>CM075211.1:26765598-31641967 GCA_037577465.1 Liposcelis bostrychophila
AAGTTTTTAAGCAAAGCGGCTTGACAAGCTCTTTAAAAATAGACCTCGATAGGTTTTAAAGATGGCGCTGGGCCTTAAACAGCTAATCAAGCGCCTAAAAATTTGGAGTATATGCAATCTATATCACATGCATGAAATACAAATTATAGCTTAAAACTTTTTTTTTTTCATGTCAAGTGATTGACTCTGTATCTTTTCTCTTTCTTTTTTTTAATTTGAAAATGCTTTGGTGAAAAGTCATTTTCATTTCTATTAAAAAATGAAGAATGAATTGAAAAGAATCTATTCTATCTAATAACTAAGTTTTTTTTGTTCCTAAATATTAAAAACTGACAAAAGAATAAATGATTCTGGTTTATGGTTATAAGCCACAGCACTCTCATGAATTTCATTGCATTTTGTGAAATAAAGGCTACTACAGGATAACCATAAGGTAGCTGCCCACGAAAAAAATTTTTGAGTTATCATTGGTACTTTGTTCGGGTACCTCAGAGATGATTTATGGTGAAGTCAAAAATTTTTTTTGCAACCCCTAAGGGGCGATATTGGGGGTTGAAGAAAATTCATTTTTCCTTTATAACTCCTGAACGGATCGTCCGATTTGAAAAAATGAAAATCGAGATGAAAGAGAAAAATAAGAGCTTTATTTTAGTATAAGTGCCAATTTTTTTAAGTGCCCAGAATAAATGCCAGAATTTTTCAAAGTTTTCAAAAATTTTTTTTTCTATAATGTGATTGCCGGATCCAAATTTCGCTACCGTAGCATGAAAGAGCCCAAAAAGTAGCTTTAGAAACGTATTTTTAAAAATTTTTTGCGAAGGGCAAAAAGGGCCGAAAAAAGTGCCAAAAATTTTAAATTCAATTTTTCCCGCGCTTTTGAGCCCGGATCCAAATTTTGCAACCGTAGCATGAAAGAGCTCAAAAAGTTGCTCTAGAAACGTATTTTTAAAAATTTTTTGCGAAGGCCAAAAAGGGCCGAAAAAAATGCCAAAAATTTTAAATTTAATTTTACCCTCGTTTTTGAGCCCGGATCCAAATTTCGCTACCGTAGCATAAAAGAGCTCAAAAAGTTGCTTTAAAAAAGTATCTTTTGAGATTTTTCGCGAAGGGCAAAAAGGGCCGAAAAAAATGCCAAAAACTTGAAATTCAATTTAACTCATGTTTTTGAGCTCGGATCCAAATTTCACTACCGTAGCATGAAAGAGCTCGAAAAGCTGCTCTAGAAACGTATTTTTTAAAATTTTTTGCGAAGGGCAAAAAGGGCCGAAAAAAAAATGCCAAAACTTTAAATTCAGTTTTACCCACGTTTTTGAGCTCGGATCCAAATCCCGCTACCGTAGCATGAAAGAGCTCAAAAAATGGCTTTAAAAAAGTACCTTTTGAGAATTTTTGCGAAGGGCAAAAAAGGCCGAAAAAAAATGCCGAAACTTTAAATTCAGTTTTACCCGCGTTTTTGAGCTCGGATCCAAATTTCGCTACCGTAGCATCAAAGAGTTCAAAAAGTTGCTTTAAGAAAGTACCTTTTGAGATTTTTAGCGAAGGGCAAAAAGGGCCGAAAAAAGTGCTAAACATTTTAGATTTAATTTTACCCGCGTTTTTGAGCCCGGATCTAAATTTCGCTAACGTAGCATGAAAGAGCTTCTTCATAAGCTTCTGTATTAGAATTAAAATTCAGTTTATTTTTAAAAATATTTCATCTTTTTCACCTGTAAAGTAGTATTCACCCAATCTCCATAGGTTATACATAAAAAATCAATTTTCAGTAAAGACAACTACTTAGGTTTTTCTATAGGTATAAAATGGCTTTTTTTAAATAAGATAATAGCAAATTAACAGAACTTATATGGACCCTGAACTCCAATAAGCTAAACAGAAGATATAAATTTTTAAGAAAGCTAATTACTGGCATCATCGTGACTGAAAACAATATAAAACAAACAATTAATCCAGTCTAAAGTCATTACCCTGTAAATGGTTCGCCTTTTCTTTTATTTCAATTTTTTGGCTTGAAAAAGAAACAACTAAGACACCTGACCTATGAGAACATCGATACGGTATTTTTCGATTTCATGTAATCCTACAAGAAATGTGGAATAACCCAAATACACATTAAATTAAACAAAGCTAAGAAATGTAAGAAGGTCCAAAAATATTTAAAAATCAATTTCATTTTTTCCACACTAAATATGGAATTTCCCTTAAAGAACGCTCAGGTTTTTCTCGCGTCCCCCCAAAAAGCTGCTTCTAAAATGTATTTTTCAAAGTTTTTGGTTAAGAACGAGAAAGGCCAAACAGAATGCCAAAAAATTAAAATTCAATTTTACTTGCAATTTTGAGCCTGATCCTAATTTCATTAACGTAGGATTGAAGTACGCAAAAAGTTGCTTTAAGAATGTTTCTCTTGTGCTTTTTGCGAAGGGCGAAATAGCCGAAAAAAAAAATACATATAATAAGGTCTATAAAAGTACTCAAACGAAAAAGGAAATAACACAGAAGTTGGGAACTCTAGAAATATCAATTTGAAAGATTCGATTGCTTTGGACATTTTTTTAGCCTATTTCGCGTTCGAGAAAATTAAGTTACGAAAGTAGATTTTCGAGTACTTACGCCTATGTCAGATCCAGTCGACCCGGGCTTAAAAACATGGGTTAAAATGAATTTAAAATGTTTGGCACTTTTTTCGGCCCTTTTTGCCCTTCGCTAAAAATCTCAAAAGGTACTTTCTTAAAGCAACTTTTTGAGCTCTTTGATGCTACGGTAGCGAAATTTGGATCCGAGCTCAAAAACGCGGGTAAAACTGAATTTAAAGTTTCGGCATTTTTTTCGGCCTTTTTTGCCCTTCGCAAAAATTCTCAAAAGGTACTTTTTTAAAGCAATTTTTTGAGCTCTTTCATGCTACGGTAGCGGGATTTGGATCCGAGCTCAAAAACGTGGGTAAAACTGAATTTAAAGTTTTGGCATTTTTTTTCGGCCCTTTTTGGCCTTCGCAAAAAATTTTTAAAAATACGTTTCTAGAGCAACTTTTTGAGCTCTTTCATGCTACGGTTGCAAAATTTGGATCCGGGCTCAAAAGCGCGGGAAAAATTGAATTTAAAATTTTTGGCACTTTTTTCGGCCCTTTTTGCCCTTCGCAAAAAATTTTTAAAAATACGTTTCTAAAGCTACTTTTTGGGCTCTTTCATGCTACGGTAGCGAAATTTGGATCCGGCAATCACATTATAGAAAAAAAAAATTTTGAAAACTTTGAAAAATTCTGGCACTTATTCTGGGCACTTAAAAAAATTGGCACTTATACTAAAATAAAGCTCTTATTTTTCTCTTTCATCTCGATTTTCATTTTTTCAAATCGGACGATCCGTTCAGGAGTTATAAAGGAAAAATGAATTTTCTTCAACCCCCAAAATCGCCCTTAGGGGTTGCAAAAAAAATTTTTGACTTCACCATAAATCATCTCTGAGGTACCCGAACAAAGTACCAATGATAACTCAAAAATTTTTTTCGTGGGCAGCTACCTTATGGTTATCCTGTAGTAGCCTTTGTCCTACCTTAAGATCCGTGTTCTTACTGGAAATTCCATCATTTTGAGGTTATCAATCCTTATCGGAAACAGTAATACGCGGTGATGCACTTCTGGTCTTTTGATGTAATTTCTTTCACTTAATCCTGTAAAAAAAAGTAATTCAAAGTCTGGCTTTTGTGTTTTCTAATTGAATGTGTTAACGCATTCAATTGGAAAACAAAAACCAAAGCTCACTTAGTTCCAGCACTAATACAAAATGTTTCAGACAAAACGTTTTGCAGCGTTTCTGGAACGGAGTAATGCTTTACGGAAGCAGCGATTCCTTTTTCATACGTACAAAATTACAGAATGAAAGAAGGATACAAAAAGAAAGTAATATTTAATATTACTTAATATAGGCGGCTTTATTTGAGCTATTTTTTTTTTTCTACACGCAGCACATCAATTTAAGAGTTCAATTTGACATCTTACTCTGCAACATCATGTACTTATAATCTATCCACAGTTCTCAACAAATATTTGTAATTCATCATACCAAAAATTCATTCGGGATTACTTATTGCCATTTTTTAATTTTTTTTTTTTCAAATGCTGTTCCGTACAGGAGAAAAACCGGTTTTACTCAACTCCAAAATCCGGTACAGATAAGAGAAAAAAATTGTTCCTTGTTTTTCCACTGCAGGAATTTACATTAATTCATTTTGCTTTTTTTTTTAAAAATAATAAACTACTAACCTATGGTAATTGTAATTATTATCGGTTGTGGTTATCATTCAAAATATATAATTAATGATTAATTTTATTTTTTTTATCCGCGTTTTTTCTTCTTGTAGAACACGTACTATAGATTAGTACAATCGGTGCAAATAACGTAGGCCGTGACGTCACACATGGAATGGCAGTCCTGAGGGATCATCGGTGTTCCAGGAATTCGCTGCAACAATGAAAAAAAAAATCATGTAAATTTTGGTATCTTATATGAAACGCAACGTAAGAGATTGTTTAAGATTTACGTAGGCAGGTTAGGTTAGGGAAGTATGGGGTCTCCAAAATCTTCTTCCGCAATGTTAAATTTAATGTTAAATCTCCTTTAGAAGGAGCCGATTTTGTTTATTAATGGGGGTCGAAAACAATTATAATTGTGCTTATGTAGTACTTCATATTCATTGGGCAGACATATTTTCATTTTAGCATTTACAGGAAAGCTATCGTTTCTATTCCCCGCCTCTACCTACCCTTTTACAGGAAAAAAAAGAAGGAAAAGGCACTTTTGTAAGAAGTTCAGTTTAACGACATTATCTTATCAAATATTATTGATAAAGATGCTACAAATCACAAAAAGTTTATTTGATGAAGCATTCGCTAATGTTAGGTGAAAATAACTGCACCCACTCTCTGATTGAATTTTAATTGGAAATTAATTGAAATCCGTGTATTGACTACAGTTAAAGTTTACTGGAACTGGTAAGTTTTTATTGTATTTATATATTACTGTAAAGTAACACCACATAATAAGGGACACCTCGGAGCTACAAGCTTTTTCCTCTATTGGGTAATGTCCTCTAAAGGGAATATTGATTTATTAACGAGGAAAAAAAGCAGAAAAAAAAAAAAAAAAAAAAAAAAAAAAAAGGAAAATTGCATAATACTTTAAACGAAAATCATCATTTATTCAATTTTGTGTGAAACGGAGTCATTTAAATTTTCGGTATTTCCAAGTTTTCTACATTACAAAGAAATGTGAAATTTCGATTGCCCGATCAAGTTTTTTATTCAGGCGTATTTCTTTTACTTAAAATAAACAAAAAATTAATTTTATTTGCCCATGACCGTTATTGATGGAAAGAAAAAAAATACGTTCATGTGGGGAAAACCCGATTCCTGAAATTTTTGTCCGTTAATGAAGATATTGAAGAAAGAAACTGTAGTGTATTGTATAGTATATACTCTATGGTTAGTTGTCATAGTTGGCAACACTGCGCATTCATTCAGTTTTAGTCACGGACGTATATATAGACAGGTCCGGAAACTTATATAGGTCTCTAGTCCCGCTTAACTACGCATATCTTCTAATATACTAAAGTTTCATCGTCCCTCTGTTTGTTTGTATGTTTGTCGACAGAAATCTTTTAAAATCGACAACTTTTTTAAAAAAAATCGGAAAAATTTGAAATTTGCACCAAAAAATCACATTTTTTTTTCTCTTTTTTTTCCCGATTTTTTTCCCCCCTTCCCGAATCCGGGATTTTTAAAAAACCGGGAAAAAAAAGGAAATAAAATAAAGTCACAGCGGGGAAACGGTACTCGCTGGTAAAAACTCATCCGAGCGTCCCGTCTTTTCGCGTTTTTCCCGGGTCCCGGTTTTAAATTTTGACGATCCGTTTTAAAAAAAACATTCCTCAGGTCTTTCCGATCGTTTTAAAAAAAATCCCGACCTTTTCCGACAATTTTTTACCTTCCAAATCAAACATTGAAAAATGAACACGGAAAAAAAAAAGGTGTCAAAATGGCGTTTTGTTTTCACACGTTTTCAAGGTCTAAAAATCGTCCGAACAAAAAGAACCAAAAACGAAAAATAATCTACAAAAAAAGAGGAATCGAACGAACCCGCTCCCGAATTTTTCCGATACCGGGAAAGGTTCGAAATCGCGATTCGAAAAAAGGGAAATTCCATGCAAAATCGTGCAAGATTTTACAAACTCGAACGTACGGTGATGAGGACGCATTTCATAGGTAACCTTCGATACGGCAGCGTAGTCTGGTTGGTAGAAGCGTCGCTTCGCTGCCCTCGGTAACCGTGTTCGATTCCCGGATTGAATCATTTTTTTCTTTTTTTTTTTTTCCAATATTTTAATCACAATTTGACTTTAATTATTTTGCAGCCGTTTATAAAAATGGACCTTTATTATTTAAAGATGTTTTAAAATTTAAAATTAAAAAAAAAAAAAAAAAAAAATAGAAATGGGGGGGTTTCTTTTTCTCTTCTTTTTTTTTTCGCACTATTTTATTCACCCTTTCATTAACTTTAATAATTTTCTTGCATTTTAAGTCGAATTTAATAATTTTCTTGAATTTTAAGTTGAGTTTAAAAATTATTTTGGATTCCAACTGACCGGGGCGAGGCCGAAGGCCGAGCTGCGTTTCTTGCTTCGGGCGGTGGTTTAGCTTATCCCCCATCATAATCATTCTGGTGCGAGGCCGAAGGCCGAGCTACGTTTCTTGCTTCGGGCGGTGGTTAAGCTAACCCCCCATCATAATCATCCTGGTGCGAGGCCGAAGGCCGAGCTGCGTTTCTTGCTTTGGGCGGTGGTTAAGCTAACCCCCCATCATAATCATTCTGGTGCGAGGCCGAAGGCCGAGCTGCGTTTCATACGGGCCTCTTGCTTACATTCCTTATCAAGATTCCTGGGCGAGGCCGAAGGCCGAGCTGCGTTTCTTGCTTCGGGTGGTGGTATAGCTTATCCCCCATCATAATCATTCTCGTGCGAGGCCGAAGGCCGAGCTGCGTTTCATACGGGCGTCTTGCTTACATTCCTTATCAAGATTCCTGGGCGAGGCCGAAGGCCGAGCTGCGTTTCTTGCTTCGGGTGGTGGTATAGCTTATCCCCCATCATAATCATTCTCGTGCGAGGCCGAAGGCCGAGCTGCGTTTCTTGCTTTGGGCGGTGGTTCAGCTTACCACCCATCATCATCATTCTCGTGCGAGGCCGAAGGCCGAGCTGCGTTTCATACGGGCCTCTTGCTTACTGTCCCTATCAAGATTCATGGGCGAGGCCGAAGGCCGAGCTGCGTTTCTTGCTTTGTGCGGTGGTGTAGCTTACCACCCATCATCATCATTCTCGTGCGAGGCCGAAGGCCGAGCTGCGTTTCATACGGGCCTCTGGCCTACTTTCCCTATCAAGATTCATGGGCGAGGCCGAAGGCCGAGCTGCGTTTCTTGCTTTGTTTGATAGTTCAGCTGTATTTCCCCATTCCGGCCGCCCGGCGGCCGGTCATTCTGGCGCGCGAAGCGCGCGGGGGGGGGGGGCGAAGCCCCCCTCTAGCGAAAAAGGCGCGCGTAGCGCGCCGTTGCGCTAGTTATAGTTCTAAAATGTGCCACCAGCGGCGCTACGATCTTGAGAGCCACAACATGTCTAATCGTATAAGTTGGGACCATGGCCATATAAACGTCTATACGGTTGTGTGGAGGCATCGTCGGCATCAAATCTCAACGACCAATCAAAAACCGTCTCTCTAACAAGTAACGCTTACGGAGGTGGAAAGGATGAACTAATTTTGACGTAGTTAAGCGGGACATAATCTCCCATGTATAAGGGATAGGAGTTTCCGGACCTGTCTATACGACCGTGGAGCGAGTAGCTTGTACTTAAGTTGAATATAGCAGACGAGCTAGTACACTAGCCGCGTGTATTCCGGTTTCGCGAACTTCGCGTACAGAGATATTACTATAAATCGCGACCTAAAAACCATAAGGTTCTAAATGTATTATTTTTGCTTTTTCATGGGATATAGGGGCCGTATAATTTACTAATTTCATTATCAATTGAATGTTCCTAAAAACAAATTTAACTCACTTTAGGACTAGAAAGTTCTAACTTTAACATGCAACTTATGGGAAAAAGATAGAATCTTCTGGTTTTGAATTTTAAAAAGTCACTAAATGAGATCAATCTTAGAGACCTTTTTAATGTTGAGCTTATTCTTTTACTTCTCTGGTGATTTGTCCGAAGACAGGTCTACCACCGGCCTCGGGGTGGTTTCAGGGGACTAAAATGATATTACTGAGAAGAATTTTTTAAGAAATAAGTGGTTTTCCGTTGCTTTTCTTCTATAACATTCCATTTTTATACTTCATTTGTAATAATTTTAATTTAGCACTTTTAACAAGATTTTCCTTATAATAAGGTAATCACCCGTACAAAGTGCAAATAATTTTACTTATCGCAAAAAAAAAAAAAAAAAAAAAAAAAAACAAGCTTATCACTGATAAAGGTTCTAGTTCGTTTACATAACCGGCCGGTGAGCCGGGCGGTGTACACATTTTAACGATAAAAAAATATGTTAAAAATTTTTTTTTAAATCCAATATTTTATACATGAAAACGGGGTCTAACTGCACCGAAACCGTACCCAAAACGTTTCGTTATGTTCAGAGATAAATTTCAATGATTTTAAATGCACGAAGAACAGTTAATAGTTCTTATATTTGATAATATTTAATTGTTTTCGCAAAAAAAAAAAATGTTTATTTCCGAGAGACTAGTGCAGCGCTCTAGCGGGGAAACCGCGAACTATTTCAACAACAAAAAGAGAAATGGCGTTTTATTTTTTTATTTCGAAAACATTAAAAAAAATCATCAAATATAGTCACCATAAAGCCTTTTTCATACATTTCAATAACGAATTTTTACCTTTTAAACATAACAAAACGTTTTGGCACGGTTTCGGTGCGATCCGATCTCATTTTTATGTGTAAAATACCAAATCGAAAAAAAAAAATTAAACTTTTTTTTATTGTTAAAAAATTTTCACCGGCCGGCTCACCGGCCGGTTATGTAAACGAACTAGAACCTTAACGGGGTAATTCATTGACAGTTTTAAATTATTTAAAACCAAGATTACTGCCGAGTTTCAGTAATACAAATTTTCAATTCGCTCTCTTGTAAAATTTACAAGCGATTGATTTAGAACCTGATAGTTCTAAGGTTGCGAGTTTGTTCATTTACAAATCTTTTTTTTTTTTTTTTTTTTTTTTTTTTAGGTAACTTTATTATAAAAGTAAAATAATTTTGATATAACTAAAATGGCGTCAGCGACCACTCCTATCAAATATATAGTCAAAGAATTAGAGCTGTACAAGGCAGAAGGAATTCGGGTTAAGAAAAAAACTAGCTTCAAAGCAGACGACCTAAGTCGCCCTTTTTACCCAACGGATCAAATTCTGTGCCACCTTGCAAAGGCTTCGTATGAAGATAAAATTGAAAATGAAATTAAGATACTTCCTGATGGCTGGCAACTGTTTGGGACGGGTAAAAACAAAGAAGATGGCTACAAAGGATCTGCATTTTGGAACCAAGAGGAGAGGCAACTTGTAATTTCTCATAAAGGTACGAAAAACATGAAAGATATCTGGGCTGATTATCGAGGCGTTGTAAGGGGAAAATTTACTCCTCAAATTCATTCCGCTTGCACTTTCGCATTTTGGATTCTAAATCAATTAGAAACGGATAATAATTGTAGCGTTTCGATAACCGGACATTCTTTAGGAGGCTGGTTATCGCAAATAACGACGTTTGCAATAGAATATACAACCGTTAAAGGATGCGATATTTGTAAATTAGAAAAACAAGACCGAAAATATCATCCTCATACTGTGGCTTTTGACAGTCCCGGTTGCTATGACTTTTTACGTGAATTATCAGAACATTACTTTCATCGCTATGAAAATAAATCACATGATTTAATAGCTGCGCTAGATATCACGACTTACTTCATAGTTCCAAATTTAGTCAATTCAAAAAATGAACATGTTGGCCGGTTATTGTCTTTAGATTTTAAAATCGAACATTCTGAGAACAGAGGCATCTTAAAGCTTTTATTTAAGACTCCCCATACTATCAGATACCATAAATTAGATAATTTTGTTGATGCTTTTGCAAAAGATATCGACGAAATAGAAATTAACACAGTGCTAGATTGGCCCAAATTTAGTATTACAAAAAAAATAAAAAGTTGGTTAGGTATATCCGATAAAACCGATGAATATCAAATTTTTTATCAATATGCAGATGAAAAGAATGATTTTTATGTAAATAAAGACGATTATAATAAAGGTAGCATAAATGTACACCATAAAATTGTAGAATACAATAAAAAGGCTATTCCCAGCAATATTTTCAAACCAGATGAAATAATATTTTTAGAGCACTGGAAAAAATTGAAAGAAAATCAAATAAATCCTGAAAAACTTAATGGCTTTTTTTTCGGAAATAATTTGGAAACAACTTTTGACGACTTTTTACCTGATTTTGAAATTAACGAAGATGAGGTTAAAAGTAGTGATGTCGATAAATTAAAGAAAGTCATAAATCGTATTAAATGGCTATTACTGATTTTTCCACAAATTAAGGTCATTATGAGAGAACAAATTTTAGAATTTCCATTTATATTTGAAGCAATGTATAAAACTGCAATGAACAGTTATATTCGAACCTTTCCGGATTACAAAATTGAAATTCATTTTAAGGATACCATAGGATTACAAGAATTTTTACGAAGTGGAGCATACGAAATTTTAAAGCTGACAACGAAAAACACGAAGGATGAAACTTTCAGAGTATATGACATTTTACAAAAAATTGAAAAATATCAAGACAAGTTTTGTACTTTTAGTTTTAGAGATATTAATTATTTAGAAAAATATGTAGATGTAGCCGGGGTTTTCGGATCGGGTTCGACAATCGATAATGTTTTAGTAATCGACTGCGAAGACACGGAATATTTAAATATAATTTCAAAATTTAATGAAAAATTATTAAAAGGGAACGAGAAGAAAATCATCTTTATCGGGTCCAAACTAAATCTTTCAGATAAGAATATCCCGCATCAAAACATGGATCTAAAAAAGCCAGTTTGACGGACATTGACAATGATTCAATTAATTGTATGTTACACAATGATATCGTTTCATTAAATGGGCACAATTTCAAATTAAATGACTTTTTAAAAGCAAACGAACTTATAAAATCGAATTTGCCATTTAGTGTTTTTAAAGAATTTTTAATCCACGGTCGAATAGTCGAGTTTAATTATGAAAATAATATATTTAACAACATTTATTTTAATGTCTCAACTGTAAAAGTGGTTAAAGAGGTTACGTTCGACATTTTAAGAAATGTCGTGGAGAATTACGAATCGAAACTTAGGCCAATGATTCAAAAATCCATTGAAAATGTGTTGTTTCTGATAATGTATGGAGAGGAAAATCCTTTTTTAAACAAAATGGCTGAAATGTATCCCAACCAAATAATTTTATACTCTTCACACGATCAAGACCAAGATCAAAAACTTTTTCACTACTTATGCTTAAAGAATGGCGAAAAAACTATTTTCAGACTCCATTTAAATGATCAAAAAGAAGGTACATTAACATGGCTAGAGGTTTTTGATCCAAACTTATACATAAAACGAAAATTTAAAATTGATGAGGAACTATTAATGGATGAAAAACAACTGATGGCCAGAAATGAAAAAATCGTCTTGATCTCAAACTGTCCAGGTATGGGCAAATCGACTGCGCTATTAAATTAGCTAAAAATACTCCCAATTCATGGATATTTTGGATAAATTTACTTGAAGCTCACAGACACATCGAAAAGTCTGTAGTTGATTACAACTGCGACAGTGCTGTTAAATTTTTGTTGCAAACCAATAACAATAACCATAGTAGTAGTAATAATTCTTCAATATTAGAATGCTTATTAAAATTTAGTCTAATGAATGAAAATTCTTTGCCAGTTTATTTGTTTTTCGATGCGTTTGATGAAATTCAAGACTCTCAAGATATAAAAAAGGAAATCGTTAGAAAACAAATAATAAACCTTCTGAAATATTTAAAAGACAAAACATTTGCTAAAATTTTTATTTCAACGAGAGAATACGATTGTAATATACTGGAAGAGGAATTAAAATTTAAAGAACTAAAATTAAAATCAATTAAATTAGAAGAGGTCAATAAATATGAGCAAATTAAATTCTGTTCCAAATTTTGGATGTCGAAAATGAGTCTTATTAGTGGTGATTTTAATAATTTGGATCAATATGCCAAGACAGTATTGAAAGGTTTCAATAAATCCATTAAACGACGCATTTTTCAGTTCTTAGGAATTCCCTTACAGCTCAGAATGATTGTTGAAATATTTCAGCCTGATAAAACTGACGACTTCGATTTCAACAACAATTTGTATCTTTTATATTCAAAATTTATAGATCGGAAATATGATATTTATTTTAAAGAAAAAACGTGTTTTGTAGCAGACTCTGATAAAGATCGACTTAAAACTTCTTTTCAAAAAGAACACAGAGATTTGAGTTTAAGAAAATTCTTTCCAGATTTGAGCTCCACAATTAACTACAGTCCTTCGACTGACTTAAACCGGATAGGTTTAGTGCAAATAAATAATGACCATGAAATCAATTTCATTCATCAAACGTTTGCCGAGTATTTTGCAGCTGAGGAATTTGTTGATTCGTTGGAAAGACAACCGGAGAATGTACACATAACATTTGTAAAAGAAGTGTTGGGCAAAGACAGGTATTTCATGATTCGTAATTTCATAAATAGTATCCTCATAACAAACAAAAAAAGTAGCAACATTTCTAGATTTTTTTCGAAAATGTTGAAAACAATTGATCTTACTTTTAAAGAAATTATAGAAGAACAAAATGAAAAAATTATTGAATCAATACTGGAAAATATAAAATATTCCAATAAATTATTCCGATTCCAAAAAAAAAAGACATTTCATGAAAAACTGATAAATAGTTACAGACGCGCATTTAAAAGCCCAGGATTGATGTTTCTTTTACTGGAATTCTGGCAGAAAGTAAATGCAAAAGGTCTGGAGGTCACACCTATCTTCATATAACAGCGGAGAAAAAAGAAAGAAATCCTTACTTTTTAAGACTATTAGACATGATGGCAGATGACAGCATTCGAAATGATAAATGCGAAGATCCTTGGGATATAGCCTGGAAAAGTAATAACCAGGATTTATTTTTTGATGTCATAAAAGATCGCAAATACAATTCTTTTTTTATAGAGAAGTGCGGAAATGCGACATTCCATCTAGCAGTAGAAAATAATAGGATAGATGTGGTCATAGATTTCATAGATAAAGGAATAAATGTCCTACAAGAAACCTCCAAAAATGAATATGGTAGATGGGATTTAATTAAAATGTTGCTGGATATGGAAAAAATGATTCGCCCTGACATAAATGATTACGAATTAACCAAAGAATTACTATCTATGAATAACACAATTTGGAATTATATCTTGCAAGTAAAGGATAAAAATTTTAAAACAAAAAATATGCAATCTTTCTTGCATTTTGTTGCGCATGACAATCAAATCCCAACAGCTAATGAACTAATAAAAAAAGGAGCCGATGTTAATTGTTCCGACATTTACGGCAACACTCCTATACTGCTAGCCTCTTCTAAAAACCACTGGGACTTAGTTGTAGAATTAATGAAATTAGACGGCTGTGATGTTACTATTCAAAATGTATATAAACAAACTGTTCTTTGTTTTGCGTGCGAGGATAATCAAACAGCAATAGCTTTAGATCTAATCAAAAAAGGAGCCGATGTTAATTGTTCCGACATTTACGGCAGCACTCCTATACTGCTGGCCTCTTTTAAAAATCACTGGGACTTAGTTGTAGAATTAATGAAATTAGACGGCTGTGATGTTACTATTCAAAATGTATATAAACAAACTGTTCTTTGTTTTGCGTGCGAGGATAATCAAACAGCAATAGCTTTAGATCTAATCAAAAAAGGAGCCGATGTTAATTGCTCCGACAATAACGGCAACACTTCTATAATGCTGGCCTCTTCTAAAAACCACTGGGACTTAGTTGCAGAATTAATGAAATTAGACGATTGTGATGTTACTATTCAAAATCGAGATAGAAAGACCGTCCTTCATTTAGCGTGCAAGAATAATCAAGCAGCATAGCCTTAGATCTAATCAAAAAAGGAGCCGATGTTAACTGTTGTGACATTTACGGCAACACTCCTATAATGCTGGCCTCTTCTAAAAACCACTGGGACTTAGTTGCAGAATTAATTAAATTAGACAATTGTGATGTTACTATTCAAAATGACTATGGAATGACTGTTCTTCATTTAGCGTGCAAGAATAATCAAGCAGCAATAGCCTTAGATCTAATCAAAAAAGGAGCCGATGTTAATTGCTCCGACAATAACGGCAACACTCCTATAATGCTGGCCTCTATTGAAAACCACTGGGATTTAGTTGTAGAATTAATGAAATTAGACGATTGTGATGTTACTATTAAAAATCGAGGTAGAAAGACCGTCCTTCATTTAGCGTGCATGGATAATCAAGCAGCAATAGTCTTAGATCTAATCAAAAAAGGAGCCGATGTTAATTGTTGTTGCATTTACGGCAACACTCCTATAATGCTGGCCTCTTCTAAAAACCACTGGGATTTAGTTGTACAATTAATGAAATTAGACAATTGTGATGCTACTACTGAAAAAGACGATGGACGGAATCTTCTTCATTTAGCGTGCATGGATAATCAAGCAGCAATAGTCTTAGATCTAATCAAAAAAGGAGCCGATGTTAATTGTTCCGACAAAATCGGCAACACTCCTTTAATGCTGGCCTCTTCTGAAAACCACTGGGATTTAGTTGTAGAATTATTGAAATTAGACAATTGTGATGTTACTAGTAAAAATTACGATGGAGATACTGTTCTTCATTTAGCGTGCAAGAATGATCAAGCAGCAATAGCCTTAGATCTAATCAAAAAAGGAGCCGATGTTAACTGTTGTGACATTTACCGCAACACTCCTATAATGCTGGCCTCTATTGAAAACCACTGGGACTTAGTTGTAGAATTAATGAAAATAGACAATTGTGATGTTACTATTCAAAATGACTATGAAGAGACTGTTCTTCATTTAGCGTGCATGGATAATCAAGCAGCAATAGCTTTAGATCTAATCAAAAAAGGAGCCGATGTTAACTGTTGTGACATTTACCGCACCACTCCTATAATGCTGGCCTCATATAAAAACCACTGGGATTTAGTTGTAGAATTAATGAAATTAGACGATTGTGATGTTACTATTCAAAATGACGATGGAGAGACAGTTTTTCATTTAGCGTGCAAGAATGATCAAGCAGCAATAGCTTTAGATTTAATTAAAAAAGGAGCCGATGTTAATTGTTCCTCAAAGGATGGATTTACTCCTTTATTATCAGCAGCTAGAGAAGGTCATTGGGGATTAGTCATAAAATTGATGAAATTAAGAGATTGTGAAGTGAACATTATAAATGACTACAAAGAGAACATTCTTCATTTTGCTTGCAGAAGTAATAATACAACAGATATTATTTTAGACCTAATCAAAGAAGTACAGGACATAAATGCTGCTGATGAATACGGAAACACTCCATTACTAGTTGCTGCAGGAAATGGTCATTGGGATTTAGTTTCAAAATTAATAAAAGCAAATGCTTCTATTAACATCACTAACAGATTTAAAGAAAATCTTCTTCATCTGGCATGTCGAGATAACCGAGAAAAGTTGGCACTTGATCTGATAGAATCTCACAATTTTGATATTAACTTTTGTAATCATTACAAAAGAAGTCCAGTTTTTTTTGCCGCAGAAAATGGGCATTGGAAGTTAGTTGAACAACTGATCGATTTAAATGCAGATCCGAATATTCCAGATAAAGATAAAACGATTGTTCTTCACTTTGCTTGTAGGGATAATATGGCTGATATAGTTATGATGTTAATAGATAAAGGATCCGATCCGAATGCTACGGACATATACGGAATAAGTCCTTTGTCTTTAGTCGTTAGGAATGAAAATCATGATCTAGAAAATACAATTTTAAATTTAATAAAGCGTAATGGAGAGTAGTACACGTGACTACCACACCTGAAGCCATATAGGACCCGATTTCCTACAATGTCCGGCATAGAAATGATTATGTACAATGTGAGGATGTTTTTGGGCTTTAAACTTAAATGTGTCAAATGGCCAGTTTGACGACAGGTTCACTCAGGCTCACTTTCGCTTGCACTGAGCGGGACCTACACAGAATCCAAACTGTGTGGGGACTTCCGTCTACTATTCACATGTATACTTCTCGTATACAGTGGTAAACAGCAGTAAAACAATTTGAGCCATAAATTTTCGACCCAGACCGACTCCTTGATCTTTCAGTTCGAAGTCGAAGACTGCGGCTCAATGACAAATGGCTCTACCACTGAGTATATAACATCTGTTCTTATCAGATTAATATCGGAAACGACCGGCATAGAGTCAAATTCATTTAGTTTAAGCTAAATTTCTAAAAAATTGCAGTCCGCATAGACGCGATTTAAACACTCACCTTTATAATACATTTCCTTATACATAGTTGGGCAGTTCTTCGACTGAAAAAAAAAAGAAATAAAAATAGATTAACGACTTTAAGAAATTTCCATAAAAACCAGGGGTCGTAGCTGATGGCATACATGATAAACGAGCCAGGAAATATTACGTTCGGAGAGAAAACGATAATTGTAATTATTTTTCCTCCCATTCAAATGGGAATATGACAAGACTCTAGTAGTCGAGTTTCTTCAAAACCATAAAAATGTTTTTTTTTTTTCTTTCCACTAAAAAATCTTATTGGCAATTAAAATCGGAAAATTTTATCAGCATGCAATGACGGATTTTCTCCGCTATAAGTTTAAGTGCATTTTCTGCTCAAGTTATAACTGGATATAAATCCAGATATAAATTTTCATAGAAAAAAAGTCCTATTTGAACCGTATAGAATTTATTTTTTGACTTGATTTTCTAATTTTTTAATATTTTGTAATGTCCTGAAATGGAGTGAAATTGACCGCTCGGGGTGACCAAACGGCATTGCTGAATTTTACACGAGTTAACGAGGAAAAAGGAGGAATAGGTAAAATTTGTAGTTCATTTTTCTACTTTTAAAGTCAATTCACAAAGCTGGGTATCGTTCTTTAAATGCGGACAACTTCGCTCCGTTTAAGGTACTCTAAAAATTTCTATTACATGTGTTTCTGTTTCATCCAAAAATATTTTGTACATAAAAAACGTTTATAAACAATAAACTTTATAGAGATATCTGATATGTTCTAGTCATTCCTCGTCCTCAGCTAGCTTTTGCTTGCACTGAACGGGACCTCCTTTATTTAGACCCAAAATCCCAACAGTGTGGGGACTTGCGTCAATTGTTCACATGTATACTACTTGTCATGTACAGTGGTGAACGGCAGTAAAAAAATCCGAACCATATTATAGACCTGAACCCAGACCGACTCTTCGATCATTCGGTTCCAAGTCGGAAACTCTACCACTGCGTTACGGTCACCCCTAAAGCGTACTAATGCTTAATTCGAAACAGCTAATTCCACCTAGGTAAGAACCGGAGCTTTGATTTTAGTTTCATCGGCTCCGTTTTGAGTCTTACCTCAGATGTTTGCCTGAAGTCGATATTCGTTCGGACCGTTCGATGATGAAGATTTTGCAACGGTCTTGCATTGTTCCCTAATGGCGCCTTCGGCGTCTCCTCAGATCCTTGCATAAGTCTCCGAAGTTGATAGAGCTGAAAATCAAAAATAAAATTATTAATTCCAAGCGCAGAATTAAATTGATTCGATTTCAGTTCAGTAAATACTTTCAGGGACATAAATACATTTTTACCTATTTTACTTCGATATCCGAAAAAAATTCAAAACATTCGGAAAAACATTTCCGGGAAATTATGCAAACATTTTGAAATTCCGGCACAGTCGACCTTGAAAAGACCCCGGCACACCGGGTACAGATTCAACAACTTTTATAGAAAACGAATGTTGCAACTCGTTACGTCAAAAACAACCCGGGAAGTAGCGAAAACAAAACAACACCCGAAGTCATAACTTGATGAACTGGAAAGGTGAGGGGATGCGATAACCCGGTGATGCATCGGGAGTTGGAAAACACGTCATTCAACGTTTGATGACTTGTTTCGAAAACAAACGTTGCTAGTGACGTATTAATCCTCGTCTCGACCGATCCGTTCGTAGCATTTCGAATTTTTGCTTTGAGGAAAATCGCCAATCATCCTCCCATCTTTCCCGCAAAACATACGCAGCAATTTAAAACGATTTAATCTTCGGTTTTTGCAGGGTAATTAATCCCAGGTAATAACGCAAATATTTTAATTGTTTAAAAAAAAGAAATTGTTTTCATTTCCCCTTTCCTACTCCCCCCCCCCCTTTTTTTTGCTTTTAAGAAAGAATTTTAATTATGGCGGAAAATCACTTCCGGCACTGCAGCGTTTGACTTCCTTTGTGAAAGTTAACACAGTGCCACCACCTGTTGCTCTATACACCTTCAATATATCCGTCAAGGGCTTCCAACTTCCTTTTTTTATAATCATTTCGGAAAAAAATTACAGTTCCGCAAAAAAAAAAAAAAAAAAAAAAAAAAAAACGAATAATAATTGCTGTGTTCAAATGAAAAAAAAAAAAAATGCTTCGGGGCTGTATTTCAAATTATTCAATACTTTTTGATTGTCATTCATATTTGTAATTGTTATTTTTCCTTTTAATTTTCCCCTGATTTCCCAGGGTGTTTTTTTTTTTCGTTTATTAAATAAGTGCACGACACCGATACGGTTACAATTTTTTTTTACCCCCCGCTAAATATAATTGCATTGTGCGATTTCAAAAAAAAAAAAAAAAAAAAAAAAAAAAAAAAAAATTTACCTCTTGCTTTGTTATGTATATGGGCTTATTTAATATGATCCAGACGGTTGTTTCCCAACAGCCGGGATGTGTTGTGGATCCCTCATACGTCATGTAATGTTCCGTATCAGGAAGTAAACTCCGCAAAGACAAATGTCGAATAGGAGTGTAGGCACCTGAAAAATTATTTCGATATTTAGAAGGATGATATTATCAAACGATTCACTTAACTATGGAAGGACTGAAAGGTCTACTACTGAGTGTCAAGTTGGAACTTTACACGTGACAGTTCGAACTTGAGGATCTTGACGGTGACAGGTTCGAACTTCACGAACTTGGCACTCGACAGTCGACACTCAGCAGTTGACCCTTCAGGGCTTCGTACTTAACGATTTTGATCCTTTAATAACTTTAAGATGCGGTCTCAAGGCAGTACACTAAAAGTTTATTTTTGGCTAAAAATTTAGTTTCGCTTATATATTTATCTGGAATAGCCATTAGCGTATTTCACAGACTCTTTTGGAAGTTTCACGTAAAAGTAATATTAATATTAATATAATTACCTCTGTATAGGACTTTATTAAACGTGCTTGTAATTATTCGTAGTTCAGGATTTGGAGTTTCGCCAATCTGAAAAGAAAAACAAAATGAATAAGAAATTGGAACTTATTAAAAATTACATTGGAACGGGTCGAAGTTTTTCATCGCCCAAAATAAAAAAAAAAAAAAGAATTTAGACCCACAAAATTAAGGAGTTAATGTAACGCAGACGTCCAGATTATATATAATTTTACGTATAAAAAATATATAATTTGTACGGAAGCACTAAAAGGTTAAGTATCTATGCAAGAACAAACATTGTCTGTTCCGGAACTGACACGTATTGGTTCATTGCTTGTTTCGGAACAAGCAATGTTTGTTCTGAAACTGACCACGTTTAATAATTAAACAGGTTCTTCCGGAACAAGCAATTTTTTTATTCATTGTTTGTTCCGGAACTAGCAATGTTTGTTCTGGAACTGACAATTTTTTATTCATTGTCTGTTTCGAAACTAGCCATGTTTGTTCTGAAACTGAACACGTTTAATAATTAAACAGTTTGTTCTGGAACTGAAAAATTTTAATTTATCGTCTGATCGGAAACCAGCAATGTTTGTTCTGGAACTGGCAATTTTTTATTCATCGTCTGATCCGGGACTAGCAATTTTTGCTCTGGAACTAAAAATTTTTTATTCATCGTGTTCCGGAACTAGCAATGTTTGTTCTGGAACTGACAATTTTTTATTCATTTTCTGTTCCGGAACCAGCAATGTTTGTTCCGGAACTGACAATTTTTTATTCATCGTGTTCCGGAGCTAGCAATGTTTGTTCTGGAACTGACAATTTTTTATTCATCGTGTTCCGGAACTAGCAATATTTGTTCTGGAACTAAAAATTTTTTTATTCATTGTCTGTTCCAGAACCAGCAATGTTTGTTCCGGAACTGACAATTTTTTATTCATCGTCTGATCCGGAACTACCAATGTTTGTTCTGGAACTGACAATTTTTTATTCATCGTGTTCCGGAACTAGCAATGTTTGTTCTGGAACTGACAATTTTTTATTCCTCGTGTTCCGGAACTAGCAATGTTTGTTCTGGAACTAAAAATTTTTTATTCATCGTCTGATCCGAAACCAGCAATGTTTGTTCCGGAACTGACAATTTTTTATTCATCGTCTGTTCCGGAACTAGCTATGTTTGTTCTGGAACTGAACACGGTTAATAATTAAATAGCTTGTTCCGGAACAGGCAATTTAGTTATTAAACGTTGTTTGTTCCGGAACAAGCAATAAACCAAAACGTGTCAGTTCTGGAACAGACAATGTTTGGTTATGGAACAAACAATAAAAAGAAACACAGATACTTGACCCTTCAGGGCTTCCTATATATAAACTTTGTATAAATTATATATGGTCTGCGTTACATTAACGAATCGGGGCCAAAAGGCCAATCAACGACTCTGAACCTGAAAAAAATCATACAACCCGTAAGCTAAACATGAAATTCCTTTCCCCCAAATAGACCAATATCATTCCGAAACGAAAGACAAGCGTCGCTCAAAAAATCAATGCGGAGCCTTACGATTCTAAATAGGGTAACGCAATATCCACGAGTTCATTACAACTTTCCGAATTTATGTTACGTGCTTGAGCGGATCCTTTCTGAGCCGGGAATCGCTGAATTCGATCGGGGAAAGTTTTGTCGCACCCATCATCGCCCCTTTTCCCGACAAAAGAGTGGTGGAGTGGAACGCTCCGACAATAGAAGCAATGATTCATTAAGCCGGAGATGAACTCGCTACCGGAAGAACCTACTTCCTAAACTATTAAAATAATACCGGACTCGAAAATGATTTCGGAAGGGAAGCGGGAATCATTCAGGGAAATTCCACGTCGTGTATATTCTATTATAATCGATCCCTGTTTATACAACCTTTATATGTGCTCTCCTTCCCTCCTTTTGTTTCATTAAATCGCGGGAAAATCGCTAATAAAAATTAATTTATTCCGAAGAGCATTATTAAAAAAAAAAAAAAAGACGTTGCCGCCCATGTTATGAGGTTCTTAAGTCATGTCCGCCGGCGACCTTTCAAGATTGATTCCGATGACAAAGATTAGAAAGTCGACATTTTAAATGGGATTTCCCAGTGAAAATTCCTTGATGGTAATGATATCTCCTCACATATATACGAAAGGGAGTGACACACCCATTTTAATTACTCCGAGAACCCATGTATAACTGTGAAAATACTTCTCCTTTTAAGATAGAGTTTAATTTTCTGAAGCTCCCGGTTTTCATGTTGAAAGCAAAAGAAAAAAGAAAATAAAAAAAAAAAGAAAAGATAATTACAAAAGAAGTAAATGAAAAAAAAAAAAAAAAATAGATGCTCTGCCGAAGTGTGAAAAAAAAACGAAAAAAAAGAAAGAAGAAAAAAAAAAAAAAAAAAAAAACAGCGATAAATGTTTATCAACCAAAAATCGACTTTTTTTTTTTTTTGAGTTACCTGAACCATTAAGGATATCCCTACGATTCCCTGAGATTTGTGCTGCGCTTCAGACATATTGTGGTACAGCTCAGCATTGAATCCGTAAAGTTGAATCTGAAATTGAAAAAAAAAAAGGAAAAAAGCATGGTAAACGTTTCAAGAAAATCGGATTTGGGAAAGTTATTGGACTCCCTGTTTGATTTTCAAAAATTAACAAAATGCTGTAATCGTTTCGGCGAAATAAAATAAACAAAATTTTAATTTCCTGACGATTTAAATGGTTTTTATTTGTTAAGTAGGTTTAGATTTCCTGCCGTTTATTAGCTTAATATCTGGATCTAAGGTAACTTCTTCATTGAAATATACGGAGTGTGGCTTCATTTTCGTCGAAGAATTACATGGAGAATACGCTACAAATTAATTGGGTAAGTATTTTAATACGGGGTTTGATGATTATTTAAACTAAATATATAAGTATTTCAGTGATCAGGGTAAAATTTAAATGATTAGTAAAAAAAAAAAAAAAAAAAAAAAAGGGGGAAAAACAGGTGGATCCAAATTGCAATTTGCAACAGCTGAAATTCATTGCGTTGCAAATGCTTTAATTTGTTTTAAAACATTCGCAATCTGGACCAATTGCAAAAATGACAATTTGCAAATGATCTAAATTTGTTTTAAAACGTTTGCAATTTGGACCTATTGAAAAATTAGACGTTTTGCAAATGATCCAAATTTGTTTTAAAACGTTTACGATTGGCACCTATTACTAAAATGACGTTTTGCAAATGATCTAAATTCGTTTTTAAACATTTGCAATTTAGACCAATTAAAATTAGACGTTTTACAAATAATCCAAATATGTTTTAAAACATTTGCAATTGGCACCAATTGCAAAAATGGCGTTTTGCAAATGATCTAAATTTGTTTTAAAACATTTGCAATTTGGATCTATTGAAAAATTAGACGTTTAGCAAATGATCTAAATTTGTTTTAAAACGTTTGCAATCGGCACCTATTGCAAAAATGACGTTATGAAAATGATCCAAATCTGTTTAAAAAAATTTGCAATTTGGACCTATTGAAAAATTAGACGTTTTACAAATGATCCAAATTAGTTTTAAAACATTCGCAATTCACATTTGCATGTGACAATCAACATTTGCATGTGCATATTGCAAAAATGACGTTTTGCAAATGATCCCAATCTGTTTTAAAACTTTTGCAATTTGGACCAATTGAAAAGTTAGACGTTTTGAAAATGATCCAAATCTGTTTTAAAACATTTACAATTCGAACCTATTGCAAAAATGACGTTTTGCAAATGATCAAAATCTGTTTTAAAAAATTTGAAATTTGGATCTATTGAAAAATTAGACGTTTTGAAAAATGATCCAAACCTGTTTTAAAACATTTGCAATTCAAACCTATTGCAAAAATGATATTATGAAATGATATTTAAAAAAACTGATCAATCATTGAATAAAATTTCGATCAGTTCCGTACGAAAAAGAGATGCATAAATTTTGTGAAAATTAAACATATTCAACCTTTGATGCTTAAAAATACACTCAGAAAAAAGAAAATGTTTTGAAGAAGTTTTGACTTGCAAAAAAAACCGGAATGTTTCGTGGCAAAACAAAAATGCTTCAGGACAACAGACAGGTTGTTTCTTGTCAAGATGTTTTTATTGTTTTCGAATGATTTTTAAGAAAATGTTCTTGTCGCAAGGAATTTTTTCTTTTGCATTAGCCATTTTTTTTTTTTTTTTTTTTTTTTTTTTTTTTGAGTGTACGCATAAATTTTGCAAAAATTATGGATGTCCAAATACTTGTATAAATGATACAAATATGATACATTTTTCGTATTAATTTTGCAAAAACTTTATACTATTTTTTTCGGTTTCACTTTCTAAAAACGATTACCACCTTAATTAATTTCCTTTCACGCGTGCCCACGCTTCACACTGAAACAACTTTTGATATGAAGAACAGTCCTCAAGTGTTCCTTTAAGTGGAAACTCAATGATTCAATGATGGGAAAACCGACACTCCATAAGATATCCCGGAATCCCCTCCGCAAAACTTGGCAAAAGATTTACTGCAGGGATAAATCGCTTATTGGATGTCCCACCGAATTTTATTATCCGGTTTTTCTATATATCCCGAGTTCTTTTTATGTCCGTGATCGCCATTCACCCGCTTCGGGGGAGCTTTATAACAAAAAATAAAATATGATGCCTGTGCCTTCGCGAACGTGCAAAACAAAAAAAAACCAAAAAAATTTAAATCTATTTCGAAAAATTTTTTTTTTTTCTTCTTTCTTTCATAATCTCAATTTTCATTCCTTTCATAAAAGATATTATTTTGATTACGGAAAGAACGAAAACAACGCGGGGAATTGTAAACTGCCATTAAAAAGGGCAATTAAGAGTAACGAGAAGGAAGCGAAAAGGCTTTCACGGTTTTTAGCGGTCCCATAATGCTCCTTAAACGTCTCCTTTCAGCTTCCTCCCCGAGATTTCCCATCGACAACATGTTAATCACTCAAGTACGTGGCACACGTGCTTCTTCATGTTTTAAGACTTAATTGAAATATACGTAAGAGAGTCTTGTTTGTTTTTTGAACATTATACCTCCGCCGCCGCCCCGCCCCCTTCCCCCCCTCCCCTCCCCTCCGGCTCCGCCCCCTCCATATGAAAATACCGGGGATTTCCTCGTCTAATTATTTCGTTTGAGACTTTTCGGGGGTTTGTTTTTCCGCGTCGATTTTAACTTAAAAGGATTTTCGCTTTTCTTCTTTTACCCTCCGCGCTCCGCGTAAAACCTCAACTTTGCGGCTTTTTAATTGCGTCACGGAATCTTCCACACGTCACGTTTTTGAGTCTTACGTCAAGATTGCTTTTATTTTACCATCCGCGGTGGTTGGTTTTTATAACGGGAATCGCAACAACGTTTGATGTAGGATTCGAATTAAAAATTAAGCAAATGAATGAAACGGTGAAATTTGTCTTTTGGAAGCTGAAAGCGTGAGTTAAAGTCAACTCATCTCCCGTTAGGCGGGTGGAATTTACGAGAGGAATATATAAAGTCGAAAATGATGAACATGTCTGGAATGTAAAAGATACAGTACATACTGTATAAATATAGTGAAGGCTGTATTATAATGCGCCTGAGAATAATGAAAACCTGTCTAGCGTAAATATTGGAAAACCTATTAAGTCTCTTAAGTAAGTGAATACCTGGTTGTAACTGAATTTGATTAAACGAGGACGAAAAAGTCTGCACTACAGCAGCTTGCAGCGAAGTCATCAGAGGCAATGTCACCTCCATTCTCGAGATCCAATCAATCTCTTAATCGGATTTTGACACGGCCATCAGAATGCTTAAACCAAAAAAAGGACCGGGACCCGATGCGATTCTTCCCTACTTTATCAAGGGACTACACGAAGTAATTAGTCAACCTCTCCTTCACATTTTCAACCTTTCTTTAAAACTTAGCACTTATCCTAAACGATGGAAGGAAGCTCTTGTAATTCCCTTTCCAAAAACCAGTTCAAAAAATGAAATTGAAATGCAGCGGCGTATTTCTTTGCTGAATGCCTTTTCAAAGGTCTTTGAGCTTATTCTGCATCGTGCGATACAAGACCACTTCCTACCATTAGCCTCCCCAGCCCAGCATGGTTTCATACCCAAACGTTCCACTGTCACAAATCTAGTTGGTTTTACCCAGGAAGTATTCCATGATCTAGATGAAGGAGCAGAAGTACACTGCATTTATACTGACTTCTCAAAGGCCTTTGACAGGGTAAATCATGATCTACTCTTGAGTAAATTATGGTCCTACGGTCTTTCGCGCCCATTAATAGAATTCTTTGCATCTTATCTGCATAATCGTACACAAAAAATCTCATATCTTGGCGCACTTTCTTCTTATTATTAATCCACATCTGGAGTTCCCCAAGGTGGAAATCTAGGACCAGATTTCTTCGATTATTTCATTAATGATGCTCCCAACTCACTCCAATCTTCTACATCCAGGCTCTTCGCGGACGACCAAAAATTAAAGAAAAGAATAGAATGTTTAAATGACTGCCACCTGCTCCAGCAAGATTTAAATCTGCTAGTGGAATGGACCATGAAAAATAAATTATCTTTTAACAACAACGAATGCGAAGTTAAATCTTTTCATAGAAAACACAAACCGACAGATTTTACCTATGAAATGGGAGAAGCGAAATTAGAAAAAGTCACTGAACACAAAGACCTGGGAATCTTATTTGATAGAGAACTGGCCTTTCATAACCACATTTTTTCCACAGTACAACAGTCCTATAAAACTCTAGGATTTCTGAAACGCAATAGCCGCTCATTCTCCTATGAAACGATAATTGTACTATTTAACCTCTATGTTCGTTCCAAGCTGGAATATGGATCAATTGTATGGGCTCCTTATTGTCAAAATTATATTAAATTAATAGACGCCCTACAGCATAAATTCTTACGTTATCTGTCGGGTCTATAGCAACTCCTCCAGATTGCATCTCCTCCAAAAAGTCTTTGGAGGAGTTGCAAGGTCGAGACATTGCATCTGCTCCAATTGCAACTCCTCCAAAATTTTTTGGGGAGTGTGCACCCCTATCAATATCCACACCACCAATCTTCTGGCAGGGTTTAATCTCACCCGACTAAGTGACCGAAGGGAGCTTGCAAAAGTTTTGTTCATCCTGAGGCTTGTGAAAGGATCAATTAATGATCAATGCTTACGCGACAACTTGACTTACTACACTCCCACCAACAATACGCGGTATTCTAATACAGTCACTTTCTACATTCCAAATACTCGCACTATTCATCACCTTAATTCTCCTTTATACTCCGCTATGGCAGCATGGAATAAATTGCATAGCCGTTATTCCGATCTCAACCTTACAATGACAGTTGGCCGAGTTAAAGATCTATTTCAACTATCATTAATCGATAAGGGTTCAAAAAATAAAACAGTCGCGCTTAATCTTGTCAACAGCCATACCCCGGCTTCCTAAGGACATTACACAGGTACCTCTATGGCTCTTCAATTTTTTATTTTTATTTTCATTTTATTGTATATTTTATCTAATTCTCCATTTTTTTCTTCTTCTTCTTCTTCTTCTTATTTCCAAATTACTATGATAATCATAAAACTGTAGTTTTTTTTTTTTTTTTTTTTTTTTTTTTTGGTAAATTTGTAAATTTGTAAATAATTGATGATACTCAATAAATAAATAAATAAATAAAAAAGTGATGCAAAAAGTGTATGAAATTTCGGCAAAATTAATGCAAAAAATGTGTTTAAAAAAATGTATCGTTTATATCAAGATATTATTGTTTTTGTGCCATATGGAGAGAGGTGGTCTCCAAATTTGTAAGTCTATATTTGGCTTCCCACAGGATTGGGGTCAAAAATTTCCCAAATCTCGGTTTTAATACTCGATGGCCCTTACGGACATTTTCAAGTCTAAGAATCTCCCCTCTTCGAGTCATGCTTACTCCAGAAAATGAACCCGATCAATTTAAAAAACAAAAGTCATTTAACCCGATCTGAATACACCTCAAGCTTCAAAAAAATCCTGCTTATTTACTTCCAATAAAAACACGCGGATGTAGGAATGATACGGGTTAAACACACTGTGAGCAGTGATTTAAGGTGCTTAGTTCGGGTGAATAGATGTAATAAATCAAAAATGATCCCGGAGCTGTGAATTTCTTCCCCCCTTCCCCCCTTCTCTCTCCTCACCTTCTTTCTCTCTCTCTTTTATTTCTATCGAATTTCTCAGCCCCCATCGTTCAGGGATATCTTCTTTCATTTGCCTTTTCATACCATTCAAACGACATTTTTCATTCCTCTCTTTCTCCCATGCAGATTTACGAGTCTTATTTTCAATGGGAAAAAAATATTTTGGCATGTGGAGCTCGTCGACTTGAGCATATGGCGCCTAAATATAAGAATTGCAGCTTCAAAATCAGTTTCGATACATCTTCCCCTCCCCCCCCCCCTCCCCCTTTTCTTTTTCAATAATTTATCGCGTAAAGGAATTTTTTTTTTTCTTCTTTAAATCCGTGACTCGAAAATCTCGGTTAGTCCCCGAATGACGAGCAAAATTTCTTCACTTTTTTTTTTTTTTTTTGTCTAAGATCCTAAATCTCTCAGTAGTTTATTTGGAAAGAAAGTGTCTTTGCCATTCGGGGAAAGGGAGGGGGAAAGAGAGAGAGAAAAAAAAATAACAGGAGAGACAATTGTAAGCCGAGGAAAAAGTGGAGACAACAAAATGAATCAAAGTCAGAATGGTTAGAAAGAAATATTAGGACTTGAGATCGCTATTAGTAAAGGGGTTGAAGGGTTGAAATGCCATCACCATAGTTTGTCACTTGAGAGAAAAACTTTTTGGTTTTCCGTTTCCTAACCCTTTTATAAGGTTCACACAAAACCCGCCCGACCTTGACTTTTTATTATAAATCATTTTATTTTTAGAAAACCGGAGGATGAAAAAAAAAAAAAAATTGCTGACTTATTTTTATCGGGGGAAAAAAAAGGAAAAAAAAAGCCACAAAAAAAAGCATCTGATGAACTGAAACCTGCAACATAGAAATATTCGTTTGAGGATTTAAAATCAATTTCAGAGAAAATATATTGAATTCTAAAGAAAAGCGTTCAGGTTCTCTCTCAATGAATAGAAGAGGGATCGCGAGATAATAAAATCTCACTTTTTTTATTTGATATAGAATCCCTTCTACCAAGAGTAGTTTAATATTACTCCTTTATTACTTGAGTTGTGATGTGCACTGGAAACCCAGCTCGATGTAGCTTATTGCTCACTTTTTTTTTTTTTTTTTTTTTCTGAGGCTAACTTTGCTTTGGTTGCACCGCAAATGTAACTTCTCTGAAGCGAAAGAAAATCATTTGTAGGATTGTGTAATGGATTTTTTTTTTGTCGTGTTTTTTTTTTAATACATCATTTTTATCCTGGTATTATTGCAATTTTTTTTTTTTTTTTTTTTTTTTGCGACAGGATTATAGCCGGAAGGATTTTTAAATAATTAATTTCCTTCCGTTTCAATTAATGTTGAGTTTGCCACTAAATTTTGTACATAAAATATTAAAACGTACATTTTTTTTTATGATTTTATTTTTTCGGTACAGGCCATCCATGTGGGTAATTGCTAAGAGGCATTTTTCTCGTCCAAAATTTTCGGCCTGGACACAATATGTTAATGTCAGTGACAATTGAGGCAATTTAAATTATTGTAACTCAACAAAACAGTACCTTAAATAGGGTGCGCAAGTCGCCCCCTCCTTTCCTTTCCCTTAGAAGGTGGAAGTATTAGGGTTTCGAAAGTTTCAAATTTCAATAAGGAAGGAAATGAACTTTCAACGTTTTTTTGTTAAAACCAAGATTTTTTAACTTCGAAGTTAAATCCCCCCCCCTCCCCCCGTACGAAAAAGTGTACAAATATTTGCAAAATAAATGCAAAAAATTGATATAAAAACTGTATTATTTCTGAATAATTTATACAAAAATTTGGGCATCCATATTTTTTGCAAAAATAAAACATTTTTTTAACAACAAAATTTAAATATGCATAATTTTTTTAAGCATGAAAATCTGGATATGCATGATTTTTGCATAATGCACATATTTTTTTTAAATCATAAAGCAGGAAAATTAGCGAATATTATGCTTATTCAACTTTTTCCCCGTTTTATGCATACTTATTTATGCAAAATTTATATGCATACTTATTTATGCATCATTTATATGCATACTTATTTATGCAAAATTTATAGGCATACTTATTTATGCATCATTTATATGCATACTTGTTAATGCATAATTCATATACATATTTATTTGAACATTATTTATATGTAAACATATTTACGCATAATTTATGCATAATTGTATTGGAGGATAAAAAAAAATTCCGGTAAGAAAAGGTAAGTTGTTTATACATAAATTATGCATTTTTTATGCACGTGCAATTTTCGCATAATTTATTTATTTATACATGTTTTTACATAATTATAATATGCATAAATAATGTAGGTCTATATTTTTACGCATCAATTTTTCCATATAATGGCAAAAAAAGTTAAATAAGCATGATATTTGAATATTTTCTTGCTTTATGATTTAGAAATTTATAGGCATACTTATTTATGCGCCATTTATATGCATACTTGTTTATGCATAATTCATATACATATTTATTTGAACATTATTTATATGTAAACATATTTACGCGTAATTTATGCATAATTATATTGGAGGATAAAAAAAAATATGCATAAATTATGCACTAATAATGCATATCCAGATTTTCATGGTAAAACAATTATACATAAATTTTGTAAAAATGATGCATATTCAAATTTTGGCGCCTAAAAAAGATCCGCATAAACTTTGTAAAAATTATGGATGTCCAAATATTTTTTTAAAAACGATACAAAAAAAATAAATTTTTAATCCTCCAATATAATTATGCATAAATTATGCATAAATCAGTATGAATAAAATGTTAAATAAGTTGTAAAAAAGTTGAATAAGCATAATATCTGCAAATTTTTCTGCTTCATGATTTTAAAAACATTTATGCATATTATGCAAAGATTATGCATATCCAGATTTTCATGCTTAAAAAAATTATGCATATTTAAATTGTTGCTTAAAAAATACGCATGCATTTTTTTAAAATTATGGATGTCCAAATATTTTTGTATAAATGATAAAAAAAACATACATTTTTTATACAAATTTTTTTCGCATTAATTTCGCAAAATTTTAAACATTTCTGCATCATTTTTTCGTTTATGGGTGAATGGCAACATCTATTAATCTGTTAAGACCTTTTACACGATAATTAATGGAAAACAAATTTGGCTCGGATGACCCTCTGGAATCCCCCAAAATGAGAAGACGATTCGAATTTCAAACAATTTTGAAGACCCACACAGTAAAAAATTATATGTCAAAATCAACATAAATCAACATAACTAGGTCCACATAATTTTTATGTTTTTTTTTGTTTTATGTTTACCTTTTGGGACAAACAACATAAAAAATTTATGTGGACCTCTTAGAACATATTTACATAATATTTTTAACTGTGCAATTTATCCTGGGCAATTCAACTAAGAAGCCCGATTCTCGCGACACTTTCAACTAATATTTCCTCTTTTGCGCAGCACCGTGAGAGCTTTTACCTATTTAAAGCATTCCGCTTTTATATTTAAACTTAAGCTTATTTCCTCTCCGTGCAAAAACCCCCACACGGGGGTTAATACAATCTCCGCTTATAAAAATCAAAAAACGGACGGGGTCAAACGTGATTCTCCCGCAATTCGACGAAAATGGCAACACTTTTTTTTTCACAAGTAAATTAAATTTTTTTTTTTTTTTCAAACAGCGAAAATGACATAAAAACATTACTTAACAATCATACCTCACCAGGGAAGGAATATCCATGGATTCGGTGTTCCGATCCAACATGATTCTCTGTACCATAATGAATATAAAATTCTTCAAATTGGTACCGATACGCTAATGGGCCGCCGGAAATGTTGACGTGATGCTTCGTATCCTTGTCTACTCGGAAGACGAGTGATTGACCTGTATTATGGAGTGTCCCGCTCACTTTATGTTTATCTAAATGAATGTGTCGGAGGAAAGGATCGAATAGAAGTTTGTCTGGCTCCACGTTGATAGGCGATTGCCTCCTTCCTTTTGTGCAGAGATTCCATTGCGGATTGATCAAACCCCAAAACCCAGGACCTAAAAACAAAAAAAGAAACAAAAATTATGTATTTTTTCTTCGTGACAATCTCATTTTCCGAGATTTTCCCATCGCATGTCCCGGTACATAAATTATTCTTCAATCAAATCGAAAGGCGAACATGTCATCAGGGCCGTGGGCGCGGTCGAGATCCCGAACGACTTATCTTTTTCCCAGATAAGCATCTCTTTCATTTAACTTTTCCCCGAAAAACTCATTTCGAAATTACCGATCGGTATCTCTTGAATTGGAAAATGTAAACAGCAATATTCGGAAAATTATATGAAAAAAAAAAAGTTGAATAAAATAAAAGGAAAAAGTTTTTAACGGTCTTTTATACAGATTGAAAACGAGGAGGGGTTATATGATAAACAGAATACGAAAGTAAATAAAGTAGAAAGCTGAGGAGACCCTCGGGAGAACTTTTGAATATGCCAAATGAGTGAGTGACGCGTAGAGAGTATGTTGCCCCGATGGGATCAACGTTCCTAACGCTCATTCACGTCAATCACTCGGCTTCTCCTACCTTCCAGTCTTGGTGACTTGGGTTATTCCTTTATTATTTTCCTCCGGTAACTTCTTTCAACGATATTTTGATTACTCTTTTCTTTTTTTCCTGTCGGTTTTGCCGAGGGAAAAGTTTTTTTTTGTTTGCTTTATATATAGGAAGTTTAAGAGTAAATTTAAGCGGCATGTTTTTTCAAAATTTTGATTGACGGTTAATAGAGAAAAGCTTTGACTTTCTTATAAAATTTAAAACGTGTCATAGGAAGTGACTTAAAATTGTTTCGAAAAGTTAGGTTCGTCGCTGCGGTTTGAAAGAGTTTTGCAGGTTCCTTGCGATTTTAAGCTGACTTCCATTCATAGGGTTCGATGAGGTAACCATATGGTTTAACTAATGATTGGTTTATGTTTTTTGTTAATTTAGCCCTGATGAAGGTGATAATATAAACACTGAAATGTTGGCGAAAAAAAGCTTTGTTTTTTGATTTGGTTCCAATATTCCCGACACAAACGAAATCATAGTTGAATTAAGGAACGAAATGCATTTAATCAAAAGAGTATTGTCTGAAATTTAAAAAAAGGAAGTATTGAAGAGTATTTTTTTTTTTTTTTTTTGAAAAGAGAATACTGCCGTGAAAAGGGGAATCGACCTATGGCACATCTCTGAGTTGGCCATGTTTGTTTATAAGCTAAACATAAACAAACATGGCCAACCCAGACATGTGCGATAGGCCGATTGCCCTTTTCACGGCAGAATAAAAGAGTACTTTTTTTCTGGAAAATTTTTTAATTGAAGTAAAACAAATTTTTATTAAAGGAAAGAACAATACTGTATTTTCATTAAAATGACCAAAGAATAGAAGAAAAGTCCGGTGTAACTCTATGGTCGCAATGTCTGATATATTTAAATTGAAGACATCAGTGGAAAAAGGAGACCGTTGGACCTCTCGAAAAAAAATTCAGACAACAGGCTATTTTCTATTGTTTTTTTTTGGAAGCCATTTTGATTCCGATAGAATTTTCTATGTACTGTTTGTAAACAAGCAGTAGGAAAATGTTAGATCCTCTTCCGATTTTCATTTATTGACTACAGTTTTTCGTTGGAACCTGAACGGTCTCCTTTTTCAACTGATGTCTTCAATTGTATTATAGTCTAGTTAAAAAATGTCTTATTGCCCTAGAAAAAGTAAGTTATAAGTCCGGCCAATACGTTATAAAAACTTATAACAATATTTTAAAAATTATAATCTTGTTGTTATAAGTTTTTATAACGTATTAGTCGGACTTATAACTCACTTTTTCTTAGGTTTCTAGATATTTACTAAGTACTTTTAGAAGTACTGAGGTAAAACACCCAAACCCTGAACAGCCACCAATACCTGAACAGTCCATAATTTAAATACGGTTTCCTATTACGGCATGCGTGTTTAGCTTATGACCTATTCAGGATTAGGTGACTGTTCAGGCTTTGGGTGTTTTACCTTAAAACATATTTTCAAAACATATTACCGTTAAAAAATAAACGATTTTTATTCCGTTAAATAATTTTAAGAAGAGGAAATGATCCAGAAAAATAAATTCTTTGAAACCAAAATAAAATGCGTTTGGATGAATAAAAATAGCTGGTAAACAAGGCAAACGTTCTTTTTTTAATTCATGTTTTTCTGCTCTTAGGAAAATCCCTTCGGAAAATTTTTTTTTGGGTAGTTAAGGTGGAATATCAGCCACTTGTGAGCCAAATCAGGTCCTTGGAAAATAAAAATCAAATTTATCTTAGTTAAAAATTAGTTTAAGACTTTTACTTTTTTTTAATAACTAGTATAATTTATTTATTTATATATACGTTTACAATTTTTCGATATAAGATGCTTTGTTTGTAAACTTTTTGCCATTTTCTTATTTTCCGTTTTGTTACCAACCTAAAAACTGTTTTTAAAAGGATGCTCAGTTGAGCATCTTATGTCGAAAAATTGTAAACGTACATATAAATAAATAAATTATACTAGTTATTAAAAAAAAGGAAACGTCTTAAATTAATTTTTAACTAAGATAAATTTACTTAACGGGTGAATTTAATTTTTATTTTCCAAGGACCTGATTTGACTCACAAGTGGCTGATATTCCACCTTAAAGGATGATGTAGGGCAAGTGCCGAACGTGTTTGAACCTGAATACGAAATTTCAGATAAAGTTGGAGGGACCTTAGTATTCCGAACTTTCATCTTTTTTCCTTTTCCGCATCATTTTTAAAATCGAATATTTTTATAATGAAGCTAATGTAAAGGGCCATTTTACTAAAAAATATTCAAGAAGCTTCACTTTATGAAATGCGATCCTTATTTGGGCTATTCCTTGTTCTATTTTCAAGAATTTAAGGGAAAATCGAAGTGTCCAAAGTTACCCGTCCGAGTACAAAGTACCGATGAATTAAAAAACAAGACGGCAACGGGGAAAAAAAAAGAAAAATAAATGTTCATGCCGAAAAGGAATACCCAGCAATTAAAAAATATAGAACGGCATTCAGATGAAACAAGTCTGTGCCTCCGAAATACACATTTCTCTTCCACAGCATAAGAATGAGCATCAAACTCAGTCATAAATGTTGTTATACATAAAGTGCCTTTACATGCAAAAAAGAATCATTCCAATTTGCGTATGGGCCATTTATTAATAAGAAATAAAAATCGAATTTAATTTTTGTAAAAAAATACCGCTCACAACCTAATCCGATTAACGCTTAATTTTTCTCCTCATTTTGGTCTTCTCCTGTTTCCTTTTTTTCCCTTGCGATCGTTTTGAATTCGCCTTGATCAATTTCGGTTTTCCTCTCGCGGGTGCTAATTTCCTCCGCCTCACCAGTTTCCTCGGTTTTCTTTTACATGCCGCCGCCCTCTTCCCATAATTCCTCCCAACATTTTTTGCGGATTTACCCTTCGTGCTCTTCTGCATTGGTTGCCGACTTTTTTCAACCTCCTTTGACGATTTTTGTTTCGCGGGCTGCTTTTCCGCTTTTTTCGTTTCGTTTTCGTGGTCTAACTTTTTCTCATTTTTATTTTTCTTTTTCTCATTTTTATTTTTCTTTTTCTCATTTTTATTTTTCGTGTCCGGTTTATCCTTGGACCTTCCCCAGCTGAACAGACCGTCTTTTTGAACTAAAGCCCCAGTCTGCAACCCCCTTTCGATGGCAGCGTAAACATGATGCTGTATCCTTTTCGGTTCCACCCCAAACTTCCTGGATATAAATTTCAAAATATCTTTCGGCGAAGAACCGCTTTTGCCGGTTAAATGACGCACTGCCGATATTATCAATTCGGACGATTTCATACCTCACACGAAAAAAAATTTAGACGAAGGAAATAAAAAAAATAAAAACATTCCGCGTGTAAACAAAAACATTGCATCAATGGCGGAAAAAAAAATCGATTTGCTTTTTTTTTTCCTTTCTTTCTTTTCGACACGGCGGTGCTAAAATATTTTCTTTTTTTTTTTTCCGTGTGCGTAAATCCCGAAAACTCTAACCGTGTTTCTGGTTCATTAAATTTCACTTTTACCCGGGGACATTTGAGGTTCACAGTTTCGCTTGTACGTTTAGTTTTCTGAAAGATTAGATTTGAATGGGGTTAATTGAGGAAAAATTACAAAGGGAAAAGGTAAAAACTTCAAACTCATGTCGCCGTGAGTTTTTTACGGGTTTTGTTTCCCAATGTTTTGAAAATGGGCGGATGCTACAGTAGGTTTGCTGAAAAAGCACCCAGAATACATCTTTTTTTTCCTGAATTACAAAGCGTAAATACGTTGATCCAAATATGTACCTCAGTGCAGAACTAGACCAAGTCCATTCAAGGATTGAAACTTCTTATTTCAAACCCGACTTTACAAAGATGTGCAGGCTCAACGGCTGGCAGTGCTGATTTTAGAAGCATTGCAAGATTGCAAAAAGCAATGAAAACTGTGGACTTAGTGCGTTTTGTCACTTTTCTCGATTTTTTCGTCTTATTTTGGCCTCTTGCGCCAAAAACCGGGCGAGGTAAAAAAAAAACGATTTTCAGATCCGAAATCTACGCAAAATTTCCGATAGAAAACAAGGGTTTTTTTATTTAAAAAAAAATAATAATAATAAATAAAAAAAAATTTTTTTTTGTTTTTATGAGATTTTTCCGAATTAAAAGTTCGATGAGGCACGCTTTCCCATTGAGTAAAAAAATTGAAAAAATTTAGGGAAACTTACCTCATACAAATAAAAAAAGTTAGGGGGTAGCACCTGCGAAAATCGAAACTTTGCAAAATAAAAACTACTCTACTGCCCCCTTCCTCAGTCTTTCGGTCTGGCCAAGAGTTAAATTTTTAGCTTTGATTTTTTTTGTAAAGTCTGCTCCGCTTTCCCTTGAAAAATTTCTTTTAAAAAAAAAAAAAAATCATACCCGATTTTTTCTTTTCAAAATACTTAAACGTATTTCATTAATTTTAAAATGAGTGGTAAAAACCTTTATAAAGTTAGACGAGGAAAGTTGTTAAGTCGTTAATCGTGATGAGATAACTTTCTTTGCATATTTCAGAAAAAGTTTATCAATGATTTTTTATCACCGTGTTCTTCTTTAAGAGAAAAAAAAAATCGTAAGATTTAAAAAAAAAAAAAAAAAAATTTTGCTACTATTAAAAACTAGACTTTTTTTCTTTTTTCAATATTTGGAACTTAAAAAGTGGAAAGTGGAAAAGTTAAAGTCTGCGTAAAGTCAAGATGGCGGGATGTTCTCCTTTACTCATATCGACTCGGTGAAATTATCTTCTTTAATATAGCGAAATTTATTACTCATCCAAGAGTTTTATGAAGCAAGCCGCTTCAAAAATTACAACGATCAACTTTGATTAATAAACTCTTTCCGACTTTTACATAAGACTAAAAACTTTTTCACCCCTGCCCCCTCCCTTTCACCTCCATCCGACTAAATTCATTTAAACTGATTTTCACCTACAAAATCTCGAGCTTCCTGCGTTTTGTGATTTAATGATGATTAACGTTTTCCAATGGTCACCCATGTAAAATGTAAATTATAATTTTCCGTGATTAATGGCCCAAAATACGGGAAGACATGAAAAACAGATGACTGATGAGTGATCTATCGCTCTCCCGTTTTTAACGCATTCCTTCAACGTTTTCAACCATTTCCATGCATACAGTATTGGCGAAAAAAAATTTGCACCATAACTAGTGTCGTCCTGGGGAAATCAAAAGAAAAATTTTCAAAACCCGGAATGTTACTTCGAATAAAATTACAAATTTTTTGAGCTATCCCCCTACTTCGGAGGCCACCTCTTACCGAGGGGGGGGGGGGGGGGGGGGGTGGAGGGTTCAGTTTTAAAAATCAAAACCTTATAAAAATTTATAAATATTTATAAATATTTCTTTAAACATTTATAAATATTTTTAAATCTTTATAAATATTTTTAAATCTTTATAAACATTTGTAAATATGTTTTTAAATTTTTATAAATGTTTGTAAATTGTTATAAACATCTGTAAATCTTGATAAAGATTTATAAATCGTTATAAATATATACAAATAATTGTAAATACCTATAAACATTTATAAACATTTATAAACATTTGTAAATCTTTATAAAGAACTGTAAATATTTTTTTAAGAATATATTTCTGTACGTCAGAGCCAAAAAGTTCAATATGCAAATTAAAGATGGCCGTTTGTTATGGGTAAACAACGTTTAGCGGACATCTTTAATTTGCATATTGAACCTTTTGGCTCTGACGTACAGATTGTAGAATATTTTTATAAGGATTTAAAAACTTTTGTAAAGCTTTGAAAATATTCCTGATCAGGATTATTTATCGGGATGTGGAACAAAATTCTAACTATTAAAAAATTAAGGAACGAAAAGAATCACCAACATTTTTAAATGTTTGAAAATTTTTATAAGGGAGAAAATTCACTATGGATTGTTGGACCAACAAATGGTACAACAAGTTAAACCAACATGACGTACCAACATGTTGTACCTGCTTGTTGTACCAACATTTTACAATAATTTCGGCATAGGAGTAAATTCTGCAATACATGTTCGACAATCGAACGAATCGACTATTTTTTATGTTTGTATTTGTGTCAACATGTTCGACAACATGTTTGTCCAACTTGTGGTACCAACATCTTGTTCCAACATTCCATAGTGAATTTGCACCCTAAAGATTGTAATTATTTTTCAAGAAATTTTTATAAAAATTTGTAAATATTTTTAAAATATTGGATAGAGGCAGTATCGGGAAATTTGGAACAAATAATTTCAATCGAAAGTGTTTCTTCGCTAACGTTTCGTCTTCTATATTCAAGACTTCATCAGAGCTGTATAATAAGAAAAAAAGTAACATCGACAAAAGTAAACAAATTTTTGTTGAAAACATGACAATCCTACTGACTCATTGATTTATGAAATTACCTCGAAAACAGTCAAAAAATATTAATACATTGTAATTATCGAGAATTAAACATTTGAGGAACATAACATAAAGGTACAAGCGACTAGAAATCTTTTTTTCATGCATTGTTTAAAATTACACCAATAAATTAACGAGATTAGAATAAATACGAAATTTAACCTAAGCTGATCAGCGTAATGTGCACCGGTATCACGTGACAATATCGAGAGTTGGTAGTCATGATGACAGTCAAAGGAAAAAAGGGAAGTTATTTAAATTCTTTAATAATGTTGTTATAAATGTTATTAAATCCATTAAAATCGCTTTATACAGCTCTGATGAAGTCTTGAACATAGAAGACGAAACGTTAGCGAAGAAACACTTTCGATTGAAATTATTTGTTCCAAATTTCCCGATACTGCCTCTATCCAAATATCAAATCGGAACGATAATCTAGATTATTATTTTTATAACATAACTTTATAAACATATTTGTAAATATGTTTCAAAATTTTTAGAAATATTTGTAATTGTTAAAAACATTTGTAAATATTTGTAAATTGTTAACAACACCTGTAAATCTTTATAAATATTTACAAATACTTGTAAATCTCTATGAACATTTATAAACATTTGTAAATCTTTATAAAGAACTGTAAATATTTTGTAGGTCCCAGCCGCCGGAAAACTATATCGACTGCCCCGAAGAACAAGTCTCTATTTTTTTTTTTTTTTTTTGAACAAAAACTCCCTATCTTTTTTCGAACAGTTAAAAAACTCCCTGTCTTTTTTGTTTTACTGCAAGAGCGATCTATCGTATATAGCAATTACTATCTGAATATAACGTTTATAAGTCGTCAAAAAAAAGATAGGGAGTTTTTTTAACAGCCCGAAAAAAAGATAGGGAGTTTTTGTATTATTCAAAAAAAATAATAGGGACTTCTTCTTCGGAGCAGTCGATATGCACACAAAAAAAAAAATGTTAGTCAAATCAGCCCAAAAAAGTGTCAAGTCATTAAAAGACATGTGTATACATCGTGTATACATTTTTATACTTTTTCTCGTAAGCTTAGAAGTTCCACTTCCCAAAACACTCTACTCACAACTATTTAAAAAAAAAAATGATTTTCTCGTTCCTTTTCATCAACTTTCATCAACTAAACATTTTTTTAAGAATATATTTGTAGAATAAGTTTATAAAGATTTTTAAATATTATTAATTCTTTGAAAACATTGCTAAATGTCTGTAAATTTTTATAACGGTTGTAAATATTTTTCAAGAATTATTATGAAACGAATTAATAATGAAATATTTTCATTTTTCAATATTTTTATAAGAATTTGTAAATATTTGCAAATCAGGCGTTGGTTACATTACACGAAAATTTTTGTTCGAAGAGTTTCAAAAATTTTTTCTCGATGAAAGTGTTTACACTTTTCGAACATGTTTGAAAAGTTTCGATGATGTTCGAAATGTTTGACGATGTTTGACGTTATTTTTAGGGTTGTATTATATTTTTTAAATAATGGGAAAATACATATATCATCGGCCGAGTACCCATATTAATATAATACCACCCCAAAAATAATGTCAAACATCATCAAACATTTCGAACATCATCGAAATTTTTCGAACATGTTCGAAAAGTGTAAACACTTTCATCGAGAAAAAATTTTTGAAACTCTTCGAACAAAAATTTTCGTGTAATGTAAACAACGCCTCATCATAAACATTTGTAAATATTTTTAAATCATTATAAATATTTGTAAATGTTTGTAAATCTTTATACAAGTATTTATAGAAGCACTTATGGTTTCGGCGTTTTTTTCCTACGAAGGGGGATGGGGAGTTCGAAAAACTTTTTTAAGTTAAAATCGAATTCTTCTGTGAAAATTTATCCGAGATTACAGAATTTTTCTTTTGATTTTCCTAGGAAGACACTATTTGGTGCAAATTTTTTCGCCAATACTGTACATACAAAGCGGGGGTTGGGGGGTTGGTAGAAGGTATATATAATCTTCAAAATAATTAATTCAAAGATGGGAAGGGGAAGGAAAAACGAAAATATAATTAAGATGGAACGTGATGAGTGATGAGTGGAGTGTATGTCGGAACTTTACTAGTTGAATAAACAGTAATTAAGGAGGGGGAAAATAAACTACCTGTCTTCAAAATAGCTTATCTGTGTCATTTTTCCACGGGAAATCTTTGAAAACAATTTCCCTTAGGCTTATACACGTTAGAAATTAAAAATAAACAGAAAAAAAAAGGAGGCGACGGTAGGAAAAGCAGATATAAAATGTTGTCCTTATAGTGTCACAATCTACTTAAAGGGAAAATCCTCAGGAAAATTCCCCCGTAATCGTTTATTTCGGCACTTAGCCGGGATTATATGGCTAAATTACATTTATAATTCATGGGGTGCCGCTGTGTTTTACTTATGACCTCATTATCAGAAAAAAAAAAAAAAATCTTTTCCACGGAGATGACGTGGGATGCTGCGAAAGATGTGTAATGTTTTAAAAAGAAAAGAGTTTTTCCAAGATGAGAATAAAAAAAATATTATATTTCATTACAGTCATGTTATTGTTGTTGCCCCGATCGACTGTATCAAATTCTTTTGTTCGGCTAAAAAGAAAAAAAAAAAAAAATCTCGTGCCTCTCATTTCCGACAGAAGGACAAAACAAAAGAAAACGTTTTTGAGGTCTTTTTTTTTTCCTTGACAAGTTCATTATTATACCTTCTCCAGGGTTACTTTATCCGTTTCATTAAAGTACATTGTTACTCTCTCGAGTTCCAAGTTTTTATTTTTCTTGAAAGATGATGTTAACGATTTTTTTTTTTCGATATTTTTGATTCAGAGAACAAAGGCAGATACGATTTTGTTTTTAGATATGACGTTGTTATCAAAATAAAAAATTTATATCCGAGGCCGAAATTTCATGTTAAAACATGCTGGAATAATTTTTCTGAGTCTTTTGCCGTGCATCCTGCCCGACACCGAAAAAGGCAACGCACCAGAATTTTTTTTAATTTTTTAATCGACGGGAAAACGTGGTGACTTAAAATTCGGAAAATTGCCATAAGAGAAAAAAAAAAATTGGAAAAAACTGGAAATTTTTTTTTCCGCGAAAAAATGTGGTTTTTTATCGGAAATTTTTCGTAGATCACGAATCTGAAGTCCGTTTTTTTGTATCTGGTTTGAGTTTTGAGCTTAAGACCAAATAACGAGTGAAACTGAGGACTTGCAATGTTTTGTCAATTTACCCCGTCTTTTTTTTTTTTTTTTTTTTTTCCGCCACATTTTGGTTTTTAGCTCAAAAACCGGACCAACAAAAAATTAAAGACTTCAGATTCGTGATCTAAGGAAAATTTTCCGATAAAAAAACCACATTTTCCGCGAAAAAAAAATTGTCGATCTTTTTTTTTCTTTACGGAAATTTTTGGAACTTTTAAGCTCAAGTCGCTACGCTTTCCCGTGGAGTAAAAAATTTTTCAAAAAATTCGGGTTTATCAGTACACCAAGAAGAACCATTTTTGGAGGTAAGCGATTTGAAACTCGAAAATTTCCTAAATTGGCACTTAATTTTTTTTTTTCTTAGCCAAACAGCGGACGAAATTTCTGTCCCTCGAGAAATTTCTTGAATCCTCCGTCTAAGATCTTCGAATGATTTGCGAGCGCGGACAAAATCTATTCAAAGCAACTTTTTTTCTTTTTTAATATCCCGTGTTGTATTTTTCCCCCTCAAAGTCAATTACAAGGCGTTAAACATATTTATGCGACTTCTCTTCCGCAGGAAAACTCGAAACAGATGGCGCCACCATAATAAGTTGAAAGTAACAGGTGACGAGCATGGCCACGAAGCCTTGGAGCACTTTTTTCAAACGTGATATAATGGAACATCCAAGAAAATATGTTCCAAAAAAAAAAAAAAAAGCTTTTAGAAAAAAAAAAAAAAAAAAAGAAAAAGGGAGGAAGCTTTGATAATGAAATCATTTTTGTTTCGCGAAAAAGTGTATTAGTAATTACATTAGCAATGTCGATGGACCGTATCTTTACTGCCAATCATCTCTTTCTGACCTTTTTCTGTATCGAGGTTTTCATGCTCCCAATTTTTCATTTCCTTTGTGGAAAACCTTTTTTTTTAACATGTGCAGACTGGTACTTTTTTTTTTAAGTGGGAAGGAACAGCTTTTTGCTTAATTAACGTTTAAAAAAGAAAAGTATTTTTTTTTCTTTTTAAAATTCGAATCAAAACAAAGGGATCCTTTAAAAAGGGATTTTTCTTCCTTTTTCCGGGATAAAAGGGGAAATGCAGATGAAGATTTATTTTGGTTAATAAATCGTCTTTCCCACAAGAAAATTTTTCTTTTTTTAAATCATTATTTCCACAATAACGAAGGTAATGATGTTCGATACAAAATCAATATTCTGAATTAAATTTACGTAAATTTTTCCGGGTCGGCCATAATTCAAAAAAAAAAAAAAAAAAAAATCGCTGACTTAAGAAATACTCAGAGATTACTTATTCATTTATTCTTTGTGGATCATCGTCCCCTATCTCTCCTCCGAAAGTTGCCTAGGATGAGTTATTTAGGTCATGGGGTTTATTCTTGAAAAAAAAAAAAAAAAAAAAAAAATAGAAGCTTACATTTTAAGAAACTCCCTTCATGACAACACGTACAATGTGTCAATCGTTTCAAATTGAATTATTGATTCAGAAGTAGTTATATCCGAGTCTTATAATAGTTATACGACCTCTTTTTTTCCTTAATAAAATCGAAGACATTTTTTTTTTTTTTTTTAACTCTTCTCGATCAAACGATCACGGGAAGAAAAAAAGGTAATCAATGGAATATATACACACACAAAACAAAAAAGAGAGAAATTTTCTTTATTTCGGTCAGCGACCAATTATGTTGATTGATGATTATGTCGGTAATGACAAAATCGTTAACGCAACCGATTGGCAATTCAACAAGTTGTGTTCGTAATCCAATCCTATGTTAAATAATAAATAAACTCGGCTTCGTGTCATGATAGCTTTATCGGTTTAGAATCGAGAAACTTTTTTGACCGAGCTTTTTTTTTTTTCTCTTCCCCCTCTTTTTTTGGAATCACAGGTAAAATGAACCGGACGTCAATTTTGACGAAAGGCTGAGGGGAAACAAATCGAAAGGAATTAGCCAAAAAAAAAAAAAAAAAAAAAAAAAAAAAAAAAAAAAAAAAAAATTCCCTACACCCAGTTTTTTTTTTTTTTTTTTTTTTTTTTTTTTTTGTTATTACTAAACTTTGAGGTTGGCTTTGTAACGTCTTAAAAGTTCAGTTACTTATGCAAAATAAATTGTGGATAGGGTAAAGAATCTGGATTTAATTTATAAAAATTTTTTTGAAAAATTCGCGAAACAAAAAAAAAGGTTTCCTATACCAAGGATTCCCTCAATTTTTTTCAGATTTTTAAAAAAAAATTTAGGGGTTGCTCAAGCTCACTAAAGCCTTTTTAAGGGGGAAAAATAGAGAAAAAAATGCTTTTAGATCTAATTAAATAAACATATATATTTAGTTTTATGTTTCAATTTAAAAGTAGATCTAAAAGCATTTTTTTTCTCTTTTTTCTCTTATAAAAGATTTAATGCCCTTGTGCAACCCTTAATTTTTTTTTAAATCTGAAAAAAAAAATACTATTCAGAAATGAAAATATCTCCAATTTAGGTCATAAACAATTTTATATACTGCGGTGAATGATCATTTCGACGGTCTACAGGCCGTCATCGATGACGGCCTGTAGACCGTCGAAATGATCATTCACCGCAATATATAAAATTGTTTATGACCTAAATTGGAGATATTTTCATCTCTGAATAGTATTTATCAGAGGTCATAGATTCCTTCAAGTATTAACTGAAAAAAAAAATTTAGTTACCCTAAATTAGTTACCCTTAATGTAAATGTGTTACTTAGTTACCCTAAATTAAATGGTTTAAATGTCAAGAACGTAAGCAAATATTATGGTTAAAAGTTTTTTTTGTTCAATTGTTATCATTATTTTTTAATCTTGATTTTTATTACTTCAGGTTCATTCAATTAATACTCACTAACGACTAAACAGTACTAGTAATCAGGTTCAGGTCGACTGCTCCGAAGAACAAGTACCTATTTTTTTTTTAGCAGTACAAAAAGTACCTATCTTTTTTTGGACAGTTGAAAAACTACCTATCTTTTTTTTGACGACTTATAAACGATCTATTTAAATGGTCATTGCTATATACGATAGATCATTTTTGCAGTAACACAAAAAAGATAGGTAGTTTTTCAACTGTCCAAAAAAAGATAGGTACTTTTTGTACGGCTAAAAAAAAAATAGGTACTTGTTCTTCGGAGCAGTCGAGGTAGAGTCGTCACATCACTTAGGGTCATGTTCAGGCAAATTCACTATGGAATGTTGGGCCAACGTGTTGCTTTAACATTTACTGTGGAATGTTAGACCAACAAGTTCGTCCAACATTCCGTAGTGAATTTGCATCCTTATACAGTTCAAAATTTTTGAACTTTTGTAATCATTGCTAAAAATAAATATGCCAACAATTTTAAAAAACCATGAATTTGGAATTTCTGGGAAATTATTATTGGCAAACTTTGCATCGTTTGTTAAAAAATTGAGCTGACTACATTACATTGACGAAATGATAAATTTTGAAAGAAATTTTAGCATTTAGTAATCTTTACTTGAGGTAAAGGTAAGGAAGTGTGACCGTCTGAAAAGTGTGACTTTATCATTTAAATGTGTATAAGAAATCCGTTTTTGTGCGAATAAATACATCATTATCTAGTGTAAATATTCCGACAAAAACGAATTTTCAACATGTGTATTTATATGGTTTAAAATGTAAAAGTCACACTTTCCAGATGGCCACACTTCCCTACCTTTATCTTCTTCAATTTTTTCATATGATCGGACTCCGAATACGTTTTTCAGTTAAGAAGTAATTCAAAAGATCGAAAAATTATCTAAAGCCCAACCTTATGTCCACGTCATAGGGGATGGAAAACGTCCATGGACGGCCAACGAGGCTCTGGCATATTTAACTTGCTCAAACCTAAGAAAATATTGTAAAATCTTTTTATAATTTCCAAATAAAATGATTTAAAAAAAAAAACGGTTAAACTATTCATCTTGTGGTATTTTTGATATATATTTTATATATAAATTAAATATAAATTATATATAAATTATATATAAAAGCAAATATATATAATTTATATATAAAATATATATAAAAAATACCACAAGATGTATAGTTTAACCAAACAAACTATGTTTCGATTTAATACAGTTTAATGAAAACAGCGCCCAAGTATTGGTTTTTAAATTAAATGATTTATAGAATTGCTTCTTCCCCTGCAGAAATTGTTTCCCATTAGCTGTTCCTCTCAAATCAAAAATCGTCACACTCTGGATAAATAGTTTTAAGTTGTTCGCAGTGCTAACAAAACGCTACGTCTAAATTTGGAAGCCCAGTTTAAAATTTAAATTAAAAAAATGTTATCTAAGGGTGCAAATTCATATAGAATGTTGCACCAACATGTAGTACTAACTTGTTATACCAACATTCCACACAAATTTCGCCGTGAAAGTACATTCTGCAACAGTCGATTCGTTCGTTTTTCAAACATGTTGGTTGGTACAAGTTTCAACATTCCATAGTGAATTTTTACCCCTCCCTAAGCCGAAATTAGTGCGGAATAATGGTCCAGCAAATTGGTAAAACATGTTTTATCCAACCTGTTGGTACAGCATGTTTGATCCAACATGTTGGTACCTACAACAAGTTCGACAAACATGTTGTCCCTACTTGTTTGACAAACGAACGAATTGACTATTGCAGAATTTATCCCTGGGGTGCAAATTCAATATGGAATGTTGGACCAACATGTTGATACAAGTTGGACAAACTTTTTATACCAACTTGTCGAATGTTGAATGAACTTGTTGCACCAACATGTTTGACAAGCGAAGGAATCGACTATCTCAGAATTTATTCTAGGGTGCCAATTCACTATGGAATGTTGGATCAACATGCCACTACAACAAGTTGGATCAACATTCCATAATGAATTTTCACCCTTAGAGGAGGATTGAATCAAGAATTAGGGTGCAAATTCACTATGGAATGTGGGGCCAACATGTTGATACAACAAGTTGAACTGACATGTTGTACCAACATTCCACACTAATTTAAAGCATAGGAATAAATTCTGCAATAGTCGATTTGATAGTTTGTCCAACAGGTTGGTACAACATGTTTGTCCAACTTGTTGTACCAACAAGTTGGTAAAACATTCAAGAGTGACTATGGATGTTGTACCAACTTGTTGGTCCAACATTTCATAGTGAATTTGCACCCTTACATTTAGCTTATAAACTAGAAAAATCTCTCAGCTCGTTCCAAGAATCAAGCGAGTTTGCTAGCTGCGTGTAATCCCCGTCTTTGATGAAAAGTAAAAAAGTCATCCGAAAACAAAATTTTATGATTTATCCGGAAATAAGAACAAAAAAGGTTAAGCTTTAAAGTATTTCCCGCTTTGCCTTCAAAACTGTGATTCTCCTGTTACTTTTTATAATCCGCCGGCGAGAAAGTTTCTTTAATAGAACCGAATCTTCTGATGCGGAAAATGAACGAGGGGGTTCGTCACGCGACATTTTTCGTAATCTTTTTAAACCAAAACGGTAAAAAAAAAAAAAAAAAAAAAAAAAAAACGAATGAAAGAAAGAACAAAAAAAAGAAAAGGAAAGAAAGATTCTCGAGTTGAAAAGTAAAAAAAAAAAAGAATAAAAATTCGGAAAGTGAGAAACAATCGTGTTAGTCCAGGATTAGCCGATAAATTGGAATTTTCATTTTAAAATGAACGGCATCTGCTTTATCCGATAGGGACGTCATCCCATTTTCTTATTGGGCTTCATCTCCTCGATTTTTTCCCTCTTTTATAATAAACTACGGTTTAATGATTAACTTATGAACTTTAAGTTTATTCAAGCGATCCGAGGAATCGATAGGAGGAAAAAGAAAAAAAAGAGAAAAGCTTAAAACTTTTCTTGCCGGATAAAGACATTTTCACTTGAATGGGATGGTTAAGGAATGTTTTCGCAAGAAAATAAAGACAATTTTCTCATGTTTTAAATGTTTTTTTCTTCGTTTAAATAATAAAATGATCGCGTTTTTTCTCCCTGTTTTTTTTTTTTTTCAAATAAAAATTTTTTTTAACGGTTATTATTTTTCTTGCGAGATTTTTTTCTTTTTTTTTTGAAAATTAATTTTTTTAAGATGTCATTTTTTTAACGCTTAAAGGATCAAGGAATAAAGAGTAATGGACATTCCGCCCTTAAATGGTTTTTTTTTTTTTAGCCCACGAGGGCATAAAACGAGACAACGAATCGGGATTGTTTCGACTCTGGTCACGTAGCCAGACCACGTACTCAGCATCACGAAAGAGCCAATGTCCATTGCAGGAATTAGTTTTTCCTCTGACAGACAAGTATATAACGTTTTCCAGTACTCTGAACCGGAATTTATCACTAACTTACATCTTCCAGAGGGACCCTCGTACATTTCTCCGACCGGAAACAGTACATCCATTTTCTCTTCTTTTTTTTTTTTACCTGGTTATAACCACCCGCGTAACCCTTCTTCGAACGGTTTAAAAATCACCTACGTGTACGTGGCCGTAAAGACCGAGGAGACGTGATTTGAGAGAAAAAAATGAGGTTGTGCGAAATTCCACGAATATAAAGCACAGAAACCTTGATCAACAGGAAAAGGCAAAAACCAACGAAAAAAAAAAAAAAAAAAATTTATCAAATTTTCCGGGAGGAAAAAGGAAGTAATAATTTTAGGAAAAAAAGGGAAGGAAAGCTGGAGTTTTCGGGGTATGCAGAAAGGCGATCCACAACGGTTTAAAGCGTTTAGTATTTTATAAAGGAAAAATAACGGATTTAGATAAAGAGAGGAGAAGGTTAAAAAGACGTAAATAATGCGACTAAATCAGCTACGCAATACTCAAAAAAGGGAGATTTCAGATTCTTTCCTTTAGTTTTTCGTCAAGAAGTAAACTGATAAAACGCTCTTAGTAATTATTACTAATAGTAATTATCTTATTAGTACATTATTACATATTATATTATACATCTACCTATTGCTAAGGGTAAATTTGATATATATTATTACACTGAGAACCCGCTCGGTAGGCCGCAATCTACGCATAGGTTCTATTTGCCTTGAGCTCAGTCAATAGATTGCAGCAATCAATATTTTGTTAGCTGCGACCTGCGAATAGATTGCTGCGACCTGCGAATAGATTGCAGGTAGCAAAATATTGATTGCTGCAATCTATTAACTGAGCTCAAGGCAAATAGAACCTATGCGTAGATTGCGGCCTACCGAGCGGTTCTCAGTGTAGTCATTTTTGCCATAAGTATGATAACAAGGAGAATGGTATTTGGAAAGTTTATTGGGGTGCTGAAGCACCCCAATAAATTTTCTCGCGATATTTGGAAAAGAGAGATAGCGAAATCCAAGTCAACAAATTAAATCGATATATTGATTCAATTGAAAATCAAGAGCAATATCAACCATTTTGCAATATCAAGAGTACATACCGGAACCGTTAGAACGATACCGAGTCGAATTTTCAAACTGAAAAAACAATTCCAGATTCGGAATCCTTTACCCCGAAAATATTTTCAAAAATCCGATGATTTAGCAATAGATCGAAACATGTAAAGCATTTGGATGTTTAGTCAATTATTACAAGTTCCTAAGTCCCGGATCAATGAATCATAAAATATAATATATAAAATTTACCGTCAGCTTCACTGCCCATGTAAGCGAAAATAGCGTATCTTCATTTTCGGAGTTGGCACGTCTGTCGTATTTTTAACTTATGTAAACAAACAATCAATTCCGGAAAGGAAGATACGCTATTTTCGCTTACATGGGCAGTTCAGGTAGATGAATATAATTACTAATAAATACGGAACGGAATACGGACGGTGCCAAGGCTTTCAATAAAGTCCCGGCCAGTATTTGGCCGATTCTGGTTGGACTTTAATGAGTTGTCCCTCAAAGACCGGAAAAATCATATCATGTTAACGGGGCTTTGGTTTGGGAAAAAGCCAATTTTCGATATTTTTTTAAAGCCTTTCACAGAAGAACTAACGAAACTGCACGAAGAAGGGATTATCCTGGAGGACGGAACTAATGTTAAAGTTCGATGTCTACTTTTTCCTGTAGACTCTGTAGAAGAAAAACAGGAAGGAGAAAAAACTCAGGAGGGGGAAAAGGGGGAAAATACACAAAATGCACTGCCTCCAACTGCCAAACTGCCTCCAGCTCAACAAGACATTGGACATATGTACCCAGGGTGTTTGTATAAAAACATCACGCTGCCAAATTTGGCATGGCAAGGGCACCTTTACAAAATATCCATCAACACAATGGAGAGTATGGCTGCAACTACTGCCTGCATCCAGGCGAATCTGTAAGCTCATTTCAACAAGAAACAGACAAAGGTAATGAAAACGGAAAAAGAGAAAAAATGAAAAATTCTGGCAGTTTATTGCGGGGATGTTGGTCCGCCCAGAACTGTTCAGCAACACATGCGAGATCTTGGTTCTTTGATCGATAATATGGTTTCAATGAAGAAGGAGTATGTGTTTTAGATAAAACTAAAGAAACAGTTCATGGAATAAAGGGTCCATCCCTCCTCTTGTTAATACCACTTTTCAATATTATTTGGTCCTTTGTAGCAGATTATCTGCACAATGTTGGTTGGGTCAACCGAAAGGGTTTTGTAGTGCACTAGGCAGGTCAACTGAGCTACGTCCATCACATACGTGCATGGAGATATACTCTTTTAAACCTTTGCAGCTCAAAACCGGTTCAGGCAGCGGTTCAAAACAGTATATCTCCACGCACAATTTTGATGGACATAGCTCAGTTGACCTGCCTAGTACACTACAAAACCCTTTCGGTTGACCCTACCAAAATGTTAGTAAAGCAAATATCACCCCAAAAAATTGGTTGTCTTAACCAAAATTTTTGGGGTAAAATTTGCTTTGCAAACATTTTGGTTGGGTCAACTAAATCGTTTTTTAGTGTAGAGAATTTCAAAACGAAAGTCTTATTTATTAAATGAAAAATCGAAATTCAGCATTTTCAGGCCGCGGCATATTTTAGATCTCTTAATAGATGATTTAAAAATCGTTTCTAACTATATGGCCTCAGGCCCTGTAACGCCATATCTATCTAATAGATGATTATGAGTCGTTAAGGACAGACAGTCTTCTAATATATAGAAGATAGGAGATAGAAGATAGAAGATAGGTAATGCCCATACAATTGTATCGTGTGATACGTCCATAAAAAAACACTGTGCAAATACTTTTAGGTCAATTTTTTTTTTATGGACGTATAACCGGATAGAACAAGTTAATAGTACACCATAAGGCCATTCAAATATTACGTCAGCATAATTTGCTGGCGTAATATTTGAATGGTCCAGTATGTATCGCCCCAACATATAATTAGAATATTCTTATGTTGAGGATTTCTTTCGTAATTTTATTTTTTTCCTTTTCGAATTTCTCTCTACCAGTCTTCCAAGAGGTAGAAACTAGCAATCATTGTGATCTTAAAGTCCAACAACAATAACAACCACCAACCAAGCAAAGACAACAAACACGTACATTGCATGCTACGATTTGCAATATTTTCCTCCATTTTTAGATATTCGGCAAAACAAATCGACGACTGAGAAAAGCAAACTGAGCAACAAAAACGACATCTAAAAGCTTCTTAAAAATGATCTAACATAGTGTATCTTTGCGTTAAGTCAAGACCTAAAAATCCCCGGCCTTATAAAACATTTCACAAAATGCGGTTAAATACCCTCAAAATCATGTCACTTGACGTGTAAACTTAGCAAAAGCCATGTCATACGTCTTGATCTTAATTCTACTGAGAATTTCTGACGCATTAAATTCTAAATCAAGGGGAAAGGTCGACGCATTTCCTTTAACACCACAGCTACGTCAACGAATAAAATACAAACTGCCTCGTCAAAACGGATAATTGTTAAAAAAAAAAAAAAAACGGATTAAGTCATGAGAGCTAATTAAGCGCATGATATCCGTAAGAAAACTGTAATGGTAAGAGCTTTTTCTAAAGAAAAAAATAAAAACATTTCACACGGATTTCCTTTACTGGAAAAAAAACGGGAGGAAATATCGGAAAGAAACGTCTTGTTAGAAGAAAAAGAGGTTTGCAATACAAATAAAAGTTAAACATGAGTAGGGGTATGATGAGAGTTCAAACTTGCCTAGTAGGCAACCGGACGTGATTCTAATACGGAACAACTCATTTTCCAACTTTCCTTCATTTAAATCTCAAGATCGGTCCGAAAACAGCGGGAAAATCGTGTGTCCTTCAATTTCGACTTGATCCTTCTTAATGGCATCGAAAATTTTACGGTTTAATCTTAACCGGCAAAAAGCGTAATTGCATCGTTGATAAGGAATTACGGAAAAAGGAGTAGGAGTAGGAGTAGGAAAAAGAAGTGGGGGAAGGAAAAAAAAAAAAAGTAAAAGGCTACGTCACATCGAAATGGCGAGTGGGGAGGTAGGGAGGGGGGGGACAGCACGTAAACCTTTAGTGTCTCTACATAACGCTTAAGAGAAACGGTAAGGAGACAGAAAAGGTAGTGTTTAGTCAGTTACACGGTTGTCAGTTACAAAAACGTGGGTCGAACTTCTGTTCTTGATCGTTTTTCTACTAACTTCTGGATTCTGTTTTGCATCTTTTCATTTTTCGATCAAAGGAGACAATGCTTTTTCATGAAGAAGGAGAAAAAAAAAATAGTCATAAAAAAAAAAAAAATAAAGACCGAAATGACCTAAAAGTTAATTAGAAAATGTGAAAGAAATTTTATTCGAAGATTGCGCAGCAGCAAAGAGCATTCTTAAATGGCTTTTTGAAGTCATGCAGTTCCATTCTCGTGCAGTTTTCAAGCTCCTCCTCCGTTAAGTTAAAGGCAACCGTCTCTTAAGCAAAACATGCCCAGACAGCAAAGTCTTTCAAGTTCCGAGGACGTCATGAAAATATTTATTGGACGTCGATTGGATTTACCTATGTCCGAACTGCTCCAAAAAGCGATTTTTGGACGTCCTATGGATATCCCGTGGATATCTAATAAACAATTCACAGGTTGTCCAATGGATTGAAAATGCTATCTGGGTGGCCAACATACCTCTTGCCAACAACATGGATGCCGTGAAAGTCTGGAATAAAAAAAGGTCCCCGAAAATTTTGCAAGAAACATGCGAAGCAGAGACGCAGTTGACGGTTTAGTCCTACGTGCTTTGAATGTTGCTCCATTTACCCAATTGCAAGGAAACACTAAATGAAACTTGGATTTTTGTGCCAACTTAGCACACACTACGCAGCCGATTATGATTCAGAAATCCTTTTCAATGCTAAAGTAATTGATTGTGGGATAGAAGCTGCCAAAATCAAGAACCAAAACGATGCCCGGGAAACTACTTTTTTATATTATAAACTTACACCATAAACGTAATCGCTGGCGTAATATTCGTAAATTTTTTTACAGCCCACGCCAGGTAAATTGGCGCGTGAAACAAGAATGTTTTATGATCCAGCTGAGTGATCGCTATAGGCTCTCATATGAACCTAAAGTCATAAAAAATTCCCATTTTCTGTACTCGCCCCGTCCTACAGTCCTACACACCCATTAAATACAGCAGTTATACAGTATAATATGAATTATAAACTATTAACCTCGAATTCCAAAGATTTATTATACACTAGGGTGGATCGAAAAAAGCGAATTTTTGAATTTGAAAACGCCTGATATGGGAATCGATGCCTTATTGTAATACTATTAACCCTAATTTTTTTCAGATTTTTTAAAGGTCACCTTGAGGTCGCGCAATGACCTTGAAGTTTTTAAAAAGCCCATATGAGGGCAAAAAATAAGAATTTTTTTTTTTGCTGAAAAAAGTATCGCTTCCTAACGGAAATTTTGCGTAGATTACGAATATGAAGTGCAAAATTCATTTTTGTGTACAGTTTTTAAGCTGAAAGAAAAACCAGCCGAAAGTATTTCAGTGTTTCGAAAATAGGCGTAAAGCTCAAAAACCGCGCACTTAAAATGATTTTGGACTTTATATTCGTAATCTACGCAGAATTTCCAATAGGAAGCGATACTTTTTTCGGAAAAAAAAAATTCTTATTTTTTGCCCTTATATGGGCTTTTCGAAAAATTCAAGGTCATTGCGCGACCTCAAGATGACCTTCAAAAAATCTGAAAAAAATTAGGGTTAATAGTATTACAATAAGGCATCGATTCCCATATCAGGCGTTTTCAAATTCAAAAATTCGCTTTTTTCGATCCACCCTATTATACACAGAGCTAAGACGCAGACTATACGAAAGAAAAAAAGGAACTAAAAGCAAGTGTGCTGTACAATGATACCCAATGATGAAATTAATTTTGGTAGGGATATCATTCTACTAAGGATATTACTACCAGGATTGTTCAATCAGCTTCGGTTATTTCCGTATGAGTTCGGAAACGGGACGCAAAAAGGAAGAATAATTGAAATATTGCTGTACACCAAATGGACGTCAAATCAGCATTTATTCACGGAGATATCCAGAGAAAGACGGAAAATTTTATGGAAAAGCAACAGACTATGTAGGCAAATAAAAGGTTAAAGAATTGGCGACAAGAAAATCATATATTTTTGGTCTCAGGAACAGGATATAAATTAATATTTTTGATTGGCCTACGCATCGGTAGATCAATGCCGAAATTACGAAATTACTCCAAAATAAATATTGGAACGGACTTAATCCTATGTTGAGAAAAGTCCAGATCATTCAGATCAACCCGTATTGTGAAGAGCTTTTCGCATCGATCCGGCTCGAAGGACCAAATATCATTTTGAAATATTAATATATTTCTTTTGAATAATAATATATTTCTTTTATTTTGATTTTAATAAGAATAACAAAAGAATATCTTTAGAACGAAAAATAAAACTTTTGAATCTTTCAAATTTTTTTGGTCTCAGGGACAGGATATAAATTAATATTTTTGATTCGGTAGATCAATGCCGAAATAGCAGGAATGCTGAATCAGCAGTACCTTTGTAAAAGACACTATTTCACCTCAACCTTTTGGCATTTTATTGCTACAGAAAATATTGGCAGTCATTGCGAAATGAGTCAAGGTATGAATAAATCAACACAAGCGTCGGCAAATCAAAAATATCAATCAACATCCTGTTCGTAAGACCAAAAAAGATTTACGCAAACTTGCAGTTTAATTTAAACAAATACCTTAGAGTAAATTCAAAACTGACATTAAAGATGTCAGAAAATGCATGCACATTTCTAATGCAGAAAAAAATCATGGACGACAACAATCAATCAATAAAACGACTTAAGAAATTTAATTGCGATTTAGTGTGGACAGCAGAAATTCATTTGCAAGCTCCATCCAGAAAGTTACTGGAAGAAATGATTTTTTCGAAAGGAATATTTGGGAAGAATGAACTGAATCAGTCTAAGGTAAGTGTACCGAAACCTATATACGAAAACATGTTTAACTTATGGGATGTTAAGGAATACGTACATGGTCAGGTTTGGGTGCACTTACCTTAAAGAAAGACATTAAATCGCCTTAAAAAAGTTGTTTAGTTTACCGAATTCTAGAGTACTCGGAAATCTAATCAACATATTTAAGGCGAAATTTATGCAACACAACAAATGCCGTACTTATAAAATAATTTTTTTCAATTCAATTTTTTGGAAAAAATTATTGAAATTAAAAAATTTTTGGAAAAAAAATTTCAATGAATTTTTTTGAAAACAATTTTTTGAGTTTTATTTTTTGGAAAGAATTTTTTTGAATTTAATATTTTGGAAAAAATGTGTTGAATTTAATTTTAACAAAAATTTTTCAATTCAATTTAAAAAAAGATTTTAATTTAATTTTTTTAAAAAAATTAAAATTCAATTGTTTTAAAAAAATTTCAATTCAATTTAAAAAAAAATTTTTTTTTTTCAATTTTTTTGAAATTTAAAAAAAAAAAAAAAATAATCCGAAATGATGACGTTTTACCGTGCTTTTTATATGGGAAAAAACAAGCGCTTTACGGCACGGGTTTCGGTTGAGACAAAAAAGATTTAGTGCAAAAACGGAAGAAAAAGTTTGAAAAATTTTTTTTCAACGATTTAGGGATGGCGTTAAGCAGAAAATATTATGTTTCCGGTCAAACGGAAGAAAGATCTAAACCCGACAACGACTATCCCATGCAATTGGAACCTCGCAATCCAGGATTTCACACTCCAATGTGCTATAGGCTAGGTAAATTTTTTAGAAAGATATATGTATTTATTATGGGGTCGTCCATGTATTACGTAACGCCTGGGGGGGGGGGGGGGAGCTGGGCCATGCGTTACGTAATTTTAATATTAAAATTATTTCAATTTTATTTCACTCTTTTTAAAAAATTTTTTTCCAGTTATTCTTCAAAATAAAAAAATAAAGAATTTTTTTAGCTCGTAAAATCTGATTAAAATTGATCAAGAAGCTGAAAATTTTTTTTGACTTCAAAAACGAAATTTAAATATTTTTCAAAGAGGGGGGGGGGGGTTGGAACCTGTGTTACGTATTAACGAAGGGGGGGTTACAGGTTGCGTTACGGATGTGTTACAAGGGGGGGGGAGGGGGGGTCAAAAAGTGGCCTATTTTGCGTTACGTAATACATGGATGACCCCTATTATTAAGATATATATATATTTGGAAAAAATGTTTTTGAATTTAATTTTTTGGAAAAAATTTGTTGAATTAAATTTTTTGGAAAAAAATTTTTAAATTTAATTTTTTGGAAAAAAATTTTTAAATTTAATTTTTTGGAAAAAATTTGTTGAATTAAATTTTTTGGAAAAAAATTTTTAAATTTAATTTTTTGGAAAAAATTTGTTGAATTAAATTTTTTGGAAAAAAATTTTTAAATTTAATTTTTTGGAAAAAATTTTTTAAATTTAATTTTTTGGAAAAAATTTTTTGATTTAATTTTTTGGAAAAATTTCTTTAAATGTTACTTTTTGGAAAACATTTTAGGAGGAACGGCCGGGAATATTTTTTCGTACTGCTGGGAAATTTTTTTTTTTTACAGCTCACTGAAAATATCTCATGGACAACTATTCCCAACCAGCGATCCCCGGATTTCACTGCTCAAAATTAATTCAAAGAATCTTTTCCGCCTTGACCGCTACAATAGAACAAGGAAAAAAGAAAAAGAAAATCAGGGCAATATGCGTTAAAGTCGTCCGAATGCTTATATAAATTCATTTTATAAGGAATTCAAAATATTCCCATTTCGGTGGGGTAATCTCGCTAAATGTTTGTCGTCGGAGGTGGATTACTTGTTGGCTGAACGACCGAAAATTCCATGAGAGATTCCTTTCTTTAAAGCACATAAGAACCGGAGGGAGAAAATATCACCGAGTCCTTTTTCCCTTCTTCCTTTTTTTTTTTCCTTTCCCTCCCTTCTCGGTCAGATAAATTAGTCGCCGCAATAGCTTTCGGGGGTAAGAACCCGGAAAAATAAATCAGCTTATTATGGGTAAAGGTAGCGAGATATGCGTACAAAATGTCAGGTCGAAAAAGAGGAAGGAGGGAGGGGGGGGGGATATCGCTGTCTTAATCAGCTTTAAGCCTGGAAGTCAGAGGTAAAGCCTTTTAAAGATCGAAGTTTAAGCTCCTTCACAATGAATGGTAAGCATTATCCACTGGAGGTTTTATCGGGGCTTCCACAATAAGGCAAAATAATTTTCACGGGGGGGATACGAAATCCTGGACAAAAATTTTTTTTAAATAATAAAAAAAAAAAAGAAACCGAAAATCAAAACAATTAACCACGAGTGTGTTATATTTTCAACCGAGATAAGAGCCCAAGGGTTTTTTTTTTTTTTTTTCTGTCGGACAATAAATCAAGGGGTGGACAACCGTGATGGGAGTTCATCATCCCTTACCAGGATAACGTTCCTTTTCAAATATTTATTTTACCAGTACGACGAAAATACTAATGGCTTCTGATAAATAAAAATCACTTTTAGAAAAAAAAAAAAAAAAAAAAGGTGGGGGATTTTCGGTTAAATCCTCGCATTTTCTATCTGGATGAAATTTCAATCCGCTCCACTTTAAAACGATTTGTTTGAATTTTTGTGTGGTGCAGTGAAAATTGGAAAATATTTTCCTTGGGAAAATTTTCTTTTTCTTTTAACGTAGGAGGATTTAAACGAATTTAACTCTTGAAATCGCCCATCAATTTTTTACTCAGCGAAAAAAATACGCGCACGCACACAAGACGGTGAAATTGATACATTTTCGGTCTCCCCCCCCCCCACCCACTCCATGGGGCAGGATCAAATTCTATACGTAAATCTCACCTACGGTCGATAAAGCAAAAAAGGTAATTATTACCATAAAGCAGCTAATTTTCAAGGAAAAGAGCAACTAATGATGCAACTTTTAAGTCGAAATCCTTTTACCGGGGTGACCGGTTTTAATTCTAAGTGCAGTCTTTTTCCTGAAAATCAATTTCCATTTTATTTCATGTGAATTTATCCTAGATCAAGGTTTCTGGGAAAATACTTTAGACCCATGGAAATTGCAATAACTCAAAACAAAGTTATTAAGCCAGCTTTCTCTTTGAAAGTAGCGTATAGCACTATATAATTTCCCGCTTTTCCGCAATCCTTTGTATTTCACAATAAAAGAAAACACATGCAGTTTATATAGTATATATATTCTGTACATTGGATTTTTGCCATTTACAAAAACATATAAAAGAGTTCTAACGTATAATTTTCGTCGCATTAGACCGTAGCGATAAACTAACAATTTTCCAATTATTTTATCTAAGTAAAAAAACTTGCAGCAGTGTCATTGCTTTTAATATATTTAATTTTTTTTTTTTTGCTATTCGTTCAAAATTATATTAATTTCACCATCGTCTATATGTGAACCGAATCCACGATGGCAATCTCAATTTTCGTTGGAAGAGCACCAGCACGCTACAGCAAAAAATTTTTTTTTCTCTCCTAAAAATGGAATGACCCCCAATTTTGAGTCGTTAAACAGCAATCCTAATCCTGGTCAAGAAGACCCAAATTTCCAGCTGGCATAAGTGGCAAAAAAAAAAAAAAAAAAAAAAAAAAAAAGGGATGGCCAAAAGAAGAGAGTGGGGAAAAAAAATTCTTAAAAATTGGAGGGACATGCCATTTTTAGCCGTTATATGACTAAAAAGCCATGACAAAAAGGTGAAGATTGTTATTACGTCAGGATTGTTAATCGAGATTACGTCATCCATAAGCTAAACATAAGCGAAACACCAACAATAAACAATGCTTAGCTTATGGGTGACGTAATTTTGATTAACAACCCTGATTTACGGGCACCAAATTTTCCAAAAAGTCTGGCCGAAAGAACTCAGGCGGACTCTGTTAACAGACGATAGGATCCCAGACTTAAATTTAAAGCTCATCCAATACAGGCTGATTCGTGCATCCGCCTCATCTACGCCGAACCGCCTTTAACAATAAAGCTTCCATCTCCAACTCTTATTCACTTTCTTCTAAACTTTAGGAAAATGACTTGGAAAATTTTCGAATTGCGGAAACAATTTCAAAAATTAATTGAAAAAACTTTGGTTCTCCTCCTTATCCCTTTTTAAATATTTGGGGAAAGTCTTTAATAAAGATAATCAAAGATAATTAAGACAAAAGTAATTAATTAATTAATTTTATTTGAACATCACATCAGTCAGAAACTGGAGATAAACGATTAGCATTAACGACAATGTCTTTTCACATTTTCAAGATAACATTCGATGAGTTTGAATAAAAGGGAAAATATTAATTGCTTTTAATCTTTCATCCCTCCCCTTTATTTTCCATCACAGGTTTTTTTTTCATCATCTCATTCTCTTCTCGGCCGCATCCTGAAAAAACAAAGACGATTTTTTTTCCTCCCTCAAAAAAAAAAAAAAAAAAAAAAAAGGAAAATTATTACGATTTTTTCCCGGGGGTGTGGGGGGAATACGAAAAGAGGCCAATTTCAACGGAAATAGTCTCAACCGAAACTAACGTTTGGAGGGAGAGAGAAAGCTGTCCGAGTTGTAAATCAAATTCAGTTGAATTTCAAAGTAAGATGAAATTAATACGGGGAACTTTAACCGAACTAGGGTCGGAGCATCACGTTCAAATTATCCAAATTTCTATAAAGTTGACAACAGCTGGAGGACGAATAACAATCACAAAAGTGGCTTTAAGGTCTCCCGTCTCAGCTTTTCCCTTTTTACTCGACAACTAGAAATCTTTCGCTTTTTCTTTTCTCTCCCCTTTTCCCGGAGAAAAGTACGGGATAACATTATTATTTTTAATAATTTCAATATCGAAGTGAAAGGACAAGGGAAACCCTTAAGCGTTATATTTATTTCCATGGGGATATATAATATGAAAAGAAGAAGAAAAAAAGGGGGGCCGAAAACGGTGAAGGGAGGAAGGAAAGATCCGAATCGGAAAAGCGCCGGTAAGAAATAATATAAGAACTTTCCTAACCTTAAAGTCACGTCTATTTTTCATGTTTTACGATTCTTTGTGAAAATTTCGCACGTGTTTTACACGTTTTCTTTTATTTGTTATGGAACATAAAATATAAACCCCGAAACCGTAACTGAACGGATATTTTACGAGTGGTCATGACCGAACTTCCCTTCTCCTTTTTTTTTGTTTTTGTTTAACGTCTTCGGCCTTAGGAAGCGTTTTCATTTGCGACATTAAAAAAAAAGAAAAAAAGGAAAAGAAAGTTATGTATCTTTATATCATCTCCTAGAAAAAAATTTTTAAAATAAGGGGAAAAAATATGGGGCAACTTTTATATATACGCTTTAATGCAGGGGAAACGACTGAATTTGTTTTGTTGGCTCCTGGCCATGGGATTCTCAGAGTATAAGTGTCCCCTTTTTTTCTTCTTTTAAATGTTTTAATGCAGTGCATTTTTTATCGAGTTTTTTTTTTTAAATGGCGGAAATTCGATGAATTTTTGCGCACTGGTCCAGGGGTTATTTACTGATGCATTTAGATGCAAACTTGCTTTTCTATTACATGCATTTTGTGTTACCAATGCACTTGGAATTACCACTGCATTGTATGTATTACTTTACATTTTTGCATTACGAGTGAACTACGAGAAAGAGATGCATCAATTATATAAAAATCATGTATAAATTATACGAAAAATATTGGACATATATAAAAATTTGCATAAATTATGTATAAATAACTTTGCATAAAATAAAAAAAAGTAGAATAAGTATAATATTTGATACTTTTTCCTGCTTCATGATTAAAAAAATAATTATCATTAATTATGCAAAAATTATGCAAATCCGGATTTTCATGCTTAAAAAAATTAAGCATATTCAAATTCTGATGCTTGAAAAAAAATGCATAAACTTTGTAAAAAAGTTTGTATAACATTTTTGCAAAAATAATGAATTTTTTATATAAATTTTTAGAACACATTTTTTTAGTTAGATTTTCCTCAATTTCCCTTATGCACCCATATGGATGCATCAGTCGCTACGGAGCATTTTCTTATGCATCCATATGGATGCATTAGACAGGAAGGGGTTACAAGAAAAAGATTTGAAGAATGTGTAAAAATTGAAGGTGGAGATCGAAAAAAAAAGTTTTATATGGACGAGAACATTAAACTGGAAATTAGAGGGATGATCAGAACGGAGATCCAAAGCACATTAAGTAAGATGTTTGACAATGTAATTAAAAAATAATTTTAAAAAAAAGTTTATATTTATTCCTTTTTTGATTAAATAATTTTAGAAACCCCAACTGAGAGAATTACACCCTCATAGTAAATCAAATCAATATATTGATTCAATACCCATTTATAAACTATAACTTAATAACCGGCTTCTACTGAAGCCGGTTAGTAAATTATAGATTATAAGTTATAAAGTTAAAGTTTGTAAGTTATAGGTTTAACTTACCCATATTGTAAAAGTTTAACTTATTGCCATAAGTTTAACTAATCAATATACTGATTCAATATATTGATCGGTTAAGTTACAAACTTTAACTTTATAACTTATAACTAGCCGGCTTCAGTAGAAGCGTTTAAAAGTCGAAGGAAAAATGCAACAAATACGTGATGAAGAAGGATTTTTTAAAAATCTCTGAAATAACAAGAACTCAAAAAGTTAATTTAAAAGTTCAAATTCCGGGAAGCAAAAAGTTGAATTATGTACCCTCAGTTTTCTTGCTTCAGTAGAAGCCGGCTAGTAAGTTATAGGTTATAAGTTATAAAGTTAAAGTTTGTAACTTATAAGTTTAACACTCATATTGTATAAGTTTAACTTATTGCCATAAGTTTAACTAATCTATATATTAATTCAATATATTGATCGGTTAAGTTAAAGCTTTCAGTAAATCTTATATTTTCCTTCCGTATCCAAACATAATAACAAAAGCATTCCCCATATGCTAAATATAGTTCAATTCAAGCATAAAATTAATATATTGCTCAGTTAAAAATTCTAATTATAAAAATTTATAAATAGTTATAAAATTTTATAATCGGCCAAAACGTTATTAGAGTTATAAAATTTTATAACGCACTTTTTCTTGGGTTAAAAAAAAAAATTAACTGGGTCAATATCAACTCTTTTTGTCTGTTATTACGGATCTCAAATCTTGTAGCGTGGGTTCCAACTCAAATTTTATTCAATCTCTAAACAATATTCCTTACAGCTATTAGAAGAATGTATAGTAGGGTGGATCGAAAAAAGCGAATTTTTGAATTTGAAAACGCCTGATATGGCAATCGATGCCTTATTGTAATACTATTATCCCTAATTTTTTTCAGATCTTTTGAAGGTCATCTTGAGGTCGCGCAATGACCTTGAATTTTTTGAAAAGCCCATATAAGGGCAAAAAATAAGGATTTTTTTTTTGCTGAAGAAAGTATCGTTTACTATCGGAAATTTTGCGTAGATTACGAATATGAAGTCCAAAATTCATTTTTGTGTACAGTTTTTAAGCTGAAAGAAAAACCAGCCGAAAGTATTTCAGCGTTTAGAAAATAGGCGTAAAGCTCAAAAACCGCGCACTTAAAATGATTTTGGACTTTATATTCGTAATCTACGCAGAATTTCCGATAGGAAACGATACTTTTTTCAGCAAAAAAAAATCCTTATTTTTTGCCCTTATATGGGCTTTTCAAAAAATTCAAGGTCATTGCGCGACCTCAAGATGACCTTCAAAAAATCTGAAAAAAATTAGGGTTAATAGTATTACAATAAGGCATCGATTGCCATATCAGGCGTTTTCAAATTCAAAAATTCGCTTTTTTCGATCCACCCTAATGTATAGTCCCCGATTAAAAAGAACGGTTTCCTACGGTGGAATCATTCAAATTCCAGCAGGATAATTATCCCGTTCACAACGCGAATATTGTAAAAGAATGGTTTGCAAACCAGAATTATTTAATACCATTCGAATGGCCGGCATGGTCCCCTGATCTGAACCCGCAAGAAAACATCTGGGGGTACATAGTCAATCAGGTATTAACATGTACATCATATATATGACAAAAGCCTAAGTCGAACGTTCGGAACGTGATACCTAACACTAGGTTACCTAACATGAGGCGGTAAGTAAGTTATAGGTTATAAGTTATAAAGTTATAAGTTATAAAGTTAAAGTTTGTAACTTATAAGTTTAACACTCATATTGTATAAGTTTAACTTATTGCCATAAGTTTAACTAATCAGTATATTGATTCAACACCCACTTTTTAACTATAACTTACTAGCTGGCTTCTACTGAAGCCGGTAAATAAGTTATAGGTTGTAAAGTTATAAGTTATAAGTTATAAGTTATAAGTTATAAGTTATAAGTTATAAGTTATAAGTTATAAGTTATAAGTTATAAGTTATAAGTTATAAGTTATAAGTTATAAGTTATAAGTTATAAGTTATAAGTTATAAGTTATAAGTTATAAGTTATAAGTTATAAAGTTAAAGTTTGTAAGTTATAAGTTTAACTTATTACTTAAAAAGAAATATAATATAAATAATACTTAGAAATACTTAAGAAATATACTTAAAAAGAAATATATATAACTTATAACTTAAAAAGAAAGTTTCTAAAACTTAAAAATTTTAGTAAAGTTATACAATAGGAAGGAAAGAAAATTTTTTAATGACTAGGGGTCGTCCATAAATTACGTAAGCATGTTTAGAAGAGGGGTGTCAAAAATACCATCTTACATAATTACGTAATTAATGGACGACCCCTTAGGCTCGAAAAGAAAAACCAAGTGTCAGAATCGGTTGTAGCGATAAATGAGGTATCAAAACAAAAGCAGGCCAAATTTGCCTGGTAATTTAACTTGTAGCTACAAAAAAAGGAATAATTATATTTAAAAAAATAAAAAAGGCGACTTCATTTTGTTAAGTCGGGTTTTAAATAAAACGATGCATTGCTTGGATAGACTTTACTCAATTCTACCCTGGGGCACAGATTTAACCCTTACGCCAAGATCGTCAAAGAATTTATAACAAGAAAAAGTTCAAACGTAAGAAAGGGTCCAAATCCCGGCAACACCACGCTTATTTATAATATGCCTAAGGTCGATAAGAGGAAAAAAAGTCACGGAAACCCTTAATAATACTTTCCTCGAAAATCCGAAATAAGATTAAAAGTGCGGAAACAAATCCCGGAGAAAATCCGTATGATTCTTTTCAAATTAACGAACTTTACAAAAAGAAAATTTTTGCCGGGCTTCAAAGAGAAAAGAGAAAAACCAGAGTGGAAAAACCATCGGGGGGAGAGAAAGTATGACTTTTGAGGTTGCTTCATGGTCACGCCAAGTTAAATTTTCCAAACCGACTGTTTTGCTTTTTGAGTTAAACGGCTATTTTCACACTGGGGGGATTTGAAATAAACGTCATCCCTTGCCTTTCATCCCCGAATTTTTACGGGAAGAAAAAAAAAAAAAATTTCGTCCTCATTCAATTTTGTGAAATATAGTTTGCGTGGGACGCAATGATTACAGCACGCATTTTTTTTTTTTTTTTGTACACGACGACAAGTCACGCTTTTTCATGATTACAAATGCTTCAATTTTCAATCAATTTTTTTCAATTTCCTAAAATTACAAAATGTTTACCGTTTGAAAGAAAAATGGGATCTTATTCAGACCGAGAAACGAGAAAAGAAAAGTAAAAAAAAAAAAAGGCGAGGAAAGGAAAAGGAGAGAGGAAAGATTACCTGCATAAATATCTAATAGGTAATTTTGAGTTTAAGTATAAGACTGGGAGTTAGTGCATGACCTTTCGGAGGAGAAAAAACTCTTCCTGCTTTATTATGTATTCAAGACAATTGAAAAATACAGACTCGTCTTCTAGTTGGAACAATCAATTTCAACGCGAGATCTTTTCCATAAGTTACGAGGGAACTTTTTCGGCGATCAATTCCCGTCATTCGGGTGAACTCAATGACGGAAGAAACAAATTGATGAACTTGAGCCTTAAGGACCGTTACACACGATATTTTTTTTTTTAACCCGCAAAAAGCTGTACGTCATAGCAACACCCTTAAAAACAGATAATTTCGGAATTGTTGTTAAAGTGAAAAAAATCTCGAGTATTTAAGATCTTCCTGCTAAAATACCAGGAAGACATCCTGAGAGAGTCACAACAATGGGAGCAATTCAATGGGAAGCAACACCAAGGGGAGGGACCAAAAGGACCGTGAAAAGTACAATCCGAAAATGTAAAGATTTAATTAGTTTTCTGTGATTAATTTTACATGCCCCCCTGCTGTGGGGCTGCGTTGGGAAAACAAAGAGTGTTCAGACTCCCCACAGAGCGGTCACAAATATCCGTTTGCAACAAAAGAGGGTCGAATAAAAAATGAAATAAAATTCGTGGAGGTTGTGACTTCTTCAGAAAAAAGAAGTAGGAACATCCTTTTCCTCCGCGAGAGTCCCTGTGAGACCAGGAGTTACTACCCAGAATTGCCTCAATCAAAAAACAATCATCTCTGATCCGGGATTCACACCAGTCGTCTGCTAAAGAATATTTGCAATTTAAAATTGAGCTCCTCACGTCCAGGGAATTAATATCAATTTCTGTACCTCAGATCCAAAACGTCGAATTAAAAAAAACTGACACGGCCTCTATAAAGACAAACTTAAAAAAAATATAGAACGTAGTTTTTGACAAAAACATGTTGGGGCAACAAGTTACTGAACATAATGCAATGTTAGAAACTTGTTGCCAACGTGTTGCAGCACGGAAACTTGTTTATAAGCTGTAACATGTTGCCAACATGTTACTGCTATAAGTTTCATCGTCATACTGTGGTCTAAGGCAGCATTAAATTTTTTGATCTAAAAACATAAAAAAATCCGGTCTTATAAATGACCTCTAAACAAATTTTTGTCTTCTGCTTTTAAGAATGACGTTTTGGCTCTAACATAAATTTAAGCTTGCGAACAAAACCTTGTAAATACAGGAAAAATAATCTACGGGAAAGAAAAAAGCTTGGGAAAAAAAATCAAATCAAATAAAAGGGGATGCTGATAAATTATTTGAAAACGTGTTGAAGGAGATTGGTAAAGTTAAAAAGGGGATAATAAAAATAGCGAAGATTTGTTTCGGCATTATTTAAAGACTGTTGTAGGATGTCACGTAGAACAAGTTGTCGTCGTGACACGTCCCGGATTTTTTTTTTCCCCATCGCAAAATGTTATTCGCTTTCGGATGGGCCGCCGATAAAACTCAGTCCTACGTCGATTTCCATCTAAATTTCGGCCAAACGTTGAACTTACGAAACAACTTTATTTCATTTTTGAACAACCTCAGTCAACGGTTCCAAAACTTCGAATGAAAAAAGATCGAACTGGCCGCTGATTACTTAGTGTCCGCCGAAATTTCACGCTAAAACATGTTGCAAAAAACATGTTAAGACAACATGTTGCCCAACTTGTTGACCCGTTTGAAACATGTTGCCAACATGTGGCTAAACATGTTGGTGCTGAAAAATGAATGTTGAACACTGAAAACTGAAAAATAAAAATTCAAATAAAAAATGATGTTGTAAAAACGTTGTAAAAATGTAAAAGAAACATTTTAATGTGAATAATGTAAAAATAATTTAAAAATTGCATGCAACATTTACACATTTTTTTTAGGATGCAAATTTACTATGAAATGTTGGACCAACATGTTGGTGCAACAAGTTGAACCAACATATTGTACCAACTTGTTGGACCAACTTCTTCTTCTTACGGTGCCGTACCTGTGTCCAGGCGTAGGCGACCATCAATAAAACTTTTATATTCGTCTCTATCGGGGGCAATCCTGAAGAGCTCCTCGGCACTTAAGCCGGTCCAAGCTCTTAAATTACGCAGCCGCGATAGGTTCTTCCGGCCTATTCTCCTTTTTCCTTCGATATGCCCCTGAATGATCGTCTTCAGAAGCTCATATTTAGGTCCTCTGAGAAAATGACCGAAGTATTCAAACTTCCGTCGTTTTACGATTTGCAAAACTTCTCTCTCCTTATGCAATCTTCGCAAAACCTCGTCGTTGGTTACCCGATCGACCCATGAAATTTGAAGGATTCTACGGTAGCACCACATCTCAAAAGCTTCAAGTCGATTCATCATGGAAACTTTGAGAGTCCAGGTCTCGCATCCATAAAAAAGAGTTGACCAAACGTAGCACCGGAGAACCTTAAGACGTACGGATAATTTTAAAGACCGACAACATAACACATTCCTCATACGCATAAATGCCGATCTGGCAATTTCAATTCGAGTTCGGATTTCCTCGTCGGGGTCCGCTGTCTCATTCAGCCAAGAGCCTAAATACTTGTGATGGGTTACGCGGTCTATGTCCTTCCTTCGGATTCTCAAGTTTACCGCACCTACATCATTTTTGCTAACGACCATAAACTTCGTTTTCTCGATGTTTATGGTTAACCCATACCTGGCACACGCCTCATCAAGAGCATCAACCAACGCCTGTAGATCTTCGATACTTTCCGCTAGAAGATCCGAATCGTCAGCATAACGAACATCGCTGATCGTTTCGCCTCCGATACGGACTCCTTCTTTGCAATTCTCAAGAGCCTCATTATCCGGACAAAATCAGTTTCTGCATAGTCATCAGCCTCAACTTCAGACTTACAAACCACTTCAAACACACCAACATTCCACACTAATTTTGGCGTAGGAGCAAATTCTACAAGAGTCAATTCGTTCGCTTGTCGAACGTGTTGGTACAACAAATTCGTCCAACATTGTAACAAGTTGGTATAACATGTTTGTCCAACTTGTTGTACCAACATGTTAGTCCAACATTCCATGGTGAATATTTGCACCCTTACATTTTTTTATATTTCGAGACCAGCATGTTGGTACCACAAGTTGGATAAACATGTTGTACCAGCTTGTTGTACCGACATGTTTGACAAACGAGCGAATCGACTATTGCAAAACTTATTCATACACCAAAATTAGTGTGGAATATTGGTGCAACAAGTTGGTAAATTTTGATCCAACATCCCATAGTGAATTAGCACCCACGCAAATTCACTATGGAATGTTGACATGTTGTACCAACTTGTTGGACCAACATTCCACACTAATTTCGGCTTAGGAGTAAATACTGCAATAGTAGATTCGTTCGTTTGTCATTCCAATGTGGAATGTTGGACCAACATGTTAGTACAACGAGTTGGAAAAACATGTTGTACCAACTTGTTGGAATGTTGGACTAATTTGTTGCACCAACATGTTTGACAAGCGAACGAGTCGACTATTGCAGAATTTACTTCTACGCCTTTGTGTGGAATATTGGTCCAACAAGTTGGTACAACATGTTGGTTGAACTTGTTGTGCCAACACTTTGGTCCAACATTCCATAGTGAATTTTGCACCCTTACAAAATTTTTACATTATTTTCACATTATTTTTTGCAACATTATTCTTCATTTTCCAATGCTGCTGCAACATGTTACTGAAACATGTTTCATCGCGAAATTGTGGCCTAAGAAACGGTCACGTGACTACTTTCGAATTCAACTTTTAGGCGTTGCAGGTACAGAAATTCATTCATTCATAATTCATGCAACTTTTTTTTTCCACAAATAAATCAAAATAACCAAACATTGGAAATCAAACTTTCTCTATCGAAAATGATTTTCCCCCTCCAGTTTATTTAACATTAAATCACAAACGGTTGCTAATGTTAACGGCTTTTGCCAAAATCATTTATCCTTTTCACGGTGGCCTAATGCACAAACAAACGTAAATTCGGTTATTACTCTCATTTCTATTTGCTTTTCGGCGTTGGAACATGGGCATAAATAAAATTAATGAAAAGGGTGACCGGGAGGTGGAGGCGGAGGAGGAGGCCGAGGACGCGTTCGTCCGGTCATGATTCAGCAATTAACTCTCGAGTTTATGAAAATTCGACAAATTATCATGTACGTAATAATGCTTGATACAAAATTTTAATGCACTGCTAAGCATCGATTAGAGAGAGGTTTGAATGACTTCACTTTAGCTTTTTCCGTACTTCTTGCCCGCTTTTGAATAAAAAATCGCAAATCATTTATTAAATATGTCGTGCAAAAGGAATCGACTGTTTGTGCCTCCTCCACCCCTGGATTATTGAAAACAAGCCAAGTTCATTATTATTAGCATTGTTTTTGGTCTGTCAATGGAATCGCGAATTTCAATATTTGTCCTGTCAGCTTTTCATTTTCGATCGATGATTTAATGCGGCTCAGCAGATTTATAATTTTTCCCGCTTCAGATTTTTCTTTTTTTGACAAAATAAAAAAAAAAATGTTTTTATTTATATTTGACCGATTCCGAGGGGTAACTCACTCATGCATTTTGCTGTACAATTGACTTCGGATTTCGCTGCATTAGCTGTGCATTAGACGCAAAAACCATTTCGTTGGGTGCAAATCCACCTTCATTAAGAACAATACTTTGCATTACCAAAGAATTTACACTGTTTGCATCATTTGCATATGAGACTGTTATAGGAATTTATAGGTTCATTTTTAAAAAAATATAGGACCCAAAACAAGCAGCTATCTTCAAGAGTGTCTCTAGAGCAAGACGATTTCTTACATAAATTCTATGCCACTGTGTAATTTATAGGCCAAAATAAGTTAATTCTCGTTTTATCGAGACACTTAAAGCCTAAATCATTTTAATCGGCAAGAACATTAAGAATTGATAAGGCCGAAGGATGGGCGAGGAAAATTTTGTAAAATAATTGTATGAAAATTTTTAAAAAATTAACTTCTTCTGACTTCTTCTAGTTAAAATATAGGAGGATTATAGGATTTTATAGGAATTATAGGACAGTAGACACCCTGCTAGATATCTCTGTCCCTTACTTTTCTGTTCTCTCGAGGAAGCTTTTATTGGAAAATTTTGAAGTCAGTGCCCCTGTAAGTGATTTCAGCGTATCTCCATTTTGTAAACGATAGCTTCTTTCTGATGTTTAGCTTTTGTCAACAACGGTTCTATTCGAGTTGTTTTCAAAATGGAGTTACGCTGAAGTCGCTTACAGGGGCAGAACAATCCATATGAAGTGACTAAAGAAATTGTAATGGAAGTTCTTTCTACCGGGACAACCAAATTGGCAAGTTAGGGGTCGTACATAAATTACGTAAGCATGGGTTAGGCCCTTTTTCCACGCTTTATCCCATTTCGCCTATGCTTAGCTTATGGGTACGATGCCAAATCTGGACCCCCTCCCCCCCTAAATGTGCTTACGTAATTTATGTACGACCCCTTAGTTACAGGGAAGTCAAAACAAAAAATGACATAGCTATTATTAGATTTTTTTAATATTTTTTTTTTTTTTTAATTAAAATTGATACAACTTTATCAATCATGATGCATAATCATTTTTACTGTGGGTTCATTTTCGCTACTTGTGATACCCCCTTAATTTTTTGAATGAATAAGAATTAAAGAAAAGCAAAATTAATTTTACTTAATCGCTCATAAAAACTAAAAATATTGATCGGGATATTCTTAATGGACGCCTTTGTGTATTTTTTGCTTTATCGACCGGAGGGAGAATAAAGCATTGCTTTTAGCATAAATTTCAGATTTTCAGTTTTCGATATATTTACACGTTTTGGTATCAGGGGACCTCAAAAAGTGTAAATATATCGAAAACTGAAAATCTGAAATTTGTGCTGAAAGCAATGCTTTATTCTCCCTGCAGTCGATAAAGCAAAAAAAAAAAAAAAAAAAAAAAATTGTTATAGACCAGTGCTGGTTTAATTTTTCATATTTTCATAAAATTTTTCTCCCTCGATTTTTGTCAATAAAAATTATTTAGGCTTTAAATGTCTAGAAAAAACAAGGATTAACTAATTTTAGGTTTTAAATGGCACAATGACAATGACATAGAAGTTATCTAAGAATTCCTTTTGCTGTAGTAGAGTCTTGAAGAAAGTTGCTTGTTTTGGGTCCTATATTGTTTAAAAAATGGACCTATAAAGTACTATAAATGTCCTTAATTTTCGTTTTCATTAATCAGTAGACACCCTGAATTTAAGTTTCGCTGTAATTAAAATTTTAAAAAAAATATTAAAAATTTGCAGTCAGCAATTTTTTTTTAGTCGGCAAAATTCGGTTTGTTGCCCTTCCTCCGAATATTTATTGCAACGTCCCTGCATTGAACATGGCCTCTAAATCGAGCTGGTGAAGAGATATTGCCATTTTTTGGCAAAAAAATCCATTTTTGCCCTGGAAAAACCAAATTTACACCAACTCCTACTCAGGGGTTGTTCGGAAAAAATCAGGACGGTGAAATCCGTGTTCTACGAGTATTTTTGCATAAGTATGAGTGATACCAATACAATAAAAAAATTTTCAGGGCTCCAAAATCGAGATTAAGCCGAATTTCAGTCGAAAAAATCAGGTATATGCTCGATGAAAACGCTAATGACGTCACAGGGGTTAATCGAGGAAATCCGGGATAGTGAAATTCATGTTCTACAACCTTGAAAACATAAGGAAACATTTTTTCAGAAAATTTTGCAAGCGTTTAAAATTGGGTAAGAAAATCGAGATTAAAAGACCTTGATTGCCCAATTTTTAAAAAGCTTAAGTGGCCTTGGAAGGCGAAAAAGCTGTTAGAAAAATCTTTTTCAAAATTTTTTAAGTTTTACACCTGAAGGAAGCAGATATTCAACAAGCCCCCCAACATGTCCAAATTTTTGTGTAAATGTGGTACAAAAATTATACATTTTTTGTGTAAAATGTTTTCGCATTTATTTTGCAAAAATTATATACACAGTAAAAAATATTATGTAAATATGTTCTAAGAGGTCCACATAAATTTTTTATATTGTTTCTCCCATAAGGCAAACATAAAGCAAAAACAACATAAAAATTATGTGGATCTGCTTATGTTGATTTATGTTGATTTTGACATAAAATTTTTTACTGTGTACTTTTTTTTGCATCACTTTTTCGTATGGGGAGCTTGTACCTTTGAATGCTTTCGAAAGTCTAAAGCTCCAGTCTTACACTTTGCGCCCCTTAATTGTTACGCCACTTAATTCCCCTCATAAAGCCTCACCGAAAAAAAAAAAAAACAACCTCAGACTTGTTATTAATTATTAAAGCGTAATTAGTCACGGCTCATCTGATTCGGATTTTGAGATGAGAGGATCAAAGTAAACGTCGGGGGAAACAATCCGGGAAATAGGGAAAAAGGGTTAAAACTCAGTTCTCCAAAGCAACCGAAAACGGAAGAAGGAATAAGCCCTCGGTATTATATTAGGTATTAAAACGCGGATTACAGAAGCCGTGCAATTAACACGGGCAAGGTTCAACTCGACCGGGAAATGTAAGGGGAAAATCGAAGGAGAGGGGGAGAAAAAAAAAAAACTCGAAATCGTGTTTCGAATTTTCAAATCGCTTTTGTTGTTTTTTTCCCTCTGTTTTCCCCTTTAGCAGAAGATAACAAGACGTCGAAAAAAAAAGTCTTGTTAAGGATTGACGACGAAAAAAAAAAACCGATATAAATTTTATTTGGCGTTGAAATTTTTTTTTTTCTTTTTGGACGAAGCAGCGCTTGAAACGTTATGAAAATTCCTTAAGGAGCAATCACGTCAAAAGTATTCGCACCCACAAGGAAAAAGCGAGACGGGAAGGAGAAGGAGGGGGGTGAGAAGGGTTATTATTTTAAAGGAGAATGCGGTAAACAATATATAAAGGACACAACATCAAGAGATAATTATTTAAGGAATGTTTTCGACAATATCGGAAAACCAAAAGACCTGCTATTCTTGTAACGGTTAAACTTTCCCGAAAATCCAAAGCGCTTTAAAGAAGAAGAGGAAGAGAAAAGGGAGAGAAGGGAGGAAAGGGGGGGCCGGGAAGGTATGTATAGAGAAAACCGGAAATTCCTTCAAGATATCGTCTTATCTGGTGTGTTACTGTTTTCATTATATTCTATACAACCTCTCTTCTTGTGGTAAATTTTGACTCTCGACTTAAAATTTTATCGATGGAATTTCCCGATTATAATTTTAAATTAAATTAAATTAAATTTACACAATCCAATTTATTTTTAAAATGGGGAATTTTTAGATATTTCCTGGAGGGTCATTCAAATAAGAATTTTCAAGGGCGAAGGCGGGGGAGGGGGATAAGGGGGCGTTGAGAAATATTATTCGCAACTGAAAAAGCAAAAGCTAAAAAATTAGAAAAAAAACATTTTTTGCAAAATTAAAAAAAAAAAAAAAAAAAAAAACTTTTCGGTAAATTTTGGAAATTTTTTGAAAGTTTAAAATACGGTAAAAGTAGCCCTTAGGTAGCCCTTTCACCTCATGTTTATTTTATTTATTTATTTTTTTTTTTACATCAACCCAGGTTTTGGCTTTCAAGAAAAATAATTTTCAAAAACCCCATTTCCCATGGATTTTTGCCCTAAGAAGCGCCCGAAAAAATTTTAATCAGTTTTCCCGAAAGAATTCTTTAGGGGAGGCCTACAAGCTCCCAAAATATCGTCAAAGTCGGTCACCGGAGGCAGATTCCTCGATTTACGGATGGATCTCACTACTACAATCCAAAAATTCTTATTTTTATTTTTTTTTTTCACTCACCAGATATGCCGTCGTATGTCCACCATTCCTCCCAGCTGGCTTCAATCCCTGAAAAAATAAGAGAAAAGACAGATTTTATTTTCGGCGGTTCGGAAAAGATCTGGAAAACATAAAACGCCGATTAAAGATATTAGGGGGAACGGGACGGGGGAAATAAAAAAAACACGTTTCCAGAGTCTCTAAAATGATGCAGACGTGGTGGCGGTGCCTGGAAGGCGCCAGTTAGACGGTTCGGAGATTTCGTAGGATTTTCCGCTTCGCAATCCCTCCTTTCGGAATTCGGTTATCCGCCCCCTTTTTTTGCTTTTGCGACGTCTGATACGGTTCAACAATTGTTTTCCCCTAATACTTTTCGGTTGCTTTTAGACTTCCATTCACTTAATGCAAGGATATAAAAGTTAAATGGATTCGGATTAATATTTCCAATTTTGAATTTGAAGCACATCAAAAAAGGTTTTTAATTGAAAAAATAAAAAAGGCTCCAATTTTTATCCCACAAAAAACTTCCTGTTTTTCTTTTCCAATGAAAAACCTTCCGGTTCAGGCTCAGATTCAAAATAGAATACACGGTAAAAAATGTTATGTCAAAATCAACATAAATCAACATAACTAGGTCCACATAATTCTTATGTTGTTTTTGTTTTATGTTTACCTTTTGGGACAAACAACAGAAAAAATTTATATGGACCGCTCAGAACATATTTACATAATATTTTTTACTGTGTAGGTTTTTTTTTCAAACTCGAAAATTAAATTTTATAACCTGGAACAAAGTTTGTATGACCTGTATGAAATTATACTATACTAAAGAAAATTGATATTTTTATGTTATTTTAAATGTTTAATATAAATTTTTAAATTTCTAACTATTACAATTTATGCTGCTTCTCCATTATGGTCCTAAATTAATTTTACAAAATTAATTTTATAAAATTACCGGAAATTATGCGCTTTTTCTTTCTTTTTTCATAACATATTTATTTTTTACAGATTTCTTATTCTTTTTTAAGTCATCCTCATGTTCGATTAGTAAAATAAAAGCATTATTCCCAATAATTTTATAAAATTAATTTTGTAAAATTAATTTTGAGCCATAATGGAGAAGCAGCATTATATAGCTATTTTGACTTTTTAATATATAACTATCATAATTTATAGCTATTATAACTAACTATTTAATTTAAAACAACTATCATTTATAGCTATTTTAACTTTTTCATTTATAACAATTAATAATTTATAGCTATTATAACTTTTTAATTTATAACAATTATAATTTGTAGCTATTTTAAGTTCCTAATTTATAACTAATGTAATTGATAACTATTTTAACTCTTCATTTATAGCTACTTTAACTTTTTATTTTATAACAACTGTAATTTATAGAAACTTTAATTTTTTGATTTATAACAATTATAATTCTTAGCTATTTGAACTTTTTAATTTATAACTATTATAATTTATAGCGATTTAAACTTTTTTGATTTATAGCAAGCGTCGAAAGCTCGATTATTTCGGCCACGTAATTCAAAATGAAAAGTACCGACTCCTTCAGCTTCCGATGAAGAGAAAAATCGAGGGTAAGCGCAAGCAAGCCCGAAGGAAAACCTCATGGCTTAAGAAACTCAGGGACTGGTTTGGTGTTGATTCCTTGAGTCTTTTTAAAGCGGCGGTCTCAAAAGTAAAAATCTGTCAGATGATAGCCAATCTCCGTCGCGAAGCCGGCACTTAAAAGAAGAAGAAGAATTTATAACAACTATAATTTATAGCTATTTTAACTTTTTAATTTATAACTATATTAAATTTATAACTTGTAAAAATTTATAAACTATTTATACACTTTTATAATCGACTATTTATAAATTTTTATAATGTGAAAAAGTTACAAAACTTTTAAACATTTTTATGAAGAAGGAAGAAGAAAAAGGGAAAAATATCGATTTTTTTTTAACTAGAACCCAGGCCTAGTTTAAGGTGACAGCCGCCTTAATCCACAACAGCACTTAAAACTGATCCTTGAATGCGCTCCATTATTTCTCATTTTGCCGCTTTTATATGACTTAAAATTTTTAATTGTAAATTTTTATCTCCATTCATAGCTATAGCATTTTTGTCACCCCGGACGTAGGTCAGGACCTAAGTCGACGACCCTTAGCACCCCCCGACATACAGTAGGCGTTCTTATTAAAATTCCACGGAAGACTCGTCGCAAAAAAAATCATAAAAATAAAATCGGTTTTATTGGAAAATGATTAAAAAATATTCACCTAGGAACTGGCGCCCAAGGTGCGCCCATAAACAGAAACATTTATTAAACGCATAACACAATACCTTTTATAAAGCGCTGTAAAGATTATGACAATATTGACTGAAACGGAATCGATGTCGCTTTCGCCGGAGGCTATTTACGCTTTCATTCACAATTCATTAAATAGCATTTTTCATGAGCGGTATTTTTTTTTCCCCGCTTACATTCGGAAAGGAAAAAAAAATCCGAAAAATCGAAACAGTTCCCATAATTAACTTCGAGCGTCGGTAGTTATTAAACGGAAAAAGCTTTTGGAATCAGTTTATAATTAGATCATTATTAATCCATAAAATTAAATCGATTGATTGATACTCGAATTACCATTTACTGGATCATTTGAAAAGCTTTAAATCGATTAAATCCTCTATTGAAAAAAAAAAAAAAAAAAAAAAAAAAACGCGGAAAAAATTTTTTATGATGTTGCTCGTCGACGAAAACTAAAAAATGATAGATCTGATTTTCTCGAATCTATGTTATCTGTCATTTTCTTTTTCAAGCATCTTTGTCAGCAGTTTCGTCAGCACAAAAGGAACGTTTTCACATGTCGACATCCGCATTTAAGGAATCGACTGGATCATAAAAAATGATTTTTATTTGGTCCCCTTTTAAAATGAAAAAGAAAAAAATTTTGATGTTATCTTAGTGTTGCTGACGAAATATTCAGCAGTAGGGTAGCTTAAAAGGCGGTCGGATAAGGTTGAAAATATTTTTGGGGGACGACTTTCGTACGAAAAAAAGGATGCATAAATTATATAAAAATCATGTATAAATTATACAGAAAAATTGGACACGCATAAAAAAATGCATAAATTATGTATAAAGACATTTAGCTTATTTACCGAAGAAAATTTTTTTCATCCTCCAATATTGTTACGCATAAATTATGCGAAAATTATGCATAAATTACACAAAAATTATGCATATCCAGATTTTTATGCTTAAAAAACTATTTACAAATTTTGTAACAATGCATATTTTCAAATTTTAATGCTTAAAAAATATGCAGAAACCTTGCGACAATTATGCAATTATGCAAGAGATGCATAAATTGTATAAAAATCATGTATAAATTATACAAAAAAATTGGACGCACATAAAAATGCATAAATTATGTACAAAGACATTGAGTTTATTTACCGAACACATTTTTTTTTCATCCTCCAATACAATTATACATAAATTATGCAAAAATTGTGCATAAATTATGCATATCCAGATTTTTATGCATAAAAAGCTATTTAAAAATTTTGCAATAATGCATATTTTCAAACTTTAATGCTTAAAAAATATGCAGAAACCTTGCGACAATTATGCAATTATGCAAGGGATGCATAAATTGTATAAAAATCATGCATAAATTATACAAACATTGGAAACGCATAAAAAAAAAATAAACTAGGTATTAAGACACTGGACTTTATTTACCGAACACATTTTTTTTCATCCTCCAATATAATTATGCGTAAATTATGCAAAAGTTATAAATAAATTATACATAAATTACGCAACAATTATGCATAAATCACGCTAAAATTATGCATAGATTACGCATAAATTATACATATCCAGGTTCTTATGCTTAAAAAATGATTTATAAATTTTGTAATAATAATGCACATTTTTAAACTTTAATGCTTAAAAATATGCAGAAACGTCGCGACAATTATGCAAGAGATGCATAAATTGTATAAAAATCATGTATAAATGCAAAAAATTGGACATGCATAAAAAATGCATAATTTACGTATAAACCATTAGCTTTATTTACCTAATGCTTTTTTTTTTCATTCTCCAATATAATTATGCATAAATTATGCAAAAATTATGAATAAATTAATAATTTAATTGTAGATAAAAAGTCGAGGAAATTAACTCTATGCGGCAGAGGTCCTACGAAATTGACTTAATATACTAATTTAAAAAATACAAACTCAGTATTGTGGAGGGGGAAAGAAACCTACTTGATTTAGTACTATTTTGGGGCCAATTAGAAAATAAAATTTTGCGTAAAAAAACTAATTTTTTAATTGGCTCAAATCGATTGCTTTTTTGGATGTCTGGTCTGATTATTCCAAGGAAAACTCACATTAACGGGAACACTAACTAAATTCGTTCATCGCCAAGTCTTGAGTCGGAAATAACCAAAAAAACAGATTTATAATTTTCACTTTAAGGTGGGTTTTCCTAGAGAGGGTCACATGTGAATGCTCTCTTTTCCACCTGAAAGGATTTTCCACTCTGTTAAGGTACACTTTATCCCTTTCAACAAGTAATTAAACCCTGCACATGTGTGGGTGAGTACACACACACCTGAGTGCTTATACAGAAGAACATGCTTACATGCCTCGGAGAAATAATTTTAAAATTTTGACCCTTTCGATCATTTCAATCCCCCACGATTTTTTATTTTATTTTTATTTCATTAATCGGAATGAATGAAACAAAACAAAAAAAAAAAGTAGTTTTTTTTCCCCGACACTTTTCAAAGGGAAACCTTCGCACGATATTTTTAACACTCAAAACTATAAAAAAAAAATTGAAAGACGGCTTCTTTTTCTTTTAACAAACCGGCCAGTTCAGTTAACCGGAAGTTCTTTCCTGTTTATCAATAAATTTCCCATTTATTATTTAACGGGGAATAAAAGAGAATAGAAAAGGTCAAATTCGTTATGCGGGGGAGTAAAAATGAAAGAAGAAAAAAAAATTATAATAAAAAGGAGATGCAAAAGAGGAGAGGTCATCCCTCTAAATTCTTTTTAACGATTTGAATAAAATCATATTATTGGGAGAGAATCGATTTTCGAGTAATAAATTGAGAATTGCGAATATAATAGAATTCGAACAATAACATCTATTTTACGTATCTCTATCTTCGCAGCGCCATGACGTCCGGCGCCTGGCTCCGTCTCTTTCCCCCTTTTTTTCTTTTTTTTCCTCTCTCTCTCTCTCTTTTTTCCTCCTCTTCTCTCTCCCCCCTCTTCTTTTCATCTCATCCTTTTTTATGACTTTCGTCCGTTGATTTTATCTTTTTAGATTTTACTTTTTATCGGTTTTTCATCCTCACACCCAACGACTTACTTTCACTTAGAGCAAATGAACTATTTTTTGTTTTACAAAACAAAAGTCCTTTTTTTTCCCACCGCGCAAATACACACACACAAAAAAAAAAAAAAAAAAATCCTCGGGGTTAGAAAAGTTTTGATGCTGGAATCTCATTAACAAAAGCCTCGGCATGATACGGTGGCAATATACCGAGCTCGAGGTCTTAATTAAACCGAAATAAACATCATATATTTATTTATTTAATTGGATAATTAATTGTTCCTGACGTTGTCGCTCCCGGTAATATGACTTGCATTCGACAGCTCGACTTCAATTTTCATTCGCGATGGTTATATTACAGAAAATGCGGTTGAAATATAATTTATTAATGATGGATAAATAGGGGTTTCCCCGTGAGTGGGCTAAAAGGGGCCGGACCAAAAAGATTGTCCTTGCGCCAACATGAAAAAGCCTTTTTTTGCTCGTTCTCTTATCCTTATGTTCTTACAGGGAATTCGGACCTCCCACGAAAAACCTCTTGGGTGTAAATAAATAAAAGCGGCAAAGCAGTCGATGCAAGGAGCTAATGTGCCCTGCAGCGCTCTACAAGTAGCGAATGCTCAACTCAATTTTAGTCACTTTAGTTCAAAAGCCACTACCCGGCACCCGTCAGTAGTGGTCGGAAGTCACTTTAGTCCAATTGGCAGTACCTAGTAACCACTTTACCAGCATAAGTTGCTAGTCAGTTTAGCCCAAAAGGTCACTAGCCCAGTTTAGCTTAATAAACCACTAGCCCAGTTTATCGTAATAAGCCACTAGCCCAGTTTAGTCCAAAAAGCAACTAGCTCAGTTTAGAACAAAGAGCCACTAGCCCAGTATATCCTAATAAGCCACTAGCCCAGTTTAGCACAAGAAGCCACTAGCCCAGTTTAGAACAAAGAGCCACTAGCCCAGCTTGACCTAATTTAGTCCAGTTTAGTACAAAAAGGTATTAGCCACTTTAGGCGATTCGGGACTCTGCCCAAAACAGCCTTCCCGTGATTAAAAAATTTTCACCGGACGAAAAATCTACGCCGCTACGACCCTGGAGCGAGTAGGCAAATGGCAAAAAAAAAAAATTGTCCTCCCCCGATTTTCATTTCCACTCGATAGATTAAAAGGACGCACTAATGGGCGAAATAATTAAAAATTGTTGCAGCAAGAGAATTCGACTAAATTAGAATTTCGCTTTCCGGAAAAGTTCATCTCAAACCCAAAACAAAAAAGTCAATCGAGAGGGATTTCGTTGGGAAAGGTCGGAAAAGGGAAAATTATAAGGTTGTAAGTGGTGATTTCGTTCAAAATTTCATTCATTGTTCCGAATTCCTCTTCTGAATAAAAAAAAAAAAATCTTATCCGTAACGTATCATTTGTGTCAGTCACTTTTTAACAAACTCGTATCCCCGGGGGGTGAGCGGGAAAGAGGTGTTAAGGGAGGCTAAGTCCCTGTTTTTAAATAAAAATTTTAAGATGAAATTTTTTTTTTCTTTTTAAATTTCTAATGTTGTAAAAGGGCCATTTTAAACTTCTTTTATGGAGTTGGATCCCCTTTCTTTTATTTATCTGTCAGCAGCCTGAAGGTAGAATACACCCAGAAACTAGAAAAAACGAAGCCAACAAATATCAAATATGTCAACGGCCATAGAAATTAATGGACGTTAGCACGTCTTAGGGTGTCCCTTATTTTGGCCGTTTTCGAATTTCAAATCGCGTACCCCCAAAAATGGTTCTCCTTGGTGTACTGATAGACCCGAATTTTATTTTAAATTTTATACTCGGCGGGAAAGCATGCCGACTTGAGCTTCAAATTCCGAAAATTACCATAAGAGAAAAAAAAGGCCAATTTATTTTTCGCGAAAAAATGTGGTGGTTTTTTATTGGAAATTTTCCGTAGATCATGAATCTGAAGACCATTTTTTTATGTCTGGTCCGGTTTATGAGCAAGAGACCAAAATACGGGTGAAATTGAAGACTTGGTATGTTGTGTCACTTCACCACGTTATTTTGTCATCTTTTGGCTTTAGCTCAAAAACCGGATCAGATATCCCTACGTAGGACTAGATCTATAATTTTTGGTTGGGGCCGAATTTTTCCAAAAATGTTTCAAAAAATGTTAATGATCCGCATAAATCCTCCAAGTCCTGATATTAGATCACGTGGCCCACCTTTTCAATAAAATTTTATCAAAAATCATCAAAATCTTTGTTTTAAAAATTTTTATGGCTTTTTTCGCAAAACATTATCAAAATTTTTAATAAAAAATCGAAATTTTAAGAATTTTTAGCACAAATTTTTAATTAATTTCTTGCATGTCCTTTAGTCGTTTTGAAAAAAAATCCGTCACGGAGCTTTTCTCCAAATTCTCCTAATTTATCTATTTATTTATCTATTTATTTTATTTTTTTTTATTTTTTTATTTTTTTATTTTTTTTTTTACAAAATTTGTAAGAGCTTTTTACTGGCCTGATAATTTCCCTGCAAACCTATTTCATATATGACAAAATTTCTATGTTTAGCTTATGGGAATATTTTTGTATACCCTGCAAACCTATTTCATATATGACAAAAATTCTATGTTTAGCTTATGGGAATATTTTTGTATATGCCGTCTGTTCATATACGTGACGTATAGGCTGATATATAGCGGTGAATATTTTTTAATCTTTTTGTATATGAAACAGTACAAAACTGAACGTCAATATATGTCAAACCGAAAATTCATATACAAAATCAGTTTGCAGGGTATGCCGTCTGTTCATATATGTGACTTATACGCTGGTATATAGCGATGAATATTTTTTAATCTTTTTGTATATGAAACAGTACAAAACTGAACGTCAATATATGTCAAATCGAAAATTCATATACAAAATGAGTTTGCAGGGTTTGTCAAAATAAAATATAGAAAAATATATAGAAAATAAAATAAAATTCAAAAAATGCTTAAAAAATAAAAAAAAAAATGTTTTCTCAATAAATTTTTTCAATAATCATAAATCATCGAAATGTTCGTTTCAAAAAATGTTAATGATCCCCCTAAATCCTCCAAGCCCTAATATTAGTCCATGTGGCCCCCTTTTTAGATAAAGTTTTATCAAAAATCATCAAAATCTAAAGGTTCTAGTTCCTTTACATAACCGGCCGGTCAGCCGGGCGGTGAAAATTTTTTAACAATAAAAATAGTTTAATATTTTTTTTTATTTAAGGCGTTGGTTACATTAATCGAAAATTTTTGTTCGAAGAGTTTCAAAAATTTTTTCTCGATGAAAGTGTTTACACTTTTCGAACATATGTTCGAAAAGTTTCGATGATGTTCGATATGTTTTATGATGTTTGACGTTATTTTTGGGGTTGTATTATATATTTTAAATAATGGGAAAATACATATATCATCGGCTGAGTACCCATATTAATATAATACCACCCCAAAAATAACGTCAAACATCATCAAACATTTCAAACATCATCGAAACTTTCACACAATACTTAACCGCAAACACTTTCATCGAGAAAAAATTCTTGAAACTCTTTGAACAAAAATTTTCGAGTAATCTAACCAACGCCTTAGCCATCAATTAACACTAGAATTTTGGAAAAAAAAACCTTTTGGAGTTCTGGTGCCTTTCAAACTCCGTTAATTTAGGATTCGAATCATCGGAATTAATAAGAGCTGAACCTGATTGTATGTACCTATATAACAAATATTCTAAAATATTACTATAAGTAGTGTAAACAAATTATCCATATTTTAGGTTATCGAACTTGTATTAAAATTTCCCGTCAAGATCGGCCAGTCGAAAACGTTTAAGGCGTTGGTCACATTACTCGAAACTTTTTGTTCGAAGAGTTTCAAAAATTTTTTCTCGATGAAAGTGTTTACACTTTTCGAACATGTTCGAAATGTTTGACGTTATTTTTGGGGTGGTATTATATTAATATGGGTACTCGACCGATGATATATGTATTTTCCCATTATTTAAAATATATAATACAACCCCAAAAATAACGTCAAACATCATCAAACATCATCAAACATATCGAACATCATCGAAACTTCATCGAAAATTTGTTCGAAAAGTGTAAACACTTTCATCGAGAAAAAATTTTTGAAACTCTTCGAACAAAAATTTTCGAGTAATGTAATGTAACCGCAAAAATGGCGGTTATCAAAATTAACCCCGGTGGGTTCTATATTTTATCAGAAATGAAGTAAATCAGAACGTAATTAGACTGAAGTTTGACGAAGGTTAGGTTACCTTATTTTTAAGCACATGAAAAAAAGAATAAAATTCACTGAACTACCATTTCCATTATATTGACGGCAATCTATCCATTCAAGCAGGAGGAGCTAGAATCCTGGTCTTAGGTTCATGGTTTCTAATTTAGATTCCCATTTGGTCCTTCCCTAAACCCCTTGATGAATCAGGAGCGAAAATCACAGAGAGAAGTTTCCCATCAAAACTCGGAATCTTAAAACAAAACTGACTCCCTATCATTTGAATATTTTTTTTTTGTAACATTTTTGATGTTACAAATTCCTCCCCCCTTAGATTCTGCTCAGGGTCCCTAACTAACAAAAAAAAATTAAAGACAAGAAAACCTAGTTTTTCCTAAGTTAAGAGAGAAAAAAAAACATTAAGAACAATTATAAAAAAAAAGGTCACAATCGGTAGTCACAAGTAGGTACAAATGTCATAAGTCGGAAAAAAAAAATGTATGCGAACGATAAATCGCGAAACGAAAATCTCAAAAAAAAAATTAACGAATGAGAACGATTTCTTTGCGAATGCGAAAAAAAAAAATTACGAGCGTTAAACATACGAGTGTTTGACGGTTAACGTACAAAAAAAAAAATCGAGCGAGAAAATAAAATCGAGCGAAGAAAAAAAATCGAGCGAAAAGAAAAAAATCGAGCGAAAAAAAAATCGAGCGAGCGAAAGTCGATTAAACGAATGGCTTAATTTGGCCGACGGTATACGGTCCGAGTTCCTCTCCAGCGGTTGTTGATAATTCCACCTGCGTTGGCGAGAGTATCTTCGAAATGACGACCGGTCCTAAATATCTCGGAAAAAGCTTTTTCGTCTTCCTGGCAGGGCCCGAAGATTTTGGATAATTTAAAACCCAAACTAATTGGTCCTTTACATATTTTGCTTCTTTTCGTCGCTGGTTGTACCGTTGAGCATTGTTTAACTGCGCTCGCCTAATGCACTTGACAGCCTTACTGTACATCAGGGTGAATTCTCGTCTCTGGCACTCAGCGTATTTCTGCGGATCGAACTCAAGCAGGTTGCCATTTTCAGTCTTCTTAAATAGTTCATACGGCATCCTGAGGTCTGTTCCAAAAGTAAGTTTCGCCGGCGAAAAACCGGTGGTTTCGCAAATAGAATTACGTAATGCAAATACGATATAAGGTAAATGTAGGTCCCACGTAGTATGATTCTCATTTGCAAACATGGCCAAAGACTGCTTGATGGTCCGGTGTTGCCTCTCCACCATATTCTGTTGAGGACTGTATTTTGGTGTGTTCCTCGATTCTATGTTGAACTTTTGGCAATTTTTGGTGTAAAATTTGCCTTTAAAGGCGGATCCATTGTCATTCAGGAGCAACTCTGGATTTCCGTATTCAAGCAAGATATTGTCGTGTACAAACTCCCAAACCGTAGGACTAGTTGCATTTTTAGCCGGCTTGGCGATGAGCCATCTGGTGGCCATGTCGACGGCTGTTATGATGAACCTGTTACGCCGTGGCGTCATGGGCAATGGCCCGATCACGTCCACACTGTAGCCATATCGAGGTGCGAAGTACTTTTCGTACTTTGACATTAGCCCTGACGGCGTTGTGTTCGACGGCTTACACGCCTGGCATCTCCGGCATTCTAAAACGTATTTCTTGATGTCGAGCATCATATTAGGCCAATAATATTTTGCCTGTAATTCGAGAAGGTTTTCTTGACTCCAAGGTGTGCTCCAGCCAATGACGAGTGATAGTGCTCAATCAACTCGTGCCTGTAGTCGAGCGGGACTAGCAGTTTTTCCACCTCAGCTCTTGTGACGAAGTCCTTGTTCCTTTTGTAGATTTTGTCTCCTGCTATTCGGAATAGAGGATAGGAGTCGGGATTGGTTTTAATCTTATCCCTCAGCTCTAAATACCATTCGTCTTCTAAGTTATTGAAGTCCGGCTGTTTCGGTACATTTATATCGATGGCTCCTAACTTAGCAGCTGTTTCTTCTAATTCCTCGTCGCGTTCATTATACCCGGCTCTACTGAGGGCGTCGGCTACTATCATCTCCTTCCCGGGGCGGTGTTTGACATCAAAGTCAAATTGCCCAAGTCTAACAACCCATCTCGCAAGGCGTCCAGTGGGGTTTTTCAGACTCCTTAGCCATGTTAGTGGAGCATGGTCGGTGATGATGGTGAAATGAGAACCTTCCAGGTATTCCCGGAAGTATTCTACCCCAAAGAGGATGGCCAAGCATTCTCTTTCAGTTGTGTGGTAATTCCGCTCTTCTTTGGTTAGGGTCCTCGAAGCAAAGGCCACAACTCGTTCTTTCCTGTCGACCTTTTGCACTAGTACGGCTCCCAACCCTCGGAGACTAGCGTCGACTTGAACTTCAAACGGTAGGTCGTAATCTGGGCAGTGAAGAACAGGCGGTCTGATTAAACAGTTCTTTAGCTCATCGAATGCTGTTTGACACTCCTCGTTCCACGTAATGGTCTTAGAGGTTCCTTTTAATAGGTCATTTAACGGCGAGGCCAATTCAGCGCAATCGGCAATGTACTTTCTATAAAAATTGACCATTCCAAGGAAAGAGCGAAGCTGTTTCTTTGTCTTAGGAGTTGGAAAGTCCTTAATGCCTTTCACCTTTTTATCGGATACTCGGACTTCGCCCTGTCCAACGTAATGTCCTAAATAGTCTATGTAAGCCTTAAGGAACTCACATTTTTTCCAGTTTATGCGTAACCCAGCTTCAAGTAAGAGAGTAAAAACCTTGTCCAGATGCATTTTATGCTCCTCATAGGTTTTGCTATGAGTTACCGTATCGTCGAAATAGTCGTACGCGAATCGTCCTAGAACTGGTCTAAGGACCTGCTCCATAAGACGTTGAAAGGTCGCGGGCGCATTTGACAATCCAAATGGCATGACTTTCCATTGGAATAGACCGCGATGTGGAACCGTGAATGCCGTTAGCTCTCGGCTTTCTTCGGCTAAAGGAATCTGGTGGTATCCTGACTCGAGATCTATTTTACTTATGAATTTGGCATCTTTGAGCCGGTTCGTGATGTCTCGCATATATGGAAGAGGAAATGCGCAAGGTACCGTCCAATCATTTAAAAACCTGTAGTCTTGGCAGAGCCTATATCCTCCAGTTTTCTTTTCTGCGAGTACAATCGGTGAGCTCCAAGGAGAAGAGCTTTCCTCGATGAGTCCCTTTTCTAGGAGTTCGTCCACCATCTGATGCACAATCTTCTCCCGTTTAGGTGACAGAGGATAATATCGTTGCTTCTTTGGAACGGCTCCAGGCTTTAGGTAGATCTTATGTTCCGTGCCTTGTACTCGTCCAGGTGAACTCTCAAATTTCTTCTTCCAACCTTGGAGAAATTCTTCGAAATCTGCCTTTTGATCAGGTGTTGCCTTACTTTCGGCTTCCTCACAGAGTTCTTCAAGAGATTTCACTTCGAATGGCTCGAATTCAATCGCTGAGGAGAAGTGAAGCGAAATTTCTTCATCGTGGTCTTCAAAGCTAATGCAACCTTTCCTGGTCAGAACGCATATTCCCAAATCCCTCATAATGTCGAGTCCTAAAATTCCTGTAAATGGGACGTGAGACACAAAAACGACAGGTCCTGTCCAAATTTGCGAGCCAATGTTGATTGTAACCTCTGCGGCTCCTAAAATGTCGGAAGTCCGTCCATCGGCATATTCTAGCTTGCCTTTTACAGGGGTTAAAGATACTTGTCCAAATAGATTTTTAAAAACGTCATAATTAAGTATCGTGATCGATGCTCCAGTGTCTACGAGCACTGTACAAGTCCAGGTGTTATTAATCTTGGCCTTGACGTAAAGTCGCGGCGAACTGCTTTGAGCTAAAGCTGATAATCGAACGAGTATTCGAAAGTCGTTCAGGATTTTTCTCTTAAGATGGAGACCTGAAATTCCTTCCACCCAAACCTCTAGTTTTCCGGCGTCCTGGACGTGGATCTAGATTGTCGTGCGAATTTCACATACGGCGAAGGAGATCTGGTCTTAGCTCTGGATCTTCTCTGCTTCCGGTCGCATTTACATTCGGCCGTAAGTACACCGTGTCTCCCACAGTCAAGACAATATTCGACGTTAAGCTTTTTAAGGCAGTCTCGGTGAGTATGCCCTTTTTTTCGACATTTAAAGCACTCATCCTTGCCTGCTGGCTCTTTCAATGTAGAAATCGCTTTGTCTACATCCACAGCGCTGGCTCTTGGCGAGAAAGACCGTCGAAACTGGTTATTTGCCGGTGAAGTAGATCTGCTATAATTATTCCTTTCCGAACCTGGCTCGTCCTCTGGAAAAGGTCGTAGCAGCCGACTTGGAGGCGGCTTGTAAGCCTTAATCCTCTTGAGGACTTGCTCCTCACGACGGATGAGGATTGCGAAATCCTCAACCGTGCGGACCCCCTGTCGCACTCGATTCCAAATTTCCAGGTAAGTATCATTCAAATTATCAATAATAATCCGTAGCAACTCTCTTTCGGTAAGTTGATCCATTTCCGGTAACCTCTCGTTCATCTTTCGGATTATAGAAATGTAAGTATCGATCGGTTCCTTTGCCACTTGCGTTCTCATGCGGATGTCGGCAATCATCTGATTCACATTGACGTAGGGATGAAAAATTTCTACGAACGTATCTTGTAGTCGCTCCCACGTTGAGCATTCATCGGGATGTGTTTCAAGAAATTGAAGCGCGGTTCCAGCGCATAATTGCGGAAAAGCCTTTACTAAATCATCGTCTTCTAAGAAGTAATATCCGCGGAGTCGTTTTATTTTCCTAAAGAACTCACGGACGTCTTCTTCTCCAGTTCCATACAATTTAAGTTTTCGTCCTAAGGCGTCCTTAACGAATTGTCTCATTTCCTTATATGAGTCCTTTCCAGTACCGGTAGCCTGAGCTTCAGGTGACTTTCCCCTTCGCTTGGTTGCTGGCTTCGTCTGCAATTGTTGAACTTGTTTCAACGCGGTGGTTAAAGTTGACATGAAGTCCATAATCGTCTCTTGGGCATCAGCAGTATTTCCAGTTGCAGCATTAGGTAAAGCTCCTGATTTTCCAGATTTTGGAATCCGAAGTTGTGGTTTCTTCTTTTTCGGAGAAACGATAAATTTTCCGTCCGCGGCGGCTAGCGTCTTGGGTCCTGTCACGACGATGCTAGGACTCAAAGGTCGTTCGATTTCGCGTCTCGGCTCTCCGTCCATTTCCTCAGGCTCACCTTCCGACGACGCGGTCGTATCATCTGCGGACGCGTAATCAGTATAATCGTTAACGGTTTCGATCCTGTCCAGTTCGGGTAAATCGCGGTTTCCTTTGTTCGCGTTACGAATTTCATCCTCGAGTTTCTCCTCGGAATCCTTTTGCTTCGCGTCGCGAAAATATTCTTTCAAAGAAACATTTGGAAGAGGGGACTTTTCACGCGTTTTTCCGCTCGCGAGGTCCTGTAGGAATTCATCATAATAAGGGAATGATCTCATAGGGTGCAGAAGCCACCATCCGAATAGGCGTTCGCGTAGCTCCGCGACCGTTCCTTCGCGTTCCAAACCTAAGTCTTCGCACCATCCAATCAACTCTGTTTTCGAAACCCGCTTCAAATACTTCTGTCTGTTTTTGTCCGTGTCCATAGTGACCAATTGCTATAAAAAGAACAACAAAACAATATTAGTGAAATCAAAAAAAAAGAAAGGGGAAAATAAATCCCAGTAAAATATTAATTTTCTAATATTTCAATAAAAAAAAAAGTCAATCATAAACCCAAACCTTAATCCAGTCGAAAAAAAAGTCTAAATTTAAATCCGTCCTATAAAAAAAAGATTAAGCGCAAATAATTTCCTATTTAAATCCTATCTTCTCAATCAGCCCTACGAAGCAGTAATGCTGGGATTACAGGATTACCTAAGGATATGGCTAAGGGCTTTAAGGTCTTTTGGAAACCTATCATTTTAAAAACAATTGTCTAAATATGTCGGTAACGTTAATTAAAAAAAATTTCAAGACAAGGAATCTACCTCCTGAATTTTACAAATACAGATTCATTATACATGTGGTTTGAATAAAAACAATGACTAGATGGACAAGCTAATACTCGATTAGCTTAATAAATGTACAAAGTCTAAATCTTGCACCATTACATAACATCAATTCAAAAATTAATTGACTATTAACTTTGATCAAAATTCTTCAACAATCAGATTATGAGCATTTTAAAATTTAAATTCAAAACAACAAATAAACTCATCTTGATCTAAATCAAAAAAAACTATTCTGATTAGTACTATGCCAGTTTCTATCCATAATGAATTCAGATGACAAGAAAAAAAGTTAATCGATCACAGCTCAAATGATTTGGTTCCTTTTCTTTTTTTTCTAAAAAAAATTAAAATTTTGCAACAAAATATCGCAAGCCTCATTAAACGGATACAATAGACATGTCAATTTTATTTAAACGTTTACTTTGAGCAAATTAAAAACATCAAGGGTTATTGTCCGCCTGAAACAAAATCATTCAAGTTCAGACAAAACACTTGAGTTCATTCACTGACCTTTAAAAATTATCATTTTAGGGGAAAAAATAAATAAATTCTAGATTTAATAATTATAAATTGACACACCTACTATCCTTACAAAGAAATTTTAAATATGATTTCAAACAAGTGCCTTAAGAGAGAAATGCAGAGAAAAAAAAGTACATGACAATAAAGATGTTTCATATCCATCCCCCATTAACTGATTTCTGAACAAAAGAAAATTCATAAAAAAATACAAAATCTAATCATCTATGATTCTTTTAAGGTTCAAAGTTCACTTATTGTCTTACAAGAGGCATAAAAAAAAATTTTTTCAATTCAAAAAAAAACTATGATGGACCAGGTCACATGCATAACCAGGCCTAGGGATCCTAACCTCAAAATAAATTTTCACAATTCACATGTTAACAAAATATCCGGGAATTCTTCAATTCCCGGGTTTCGGCACCAAATTTGTAACCGCAAAAATGGCGGTTATCAAAATTAACCCCGGTGGGTTCTATATTTTATCAGAAATGAAGTAAATCAGAACGTAATTAGACTGAAGTTTGACGAAGGTTAGGTTACCTTATTTTTAAGCACATGAAAAAAAGAATAAAATTCACTGAACTACCATTTCCATTATATTGACGGCAATCTATCCATTCAAGCAGGAGGAGCTAGAATCCTGGTCTTAGGTTCATGGTTTCTAATTTAGATTCCCATTTGGTCCTTCCCTAAACCCCTTGATGAATCAGGAGCGAAAATCACAGAGAGAAGTTTCCCATCAAAACTCGGAATCTTAAAACAAAACTGACTCCCTATCATTTGAATATTTTTTTTTTGTAACATTTTTGATGTTACAGTAACCAACGCCTAATTCGGTTTTTCACACATGAAAGTGACATCGGATCGCACTGAAACCGTGGCAAAACGTTTTGTTAAGCTTAAAAGGTAAAGATTCGCTATTGAAATTGTATGAAAAAGGCTTTATGGTTCCTAAATTTGATAATTTTTTAAAATGTTTTCGAAAAAAAAAATAAGACCGCCATTTTTCTTTTTGTTGTTGAAACAGTTCGCGGATTCACCGCTAGAGCGCTGCACTAGTCTCTCGGAAACAAACATTTTTTTTTGCTGCGAAAACAATTAAAAATTATGAAATATAAGAACAATTAACTCTTGTTCATGCATTTAATATCGTGGATCTTCTTCTCTGAAGATAACTAAACGTTTTGGTACGGTTTCGGTGAAGTTAGACCCCGTTTTCATGTATAAAATATTGGATTAAAAAAAATTTTTTTAAAAATATTTTTTTATCTTTAAAATGTATACACCGCCCGGCTAACCGGCCGGTTATGTAAACGAACTAGAACCTTAAAACATTTTCCTTTTTCTCTAAAAATTAGTCAGACATTTACAATATTTTTTAAAACATTTTATTATAAATTTCATTGAAAATTTTAAAAAATTTTTAAGGATCATCAAGGATTTTTGAAAAAATTTTTTATTGAAAAATTGATATAAAATTTTTGAGATACTCGTTCGTGTTTTTTTATGTTCGGTGTCCAAAACACCAGGACAACCGGAAACGACAAAACTATCATGGTGCGTCAAAAGGGACTTCAGATTTGTCACCTGCGGAAAATTTTCGATACGAACCCATATTTTTCGCGAAAAAACAAATTGTCGATTTTTTTCCCCTTATGGCAATTTTCAGAACTTTAAGCTCAAGTCGCCACTCTTTCCCGTCGAGTAAAAAATTTAAAAAAATTCGATTTTGTCAGTACACCAAAGAGAACTATTTCTGGAATTAAGCGATTTGAAATTCGAAAATTGTCAAAACAAGGAACCTATGCAATTCCGAAAGTTGAACACATCAAACTTACGAAGAAAAATTTCACTCATGAGCTACATTGTTTAAAGCAAATCCCAATCGAATATATTCGCACCTAATTCCCCAGTAAAAAAATCTTCGCTCAGCGATTTAAAAAAAAAAATTATAAAGCCGATGTATTTCTATTAATTTCAGCTTTTTAAATTGAAAAAAAAAGATAACGAAGGCATACAGCTAACCGAATCTCCATTTTAAAATTTAAGCAAAGCCCATTATAACAGCATAATCCCACATTATACGAAATATAATTACAGAAATGCTTGTTTATATAAAAAAGCTGACATATGAAATTACCTCTTTGTGAAAAATCGGGAAAAGGGCTCCCTTTATTAAAAAAAAAAAAAAAACTTGTTCGAATCCTCTTGGAACTTATTACTTTTGACTACAAACCATTTATTTCTATTATTTTTTTGTCAGCTTGTATAAGCACAACAATTTCATCAACAACATCCTCAGCAAACAAAACTTTTTTTTTTCTAAAGAAATCCTTTCAGACTTTAGTATTACTTAAGAAATTTCCCTCTTAGTTAAAAAAAAAAAGAAGAAAATCCTCGGTTTAATCCATAACGATGATTACGTTGCTGTAATTTTACCATTTTCAAAGTTTGATTTCCTTATTAAACTAATGGCTTGTACAGAGTTTTTTGAAGGGATTATTATTAATTCATGAAGAGGGAAAAATAAAAAAAAAATAAAAAAAATTTTCGGTTAGTTCCTGCTTTTTTAAATTTTATTTTTCTCATTTATTTTTATTTACACGGTTATTTTTTTGATGGCGGCCAGAGAGGTGGGGAAGGACTCTTGTTCTCCCATCAAAAAAATCGGCCTACATGATAATTATTGTTCATCATTTCCATTCGATAGATTAAGAGATATGTAATGGAGAAACCATTAAAAGATTAGTTTAAAACGAAATCAATGGAATGAATAATTTACAATTTCATACACTTCAACCGGGGATCATTAAACAGAGAGTTTCGCTTTTTCACCCGAAATATTACCCGAAAAATAACGCCCCGGCGACTTGTTTTTTTTTTTTTTATTTTATTACCGGGAGAAAAAAAAAGTTTGGCTTTTCGGTTAATTAGTCTATTTGCTTTATACGAAGGAAAAGTTAAACGCGCCAGAAGGTTTTTTTTTTGGAATTTCAAACGGCGCATGAGTGAGTGCTTTTTTTTTTTTTCGTTAAAAACACATTTAATCGACATGTTAAAAAAATATCAAATTTCATACAGTAAAATAATTTTCCTCGTTTAGAAGCGACAAAAAAAAAATCTGTTTTTCTTATCAAAGACCAAGCTTCTTTTTTTCTATTTTTCTTTTGGGAGAACGCATTTTAAAAGATATCTGACGCCGGAAGAGGAAGATGATAGCGTAAATACAGACATTTTTGCTTACTTTTTTTTTTTATCTAAGTCAACCATGGTTGTTTTTCAACGTGTATTTTCTTGAATTTCATAGGCCATGGCTGTTGCTTTCAACGAGGATTTTTACGCCAAACAAATCTAAGCTGTCGGCTGCTATCCTATGGTGAGAGGGCGACCATTATTTTCATTGGTTTCAGGTATGTTTCAGGTTCCGTATTTTGGTTTGCTTTTAACTCTAACCCTCTTTAGTCGTTCCTTCTGCTGCTGAGCTTTCGAAATGTCTTCCTCTGGGTTATGGTTACACCTCTCAACCTCTACCAATCAGCAGAGCTATTTTGTATGCAAGTCCACGATGAAACATGTTACTGGAACATAATGCGGCAACATGTTGTTCAATATGTTACAGCTTTTTATCAAGTTGCGCAATGGAACATGTAGCGCAATGAAACATGTTCCTCAACATGTTCAATAAGTTAAAGCTTCAAAACGTGTTGTTCAACATGTTCTTCAACATGTTAAAGTTTCAAAACATGTTGCTTAACATGTACAAGTTCAAGCTTCAAAACATGTTGCTCAACGTGTTCTTCAACATGTTAAAGTTTCAAAACATGTTGCTGAACGTGTTCATTAATAATTGAAAGCTTCAAAGCATGTTGCTCAACGTGTTCTTCAACATGTTAAAGCTTCAGAACATGTTGCTCAACATGTTCATTAATAATTGAAAGCTTAAAAGCATGTTGCTCAACATGTTCTTCAACATGTTAAAGCTTCAAAACATGTTGCTAAACATGTTCTTTAACAATGGAATGCTTCAAAACATTTTGCTCAACATGTTCTTCAACAAGTCAAAGCTTCAAAACATGTTGCTCAAAATGTTCTTCAACAATTGAATGCTTCAAAACATTTTGCTCAACATGTTCTTCAGCTAGTTAAAGCGTCAAAATGTGTTGCTCAACATGTTTTACAAAATATTAAAGCTTTGAAAGATATTGCTCAACTTGTTTTTCAACATGTTCCAGTAACATGATGTGGCAAGATGTTGTTCAACATGTTACAGGTTTTTAACATGTTGCGCAATGGATCATGTTGCCAACATATTGCGCAGCAATGGAAAATGAAAAATAAAAATGTTGCCAACATGATTCTGTGCTGCAACAAGTTGGCTACATGTTTTTAACGTTTCAATATGTCGGGAACAACATCGCAACATGTTCAGCAACATGTTTCATCGTGAAGTTGTGGCCTAATCAACCCAGATAGCAAAGTCTATTAGGACGTCACGAGGGCAATTTATTGGTTGTCCATTGGATTTACCCAGGTCCGCAATCATCCAAAAACCGTCCTTTGGACGTCCTATAGATATCACACGGATTTTGATATCCTGTGGATATCTGATGGACAATCCACAGGATGTCCAATAGATCGAAAATACTATCTGGCTATGGATTCTCAATCACGAAAATGAATCTTCCAAGGGATCTTCGGACAAAATAACTAAAAAGGTCGCCGGGTTATTTCGCCTATCAAAAGCCCAACAGAATCAACTTCAGCTTGGAAATCGAAAAACGCTTTCCTTAAGAAAAAAAAATCAAAACCGTAACTGAAAAATCTGAAAAATAAATAAACAGAAAGGAAGGGATAATGAGTAGCAACAAATTGGTGTGACCCGTAAAATCTGGAATTAAACGAACGGATTTGATGGGGTCTGGACCTGCCAAATCGCTTGCTTTATCGTCCTTTTCTGATGCGCTTTAAGTACTTTTCCAATCTCTGTTTCATTAGTCTTCTTCAAGGGAATCCCATTTCGAAGTTTGACGAGCCTTTTCGTTTACTACAGTTAAAACTCGGCAAAATTCTCCCGAAACAAATTCTAAAAATATCAAACCTTTAAAAAAAAATTCAGGCAAATTTCCGATCCTTTATTTCCGGAAAAAGAGACAGTAGAGGGAGAGAGGAAGCAAAGTTTTAATTGGATTAGAGTCTCATTTAACCAGGAGAATCGGAGTGACCACCGTGAAATAGCCTCTCAGTACGCTCTCGTAACCTTCGACCCCAATCTCACGCTTTGTGGCTGGGGATCAATCATATTCTGCGGTGAAAACACAAACAATTCATTATACCTTTTAATGTTTTAATGTAATTCTCTAAACCGAAAATATCTCACAATTAAATCCTTTTAAAAACGTTTAAAAAAATAAACAGGAGGAAAACCGCGAAACTTTGTGACAGTTATCCTTTTTTTTTTTTTTTTTTTTTTTTAACTCGAAAATGATGAACGACAAGTACCGCCTGTTCACCTGATTGGATTTCAATAAAAAAATCATATGCTCGTTAAAAAACATTTGCACAGTGTGTATGTTTTCCGAAGGAAAAAAAAAATCACGTTCGATCGCTCGACGTGTTTATTTTTAATTTTTGTTTTTTTACCCTTCGTTGATAGGAAATAGTACAAAGGATCAAAGGTGAGCCAGATCACAACGAATCCGGATTTCTATACAACAGGAGTGAGTAACTAAGCGAATCTTTGAGCTTAATTTTTTTTCCGGGACTAAAAGGCTGAAAATTAGGCTGGAGTAAATCGAAGGTAAATCATCAACATAAATGGGGGGGGGGGGGTACCACAGCTGATGACGTTCATACTATTTTCTTAGAATGTTCGGTACAGAAGTAAGGATGTACAGTGTGAGGATATTTCCTGGGCATTAAACCTATAAATGTGTCAGTTGGTCATTTTGACGACAGGTTCACTCATGCTGGCTTTTGCTTGTACTGAGCGGAACCTCCTTTATTTAGACGCAAAATCCGAACCGTGTGGGGACTTTCGACTATTATTCACATGTATACTTTTCGTATAGAGTGGCGCGACAAGTATACATGTGAATAATAGAACATAGAATACAGGTGAAAAAGTCTGGGCCATATCTTAAAATTTCGAGACTGTGAAATTGCACACTTCAGGGGTGCCCGTAAGGCAGTGGCAGAGACTCCGACTTCAAGCCGAATGGGTATCACTATCCTACGGGCACCCCTGAAGTGTGCAATTTTCACACAGTCTCAAAGTTCAGCTAATTATTTTCACAGTCTCAAAATTCAGTTAATTATTTTCACAGTCTCAAAATTCAGCCAATTATTTTCTTTAGTGATTTTTAGAATCATGACTACCGTTATTTTCAAGATTCATTTCTCCGAATCGCCGATAATGAGTTCTAAATGAGGTTACTTGGGGACTCAGCGGGTTAGCTCAAATTTAAGGGATTCTTGATAATAAAGACAACCCTTAGTGTCCCTTAAAAAAAATAATTACTCGTAATATAATTTGTAAAATAAGGTGGCCCTTATTTTACGAATTTTTGAATTTCGGACAACGCATCCCCTAATTTTCCGATTTTCCGGACATCGTTTATGAATGGCCCCTCGTATCTAAAAATTTTGGAATTCCCTAAAGACCGAAAAATCAAAAAGTTTGTTTTTAGGTAAAAACAACTGTTATTTCTTATTCGGACTTTTATGCAGATCACGAAAATGAAGTTGGAATTTATTTATGTCGAACGATTTCTGTGCTAGAGGACAAAAATATGAATAAATTCGGAAATGTTAATTTTTTTTTACATATTTTGCATCTACCACCAAAACCGTATGAGGTATAGTTTATATAATATATCTTCGTGATCTGCATAAAAATCCGAAGAAAAAAAGCCGCCATTTTCACCTAAAAATACAATTTTTGATTTTTCGGTCTTTATGGGAATTTTTAAATTTTTAGGTCATAGGTGATATGGCTAAACGACGTCCAAAAAACCTGAAAAAATTTAAGCAATCTTTCTTCGGTTACTATATGCGAATTAAAGGGTGCGTTCACTGAAATACAAAAATTCGTAAAATAATGGCCACTCTAAGGAATCCAATCCGGGTCCAAAATTTATTAATATGAACGAAGCGTGACCCGCTTCGTTCATATTAATAAATTTTGAACTCCCAAACCCTTGAAGAAAATTTTAAACGTATCGAAAATAAAAGGCTGCGGGTCGGCCTGCAGATCAACACATTTTCCAGTTTCATCCAGGAACCCTTAATCCTTAAAAAAATATTAAAGTCAAGGGCTGCTGGTGGGTTTGAAATTCAAGGAAAATTTAGTGGGTCGGCCAGGATATGAATTCCTTTCATTAAGATAGTTAACCTGTTTACACAAGTTGTTCTTGTTTCGGGCCGACCCGTAGCCCTTTATTTTTTCCATGATATTAATCATTTTTTTCAATTGTATGGGATGGAAAATTTTAGCGGGTCAGCTCGAATTAGGAGGTTAGTTCTTTTTTCAATAGTCCATTATAAAACTGGACTTAAATAAAAGATTAAGATTTAAATTTATATAAATTTTTGAAAAAAATCTTAGTTTTTTCATTCCTTTTTCATCTTGTCTTTTCTTTTTCTTTATGTTTAAAAACCAATAGTGATGATTGTGATTGTGAAATGTGACTTTGAGCACTTTATTTTCAATGTAATAGAGTGGGTCGAAAAACGCGAAGTTTTGAATTTGAGAACGCATATGGGAATCGATGCCTTATTATAATACTATTAACCCTAATTTTTTTCAGATATTTTAAACGATATAAAAGCAAAAACTAAAATTTTTTTTTTGAAAAAAATATCGCTTCCTATCGAAAATTCTGCGTGGATTACGAATATAAAGTCCAAAACCACTTTAAGTGCCCGGTTTTTGAGCATTGGGCCTTTTTTAAATACTGAAATTCTTAAGACCTTTTCCCCACTTAGCTTAAAAACCAGACACGTGAAGTGATTTTGGACTTTATATTCGTGATCGATGCAGAATTTCCGATAGGAAGCGATACTTTTTTCAGAAAAAAAAATTCTTATTTTTTGCCCTTATACGGGTTTTTCAAAATCTTCAAGGTCATCGCGGCACCTCAAGATGTCGTTTAAAAAATCTGAAAAAAATTAGGATTAATTAAATTATAATAAGGTATCGATTCTCGTGCCAGGCATTTGCAAATTCAAAAATTCGAGTATTTCGATTCACACTACCATGCAATTATTCAAAACTATATCTCACGAGGACCACCAATTGTATTGATTCTTCATAAAGAATCAATAACAGAGTTTAATGACAATCAGGTGTTTAGCAATAGGATTTGGACAACGTCGATTACAGTGTATGTCAATAGAAAATCAATACAAGAATTTATCGACCATCAGTTGATAACCATCAAATTATGTGAGCAAAATTAACTCTACTGTAATGTCAATGGGAAATCAATAAAACGTTTACAGACAATCAACTGACTTTCAAAAGTTCAGAGTAATGTGTTGAAAGTCAATTGTTTATCAATGCTTGCATGTAATGATTATCAATAGTAAATCAAAATCATTTTACTACTTTATTGATTATTGGAGTCATGTTAAGGCTTATCAATTTTTTTTTATTGAACGTCATTGCTTTTTATAAACAGTCAATATCCTCTATTTTGAAAACTTAGACTGGGGTACTGTTACAGTGAGCGCCACGTAACTTGGCGGATTCTAAATCGTGCGTAAAAAGGTTCTTTTTGATGAAATCACAAATCTTTGCTTGAGCATTGCTTCAGCATATACTTGCATAGAAACCCATATGATTTGAAGAACTGTGACTGAAAAACCCACCCTTCAGATAGACCTGAAACACGTGGACGTGCCTGTCGTAGAATATTTAAAGGTCGGATTTCTCTGGCTTTAACTTAAGGGTGGCCAATTTTTTCAACCTTTTAAACGGTAAAACGTTCATGTTCAAAAATCATATGGCAGACGATTTCTTCGCTAAACATATTTTGTCCTCACAACAGATTTAACATCATAATTTTGTCCTCAAAAGATATGCGCGATCTTCTTGGTCCTTTACTCGATTACGAAACAGGTGATCTCTCACGTATGCCTGTGCGTACGCTCACCGAACTGCTATTTTTGAGAGATTTACGAGGCAATTACCTCTTATGTGCAATAGGGTGTTCCAAAAAAAGCTCATTTTTAAATTCAAAGCGTGAAAGCGTGCCGCCGTGAGCTTAAAGGTCGGAAAATTCCCATAATCAAAACTGCCCAACTGCTAACTTAATAATTCAAGCTTAAGGATTTTGGCTTCGTATATTGTTTTAAAAGCTGGGAATTTTTTTGTCCACATGGGAGCTTTCCGACCTGTAAGCTCACGGCGGCACGCTTTCCCGTCATTTTGAAAATCTCGAAAAATGCAGGGGGTGATCAAATTTGCATTAAAAAACTCACTTCTTTTTTAAATACTGAAATGTGCAAGGCGTTCCGATCTGAATAAAAACAAACTGTCAAATCTATGCCAGAGTATGCGGTTTTCAGTGAGCACGGTTTCTTTGTTAATTTAATTAAATACCAACTTCGTCCTCATTATTAATGGAAGTTCTCTAAATGATCGTAGAAGTCATATTTGGAACGATTGAAATAAGTTCTGGGATGCACCTTTGTTTTTCGGGAAGAGGGGAAATGTATGAATCTGGGAGGGGTCTCGAAGGCGTTCAAAAACGTTTTTTGCAACGTTAGATTCATCGCACTCCATTCCCCCTTCCGAAACTAAGTGTCTGGGAAATATTAATATTATCAGGGAACGTAAAAGTCTTAAAAGGGTCATTCTCGTTTTACTGAACATTTTTGCTTGCCGAATTTTTTGTCAAAAAATGTTCAAAAACTAGCATGAAAATTGCAATGATGCGTACATCGATGTCCGAAATTATATTTAAATGTATTTGTCACTTAGTTACGCTATTAAAAAATATAATAAATTGCGATTGAAAATTTTATAATGCAATTATCAGGCAAAACGTATTGACAAAAAATTTCGCATTCGCAGTTTTTTACGCAAATGGTCATAAAATATAATTACTTACTTACTCAATATAATTCAGGGAGTTATACATGAAATAAATCGGTTTTTTTTTCAATTTTTAATTTTTTGTGAAAAGCAAAACAAAAAGTTGTTTACTTTTCCAAAAGTTGGCAGAATAATTTTAAACGCAAAGTTATTTTTTTCTCAAGTAGAAAAATTTGGCGGTTTTTTCTAATGCCGTACGTTTCTAATGTGACCCGTAGACTAGTTCATAGCGCGCTCGATTCTAATGAAATTAAAGTTTGCAAAAGAAATGTAAAAAAAGGTACCCTTCGACTTCGTTCTTTTAATTTTTCCTAAAAAATTAATTTTGAATGAAACTTCAATAACAACGTAAAATTTAACCATGAAAAACAGAAAGTAATAATGTACGAGTGTTGGAACTATACTGGCTTAATTCAAATTAACTGATTAAATTTACCTTCTTCGACTCTTTTCCGGTATCTATCTTTTCCTTTTTTTTTTATAATTTTCATATTTTTCAGGGTCCTATGTTTCAGTCTTTCTCGATATTTTATCATACTTCTTTAGGAGTCGCCATTGTTTATAAGAAAAAAAATTTTTTTTTCCTTAGAATGTTTACAACATACCGCCAAAACTTGTAAAAAAGCTGGCGAATATTTTTAAAATTTAAAATTTGAATTCCAAAATAGAATTGCCAACTTTGAAATTACTAGTAAACAAAACCCGTAACGGAGCAATGTAACGGGAATTTTTTCTTTTTCCTTTAAAAGCTGTATAAAGCTATATGTTTAGTTGTGTTTGTTTGATAGGTGCAGCGAAATACTCCATTGAACCATCCTAAAGGTATATTTAGCCAAAATATTGGGTGTCCGTTTCAAAAAAATATAAAAATCGACTCGACTTAAGGAGCAAAAGATTCGAACCGTAACGGAGTTTTCGGGTTTTTATAAAATTATTCACCGTAAAAAAAAGATTTTCGGTCTAAACGTGATACCAATCAATGAAACATGTCTCCTTTTACATATCTATCGCACGATTTGTTTGACAATTCAACTTGTAAACTTTTTTTAACCCGATATAAAAAAAATGCAAAAAACCGGAGACATGAGTTTAAACCCATATATATTACATAAATGATTTTCTGCCCATGTTTTGGAAAGCCGAAATACAATCTTCATTAAATTCTGTGTGTACTCTAATTTTTTAAAAATTATTACCTAATTTTTTGCCCTTTTAAAATTAATTTTAAAAAATCAAAATGGAGTTGCGACCGTAACGGAATTTGTAAAAATGACTTATTTCGGTAAGATTTTATTATTTTAAGGTTATTTAGGTAAAGATGATGACCGGAACTTTACTTTATATACATATAAGAATAAAATGGAGTGATTCCGAAATATTTTTAATCGCTTAAATAGCGATTAAAAGCTTAAATATTGTGTGACATCAAAATGCACAGTAAAACGAGAATGACCCAAAAATGATCATGGAGGTCGTGTTTAAAACGATTTAAGATATTTTAGCAAGACATCTTTGTGTTTCGGGAAAAAGGGTATCAATCTGTTAGGGGTCTCATTTCTAAACTCATTTTTTTTAAAAGTTTGTAAAAAATATTTCCCTTGGTGTTGGAGCAGTCAAAAACATTAAATATTTCTTCACCAAATCAATTAGGTTGCCTTTAAATAAAAAATATTTAAGTAAAAAATATGAAACAAAATAAAATATGATTTAAAATTTTTAGAATAATTTTTAGAGAGAATAAAATTGTTATTTTTAAATGCAATCAGTTTAAAGTTTTTTAATGCAAATTATTTTTGTCTAATTTTTATGTTTGCGTTTTTTTAATGATTTTTAAGTAAGGGAAATTTTAAGTGCGAATTTCAGGGTTTACATTATTGTTCACTCAAGCGTAGCATGTCATTGACATTCTTAGGCGTTGGTTACATTACTCGAAAATTTTTGTTCGAAGAGTTTCAAAAATTTTTTCTCGATGAAAATGTTGTAACAGCCGAATTTTCGCTTTGATAATAAAAAGGAAAAAAGGAAAAAACTAAGTCTCAGCTTCAATGCTATTTAGCATTGAAGTTTGAATACATGCGAAAGCCCGCGGAGGTGTTGACCAATGGACGTGAGAAAAATGGCCGCGCATCAGATGTTGCCAATGGACGTCGTCCATTGGCAACATCTGATGCGCGGCCATTTTTCTTCCTTTCCTTTGGCTCGTCCATTTTTTTTCTCTTCGATCTTTCAGCACGACAGACGTGCTTTTCTTTTTTTTCTTAAATAAACCGGAAAAAACCCAAGTGGTAAGTTAAGATGCTTTAAATAGTGAGATATTTTGTTTAGATCATTTTTGAAACAAATGCCTAATTATGTGTGCGTTAGGGTTTTTTTTGTAGATAAGAATAAAGAAATTGTGATTTAAACGGAAAAGGTGGACTTTTTATTTGATTGAGTACGACTACATCAGTGTTTACACTTTTCGAACATATGTTCGAAAAGTTTCGATGATGTTCGATATGTTTGATGATGTTTGATGATGTTTGATGATGTTTGACGTTATTTTTGGGTTTGTATTATATTTTTTAAATAATGGGAAAATACATATATCATCGGCCGAGTATCCATATTAATATAATACCACCCCAAAAATAACGCCAAACATCATCAAACATTTCGAACATCATCGAAACTTTTCGAACATGTTCGGAAAGTGTAAACACTTTCATCGAGAAAAAATTTTTGAAACTCTTCGAACAAAAATTTTCGAGTAATGTAACCAACGCCTTAAGTAAACCATATAATAATATAACAATAACAAAGGCTACTTTTAAACGGGTTCCTTTTTTTCTTGATTTTTTTTTTGAATAATGTTGAGGGTTGCATACTCTCGATTTTGCAGGCGGAAAAGAAAATTGCTTGTAGCTAAGGCCCAGTTTCGAATTTTCCAATTTTTGGGGTTTTATATGAGTTTATATATTAAATGGTGTAACGGTACTGAATTTCAAAATTCCAAGACCTCTGGAAGGGTCCGAACTTTATGCTAGATAGATATATATAGTGAGTGAGTAACGCTCAAAATGACGATTTTCGACCCCTAGAAAACCGAAGAAACGACAAAACCTAGAAAGTTGAAAATCGGCATAGTTAACATCGAAGGGAGCGGTGTTCCGTATGTGAAGAAAAAAAATTTTTATCTTAATCGGGTCGTGAGTTTCGGGGCTCTGAAAACAGCGGTAGGAAGGTAAAGTAAGGTGCGAGTGGAGTGCATTTAAAACTTGGCTGAGTGCACTCCGTGCACCTTGATATAAGCCGATACATCTCTTCTATCTTGCAGCCTTAAATAACCGAATTCAGCTCGTAGTTCAAAGCTCTTGACCGGATGATTCCTGTAGTAGGATGTATATATGAACTTGATGATGTATGTATGACTGTAAAAAACTGCAAACTGATCTGAATTCTCTTTATCTATGGAGTATTACCAAACTACTTCCTTTTAATATAGGAAAATGTCATATACTGAGTTATTCAAATGCAGTAATCCTATTCTTTTCAATTACAGTAAATTGTACAATTGTAAAAAAAAAAAAAAAAAAAAAGGCAGACAGTACCAACTTCCTGCCCAACTGCGTGCGAAAAAAGTACTTCCGTTCACGTCTAATGAAAAATAAATTGATTATCCACCTTCCGCAAAAATTCAAAAACAATACGGGGGGAAAAAAAAAGGAAGATGGAGAAAAACTCCCTTAGTAGTATGTCCCTTCATGCGTAAAATGCCACTCAAACGTCTATGGAAGAGATTAGGCTGTCGTTTATAAATCCTATTCCTTCAGATTACGTTTGCTTTTGTACGGATCGACAACCGTTTAAAACGCTTTCCTTGCAAAAACCGGGGGATTCTTAAACCCGCATATTCAATTGTTTTCGAAATACCTGCATCCGAGAGGGATATCGCAAATGTCAAAATGTCAAAGTTGATTGTCAAAGTAAGACCGAGATCGGTCGTCCTCGGGGGTGGGATTTTCCCAGGCGTTTAACCGGTTCCTTAAAGGAAGTCAATAAATGCATTTTCCTTTAGGATTTCGAGGAATTTGAGAGCGCGTTCGGAAACGGACCGAAACCTCCAAGAGAAATCGTGCTAATGACATTTTTATGTGTTTTTAAATTCGTGTCCCATTTGTTTTTATTAAAATTTTCAAGGTCGGAAAAAAAAAACTTCAAAAGGATATAATGAAAGTTGAAAAGGAGTCACGTATGCCGTTCTTTTTTTGGAAAAAGATAAAAGTCTAACATGGTCTAGAGCTAATTAATTTACATTTTCTTACGGCTGGGCCAAGTGTGTCGGTGACATTTTCTTTTTAAATTGATAAGATATTTCAATTGTTATGGAAATGCTAATTTTATTGGTGGGACAAAAATGGGAAAATTGTAGTAGTTTTCCTTTTTTTTACCTTATCGCGATCAGAAAAAAGACTTACTCGAGTTACCCGTTTCCAATAGAGATTGCCAAATCCGGGAAGGAGGATTCCTGACAATTTTTTTAAAAGCGGTTCTTGGGAAATTTTTGCGGGAAAAAATCGATTTCCGTCCCGGAACTCGGAACGGGAATTCCCAGGAGCGATTTCTACTCCCCATTTTATTTTATACGCCCTTTTAACTAACCAGGGCAGTTATTTTAAATTATTTTTATCTGTTTCCCGAATTTTTTGCTTTTAAGGTCAAAGAAATATGAATCGGCTTTATAAAGTGAGATTAATAGTGAGTTTATATTAAATCCGTGCGTCGGAGGTGAACTAACGTATCTCCATCGTAAATATAATTGGAGATAGCGTGTTTCGACCGTTTGTAAAAATCATGTGACTACAACTTTTCACGCTTATGGTGCAAACTTGTGGTCACATGACACTTTCACTAAATGTCGAAACCGACTATCTCCATTTACATTTACGATGGAGATACGTTAGTTCACCTCCGACGTACGGAAATAAATCTCTTCAAACTGAACTTTCCAAACAATGTAAAACAATAGTGGATTTAATATTCGGCATTGAAGCCAAAAGGAATCGGAAAGAAGAATTATTTAGAAATGCCGTGTTTTTTGACTTATTGGGTAAACTTAAAATATCGGCGTCTGAGTAAGCTCCAAATGCCTCAATGATTTAGTCTGCTGATCGCCCTCCTTTCAGGAGAATTCTCAAGGGTGATTGAGAAGTCAGTGTAAATATTACAGTATAAACGGTACACCGTAAAAAATTTTGTGTTAAAAGTAACATAAACGTATGTCAGAAACGGTCCACATATCTTTTTTTTTTGTTTTGTTTATGTTTACCTTTTGGAAAAAAACAACAAAAAAAGTTATGTGGACCATTTCTGACATATTTGTTATTATTTACAAAAAATTTTTTATGGTGTACCTATTACATATCGCTCAAGCCGAATCAATCAAAGCATGGTGTATTTTAAAAGTGTTAATTTAACAACCGTAGATTGGGGTGAAGTTGAATGGAAATTCAAAACAAAATTCTAGGTTCATTTTAGGCACTAAAAGTAAAATTTTTTTATTTCATTAAGTGGATATTGTTTTTGGAATACTTAAGCAAAAAATATCATTTTTAGTGCCTAAAATAAACCTAGAATTTTGTTTTGAATTTCCATTCAACTTCACCCCACCTCTTCAACTTCACCCCCAATCTACGGAACCGAAAAAAGGAGGAAAATATGGTGACCAATTGTCTTTGAGGTTCTTTATTTTGATTAATCAGAGCAAAGGTGCGTTAAAATAGCAGCCGATGCCATGCTTAATATTTTCATAATTTTGCAGGGAAAATAATTATTTTTTATCTTGTTCGACTTCAGTGGGACCGGCCATTTTTTGTCAGATGTAAACTTCAGTTGAATCGTTTATTGCAAAAAGGAGTCTTGTCCACCATTTTAGAAAATGGAAAGAGTTTGTTTTGTTTTGATAACGTATACTTGTTTACATTCTGAAAAATCACAACAAACTATTTCCTTTTTTAAAAATGGTGGACAAGACTCCTTTTTGCAATAAACGATGCAAGATTCGCGTCCATGCAACGTCTGAAATTTTCACAATTTGTTTCTTTTTTCTTTAGGTATTGAAGGCTTTCAAGACTTTAACACTTATAAAGCCGGTGGTAGTAATCATAAGTCGCCTGGAATTCGCCATTTAAAGTTCATTCAAGAGCCGTCAGCCTTTTGAGAAACGTCCAAAATGGGTGAGTGATTTTTTTTTCTGAATCTTGCAATATGACTAAGCAGCGATTTGTAATACTTTTTTAATGTGAACCAAAAACATTATCATAGTGAAATTGAAAAATGCTTTAAGAATGGGGAAAAAGACAAATATGTGTTTGTCTGTATGAGTTGACTCTTTTTTTTTTGGAAATTTCGGGTTTTATGTCCCTCAGACGACATTAACGTTTTCTTTCAATATTCGCGTTGATGCAACGTTGGTTGTTGATCTAGAGTTTTAAAATTTAAAGTTTTCAGAAAATGTTTTAACATATGAACCTCTAGTTCCCCTTAATGCTTTTAAAATATTCGTATAGTTGAAACGTTCTAGCGACGCTCATACAATTTCAAATTTTTCGTATGATTAAAAAACAGTCTCACGACTCTCATATTTTATAAAAATGTTGACATTGTTCAAACGTTCTTGCGCCGCTCTTTTTTTTTATAAAAGCTCGCATAATTATGTTTTTCTGGTGACGATCTTTCCTGATTAATTGGCTTATGATTCAAGTCAAGTGGTGACGATCGTATTTTTCAAAAATGTTTCTTAAAATATAATCGTTCTATTTCCCATTTTAGCATTTTGAAATGTTCTATTATTTCAAATGTTTCTTTATGCATTAAATAAATTTCGGGCTCTCAGGGGCCTAGGAGTAACATTCGCGACTTACTAAAAGGAGGGCTTTTATTTCTTACAGTCTTGGTGAAACGTGTCGATGATGGGACGTTGTTGAACGTTAGTTTTTCTCTTCTAGAAACAGATTCTCTCTCAAAAGTTTTATGCAATATCCGGGGCGAAAAGGTTTATGTTACTATCCCGGAAAAAAAAGCAGGTATCTCGAAAAAGAGCAAAAAAGCAGGTATTTCGATGATATGTTTTATCATATACTAGCCGCTTCGAGGGCGCTTCGCGCCCTCTACGCGTCTAGTGCTTGGCCTTCCTCATTAGGAAAAAATAAAAAAGCGGAATGATATTTTTTCCGGTTTTTCAGCTGTTTGCCTGTAATTGGACCTACAGCCTTAATTTTGTCCGAGTATATACCGATTTTTTGCCCTGGGCTTCAAAATTAAAGGGCAGTCTCCACTTAATAACGTTCACCGCATTCTGCATTATCCGCCTTCTCGATGAACGTATTCGCACCGGACGTTTTGTCGATCTTTTACGACGATTTTTTTATCATCTTCCGCTTTTTTTTATTTACAAACATTAAAAATGGCGGTTTGAAAGATGTTTTTACGGATTTAAAAAGAAAAATCTTAATTCGACATGGAGAAGATAATAAATCTGTTCCAAAATAAATTCTGGATTAACCAGGTTTGTATTCTTAATGAAATACACGGTAATCTTTATATGCCACAAACGTTTACGGGAGTAAAACCTGCAAAGTACTTCCGGTGCGAATACGTTTATCGCGAAGACGGACAACGCGAATACCGTGAACGTTATCAAGTGGAGACTGCCAGTAATAAATTCAGTTTCATTTGAAGATTTGAAAAATTTGGTGGCACCTATTTAGATTTTTTGAGGGGTCAGTAAGTACCGTGAACCTTATATTCCGCCTCTCAGTAACGCAAAATACTGGCAAAATGGACGAAAAAGATAGAAACTGAGATCAGTTTTAGTTTTTTTTGCTTGGACTCTCTTCCCAGAAAGCATACAAACTTATATATGTAACAATAAATGCTGCAGAAGAGTTAGTTTAAGGTAAAACACCCAAAGCCAGAACAGTCACCAAAACCTGAACAGTCTATAAGAGAAAACCCAATTTCCATTTAAGGGCATGTGTATTTAGCTTAAGACCTGTTCAGGATTAGGTGACTGTTCAGGCTTTGGGTGTTTTACCTTACGCAAATCCGTTTTGCTAAGCTTGCTATAGGTTGTTAACTTGCATGCAAGTCATTAAATTTATATAATTTTGCGGAAAATTGCATGTTCTCAAAACCTCTATCTTCAAATTCCTTAAAATCAAGGGGTAGAAACTTTTTGGAGCGCCTATGTTTAGCTTATGTAAGCTCCGAAAAGGAAACGGAAACGTTTCTCTTGCTTCCATAAGCTAAACATTACAAACGGAAACGGTCATTTTTGCTAATGTGACCCCCTGCCTAAAAGGATTTTAGAGGATACGAAGGTAGAGGTTTCCAATTAAACTCCTCTATTACAGCAAACTTATTGTTGCATAAAAAAGGAATTTTATATAAATTATCTTTTTAAGAGAGCTGGGAACTGTAAAAAAATTAAAAATTCATTGCTTTACTCGGCTTACTAAAATTTCACCTGCCAGGATGTAAGTTTTCCAGCTATCTAGTTTTGGCCTCGAATACCCAAATCTGCGGCTTTCAGGCTCGCTGGAAGGTACGAATCAGTGTTTCCTGTAGCAGCGTGAGAGAGATGACAAAATGAACGGAGAAGGAAAAAAGCAGAAAAAGAACCTGTTGTCCTACATTTTTGGGATCCGCATAATTTTTTGGGGATTGGATTTTTTTGTACATTAGCGAGGACAATCGCTTTTAATAGATTTTGAACTGGAAAATTCACAAACCCGAAACTGGAGAGGGGGGGGGGGGCAGAGTACATGGTATCCCTAGATCTTCATTTTGCAAGATCTATTTTTGCACTAAATTTTCCCGAAGGCTTCGATTCATTTATTTATTTTTATTTTATTTTATTTTATTTTATTTTATTTTATTTTATTTTATTTTTCTTTTTGTGAGAGTGGACAATTCAATTCTAAGGGTTAAAAGGATCAAAAATAAGTCGCAAAATTTTTTTTATTTCTGTACTGAGCGAACTGTAACGGCCGCTGGAGCCGTTGGAGGACCTTTTTTTTTATGAATGCGCGAGAGTAAAAAAAGCCCCAACCATTTCTGGTATTCTTACCAAGCTGTTTTTTTTCTTACGGGGTGTTACATGTTGAGATCTGTTTCTATGCTCAAACAGAATAGGGTTATCCAAGGACCCCATAATAAAAATTAGAAAGTTTTCATGGCAAGCTTTATAGAAAAAAAAGTGACAGGATAAGAAAAATAAAGCAAAAGCAGTTTAACAATGATCTTATAAAAATGTACCTCTCTCTCCTTCTCTCAAATAAACCACCTAAAGAATTTATAATTCAGAATTTTGTTGTTCAGATGCAATATAACCTTTCTCCCGGTAACTTTTTCCTATCTCTCTTTTTTTGAAGTTCATTTTATTGCAGGGACGAATTTACAGACTCTATAGGTCATTTTGTTCTGTGTTCAAAGGGGCTTTCACAACTGAGGCCAGTGGCGAGCCATTAGGCTCTTCAGAATGCCAAAGACAAAAAAAAAAAAAAAAAAGTACTTGCTTAGACCGTGGTTTTTTCAAGTTTAAAAATGAATTGGTACGTAATGTAATATAGTTCCCCGAATTCCAAAAGCCGGACATTTTACCGTTTTTGAAGCGTTCTGAAAACCTTTGTGCTAGTAGGGCAGATTTTAAAATTTAAAGAAAAAAAAATCCCTGTATCTTTCTGTTGCAAAAATTATTAAATGACCTCTTTCGGGGGTAAAAAGAAGCTTCAGAATTTGGGGACGGAGAAGAAACCCCCGGGTGAGAATGCTGCTGAGATTAATATGCGACGTCTTGATAGAGGGAAATATCAAAAATTTAAAAAAAGAAGTCGGAAAGTTATGTTGAAATTATTGTGGGATCCAATGGGAGGGGTCAAAAATTCGGGAAAAAAGGAGGGAAAAAAAGTAAGAAACCTTCTACATTTTGGCACGACCGTTTGACTTGGTGTTGAAATAATTATAAGTTACCATTGACGTACTAAGTAATAATAAGCAATAATTATACAGCAGCCATAATCGTAGCATTTTTTTGCTTTTACGCGAAAAGGGTGACAGATAAAAGAAGGAAGCAATGGAAAGAAATTAAAATGACATTCAACTACAATAAAGAGGAAAAAAAAAAATTGCAAATTCAGGCATCGTACCCGTAATAAAAAAAGGTTCTTTTGTATGACTTCCAACAACAACTCGTCGCAGGTATACTTTTTTTTCCTTATGGGGATTTAACATGGTGTTTCGCTTTTTCCGCCGTATCGGGAAACTGGATGGACCCGGAAAAGCGAAACTTTTTGAGGTTCCTAATGACACGGAAATCTGGCAGGGGCCGGAATTTCATGGCGATAGGCCTTACGGTTCCGGAGAAAACGGCATACCCGAACTCTCGTTTTAAGTTGGAGGCGCAGACAACGATATAACTTATGCTAAACCCTGCTTATGTTAAAAAACGGGCGGGTCGCAATATTTCAAAGGACCTTGGGTCTCTTCTTAGTATAAGAACGAATTTTTGGAATTTACTTATAAGACGACTGGGGTTGCAAACGATTCGGTTTACGGAAAACGGGTCGCATTTTAAAAGACAGAGGGACAGTATTTTCCAAGCGGTTTCGTCGGAACTTTTTATATTATGTCAAGTCTTAATTTCTTATGGGATTTAACACGGGGTTTGGTCTGAATTTTTCGGCTTCCTATTTTATATATATAGATGTCTTTTCAGCTAATATATTTTTTTTATTTCTCTATTTCAAGCCTGGGTTAAGTTTGGCGCGGATCCTTTAAAGCGGCCGATATGTATCCATGAGAATCAGTTTAGAATACAAAGGACGCAAATCGACTTTCCCATCGACACGTTTCCTACTATGTTTAACTTATAAGCAAGTGTACTGATCTCTTATCTCGATTTATATCCTTTGTATTCTGAGGTGGCGATTGGCCATCACATAAGTTAAACATTGACGTTACCGGATTAAGATTAATTAAAAGAGACTGGCGAGTGACGAACTCACCGATAAATCTGATTGGTGGGATTGCCATATTGGCAATTGAATGAAAAATTGAAGACTTTTCAGTTTAACCAATATATGAAATATATATCTTTTAAGTCAGTTTTTTATTCGATTTTCTTTTGTTTGAGAAAAGCCTTTTGGAAATTCTTAAATCCAGACGGCTTTACTTAGAAAATGGCGATTTTTCTTTTGCTCTAGCTACTGCATTCTAAGCTACCACATTGAATAAAATGGCATCAATTTAAGTTCGCCAGTCTCTTTTTTACGGTCTCTACCGGATTTAAGACGGCAGTCTCGGTTGCCAGCTTTCCACGCTCCGGAAGATGGCCGTGTTTGAAGACAATCTCGTAAGGCAATAATATAAATACTCTCTCTGTCCCAAAATACTTTGTGTGTTCCTCATTTTTATTTCCCATTTCGCAAGCTTTTGATTTTTGCCGAAACTGTTTGTACCACTTTACCCCCCCCCCCAAGCACTATTTCACACCACCCCCCCATCCCCCCCAGGGGTCCCCCCCTTTGGGAAATAAATTACCGAAAAAAATGGAAAAAATTAATTCATTAAATCTTGATTCACCTTATTTTTTTAGAAATTATAGCAGTTTTCTTCTGCAGTTCTGTAGTTTTTTTCATTATTCCTATTGTTCGAAAACAAAGTAACCACTTTCCTCGCGAAAAAAATTTTTGAAAGGTTTCGAACAAAAATTATCGTGCAATGTAACCCACGTCTAACTGAAAAACAAAGAAATCATAGTACGTATTTTAAAAGATGTGAAGTACCAACTAATAAAAAAGGCAACTTATTACGGTAGTTGTTTGACATGGCTCAAAATCAAAATGATGGTCGCAAAATGAAAATACGAAATCAAACAGATTTAAATTCCAGCAAAAGAACCTCCAACGCGGAAAAAAAAGTTCGGCTGCTGTTACTCAATGTTGAGTTGGGTCCCGTGACGTCTAAACATTTGAGTTGACAATAGCGAAAATTTAGTAATTATTACTGATAGCCAGAAATGATTACTAACTCTTAGTAATAATTACCTAATTTTTAATATTATTAAGTCAAATGTTTACACGTCATGGGACCGAACTCAGAATTGAGTAATAGGAACCAAACTTTTTTCTCCGTGAATAACAGGCATATAACTTGCATATTTTGCATCCTATCATAGGTAGGATGCAAAATATGCAAGGGACCCAGTCCTAGTGTCCGGCACGTGGCAATGGACTTTTTCGTACAACTTGGTGATTATCTATGTAGCTGCCTACTTCCAAAAAGATCCATGAAGATGAAGTTAATGAAAGATCATCTCATGATTTTAGGTCATTGATTGAGCCTGAAGGACCAAAATAATCCTTTCTATTCAGCGGATGCCTAAGGACAAAAGGTCATTACCACTACCATTACGATTAACATTAAGCTGAAAAAATGGAGATTGTGTAATCTGTCAAATCTTGCAATCATGCCCATGTTACAGTTGTATCCCATTTTCCATATTTTTAAATAGCTTCATTTTGCAATACAAAAATTAATTTTTTTCAATTTGAAATTCTTTGATTCCGCGTATAATTACACAGTTCAAAATTTTGGATTAAACTGAAACTTTAGGTTTCACCACACGATTGAACCATTTTGGATTCCTTTTGAATGTTAAAAAGTCTCAAAAAAGATTCAATTTGAAACTTTTTAATATTAAAATGAAGCCATTTTGATTTGAAATTGAAACTTTTTTGAAACTTTTCAACATTCAAAAGGAATCCGAAAAGGTTAATCGTGTGGTGAAACTTAAAGTTTCAATTTAACCCAAAATGAAACTGACACAGACACTCAACTCTCTGAAATTTAAAATTTACGAGGGCAAATTTCGTTTACTGCTTTTTTAATTACCCAGCATAGGAAAATGCTAAGATTTTTGGCGGGAAAAAACCGGAGCAGGGCAGAACGATGGAAAGAAATTTTCGAGAAAAATTAACAACTCGTACCCATGGAGGACTCGAACCCCCGTCTTCCCGTTTGGCCCGGGATGTTCTAAACCTCTAAACTAACGAGCTGAGATGCCAATCTTCTCGAAATAACCGAAATAACCAAATAAAATATCTTCTCGAATAACAATAATAAGGACTTAATTTTATACGCTAAAGATATTTTCAAAAATATTAATTAGCTTTATTGTTTATTGGTTCAAAAAAATCATTAATACTGGTTACCAAAAATGTTACTTATCTCGATCTCTAGATTTATTTAATATGTTCATATGGTAGATGGAATACGGTCCATACACGGATAAAACACTATTAGTAATTATTACTCATATTAAGGGTAGATGTATAATTACTAATAGGTTAGGGTTAATTTTTATATATATTATTAGTCATTTTTACCATAATCAATATTATTATGGTAAAAATTACTAGTAATATGTATAAAAATTAACCCTAACCTATTAGTAATTATACATCTACCCTTAATATGAGTAATAATTACTAATAGCGTTTTATCCGTGTAGGAAAACCATAGGTTGAGATTAGGTTCATTTTTTTTTTTAAATTTTGTATTATCGAAATGAACATGGAAAACATAAACCTGGTAGCTGAGTTACCCAGCAATTCAACTACACATGAAATTGAAAAATTTCAGGCGGATTTAGGGAGAAGGGGGTTTCATGCATCAACGCCAAATTTTTTTAAAACTACTAAGATGGATTATAAATGTCAGTTGCTTGTCACAGACTTATACTGCCGTGAAAAGGGGAATCGACCTATCGCACATGTCTGGGTTGGCCATGTTTGTTTATGTTTAGCTTATAAACAAACATGGCCAACCCAGAGATGTGCGATAGGTCGATTCCCCTTTTCACGGCAGTATACTCAACTACTCCTAAGCTTTTGAAGGAATATGGCAGGACACAAGAACAGTGCCTGGAAAATCTTATTAAGATTGCGAAGTATAACAACAAAACATCCAACGAAGGAAACAATTAGAGACTGTGAATAACATAAGATTCCGATGATTGCTTTAATTTTGAGTGATGCATTATGAAAAAATAATATATATTAGATTGTAATGAATGATTGTAATGTAATATGTTCATATAATTGGCATCTCAGCTCGGAAGACGGGAAGACGGGGGTTCGAGTCCTCCATGGGTACGAGTTGTTAATTTTTCTCGAAAATTTCTTTTTATCGTTCTGCCCTGCTCCGGTTTTTTCCCGCCAAAAATCTTACTCAACTCTTTATTATTCTTAATTATTCATTCGTTGGCAAAAAAATAGAACTGAATTTGTATTTTGCAAAATTAAATTCAATCTTTTTAATTATCAAAATGACTGCAACCAAAAACACCAACCATAAATCCAAAAATGTTACGACACGATTAAACCTTTTTGGATTTAAGGTTGTCCCAGACCACTTATTCTGGAACAACCTTAAATCCAAACAGGTTTAATCGTGTAGTGAAACTTAAAGTTCCAATTTAATCCAAAATTTTGAACTGTGTAGACACTCAAATCCTTATGATTTTTAATTATCCGTAAAGAAGCAAAACTTAATGTCCATTTCGGCTAATTAAATTCAACCTTTCTAATTAAAGAAATGACTGCAGCCAAAAACACCATCGTCACAAAAAAAAGGGATTCTCATTTACAACCCCGAGAAAATGAATCGATATAATGAGAAAAAAAGCATCGAACCGGCAAAAGAGTAAAAGATGTTAAAGAGGGAAACCGTGACCAACCTTTGAAAGAAAATTTTAAAGGTCTCCGAGCCATTATTACTAAGTTAATCTTCATACATCGTGATAACGGAATGGAGGGGGGGAAAAAAAGAAGAAAAAAATAAAAAAAAAAGAAGGGAAAAAAAAAATTGTTGAAAAATAGAAGAAGAGTTGTTAAAAGCAGCCAGCGTCACACTGAGTCGTCTGGGGTGTTAAAGTGCGAACGCGTTAATCTCTGCTGACGACGCCTTTTTGTTTGTAATTGTTGGACATTCATCTTGTTATCTTAGCAGCCACCATTTTCCTCTTCTAATTACATTCTCATTCGGATTTTATTGTATTATTAAATGTTCCGCTTTCGTTTCCTTGTTCTTCGCTTTTTCAAATTTGCAAAATCGCCCGAAAAGAGGACGAAATTTCCGGAATTTGTTTTACTTTTAACGAAGTTCCCCGGGTTTGGGGGTGCTCCGTGGGATTGTAATGCCTTTTAACTGATTTCGATTCGGATGGTAAACAATACTCCATCTTCCTCTTGAAAAGTTTTGAGAACTCCCGAGCAAGAATTCAATACATGCAAAGTGTTTTCCGATCAGGAGGAAACTTGACACAAAGTCACTTTGCTAGCGGAGCGACCTTTGGTCACGGGACTTTTCCTTTCCGTTTGATCTTCAAGATTTTACTTTCCGAAAAGGAAATCGTACAGGAAGTTTTCAAGAGTAATTTAAGAGTAAAAATTTTCGGAACGGGTGCGGAGTCAGTCTTTTGATCTCTGATCCCTGTTTATGATCATAAGACTAAAATTGATCCAATTTTTTCAGGCCAAAAAGATTTTAAAAAAAAAAAAATTGTCTTTAGTGCGACGACACTTTCGACAAACTTTCAAATCATCTCAGGTATTGAAAACATGCCGAGCAGGAGCACAGTTCAAAATTTTGGATTCAATTGAAACTTTTGGTTTCATTACACGATTAAACCTTTTTGGATTCTTTTTTAAGATGAAAAGTTTCAATTTGCACCCTTAATATAAAAAGGAAGCCATTTTGATTTCAAATTGAATTTTTTTTGAGATTTTTCATCTTCAAAAGGAACCCAAAAAGGCTTAATCGTGTGGTGAAACCAAAAGTTTCAATTGAATCCAAAATTTTGAACTGGAAGGAAGTCATTAAGATTAAAAATTCAAAGGTTGCAACAGCAAAAGAAGAAAAGATTAATGCACACAAAATAAAAGACTAAATGAATCTCTTAACTAAAAAAGGAGATTAGCAGCATTTTAAAAAAAATCAACAACAATGTGGACCATATAGTTAGGGTGAGAAAACCAAAAATCCAAAACCAACCTCATCCGAAAGCTTGCCCGAAATGTTACGGTTTCTATTCGGTCAACCTTATAAACCGACACAAATGCCTAATGACTACTTCTTAATTTTTTTTTTCTGGTCAAAAAACCTATAAAAGTGCAAGTTGGTGTAAACCAACACAACCGGCCGCTGCACTGATAGATGGAGACATCAGAAACTTAAAAAAAAATCTCCGGAGATCGCAGAACAATTTTGGGTAGTTTCGATGCGAATCAACCCTCATTTGGATGTATAAAATATCGCATTTAAAAAATTTGTATTCAATTTTTGAGACCTGTGGTTGAAAATTTTTTTTAAGTTTCAAAAGTCTCCACCTGTCAGTGCAGCGGCCGGTTTTGAAAACCAACTGGTACTTTAAGATATTAAGACTATATATTTTTTAATTTAATTATGAATGATATACTTGGGTCCTTCTCCCCAATACGTCGGTAAGACAATGAAGACTCCACGGGAAAAATGATCAGATTCCATTTTTTTTTTTACACTTAGCTCTTATGTTTACCTTTCGTCAAAACAATCAAAACAAAAACATGGAATCTGATCATTTTTCCCGTGGAGTCTTCAAATAATTTGACACATGGGTGCAAATTCACTATGGAATGTTGGAGCAACATGCTGGTATAGTACAACATGTTGGATCCAACTTGTTGGATTAACATTCCACACTAATTCCGGCGTAGGAGGAAATTCTGCAATAGTCGATTCGTTCGTTTGTCAAACATGTTGGTACAACATGTTTGTTCAGCTAGTAGTATCAACATGTTGGTCCAACATTCCATAGTGAATTTGCACCCCAAACGATTAAAATAACTACGTCTTATAAGATAAGGTGACTTAACACTTCTTTCTAACATTTTTTTAAGAGCTTTAAAATCATTTAAACATTTTTTTATCTTAATATATTTTTTTTTTGGTCGTAGGAAAACCTAGTGGCTCAAAAATCTCAGGAACTGATTTGGTTTCGATTCCTTGGGTCTTTTTCGAGCAGCGGTTGATAAAGTAAAAATAGTCCAGATGATAGCCAATCTTTGCCCCGAGCCCCGGAGCTGGCACTTAAAAGAAGAAGAAGAATATAGTTTTTTTTTTGTACTTTGTTAAATAATTTTTTTCGTTTTTAATTATTAATTTCGTATTATTACTGCTGTCATAATTGAATTGATCATTTGAAAAAGGGGACATGTCGTATAAGATAAACAAAAGACATGTCTCTTTTTTCAAATGAACGATTCAATTATTATCAACAGTTCATTCAGTTGTTATTCAATTAAAATATCGTTGATTTTAATGTAGAAGTGGAGTCATTATTATTATTATTATTATTATCATTGTGATGGACTAACCTTCTCGTCCTTTATATAAGCGCAACATTTATTTCAAATTTTTTGCCTGATCCTAAAATACCTTTTTTTCGCATTGAATCGAACTGGAAAAGGACGTAAACAATCAGAATTGATATTTTAGATGGACTAATAGGAGTCAAATTCCAAAAAACCGTAAAAAATTTCAGTAACAAATGCTGGTTTTGTTTACATTATTTTTTACGTTTTTAAAAAAAAAAACGTTATAAAACTGAAATAAAATTGGAATTTGACTCCCGTTAATCCATCTAAAATATCAATTCTGATTGTTTTACGTTTTTTTCTCGTTCAATTCGGTGCGAAAATAAGGTAGTTTAGGATCCGGCAAAAAATTTGAAAGTAAAAAAACGTTGCGCTTACATTATAGGACGAAAATGTCAGTCCAGCGCGATGATAATAATAATAATGACTCCACTTTTACCTTCAGATTATCCATAAAAGACCAGCGATTCAGATCGTTTAAATTTCAATCACACATTAACATTTTTATTTATTTATTTTTTTTTTTCGTTCTGAACTCAAATAAAAAAAATTAAAAATGTGGATGTTTTTTAAAAGCTGTTTTTACTACAAATTTTAAAGGCCGTACTGTGAATTTTGTTCCCGACAAAAATTTGATCCTCATATGTATCCGACTCTGTAGATCTGTTGTAAATAAACCCGCACTAAACATTAAAAACATTTTAAATAAATTGAAAATTTTCACATAAAAATCACATTAAGGGTGCAAATTCACTATGAAATGTTGGAGCAATATGTTGATCCAACATTCCATAGTGAATTTGCACCCTTAATGTGATTTTTATGCCAAAACTATGGAATGTTGGACCAACATGTTGGTACAACATTCCGTAGTGAATTTGCGCCCTTATAATCGAGGTTAATGCATTATCAATGCAATTATTATTCGATATTCGTTATTTAATTCGGTTCGAAATTTATTTCGGGGCGATAATATTCCAAAAATTAATGCAGTTATAATTCTTTTTCAAGAAATTTTTTTTTGTGCAAAGAGGTGCAAAAACTGTAAGCAGGATTTTGATATACGACCTCTGGGCTTCATATTCAGACCATCGGCATTTTGAAGACTTTTAAATAAACCGACCAAAAGCTTTGTAAAAAAATTATTTCTGTAACTCAGTGCAGAACAACACCAAGTCCATTCAAGGATTACAACTTCTTATTTAAAACCTGACTATACAAACCATACAAGCGTTGCCAACTCAAATTAATGTCTTCTGCGAGTTAACATTTCTGCTTTGTTAAAGAAATAAACTTGGTAGCAGAAGGAATAGAATCAGTTCTGCCAACCGTTGAGCCTGTATACCTTTTGTTAAGTCGGGTTTGAAATAAGAAGTTGCAATCCTTGAATGGACTTGGTGTTGTTCTGCACTGAGGTACAGATTTTTATAAAACGTTTTACTTAATTAACTTTAGAAACAAATTACGACCAGAAAAAAAAAAAAAAATTGGAAAGGAAATAATTTTTACATTCCATGTCCGCTGACTATTTGCAAATCATATTCGATTACTTTTGATTTCTGTAAACATTCTTACATCGTTAACAAATTTTATGTCAAAATCAACAAAACACAGTGGTCCTGAAACAAAAAAATTATTCGACAAAAATGTCAAAAAAAAATGCTGATGAGGCTTTGTTAGGAAATATGTTAACTATCAAAATCCACTAAAATCAAAATCTTACCTGATTGTCTTCCCCTACTCCCCACAACCCCCCCGGCCCCTCAATTTTTTTTCAAGGCTTGTTACATATCATATGAAACCCCATTGGAAATGCTTTAAAAAGAGACCTCGCCGAGGTTTATATCTTTTGCCGGCACGGAGATATCAGATTTGGTCGTTTGAGAGATCGAAAATTAGACGCTTAATTTTGGGAAATTGAAACGACGATATCTCCGTCCCGGTAAAAGATATAAACCTCGGCGATGTCTCATTTCAAAGCATTTTCCATGGGCTTTCATATAAAATGTAACAAGCCTTGATATGTGAAAAGCCTTGGAAAAAAAATTGAGGGGCCGGGGGGGTTGTCGGGGGTAGGGGAAGACGATCAGGTAAGTCATCTAAAATCATATATTAAACCCATATTGATAATATGGGTTTAATATATGATTTTAGTGAATTTTGATAGTTAAGATGTTTCCTAACAAAGCCTCATTAGCAGTTTTTTTTGACATTTTTGTCGAATAATATTTTTGTTCAGGACCACTGTGAAAAAGTGAGTTAAAACAATATAAAAAAGCAAAAAAAAAAAATGTTTTAAATGATTCTTTTCGTTTATGCGAAAGAACAGAACCCACTCAAAAATTGTGTTGTCCGATCAGTTGTGTAAAATTTTGAAAATTTTTAATCGAGTTTTGACCAAAAATAAATTTTTCTGCCCCCCCCCCCCCCGCGCCAGAAACGCTGCCGATTTTAATGTTTCAATGTTTCCATTGAAATATTAAAATCCGCAGCATTCGGGGCCAGGTAATGAGGTCACAGAAGAAAGGTACATAGCCCTCCTTTTGAAATTTATACTAATAGCCGAGTACATTATTTATCGATAAACCACTAGCACCGCTAGTATCAGATGCATAAATCTAAATAGAAAACCAAGAGGAAGAAAATTCAACCTCCCTTTTCCCCTCCCTTTACTCCAAATGACTTCGTAAATGATGGCGGTATCGGTTCAAAAGCGATAACAGCACTCGCAGTTTCGAACTCAAGCTTTCAAACCTCCTTCAACTCCCCCCCCCCTTTTCCCCCTTATCCCGCACTATTCGTAAACAATCTAAAATCTACGGCTTTTCCGAAAATGATAACCGCGTGCTTTTCCAAACAGTTTTTTTTTTCGATAAAAAAAAAAAAAAAAAAAAAAGTTAGATAAACCGTTTTCTGGAAGGCTGCCGAATTATGTGACGTATTTATCTATTTATTATCTTTCTCGTCGTTTTGAAGAGTTTGGTGAAGTTGACAGACCCTTTTTCTTCTCGCCCTTGTCTTCCTTCCACTATTATTTATTTATTTTATTATTTTTTTATTTTTTTACAATTCTGAGAAATTTTTAAAGAAAAACTTAGAAAGAAAAATTGAAGCTTTGAAGATTAAGAAGCCCAGATTTACAGATTGTTTTGGATTATCCAGAAAAAAAAAAAAAAAAAAGCAACCGCATCGAAACGTCGCCATGTTATTGATAGCATGGGTTTAATAGGCTTAGGGTTATCTGACAGCAATTCTAAACCTACGATCATTCACTTCGGTTATCGATTCACTGCAACAAAAAAAAAAAAAAAGCTCGAAAGCTATTATCGAAAAGCTCCACTTTTTAAAGGATCCACATGTCCGACGAAAGTAATGAAAGATACATTAAAGTTTTAACCTTAACTTTTTGATAAATGATCCTCCCGTCTTAATCTTCATCGCTTCAATTTTTCTCCACCTCCTCCGATTTCTTCATTTTCCTCCCGAATTTTTCGGTAAAAAAAATTTGTAAACAATCGGTAAAAGTGAAAAATACCGAAGATTGATAAGGCTGAACCTGAATGAGAAACGATGAAAGTCACGAATTTTTTTCCTCCCCTGTGAAAAATGGCATACTTAGAGTGCAAATTCACTATGGAATGTTGGACCAACATGTTGGTACAACAAGTTGAACTAACATGTTGTACCAACTTGTTGGACCAACATTCCACACTAATTTTGGCGTAGGAATAAATTCTGCAATAGTCGATTTGTTCGTTTGTCCAACATGTCAAGTTTGTCCAACTTGTTGTACCAACATGTTGGTCCAACATTCCACAGTGAATTTGCACCCTTAAAAAATCAAGACAAATAGTGTGAATTTGCACCCTTAAAAAGTGGTACAGCGAAAGCAATTTTGAACTCAATATTCGTAATCTACGCAAATCTTCCGATAGGAAAAGATGGTTTTTTAAAGTGGAAAGAAAAAAAATCATTTTTTCCCTGAGAATGCGAATTCACTATGGAATGTTGGGCCAACATGTTGGTAATACAAGTTGGACCAACATGGTTTACCATTTTTTTGTACCAACTTGTTATAATTCAAAACATGTAATTTTTTTTTTTTTTCCAGTTATAATTGTATAATAATGGAACGGCCTTCAACGGAAAATTTAGTCCCCGCTGTCGAGGAGTTCATGAAAACCGCAAGAGAGTACGTGGATTTGTTTGTTGTACCAACATGTTGGTGCAACATTTCATACTGACTATAGATGATAAACCAACATGTTGGTCCAACATTCCATAGTGAATTTGCATCCTGATGCGGAACTTTAAAAAACTTCAAAGCCACTGCGCGACCTCGAAACTGCCTCCAAAACTTTTCTTCAAAGAGGTAGTTATTTTTTATCGCAAATAAAAGGCAGCGGTTCCAATATCAGGCGTTTTAGAATTCGAAAATTTGAACGAAAATATAACGAACTATTTTCAGGGTGCAAATAAAACTGAAAAAAAACAAGAAGGTAGAACTTTTTTTTTCAAGGAAAACGTTGTCACAAAAGTTTTATCATGATTGTTCTTCTCTTCAATTACTCAATTACATTCAAATGACTCTAGTGAAGTTATTTTTTGTCCTAAGTTTGTTATTTTTTATCCTAAAATTGGAGACCATAGTTGGTCGACCGACCCTAATTATGTCTATACTTGAATTGTCTATACCCTAGGGTGCAAATTCACTATGGAATGTTGTACCAATTTGTTGGAATATTGGACGAACTTGTTGTACCAACATGTTTGACAAGCAAACTAATCGACTATTGCAGAATTTACTACTACACCAAAATTAGTGTGGAATATTGGTTCAACAAGTTGGTACAACAAGTTGGTCAAAACATTCCGTAGTGAATTTGCACCCTAAGCAAAATCAAGGCCAAAGGAAAACCTAGCTAAAAAATCTTGGTTATGCTAAAGTTGTTGGGGTTGAGCTAAGTAAAATTTATATATGTATAATTTATATATAAATTATACATATTATAATAAATTATTTATTATAATAAATAATTTTACATATTATAATAAATTATAATAAATTATATACATATTATATATAAATGATATATAAATTATACATAAATTATATATAAATTATACATATTTTATTTGCATATAAATCTGGTCGGTTTTTGAGCTAAAAGCAAAACATAGCAAAAAAGCGTGGTAAAAACATACCAAGTCCTCAGTTTCACTCGTGTTTTGGTCTTTAGCTCAAACACTGGACCAGATATAAAAAAAACAAAAAAAAAAGATTCGTTATCTACGGAAATTTTCCAATAAGAAACCACATTTTTTCGCAAAAAAAAAAATTGTCGATTTTTTTTCTCTTATGGCAATTTTCGGAACTTTAAGCTCAAGTCGCCAGGCTTTCCCGTCGAGCAAAAAATGTTACAAAAATTCGGGTTTATCCGTTCACCGAGGAGAACCATTTCTTGGGGTATGCGATTTGAAATCCGATAATTGCCAAAATAAGGGACACCCTAATATTTATATATAAATTTTACTTATGCTCAAACCCAACATCTTTACCATAACCAAAATCTCAGGAACTGCAGTGTCGATTCCTTGCGTTTTTTTTTAGGCTGGAAAGAAAGCAGAGAATTCAATAAAAAAAAACCTTTATTGGAATTTACAGAGAGGGGAGTCCCTCAAAGTTCCATCCTCGGACCTCTTATTTATCAAACACATAAACGACTTATTCGATCATCTAGTAAGCGATTTGAACATTTGACATTTGTCTTTACGCAGACGACTCTAATCTCATTGCAAAAGAGAAGGATGATAGTAAATTACAAAACAAGCTTGACAGAGATCTTCAAGTCAAAATTTGTAAAAACTAAGTAGAGAAAAAAATTGATAGGAAGCTGGTTTTGAAAAATCTGTCAATCAATTTTGTCTCTACTTAGTTTTCATAAATTTAGTTATTCTACCTGAGGGTGGATTGTCTGAAAACTAAAATCTTCAAGTCAAGTCAACGAAATTTTTTAAAACAAAAAAAAAAGGAGAAAAAAAAAACAGGAAATGAATTACTTCACCCCCGGAAAATCGAAAATGAAGAGAAACGCAATACAAAACCAAAGGAACCTAAAATCAGTGTCAAAATGTAATGGAGATATATGATCTGCTCAGATGTATGAGAAATGAGAAATACCGGAGTGACGGATTAATATGTTCCACTTTAAATTTGCATATTACCGAACACACTGAATCCGTATCGCCGAGTCTCAATTTAAATCCGGAAAAAGTCAATGCTCGAGTTAAAAAAAAAAAAAAAAATCCTCAAAAAAAATTTTTTTTTATTATTTATTTATTAATTCCGGTGATTTTGATCGATGAGAAATCCATTATCATCCGTCATTTTTCCAAGGAATTTTCGGTACTTGAGCCCCGATGTAAGTACCGCAAATGATTAATAGCGATATCCTCCTTCCGGCTTTATCCCGAAAATCAAATGTAATCCTCAACGGGATTTACAAGGAAAAGGCTTTAATTGCCGGGAAAAGGTGTTAAAATTACGAACAACATTTGTAACGGACCTTGACGGGCGGGGGGGGGGGAGGATATATACGGAGAAGAGCAATACAAGTTTAATAAGACCACAGGTGGTGTGTCCTCTTTTGTGATAATCATCCCCATCCCACCTCCACTCCATCATTGTCTCCCGAATCCTTCTCCCGCCCTCGCGAGCCTCTCCTCGTTAAAGGAAGGAAAACCGACCACGATGCAAACTGTCTAATACATCAAACCGTTTTAAAATACGCACCTTGTAATTATCCTCAAGGAAAACAATTGCTTCGAAAAAAGAGATTAACAAGAAAATTCACGAAAGATTAAACAATCTAATTCTTTCAAAATCGGGGGGAAGGTTAATGACACGGTTCAAAGTTTTAAGATTTATATCGCTTAATTTTGTAGTCTTGATTTTCTTTTTCCAGAAGAAAAAAAAAACGGAAAAGTGATTTAATCGAGTTTCGCCTCAGCCGCGAATCGATATCTATCAGAATTTAGTAAAGTCAACTTCATCAAGTCAAGCATAAGAGGGGGGGAACTACACCGTATTAAGTTTTCCTCCCCCCGACATCAATAATCGACGCATATCAACTCGATATATGTTTGGCTTCAACTTTTTAGTCTTAGAGGTTTTTAGTACGGTCACAAGTTTCAATTTAGTTTTATCATGCGGAGCTAACTTCATTTTGATAACATTCGCATGTGTTACTACTAGCTTTTTCGTGAGACTAGTATGGATGGGGTTTTCCCCACCTTTTCCGCTTCGAAAACTTTAATATTGTAAACCCTGTCAGGGTTTTTCCTCTCCTCTAGTTCATGCATAAAACCCGGGGTATACACACATTCCCGGCATCCCCGCCAAGGGACACAGATGATAGTTTCGACGTGTGTTGTTGCAGTTGCATATATACACTTGACATGTTGCAACTTTATACGTTTCGCCTATAATTATATGCAAATCGCGGTCCATATTCAATCGGCTCTCATCTGTTTTTGAAAATACGCGGGGAAGAACAATACCCATTTTATTGCGGATATGCGGCGAAAAATTATGGGATAATGACATTAGATTCTTTTTTTTTTCTTTTTTAAAAATGAGATGCAAGCTGGGGGAGAGACGGAAAAGCCCGTTCATGGATACTGACGATTGTTAAAACGAAAAAAGTTAAGAGAAGCTCAAAAACTATTGCTGAAAAAATTATTAACGGAATTAGCAAATTCGAAAATCGGTTCGGTATGACATTGTAAAACAAAGAGTAAGGTAGCGGTACCAATTCTTGACCACGCACCTATTCCTGACCACAAGTCGAATTATCTTTAAAAATAAGGCGATCGTTAGACATGCAACCAAAAATTTTGGTTCTAATGGATTTTGGATATTTAATTGATCCCTAATGAAGCTGTGAAGTCAGATTTTTACCACATTTTTGTAGACTAATAATTGTCTAGTTGACCACCGTGCCTCCACCTTGCCGGATGGCATCCATTCGTGGCATTTGCACTTAAACCCTACCAAAACTGCGACTAAAAATATGACCATTTTTCGATCAGGAATGGTCCGAAAATAATAAAGAAAAACCAAAATTGATCAAAAATGACTAATCGAAACCCCTCTCGACTAAAAATGAATTTTGGTAGGAAACACTTTAAATTAAAAAAACATTAAATTTGCGTTGCTGAAATCGGTAGAAATAAATTTTCAAGTACAATTTTTGATCTCTCCGGATAAGACGCAATTTTACGCCGAACATGTTAGCCCAACATGTTCGGCGAACAAGTTGGCGCTGGATAAAAATGGAGAACATGTTCGGTGAGCATATTGGACAAACAGTTTTACCCAAAATTTTCCTGCTATTCAGTGGACGTTCTGCAAAAGCAATGAGGTTTTTTAAAACATGTTCGTCGCTTTCATGAAGCTCGAACTTGTTTGCCGAGCATGTTCATCCAACATGTTCGGCGTGAAATTGCGGCCATGCTGCTCACTTTTAACAAGTTTGTGTGAGTTTTTTCACTGATGCAGATCGAAGGGTGACAATTTTGACATCAAAAATTATTGCCCCCAATATAATTAATAGGATGGACAGTAATCTTGGCATTTTGTACTCTTTAGGGCCCCTAGACGTTATTTCTGGTTTTTAGGATTATTTCTGCTTACTAAGAAGTTATCGCTTGTGCGTGTTTTAAAATCCGCAAAAACGCAACACTGACGCAAAACCGTTATCCGGTTTCGAAATGTTTCGAAATATGGTCAATTTTATGAGTAAAGCAAAATTGATCAAGTTTTGAAACATTTTGAAACCGGATAACGTTTTTTTCATCAGTTTTTCGCTTTTGCGGATTTTAAAATACGCACAACTTTAGTAAAAACATGGTTTTTACTCTCGTAAAAATTTGGCTGCCTCGGATTGTTGTCAATTTTTATAATCTTTGGTGTGTATTTGTTCCACATTAGAATGTTGCCGGTTTATTGTTAAAAACATGGCATTTTACCGAACACTTCGTATAACATCTCAAATCCGCAAAAAATTAAATAAGAGGCAAAAGACTGATCAAAAACTATTTTGTCGTATAATAGCAATTTTCATCGCCAAGAACAATGAAATTATTCAAATGCTACAAAGATTTAAAAAATTTTTTTAATTTTGCTTTCAAAGTGTCTACAAAATTGCGAAACTTTACATATCAAAATGTAAGATTATTAAGCTGTGCTTTCGCTTGTGCGTATTTTAAAATCCGCAAAAGCGCGAAACTGATGAAAAAACGTTATCCGGTTTCAAAATGTTTCAAAACTTGTGTAAAACAATGTTTTACTGTGCTCATAAAATTGACCATATTTGGAAATATTTTGATACCGGATAACGGTTTTTGCGTCAGTATTGAGTTTTTGCGGATTTGAAAATACGCACAAGCGAAAGCACAGCTTCATTAAATTCACATAGTAAATAGTCAAAATTTTATTAAACTTAGCATATCAAAAGATAAAAATGTTTTAAAAGAGCAATAAATTTTTTTGATAAAAACATGTTGGGACAACATGTTGCTGAACATGTTGCAACGATAGAAACATGTTGCAAACATGTTACAGTATAGAAACATGTCGGCAACATTTCTATTTTTGTTTTTCTAATATCGCACAACGTGCTGGCAATGTATTTAGAAGCTGCAACATGTTGAACAACATGTACAATAATATGTTGCAACGTAACATCCAGCACGTTTTCAAATCCATCCATTTGTCTGATGGGTTACCGCTAAGCTCTCACGCATAATTTTTCTTGCGAAAAAATCGCAAAAACCGACCCCAATTATTTCAGAATTAAGGAAAAAATTCGAAAATGGCTAAAACCATATTCACTGGCATTTTAAGAAAAAAGTTTGGAATGGTGATTTTATTCCCATAGTTAAGAATTTTATTCTGGTTCATCAGACAAAATAAATTTACAAGTGATTTTTGGTTTTAAAAAGTTAAGAGGAGGCTTCACGGAATACGAGAAGGAATGGCTGTTTTGTCGAATACTCGATTTACGATGAAAAAATCCAAATTTCAGGTATCTAACGAACTCCTCTGGTATATCCCGGAAATTTTAGTGCAAGTTTCAACTTGTCTAAAATGTATGGGCGACGGGAAAATAATTTCAAAAAAAATTACGGTCGAAAATCTTTGATTTTGTTTTCCTGGTTTACGTTTGCTGGGAACAAGTTGAAACTTGTACCAAAAATACAAGAAGAAATCAAAGGAGTTCGTTAGATACCTAAAATTTGATTTTTTCCCCCGTTAATCGAGTGTTAAACAAAACAGCCATTCCTTCTTGAATTCCGTGAAGCCTCCTCTTAAACGAACTCTAAATTTTCAAAGTTCTTAGCGCGAGAGAGCGAATCAGCGAAAGTCCTCTAACCGACGTTATCTATTTTTTTCTAGGCCTAATTTGATAAATTTTTTGAGTACCTAGTTTGAGTACCCCTTTATTATTTTTTCCAATGGAAAATTTATCTCTTGAGCAACCAGACGAATCAATAAGTATAAATGCAGTTGATTTCAAGAATCAACTGGGATCAAAAGGATTCCTTGCTACAATGCCAAACTTTTTTAAAACCAACACCAACGATTATAAGTGTAACCTAATAATCACTGACATGTTCACAACCAAATTTGGTTTAGTGACAGAGGCCGGTGCCAGTTGTTGGAGTAATTTACTGCTAGCTGCCAGAAAATTTGTTCAAGAAGCGGAGCAGGGCAGAATAGAATTTTCTTCTGTTGGGAAAGTGAAGTTTCGTTAAGTTTATCTAAGGCACTTCGTTGTCTAGACAAAACCGGCCGGTTCACCGTCCGGTTTTTTAAAAAAAAAGTTTTTTTAATTAATATTTTTAAACGTTAATATTGCATTAAATGGGGCGAAATTTATACCAAATTGTTCCTTATTATTAGGAGAAGTCGAATATACATGATAAAAATGTCGGTAAGCTTAAATTACGTCAATATTCGCAAAATTTAATGTTGTTTACATAAAAAACAAAATGGATGCATCCATGTTTTTTTAAATGTAAAAAAACATAAACAATCGGTTCATTTTGCGAATATTGACGTAATTTAAGCTTACCGACATTTTTAACATGTATATTCGACTTCTCCTAATAATAAGGAACAATTTGGTATAAGTTTCGCCCCATTTAATGCAATATTAACCTTTAAATATACCAATTTAAAAAACTTTTTTTTTTTTTTAACCGGACGGTGAACCGGCCGGTTTTGTGTAGCCAACGAAGTGCCTAAGAGTTTTATAGTAAGAACTAGCTGCTTCGGGGTCGCTTCGCGACCCCTACGCATCTAGTGTATGCACTGTAATAATTAGTAAAATTTGAAATATCAATTACTTTTACCGTGTTAACCTTAAAAGATATAATAATACGTTTCTTAAACCGTTTGATTAGTTCTCACTTTCGTTTTTTTTTTTTTTCTGAAGTAAGGGAAAAATAAAATGTAAGCTTAATTTTTTTTTTTTTTTTTTTGGTTATGAACTAACTGATTAAACCCTTTGCCAGCCATATTTCGAAATTCGGAAATACATTATTCCTCCCAGATATTATTTTTATGTATTATATCTATAAAGGTAAAACACTCGGCCAAAGGGACATTTAAAAAAAAAATAGAAACAAATAAAGAAATAAAGAAAGAAATTATGTGCCCGATATTGCCCAGTTATGCATCCGCTGGTGCAAACTTCAAAAAACGCCCCAAAATATTTCGTTTTTATTATTTTTATACTTACGCCTATACACAGAAACAGCTGTTTTGCCTCTAAGCTAAACATAGGTGAAACAATTTAGTTGAATATTGCATAATTCACTGTCTATCCGTTAAGTGCTTGCATTTTTAAGTTCATAAGAATAAAAAGAGCAATAAATAAAACGTTTACTAAATTCGAGTATAAAAAATCTGTAATATTGTAAAACAGACATTACCAACCATCTTGATTTTGGAATATTTTTAAAATCTAACTTCATGTTTCGTTTCACCCCTCTCGCAGTTTAAGGGTCAGAAAAATGGACCAAGGTTTTTCCTTCTTCTTTTTTTTTTTTCTTTTTAGGGACATTGATCTAAAACAGGCATCATAATTGTCCTATATATCTTATGTTTTGACGAAACGTTTTGTATGTCCTATGAAAGTCTTATTTTTGAGTTTGTCCTATATTTTTGTAGTTATAATAAAAAAATGTCTAAAAATCGATTTTTTCTTAGCTTTGTATTTTAACTTTATATTTTATGATAAAATGGTTATTTTCTGCTGCGATATCTGATTATTTTCTGATGATTTTTCTTCACTTGACAAACTTATCTCTGTCTAATAAAAAAAAAATTACTCCCTCTGTCCCAAAATACTTCGTGTGTTTCTTATTTTATTTCCCATTTCGTAAGCTTTTGATTTTTGCCGGAACTGTTTGTACCACTTTACCTACCCCCCAAAGCACTATTTCACACCCCCCCATCGCCCCCTGGGTTCCCCCCTTCGGGAAATAAATTATCGAAAAAATGGAAAAAATCAGAAATTTTTATTATTTTCGCCCCGTTTCAGAAACGAAAGCGAAAAATTTGAAGGTGGTCGGAAATGAGAGAGTACATTACCCTAAAGAAGAATCACCCATGAGAAATTTTTTTTATTTGTCGCAACCCACCAACAAAATTAAATATGTTTAGTGTCCGGCCAAGGGGGTGAATTTTTAATTTCGATTAGATGGTCGCGAAACGATTTTAACGGGGGTTTTTTAGGTCGCTGATTTCGATTGTAAGGTCTATTTTTAAAAATTCAAGATGGCGGATCCAATATGACTGACCTTTTTTTAATAAATCGATTTTTTTTCACTAAAACACGTAAATCGAGGGGTTATTGAGGCCGCTGATTTTAATTTTGAAATCGCTTTTTGAAAATTCAAGATGGCGGAACCAATATGGCCGACTTTTTCCAAAAATTAGACTTTTTTTTACATAAACACGTAATCGGGGGGTTATTGAGCACGCTGATTTTGATTTTGAGATCGGTTTTTTAAAATCCAAGATAGCGAATCCAATATGGCTAACCTTTTTTCAAAAATTCGATTTTTTTTTTCAAATTAACACATGTCGGGGGCGTTATTAGGGACGCTGGTTCCGAATCTGAGGTTAGTTTTTACAATAATTGAAGATGGCGGATCCAATATGGGGAAGATTCTGAAAAATAATTTTTTTTATTCAGTCAAATTCATGATTGGGCGTTATCGGTGAACGTCCGCCATATTGGATCCGTCATCTTGAATTTTTAAAAACCGACCCCAGAATCGAAATCGGTGTCCCCAATAACCCCCTCGACATGTGTTAATTTGAAAAAAAAAAATCGAATTTTTGAAAAAAGGTTAGCCATATTGGATTCGCTATCTTGGATTTTAAAAAACCGATCTCAAAATCAAAATCAGCGTGCTCAATAACCCCCCGATTATGTGTTTATGTAAAAAAAATTCAATTTTTGGAAAAAGTCGGCCATATTGGTTCCGCCATCTTGAATTTTCAAAAAGCGATTTCAAAATTAAAATCAGCGGCCTCAATAACCCCTCGATTTACGTGTTTTAGTAAAAAAAATCGATTTATTAAAAAAAGGTCAGTCATATTGGATCCGCCATCTTGAATTTTTAAAAATGGACCTTACAATCGAAATCAGCGACCTAAAAAACCCCCGTTACAATCGTTTCGCGACCATCTAATCGAAATTTAAAAATTCACCCCTTGGCCGGACACTAAACATATTTAATTTTGTTGGTGGGTTGCGACAAATAAAAAAAATTTCTCATGGGTGATTCTTCTTTAGGGTAATGTACTCTCTCATTTCCGACCACCTTCAATTTTTCGCTTTCGTTTCTGAAACGGGGCGAAAATAATAAAAATTTCTGATTTTTTCCATTTTTTCGATAATTTATTTCCCGAAGGGGGGAACCCAGGGGGCGATGGGGGGGTGTGAAATAGTGCTTTGGGGGGTAGGTAAAGTGGTACAAACAGTTCCGGCAAAAATCGAAAGCTTACGAAATAAGAAATAAAAATAAGAAATACACAAAGTATTTTAGGACAGAGGGAGTATAATTTTTCAAATTTCTTTATCAAAAAATTTTTATCCCCTCCTTTAAAAAAAGAAAAGGAAAGGAAAGGAAAGGAAATTAAAGAGTTTTTGTTCTGCATTTGATCTATATTTCTCCAAAAAACCGTATAGTTTTTCAAGAAATGTCCTATTTTTTTTAAAGGAGGAACTGTGATGCCTGATCTTAAAGAAGCGATCCTGAGAATCGTATGAAGCTAAAGAAGTCATAAATAAAATAAATTCCATACATTTTTTATCAAATCATAGAAAGTAGGCTGCGGTGCCGTTAAGATTTTGAACGGAATCTGTTCGAAAATTAAAATCGGTTCAAAAGTTAATGGAATCGAAAAATAATTTTGATTCAAATTGAGCTGAAAAAAATCTTAATAAAAGCTTTTTACTATTAGTACATTTCTGGAAATATTGGAATCAGAATCGGAATCGGCACCACTGAAATATTTTCTAATTGGAATCAGAATGGCAAACTTAGAATTTTGTTCTCGAGTCGGAATCAAAATCAGAATCAGTCCGAAAAATATTGAAGAATCTTGGGAATCGGTATCGAAATCGGAACCGGAACCGCAGCTCTGGTAGAAAGTAAGACCGAAAGGCGAAAATTTCTACGAAAACAGGCAAAGTAATGGTTGCGATTGAGTTGTCATCGGATTATGTTGCCGACAAACGGGGTGGGAAAAAAATTAAAAGAAAAAAGTCGGAGATGGCCACCACCAAAAGTGGGGTATGGCCACCATGCGTCCTTTTCATGCAAATAACCGACATTGTCCAGTGAATAAAAATAAAGAACCGAATTAAAAACAAAAAGTGGGTCTACTCATTGTCCGATTTTTAAAAATTCTAAACAGAAGTAGATGCCGAAGAAAAGTATTTTAATTTCTAGATTTTGCAATTTGAACGTTTTGGAGATATAAAAGAAAGAAATTTTAAGTAATCAAATTTTTTTTTCCATTTTTTTGATAAGAATTTTAATAAAGATTGATAGGGGTGACGGTTCTCATAAACAAATTCGCAAAATAATGTATCACCGATGGTCACAGTACCCTCAATAAAAACATCAACCGTTTGGCATTGTTGTAAACACGTCCCTTTTTTTTTTTTTTCTATACCTGAAACAACTGCGAACATTTTTTTCCCTATAGGAGGTATATGGGATTTTGCTTTTTACCCGATATTTGGCGAAGGAATGGTGGTAGAAGACTAAATCTGTCGAATTTCGATGCGGCTCCCGAAAACGTGTCAGGGGCCGCGATCAAACTTAATTCGGACATCAGGTTTTCGAGAAAATCGCGATTCTTTTTTTCCCCGGACTTTCATTCTAAGTTGATGCGATTCCGGTTTGATTTAACGCGTAGAGCGATTTTCGTAGTTGCCTCTTAAAAGAAAGGGGGGGTTCTCATTTGGTAGTAGGTATCGACCGTTTTCTTGGGTTGCGATTTCGTTAAAAAGTGAAAAAAAAAAGTGAAAAAAAATCGTCTTGAATTTTATATATATAGATAAAAAAAAACAAAAGATAATATAGGCCGGTGAAATTTTTAGCGTGTTCGAAAAACATTTTAAGCTCGGAAATTTTTTTTTTTTTTTTTCTATTCTCGTAATCCTTTCTTAATGATCCCCCTCCGAAACACAATTTTCAGTTAGCGACCACTTTTAATTTAAATAATTAAGAGAGATAAAAAGATCCCCGGCTATATTTAGATACTATCAGCGAAACTATTATTTTAACATTAATAATTGTTATGGGACTGGGTGAGGTTCTGGGCTTCTGACTCGCTTCGTTTATTATTTTCCTTTAATGGATTAGCGGTCGTCATGATCAGTCGATTAATAGGTAAAAAACCCTTTTTCGCTTCAACTCAATCATTACTTGTAATTTACAAAGAAATAACGAGAAGAAATAAAAAAAGGAAGAAAAAAAAATCAGTAAAATCAGAACGCCTTTAGTTCGAGGTCAAATCTGCGGAAGAGCAAAAGTCCTTCAAAGCTCGATCATGGACTTCTATCGAATTAGAAGATTTAACACAAAATAGTGACACTTCCGGGTTTCCCGGAAGTGTTGCGAAAGAATTTAAAAAACACATATTTAGAGTGTTAACGTGCACGAAATGGAACAAATTCCGGGGGTGAACAAATTTAAATTCGGAAAGTTCGCTTTTTTTCTGGAACACCCTAGCGTGCATCGCTTCGCATTTAAAATCGCGCTTCATATTAAAATCCAACATGATGAAGGAGAAATATTGAATAAATAAATCTTTTAATAAGGAGTCTAAGGTTTTAATATACCCCAGTTCCCGACGCTTGTATAAAGCTCGGAAACCGAAACTGGAGGATTTTCAATTAAGATGTGCTTTTACCATGAGAGACAAGATTGCCAGTAAATTGTTCTCGACTCTTAATTACACATCAAAGTGTATCATGTTGAGTCATTACATGCGGTTATCTTATCCTCACTTGTACTATACTTGGAAAATACTAGTCAAACGAGGAATTTTCCCACTCCTCCTCCCCGAGCAACAACAAGTGCGTTTGTGAGACTAACCAAAAGTGCATCCTTTTGGTAATTGACACCGAGGTGGTTTGAGGAGAAGGAGGATTAATTTTATAAGGGAAATGATTTTATGGAATTTCGGGGGGTGAGGATTAAACGGGCTGGTAGTGATTTTACTAAAAAAAGGTAGTGAACCGAATTGAAAAAAAAAAAAAAAATTTGCATGCAAAAACTCGTAAATATCTCGATTTTCGGGAAACGCCTTAGAATCTAAGGTTAGGCACAATCACGTGGAACCAAAGGGAAGACGTATAATCACTGCAAAAAGGCAGACTTTCATAACCGCCGGAAGTTATTACGATTTTCACTATTTCAAATTGGAAAATTAAATCAAACGGAACGGGTTTCAGCGTCTTTGTCGAGTTAATTAATACCGTGAGACTAATTACTTTCAACATATATTACTGATTTATAGGTTATGTGAACTCAAGGATTTCTTTAGCAGGAGGATCACGATTGAGAAAATGGAAGAAAAGCAAAAACCCGTCAAAGATGACTAATGACTTTGATTTGAATATTTCTGGTGGCGCAAAATTGTTTTATTTCTCAGAACCAGTCTCAAGTTAAGCAGCTACACATACCGTGAGAGAGCCTAGGAGAAGAGAGCCGTCAACTCTATTAGAGTTCTCTGATTGGTTGTCTTTCTCCCGTAAGAATTACATTGAACTTATGCCTTTTTAATAAAAATTAAAACAACAAAAAAAGAAGGGGGAAAAAAAAAACCAGTTTAAAAATTTTGAGGAGTGGTGAAAAAAACCAAGCTAACTTATTGCTTTTTAATAAGTTCCTTTTAAAGGAAAATGTCGGTAAAATGTTTTATTAAATTACCGGTACCCCCCCAATAAGCAAAAAAATATTAATAGTTATAAAATACTAGCCGTTCCTCACGACCGGGGGTATATAAGACTGACGTTAGGCACTATGTCTAAATTTAAATACTTTTTCAGCATAATTAACGGTACAATCTCGAACTATAACTAATTGCTTTATATTCAAAAAAATTTCGTTTTCGATTTTTTTTCCGGGTTCACTCCCATACTTACAGAAAAAAATTGAAGAGGTTTTAACCGATCCTGATTCAAATTGACAATAGACCACATATAAAGTTTATACAAACTTTGATCGATTACTCTTGACAAATCAAAGAAAGCTTACCTGAAAATAAAAATAAAAAAAAAAATTATAAAACGGCTACCCCTTTAAAAATGATTAGAGAATTTTTCCCGGTAATGTATCCAGAATTTTAAAAAATAAAAAAAATTTCAAGGTGCAAATTCAGTTGACTATCCTGACCATTTTGGATAAGAATGTTCGGTTGAAGATTCTTATGTTGGATGGCGATCGTTTTCATGCGAAAAAGTAATGTAAAAAGTGTATAAAATTTTCGCAAAATAAATGTAAAAAATTTATATAAAAAATGTATTGATTTTGTATCATTTATACAAAAATTTGGTCATGCATAATTTTTGCAAAGATTATGCATATTTTTTTTAAGCAACGAAAATTAAATATAAATAATTTTTACAAAATTTATGCATAGTTTTTTATGCATGAAAATCTGGATATGCATAATTTTTGCATAAATTATGCATTTAATGTTTTAAATCATAAAGCAGGAAAACTTGCAAAAACGTTATGTTTATTCAATTTTTTTTTCAGTTTTATGCATTTAAATTTATGCATAATTATAATTATAATGGAGGATGAAAAAAATATTTCCAGTAAAAAGTTTAAGTTCTTTATATGCAGCATAATTTGACAAAAAAAAATTTTCGTCCAAACTTTTTTCTGACCTCTGCGACATTTTTATTTTTAAGGTGACGCAGGAGTGATTCATTTTTTTGAACACCCTGTACTTCGAAAAACGCTAATATTATTGTTTTGGAGCCAGATATCAAAATTCCGTTTCCGAGCAACAATTTTTATCAATCTTATGCACCTTCAGGAAAAATTCTATACCTGACCATTCAGCACTTTTTCGGGAAACTTTGATTTAGGATAAATTCCCGGGAATTTATAGTAGATTAAGGTTTCCCAAAAAACTACTGTATGGTCAGGTATGGAATTTTTCCTGAAGGTGCCTAATATTGATATATATTGTTGCTCGGAAGCGAAATTTTGATATCTAGCACCAAAAGGATAATATTTGCATATTTCGAAGTATAGGGTGTTCAAAAAAATGAATCACTCCTGCGTCGCCTTAAGAAGAAATTCCTAAATTCCTTCCTTTTTTTTGGTGCGTACAACGGGACACATCACATTCACTTTTAGATTTGAGGGTCAATCTTGAAAAAAGTGACATTTCAGAAATGTAAATAAAATATTTCTTTTAAGGCGACGCAGGAGTGATTCATTTTTTTGAACACCCTATACTTCGAAATATGCAAATATTATCCTTTTGGTGCTAGATATCAAAATTTCGCTTCCGAGCAACATATATATCAATATTAGGCACCTTCAGGAAAAATTCTATACCTGACCATTCAGCACTTTTTCGGGAAACTTTGATTTAGGATAAATTCCCGGGAATTTATAGTAGATTAAGGTTTCCCAAAAAACTACTGTATGGTCAGGTATGGAATTTTTCCTGAAGGTGCCTAATATTGATATATATTGTTGCTCGGAAGCGAAATTTTGATATCTAGCACCAAAAGGATAATATTTGCATATTTCGAAGTATAGGGTGTTCAAAAAAATGAATCACTCCTGCGTCGCCTTAAGAAGAAATTCCTAAATTCCTTCCTTTTTTTTGGTGCGTACAACGGGACACATCACATTCACTTTTAGATTTGAGGGTCAATCTTGAAAAAAGTGACATCTCAGAAATGTAAATAAAATATTTCTTTTAAGGCGACGCAGGAGTGATTCATTTTTTTGAACACCCTATACTTCGAAATATGCAAATATTATCCTTTTGGTGCTAGATATCAAAATTTCGCTTCCGAGCAACAATATATATCAATATTAGGCACCTTCAGGAAAAATTCCATACCTGACCATACAGTAGTTTTTTGGGAAACCTTAATCTACTATAAATTCCCGGGAATTTATCCTAAATCAAAGTTTCCCGAAAAAGTACTGAATGGTCAGGTATAGAATTTTTCCTGAAGGTGCATAAGATTGATAAAAATTGTTGCTCGGAAACGGAATTTTGATATCTGGCTCCAAAACAATAATATTAGCGTTTTTCGAAGTATAGGGTGTTCAAAAAAATGAATCACTCCTGCGTCACCTTAACTTTGTTTCCAATCTTTTTTATGCAAAATCAAAAGATCAAAACTTCAGTATCATGTTTTTTGGACGAGCAGAGATCGTTAACGCTTAATTAGGGAAAAAAAAATTTTTTTTTTAAATTAATTACGAAAACAAAAATTCAATTCCGCCCTTTTTTATTGTTGATTTATTTTATGTTTTTGGAAAAAGCAGTGGATGATTCTCTTTGAAGAAGGCAAAAAATCAAATATTGAAAATTCTTTTTCGGGGAACCGTATTTAAGCTAAAAGCTTGCCATTGAAAGTGAGGTGCTGCAAAATGTTTTTCAGTCTTAGGAGCATCCAGTCTTGTGAAGACTACAAAAATTTTCGGCCCTTTCTTTGATCTGCATGTAGTAACTTCTTATGTTTTAAATTAAAAGTATTTTCATTTTAAAATGAATCTCAAAACTAGAAAACCATAACCTTCTAGTTTTTGTTTCATCAGCTTTTGCTTTATCGGTATCAAACCTGACATGTTAAAAAAAAAAAGTACTCCTGTAAGATTATCATTTAACAAAAATTTGGTAGTACTTAATTTTTGGCAAACGATCACGCATATTTTTTTAAGCACCAGAATTTGAATATGCATAATTTCTTTAAAAATAAAAATTTGGATTTTTGCATAACTTTTGCATAATTTATGTATATAATTTTTTTAAATCATAAAGTAAAAGTAGGAAAATCTGCAAAATATTAAGCTTAGTCAACTCATTTTTACATTTTATCCATACTTATTTATGCATAATTTATGCATAATTATACTGGAAGTTGAAAAAAAAAATCTGCTTCAAAAAGTTCAATTTTTTATACACAATTCGTGCTTTCTTACGTATGAGTATCATTTTTGTATAATTCATACATAATTTTTATATAATTTATGCATCTTATTTTCGTACGGGGCCACAAATCAGGAAGGCAGACGCAAAATTCATCCGCCAGGGTCGCTACTAAATAACGTCTGCTATAAGACTCACATTGTTGTCGTCCAATAAGAGGTTTGTTTACTATCAAACTCATTGGACAGCAACAATGCGACAACACTTACTAGCGACCCTAGCGGATGAACTTAGCGCCTTTTCGAAAATTTGGGAGAAAAAAAAAAACGTGTGTACCTATACTTGAAATGGGGCCCACTTGGGCTATAAGTTAAAACGCCTCACAAGCGCCATTTCCCAAATATGCCCTATTCAGGTTGAGGTGGACAAATAAAAGAAAAAAAAAATTGTCATCAGTCTACTCATTGCTCTGCAGGCTGAATTCGTTTCCAGGAAATGAACAGAGAATATAAATTTATTTTTTATTTTTTACCAGACACATCGCCCGAAATTTAATTTACCTGAGAGAGAGAGAAAGAAAGATAACGGCGGAAGCAGGAACACAAGAGGTGATATGGGGCAAAGACAAGGGAGATTCTCATAATGAAATTAGTTCAGAATTCCTTTGTAGAATTCGGTCGTGCGCAGTGAGCCTTTTGTTTGTCTAATTTTGTGGATCGTGTTTACACAAAATTCTATGTGGTTTTCCTTCTAATTAGCAAGATATCCGATTTGAATTTGTACATATGGAGCCGTTCCTGGGATAAGGAAAAAGAAGGAAATCGACGTACCGACCATCTATATCCACTACACCAATTTTTAACTGCTTTCAGAAAGCGAAAATATGGTTCTTGATTTGCCCATTTTTTTTTGCAAATATTTTCGAATTTTGTATATGCGTTAAGAGAACTTGTGATCATCACACTGTTGCTGCTTCTCCATTATGGTCCTAAATTAATTTTACAAAATTAATTTTATAAAATTGCCGGAAATTATGCGCTTTTTCATCCTTTTTTCATAACATATTTATTTTTTACAGATTTCTTATTCTTTTTTAAGTCATCCTCATGTTCGATTAGTAAAATAAAAGCATTATTCCCAATAATTTTATAAAATTAATTTTGTAAAATTAATTTTGAGCCATAATGGAGAAGCAGCATGTGATCATCACTTTAAAATCATAAAGCAGGAAAATATACAAATATTATTTCGAGTTCACTCCCATACTTACAAAAAAAACTGAACAGGTTTTAACCGATCCTCATTCAAATTGTCAATAGACCACATTCAAACTTTGATCGATTAATTTTGACAAATCCAAGGAAACTTACCTGAAAATAAATAAAATAAAAATAAAAATAAAATAAATTATAAAACGACTATGTTTTTAAAAATTATTTAGAGAATAAAAAAATTTCAAGGCTCAAATTCAGTTGACTACCCTGACTATTTTTTTTTTTGCCAAAAGCCAAAAGCCAAAAGCCAAAAAAAAAAAAAAAAAAAAAAAAAATATGAATGCTTTTATTATAAAATGGAAAAGCTTCCATTCTTGTTTCGTTAGGGCTCCGTTTCACAGCAAGCCGCAGACCGCAGCTTTTTTTTTATTTTTTTCCGAACCTTAATTTTTATACTAAAAACATGGCAACGGGGTAAAGTGATATAAAAATTAAGTAAAATCATAGTTTTTTCGTTCATATAGTCATGATTCGACATGCAAATGAGATTATTTAATGATATATTTTTTAAAAAGATATGGAATTATATTTTTGTTTACAGGGGAAAAAAATTAAAATGGCTCCTTAAACAAAAACAAAAATAACATTCGACATTTTTTTTAAAATATATCATTAAATAATGTTATTTACATGCCGAATCATGTCTATATGAACGAAAAAACTATTATTTTACTTCATTTTTATATCACTTTACCCCATTGGCAAGTTTTTAGTATAAAAATTAAGGTTCGGAAAAAAATAAAAAAAAAAATTAAAAAAAAGCTGCGGTTTGCGGCTTGCTGTGAAACGGAGCCCTTAACAAAAAAAAAAAAAAAAAAAAAAAAAAAAATTTTTAAGTGATAAAATAAATGCATCATCCTTCATTCGAATACACAAACTTGAAAGCTTCTTTTAAACTATGCTAAAAATAAAAGCCAATTTCTGCTTAAGTTTCCTAGAGCAGTACCTACATCACATCAAAAAGATTTTTTTTGAAAGATGTTTTTCAGTCTAAGGAGCATCGAGTCTTGCAAAGACTACAAAAATTTTCTGTCCTCCCTTTGATCTGTGTGTAGAACTAGATTCTTATGTTTTAAATTAAAAGTATTTTTTCATTTTAAAAAGAATCTCAAAACTAGAAAACCATAACCTTCCAGTTTTTGTTTCATCAGTTTTAATGCTTCATCAGTTTTTGCTTTATCAGTATATCAAACCTGACATGTTAAGACACAGCCAGCAACCATTTTATCTTCTTTGAAATGTATAAAAATGGTTCGGAGAAATCCTTTTGATCTAAAAAAATGCAATCGATAAAAGTCCTGTATAATTATGCAATGTCCTGTTCAATTATCGTAACCAAGGTCACATGTCCCTCATAAAAGTCTCAGGATAATTAATTATTATATCATCATCTTTATCAATAAATGGAAACCATGCAAAATCATTCAATACGATACACAAGTATCATTATCAAAGAGTCCTTATTTTACATACCACCAACCAAAACGATTGTGCCACTTTTTAATTTTAATAAAATTAGTTTAAAACATTAATTTATGATTTAACAAAATCAAGAAAATTTTTCTAGATCTAATAAACTAAGGCTGTAAGCTATTAGGAACAAACAATGGTAAAAGTTGGAAATTATAACCAACAACTTCATTTGATAATACCTACAAAAATTTCCCCCAAGAGTCCTGCCTGATTAAGCATGCAGTTCTCATTATAAATTTGGAAAAATAATTTTTTAAGAATAAAAAAAATCGATTTCGAATTAAAAGCCCAAAAAAGCTAAAAACAAGTTAAATAAAGTCGAACCTTCATCACTGACTATCTAATTGAACTTGTGTGTTTTTTTTCTTCATTTTCATATTTTTAAAAACTGAAATCGAGATCACATTGGAAGTTCATACATTCACGAGATGTGATCTCGATTTCAGTTTTTAAAAATATGAAAATGAAGAAAAAAAACACACAAGTTCAATTAGATAGTCAGTGATGAAGGTTCGACTTTATTTAACTTGTTTTTAGCTTTTTTGGGCTTTTAATTCGAAATCGATTTTTTTTATTCTTAAAAAATTATTTTTAGCTTTTTAGTTTCTGCTTTAGGGTAATTCTCTAACCAAGTCAACTTTTGAATTTTATTTTTGGAAAATTTTCTTTTAAAAAACAATTTTTTTTTGCATTCATATTTTCTATTTGTCTTCCTTTTATTTAGAACTCAATACCAGAAACTGTAATCATTTTATAGAGGTATTTTCACTTAAAAGTAAAAAATTGGCTAGACCCCCGGAAACGTACTTAAATTATTTCTTATACCTAAAACTACGTTCCTAAATGTCTAATTTTGAGTAATCCAAGTCGCTATTTATTCATTAAATGCAGTAAACAGTAAAATAGCTCACCTTCACGCAAAAAAAATTAATTTATAAAGATTTAGTTCTTTACAAACAGCCATTTTTTTTCTAATCTAAATTTACTTTTGTTAAGAGGAGGCTTCACGGAATACAAGAAGGAATGGCTGTTTTGCCGAATACTCGATTTACGATGAAAAAATCCAAATTTTAGGTATCTAAGGAACTCCTCTGATATATCCCGGAAATTTTAGTGCAAGTTTCAACTTGTCTAAAATGTATGGACGGCGGGAAAATAATTTCAAAAAAAATTGCGGTCAAAAATCTTTGATTTTGTTTTCCTGGTTTTTGTTTGCTTGGAACAAGTTGAAACTTGTACCAAAAATACAAGAAGAAGTCAAAGGAGTTCGTTAGATACCTGAAATTCGATTTTTTACCCCGTAAATTGAGTGTTAAACAAAACAGCCATTCCTTCTCGAATTCCGTGAAGCCTCCTCTTAAGGTGTTTCGATAGTAAAACTCAAGATGTTAGATATTCTTCAAACTCGCACAGATGATTTATCAGGTATCCGCGGACCTCCCTTAAAAATTTAAGCAATAGTTACTTTCTAGTTAACGAGTTAAAAATTTTTGAAAATATGATAAAAATACATGTCGTTATATGGGAAGTTTCAAAAAATAAACAAAGCGTTTTCATTTATTTACGAAAAAAGTTTATTTCTAGATGTTCCGATTTTTTCAAAAACGAACACAACATCTGTTAATAGGTATCATATTGATATTAGCTTTAAAAAAAAATACATACATATTAGCCTACTTTCTAGTTTGAATGTTTCAGTAAAGAAAATCGGAAGCTTTGTTTATTTCATGCAAAAAAATGGATGCCATTTTTTTCTTTTCCGTAGGCTAACAATAGGATAAAATGTTTTTATTTTTTTCGTGAATTTTAACGAAATTATAAAAAGACCGAAGAACGATGCTTTTTCAACTAATAATAAAGCGGTGCTATCGAAACACCTTAAGAATAGTTCCTTCGAAGAAAAAAAAATTTCTATACGAAAATTTAAATTTGGCGCTTTCAAAAAAAAAAAAAAAAATTCTCAGATGTTTTAAAATTAATAAACACATACTATTTGATCTCACTCAAATGAAAGCTAAGGTCATACAATTCTTATTACCTGATTTTCTATCATTTTTAACTAAAATCATCGACATATTTGTATTTACAAACAATTTTTTTTTAGTTTCATTAATGATAAATTTGATTGTAAATACCTCATTACTTTTAAAGAATGGCTACCGGTACCGTTATATCATTTTTCATTTTCGCAGCATAAGAAAAAATAAAAACAATCTAACTAAAACCATGTTCCTCTTTACTCACACCAAATACACTCACCCATAAAGTTAATTTTATTATTGTACTTAAGAGCTCAAACAACGTGAATATGAATGCATAAGATAGAATGAGACGAGTCGCAAACAGCTTTTTTCAAACAACAACATTGAATCATAAGAAGACGTTTAAGCACATATATTCTTCCCACCTTGCAACCGTCTTCCTATTGTATTAAATGTTTTATGATTTGAGGATTTTTAACTTTATTTTAAGAAGATCCATAACATCATGTATTGACGGTTCCGTTTTTTAGTTTTATTAGGAATTTTTTTCCGCGTGACAGAGATTCGAATATATATATACACAAATCCAGTCGCCGTTAAACACATGGAATCTCCTTCTTTCTACGAAATCGATTAATAACAAACTTATGAACGGTTTACCATCTTTATAAAAATTGCATTAGTCTGCCATTCCGTTATCATTTTACATGTCAGCTTAGAAACATCAAACAGCTATTCAATTTTATACGATAATAAAAATTTCTCCCAAAAATCCTGCCTGATTAAGCATGCAGTTCTCATTATAAATTTGGAAAAATAACAAACACACGAACGGTTTACCATCTTCATAAAAATTGCATTAGTCTGCCATTCCGTTATCATTTTACATGTCAGCTTAGAAACATCAAACAGCTATTCAATTAAAAATAGTAAATCCATAATTAATCATATCCCTAGATGCTTTTTTTATTAAACAATTCCTGAGCTTGTGCCTTTAATATTATTGTGCTCCTGAGAATAAAATTTGATTTAAAAAAATTATAAGCTAACCTTATCTTGTTCATTTTTAAAGAGCATTCCATTTCCAAGTTCGTCCCTGAATAATGATTATCCTCATCCTTTAAAAGCTATACACTTTTAATATCTATATTGAAATTTAAACTACATATCTGAATTAACTGAAAAAAAAAATCTGATTTTAAAAAACCGAAACGAAACCGAACATGCCATAAAATTCCCACGGAACCACAGAGCATAGAAAAATACGTGCAAGGAATTTAATTCAAAATGGCGGAAGAGAAGCAAGCAATTGCGCATAGCGCAGTCTGTTGAATAAATTTGAAACTATGCTTCCTGATGAGAACTGCGGTTAAAATATATTTTACGTTTGATAATTGGGGCTTAGTTTTTTGAGCCCGAGCCGTAAACATTTCCATTAAAAAAAGGTAAAACGGAATTAGTTAAAATCACAGATTTTAAACCAACGGTCTCAGACCAGTTCATGCATGTCATAACTGGTAAAAATTGATGTTTAGGGAGTTGCTAATTCAAAAAGCTGGTAACTATTCATCTATGCTTATCTTATGAACAAAAATTAATATTTTTTTTTTACATTATAGTAAAAAAGCATTTTAAAAATTTAGATTGCATGGAAGTCTATTCCGCTGAAGGGTTTGGTAATTAAAAAATCATATTGTGACTTTTTTTTTAACATTTGACCTTTTTTTTAAGTTTTTTTCGTGCCATGAAAAAAATTGATATTTTTATCAAAAAATTCGGCACAAATACCGATTACATCCGTTCATTACCGATTTTCCGTAAGGCATGAATTTTCATCAATAGCAACTTCAACAAGCCCAAAGGAATTTTATGAAAAGGAAGAAATTTTTTTTTTACCTTTTCCCTCTAAAACATTCCAACGCAACATCTTTTCCAAAAGAAAATCGGACAAAAAGAAGAAACGGGGTCAAAGGACAGAAATTGAATAATGACCAAAGCACCAAACCCCTTCAGTTGTCTCCGATAATTAATGACTGGTTTAGCTTTAATCAAATTAATAACCGACCATCTTGTCTCGTCTACAAATATTGTCAACATGACAAAGCGTCATTAAATGTAAATCAACGACTTTAAAGTCTATGACATTTCCGCTCGGATTTTTTTACTCCCCCACCGTTTCATTCCGTTAAAATCCGATTTCGAAAAAAACAAAAGAGGGGAAAAACTTTTTGAAACAGAAAAAAAAAAAATTGATTATTAACTTTCCACTTAAAAGTTGACTGAATTCCCATTCACGAGCATATTTTTGGACCGAAAAAGTGAAATGAAATTAAAAACCTCAAAAAAAGGAAAGAATATTTCATTTGAGAAGGAAAAAAAAAAAGATGAAGATTTTTTTTTCTTCTTATGAAATAAATAATGACTAAATAGTAAAAAGGAAAAGAAATCAAAATTGAAAAAGGGAGGGGAGGGGGGAAGGGCGAAAAAGAGAGAGGGAGGAAATTGAAGGGAGAAAAACTGTGGTTAACAAATGTATTAGGCATTCGCATTAATTTACATCGCGAAAAACATTAAAATGAAAATGCTAATTTACTCCCCTCACCGCCCCCCCCCCCGGGGGTAGTGGGTTTTCTTACGGCCCTTGATGACTGATTTATTCTGACGATTTTTTTAACACGTTCGGTAATTCGCTACTTCATATATTACCTTTTGGTCTTGGTGCGTGAAATCAGCGATAATAGATTTCTTTTTGAAACTTGATTAAAAAGGTCGTTTTTTTATAAAATTAGACTGCGGCGTGTTTCACGTTACGATATTGGGAAAATACTGGGAGGGATATCCAATGTCCCACTTGCGATAGGGAGAAGCACCAAGAAAAAATTAGCAGGGGGCGCTAAACATTTTTTTTTTTAAAGGAATGATTGAGGTAGCATGGGATGGGAATTCAAAGCTGGGGGGGGGGGGGTCGGGGATACATTTTCAGCTTCTTTGAAAATTTTTCCCATACTTTCTCCCTATTCTTGATGCTAGGGGCCATTTAAGCCCCTAACGTTCTGTAAAATTTAGCAGACGGAGACTCCCCCGTTTAGTAAATTTTAGAGTAAATTTTAGGAGTACTTTCATCCTATAATAGCGAAACTTTGGTCCGGGCTAAAGTTGGCTTCTAAAACCCGGTTCTCCAGACTTTAACCTTTTTTCGGCCCATTATTAGTCGAAAAAAAAAAAAATGCAGAAGAATACGTATCAGGGATAATTTTGGAAGTACTTTTACCCTATAGTGAAATTCTGGTCCCGGCTAAGGGTGATGGCGGGAAATCAATTTTAAGATTTTGGCCTTATTTTAGGTCAATTATTTTAGGCAAAAGAGTGCGTATCCGGGGTAATTTCGACCGCACTTTTATCCTGTGGTAACGCCACTAGGAGGCAATTCAGTGTTTCGGTCAAAATTTGAATTTCAAGATTTCTGCCCATTTTCGGGCAATTTTCTCGGCCGAAAAAAAGGTGCGGAAAAATTCCTATCTGGGCTAATTTTGAGAGTACTTTCAGCCTATGAGCTCGAAATTTTGATCCGGGCAATGAATGACCTCCAAAAATCAATATTCGAAAATCAAAAATCTCCAAAAATCGAAATCGATATCTCCATCATATTTTTTAATGTATTTTCTTCCTGCGATGTCTAAATTTGGATCCGGCGATCGCATTACGGAGCCGGCGATCGCACTACGCACTACGATCGCACCTTAAAAATGGTTTCCCTGACTCGGCAGGGGAACAAAGTTTCTCCGAAAAACGGCACCCGTGTCACTACATTGCCCATAAAAAAAAACCTTCTTTTCGTTCGCAGCTTGTTTCTGGAAACGCTCTTTATGGGGATTCTGATGCCGATGCCTGTGGCGACCGGCTAAAAACTCAGGATGGTGCCGAAGCTGGTGGTGCCAGTGCTTTTTTAAGTTAAAAAAAAAAAAAAAAATGACAAAATTGATGGTGGTGCTGTCACCGATGTTGATCGGCTCCGGCACCAGCACCAGCGGCAAAAATTTTGCTATTCCGGTGCCGGCCCCGATGCCGATGCCGGCGTCGGCTGCAATCAATTTTTACTGGCTTCGGACCCCTGAAAAAATTCGGTTGATGGTCCATAGGGAACGTTCAAGTATTTCGTAAGAATTTTTTCGAGTTTTTGGACCCCCTCCCCCCCCCCCTCGTAAGATTTCTTTGAGCCCCCCTATTATATTACGTAAGATTTTTGCGGACCTCCCCCCCTTTTTTTTTAGCGCCAATTCTGGCCCAGTAAGCGATTTCAGCGTATCTCCATTTTATAAACAATAACTTCTCTCTAATGTTTAGCTTTTGTCAACAACGGTTCTATTTGAGTTGTTTTCAAAATGGAGTTACGCTGAAGTCGCTTACAAGGGCAGAATTTTAAATTGGAGTAATATTTCTCTTAAATCTAGATTTATAGTTCATACTCATATCCCTGACAATGGCTATAATTGGCCAAAATTTCATCAAAAATAATAAATTTTTATTTCGAATTTGAAACCTAACGTTTCCTCTTTTAACGCGGGAAGCGATAATTGAAATAAATTTTTATTTCTTAAATTTTTTTGAATTTAGACATTAGAAAAAAAATTAAAACAACTTAATTTTTTGAAATTAAAAAAAAATTGTGAACAATAAGTTGTAATGGAAATTCATACGTAAGATTTGCGAAACTCCCCCCCTCCCCCTTTCGGTCTTACGTAATACTTGAACGCTCCCATAGGTTACCCTAACATACCCCCAAAGTCTCGTCAAAATCGGCGACTCGGGCAGATGCCCTATGGTTATATGGTAGCTTTTTCTAATCAGAGCTTTTTGCGGTTTTCAAAAAAAAAAAAGAAAAGAAAAAAAAATTTCCGCTAGAAAAAATGAAAACCTTGGGCGGAGCCTGCAATCTAAAAATTTTTATTTTCAGGAAAAAAAAAAATCCCTTTCCTTGACATGACAAAAAAAAAAAAAACTAAGCGAGGGAGAAAAATCAAAAAATTTGTGGAAAATTTCATTTTTTTTGGAAAATAAAAAAATGAAATGAAGCCTTGAGGTTACAAAACCGCCGTTTGAAGGCAAACATTATGTTGCCGTTTACACAAGGTTATTATGATTATTATGATAATAAATAATGTTCGAAAAACGAGCGATTGGAAGGTGGGAAAGTGCAAGCCGCAGTAAGCCTCAGGGCCAAAAACCAATCCGGCACTAGAAAAACATTCTCTTGTTATATTATTGTGTTTGCATTTTATTAACAAACATTGCCCTGCCCGTGTACTTCAAAGAATAAAAAAAAAAAAATGTATATTAATATTAATTTTTTTTTATTCGATTAAAATTAAATTTTTTTTTTTTTTTATTCGTCACGATTCTTGAAAAACCGTTCGGAGTAAAATATTCGATAAAACGCGACAGGCGAACTGCTGTTCGAACCTCAACGGGATTTGTTTAATGTATTGTTTCGATGCTATAAACAGTTGTACGAAGGTCAAAGCACTTTTCCAGGTCGTGTGAAAAGCGCGCTCTCCCCGTGTTATAAGTTAAAATTTTAACGCTTTACGGGACAAAGAGATAAACTGGCACAATTTTCTGTCGCCGCACTGTTTCCCGGTGTTATTTACATTTCATTCCTTCCTTCTCCTATCGACAAACGGGTAGCGAGGAAATCCTTTTGAGCTCTTAAAAGCAAACATTCTCCCCCCCCCCCCCCTTCCAGTTTCGATCTAAATTTTTTTTTTTCTGAATGAAACTACCTAAAACACGTAATTCAATCAAAGGAAACACTATTTTCGCTCCGGAAAAAAATAAAGGAGGGAAGAAAGTTAAAAGACGCAACCGTTTTGTCCCATTTTACCGCTAACAATGTAAAACATTGTGGGTTTAATTTTAAAAAAGAGTCACGTGTGGAGCTAACAAGTTATTGTTTTAAGTCAAGGTGGTTTTCTTTTTTTTTTTATTTTCGAAAAAAAAAGAAAGGAAAAGTGCTGCATTGTTCCTTCGTTTTATATGTCCTCCCATTTCATCGGACCCTCAATCCATTTTCGTTTTCTTTACTTTTTTTTTTTTTTTTTCAACTAAATCGATAAAATATTTTTTTCCCGTCATAATTAACCGAAATGGGGAGCTCACGTTTTTCAGAGGAGAAGAAGCAATTTTCAACACACGGCACCCTCCCCAGAAAAAGCATAACCTGAATGTCACTAAATCGGACTAACAACAATCGCGAGACACAGAAAGGAAATTATTCGAAGATAACGTCAGTTATTTGATTGTTTTTAAGACTTTTTTTGAAAGCTCTACTTTCAGACATCCATCAATGTGGTGGCAGAGGTCGATTGATAGTTCAAACTCGAAAACGATTCCCTCTTTTTTATTCCGTTAAAATTTTTTTTTTTCTCTCTCTCTCGCTAACTCCCCGTTTCTTTCATTCTTCCTTTCTTTTCTTTTCTTTTTTTTTTTTTTTTTTTCTTTTTTTTTTTTTTTTTCTTTCTCTTCTTCCGATTCACTGAGAGGGTTTTTATTTAGCATTGTGTGATCTTTGATTTGACAAATTTGAACATTTTTACATTAAAAACCGGAACGCAACAAAAAAAAAAAATAAATAAAAATAAAATAAAAATAAAAAAATAAAAATTGAATTTCCTGAAATGTTTTGCAGTTCGCGATAGGGAAAAAAAAATAGAATTTTATTTCAAAAATATTTCGGTAAGAGTTCGCTAAAACATAATTCGAGTTTTATCAAAACTCGAAATGCTAAATTAAAATTGTTATTTGTTGCCACCCTTTTATATGGCTTGAGCCGAAAATAAAATATAATTATTATTTATTATTATTATTCGACAAAAATGTCGACAAAAATTGACTTTGCAGGTTTTGATTGGGATCATTTAATGAATCAAAAATCGTTGGAACCAAAATTCTAGCAGATCATCTTAGCGAGATAGCATATTCCGCTATGCTTAACTTATGGAGATCACATAGGTAACATAAGTTGCACCGGCTACCGTTAACCCCGTAAGCTAAGCATGATATCTCGCAAAGACGACCTGCCAGGATTTTGGTCCCAACGATTTTTGATTCACTAAATGATCCCAAACTAACCTGCAATGTCAACTTTTGTCGACATTTTTGTCGAATAAGATTGGGCTTTAAGACCATTGTATAAAGGCAAAGTGCCTGCTGACAAGAAAACGTCACCTTTTTCTATGAAGTGCAAAATCTGTGAACAATCTACTAAATACTCTTTCATTTAAATAAAATTGAATCCAGTATCACATCACATCATCGCAGAACAGTTGAGGAATTTTACAAGTATGAATGTATTCTATTTGCTGATTATTTCTATCGTCAGGGTGCAAATTTACTATGGAATGTTGGACCAACATTCTTTTTGCCATTCCCTTGTTGTACCAACATGTTGATCCAACTTTTTGTATCAACATGTTTGACAAACGAACGAATCGACTATTGCAGAATTCACTCCTACTTTAAACTTTGTGTGAAAAGTTGGTACAACAAGTTGGTGCAACATGTTGGTCCAACATTCCATATTGAATTTTCACCTTTAGTTAATGCCACGCTTTTACGTTATCAGAACAATCAAAGGCGTTAGAATTCTAACGTGATAATTAATTATCACGTCACCAACTTCCTTAACCGCAGACAAAATGAACATTAATGTGAAGTACGACATTCCAACGAAATCGTTGGACAAGAACATGATATGACCAAAATAGGAGGTAAAAATTTTAAGTCCGAAAAATATATATTTTATTATTTTTTAAAGCTAGAGATGGCAAACCGCTCCAAAAATCAAACCAATTCCGTTCGGTTTCTTTTAAAGTTAAAAAGTTGAATTCGATTTGAAGACTCCACGCAAAGAACGATCAAAGTCTAATATTTTTGTTGAAACTTTGTTCCTATGTTTAACCTTCGACAAAGGAATGTCAACAAAAACATTAGACCTTGATCGTTCTTTGCGTGGAGTCTTCATTTGGTTTGGGTTAAAATGTTGTCCACCAGGAAGAGTCCGGTTCGGTTCGGTTTGGGTACAGATACAAAATTTTTTAAATACGGTTTTTTTTTTTTTTTTTTTTATTATTGCTTTAGTACAAAACCGGTTTCAGGTTCGGTTCGGTTTTTGAAATTAAGTAGGTTCGGGTTCGGTTTCAGTTTTGGTTTGGTTTTTTTTGATAAATCCGATTCGGTTTCGGTTTTTGTATAGTTCGGTTTCGGTTCGGATTTTCCCTTAAATCCGGTTCGGTTTAGTTTCCGGTTCAGTTTGGTTTAATTCGGTTTTTTTAAAAGTCTTCCCTGGTTTCAAGTTCGGTTCGATTTTTGAAATTAATTAAGTTCGGGTTGGGTTTCTGTTTTGGTTTTTTTAATAAATCTGGTTCGGTTTTACTAAACAAAACAATCGGTTCTACTTTAGTTCGGCTCGGTTCGGTTTTTTCTTTGGTCCGGTTTGATTCAGTTTCGCTTCGGTTTTTTAAACTAAAAAGTAGGATTCGGTTCGGTTCGGTTCGGTCCGGTCTGGTTCATTGTAAAAACTTTCCCTGGTTTCAGGTTCGGTTCGGTTTTTGAAATTAACTAAGTTCGGGTTCGGCTTCTGCATGGTTTTTTTTGATAAAGCCGGTACGGTTTTTCTAAACGTAACAATCGGCTCTACTTTAGTTCGGTTTCGGATCGGTTTTTCCTTTAATCCGGTTCGATTCAGTTTCGGTTCGGGTTTTTTAAACTAAAATATCGGATTCGGTTCGGTTCTATCCGGTTTTTTGAAAAAACTTTCCCCGGTTTCAGGTTCGATTCGGTTTGAAAAATAACTGGGATCAGGTTCGGCTTGTTTTGGTTGTGTTTTTTGGATAAATCCGGTTCATTTTTGGTTGTTTTTTTATACTAAAAAAAAATCGGATTTGGTTCAGTTCGGTTCGGATTTTTGTAAAACTCTTCCTCGGTTTCTGCTTTGGTTTGGTTTCGTTGGTAAATCCGGTTCGGTTTTGTTCGGTTTTTCTAAACAAAACAATCGGTTCTACTTTAATTCGGTTTCGGTTCGGTTTTTTCTTTAATCCGGTTCGATTCAGTTTCGATTCGGCTTTTTAAGCTCAACTATCGGATTCGGTTCGGTTCGGTTCGGTTCGGTTATATCCGGTTTTTTGAAAAAACCTTCCCCGGTTTCAGGCTTGGTTCGGTTTGAAGAATAACTGGGTTCAAGTTCGGTTTGTGTTTTGGTTTGGTTTTTTCGGATAAATCTTGTTCAGTTTTGGTGCTGTTTTTCTATACTAAAAAATCGGATTTGGTTCGGTTCGGTTCAGGTCTTTGTAAAAACCTTCCCCGGTTTCTGTTTAGTTCGGTTTTTAAAATTAACTGGGTTCGGTTTCGGTTTAATTTTTCGGACAAATCCGGTTCGGTTTTTGTAAAAACCTCCCCTGGTTTCGGTTGCCAGTTTTCCGTTCACAAATACCCGGTTTCAGTTTTAGTGCAAAGTACAAAACCGGATTTCTTTTTTAAAAAAAAAGGGTTTCCGTTCAATCCGGTTCTTTTTGAAAAAATAACTCAGTTTCGGTTCGGTTCGGATTTTCTTCTTAGCTATTCATATTCGGTTTCGGTCCAATATTTTTCTTACAAACGACCAATCTAAAGCCGGCCGCAATTTAACCAGGATAGCAGCCGACAACCCCCTAGAGGATTTCATTTGCCGTAAAAATCCTCATTAAACGGAAATATCAATTGCTCGTTTTTTTTTCGCCACGTTCTAAACCTAATCTCTCTTCTCTCGACAAAAACGTACAATAAAAAAAAAAAGAAAAATTAATAAAAATAAATCACTCGGTCTTTTTTCCCTCAAATTAATGACAACGACTAATTAATACAGAAGTGATTAAGTTGATGACATCGGTTTCACTATTGAATATTTGATCCGGATAAGCCTAGGCGTCATATTCTGTGTTTAATAATAAATCAACGTGATCCCAACGATAAGCTATTAACTTGGTTTCCATGCTTGTCATCTTAATTCTCGACAAATCGAATAAACATGACGAGGAACAACAACAACAACAACAACGAGATCGAAAAAAAAAAAAACCCAGATTGATTTCGCTCCGCAAATCAAATTTTACCTTATTCCATTCTTTCCGGCGGTTTTGATCTAAATCCCCAGGAATCCGTAATCAATCAAAGTGTAAAACCAAGTTTATTGAAACAATGTGAAAACTGTCGCACAAGAAAACTAGAGGAGTTCATCATTAATCAATCCCGGTTTTCGAGTTGAAACCATTATCGGACAAAATGTCTGTCACAAAAAAATGTAAACAGGATAAAAAGAGCTGGAGAGTGTTTGTTAGAGATAACGGGGGTGAATCATTTTTTTTTTTTAAACGTACTGTATTCAACGCCATATTATATCCTTGTTTTGTCATAATTTTCATATTAAATATACATGATGCATATTACCGAGCTCAACTATCAAGATTTCGCTTTTCACGCGTTGTATTTTTTTTTTTTTTTTTTTTTCCTTTCTCTCTCTCTGTTCTGTTTTTGGATGGGAAACGTCTAGTGGGAATTTAAATAAAAATAAATAAATAAAAAAAAAAAAGAATTTTTTTAAAGCTTTTTCGGGAAATTTTTTTTTTTTCTGTTATTCTCTGACAGGTTTTGATGAATGCTTTTAAGTCATTTTTTAGATGTACGATGGATGGTGCGAATAAAAAGTTAACGCGATACATAAATCAGAGGTTCCCCAAACACTGGAGAAGGAAAAGAAGAATGGAAGTTTGTATTAGATGAAAATTTTATGTGCGCGTTGTTAAATTGAAATTTTTCCCCTTAGGGAAGAGGGGGTCGGGGGGGATTGACCTTAAGGTTGAAATATAACGATTTGTTTAAGTTAGTTAAACTATGTAAAACCCACGGTTAGCCATAAAAATGTTCTCTTTTTCGCCCCCCGTTTAAGCAACGACAAAAAGTAAGTAAACCTTTGAAGACTGATTTTCCCGAAAAAATTTTCTTTAAAACCTAATTTTTATTATTTTAGACGAAAAATTAGCCAAAAACCTCTTATGAGCCCAAGCTGCTCGTTTAAGTTCATCCGACACAAGCACTTTTTTATTTGAATGCATTAATCACTGGAGAACACGAACCTCTCATCCAATTAATAAAAAGTAATTTTAGAATAAAAATTCAATATTTGAATCAAACACACGCAAAAATAAACATGGCATCTAAGTTTGTTTTTCTCTGTGAAACTCATTCATGCCGAAACATGCATATTACAGGGAGGAAAAATAATAATTGCATAAAAATTATTATAAAAATAAAAATATGCAATAAACGGAAAAAAAGTTGATTAGGATAATATTTGCAAATTTTCCTGCTTTATGACTTATCAAAATGATGTACATTAACTAAGCAAAGATTTTGCATATTCAGATTTTTATGCTTAAAAAAATATGCATAATTTTTTTAAGTATATGCTTAAAAAAAATTAACTTAAACAATTTTGCATAATTATTATGCAAAATTGTTTAAGCATACAAATTACGCATTATGCATAGAATTATGCTTAATGTTTTTAAGCATAAACTTATGCATGATTTTAAGAAAAAAATTAAGCATAATTTTTTAACCATAAGCTTAAAATTGTTTATAATTTTTTTAAGCACAGACTTATGCATAATTCTTAATAAAATTAAATGATAAAAAGGATCAGTTGCATAACCTCGATGTGCTGAACCTCGAAAGTGTTAAAATCGTCGAATCGAAGTTATATACTTCGAGGTTATGAAATCGACAGTTTTAAGTAATAATTTATTGAATCCATTTTATTTTTTGGGATTTTCCTCGAAATGTTAATATCCTCAAAATTTTCGAGGTTTTGAAATCTGGCCTTTTTTTATATTTATTTAAATATTTTCCAAAAATTTGTATTTTATTGTGATATTCCTCGAAAATTATTCATCGAAAAAAAATGTCGAAAAATGAAGAAAACAGGAGCGATAAATTAAATCAATCAAATCAGTGTAGGTTGAGGTTCCCAATTAGGGCCCGACAATTCCCACAGGTAATGGATTTGACAGACCTATCCTCCAATAAAATTCTTATCGAAACTTGCCAGAGTTCAGTCAGCAAAATGGAGCTTGTGGAAGCAAGGAACGGCGAGCCTAGTGGCGGCAAAAGTCAGCATGGCAGGTTCCCTGCCTCCGTCTCCTGCAAAACCTCCAAATTTGTTAGACAGTTTAATAACCGCGCTCTTTGGTAGACAGTAAAAAATTTTATGTCAAAATCAACATAAATCAACATAACCAGGTCCACATAATTTTTATGTTGTTTTTGTTTTATGTTTGCCTTATGGGAGAAACAACATTAAAAATTTATGTGGATCTCTTAGAACATATTTACATAATATTTTTTACTGTGTAGTTTACTTGATCCTGAGGAAGTCGATTGTTGGCATTCAAAATAATAATGGTGTTGCACCAAGCAGGTTCAGGCACTTCTTTTTCTCTTCCTCTTCCTCTTCCTCTTCTTATTCCCCTTGCACCTGATGGTCGGTCTCTTCCTCTCCTGGCAGGTTCAGCATTAAACACATGTACATTATTTCCCTCCACTCCTCTGGCTCCTGCTGGTCTTCCCCTAGTCCTATCTCTTCTGATTTAATTTTCAGGGGTGGAATAATCTCATTTTCCTGTTCGACGTTTATTATACTGTATTTTCGACGTATTATTATATTTTCGAGGAAAGTAACCATTCGAGGAATTTAACAAATTTATATAATAAAATAAAATAATTACAATTAAAAGGCCGGATTTCAAAACCTCGAAATTTTCGAGGATTTTAACACTCAAATAAATTTTTAAAAAATATTTAAATAAATTAAATTATTATTTAAAACAGCCGATTTCATAACCTCGAAATTTTCGAGGATTTTAACACTCAAATAAATTTTTAAAAAATATTTAAATAAATTAAATTATTATTTAAAACAGCCGATTTCAAAACCTCGAAATTTTCGAGGATTTTAACACTCAAATAAATTTTTAAAAAATATTTAAATAAATTAAATTATTATTTAAAACAGCCGATTTCATAACCTCGAAATTTTCGAGGATTTTAACACTCAAATAAATTTTTAAAAAATATTTAAATAAATTAAATTATTATTTAAAACAGCCGATTTCATAACCTCGAAAAGTTCGACGATTTTAACACTTTCGAGGTTCAGCACATCGAGGTTATGCAACGGCCCCGATAAGGATATGATAAAAATTAAAACATAATACAAAATAATACATAATTACAATTGTAAATTATGATTTTGGTTGATGACTTGATACAAGTAGCGAAACAGGCGGATAAAAAACGAACTATTTTATGCTTTGATTTGAAGGTTTTCGGGATATGGAACTTCAATAATTAATTATAATAAAATCTATATATTAATTTTATTATAATTAATTATTGAAGTTCCATATCCCGAAAACCTTCAAATCAATTACTTCAGGTACGAGAAACTGAGTCTAATCAAAGTATTTTATGCTTTGTTGCCAGACCTGTTTATAAAGGCTATCACACACGAAATAGAATAAGAGCTAAGGAATAAGAACAAGGCGCTGCACCAATCAGAGCGCTGGAACAAGACGCTGGAATAAGAATTCAACAAATTGAATTCCTTAGTTCTTATTCTTATTCTTATTCTTGCTCTTATTCCATTTCGTGTGTTTATACTTTAAGACTATGCCGCCAAGCCTAAGAAGAGAAATGAAGATGGCTGTGTATTATTCTTCTCTGGCGTGTTCATAATTCATGTTACTAGTAAAGTCAAAATTAATTAATCAAGTGCATTTAAATGAATAATTAGAAACATCTAACAGAAACATCTAACATCTGTAACAACATCTTTGATCCAGTTAACATATTAAACTTAAAGGAGAAAAATCAAAAGCTATTTCGGTTAAGCTGTACATCTTGTGGTATTTTTTTATATATAAATTATATATAATTTCTTATATATAATATAAGATATATCTATATAATATATTTCTTATATATAAGAAATTATATATAATTTCTTATATTAATTATATATAATTTATATATAAAAAAATACCACAAGATGTACAGCTAACTACTACTGTTCTACTACTGTTCTACAGCTAACTACTACTGTGTACTATTTCTGTGTTTCTGTAATTTTTACGGCTTTTTCGGCGGCGATTTTGAAGTTTTAAATGTAAACCAACTGAGTTGTACTGAGCATGATTTTTTTTATAATAATACTAATGTGTCGTAATTTCATATAATTTCAGTACTGTGAAGGTTTTTTTAAAATTTCGGAAAGAAAATCAGAAGTTGGGGATAATAAAATTGGAAAGGTATATGTCCCAACAAAGTGGGGAAAGTGGTATCAATCATTAAGAGAAGTGAATATGAAAATCAACCTGCAGAAAATCAACCTGCAGAATGGAACCTAAAAAAAATCAATGCATATGTAAATACAAAGGATTTGAAATGTGTTGTGAGAGGGACCGTAATGATTGAGGTAAGTTGTAGGCTTATTCATGTAAAAATAAAAAAGTTTCCTTAAAAACATTTTTATCCTCTCAGGGCATACTTTTTAAACCAGTGGAAAAAGACAAAACAAAGTGGAAAATTTTAAATCAACAATAATTGTTGATTGAAAACTGACCAGCCTAATGTTGACATTTTTCTTAATACAATAAGTAATAATTACTTACTGTATAAAGTAATTATTACTTTATACAGTACAATTTTTATCCATTTTTTCGTTCTAAACTTTAAAAGTTTAGAACGAATATGAAATAGGCGGGTTCCATCTATAACTATATATATATCTATAACTATCTATACCTATAACTATCTATAATATCTATATATAACTATTTGGAATATAAAGCTTATGCGGAAACGTTACAGAAAATGGTGGATATGATGCATAATGAATGGCATGAAACACAGTAGGTTTCTCTCCGTCCTTCACACCCGTTTCCTGAAAAATGAAAAATCAGTCCGGATTCCAACTTAATGCTGAAACCCGCCTATTCCAAATTGAGTACAATATTCCTGGAAAGTTTAGAACCAATCTGGAATAGGCGAGTTCCAGCATTAAGTTGGAAGACGGATTGATTTTCCATTTTCCAGGAAACGGGTGAGGGTACAAAATTTTTGAATGTGGTACTAAATTAGTACTAAATGAGTACAATATTTTAAGGTAAAATGCATTAGCCTAATACTACCGATTTTCTTATCTTTTTTATCGATCAAATCGAATTTTTTTTTCCTTCTTGTTATTCATATCATTGACTAACAAGGAAAACTGGGAACGATTCGATAAATCAAAATATTTCATAATTGGTTAGATTTCCCACATTTAATTGTCTCATACAAGGAGAAAAAAGTTCGGTTCCTGTTACTGAAATTTAAGTTGGGTCCTGTGAGATCTAAACATTTGAGTAGATAATACCGAAAATTTAGTATTTATTACTAAGAGTTCGTAATGATTAATAACGTTTAGTAATAATTACCTAATTTTTAGTATTGTCAACTCAAATGTTTAGATGTCACAAGCCCCAACTTAACTTAACTTTCAGTAACAGGAACCGAACTTTTTTTTCCGGGTAGCCAATTTAAGTTTGGTTTGGTCTTGACTTGTCTAAAACTTGTTGACCACCGAAAAATTTTGACTTTTGAAATAAAAAGAAAAATTTTAACTTTTGCCGTTTTATGATATATAATGGATCCACGATTTATTGAAAAATTTAAAATTTTTATAATAAATCGGAAATGTTGTATGATTCCAATTTCCCTTGTTATACAATGCCAAAAATAATCAATGATTAACAAGAGAAACTGCAGATTTATACCGCGATTTGCTACGGTCAATCAGCAATTTGTTATATAAAAAAAGGATTTTATACCAATTCTCTAATCCGCCAGTAGCTCAGATATATAAGAGGAAAAAAAAGATGAATTTTCAAGATTTTGGTTCTCTTTCCCGATAACAAACTCACGATTTATTATAAAATGAAAATTCTATAATATCTTTTTCCTCTTATATATCTGAGCTACTGGCGGATTAGAGAATTGGTATAAAATCCTTTTATTTTTATAACAAATTGCTGATTGACCGTAGCAAATCGCGGTATAAATCTGCAGTTTCTCTTGTTAATCATTGATTATTTTTGGCATTGTATAACAAGGGAAAATTGGAAGGGAAATTGGAATCATACAAATATTTCCGATTTATTATAAAAATTTTAAATTTTTTCATAAATCGTGGATCCATTATAGCATAAAATGGCCAAAGTTGAAATTTTTCATTTTATTTCAAAAGTCAAAATTTTTCGGTGGTCAACAAGTTTTAGACAAGTCAAGACCAAACCGGAGAGTTCTATTGTTTTCATAGACAAACTACTTGTTTACTCTTAAAAAACAATAGCGACGGTTTGTACAAGTTCGGACAAACATAATCAACTCTTTTGTTCAACCTGTCAACTGACTTGCTTCAATTATAAGATCATACCCAAGGTCAACTCATTAATTAGTTTAGTTTAAAGCTAAATTAAATCTTTTCTTGTTGATCATTGTTCACATGCAACATTGAACAACAAGAGAGAATGAAGATGAGAGAATATGGACCATGCAAAGGAGTGCGAACCAGGACACACAACGTTCGGCTCCACCTCCCCAACTGCAAAATGAGACACCTGTACGATCTCGTTCAGAACGAACTCCGATTGAACCTGAAGTGGTCAATATTTCTTCTCCTCCAGAACAAGACAATGAGCATATTTGTAAGAAATAAAAAATTCTCCGAAACCTCAAGATTACGATTTAATAATATTATTAAATCGTAATCTTGAGGTCGGAGAATTTTTTATTTCATACATTTATAAAACCTCAGACCCTACTACAAAGCAATGAGCATATTGTTCATAGTACACCTGAAAAGAAAGCAACTGTTGAAGATTGGTTGGAGCTACTTTCGCAGAACCAAATCAATCTCCAACAGACACTTGCGCTTCAGACTCTCCAGCAGAACGAGCTCTCTCGTACCGCTCATTCTGCCTCCCAGGTATCGCATCAACGTAAAACCGATGGTGAAGGCGAAAAGTTTTTCAAATTTATTAAGGAGTGCAAGGATAACAAGGTCACCTTCACAACTGAAAATGATAATGTAAATCAATTTCTTCGCGATGTACAGAAGTTCGCGAATTCATTTAACATGTCAGAAAAAGATAAATTAAACGCAATTCCCCACCTCTTACACACCACGATACTACCGATTTACGAAGCCAAATCTCATCTGGCCACGACGTGGTCCGAAGCAAGCCGTATCTTTTCGCCTTTACCATCGATTTTACGTTGATGCGATACCTGGGAGGCAGAATGAGCGGTACGAGAGAGCTCGTTCTGCTGGAGAGTCTGAAGCATGCCGTATCATAGACTCGTTCTTTCCCGAGGATAAAGAAAGAGCCCTTCGGAAAGAAATGTATGAACGTCGCCAAAATATGGGCGAACCATTCAATGAATACCTAGCCTGGATCCACAGGAAAAATCAATTTTTGAGAAAACCTTACACGGAGGTCAAATTGGTTGATATCATAAGATGCAATGCCCAACCTTTATTTATAAGGGCATAGGTACCTGGTGTGGCGCTAAATGGTGAAGATTATACTATTAGATAACGAAGAATATTATTACGTTATCCATTTCGCAATTGGAAAATATATGCCGTAAGTGCGAAGTCGCATCGGCTTCGACAGGGACTTCATTGTCATCCTCCACCGAAACAAAACAAATCTAACCAATCTATCAAATTGAGTGCTCTTTCCCCTAACGGAACTTCAAGTACCGTTGTTATCAATCCGCAAAGCTTTCCTCCTAAGCAGGAATTCTGTAAGTCAGAGCCAAAAGGTTCAATATGCAAATTAAAAATGTCCGCTAAGGGGCTGTACAAGTATTACGTAAGCACCTTAGGGGGGGGAGGGGGTCCTTCAGATGCTTACGCCAATGTTAAACCTCCATAAGAGGAAGCCTATTTTTGCTTATTAGGGGGGGGAGGGGGTCAAAAATCACCAAAATCATGCTTACGTAATACTTGTACAGCCCCTAAACGTTGTTTACCCATAACAAACGACCATCTTTAATTTGCATATTGAACTTTTTGGCTCTGACGTACAGAATTCTTAACTACCGGTGAGCAAGCGAGTAGTACATGGAAACCTAAAAATTCCACTCCTCAAGAGGACAAAACTCCTGGCAACAAAGGGAAACACGTTCGTTTCGCCCAGAACCATCAGCCGTTCTCCGTTGAATTAACTTCAGGAAGAAGAACGGACGGTTCAACTCTTCACAGATCTGGTCCTAGCTATCGAGAATTAGCAGAGCAATTGAAAAACTTGCAAGAACAATTAGCTAAGGCTAATGAACAACAAAAGAAGCCGGAAAACTAGAACTCTGTGTCCTAAACGTGGGACCGGACACAGAGTCCTGTAACTTTCCCACTCCTGTCCTGCCAAACCATCTTTCTCCACCTCAAAAAACAGAGAGGCGGGGGAGGGGGACAATAATGTCCAAAGAAGGGAAAACAGAGAAAAATCTTCTAAAAAATTAAATCCCATTTTTCCAAAGAAACGAGTTATACAAGAAAATGTGTAAGTGCATATGAAAACCTTCCACTTAGACAATCCGCATAGTGTGTTTTGTTTTTAAACGCTTTGTAAACAAATAAGTTTTGAATCAAAACAAACTATCTGGATTGTACAAGTGGAAGGTTTTCATATGCGCGTACACAATTTACCCATGTGAATTTTAAGATGACTCCTTCCATGAACTCCAGGATTGCGATATATGGGAGTTTAGGAGGAATCAGTGCATTGTTAATGTTGGACTGCGGTGCCTCTCATCAATATAATGATGAGCTATTAATTCCCGATTTGGAAAGAAAAGGCATAAACACAAACCGTACCAACTTGTACGGATTTTTAAACGAAAAATAATAAAATACTGAGACCATGTAAATGTTAAAACGTCCACATAAACGAAGTCATCTAAAGGGATTACTCCGTCTATGCGGATGCTCATATTTGAGATAATTGGCATACGATTAGACCAAATCTTTGAAGATTGAAAACGTCTACGTACCGTTCTTAACCTCCAAAGATTTGAAACCAAAGTAGAATAAAGATATTGACTTCACCTTTTTCCTTAATCCTTGTTACCTAGATTTGATTTGCTGGTCGTCGACGGAGCGGAGGTTTTGACAATCGTCGATTCGGGCCTCAATGGTCGCCTAGTCGTTCGTCCAATTGCATCCGACGTGGGATTTCATGAATTTTTCTTTTTATATTGAGTTAAATGCTAGCGAGCTACGCTAGGAAATCCCTTGTAGCGTTATTGGTCCACGCTCGTTGTTGAACTTTTCTTTTTTTCCTTAAGCTTATGGTTGGTTATTTTTTTTTCTTTCCTCCCCGCGTTTATTTTATATTTTGTTTCGAAAAGGGTAACGGTCCGCCGGCCCTATAGGCTCCCCCCCCCCAAATTGATAGGTATTTATTTTTATTTATTTTCCCTAACCTTTTGCACCCCCTCCCTCTTGTTTTTTTTATTCTATGCGAGCCGAAATCGTTATTTTTATTTTATAGATGGTTTCTGAAAGAAAATTTCGGAACACTCCTTTTTTTTTATCGTCTTATCGTCATTATGTTTTCCCGTCTCATTCCTGAGATTGCCCCTAATTTTTTTTAAAATATAGTTTTATTTTTGTTTTTTATTTATTTTATTCTTTTTTTTTTATATTTATTATTCACCCCCTCCCCTTCCTGACCTCCCTACGGTCACAAACTGGCGCCCAACGTGGGGCCATTTTGTGACCGTAGGGAGGTCAGGAAGGGGAGGGACTGAAAGTAGAATTGAACTAGAGAATAAAGGAAGACAACATAAACATGAACTAGATCTCCAATTTAAAATACATTTAAAATTACGAATCCGTAAAAACGTTACTTGTCGCGTGGACTTTTGGCGGAGACCATTTCCACAGACGCCTCATCATATTTTTCTACCAATCCACATAAAACTCCAAATTAAGATGGTCTATCTACGTAAGCGAGGTCATCTGATATGATTACGTTGCTTACGTGGATAGCCAATTGAGTCGACGGTCTTGCAATAATATAATCTGACAATTTCCTTACGTAATGAGCTGATTTCCCAATTAGGAAAATTCCGGTGAATTAATTGGTCTGAAACTATCCTGCAGTTTATATACAGGATATAATAATAGATTGCCAACTGATTTAGATCGAGATCTTGTTCTACCTGCTATTGGTTGTCCAAAGATTGAACAACAGCGATCAACGCGATGGACCTGACCTTTTCCTTAATTTATTTTTGGCGACCAGGTACGATCATGTCGAACGTATGATTAAAGTCGAGAAAAAAAAATGTGTACGTGCATATGAAAACCTCCCTCTGTACAATCCAGATAGTTTGTTTTGATTCGAAAACTTATTTGTTTACAAAAGGTTAAAAAACAAAACAAACTATGCGGATTGTATAAGTGGGAGGTTTTCATATGCACGTACACAAATGTGATCTTTCTGTCGATTCGATTATGAATAAACTTACGATTTACCGAATTCCTTTATGAGGCGATTTTAATGCAATTTAAAGCGAAAAAATTTTAATTGCCTTAATTTTTTTTCGTCCTCTGTGTAACCCTTTCGGCAGTCTCTGCGCGTGCGCATTCAGTTACACAGCAAAAGATTGCAGACGTGTAGACATTGCCGGCCTCCCAGAGACTTCCGTAAAGGTTTATTAGGGAACGGATTTTTGTAAATTGAGGGTAGAATATCGTACCGCTTTCAATTTCCAAAAATCCCATAAAATATCGAACTAATCGGAAATACCTTACTTCCGTTTTGCTCAGACATCGAAGACAATGTAATGCAAAGTCAAGTGTATAAAATCCATGAGCGAGTAAACCTTCTTATGAATTGTTCTTCGTATAATTTTTTATCTACAATCACCAATCTGAATTTCTCCTGCATTGCAATCCAGATAAAACACCCTACCATAGAGTCCCCTCAATTCCCTCGCTGAATGGACTTCCTTTCCGCACCTGATTCGGTTCCCTCATCGGTTATTAAACCGAATGAAAAGGTAAATGTATCGACGCATTTATGTGCTTCATCGATGATAACAAGGAAGGAAATCCACTTCCGAGTTAAACCCCTAAGAGAAAAGGGGGGGTCTACCCTTCGACAGTTAACTAATTCAATTTCGGACAAGTAAGCATCAACAATAACTAACAAGAAACTTTATCCTTACCAACAAATTGATCGATCAGCAGTAGAAAATAAGCAAGCCCACTCAACGAAATTCAAGGGACTTAAATTTTTAAGAAAATAAAAAAATAAAAATAAGAAAAAAAATCTCAACAAAAACAGAGATTTCCACGACCGGTAAGTGAAACTTGTGAGGGCGGGAAAAAACACTCAAAAAGAGAATGAAATATCGAGGACGAGCTCAAGTATGAAAATAATAGACCTCCTGACGTTATCAAATACAAAATAAATCGTGACATAATGATGCACTTGATGAAATCTCTCTAAAAATTTTCCCCGTCGTGGGTTCGAGCCCCGGAGTCCCATTTTACCCCCAAAGAAAATCACTCGGGCAGAAAGATGGGTCAGAAACGGCAAACTGATAAAAAGGCGCTTCAAGAGAGGATTCACCGGTGTCAATCCCGTCTCTCTTTTCCTTCGTTCCCTCGTTCTCCCCCCCACCTCTTCCCTTAAACACACACACACTCACAACGCACACATACACCTCTACATACACCCCTAGGGAAATCGTTTAAAAATACAAAAATAACTGGACAAGAGCACGCGATAATATTTCGAACTCACAGATCTACACTTAGGCGAAAAGCTCATGCGATGTCGATGTCTAACACGAACATCGTTTGCAGTCCATTTCACGTAAGAATGATTAACAGAAGGTCATCATCAAAGGGCTTTCGATAGCACGCATTCTGGCATTCCAAACCATTTTCTGAAAAGACCATTCAAAAAAAAAAAAAAAAAAAAAGAAGAGAAACCCTTTTCCGAGAGAGGAAAAAAAAAGGTTGTCCCGCAAAAACCTCCCCCAGTGAAATTAGACCCCGAAAAAAAAAAAAAAAAAAAAAAAAAAAAGAAGAAGAGGATGGTATTATTATTCGACCATAAAACATGAGATAACCATTTTTTGACTTTATCGATTTTTATTCGATCGTTAACGTCGTTGGCTATATTGGCTAATGTTCAATCAAATTACCCTTTTCGGGAAAAAAATCTTTTTTGTTTTTCGTGGGAGAAAGTGTGTTTTGTCTCCGAAAGTTTTTTTTATGTATGAAATGCAGGAGAAAAAGTTAAATAAAAAAAAATGTCATTGTGTCGAAACACGCTATATGGTTATAGTTAAAAAAAAAAATCTTTTTTATGACTTGTTGTTTTTTTTAATTCATTCGAGATATTATGTGGAAAGCATGTGAATGAGGAGAAGGGGGTTGACCGATTTATTTACAATTTTATACAGTTCGCTTTTTAAAGGGAGATGTTGTTTTAACAGGAAACTGATTCTACGAAAATTGGGTGCCTTCAAATATTAAAATATTTTTCGATTATTTTTTACCCCATCCCTAGGGTGGTCCTTATTTTATAAATTTTAGAATTTTTTTTGACACCCCCCCCCCCCCGGATTTTTCTATAGTAACCGAAATTTCGGTTTAGGGTTAATGGGTTTTCGGGGCTGCTGAATACGAATCTGATATCAGTTTCTTAAAATTCAAGATGGCGAAGTTAATATGGCGACTTTTACCCGCACTTGCTGAAGTTGACCGTTTTATATAAAAAATTTTATGTAGGGGTTTTTGAGGTCGCTGATTTCAAATCCGTCACAGTTTTTTTTGAAAATTAACATGTCAGATCTAGCAGGGCAAAACACCGCTCATAATGGCTTAAATACTTAAATTTGAAAGAAAAAAAAAATCCTGACGGATTCAATATCAGCTACCTCAAAAGCCCCTATATACCAATTTTTACGAAATTTCAGCAAGTGCGGATAATTTAACATAAAAAAACTTACAAAAAAAAAAAAAAAAAAAAAAAAAAAAAAAGAAGAAGAAGAAGAAGGATCGATTCAAAAATGGATCAATTTTATCAATTTTTTTTTTTTTTCTATTAAATTTTACTAAAGAGTAAAATTTTACTATAAAAGTTATTCCTAAACCGAAATTAAACTAATTTTACTAAAAAGTTATAAAATGACGGAGTAATCTAGGGTGCCCGGACGTTGCCGGGATGACGGTGGGCTACCGGATGGAAAAGAGAAGTAAACTTCAATTTTAGTACTTTTTTCTTAAATCGACTGAGTTTAAATGAATAGGGTGGGTCGAAACACGAGAATTTTTGAATTTGAAAACGCCTGATATGGGAATCGATGCCTTTTTATAATACTATTAACCCTAATTTTTTCCAGATTTTTTGAAGGACATCTTGAGGTCGCGCAATGACCTTGAAGGATTTGAAAAGCCCATGTAAGGGCAAAAAATAAAGACTTTTTTTTTTTTTGCTGAATAAAGTATCGGAAATTTTGCGTAGATTACGAATATGATGTCCAAAATTCATTTTAAATGAGTGCGGTTTTTGAGCTTCAGGTCTATTTTCTGAACACTGAAAGTCTTTAGATTTTTTTCCCTTTTAGCTTAAAAACTAAACTAAACACAAAAATGAATTTTGAACTTCGTATTCGTAATCTACGCAAAATTTCCGATAGAAAGCGATACTTTTTTCAGCAAAAAAAAAAAAAAAAAAAAAAAAAAAAAAAACTCCTTTATTTTTTGCCCTTATACTGTATGGGCTTTTCAAAAACTTCAAGGTCATTGCACGACCTCAAGATGGCCTTCAAAAAATCTGAAAAAAAATGAGGGTTAATAGTATTATAATAAGGCATCGATTCCCAAATCAGTCGTTTTCAAATTCAAAAATTCGCGTTTTTCGACTCACCCTATTAATCAAAACACCACATGATTTTGGGCGGGAAAACCTGAGAATGGAATTATGACAAAGAATCATGGAACCTCGAAGAAGAACGGAATAAAGGATGTTCGGTGAATTTGGAGTTTACTTTTTTTCTCTGTTTGGTGTAGGGATGGACGCAACAAATTTCAACAAAATTTTGATAAATTTGCTCTGATTTTGGTTCTGGACCTGTAAGACTCTAAGAATTCAAAATCTAAAATTTCTTGTTCAAGAATTTTGCTTAAGATGCAACAAGATCTTCTGAAATCTTGGGAGATCTTGAGCAAGATTCTCGAACAAGAAATTTTATATTTTGAATCCTTAGAGTCTTACAGATCCGGAACCAAAAGCTGAGAAAATTTCTCGAAATTTCGTTGAAATTTGTTGTGTCCATCCCATTTCATCAACTTTGGTATTGATTAAAAAAGCCTGATCCGAAACCTCTTCCAGTTACAATTTTTCAGTCTGATCCTGATCTGATTTTTATATCTGATTTCATGTAGATCCTCTCAAGATATATTTGGAGCGGCGATTTTCGCTGTTATAATAAAAGTCGCCATATTAACTTCGCCATCTTGAATTTGATAAATTGATATCAGATTCGTATTCAGCAACCCCGAAAACCCCTAGATATACAGGTTTATGAAAATAACGCGAAATTCAAAATTTCATCCGCCATGTTGGATCCGCCATTTTGAATTTTCCAGTATGGACAACTGATTTTAAATTACACAGAAAACCAAAGCTTCTGGCGCCCAGATCCATTTTATACCTTTTACCAACGCTTGAGATGGCAATTATGTCCGCTTTTCTCTTTACTAGGGACAACTGTGGGACGGCCTCAATGTGTTAAAAAATTCTATTAGTGAAAAACCGTTTCAGCTGGCGAGGGGCACCCCATCGCTTTTCAATTTTCCTTTCCTGTAAACTCAGAAAAAAAAATGGCTAAGGGTGCAAATTCACCATGGAATGTTGGACCAACATGTTGGTACAACAAGTTGGACAAACATGATATACCAACTTGTTGGAATGTTGGAGGAACAGTTGCATCAACTTGTTGGAGAAACATTCCACACTAATTTTGGCGTAGAAGTAAATTCTGCAATAGTAGATTCGTTCGTTGCTGGTTGTACCAACATGTTAGTACAAAACACACTATGAAATGTTGGATCAACATGTTGATACAACAAGTTGGGCGAAAATGTTGTACCAACTTGTACCAACATGTTTGGCAAGCGAACAAATCGACTATTGCAGGATTTACTCCTACGTCGAAATTCAAGTCTTGGCCAACAATATGGTACAACATGTTGGTCCAACCAGTATATGTTGGTCAAACATTCCATAGTGACTTTGCACCCTAACGCGAAAACAATAAAAAATATCTTGTCAAGAAACAACCTGTACGGTGTCATGAAGCATTTGTGTTTTGCTCCGAAACATTCCGGTTTTGTTGCAAGACAAAACTTGTTCAAAAAATTTCCTTTTCCTGAGTGCATTGCACCCAGACTTTTATTTTTAATAATGATGAAATCGTCTCGTTTATTTCCTTTACGCTCGAAGGGATTGAACTTTTTTTTTTTTTTTTCGCAAGTGCCCTACTTCGAAAAAAATTACCAGTTGCCAATTCTCCGTCGCTCATTTTCCCCATTCATTCGATCGCTAACTTTTCAAATCCACATTTAAAAAAAAAAAAAAAAAAAAAAAAAGAACAAATCATTACCCAAAAGCATTGCTGCATCTGGCATAACCGATGAAAAGCCTTTTGAACATTCCTTTTTTTACCTCAGGCCAACCTACGAAAAAAGAACCCTTAAAAAATTCGAAAGGGGAAAAAAAAGTAAAAAAAAAAAAAATCATTTCCCTTATTTTGTTGGGAAAGAATAAATTATTCAGAGATAAAGGTTAAAGAATTCATTGTTTTCCGATATTATCGTTAGAGTACAAGGTGATATATTGCCATGTCTATATTGTTGTGAGAAATCGAGTGTAAGACTAGTTAAACGTTTTCTTTATTCCTTAAAAATTTATTGCATTTATTATTTCTTTTTTTCCTTCTCTTTTTAACGGTTAGCTGTGATTTTTCCGATATCGGTTAAAATTCCCCCGATAAGGAAGTTTTCCCTCTCGAAAGCGTAATTAAACGGGGTTCTTATCTCTTTCACGAAAAAAAAGAGAAAAAAAAAAAATACGATGGGAGAAAAAAAAAAAAAAAAAAGTCGGGGGGATAGTAAAGTGCAATAAAAGATGTAATTTTTTTTTTTTTTTTTTTTTTTATTTATTCCCCGCACGAAAGCGACTCCGGAACGCAAAGGATTTTGAACTGCATTGTATACATAAGCTAGTTAATATTGTAAGCGGAGTTCGAAGTTAGAATGGGTAACTTCTTGTCTAATTTAAATGGAATGTTTCCGTGTAATACTGTTGGAAGAAACAATTAGTTTGGAAACTTAAATTAAGACAAACCGTTTGAAACCCCACGCTAATCACCACAACTTGAAAACAATACGGACATTGTACGGGATTTCCCCCAAACCAAAAAAAAATTTACTCTTTTTTTTTGTAGGGGAAAAAAAAAGATAAAAATGTGTGTGTGTGTGTGAGAACTCAAAGTATGGAAAGTCAAAACCAGAAAAAAGCAGGAGAAGGAAGTGACGAAGCGCCGGCATGTCTGCCGGAAAAGGAAACGAAGGGATAAAAGAAATTCTCGCAGAAAAACTCTTAATGGCGAGAATGCAAAGGAAATTACAGTCTAAGAAGATGAGGTTCCGACTTGATTTTTTACTGCGAGTGTAGCCGTATGAGAAAGCTCAGAAAAAAAAAAAGAAAAAAAAGTGAGGAAGAAAAACAGGTTTGGTTTTTAACAAAATACTTTTTTTAACCTTTAAGAATGGAGAAAACATAAGTTAGGGAGATACAAGGTGACCTAAAAAAAGAACTTTTTTTTTTATTCAAAAGAGTAAATGCGATTTGATGGAAAAATTAGAGAATCACATGATTTTTTTTAAAGGGTGTAAAAAATATTTATTTGTTTAATACACGCGGTTAACCAGATCCAGTCCAAAGGTTTTAATCGTAAGGTTAAAAGACTTAAATGATGAAAATTATAGAAAAAAATATTTTGGGAAACTGTCCATTGCTGACATTTCGTGACCTTAGAGCCATAAGGTCTGGTTGGTTTTACTTCTTTTTTGACGTAGGACACTACGACTTGGGGCTCGGTCCTGGGGAAATCTATCCGTCCGGGTGCGTTCTGTTCGTACCAAAAATTAATAGTTAATCATTTTAATATTAAAATTTTAACTTCGAAAATTTTAAATAATATTTTGACCATTTTTTTTCACTTTTGGCCTGTTTTAACAGTAAAATAGGGTTGTTTCACATAATTAAATTAAATTTTTTAAACCGCCTAAAAAGTTAAGGTTCTAGTTCCTTTACATAACCGGCCGGTCAGCCGGGCGGTGAAAATTTTTTAACAATAAAAAAAGTTTAATATATTTTTTTTTTAAATTCGGTTTTTCACACATGAAAATGACATCGGATCGCACTGAAACCGTGGCAAAACGTTTTGTTATGCTTAAAAGGTAAAGATTCGCTATTGGAATTGCATGAAAAAGGCTTTATGGTTCCTAAATTTGATAATTTTTTTAAATGTTTTCGAAAAAAAAATAAGACCGCCATTTTTCTTTTTGTTGTTGAAACAGTTCGCGAATTCACCGCTAGAGCGCTGCACTAGTCTCTCGGAAACAAACATTTTTTTTTTTTTTTTTTTGCTGCGAAAACATTTAAAAATTATGAAATATAAGAACAATTAACTCTTGTTCATGCATTTAATATCGTGGATTTTCATCTGTGAAGATAACTAAACGTTTTGGTACGGTTTCGGTGAAGTTAGACCCCGTTTTCATGTATAAAATATTGGATTTAAAAAAAAAATTTTTAATATTTTTTTATCGTTAAAATGTATACACCGCCCGGCTAACCGGCCGGTTATGTAAACGAACTAGAACCTTTAGAGGAAAAAATAAAAATGCATTCTGAGTTGTAATTTTTTTGTTTTAACTTGTCATTAGCTCAAAAAAAAAAAAAAAAAAAAAAAAAAAAAAAAAAATCGGGCGAAAAATTGATGCATTTGAAACGATTTCGAAAAGCGGGACAAAAACAAACGGCCTTCTTTTAACCAATTGTTGTTATCGTTCTGTTATTTGCCTTCAGCGCATAATAAGAAATACATAGTCGCTAATTCTCAAGGTGCAGAACGATAAAAACAATTAGTTCAAAAAAGGCCATCCCGCTTTTCGAAATCATTTCAAATGCATCAATTTTTGGCCCAATTTTTTTTATTTTTTTTCAGCTAATGAAAATCTGGAACTAAAAAATTCCAACGCAAAATGCTTCCGTATTTTTTTCTCGAATTTTTGAAGCGGTTTAAAACATTAAATTAAATTGTGTGAAACAACCCTATTAGACGACATGAACAAAAGCATGGACTTTAAAAATTTCTTGTAAATACTTTCAAAAAAGTTTAATTTTAAACAATATTTTGACAATTTTTTTTTATCTTTTGTCCATTTTCCTTTAGCCAAAAATATGAGCCAAAGCAATGTTCTAATATTAAAATTTTAACTTTGAAGACTTTAACTAAAATTTTGACTGGTTTTTTTCAACTTTTGACCATTTTTTTTTGAAGTTTTTTTCGTGCCAGGAAAAAAAAAATATATTGTTATCAAAAAATTCGAATATTTTGATTAAAAACGAGAAAAACAAATGCTTTGAAATTTTTGATCGTTTCATTGTTTAAATTTAACAATATTAGGACAGTACCTCAAAGACGTAGTCATACTTAGGGATATGCCCCCATATCCCAGGGTTCAAATTCACTATGGAATGTTAAACTAACATATTGGTACAACAAGTTGGACCAACATGTTGCACCAACTTGTTGTACCAACATGTTTCACAAACGAACAAATCGACTATTGCAGAATTTACTCCTACGCCGAAATTAGTGTGGAATGTTGGTCCAACAAGTTGGTATAACATGTTGGTCCAACAAGTCGAACCAACATGTTGGTGCAACATTCCATAGTGAATTTGCACCCTAGGAGTAAATTCCGCGATAGTTGATTCGTTCGCTTGTAGTCGATTCGTTCTTTTGTCAAACATGTTGGTACAACAAGTTGGTATAACATGCTGGTCCAACCTGTTGTACCAACATGTTGGTCCAGTGAATTTGCACCCTAGGAGTAAATTCTGCAAGAGTCGATTCGTTCGTTTGTCAGACGTGTTGGTACAACATGTTGGTCGAACTTCTTCAACAAACATGTTGGTCCAACATTCCATACTGAATTTGCAGGCCCAGTATGGTTTTCTTACAAACAAAAATGATCGAGTTTTTGGTTTTTACGGGGCTTTTCCGAACTAAAAGCTCGATGAGGCTCGCTTTCCAGTCGGGTAGAAAATTTGAAAAAATTCAGGGAAAGTTTTCTCATAAAAATAAAAAAAGTTAGGGGGTGGTACCTCCAAAAATCCAAACTTCCCAAAATAAGAACCATCCTAATGTCCAGGCTTCAAATGTGTTTTGCTTAAGCAAAAAATCTCTGGATTGGAGCCTTATTTATTTACACCACGTGGCCTTAATAAATATCTTAGTTCTAATCCAGAGGCCTTTTTTCTGAATTAATCCTAGGAAAAGCGCTCGTCGCAAAAATATATTTTTACTTTCCTCTAATTTTGGACCTCTCTCGGAAAAGTTACTAACCGGAAAAGTTACTTAAAATGTTTCGTTTCCGAACAAATACATTTTGTTATGAATACAAGTTTCACAGGCTTCTGAGCGCCAACTCCCATTCGGTACCTTTTCAAAAAGACAAACCCAATTTATTAAAGATTAAATATTAATTCACTGTTTGAGAAAATACTTACATAATTTTTTTTTTATCATCTTCCCCAGCGTACGATAAAAAAAAATGCAGGAGGATTAAATTTCAGCTTAATGGAATGTTGAGGACTGAGTAAAAAATACGAATCCTCTGGGTTTTTTTTTTCCAAGATCCCGAGATTTATTTTTTCTGTGAATTTTTTTTTTAAAGCTCTCGGTGATTGCCGTTTTTGATAACTGCTGACAAGCAACTGTCACTAGGAGAGGTATTTTTTTTTCCGTTTGGAATGAGGGGGTGGATTCTTGACAGGAAAATGTCCGACTGAGTAATAATTTCCAATGATTCAATTATAATGTTGACGACCACATGTTAATGCGACGTATTTTTTTTTTTTTTTTTTCGAAAAATGTTTTTTTCCCCCGCGATAAGATTTTTTTATTTTCCCTCCTGGTTGTTTTCAATTTTGATATCGTCATAATTAAGCCCCCCAAAGGCAGCGATCATATAAAAATGATTCAATCGAGTGTTATGAATAAAACATTGAATAAAGACCCGGTTGGCAATTCAATTTGGTAGAGATATATAGGTACATAAAAAGTTTGGATTTGACAATCTGAATAAATCCAATGAACCGATGAATTGATGTATTCCCAATACTCGAAATGAGACAACAACAGCCGAACACAACAGAAAAAAAAAAAGAAAAAATAAATAAATAAATCCCGAAGCTCTTCGTTTTGACAATAGAAAACTGGATATACCCCCTCATCAATTAAATATTTATTTCTGTGATGTACGTTTTTTTTTTTTTTTTTTTTTTTTTTTTTTTTTGTGTGTGTAGAATCTCCCTAATGCCGGCCTGTTCTTGGAATTTTTTTTTCGGTTGTTTTTCATTAAGAGAAATGATTTTTATTTTTTGATCTGAGCGAAGCCGATCATGTTTAAATTAATTCCTTTACCCTAGGCATCAATTTTAATATTAATTAAGAAATATGATTTACAATCAGGTTTTTATTTTTATTTTTGGATTGAAGTCTTTTTTTTTTTTTTCTTATCTTTTCAGCTTTCATCTTTAGATAGCTTAAAGGATAAAGCAACAGCCGTGAAGGCTGCAATCTGTGGAAAAGCTCTCTACCGTGGAAAAACATTTGGTGATGTTGAAAAGTACGATTTTGAGTTGAAAGGCGCTTACAAATGTGGGGAAAAAGAAAGTATAAAAGGGGCCTGTTTAAGGTCCGAGGAAACTGGTTTGGACCGTTTCCGAGCAGGGAAGAGAGCTTTTTTGAGCCTCTTTAATAGGGTGGAATTGAAAAACAGAATTATTTAATTTGAAAATCCACCACCGCGGAAAAGTTGAATTTTAGCCTCCGTATTAACCCCAATTTAACCCCCGTATTAACCCTCCGTATTAACCGCAATTTTTTTCAGATGTTTTGGAGGCCGATTTCTGCTACTCCTAAAGGCCTAAAGTTTTTCAAAGTCTCATAAGGGACGAAAATATTAGAGCCGTATTTTATTGCGAAAGAGTTTATTTTCTATCGGAAATTTTAAATATAAAGTCAGTTTTACAGTAATTAAAGCCATCTATAAAAAAAAAAAAAACATTTGGGTTTGTCCCTACGCAACGTGCGTGGAGAAAATTTTTGAAAGGCTCCATTTCTTTTTTGTTAAAATTTGAAGAAAATGTGTTGCTATGTCCAAAAAAAAAAAAAAATATTTTCTCGATCGTTTTTTAATTTTAAATCAATATTTTTATTGTTTTTAGCTCAAACCATATTTTCCATAAAAAATTGCCTAGATTTAGAAACTTTCTTCGAAAAATCTAGGAAACTAGAATAAAAATAAAATAAAAATTCCCAGGGCAGAGAATTTTCTTTAAAAAATTCCTCCGGTCAAATGTTTCCCTTAACGACAATTCTCTTAAAAAAAATCCACATTTTCCACGTCCGAAATATTTTTTCTGTAGAAAAAACATTTTTGGAATGGGAAGGGAGCCTTAAAAGCGCTGACGGAAAAAATAATAATTTTTTTTTCCGACATTTTTTCTGTAGAAAATGCAAAAGATCTTTTTTTCGACAGAAAAAATATTTCCGATGGGGAAAATATGGATTTTTAAGGAAAAATTTGAAAAAAAATTTTCCTGAAAAAAAAAAAAAAAAAATTGTACAGGAAAAGATTTTTGGAAAAAAAAAAAATTCGAATGGGAAGTGAGCTCTAAAAGCCCTAATGAAATATTCAATTTTTTTTTCCGACATAAAAAAAAATTATCGAATGAGAATGAGTTTTAATGGCCAAAATGTCAGAAAATGTCAGTTTAATATTTGCCGTTTTTTGCTCATAAATAAAAAATGGCTTCAATTTCTGTAAAGTCATCTTCATTTTTAAAATTTTTTATAGAAAATGAACTCTTTTGCACCAAAATACGGCTCTAATTTTTTCGGCCCTTAATAAACTTTGAAAAACGTTAGGCCTTTGGAGGCAGCAGATATCGGCCTCCAAAAAAATCCGAAAAAAATTAGAGTTAATACGGAGGCTAAAATGCAACTTTTCCGCACTTTCAAATACAAAAATTCTTGATTTTCGATTTACCCTAGTCTTTAGGCACACATTGTACTGTCAGTCAGCCGATCGCAACAAGTACGACTTTGATACTTTATTTTTCTCGAATTAAGCCGAAAAAAATATCCTATTCGAAAAAACGTGCTTGCCCCATTTAATACATTTTTTATTGCACCATCCGCTTTTTAAATCCCTCGCCGATAAACCAGATAATTGTCCATAGCGATTACAGAATGAACAACTTGTTAACGGAATATGACAGCACGTGCGGCAATAACACGACGACAAAACAATATGACCAACAGTCGGGAATGACAGTGGCATCAACCGCTAAAACGATCACGAACGGAAAATCGAATCCAATATCGGGAATTTCCCTCCACTCCCCCGCCTTCGAAAAATAAAAAAAAAAAAGCCTTTTTTGCCGCATAATAATACGCGGCCTGACAAAAATCTTAAACAGAAAATATTTCATTCCTGACCCATGCAAACTTTCCCATTAATTTTCTGTCATATTTCACACTTTAAAAACTGACGCATATAAACCCATATATTATCCGTATTACTTTATTCACTTTGTTCTACTACACCGTTTTTGAAAGATTTAAGGGTCCGAGATTAAACAAGGATTTGGCTCCCGATTCCTCTTAAAGCATGTTTTAAAATGATGGGTTGAAGGCAAGTTACGTACACACTCGCAATTACTAATTCAAATGTAGAAAAGGGGGGGAGAGAGTGAGAGAGAGAGAGAGGCCTTGATGAAGATAATTCTATACCCCGAACAAAAGGAAAAGGTTTTCGAGAAAACGTGAAAGGAGAAGACGATTTAACTTGCAGCAAGATAACAAACATACAAACAGACAACTTTGAAAAGCCAAGTTATAATTTAATCGATTCCTTAAGTTGCAAAACAAACAATATTTGTTTTGCAACTTAAGAATCGATTTCATTGTCATCCGACTGTGAGAAATAAACTACCAGTTTATTTAAAAAAATTTTTTTAGCAATCATTTCGCAAAATCCTATAACCAGCTAAAAATTATTCCGAAAAACTTAGGAAAAAATATATTCCCCGAAATGGAACTTAAAACCAAATGACATGCCCAGTCTTCATCTTCAAATTTTCAACTTTTTAAATTTTAAATTTTTTAATTGCTGAAAATTTTTTAATCTTGTCAGATCAAAATCCGTTCGTTAGGATCTAAAGACATACCCAATTTAAAGGTAGCCCATAGCATTTAGAATTTTTTAAACTTAAAAAATTCCTTAAAGGGCAAATTTACTGTGTAATGTTGGACCAACATGTTGGCACCACAAGTTCGACAAACATGTTGTACCAACATGTTTGACAAAGGGTGCAAATTCACTATGGAATGTTCTACCAAAATGTTGGTACAACAAGTTGGACAAACATGTTACACCAACTTGTTGGAATGTTGTACCAACTTGTTCGATCAACATTCTACACTAATTTTGGCGTAGGAGTAAATTCTGCAATAGTCGATTAGTTCGCTTGTCAAAAATGTTGGTACAACAAGTTCGTCCAACATTCCAACAAGTTGGTATAACATGTTTGTCCAACTTGATGTACCAACATGTTGGACCAACATTCCGTAGTGAATTTTCACCCAAACGGACGAATCGACTATTGCAGAATTTACTCCAAGGGTGCAAATTCACTATGGAATGTTGGAACAACATGTTGTACCAACATGTTGATTCGTACATTGGTACAACATATTGTAACAACTTGTTGGATCAACATTCCATACTAATTTCGGCGTAGGGGTGTAAATTCACTATGGAATGTTGGACCAACATGTTGGTACAACAAGTTGGACAAACATGTTGTACCAACTTGACGGACCAGCTTGCTGTACCAACACGTTTGACAAACGAACGAATTGACTACTGCAAAATTTACTCCTACAACGAAATTAGTGAGGAATGTTGGTCCAACAAGTAGGTACAACTAGTTGGTTCAATTTGTTGTCCAACATTCCATTTTGAATTTGCAGCCTTAAAAAGGTTTTTTTTTAATTTTTTTCTTTTTTTTTTTAAATTCAAAGACTCTTTATTTGAGGATATAGAAATTTAAAATTTTTAGTTTGGAGGTGCGTTCGTCAAAATTCAAACGTTTGGCCACCCTAATCACCATCACAAATATTATTGGAGATAGCCGGTTTCGATTGCATTTACGTATCACAATCTGCCGTGTTTGTGTTAAAACTTGTTGCCACTTGATTTTCAAAAAGCAATCGAAACGTACTATCTCCGATTATGTTCATGACGGAGATACTTCAGTTGACCTCCGGCGCACGGATTTAATTAAATATCGTCAAAAATTTTTATTCTAATTTTGAATGTTTCATGATTCCTTATGCTGAGGTTATGGGACCAGTCGAAATCCTTAAAACAACGAACAGCTATTTTACTGGCGCAAAAAAAAAAAAAGTTTTAAAAACATTTTCTTACCTTTTGATAAGACCGTGATGACTAGCAACACTGCCCCCCACGTAGCATCCATTACGCCATATCTGGAACACTCTGAAAAAAAAAAAAAAATTACCGTAAGTTTCTTTTCTTTTTTTTTTTTGAAAATTGAATACGTAAAAGTGTAAAAACCAAGTCGGATTTCAAAGGGGTCACGATTTAACATGCATCACGAGAAACAAAGTAGGAAGAGTTAAGTTTGTTTAAGTTGGGTAATATACGATGCCCCAGAGTGTAAGAGGCGCGTGGCCTAACTCCCTCCGGCGCGATAAAAGGTGAAGGTGCTTTTCCTGAGCTTGCGAAAAATCGCTTCAAAAACGCTTTTCACTCCCTGATTCAATTAATTTTCGGCGGGAAATTTACTCGCGACCTTGAAAAAAAAGTCGAACTCATTCTCTTTCGCGTTTTTGTCTACGAATGTCATATCAACCCGAAATATCCCCCCTCCCCCCTTCCCCTCCATACGAAACCATATAAAGGGAGAGGAGCTTTCAAAATTAAACTCGACTAAAAGTTTCAAGTAAGATTTACCCGAAACTTTCTGAAAGATTGTTGCTCCTTTAAAATTAATTTTGTATGAATTTATTGCTAATAACAATAATTGAAGTTGATTAAAAACATTATTGATACAAACTTTAATTAATGAAGTTTTGAAATAAAATTAATGTTATGGCTTCAAGGATTATCTTATATTACCTATTCTAAGACAATTCCAGAAAATCTATTAAACGGTTTAACGAGGAATGTGCTCGTTAAAAGGAAACAAAATCGGAGGCGGATCCAGGAACTTTTTTTTTTTTTTAGGGAGGGATCGAGACACGATCCGTTTCTTAACAATCGATCTGAGAATAAATATTTAAACCGACAAAATTATGTTATTTTTGTTCGGGAAATCTCTTTCCCTCCCCTCCTCTATCAACTCCTCCTGTGATAAAAGAGCGGACGTCAAAATAATTTACGGTTACGTTTTATGCACAATTTTTGGAATCAAAATATATTATTTTCAACGTGTTGAAATTTACAAGCTCATAAATTTTTCAAAGTGTCTTTTCTTTGAAAAATTAGTACCTTTATATTTTGAATAAAAAAAAAACCTAAGGTAATAATAAGTTTTTTTTTTTTTCTTTTTCCGAAGAAAATCGTTTTGGAAAATGATATTGGAATAAACAACTATTTGAGAAAATTGAGAATGACTCTGACATTTCCGTGGAAAAAGATATTTAGGGAAAAGTTAATATCGCTCTCGAAGGAATTGCTCATTTTCACTTTTGATATTTCAGTTTCTTTTTTAGCAAGCAACGATCGTTTTGGTTAAGGCAAGTTGCATTTGACTAGACGGAAACTTCAAATTGTAATAGCGTCGGTTAGGCCGCTAAAACATGTTGCAGTAACATGTTGAGACAATTCAACTTGTTGCAGAGTTGGAAACACGCTCCCGGCAAGTTACTCAACATAAAAAACATGTTGCGCAACACTGAAAAATTAAAAAATAAAATTTGTAAATGTTGAGCAACGTGTTGACAACATATTTCTAAGGCTGCAACATGTCGAGCAACATGTTACTGCAACATGTACGGAAGCCCTGGAGGCTCAAGTATCTATGGTTTCTTTTATCGTTTGTTCCAGAACAAACAATGTCTGTTGCGACAAACAATGTCTGGTTCATTGCTTGTACCGGAACAAAGAACGATTAATAAGTAAATTGCCAGTTCCGGAACAGAAAATGAATTTAAAATTGTCAGTTCCGGAACAGACAATTAATAATAAATTATCTGTTCCCAAACAAGCAATGTTTGTTCCGGAACAGGAAAGGAATTTAAAATTGTCAGTTCCAGAACAGACAATCAGTAAAGAAGCAAACAATGTTTGCTTGCAAGCAATGTTTGTCCCGAGCAAACAATGTTTGATCCGGAACAGGCAATTAACTTATTAAACGTTGTTTGTTCCGAAACTGGCAATTTTTGGTTTATTGTTTGTACCGGAACAAACAACGATTAATAAGTAAATTGCCAGTTCCGAAACATACAGTTTTTTTATTTTATTTTTAACGGGATATGGATCATTTTATTAAGAAAGTCACGCTTATATGATCGTGAACTATATATGCTAAACATAGGAAATCAGTTGAAAAGTTAAATCGAAGTGGCGAAAGATGGAATCGAACCATCGACCTCTCGTTTTCATGACGATTGCTCTACCACTAAGCTACTTCGACAATCGATTCAACCTTCAACTGATATGGCACTTGGTGCCATATCAGTGAAGATCAGTATCAGTCACATGGCTCAAGTGCCATATCAGTTGAAGGTTGAATCGATTGTCGAAGTAGCTTAGTGGTAGAGCAATCGTCATGAAAACGAGAGGTCGATGGTTCGATTCCATCTTTCGCCACTTCGATTTAACTTTTCAACTGATTTCCTATGTTTAGTATATATAGTTCACGATCATATAAGCGTGACTTAGGTCGACTTGGCATGGCTGGTCTCGTAACGTGTGGCGAACAACGAAGTTAAGCTTCTGAGTTCGCGGCGCAAAATACGGATTGGTGTGACCATCGAAACCTCGCTCTATCTAGCGGAGTAAGTTGGAACTTACTAGTTTATTAGCATGGCAGGCGCTGGGTAAATTTCGGTGCTAATATAACAGTAGTTCCACATAAGCTAGACATGACGTGCTTACACAAGCGAAATTTTAACAATTGACATGAAATTGAATGTTAACTATGTAAATATAAATGTAAATAAATGTTAATTGTGCCGTGTGCAGTTGGTCGATGACCCTTCTATAAGGTTAATTCCAAAAATAGAAGTAAATGTTATTTATTTATTTATTTTTTATTATATAAGCGTGACTTTCTTAATAAAATGATCCATATCCCGTTAAAAATAAAATAAAGATTATCAATTAGGATCGAAAATAAAAATATCTGAAAAATTATACAGTTTTTTATTTGCTAATTTTCTTCGTCGTGCGGGATGACGGAATCAACCGTTAAAAAAAATAATAGTTGTCTACGTCCTTGGGGAAAAACAGTCTTAGTTTCGGAAATTTTTTTTTTCATTATCTGATTCGGAACAGAAAATGAATTTAAAATCGTCAGTTCCAGAACAGACAATCGGTAAAGAATTGTCTGTTCCAGAACAAGCAATGTTTGATCCGGAACAGGCAATTAACTTATTAAACGTTGTTTGTTCCGGAACAGACATTGCTTGTACGGAAGCCCTGAAGGTTAAAGTAGCTATAGTTGTTTTTTATTGTTTGTTTTATTGTTTGTTCCAAACAAAAAAAACAACCATAGCTACTTGATCCTTCAGGGCTTCCGTTAACATGTTTTAGCGTGAAATTTCGGCCTTATAACAACAATATATATGCAGTATATATAGCAAAAATTAAACCGCAAAAGCGTTTAATTAAATGTATGTACTGTACAATGTGACAGAAGATAGGATATTCCATTTTCCACCAGAATTTGATAACGGCCAATTAGTTACGGTTGCATCAAGACCTACAAAGTGTTCAGCAAATAATAGAGAAGACTTTATTAGGATTCGCAGCACAGTAAGATACTGACTAATTGACTGGATCCCATAGCACTAGGAGAACTGATTTAAGTCCATCCAAGCAACGTAACTTCTTATTAAAACCCGACTTTACAAAATTGGAGTCGCATTTTGTAATTATTGAGATGTTTCAAGGGTTGACAACATTTAATTGCGTCGTCTGCTCAAATAATTTTTGAAAGAAATGGGATAAAAATTAAGAGAAGACATAAGTTAATATTAAAACAATGTAAAACTTAAGAAATGCGATTCCATTTTGTAAAGTCGGGTTTTAAATAAGAAGTTACGTTGCGTGGATGAACTCGGAAGCCGAGCTGTTGAAATAAGAAAAATTTTGAATTCCGTGCGTCGGAGGTCAACGAACGCATCTCCACCTTAAATATGATTTGAGATTAAGTCTGTTTTGATCGCTTTTTTTCCGACTTTGTTTTGGATTTAGTTAAACAACCATAGGCCTATACATATTTTTTTTTAGTTTAATTAACTTTTTGGTCGCAGACTTTAATTATTTCGCAGTTTATTTGACATTGCGGTCAGAAACACAGCTTTTATAGGAACTACTTTTACAATGAGGCTAAGATGACTGTATTGGTAGTTCCTACAATCCCTGCTAGAGGGAGGGAGTGTCGGTGGTCACCCATCGACTAACTGGCCGCTATCAATGCTGCTTAACTTTATTGACGACGATGCCGCTAGACGGAACGAGTCACCACTCCGACCTTTAATTGCTGTCAAAAAGTATGTGAACCGTACGTTTTTACTCGCATGTATTATGTTGGCATGAACTTGTGGTCACATCATTTTGAGAAACAATGAAAACATATAATCACCAATCATATTCACGATAGAGATACGTTAGTTGACCTCCGGCGCACGGAATTAATAAGCTAAATAGTAGGTTCCAAAAAGTGAGAAAAAACCAAATTACTGTAACAATGCTTATTTCTATTCTATCGGTATTTTGCTTCAAATGCTTTCAGAGTTGGCCAAGTCAAAATTGGCATTTCAGGGTTTATTGCCTTGATATTTTTCACGATTACAGGGGTCATCTTCCATAGGGTGGCCCTAACTTTACGATTTTTTGAATTTCGGAGAACGCACCCCGTAATTCTTTTGTAGTAACCGAAAGAAGATTCCCTAAATTTTTTCAGAGCTCTTGGACGTCGTTTAGCCGTGCCCCCGGCTAATCAAAAATCTTATTTTTATAAAAAAATTTTATTTTTATAAAAATTTAAAAAAAAATTTAAAAAATTAAAAAAAAAAATTAAAAAATTTAATTTTCGTGTGAAAATTGTCATTTCATATTCGAATTTTTACGCAGATCACGAAAATAAAGTTAAAATTTATTTATGATAAACGATTATTTTGCTAGAGGACAAAAATATGAAGAATTTCGCAAAAAAATTGTTGCTATAGCATATTTTGCTAATTTTTTTAATAATTTTGGCCTCTATCACAAAAACCGTATAATCGGTTTAGAAAACAACTATTTTTGCATAAAAATAAAATTTTTGATTTTTCGATCTTTACGAGAATTTCGAAATTTTTAGGTCACAGGGGACACGGATAAAAGAAGTCCAAAAAATCTTAAAAAAAAGGGGATCTTCTTTCGGTTACTATAAAAGAATGTGTGTATCGCCGAAATTCAAAAGTTCGTAAAATAAGGGCCACCCAAATCTTCAATGCAACGCAAAGATTTTTAGCCAAAAAATTTTATCAATACCTTCTTTGTGACCTTGCACAGGAAAAAAAAAACCTTAAAACGAAAAAAAGTCTACTTTCACTTTTTTCACCTGAGCTCTTTTTCCCTGCGCAAGATCACATTATTTTTTACAAAGCTCGAACCTTGCGCTACATTTTCTCTAAAAAGTCTTTTCTTTTTTTCGATTAAAAATTCATTTTATCACTGAAATTTTCCAAATCCGATCAGCGAAGGGGGGGGGGGTGTGTGGGAGATGTCATTGTATAAAATCCATGAAGTAATAAAACGAGAACAATGAGATGAAAAGGCGAGAGTGGTAACAATCTAGGTTTCTGTTCTCCTTTTACTTGGCTGCCTCGGAATCACCGCCAAATGTTCCCTCATTTAAAATCACATTATGACGACAACTTAGCTTGTTTGCGTGTCGGTTGAGGTCATTTACTTTCCGTCTCTTTACTTTCAAAAAGTAAAGCTACTTACTTCGGAAAACAACTTTAAAAAGAAAGGAATTTTCTCTTACTTCTTCTTTTTTTTTTTCTTCTTCTTCCTCTTCGAAAATCGGAAAGAAATATGGAAAAAAAAAGAACATGCTCCAAATATAAAAAAAAAAAAACTGGAGGGTCGATATCCGAAGAGTGCGGGATTCAATTTACTTGAGTAAAGTTTGCAATAAAACTAGAATTGTGGATCCTTGCTATGAATAACTCAACTAAGAGTCATCATAAGGAAGGATGATACCGGGGGTATATTTAAACTGGTTGACCAGCAGCGGCTTTCCCGGAATTCATTTCCTTTTTCTCGTAATAATTCCGTGAAAAAAAAAACGCCAGATTTTCTTTTTTTTAAACAACGATTTGTGTTTTAAAATCCCATCATTAAAAGGGAGTCCTTTGAATTAATTCGTTGACAGATCGGTAACACTACAAACCATTATTCATCCTTTCCTCAAATGACGTGACAAAACATGATTCTTCATTAGGGAAACGCAATCGTGTCAACAGGATCCTACGCAAAATGCGTAAAAACCATTTTACTCCTGTTGAGTCCCGTTTATGTTTCCCGTCTATTCAGAAAAAAAAAAAAAAAATGTGTTATTAAACACGGGAGCTTTTCCGTTTAATTTTCATTCATGTTTGAAATTGAAATTGTCTATCGTGTGTATGAAAAAAAAACAAAAAAAAACAAAAGGAAAGTTAAAATGGATGTAAGTGTGTGTAATGTGATTTTAATAGAGAAAGGAGGGAGCGAGAGATTATTTGTTGCGGGTAACACGTACGCTGTGTTTTAATTCGAATTACAAATTGGGCGATCGCGAAATATGAATTTCGTTTTTTTAATTTAATTAAGTCAAATTGTAAACATGACGGTTTTTAAAGACCCCGAATTAGGGTGCTCCAAAAAAAAGCGAATTTTCGAATTCAAATTCGATCACCCTCAGAGTTTGTTCCTTTTAGTGCATTTAAACACCCTAAATTTTTCAGATTTTTAAAACGAAGGGAAAGCGTGCCGATGAGCTAAAAAATAGGAAAATTCCCATAAGGACGAAAAAATTCTACCTTTCTTTTTTCGTCGTAATCTAGTCTATTCCTATCGGAAATTTTCCGTAAATCACGAATTTGAAGCCATCTTTTCTGTATCTGCTACGGTTTCCGCTCTAGAGCCCGAAAAAAAGCGCCAAACTATGGACTTATTATGTTTTGTCACTTGCCGTTTTTTTGCTATTTGTTTTTTTTTTTTTTAGCTTGAAAACCGGAAAGAAAATAAAAAAAACGAACTTCGGCGCAAAATTTCCTATAGAAATCGACTATTTTTCGACGAAAAAAAAGGTCGACTTTTTTGTTCAAATGGAAATTTTCCGACCCACGGCGGAATCGTCATTTCGAAAATCTGAAAAATACAGTGGGTTTAGGTGCACCAAAAGGAACGAATTCCGGGGGTGATTAAATTCGAATTCGAAGATTCGCTTTTTTTGGAACACCCTATCTTGATGGAGATACGTCAGTTACCTGTATTTAGTTTAGTGACAGTCATTTACCGACATCTGAACATCCAAAATCAAGTGCAACAAATTCAAGTCTTGACAGAAGCTCCTAGTAACATAACAGCGGTTGTGAGGGACAACAGAACTTCTTCGTGTATGTTCCTGTCAGATTAGCACCCTCATTTAAAGTGATCAGATTTCTGAGTATTAGGGTGGATCGAAAAACACGAATTTTTTGAAAATGCCATAGCGCGGAAAAGTTGCATTATAGCCTCCATATTAACTAATTTTTTCCAGATTTTTTGGAGGCCGATTTCTGTTGCCCCAAGAGGCCTAAAATTTTTCAATCACACAAGAACCGAAAAAGCTAGAGCCGTATTTTGGTGTGAAAGAGTTCATTTTATATCGGAAATTTTCCGGAAATTTCAAAGATAAAGTTAGTTTTACAGTAGTTGGAGACATTTTATAAATATGAGCCGAAAGAGGTAGGGATTTTAGTAAGAGCCGTTTTATGCTTATAAATAAAAAATGGCTTAAATTTCTTGTAAAACCGCCTTCGTCTTTGAAATTTCCGATACGAACTCTTTCGCACCAAAATACGGCTCTAAGTTTTTGGCCCTTATGAAACTTCGAAAAACTTTATGCCTCTAGAGGAAGCAAAAATCGACATACAAAAAATCTTAAAAAAAAAATGAGTGTTTCTTTTAATTTTTTCCCATTTAAATCGTTTTTTTTTCTAGAAATACTGGGCAGCGAAAAAGCGTACACAACATACCGTTTTAATAGCTTTTTTAGGTTAAAATAGTCGACACCTATTTCGGCGATTCCATTTCAAATTATTTTTCAGTAAAACAGATTCGTACAAGTTTCTTTTTGTGAGTTAATCGGTTTTTCAGATATACTGAGCAGAAGAAAAATCCAAATACCGTTTCAATAGCTTACTCGGGATAAAATAATCGACACCTATTTCGGCGATTCCCATTTAAATTATTTTTCAGTAAAATAGATTCGTACAGTAGATTGAAATGAAGTTGAAAAGGTGGGGTGAAGTTGAAAGGAAATTCAAAACAAAATTCTAGGTTTATTTTAGGCAGGAAAAATAAAATTTTTGACTTAAGTATTCCAAAAACAATATCCACTTAATGAAATAAAAAAATTTTATTTTTAGTGCCTAAAATAAACCTAGAATTTTGTTTTGAATTTCCTTTCAACTTCACCCCACCTTTTCAACTTCACCCCAATCTACGATACAATTTTTTTTTCTTTTTTTTGTGAGTTAATCGGTTTTTTGGAAATACTGGGCAGGGGAAAAATCAAAATACAGTTTTAATAGCTTACTTGTGACAAAATAATCGACACATTTCGGCGGTTCCCATTCAAATTATTTTTTGAATTATTTAAAAATATATATACTTTGAATATGGACTTAAATTTAATAGGGTTGTTTCACACAATTTAATTTAATGTTTTAAACCGCTTCAAAAATTCGAGAAAAAAATACGGAAGCATTTTGCGTTGGAATTTTTTAGTTCCAGATTGCAATTAGCTGAAAAAAAATAAAAAAAATTGGGCCAAAAATTGATGCATTTGAAATGATTTCGAAAAGCGGGATGGCCTTTTTTGAACTAATTGTTTTTATCGTTCTGCACCTTGAGAATTAGCGACTATGTATTTCTTATTATGCGCTGAAGGCAAATAACAGAACGATAAAAACAATTGGTTAAAAGAAGGCCGTTTGTTTTTGTCCCGCTTTTCGAAATCGTTTTAAATGCATCCATTTTTCGCCCGATTTTTTTTATTTTTTTTCAGCTAATGACAAGTTAAAACAAAAAAATTACAACTCAGAATGCATTTTTATTTTTTCCTCTAACTTTTTAGGCGGTTTAAAAAATTTAATTTAATTATGTGAAACAACCCTATTACATAATTGGAATTATTGTCAAATTGTGTCCAAGTTAGATGAATTACAACACGTAAGTAGGGCTTTTTGTTAAAATATTTGTTGTTCATTGAGTTATTATTAATCGCTTCTTTTTTTTCTTTTTTTTTTTTTTTATCAAAGCTTGTTGCCGAAGTAAAATACGCAGTAAGAGTATTAATATATTTATATATCATTTTTTTGATAAGTTTCCTATTTTTCTTTCCTTTCTTCTTTTTTTTTTTTTTAAATCATTATTATTCTTTTAGCTGTTTATCGAGATCCTTTTGTCTTTCCTTCAATTAAACTGCATAACGCAGGTCTGTTTTTCTGGAATTATTGTATGTTAATTGTTTAATTATTGTTGTATATCATTTAACTATATAATTGGAATTCCTATGGAATTATCTAGTTACATATTTTTTGAATATGGACGCTAAAATGCAACTTTTCCGCTCTGTGGCATTTTTAAAGTAGTTTACGAGTCAATCGAATATCGATAGAATTTTTTTATTTTCCGCTTATTGATTCTTCAGGACATAATCTATCAACTGGAATTTTTTCAGATTTTTTGCTTATGTAGTTTTAATGTAATTAAATGCAAAGTTACCTCTCAAAGTCCGATCAAAGCATTGCTCTTATGGGAATCAGGCACCGGAAGTGGGATATTTTCACAAATTTTAAAAAATCTACTCGATCGATTTGCGAAAAAAAACTAGAAATGAATTGATCTTCGTACTTACAACGATTCTATTTAAAAAAAACGACCTCGCCTTTAAAGGATTGTTAAATATTTCGATTTATATTTGGAAATTGAAACTTCTTTTTGGCGAAGATGGAGCCATGTTTGTAAACATTTAACTAAAATTTCGACTTTTCACCGCCTTGTAAAGCGAAATCGAAGTCATTTGAGTTGTCTTTATTATTAAAAATTTTATTTTCAGAATTTTTAATTAATTCCCTAAATCATCTATGAGAACTGTTCTGGACATGATAAATAAGAATCTATTTATTCGTCCGAACAATTTGGCTCAATTTTTTGATAAAAAAAGTATTTAAATTACTACGCACGGGGACTCGTAAACTACTTCAAATTTAAAAATTCGCGTTTTTCGATCCACCCTACAGACTATCCGAGATTGGTTCATAATTTGTTTTTCGATTTAAGCCCCCTCCGGGAATCCAAGCCGTCATCACACAACGAAATAATCTATCCGAACCATCATTTCTCAAATCATAAATAATATTCAAACAAGCATTAAGACGAATTCCAAAAAGAATAACAAACAAACAAAAAAGACGCGGCGCGGACAGTTACATTGTCCATCTTTTTTTAAAAAAAATCTTTTAAACAATAAACAAACGTCAAAATCCGGTTAACCCGATCGAAACATCTAAAAATATTCAGTTAAAACTTTCCCATTGATTATAACAAGCTGTAGCGTTCAACGCTTCATGTGATAATTTTTCGAAAAAAAAAAAAGGAAAAAAAATCGGTGAACGAGTTTGGTTTTCAAAGTCAGTGGTCTGTAAAATTTTGACAGATTTCTCAAGTATCGCTTTTGGAAAAGAGATACACTCTCTTCGTTTTTTTTTTTTTTTTTTTTTACATTTTTTTTTATTTCCCGCAGACTTTTTTATATACAAAACAAAATATTTATCCATTCATTTATTCAATTTCCACTTAATTACTTTCTTCGAAAATTTTCAACTTAGTGGTAATTATAAAATGGAATTAGAAATGAAAATGAATAAAAAGAAAAAAGCTTGGGAGTTTTCGGTTGGCGGGATATGAAAAAAAATATGAAAGCCTTGTTCCTCTGTTCAAAAAAAAAAAGGTCGAAGATGAAAGGGTGTGAAAAAAACACGTCGGGTTTTTTTCTTATATTCTTATTACCTCTCTGATAAAAATGTGAATTTTTTTTTTTTTTTTTTGTGCTTGAGTCAGCAAAATTAAGACTCAAACAAACAACACACGGGGATGAAAAAAAAAGAATGGAGAGAAAAAAATTCTGTGGTCACAAAAAAATTTTTCAATTATATATTTTTTTTTTATTACTATTATTTTGAAAAAAAAAATTCTTAATGGAAATATAAAAAAATAATAACTTTGTAATGAAGAATGTTTCATTGAGTTAATTTAAAATGAAGAGAGAGAAAGCTGGATGGGGAATTTTTAAGAAGATACGGAAAACTCGGGAGAGATTTTCGAAATGCTCCGCTCATTTAACAATCTCCTGGAAAACTTTGTATCCTTGATTGAAATAAAGGAAACTTTAATGAAATTCCTACAATAGCTCACCTTAATATTGATATATGGTATTTTCTCCATATTAACACGGGGGATATGAACAGAAAACCATAACGAAAAAAAAAAAAAAAGAATAATACGATGAGACGAGAAAAGATTAAAAAATTCCAGACGATATCGATTTTTGATGAGCGGAAAAAAAAAAAAAAAAAAAAAAACAATTTTAATTTTTGAACTTTTTTTTTCTTTAAATATCTTCTTGGATTTAGAAATCAGTTGATGCTGACCGGTTTCAATTTTACTTGAACAGCGCCATAAGGCCGAAATTTCACGCTAAAACATGTTGCATTAACATGTTGAGACAAACATGTTGCTCAACTTGTTGCAGCGTTAGAAACAAGTTGCCTGCACATTACTCACCATGTTGAAGTGTAAAAAAAATTTTGCGCAAAACTGAAAAATGAAAAATAAAAATTTGTAAATGTTGAGCAACATTTTGAGCAACACGTTTCTAACGCCTTATGATTTTGAGCAACATGCTTCTAACGCTGTTACATTTCGAGCAACACGTTTCTAACGCCTTATCATTTTCAGTAACATGTATATAACGCCTTATCATTTTGTGCAACATGTTTCTAATGCTGTAACATTTTGAGCAACACGCTTTGAACGTTATAACATTTTAAGCAACACGTTCCTAACGCCTTATCATTTTGTGCAACATGTTCCTAACGCTGTTACATTTTGAGCAACACGTTTTTAACGCCTTATTATTTTGAACAACATGTTTCTAACGCTGTTACATTTCGAGCAACACGTTTCTAACGCCTTATCATTTTCAGTAACATGTATATAACGCCTTATCATTTTTTGCAACATGTTCCTAACGCTGTTACATTTTGAGCAACACTTTTCTAACGCTGTTACATTTTGAGTAACACGCTTTGAACGTTGTAACATTTTAAGCAACACGTTCCTAACACCTTATCATTTTGTGCAACATGTTCCTAACGCTGTTACATTTTGAGCAACACGTTTTTACGCCTTATTATTTTGAACAACATGTTTCTAACGCTGTTACATTTCGAGCAACACGTTTCTAACGCCTTATCATTTTCAGTAACATGTATATAACGCCTTATCATTTTTTGCAACATGTTCCTAACGCTGTTACATTTTGAGCAACACTTTTCTAACGCTGTTACATTTTGAGTAACACGCTTTGAACGTTGTAACATTTTAAGCAACACGTTCCTAACACCTTATCATTTTGTGCAACATGTTCCTAACGCTGTTACATTTTGAGCAACACGTTTTTAACGCCTTATTATTTTGAGCAACACATTTCTATTGCTGTAACATTTTGAGCAACACGTTTCTAACGCTGTTACATTTCGAGTAACACGCTTGTAACGTTGTAACATTTTAAGCAACCAGTTCCTAACGCTGCTACATTTTGAGTAAAATGCTTCCAACGTTGTAACATTTTGAGTAACATATTTCTTACGCCTTATCATTTCGTGCAACATGTTTCTAACGCTGTTACATTTTGAGCACCACGTTTTTTAACGCTGGTACATTTTGAATGACATGTTTCTAACGCCTTATCATTTTGTGCAACATGTTCTAATGCTGTAACATTTTAAGCAACACGTTCCTGACGCCTTATCATTTCGAGCAACATGTTTCTAACGCTGCAACATGTTTTAGCGCTAAATTTCGGCCTCAGGGCTACAAACAACCACAAAAATACGGAAAACCACCGCCAAGAATCTACATCACAATTTCTCCCTCTTTCGTTGTAAATTTCCAAAAAAGACAAGTTTTATCAATTATGGGTTTGAGTTTTTCTTCTGATTTATGGAAATCGATATATTGATTATCAAAAAAAAGGAAAAAAAAAAAGTTTCGTGTATGGAAAATCAGTTTGTTAAAGTCAAAATGTGACATGTTTCCCTTGACTCGGTTCTTGATATTTCGGTCATAAACTATATACAGAGAACAAAAAGGGACGACAATGATGATGATAATGATGATAATAATTCGCCGGCGAAAACCCATTTGGAAAACAATTAAACCGAGTAAGGATTATGATTTAACCATTAAATTTAAACGATGTGTAACTAATTCGAGGTTCCGTTGCGATTACCGGTGTAACAAAATAACGCGGCGAAAATGAAGAAACAAAACGCTCTTTAAGATCGAGAGGCCTTTTAGCGTTTGATGACGGTTAACGACCACGTGAGAATGCCTTATCCGATTTTCATCAAATGAAAATTGTTAATGGGGGAAAATTTTTTCCCAGAACCACCCTTTGATGTCTACTTATGAAAAAAAAAAATTGAACCGAAACCGTCTTTACACATCTACTTAAGTGATTTCGAAAAAAAAAGACGAGAAAAAAAAAATAAAATGCATTTAAAATTTCCGTTTGAGATGCAAAAAGAGAAAAATTTGAACCCAGAACTTTTTTTATCCGTATCTACTTGCGAAAAAAAAACGAGGGAAAAAAAAATTCACTTCTCAAAATTTATGTTTCTTTTACAGTTTTGATTGTTTAGACACTTTGGGATTTCCCCCCTTTTCGTCGCTTCGAGCATATTTCTCACTTTGTCACTTCATTCACCAAAATTTCGAGAAAAAAAAAAAAAAAAAAAAAAAAATTACCCTGAAGCTGGAAAAAAAAGCGATCGGCTTTTTATTTTCATATTTAGGATGAAATTGGAAAGATTTCCTTCAAATGGAAACAAATAAAACATTTACATATTTTTCCTTCTATAGACCATAAATTTTCCGTTCCCCGCAAAAGAAGAAGGAAAAAAAAAAAATATCATCCAAGAGATAGACAAAATTAATGGTCCAGAAACATCGAAAACGGGGAATAAAAATGAAGGGGGAAAGAAAAAAAAAAACTTACGGAAAATATAACGATATTACTCCGTACGATTATCATGACGAAAAAAAGATATTACAAAACGGGGAAAACTATTTCGATAGGTTGCCTCGGAATATGTGTATCGCGTGGCGTTCGCACGCCTACTGGAACGTACCCCTGACGATGAACAGCCTTTCAACGTATTCGGGAATGCGCTAAGCAAAACCGATTCGCACTGATTCGGTCAGGAAGACCGCCGCCGTGAGTATTATACAATCCATCTCACTTTCCCTTTTGTTAATCCTCACAACTTTTCCTTTTTCTTTATTTTCCTGTTTTATTTTTTTTCGCTTCAATACAATTCACTCATGTAAATCGCTCCTCTCCTGTTAATGAACGGTTTTTGTTTGTTGTCTTTGTGCTTTCTTAACCTAAGTTTATTTGCTTAAGGATTAGGCGACTGGATTTATTAGTGTCCCAACTTCTTACACATTTATCCTGTTTCAGAGGCCGCAATTTCACGATGAAACATGTTGCGGGGACATGTTGCAGTGTTAGAAACATGGTCGAAATTGTTGTTCCACATGTTGCAGATTGGAAACATGTGCCAACATGTTATGTTGGCATAAATAAATATTCAACATGTTGCCAACATGTTCGAGCTTCCAAACGTGTTGCAGAACATTGAAAAATAAAAATGTTGGCGATACTTTTATTTTTCATTTTTCATTTCCATGCTGCATCATGTTGGTAGCATGTTTCTTACGTTGCAGTATGTTCAGCAACATGTTTCATCGAGAAATTGCGGTGAGAGATTTTTTTTTTTGGTAAAAATCGGAACGAGAAAAAGCATATGGTCGAAATTTCAAGCTAAAACATGTTGCAGTAACATGTTGTGCTCAACTTGTTGCTGCGTTAAAAACATGTTGCCAACATGTTACTCAACATGTTGAAGCGTAAAAAAAATATTGCGCAACACTGAAAAATGGAAAATAAGAATCAGTACTTGTTGCGTAACATGTTGCCAACATATTTCTATGCTGCAACATGTTGAACAACATGTTACCGTAATATGTAACTGCAACATGTTTTAGCGTGAAATTTCGGTCTATGACGAGCAGCGCAATATAACTCCAGAATATAAATTAAGAAACGTGCATAGTAGGCAAGACATTTTGCCAATCATTCTAATAATTAATTGTAACTTAACTTTAGAGGTTTGGAACTGAATCGCTGGATTTCTTTTTATACGGGCGTTCAACAGATCATACTTTTACAACATTGCATTTCTGCTACCAACATTAAGATCGTCATCCATTTTTTTTTCCAAAGCTACTCTCATTGGACCTGAAAATAAAGAGTCGGATTTTCCTGAATATGTCGGTCCACCAAAAATACCGAAATTCGATTTTAGCGAAAACGGACTTTCCGAATCAATTCATTTAACGGAGACGGCAGAAACAAATCTTTGCAGCCTGATAAACTTAGACAAATTATGGTTGATGTGACGCAGACGTCCTAAATTATATGTAATTTATAAATAAAATATAAATAATTATATATAAATTATATATAATTTATGCATAATTATATATATTTTATATATAATTTATATATAATTTATATATAAATTATATATAAATTATATATGATTTAATTTAATTTTAAATAAATTATATATAATTTATATATATAATTTAGGACATCTGCGTCACATCAACCCAAATTATCGAATCTCTATAATGTGGAAAAAATTATCGGGCAAATTTTCAGCAGCATGTACAACGCCCACTTCCATGGTGTCGAAGTCAAGATTTAAAAAAAGTAAAAAACGGGGCATGTCAGCAAAAGCTCAAGTTTTAATCAATTCGTAGCATCAGCCAGCCTTTTAAATGATCGTCTCATTCATCCCGTGTTGGATGAAGAATTGATTAAAATCGTTTGTAAAAACGTAATGTCGGAATTTCACGATGAAACATGTTGCAGTGACATGTTGCTCAATATGCTGCAGCGCTAGAAACATCTTGTCAACATGTTCCGGCTTAGAAACATGTTGCCTACATGTTGCGCAACATTGGAAAATGAAAAATAAAAATTTTGCCAATAACATATTTCTATACTGCAACATGTTCAGCAACATGTCACTGAAACATGTTTCATAGTAAAATTGCAGTCTAAGCCCTCGGTACTAGTATTATCGTGAAATAAGAAGAAAAAAGAAAAATCAATTTCATATTACCCGAGAAGTTTTCGCCCGAATAAGGACTACCATTTCAATTAAAATTACCGGTATCAAATCTTTTACTGCAAATTCTAATACAACTTACATAATACATCCCGGCTTCTAGATTTTTTTTTCATTCGTTATTGAGCTACAGGTATTAGTTCGTTTATACCACCGGCTGGATAGCCGGGCGGTGAAAACATTTTAACGATAAAAAAAAAGGTAAAAAAAAAATTAATCCGGTATTTTACACATGAAAACGAGGTCTAACCGCACCGAAACCGAGCCAAAACGTTCTGTTATGTTGAGAGATACAGATCCATGATTTGAAATGCATGAACAAGACTTAATTGCTCTTCTATTTCATAATTTTTATGATTGTCTTCGCAATTTAAAAAAAAAATGTTTCTTTCGCGCTCTAGCGGTGAAATTGGGAACTATTTCAACAACAGAAAATAAACAATGGTGTTTTATATTTTCATTGCGAAAACATTTTAAAAAATCATCAGGAACCATAAAGCCTTTTTCATGCATTTTAAATGTTGAACCTTTGCCTCTGAAACATAACAAAACTTCTTGGCACGGTTTCGGTGCGATTCGATCTCATTTTCATTTGTAAAAAACCGAATTTCCGAAAACAAAATTAATTTTTTTTATCGATATAATTGTTCGCCGTCCGGCTGACCTGCCAGATAGTGTAAACGAACTAAAACCGTAATATGGGAATGTGATATGGATATAAAATATCTGTAATGAACAAAGCAATGCTGTTCACATGCTACGAACGCATGCTACTAGCAAGATACCATATTCATCTCATTTTCGAAAAAAAACTGACATGTCCCCTTTTTGAACTCCACGATGATATAAAAGTAAAAATTCCATGCGTCAGTGGTCAATTGACGTATCTCCCTCATAATTATGATTGGAGATAGTACGTTATATTCTGTAAAAATCATGTGACTACAAGTTTAGTCGCTCACGTTGGTGTGAATTTGTAGTCACGTTATTTTGAAAAAAGACAAAACCGAGTATCTCCAATCATATTTATGATGGAGTTACGATTGACTGCCTTCTTTCTCGAAAAATAATGATGGGTGTTTTGAATGAATAAACGTCTCGTACTCTTATAAGTCTCCTATAAGTCTTCAATAGAAGAAGACTTATAGGAGTACGAGACGTTTATTCATTCATTATACAGTCTTCAGCGCTCCATTCAAAGGAAGTATCATGGGCGTTTTCCCTAAAAAAGGGAAAACGTGCGCACAAGGTCATAGCAACATGTGGTTCGAAAATTTGTTTCACTGAAAAAAGAATTATGTTTTTTCTTTAACTGCACGGTAAAAAAATTTATGTTAAAAAGAAAAGTCCACACACAGTTTATGTTAAAATTAACATAATTATGTTATTATTTTAACATAAATATGTTAATTTTTAACATAAAAAAAAGTCCACACACGATTTATGTTAATGTTAACATAAAATTTTTTACGGTGTGAAAACGAGAAAGGAATTCAGTGGAAAGTGAAATTTTTTAACGTAGAACTACGTTATAGGGCTCGGTCCTGGGGGGATCTGTCTGTTCAAGATCTGTCGCGATGTTCGCAATGTTCGCACCAAAACTTTTTAGTTAATTTTTGTTAGTTTTTTGTGAATTTTTCTTATACTTTTATTAATTATTTATTTTACTACTTAATTCACAATCTTTAAATTATAGTCAAGATTTAGTCAAAATTTTATTTAATTAATGAAAAATTTTAGTTAATTTTCGTTAGTGTTTCGTGAATTTTTCTTATACTTTTATTAATTATTTTAGTTAATTTTCGTTAGTTTTTCGTGAATTTTTCTTGACTTTTTTGAAGTGAAACTTCTTATGGCTCACTACAAGGAAAAAATCGAAAAAATGTTGCAACATGAAACACTTTTTATAAGGGCAGAAAGTAAGGCTTTAGGTTAGAAAATGAGAAAGTCCTTGTAGGGGGAGTGAAACCCGAGGTGTTGCGGTGTTTTACTCTAAGACTAAAAGGTGTCACGGTCTTGGGGGGCGAAACCGAGGTGTTGCGGTGTTTCAATGTAAGACTTAGAGGTGTCACGGTATAATTAATTAATTATACTTAAACTTATAAGTATAATTAATTAATTAATTAATTATACTTAAAATAATTGAATTTAATTTTATTTAAAATGACAATAAAAATGAAAATGAAAATTTACGGAAAAGAAAAAACAGTCATGAAATATGCATTAGGTCTAGTGACACGGCAGTCACCGCCGTGTTCTAAAGCTTTTTACATTAAAGTAATATCCATGGTAACATAGTCAAAGTTTATTTGCAAAAATCCACGCCTTTTCTTATAAATATTTTTTTTAAAGCTTTCTACTACTTTTAATTATTTCTGAAAAATGTTAACATGGAAAATTTTTTAAATATTCGGCGAATTTTTTTTAATATTTTAAATTTTATATACCAAGATATCTATAATTCAGTTGAGGACGACGAAACATACAATCTTATTCAGACACAGGATTACTTTATTGTCGGTGGTGCGCGAGCGGGAATAGTCGACGTGCATGATGCCGATCAGATTGATGCCATGGCCCGAACCTGGGGTTTCTCCTGGGAAAGGCGATTTTTACTGGAAGCCTTAAGAGGTGAAGAACAATGACAACCTGGCAGAAACCCTCCACAATTGGTCATTTTATTTTTTTATTTTATTAAATTTTATTTAATAGATGAACCGGAATAGATTGCCATAAGAAGTTTCACTTCCCTTCTACAGAGAGCTTTCGTAGAGAGGCTCGCTCAATTTTTTTTTTCTGTTTTTTTTTCTGTTGTTTCGTCGTTTAAATTTAGCAATATTATGGCAGTACCTCAAAGACGTAGTTCTACGTAGGGATATGCCCCCATATCCCAATATGATTTTTTCCTCTGGCTTTCAACCACATCGGGCAGTAGTAGCCAGAAAAAGGGAAGCCTTAGAAAAAATAAATGAGGAAATTAAAGGACTAAATGCCGGGAAGCGCTTTCGAAGACCCCGAAAGTAAGAATCATCAATTACAGTCGTCATAAACTTTACTGATGCGAATGCATTTATATCTTTTTAATCATAAATTTCCTTAAATTTTTTAAAATAAAAATTTTTCTTTATTTTCTGCAATTTTTTCAAATACCTGATACGACAGTTTTTCCTTTACAAAAAAATTGTGGCCTTAACAGACCCTCGTCTTATTTAGGAAATAATAATTGATAGTGGATTGATTCCTCAGAAACAAAAAATATGCATCTTTCCAGTATCCAGATTTAACACCAATCACTACTCCGTGAATCACTCCTCCGTGAACACATTATAAGCCTATCCCATGGTTTTTCGCGAAAGAGGTGAAAGTGTTGAACCAGTCATAAAAACAAGCTTCAACAGTCCCAAGCAATCGTTTTTGAGCGAAAATAAAAAAATTTTCAGACAAAAATTGCCAAAATTTTGATGTCGAAATTGGAACGAAATTTGAAAACGATCCATTTACAATAAATAAGCAGTAAGCGTGAGTGTGCGAGTTTTTCTTTCAACACCGGAAACTTGAGTTTTGTTGAAAGAGACAACACAAGTCAAGATACCATTTTTCTGTGTTGAGCAATACAACACAGAATCTCACGCGTTGTGTGCCATCCCAACAACGACTTTCATGAAAAATAATTTTAAATTTTTCTCATTTCCGTATTTTCATTATCGCTAAAAGCAAAAAAACCAACGACAACCACCTCCCACAAAAATCTCAACAAATATTAATCACATCCACTTAACTTTGGGCTCATGACAATTTTCAAGTCAACAGAAGATATGAACGTGCATCACCGTTTGGATTATTAAACAAAAGCGCCGGGAAAGCTTTCCCAAAGGATAAAAAAAAAAAAAAAAAAAAATAAAAATAAAAAAAATAAAAAAAAAAACCTTTTACTTTGATGTAAATTTGCATTTTCTTTTTTCCGAAAATCCGAGAAATAGAGCGGATAGATAGTATGAATCTCAGGAGCTATGGAAATGAAACTCAAAGTGAATCATAATGAATACAGCCTCGGATAATGAAAAAAGAAAAAAAAAAAAAAAAAAAAAGATTTTTTTTTTTTTACTCCGGTTCATTTTTTTTTTTCCTTTTTTATATCGAATGTCTCCCAGACCGGGAAGATTAAACCCGATTTTGGCTTTTAATTTCCCCGCTAAAAAGAAAAGGATTTCGGCTTTTCGGATTGACGAAAGGTAATAAAATGGAAAACCAACTTTTTGAAATTATATAGCAAAAGGAGAAAGTGCTTGAAGGGCGAACTGACACGGGGGTGTGTTTTATAAGGGATGACGACACTTGGGTGTCTTTAGCTACTCTTCTGGGATTCGGGAGGAAAAGGCCGGACAATGATAGATGGTTTTTTTCCTCTTTCTCCACGGGACTTTTATCTCCCTGAAAAAAAATTTTATAGGTTCGATTTCAGGTTTTTTTTTTTTTTACGAGGGCGTTTTCATTTGTATCGGGGAAAATATAACGAACTCCACTGCTTTCCGTGATATAAGACTTTTATCGCGATTTTGCAGGAAGAAACGAGGGAAAACGCCGGAAGTTGAACGCCTCCTCCTCGTCGATTGTAATCTCTGTTCCCAGTAAAAGGGGGAAAGGGTTTTTCGAATTCGAAAATAGGAGATTTACCACTTTACCGAAGTATTGTACACCGGAGGGTGAGGGGGAGGGAGAAGGAGAAGTGAAGACCAGAAATCTTCTCTCGGTAACAACTTGCTTGACCCCCATCCGCAACGAGAGAGGAGAGAGCCCGATTTCGAAATCGCATCTATTTGTTTTCCTAAATGGAATTATTAATAACTTCTCCAATTTTGACAAGCTTTAATTTAAATGATAAGTTGGTTTGAAAGTGGTGTAACCGGGAAACCGGGAAATCCATGATAATGATAATAGCAATAAACCCACCGCCGGTTTATTATACCGTCATCTATTCGCTGCAGATTTTTTTTGTCGTCATGTCGAATGTCCTCATCACGTCTTTGGCTTCATCAAAATGCGAGAATCTTTTTTTTTTTTTTATTTTAATTCGAAATCTCATTTTTTTTTTCAAAAATATTCCAGTCACATTCTTAATTAAAATTCATTACAAAAATTATTTTTGTAAGTTTTCCCAGTCCCCTCTTCTCTCTCGGAGAAAAAAAAAAAAAAAAAATGCGCCTAATATTTTTTAAATATTCTAAAAAAAAAATCCTTAAGAAACCATTAGAATTGCATTCGGCAAAAAAAATAAAATCGTATAATGAATTCCCTTACTGGTTTTGAATAAATTCGAAAAGGAAAACGAGGAATAATTTTTGTTTCAAAGGCATGTAGATGATGATTGATCTTCAAAGGACAGCCTCCAATCAAGATTTTTTTTTCTTCTTCTCCCTTACTTATCTCCCTGCGGATTCTTTCAGGGAAAAATTTTTTTTCCTTTTTTCTCTGTTTGCTTAAAAATCATCACGAATTCTTTTTTTTTTTTTCATACCAGTATCGCACAAAAACTTCTTTTAATAAACATTCAAAACTTTCTAAATTCTGTGTTATCAGTATGGCGGAAATACACTTTTTATTGAATAAAAAGAAGAAAAAAAATATGCCGGACAGGGAAAAAAAAATTTAAAGAGGGAAAATATGAAAAAAAAAAAAAAAAAAAAACTTTCAGGGAAGAAAATGTCACTATTGCTTTTCTGAAAGGAGACGATACATCTCGAACCTTCTTTATATTCAAGCAGTTACGTTGCCCTAAGACCCGTAATTCACTTTACTTAACTCGACATTCGACGACGTATACCTATTTTACTCCTTTTTTTGACCTTTATCGACTTCTTTTCTTCGAGGGAAATCGTGTTACAAAAGTAAATCTATACTGTCTTCTTAAGTGTGTTGACAAACTTCTTATTAAATCTTTCGAGGATTCTTTTTTTCTTTTTTTTTTTTTTTTTAAAGTTCTTTGATTGGAGATTATTCCGTGGTGAGGTCTTAATTATTTTTGGGGTTTCAGGACGGGGTTGTAGGACTTGAAAAAAGAAATAGAAAAACGTTTTTTTTTTTTTTTTTAAAAGAGGCGAAGCGACTTGCTTGATGCTTACAATATTCAGTTAACGCAGAATTTTAAGCGAAATTACATGTGGAAAATCGAATAAAGTGATCAAAAAATAAAAAAAAAGGGCTTCTGATTTTGTTTTTCACCAAAAAATAAATTCATTTTAGTGTAAAAAAAAGAAAAAAAAATTGACGCTTTTTTTTTTTTTTTTTTTTTTTTTTTTTTTTTTTTTTTTTTTTAAGGGTGCAAATTCACTATGGAATGTTGAACCAACATGTTGGTACAACAAGTAAAACAAACATGTTGTACCAACTTGTACCAGCATGTTTGACAAACGAACAAATCGACTATTGTAGAATTTACTCCTACGCCGAAATTAGTGAGGAATGTTTGTCCAACAAGTTGGTACAACATGTTGGTTTAACTAGTTCTACCAACATGTTGGTCCAACATTCCATAGTGAATTTGCACCCTTATTAGTAAGATATTTATATTTTAAAAAAGATTTTACATATGCTGAATATTTATCCACCTCCGCCGCCTGGATTTTTTTCCCGATATCCGGGGACCCGAATTTCATCGACCTTCGCGCTATCGTTGGCACTAAATCCCCAAGCAAACTTTCATTTTCCCTTTTTTGAGAACAAAAATTGAAGGAGGAATTGATAGTTTTACTTTTAAGTGCCAGTAACCGCGACGAAGATTGGCTATCATCATATAAATGGATACTAAAACATTTAATTGCAAATGTTTAACCTCGTGTAAAATAATTCACTTGCGCTTATAGAAATAGATTTTTCTTTTTATAAAAAAAAAAAAAAAAAAAAAAGTTTTTGAGAGAAATATAAATTATTATTAATTCATTTATATATAAATAAACAAAATAATTAATTAAAGCTAATTAATTAATATTGTGGATCCCTGCTAAAATCCAAAAATTTAAATTTTTTGTTTGTCAAACATGTTGGTACAACAAGTTGGTCCAACAAGTTGGTACAACATGTTGAACCAACATTCCATAGTGAATTTGCACCCTAAATGAAAAATTAATAAATTAAAATTTAAAAAAATCCACAACTTATTTCTTTGTATTTAATGAAACCGAGTAGGGGTTTAAGTATTTTTTTTTTTTTTTTTTTTTTTTTTTTTTTTTTTTTTTTTTTTTGCCAAATAAATGGCGACGACTCCTCACCAGTTTGATTGAAAGGTCATGTTTAATAAGATTTTTTACTCAGGACACTAATTAATAAGGGTCTTTTGTGTTTCGAATCAATTTCCAAAATTTTTTTTACGGTCGGAAAATTCTATCCGAAATTTTTTCTGACCGTAAAAACATTTTGGAAATTTTTTTCTGGTATTACTCAAAAAATAATTCGGGTAAGGAAAAACTGTAGGAACGATTTCAATGCCATTTTTCAAGGGAGTAGTAGGTATCATGACAAGCATCCTCCCAAGGGTCTCCGGTTTAATAAGAAAGGGAGCTGCAAAAAAGACGACATCTGCTTGACTTCTATTATCGTAAGGATTGCAGAAAATAGTGCCTATACAAAGGCAGAAAATGGAGAATATACGAAAAAAAAATGTGAAAACGGTCTAGACAATTTTTCGTTGTGTGATATGCAGCATTAAGTCCAACCGATACAAGTTATTTGCTGTTCGAGTTTAACCAATATGTGAAGGTCATACATAAGGTCATATACCCATTGTCATCCTTTAAGTACAGAAAACACCATTTACCACCGGATTCCTAATTCCACTAAAAGAAACGGGAAAAAAGGCTGCTTGCTCTAGGAGTCCCGAAAGACAAGGTACTTTTTCACTGAATTGGAGTTACAATTGGAGATACAAAGTCGAACAGACACTCATTCAAATTAAGATTAATTTATTTAAAAATTTAAAAAATTAAAACTTAATAACTTAACAAAAAATTAAGAAAATCTTTAAAAAATCTTCGAAGTGTAAGTTTATTAAGATGAAGGGAAAAACAAATTAGAAAAAATAATTTAGGAAAAATCATCTTTAGAATAAAGAGGTTTAGAAAACAAAAAAAACAAAAAAAAAAAAAAAAAAAAAAAAAACCACAGAAATTCTTGGATAGAAAAACCGATTGGTTTGATGGTATTAGGCCAAACTTCAGGCTAAAACATGGTGCAGTACCAACATTTTACGGTAACATGTTTCAGCATAGAAACATTTACAAATTTTTAGTTTTTTATTTTTCATTTTTCAATGTTGCGCAACATGTTTTACGTTTTAACATGTTGAGTAACAAGCATAGAAATATTACATTTATAAAATATTTTGCAACATTTTAAAAACATTTTGCAATTTTTAAGATTTTTATTTTCGATCCTCATTGATAATCTTTATTTTTATTTTTTAACGGGATATGGATCTTTTTATTTATTAAGAAGATCACGATTATAAGTTCGTGAACTATATAAGTTAAACATCGGAAATCAGTTGAAAAGTTAAATCGAAGTGGCGAAAGATGGAATTGAACCATCGACCTTTCGTTTTCATGACGATTGCTCAACCACTAAGCTACTTCGACAATCGATTCAACTATCAACTGATATGGTACTTGAATGGAAAAGCACGCAGTATATGAAATTAAGATGTTAACAAAGTATGTCTGTTAACATCTTAATTTCATATACTGCGTGCTTTTCCATTTCATTTCCACCATTTCTAAAATCATGTTGAGAAAATCTCATTCCCTTGAGTGTACACGGTAAAAAATGTTATGTAATACATACATACATACATTGGCGGAGGTCTTGTGGGAAGAGGTGAAACTTAGAGAAAGGAAACAGATTAAGATCACACAAATAAGTTAACACACAAATAAATTAACACAGAGGTAATAAATTAACATCGAAATAATAAATTAACATAAAAAGAAAAGAAAAAGAAAAAGAGGAAAAGGTGAAAGGAAGAAAACATAAACAGGACATAAAAGGAAAACAAGGAAGACACAAGACCATCTACAGGACTTATGTCATGTAATAGTGTAATAGTGTAATAGTGTAATAGTGTAGTAAGTAGTGTAGTGTAAGTAGTGTAATAGTGTAGTAATAGTACCATGTACAGGACTTATGTTATGTAAAAGTTACATAAAAAATATGTAGCCCTTTTTATTTAACATGCGCTGTGTTAAATCTTCAATTTTTTCGAAAGTTTCGAACTTCTGACGCCACGTTTTTATGTTAAATAAAAGGACTACATATTTTTTATGTTACTTTTACATAACATTTTTTATCGTGTAGCCTCGGTAGCTCAGTTAATTTTTTTTTTTTTTTAATTTTCCAGTATAACACCTCAGATGTTGCAGGCGAATGATCTGGTGTGTACGCAGCGGTCTACGGTCACAATAACAATAACGGGAAAGCATGTACTTCAGAATGCTGATCCTAACAATCCTTTTGAAGTCCATCAGGAAATTGTTATGGAAGTTCTGTTGCCAGGGCAGCAGCACTGGCAACTTAGCCACAGAGATGAGAAAACCAAACACGACATAGCCATTCGATTTTTTTAAGTGAGTTTCCAAAACTATCATTTTTTTTAATTTTTTTTATTATATTCAATTAAGGTGACGCAGGAGTGATTCATTTTTTCGAACACCCTATACTTCAAAATATGCAAATATGCAAATATTATCATTTTGGTCCTAGATATCAAAATTCTGCTTCCGAGCAACAATTTTTATCAATCTTAGGCACCTTCAGGAAAAATTCCATACCTGACCATACAGTACTTTTTGGGAAACCTTAATCTACTATAAATTCCGGAATTGAATTTATCCTAAATCAAAGTTTTCCGAAAAAGTACTGTGTGGTCAGGTATGGAATTTTTCCTGAAGGTGCCTAAGATTGATAAAAATTGTTGCTCGGAAGCGGAATTTTGATATCTGGCTCCAAAACGTTATTATTAGAGTTTTTCGAAGTATAGGGTGTTTAAAAAAATGAATCACTCCTGCGTCACCTTAACTGCTTACGCAGGTCTTTTTTCTGTATGATCTCAATTTCTAAAATGAAATCTTAATTCTGTGATTTTAGTTTAATACATTTTTTTTTCGATTCGTCGGGATTTCGGCGTCGGGATTTTACTGTCTGGATTCTGGCCCTAACCCGACAGGAGAGCTACCCAGCGGGTACGTTTTACGATTTTTTTTTTACTAACAGATTTCAAAACCCGAACGCTTCAACTCCAACTTCGACTTCCTGCCCCGAAAATCAGGGCAGAAATTTCCGTTCAAAGCAAAAACTATCCGACTCTAATATCAGAAACCACTGAAAATAGAATTAAGAAATTTCAACCATATAAGGGAAATAAAGGTAAACACAACCAACCGACCCAGAAAGTTGACTTCCCTCCTCAGTTTGCTCAACAGGGGAGAAACAACCCTCATAAAATCCTTTTCCCGCTAGAAAGAGAAATAATTGAAAACAAGGAACTTTTGATGACCATCAATCTGACAATTCGTGACGTCTTTCGGAAAATCAAATATAATTTAATCTCCTTTTTTTTATTATTATTTTTTTATTAACCCTTTCAATTCTATTTCGAAAATTCCTCATTTTATCGGATTATTTTAACATCATTAATATCGAAAAAAAAAAAAAAAGTTTCGGGATTGTTGTATTCCTTCCTTTTTTTTGTCTGTTTTGCCGCCCTTTTTGCGATTCTAAAAAGTCGAATATCATTATACATTTTTCTTCCTCTTCTTCTTTATTATTCTCTTCGATTTAATGGATTCCTTCAAGAAGTTTAAAATCATAAAAGGAAAGTTTATCTAAGAAGATCAAGAATCTTTGTTAGCATCATTCTTTGAGACAGCTTTTGTCGAGTTTATAATCATTTTGAGAAAAATAGAATTTTTGACACGAAAAGCTGACGGAAGGGGGAGAGAAAGAGAGAGAGAAAAAAAAGATTGTTGTTACATCATATTTAAATCATATAAAAAAAATAGAATTTAAGAAAAATCTTAATGCATAGGGAAAAAAAAAGTTAATCGTGTAAAAAATGATAAAAACTTGAATCGAAGCGAGAAAAAGATTTTTCAACAATAGAAGGAAAGGAAAAAAAAATCTTTTCAAGTGTATTTGCACCTGCGCGATAAAATCGGGCTGGTGAAAAAGTACGCCTTTGTCAAAATTTTAACCGTAAAAACCGAGGGGAGGAAAAAAAAAAAGGAAAAGGAAAATCCGGAAAAAGGAACGAACTAATAAAAATTTCAGACAATAAGAAAAATATTCCTAAAATTGAACGTAAAAAAACAAAAAAAGGGAAGAAAAAGTTGATGACAGTTGTTGTTCGATGTTGAATAACAAATGCCCTAAACTTTTTGGAGGAGAAAATTGAAGAGACAAATCAATGAAGCTAAACAACCTACTAAGAACTTAGACTTTTCTAAACTCGATCGAAAATTCATTTTAAATCGGGGTATTTTTATAGTTTCCCAGACTTCCTCATTTTTTGAATTTGTGCCTGCTGCTGCTGCTCTCGTGGTAATTTTTTGGGGCTTCATTGGCAATGGAGAGCCATATTGTGCTGGTCATCGGATGAGGGATTCTTTTAAGCAGTTAACAGCTTGAAAGACCTCGTTGGATAAAAGGGATCATACAAGTTTTACGTAAGCACTTTAGAGGGAGGGGGAACAAAAATTATTGTTTTGCTTCTGTTTATGTGCCTGCAGTATTTAAAAAAAAATTCTTTCATAAAATTATGTTTACTTCACTGAGAGCAATGTTTTTTAATTTGAAATCGAAACTATCATTTTGCAAAATGTAACGATTCTAATTTTTGGCCTGTAAATTTTTTTTTGAAACCCCAAAAATTCCCCATGTTTAATTTTCTTTTAAAATTAAAAACAAAAAATTTTAACATATATACCTTTTCTACACTTTGTTCCCACGCCCTTCCTTGCAAGCGGCGTTTTAAAATTTTAATTTCCAAGAATGTCGAATCGGTATCTTTACATTAAAATTATTTTTGTTCTTATCTGCCAAAACTTGTCGAGACTTGAAAATTCCTAGAAACCTTGCAAAACACCTGCATCCAAAGCGTGAGAAAATGCGTAGTTATACGAATATGCCCGAAGCCCTCCGAAACCCCTACCACCCCCTCATGCATACGTGATTTCCTGATTGGTCCTCCCAAGATCACCCTACCGTCCTTGGCAATCCATTCTTTCCTTTGGTTTTCCTCCGAGTCTCTTCTTATAATTATTTTTGGTTGTATTTTGTTGTTTGGGCTTGGATGCAAATTCACTACGAAATGTTGGAGCAACATGTTAGTACAGCAAGTTGGACCAACATGTTGTACCAACTTGTTGGACCGACATTCCACACTAATTTCGGCGTAGGAATAAATTCTGCAATAGTCGATTCGCTCGTTTGTCAAACATGTTGGTACAAAACGTTAGTACAACATGTTTGCCCAACTTGTGGTACCAACATGTTGGTCCAACATTCCATAGTGAATTTGCACCCTTTTGTCTTAGGTTCTGTCCTGTCGTCTTTCCTATCTTTTTTCTTATGTTTTCTATTTCTATGTGGCATAAATAATTTATAATATAAAAAAATAATAAAAAAATTTCTATATTGCATAATGGCATTAAAGAAAAAAGGCTTTAAATGGCATACGTAATAGTTAATATATGTTCCTTTGTCGTCAATTAAGTAATTAATTTTAATTCTCCATGGGGTTAAGGTCTATCACGTCCAGCGAAATCGCTTATGATTACTCCAGAAAAAGTGAGTTATAAGTCCGGCCAATAGGTTATAAAAACTTATAACAAGATGATGAAACTTATAATCTTGGTATAAGTTTTTATAACGTATTGGCCGGACTTATAACTCACTTTTTCTTCGGTATACGGAACAATAAATCCAAAGCACCCAAATGATTTCATAAACAACAGCGGGAGAAAAAGACGCTCGTTGAAGAAACAAGATATGGGAAGCAGGGTACCAGAAGGTATCATTTCATACCATCTCAATATTGTTAAGCAGTTGATTAGAAGAGCCTTTAAAGAAAGTTTTAAAAATATTCCTCGTAATTTCTCGTAGTTAAATTCCGGGCTTATTTTCTTTGCAGACTGCCAGATAAAAAAAAATTGGACTTCCAGAAGGTGAAGAAAACACTGAAAGATATGCAGTGTCCGTTGATAATACGCCCACTGGACCCATCTATTGAAGCCTTGACAGAAATAAATGATCTAGTTTTCACGATTGAACATAATTTAGGAGCTGTCGTTTACTTTAGGGTGTCCCTTACTTTGGCAATTTTCGGATTTTAAATCGCGTACCCCCAAAAATGGTTCTCTTTGGTCTACTCATAAACCCGAATTTTTTGGTAATTTTTTACTCGTCGGGAAAGCGTGGGGACTTGAGCTTGAATTTCCAAAAATAACCATAAGAAAAAAAAAAATCGGGTTTATCAGTACACTAAGGAGAGCCATTTTTGAGGGTACGCGATTTAAGATTCTAAAACTGCCAAAGTAAGGGACACCCTAAGTGCATGCAGTATTTTTTTTTCTTCTTTTTTGGTGTTGTTAGTCAGAAAGATGTCTATTTCATTGGTAGCAATTCTAATGATTTTGAACTTCGTAATGTTTTTTAAAGTTATTATTATTTTGAGAAATAAAAAAACAACTATTGGGTTTTGTTAAAGCACTACTTCATATATATCGTGCTTAACTAACCAATTAAATTAAATTTAATTTGATTACACTGAGAAAACCAGATTTAACAAGTTCTCTGCTGTGACATCCCCGTCCGAATACGACTCGTGAATCGTGATATGCACTCGGCTTCAGTTAGAGGACTTTGATTCAAGATTACGACAACCTGCCCGCCATCTTCGCTTTATTTACATATAGCGAAAGTGGCGGACAGGTTGTCGTTAATGTGAAAGAGATAACAAGCGAGCAGACCGTCCCATCAACTGCCGTTAGGGATCCCTAACGTATAATTTACTCACCTGAATTCGATACGTGTGTAATCCCCGAAAACCGCCGGTCCTTCCCTCTGGTCTCGGAAGCCGGAAGTGTCAAAAATGCACTTTTTACTCGAATAAAAAACAAAATTACAAACAAAAGTTGTAATGAAACTAAATTCAAAAAATTTTAAAAAACATCTCAAAAGTAAAAATATGCCAGATGATAGCCAATCTTCGTCGCGGAGACGGCACTTGAAAGAAGAAGAAGAAGAAGAAGAACGTATAATTCTTCCTTTGTTTCCTTTGAACGGAATCGTCCAATAGGAATTCAGTGTTAGCGATTTTTAAAATTTTGAAAATTGAAAGGTTATTTCGTTGTGCCTTACTATTGGTATTAAAATCTATAAAGCAAATCAATAAAATAAAACGATTATTCGTTCAATTATTTCACATATATATTTGCTAACATAATTTCATGGTCCTTCGAGCCGGATTAGCTTTTTCAGGGAAAACACCCCCAGGAGCGTTAAAAGACAGAAAAAGCGAAAAGCTTTTCTCCGCTACCATAAACTGATAACAAAAATTTCTTAGGACAAGGGCCAACAATCCAACACTTTAAATCTGGTTCCTCAGCGACGAAAACGTCGAATTTGAAAAAATCAAAACGACCGCTAAGTGTTTACATTCCGTAAGAAACGATTACGTGACAACTTTCAAATCCGACCGTTTTGGCTCCAAAGACAAGGATGTTTTCGTGCATTGTGAACCATTCACTGAACCGTTCACTGAAGTTCACTAAAATTCACTTAAAAGAAGAAGAATTCGTCCAATGAATGATTCCCCACTCATCGGACGGATTCTTTTTCCTCGTGTAGAAGCTTCCCAGAAAAAATGCGTAACAAAAAGCTCAAAGTTACTTCCAATTTTCGCTGTACTCGGCAGTTTTAATTTACCAAAACCTGGTAAAACTCTTATTTAACGTAAGAAAAAAAAATGGAACAAAAGCATTTAGGCCGTACGCATAAACTCGTAAATTTCCACCCACAATTTTTTCTTTAGACAAAGCCAGAAGCGTAATCGTGTAGACAACTTCAATTAAAAACAGTCCTCTAGGCATAAAAAACTCATCCCTAAACATTTAATTGGAGAAGGAAAAAGTTTTTTTTTTTTTTCTTCTTAAAGGGAAAATCTGCTAAAAGTGAAAAAGTTAGTCATTTTTTCCGATTTCCCGGTAAATTTAAAATTTATTAGGTAAAAAAAAAAAAAAAACTTCACATCGAAACTTTTATCACACACATACGAGAAAAGAAAAGGAGAGAAAAAAAAAAGAAAATAACGTGTCGAAAAAAGTGACAATCATTTAAAAAAGACATGCTACTGTTAACTTGAAAATGTTGCAGAAAAAAAAAATATTTCTCAGGAGATGTAGAAAGTTTATTTACAGAAATCAAACTGAGATGACGTCCTACTAAAGGAAAAGAATAAAAATCAAAAAATCTGGAGCGGGAGTCGATTCAGTTGCAGATTGACACTCAGGTAATCCGCAATATATTTTTTTTAATAAAATAAAAAAAAGAACGCTTTATTTTCAATATGTGCAAACAAAAAAGATCGAAAATAATCTAATCGGATATAACCGCATTTTTTTTTTTTTTCGGGAAAACTTGCATTGCATCGTAAAGCTGAACTCATGCATACTAAATCAGTCCTAAACGATTACCGCCGGAAATGGTTTATGGCTTTAAAATTTCCACCGATTTCGTTTTTTCCATTTTTTTTTTTTTTTTTTTTTTTTTACTGAATGCATTTTTCATCGAAGTGAAAAGCGAATAATTTATCGGGAATTATGAAGAAAATATCCAATCCGGAACTGTCATAAACGGTTGAAAAGAAAAATCAGTGTTTATTCTTTAAAAAAAAAAAAAAATTTCAAAAGGGAAAAATGACGCCATAACTCGTTCGACAAGTCTAAACGGAATTTTCAAAGGTTTTTACTTCGGATTTTCCTCTCTTCTTTTGACAATAAATACATAAGAAAAGAGCATTGGAGAAATAATATTTTTATTGACAAGCAAATTAGGATATTTAATTTTTTTTTTTTTTTTTTGGCTGAAAGTCGAAAAAGAAAGTAAATTTCAACTTCCGGACGTTGAAATACATAAAATGAGCGCATCAAAAGCCCGGAAGTCGTAGACATTTTGAAGTGTCTACTGTTGTATCAAATTTATCTTCCGAAGTGCCCCTGTCCTGTTAGGGACTCTGAATTCGAACTCTGGCCCTAAACCATAGCTACAGTAGGGTGGGCCTTATTTTACGAATGTTCTGAATTTCGGCAAACGTGCTCCCTAATTCTTTTATAGTAATCGAAAGAATATTCCCTGAATTTTTTTCAGATCTTTCGGACGTAGTTTAGCCGTGTCTCCGGGGACATAAAAATTTTGAAATTCCCGAAAAGACCGAAAAATCAAAAATTTTACTTTTATGTGAAAATGGTCGGTTTTCGTGATCTGCAAAATAATCCGAATAGAAAACAACCATTTTTACATAAAAATAAAATTTTAGATTTTTCGCTCTAATGAGAATTTCCAAATTTTTAGGTCCCCGGGAGACATGGCAGTAGAGTATATTTGGGGCCACCCCGCAACTTCCGCCATGTTAAATCCCTATCTCACCAGGCTCCACGCATTTTTAGTGTAAAAAGGGCATATCTACACATTGTCACGCTCCGTGAGCGCTTCGGTTTGCTATCATTCCCACCTTGACTTTCGCAAAATGCATTCCGCTTTTGCTTTCAACGAAAAAATTAACATAATAAACTAGGTAACTGTTTCGACCTTTCGACTGCACTCAAATTAAATCATCGCTTCAACAATGTTAAGATATGTAATTGTTTATATTAAAGTAACCGAACCCCAAAAAATTTGAAAAAATTCAGGAAATCTTCTTTCGGTTACTATAAAAGAATTAAGGGGTGCGCTCCCCGAAATTTAAAAATTCGTAAAATAAGGGCCAACCTAAAAAAATTAAAATGTTAAGTATCGTTCCAAAAAGTTGAACGATAAAAAAAACTGCAAAAGAACTGAGAGTTTCATCTTATATGGCGAAAAAATCGCGAGCAGTGACAAAAAAATACGGCATACTCCCTGACTGCAATTTGGCAAAATTAGGAAAAAAAAATTCCGGAAGAATTGGTCCTTTCCGGAAGAAGTGGTCACGTGACCACTTAACGCTTGGTAAAATTGAATGCCACTGGCGTTCAATTTTACCAAGCGTTAAGTGCGTTAAAAATATAACGACAGGATATAAGTTTTCGTTTCTTTATGGGTAGACTCAAAATTATTTTTACAAAGGGGACCCCTCCCCTTCGAATCCACAAATCTGGGGACCAAAAATGTAAAAATAATTTTGAGTCTATCCATAAAGAAACGAAAACTTATCCCAGCATAGCGGTTCCGTCATTAAGTAGGAACTTCACTTTAACTTTCCATTTTCCGGGAAAACCGGATAAGTACATACGATTACTTTGCAGGTACCTTAAGGTACTAATAAAGTACTAAAAGGTACAAACTATCGATTTCAAAAATTTTACAGGTGGGGGGCCAACTTAATGAAGCTGGGACTCCCACTTAAAGAGATATTCGCCATAAGCTAAGTATCGACAAAGAATAATGTCAGGGTTTAAAAATTATAAAAAAAATGCTTAAGTAATACTTAAACAGTAGAGTGTCCCTTATTTTGGCAATTTCCGAATTTCAAATCGCTTACCCCCAAAAAAGGTTCTCCTTAATGTACTGATAAACCCGAATTTTTTTTTAAATTTTTAACTCGAGGGTAAGAGTGGCGACTTGAGTTTAAAATTCCGAAAATCGCATACGAAAAAAAAAAAAAAAAAAAAGATCAGTCAGACTTGCATCGTGGATGAAGTGAAACTTCTTATCGCGGAGGGCGTGAATTGGCCGCGTAACGCGTGACGCGGTTGAACAATTTTTAAAGGTTTAATTTTTTTTAAATTTATTTGTTACGCAGATTTAATAATTTTTTAACATTGTTCGGCCGCGTAACGCGTCATTCGTACGCGGCTTAAATTTTTTAAATTTAAAAAAACAGGAGAATAACGAAAATTACGTTTAAAAACGCGAGTTACGCGTTACGAAGTTAAAACACTTTTTAAACAAAGGAGCTAAAACATTTTTAAAAGGTTTAAATTTTTTTAAATCTAAAAAATACACAGTAAAAAATTTTGTGTACTTTTAACATACTCGGTCTACATACTCTGTATGTTATCCCATTTTATGTAATTATTTTACACATTGTTTTGTCAATGTTAATAAGTATCAATGTGTCAAAAAAATAACAAATATAATATGTTAATTTGACACATTGCCGGTGTTAGGGCTATTTCTAGTTCCACGATAAAAAAAAAAATAAAAGGATTTTGCGGAAAAAAAAGAAAACAAATAAAAAAAATAGTAGTGGCAAATTTAAATAAATCGTGATTTAAGTCATTGAAAGGATTAATTTTACCAACAGATTAGCATCCTTCTGTTTTGTTGTGCAAGGATTCCGGATTCAGGATTGGATTCAGGCTCGGAATTCGCTTCTTTAAAAAATTATACAATAAATTGCTGGGTTCTTGTTCTTGTTTGGTTTGGTTTGGTTTTGAAATGCTTGATGTATAAGCCTGAAAAAAACAGTTCACAAATACGGGAAAAATTTTCTTAAGAAAACGCCTAGATTAAAAATTTATGAATAGATAAATACGATAGTATGCAAATAATAACACATAAATTTTAGTAACTTTTTAACACATTTTCATTTTGTCAGAATTACAAATAAAAGTATGTGGACCATATTCTACACAGAAAGTGAGTTAAAAGTACACAAAATTTTTTACTGTGATAATTTAAGCCGCGTTACGAGTGACGCGTTACGCGGCCGAACAATGCTTAGAAATTATCTGCGTAACAAATAAATCGAAAAAAAGTTAAATCTTTACAAATTTTTTAGCCGCGTAACGCGTTACGCCGCCAATTCACTCCCTCCGCGATAAGAAGTTTCACTTCAAAAAAATCCGCAATTTTTTTTCGCGAAAAAATGTGATTTCTTATCCGAAATTTTCCGCAGATCACGAATCGGAAGTCCATTTTTTTATATCTGGTCCAGTTTTTAAGCTAAAAGCCAAAAATGAAGAGAAAAAAAAAAAAACGTGGCAAAGTGACAAAACATACGAAGTCCACAGTTTCACTCGAATTTCGGTCTCTAGCTTAAAAACCGGACCAGATATAGAAAAACGGACTTCAGATTCGTGATTTACGGAAATTTTCCGATAAGAAACCACTTATTTTTGCGACCAAAAAAAATTGTACATTTTGTTGTTGTTGTTGTTGTTATGGCAGTTTTCGGAATTTTAAGCTCAAATCGCCACCGTTTCCCGTTTAGTAAAAAACTTTTAAAAAATTCGGTTTATCAGTACACTAAGCGAACCATTTTTGGGGGTAAGCGATTTGAAAATCAAAATTGCCAAAATAAGGGACACCCAATTAAACAGTCCCAAAGCCTTCACATTAAACCAATTCTTTTCTTGAAAATCAAAGCTAGATTTCCTAATAAATAGGTCAAATCTTATCGAGTTAAAATTGTATTTCCAAAACAGATACAGTCCGGCGTTAAAGTTATTTCAAAGTAACTTTTTTTTTTTCCTCCTTGAGTTCAACACTGCGATGCCATCACCGTGATAAGAAAATTGAAAGAACCTTCGTTCATTGCATGATTTTAATTTCCTTTTCCCGCGAATGTTTTCTATCGTGAGATCAAGATCATCTAACACCCTCTTTTCGAATTCGATAATTTGATTTCTTCCACGCGGGGGTTTTTTTTCACCCCCCTCCTTTTTTTTTCTTTGCTCTTTAAATCTTTTTAATATTACATTTTCAAAGCAATGCTTTTTGCACTTCGTTGATTATTTTTATTAAATTTCGAAAAAAAAAAAATTGTTTTTAATAACCTTATCGGTAATTTTTTTTTATTTTTCCTCCCCAAAGGCTTATTAAAATCTCTTTATTTTTTATAAAAAAAAAAATCTACTTAAATATTTCCTAAAAAAAAAAAAAAGATGTGTCAGCAGTAAGTGATGAAGATGCTTTAGGCATTTTAATTAAAGCATGAATAACTAATCTGTTGAAGTTAGCAAAATTAATTAAAGATGATATGGAAATGAGGTATCATTTACTGACGGAATAAAACATCAACACATTAGCAAAGTAATATAAACTCGACTTCAAACACCTTTCAGTTTTCAAGATTTATCATGAGCTTGAGTATACGGATTGGCCTTAAGAATTTTTTTTTTTTTTTTTTTTTTTGAATAGTAGAAAAAAAAAATCAATGGAAAATAAATTTAGGGGGAAGAAAAAAAAACGGGAGATAAAAAGTAGAAACACTTACGATTCGAGAGTTTAGAAAATTTAATCAGAGATCGCTTGCTGCAGGATTGAATTTTATCTGGAACTGGCAAACTTTCAAATTAATTCCCCTATGACCGTTTCTTTGGACCCCATTTTTTACGGTTCCTTCAAAACAAACGACGTTGCCGAAAATGCAATTTCGGATTAATTTAAAACGTAAACCCATTTTTTTTTTCATTCTCCCACCTCCTTCTCCTTCAGAGGTGAATCCCGAAAAATTTCCCCGAGATATACCCCGGAAGAGATAAGAAAATATTCTCGATGTCAATGTTACCAAAAGGTGATTAAGAGATGGGGAGCTTTCTCTCAAAATGAATTCCCTCCTTTCCCGAAAGTTAAAAATGAAGTCTTCCTCATTTAATAACGGGAGACGAAGCTCGCGGAAGAAGGTGTAGATTGCTTTTGAGAATTAATCAAATTGCGAATGGAGTGCTGACAAACGGTTTTGAATGCAAAATACAGAATGAAACACGGTTTAATTATCAAATAGAATTTTCTTTCCTTTTTCGGGGTGGGGAGAAAAAGAAACGAGGTCATATTCTTCCTAAGACAAGTTTTTACCCTTCTTCATCTTCTTCTTTAACACCTTTCAATCTAGTTTGTTTCATTTCGAAAGGGGAAGGAATTTTTTTTTTTTTTTTTTTATGAAATAAAGAAATTTAACGTGGAGCTTCGCACTCTGTGTCACGGATCGACGCTAAAGAATTACGCAAGGCGGTCTGTCACGGGAGCAAAGAAAAAAACGTGAACATAATACAGAGGGGGAAAAAAAAGGGACGTGAGGCTTACGCACACAACGAAAATGCTTTTTTTTTCCCTTTTTTCTTCAATCATTCAATATTTCGATCGTTTACGCGTTTACAAGGAATCGTGGATCTAATTTCTTTTTCGTGCTTTTGGAACTGGATGTTCGTTAAGTTCCGAAACCGTTTTCGCTAAAGGGTATTATTTTTTTCCCCCACCCTTCCTACTGACGGGGGTTGGGGGTGCTAAATGGTTTAATACCGAGGTTGCACCCTCCCCTCGGTCGTTTACCATTTAATTAGAAAATGGTTCTATTACTATTCAGTAGGGTGGGTCGAAAATAAAAAATTTGGGATTTTGAAAATGCCTGATAGCGCAATGGCTGGCTGCAGTTTAGGCCTATCATTTGTAAAATTATTTTCCTTTTCAATTTTTTTTTAAATGGCGTCTTAAGGGTGCGCAAGAGGGTCTAAGTTTTAGAAAACTTCATAAGGGATGAAAATTCGACTTTTAGATTTTTGTGAAAAAGAGACAGGAGAACGATCCACTTAAAAATCTCAAATTCATCGGTAGAACATCCTTAATGAATCAGACGTTAAAAATATTTCCAGAATAAACTCGGTGGCAAGAAGAAAAGCAGTATTAGTGGAACTCTCCGTAATTTTGTCTATCTCAGCTTTCATAACTTACAACCTTATGATCGAAAGTGTGAAACCGCTTCAAGGTTTGCAGCTGAAAAAAGGAATTTCTTTTTTCGATTGCTATATTTCCCTGACTCAAAGAATCCAATCTCACCGGACTGCCTTTTCAGAAAATCAAATGCCTCTGAGGTATTTGAAGAAAAAGAAAATATCATACCTATGTCTCCGTTATATCGCATCCGAAAAAAAAAAAAAAATTGAAAAAAGAAGGAGGGACGAAACGATTTTGAATACAAGAAATAAACCACGATTTTATGCAGGGAGGGGGGAGGGTGAGAAAAAAAAAAGTCACCCGGACCAAACAAAAAAAAAAGTTAAAAAAAAAAACTGGTGTTTCATATCGAAATTTAACTCTTCAGCCGGTTCATTTTACGATTCTGGAAATACATAACAAAACGGAAATTGAAACTTCCTAACTTCATAGCGGATATAGTAAATATATGTCCGAAATGACCAACATTTTCGAGTTTTGCTGCAGGATGACCAATATTTTACAAAACTGTCGTTGCCTTTACTCAAATATAAATCGACGTCATTTTTTAACTTCGGTTTCCGAAAAAAAAGAGGTTGATAAATTTTTAGTAATTATTTCCCTTTTAAGCACCGAAGTCGGGCTAAAAATGATGTGCTTACAGAACCGAAACCATGAATACACGAAGTCACTAGAAAATGGGGTCGTCCATAATTTACGTTAGCATTTTTTTCCGAGGGGGGAGTCAAAATCAGCCAAAATAATGACTGATTATTTTTGAACACTTCTTCATTTAATGTCATGACGTTTGTAAACATTCTGTTACTGTTGTAAGGAAATATTGAATCTAGGAAGAACATTTTAAGAAAAGATAGTGAAAATAATAAGTTTATTAGGAAAAAAAAGGATGTTCACCACAAAACGATATTAGTAGAGATCCTAAAAGAGATTAGCCATACGAGCATTTCCGGTTCTTCGATATTCTTATTTTGGAAATCATTGTTATTTATATTATATACTTAATATTGTAATTTTTATGGAAAATTAAAACGTAAATATAAACAAACAGAAAACACTTTTTAATATGAAACAAGTAAATAAAAAATAAAAAATAAAAACTTCTTTATTATACAAAATAAACACTTCGTGCAAAAACGTTGTGAAAATAACTGCTAGTTTCTTTGCTATGCGCGCCCGAGAACGAACTATACCGAACGATACCGAGTAGTCCCGAATTATAGATTCGAGTGGGATCGTAAAAAGACTCCCTCGTGTTATCTATTTTTAAAGTTTTGGGCACGCGTCTTTCGAGTCTTTTAAATTTCCGACAGATCCATATAGCTCACAGTGAAACGTATAATAAAGAAGATAAAAAAAATTTAATACTTCAGGCTGGAATTCATTTTTCGGATTTATCGAAAAACCGGAAATGGTTGAGTGGCTAATCTCTTTTAGGATCTCGAAGTAATAGCAAAGGATTGATTTGCCATTACCAGTGTATACTGGTTATTGAGAAACAATGGCTTGAGTAACAGTTTAATAGAGTATTCTGCCGTGAAAAGGGTAATCGACCTATCGCACATCTCTGGGTTGGCCATGTTTGTTCATAAGCTAAACATAAACATACATGACCAACCCAGACATGTGCGATAGATCGATTCCCCTTTTTACGGCAGTATTAGAGTATTAGAGTAGTCGTTTCTTTTTATTCTCAATTTTATTACACTTACATATTAGACTTACAGTCTTACTTCCCATGAAGACAATGCAATTCGATATTTAAAAAAAGCCAAAATAATGCTTAAGAAATTTGTAGGTCAATTCGGATATTACTCAATGTTTTTTTTTTAGAGCGCCGGAGGTCGACTGACGTAAATAAGATTACGTAGTCGCATCGTAAATAAGATTGGAGATAGTCGACGTTGACTGTTTTTTGAAATCTTCCTAACTCAAGTTTAAGTAAGCGTCTACTCAAGAGATAGTGATTCGCACAACACGAGAAAATCTTGTATTGTTTATTGTATGTTGTTTTAATAAACAAGAGTCCCTGTTTTCGTATTGTTTCTCATATCGCACTTCGGCTGATTCAAATCGTCTTGTTTCTTGCTCAAAAAAATGCGAATTCTATTGTTTAAGAGAAAAATAGAAACGCTGCCGCTTTATTAGTAAACAAACTTCGATGATAAAAAATAACTTTTTTGGATTCGTCCCCTTTCAAAGCGTTATATTACTTTGGTGAATGATATCGTGTCGTTCTTGATACCAAAAAATTTAAACTCTATTAAGCTCAGTCGGTAATATAGAAGTAAGATAGAGCTTCGGAATTGTGGATTAAAAGCCGAATCAAACATAAAATTCTTATTTAGAATACGAAACGATTAGATTGCATATAGTTTCTAATATGATCCGTTCTCAAAACTAATTTTCTATTGTACACTCTTAGCTGAAACATAAAGTTCATTAATGACGAAGTCAGTGGGTTGAATAACCCAGATGTTAAATTAAATGTTAAGCTTATGATTCTCTGAACTTTCTTTGAAGTTACACCAAGTCCAAATTAATTTCAATAGAAACGATAGAAACCATATTGTGAACTTAAGAGACAAAAATCTAATCGCAGACATTTTTTCTTTTCACAGGCGTACTGCTCCCTATTCAGTTACATTTCTACATCCTGCTAGTCCCCGTCTATTTCCCGCTGTTCCCTGCTATTCTCTATTCCTGTTATTCGACCGAAACTAACGCACCTATCCTCCTTTTCCATGAAGAGAGCATCTTTTTTAATACATGATATTTTGACCTTGTAAAAAGTTTTAAATTTACTGTTTTACTAAAATTACAATAAATATTGTATATTTTTGAGCAAGGAATTATTTTTGTTCTAACTTTAGTTCAGCAAACTCTTCCTGCTTACTATAAATATACTAAAATATAATGAAAAATTTAAACAGAATCCTTAATTTTTGATTATTGTTGGGGAATAAATAGAAGAAAATAATGTTTTTGATTGAAAAAAAAAGAATAATCAACGGAGAAATCTTCTTTCTTTTTTTTTTAATTTTCCAGGACTAATTAACGTTATAGGCCTAATTAAGTTACGTCTTAAAATCTATAATATTAATAACCAAAAAAGCTGTTTTTATTTTTTATAAGTTATAATATCTGATGCTAGTTTACAAGTTGTCCACGAATTAGGCATAAAAGCCATTTTGCCGACTCGGGTTGTAATCTGTTTCGGTGTTTCCTCATAATAAGAGAGGCTCTCGAAAATAAACGCTCTGAGGGCACGGACGTCGCCGTTATGCATAACAGTCCCTTGCCATCTTGCTTAGAGTTGGAAATTCCTGACAGTGAACTTTCCACCAAGCCAGAATGTCTTGTTTCACGTCGGCACGGGGTGTTGACAAATACTTTTCGAGTTCCTTTTTGTAGTCTTTTCCTTCGTCAGATTTGCAGTACAGCGAACTAAAATCGATTTCCATGTCCTCGTCACTCTGTTCCGGGTCGTCTTCAACATCTGAATCTGTTTCTCCAGTTGGCGATCCTTGCTCTTGACAATAAGTACGGTACAACTGATCAAATTTGTTTCTCGATGCTTTGTACATAGCTCTCCCCCATGCGTGCTGACTGAATCCTTCAGCCTTGAAACGGGATCCAATAAAAGCACTGCACAATATACCCAGTTTGTTTTACTGTAGTGTTTGTCCAGTTTAGCCAGAGCTGCTTTGTAAGCCAACAACATTTTTTCATCTAACGCGGTTCGACCTTTCTTTTTACTCAAATTATTAGCAATTAGTTTTTCTAATTTGTCTAAGAGTAAATTAAATGAGCCGATAACCAAAGGAAGTGTAACGTAATGCTCACCTCCGAGCATTTCAGATAACTTTTTAAAATCTTTCAAAAGTTTACAACTTTTTTTATCATCTCCCACTCTTGATCGTTTAATTTAAAGGGAATTAATTCAGGGTCTCGACAACATAACAGATCAAGGGCTGGTTTCAAGACCAATGATCTCTGAAGCATGTCGTGGGTACTATGCCAACGCGTACGGACATCCAAAATAGGTCCAACATCTTGCGGAACTTCTTCTGCGTTGCAAAGTTGCCTAAGTTTAATGGTGAGCTGCTCGCTTCTTTTAATTTTGATAAACAAAGACCGAATTTTTTCTACAGCATTTCCTGACTTCCCTGCTTCCTGTTGGCTGTTTCCCTGTGTTTCCTCGTCTTCAGCGTCTTGATCATCGTATGAATCAAAAATGCATTCGCCATCCGGAACATCAGGAATTAATTTCAATTCTGTCAGAAAATCTTGCACTCCGAGATTCAAGATATGTCCTATACATCTAAAATGTTGATCTTCGCTATCGAAGTTTGGAATTTTTTCGGACAAATGCTCCATGAATGTTGTGTTTGCCGACACATTATCGACAGTTATACCTAAAGACGAAATGAACTCATGTAGTAGTAATCCAAATCAGGAAATCAAGTTTATTAAATTTGATTTTTTACCCTGAACTTTAGTATCGATATTAAATTCCTTTACGGATTCGTAAAAAATATTTGAAATGTCCTCTCCGGTGTGCTTGCCGTGAGACGGAATAAAATCAAGAGCAAGGGAATGCAATTTCCAATTATCGTCAATAAAATGTATCGTGATCCGTAAATGGACTGATTTCTCACAGACGTCCAACCGTCGATAGTAAACGCAAACTTAGACTTATTTTTCGACAAAATATTCTTGACAGCATCTTTCAGATCCTCAAATCTTTTGTGTACTTTTCTTTTCAAAGCATCCTTCTTGGGGTATTTAATAGTTGGGTTTAACCTTTTAAATAATGACTGGGGTGTTTATCTTCAAAAAAACTGAAGTCTAAATATTTTTTGGCTATCCAGTCCGTGATCTCATCGTATATGTCTTCCGCTGGACCGTTTCCTAAAATTGAAGTAGCAGATTAAGTCTTCATCTTTGACTAATACCTATCCTAAATCAAAGTTTTTATAGATTACCGTTTCGTCTTCTTGAGGGACCGGGACATTAAATAACTTTTCGTAAACATCTTTGTGTTGGCTTTGCAAATGTTGTTTCAGCCCCGACGTATTTCCATTTTTCATCCGAATTTTTTTGGGCGACTGCGACGTGCACGATTTGCACGTCGCCTCCTTATTATTTTCGTTGTCGCAGGTAAAATCAAATAAGTCGTCATATTTACTTTTCCTTTTTTTAGCCATTTTTTTGTTTGGCAATTCCGACATTTATTGGAAAACAACAAACAAAAGTTGTTGTTTTCCAGAACAAACGAAATTCAAATTTTCTCAAGAACATTTCGATCTTGATACTTGATTTGAACAGCCAAACAAGACGATTACAATACAAAAACAAGACTTTCTTGGTCTTGTGCGAATCACTATCAAGAGATGTTTAAAAACAATCGAAACAAAGTTCTCCAACTATTTTTTTTTTTCTTCCCAAGTGAGTTCAATAAATCAGAGAGTAAAAATTTACCAGCCAAATCGTAGCTCCACCCCCAAAAACAAATATCTCTAATCATATTTATGGTGTAGATACGTCAGTTGACCTCCGGCGCAAAAGGTTAGCTAAAAAAAGAGAAACAAATTAGACTATAAATGCAGAAAATACGATCACGTTTGAAAACTTCAAAAGTACGTCAAAAATTTCTGTCAAGTATTCTATTCCCGAATTCCAAAAAATTTGAAATTATTATTTTTGTTTCAAAGATCTTCTTTTATTAAAACCAAAACGAAAAGAAAATGAATATATTAATGTTCACAAATATTAATTTTTGCATGTTGAGGAAGCAAAGAAGTGAAGTCTTTATTTTCAATCAGGAAAAATTCTCGATTAATGGATTACTCTCCATATCGAGGCTGCGAAACTGACGCAAAAATGATTGAAACCTTTTCCTAAGCCTTAAACCTATAAATGTGTCGAATGGCCAGTTTGACGACAGGTCCACTCATGCTAGCTTTTGGAGCGGAACCTTCTTTATTTAGACACAGGATCCGAACCATGAGGGGACTTACGTCTATAATTCACGTGCATACTTGTCATATTCAGTGGCGAATGGCAGTGAAAAAAATCCGAGCCATATCATAGACTTGAACCCAGACCGACTCCTCGATTATTCGGTTCCAAGTCGGAGACTCTACCACAGCGCACTCCAATTTTACAAGTATTTCACCCTTAAAATCTGCTCCCCATTTTCCACCAACACCAAAATAAACGAAGAAAAAAAAAAAAATCAAAGGCGGCAGGAATAAAATTAATCGGCTTGACTCGCATATTTCTATTACCCTGGATGAAATATTTCTCGTTTTTCGCAAAAATAACATACCATGGGAAAGTCCCAGCACTCTTGCCCCCGTGATATGAATCCGAAATTAGGATAAAAACTTTTCTTTTGACTTAAAAAAAAAAAAAAAAAAAAAGGAAAAGAAATGAAGGTGCGAATAATTTTCCAGATTTTTTTTTTTCTTCATACAAGAAACTTTTTCTTAATTCATTTTCTCGAATTATATTTTTCATATATGCCTGTAAAAAAAAAAAAAAATAGAACTTGCTGATTCCACTAATAAAGATGGATCGAAATTTCGCCGACCGCATAATAAAAAAAGGGAAAGAAAAAAAAAATAGATGTCTTTTCCTTCAAATATGATTATGGCCATTTTAAAATTCTGTTATGGTACCATAAAGATCATAAATTTGAAATAGATTCTGGTTTTTGTTGAATAATCTTGTTTTATATAAGTGCTTTTTGAATGTAATAACTTTGCCAGTCGAAAAAGGATTTAACCGTCAAACCAAAAAGCAGAGGAGAAGGAAAAAAAAAAAAAAAAAAAAAAAAAAGATAAGGGGAATTCCGCTCGCTTTATTTATATTAAGAAGAAGCGAGCTGACTAAATGAATGAATCAACACGAAAATAGATCAAAGACACGGGAGCCTTTTCTCCGGTTTTTCCCATTGTTCCCTATAGCTTTGCATGATGACTCCCCATTATTAAACCCCATTCCACTTGACCAACTTCATTTTCGACGTGTATAAGGGATGTTTCAAAGATGTATTCTTCCTTTTTGATGCTTTCAGTGTCAGTTTTAATTACAGAAAAGGTGAAAGCACACGTGTCGCGATTCGATGACCTTGAAAATTGATCGCGATAAGCTTCGAGGAGGGGAAAAAAAATGAAAATAAAAAAATAAATATTTTAAGGATTTTGAAAAGTAGACTTATGCCGTTTTACGATTCGAAATAAAATCAAGGATCATACTGGGATAATGTCGTATTTACGGTAGGGTTGGCTTCCTGTCATTGGTATATTAAGTATCGAAAGAAAACTTCATTTTTCATTTGTTTTCAGTTATAAATTACTGATTATTGAATTAAATTTTCCTGAGTTTCTGTTTATTTTTGTGCAAAATTTTTTTTTAAAAAAACCATTAAGAGGAAACTTTAGGGAATACCGGAAGGAATATTTGTTTTGAGTTACGGGAAAAAAATTCAACTTATAGGTGCCTAACGAAATGTTTTGATTTATTCATTGAGAGAGAATTCGTCGAGTTCGGGTCGGTAGCTTAGTGGTAGAACACCCGCCCAGCAAGCGGAAGACTTGGTGGGTTCGATTCCCACTCGGCTCATGCACCCGACGAAAAAAATTTTTTTTTCATTTCTCATAGTGAGAAAGAATCACATTTCGCTTCGTAAACCATTGCGGAAAGTGAATTTTTCCGTATAGGGCAAAACAATGTAAAATCTGTTTATAGAAGACTTTGTTTACAATTTATCAAATCATTTTCTCTAGTTTTTCTGAATAATTAAGCATTGATTCTAAAGAAAATATCTGGGGTCGCCCATAAAACACGTGGGGGGAGGGGGTATTCAAAATTCCAACTTTTGCTAACAAGGGGGGGGAGGGGTTTTTAATATCTAACGTTAGCATTTGACTCGTGTAATAAACGTGCCAAAATGAAAATAATTTAAATTGTGTAACCTAACTCTCTTTAAAAAAAAAAAAAACTGTTTTAATTTTACGCATGCATATGCTTTACAAAAAAAAAAAAGAAAAAAAAAAAAAATTTGGCAAAATTTAAGTTTCGAAGAATTTTAAATTTTTTAAATGTTTAATATTAATTTAAGAAAAAAAAATTTTAAGGGGGGAGGGGGTCAAAATAATGCTCACGTGTTTTATGGGCGACCTTTTGTTTGACCCAGGTCGGCAAATGAATTATCCGTGAGGTTTTTTTAAACCTCAATCGAAAAATTCACTTTCCTCCGTAGGTTAACAATATACTATTTCTCTCAATGATGTTTACTTCCATAAAAAGTTAAAGCGGAAATACAAATTCCAGTGGAAGTATATCGCCATGTAACAGAACCTCAGAACATTGAAGACATTGTCAGGGATGCGATGCCGATGCCGAAGCCGAAGCCGATGCCGGCATCGGCCGCCAAGGGTCGCAAATTATTTCGATGCCGATGCCGATTCCGATTCCTTTTTTAAAAAAATAACCGATGTCGATGCCGATGTCGATCCTTTTTTTTAAAAAAATAACCGATGTCGATGTCGATGCCGATGCCGAAGCCGATTAGTGAAAAAAAAATTTTTCGACGATGACGCTGATGCTTTCAAAAATGAGCCAAAAATTCCGCCGATTCGGACTCCACGAAAAAAAAAAGATTAAAATTTAAGTTCCAAAGAATTTCATATTTTTTAAAATGTTTAGTATTAATTTTTTTTTAAATTTTTAAGGGTGGGGGTAACCGAAATCTAATGTAATTTTAGGGGGGGGGGTCTCGAAATGCTAACCTATGCTAACAAGGGGTAGGAGGGGGTAAAAAATGGCCACAATAATGCTCACTTGTTTTATGGACGCCCGGATCTAAAATTTCATTTTCAATATCAATATCTGAGCAAACGAAAAATTTTTTTGCATTACTTTTTTTTTTTTTTTGCTTCCAACTCGATGAAGTACGAAAGCAAAGGATCTGTTCCTTAATTTTAAATTTTTAAATTTTTCAAATTTTTAATTTTTTATTTTAAATATAAAATTCTTTATAGCTGTCAACCATTTCTTTTTTCTTTGGTGAAATACTTGATGCCGATTCCGATGCCGATGCCGGAATTTTTTTTTTTAACGATTTCGAAGCCGATGCCGATTCTGGCAAATTTTTTCCCGCCGATTCCGATGCCGATGTCGATTCCGGAATTTTTTTTTAAACCGATTCCGATGCCGATCCTGATTCCGATTTTTTTTTTTTACCGATTCCGATTCCGGCAGCGATGCCGATGCCGATAAAATGCCACCGGCATCGCATACCTGGACATTGTTAAAAAAGCTAAGGAAACACAATAATATAATTAGTATTTAAACTAAATTTTTATATAAAAAAAATATATATATAATTAGTAAGTAAATATAATTACCAGACCGGCGCTGGCACCAAGTTTAAAATAAATTATCCAGTGCTGGCACCAGCTTTGACGTATTAAGATATCAGGTTTGTACTAACTTGTAAGACCATGAGATTCAATATACATACAGACACATACATGTTTAATTTATTTCTAACAGGTTATGGGTCCAACGCGTGGTCCATGCCGGGGGGACCACGGGTCATCAACAGCGGCGGCAGCGACGGATTTGCGTGGTTAGAACTCGATGAATACGTCGTATACAGCTGCTACGTTACGAGAAATATGGAGCTGGAAACCTTCCGAGAAACAATTAGAAACCTACAAGACCATGTCAGAAGACAGAGGAAGGAAGTCGTTATCACTGGGGACTTCAACTCTGATTCCGTCGCATGGGGCTCTAGGGTTACAGACACCAGAGGAGATATAATCATGGACTGGACTGCAGCCAGTTCCATGGTTATATTGAACGATGGGCTGTACCCCACATACGTCGCCAGAGGCTTCGAGTCCTTTTTGGACCTCACATTCTGTACCGAAAAATTGGCTGGGCGCATCAAGAACTGGAGGGTCCTTCAAGACAAAGAAACAAGCTCGGATCACGAATGGATATCCTTCGAGATTTCATCAAGTACTAGTAAACTCCGAGACACAGGACACAAAGCACCTAGAGGCTGGAAGATCAGTGCAGAACGCATTCCTCTGTTCCTGGAGAAAGTTAAATCGGCACTCGCCCAAATCGATACGGTCCTGGACGCTAAAGCCTGCGAAAAAGCGGTTACAGCGGCCTGCGACGAAACGTTTCCCAAGAGGAAAGGGGGAAATGGACGCAAAGAGGTGTATTGGTGGACACAGGAGATCGCGGATATAAGACGAGAATGCATCTCCTGGCGTCGGAAAGTCGTACGCGGGAACAAGAAGCGGAACGCCACGGACGAAGAGCGAAGGGAATGGCGCAATACGTACGCAATAAAAAGGCGTATGCTTTGTTTTGCGATCAACAAAGAAAAAGAAAGTTCTTGGGCTAAGCTCATACAGGATCTGAATGATGATATTTGGGGACTAGGCTACAAAATAGTAACTAAAAAGCTGAAACTCAATGACATCCCGGCTCTAACAACGGAAGAGCAGCTGGAAATAGCCGAAAAACTATTTCCAAACCATGGAGTGACAGCATGGCCCGTAGAAGTTGTCGACGACGAACCTCAGCCTTTCACAGAGGAGGAGGTTAAGGACGCCTGCGCACTGCTCAAAACAGGCAAGGCACCAGGTCCGGACAACATCACACCAGAATTGGTTAAAGCCCTAGTGGCGGACTGCACGAAGGAAATCACGTTCATCATGAACACTCCTCTTAAAGATGGGATCTTTCCAGATGAGTGGAAGGTAGCGAGACTAGTGCTCCTGCAAAAACCACAGAAAGCTGGACAGCCTACAAGCTACAGACCCTTATGCCTATTAAACGTCATGGGAAAATTATTGGAACGACTCCTTTTGGCTCGTCTTGAAGCAGAAGCTCCCGAACCTGAGGACAACCAGTATGGATTTCGGAAGGGCAGGTCTACGGTTCACGCCATAAAAAGGGTGCTAGAAATTGGAAAACAAGCAGCGAGAGGGGCGTATCAGGTACGCAAGATATGCTGCCTGATTACGTTAGACATCAAAAACGCATTTAATTCGGCACCTTGGAGAAAGATTGTTAAAGCCCTCAAGAAGAGAAATACACCAGCCTACTTAATTCGCATGATCAAGAGTTACCTGGACAACCGATGGGTACTCATAAATGATAAGAAGATGCGGGTGACGTGCGGCGTCCCTCAAGGTTCGGTCTTGGGACCCTACCTTTGGAACGTTTTGTACAACGAAATATTAGAGGCAGATCTCCCAGACGGAGTGGAACTAGTGGCCTTCGCGGACGACTTAGTCGTGATTGTCACGGAAAAAACGCGAGAAGCCGTGGAAAACCTCGCTAACCAAGCATTGGAAATAATCACGAGGAAGATAAAGCGGATCGGCTTGGATATAGCACCGGAGAAGACGGAGGCCATCCTTCTGAACACCAGAAGGTTTACACCTACGGTTTGCGTTAGAGTAGGCGACACCGTCATCGAAACTCAGAAGAGCGTCAAGTACCTCGGGGTTTGGCTTGAGACAAATATGAAAGCCAAAGAACACGTCCAGAAGGCCTCTGAGAAAGCAGAAAAGGCGTCCAGCAACCTCTGCCGACTCATGCCGAACGTCAGAGGACCCAAAGCAAGCAAACGTAAAGCACTGGCAAATGTAGTCTTATCAATAGTGCTATACGGCGCTCCTGTTTGGGAAGAAGCAATCTCATCAGAAGCTCTACGCATACGACTGGATGGCACAATGCGGAAAGCGCTGCTACGCACGTGTAGTGCCTACAGAACAGTATCTACCGCTGCAGCCGAAGCCATTGCGGGCATACCGCCCGTACGACTGCTAGCGGCCGAGCGGACTCTCCTGTTCAATACGGGAGGAGACAGGGGCGCTGCTAGAACGCAGACACTGGAAAGATGGCAGGAGATGTGGGAGGACCCTGCAGCTGCGAAGGCGAGATGGACGAGAAGGCTGATTCCGGACATACGTTTATGGAGTAACCGGAAGCATGGAGAAGTCACCTACCACCTGACCCAGGTCTTAACGGGACATGGTGTGTTTGGTGACTATTTCCTAAGGTTCAGGGTGGACGGCAGCGACCTATGCTGGTATTGCGGAGAGCAGGACAGCGTGGATCACACCATCTTCGCGTGTGAAAGATGGGAAGAGGCTCGGAGGACGGCTGAACAAACAGTTGGAGTTCAGCTAAGCCCTGACAACATTGTAGGAGTGATGCTGCAATCGAAAGACGCCTGGAACGTGATTGCAGCATATATCACCAAAGTCATGGAGGGAAAAGAAGCTACCGAGCGAGACATGGGACGCTAGGGGACTTCCGGCCTTGAAGTAATGCGAACAGCAGTTCCAAGGTCAGTCGTTGACTATGCGGTGGGTTTTTAGTCAGTAGAAGTCTGACACTACCCTTGGTTCTCCAAGGGTGTCCATGAGGATTTTCCCATCGTACCCAAAAAAAAAAAAAAAAAAAAAAAGGTTATGGGTCCAGCACGCTTCCACTGCTCACCGACCTGAAATATTACTGGGTCGCGGCCGACACCGGCATCGGCTTCAGACCACTTATAATGAGGCCCTTTAACAATCGACTTTTCCGAAGTCTGTCAATGCGATAAAGAAACAAAGTTAAAAATGCAGGACATCATTTTTATTTCAACGGAACTTTTGACAGTCTTGCTCGAGGGGACGCTAACTCAAACTTAAACTCATTAAGGGGAAGTGAAAATCAAATCTCTCGAAAATCGAACTGAAAAATACTTTGGAAAACTATCCGAAAATCTCTTTTCGTCTCGACCAGTTAGCATCGACTTTACAATTTTTTTTTTCTCTTGCTTCCGACGACCCGACCCCAATTCGAACCCATCTCATAAAAATGATTAACCATCACCCAAGAAAGAAAGGAAAAAAAAATGCAGAAAAAAAAAAAGCGAGATGGAAGAGAGGAAAAGTCACAGTCGATTCGAGAGTAGTGATTTCCCCGGATAAACCGCCTCGATATCTTTGAGGTGTAGACTATTTATATGCAAATTAGGATACAGATTGCCTCGGTCGAAGTTGTGCAAACATTTCAAAATATTTGTAATTCAACACACTCATCCTCACGCTGACCTTGATGCTTCTTTTATTCAAAAATACAAAAAAGAAAATTTGGGTACTCGGCTCTGCGCTGTTAGTCGGCCTTACGGTTGTAAGCAGTTGGTACAGAACCAACGCTGACAAAAGCTGAACATTGGAAAGTATTTTTTGTCCACAAAATGGTAAAGTCGCTAACATCAGCGGAGCCGACGATTTGACGTAATTTGAAGTGCCGTTTAACAAAGGACAAAGTGGACCACGGATTTATTTTTTTTAATGTAAAGCGATGTTTATTTCGAAGGCAGATACGCCCTTTTCGCTAAGAAAGGGAGCATGCAACATTAAATAGGTCTAAAAACAAAAAGAAAGTTTGCGTTTTCCTTCGACGATTTTTACTGATCGCTTTCAATGATCAATTCTTAAGAAAATTTTCCCATTTATTTTGAAACGACCTGGAATTAAAAATTGTTCCAGTAGCGCTTTGCCTTGTTTCAACGTATCAAAGTAATTCAAAGAAAACATTATTTATGTTCCGAGGTATTTCAAGGATTAAAGCTACGTGGTAATTAATCTTACAGTGCAAAAATTAACATAATTTCTGATGGCGTCGTCTGCCAACTTTCCACTTACACCTCTGATCAACCTCAATATCGCACGACTGAAACGTTTCCACATAGTCCGGATAACATTTTCAATCCGTTGGACAGGATAGTCCATTAGATATCCACACCATATCCAAACCCAAGGGATGTCCATAGGATGTCCAAAGGACGCTTTTTGGATCAGATCGGACATAGGCTGATCCAATAAACGTCCAATAAATACCATCCAAGATCCATAACGTCTGGGAGTCGACCAGATTTTGAGCCTGGTCAACAGAGAACTCAACCACCAATTTTTTAATCTGGATTTAATCACAGATTACAGGACTTCGGATTTGGATTAAATCACTTGGTATTAATTAGACGGAGTGACCAAACTCAACTCAGCTAAAAAACAAACCATCAATTAACCGTCCAGCAAAGAACGATCATTTTTTAAAATAAAAATGCGGAACTGGAAACGACGGGGGAAAAGTCAAACGGATCGCCACTGCATGTTTTAGACCTGAATGGGTAGATTAAACTCAGTTAACTTTTCTTTTCTTGGAGACTATATTTACTCAGAAAAGTTCTGATTAGTTTTTTTTACCAACTTTTTTTTTCTTTCGTTACTCGATTCTCTTTTCTTCTGCTGTTAAAATTTCAACGTCTGATCAATTCGAAAGTCTTTCAAAGCGACGTTTATTTCCCGATTTTGATTTTTTTTTTCTTTATTGTTTTGAGAGGTTTAAATCTTTCTTTTTTTTGAATAGAAGGAAGAAGCAAAACTATTCCGCTAGTTTTGGAAAAGAGTTTAATTGTAACCGATCGAAATGTTATCAGCAGAATACTTGCAATTTCCAGGTCGGTTACCACTAAACCCTTTAGCGAAATAATTTTGCGTCTGCCTTCCTCACTGCAACAAAGTTGGAAATGCAACGCAAATTGTCCCGACTGTGGAACCTGGCAGATACCACACATTCCAAGTAAATTTTGGCAATCAAAGAGTCAAGAAAAATTTAACAAATTTTAAGAAACGAAAAATTAGTGGCCATTTTCTGTTCTGTCACCCTTCAGTTTAGGGTGCACAGAACTGAAAAAAATAGATAAGAACCAGAGAATTTACAGTCAACTGACTCTAAAGTTCCTGTAAGAATACAGACGCTTTAGAGTGAGTTGACTGTAAATTCTCTGGTTCGTATCTATTTGTCTACCTAGATTGTCATATAAAAAATTTACAGGCAGTCGACTGTACTAAGAAAGAAAAAATCTCTACATTAGACACGATGTTCAATACAGAAACTTAAGCATATCGTACCTCAGATTACTAAGATTCATTACCAAGAGTATTGAAAGAAATCTGTAGGGTGAATGTTAGGGTGGGCAGAAAAACGCGAATTTCTGAATTTGAAAACGCCTGATATGGGAATTGATGTCTTTTTATAATACTATTAACCCTAATTTTTTTCAGATTTTTTAAACGGCATTTTGAGGTGCCGCAATGGCCTTGAAATTTCCAAAAAGCCCATTTGAGTACCAAAAATGAAAATTTTATTTTCGCATAAAAGACCGTCGTTTCCTACCGGAAATTTTTCGCAGATTACGAATTTGAAGTCAAAAATTATTTTTGGTGCACAGTTTTTGAGCCACATGCCAGATTCCAAAATTTTGTTATGGTTTTCTGTCTGTGGCCCAAAAACCGTGCACCAAAACTAAATTTTGACTTCAAATTCCTAATCTACGGAAAATTTCCGATGGGAAACGATGGACTTTTATGCGAAAAAAAAATTTTTCATTTTTGGTTCTCAAATGGGCTTTTCGAAAATTTCAAGGCCGTTGCGGCACCTCAAAATGTTGTTTAAAAAATCGGAAAAAAGATTACGGTTAATAGCTTTATAAAAAGGCATCGATTCCCACATCAGGCGTTTTCAAATTCAAATTTCGCTTCGATTTCTTAATTCGATTATCAAGAGGATAATCGCAATCAAAACGTTTCTTCCGAGACACAATTCTAATTCGGATGTATCAGGATGGATAATCCGACCTTGGATAAAATCCGTTCGTGGGTGGCGGAACTCCCTCCCACTAACCGAGTCCTTGTTCCCCTCTTACCCTTCCCGTTCTCAAATGTCGTCCTTACGTTCTCCGAAATCCAAGTCCTTTTAACTGAGTTCGTAAGGCCAGTCTTCGGACTCAGTTGTCACATCCTCATCCCAAACTTGCCTCCTTGCATCCTGTCCGCCACCCGCAACGACATGATCCAGAGGTTTAATAGCGGCCTTTCTAATCTTCTTCGTGAAGAAAGGCAGGGTAGACCGAACTTCTATCTCTCAGTATTTGACTTTAATAGGCGATTCATGTACCTGCCGGCTAAAGATGCAACATGCACCAAACCTGATCCTAAAACTCCCCTTCTGGATCCCAAAACTTCCTCTCTTTCCGCCTTAGGAACCTCCGCGTTAGCCAACTTGCTTACAACCAAGTTTGGTAACGTGGTAGGTTTCCTGAGGAAGGATTCCTCCCTACCCTCTTCCTCATCCTTACGTGGCGACGGCCGAAAGAGGCGTAAGAAGGCTCAGTCCAAATCAAAGAAGAGCCGACGCGACGAGGCCGGTCGCTACGTCAACTCCTTTTAGGCCATCTTTAGCCGGTGGGGCACATATGAGCGTTTATCCAGATAATGACTTTTCCCGATTGTGACATTTGCTTCTCGAACTCGTCATTTTTTTTATTTCTCAACACTGATAAAACGCTATTAGTAATTATTACTCATATTAAGGGTAGATGTGTAATTACTAATAGGTTAGGGTTAATTTTTATACATATTATTAGTAATTTTTACCATAATAATATTGATTATGTTAAAAATGACTAATAATACATATAAAAATTAGCCTAGTATAATTACTAATAGGTTAGGGTTATAATAGGGTTACTAATAGGTTAATAATCAATATTATTATGGTAAAAATTACTAATAATATGTATAAAAATTAACCCTAACCTATTAGTAATTATACATCTACCCTTAATATGAGTAATAATTACTAATAGCGTTTTATCCGTGAATTTCGACATTTTATTGTTTGATCAATTATGACTCTTTACTGCGCTCATAAATGTCTGCCACCGAACGCGCAGCGGTGTGCATACTTTTCCTGTCGATTATGACATTTCTTTTTCAGATCGACGCAATGTCGTCTGAATTTTTCTTTTTTTTTTTCTGGCGGTCGCTAGGCCCCATTAATTACACTTTATAAAATTTTGTATCATTTTGGACGCTTTAGAAAAGCTAATGGAAAACGGCACAATCCAGGAAGAAACCGTGTTAGGACAGGTAAATTTAATGTCCCTGCACCGGCCTGTATGAGTCTATTTAAGCGAAATTACATATTAGGGTGGGTCGAAACTGACGAATTTCGGAATTTGAAAGCTTTTGATAGTGAAATGGGTGCCTTTTGGCAACAGTATTAACCTAATTTTTTTTTTCAGATTTTTTAAAGGTCATCTTGAGATTGCGCAATGACCTACAAGTTTTTGTAAAGATCGTTTAAGGGCAAAAAGTAAGAATTTTTTTTTCTGAAAAAAGTATTATTTCTTTTCGAATATTTTGAGTAAATTAATGAAGTCCAAAATTCATTTTTGTGTCAGGATGTGTACGGTAGGGTGGGCAAAAAAGAAGCGAATTTTTGAATATGAAAGAGCCTGATAATGGAAATCAATGCCTTATTATGATACTATTAACCCTAATTTTCTTCAGATTTTTTGAAGATCATCATAAGGTCGCGCAATGTCCTTGAAGTTTTTGAAAAGCCCATATAAGGACAAAAAATAACAATTCTTTTTTTTTTTTTTTGCTGAAAAAAGTATCGCTTCCTATCGGAAATTTTGCGTAGATTACAAATATTAAGTCCGAAATTCATTTTTGTGTACAGTTTTTAAGCAAAAAGAAGAAGCAGCCTAAAGTATTTCAGTGTTTAGAAAATAGGCGTAAAGCTCAAAAACCGAACACTTAAAATGATTTTGGATTTCATATTCGTAATCTACGCAAAATTTCCGATAGAAAGCAATACTTTTTTTAGCGCAAAAAAAAAAAAAAAAAAAAAAAAAAAAAAAACTTTATTTTTTGCCTTTATATGGGCTTGGCTTTTCAAAAACTTCAAGGCCATTGCGCGACCTTAAGATGACCTTCAAAAAATCTGAAAAAAATTAGGTTTAATAGTGTTATAATAAGGCATTATTCCCATATCAGGCGTTTTCAAATTCAAAAATTCGCTTTTTTCGACCCACCTTAGTGTACGGTTGTGTACGGTTCCAAGTGAGAAAAAAGTCGAAAGAATTTCAGAAGTTTCAGGGCTAAGCACAAAAACAGTTTGCTTAATGTAATTTCGGACTTCATGTAAGTAATTTGCGCAAATTTTTCGACAGGAAGTGACACATTTCTCAGTAAAAAAATATTTTTATTCTTTGAACTTTTGTTAGTGGTTCCATTTTCCAGAGTTAATGCCAGTTTACTAGTGATTTTGCTAGCATTAAAATGAAGTATTTTACTGCCAGACAATTTTGTAATACTTTGTAATAATTTAAAAATTTTTATTGATATTTTTACCATCAATTTGCAGAAAAAAAAATTTTAATGCGCAAGAGAAGATCAAAAATCATTCCACTTTGCTACAATAATAATAATAATCAAGTTTGTAATCGAAGTCTTACCATATAGTTTTAAGCTACACAACTGAATAATCTTAAAAAAAAATTTTAGCCCTCAAGATATTTTAAAGAGTAGTTTTCCTTTTCTATTTATATTTGTGTAATCATTTTCCCGTATCGCAGCTGTAACCCCGAAAGGAGCCCGAGCTCGAGCCCAAAATCCCGTATTACAGCCCGAGCCTTTAAAAAATAATTTAGATAACTTCATTGCGCGACCTCAAGATGACCTTTAAAAAAATTTGAAAAAATTAGAGTTAATAATGTTGCCAAAAGACACCCATTCTTACTATCAGGAGTTTTCAAATTCCAAAATTCCTCAGTTTCGACCCACCCTAATTATTTTATATTTGATAAATTTTTATATTTATAAATCTGCCAAATGAGAACAGAAACTTACTTCAAAACTGACTCCGCATACATGACAAGGGCAAACCACCCATAAAAGATAGGATGGAACAAATTATACCATTAAAAAAAGTAAACAAATTTTTAATTATTTCCAGAAGAAAAGTGTTGCAGTTTGTTTACTTTTCTTATACTATAATTTGTTCCACTGTGTAAAATATCAAACTGAAATATTCGCATTTGGCACTAAAATCCCAAGGACAAAAAAAAGAAAAAACTTTTCTTTTACACTTCTATTTTCGATGCTCCCGTTTTCCTCCTCTTCTCCTTTTTTCTTTCTTTTTCCAAAAAACCTAAGCCGCAACATCGGAATAGATGTGAGGTAAAAGCTGCCCAAACGATGTAACACTTTTTCCCTAGACAAATAAAGCTAGAGTAAATTTGATGAGTTTCCCTTGGGGAATCCCAATGAAACAAGTTCAACTGAGAAATCTTGGAAACTTTTTGACAGCAACTTTGATACCCGAAAAGAAACTGAAATGAAACTTCACGCTGAATCAATCATTTATTAAAACCCCTCATCTTTCGAAAAAAAAAATAAAATAAAATAAATAAAAGAAAGAAAAAAAAGCGTTTCTCTTACCAAATGTTTTCGCTTATTTTTAAAAATGTTTATATCCATGTTTTACGGAGCTTTTAAGGACTTTTTTTACAACCGAGTTTTTTTTTTTATGGAATCATCAATTATATGGAAAAGGGGCAGTCCTTCAAAGCTAAAAATTTCCTCGGTGTAACAGATATTTCGAGGAAAACATATTATTTCAGAGTTGAAAAATTAATCCAAGTTGACTGTTTCCAAGTTTTATTTTCCCGCGAGTGATATAGATCGTTGTGGAAATGAAATCATCAATACATCTTTGAATCGAGAAGAAGAATTGTTGTATCTATTGTTTTGTTTTTATTTTGTTTTGATTGACAGCTCAAAACTAAAAACAATTTTTCCTTAAAAAAAAAAAAAAAGAGGGGAAAACTTTTGTTTTAAACAATCTTTCTGACGTTAACTTTTTGATTTTTCCTTTTTTTTTTTCATATTTGCTAAGTCATTTCGAAAATAATTTGATAACTTGTGTATCGAAAAGTAAAGCCATAATTCGAAACGTTTTTAAAAATTCCTAATACTTGAAACTGAAAGTTATGTCTTGTCATTCGAAGAAAGGAGTATAGAGTACGTGAAGTCAATAATACAATAAAAAGCTCAAATTATAACAACCATATCGCGATTTTGAGCTTCTTTTGAGTTTTCAGGAAAACCTTTCAGAATTTGAGCTTTTAAAACAAAAAAGAAATTGGCATTGTCAACTTTATACGGCTAACTTCCCGGGCAGTGCATTGAAAAGATCGAATTTTAAAATAGACGCCCCTAAATTTGAGCTTTCAAAATATCGAATTTGCAGCTACAAAACAAAAAAAGTAGTGCATTATAATACCAAAGTTACGACACAAAAATTCAGCACTGCCAGGTTCGCACCTAATATTTTTGAAACCTGTAACTCAAAACGATTTTTTTTTGTTATTTTACAGAATTTGAGCTTTCAGAAAACACAACTTTAAGAATTTCAACTTCCTCCTGGGAAATTTGAAAAAAAATTAAAATATCGTAAATGTGCAGCAGCACTGACAGATTCACTTCCCTTTTCTTTCAATTTGGAGATTTTAAACTCACATCAAATTCGTCCCCGAAATTTGAGCTTTTTGAAGATATAACGTTCAAAATTTTAGCTTTTCCCATTTGATTAAAAAAAAAAAAAAATTTTTTTTAAATCGAAGGAGAAACTCAAATGAACGTTATATTCGAAAATAAAGAATTTTTCAAATCTTAATTTTTTCAACTTCTCAATTTTTTCAAATTAAATTTCTTAAATTTTTCAAATAAAAATTAATTTTTGAATTTTAAAAAATTTGAATTTTAAAAAAATTGTTGAAATGAATTGGCCAACGCTATTTAAATTCCACTCCACCTGGAATTTAATTTCGCCCTTCGTAAAGAAACCGAAAAAAAAAGAAACTGGTAAATAAATGTACGATGATACACCTTTGGAAAATAGAGAAACAAGGGAGATTTCCTGTATAAATGAACCCTCTTCAAAGATAACGTCTCCACTAACGACATTAATGCGCATCAGTTATCATCATAAATAACACGAGAAATAAAGCCTGTCTCCGGCATACGCAAACCGTTTTTATTGTAAACCATTTTCAATTCCTGAAACCAAGCTACAGATTCGAGTCCCCTTACGGTTTCCCTCCCTGTTTCCTCTCATTAACAAATTTACACTCTAATTTGATTATGATGACATTTGCTTTTTTTTTTTTTTTTTTTTTTTTTTTTTCATCCTTTGTTTTGACCCGACGGACGCGACGGGTTGAAAAGGGAGTAAAAGTTAATGCGAATCAAAGATGTAAAATTGCCATTCGTTTCCTCGAAGACTGAGCAGCAGTAGAAAAAAGCTCAGCAGAAGATTTTACCTTCATACAGCGCAACGGATGAACGAAATACTGTTACTCAAAATGTGTTTTAGTAATTCCAAGGGTGAGTGTCCTACGTTTTTCAAGACCTAAATCTCATCGAATTCGTTTTTCAAATAATTTCGAACCGTTAAATATAAATTAACGCCTCTGTTGTTATCTTCGAAAAGAGGATCGGGCACTAACATTTCCAGAGCTTCCGACTGCTCATGGGTGAGTACAATCGCGTCCTTGGTATGACGACCAAGTTGTGGTTTGACGACCAAATGTAGTTTATTGAAAATTACCGAAATACAGGGGACTGAGACCAGCTCTTTTCGAGACGATACCGCGCTCAAAACAATACATAGAGATACCGAGAATTGAGATGAGACTTCGAGACCGAGACTCTTTTTTTTCCCATTATGAGAAACGAGACCGTCTCGTATCGTATCGATCTCGGAATAGTCTCAGTCTCGGAATCGTTTCCTGTTCTCGAACTCGGTTCTCGGAATATTTAATGAAAGTAAATGATGATAAGTTTGAGATTATGGACCAGAAAACGATTCCGATACCGAGACTGGATTTTCGATATCGAGACTATTCCGAGAACGATACAGTACGATACGATAAGATACGATACGAGACGGTCTCGTCTCGGTTTCGTTTCTCATATCGGAAAAGAAAGGGTCTCAGTCTCGATTCTCGGCACCACCAAGTATCGTTTTGAGCGCGGTAACGTCTCGATGAGGTCTGGTCTCAAAGAGCCCTACGAAATACCGTATTGAAAACTCGTTTTGGTTATAATGCGAGTTGTGAAAAATTATTGGGTCAACGACCTTACATTTTAAAATATTTATTCAAAGTGGAAAAATGAGGATTTTTCACCCACCCCCCTGTTTTCCGTCTCATCCTGAGCTAGCCTTATTTTTTTTTAAATATATTTTTGTTTATTTTATTTTATTCTTTTTTTTTCTTTCCACCCCCCCTTCCCTTCCTGACCTCCCTGTGGTCACAAACTGGCGCCCAACGTGGGGCAGTCTATCGGACTATCGGACTCGACCACGGCGACGTGGACTCTTCGATGTGTCCCTTCTCGAGCAATTTATCGACCTCAGCATGAATAATTTCCAGTATGGGTGGAGACGCCGGATAAGGTCTTTGCTTGATCGGTACGGTACCAGGCTTTAACCGTATATTGTGCTCCACAACGTTAGTGAGTCCGGGCGAAGTTTTGAACTTCTCCTTCCACTCTTCAAAGGCTCAAGCCTTTGTTGAGTTTATGCACAAGAGCTTCAAAATTAATATTCTTTATAAATTTAGTTTGCCCTGCTATAATGGCGGCTACACGGATAGGCATTAATTAATGAAACACAAAATCTCCAGTTTATAATATTACATATATTATATTAATAATATTATTATTATACGCAGCATAATCGGATCTCAAACAAACAGTATGGATATCAAAAAGGGAAAAGCGCAACCCTGCTGTTAGAAAACCTAGTGGATCAGCTAAACTCTGTGCTACACTACAACTTAGAGGCTGTAATACTGTTTGTAGATCTAACGAAGGCATTTGACACTTTATCAAAAGACGTCATACTAAAAAGTCTAAAAAAGAACGGCATAGATGGAAGCTGTCTCAAGTGGTTTGACAACTATCTAACTAGCAGGAAAACAGTAGTCACATTAGACAAAATAAGCAGCGATTACACCGACTGGAGTACAGGAGTCCCACAAGGTAGTCTCCTAGGGCCAGTCTTATTTTTAATAACAATGAATAGCCTGCCTAGCTCGATAGCAAAAGAGACAGACATACAAATATTTGCTGACGATATAGTCATGATAATGATGGGAAAGGTTATATACAAAAAAATCGAAAATGACTTTATTAGACTTCAAAGCTGGCTTCATGACAACGGATTAGTATTAAATAAATCGAAAACAGTCCTTATTCATATCACTCGGAAAGAATACGTGGAAAATAATATAGTTAAACACCAGGAACATATATGTCTACATAACGAAGGAGTAAATTGCAGTTGCAAAGACTTGGTCATCAACGTCACAACGCAAAAATATCTAGGATTGACATTTGACTACAAATTAAATTGGGATAAACATTTCAGCGAACTAAATAAAAAGTTAAGAAAATTGACATTCTTATTCAAAATAACACGAAATATATTATCATTAAAAGTGAAAAAAACTTTGTACTATTCCTTGGTTCAGACAATAATAGCTTACGGCATAAGAGCATATGGAGCGGAGAACGAGACAAGGTGGGGAAATCTGGAAAAACTTCAAAGAACAATACTTAAAACGATGATGACCAATCGGCAAATTAAAAAACAAGACAACATATATAAGACCACAAACTTGCTTCCGTTCCGAAAGTTATATTTCTATAATATGGCGGTAAACTACAACCAGGACAAAACCTACACAAGAATAGCGAATACCAACTACAGCCTAAGAAGTCAAAGTAAACATCTCGCACCCCTTTAATAGATACGGAGAAAGGACAAAACTCTCACAAATTCCAAAAATTTTAAATGAGATACCGGCGGCAATAAAGAGTATTATAAAAATAGGGGATTTTAAAAAAGCCTTAATAGACTTTCTACTATCATAGATATCTTCACTCAACAATAGTAATAATCCAGGTTTACCACATAGGCTCCTTAGGAACCTCTGGTTTTGTCAATTAAATGCAATAGGAATTTTGTACTTGTTATTCAATATAACCTGTTTTTATTGAATTGAATTGAATTGAATTGAATTATTACATAATTAATACATAAATTATTACATATTATATGATGCTACGGGTCCATTGCGGTTCATCCAAATGGCATTTCCTCCAAAACATTTTGGATGAAACAAATATATCTCATATGTGTAATAATTCAAGTATTAATTATGTAATAATAATAATAATAATAATATAACATAATATTAATATAACATATGTAATATTATAAACTGGAAATTTTGTGTTTCATTAATTAATGCCTATCCGTGTAGCCGCCATTATAGCAGGGCAAACTAAATTTATAAAGAATATTAATTTTGAAGTTCTTGTGCATAAACTAAACAAAGGCTCAATCAATTTTCCACTTCGAATAAATATTTTAAAATGTAAGGTCGTTGACTAGCTGAAAGATGCCTGCTAAATTTTTGGGGTTTGCGGCCTTGTGTCGTAGGCGTGTAATTTGAAGAATTACCAGGTAGAATGAATTAGAAAGGCTCAAAAAGAATATCAAAAAATTCGTAAATCTTAAAGAAAAATCATACTTGGAAAAAAAAAGTAAAGTCCAAGTTTCGGCATAAAGGGCAGCCGGCATAGCGTAATGGTAACGCGGCTGCCTTCGGACCACGAGGTCGGTGGTTCGAGTCTATGTGACGAATTTCTTCAACGTTTTCGATTTTTTCGCAAACTATCAATGTTTTATTTCTCTTCATTTGTTCTGCAGTAATTAATAATGTGGCATAGTTCAGCGTATGCCTTAGGAAATCTGTACGTCAGAGCCAAAAAGTTCAATATGCAAATTCAAGATGGCCGTTTGTTATGGGTAAACAACGTTTAGCGGACATCTTTAATTTGCATATTGAACCTTTTGGCTCTGACGTACAGAAATATTTCTTCTCTTATCTTAGAATCTTCTTCAACGATGACTTCTACTGTTGTAATTTGCCTGGTGGAAAAGAAAATAGATATTTCTTCCCTCCCGAAAAGGGGCGATTTGTTTTTTTATTAATGTGGAAAATGTACAGGAGTGGTGCCAAAACAATGAGGTAGCTGTAAATGGGGGAAAAACGGGGTATGTGGTATTTCAAATAAAAGAAACTCCGCAAGAACCGATAGACCTGACAATTAAAATTGCGGACGAGGAAATTAAAAAACTTGTAAGCACGACTTTTTTAGGGGTGGTAATTGATGCTTCACTCAGTTGGAATGAACAGGTGGATGCATTGTGTGGTCGTCTCAGTTCCGCAGTCTATCTCCTGGATACTCTTTCAAAGCTCTGTGATGGCCACACAATGAAATCATTATATTGCGCGCTTTTCGAGTCGGTGATGAGGTACGGAATCACATGTTGGGGAAATTCTAGTGCGGGAAATATGGAGAGAGTGCTGAAAATCCAAAAAAGGGCAATTAGGTGCATAACTGGAAATAAAAAATGGGAACTAGTCAATGGGCACTTTCAACCCCCATCGTGCAGAAATTTATTTAAAGAAGCAAAAATTTTGACAGCACCCTCTTGCTATATTTTGGAAGCAATTTGCTATTTTATTAAAAATGGGGAGGGTAGACTTGTGGGAGAGGTTTCGCAGTGCAACACCAGACAAGCTAAAGAGTATTATATTCCTGGAACCAGGTTAAAAAAGTCAGAGCAAAATGTGAAGCGCTGTGGAGCCTCTTTCTACAATCTACTACCGAATGAAATGAAAGAAAAAAAAGGGCAAAAAAATTTTAAAGGTTTGGTTCAGGAATTTTTAATTGATCACACCTTTTACTCGCTGGCGGAGTATCATGATTTCTTCAGAGCTCCATAAGGCCATCGATGAAGACGAGATCGATGTACAAATATTGTATCTTTATGATTGAAAAAATATAATTTAATTTAATTTAATTTAATTCGCATCATAAAAAGTTGTCGAAACTTGTTCAGCAAAAACAAAAAGAGTGCGAATTAAAAATAAATCCTAATCGTCTTTCAAGGTCAAAACCTTAAGAATTGTTTTATAGAAAACGTGTGATGTTTTCTGAATGAGAATAAGTTTGAGAGAGTCAAGCAAAGCCATCGTAGGATAATTAAAAAAATAAATAAATAAATAAATAAATCTTTTTTTCTTCCTTGCTAGTAAACCGATTAAGGTGACGCAGGAGTGATTCGTTTTTTTAAACACCCTATACTTCGAAAAACTCTACTAATAACGTTTTGGAGCCAGATATCAAAATTCCGCTTCCGAGCAACAATTTTTATCAATCTTAGGCACCTTCAGGAAAAATTCCATACCTGATTACACAATACTTTTTCGGGAAACTTTGATTTAGGATAAATTCCCGGGAATTTATAGTAGATTAAGGTTTCCCAAAAAAGTACTGTATGGTCAGGTATGGAATTTTTCCTGAAGGTGCCAAAGATTGATAAAAATTGTTGCTCGGAAGCGGAATTTTGGGTTTGTCAAGTTGGCCCCCCCCCCAGGTCGGAATTTTAAAATTCTAAAAACGTCATCGGTTTGCACACCTCTAGCCCAACAAAGCCCATGCCCAAAATTACCTAGCCCAATTTGCTGTCGGAAATGACAGAGATATCCGTTTGGGGGGGCTAAATTGACCGCAGCCCCCCCAGTGTTTCAGAATAAGTAGGAAGATATGTCATTATCATCAACTAAGCTAGCCCAATCTAGCCCAGCGTTCATTTGCCCTAGCCAACTTTCCTGTCGTAAGAAATTAAGGATGAAAGTTGGGGGGGCCAAGCTGACGATTTTTAATTAAAGACTTTGCGAAATTTTTTTTTTATAGAAACGGTTAGCCCATTGCTTGCCCAACGTGGCCCAATGCTGAAAATTTTTGAAAATTTATTAGAAAGGGAGATTTTAAGGGACTTTTTTGAGGGGAGATAGCGTTTTTTTACCACTGTTCCCTGAAATATCCAGTCGGTTCTCTTTTTTTTTCTTACCGTAAACGCATGAATCCAAGAACGGCTTTTTTCTCTGTAACATAAGAAGAAGGTGACAAAGCAGGAGGATAGTTCATCGTTACGTTCATCTAAACTTTGATACAAAAAAAAAGTTTTGGTTCTATCTTTCTTTTGTTCGGTAACCTTTTCGTTTGATTTTTACTAAAGTGATTGACACTTTCTAAGAATAAAAGGGGCAAATGAACGCTGGGCTAGATTGGGCTAGCTTAGTTGATGATAATGGCATATCTTCCTACTTATTCTGAAACACTGGGGGGCTGCGGTCAATTTAGCCCCCCCAAACGGATATCTCTGTCATTTCCGACAGCAAATTGGGCTAGGTAATTTTGGGCATGGGCTTTGTTGGGCTAGAGGTGTGCAAACCGATGACGTTTTTAGAATTTTAAAATTCCGACCTGGGGGGGCCAACTTGACGAAGCCCGGAATTTTGATATCTAGCACCAAAAGGATAATATTTGCATATTTCGAAGTATAGGGTGTTCGAAAAAATTCGTTTGTTTGGCTGTCGTTACTAGGGTTCAAGCACGGATGCAAGAGAATCCAGAGATAGCTACTGTACCTGTCAAATTTCGCGAAGAAAAACCATCTGACTGCAAAAATCAACAAATTTCAGTATCTTATTGGTGAGTTTGGCCAATGTTTCATAACATTAGGGCTGCATACAATACGGCAAAATTTCCCATTCGCACTTTACTTTTACAGATCATCCTAATTTTTACATTCTTCATTCTTTCCGAAAATGCACAAAGAATCGTATCTACATCACTTCTTCAATTCTGCGAAGAATGTCGATTCCGCTTATATCAGGTACTTGTATACCTGCCTCAGACAACCATCGTGGAGAGTCCCGAGTTTTGTCAATTTCTTCTTGAAATAAGTCCAATAATTTTTTCAATTCCAATTTCAAACTATTGGAGAATTTTTTCCTTTTTTTCGAGGAAAGGAAAATAGATACCTGCATCCAAAATTGAAACCTCTAAAAAGTTTTCCTTTTTCAACTTAGCATGACACTCCCTGAATCTTTGCATACTCAAACCTACATTAAAACCTCAACTTCGAATTTACAACTACCTACCTACTCATATCCTTTCTCATAGAGGGCTTCATTTCCTGAATCTAGCCGATTGCCAACAGAATGGTATTCCAACCTACATTCATCACTCACTGATGAAATAACTCATAATCCGTGGAGTCATCTACTAAACTTTACCAACCTAGACTTTCCTCAAACTTTCCATTTAAATCTAACAAATTGTCAGATAATCTTTATAAGACAAATATCCTGACAGAACGATTGTCAACTGGACAAAGAGTTTCGGTTCCTAACTCACCATTAGGACCCAAAACCTGAATTGTCTTTCCTCAATTGAGACCAAATTAACCTCAACTTTAACTATAACATCATTCGGATCGTTCCACCGTATGTACCTCCGAGCTGGAATGTTACATTTGCTCAGCTTACCCAATTTCGTCGTAAGTACACGGACTTCAGCCTAGCTCTAAATCTCATTGCGATCACTTTTCAATCGCCTATTTAGTTCGGAGGAATATTCGTAATAATTTTGCGGTAATGGTTTTCTGAGGGTTTCAGGTTTTTTCTATTTTTCTTTTTTTAAGCTGCAATTGCACGTTGAAACATGTTGCAGCAACATTTTGAAAGTTGCAACGTTAGAAACATGTTGCGAACAAGTTGATGAATAAAAACATGTTGGCAATTTTTTATTTTCCAATGTTGCAAAACTAGGGTTCGCAATAAGCAGACGAAATGTATATATATACATTCGTCTATGATTAGCTTACGGGTATACCTATACCAGACCAAAATGTACGTATATTTTCCATCCCTAAGCGCAACATGTTACTGCAGCATGTTTCAACGTGAAATTGCGACCCCTCCCGACAAAACTTGGATTCAAAGATTCAAGAACCAGAAAGTTTCAACGAGGAGAGCAATAAAGTACTTAAAAATTTAAACCCCGCAGTAGATACGCCACCAGAAGAACTGGCTGCGAATGAATTGAAAACGGGTAAATATTATTTTGTTGCTAAGTTTTTAAATTTAAATTTAGCTAGGCTAAAAAAATTGTTCTTTTTGTTCGCGAAACGAAATGAATTCGAGGAAAAGTGAAGTAGAAACAGAGATTTAATTAAGAGAAAGGTTTCTACAACTTATATAAGAGATTTAAGATTTAAGTAACGCAATTTGAAATAAATAAATATTTGCCGTGCTTAAGCGAATCTAACGTAACCCCATTCGGGAATTGACTATTTGTTTACATAAGTCAAACATAGGAGACAAGTGCCAATTCCAGAATACGGTTACGTTAGAATCGAAATGCATTTCACTTTTGGTTTCTACTACTGCCATAAACTTGTTATAAAATCAATCTACATTATTCGCACTTCTTTTTTTTTTTAAATAAAATATTTGGTTGAACTGTTCAAAATTATGACTGATTTGCTAACATAGACTTCGTATCTAAAAATATTCATAACAAATGTTTTACGTTAAAACCGGTGAACTTACTTTTATTTGTTAATAATAACACTTTGCTTGACACTTTGTTGACCGTTAGGCAGACTTTCACTCTCATTGTCGCAATTAAAGCTAAATATAAGCACAAAATATTACACTGTGTAACCAAAAAAATATTTCTTAAATGTCGAAAATGCCATCAGTCCAGCAAAAAATGAAAAACTATCAAATTGCTAATTCATGATAAACATTCCAGAAAAGAGATTTCATTTACATGAAACATTTTAGGTCTCGCCCCGGTGATACACAAAAAGGTTCAAAATCATCGCCTCAAACTATTAAAACGATTTAATTAACGAAAGCCCCAGTCGTGTTAATAATTAAGAGATAAAACAGCACAAAAGCTGATGAGGATCGGGGAAATCATGACGAATGTAAAAATAGAGGGGGGAGAAGGGACGGGTGGAGGAGGGGAGAAAGGATGAAAAGAGGGGTTATAAAAACTTGCGGCAATGAAAAGCGGATCACTCTCCGCTCCGGCACGCATAAACGACGGAAGGAAAAACGCTTTTTGAAAATCATATTGTTTTTGTCGGCAACGAAATTATGCATCTTCTTGTTTTTCCTTTCCCCTTTTTTTGGCGAGAGAAAAGGAAAGAGGGAGGAAGATACCGTATGAATTTTAACTTCTTTTACGAACGAACCTCATTATTATTTAACTTCTTATATTAGCAATGCTAATTCTTAACTTATTAAATTCATATTTTCGCTTCTTATTTTCTGAATCAACTCAAGATTTTATCAGATTATTTTCAACTTTTTCTCGTCTTATTTTTGTGACTGTTTTTTCCACGGTTCGTTTCCTCGCTCCCTTTTACTCTTCGTTTTTCGATGTTTACCTTTTTAATTAGGGATAATCAAACCGATTTCAAAATCTTCCTCGTTTTTTTTTTTTTTTTTTTTGAATGATTGTTTTTTAGGTTTCTTTGGTGATTTGTGGGCGGAGAAGGTCGGGTTTTTTCCCTGGCTTTTTTTCTAATTAGTAACAGACTTTGCATTAACATTGTGCCATTTTTGCTTGGTTTTGGGGACTGTGGAGGTTTCTAAGGGAAGGTTCGTACCTTCCCTTAGAAACCTCCCGGGACCGAAGTCTAGAGATACCTTATCCGGAACAACTAAGATATTCCGAGCAAGACTTGCAATGTTGTCTTACCATTTTTTCTTTATAGGGGATGATGCATATGCTTTATCAAGATATATGCTCAAACCCTATAAAACAAACTTAGACGAAGATATGAAGGTCTTCAACGGGCGTCTTTCCCGAGCAATGATAAAAAGAGACCAACGACGAAACGGGAGAAAGAGGCAGAAAAATTAAAACTTCGGTGTTCTTTAGCGGTCATAACCCTCAGCGTTCCAGAGGCAAATTGGGAAAGAGAATCTTTTGTAAAGTTCATTATTACTTATTAGTACGATGTTTTAAAGCAGGAAGATTTTTCGGTCAAACAAAAGTGTAAAAACTTAAATCTATTTCAAACCAATATATATGTTACAGTCCAAACCAAAAGTTAGGCATTACCCGAAATGGGAAGTTAAATTTTCAAAATTTCGGGTAATGCCTAGCCGTTAGGCACTACGCGTAATGCCTAACTTTGGGTTTGGACTGTAACGTATATATCAAAAGCCTTCAAATCCGTCTGTTCGTTTTTGAAAAAAATCATTTTCACAATTAACCAAATACAGTCGACTCCGGTTATAATTGACTTCAAGGGACCGAAAAATTTTGACCACTATAACCGGGGGTCCACTATATCCGATTTTCCTTTTTTTTATTTTTTTTTTATTTTTTGTAAAAATCAATGAAATAATCAGTACTTATCACTGCAGAACATATATGTACTATCAATTAAGTGAAATTAAGAAATTTTTGAATGAAAAACAAGAATGACGCATCTCTGAAATGATTTAGTTCGTGAAAAAACCTGAACGAGAAAAAATTATCGAGCCTTAAAAACATTTTGTTTTTCCACTATAACCGAAGGTGAAACTTCGAGTCCACTATATCCGAAAATTTTTATACAGTGTCTTATGGACCATGAACCAAAACGAAATGAATATTTTGACCATTATAACCGGGGTTCCGTTTTTTTCCCAGTCCACTATATCCGGATGTTTTAACATGGGGCTTATGGGATTTTTCAACGGGACCGGACGATCTTGTCCACTATAACCGAAAATCCACTATATCCCATGTCAATTATACCCGGAGTCGACTGTAGTCGTCAATCAGAAGCAAATCGGAAGAGATACAACATGACTTTAGGAAATTTGAATTAGAAAAAATGAGCAGAAACTAGAAGATGAACGTGCAAAAACAGAATTTTTCAAACCTTCAAAACTTAAAAATCAACGGTGATTCATTGTTGATTTTGCAGTTTATGTCTTCTAATCGTTGTTCATTGACAATGACAATGACAACGATTAGAAGACGATCGCTGAAAAAACAGAATACCAAAGAGATCTCACAGATCGGGAAAGTTTTGTCTCTTTTAAAGATATATACAACAATTTTCAGAAAATATTAGCGAAGTTAACGTTGAGATGTTAGGAAATATAGCTCTGGAATGCGAAATCGTAGAAAATGTTAGGAAAGTTAACGCTGGGAACTTAGAAAATAAAGTTCAGGATAGTCAAATCATCGAAAATGTTAGAGAAGTTAATGTTGAGAAATTAGAAAAATGGAAGAAAATAAAGAACCATATAAAAATTCTGCAAGGTTATGTTATGGATCCGGATTTGGACAGTGTCATTGACGATTTAGAAGGCAAGGTTACATAATTTAATTAAGATAAAAAATATATAAATAATTATTTGTAAAGTAAATTACTTTTTACCTTTTCAGTTGGTTTAAACGATTTGGTTACTGTTTGCGAAGATGCAAAGGGTTACATTGAAAGCAGTTTAGAAAACGATTCGGTGAAAATGACTGATTTATATCGCGGGGAAAAAAATCGTTTCTCGCACCCAACCAAAAGATGAAGAAACAAAATAAAAAATTTTAAATTTTAAAAGAAATTCATAATTTTATTTTATTATTTTATTATTTAATTTAATTTTTTTTTTTTAAATTAAAAAAAATTTTTTTTTGTATGTTGTAAAGGATGTCTAAAACAATGGACTTTTTTTTATAAAGCTTAGAAAAAGTTAAAATCTGGTAAAATCCAAAAAAATTTTTCGGTGCAAAAATCGAACACAAGGCTTTCGTACCCGGGGTAAAAAATTATGGCATCATTCATTTTCCGTTATCCTTCTGTTATTCTATCTTGAGCACAGTGGTCAGGAAAAAACAAATAACTGGCCAAAACTCATTTCCAAGTCTGTGTGAAACTTAGAAAGAACATGAAGGTGTCAAAAGCTTCGATATTTTGTGCAATTATAAACTCTGTTCTTTTGATAAATTTCACATTCTAATTACAACCTGGTAAACCCAGGTTGGTTTCCCTGTGCTTCTGTTTTAGTATATTTTCAGAATATAAACATTTGAACATATAAAAAGGGACTATTCATTCCACCGTAAAGCATCCCCTGCGACAACTTGGCAACGAACATCATTCAGGTACCGCTCAAAAACCGGTCGTAAAATTTCTCTTTTTTTTTTCTCTTCTCTCTTTTTAAAGGCATGTCTTGACTCATTTTTTTTTTCTTTCTTTATTTCTCTGAAAAGGAATGCATGAGACAACGCGCAGCTTGCCTTTGTAAATCAAGATTTAATTTCTCAGAAACGTTAGTTTAACGTGAGATAACTTATACAAGCTATCACACGTTGTAAAATTAAGATAAACAAGTTCAAGGTCAAAGAATAATCACCCCCATAAGTTAAACGTAGCGATCTACAAAACTGTAGTCGCAACACTTTTTACTTCTTTTCCGATCGTGGTTCATATTTTTTCCACTGCGCACGCGTCGCTCCCTTTTTCTTCTCAGTTGACTCGTGGCTTTCGTACCTTTTAGATTAGGGACGCGGCATTTTTTTCGGTATCGCTTACAAACGTTAGTGATTTTTTTCCTTTCGACTGATGTGTTTTATCATTAATACTGGTTAAAACGATGGATAGGATTTTGTAAAAAATCTACAGTTTCGGTATCGCTTACAAACGTTAGTGACTTTTTTTTCTTTTCAATTGAGGTGATTTATCAAAAATACCGCTAAAAAGGATTTATTCTTAAGGATCTAATTTTCATATCTGTAAGTACCAGGCTAATTGTTTTTTTATCGTTCCCCCCGGGTCTCATGCTTTCCGTTTCAACAAATCTCTTTTTTTTTTTGTTTTTGTTGTTGTTTGCCTTTTCTTTTCTGCCCCAAAATTCAAAATGGCGGACATAATATGGAAGCCAAAATTTTTAATTATGAAGGAAATTTCATGAATATTTATTTTTAGGTATTTTTGTGGCTGTTGATTTCATATCTGGAACAATTATTTGGAAATTCAAGATGGCGGACTTAGTATGGCGACAATTGTAAAAAAAGTTAAAGTTGTTAAATTTTCATGAAAATTTGTACTAAGGGGTTTTCGAAGTCGCTGATCTCAAATTCATAACCCGTTTTTCTGAATTTCGAACATACAACGAGTAAATTAATTTTTTTCGATTCATTGAGTTCTTTAAAAAATGTTTAGAAAACTATTAGCGGATTCAAGATCAGCGACCTCGAAAACCCCTTAGTACAAATTTTCATGAAAATTTAACAACTTTAACGTTTTATTACATTTGTCGCCACACTAAGTCCGCCATCTTAAATTTCAAAATAATTATGCCAGATATGAAATCAGCAGCCACAAAAATACCTAAAAATAAATATTTATGAAATATTATTCATAATTAAATATTTTGCCCTTCATTTTGAATTTTGGGACACGGGCAGCAGGTTTATAATTGCACAAAATATCGAAACTTTTGACATCTTCATCTTCTTTTTAAGTTTCACATAGACTTGGGCAATAGTTTTGGCCATAAATTTTTTCTTCCGGACCATTGTGTTGAGTGGCGTTCCCCAAGGAGCACATCTAGGCCCCTTACTCTTTTTAATGTTTATTAACGACCTTTCAACTTGCCTAAATCTTGTGCTGCACTCTCATATAATCATAATTGCAGAATATGATAAATTACATCAAATGGCTCTCAGAAAGGTTTTCAAAAGTAATTAGAACTGGGATAAATTAGAAGGGGCTCAAATTAGCCGTCTGGCTCAAGTATGGATCATGCACCTTACAAAAATATTAATATTAGCCCACTTATGGCGATTATAACTGCAAATTTAAAATCCTTTTGCTCTCGGGGCTACAGGAACGTCACGGACGTAAACGAAAGCGGCTTCTTTTCTGAGTGCACTGATACCGGCACTGCTTCTACCAAACCTACATAATTATGTAAATTTTCACAAATTCTCAATCTTTAAAAATAATTCTTCCAGTTTTCAAACACCCTGTGATCAAATTTAAGAAGTAAAAAAAAATGTTTACATATTCAAGAAAAGTTTACTTTGTTAACTAATTTCAGTCGTCATCCACGCCGGTTTTCCTTCGCTCCTCACATTTCTGAAAAGTCCGCGAACCCGCATCGCCTTTACCCAGTTAATTAAGATGTGACGAAGGACAATATTATCTAAACTTTGACTGACTTGTTTGTTGTTTTCAAAAAAAAAAAAAAAAAAAAAGGAGAAAAACTTTTTTTTTTCTCGTCCCCTCATTTCTTTTTTATTTTTTTTCTTCCGCAAAAAACCTTTATCAAATCGTGTATATATGCCTTTCGTGACGACTTAGAAGCTTTTTTTTTCCCCCTCTCCTTTTGTTCATCTTTCCTCACACAGTAAATCGACCGAACGTTTAAAAGGTTTTCCACCACCCCCCTTCTCGGTATATATATTTTCATATTTTCGCACCGCTTTTAGTCATTTTCCCTTGTTTTCCCTAAAATTTCTGAGAATCGAACTTCCTTCATCGCAAGACATAATTAAAAGTTGAAACAACTTCAGCTGCTACCATCCCATTTGCATATACATTTGACTAAATCAAAACCTCCAGCCCTCTTTGACACGACTTCAAACAAAATATTGGTTTAACTTATTTTGTAAGTGAAAACATTCTTGTTTTCCTATTTTCTTAATTATCCCCGGAATCGGATTTCCTCAAATGGAATTCACGGTTTGATCCATTATTCCGTCTCCGTATACAAGCAACACGGTAAAGGCAACAACATTTTCAAAAAGGTTTCCCCAACTTCCGAAATCCGAATATCCTCACCTCAGAGTCAAATCGTCCGAATTAAAAATTGTCACGTGATCAATTTTCCACTTTCGCATTTTTTTTTCTTTCAAATTGTCTCGTTTTGGCTGAGCCAAAAATTAAAATAAAATACAGAATCGAATTGATTTTTTAAGAACAAAAAACTCTTTTTCTCAAATCCTCTTTTGGATTAAGAGTTCGGGATAATTATTTCCATTTTTAATACTCTTTTTCCAAAGAAAATTTCATATTTTTGCAATTTGCTCTCCTTGTTTTTTCTCAGGGTTTTTCAAAGTTCCACAACAATTTTTTTTTCAACTCCCATGCATCATTAACATGTCACATATTCTTTTGATGCAAAATTTCGACACATTTTTCAATCGATATCGAGAATGGCGCCTTTTGTGTTTCACTCAGAGAATATATAAAAAAAAAAAAAAGGATTTCGCGTGATCTGGAAAGGAAAAAAAAAAATTTTTTTTTTTTTCTCCTTAAAAAAGAATATTTTTCTTTTTTGAAGAACTCTTTACTTTTTTTTTTTCTCCTCTCTTCCATCTTATTTAAAATTGCAATTGCTTCCTACCAAACTTATCTTTTGATGAAAAGAGAAAAAAAAATAAATAAAAATAAAAATAAAATAACGGTCCTTAACGATGGTCGTTATTCGCTGCGATACAGTAAACGCTTTGTGTCCTTTGAGATTCGTTACAATAGGGAATTCGTTATTTCTCTCCATTCAACGGTACCATAATTCTAAACAAAAGATCCCTGGACCCACTCATTACCGTTAAAAAACTGTAAACCTATCGGGGATTTTTTTCTCCTTCAGTTGGTAAAAAAAAAAAAAAAAAAATTCCGTGATCGTTTTCGCTAATGAAAATCTCAGCTTTCTATTTATTTCCCTTTTTTGTTCCTAAAAGCTCTTTCCATCGTTACTTAAGGAAGCCAAGAGGAAAATCGTGGAACAAGAAACGATAAATACATTTTCAAAACAAGGTGGATAAGTGATGTCACGAGGGCAATAAATTGATCTGTAAAAGAATAGAAATCCTCGAAAAGGTGAGAAATGGCTCAATTAGAATTTCAGATTTTTCCTTTCGAATTGTGATTTTGCACAAAAGATTTATGTAATGGTATCATTGTCGGATTTTTTTTGACTAGAGATAGGCGATTACTCAAGTAACCGATTAATCACTTATTTCATTGATTATTGAGTAAGCGATTAATCGAGTAGTCGATTACTATTTACTGGAATCGGGATTCCGTTATTAAATGGAAACGAAGAAAAATAACACTGAGAAACCTGAAAATGAATGAATAACTTGTTTTTCATAACTTATAGTAAGAAAGAACCACTTTCCGCTTCGTAAACCATTGCGAAAACTGAGTTTTTCCTCATAGGGCAAAAAAATGACCCAGATTCTCCAGTCCAACCGACTTTGCCTACAATTTATCAAATCATTTTCTCTAGTTTTTCTGAATAATTAAAACATTAGCGTAAGGAAAAATATGTTGTTTAACCTAGGAAGGCAAATGAATTTTCCTCCCTAGGTTAAAAATATACTATTTCTTTTTACGTGAATGAAATCCCCCTTTTATTAGTGTCGTCTGCTTCGGAGATATTAGCTTCATAACAAACCGAAAATGTCTCATTATATCATACGTCCTGCATGATATTTCACAAACATCATATCATGCCTCTGCACAGTAAAAAATTTTATGTTAAAAGTGACACAAATGATATGCCAAAATCGGTCTATATAAATATTTTGTTAAAAAAATAACAAACTTGTTTTGTTGAATGTTCTGCGTCCATTAACGATTGTCATTTTTTTTGCTGTTTACAAACAAGTTTTGTTGATTTTTTAACATAATAAGGTAACATAGACTTTATGTAGACCGTTTTTAACATATTTACGAAATATTTTTTACTGTGTGACATCATCAGCAAACAAAATATTTTCTTTTTGATGCAAAAGCAAGTGTGCCAACCTAAAAAAGCAATGTTGGTAGTGTTGTCAAAAATTCCTCTGCAGGCGTGCCATTTACACGGTCGTATAGACAGGTCCGGAAACTTCCTATGCCGTTCATGTCCCGCTTAACTACGCATATTTTAGTTCTAAAATGGGCCACTGGCGGCGCTGCAATCTTGAGAGCCGCAACATGTCTAATCATATAAGTTGGGACAATGGCCATATAAACGTCTATACGGCTGTGTGCTGCCATCGTCGGCATCAAATCTCAACGACCAATCAAAAAGCGGCTCTCTAACAAGCAGCGCTTCCGGTGGTAGAAAGGATGAACTAATTGTATTACGCTCCTCTTCCTTCGTGATCACCCTGTAGTAATCCTAAAATGCGCTAAAAATCACACAGTCTACTCTAAAAGAAAAACAAAGGGAACCCTCCCTAGCTCTGGGGTGCGCAGGTATAAATGAATCATTATTCTATCGTGTGCGGATCAGTACAGTCACTCGCTTGCGCTCTTTATTTTTATTTTTACTTACTTAATTTATTTTATTTATTTTTTTTTTTTTCACCCATTTTAGGTGGATTGGAAAATTTTTTGATATATTTTTATTAGGTGGATTGGAAAATTATTTCCTGTGAATTATTCTGCATAATACCTTCAAGGCGAAAGTGTTGTGATAGCCTAAGTGATTCCTGCCAGGAATTAGAGGATATTCTAGATCGTTCGGTGGATTTTAAAGGAACTCGAAATTCCAAGAAAAAATCGGATTTCCTCCTCAGATGAGGATTTTTATTGTAAGTTTTGGTTGTTTTTTCTTTTACTCTCGTTGGTCCGTGGCCGTTATTTTATCGACTTACCGATCTAATCGGTTTTGTCTAGGTTTGATCTAATCGGACCTACTTATTTCCCTTATTTTTTGGTCTAACCAAACGGGAATTTCCCTTCGGGGCACGGCCTTTTTTCCCTTATGTTTGGACTATCCAAACGGGAAAATTTTTGGGACTAGGTCTTTTCCCTTGCGGTTGGACTATCCAATCGGAAAATTTTCGACCTTGGGTTTCCCTTATGTTTGGTCTAACCAAACGGGAAACTTCCTTCGGAACTCGGCCCTTTTTTCCCTTATGTTTGGACTATCCAAACGGGAAAAATTTTCGGACTAGGTCTTTTCCCTTGCGGTTGGACTATCCAATCGGGAAAAATTGACCTTGGGTTTCCCTTATGTTTGGTCTTACCAAACGGGATATTACATTCGGAACGGGCCTTTTTTCCCTTATGTTTGGACTATCCAAACGGGAAAAATTTTTCCGTCTAGGTCTTTTTCCCTTGCGGTTGGACTATCCAATCGGGAAAAAATTTTGACCTTGGGTTTCCCTTATGTTTGGTCTAACCAAACGGGAAATGCCATTCGGAACGGCCCTTTTTTCCCTTATGTTTGGACTATCCAAACGGGAAAATATTTCCGTCTAGGTCTTTTTCCTTACGGTTAGATTATCCAATCGGGGAAAAAATTCGACCTTGGGTTTCCCTTATGTTTGGTCTTACCAAACGGGAAATTACATTCGGAACTGGCCTTTTTTCCCTTATGTTTGGACTATCCAAACGGGAAAAATTTTTCCGTCTAGGTCTTTTTCCCTTACGGTTGGACTATCCAATCGGGAAAAAATTCGACCTTGGGTTTCCCTTATGTTTGGTCTTACCAAACGGGAAATTACATTCGGAACTGGCCTTTTTTCCCTTATGTTTGGACTATCCAAACGGGAAAAATTTTTCCGTCTAGGTCTTTTTCCCTTACGGTTGGACTATCCAATCGGGAAAAAATTCGACCTTGGGTTTCCCTTATGTTTGGTCTTACCAAACGGGAAATTCCCTTCGGAACTGGGCCTTTTTCCCTTATGTTTGGACTATCCAAACGGGAAAATTTTTCCGTCTAGGTCTTTTTCCCTTGCGGTTGGACTATCCAACCGGGGAAAAATTTCGTCCTTGGGTTTCCCTTATGTTTGGTCTAACCAAACGGGAAATTCCATTCTGAACAGGGCCTTGTTTCCCTTATGTTTGGACTATCCAAACGGGAAAATATTTCCGTCTAGGCCTTTTTTCCCTTGCGATTGGACTATCCAATCGGGAAAAATTCCACCTTGGGTTTCCCTTATGTGTGGTCTAACCAAACGGGAAATTCCATTCGGAACAGGGCCTTTTTTCCCTTATGTTTGGACTATCCAAACGGGAAATGCCTTTCGGATCACGGCCCTTTTTTCCTTAAGTTTAGATTATCCAAATGGGGGAAAAATTTGGACTGGGTCTTTTCCCTTGTTTTGGACTATCCAATCGGGAAAAAGACTTGGACCCTTGTTTCCCTTAAGTTTGGACTTTCCAAACGGGAAAAAATTTGGACGGGGTTTTTTCCCTTGTGATTGGACTATCCAATCGGGAAAAATTTTTGTTTCGGTTTCCCTTAGGATTGGACTATCCAATCCGGGAATTGCCTTCGGAGTACGACCCTTTTTTCCTTAAGGTTGAACTGTCCAAACCGGGGGAAAAAATTTTGGTTCGGCTTTTTTCCCTTGTGGTTGTATTTTCCAATCGGGAAAAGTTTTTGACCCGGTTTTCACTTATGTTTGGACTGTTGAAACAAAAATTGTTGACCTGAGTTTTGGATTTTATTTTTACCTCCCGGCAAAATCCGATGTTTACATCGGATCTCTGCCTTCTTGAACGTCCTGTTGCCTTCTGCTACAGGCGCCATCTTTCTTTTCAGATTATCTGAACTTAAGATTTCAGAAACTTGTCTTGTTCGTCAACAAAGGAGTGCTCACGAAATAATAAAATTTTCTTTCATGCCCTTCTAGCCGATATCTCCGACTCAGTTTCGGTGGATTCTGACTCAGCTGAAGGTACTCCTCCGGATAATCCAGTTGATCTTCAAAGGTTATTTCCTCGTTTTTCCGATTGATCCTGGTTCAGCTAGCCATCTCTGGAAAAGTTTGTCAGAGCCTAGACGTCGCTCGCCACTGATGGAACTAAGCCAGCTCTTAGCAGACTTGTCACTGATGATTCGTTCATCCGGCGTTACTTGTTTGGAATATCTTAACTCCGAATTCCGAGTCTTTTTATCCTAATCTTCGGTCGGAGAAAAATCCTTTGGGGATTGTTGGACGAGTCCTTGTTTCGGTTAAGGTGAAAATCAGCCGGCGGGTTTTCACTATCCAACAGGCCCAGCTTCGACAAGATAGGTTATCTGTGAAGATCCTGATGTCAGCCGACCACGTAGAGAAGCTGCCTGACTCTCCTTGTCACTGGAAATCTGCCAGGAGCCGCAGATGTCTCAAGATGAAACTTATATCTTGGCGGCCTCTTATGTCTGTGATGGGAGTCCTTGGCGAAGTATCTTCAGTTTCGGGGTATAGGGATACAGTATTCCTTTTGGAGTCCTTTTCGTACTACGGAGCGTATCTCCTGAACGTTCTCAGCTCCCCGAACCCAAAAGGGCCTTGGAAATTTCCGTATATTTCTGCTCAATTAGGGGCGCCGTCCGCCATTGCTCTTCAGTTGCAAGGATAGTTCGTACCTGAGCGTTTTTGGGTTCCAAAACCTGCCGGTTCCTTTCGGATGTCTTGTTCGCAGGTCTCTATTCGACTGGAGGACTTCGAACGGTCTCTCGCCTCTCGAGCGAAGAGTGTTCAGGGCCACTCTGGACCACAGGGATACATAATTATGTCCTTATACATAATTACGTTTTCGCCTTAAGGGACAGTTATTCGAATTCGTTTGCCTGTCCTTTGGCCTGGCCTCCGTCTCCTTTGGCTTACTGTGATTATGAAACCTGTGTTTTCATATATTCCCAAAGGGGGGGGGGGGGGGTGATAGGTCATCTACCTCTAGGATGTGATTCTCCTGGTCATATCAGTGTCGGCGGGCCTGCTGATTATTCGTGATAGGACTATCCGATCTGTTTATCTCGATCTCGATATAAAAAATCGAGATTTTGCGTACCTCATCGTTACCTGTTTTCTTCTGTCCGCAGGTGAACGGTGGGTGGTGGCTCACCAAGTTCTGCAAGAGGGAAAAGACTTTTGCTCTTTTTTCCTTTTCTGAATTGATTTACGTATGTCCTTGTCTGAGACCGTCTTCAGGAACCTTCCTGGTGATTATAGGTCTCAGGTATCGCAGCCCCCCTTTTCTGATGATGTCTTGTGAGAAAGATATCATCTCTGATGCATCCCTGTCGGGAAGGGGGGGCCTCCTGCGGTGACTTCTCTCTTTCGGTCGCGGAAGGGAGGGGGAAAATCTCCATCATATAATTATATGGAGTTTTTTGGCTCCTTACTCGGTTTGAGGTCTTTCATCTCAGACAGACTAGATTATTGTCAGGATTGACAATGCCTCTGCCATAGCTCTCATAGAGGGGTAGGGACCCGATCCGAATCCTTCATTTGCATTACCTGTGCCTTTTTGGGAATGGTGTGCCTTTCGAAACAATGGGGTTTTGCCTCCTATATATCGTGAAGCGATATCTACGTGGCTTACTTCGAGTCTCGAAAAACCCTTGATGGCTTCGAAATCGAGTTATCTTTGGATGCCATCTTTTATTGTTTCGGCATTAGGACACCCTTCCTTTTGATCCTTTCTCGAGTCGCGAAAACGCGAAAGGTAGTTTCCTGGAGTCCGGATCCTGAATGTGTTTCATTGGATGCATTCACTGTCTCCTGGTCTGGAGATTTTCTTCTATTCTTGTCGTTGACGTCGTCCTCCCTCGGAGAATACTAGAGTGCGTTAAGACAGGGGTGGACGTACGCAAAGTCCTTTGATCTGGATCCGTTGAAACCGACGTGAGCTCGGTTTTGTCCTTTTTGACAACCTCCTACGAGACTGTCTCTCATACAAATTATTATTTGTTTCGTTCAGAGATATCTCCTTCATCCGGGTCTTCCATGGGACAGGATACTCTCATCGAAAAAATTTTCGCTGCATCGGAAAATTTCGGTCTCCGAAAGCCCGGTACATCTGTACCTGGGACCCCATAATCTTCCTGGGCTAAATACGTGATTCTTCCAAAAACGAGCTCTCGTTAGGTTTCTTAGCCCAGAAAGTCATCTTCCTTCTGGCGTTAGTGACAGGACAAGGATACAGACTCTCCATCTCATCCAGACTGAAAATTTCGAAGATATCAGCTTCTTCTATCTCCATTTTGAATTCCGACCAGATAAAGACGTCTGCTCCGGGAAAAAATTTCCAACCTTGTGTGGATATTCCGTAAATTCTGCCGATCGCCAAGTTGTGTTGTTTTTTCCCTGGTGCCGCCTTTGGCCTGGTGCAGTTTTTCGAAGCATCAGCACCGTAAAGACAGTCAGACCCTTTTTCATTTTAACGACTTGTCTATCTTTCGGTGGGGCATCCAAGGACACATTAGCTCGCAGGATTAAGGGGTTTTTCAAGGCCTCCGGCCTGGATCATCTTTATTTCCCCTCTCTCCGCGCGACACGCGGCTTCTTCTTCGGCTAAAGATGCCGACATTTAATTTCGGTCAGCAGGTTGACCTCAAAACTAGGTCTCCCTTGCCCGGTTCTATGACCGCCCCAAGATTTCATATCTGGCGTCACGAGGCCAAACTATTTATAGGCGTTCTTATTCTTAGCCTCGGGATTGTTTTTATTAATCCATTTGGAAGACTTTTTTCTTAGTTTTTTCCTCTTGAGTAGGTATAGAATTATTTTTACGTACTTATATTGATATTGATTTATTTTTAGGGCTTTAGTTTTTCTGCCCTGATCCTGTCGTCGAAACTTCTTGGGACATCTACAGGGTGATCACGAAGGAAGAGGAGCGTAATACAATTACCTGATTAAACGAACTTACCTGTAAGTGAAGTTCGATCGTAATTGTATAAGCTCCTCTTCCGAGTGATCACACCCTCCCTTCCCTTCTTATTTAAATACTCGATAACTAATATTATCATGTATTTAAATGGCCTCCGAAATCATTCGGGCCTCCCCATATTCCGGTTTCGACTTCCACACTCTAGGTTTCATATGATTCATTTATACCTGCGCACCCCAGAGCTAGGGAGGGTTCCCTTTGTTTTTCTTTTAGAGTAGACTGTGTGATTTTTAGCGCATTTTAGGATTACTACAGGGTGATCACTCGGAAGAGGAGCTTATACAATTACGATCGAACTTCACTTACAGGTAAGTTCGTTTAATCAGGTAATTTTGGCGTAGTTAAGCGGGACATGATCTCCCATGTATAAGGGATAGGAGTTTCCGGACCTGTCTATACGACCGTGGCCATTTATAAAGAAAAAAACGAATCTTTCATTGACTAAAGCATTATGGGTAAAATAACACCTCGACGTTTGCCGCTCGAGCCGTCTTCATTACTAAACATAATGCCCTAGGAATGAAATATACTATTTTTTGAAACTGGATTAATTTCTAGACATTGCGATGTAAGATAATTAATTGATCTATGAAAAATGAATTATCATTTCTTTAATTTGACATTAGGGAAGGTCGAAAATTTCTTGGGAAAAAATCTATTCCCGTCCAGGGATTCCCAGAAACTGAGAAGCGGGATTCCTGAAAATTTAAGACTCCCGGGAAACTTGAAAAAAAAATCTATTCCCATCCCGGGTATTTCCGGGAAGTGAGAAGCGGGATCCCAGAAAATTTAAAAAAAAGATTCCTTTTCTTGGGAAAAAAATTTATTCCCGTCCCAAGATTCCCGGGAGCAATCTCTAATGGGAAACCATGTCTGTTAGAATAACTCTCATTAAATGCGAGTTCTACTCGGATGTACAGAATTGTACAGAACAGCAAAAGAGACGAATTTCAAACTTGTCCATCGAAACGAATGATCCCGTCCTACTGCAATTGATCTCCGAAGAATTAAGAAACGGTCACGATCACTAAAGATACATCAACTCAAAATTTATCGTGCTGCAAAAGCATCCTTTCGTGATGTTTTTAGTCCATTCGAACCGATTCCCCGAAAGCTAATTTCAGGGGAGAGGGAAAAAAAAAAAAAAAAAAACTGCTGACTTTCCACGATGTAAAAACCCCAACCTTATTTATGGCGGAAAGGAAAGAAGAAACAAGAATTATTAATCGTTTCGAGTCATAAAATTTTTAGTCGGTTGAAAAAATTTTCGCTACAAAATCTTGACGATTTTCCTAAGAATCTTTCCCTTTAACGGTCTGGAGTCTTAAACCATTAAATTAACCGTTTAGATGCGTTTAACCTCTTCCGACATCTTTTGTAGCGAGATTAACTACAGCATAAACCTTTGTTGCAACGTGATTAACCCTAAAAAAAATTTTTTTCTTAATCCCACCTTTTTTGTTTAATAATAAAACTTTACGATTAAGGGAAAGAAAAAGGAGAAAACAGAACCAAGTTTTAAAAGGAAGTAAAAATCGCATATCTTATAAGGGAATATCGTTTGCATAATGGTCAAAAGATAAGCAAATATATAAACAAAATCTTTTTTTTTTTTTCCCCTTCTATTTTTAAACTTGCCTGACCGGATAAAACACGGATCGGATCTTTTCACAAATTATTTTTTTCCATCTCTTATTTATTTTCAAGCTTATGTCCTTTTTATTTTTCTGTTTATTTTTGAGAATAATATTTTTTTCCTTTCTTTAAGCCTTTTCAAGTTTGTCTTGGGATATGGGGAAATTGGATTTTGAACCGGCGAAATATTATCCCGGAACAAAAAAAAAAAAAAAAAAAAAAAAAAACCGGGTTGATTGGATGATTTTGATTTGGAATCAAGATATGAACAGTATTTTTGAGCGAAGAAAACGTAAAAAGTATACGTCTGCCTTTTTTGATAGGAGATGAAATATAAACAAAAAGCTGTCCGGGAATCGCAAGCAGCTTAGTAAACTCGTGGGATACATTTCCATACTCATAGATAAAATACACAAGCTCTGGGGTTATCCATGCCAGGCACTTTTCTGCAGGGGTCCGAAGGTTGAAAATCTTGGCCGATGCCGATGCTTCGAGATTTAAGTGATTTCAAAAGAAAGAATAATGGTGCCAAAATGATTCCTAGAATGCCTAGAATGGCTCTATGATATTTTTTTTTTACTAAAATCGAAATCGGAATCGGAATCGGGAGCTAAAGAAATAATATGGAATCGGCATCGGCACCAGCACCGGCATCGGATTCGGACCCTTGCTTTTCTGAAGGTTGATCTAAATGTAATACTACCTGCATCAAGGGGTAAACCGACTTCCTCCGTGCTTTACATAAGGTCACAGGGAGAAAAAGGGCCCGGGGAGTTTCTTTCGCGTTTAGCCGTGGATGCCATTAATAGGCCACAGCCGAAGAATGAAAAATGCTGCTGCTCTCTCGAATATGAAACTTACCTGAAAATAAACAAAAATAAAAATTAGAAATTACTACTACCACTATTACTACTAATGTTACTACTAAGGCTTTACTGGGCTTAAAAATAAAAATTAGTTTACTGCAAAAATTAATTAAAGGAACAAGCAAGTAAGAACGAATAAAACAAAACATTACTAGAAATTTATTAGTATTATGGAGTCGAAAAGGTGCACAAAATAAACAATAATAAACAAATATCCTGAATACTTTCCAAAAAACTCAGCAATAGCCAAAAACCTAAAAGAGACAATAGAGATTTACTCTTGATTGACACTCTTAATGAATTAGAATTACTTCCGCACAAAAAAGTGATGTAAAAAGTGCATAAAATTTTTGCAAAATAAATGCAAAAAATTTATATGAAAAAATTATCTTTGCATCAAACATGCCCAAAAATTTGGGCATGCTTAAATACTGCATAATAATTCATGCATATAATCTTTTTAAATCATAGAGCAGGAAAATTTGCAAATATCAGGATTATTCAACTTCTTTTTTATTTTATGCATTATTTTATTGGAGGACGAAAAGATTTTCCGGTAAAAGAAATTCTTTTTCATTACTCATAAATAGAAAGAGCCACTTTCCGCGCATGCGATCAGTGCAGAAAATGACTTTTCCCGCATAGGGCAAAACAATGTTAAACTTTCGAATCGAAATTTCCCTGTCCCTTGCTTACGATTTCACTTTTCGATCATTTTAATATGACATTTTTATTTATTTTTATCCTGATTTACTTATTCTAGTCATGTTATTGATTTAAACTCTTTTTAACCGTTCTCTTTTGGTTTTGTTAATTGATCTCATTTTTTATCCCATGACGCTTTAGGTATTTAATCAAAAATAAACTTTTTATCGTCCTAACCTAACCTTGTTGAAGAAACCTTGTGGTATGATAGTTAACCATGTAAGATTACTTTCTGATTCTTCATTGTTTTGTTCTCTGTTTATTTTTAGCATTGAAATGACCATCTGCAACTTCATTAAATAAAAAATTTTAACGATTCTTATAGTCAATTCAATTTAGTTAATGTTATCTTAAAGTAGTTTACGAGTCAATCGAATATCGATAGAATTTTTTTATTTTCCGCTTATTGATTCTTCAGGACATAATCTATCAACTGGATTTTTTTCAGATTTTTCGCTTATGTAGTTTTAATGTAATTAAATGTCAAAGTTACCTCTCAAAGTCCGATCAAAGCATTGCTCTTATGGGAATCAGGCACCGGAAGTGGGATATTTTCACAAATTTTAAAAAATCTACTCGATCGATTTGCGAAAAAAACTAGAAATGAATTGATCTTCGTACTTACAACGATTCTATTTAAAAAAAACGACCTCGCCTTTAAAGGATTGTTAAATATTTCGATTTATATTTGAAAATTGAAACTTTTTTTTGGCGAAGATGGAGCCATGTTTGTAAACATTTACTAAAATTTCGACTTTTCACCGCCTTGTAAAGCGAAATCGAAGTCATTTGAGTGTCTTTATTATTAAAAATTTTATTTTCAGAATTTTTAATTAATTCCCTAAATCATCTATGAGAACTGTTCTGGACATGATAAATAAGAATCTATTTATTCGTCCGAACAATTTGGCTCAATTTTTTGATAAAAAAAAGTATTTAAATTACTACGCACGGGGACTCGTAAACTATTTTAAACCTGTTTGCAGAAGACTTTTTTTTACAATTTATCAAATCATTTTCTCTGATTTTTCTGAATAATTAAGAATTGATTCATAATGAAAATGATCTTGTTTAAACTAGGAAGGCAAATGAATTCTCCATTGAGGTTTTTTTAAACCCTCGCGCTTCTCGCTCGGGCTTAAAATAAATCTCAACGGGAAAATTCATTTTCCTCCCTAGGTTAACAATATACTATTCAGTATCCCGAAAACACTCGTTGTTTCAGTGAATTTAAGCAAAATTCCCTTCACAGAATAATACTTTCTTTCAGCAAAAAAAAAAAAAAAAAAAAAAAAAATCATTATTTTTTGCTCTGATAAATTACGGGCTTTTCAAAAACTTGAAGGTCATTGCGCGACCTCAAAATGACCTTCAACAAATCTGGAAAAAATGAGTTACGGTAATAACAATTCCAAAAGACACCCAATTCCACTATCAGGAGTTTTCCAATTCCAAAATTCGTCAGTTTCGACCCATCCTCTTCCCAGCTTCTAAAAATCGGCAAAAACAGGAGCTTTAAACCGAAAAACCGAGTTGCAACCTTTTAGCTCCAAGCCCACATTTTCAGTCTTCAAATTCATCAAAAAATCAAAAACTGGAAAAGCATGATACAGACTAAAAAAACAACAAGAACAAAAACGTTCCTTTTCACTTTTTCCTCCTGCCACAAATTACTTCTTTTCGTAATTCGCCACAGAAATCCGTAATGATTTCTTCCCTTGCTGATTCCTATTTTTTTTTTCTTTTATCTCGAAAAATAAATCAAGGGACCATTACTGTATTTGTAGTACCTAACGGTGGTATTATTATGCAAAATTAACTGTTTTCCCTCCCTCTTTCATTAAATTAATAAAAAAAAAAACCTTATAATAATTTTCCCGACAGTCCACTTTCTTCCGTTATAACCATAATTACATTTTCCCCAAGAAAAAATATAAATCCTCCACTTTAAAGCGAAAACATAACAATCTGTGGTTTTGATGTTAACGACTTAGTGAGGAAGGAAGCAAAAAAAAAAAAAAAAGTAAATTATTATAAAAGATTTTACCTCGAACGGCATGGAAACGATTTCGCAGGAACGGAAAATTTGGTTTCGGGGTTAGCAATCAGCCCTAAAACCGCGATTAAGGTTAGTTTATGTTACTGTTGTTTAGCTGCCACACACGTTCATTAGAATTTAATCGAAAAGTTTTGCCTTAGAGAGAACTTTGATTAATATCAAACGTCTCGATTGGTTAGCCTCAATTCAATTGTAAATCGAGGGGGGGTTCCCCCCCGCTTTTAATGATTCCCCTACGTTGTAAATTGTTTTTAATGCGTTTTTTGGATTTAAAACGTGTGGAGCCGATAAAAATCTTTTTTTTTTTCTCGTGAGAAAATATCGACGTTCGGTAAAATAGATTAAGCAAGACTTTAAAATCACTTACAAGGGGAAAAAGAATTTTTTTTTTCATATTTTTAAATGTCAGGAAAAAAGCTTTTCGGCTTTTCTTCGATCCATCATCTAATCAATTTAATAACGACGTTTAGAAATCGTAAGAGGAAAAACAAGCATACGGGAGGTAAAAAAAAAAAAATCGCACACGAAGATTCAAATTTTGGAAAAAAAAAGAACAGGGAATGAAGAGATATGCGACTGTCAGATGATTTGACGGATGGAATAAAATCCAAAGTGTTAAAAGGAAAATAGTGCGGAGCCCAGATAATTGAGAAAAGAAAAATCGAAAGAATAAAGAAAACAGACATTTTAACTGACTGTCAGCAAGAGAGATAGGTTTCAATTTCAGTAATAAATGTGTATTTCAAGTTATTTTATTATCCCAGCGCAAAAGCATCCACCTTCGTATTTCATTTAAGTTTGGAAGGGATGTCTTCCCGCCATCAACAAAAACTCTTTGGGTTTGGGGAATTTTCTTAAAGGGGAAATATGGGAGGAAAAAAAGGATGTGGGAGTTTTTAGAACGTCGAAAGGTGAATTCGAATTCGCAACAGATGCAACAGCTGTACCTCGGCGTAGAACTAGACTAAGTCCTAGACGACAAACCCTAGAAAAAGTGAGTTATAAGTACGGCCAATATGTTATAAAAATTTATAAGCACATTATAAGATTTATCATCTTGTCATAAGTTTTTATAACGTATTGGCCGGACTTATAACTTACTTTCTCTAGGGGATTTGGCCGGAATCTGGCTGCTTTGTGTCAACTTTTTTGCCAGACTTGTGTCTTTTTTTCGAATATTTTGAAGTAGTAACCGAAGTAAAAATTAACTTGCAGAAAACACTAATACCAAAGATGAGCAAAAGAAGAAACCCAACCAAAAAAAAATGGGAAAAAGGACAAACAATTGAAGGAGTAAAATAGAGTCTATGGAAACTCATAACGGTATTCTGTTAGAATCCACATTTTTATGGTAAAAAATGTGGATTCTAACAGAATACCAAATTTTTAACAGAAACAGTTAGAAATTATTTTTTAAATTAAATTTTAACAGTTTCCATATTTTAAATATCACAATTAAAATTAAAAATATGGATTCTAACAAATACGCGTCTCTACCCGCCACACATGGCATCCCCCTTGTAGGTTTTCATTTTTAAATTTTTTCCGTAAAAAGAGCGAAAAGCCAAAGGGCAAAAAGTTAAATTTTTTTTTCAATAAATTGAGTAAAAAAAAAAATTACACTTTGACCATTGATCATGGATTCCATTAGAATCCAGGATTTATTTAACTGATTTATTTTGTGGAATTTTTAGATATTAAAGAACTGAACGGCTAGAAAAAGTAGGACCTGAAGATGTAAGTTAGGGCGGGTCGAAAAACGCGAATTTTCGAATTTGAAAACGCCTGATATGAGAATCGATACCTTTGTATAATACTATTAACCCTAGTTTTTTTCGGATTTTTTTAACGATATCTTGAGGTCCCGCTTGAAACGGGCAAAAAACCCATTAACAATAATTCGACCTTAATACGCAGGGTTGCATTGTATTTTCAATGATATCCCCAAGTTGTGTTGGAGGTTTACCTCATGAAGCCGTTCTTACCACCAGTGAGTCTGAGGAAGCCATAACTGAAGGTATGGAATGTTATGCTTCTCTTTTGACAGAAAAAAGCAAGAATAAGTTAAAGCTCGCGCACGCGCACGCGTCGACCAATAGTCCGACGAAGTGGCTGTGCGTGGAATCAGCCATTTCGTCGGCCTATTCATTAGCCGACCGCTTAACAAGACGGTTGATCTTCAAAACCGACACAGAGTACGTTACACCGCATGGTCTCTTTTCCTTTTATGCAATTTTATATTTATCGTTCTAATTTCCTGATCCCCTGGATCAGGTCGGTTTTTTTGTTTGGATTTTATAATCTTATTTCAGGATCAATAAAGACTTAAAACCTACAGTGGTTATTTTTAATTAAACTCCTCTGCACCAAAGGAAGGGTTTCCAAAAAACTCTTCAAGACACTCAATGACCTTGAAATTTCGAAAAAGTCCATTTGAGGACCAAAAATGAAAATTTTTTTTGGCATAAAAGATCATCGTTTCCTATCGGAAATTTTGCGCAGATTAAGAATTTGAAGTCAAAAATTATTTTTGGTGCACAATTTTTGAGCCACATGCCGGATTCCAAATTCTGAAAATCTTGTTATGGTTTTCTGACTGTGGCTCAAAAACAGTGCAACAAAACTAAATTTTGACTTCAAATTCGAAATCTACGCAAAATTTCCGATAGGAAACGACGGTCTTTTATGCGAAAAAAATTTTTCATTTTTGGCCCTCAAATGAGCTTTTTCGAAATTTCAAGGTCATTGCGGCACCTCAAGATGTCGTTAAAAAAATCTGAAAAAAATTAGGGTTAATAGTATTATAAAAAGACATCGATTACATATCAGGCGTTTTCAAATTCAAAAATTCGCGTTTTTCGACCCGCTCTAATGTAAGTGTACACAGTTTGAACTATCGAACGAACAACACGCAGGTCTGTCAAACGTGCCGAAACAACCAAAATCGTACGTGGAATCTTTTATTCCATCCAAAACGTCCTTAAGATTTAATTCATGCTTATCTGGCGTATTAGACGATTCTTTAGAAGTTTTGGCCACTTTCGATGATGGCATGATAAAAAATATAATTAAAGAAAAACAGATTCAAATAAACAATTTCGCAGGTTAGGTTATGTTTTGTTTTGATTGCATTAATTTGCTAACCCAACAGCAATTGGAAAGGTTTGGCTGCCAAAATGTCGATCAGTTCGCATTAAGACTGATTGATGAATACTACAATGGACCCGAGCAAGTATCCTTGTCGGAAAAAATTCGCATCACAATTCAAGAAATAGTAGAATATGATGAGATGCTTTTTAACTTGGATAATGGATGTTATAGGGCGCAATTTCACGCCAAACATGTTCGCCGAACATGTTAGGCAAACATGTTTGTGTTTGATAAAAAGTGGCAAACATGTTCGGCAAACATGTTGGACAAACATTTTTACCGAACATTTTCCCCAACATGCAGGGGAAGCTCTACATAAGCAGAGACGCTTCTTTAAGCATGTTTGGTGAAAATGTTTGTCCGAAACGTTCGCCGAACATGTTCGGCACTTTTGTCAAACACAAACATTTTCACCGAACATGCTTAAAAAAGCGTCACTGCTTATGTGGAGCTTCCCCTGCATGTTAAGGAAAATGTTTGGTGAAAATGTTTGTCCAACATGTTTGCCGAACATGTTCGCCAGTTTTTATCAAACACAAACATGTTTGCCAAACATGTTCGGCAAACATGTTTGGAGTGAAATTGCGCCCATATATTTGCAACGGAAAATTTGGGAATTTACAAAATATTACCCACGGCTTTTCAAATCCTGTTTCTCATTACAAGTCAAAACATCCATTGCTTTTTTAAACAATTCAGAAGAAAAAAAAATGAACAACTCGCCAACTATTTCATTTCCTGCGCGAATAAATTGGAAGCTCGACCGGTTTTCGAGAAAATTAAAATTGAACAACTAACTAACCTTAATATCATCCCAGTTAAGGGGTTTCAAATGACATGGAAATGCAAATTTTAAGTCTCTTAGGTTTAAAATTTGCAAACCTCGTTGTTTGTCTCCCAGATGAGCTGAATTTGCTGACAAGAGTATCTTTTTTCGAATTCATTATAAAAAAAGAGGAAAACCCTTCGGTTTCCAAGTGGTTTTTATCATCATTTTACAAACGAGACCCTTTCCATTTCCTCCGCAATCTAAGATACCCAAAGTAATGCAATATTTCAAAATTTATTTTCAAGTTCAAATTACGAGGGATCCTCAGCCTTTCGTTACCGACGAGTGAATCAAGTTTTGAATTTTTTTTTTTTAAGTCCATTGAGGTATTCCGCCGGATCTTTTTGAGTGATTCGATATTTTCATTAGGCAATGATGTTTATTTTCTTTGAAGTTAATAAAAAAATGAAGGTAAAAACACGGAATGGTTAATTTGAAAAAAGGGACATGTCCGGTGCTCACCGTTAATTTTGCGTGGAGATCTAACCTTTTTCAAATTAAAGAAAATGCAAATCGTAAATTTAAGAGTACGCAGTACCCGTGGCACCAGATAAATCGTATTCTTCATTTTACGGAAAAACGAAGGCAAATCTTAAAAAAACAAAAACTAAGAAATCTTCAGAAAATTTTTTTAAAGATTTCTTAGTTTTTGTTTTTCAAAGATTTGTCTTCGTTTTTCCGTAAAATGAATAATACGATTTATCTGCTGCCACGGATACTGAGTACTTTTAAAGATTTTTTAATTTTTTAATTTTAGGCCTTCATTTTGCAGACGGCCACCGACTGGACAGTCGGTCCTTGTAATGATTTTTTTTTCGAAGGTTATATTATTACATATTATTATATATTAAGTTATATAATATATATTTTAATAAGCGATTTTATTTTAATAATTGAAAGCTCCCTTAACCTCATTGTAAAATTAGTTCGTATAAAATTGCTTTGTATCTGACCGCAATGTCAAATAAATGTTTACCTCACTTTTTATTTCGGCCATGGCCTTGTCTGAAATTAAATTTAACTTTAATTAATTATCCGACGTCACGTGTTTTCACAGCTACAGAAAACACTTGGTTACAATTTTCTAATTTGTTCATGAAGTTGAATTGAAGAATAAATAAGTAAAATCGGAGAAAAAAATAACCAGTTGTTGGTTATCTTCTTGTTTTAAGGGCAATTTGAAAGTTCTAGTGACACGTACTTTCTATGTTCAAAGAATAACGAAAGCATTAAGAAAAATCATCAGTCGTGGGAGCAGACTAATCGTATTTTACTTTTACGGGGAAACTAAGACGAATTTCGATTGTGTTGGCCAAGGGATGCGTTCCGAAAGCCATTAATAAAAAATTAAAAAAAAAAAAAAGACAAATCTCAAGGGGTCGTACATAAATTACGTTAGCACATTTAGGGGGGGAGGGGGTCCAAATTTGACATCTTACTCATGAGCTAAGCATAGGCGAAATGCGATAAAGCGTGCAAAAAGGGCCTAAACCATGCTTACGTAATTTATGCACGAACCCCAAAACAAAAAATATTAATGAATTTTCGGAATATTTTCCTGGAAAGTCCTTAATATTTTTTGTTTCGAGATTTGTCTTCGTTTCCCCGTAAAAATTAAAATACGGTTAGTCTGCTGCCACGACTGTTGATTCCTCTTAATGGTAGTAACGGAGTCTGTGGTATGATATGGTTATAAATGGAAAATTCAGAAAATACCACAAGATACGCTGATCTTAAATAATTTTATATTAGCATCCGATAGCTATTTCGACTCTTCGGGTCATTATTATTTCCAGTCGAATCCTTGTCAGTGACCCGAAGGGTCAAAATAGCTGAAATCTTCGAAATAATGAAGATAGTTTAAACCTGAAAACCAAGAAAAGCAATCCTACGGAAGCCCTGAAGGGTCACATTTCTATAATTGTTTTTTATTGTTTGTTCCGGAACAAGCAATGTCTGTTCTAACGAAAAAATGTCTGTTCCGGAACAGACAACGTTTCGTTAGAAAATTGTCTGTTCCGGAGCTGACAATTTTAAATTAATTGTTTGCTCCGGAACAGACAATTTTCTAACTAAACGTTGTCTGTTCCGGAACAGACATTGCTTGTTAAGGAACAGACATTTTTTCGTTAATTGCTTGTTCCGGAGCAAACAATAAAAAACAATTATAGAAATGTGACCCTTCAGGGCTACAATTAATAGCCTACAATTTGCCATTTGAACATCATTCAACAGCCATCAACCGTATGAGAAACCAGCAAACTTGGTGAGTGATTTTTACTTTCAATTTAGCAGTTTGACTTGCCTATGATTTTCAATTTTTGTAATTCAAAGAAAAAATATTACGGTAGGATCCTAATGTAAAATTATTTAAGATTAGTGTATGAGAGCGTTCAATTATTACGAAAGACCCGGGAATGCGGTTCAAATATTTTCTAAGATTTCTTACATGGGGGAGGGAGGAGGGGTCCGGAAAACCTAGATAAGAATTTTTATTATTCTTACTACGCTCCCTTAACCTCATTGTGAAATTAGTTTGTATAAAATCGCTTTGTATCTGACCGCAATGTCAAATAAATGTTTACCTCACTTTTTACTTCGGCTATGGCCTTGTCTGAAATAAAATTTAACTTGTGGATAGATTCTTGGGCTAGGAACTAGGCTTTAATTAATCAGACATTGATTTGATTATTATATTAAAAACCTGACCGGTTTCGGGATAATAATAATAACCGGGATAATAATGACCGGTTTTTAATATAATAATCAAATCAGTGTCTGATTAATTAAAGCCTAGTTCCTAGCCCGAGAATCTATCCAAAAATCAATTAAAGGAACGAGAATGGACCTCCGTTGATAATCTGCATTTTTTCTCATTGAACTCTTTGGACTAATCTACATTTTCCGTTCATTCTTCTCTTCCCTCTAGTGTCGCCATGCAATCCGTCAGGCTCCGAGGTAAGCTGCGCAACATACTCATCTATGGGGACTCAGTAGTTGCTCCACTCAAACAAGCCTCCTTCCAACATCCTACTAAAGTAGATTATCGCATCGACCGGGGATTAGAGGCAGCTCAACAAGAACATACATCCCAATTCAATCTTTGTTTGAAGAAAACTCATTGAAAATTCACGTTCATTTACTTCCGTTGATCACCATGAAACAAAAAATTTTAATTTGAAATTTCGTTTCCGACTTGAACGACCGGAAAAGAAATTCAATTCGAATTCAGTTTTGAAATGCGAACGGTGTGATCCAGGTACGTCCTTTCGTTACACGAGGGTCAGTGACCGAACAAAGGGCATTTTCCATTGTCATCGTGTTCCCGCTCTTTTCGTTCGCCTTCTCCTTCACCTTCACCTTTTCATTTGTTTTTTATACCTGCAGTGCCGTTCATTGAAAATTACACGTTTGAAAAGGAAATTTCAAAAAAATGTGACAAAAAAAAAAAAAAAAAAAAACGAAATGTAATTAAATAAACAAAAGAAACAATTCAAATTCATGTTTTAAGGTCTAACGAAACGCGGTGATTGTTTCGAAGTTGCCAACGTGTCTGCCAGGTAGCGCTGCCCTCCGGAAAGAACGGCCGTTTTGAAATCTAATTTGCACCGAATTTCTTTTTTTTTCAGTCTGTGAAAGACCTTCAAACGGATCGGTTCAATTTTTTTAAATGTGAGTACTGAAATGTTTTTAATTCGATTTTTCGATCAAATTTTCACCAGGACAAGGCCATAGCGGTCCTCTGTGGAACACGTGAGGAATATTTTGGCCATTTTCGACCCCCTCCCTTTCTGTTTGTCAGCGAAGGTTAAAATATCAGGGTCCCCCCATTGAAATTACGTTAGATTTTCGTTACTTATTCCCGAAACATTAATATTAAACATCTCAAAAATCTAAAATATCTGAAATTTTTCGCAACTTAAATTCAGAAAAAAAACAGGTTTCTTTTTCAACCTGAAGCAAATGCGCCGGTGCAATTCAAATTTTTTTTTGCTTTGTTAGGTTACCTAGTGTAAGATAATTAAATTATTTTAATATTTGCACGTTTACATAGATCATGGAGAGATGCACGAGGAAAAGGTTTTTTCCTCATTTAAAAAACTTCATGACGGCATCCAGAAACGTCGTCCAGGCTTATAAAAATAAAATGGATCCAAAATTGATTCAAAGACATCAAATCGAGTACAACCGTCTTGAAGCCATTTTGAAAAAGGAAATGAAAAAAATCGAGAGTCGACAAGTAATTTCTATAGATAAATCCACAAGTCGGAATCGTCAAGTAATTTCTGCAGATAAATCGAAAAGTCAGAATCGACAAGTAATTTCCATAGATAAATCGACAAGTCGGAATCAAAATGGTTTATTTCATCATTCTATATGCGCATTTCGAGAGCGATCGCTCCCATCATCAGTAGCTGAACACAACGGTTACATTAAAATATCGTCATCAATAAAAAAAAGGGGGGCGATTAAAAAACGATTATAAATAAATAAAAAATTAAAAACAACGTAAAAACCAACGGAGGGAAACAACGTAAAAACCCTCCGTTGGTTTTTACGTTGTTTTTAATTTTTTATTTATTTATAATCGTTTTTTAATCGCCCCCCTTTTTTTTATTGATGACGATATTTTAATTTAACCGTTGTGTTCAGCTACTGATGATGGGAGCGATCGCTCTCGAAATGCGCATATAGAATGATGAAATAAACCATTTTGATGACCGTTAAGGAGTAGATTTATTTTATTTCAAAGATTCCCGGTCTCAAGGCCTAATTTCAACGTATAAGTCGGAATCGACAAGAAATTTCTATAGATAAATCGACAAGTCACGAACGACAAGTAAGTTCAAAATTTTTTTCCAAACTTATTTGATTCAATGCGTTTTTGGCATAAGTAACGACATTTTGATTTTCCTAGACTTGCGACACACCTTCCGAATCTTTCTGTGACATCGTGTTTGACGAATGGGAACCTATTTGCGCTGCAGGTCACTCAAAAACAATACCGGTGAGTTCCACATAAAGTTGAAATCAATCTGATCACATTTTTCTTGAATATTTGCCATCCGTTGATTCACATTTTTCAAAACCGTGCACAAGAACAATCGAATCATTCGAAATGAAACAAATTCGTTTCCAATACATCAAATCTTTGACTACGCATATGTCAATTAAGAAAGGAACAATTTTCAATGAAAAACGCACTCTCCAATCCAGCCATTTTTTTCAAATGAGTGTGCCCTTGACAATGTTTCGTTGAAACTCGGCTGAACTCCGCTCAGCTCAGCGGACCGAACGTTATGTCGAGTGAACCGACGTTCTTTGAAATCAACACAATTTGCTGCGTTCACGAATGTCCCACGAAATATGTGCTCATTTTGTTCAACTTAATTCTCATAGACTCTCTCACCCTTTCCGACTCCGACCACAATTTTCGAAACAATCAAGTTCAGAGACGAAGAAACCATTTCCACACCCAACATTGCCCCCCCTTGTGAAGCGATATTCGAAAAACATGAAAATGTTGCCACGGTCGACAACACAAAAAAGAGCCTTCGAATTTTTCCGTGCAACAACTTTGCTTTGCCGGATGACTCCGATTTGGTCCCGTCGCCTTAGAATGCAGAACTTCTCACGATAAGGCTTTTTCATTTGTTCCACTCAAGGTGAACCCGTTGCAAATTCCCTAACAACCTTCACTCAATTCACGTCATTCCAAAATGATTCCTCGGGCAGTGCGGTGTGTCAGGAATTCAATCTTTTGAAACACTGCCAATGAATCATTCAATAGCCAGCGGACGTAACGGTTTTCCTTGTGCTGCACCTGGGCGCTTATAATTGGCTGTCTCGAGAACCTAACCCCGATACACCAGACCAACTCAGCGAAAGGTTTGAGCGTCTTGTTTAAACTTCAGCCCTTCTTTTTTTTCTTTAAGTGAAGCGTCTTTGTTTTGTTGATATTTCTTTATTTTTCGCGCCAAAACATGTGTTCGATAATAAAAGATTAGAATCATGCATCAAGTTGATGCCACGATAAGAACGTACGAACACACGTTTTGTCGACACTTCCGTTTATTATTTTGTACCGAATGAGGTTATTTTTTTATGAAAATGTTAATCAGAAAATCGGGGAATATATTTGTTTAAGAAAGAAAAATGAATATTATCTACATTTTAAACACGTCTTTTAGCAGAATTGAAACAGTTCCGAAATGTGGCGGTAATCATTCGCTCCCCCCTATCCCGAGGCGAGAAGAAGGATCCCAACGAGAAATTGCTAGCTGCTTATGAGGCTTTCAGAAAATTTTCACATTATTGTGGTTGACACCCACGCTCGGTTCACCATAAAAGGGAAAAATTGTCCTTACGTCCAAAACCCTGCTCTCTTTAATGATGATACGATCCATCTCTCCTTCGCAGGCGTTTCCGTCTCCGGGATCTACTCTGTAGGGGTATACTCCTACATTCCAGAACGGTTTTCCCCAAATTCGATTGTTCTTTTCCTCACATAATGATATGGATCCTAGTCGTATTTCCTTGGAGTATTTTCTTGAAAGAACACTGCACACCAGAATAGGGAAATTGGTTTCGGTTAAGTATGATTTTTATATCAGTTGTTTATGTTTGTAAGCAAACTTGTTACCAAATATAAACAACATACTTAACCGAAACCAATTTCCCTATTCTGGTGTGCGGTGTTCTTTACTATGAATACAGAAAGGAAGGAAATACGGTTTCTTAGAAGATCTTTTCGATTTTCTCGTGTAAATTTTTTTTTTTTCGGTTTAAACGATTTGGTTCGTTTTCCGATTGCAAAAATGCACGAATGTACCGATTTTGAAGGGATTTGCTCTGGTTTTAATCGCTTTTTGGAGGATTTTCTCTGAAGGGTTTTATATGAATTATTTTTTCTTTCAAAATTTGTCGAATACTCATGAATTATGCTTCCCTCCACCCCTCGAGAACAGGAAAAGGACGGGAGAAAGATTTCCCGGTTTTTTTCATCTTTCCACTCCGATATGTTCATTCGACAAATCATCAAAAACAATGGACCTCCTACTCCTATGGGTTTCCCGCAGAACCGGGACTGAGACCACTGTTTGCACCTCCTATAATCTCATTCTTTCTCGCATTGAGAAGATTTTTGTGTTAATCTACATATGTTTACTTTACTATTTACTTAGTTTATATTCGCCTACTTAAAAACGTTAAGACGCTGGGCCAGTATTACAAGGTTGTATCTGCACTGTTCAGGTTGACACTAGTTTCCAGTGGGTTAAACATAAGGAACTAGTGTCAAGCTGAACACTGCAGATACAACCTTGTAATACTGGCCCAGCGAAGAGTCTAAAGACCTTTCTTACATACAACCAAATATAACAGTTGAAATTCCAGACCTATATAAGTGTCCGAAAGCATTCACTATATATATAGCTTGTGTGTAATTTTGGTTGTGATATTTGTTTGCAGTACCGCTTAAAGATGAATATCTTCCCAGAAGAAGAAATTAAGGATTTATATCCACTTTCAAGCAACTTCACTTTACAATTCTCCTCCTACTGAAGGATGGTCAGCTGTTCTTGACAGAAAATTCCGACCTACGAGCTCGTCTTGAACAGGCCATTAAAGAAAATCAGGAATACCGAAGAAAGAATGATTTCCTTCGCCATGAACTCTCCGGCCGGAACGCCGCAGAGTACTGGTTAAAATGCAAAACAACCAGAGAGTTCCGGATCTCTCGATTAGGGCTGTTCGATATGACCACTTTTTGATACGATAAGCGATAAATTATCGATAAGAGGCGAAAGGCTTATCGATATAACGTGAAGTCTTGTCGATACGACGAAGCTTATCGATAAGAAGTGACTTATCGATAATTTATCGCTTATCGTATCAAAAAGTGGTCATATCGAACAGCCCTACTCTCGATCTTCTCGCTCGAAGACTTAGGGACCAAACTTCAGGGTCTGAGAATTTTGGACAACCAGTGGGTTAGCCGACATCCCCAGCTCGCACCCAAACGAGGTTGCTGGAGATGCGGTCAACCAGGTCATAACCTTTCTCAATGCTGTTTCCCTCGTCACACGGACACGTGCTACCGGTGTGACACGTTTTGCCACGACAAGAGACTGCGTTCGCTGTCCTCGGATCGAGCTGATCAGAAAGATTATAGCCGAACTCGAAAGACGCGCGAATGCGGAGCGTTTTATTATTTTATTCGAAATATGGATCTCAAAACGATTATATGATCACGATTATATGATCGTGAACTGTATAAGATAAACATGCAAAATCAGTTGAAAAGTTAAATCGAAGTGGCGAAAGATGGAATCGAACCATCGACCTCTCGTTTTCATAACGATTGCTCTACCACTAAGCTACTTCGACAATCTTTCGCCACTTCGATATAACTTTTCAACTGATTTCGCATGTTTATCTTATACAGTTCACGTTAATTGGTTATCTTATTCAGTTCATCATATAATCGTGATTTTGAGATCCGTATCCCGAATAAAATAATAAAATAATAATTATCAGGATCAAAAAAGGTCTTCCAATCTTTATACATAAGTAAACTGAAATGGCATATAATACTCTTGAGCTTAAAAAGTTTTTTTATATTTTTCCGTCTCGAACTTACTTCCAATCGGCAGATCTATCTTCATCATTTTTTTAATAAATAATAAATAAATGAACGCAATAAAAAAAACGGTGGGTGGCGGCGACTATCCGCCAAAATAAGACAAAAAACAAAAAATTGAAAATAAATTTTCTATTTATAATTTCTTGCACGATTCGAAGACAAAAAAGAATTCTTGGTCTCAAGTGTCTAAAAACTTAATTAGTGAGCTAGTTTTTCTTCCTTACGGAAAACACGAATTTGACATTAAATATCTAAAAAAGAAACTTAATATCAAAAGAGTTAAAAAGTTTAACCGCGCCGATGAAATTTCATTTTTGAAAAAGAGAAAGGAAAAAAAAAAAAAAAAAAAAAACCTATAACTCGGTTTTCTAACCAAGTTTCCGTAAAATAGAATTTTTTTTTTTTTTTCTTTTTCAAAATGTAAAATGAAATCGATAGGAAAGGAAGTTCTGTTTATTATTAGATCTTGCATCCGGAAACGAATCAGAAAAAAAAAAGAGCAAGACTTTTTTTTTTCCCCATTTCTTTTACAAAAATAAAACCATTAAAGACGGTGGAATTCGGGTGATTAACAAAAGCTTTTCGGCGAAACGTTTTTAAAGTTGAATCTGTATTATGAAGGAGTTTGAGCAACTTAACGGGGTTCAAATGTGACATCTTAGTGTTTCAACTGCACTCCCGAGACCTATCTTTGCTTTCAAGTTCCTCCAACAAATAATTGGATTGCTGATGGTACTCATAAAATTATTCCTCTTCATTTGAACTTGGGACTCTTCAGCTTTAGTCTTTGCTTAAACAAATGAAATGGTTTTATAAGGATTTCAGAAGGCTAACAGAACTCAAGGAGAAACAAAATAATAATAAAAGGCAAACAGATCTTTTTTTTTTTTTTGGTTTTGTTTTGTTTTGTTTTGTTTTGAGAAAGTCAATTTTGATGACGACATTTTATGATTTTTTTTCACATAACTTCTTACTAGATGTTTTAAGCGACTCTACAGAAAATAAAAATCGGAGTGAAAAAAAAAAAAAGTTTTAGAATTTAAAGTGTTAGTTCATCCGTTCCCTAACAATAAAAATTCCGTCACAGTAGAGTTAGGGAGGGTCGGAACTTGGCGATCTTTGGAATTTGAAAAGTCGTGATGGTGGAATGGAGATTTTACTAATAGCTATCATTGGATTAAATAATACTGTGCGTTCGAAAACATTTTAAATCAATAGCGTCTTTCCTTTGCAATTCACAGCCTTCCATCTGCTTCCAAAAAAAATTTTAGCTGCATTGTTTTTTTAAATATTTCGGCTGCATTGTTTTTCTAAATAAATAAATAAACAAAATTTTTTTTGAAATTACTTTTTTGCAAATTCTTTATTTATTAAAATGGTAAGTTTTCCGATATTTAAATGTCACTACTAGGCGCTAATATCGGGATTTTTTATTTTTTTTAAAAGAAAAAGCGAAAATTTTGTTTAATCGTGAGGGACGGGGTGGTGGTTAGCACGCAAGGAGAAGAAGAAGCCGTCAAAACAAACAAGGCAGAAGAACAGAAGTCAGATCCCGAAGTCATGAAAAAAATTAAATTGTGTCCGGAGAGAATAGAAGCTGAACGAAACCAGGTCAAACGTAATTTTTTCGTTTTATTTTCGATCCTAATTGATAATCTTTATTGCATTTTTAACGGAATATGGATCTTTTTATAAGCAAATCACGATTAAAAGTTCGTGAACTTAATAAGCTAAACATAGGAAATCAGTTGAAAAGTTAAATCGAAGTGCCACTTTAATCGAAGTGCCACTTAAATCGAAGTTCCATCTTTCGCCACTTCGATTTAACTTTTCAACTGATTTCCTATGTTTAGCTTATTAAGTTCACGAACTTTTAATCGTGATTTGCTTATAAAAAGATCCATATCCCGTTAAAAATGCAATAAAGGTAATTTTTTCGGTTCAATGAATTTTTTTGTTTTACTTTTTTAGTTATTTATTTATCTAATAATATTCTATTTCAGAATTTGAATGTCGCCAATGTGGGCTTTCGTTTCCGTACAAACAAAATTTGAAGAGGCACCAGCTGAACGTCCACAACAATTCGAATCCGAACAGAAAATGGAATCCCAATCATAATAAAAACAAAGCAGACATGTTTTTTTAAATTTCCTTTGAAAGTGGTTCCATTTTAGGAACGCACAGTATTATTTAATCCGATGATAGATGTTAGTAAGATTTGTGGAATAGATGCCTTTTGGCAACACTATTCACTAGGGTGTTTCATTTTAAAAAAAATTTGAAACGTTGGGGGGCGTGTTGAAAATCTTCTTCCTTAAGGTGTAAAAACACTAAAAAAATTTTTTTCAAATTTCTTTGTAACCGCTTAGTGGCGCCCCAAGGCCACTTTAGCTTTTTAAAAATCGGGCAATCAAAGTCTTTTAAACTCAATTTTTTTTTTTACTTTAAGGGTCTACAAAAATATTTTAAAAAAACGTTTTCTTATGTTTTCGAGGTCGTAGAACACGAATTTCACTATCCCGAATTTTTCCGACTAACCCCTGTGACGTCATTAGTGATTTTATCGAGCTTAAACCTGATTTCTTCGACTGAAATTGGGCTTAATCTCGATTTTGGAGCCCTGAAATTTTTTTTTATTTTGTTGGTGTCACTCACACTTATGCTAAAAAATACCCGTAGAACACGGATTTCACCATCCCGATTTTTTCCGATCAACCCCTGAGTAGTAGTATAAGTGTAAATTTGGTTTTTTGGGGCAAAAATGGATTTTTTTGCTAAAAAAATGGCAACAACTCCTCACCAGTTCGATTTAGAGGTCATGCTCAATAACATTTTTTACTCTAATCAATAAGGATTTTTTGTGTTTCGAATCAATTTCTAAAATTTTATTACGGTCGGAAAAAATTTGGAACTTCAAAAAAATTATTGGTAGAATTTTCATACCGTAAAAAAATTTTGTAAAAAAATGTGAAGAAATTTTTGGTAAAGAAATGCGAAACGGATTATTGATAAAAAATTGATATAGATTATTGTAAGTGTTTTTATATTTTCCTTTTTTAATGAGTTTGGAAATTTTAAGGTATATGATTTAAATGTACCAGCTCATTGTTCCTGAAATCCTTGCATTTATTTTTAAATGATACGAAATATAATTTTTGATATGACTATAATTTTGTTTAAAAGACGACAACTCCCAAGACGACCAGGGATGCGAGGCCGGTGGCATTTTATCGGTATCGGCATCGGCATCGGAATCGGTGGAAAAAAATTTGCCAGAATCGGCATCGGCTTCGGAATCGTTTAAAAAAAAAATTCCGGCATCGGAATCGGTGGAAAATAATTGGCCGGAATCGGAATCGGCATCGGCATCGGCATCGGCATCGAAGACTCCGAAGTCGGAATCGAAGCCTCCATCGCATCAAGTATTTCACCAAAGAAAAAAAAATGTTTGGACAGCAATAAAAAATTTTACACTTAAAATAACAAATTAAAAACTTGAAAAAGTTAAGAAGCAGATCCTTTTTTTTAACACCTGATCGCATTGGAAGTAAAAAAAAAAAAGCAAAAAAATTTTTTCTTTGCTCAGATGCTGAAATAGTATATTTAGGGCCTTGTAGGGGAGGAGCGACTTTGCAAGACAGTGTGAATGCCAAGCCGAGCGAAGCGAGGCTTGGCAGCACTGTCTTCAAAGTCGCTCCTCCCCTATAAGGCCCTAAAGATATTTTTTAGTACGAATAAAAAAGGGTTAGGTTAGGTTCAAGGTTGATGAAAAAACGAACGTTTTTTTAAATTGAGAATTGTTGCCTTTTTTTAAAAAATAAATACAGCGGTTTTTTCTGTGAAAAATGTTGTTTTTGGAAAGTAAGACGTGTTGCCTTTTTTTTTTATCTTCTTTATTATACGTTTCACTGTGAGCTAGATGGGCCTGTCGGTATCGTTCGGTATAGTTATTCGTTCTCGGGCGAGCATAGCAAAGAAACTAGCAGTTATTTTCACAAAATTCGGGCACAAAGTGTTTACTTTGTATAATAACGAAGTTTTTTTTTTTTTTTTTGTTTAAATAAATGCAGCGATTTTAGTGCGAATAACAGGGTTAGGTTAGGTTCGACGTTTCCGTTGTCGTTTTCATTCGCGTTGTCATTCATTTTCAAAAACAATAAACCTCCACGAAAAAAAAAATAAAATCAAATCAAATAAACAACGTCAAAAATTGAGGTTACGCTCATCGTTTTTATCCCGTGAGAATTATTGAAGGCGTGGCCAGTTATTTTTTTTTTTTTCGGGGCCCTCTGCTACGACATCTACCGTCATTGTCAAAAACTAGCAATAACCTTTTTTTTTTTTTTTTTTTTACCATTTCATAGTTGGTATTGCGTCAAAACTGTAGGGAAAAGTAAAACTTTTCAGTCCTTGGCCTGAAAGCAGGGCCCTTTTTTATGTGTCTGTCAAAGTTTTCCTTTCTGGGCTCGAAATAATGATCAAAAAGGGACTTTCACACACATGAGTACTGAAAATGAAATTTTCGATCCGCTTTAAAACTTAGGCACTTCGTTGGCTACACAAAACCGGCCGGTTCACCATCCGGTTTTTAAAAAAAAAAAAAAACTTTTTTAATTAATTTTTTTAAAGGTTAATATTGCATTAAATGGGGCGAAACTTATACCAAATTGTTCCTTATTATTAGAAGAAGCCGAATATACATGTTAAATACACGGTGGAACAGTTTTTGTTGTGTGATTTTATTAAGGTAAACATAGGAAACACCGCCATAAAAATTGTTCCGCCGTGTATGTCGGTAAGCTTAAACAACGTCAATATTCGCAAAATGAACCGATTGTTTATGTTTTTTTACATCGGCCATTTTGTCTTTTATGTAAACAACATTAAATTTTGCGAATATTGACGTTATTTAAGCTTACCGACATATTTAACATGTATATTCGACTTCTCCTAATAATAAGGAACAATTTGGTATAAGTTTCGCCCCAATTAATGCAATATTAACCTTTAAAAAAAATCAATTAAAAAAGCTTTTTTTTTAAAAAAAACCGGACGGTGAACCGGCCGGTTTTGTGCAGCCAACGAAGTGCCTTAAAAATTCGCAATTTTTTTCTACAAGTAAATCTAGAGAGGCATTTTTTATTTCTAATTTTTTTTTTTCGTGAAATCGGAATACCGGTAGGCGGAATTTTCGACTCATTTTTGAAAGCATCAGCGTCATCGTCGAAAAAAAATTTTTCCACAATTCGGCTTCAACATCGGCATCGACATCGGCTTTTTTTTTTAAAAAAGGGATCGGAATCGGCATCGGCATCGAAATTATTTGGGAGCCATAGTGGTCGATGCCGGCATTGGCTTCGACTTCGGCATCGGCATCGGCATCGGCATCGCATCCCTGAAGACGACAATATTGAAAATAAAGAAAAAACAGTCAAAACGAATTTAAGGTTGACAATTTAAGGTTTTGACAATCGTTTTACCGTCCCACCCAAACCGTCAGCAAGCACTTTTGCCATGGGACGTAGCAAAAAAAGTGCCATTCTGCTTCAATTTTAAAGTCAGGGTGGGACGGTGAAACGATTGGCTATGAAAGTTAGTTTACAGCGAAGCTAAGGTGAAACACCCAAAGCCTGAACAGTCACCAAAACCTCAACAGTCCATAAGCCAAACACGATTTCCTTTTGTGGACATGTGTGTTTAGCTCATGACCCGTTCAGGATTTGGTGACTGTTCAGGCTTTGGGTGTTTTGCCTTACAAGGATCAAATTCGAATACCGACTCAAACTTTCGACTTCTGCAAGAACATTTTACTCACTTTGAATAGGGCAAGACAAGGCTATAGAGAAGAAGCTGAACGCTAGATGTAAGGACTCCTTGATTATTCCTGGGACACAGAAATTCCACTCCTTTATGTCGGTGTCAGGATCGACCGTCACCGTTACCGCGACAGTCTTCCGCATTAAAAACATCTCAAGTTTTTTTCACATCTCAAAAAGCCTTCAAAGCTCTAAAAGCTCTTGACAAATTGAAGTTGAAAAAAAAAAATTACTTTTCGATTGGTTTAATCTTGGGTATTGGAACTATTAAAATCAAATAATGATTTCAATTATAATTTTATTAAACGCGCTTTATAAAACGTTATAATGCGATTATTCTATAATGAACTTGTTTTGGAAATGCTAGGTACAGTACTAAAACCTCATAGACGTTTTCAACTTAAGAAAAAGTGAGTTATAAGTCTGACCAATATGTTATAAAAACTTATAACAAGGTGATAAAACTTTATAATCTTGTTATAAGTTTTTATAAACGTATTGGCCAGACTTATAACTCACTTTTTTTTTTGATAAAAAAATATATTGTTAATATTTGTCGTTTCTTATCACTTTTTAGCTCTGAAGATGAACGTAAAAAACACGCTTGAAGACAGTCAGCGTTTAATAAAAATAAAAATTGAAATCATTATTTGATTTTAATAGTTCCAATACCCAATATCCAATTTTGGCGAAATCCATTAAATCTGACGTTCAATAATTCATTAAATCATTATTCACGTAAATAATTCATTAATAATTCATTAATAATTCATTAATTCATTATTCACGTCTCAATAATCCATTAAATCTGACGTTAAAAAAGGAAGGGAGGTTTACCTTGGGTTTGCCCCTCTGGACCTTCTGCCGGTTTTTCATCGAGTTCTTTTTCCACTTCAAGATTTAACTCCTCCTCTAAGCGTGCAAATTCACTATGGAATATTGATACAACAAATTGGACCAACTTGTGGTACCAACATGTTGGTTCAACAACCCATAGTGAATTTGCACCCTAAAAAAAAGTGAAAAAACTTTTTCACTCGGACGAAAACGGTGTTCGGTTTTTTTAGACTGATTTTCGCAAATGCACTTTGAACAGCAGGAAACATCCAATTCCAGTGACATTTGTAAAAAAAAAAAAAAAAAAAAAAAAAAAAATTATAAAACAAAATTTTTTTTTAGGATTTCAGTCTTCCCACCTTCTTACCACAAACATAAGTGCCACCGAGGCACCAAACCTACCACCTGAAAAAACTCGTCAATAAAATTTCCCGCTCCCTTCATAAATCCCATTAACGGTCCCGCATCATCGACGTAAAATTGTGGTAACCCAAAATTTAATGCTCTCGTTTAAAATCTCTCTCCTTCCCGACTTCCCATCACCATAGGGAATAAGAAGACGGCGGAGATGAGAGGTTATGGTTTGGCATTGTATTGTATTGTGAAAACCTCTTGAAAGTTTGAATGACATCATGTTTTCCTAGCTGTTTCAACAATTGTCGAGGCAACAACCTTGTTAAATGTTATATAATGGCTTTCTGTCATAATTACAAAACCACTTTACAATAACGGAATGTTTTAAAAGCGGTTTTCCGGCGCCCCCCCCCCTTCTCCGTCCCAACTTTTCACATAGCACCTTCGCTCGCGTGGCTTATAACCGCTCGTTTAATTACTCTTCGAAAAAAAAAAAGATTTCTCAGGAGCTTTCGAAAATCCTGACCCAAATTCAAAAACAAACACTCGAAAATGTCAAAAATAAAAATCCGAAACGTGGAAATTGGTTGAATTAAATTTATAAATAATTCATGGATGAATAAAGCCACACCCATGTTTTTTATTCCAATATTTGCTCATTTGATTGAATCTTTTTTTTTTTTTTTCCTTTTGAAATGAATAAAAAGAAAAGAAAAAATAAAAAAGTTTTTTTCCCGTGGAATAATATTAATCTAAGTCCGCAAAAAAGCCGTGAACATTAAGCTCATGCAGTGCTTACGAAAAATATACAAGAAAATGAGAAGCTTTTCTTTTTTCTTTTTTTTTTCGGGTAATGATGATAGCGAAATGAGAGGAGATTTTCCGAGGAGAAAAGTGACTTTTTCCTTTTCCCTTCCTCGATACCATTATTGTATAAAATGATTGAATTTCCCATTTTGTTCGAACAAGTCCAGCCAGCGGTTGCGATGTTCAAGGAGACTAATGCTGACTCAGCAGGACATGTCATTCCGCCTTTTTTTTTTCTTGGGGCTGCTTTTTTTTTTCTTTCTCTTTTCCTTACGACGGATGCACAAAGTCTGACTTTGATCGAGCATTTTTAAGCTCGGGGAACACAAAAAAATTTTTTTTTTCAATTAAAATTTCCAGCGGAAAAGCTAACAATCCCGAAAATGAATTGAAATTTCCCGAGAAAACATTAAATGCAGCTCCGTTGAATGTTGAAAGGGATTATGTTTCCACGTTTCGGAAGCTGACATGCGACCTTTTTAAAAAGAGAGAGAGGGATCCTCGAATAATAAACTGATTGACCGGGAGAAAATCAGTACTTTCAATAAACTGTTCCCAAGTACTTAAAAACCTTTGTTCGGTTTTCTCCTTTGATTTGTTTGATGAAAACTTGAAGAAGCTTCTTAAAAACGAAGAGCGGAGAAGACGATGGAAATTTATTGGAATCGGAATATTCGGTATTAGAATCAAAAATTATTTTCAAAGTCGAATAGAAGGTCGAAAACAGTTCTTTTTTTTTTATTAAACGTCATTAAAATTGCGATTACAACGTAAATAATAATAAATGCTTAAAAAATATCATGTAACATGGTTCAAAAGAAAGATAATGAACCGCCATATTTAGCTTACACAGAAATATTTCTCCCATGTTTAGCTTATGGGCATATGGGAACTCTATTTTTTAAGAGATTTTATGTGTTAAACATAATAAAATCCGTCCGTAACCTAAGCACTTGTGTTATTTAACAGCAATGGGGCTTCTAAATTTTATTCTAACCAATTTTTTAGGGCATTTTTGAAACTTCTGCAAGAAAAAATTTTTCCGTAAGCTAAAAATGGGTAATTTGAAAACGTTCTTACACCGTCAATGGTGTCTAGGAACTTTGGAGTATTAAAATATTATCAAAAAAAAAAAAAATAAATAAATAAATAAATAAATAAATAAATCAAAATAAAAAAATTAATAAATAAAATAAAATAATTAAATAGCTATGCTGCCCCACGACGTAATAAGAATAAATGGCGTAAATAAGGCAGAAATCGGCTCAAACTAATGGCCTAAAGTAACCAAAATGCATAAATTTGGGCCAATTTCTACCTTCTTTTCTCCAACGGGAAAATATGTTTCTAGGCTGTTTTTTTTTTTTTGCGTATTTTCACGTGGCGATAGCGTCCGGCGACGCTAACATGAAGAAAATAATTTTTTTTCTCTTTAATTGGGCATTTTAGCCGATCGGCCATTTTTTTAAAAATTAACGATTATGTCCTTAAATAGCCCTTTGAAAGCGCTTTTATTTCGTTTTCTGGATTCTTTAACCGGACAACCCATTCTCTGCCAAAAAAATAAAAACTGAATTAATACTCCCATTCCCGCCTCAGAAACGGCTTTCATTTTGACCCTAATATTTGGCCTAATTTACCCCTCACTAGGTCCTATCGATGGGTGAAAGTCCAAAAAAAAATTTAATTTTGGGGCACAACCCTTATGGTAACCCGATGGTAGCCTTTTTTCAGATTTTTTTGGAGGTCAAGTTCCGCTGCCACCAGAGGCTTAAAGTTTTTCAAAGTCTCATTAGGGCCAAAAAAATTAGAGTCGTATTTTGGTGCGAAAGAGTTCACTTCCTATCAGAAATTTTCCGAAAATTCCAAAAATAAAGACGGTTTTCCGGAGATTGGAGCCATTTTTTTATTTATGAGACTGCTTCCTATAGCTCTTTCGGCTCTCATCCAGAAATACTCCCTGTTTTAGGTCAAAAAATAGAATCTAATAAAATCTTAGTCCGTCGTTTTTTTTTTTTTTCAGAAAAATTTTCATAGGCAGACCAAAAATACTTCAAATTTAAAGAGGAAAAAAAAAAGAATATACATTAGCCTATTTTTAATTTAGCGAAAACGACACCAAAGAAAAAAAAACTCCTTCAAGTTAGATTCCAAAACCCGGGAAACGTTTCAAAATCAAAAGCGGAAAAGTCCGTTTTCAAAGTTGCCGGTTTTAAATATGAAAATCACCCACCGTGTCCATTTATAAGGAGGCACTTAAAGCCTAATGATCTTTTCTATACCTAAAGGAAAAATAACCTTTTCTTCTCATCTCGTTTTCTTCTTTTTTTCCCTCTCCCTCCCTCTCTCCTTCTCTTCCTGCCTTCCATGTCGCAAAACGAAGTGAAGCCGTAAATAACAAACGAATCAAGGACGAAAAAAAACGAAGAAAAAAAAAATAAGTAAGAAGAGGAAAGGATAGTTAATAAGGGTTTCGGTTGGCAAACACGATGAGCAATCAAATGATACAAGTAAAACTGGTTTGCTATTTGGAAAGAAACTCGATCCGAAAAGGAGAAAAGCTCGTTAAAAAGATGAAGTTACTAATTAGGATCTTGGCCATCACCTTGTTCCTTGTTTTTGGCTGGCCTCAAGCCAGACAGAAACTTCCAAATATCAAATTACATAGACTTTTCCGATTCGTTCGCCGTTTATTATTTACCCCTTGGTTCGTATAATTCTTTTTTTTTTTCATCGCTTTAAATAGAAAATTCTAAAAACCGAAGTAGGAAAACAGCTGTTTAGCGCTTCGAGAACTGCAAATTTATATAAACAGTAGTATATTACTATACGAGGGGTGCAAACGACAAAATTACCCGTCGAGACCGAGTTTGAAGCCAGAGCCAAAGACGAGGGCCTAAAAAAGGTCCAGGCGCGCAATTCGTTTGCTTTACTTGCTTTGAAAAAAAATTTTCAAGACGAAGACCTGCGGTAAACAGATCAATGAAAAACCCCTTGGAGTTGAACAGGAGCTAGAAAAGAAAAAAGTACACTTTTTTCGGCCCTGAGTTATGAAAAAAGAAAAATTAAATCATCAACCTCAAGCAATTCATTGGTTTTACGATACGGCCCATTCACAGGGATGGAACCAGGTTCAGTAGCTAAAATTAGGGACTTTAGGGACTAAATTTGGCATTTTTAGGGATTTTTTTAAGAGTCGTTTTTTGTTTTTTTTAGACTTTCATGACCATAGACGTGCTTTTTAGGACTTTTAGGATTTTTTTTCAATTTCAAAACTAACTTTAAACATTATACAGGCAAAATAAAGAGTTATTATTTAGAAACAACCAAATAATTGCTAAAATGCTACTGTACACGGAGAAAAAAGTTCGGTTCCTGTTACTGTAAGTTAAGTTGGGTCCTGTGACATCTAAACATTTGAGTAGATAATACCGAAAATTTAGTAATTATTACTAAGAGTTCGTAATGATTAATAAGGTTTAGTAATAATTACCAAATTTTTAGTATTGTCAACTCAAATGTTTAGATGTCACAAGTCCCAACTTTAGAGATCCTAAAAGAGATTAGCCATTCTTGTAATTCCGGTACTTTGTGTACGTGCATATGAAAACCTCCCACTTGTACAATCCAGATAGTTTGTTTTGATTCGAAAACTTATTTGTTCACAAAAGGTTAAAAAACAAAGGAAACTATGCGGATTGTATAAGTGGGAGGTTTTTATATGCACATGGTCAATAATCATCTATCATTTTAGATTTTCGAGTTAGTATCTGAAAAAAAAAAAAAAAGAAAATACACATTTATAAACCATTGTTTTGGCCTTTAAAATGGCGCACTTGAAACTAGATAAGGACACCTTTCATCGTAGGGTCGATCGGATTTACCAAAAGTAGAACAATGACAGCAGCGGCTTCAACAAAAAGAAAAAAAATATTGGGAAAAATTTATAGAACTACCGAGACAAGTAGCCCAAGAGGCAGAGATGATAAATAAAAAATTGGAAATACCCAAAGCCCGCAAATATGGATTTACATATTTGAAAATTTTGTAGTACAACTCAAAATTTTCTGTGTCGGATTTGACATATTTACATTATCAGAACATGTTCAACAAAAAGTACAATGAGGATTTTTACGGCAAACTGAATGCGCTCTGGCTGCTATCATGGTAAAATAGCGGCCGGCTTCGGATTGATTAATAAATGACATTAATATGAGAAGGGAATATTTATTGGCCAATCCGAAGCCGGCCGCCATTTTACCATGATAGCAGCCAGAGCCTCCCTAGCGGATTTAGTTTGCCGTTAAAATCCTCATTCCGTGCGCCGGGGGTCAACTCCATCGTAAATATGGAGATTGTAACAGCCAAATTTCCGCGGTTCTAATTATTTTCTTTAAAAAGGAAAAAAGGAAAAAAAAAACAAAGTCTCAGCTTCAATGCTAATTAGCATTGAATTTTGAATACATGAGAAAGCCCGCGGAGATGTTGACCAATGAACATGGCCAATGGACATTGCCAGTGGACATCGTCCATTGGCAACATCTGATGCGCGGCCATTTTTATTCCTTTGGGACTACCATTTTTTCTTCCGAATAAAGAACTTGAGAACGGCAGACAGCTCTTTTTTTCTTCTTTTTAGAAAACTTATAAAAAACCCCAAGTGGTAAGTTTCTTTTTCTCGCGGTGTATTGTATATTGTTTTTGATAAGACTGAAATTAACTGCGACGTAGAATAGGTTTTTTTTATGTACTAGGGGTCATGTACATATTACGTAAGCATGGTAAGGGGGGGGAGGGGGTCTCGCAAATGCTTACGGCACCTTACCAAGGGGAGGGAGGGGTCTCACAAGTTCTTACGTAAGCTTTTTTCTACTCTGACCAGGGATTTTTGAAAATAAAATAAATAATTAATTAATTAATTTCATGTTTTTTTAAAATATTGTAAATGTTGTGGCAAGCTAATATTACATTATTTTGTTACCGTCTAAATAAAGGTAACTTTCTTTTTAATTTTTCTTTGTATAGTCTTTATATTGGTTTATTTCAATTCCATGAATTATGGGGGAAATTACCGAAGCCGAGCGCCGTTGGTTTCATTAACAAAAAAAAAAAAAAAAAAAAAAAAAAAAACTTACGTAATATGGAGGGGGGGGGGGGGGGGTTGCCAAAATCTTACTCATGCTCACAACGGGGGGGGAGGGGGTTGAAAATGGCAAAAAAAATGCTTACGTATATGTACATGACCCCACAGATAAAATTATAATATAATACGAGTTTAAAACGACCTATGAGTTTTTGATTGAGTACGACAGTATCAAAATTGGCATCCCTTAGCCGGGGATTCAAGGACTGGATCTTCCGACGAACCGGCAGCGACCAGGATTAACCTCGGAGCATTGAGTACGACAGTATCAAGATAGTCTGTTTCGGCGTTTATGAAAATCTTGTGATCATGTGACTACAAGTTTACACGCTTCTGTTGGCGTGGACGTGTGGGTCACATGGCACTTTTACGAAACGTCGAAATGGATCATCATATTTACGATGGAGATACGTTAGTTGATCTCCAACGCACGGGATTGCTAGCGCTGTTATGGGATAAGCTGAAGATCCCACTTTTTCGTTTCAAAACAATTTATTTTAATTTTATCCCGTAAAGCAGACTCACCAATAACTGATCTTGTACAAGTAATTGACATTTTATAAGCGAAACATATTATGAGGACGTGGTCAATAACTAACGCGTTTCCCTTAGTGTAAAATAAGAAGTTTTTATTTCGTTTCCCATTATAACGCGTATTTTTAATTTTGTTTTCCCCAGGAATTAACCGCAGCAAAATGTTTTCCTTGCGGAAAAATACTTTCTGCAAGTACGTCGGGGAAAAAAAGTTTCATGGCGGTCAACTAGACATTTATTAATCCACAAAAATGAAGTAAAAATCTGACTTCACAGCTTAATTAGGAATCAATTAAATATCGAAAATCCGTTAAAACCAAAATTCTATTTGCTCGTAGGAACGAGACAATGTGTTGCGTCTATGCTTAACTTACGGATAGAGCAGCAGTAAGTGCAGTCTATGCGTATCAACACTCTAACTACAAGTTAAGCATAAGCTCAATCCTTTATCTCCTCCGGACGAGCAGATAGAATTTTGGTTTTAACGGATTTCGGATATTTAATTGATCCCTACTGAAGCTGTGAAGTCGGATTTTTACATTTTTGTGGATTAATAAATGTCTAGTTGACTACCTAGGGAACGTTCAAGTATTACGTAAGATTTTTAGGGGGGTCGCATCCACCATCTTCGCCATAAGCTAAGTATTGCAAAATGTCTTACAACCGGGGGGGAGGGGGTCCAAAAACCCGGAAAAAAGTCTTACGTAATACTTGATAATCCTAGAAATATAAAAATGATATCGATTTAGAAATATTATACACTAGAAATCTCATAAAAAAATATTTTTTAAACTCATGCTCACCTAAAGCAACTAAACTGTTAACATTAAATCTTGTCGTTTTTTCGGTGACATCCATGGGAGAAGTCGGCACTTCATTTTGAAAACTACATTTTAAACAAAGTATCCCTTGAACGTCCCCTATAGTCAAATGTCTATTTGACGTCTATAGAGATACAGTGACTAGGTGTCATACCTACTGGTCTTTAAAATAATGGAAAAAGCATGGGGACACCTCACCTGAAGACCGTGATGATCGTAAATAGCTAGCTTTCGATATTTAACGCTTTGAGTCGACCTTTAGGAAAACTAAAGAAGAAACCAAGACTGGGTTACGTATGACGTGTATGTGAAATAAACTCGGAAGATCTCAAAAAAAGATAAACGATAGTTTATTTTAGAAAGCATTAAATTAACATTTACTGTTTTTTATTTGTTTTCCCAGGAAATAAAAATTTAATTTCTTCGTCCAGTTCCAGAAAAAAATCCCCTTTCCTTTTTCTTCTTCCTCTTTTTTTTTTTTTTTTCTTATTGATTGGAATCGGAATTTGAAAGTTATGCCGTAATGCGCAATGCGGGGCTCCCCCCAAAAAATAAATTAACTGGTCTCAACTCTGAATGTAGATATTTAGACAACATATTCTCAAATTTATGGTCTTATTTCTCAGATTTCATCGTACGCCATCTTTAAAAAGTAGCATTCGTCAGCTCAATAGAATTGAAACATACAACTATAATAAATTTTTGGATTATAAAAGATCCATTAAATAAGTTCAATTATTTTTGGAGGGGAAAGAGCCCGTTTTAATAAAAACCCGAAAATTAGTCAAATCGCGAAAAAACTTATACATTACGCCATGATTATTTGACAATGGTTATAAATATCGAGAAAAAATCACACTTCGAATGGGATTCGAACCCACGAAGGCCATGGACACTCCTTGAAGTCCCTCCAAAAAAAATAATTGAACTTATTTAATGGATCTTTTATAATCCAAAAATTAAAATAACCGGATCATTGTCTTGGTTCTTTTTTGTAAACATTTTTCTTTCAGATAAGAATAACTATTTAAAAGGACATCGTCTTTTCATTTCTAACGCATCTTCTGTTACAAAAATCAAATGAAACCGTGAATGAGCCTTAATTTTGTAGTTTTCATCGATCTAAGCTTACCCAGTCATTAAAATTTATTAATGATTCTTACTTAAATAAAATTGAAAATAATTCTTGAATAAAATTTGTTAATAATTCGAAATTTTCACCTTTCTCCCAATTATCAGAGTCCAAGCGCTTTTTTTTCTGGGCTTCTGGGAAAGAAATGAGCCACCTGCCCTCCTTAGCAAAATGTCCTTTATTATGGGACTTAGGACTATTTTGCTAAGGAGGGCACGTAGCTCGTTTCTTTCCCAAAAGCCCAGAAAAAAAAGCGGTTGTGGGGGGTGGGGTAGGATGCGATATTTTAAACAAACGTTCATTAACAATTAAACAACGATAAATAGAAACGTTTCTAAAGGTCATTTAACGTTAAGGCGCCTAACAGTATAGAAAATTTATACGGAAATTATCGGGAATAGTGGAACAATAAATAAATTAGTTTCCTTCTGCCAACGAAATCCTTCATCAGGGCTAAAAATAAGCGATACGTATAAGCTAAATATAAGATTTTTAACCTCACAAGATGACCAGACCATGTGTACAATACCTCGGAAAAGTTGCAAATAAAAAATAAAATAATTCGAATCAAAGCCATCACAGATAATTAGAAAGATTAAAATCAACTGATAAACATCCTAGGACAAGAAAACGTTGAAAAATACCAAGAATAATTAACGGAAATTATAAAAAAAAAAAAATTAAAATAAATAAAAACAAAAACCGTGATGCATTCTTATCAATACCAACTACGACGCGTGGCACGATAACAAAAGCGCGACAAAATAATCTAGAGATGAGACAATCACATGACATGAGGAGAAACGCGGGACATTTTAAAACGTTATTTAAATTTCCTAATAAGATTTTTATAAATATTACTGTAATTATTATAATCGTTTAGGATATTTAAGGAGATAACATTATACAAAATGGGATACATTTCCAAAAAAAAAAAAAAAAAGGACGCATGTCATCCCCGGACACGATTTCTGGATGGTCTCATCGTCTGATTCACAAGAAAACGTTGTAAAATACCAAGAATATTGATAAGAATGCATCACGGTTTTTGTTTTTATTTATTTTAATTTTTTTATTTATAATTTCCGTTAATTATTCTTGGTATTTTTCAACGTTTTCTTGTGCTAGGATGTTTATCAGTTGATTTTAATCTTTCTAATTATCTGTGATGGCTTTGATTCGAATTATTTTATTTTTTATTTGCAACTTTTCCGAGGTATTGTACACATGGTCATCTTGTGAGGTTAAAAATCTTATATTTAGCTTATACGTATCGCTTATTTTTAGCCCTGATGAAGGATTTCAATATAGGATCCGAAACGTTGGCAGAAGGAAACTAATTTATTTATTGTTCCACTATTCCGGATAATTTCCGTATAAATTGAATCATTGGAACGAGAATTCAGTCTTAATATAGAAAATTGTAATGATAAAACATAACTTTACGGAACTTTCCTTAAACGTTAACTTAACTTTCCGGTAAACGTTTGACAAACTTTTATCCAACGTTTGAAGCAGTACATTCGTAGGTTTATTAACGTTTTTCTGATGTTTACGTATGAATATTTTTTTTGGTTGTACTAACGTTAGGGAACGTTCAAGTATTACGTAAGATTTTTTTTTTTTTTGGGGGGGGGGGGGGGGGGGGGGGGGGTCCGCATCCACCATCTTCGCCATAAGCTAAGTATTGCGAAATGTCTTGGAGGGGAGGGGGTCCAAAAACCCGGAAAAAAGTCTTACGTAATACTTGAACGTTCCCTTATTGTGCTACACGGGAGGTATAAACGTGATTGTAAAAAGTTACCCACCCCTTGTTAGAACGACACCTTTTCGTAAATCGAGTTTTTATTCCTGTTAGAACAAGTATAGATATTATAACAGGATATCGTATGAAAGCTAAAGGACCACTCTTGATGTTTGAATAAACAGATTTTAATTTGGTTTTAAATTTTATTTGTTTCGTAGAAAAACCGTGAAAAAGTGTAAAAAGTAGCCCCCTCCTACGGTAGTTAAATTCAGACAAGCAATAATACGAAGAAAAAAAAAATAGAAACAAACTCTTCGGGTTAAAAAGAAAAAAAAATCTTGATCAAGTTTTCAAGGTATAAATGGATAAAGGATGTTTTTGAGTTTGGTGAAAGAGATTCAAGTTAAGTCCCGAATCCCAAGCGCCGGCGAAACACTCACAGAAAAGGAATGATAGATGGTTAGTCCTTAGAGGTCCAATTACAACTTAGAACTCAGAAAAGTCGGTTAATGAAGAATGACACAAGTATTTATCACCTCACCTTTTTTTTTTTTTTTTCGTCCTCAACGCAGACGCGGGTAAAAAAAAAAAAAAAAAAAAAAAAAAAAAATCTTTTTCCCGAACCGTCAATCATTTTTTTCTTCGTTAAAAGAATTCAATTATTACACTAACATTTAAGAGGTACTACTAAAAAAAAAAATAAAAAGTAAAATTTTTTTTTTTTTTTAAATTTTACAACGGGATGTCATCTCGTTTAATGAACATTTATTTAATTGGAGTGGATGAAAAGAGAGGAAAAACGAGGCCGGCCTGTTGAAATGAAAAGGGACTTAAAATTTCGTTAAGGGGTAAAAGATTAAAATTTCAATTATTTTATTCCCATCCTCGTATATACGGGATTCTACACACTCCGGAAAATTATATTTAATAGCCCGTCTTAAAGTATTACCAACAGGATTAACGCTTTTGTGGGTATCGGATTCCGGTGTTTTGTTCTCTAGTAATTTAGATTACACGACAACACTTTCCCAATCCTCAATCCGTTTTCCATTATTAGAAAATTTTCCTTCTCTTCCGCGAAATATTATTTTCATCAACGCCGATCCTCCCCCACCCCCGAGATAAAAAAAAAAAATAGCCGATTTAAAGCTATTTTTCCAAGAATTCACTCCAATTAATTTATTACCGCGCCCCCCAATCCCGAAATAAGATCAAAAGCTTCCATTAACCGACCTTTCAACATAACTAATGCACTTTCCCGGGGAAAATCCTAAAAAGGTTATTTCGAAAAAAGGTAACAAAAAAATAATCTCAGTTTTCCAGGACATTACTATAACGACAGATATAAATAAAAGTCTGTCATCATTTTGAGTGACGCCATAGTTTTTCACATGCCTGAATGATCGCCCAATTACTTTCCCTAAAATGGCGTCTCATTTAACCGATTTTCCAGGCTACTATCCTCATTTTAAATTGTTCCGAGGACGGAAGACCCCTAAGAAGAAATCCCTACGAGAATGCGGGAAAAAAAAACCTCGTGCTTTTTTTTTTTTTTTTTTTTTTTATCCTCGTCCCGACGACGAGAAGAATTTTCCACCCCGAACAGTTTCGGACTAATGTCAGGCAATTTTGAAAATCTCTTTCGGGTTGCCTAAGTATTGGATATTAAGGGGTTAGAGGGTTAAAAATTATCTCGGTCACAGTTATTTAGTTAAAAGGTTTCGGGGAGAGATTGTAATGACACCGGGGCTCTGTTTCAGTTTGTCTTTCTCTCTTTTCTCTTTTCTTTCTCCTACCCTTTCATTATCTGATTCTTCTTCCATCACGCAGACTATTCTCTTAATTATTATTATCCTCATCTGCTTTTTCACTTTCGCTAAAAGTGTCCTTTCGTTAATCTCCGTCATTACTTCACTTCAACCGCAAAACGTTATCCCCGGCAACGTTTTCCGGTGTAACGCCTTGAAAACATGAATATATTGCGGAATTTTAACCCCGAAATTTAAAGGGTAATTTAAAGCCTTTTTCCCCCCTTTGAAATAAACAAAAGGAAATAATCTTTTGGGTTAGAAAAATTATGATCCCGAGGTTCGAGCTGATCCGGATTTACTAAAAGGAGGGCAGGGATGGGGGTGGGGGGGGGATGCATGAAAGGGTTGCTTTTGAAATAATGAAGACATGGGATGCTTTCAGGTTATTAATAAAAAGTGGCTTGGATTGAGTAAATGAGGGTGTCCCTTATTTTGAAAACATTCCAATTCCGTGCGCCGGAGGTCAAGTGACGTATCTCTATCGTAGTATAAATATGATGGAAGATGGTCTGTTTTGATTCCCTACCATTTTTCCTAAAAAAAATGAATTCTTAATCCATTTTTCCTTTTAACAAAAAAATCGATTTCATTTTTTTTAAAAACTTTGGCTCCTCAAATTGTTTTCCTAAAGGTTCTAGTTCGTTTACATAACCGGCCGGTCAGCCGGCCGGTGAAAATTTTTTAACATTAAAAAAAGTTTAATTTTTTTTTTTTACGATTCGGTATTTTACACATTAAAATGAGATCGGATCGCACCGAAACCGTGACAAAACGTTTTGTTATGTTTAAAAGGTAAAGATTCGTTATTGAAAGTGTATGAAAAAGGCTTTATTGTGCGTAAATTTGATAATTTTTTTCAATGTTTTCGAAATAAAAAAATACGACGCCATTCTTCTTTTTGTTTTTGAAATAGTTCGCGCTTTCACCGCTAGAGCGCTGCACTAGTCTCTCGGAAATAAACATTTTTTTTTTCTTTTTTTTTTTTTTGCGAAAACAATTAAATATTTTCAAATATAAGAGCTATTAACTGTTGTTCATGCATTTAATATCATGGAAATTTATCTCTGAACATAACGAAACGTTTTGGGTACGGTTTCGGTGCAGTTAGACCCCGTTTTCATGTATAAAATATTGGATTCAAAAAAAAATTTTTTAAATATTTTTTTATCGTTAAAATGTGTACACCGCCCGGCTAGCCGGCCGGTTATGTAAACGAACTAGAACCTTAACTATTTTTTTCCTAATTTTTAACTTTCCTAAAATGTTTTGATTCCTAAAATGAAACTTCTAACAATCGCTAAAATAAATCTCCTAAGTCCCTTTAGGAATTTAAAATATTCTTTGATAGGAACTAAATGGGAAATAGGAAATTCCTAAATAGGAAATTTTATTTTAGGAATCAAAAAATTTTAGGAAAATTGAATATTAGGGAAAAAATAATGCTTAGGAAAAAAATTTTAGGAACCAAAATTTTTAGGACAAATGGATTAGGAATTTTAATTAATTTCTAGGAAAAACGGATTAGGAAAAATGGTCGGGAACGGTACACGGAGAAAAAAGTTCGGTTCCTGTTACTGAAATTTAAGTTGGGTCCTGTGACATCTAAACATTTCAGTAGATAATACCGAAAATTTAGTAATAATTACTAAGAGTTCGTAATGATTTATAACGTTTAGTAATAATTACCTTATTTTTAGTATTGTCAACTCAAATGTTTAGATGTCACAACCCCCAACTTAACTTTGAGTAACAGGAACCGAACTTTTTTTTCCATGTAGTATTGAATTTTAAATTTGTGGAAACCTTTCGGTGCTTTAATTCCTACGTTTTAGGTATCACTGGTGCATTAATTAATGTTGTGTGTTAACTGTTTTTCAAAATCATGAAACCACAAGCATAAGCCAGCATGAGTTTGTATTAGGGTGGGCCGAAAATCACGAATTTTTTGAATTTGAAAACGGCTGATACGGGAATCGATGCCTTATTATAATATTGTTAACCCTAATTTTTTTCAGATTTTTTAAACGACATCTTGAGGTGCCGCAATGACCTTGATGATTTTGAAAGCCCATATAATTAATATAATAAGGCCTAAGGCCTTTTTTTTTCTTTCTGGAAGAGTATCGCTTTTTATAGGAAATTCTGAGTAGATTACGTGTATGAAGTCGAAAATCATTTTAACTGTACGGTTTTTGAGCTTTATGCTTTTTTTAAACGCTGAAATTCTTTAAGCTTTTCTCGCACTTAGCTTAAAATCTGTACACAAAAATGAATTTTGGGCTTCATATTCATAATCTACCCAAAATTTCCGAAATGGAATTATGTCTTTCCATGTTGTTAATACATAAAACAACAACGATATTGCTGATTAGGGTGTCCCTTATTTTGCGAATTTTCGAATTTTAAATCGCACACCCTCTAAATCAGTGCTATAAACCCTAATTTTTTTTCAGATTTTTTTGGGCACTGGAAAGCGTGGCGACTTGAGCTTTAAGTTCCGAAAATTCTCATAAGAGAAAAAAATCGACAATTTTTTTTTTTTCCGCTGAAAGACGTCGTTTACTATCGGGAATTTTGCGTGGATCACGAATCTGAAGTCCGTTTTCTTAAATCTGGTACGGCTTTTGAGCTAGAGGCCAAAATATGAGCAAAACTTAGGACTTGGTGCGTTTTGTCAATTAACCAGGTTTTCTTGCTACATTTTCTCCTCTACCTCAAAAGTCGGACCAGATATAAAAAAACAGACTTCAGATTCGTGATGTACACAAAATTATCGATTCGAAACGACGTCTTTCCGCAAAAAAAAAATTGTCGATTTTTTTTCTCTTATGGGAATTTTTGGAACTTAAAGCTCAAGTCGGCACGCTTTCCGGTGCCCAAAAAAATCTGGAAAAAAATAGGGTCTATCAGTGCACCATGGAGGGTATTTAGAGGGTATACAATTAAAAATTCGAAAATTCAAAAAATAAGGGACACCCTATTGCTGATGTTAGTCTTTCTGGGGAATTTAACAAAGGAAAATTAAACAAAGCAACAAGTGATGTAAAATTGGAATCCCAGATTCATTTAAAAGTTGAAATCGGAAAAATGCCAGGGCAGTTTAAAAAATTTGAAAGTCTCAAAGCAAGATTACGAGAGATACCTCTGCCGAAATGTAATAATGCACCACCAGAAAATTGCACAAACTGCGTAAGAAATGCTATTTGCGTATTACAAGAACAGGGGATGGCGAAGAAATCCTCAATAAATGAATTTATGATTGTTTATGGGCTTTTCAAAAACTTCAAGGTCATTGCGACACCTCAAGATGTCTTTTAAAAAATCTGAAAAAATTAGCGTTGATCATAAAATTATATTTTTAAATTCCTTTAAATTTTTTTTTGATTATGCCTTTGTTTTCCGTTTACTTACAGCAAGCACCAAATCATAACCAGCTACCTTAGGGATAAAGCTAAAATTAACAATTAATCAAAAACGTAGACAAGTTGTTTGTTTGTTGTGAATCGAGTTCAACCACCTTACATTGATAGAAGGGATGTCTAGAGCCCTATATACTGGGAGAAGCCCAACCTAGGGTCTAATAGGGTATTTTCAGGTATTTTTATTTTTAAAAAATTTTGGTGTAAAAATGAAGTACATAAACTTCAAGAATTTTAAACAATAAAAAAGTATTAAAAAAATTTTTTTTCTGTATGCAATAATTTGTTGAAATTTGAGGCTTCAGAATTGTAAATCAAAACGGTCGGAATAAGCGCGGAAGCGTTGTGACGTCATATGTTGATATCGTTCCTCCGAAAAATTTGTCATAGAATGCGATGCTTTCAGTGTTTATAAACCAAGCCACCGCACTCTTGGAAACTTTTTTCGGGCAGAACGATATTAACATATGACGTCATAACGCTTCCGCGCTTATTCCGACCGTTTTGATTTACAATTTTTAAGGCCCAATTTCAACAAATTATTGTTCACAGAAAATAATTTTTTTTAATACTTTTTATGCCGCAAATAATTTTTTTAATTCATGTACTTTATTTTTACTCCAAAATTTTTCAAAAATAAAAGTACCTGAAAATATCCTATTTTGATTGGTCCTTGCCTATGTATTTTTTTATGTAAGTTGAACAATGGGCGTTGCAGTGGCATCTTACCGTCCCATGCAGGTCGCCAATCTACCGTCCAAAAACATCAATAGAAATTTTACCGTCCATACGGACGCGGCCATGACACCAGTTGCACTTCCCCCAGTATATAGGGCTCTAGGGATGTCCATGTTTAGTTTAGGGGCGGAGCAAGAGGTATATATAGTGGTACCACGGTACCAGTGTAGGCCTTACTTTAGTCTGAAAAGCGACTTTGAAGTGACGAGTAGTGGTACGTAAAGAAAGTGAATTTTTCTGATCCATTTTTTTGGTATATGGGTGCAAATTCACTATGGAATGTTGGACCAACATGTTGGTTGGTTTTTACCACCAAGTTGGACAAACATGTTGGACCAACTTGTAGTACTAACATGTTTGACAAACAAAGGAATCGACTATTGCAGAATTTACTCCTAATTTAGTGTGTAATGTTGGACCAATGTGAAGTACCAACATGTTGGTCCCACATTCCATAGTGAATTTGCACCCTATGGTAAAAGTGTGTTTTTATTTAATTTTTTTCTTTCTTGCTCAATGAACTGGAGATAAGAATTTACAAAGTAAATGGTATTCAGAATATGGAATAAAAAGGTAACTTGTTATTTTTATAAAAGTGCACAAGTGTTTATTTGTGTTGGATGATACAAATAGCGTCGGTGTTTTAAATGGACGTGATATTATAAGTTCTTGGATAAGGGCGTTCGCTGTTTTCTAGCGTGCCATGACTACTGGTTACAGCATTAACGTCTTTAGTTGTCCTTCGATTTAATACATATCTGCTGCAGGTTTTCAAAATCTCTCACAAGATCTCTTTGTCTCTCACAAGATACGATTTTATTGCAGTTAGATAAAGCGATGCATTTCGGTCCTTTTATGAACCATCTTCAGGCTAAAAAATGCACAATACATTTATTAAAAGACCTCAAAAACAATTTGCGAAAAATAACATGGCAGACTTAACCCTACTTGGGCATACCAATCGATAGCGATAAAATATTACAATTAAAAAATTTAGCAGGTCATCCCGGCTTTAACTGTTCCGTCATGATTAAACGTTTTTTAAATGTAATATTTTATCGCTATTAATTTGTATGTCCAAGTGAGGTTAAGTCTGCCATGTTATTTTTCGCAAACTGTTTTTGAGCTTTTTTAATGAATGTATTATGCATTTATTTTTCACGTGCTCAGGAGTGGGCTCCAGTTATTAATTGTTTGAACGTCCCGTGAAAGTCGGGTGATTCTGTGGGACAAATTGTGTACGTGCATATGAAAACCTCCCACTTGTACAATCCGGATAGTTTGTTTTGATTCGAAAGCTTATTTGTTTACAAAAGGTTTAAAAAACAAAACATACTATCTGGAATGTATAACTGGGAGGTTTTCATATGCACGTACACAATTGCCTTCAGAGATTTCATCAGTTACTCATCAGGAATTTGGATTGCCGGTTTGAAGAGACAATGTTCACGCAACTTGGCTCTTTCTAATCGTAAGTCCGATCACAGTGATTTTCAACAGGGTGTGGTTTTATGTTCCAGAGAAAGGGAAAATTTGGGTTCCTCGGTTTTCGGAGAGAAGCGAATGGTGCTTGGATTGGCAATGGTACCAGTTGCTTGCGTCCAGTAATTGATGACTCATTATCCCACTATATAAGCCATTTGGGATCCTGCAAGACGCATAGAAAAAGTGAGTTATAAGTCTGGTCAATACGCTATAAAAACTTATAATAAGGTTATAAGTTTTATACCCATTTTACAAGTTATTATAACGTTTTGGTCGGACTTATAACTCACTTTTTCTTGGGTTCATCTTGGTTTTTAACATGATTTAAAGGAAAAAAGAGTCCTTAGATAAGGACGTTTGTCGTTTTCTAGCGTGCCATGACTGCTAGGTTACGCCTTGTATTAGTATAAAAAGGCATCGATTCCCATATCAAGCGTTTTCGAATTCAAAAAATTTGCATTTTTCGGCCCAACCTATACTGATAGTGAAATGAGTACATTTTGGCAGCAATATTCACCCTAATTTTTTCCTGATTTTTGAAAGATCTCGAATTTGCGCGATGTCCTTGAAGATCAAGTCTCAAGATGACTTATCAACATCAAGATGACCATTCAAAAATCTGGAAAAAATTAGGGTTAATAAGGCACCCATTTCACAATCAGAAGTTTTTTAAGTTCTAAAATTTGCGATTCTCGGGCACCCCACGGGTGGTCCCATGACCAGCTGTGTGTGATACTGATACCTGAATCTTCTCACTGAAACATTAAGGAGAGATGATTTTCTCTTCATGCTGCCATGGCAAGATTTATTAGCAAATAGGAATCTCGTCCAGATTCCAGCGTAGAGATGGATTTTTTAAGATTAACAGCAATTTAGTAAAAAAATGAAAATGGGGAGTTATTTTCCTGTTTAACGGAAACAGTGGTTTCTAATTCCAACACCCCCACGAAAAGTGAGTTAATAAGTTCGGCCAATAGGTTTATAAAAACTTATAACAAGATATAGATTCCCGCAATCAGCGGGAAGAGATTTGTAGAAATCCCTGAAAACGAAAAGGAGAGAGCAGCAAACAAGGGCCGAAAAAAAAAGACACTCCGACCAAGTTCAAGCAACCCGGAGCAGAAATTCAAGCAACAAAGAAAGTACAGTAGACTCAAAAGGCCCAATTAGGTAAAAGATGGGACTTATTACTTCAACCAGACTTATAATCTTGTTATAAGGTTTTATAACGTATTGGCCGGACTTATAACTGACTTTTAGGCACAAATAACAGGTTTGCGCTTTAGTAACAAAGAAAGTACAGTAGACTCACTTCGAATGACTTTCAGTCCAGGGGTCGTACATAAATTACGTAAGCATGGGTTAGGCCCTTTTTGAACGCTTTATCCCAATTCGCCTATGTTTAGCTTATGGGTACGATGTTAAATTTGGACCCCCTCCCCCCCTAAATATGCTTACGTAATTTATCTACGACCCCCCATAACAGGTTACATTTTCAAAGTATACGGTTGTAGTGTGTCGTAAGCTTGCAAGAAGCAAAATTCTATTGCAAAATCGTCTCCCCATGCAGAAATTCAAGCTTTAAGTCAGCAAATGGCACACGGCTTCAGAAATTAGTAAAAGATTTCAACATTATTAGTCCTAGGAATGAAAATTCAATTTTTCCTGCGAAAGATATTTTGGCAATTTTTGCCATGCAACGCCTATGTGAAAAAAACAAAAAATATGACCGATCGAGTCGAATGCCGTACCATGGCTTCTGTCTCAACAACAGGAAGCATTTTTATACTTATAGATGTATAATGAACAATAGTGTGAAGAAAATCCCTTTTATTTTGCTTCAAATTTTTGAAATGGAAAATTATTTTTAATGAAACAGATCAAAAATAAAAATTCAAAAGAATCCCATAAAATAAAATAAAATAAAATAAAAATACTAAAAAAAGAAACGGCAAAAAAGTCTCAAAAGAGTGACATTCCTCAGAGAAGAAAAAAAAAGGGAAATGAGATTTATTGAAGGAACCTCGTATATTAACGTAATGGAATATAGGGAAATCACTGTGTTATTCAATCATAGCAATACATTTTCTCCTCTTTTTTTTTTCTTCTTCCTCGACCTAAACAACTTTTTTTTCTCTCTTTTCATTCTTTCCTTCAATAACATTACATTTGAATTCCGTGAAAGGAGGAATTTTTTTTTTCTGGCGTTACTTGTACGCGAAAAATCGTTTTCCCTGTACGTGAAAAGAAAATAATGAATTCGCTATGAGCAACAATTTTTATTTTGATTCCTCAAATTTTAAAACAAAATAAAAAATGGGGGGGAGAAAACTTTTTGGATTCATAAACATTTTTCAAAAAAAAATCTGAATATTCGCGAGCTACTTTTTAAGTAACGAGCATACCGCAAAGAAAGGCTTTTACCTCAATCAACATATTCGGCCCCGCTGAGTTCAACAGGACGATGAGGAAGTGAATAGGTTAGCCAAAACTCTTTCCATTCTTTCGAAGAATGGCGTGCTCGAAGCAATTATTTGATGTTATTCAGTCCGTCTGCAGTCAAGAGGTAAAGGATTATGGAGATTATAAAAAATATAAAACCGCTTATGAAAATTATATGGCGGAAGCGCAAAACTTTGGTGTACCTGCTGCACAATTAGCTACTTTCATACCACCTCAAATGCAGCCTTTGTCTCCAATAGTCGGAAACGATGGACTGAGGTACTACCACTCATTCCATAACCAAAAATTAGTACAGGTCCAATAATTTACGACAGCAAGCTTCTGTGTACCGATACTGCTCGACCTGTGTTCGCCAGACAATAGACAGCTTTAATTTATGGCCAAAACTCATTCCCAAGTCTGTGTGAAACTTAAAAAAAACATGAAGGTGTCAAAAGTTTCGATATTTTGTGCAATTAAAAACCTGCTACCTGTGCCCCAAAATTTAAAATGGCGGGCATAATATGGAAGCCAAAATTTTACAAATGAAATTTCATGAGTATTTACTTTTAGGTATTTTTGTGGCTGCTGATTTCATATCTGGAACAATTATTTTGAAATTCAAGATGGCGGACTTAGTATGGCGACAAATGTAAAAAAAAATAAAGTTGTTAAATTTACATGAAAATTTGGTACTAAGGGGTTTTCTAGGTCGCTGATCTCGAATCCATAAACCGTTTTTCTGAATTTCTTACACACGACGAGTAAATAAATTTTTTTTTCGGTTTATGGAGTTCCTTAAAAACATGTGAAAAAACGATTAGCAGATTCGAGATCAGCGACCTCGAAAATCCCTTAGTACAAATTTTTATAAAAATTTAATAACTTTTTAACTTCAACAAATTTTTTTTTTAATTTGTCGCCATACTAAGTCCGCCATCTTAAATTTCAAAACAACTGCTACAGACATGAAATCAGCAGCCATAAAAATACCTAAAAATAAATATTTGGATTTTTTGGATCACTATCGTTTCAGTGCAACAAATAGATCTTCACAGTTTTGCTTCAACAAAGACAAAGATGAACTCAAGGGCCATTCCAAGAACTAAAGTCAACCAACAACGGACATCAGTTCCACATGTGACAACAGGAATCAACACCGAGATCGCCTCATCCTATATTAGTGTAGTGAAGACACAACAGTCCTAATCATAGAACCAGAGTAACCAGACAGATTTAACTAAATTGCTCAAAATGAGCAAGCTAATGATTCAGTCTTAAAGACCTAATTTCATTGAAAAGACTCGCAAATGACTGCATTTTAAGAGGATGTTTCACGGAATACCGAAAGGAATGGCTGGATACTCGACTTACGGTGAACAAATCCAAATTTTAGGTATTCAAAGAACTCCTCCGGTACATCCTGGAATTTTTAGGACAGGTTTCAACTTGTCTGAATGTAGGAGTCAAATAATCGAAAAAAAAAAACTGCGGTCAAAAAACTTTGATTTTGTTTTCCAGGTTCTTGTTTGCTTGGGATTAAGTTGAAACTTGTACCGAAAATACAAGAAAAAAATCGAAGGAGTTCGTTGGGTACCTAAAATTTGAATTTCTCCCCCGTAAATCGAGTGTTGGACAAAACAGCCCATTTGAGATCGCGCACTGTTTACGCGATTGACCTTGTAAGCCAATTACCGATGTCAAAATCTCGAAATAGGTATAGTAGCTTTAATGGGCCCAGCAATGAAGTATTTCGTAGTCAAATCGAGGATGGTAAAAAGTCAATAATTATATTATTATTTTTAATTTTTATGAGCCCGAAGAAACAAAAATCGTTTTATATATTTCGGAAAATGTCTAAAGGAGAAAAATTTTTAGTCATCAATCTGTCCTTAATATCAACGAAACCTCCCTGTTTTAAAATGTTTTTAATTACTACCGTAGATTGGGGTGAAGTTAAAAAGGTGGGGTGAAGTTGAAAGGCCTGAAAAAGTCATTATCAGCACAAATTTTAGCATTATGACTATGCAGCGGAAAAGTAGAGAACATTTCTAGTTCACTTCATTGCATTTAGAGATAAGCAGGCGATGCTTAATAGCATTTTTTAGGCCCTTCAACTTCACCCCAATCTACGGTACTCTAAAATTATTACTCAAAAATTATTAATTTTGAATTAAATTTAATTCAAAATTAATAATTTAACTCAAAATTCTTAATAAGTATTTAGAAGTTAAGTTCTTATTTATTAGGCCTATAGAACTATTATATATAATATTCGAATATATATAATATTTCAAATTTACGGTTTTGGGCTTGGCTGTAGATTGATCCGACTTGGAAAAGACGCTTGATGGTTAAATGTTACGAGCTTATACCTGCGAATAATTGGATGGAACTCGTTTTACGGAATTGGTCCGGTAATTGGTCCATCGTTACAAATATATTTATATAATATAGAACTTAAGTTCTAAATATTTATTTAAAAAAATATGATGTTGATTTAAATTATTTGAAACGGCGGTAAAGTCAACAAAGTAATTTGTATGTTGGTAATAACATGGACTTGTCGTCATTTTGTTTATGACGAGACTAATATAGGGACTCCGTACGTACGCAAGGATACTATGTTTATTGACATTTTTAAAAGTGAAAAAACATGCTCGATGCATGCTTTGTGCATCGAGCTTTGTGCAAATGCTTTTACCATCCTCGATTTGACTACGAAATACTTCATTATTGCTGTGCCCATTAAACCTACTACTGCCAATAATTTGATCTAAGCACTGAAAAGCGACTTGACTTTACAATTCGGTGTACCAGAATTGTTACAGGCAGACAATGGGAAACAGTTCATTTCGGGCAAATTTAAACGACTCTGCTAAATCTTTTGGCATTCAGTTACGATTTACACTAGGGTGGGCCGAAAAACGCGAATTTTTGGATTTGAAAACTCCTGATTTGAAAACTCTTGATCTGAAAAAAATTAGGGTTAATTGTATTATAAAAACGCATCGATTCCCATATCAGGCGTTTTCAAATTCAAAAATTCGCGTTTTTCGGCCCATCCTACTGTAAATCGTAACTGAATGCCAAAAGTTTTTCAGAATCATTTAAATTTGCCCGAAATGAACTGTTTCCCATTGTCTGCCTGTAACAATTCTGGTACTTCTTTTCTTTTTTTCTTTTTTCACCAAAAAAGAAAAGTTTCAAACGTTAACCCTGTAAGTTTACGACCTTGCAAGGCGACGCCAAAGAAAAATAAGATTAAACGTGTAAACAAAAATCCGATGGAGTGGATTATCAGTGTTTGAAATCCGTAAAGGGGAGGGAAGGAGAATGGGTTCAAAACGCCTAAAACGTCAGTCAGTGTCAGCGCATTTCAAAGCCACCTTTTAAAAATAAATTGAATTATATAATTTAGATGGAATTAACCCATACAATACTTGTTCGATTTTATTCATTGATTTGTTTTGATTGAATATACCATATATATAATAAAGGAGGAAGGGAATTTTTGATTTTTGTTTATTTTTCTTTTCCCTTTTTTTTATTTTTATTTTTTTTTCTAAAGTTGTTATCGAGTTGACGTGGCAAAAGGATTAAGGGGTCGTCAGAAAACAATAAATCAATATTAGGAATAAATTCTCATAAAAACCAGTTTTTTTTTCCTTTAAATTTAAACAGTCCAAATTCTTATTCAGAGGTGTAACAGTATGGTGCATAAAAATTAATCCTAATAGCAGCCTTGGAAAATATTTAAATCCGAGTCTCTCGGATTTTTATGAGATCAGATTTTCCTGATTTGGGAAAATATATAACTGTAACGTCTTGATTAAGGAAAGCTAAAAATAATTTTCCCTCCTTTAATACATAAAGCAGAATCCCTTACTCCAATATTTCTCTAAGAAAGTCCCTGCCTCAGAGCGAAAACGTCGAATTTAAAAAAAAAAAAAAATCAAAATGGCCGCTATTTATTTATTTCCCATAATAAACGATCACGTGACAATTTTCAAATCGTTACCGTTTTGGCTCTGAGATACAAAAATACGGAAAAAAGGTAACAAATTCGGATTAAATAAAAGATTAGAGAATCATTAAGAATAATGTTTTAAGATTATGTACCTCTGATGCAGACCTATTATCTTGATTTGAAAACATTTGTGATTCTTTTCCCCTGTACAAAAGGAACCCGGTAATGGAATTTCACATTAGCGTTCTCATTTCCTTGATGACGGCTCTTCTTTATTTATGTACTTTTTCCACTTTTCCAGTAAATGATAAAAAAAAAATAAAAAGAAAAAAGAATCAATTTGTTTTTTCGACGCAAATGACATTAGGGGAAAGAAAAAGCATTTGGATTTTTTGTTATTGATTAATTTTTTCGGGCAATGAGGGTGGGGGATTGGATTCAAGTCAAAGTGATATGAAATCTTCATTTTCCTCGAAAATGAAGATTCAGAAAGATTTTCGTATACAACTACTCACCCCAAACATGTGTACGACCCCTCATTAAAAATCATTTTTCCCAAAAAATTTAACAACCGGAATAAAGTTCTCAAGAATGAAGAGACAGAGAGAGGGAGAAAAAAAAAAGACGATAAAAATAAAAAAATGAGTCCAATCCCGTTATCAGGAATAAATCTTAAAGAAAGGGCCGTCTAGAAAAGAAAAGCTTTAAAAATGAATAATAGATGCTTGCGAACAGGAACACTAAGACTCGGGACGATCGTAAAACTCACTTTCATTCTTCGACAATTATTTCACCAAATAGGGATTACAATTTCAAATGACTCCTCTTCAAAAGGACATAAAACTCCGCGACGATTGGTCCCGAGAAACATCTTTTCATCCCTTTCTTTAGTTTTTTTTATTTTCCTTCGGTCAAGATTTTTTTCCCCCCGGAAAAAATTAATCAATAGAAAAAAAAAAAAAATTCAAATTTATTTTCTTTACCCTAGATGTCGTTTGCGACGAAAAGACAAGCTGATTTGTTTTCCTCTAGATGCCATAAAAATGGGAGGGGGGAATTCTGCTCCCAAATTTAGTGAATCAAACGACGACTATGTTATATGGTATTTACTATATATTTTGTGGCCTGATTAATGCTCTATAAAAGAAAGCTCCTTAAGACACTTCGTTCGCTACACAAAACCGGACGGTGAACCAACAGTTTTCAAAAAACAAATAAAAATTGATGTTATTTTATATTTTATATACGGGATTAGGAACTTCTGATTTTTAATTTAATAAGAAGTTCCTAATCCTTTATATAAAATATAAAATAACATCAATTAATTTGAAACGTTATTACTTTATTCAGGAAAAAAAAAAACCTGTCGATATATTTTTATTCCGATCGAATAATTTCCTCGAAGAAGATAAAAAAAAATAGTTTTAATTTTTTCGCAACAAAAAGCTTCATAAACGACATCACAAAAAAAATAGTTTCATATGAAACGAAAATTAAGGTGCGTGCAGTGTAAATAAATCAGTTCCAGATGAAATTATTAAAATAGAAAACATTAGGGTGGCCTTATTTTACGAATTTTTGAATTTCGCTGAAAGCACCCATTAATTCTTTTATAATAACCAAAAGAAGGTTGCCTGAATTTTTTCATACTTTTGGACTTCGTTTAACCGTGTCGGAATTACCGTGAAGTCTGAAAAATAAAAAAATTTATTTATATATAAAAATTGTTTCGGTTACTGTAAAAGAATTATGGGGTGTGTTCTCCAAAATTCAAAAACTCGTAAAATAAGGGCCATTCTAGACCGGGATCATACAAGTATTACGTAAGCACTAAAAAGGGGAAGAGGGGTTGATAGAATGCTTACGGCTGCTTACGGAGTGGGCAGGGGGAGGGGGAGGGGAGGGTATTCCATGTCTTACAAAAGATTTGAAATTTTAAAAATTTGCCATTAAAAAATATTTGCTGTATTATTCAGTGTAAAAATCGCGACCTAAAAACCATAAGGTTCTAAATCGACCCCCCGGGCAAAATTGACTTTTATATGGAAATCGTTTTTACTTCATAAGTACTTTCTACCCTCATTTTCAAAATTTTCAAAATCAGCCCCTTTCCATCACTTTTTGAAAGCCATTAGGTTCTAAATCCTTCAAAGGCAACAATAATTTAGAACCAGAAGGTTCTAAATGTATTATTTTTGCTTTTGCGTCGGATAAGGGCCGTATAATTTACTAATTTCATTATCAGTTACTAATATTCATACCAAGAAGTTATTTTTTCAATAATACCAATATAATCAATAATGTTAAAAAAAGTCACTAAAAAAAAATTAGCTCACTTTAGGACCAGAAGGTTTTAACTTTAACATGCAACTTATGGGAAAAAGATAGAACCTTCTGGTTTTGAATTTAAAAAAGTCACTAAATGAGATTTATTTTAGGGACTTTTTTAATACCGTCGTTATTATTTTAGATATTGGAAAAAAATTTTAACAGGGCTATCATCGATAATGGGTTAATAAGCTGACGGTTTTAAAATATTTATTAAAAAAATTACCGCCGAATTGTAACAATACAAACTTTCAATTCGCTCTCCTGTAAAATTTAGAAGTGGTCGATTTAGAACCTTATGGTTTTTAGGTCGCGAAATAGTCTCATTAGTTAATAATTCCATTTTATGATTCCTTTAAATTCATTCTTGATTTTATTGTATTACGTAATTTTTGATTTTGTTCATTAATTTTTGATATTATTTTATTTATTCATAAACTTTTTTAACAATGAATTTCACTGTTTTCTTTTTGACGATGAATTTTATTTCAGAAAAAGAAGAAGGAATTGTAACAATAAATTTTTTTGAAGGTGAAAATAAAAAGAAAACAAAGTTAAAATCTCTTTTTTACAAATTAATAAGGAAAAAAAAAATCTTATGTAATATTAGGGAGGGGGGTGGGGGATACAAAATAGGCAAAATAATTCTTACGTAATACTTGTAATGATCCCAGAGGAAATTGCTCAAACACTGAAAAGAAAAGAAAGTTTTCCTTTCCATAGAAAGTTTTCCTTTTTTAAGCTTAGATAAATTAGTACGTCACATAAGATCAAAAATGAAAAAATAGTCGTCGTGATGTACATAATTATGTGCACCATGTTGAATTTGAAGGTCATATGCTAGTTCTAACAAACATCCGAGCCAAAAGTACAGTTACCGATTATCAGGTAACGAGTGGAATTTTTCATCCTATGGGCGCAATTTCACAAAATAAAACGTTTCAAGTAAGTTTCCAACCTACCGACATTTCACGTGTACCATTCGACGCAAGAAAGAAATATTACCCGGTTAAAAAAAAAACCGTTTACGTCTTTTTTCCCGCTTTAGATGGGACCACGCCTCGAACGAATTGTTAACCACGTTGGTCATGAAGAACTGGACCAGAACGCTCGGGTCGTATTGTGCCAAGGTTTACGAAACGATTGTACCGCTGTTCCCTAACTCCACGACATCCTCCCTGATATCCAAATTTCGAAAGATCGTCCAGCAACGTCAATACATCTTCATGGAAATGCTGGAGGAGCACAGAAACTCTCTCAAATTGCACGAAATTGCCCGAAACATGCTCAGCGAACATGTTGGACAAACATTTTCATCGAACAATTTCCCCGACATGTTGGGGAAGCTCTACGTATGCAGTGACTTTTTTTTAAGCATGTTATGTGAAAGTGCTTGTCCAAAATGTTCACCACTTTTATCCAAAACCAACATGATCGCCAAAAATGTTTAGCGTAAAATTGCGCCCTCGATGTTTACGCAGAGCTTCCCCAACATGTCGGGGAAAATGTTAGATGAAAATGTTTGTCCGACATGTTTGGCGTGAAATTGCGCCCTTGAAATACTCAACATTATTATCAAAAAAAATAAATAAAATAAAAGAGCACCATTGTTCACATAACCAAAAACTTTAATTGGAAAGCCAAAAAATTTATTTGGAGACCCCCTCCTCCAGAGAGGCTACCGCAACATTTGAATGACCCCTATTACAACAAATTGTCTGAGGACATGTTGTAGAAGTATTTTCTCGAGTTCCCGCATTTTTTTTCTCCCTCTAATTAAAAAGGGAAAACTTTTCCCCCATTAGTAAATAAATATCGTGAAAGAAGAATTTCTTAAGTTCCGCTTTATCTTCTTTAATTCTGTAACTCAGTGCAGAACAACACCAAGTCCATTCAAGGATTACAACTTCTTATTTCAAACCTGACTATACAAAGCATACAAGCGTTGCCAACTCAAATTAATGTCTTCTGCGAGTTAACATTTCTGCTTTGTTAACGAAATACACTTAGTGGCAGAAGGAATAAAATCAGTTCTGCCAACCGTTGAGCCTGTATACCTTTTGTTAAGTCGGGTTTGAAATAAGAAGTTGCAATCCTTGAATGGACTTGGTGTTGTTCTGCACTGAGGTACAGAATTCATTACTTTAAAAAAAAAAAAAAAAAAAGTGAAAACCCACACAATTTAGCTTATGACTTTCTCGAAAAGAGAAATAAAAAAAGACAACAAGAATGACATTTTCCCTGCTTTAAAAGGGAAATAATACAAAGGAAAAAAAAAAAAAAAAGTTCTTTTGCTTCACCTCATTGCCTAGCGCTGCATTTAATCGTAGATGACGCGGAAAAAGAAGGACGAGGAAAAAAAAAAAATAATAAAATAAAGAAAATGAAGTGGGTGAGAGAAAACAAAAAAGAAAAACATCAACGAATATATATTTTTTTTTCTTTCTTTTTGCCTAGACTGTAACTTTTTAATTTTGTCCTAAAAGGGTGGAATATTAAAGTAAAGATAACAGACGAGTTTTTTGACGGATATGAAGTCGGATAATAAATGAGGATTTCAAAAAAGATAAAAATGAAAGGTATTTTTGTCCTCCATATAAAAATTTGTTAAGGATGAAAAAAAAAAGAAACGAAGAAAAAAAAAAGTAGGACTCAAAATGAGTCTTGATTATGACATTCTCGACGCGGACCTGTAACTTGCTGGGAAAAAAAAAAGTTCTGGTAAAAGAAAATGAGGAAAGACGATGCGATACGCCTTGCATATAAAATCATTTTTTTTTTACTTTGTTAAATACTCCCCCCGTTTGGATGGAATAATCGGTAACTTTTACGGTGAATTTTTTTTTTTTTTTTTTTTTTTTTTTTAAAGAAAATAATTTTTAGCCACAAGATGAATATTAATTAGTAAAAATGTTTTGATAGTGATGCGTCGTTTTCTTTTTATTTTCAGGTTTGCCGGGCTTCCGCCGTTCTCGGTTGTTATTATTATTATTTTTTTTTTAAAGAAAAATACCACCTCATTTGCACTTTTATTTCTCATATAACTTTGATAATTCTGTAATATTTTTCTTCTCAGTTTTTATTATTTTCTTTTCTTTCATTTTTTTTTTATTTCAACTTTTGTCAAGTTGAAACTTGAAAAATGTAAAGTTTACTTAAATGATTGTTTTTCCTTTCTGATTAAGTTTTTTTTTTTTTCCTTTTTTATGTTAAATGCAAATCATTTTTACGTTATTAAAGGAGTCAAATTTTGAGTATATTTTTTTGGCTATAAAAAAAGAATCCAAAATTTTTGCGTTAATAGTCCAATTCCATATGCCTTGCATTTATGTCACAAGAGAGTTTGCTTCTCTTTCCGGATTACTCGGCCAGATAGCATTTTCAATCCATTGGACATCCTCTGGATTGCCCTTCAGACACCTACATGATATCCAAATCCTTCTTCTAATATGCAATACTGTACGTCAGAGCCAAAAGGTTCAATAAGCAAATTAAAGATGTCCGCTAAACGTTATTTACCCATAACGAACGGCCATCTTTAATTTGCATATTGAACCTTTTGGCTCTGACGTACAGAATAAGAACAGGAAAATCCCATGGGACCAAGTAATTCCCAAAACGATCACATAACCTTGCTTGCTCCAAAGCCCAGAACTATTCAAGCTTAAACAATGATGATTTGAAATCAGGGTGTCGGAAAACATATAAATCGATACCTATACGTTATTTTTCCGATAATTTGAAAATATTTCGTTTTCTGTGGGGCCACCAGTGCCTCCTACGTAAAAAGTAATTTCAGATTCGGGATCGGCGTCCTTTAAAACCCCGTAATTCATACAAATAATATTAACTTTACAGCGGATTTCCTGTGTTTTTGAGATCCATTTCCCGTTAAATAAATAATTATATTTATAAATTCTGAATCGAAATATTTTCCATCTTAAAATATTAAAAAATATTCGGGAAAAGGGTTAAAAAAAATTAAAATTGAGTTTGCAACACAATTTAAATTTTTTTTAAAGCTATAATCGTTTTTAAAATATAATTATTTTATTTAACAGGAAATGGATCTCAAAAACATAGGAATCGGTTGCATTAAGCACACACACATATGGTTTTTACAGGGCCTGGAGCCCTATCGCCGCGCTATAAACTTTCTTCCAATCAGGCCTCTCCTGGCAGGCATCTCGCCAGTCGGGCACTCCCAACCTTTTCGCATCTGCCGCCACGTTATCTTCGCATCTGCCGCCACGTTATCTTCCCATCTGATCCGTGGTCTACCTTGAGGTCTGGGACTCGTTGGTCTGCCCTCCAGGACCTGCCGGATATATCTTGACGAAGGTGCGCGAGCGACATGTCCCGCCCACTTGAGCCTTCGGGACTTAATCACACTAGTGATTAATGATTGCCCAGTGAGCCTTCGGATCTCGTCATTTGAACGCATGCGCACCCTGCCAGTAGTTGTATTTAATTTTTTAATTTGCATTAAGCAACATTGTTGAAAAAGAATGCATTTTAAATTTATTGTTGCAATGCAACAATAAATTTATATTTTTATGCAATGCAACAATAAATTTAAAACGCATTTTGGTACTTTTTTTTTTAAAAATCCTGCATTGAGGTCAGCTCTAATAAAAACGTTATGCAATTTTTAACAACTAATATTTTAGGAAAATGAGTTGCACCATTAAATATTAGAATTAAAACTGGAATTGAAGTTTTTCTGTCTAAAATGGCAAGTTGATTGGTACAATGATACACCCAAAAAAAATGCTGCTTTAGGTTTAAGCAAAAATGCTTTATTGTGACAAAAAATTAAAAAAAAAAATCTAAACAATTGGAATGTGTTGTGACAATACATATCGTGTGTGTTGAGGTTAAAATGCTTTGGGGCAATACATTTTTCCTGCTTTGATTACCATGGTTATCAAAGAGATGAATTGCAAGATGGAGGCAAACAAATCGGTTCGGGCCACATTTATGTCTCCTTCCTTGAAATTATTTTTAACTCTGAACTGGGGATCTTAGAAGTTTGTTCGAAAACGGATTTAAACAGGCATAACATAAGTAAAGTAACATACATTTTGAAGTAAAAAAAGTGCACAACGAAGAGTTTGCTGCTTGACTTAGACAAGATAAGGTTACGTTTTTATGTTAAGAAACATGCAAAATTGTTATGATATTAATATTTATAAATGGTTTTGCATGTGTTTACTGTTTAATATGGATACGATTGTGGTAATATTTAAGATATCCTTATATGTAGGTTTTTAGTCTAAATAAAGAACAAATTGCTGCTTAACTTAGAAGCATTGAAACCCATAAATCTAACCATATATATTTTTCCTTGTATTTACTATATGTGACTTGTCAGAATGCAAAGCAGTAAAATGCCTTAACAACAGAGAGAACTCTATTATAAGAACCTTAGAAATCATTTTTTTTTAGAATTACGATTATGCAGAAGATGATTATAGAAGACTCAATAATTACAGTTCGAACTCCGAGAAATTTTCCAAAATATTAAGAGAAAAAAATCCGGGAGTAAGTTTAAAAAATTTTTAAACTTTTTGCTTTAGCAAAAACTAGCCGCTAATGATTTATTTATAAATTCGGACAAGTAGTGACTTGGCCCGAGCAAAAAATCGCTGATTTACGCACGGGATGATTACCGGCAAAGCAACGTGTCTTTTGCCGGTAATCATCCCGTGCGAATCCGAATTCATAAATAAATCATTCCTCAAAAGCATACTGATGCTTTGTGACATAAGAAAAGAGTTCAAATCATCACTTGCTTTGCGACAAAACGAATTCTTTTTTCGGGTGTAATAATAACTAAAAAATCATTTCAGAAACATCTCACAAATTAAACCACTGAGCTACTGCATACAATTACTAATTAAGACAGCTCCCGGTATTATTCCAAAAGCCCACAACACAAATAAAATAGGAACTCCAATAGGCGTCAAAAATCAAATTATTAGCATTTAAAATGGCTCCACCACGTTGGATTTTGATCCAATAAAAACTCTTTGAAGCCATTATTATAAAAACTAATTATACTCTTACAATATATAATGTTCAAATATAATAATTATAGCTTCGGCCTAAGGGGTCGTACATAAATTACGTAAGCACATTTAGGGGGGGAGGGGGTCCAAATTTGACATCTCATCCATAAGCTAAGCATAGGCGAAATGAGATAAAGCGTGCAAAAAGGGCCTAACCCATGCTTACGCAATTTATGTACGACCCCTAAGTTCAAAATTAATTAGTCATGCCTGCAGAACATAAACCATATGTTAAAATATAATGAGAGGAGCCATAATCTAAAAAAAGTGTGATGATTTACGATTTCGTTTTAAAGGCAAAAAAATTTAAAAGAACTTACCCAGTTCTTCAAAAAAGCAACGCGTCAACTGATGCTGGACGGGTTGGTGTCCCGACCTCTTTAACCATCTCCCAGGATTCTGCCATTTTGGCCCAGTAAGGCTTCAGACGGTGTAAAAGTCGAGTGAGAGATTATGCTTCATCGAGGGGTTGCATCATACGAAAGACTCCGCACTGATTCGAGCGACGGATATTCAATTAAAATATAAAATAAAAAATACGAAGAGCGTACTTTTAATTCCCTAACCTACTGAACCGAACCGAACCGAACAAAGGCTCCACCGGGCGACGGTTGCCTACGAAGCTATTGTTACGATCAAACGAACCCGAGCAAACGGCCGCGTAAACGAACCGAGCAACCCCTGACCAATTTGAAATTCAGCACCTGAAACATCTAAAGAAAGAAAAAAAATATTAAGAATAGAACTTTTTAAACGAATATAATTTTTAAAAATATGTAAGAGATATCTAACCAATTAATTTTGTACCTCAGTACAAAACTAGACCATGTCCTTTCACAAATTGCAACTTCTTATTTCAAAGGCCGGGGTTACACTACTTCGAAATTTCGGTTCGAACACCTTCGAAAAATTTCAGTCCGAAATATGTTTACACTACTCCGAACAAATGTTCGGAGGTGTTGGAAGGTGTTTGGAGCTTTTCGAAGGTATTTGGAGTTACATTACGGGTTTTGTATTATAGGTATGACGTCATCGGAGTAATTCGTGACTTTTACGATTTTTCCCGACGTATTAGTAACCCCGGAGTTAGGTTTTTGAAGGTTTTTGAAGGTTTTCGGGGGAATTTGAAAATTTATTTCATTAAAATTATCGCACGATAATATCGACACAGTCCGATCGACCTTGCTCAAATCCTTTTTTAAAATATTATTTTTGTGAAATCTAACGACCCTACGGCATAAATCTCTTGGAACCCCTTGCCACATCTCTGCCGCCTGTGATAATTAGAGAGCTTGCATCAAGTCTAATATAAGATTTGTTTGCGGTGAAAAAGCGTTCTGACAAAAAAGAAATGGTTAAAATAAACTTCCAACGCCCGCGCCCCTTATCTAAATCTTGGGCCAATTGACATCAGTCCTTTAAAATTAAAACGATACCCCCGTGATAATTTGGAAGACCGAAACCGAGCGCATGTTATTTCCTTCCAGCACTTGACTAAAAAATAAATAAATGGGGAAAAAAAAAAAAAAAAAAAAAAAAAAAAAAAAAAAAATTGACTCGGATGGAATTTGATTCCGGGACCCGGTGAACGCTTCACCGGTACGCTGGCGCTTCCCCATTGATTTGTTGTGACTGCAGTTTCGAAAGTGCATGGTTTTAAATTTCTATAAATAAATAAATAAATAAATAAATAATTTAAGAGATATCTTTAAAATCCAATTTTGGCGATTTCGAAATTCGGGTAGTTTGTTTATAACCGCCAAGAAAAAAAAAAATAAATTAGGGATTCGAAAAAAAAAATTAAAAAAAACCGCAAGTAATTCTACATACTTTGCATCTTAAGAACGATCATGTTCTTTAATGTGCCACTGACTTTTATGTTGGTAGCACGATGAGAAAAAAAAAATAGTTGAAATAATCGTTAAATTGAATTGTTTTGAATTGTTAATAATATTTTCGATGGACTTAAAAATATCTAATATGTAATATTATCAAATAAATTTTTTAAAATACAAGACAAGGAAGAAATATGTTAAAATGACGGAATTTGGGAGGTAAGTGTACGTAGGTTTTTAAAATGTATTTAATCTTGTGACTGTATATTGTTTTTACCGTGATTTCATTTCTTTCTTGTATATAATTTTAGGTGCTTTTTTGAAGAAATATAAATCGGAATCGGAATCACGTCTGAAAACAGTTCGGAATCAGAATCGGCGTCCAAAAAAATATTTTCGATGGACTTAAAAAGCCCGAAAATACCGTTATTACAGTTAATCGATTTTGGTTTAAATCGGAATCAGAATCGAAGTCGAGAGTCTGAGTCGGCATCCTTAAAATGTTTGTTAGTTGGAATCGGAATAATCGGAATCTGAAATTTTTATCCACTTCTCGAAATCGGAATCTGAATCTTACTCATAAATATTCAAGATACTGCGGAATCGGAATCGGAATTGCAGTTAGAAGTTAAGTATTATACTCATTTATATTTAAAATATTTTACATTTTTTAATTTCCAATGCTTTTTTTCTTCTGTCACGGTGGCGTAGAGCTGTATGATCTTTCCGTAATATTTCAATGGTATATGAGGTTGTCCACCGGGTTTTATGTTACATGGATAACTGGCTTCGTAAGCTAAATATTATACCCATTACCCATTACCCATAGGAAATGCTTTGTTTCTGTCTCAGAACCTTCATAATTTATCACTCCCTGATCTGATTCTTACAAAATAACAGTGGTCTCCTTAGTTTTATTAGGAGATCGGCAGCCAGCTAAGACGCTTTACACATTAAATAAGCGTATTTCCTGCGTATGCTTGTGAATAAGTTTATAAAATTTTAATTTCAATTTTAATTTTAGTTTTAGTTTTAGTTTTAGTTTTAATTATAGTTTTAGTTTTAATTATAGTTTTACATTTAATTTTAGCTTTAGTTTTAATTTTAGTTTTCGCTTTAGTTTTAATTATAATTTTAATTTTAATTTTAGTTTTATATTAATTTTAATTTTTTAGTTTTAATAATAATAATAATAATGATTTGTTTAATTTTAACTTTAATTTTATTTATTTTACTTTTAATTAGTCACTAATAACTTAGCGTTAAAAAGTGATATTGAAACTTAATATTTCGCGACCTTAGTCGAATACCTTTCTATCTAAAATTTGGCTTTTGGGTTCCTTTCCATATGCTAAACATTGGATTAAGTACCAATAAAAAATTTCAGATAGAAAGGTATTCGACTAAGGTGGCGATTTGCACTAAAACGAAAGTCCAGGTCATGTGTGTGTGTTAAGTGTGCATGTATGTAAATTTTAAACATTTTAATTAGTTGTAAGTTTTAACTAATAAGTATTAATTTTAAGTATTAACTTTTAAGTATTATTATTAGTAATAATTTAAGTATAACTTTTAAGTATTATTTTAAGTATTAAATTTTATTTATTTTTAAGTGTTACATTAAATAATTTTAAGTTTATTAATTAAATTAAATTAATTTTCTTTTCGATATAAATATTTGATTCCGATTTAAAGCTAATTTTTTATATTAAGTTTCAATATTAATTTTTAACAGTTTTAATTACAGTGCCTGAAATATTACGGCAAAGATCAAATTGACTGCTCAATTCCGAATAACACTAATTATTTAATTTACTTATTAATTACTTTATTTGTATTTATTTATTTTTATTCATTTATTCATTTATGGATTGATTCGTATTTTTCTTTGTTTCAGTACATTGGCTGAATCTTAAAAATGGTAAGCGCATGCAAGGCCGAAGGAAACCCTCATGGCTCAAGAATCTCAGGACTGGTTTGCTGTTGATTCCTTTAATCTTTTACATATTGAATATATGTTGTATTTCAATATATGTTATATTTGATTATAAATTATTATTTATTTTTTACTTGCTTGGTTATTTATTTATTTATTATTTATTTATTTATTTGTATCTCTCGAGATACTATCGCTGCTAATAAAACTGCTATCGCTCGAGCTACTATCGCAGCTGCTACTTGTGCTCTCAAAATCCATATAATAAAATTATTATGAAACTCTGATAAATTCGAGAAATCGTCACAGACGTTTAAGAAAAATAAACATTTATTTTGTCTGGCTGAAATATGAATGTTACTTAAACTATTGACTATCAAAGAGATACCACCGAATGAATATCCGGATCAGGAGGCGTACATCTTAGAAATTTAAAACCCTGCACTTTCGAAACTGCAGTCACAACAAATCAATGGGGAAGAGCCAGCGTACCGGTGAAGCGTTCACCGGGTCCCGGGATCAAATTCCATCCGAGTCAATTTTTTTTTTTTTTTTTTCCATTTATTTATTTTTTAGTCAAGTGCTGGAAGGAAATAACATGCGCTCGGTTTCGGGCATCCAAATTATCACGGGGGTATCGCTTTAATTTTAAAGGACTAATGTCAATCGGCCCAAGATTTAGATAAGGGGCGCGGGCGTTGGAAGTTTATTTTAACCATTTCTTTTTTGTCAGAACGCTTTTTCACCGCAAACAAATCTTATATTAGACTTGATGCAAGCTCTCTAATTATCACAGGCGGCAGAGATGTGGCAAGGGGTTCCAAGTGATTTATGCCGTAGGGTCGTTAGATTTCACAAAAATAATATTTTAAAAAAGAATTTGAACAAGGTCGATCGGACTGTGTCGATATTATCGTGCGATAATTTTAATTAAATAAATTTTCAAATTCCCCCGAAAACCTTCAAAAATCTTCAAAAACCTAACTCCGGGGTTACTAATACGTCGGGAAAAATCGTAAAAGTCACGAATTACTCCGATGACGTCATACCTATAATACAAAACCCGTAATGTAACTCCAAATACCTTCGAAAAGCTCCAAACACCTTCCAACACCTCCGAACATTTGTTCGGAGTAGTGTAAACATATTTCGGACTGAAATTTTTCGAAGGTGTTTGGACCGAAATTTCGAAGTAGTGTAACCCCGGCCAAACCGACTTTGGAAAGCAAGCACAGTTTCAAGGTTGGCAACGCTAATTAGTGACTTCTGCAACTTGATTTTTCTGTTTTATTTTAAAATGAACGAGCAGAAGACAAAAATTTGCTATGCCAAAGCTTGAAACTATAGAAACTTTGTAAAGTCGCGTTTGAAGTAAGAAGTTTCAATTTGTGAAATAACTTCGTCTAGTTCTGCACTGAAGTACAGAACTGACTAATTTACTAACTAGCAGGAAATAATGACGACATGCTTAAACAAGTATAACTGCTAGCGACAAAAAAATTCCGAAAAAAACTACCGAAAAATCAACAAAACCGTACAAATTTTTCAAAAAAGTCATTTTCTTTTTCTTCGAACTCGTTTTTTTCGATAGTCATTGGGATAAACTTACTTGCAATCGAAATACATACCGGTACTAATTTAGTTAAAGGTGGAAAACTAGATTATGCCAAACATGGAGAAGTCGAGAATCGTTTTTCTGGTATCGTCGGTGGACCTCGCAAGGCGTTAGGAGGAAATGATAGTCGCCCGCAGGTAATTCCATGACTGTTGCTGTAAGAAGTTCCTTAAAAATAAAAATAAAATTAATATCATATAAATGTTTAAATTTTAAGAAGGTATTCGTGCTTTGTTCCACCCAGTCAGCAAAGTAATATTAATATTTATAAAATATTTCTTTAATGCTTTTCAGTATTTTAAAAATATTATGTAAATATTTGATAAAACAAAAAACAATAAACATATTTTTATAATATTTTGTCAACATTTAAAAAATATTTTATAGTTTCTTGTTTCAATAAATAATTACAATAATAAATTTTTTATAAATATTAATATTTCTTTGCTGACTGGGGTAGTTTAAAAGATGTTCCAGTAGTTTAAATTAGATCCGAGTCCCTGAAAGGAAAAATGAGAAACAAAGAGAAAACGATCGCGGTCTTTTTGAGCATTCGTAGCGGATCCACTAATCCTCATGGCGTTATCCAAAATTTAAAATGTTATCTGAAAAAAAAAATAATTACAAAATCTATTTAAGTGGCAGTAGATTTTTAGAAGCCTAAAAAAATACGAATAAATTGAATATAAGAAACACTTAGTCAAAGCGATAAAATATCGATATATCAGGTCTAAAAATATGGATCTTTATCGACATTTTTGCTTTTTCGATAGCATCAAGATACCGATATTTTTGTTCAAAATCGAAGTTCCATGTTTGAGTCGAAATTCCGGAAATTCTGACAGAATTTAATCACGAGCAAATAAAAAAGGCAAGTGCTTATTACAAGGGGCAGCGTAATCACTGACCAGTGATGGTTGCTGAGCTAGACCACAGCCCTCGTGCCCCAGGAATGAGGGAATCGAAAAGTCTTTATTATTTCCGATCCCAAAGCAGTAGCCAGTCATTAAAACCCTTCCGCTAACTTCTTAATATTTTGGAATCGAACTTCTAATTCTGAATGAAAAAATTCGGACTTTGAATTCTCTTTATAAGCTAAAGTTTCCAAGTGATAAGTTAAACATATACCTCAATCTAAACTGTTCTATCTTCATTTGAATATGTAAGACTGAAAAGAACTGAATGTATGCTAAAACAGAAAAATTGCGCCCTTGATGTCTTTTTAGAGGTTTTGCCCTCCCCCTATCAGATTCAAAATCTTGAATTCTTAGATTCTATAACACCTTACAGAATTTTTACATTTCTTTTTTTTCAAAGTTTCTAATTAATGCAAATACATAATCTTTTAATATTTCTAAAATTAGTTAAAATCTACTGATAATAAATGCCAGGTGAAAATCAATTCAAATATATCTTCAAATATATCTTCAAATATATCAGAGTAATAAACGACTACTCCTCTGTTGTGGTTGCATCTTCGGTCTTGTTATCCTCCGAATTGAAATATAAAAAAATGAAAAAGAAAACTCCGCTCCGGCCGTTGAAAACTCTTCGTTGATGGTCTGGCGCCGATTTTTTTTTACTTTTTTAGTAGCTAAAACAATCAAGAATACACCAAGAGGATAGGTTTTACAATCAGAATATGCATTTGGGCTTTCATTGCTATATATTTCATTTGTAAAATTCAATTCAAAAACAGTAAACGGTTTTAAAAACGACTTTATAAAACACAATAAATAAAATGCATTAATTAGAAACTTCAGAAATACCAAAATCTATCTTAGATTGTTATTTGGACTGACAGGTCTAACTGTCACAGCTCAAAAACATTTTGGCTTCTCTATGTAAGTTTTTAAATGACTACTTAATGAATGTCACTGAAAACTGTACTCTTAATGAATTTTTAAAGTTTTGACCTTCCCCTCCAATTCGAGATTTTTAACTCTTAACTCTTAAATTCTGTATAGTGGTTTAAACTCTTTTTCGGGCTTTCAAATTAATGTACTTATATAATCTTCCAACATTATTTGCTTAGAATAGAACCCAGACGATATTATTACATGGTCTCTTCAAATTTCAAAGCTATTTGGTATCCTCATCGCGTTGTGGTTTGCGGCTTGTTACAGTTGCCAATTGCATTCAAAGGCAGCCACTAACGCCTGGCGTTGCAAAACCTTAGCCGAAGATCTGGCTCAGATTATTTTTTAGTAGCTGAAACAATCTGTCAATCAAGAGGGCAGATTTTACAATAAGAACAAGCTTTTGGCATTTTATTAGCATATATTTATAAAATAATTGTACAATTTTCAAAATAATTTTAAAATATACCTTATAAGTACATTAATTCAAAAGCTCCGAAAATATCAATGATTGGAACCCCAAAAAAAATTATTTAAATGACGACTGAAAAACTAAGAATTCATTTCGAATCTCGCGAGAAAACTCTAGCATAGGGTTTTAAAGCAGCCTAAACAATCAAATCATATTTGCCTAATCCTCTGGAGGGAAAATTTTCCGAATTTTCAGGGATTCTGACGTAAAAAAATATACTTCTAGACAGTTCTGCTTATTCCTATAAAATTTTTCAAAAAAAAATTCTTAGGGTGCATAGTGAATTTGCACCTTTAGGCGACTATCAAAAGCTCTTGGGAAAAAATAAGGATGAAAGAGACTTTCATATTTTAATTTGGGACCTTCAAGATTAATCTCCCAACAATTTTATTTTCAAAAAAAAAAATTCCTAGTTTTGGAATACCAATTGTTAGGCAAAATTTACTGCCATGATATTAAATAAAAACTGCTACCTGTTGTAAAATTTTGGCATAAAGGAACACTTGGAAAGCAAAACATACGGTTAACATTTTAGGGGAAAAAGATTTATCATAGAAATGGTCTATTAAACAAGTAAGCTTACATAAAATATTTTGCACTAACAGTCCAAACTCTTCCGACTACCAAATGTTTTACATGTAAACGAAAAGTAAGTGATTTCCAATTTTTTTAATAAGTTATGAGCAATTAAATAAATTTCGTTTAGTTTTTCTTTTGTAAAACTTTCTAGGTAATTTTTTCTTAGATCTGAATGAAGTTGCAAAAATAGAAATTTGCAGTTCCCTTCTTTGCTAAAAATTCCACAAAAACTATTTTATAGCTCAAGCTTCTGCAATGATATACCAATCTCCACATTTTGGAATCAAAGGTAACACTATTAACCACTAGACTTAATTATGATTACTGCTAGGCTACATAAGAATCAAGAAAAAATACATACGCTTTTTGATCCCTGCTATTATTACTTTATAAAAATGAGTAGATAGTTATCTAGAACATAAATAACTGGAAAGGTCTTACCGCATCTGCTGCGACGTCATCCACTGGCAGAGATCCACCTAGGCACCAACCATTGCTCAGAACAGCCAAAATGGCAGGTCACTGATAATCTGTAACAAAACAAAAACAAGATATTAATTAATGAACCAGTGATACCTGAAACTTAGGGATTAAAGCACCAAAACGTTTTCAGAAATTTAAACTTAACCGTTCCCGATTATTTTTCCTAAAAAAATAAATTCCTAATCCATTTATCCTAAAAATTTTGCTTCCTAAATTTTTTCCCCCAATTTTTAATTTTCCTAAAATTTTTTGATTCCTAAAATAAATATTTTTCCTAATTTTTTAAATCCCTAAAATTTTTGTACAGTCAAACCTCCGTAACTTTCCACCTTCGGGGCTGTAAGGGAAGGCATTGGAAAGTTATGGAGTGCCCCCACCTCAAAAAGAAAATGTCGATTACCCCTCCAAACAAATGATTTATTTTGTAAACATAGAATGTTTTTATAAAAGCGAAATGCAGTATTCTTTTTTTCAAAAACAAAAATTTTAAAATCAAAATAAAAACTCTGAAAACGGCCGGAAGTCAATGGAGCGAAAATCATTTCAAATAGGTTTAATGTGATGCCCGAAAAGCCAGAATTAAAAAAAAAAATAAAGAAGAAAAATTTTTGGTTTATGCCCTTTGCTTTTACTTTTTTGAGGGCGCGAAAGGGTTAATTTAAATAGGATTCTCCAATCAAGTGGGCCCGTAGCCAGAAGGAGGGGGTAGGGGAGCTAGAAGTTTTCATGCTGGGGCTCCAAATGGCCGTTATTAATAACATGAAAGATAGGTTTTTTTTATCAACGACATTTTTAATTTTTTTTTTGTTGATAAACAAATAAATTTTTCTGCTGTCAAACCGTCAGCCATTTTCTAGTGGTGGGGGAACGTTCCATTGGTACTTTGCTCTTCAGGGAAACTTAGAGAGTGGAAAGTTATGGAGGTTTGACTGTAATAATTTCCTAGGCAAAGCTGCGAATTTCGGTTTTTCTTTTTAATCTTGTTTTTTTAATAAACCATTTATAAAAATACAACTATAATGAACAACTATAAAAATATACAGAATAAAAACATAAATGTAAAAGAATTTTAAAAAAATTATAAAAATATAAATATGAAAAGCAACGATAAAAATATTTTAGTAATGCTTAAGGTTCTAGTTCGTTTACATAACCGGCCGGTTAGCCGGGCGGTGTAGACATTTTAACGATAAAAAAATATGTTAAATATTTTTTTTAAATTCAATATTTTATACATGAAAACAGGGTCTAACTGCACTGAAACCGTACCCAAAAAGTTTCGTTATGTTCAGAGATAAATTTCCATGATATTAAATGCATTAACAATAGTTGATAGTTCTTATATTTGGTAATATTTAATTGTTTTCGCGGAAAAAAAAAATGTTTATTTCCGAGAGACTAGTGCAGCGCTCTAGCGGTGAAACCGCGAACTATTTCAACAACAAAAAGAAAAATGGCGTCTTATTTTTTTATTTCGAAAACATTAAAAAAAATTATCAAATTTAGGCACCATAAAGCCTTTTTCATTCATTTTCAATAATGAAAAAAAACATAACAAAATGTTTTGGCACTGTTTCGGTGCGATCCGATCTTATTTTTATGTGTAAAATACCGAAACGAAAAAAAGAAAAATTAAAGTTTTTTTATTGTTAAAAAATTTTCACCGCCCGGCTGACCGGCCGGTTATGAAAAGGAACTAGAACCTTTAAATACGACCGGTTATTACAAAAATTTTAGGGATTTAAAAAATTAGGAAAAATATTCATTTTAGGAAATTTTATTTTAGAGTCAAAAAATTTTAAGAAAATTAAAAATTAAAAAAAAAAAGGAAATAGTTGGAAAAAAATTCTAAGAACCAAAATTTTTTGGAAAACTGGATTAGGAATTTATTTTTTTTAGGAAAAGTGGATTAGGAAAAACGGTAGGGAATCCAATACTAAATTTCCCAAATGCTTGATGCCGATAACTCTCACCTACATATGAATCGAATGAACCATGAAATGATGCCATTAATCTCACCTACATGTAACCCAACATCTCCTACAACTCATGTCTGTAATTAAGCCAAGAGGCTTCTAGGACGTAATGCGAGTCTGAGCCTGATTTTAATTCTGCTTAATTTGAGTGACCAAGAGCCACTAGACTGACTGGGTCACTACTCATGTTTAACTTATGGGCCTCAAACGTTTAACTTACGTACCCACTCGAATTTCCCCAAATAAATTTGGTGTCCTGACAAACATTTTTCTGACAAAGATTTGCCTTATTCATAAAAAAAAAAAAAAAAAATCGAAATAGTCAAGCTTTTACAAAATAATTACGTCAGGATTTCAATTTGAATCCCATAAAAGTTTGAAAATTCTGTTGTAAACTTGTAATGAGAATATTATCTCAAGTGAAGATCTCGGAAAATATAAAGCAGCACGAAAGTACCTAAAGGAAGGAGTGAGAAAGAAAGAAAAAAAAAGATAAAAAAGAAGAAAAAAAAAAACAGCCGAAACTGTTAATGAGGACGAAAAAAAAAAGCTGGAGCTCGTTTATTTATTTATTTTTTAAATTCGGACGAAATCCAAAAAACCGTTTTTCTTGCTGTTGAAAATCATTTCGAAAGAGGAGGGGGAAGGAAGGAGGGGGGGGGGAAGGGTAAGGGGATCGTGGAAAATAAACTCACACGAAAGCGGATGTTTCCGATTGCGAAACAAGAATCATTGCTTTTAAACACTCGAAAGTTTTCATGACGGGGAGAGCGACGCTTCTATAAATTTTAAAATCCATCATTTCGGTTACGTGATGCAAACAATTCTATTTCGCGAACCAACGGAAATGTTCTCATGTTTATTAATTGGAGGAAGGAAGTCAGTTCCTACCCCTCGTTTTACTTTCCCTTTACTCAGGGATTATTTTCTTCTTTCATAATTTTTTCCCCTTTCTGAAAATCCGAAATTTAAAAAACAAAAAAAGGAAAGAAAAGCAGATAATATATTTTAATTCCTTTTCATTATTTCTGAAGGGAAAATAAGGAAAATTTTTCTTTTTCGGATATAAGAAGCACAATTTTAAGGGGGGGGAAAGAAAATCGTTCTGACCCTATTCGCCAAGCATGTAATTAGATAGGAAGAACGGATATACATCAATTACACATGATTTTCATTTAGATCACGTGAGATATGACGTTACGTTTCTCTACTAAATTACAGATTCCGTTCCGTTAAATGTTTTTCCCTCCAAGGTCGTGGCATCATTTTCCCCAAAAAATTTTCCTCTTTCCATCTTTCGATATATTTTTTTAAGGATCCCATTTTTATCCTATATCTTTTAAACGGGACTTTAAAAAAAAGAAGTAACCGTGCCAAAATGATAGCGATCTAATATTTGCATTAAAAAAAAATCGAACAGGTGCGGATTACTACAATAAATATTTTAAAAAAAACATTTGGAATAATATTCGGAAAATTTCTGGGAAAATATTCAATATCCGTAGGACAAGAGATCAGGGATGATTGTTTTAAAACAAATTGGTTTAAAACACGGTGTTTTAAAACGTTTTAAAAAATTTGAATAAAAAACACCGCTTTAAAACACTAACGTTTTAAAACACTGTTTTAAACACCGTATTTTATTAAGTGAATAAAATACGTTTTAAAATGCATTTTTAAGAGGCCCGAGCCAGCAATTTGTCGCGCAAGACTCATTTTATACAATCTATGGTATGGACCATACCATAGATTGTATGAACCGCTCATATTCATAATGATTGCTTAATCGCAGGGATGATTGTTTTAAAACAAATTGGTTTAAAACACGGTGCTTTAAAACGTTTTAAAACATTTGAATAAAAAACACCGTTTTAAAAATTTGAATAAAAATAGAAACGAATTTAAAACATTTTGAACGTGTTTTAAAACATGTTTTAAAACGTTTTAAGACCAGGCCGAATAAAAGACGTTTTAAAACGTTTTAAAACATGGGAAAGTAATATAAAACGTTTAAAACTGTTTTTTATTAAAAAATGTTTTAAACAGCAACCCTGCAAGAGATGCATAAATTGTATAAAAATCATGTATAAATTATACAAAAAATTGGACTTAGGATTATAAAAAATGCATAAATTACGTATAAACAACTTCAATTTTTTTTACCGATTTTTTTTTTAAATCTTTTAATATAGTTATGTGTCATGTATGCAAAAATTATGTATAAATTGCAGAAATTCTGCAAAATTTTCGATAGAAAACAAGTTTTTTTTTTACAAAAAAAAAAAAAATGATCAATTTTTTGGTTCTTATGGGATTTCCCCGAACTAAAAGCTCGACGAGGCAAGCTTTCCCGTCGATTAAAAAATTTGAAAAAAATCAGGGAAACGTATCTCATACAAATAAAAAAATTTAACGGGTGGCACCTCCGAAAATCTAAACTTCGCAAAATAAGAACCACCCTATTGGCAGGGTTGCTGTTTAAAACATTTTTTAATAAAAAACAGTTTAAAACGTTTTATATTATTTTCCCATGTTTTAAAACGTTTTAAAACGTCTTTTATTCGGCCTGGTTTTAAAACGTTTTAAAACACGTTCAAAATGTTTTAAATTCGTTTCTATTTTTATTCAAATTTTTAAAACGGTGTTTTTTATTCAAATGTTTTAAAACGTTTTAAAACCCCGTGTTTTAAACCAATTTGTTTTAAAACAATCATCCCTGCGATTAAGCAACCATTATAAATATGAGCAGCTCATACAATCTATGGTATGGTCCATACCATAGATTGTATAAAATGAGTCGTGCGCGACAAATTGCAGGCCTCTTAAAAATGCATTTTAAAACGTATTTTATTCACTTAATAAAATACGGTGTTTAAAACAGTGTTTTAAAACGTTAGTGTTTTAAAGCGGTGTTTTTTATTCAAATTTTTTAAAACGTTTTAAAACACCGTGTTTTAAACCAATTTGTTTTAAAACAATCATCCCTGCCTATTGGATATCCCATCGATTTGGATATCCTGTGGATATCTAATGGACAATCCACAGGATGCCCAATGGATTAAAAATTCTAATCTGGGTAAAATGGTCACCCATTCATTTCCGATACAGAAAATTGCCCGATAAGCCGACGTACCAATCTGCCCCTGGTTCGAACAACGACATTCCCTCGCAAGAGTAATTAATTCATTTATATCAAACATTATCTCTCAACTTAATTTAAATCGAGTTCCGACGATGAACTGTCCCGGTCAATTTAAAGAAGAAATGATACAACATTTCCACCACTATGACAAAATATATGATCAGGTATTTTTTTTCTTCTCTCTCTTATCTCAGGTTCAACAAACTCGATATATAACTAACGCCAACTCTATTGTTTTTGAGTCAATCATTCCTCGATTAGCCCAGTGAGTGTTGGTGAAATTAATTCATCGGGTCGTATAGCAGGTGAGCAAATCGTGCAGATTTTTCTTTTTTTTGCTTTCGTCTTATTTTCCTTCAAAATAAAAGTGAAAACAAAGAAAGGTTCAAGTCGTAATAAAAAAAAAAAAAAAAAACAAATACGAAAATGACATCGAATAGTAAGAAAACTTTGAATAATATAATAAAACAAGGAAATAATTCTTCCGAAAGTTTTCGCGACTTACTTTGATATTGTCAAGAGACCGCTTTATTTTCAACGCATCGTCGACAAGTTTCGAGTCTTTTTATGCCTTTCCGGGAATACATTTCCACTTTTTTTTTTTCTTTTGTTTTAGGCTCGATTAATTTTTAATGCATTAATATTTTTCATATTCAATTTCAATGAAAAAAAAAAAAAAAAAAAAAGTAAAGTTTGAATGAAGCACTTTAAGGGGATCGAACTTAGAGAATTCCTTTTTAAACTGTAGGAGGTTATAGGAAATTTTCCGGGGAAAAAAAAGAAAGATGAAGATGCTTCCTTAGCAGCTTTTCAGCGAAAATCTTGTACTTTTCCCCTCAAAGAAGTCGGAAGAAAAAGCGAGAAAAATGTTTGTATTTTTTTAAGGATATTTTCCGAAAATTTTTTTATTATATGAATTTCAGGCCTGCAATTAATTTAATCATTTTTTGTCTAGGCCTGAAGGTGTCGGTTCTCTTGGCAAAAGACGCGGAGCGCTTCAAAATTTATTTTAAAAAAATATTTTTTGATTTTCATTAGCTAGCATGGTGTTAACCCAAGAAATAGTTTGTTAAATAGTGCTCTAAACAACAAAATAATCACTTTCTTTTTATTAATTAACAAAATTATCATTTTGTTTTTTAACAAAGTAAAATAAAATTCAGTGGTGACCCGTAGGCTACTTCAAAGAGAGCTCGATTCTCAATCATGAAATGCAACGCGTCGTGCTTCTATCCTAGTTCACAGCTAGGAATTTTTCTCAGGTAAATCCAGTGTGCCAGTCACAGAAAATCAACGGTTACCACCCCTCGGCAGGCAATGGCAAACCACCGAGTGGTAACTGCCTCGTAAATCTCTCAAAAACAGCCGTTCGGAACCGGCGTTAAACGGTAGATCCCATATGCCTGTGAGCGCAAGCACAGGTATATGTGAAAGATCACCACGTTCGTAATCCATTAAAGGACTAAGAAGAAAAATAAAATTTACAAAAAAAAAAAAAAAAAAAAAAAAAAAAAAACAGCCTTTTCAGTTTAAATTGTTTGGACTATTTTCCTGCCTTGTAAATCTTTTGAAATCGATCTTAATAAATATAAGTTTTATGGGAAAAAAGAAATCATCAAAACAAAAGAATCAGGACTCAAAATAAAAAAAAAATAAAAAAATTACTTAAAAATAAAACAGACCCTATCAGACTTCGTAAATGAAATAGTATTGCCCCAGCCTTGGCCACATTTCCCTTCTTTAATTAAGCCCAAGCAAAACGAGGGTCATAGAAAATTCGTTTTCCTCCCTATTATAACAATACACTATTCCTTTATAGAAAAAAGGGTCTACCATTTTCGTGATTGACAGCCTCGTCCATAAGAGGATGAGATCGAATGAATTTTAGAACCATATCTAAAAATAAATAAATAAATAAATAAATAAATAATAAAAAATAAATAGAATTTACTTTTTTTGAATGACAACTACGATTGCATTTTTAATTAAACCGAAACTAAGCTTATTTCCAAAGACAATTGGCTAAAAGGGGCAAAATTAAACATTCTCAAACGGAACCGTCCTCTCGTGAAAGAAGATAATGCAAGTTTTTTTTTTTTTTTTTTTCAGCAAATGTAAGGGTCTCGGGGCTTTACCATTTTCTCCCCATTTCAATACTTCCAAACAATTTAAAAAAAATTAAAACGAGAAGAAATTGTAATCAGTCCTTAAGGTGTCTTTTCACTTGGCAATAGACGAGCATCAAAAAGCGCGCTTCAAAATGTTTTAAAAAAAAATATATTTTTGATACGATTTCCGTTTTTTAAACGCTATTAATCCATAATAGGTAATTAAAACCAAAAATATTTTGGCTTTAAATACGTTATTACCAAGTGTTATTAATCATTATTAAGGCTTTCAGGACTGCAATTCCGATTTCTACTCCGATTCCCGAGAATCTTTAAAATTTTTACTCCGGATTCCGATTCCGATTCCGATTCTGATAAAGCTTAACATATTTAAGATTCCGATTCCGATTTATTTTCCTGATGAGATTCCGATTCCGATATAAAATGTAATCGGAACTGCAGTCCTGGACTTAGTAATAATTACTAAATTTTCAGTTTTATCAACTCAAATGTTTGACGTCACGGGACCCAACTCAACATTGAGTAACAGGAACCGAACCTTTTTTTCAGTGCATTAAAGACTTTACCGGAATTTTCCCCGGAGACGTGCCAAATGTTCTAATAGCACACATGCCCCCCCCCCCCATTTTTAGCGACTCCAGGACTGGAAACGAGAGTCTGATAGCTTTACTGATCCCAAACTCAGATTCACGAAAACAACTGTTTCATTAAAATGCGGGTTCGAACTTGTCAGACGCCGCCCCCGCAGTCGAAATCTTGAAAAGTCACATTTACAGTGTCACTCTCCGTTACCAACATAACAGGATTCCCTCTTACAATACCCTAAAACGCATTCCATTGCTCTACCTTGAAGTAATCATACCAGTAACAGCAGCCAAGTTTCGTCATCATCAATAAAAATCGAATTTGATAAGCCGAATGTTAATGAGGTCTTTGTCTTCGAGGAGAGAAAAAAAAAAAAAAATTCCTTCGGGTGGTTATTTCCTCATGTGACTGTCATTCGGGTCGTTGATACGTATAAACACGGTATATGTTATTTTAATTCCTTTTTCTCACCATAAAACAAAAAAAAAAGGGAGAGATATGCTTTATGTATAGGTCGAATAATTTTCCTTCCGACAGGCAACATTTGGTGTGACACCGCATTTGTTTCCTGTCTTCGCATTTAGATTAACGAGATCCTCTTCTAAGCATTAAAGAAGAAAATTCCAACCTTTTTTTATCTCGGGTTATAAAAAAAAAAATAAAAAAAAATTTAGAGGAAAAAAAAAATTGCAAGCTTGCCACGGGTTGTTGTGATATGAAATCTAGGCTTATTTGGTAATGGGTCAATTAATTGGGATGCCAGTAATTTTTTTATCTATATGTTACACGAAAAATTACAAACGTATCTCTCTAATCCAACCCTTGGGTGTCCTAGGTAAATTGAAAACATTAAGTCATCTGTATATATGTGACATATGATGATATATTGATAATAATACATAAGAATAATAATAATAAAAAAAAATACTAATAATAATAAAAATAATAGATGATTGATAAGAATAATTAATAAAATGATATGACAATAAAATATAATGATAATAATGAAATGATTAATGAAATGACATTAATAAAAATAAAATGATAATAATGAAATGATTAATGAAATGACATTAATAAAAATAAAATGATAATAATGAAATGATTAATGAAATGACATAATAAAAATAAAATGATAATAATGAAATAATGAAATAATGACAATAAAAAATGATATTAATGAGACAATTAATAAAATGACAATAATCAAGAATCTAAATAATCCGCTTGTAGTAACTAAGTATCTTTCTTTATTTATATTAAATCCCCGTAATGCGAGTTTCCCTCTATCAACTTTACTATCCCTCTAAAGTATGTAAAAATGGTAATACTCAATAGCTGTCCATTTAAGCAATGTATCATCCTTTAATTATTGTTTTTGAATTTTTGTTGGATTTAATTTTCCTTGTTATAAAAAGTAGTTGCCCATCCCTCGCTCCTCTCTCTTTTTTTTTTTATATATACTATGCAATAATGTTTGGAAAATGATAGTTCGCCACTGACTCTGCAGCGAATGGTTAATGGAAACTTGCCACTAACTCTGCAGCAAGTTTTTTAAGAAAGGAAAATTCGCCACTAACTCTGCAGCGAAGTTTTTTAGGAGAGAAGGAGCGGGCTTGACTCAAGCCCGAGGAATGGTGAATTCGATTGATTTCCATTGCTTTTTATTTAAAACTCATTACATTTCTTACTTGTTCTTTCTCATTTGATGACCTAAATGTTCCCCTATCTCATCTTAGCGGTTTCATTAAGTTTCTGCAGTGTTTCCCAGAAAAGTTTAAAATGTATCAATATTAAGCTCATTTAAAAAGAAAGAGCTTCCCAATGAATTTTAAAGGTATAGGTCCAGCAAATAAAAAAAACTTGCGAAATCAATCGATTCATTCCTATCCCAAATTTCGTTTAAACTATCTTATGCAATCATTGTACCTCTAACTCTTTTTTAATATTTACTTTTTTTTTTTTTTAAACAATATCCCATGATATGGATATCATATCAGGGTAACTGGACTCGAGATTAGCGGAGTTTGTATGACCTTGATTAAAGGTTTAGATCTTGACCTAGACCATCTTAAACAACTTTTTTTTTTCTTTTTGATTGCAGAGTGACAAAAAGAGACGACATTTTATCGCCGAAAACAAGTTTCGACCGTTTGGAACATGTCGGGACAGCGCTTACTCGCGTTTTTGGCGCTGCTTATCTTTTACGGAGTAGGGCACTTTGCCAATTCGGCGGGTACGTTTAAAATGTTATGTTGCAGGCACAGACTGGCTAATAAAAACAGTTGCACCCCTTATAATTTTATACTTTGGCCGTGGGTACAGTCTTTCAATTTTTTGTTGGTAAACAATCCTAGAGTTTCTTTTCCTAAACTTCAGGAAGGTTAAGAAAAGCTTGGAAACCTTCAAAAAAAAATAAATGATTCGATGGCAAAATGTGGGATTTATTAAATCATCGAATACTGTTCCGAATATTTTTCAACGCTTTCGAAATGAAATAAAAAAAGTCAAAACAAAAAATTTCATATATTTTGACGGCAAATTCAAAAAAACATTTTTTTAATGTTATTCAGCTATTCTGGTTTTTTTGTTTGTTTTGAAAGAGTGTAAAAATATCAAGAAAAGTATTCGATAATTAATAAAGCACTGATTCGGTGTAAGTAGTCTTAATTTTCGTACTTTAAACCTTCCTAAGCTTTCCTGGACGATTCCCTGATTTTTTTATTTATTTTTATTTTCTAAAATTTTCAAATTTTTCAATGACGTCACAAACGAAGGATTCAACAAATTTGTGGCCTAGGAAACTCTAGGAAATTCCGCACCATTTTTTCAAAAAAAAAAAAAAAAAAAAAAAAAAAATTCCTAATCTATTTTTCCTAAAAAAAAAAAAAAATAAATTCCTAATCCATTTTTCCTAAAAAAAAAAAAAAAATTCCTAATCCATTTTTCCTAAAAAAAATAAATTCCTAATCCATTTTTCCTAAAAAAAAAATTAGCTCCTAATCCATTTTTCCTAAAAAAAAAAAAAAAAAAAAAAAAAAAAAAAAAAAAATCCTAATCCATTTTTCCTAAAAAAAAAATAAATTCCTAATCCATTTTTCCTAAAAAGAAAAATTCCTAATCCATTTTTCCTAAAAAAAATAAATTCCTAATCCATTTTTCCTAAAAAAAAAATTAGCTCCTAATCCATTTTTCCTAAAAAAAAAAAAAAATTAATTCCTAATCGGTTTAATTTTTTTTTCCTAAAAAAAGAATAATTCCTAATCCATTTTTCCTCAAAATTTTTTTCCTAACTATTTTTTCCCCTAATTTTTAATATTCCTCAAATTTTTTGATTTCTAAAATAAAATTTCCTAAAATGAATGTTTTTTCTTATTTCTGGAATCCCTAAACCCTTTAAACTATATATTTTTATAGTAGCTCATTTTATAGTTGTATCTTTAAAGTGGTTTATTAAAAAAACAAGACTAAAAAGAAAAACCGAAAATTTGCAGCTTTGCCTAACAAATTCTTGTAAAAAAATTTTATAGTTTCGAAAAATTAGAAAAAATATTAATTTTAGGAATCAAAAAATTTTAGGAAAATCAAAAATTAGGGAAAAGAGTTGTTAGGAAAAAAATTTTAGGACCCAAAATGTTTAGGAAAAATTAATTAGAAAAAATGGTTGGGAACGCTTTAAGGTTGTTTACCAACAAAAAGCATGGAAAAATGTAATCCCGGCTTTTGCCAAGTGATTTTGGGATTTTCCGGTCCTTTTTCTATTTTCCCACATTATTTTCCCAATTCCCCCCTATTATTGCCCGTTTTCTATTTTTTTCCCTGCTTTTAATCCCTTGTCCTTGTCATCGTTCGTTCACGCTTTTTAAAGTATTTTCACAGCTTTTTTATTATTCATCTTGTTCCCTCCTCATTGACTTAACATGTCCACGCCAATGCCGCACTCCTCCACTCCTTAAAAAAAAAAAAAAAAAAAAAAAAAAAAAAAAAAGGCAGTTTTACTGGTTGCCCGACGCTCCCAGTCCGTGCCTGAACGTCTTAATTTTCTTCCGTGTGATGTCCATTTTTTTTTTTTTTTTTTTTAAAGGTCCTGCTCGGGTTACTTGTTATTTCAGCAACTGGGCTATTTACAGGCCTGACGTGGGAAGCTACGGAATCGACGACATCCCCGGGGACTTGTGCACTCATGTTATATACTCGTTTATCGGAGTCAGCAATGTGACATGGGGTGTCCTTATCCTCGACGAAGAGGTAAATTTTAAAACAACTCCCAGATTTTTTTTTCTTCTTCTTCGAATTTTCCAAAATTTTCGAAATTTCAGAATGACGTCACAAACGGAGGATTCAACAAATTCGTGGCATTGAAACAAAAATATCCCAATTTACACACTTCCGTCGCTGTCGGAGGATGGGGAGAAGGAGGAAGGAAATATTCCCAAATGGTTAGCGTCAAAGCCAGAAGAGATTCCTTTATCGCCAGCGTTGTCGGTTAGCCAATTGAAAATTTAGAATTGTTTTTAAAAAATTCATTAGATTTTTGCTAAATTATTTTTTTTTTTTTTTTTGCGTTTTCTAAGAGTTCATGAACAGGTACAATTTTCAAGGATTCGATTTAGATTGGGAATACCCTGGCGCAGCGGATCGAGGCGGAAGTTTTTCGGACAAAAACAATTTTCATTACTTCGTAGAAGAATTGCGACGAGCTTTTGACAGAGAAGGAAAAGGATGGCAAATTACAATGGCAGTACCGGTGGCTAAGTTCAGATTAAACGAAGGATATCATGTTCCTGAGTTATGCCAGTACGTTATGACTTCAAAAAAAAAAAGAGCTTATTAAGCAAGTTTAAGAAATTTTGGCGGCTTTTTTTTAAATCGTCCGATCTTTCTTTACTTCCGTTCAGTGAACACGTGTCGTCATCTCCATTTTTGTTTTTTTTAGAAAATTCAACTAGATTCTTTTTTCACTAAAATTTTTCTTGAAGTTTTTCCTTGATATTTTTTTTTTCTTCTTTTTTTTTTCTTTCTTCTTATTTTTTCTTTTTCTTTTTTTCTTTTTTTTTCTTTTTCTTTTTCTTTCTTCCTTTTTTTATCTTTTTCTGAAAGGAAATTTTCCCGAAAACTCCAATTAATATTTTCCCAAAAAAATTTAAATTTTCCCCCCTGAAAAATCGATCAACTTGCGTCCATTTAATCCCATTTCATCGTGAAAATTTTTTTATTTCCAGAAATATCGATGCCATACATGCCATGACCTATGATTTAAGAGGAAATTGGGCTGGTTTTGCTGACGTCCACAGCCCCTTATACAAACGACCACACGATCAATGGGCTTACGAAAAACTTAACGTCGTAAGTCAATTTTCTTAATTCAGAATCGTAAAACGTTCTGCTCCTTTACATTTTTTTTAACAGCCTTTCCATATGCTAAGCGATGGTTTACAAAAAAAAAAGACAAAGGCCTAACGTTTAAGACTACGTTTTGTCAAATCAAAAACTCCATTTTTTTTTCTCCCCAGAATGATGGATTGCAATTATGGGTAGATTACGGTTGCCCCCCGGATAAATTAATTGTCGGAATCCCATTCTACGGTCGTACATTCAACATAGGAAGAGGGAACACCAATTACAACTTGGGAACTTACATAAATAAAGAAGCAGGAGGAGGTGATGCAGGACCTTACACAAGAGCCAAAGGAACTTTAGCTTATTACGAGGTAAGGAAAGAAGCCCCAAAATGCACTTCGAAGTAGTTCTTAAATAAGCCTTCGCCGATTTTTTTTAGATTTGCTGGGCGATGAAAAACGAATCAGGCTGGGAAGACAAATGGGACGACATTGGATTAGTGCCTTACACCTACAAAGCTCACAACTGGATCGGTTACGAAAACGCGAGATCGGCTAAGATCAAGATGGATTGGATCAAATCAAAAGGATACGGAGGAGCTATGGTCTGGGCTATAGATATGGACGATTTCCGAGGGCTCTGCGGTCCTAAAAACCCACTCATTACCGTCCTTCATGAAAATATGAGGAATTACGTAGTCCCGGAACCATCGGTATCGACAACTCCAAGGGTAAGATGGTCCTCTAGCAACCAATACCACACGTGTGGTTTACGTTTTTCTTAAAGTCAATTTAGATTCAGGTATAAGGTATGAGGTGCCATTGCACCACATATCGCACCAAAAAAACGTTGGTAGCTAAGCAACCAAAAGCACACAAATGCAGCTTCATTGGTCTGATCATTTTCGGTCAAACGAGAAAACTAAACTCCTTAAAACCATTTCAGCCTGAATGGGATAGACCTCCAAGCACTCCATCAGCCGATGGTTCGACTCCAACCACTACCACAAGACGACCAACAACCACAACCACGACAACACAGCGACCAACAACCACAACTACAACTACAACCACGACCACGACACCAACATCAACGACCTCAACCAGTACATCAGCTCCGCAAGACACAACAACCTCCCCCACTTACCCCACAACCTCGAGTACCTCCACCCCCTCCACCCCCACCACCACCACCACCACCACCACATCAACGAAGCCGACGCCGATCGGAAACGAAATTTCAAACGCAGACTGTTCATCCGGTCAAGATTTCGTTCCTCACAGAGACTGTGATAAGGTAAGAAAAACAAAACAACCTCCCCGGATTTTATTATCCCCCGGCTCTTAAAACCCATCGAAAAACAAAGAAAAAAAAATACATTTTAAACGTAGATAACGGGATAAAGAAAAAAAAATATTCACATTTTAAACTTATAAAAAGTGAGGGTGAAAGATAATAAAAAAATAATAACAGGAAAATAAGGAAGGGGGAAAAAATGGTAATAACAGTTATAAATGAGCTTTAAGAATTTTAAAAAACAGGATTAACGTTTAACTCCCTCCGCCATATTGCACACTTTTAACCGATTTTTTTTTTTTTTTTTTCAAGTACCATCGCTGCGTTTTCGGAGATCCAGTTTTGTTCATATGTAAGGAAGGTACGGTTTGGGTACAATCCGAGCAAACCTGTGATTATGCAGAGCATTCCGACAGAGTAGAATGCAGGACGAAACAATAAAAAAAAAAAAAAGTACAATTTAGATTTAGCAAAATTTTTTTATAAATAAAACTAAATATAATTTACTTATTTATTTTTTCTAAAAAAATGCCATTTTTTTACGGTATAAATTCCGGAAAGTACTTTTTTAAACTTTATTTTTCTATAATTTATTATTAGCTCGTTTACACCACCTGCAGTTTCGCCGCCCAGATTTCATCGACCCTTTAACGGCCAAATTTTGGGAAATTTTCCCGGAAAATCGAAAAAATTTTCCAAATTTTTTTTTTTTCATGATTTTGCATTTAAAGTTAACCTACAACACATAAGGGAACCGCACTGTGCGCTAAAACCCAATTCAGACGCCTACCAATCTTCAGTATATGCAACCCGCAACACATACATGCAATACAAAATGTCGCACAAAATTTGTTTTCTTCCGTAAAATGATCGGGAAAACGACTTTTTATACATTTTCGACGTCGCTGATTTCAAATCTGACGTCAGAACGATCTCATTCCACTCGGAAAATCCAATATGGCGCAAAAAAGAAAAGTTATTAAAATGATAAAAAATAAAACGGTTCCACTTGGATTTACTGAAAAGAAACTTTATTCGGGAAGGAATACCCAGGAGCGGGTTCAAATTAAACATTTGCACAGAAAAGTCATTAACAGGCAAAAGACCATCGAGCAGGTCTTCTCTTAAAATATTAGCGACCACCACGACAAACCATTGTCAACATCCTTTCCGTAATCCACAAGAAAAAAAAAAAAAACTTTCGACACAATAGCAGCTTTATTAAAAGCAAACATGACAAATGAGATTTTTTTCAAGAAAAAAAAAAAAAAGGCATTTAAATCTCACCACCTCGATTATATAATGGTAAAAAAGAGTGTACTTATCTCGACATATATTTCACACAGCCACACCCAGTCTTCCATCCTTCCTTCCGCCACGCTACCGACCTATTTTTATTGAAAAATTCATTAAACTTCTAGATGTAAAGTTAAAATGACGACTTCCTTTTCCCCCCATTTTTTTTTCTTTTTTATTTCTCTTGATTTCATAATAATCGACCTTGACATACTTTTTTTCTTTTCCGTTAATAATTTTTACAAATTTATCTTTGATCCCCATAGGATCTTTGTTCTATACTCGAAAAATTGTTAATACCAAATATTGATTTTTTTGGTGCGGAGATAAACAGGATCTCTAAATTTTCATTATTCCTTTCTCACCTAAGAGCGGCAGGAAAAATTTCCCCGTTTCGATCGAATATATTTCCAAGCGCACTTGCGAAGGAAAAAAAAAACTCACTGAAGACAGTGAATTAAAACTTTCAATAGGTCCAGAACCAGAGTTCGGATCTCATCCATTCGAAAAAGTGTTGCAAAAAATGTATAAAATGTTAGCAAAATAAATGCAAAAATTTGGACATGCATAATTTTAGCAAAGTTTATGCATCACAGTAAAAAATATTATGCAATCATGTTAAAATCGGTCTACACAAATTTTTTCTGTTGTTTTTTCCAAAAGATAAACATAAACAAAAAACAACATAAAAATTATGTAGACCGATTTTAACATGATTATGTTAATTTTTACATAAAATTTTTTACTGTGATATTTTTAGCACCGAAACTTGAATAAGCATGAAATGAAGCACTTTTTTAAGCATGAAAATTTGGATAGGCATAATTTTTGCATAATTTATGCATATAATTTTTTTAAACCATAAGCAGAAAAATTTGCAATTGTTATGCTTATTATAATTTATATATATACCTAATATGCATAATTTTATTTCTTTTTATTTTATGCATATTTATTTACCCATAATTTATGCATAGTTATTTATGCATAATTTATGCATAATTATATTGGTAGATGAAAAAAAAATCGGTGAAAAAGTTAAGTTGTTTATCCATAATTTATGCATTCTTTATGTACATCCAAGTTTTCGTACAACTTATACATGACTTTTATATAATTTATGCATAATTATTTTTGCATAACTTATGCATATAATTTTCGTAAACCATAAGCAGAAAAATTTGCAAATATTATGCTTATTCAACTTTTTTTCCATTTTATGTATACTTATTTATCCAGAATATATGCATACTTATATACGCAAAATTTATGTATACTTATCTATGCATAATTTATGCATAATTATATCGGTAGATAAAAAAAAATTTTCGGTAAAAAAGTTAAGCCGTTTATCCATAATTTATGCATTTTTTATGAACGTCCAATTTTTCGTACAATTTATGCATCTCTTGCTCGTACGGGGAAGCTCAGAATCACCTTTCCCGGAAAACTTAAAAGCCCAAAATTTCAAATTTCCCAGCTTTGGAAAAAAAAACAGGAACCGATCAATGAAAATCCGCTGGGATGCCGGGTAATTTCCATAAATTAAAAAAAAAAAAAATCCGAAAAAATTTTTGATTTAAAATGTTCGGGACTGGAAATCCCTGCAAAATTTCTAGTTAGAAAATCAAGAAAAATGGTAAAAAATGTTTAAATATTCACTTTTCATTGGTTAAAAAAAAAAAAAAAAAAAATGCTTAACCTTTCGTCTTTACGTTTTGATGACGAAAAATGACGTTTTAAGAGTTGGCCTAAAGCAGAAAGATAAGGACAATCATCACCGATTGCAAAGATAAAATCATTTAAATATTATTTTTAGAAAACCAATGAAAGTTTATTTACGATGAAAAACAGCCATCATACCATGGGAGATTCGTTTACTTTGCAAAGGGAAAACCTATTGCTAAGGATGAAAAACACGACCCAACTGCATGGAAAGTAGAATCACCGCTTCCAATGTTTCTTTTTTTTTAAATTAAAAATAAGGTCAAATTAATTAACACATGAATTCGATAAAGGATCGATTGAAATAACTCAACTGAATACAAGGAAAAATTTGAAATTCTAAAATTGTGTTCGCATAGGGAAAACGAGCTTGCAGTAAAAAAAAAGAAAAATTTGAATGGGCATAATATTTGCAAATTTTCCTGCTCTGATTTAAAAAAAAAATTATGGCTTGCATTTTTTCGGTCAGTATTTTAATCGGTTTTCGGTCAGTATTTTTAACTGCATCGCAAGTATATTAATTACATTGTCAGTAAAAAAAATTAATGGTCAGTATTCATGTGGGCAGTAAAAAAAGGTCAGTATAATAACTTGTAGGTCAGTATTTTTATTGCAAATGTAAGTAAAAATATTTAATTGTCAGTATATAAATGTAATTTTTGACATTTTTAAATCTTTTGGTCAGTATTTTTTTTTTCAGTGGTCAGTATTTCGCGGGAAAAAAAAATATTAAAAGCGGGAATTTGAAAGTTATTTTCATTCGAATCTTATTCAGCAGTTTTACGGATATGGAAGTCCATATTGGCTGAAATTATGTTTAGCTTATGAAGAGTCTTAACTAGCCAAAATCAGACTTATTAGCAGCATTATATGTTACAAAGTGGTTCGCCAAAAAAAAAGAAAAGGGGCTGTACAAGTATTACGTAAGCACGTTAGGGGGGGAGGGGTATTTAAAATGCTTTATTTTTTCTTACAAGGGGAGAGGGGGTGGTTGAGCTGGTCTTACGTAAGCATTTATTTTTTCTGAAGAATCTATAAAATTATCCAGAATTCAAGATTTTTTTGAAGTTAATTTTTAAAATTTTTGAGATAACAAAAATATGCAAAAATTCGAAAAAAAAATTCGAAATGCAACTAACGTTCTTTGTCACTTTTAAAAAATATTCTTTCGTTAGCGATTTTCTTCCTATAGTTCCTCGCATTGAATTTTGCTAGTCATAACACAAAATCAAACTAAAATAAGAAAAATTAATATACGGTGATTTTTTTTTTTAAGTATAAAATTTTTATTTACGCAGTACTTAAAAAAAAGGGGGGCTCGAAAATCTTACGTAATGTTTAGGGGGGGTTTGTCATTTGCTTATTTTATCTTACAAGGAGGGGAGGGGGTGAAAAAAATGCCACCTTTAGCGGCTAAGGTAGTCCCGATCTGAGAAAAAGTCGACGAGGGAGCCCGAAAAAAGCTACTAGAGCCCTGGTTGTATAGCTTAATTGGTAAGAGCTTCACCTAATTTTTATTTCTATTTTTTGCGCAAATTTATGAAAATATACTGGCCGTTTTGTTAATTTACTGACCGAAATAATAATTTTTTACTGACCATTTATGTTATATTTACTGCCCAAAACGTAATAAAATACTGCCCATTTAATTCTTTTACTGACCGTTTTGTTAATAAAATACTGACCGTTTTATTAATAAAATACTGACCGTTTTGTTAATTAAATACTGACCAAAAAATTTGTGGCCAAAAATTATATGCATAAATTCTGCAAAAATTAAGCACATCCAGATTTTTACTCAGAAAAGAAAATGACTAATGCGAAATGTCTCGTCACAAGACGTTTTCTTAAAAATCATGCGAAAACAATAATAATATCATGTCGAGAAAGAATTTGTATGTTCTCACGAAGCATTTTTTGTTTTGCAATTAAACATTCCGGTTCTGTTGCAAGAAAAAATTTGTTCAAGACATCAGGGTTTATTCTTAAAAACATTATTCATAAATTGTGTAAAAATAAATGTCCTGTCTCCATAGGCCAATTAACCGAAGGGTACAATTAATTGTACCACCGGAAATGCTACATATTTTTGGACTTTTTTTCTTCTTCTACCTAGAGATCCTAAAAGAGATTAGCCATACTTATAATTCCGGTTCTTCGATATTTTTCTCCTGAAAATTATTGGTCCATTAAAATTTTTTCTTGGAAAATTAAAAACAATCAGGAACCATTTTGTAAACTTAAAAAATTTAATGTTTCAGCCGGGAATTTATTTTTCGGATTTATCGAAAAAGCGGAAATGGCTGAATGGCCAATTTCTTTTAGGATTTCTACTTCTACCACTTTATTTTTTTTTTATTTTTTATTGTTTTGATTATTTTTTTCGAACAGTGAACACAAAAAATAATGAAAACGAAAAAATTTTCCAAGAAATGTGATTCCGAACTTTCCCGGACGAGAAAGAGATGCGTAAATGATACTAAAATCATGTATAAATTGTACGAAAAATTGGACGTACATAAAAAATGCATAAATCACGGATAAACAACTTTTCTTTATACGTGAATGTTAGTCTTGTTGTAACAGTGTCGTCTGTCTCGGGGATATTTCGTTTATAACAGATCTAAATAACACCAAAATATCCTGCCCTAGGGAGTTATTTCACAAATAACATGCCTCTGACGTCACCACCAAGTGTTTTTGATGCAAAGCAAGTATGCCAACCTAAGAATTAATGTTGGTACACTTTGCATTAAATTCGCATTTTATTTGTTTTTGTTTACAAAAAATTCCTCTGCAGGTGTACCACTTATAAAGAAAAGTATCTATCGTCAATATAGAATTATGGGTAAAAAAACACCTCGACGATTGCCGCTCTCGCTTCGCTCGAGCGGCAAATTCGTCTCGGTGTTATTTTACCCATAACTCTCTAGTAACGATATATACTATAACTTTTTTACGGAAAACCTTTCTTTTCATCCACTAAAAAAATTATGCATAAATATGTATAAAATACAAAAAAAGTTGAATAAGCATAGTATTTGTAAATTTAAGTGCTTTATGAATTTTAAAAATTGTATGCATAAATTATGCAAAAATTATGCATATCCAAATTTTCATGCTTAAAAAATTTATCTCCTGTCTCCACTGGTCCATTAATCGAAGGGTACAATTAATTGTACCACCGGAAATGCTGTATATTTTTGAACTTTTTTTTCTGCTACAACGTTTTTTATTCTTTTGATTGTTTTTTCGAACATTAAAAATAATGGAAATGAAAAAAAAAAAGTGGTAGCAGACGAAAAAAGTCTGAAAATACACAGCATTTCCAATGGAACAATTAATTGTCCAATGGAGGCAGTGCATTATTCTTATTCAAATTTTGGTGCTAAAAATATGCATTAACTTTGCAAAAATTATGCATGTCCAAATTTTTGTATAAATGATACAAAAATAATTATTTTTTGTATAATTTTTTTGCATTTATTCAAAACATATTTTATGTAAAAAATGCACTTTTTGCGCCACTTTTTCGTACGGATCTAACAAGCACTTCGCCCTCAATTTATCCACTTGTTTGATATTAAATTTTTTTTCTTTTTCATTTTAAGGTCTGGCTAAGGCATCTATTTACTTCAGAAATAATGATAAATAGCGCCCCAAAATTCGACTCCTACGCCGTTTCTTACGACAAATCCCATGTCATTTACAATTTTACTGGCGTCACTACAATGACATAGGGGAGCCCTAATCCTCGACAAAGAAGTTGCAAGAGTTTTAAAAGTTTTGAGTGACTTTTCTGCTGTTGTTCGATGTCAGAAACAACGGCTTCCGAAAATGTCTGTTGCAACGAGGGATGAAGGGAAGGAAAAAAAAATACTCTTGATATGGTAACGGGAATAAGGCGCTCTCATCGCATGCATCGTCGGTAAGTCAGTTCAAGTTTTCACATTTCTCCGATAGATGTCCTCGAAATTCCGAAAGATCAAACTCTGCTGTTTTAAACGATGACTAGCTGCTTCGGGGTCGCTTCGCGACCCCTACGCATCTAGTGTATGCACTGTAATAATTAGTAAAATTTGAAATATCAATTACTTTTACCGTGTTAACCTTAAAAGATATAATAATACGTTTCTTAAACCGTTTGATTAGTTCTCACTTTCGTTTTTTTTTTTTTTCTGAAGTAAGGGAAAAATAAAATGTAAGCTTAATTTTTTTTTTTTTTTTTTTGGTTATGAACTAACTGATTAAACCCTTTGCCAGCCATATTTCGAAATTCGGAAATACATTATTCCTCCCAGATATTATTTTTATGTATTATATCTATAAAGGTAAAACACTCGGCCAAAGGGACATTTAAAAAAAAAATAGAAACAAATAAAGAAATAAAGAAAGAAATTATGTGCCCGATATTGCCCAGTTATGCATCCGCTGGTGCAAACTTCAAAAAACGCCCCAAAATATTTCGTTTTTATTATTTTTATACTTACGCCTATACACAGAAACAGCTGTTTTGCCTCTAAGCTAAACATAGGTGAAACAATTTAGTTGAATATTGCATAATTCACTGTCTATCCGTTAAGTGCTTGCATTTTTAAGTTCATAAGAATAAAAAGAGCAATAAATAAAACGTTTACTAAATTCGAGTATAAAAAATCTGTAATATTGTAAAACAGACATTACCAACCATCTTGATTTTGGAATATTTTTAAAATCTAACTTCATGTTTCGTTTCACCCCTCTCGCAGTTTAAGGGTCAGAAAAATGGACCAAGGTTTTTCCTTCTTCTTTTTTTTTTTTCTTTTTAGGGACATTGATCTAAAACAGGCATCATAATTGTCCTATATATCTTATGTTTTGACGAAACGTTTTGTATGTCCTATGAAAGTCTTATTTTTGAGTTTGTCCTATATTTTTGTAGTTATAATAAAAAAATGTCTAAAAAATCGATTTTTTCTTAGCTTTGTATTTTAACTTTATATTTTATGATAAAATGGTTATTTTCTGCTGCGATATCTGATTATTTTCTGATGATTTTTCTTCACTTGACAAACTTATCTCTGTCTAATAAAAAAAAAATTACTCCCTCTGTCCCAAAATACTTCGTGTGTTTCTTATTTTTATTTCCCATTTCGTAAGCTTTTGATTTTTGCCGGAACTGTTTGTACCACTTTACCTACCCCCCCAAAGCACTATTTCACACCCCCCCCATCGCCCCCTGGGTTCCCCCCTTCGGGAAATAAATTATCGAAAAAATGGAAAAAATCAGAAATTTTTATTATTTTCGCCCCGTTTCAGAAACGAAAGCGAAAAATTTGAAGGTGGTCGGAAATGAGAGAGTACATTACCCTAAAGAAGAATCACCCATGAGAAATTTTTTTTATTTGTCGCAACCCACCAACAAAATTAAATATGTTTAGTGTCCGGCCAAGGGGGTGAATTTTTAAATTTCGATTAGATGGTCGCGAAACGATTTTAACGGGGGTTTTTTAGGTCGCTGATTTCGATTGTAAGGTCTATTTTTAAAAATTCAAGATGGCGGATCCAATATGACTGACCTTTTTTTAATAAATCGATTTTTTTTTCACTAAAACACGTAAATCGAGGGGTTATTGAGGCCGCTGATTTTAATTTTGAAATCGCTTTTTGAAAATTCAAGATGGCGGAACCAATATGGCCGACTTTTTCCAAAAATTAGACTTTTTTTTACATAAACACGTAATCGGGGGGTTATTGAGCACGCTGATTTTGATTTTGAGATCGGTTTTTTAAAATCCAAGATAGCGAATCCAATATGGCTAACCTTTTTTCAAAAATTCGATTTTTTTTTTCAAATTAACACATGTCGGGGGCGTTATTAGGGACGCTGGTTCCGAATCTGAGGTTAGTTTTTACAATAATTGAAGATGGCGGATCCAATATGGGGAAGATTCTGAAAAATAATTTTTTTTATTCAGTCAAATTCATGATTGGGCGTTATCGGTGAACGTCCGCCATATTGGATCCGTCATCTTGAATTTTTAAAAACCGACCCCAGAATCGAAATCGGTGTCCCCAATAACCCCCTCGACATGTGTTAATTTGAAAAAAAAAATCGAATTTTTGAAAAAAGGTTAGCCATATTGGATTCGCTATCTTGGATTTTAAAAAACCGATCTCAAAATCAAAATCAGCGTGCTCAATAACCCCCCGATTATGTGTTTATGTAAAAAAAATTCAATTTTTGGAAAAAGTCGGCCATATTGGTTCCGCCATCTTGAATTTTCAAAAAGCGATTTCAAAATTAAAATCAGCGGCCTCAATAACCCCTCGATTTACGTGTTTTAGTAAAAAAAAATCGATTTATTAAAAAAAGGTCAGTCATATTGGATCCGCCATCTTGAATTTTTAAAAATGGACCTTACAATCGAAATCAGCGACCTAAAAAACCCCCGTTACAATCGTTTCGCGACCATCTAATCGAAATTTAAAAATTCACCCCCTTGGCCGGACACTAAACATATTTAATTTTGTTGGTGGGTTGCGACAAATAAAAAAAATTTCTCATGGGTGATTCTTCTTTAGGGTAATGTACTCTCTCATTTCCGACCACCTTCAAATTTTTCGCTTTCGTTTCTGAAACGGGGCGAAAATAATAAAAATTTCTGATTTTTTCCATTTTTTCGATAATTTATTTCCCGAAGGGGGGAACCCAGGGGGCGATGGGGGGGTGTGAAATAGTGCTTTGGGGGGTAGGTAAAGTGGTACAAACAGTTCCGGCAAAAATCGAAAGCTTACGAAATAAGAAATAAAAATAAGAAATACACAAAGTATTTTAGGACAGAGGGAGTATAATTTTTCAAATTTCTTTATCAAAAAATTTTTATCCCCTCCTTTAAAAAAGAAAAGGAAAGGAAAGGAAAGGAAATTAAAGAGTTTTTGTTCTGCATTTGATCTATATTTCTCCAAAAAACCGTATAGTTTTTCAAGAAATGTCCTATTTTTTTTAAAGGAGGAACTGTGATGCCTGATCTTAAAGAAGCGATCCTGAGAATCGTATGAAGCTAAAGAAGTCATAAATAAAATAAATTCCATACATTTTTTATCAAATCATAGAAAGTAGGCTGCGGTGCCGTTAAGATTTTGAACGGAATCTGTTCGAAAATTAAAATCGGTTCAAAAGTTAATGGAATCGAAAAATAATTTTGATTCAAATTGAGCTGAAAAAAATCTTAATAAAAGCTTTTTACTATTAGTACATTTCTGGAAATATTGGAATCAGAATCGGAATCGGCACCACTGAAATATTTTCTAATTGGAATCAGAATGGCAAACTTAGAATTTTGTTCTCGAGTCGGAATCAAAATCAGAATCAGTCCGAAAAATATTGAAGAATCTTGGGAATCGGTATCGAAATCGGAACCGGAACCGCAGCTCTGGTAGAAAGTAAGACCGAAAGGCGAAAATTTCTACGAAAACAGGCAAAGTAATGGTTGCGATTGAGTTGTCATCGGATTATGTTGCCGACAAACGGGGTGGGAAAAAAATTAAAAGAAAAAAGTCGGAGATGGCCACCACCAAAAGTGGGGTATGGCCACCATGCGTCCTTTTCATGCAAATAACCGACATTGTCCAGTGAATAAAAATAAAGAACCGAATTAAAAACAAAAAGTGGGTCTACTCATTGTCCGATTTTTAAAAATTCTAAACAGAAGTAGATGCCGAAGAAAAGTATTTTAATTTCTAGATTTTGCAATTTGAACGTTTTGGAGATATAAAAGAAAGAAATTTTAAGTAATCAAATTTTTTTTTCCATTTTTTTGATAAGAATTTTAATAAAGATTGATAGGGGTGACGGTTCTCATAAACAAATTCGCAAAATAATGTATCACCGATGGTCACAGTACCCTCAATAAAAACATCAACCGTTTGGCATTGTTGTAAACACGTCCCTTTTTTTTTTTTTTTTCTATACCTGAAACAACTGCGAACATTTTTTTCCCTATAGGAGGTATATGGGATTTTGCTTTTTACCCGATATTTGGCGAAGGAATGGTGGTAGAAGACTAAATCTGTCGAATTTCGATGCGGCTCCCGAAAACGTGTCAGGGGCCGCGATCAAACTTAATTCGGACATCAGGTTTTCGAGAAAATCGCGATTCTTTTTTCCCCGGACTTTCATTCTAAGTTGATGCGATTCCGGTTTGATTTAACGCGTAGAGCGATTTTCGTAGTTGCCTCTTAAAAGAAAGGGGGGGTTCTCATTTGGTAGTAGGTATCGACCGTTTTCTTGGGTTGCGATTTCGTTAAAAAGTGAAAAAAAAAAGTGAAAAAAAATCGTCTTGAATTTTATATATATAGACTAGCCGCTACGGGCCGCTTCGCGGCCCTTCGCGTCTTGTGTTTGACGCCCTTTTAATTCGTAACCCTTTGCCGGCCATATTCCGAAAATTGATAATACCCCATTCCTCCCAAATATTATTTTTCTGTATTATATCTAAAGGGGTAAATGACTGGGTCAAAGGGACATTAAAAAAAAAAAAAAAAAAAGGTATGCGCCCGATATTGCTCAGTTATGCAACCGGTGATGCAAACTCAATTTAATTGTGTAACTTGTCTCCCAAATTTTCTTAAAATTATTTGAATCAATTAAGGAGTATTAGAGGTCGCTGATGCCGAATCTGAAATTACTTTTCACGTGGGGGGCACTGGTAATTCCCCAGAAAGCAAACGTTTTAAATTATCGGAAAAATAATATTGATATCGGTTTATATGTTTTCTTGCAACCTGATTTAAAATCCAACGTCGGATTTTACGTAGGGGAACGTGCGGCCCCCCAGAAAAACCACTTGACTTAAATTAATTGCCTCCTGGAAAATGAACTTGCCGAATTTTTCAAAAACCGATTATTTTTCAAGTAATGATAATTAAGAAAACTGAAAATTTTAAAATTTAATAGCCCTCCATATTTAATTTCAATTTTTTTCAAAATTTAGACTTCAGATTCAGAATTAGCAGTTCAAAAACCCCCCCATAATATTTAGTTTCTATTATTTTTAAACTTGTAAGTACTCCTCTACATAGAGATTGCTGTTTTTCCCCTTTTATTTATTTTTAAATTTCATAAGTTTCGCTCATAAGCTAAACATACGTGAAGCGATCTTGCTGAATATTACATAATTGGCTGTCCATTCGTTATTTACCTGCATTTTAAGTTCATAAGAATAAGAATAAGAATAAGAAGAGCAATAAAGAAAGCGTTTACAAAATTTTAATCTAATTAAAAAATAAATAAGATTTAAGATTTTAAATAAGATTTTACGAACCATCCGCCATGTTGAATTTTTTTTTTCCTTTTGACTTCATTCTTGGTTTCAGCAGTTCAAAATACCCCTAGTTGCATGGTTTTTACAGATTTTTAAGAAAATTAAAGCTCTTCAGGTTTCCAAAACTGATGGGTTCACACTATGTTGACCCATTAGTTTTGCAAATATCAATTCAAAATAATTAAGTGTTTTCAAGATAGATATGGTTATGATAAATTTAAAAAGTAGATAAATTGTAGATAAACTTAAAAGAAAAAAAAAAAAAAAAAAGAAAATAAGGGGAAAATGGACAAAAAGTACAGAAACTAAGGTCGGTTTTAGTCTTTTTGGATTCTCTTATCAGAGAGCATGCAAAGTTACATACGTAACAATAAATTTTCTGCAGAAGAGTTAGTTTACTCAAATCCAGTCTGCTAAGCTTGCTATAAGTTGTTAACTTGCATGCAAGTCATTAAATTTGTATAATTTTGCGCAAAATAGCATGTTCTCAAAACCTGTAATTTCATATCCCCTGAAAGGGTTTTAGAGGATACGAAGGTAAAGGTTTGTAATTAGACTCCTCTTTTGCAGCAAACTTTTTTTTTTACATGAAAAAGGAATTTTATAGAAATTATCTTTTTAAGAGAGTTGGGAACTAAACAAATTAAAAATTTGTTGCATTACTCGGCCACACTAAAATTTGACTTTCTGCTATGTAAGTTTTCAAGCTATTTGGGTTTGGTCTCGAATACCCAAATCAGCGGCTTTCAAGCTCACTGGAAGGTACGACGAATCAGTGTTCCCTACAACAGAGTGAGATTTTCTGGGAGGGAGGGGGGACGCCTGACCCTATTCAGGCTATATAATTTTTAAAACTCTAGGAGGGGCTATTCTGCTTCCTGCCCCCACTCCTAGATCCCCCCGTGAAATTCCTAAATCTGCTTCATTGGTGTCAAAATGATCAAGCGTACTCTAAAATCACTGGCTTTTGAAACGTGTCTGAAACGTAAAAATGTCCGCCCTCTGAAACCTTTAAACGTTCCTGAAACTTTTCTATACTCTCCTGAAATATAATATGGTTTACAGGCGGACATTTTACCGCTCCTGAAGCGTTCTGGAAAGAAAGGGGATTGTAGAGGCTAATGCCCAGTGATCATAGAATATACTTCGCAAGGTGTCGTGGAGGTCAAAGCCCGGGTGTAACATCTATTTTAAACAATCTGAATGTCTAGGGTAAAAAAAAAAAATTTTATCACTCCGGGCGGAAAATGGGCGTTTCCGCCCGCTTTGAAAACGAAAAATTTCATTTTCCGCCCTCGTGATAAAAAATATCTTACAAATCAGGCACGGAGGTGGGCAATACGCATGATATGCAACTATTCAAAAATAAAAAGAAGTTTATATTGCAAATCTTATGATAAAGGTTACCAAAAATATCTGATAAACAAATAAAAAATAAAAGGTTCGAAGGACTTCGGCTCCTTAACTTTCATTATAAAAGTTGACCCAAAAACTTAATTTTTAAGGAGGCAACAAACAATTTTTCGACGAAAACTTGAGATTTCCCGCATTTTTTGAATTTTATTTATTTATTTACTTATTTATTTATTTATTCAATTATTTATTTATTTACTTATTTTTCTCCTGGATTTTTATTCTAAAGTGAAAGGCCTGCCATGCGATTTCAAAGCAGGTAGAGGGAATTGTGATGTATTGTCATGAAGACGTGACGTTAAAAGAAGGGTGGGTTGTTGTTTTTAAACCCTTACCTCCGTCTTTGTTAAAAAAAAAAAAAAAAAGTGAGTGGACAAAAATGTATTGTTAAAAGGGAAGTGGGTCGTGGGTTTTCAACGCCAATGCTTGTCTTTTTTGGTTAAAAAACAAAGTGAAAAAAAATTTATTGTTAAAAGAGGTAAGGGTCGTGTGTTTTCAGCGCCAATACCTGTCTTCTTTGGTTAAAAAACAAAGTGAAAAAAAAAATTATTGTTAAAAGGGGCGAGGGTAGTGGGTTTTCAGCGCCAATACCTGTGTTCTTTGGTTAAAAAAAAAAAGTGGGAAAAAATTCCTTGTTAAAAGGGGCGAGGGTCGTGGGTTTTCAGCGCCAATACCTGTCTTCTTATGTTTTAAAACTGAGCAGAATTTTTTGGTCTTCTCTTTTATATATATAGAAGATTACGTCGGGGAACATGCAATACCATTGTTAAGATGGGCCGAAATAAATAGTGTGCCATGCAATATAAAAGGGGACTACATGTACTGAAAGAAATTTGCCATGGCGCTGTGGGGAGAAGAGTTAAAAAACAGAAACAACGCAGGGGAAGAAAAAGTGAACAAACTTGGAAATTTGACCACCCCCGTTGACTCCACAAAAATTAAATTTTATTGTTCATGGACTTAAAAGAAGGATCATGGAGAATGAAAAGCTGAATGATGATAGCCCTACATTACTTGCCAGACTAGCTAAGGTTCCATCTTACATAGGCGAGAAAATTAGTACCGTAAATCGACAGTCACGGAAAAAGCCGAAAAAGTTAATTGGGTTGTAATGTTTAACATTTTTTTCATTTACTTCCTTAATAGTGTTTACAACACAAAAGCTGCAAAAGAAAAAAATTGTCCGTCGAGGCCGATTTTGAAAAGGTCTCGACGGGTATCTCAAATTCTGAAATTTGGATTTCCTGAAAGTTCAAAATTCTGCTATCGTTATTACGAGTGGAGCATTTTATTTTACTGCTCACTTCACGGACTCTACCAATTGTGCATTTTACGCTGCGAGTAATGCTGTTGTGCATTACTTCTTTACGTTTATTTGTGAATTAAACGTAAAAAAGGAGTAAAAATTGATCTCAACCTTTTTGTTTTTAGTTTTAACGAACCTTAAATTGTTTCCAACTAGTTTTCATTCGCTTAATGAAGAGATTTGTAAGAGTTTCCTGTTGCAAGATAGGAACAGCGGGAAGTGAATCCCCCCGCTGTGGGTAAGGCGTGTTGTGCCTCAGGCCAAGTTTGCTGCATAAGAAAACTTTCAAAAAGAAAATTTTTTTTTTTTTTTTTTTTTTTTTTTTTTTTTTTTTTTTTTTTTGGCTTCAGCAATTATTTAAATAGACTAATGGGATATTTAATTGAATTATTTGAACAGACTAATTATGGAAGAAATTTTAATTTTTCGGTCTTCGGAAAAAAATTTCAAGCGATATTTTGTATTGCATGCATGTAATGCGGGTTGCCTGCACCATACTGAGCACTTAAGCGTTTTAACAACGGATCTATGAAGGGCTAAGTTAAATTTTGTATAAATTACACAAAAATAAAGTTTCTTTTTTACATTTATTTTGTAAAATACAATTGAAAATTTTTAATTTTTTTAACAAATATTTTTTTAATTTTCCATAATTGAAAATGTTTGGGGATACTTATCGAGGCTAGTTTACGTCAATGGGAAGCAGAAAAACACCAAAGAAAAACTTAAAAATTCAACTTTAGAGTTTTGGCAATACAAAAACGGACAGTTGAAAAAATACCTATCTTTTTTGTGTTACTGCAAAAACTATCTATCGTATATAGCAATGACCATTTAAATAGATCGTTTATAAGTCGTCAAAAAAGGATAGTATATTTTTTCAACTGTCCGAAAAAAGATGGGTAGTTTTTGTACTGCTAAAAAAAAAAAATAGGTACTTTTTCTTCGGAGCAGTCGAAATGTCTCCCGGAAAAATTCGATTTTAGATTGCTGGAAAAAAATTCCGCAAGATTATATTCGAAAATTGTATTCATCTATCCCATCCTGGATTTTTGAAATGATTCAGAAAAACGGAGGAAGCACTCTATTTGTTTTAGCAATAATTTCTTTTTTTTTTTTAATCGTAGCCTTAATTAAATGTCGAGTTAAAAATATTGGAATCCTGTGTTGAAAAGAATCCTAAGATGAAATGCCTATATACGCTATTGATAAATGATATAAACAATGATAAGATTGAACGGACAAAAACGCTGAGTTTGTGATGTTGGAAATTTTTGGATGTATTAGTCATATTGTGAAACCTTTATTATGAATATACGATTTAGTTAGTTTAACTTAAACTTCGGAAGTGTTCGTTACTTTAACTTTCCTCCTATAATCTTAACAAAAAAATCTTAGAAAAACAATTTTTTAATTGAAGCTTTGCTTAAGAAAGCTAAAATCTACAGAAAATAAAGCTTTTTCGTTATTTATTAATATGGACTGATTTTGTTCCTTTTTTTTTTTTTTTTTTTTTTTTTGGAAATTTACTCAATCACATGTTTCGGTTATGAATGTTTTCGATTGACAGAGGTTAAATAATTCTGCTTTTGGTCCTCATTACTTAGCCAGTCTGACATCACTGAGAAAATCAAGACTACAAGTGTAAATAAAAAAATAGTAATATTTTTAAAGACTACTAAAATTAAAAATTAGTTTAATTGTGTCTAAACTAAACAAGGAAAATGGATAACGAAAACGAGAAAAAATTATTAAAAGAGGTAAGCTTAACCGTTTTGATTAAACACCAATTCCCAGTGGGGAAAAAATGGTGTTTAACTGAAAAAGTTAATAAAATAAAATTGCTTAAGTTGCTCAATTCACTATGCAGCTCTTTTGGGGGGGGGGGGGGAAGAAAAGTCCGAATTTTTGTAAAAATAAATTAGCAAAAGGGCGAAATACCTAAAATTAGTTTTTCAATTATGAATTAATAACTTTTAAATCAATCCAAAAATTTTAACGCCTATTTTAAAGAAATCAAAGTTTAATTTTTTAAGCACATACGCCCTGCCTCCATTGGATAATTAATTTGGGGGTACAATTAATTCTACCACCGGAAATGCTGCGCATTTTTGGACTTTTTTCTTCTGCTACCATTTTTTTTTTTTTTTCATTTTTATTATTTTTAAATGTTCTAAAAAATAATCAAAACAATAAAAAAAAAATGGTAGCAGAAGAAAAAGTCGAAAAACATGCAGCATACAATTAATTTCACCCTTCGGTAAATTGGCCAATGGAGACAGGTCAATAAACTTGGCAACTTGGGGCAAATATTTTACAGTCACGAAAAAGGGATGCATAAGTTATAGGCCTATAAAAATTATGTATAAAATAAATAAAAAATTGGACAAATGTAAAAAATGCATAAATAATGTATAAGCAACTTAACTTTTTTTTACCGAAAAAATTTTTTTTTTCATCCTCCAGTATAATTATGCATAAATAAATATGCAAAAAATGGAAAAAATTAAAAAAGTAGCCTGCAATATTTATGCTGCTTCTCCATTATGGCTCAAAATTAATTTTTCAAATTAATTTTATAAAATTATTGGGAATAATGCTTTTATTTTACTAATCGAACATGAGGATGACTTAAAAAAGAATAAAAAATCTGTAAAAAATAAATATGTTAGGGTCAAGTGGGGGAAAAAAAAGCCAATTTTTGAAAATTATGAATAACGTAGCAATTAATGTTTTAAAAAAATTTTTTTTCCGGTACAAAGTTCTAATTTTATATCTAGCTTATGTTTCAAAAGCAAATATGCGTCTGTTTAACGAAATATGGTCAAAATCTCCGAAAAATGCTGCCTTTTTTTTACCCGCAAAGTGGGGCAAAAACGAGCCAAACATGAGGTAATAACGTGACACCCGCGAAATTAACACCACATCGAGTTTTAGAAAATTTTTTTCGCGGTACAAGGCAAGATAATATTATTATGAAATGGTATTTTGCCGTAATAAAGCGTTTACCTTTCCCAAAAGCACTTTTTTCGTCATCTTTCACAATTTTCACCAAACCAAAACATTGCACTCAATATGGCGTCGATTTTTTCCGAACATGCAAAGTGCCATATATCGAATGGCTTTTTTTTACCCGTGATGGTGTCTCGTTTTTACCCCACAACTTTAAAGCTATATAACTCGTGCTAAAATCAGTTATTTGTAAATTTCGAACCACATAATGATTCCTCAGTCATTATTGTTTATTTACGTTCCGTAATATTTTCACCTGTTTTGTTTTTTTTTCGAATAAAATGTAATTTTAAAACAAGTGTCAACAATTGCTTTTTAAAAACAAAGCCGAATGTTTAAGAAATAATTTTTTTTACCTAAAAATATAGGAGGAAATGAAAATTTCTTAACGACATAGCGAAATATAAGCTTCAAACTATTATCATGAATTTTTCGGAACTTTAAAGATCTGTCATTAATCCAATATTCAAGTGTCTTTTTTTTACCTCAAATTTTCAATGGCCGTTTTTTCCCCCACTTGACCCTATGAAAAAAGAAAGAAAAAGTGCACAATTTCCGGTAGTTTTATAAAATTAATTTTGTAAAATTAATTTAGGACCATAATGGAGAAGCAGCATTACAAATTTTCCTGCTTTACAATTTAAAAAAATTATATGCATATACATATTATGCATATCCGTATTTTCATGTGAAAAAAATTATGCATAAAATTTGTATGAATTATTCATTCAAATTGAAATGCTTAAAAAAAACATACATACACTTTCCAAAAGTTATGCATCCAAATTTTTGAATAAATGATGCAAAAATAATACATATTTTATGTCAATTTTTTGCATTCATTTTTGCAAAAATTTTATACACTTTTCGAATCACTTTTTCGTGCAGGTTGTCATTTGGTGTTACACTTTTTAATCATTTACTACATTCTGGTCCTGGGAAAAATACTTTTATACGATTGTTCCTAATTCTAAAACCAGGTCCGATTTATATTTCAGGAAGTACATAACGATTCTACATTGTTTCCATCTTCTAACGACAAAGACCCTATCCCGAAAATTGACTTAGGCGAGAGGATTTTTTACGAGCTGTCAGCAGACACAACCGTGCTTTTAAAAGACGGTAAACATTTGAAATTTAACAAAGCAATGCTTTGCTCCAAAACGAACAATCCTGTTTTGTTTCAAGTGTTTTACGGAGAACTTCAAGTCGAAACAACGAACATCGAAGACATCGATCACGACCATTTTAAATTATTTCTCGATTGCGTCATGGGATACACACCGATTTCCGATCATTTTCTTCAAATATTTCCCATTTTGGACAAATATTTAATGGAGGATACGATCGATCAATGTTTAAAAGATTTGCAACTGACAATGGACGAAAAAATATGTGAAATTCTAAATTTAGCGACATTCCACCAACATACAAAATTCATAGAGAAAATAACCGAATTCATAAGTTCCCACTACAATATTTATAAATTTTTCGAAAATGAAAATTATTTACATTTGTTGAGTCCAGACTCAGTCACGGCGATATTGTCTTTAGTAACTTTAGATTCGTATTTATTAAATTGTTTGCTAAGCTGGGGGAAGAATTATTTAAAAGAATTTAATGATACCGAGTTAACTCTAAAAAGTTTTTTCGAAAAACATGATTTGCTAAAATTCTTTAAATTCGAATATTTTGAAACGTTGTCATCGCTGATTGAATTTTACCTTTCGGAAAATGGCATATTTTCTTCTCGTGACATATTAATTCATATTCACAATTCAAATCTTTCAGTTCAAGAAAAAGGCGAATGGAGGAAAGTAGAAAAAAACGGAGTGATCATTGATAAAGCTAAGGTGTCTCCAATTAATGTCGGAGCGGAAGAAATTGTGCCATTTCAATTAGAAAAAAATAAAGTAGTTTTTTATGAAAACAGTGGAAATGCTGAGAAAATGACATTGACGGTAAAGTTTTTTAGGAACGACATGAACGTTGGGGAATTGGAGCCTTTAACATTCAAAAATTGTGAAGATTTCACTTACGTATCACTTCATATTAGAAAGGAACGTATTGTATTGAGCAATCCTTTAGTTTTACAATTCACATGGACATTTTTATATGAATGTCGAGTGTTTTTGACCAAGCAAACTACCGGAATGTGCTTCAGTAAAAATTTTCGTCATAGAGAATTATAAAATAAAAAAATGAACTTAATTTATTCCTTATTAAGTTTGAATCCAGTTGTTGGAAAGTGACCAAATACCTCCAAAATTTTAATTATTTTCTATGGGTTGCATGCACTAACATCATGCATATAGACACAAAAACAATTTAAGGAAAACAAAAAATTAATTAAATTAAAACGAACATAGGCCGTATTGACAAAAAATGATAAATTTTGAAAAAAAAAAAAAAATGAAAGAAAATTTGCAAATATTATGCTTATTCAACTTTTTTTCCCCTATTTTTTGCATATTTATTTATTCATAATTTATGCATACTTATTGACGCATAATTTATGCATAATTATATTGGTGGATAAAAAAAAAAAAAACATTCTGTAAAAAATTTAAGTTGTTTATCCATAATTTATGCACATTTTACGTACGTCCAATTTTTTGTAAAATTCATATACGATTTTTATATTATTTATGCATATCGCTTTATTACAAATAAATTTATTTGTAATAAAAAAATCTACAGTTAAAAATTTATTTTAAAAAATATTTTGAATCAAAAACTCTTGAGTAAAGGAAAAATTGCGAACCCGCTGAGGGCTTGTGAAATTTTTTAAAAAAATTGCGGCCTTACATTTTCTACAAAAAAAAAAAGAAAAAAAAATTGTCAAATTGTTTTTTTTTAAAACCAAAAATTCTTAGAGGCCCCTAAATTAAAAAAAAAAAATCCGCAAGATTACATTCAAAAATTGAATTCCTCTATCCCAGTCCGGATATTTGAAGTGATTCAGAAAAATGGAGGAAGCACTCATTATTAGCAATCATTTGGGTTCTTTTTTAAGTAATTTTTTTTTTAAATCGAGGTCTTAATCAAATGTCGAGTTAAAAAATCTTAGAAAATCAATTTTAATTTTTTCCAATTGAAGCTTTGCGTAAGAAAACTAAAATCTACAGAAAATAAAGCTTTTTCATTATTTATTATTATGCATTGATTTTCTTCCTTTTTTTTTCCTTTTTTTGAAAATTTACATCTACAAATAAAAAAAAAAGGTTGGTCAAACTCATGTGTCACGGAGTGTATCCGGTACCCGTCTTTAAGGGTGGCCATTTGGCCAACCACTGCCCAATCACATGTTTAGGTTATGAATGTGTCCGATTGACAGGGGTTCAATAGCCCTGTTTAAGGCCTGCTTCTAGTTCGCATTACTTAGTCCGACATCACCGAGAAAAACAAGACTACACGTGTTATTTGAAAAAGTAATATTTTAAAGGACGATCTCAAATTAAAAATTAGTCTGATTGCGCCTAAACAAGGAAAATGGATAATGAAAAGGAGACAATATTACCAAAAGAGGTAAGCTTAACCTTTTTAATTAAACACCAATCCCAAGTGGGAAAAAAAAGACATTTTTAAAGTATTGAACCCAGGAATTTCAACTACTAGTGATTGAACGAATTAAGAAAAAAAATAATAATGAAAATATTTTTAAGACAGAAATTAAATTCGATTTTTTTTTTTTTTCGTTAAATTCTTAGCAAAAATTGCATTTTAATCAATTTGGAACTTCATAAACTTAACCAGATTAGCTTAATTTTTAAACTTTCGCTAAACAGAGAGGAAATCCTTTCTTAAAATAATGACATTCTGGTAAAAAAGAAGCCTCTAAAATTGATGATAGAGAAAGCCGAAATGGCCGTATGATGTTTAATAATTAAATCAATAAAAAAGGCTAAAACGAAGATAAAAGTACAATTTAATTTTGTAAACGTATATAATAGCCTTTAGACTCCTATATCAAGAAAGAAAAAAAAATTGGAGTTCATTAATTCATTTTTACAAAAAAAATTGTATCAGACTAAAAAAAAAAAAATTAATGAAATAAAGTTGCTTAAGTTGCACAATTACCTAACTACGCAACTCCTTTTGAAAAAAAAGATAGAAAGAAAAAAAAAAAAAAAAAAAAAAAGTCCAATTTTTGTAAAAATGAATCAGCAAAAGGGCGAAATACGTAAAATTTTGTTTTTCAATTATGAATAGGAAATCAATCCAAAAAAAATTTTAATGTCTAATGTCTATTGCCTATTTCAAAGGAATTAAAATTTTAATTTTTTATGCACATAAACTTGACAACGTGGAGCAGATATTTTACACAGTAAAAAATGATATGTCAAAATCAACACAAGTAGGTTCACATAACTCTTATGTTGTTTTTGTTTATGTTTATGTTTATGTTTACCTTTTGGGAAAAACAACAGAAAACATTTATGTGGACCGTTCAGAACATACGTAATATTTTTTACTGTGTACTGTTACGAAAAAAAGGAATGCATAAATTATATAAAAATCATGTACGTATAAAATATAACAAAAATTGGACATACATAAAAATGCATAAATAATGTATAAAAAACTTATAACTTTTTTACCGGAATTTTTTTTTTTTTTTTTTTCATTCTAATTATTAATTAGGCATAAATAAGGCCGCTATTTCACGATGACGCAAATTACAGTAACATGTTACGACAACATGTTGTTCAACATTGGAAAATATAATATAATACTACCAACATGTTTTTATGTTGCAAAATGTTACCGACATGCTCAACGTAGCTTCTATGCTGCAACAAGTTGCAACATGTTTCTGATGTTTGCCGTTACATGTTTTATCGTGAAATATCAGTCTAAATATTTAAACAGCTTAACAAGTATAATATTTACAAATATTCCTGCTTTACGATTTAAAAAAATTATATGCATAAATTTTGCAAGAATTATTCATTCAAATTGAAATGCTTAAAAAAAACGTACATAAACTTTGCAAAAATTGTGTATGTCCAATTTTTTGGTCAATGTCAAATTTATGTATAAACGATGTAAAAATACCACATATTTTACGTAAATTTTCTACATTTATTTTGCAAAAATTTTATACATTTTTTCTCACTTTTTCGTGCTGGGTGTCATTTGGTGCAACATTTTTTATTTATTTACTACATTCAAGTCATAGGTAAAATACTTTTAAGTCTATTTCCTAATTCTAAAACCAAGTCCAATTTGTATTTCAGGAACTACATGACGATTCCACGTCGGATCCATCTTCTAACGACAAAAACCCTATCCCGAAAATCGATTTAAGCGAGAGAATATTTTACGATTTGTCAGCAGACACAACCGTACTTTTAAAAGACGATACGCATTTGAAATTTAACAAAGCAATGCTTTGCTCCAAAACAAGCAATCCTATTTTGTTTCAAATGTTTTACGGAGAACTTCAAGTCGAAACAACGAAGATCGAAGACATCGATCACGATAATTTTAAATTATTTCTCGATTGCGTCATGGGATACAAACCGATTTCCGATCATTTTCTTCAAATATTTCCCATTTTGGACAAATATTTAATGGAGGATGCGATCGATCAATGTTTAAAAGACTTGCAACTGACAATGGACGAAAAAATATGTGAAATTCTAAATTTAGCGACATTCCACCAACATACAAAATTCATAGAGAAAATAACCGAATTCATAAGTTCCCACTACAATATTTATAAATTTTTCGAAAAAGAAAATTATTTGCATTTGTTAAGTCCAGACTCAGTCAAGGCAATATTGTCATTAGTAACTTTAGATTCGTATTTATTAAATCGTTTGGTAAGCTGGGGGAAGAATTACTTGAAAGAAGTTGACACCGAGTTAACTCTAAAAACGTTTTTCGAAAAACATGATTTGCTAAAATTCTTTAAATTCGAATCTTTTGAAACGTTGTCATCTCTGCTTAAATTTTACCATTCGGAAAATGGCATATTTTCTCTTCAAGACATATTAATTCTTATTCAAAATTCAGCTCAAGAAAAAGGCGAATGGAGGAAAATTGAAAAAAACGAAGTGATAATAGATGAAGTTGAGTTATCTCCAACTGATGTCAGTATGCAAGAAAATGTGCCCATTTCAATAGAAAAAAGTAAAGTAGTTTATTATGAGAACTGTGAAAATGCCAAAAAAATTCAGCTTCAAATAAGGTTTTTTTGCGGCGAGACCGAAGTTTATGATGCGGGGCCTTTCATATTGGAAAATTTGGATAGGTCCTCTTCTGCATTAAGCAAAGTTAAAACAGATCTTATTGCATCGGACACTCATATAGTAATACAATTCAAATGGACATTTTTATATGAATGTCGAGTGTTTTTGACCAAGCAACCTACCGGAGTGTGCTTTAGTAAAAATTTTCCTAATAATAAAATAATACATTGTAAAAGAAATGAACTTAACGAATTTATTCAAATTGACGACACGAACGATGGCGCTCCAAGTTGATTTTTTGGTGAACTATAATATAACCAGGATATTGTGTAAACATTATAGAGAAACCAAGCGTATTTTTATTTAATTTTTTTCCCCATTAAAAATGAATCAATGTTTTCAACACACACAAAAAAAAAAAAAAAAAAAAAAAAAAAAAAAAAAGAAAGTCCATTAAGTTATACAAGAATTCTCCAAAGCCAGTATCATCGGGCAGTCCCATAAAAATGTTCTTTAAAAAAAGAGTTATTGTCCTAAAAAAATGCTTAGAGCTAAAAGTTTTGTTTGAAAATAAAAACACTTATGAAGAAGTGCCCGTAAAGCTTAAATGTCTCCCGGAAAAATTTGATTTCAGATCGTTTTGCATCGGTTTTTCTTACGGGAAAAAGAGAGCATATCAAATTTTAGTGTAGACAACCCCCATTGCATTCATGCAATGAAAAATATTGCGCAAAAATTTGTTTTCTTCATCAAAATAATCGAAAAAATTTCGATTGTTTTTTTTTTTTTTTTTTTTTTTCGCGTGAAAAATTTATATAAATAAATACATAAAAAAAAAAAAAAAAAAAAAAAAGGTTGGTCTAACTCATGTGTCACGGAGTGTATACGGTACCCGTCTTTAAGGATGGACAACCACTGTCCAATCACATGCTTAGGTTATGAATGTGTTCGATTGACAGGGGTTCAATAGCCCTCAGTCAGTCCTGCATCACACAAAAAAACAAGACTATACGTGTTAATTAAAAAAAGTAATATTTTTAGGGATGATCTCAAATTAAAAATAAGTTTGATTGCGCCTTAACAAGGAAAATGGATAATGAAAATGAGACAAAATTACCAAAAGAGGTAAGCTTAACCGTTTTAATTAAACACCAATCCCCAGTGAAGGGAAAAAAAAAAGACACTTTTCAAGTATTAAACCCAGGAATTTCAACTACCTAGTGATTGAACGAATTAAGAAAGAAATAATGAAAATATTTTTAAGGCAGAAAAATTAAATGCGATTTTTTTTTCGTTTAATTCTTAGCAAAAAATTGCATTTTAATCAATTTGGAACTTCATAAACTTAACCAGATTAGGTTAATCTTTAAAAAACGTTCGCTACACAGAGAAGAAATAATTTCTTAAAATAATGACATTCTGGTCAGAAAGAAGCCTCTAAAATTCACTGATGATAGCGAAAGCCGAAATGGCCATATGATGTTTAATAATCCAATCAATAAAAAAGGCTAAAACGAAGATAAAAGTATTTAATTTCATAAACGTATACGATAGCCTTTAGACGCTCAAATCAAGAAAGGAAAAAAATTGGAGTTCATTAATTCATTTTTACAAAAAAAAAAAAAATTGTATTTAAATGAAAAAATTAATGAAATAAAGTTGTTAAAGTTGCTCAATTGACTATGCAGCTCCTTTTGAAAAAAAAAAAAAAAAAAAAAAGAAAATAAGACCAATTTTTGTAAAAATAAATCAGGAAAAAAAACGAAATACCTAATAATTTGTTTTTCAATTATGAATTGATAACTTTTAAATCAATCCAAAAAAAATTTTAATGCCTATTGCCTATTTTAAAAGAATTAAAATTTTAATTTTTTTATGCACATAAACTTGACACCGTAGAGCAAATATTTTACGGTTACGATAAAAGGAATGCATAAATTATATAAAATTAATGTATAAAATATAACAAAAATTGGACATACATAAAAATGCACAAATAATGTATCAAGAGCTTAAAAAATTTTTACCTGAAATTTTTTTCTCACCCTAATTATTAATTATCTACCTATATAATAAAACCCCTCCGTTTGTCCGCGTTTGTCCGCGTTTGTCCGCAGACAAGCTAATTTTAACGAATTTGACGAAAAAATACATAAAGTTTTAGTTGACTAAAAAATGTAGCATTTTTGTCGACAGACAAAAAAGAAAAAAAAAAAATTAGTTAGGATCATCAGATCAGACAAAAAAAAGTTTGACGAATTTGACGAAAAAATTGATAAAAAGTTTTAGTTGCCTAAAAAATGTACCATTTTTGTCCACAGACAAAAAAAAAAAAAAAAAAAAAAAAAATAGTCGCATTAGACAAATAAAATTGTGACGAATAAAAGGTGAAGTTTCCCTGTCTGTACTCAGGAATTTTTTTTCTATATTTTTTTTCTATTCCAAAACCCGTTTGGTAATATTCCAAAAAAAAGTGGTCAAATTTAAAAAATTATTTATGGTAATATTTCGAAAAAAAATTAGTAAAATCCGAAAAAAGAGGTGGTAAAATTCCAAAAATTATTTGGTAAGATTTTGAAAAAAATAATTGGTAAAATTGCAAAAAAATTTTACCAAGGGCCGACGGGAAAAACAGTCGACATAGAAAAGAGTCGAAAAAGTCTCTGGACCCTTTTCCATTTCGGCCCTTTTCATAAACCCCGAGACAAAACGTAAACAGTGAACAACTTCTGACATTGGGTGATCCAAACGGAATGCATATCTAAGTTTCGAGTAACTTCTCTAACTTTTTAAAACGTTTTTTGAAATGAACCACCCTAATGGTGTACACAGTCACATATATTCGCATTCTTAAAATGCAAAAGAAATAAAAATGCGGAATCTAAAAAGCAGACGGTAAAAATTTTTAAAAAATTAAACTTTTTTTTTGGGCGGAAAAAAATGAAGTATTTAACGTTTTTGCGTTTTTCTACATTACTTTAGGCTAGACGCGAAGGGGCCGCGAAGCGGCCCCGAAGCGGCTAGTGCATAAATAAAGCCGCTATTTCACGATGACGCAAAGTACAGTAACAACATGTTGCAGCGTTAGAAACGTGTTATTAACGAGTTGTTTTTTTTGCTTTTTTATGCATTTTTTTGTATTCATTAGAAAATGAATAATAATATAAATGCAACCAACATGTTTCTATGTTGCAAAATGTTGCCGACATGTTCATCATGGCTACTATGTTGTAACAAGTTGCAACATGTTTCGGAGTTGGAACATGTTCAGCAACATGTTGCCGCCACATGTTTCACCGTGAAATTTCAGCCAAAATAAGTAAAAAAAAAATGTAAAAAAGTTTTACAAATATTCCTGCGTTATGATTTTAAAAAATTATATGCATAAATTATGCAAACATTATGCATATCCAGATGTCAATGTGAAAAAAAAAACTATGTTAAAATTTTGTATGAATTATTCAGTGAAATTGAAATGCTTAAAAAAATGTACATAAACTTCGCAAAAATTATGCATGTCCAATTTTTTGGTCAATGTCAAATTTTCGTATAAACGATGCAAAAATAATAAATATTTTATGTTAATTTTTTGCATTTATTTTTCAAAACTTTCATACGCTTTTTGCATCACTTTTTCGTGCGAGCTGTTATTTGGTGCAACATTTTTTATTCATTTACTACATTCATGTCCTGGGTAAAATACTTTAGTAAAGTCTAGTTTCTAATTCTAAAACCAACTCCAATTTATATTTCAGGAACTACATGACGATTCCACGTCGGTTCCATCACCTAACGACAAGAATCCTACCCCGAAAATCGATTTAAGCGAGAGACTTTTTTACGAGCTGTCAGCAGACACAACCGTACTTTTAAAAGACGGGAAACAATTGAAATTTTGCAAAGTAATGCTTTGCTCCAAAACAAACAATCCTGTTTTGTTTCAAATGTTTTACGGAGAACTTCAAGTCGAAACAACGAAGATCGAAGACATCGATCACGATACTTTTAAATTATTTCTCGATTGCGTCATGGGATACAAACCGATTTCCGTTCATTTTCTTGCAATATTTCCAATTTTGGACAAATATTTAATGGAGGATACGATCGATCAATGTTTAAATGATTTGCAACTGACAATGGACGAAAAAATATGTGAAATTTTAAATTTAGCAACATTCCACCAACATCCGAAATTCATAGAGACAATAACAAAATTCATAAATTCTCACTATAACATTTATAAATTTTTCGAAAACGAAAATTATTTACATTTGTTAAGTCCAGACTCAGTCAAGACAATACTGTCTTTAGTAACTTTAGATTCGTATTTATTGAATTGTTTGCTAAGCTGGGGGGGAAATTATTTAAAAGAAGAAAATGATACCGATTTAACTCTTCGAAGTTTTTACGAAAAACATGATTTGCTAAAATTCTTTAAATTCGAATATTTTGAAACGCTGTCGTTGCTGATTGAATTTTCCCTTTCGGAAAATGGCATATTTTCTCCTCGTGACGTATTAGTTCATATTCACAAATCAAATCTTTCAACTCAAGAAAAAGGCGAATGGAGGAAAATAGAAAAAAACGGAGTGATCATTGATGAAGTTAAGGTGCCTCCAATTAATGTCGGCGAGGGAGAAATTGTGCCATTTCAATTTGAGAAAAATGAAGTCGTTTTTTATGAAAACAGTGGAAATGCTGAGAAAATGACATTTAAGGTAAAGTTTTTTAGGAACGACATAATCTTTAAGGAATTGGAGCCTTTAACATTCAAAAATTGTGAAGATTTCACTCATATAACTCTTAATATTAGAAAGGAACATATTCTATTGAGCAATCCTTTAGTTTTACAATTAACATGGACATTTTTATATGAATGTCGAGTGTTTTTGACCAAGCAACCTACCGGAATGTGCTTCAGTAAAAATTTTTGTCGTAAAGAATTATAAAATACATAAGACTTAATTTAACCCTTGTTAAGTTTGAATCCAGTTGTTGGAAAATGACCAAATACCTCCAAAATTTTAACTATTTTCTATGGGTTGCATGCATTAACATCATGCATATAGACACAAAAACAATTTAAGGAAAAAAAAAAATTTTTTAAATTAATTTAAAAAAAAAAGCATGAAAATTAACAGTTAAAAATCAAATAACTTTGAATAAAATTAATTAGTCATTTTCCAATACTGACTCAATTTTTTAATTTAAAACAAAAATTCTGAAATTAACCCCTTCTTTTTGTCAGCGAAGGTCACCGTTTTGTAAAACCCACCCCCTCCTAACGAGTTGACGTAATACTAAAAACGGCCTTCTCCAAAAAAGATAATTAGCATAAGCTGTCATTTTTTCTTCTTGTGCTGGGCAGTGTGACGTGTTACTATGACGTGAAAAAAGTCTAATCAAAATTTTATACAAAAAATAAATAAATAAATAAATAAATAAATAAATAAATCTAGTAAAAAAATGCTAACTTCACGAATTTACCAAGCAATGTTTCATTCAATTCCGATAAAATATGAACGTTATTTATATTTCCGAACGCGATTGCATATTTAAAATATCGAAATTAAAATAAATACAAAAAACATCGACTCAATGAATCAAAACGAAATAGACCGGCAGCCATTTTTAGAGAACGTTCACGAAACGAAACGATGCTGCCAACATTGCGGTTTGTTTACAAAATTCAAAATAACATTTCCGTCCGATTTTTTTTTTTCCTTTTTCGTCAATTAAATTCTTTAGACGTCTAAGCTTAGATTTAAATTAAGATTTTGAAATGTTGCAATCAATTAATTTTAATTACAGCGTAATTAAAACTAATACTTAGTCAAATTAAATGTTAAATAAACAAAAATTTAACTCTAAAAATTTTTGAACCGCCATATTGGATTTTGCGCATCATGTCTGCGCATGACGTATCCAAGGGCGTTCTCGATTCAGGCTCCCACCCTCAGTGTGGCTTCTAGTGCCGCAGAAGTCACATCGGGATTTTTTTTAAAAAAGTTTTTTATTTAATTTTATTTTTTTTTTAACTTTCAAATTATATTATTTTTAGTGCCGGTTTTGCTTTATTTTAATTTAATTTAATTTAAATTTACTTTTAGTGTTTTTTTTTAATTCACGGTTTTTTTTTTCAACTACATTTCAATTTTTTTTAATTTAATTTAATTTTTTTTTTTTTTTTAATAACGGCTTGGAGGTAAACCAGGAGGTTTAGCCTCCCATCGTAGAAGGCCTATGTATCGACCCAGCGACTGGCCTTGTGGTATTAGTTTTAAGGGTTTAGTGTTAAGTTCCCCCCGAATCGTTATACGTTAGGAGTCAGCTCCTCTCTTGGAGCTGCAGAGTTTATTAGGCTGTGCATTCTATTCGATTCGAGCATGGATTACGCGGGAGATAAGCTCCATTGTGAGAGTCTCCAGGGTTTTCAAAAGGATGACTGGGTGTAATACCGAAAGGCTCTCTCCGGCTCGACCTGATGGCATGGTACCGATGCGGCGGGCATTAACGGAGATCCTATTCGGAAGGCTTTCGGGCCTCTCCTGGAAATCCGAATTTTTTTTTTCATTTTTTTTTCATTTTTACATTTCTTATGAGCTCCATTATGAGAGTATCACAGATTATTAATTTTTTTCATTTTGAATTAAGATTAAAGCTTAAAATAAATTTTTTATTTCAATCATACCGCGGGAGATAAACTCCATTGTGAGGGTCTCCAAGCCCCCCCCCCCCCTTTTAATTTGCATTTTTTTTTCTTCTTTGATTTCAGGAGCAGCCACACAGCAGTCAGCAAGCTTCAAGGTCCAACGTCAGCCAAGGTCCAGGTCAGTCAAGGTTCAACGCAGTCAACAAGGTTTGAGTTTGGTAAAGGTCTGGCATTAACTGGTTTGAGTTTGGTAAAGGTTTGGCATGAACTGGTTGGAGTTTGGTAAAGGTCTGGCATGAACTCTTCAGGTTTGGTCTTGCTTTACAAAACCAAACTTCTTGTCTTTATCATCTTATCTTTTTACCCTCATTCATTTTTTACTTATTTATTTCCATCTAAAAAAATAATTTATGACCCGGTACGGCCTTTTACAACTTAAAAAAAAGACGTGTTTTAAATAACAGCAGCATAATTTAAAAAGCTGTTGGCTAGAGTTTTTTATAAGCGGTTAAGCGATTTACAAAAAAAAAAAAAAAAAAAAGATCGGATTCGTTTTACCGGTAAAGATTGTCGAAGAGTATAGATGACAATCTCGTCTTGTATGAATGTCCAATGCCGCACATTGTACATTTGTACAATCTTAATTTTAGTTTAGGTTAAGTTTAGTAAATAGTATTGTAAATTAGGATAGTATTGTAAACTGTTTTGTAAATTGTATAAAATGTTGTATTAGTTTTAGGCTGTATTAGTTTTAAGTTGTCAGCTTGAGGAGTAAAGTCTTCCTTACGTCATGCGGATCCAATGTCGTGCAGATCGATGTGAAAAGGACGTCATTTTTATGTCGCTCTGTACGGGGTTGGTGACTCGTGCCGTTTGGCGGATGTGATCCTTTGACGCTGGCTTGGGGGGACAACTCGGTCGGGCGCGGACTCCGAGTTTTCCCCCCAACCCGTGTGGGGTTTTTGGCTAGTCCCCCATCGGGCGCCTCCCCAGGTGGCGGATAGGGGAACGCTCTCCAAAATCGGGGAGTATGAGGATTTATTCCTCAGGCGGACCAAAACTAGCCACAACTTAATTTTTCTAATTTTTGGTCTTCATTTTTCAGGGAAAAGGGTAAAAAGAGGCAGTTTTGGGCTTTTCGACTGTGGAGCATGATCAAAAATTTTTATGTGGTAGAGGAAGAATGTTTTTTTCAAAGCTCAATTTTGACTGAACCGAACAGCGTCAGTTACGAAAATTGAACTTTGCGTGATGAAGAGTAGCTAAAATTTGATAATCAAAAAACCAGAAAAAAAGAAGAGAAACAGGGCAGGGCCACGCAAGTAATAAACTCTTTTTTTCGGTACTATGAAAATTGATATTCGGTAATATGAATATATTTTGCAAGGGAAATGGCGTTTATATCATCCGTTACACATTTTGGCTAAATATCCTGAAGGAACCGAAAATTATATTTCTATTTCCATGTTTAGCTAATGGGAATCAAAAAGGAAGAAGTATTTAAAGTTCAGTTTCCGACAATCTTACAAACAGCTAAAAAAAATTCAATGATCATTTTGGTCAGTTGAAAAAAAAATCGCTAATAATAAATGTAGATTAATTTAACAAAATGATTCTTGTCATAACATAACTCCCTGCGGGCGGATGTATCCTCGTGGATAAATTATCAGTTTTTTGTCTAAATAATGATTAATCGACCATAAATCGACTTGGATTTGCACATAAGTAGCCAGAAAAAGCTAATTTTTATATACGCGTATATAAAAACCATACTTAACCTTAACCTAAACCATACTTGACCTTAATTTGTTTACAACAAATTGTAAACAAATTTTGGACTAAAAATAAACATGTAATTTACAGAAACCAATTTTCCTATTCTGGTGGGCGGTGTTCTTTTTGGCGAAAATGTAAATCCTATGTTTAGCTTATGGGAGTATTATTACTTAATTAGAACATTAATTAGCGGCATTAAAATTATATTACTGATATAAATATAAATAAATAAATTACAAACTAATGTGATATAGCCAAATTTAAAAATTGTGAGCTGACATGTTTATCATATGACGAATTTTTTCCTCCCGTACCCAGCTTAAGGAGTTAAGATTAAATCAAACTTTCAGAAGCGAAATATGACAAAAAAATTTTATAAGCTATTAATTTTGATATCAATATAGGTTCTGTAACTTGTTATCTCAATTTTACTGCATTTTATACTTCAGTTTTAGTTTTTAGCGATTTCTGTAAGATTTCATTTAAAATATTGCTCTTTCTCCATAAGCTAAACATAGGCGGCTATATATTTTTTTTAGCTCTAACTGCCTATATGGATCATAGCGTATCAAAATATTACCGAAAAGACCAAAGAGTATCTTCGTCCCTAATGCTTCAAAGAATAAATATAATATTAAAAAAAAAATTTTCAAAAAAACTTTCTTTATTAAGTAAAAAGTAATAATAAAAAAAAGTAAAAAAAAAAAGTAATAAAAAAGTAAAAGTAATAAAAAGTAAAAGTAATAATAAAAAGAAAGTAATAAAAAGTAAAAAAAAAAAAAATAGGTTATAATAATAGACTCGAAAAGATTAATAAAAAAAAGAATTTTCAATCAATTATTATTTGTGCATATTTGCATATTATTTACTTGCTGCAATTATCTTTTTTCGTCTTGAAATTTGCACCACCGCAATTAATATTTGTCTTTTTAAAAATACGATCTTATCATTCTAATCAGAGATTTGTTACTATTTTGTCCTCCCTATCATGGTCCTATAAAAGCGTAAAAGCTATATCCTTGGGATCTGTTTGATTACACAAATCACAGAGGTAAGCTTTGGATCGTAAAAGCTATTTAATATTCATTTAAAAAAAAAAAAATTACTTTGAAAATTAATTTTAGGAGATATGAAAAGCTTCCTGATATCCCTGACCGCCTTTTTGGCGGTGCTGACCGCCACAACAGCAGAAGGTACAATTTTAAATTTTTTTAAAAAACTAATTCTTAAAATGACTACTTCCATTTTTGAACTTGGAAATTTTTTTTAGGACCTGCAAGAGTCACCTGCTATTTCAGCAACTGGGCTTATACCCGGCCGGACATAGGTGCTTATAACATAGAGGACATCCCTTATGACATGTGCACACATATAATTTACTCATTCATAGGAGTCAGCAACGTGACTTGGGGAGTACTCATTCTCGACGAAGAAGTGAGTGCAGTGTGATTCCAATTTTAAAAAAAAAATTTTACGAATTTCTCATGCTTTTAGTTTGATGTTACCAACGGCGGTTTCAACAAATTCATAGCGCTCAAGGAAAAAAACCCAAAACTTCATTTATCCGTCGCTATGGGAGGATGGGGAGAAGGAGGAAAAAAATATTCGCAAATGGTTACAGTCAAAGAACGAAGGGACTCTTTCATCGCCAGCGTTGTTGGTATGTTTCACTTTTTACAAGTCTCCATAGCCGAAGCCTGGCGCTATGTCCTATACCCCTTTCCGGAAAATAATTTTCCTAATACCTGCATATGGCAGGGTTAATTAGAAAAATTTATGCACCAATATTTCTTCCCCCTCCTGCAATCATGTCCGAACCGTTCATTTGCTTTATCTTTTCAGATTTCTTAAATCAGTACGGATTTGACGGATTAGACATCGATTGGGAATACCCTGGTGCGACGGATCGTGGTGGATCATACTCCGACAAACAAAATTTTTTCTTTTTCATTGAAGAATTAAGAAGGGCTTTTAATGCAGCGGGGAAAGGTTGGACTATCACAATGGCGGTTCCTGTTGCTAAATTCCGCCTTGATGAAGGTTACCATGTAATTGAGATCTGCGAGTAAGTAAAACTTATTATTTAAAAATGAAAAACATAAAACTAACAAACATAACAAACAGCAATGTGGATGCCATACATGCAATGACATATGATTTGAGAGGAAATTGGGCAGGATTTGCAGATGTCCACAGCCCAATGTACAAGCGGCCACATGATCAAGGAGGATATGAAAAACTCAACGATGTGAGTATTAAAACTCTTATTCTTAATCAGGTGCACCAAAATATTACGAATACACTACCAATTCATTTCTGTCCTCCTAATTGCAAGCAATCATTCACATTTCACATAAAATTTTTCTTCCAACTGAAAAATTGAAAGAATCATAGAAGCTAAATAACTTCCTTAAAATTTATTCATCTAAAAATAATATATCATAACCAAAGCCTCTGACAAAACTAGCATCCCCATACACAGCTGTGTAATCAATCATTACAAGCAGACAAAATAAAACATGCTAATAACAAGCTACAGGATGAAGCACGAATTTCTATGAAAACAATCTCAGTGCTTCAATTAAAGCTCAAGTTTATGAAATAAAGTTCAGGGTTCTGCTGACAAAAACAAAAGCAATTAAAAGGTAGAGACCTTAATATAGATACCATAACATCAAATCAGTGTCAGCAATATTCACCATAAAATTGCATCACGATTTTGCTAAATAAACACAGCATAATGTTATATTCATCAACTGAATACCTGAAACGTTTACCCTCTTTAGAAAAAACAAAACTTACCAATATTGAAGTCCTGTTGCTCGAAGTATCCAAAATTCCCCTGGTGCATGTGAAGCTTGCAAAATTCCCCTGTTTTCATGCTGAAGCCAATGGAATTCAAAACAAGACATTTATGAGCATTGAGTTATAGGCTGATATATTATTTCCAAAGTTGGTGATCCAAGTAACCAATCTGGTTTTAAACATTAATGATGAAATCAGCCTGAAACAATCAAAATTAAAAGTTAAAGATTAACTGCAATCTTGCAGGAAAAAGAGAAAAATATTTCTTACCAACTTTCAAGACAGAAATCCGTTAGTACCAGTCATACACCATAAACAGGCTGCTATATTAATTAACACAAGCTAACGATCAAGGCAAAGCACAAAAACTTTCCTTCAGTTGATTAACCACACATCAGTTGTTCAGCCTTAGACGTGACCAGTATTGCCTACATATCCTGAAACAAGATAAGACATTTTTTAGCATTATTATTCATAAAACAGGAAGCCAATGAAGCTTTTTATTTGTTGGCAAGATTTCTGTGGTTTTTTTCATTTCTGATGTCTCAATCGTACAGCTTTCTATCATAAATCATAATGGGCCTATGCAATAAAGTCAACTCGACAAATCAAACCTAACTATGTTAAGAAATCATATTATATACAAATCAGATAACTATATAGCTTCCAATTTATTGAAAGCAAATAGATGCAGATACAGATTCACTGGAGCTGTACTATTATTCAACTGGAAAGCATATTCTGAACTGTGCAGGACAGGACAAGAGTGGCTCAGCCCCTGATTGCAAATACTTTTTTCCAACGTACATTTTCCGTAATTTCTTCGTAAAAAGGTCTTTAACCTGATAGAAATTGTGTATCCCTAGCTTATCAGGCTCGGATCCTGGCCAAATGCATATTTATTAACACCGAATCCATTTAAACAAAGCACTCCGCCATTTGCAAAACCTTACCTCATTACCCCATGCCGTTTTGGTGTTCTTTTGTACCCATTTTTGATGCTTTATACCACAACTCCGGTCATTTTCGTTAATTAAAATTACTTTAATCTACAAACGATGATTATGTAAGCATTTTTAAACCAATTAAACGATTAATAATGACGAAATTACTCAACCCGAAGCGACAAGGACCAAACACGTACAAATCGCCACCGCCTTCGCGAAAACTGCCTACGTGTAAAATCCGAAAGAACAAAATGGCGGAACTATGGCGTCATCTATCGAGCGCGGGAATGACTAATTTTTGAAAATGGTTAGGTGAAAATTATTTATTTAAAAAAAGGGATAATTTTATTAAACCGCGACTTTTAAAGATTAGAATTATAAAATCAATTATTTTTTAACATAGAACGATGGAATGCAACTCTGGGTCGATTACGGTTGCCCACCAGACAAACTAATTCTTGGAGTACCATTTTACGGAAGAACTTACAATCTCGGAAACGGAAATACTAATTACGAATTAGGGACATACATTAACAAGGAAGCTGGAGGTGGTGATGCAGGTCCTTACACGCAAGCCAAGGGCACGCTAGCTTATTACGAAGTAAGAACGCAAAAAAAATTATGAAAATTCATACTTTTTCATCATCGAATCATGTTATTTAATACTCCCAAAAATTTTAGATTTGTATGGCAATAAAAGAAGGAGGTTGGACGGAAAGATGGGACGACATCGGTTTGTGCCCTTTCACCTACAAAGATTACAATTGGGTTGGTTATGAAAACGTTACTTCTGCTCAACATAAAATTGATTTTATCAAAGAAAAAGGTTACGGAGGAGCTATGGTTTGGGCCATCGACTTCGATGATTTTAGGGGTGTTTGTGGCGAGAAAAATCCTATGCTTACGGCACTGTGGAATGGATTAAAGGATCACATAGTGCCTACGCCCGATTTTACTACAACACCTAGAGTATGTCTATAATTCCTATTTTCTCAACTGAACATTTTTTATATAATTTTTGTTTGTTTTAAGGGTGACTGGAATAGACCATCGAGCACATCCCCTGAAGGTTCAACTCAAACTACCCCTACAACCTCCTCTACTACAAGTACTTCAACAACTACAACCGAAAGTGGATCTTCTGACGGATCTTCAGATTCGTCTTCAACATCAACAACATCGTCAACTACAACTGATTCAGGTGAACCTATTGACTGTTCATCTGGAGCAGACTATTTACCTCATGAAGATTGCCATAAAGTAAGTATCAATTTTTTTTTCATAATAGGACAAAGTATGCTGGCCTACATTTATGTCGAGCAGCCATCTTGAAATTTTTTGTACACAGTTGTGGCTTACATAAATGATTTTTTGCAGTATTATATGTGCGTTCTTGGCGAACCGGTTGAATTCGACTGCGGGAACGATCTTGTGTGGGTTCAAAGCGAACACACCTGTGATTTTCCTGAACACTCTGACAGGCCAGAGTGTCGTGTGTAATATAAAAAAAATTTATGTGTAATTCTGAAATAAATTTTAATTTTTATTACGTTTTTAAAACGTTTTTATTAATTTATAATTACTGTCCTTATCGGTAAATAATATCCATCATAATAATCATTATTATAATAATTCTCATTAACCTTGAGTGATAACCCATTTTTATCTTTAATTGTTGTAATATCAATTTGTAATTAAAAACCGGTATATCTTATTTTGATGATAACAAAATTTTATATACAAAAAAAAAAAAAAAAAAAAAAAATATGCAATTATAGATCTTGTCGTACCGTAAAACGGGGTGAAGATAATTCCTTAGCGAACGGGTCCTTAACAGGCACGTTATACTGCATAATATTATATTATATTATATTGATCAGCTGAAAGTGGTGTCGTTCTTTTGATGATCAAGGTCGTCAATAAATTACGTACGCAGTATTTTGGCTGATTTTAACCCCCTCCCCTGGCTAGTAATGCTTCCTCTTTTACGTTAGCGCAAAATTTTTGAAAACCCCTTTTCCCCTTCAAACATCTTTACGTAATTTACGGACGACTCACAAAGCACTTAACACGTTCAGCTCAATTTGAGGACATACATGCCCCGCATGACTAACTTACATAAAAAATATAATAAGGGGTAATTGCAGTATTATAGTATATTATAAGCAGGCTAAAGGAGAGAGTGCCTTGGAAAATGTTTCATACATGCTAAATTTAAAGAAGAGAAAAGTTGTTTTTCACGAAGGAAAAAATGCCAAAACCAACTTTAGTAAACGCAAAGTGTGTTTAGATAGGCCGAATAAATGAATGATCCTGTGCATCCTGTAATGTAGATCGAGTTATTTCCTAAGCTTGGAATCTGCGTGCAACAAACTGGAATCTCGTAGGGATTTCTAGGAAAAAAAAAAAAAAAAAAATGATTATTGCATTCAAATTAAAAAATTACAAATTAGCCAAATATACTCTACCGTGATTCTTTCTACGTTCGAACGTTCTCCTCACCATCAGCCCTTGACGTTTGCGAATGGTAAATGATCGTTTGGTTGAAGAATCAGAATCGGAATCCGAGTCTCCGCCCGAATGTGAACCGGAATCTGTTGAACCGGGTACAGTAGGTCTTTGGGAACCTGATCCACCTCCTGTTGAGCCAGGCTCTGAAGGTCTGTGGGAACTTGGGCCGTCATCGTCTGTGAAACCTGGTTCTGTAGGTTTGTGACCACCTGAACCGTTATCTGTCGAACCAGGCTTTGTAGGTCTATGAGAACCATCACCAGTCCATCCTGTTGAATCTGTACCACAATAACAGTTACCATTGTCGTCTGTGAAACCAGGTACTGTAGGTCTATGAGAACTACCACCGCCTCCTGTGGAGCCAGGTTCCGTAGGTCTGTGAGAACTTGAACCGCCGTCTGTTGAGCCAGGTACATGAGACCCGCCATCTGTTGAACCAGGTATATGAGATCCGTCATCTGTAGAACCAGGCCTTGATCCGGAACCGGAACCAGAACCAGAACCAGAATCCGTGACCGGTTCTTGAGTACCTCCTCGAGCCCTAAGATCGTCGTCGAAATTAGACATTAAACCAAATTTTGAAGTTCCATGACCATCAGAACCACTGTCGGTTGAGCCAGGTGCAGTAGGTTTGTTAGAACCGCCACCTCCTCCTGTTGAACCAGGTTCTGTAGGTTTATGAGAACCACCACCGCCTCCTGTTGAACCAGGTTGATCAGTAGGTCCATGAGAATTCCATTCGTCATCTGTCGATCCAGTTGAATCCGTAGCACATCGACAGGTTACGCCGTCTCCTGTCGAACCCGTACCCCAGTGAGTACTGGAGCCGTCGTCTGTAAAACCAGGTTCTGTAGGTCTATGAGAACCACCACCACCACTACCACCACCGCCGCCGCCGTCGCCGCCGCCTCCGCCTCCTGTGGAACCCCCATGAGAACCCCCATCTGTTGAACCAGGTATATGAGATCCGTCATCTGTAGAGCCAGGTCTTGAGGTCGAGCCAGAACCGGAACCAGAATCAGAACCGGACCCGGAACCAGGACCAGTCACAGGTTCTTCAGTACCACGGAAAACTTCTGCGTTTCTTCGCATTAATCTGTGATGTTTATGCGGAAATCGGTAAGCTTCTGCTGTTGAACCCCGTTCTGTTGTCGCATAGCCTCCAGAAAAGCCAGTCGTGGTTTTATGAGAGCTGGAGCCATTCCCTGTAGTCCTTTTTACTGGTTCTTAGTTGCGTAAAAAAAAGAAAAACAAAACAAAATTAATTTTGGAAATAAAGATGAAAATTTTTTAGAATTTTTAGGTCTTTTCATTATGCATTTTTCAAAATTCTCACCCGCGTTTATCGTAACAGCTGCGGTTACCAAAATTCCAGCCAAAATAAAAGTGATCCCTTCATATCTGAAACGAAAACACGAAATAATATTACTTGCTCAAATTTTGGATAGACTTTGAAAATTCTATACTCACTTTCCTGGGTCACTTTCGATAAACAAAAAAACTTTTGACCAAGACGAGGAATGCTTAAGTATATATACCACGACCATCATTAAAAGAATAACAATGGCGATTAAAAGATAAAAGCCGATCATCATTTTACAACCATTGCTGTATCCTCATATGATCTCATAACGATGTTTGATTACTAAGAAAAACTAGAAGATCCAGGTGAAATTAATAAAATGACGTAAACCTTTTTTTAATCTTTATCTTGAATGAATTACATGTTCTTTATATTACTCATCTTTTATAAGATTGTAAAAATAAGTTGGGAGAAATATATGGGAATGGATGAAAACAGAAATCGATTTCGGTTAAAGTTACAGTGTCTGAAGCAAGAAAATAAGAATGCAGTCAATCAAAGATAGAAAAATAAAATTTCGTGGATTTTTAACAAACCCGGTCCACACACATATATGTATCTCTTTTTTTATGTTAACTTTGGACACATATTTATGTTAACTTTTGACACACACGTACGTTCCTAGGCAATATTTTTTGATTGTGTTATTATTTACAAATAAAAATGTGTGGACTGTTTTTCAAATATAAATTGTGTTAAAAGTACGCAAAATTTTTTAATGTGTAAATGATCAAATTTAGTACACGTTTAATAGTTATTATCTGATTTTGATTTACATATTGCACGGTAAAAAGGTAAATATAATTTTTAAGCGGAAAGCTATTACCCAGCTTGGCATTCATAATTCTGTACTTCAGTGCAGAACTGGACCAAGTCCATTCAAAGATTGCAACTTCTTATTTCAAACCCGACTTTACAAAAGGTATACAGGCTCAACGGTTGGTAGTGCTGATTTTATGCCTTCTGCTAGCAAGTTTATTTTGTTAACAAAGCAGAAACGTTAATTCAGAAGGCATTAATTTGAGTTGGCAACGCTTGTATATGCTTTGTACACAGTAAAAAAATTTTGCGTATTTTTAACAAACTCGGTCCACACACTATATAAAACTCTTTTTATGTTAATTTTGACACAAGTTGCTAGGCAATATTTGTTAATTGTGTTATTATTTACAAATAAAAATGTGTGGACCGTTTTACAAATATAAATTGTGTAAAAAGTACACGAAATTTTTTACTGTGTAAAGTCGTGTTTGTAATAAGAAGTTGGAATTCATGACAGACTTGGGTCTAGTCCTGCACTGAAGTACATTTAGATGTTCGTCGTTTTCTATTTTTGAAACTTTTGAAAATGGTCATGTTGACCCCCTCTGCCATTGTCATGAAAGTAACCCCCCCTCCACGGCACACACTATTGCCTTCAGCATTATATATCCTCCCTTAGAATCGAATTATTTAGCTCCTAACAATTTTTTGTTAATCCCTTTCTTCTAACATGATTACGTAAAAAATACCTGAATGGTCTTTTACCAAACTTTTAAAAGAAATAAACATAGGCTTAAAAATATTCCTTAGGTCAAAATTTCACGCTAAAACATATTGTTCAACATATTGCGCCATTACGCAACACTTGCAAATTTTTATTTCTTATTTTTCAGTGTTGCGCAACATGTTTTTACGCTTCAACATGTTTTAGCGTAAATTTCGGCCTTGAGGATCAGTGAACGAGGAAAAATTAAAATAAGAAATTTTGTTGTACATTTTTTTGCTAACAAATTTAATAATGTATGTATTACCCTTACAGGATGAAAGAGACTGATTTCACGTTGAAACACAAGTTTACGTCTACGAGACGTCTCTGTACCGTGTTGAGGAGTGAAAGTCTCTTCCCTCCTTGAATTTTGGGCTATTTTTTACTGTACACAAGATAATACAAAAAATTTAATAAAAATTTACCGAGACGGAAACAGTTTTTCGTCCGAGGTATGAAAAAAAAATATATATCAAACATAACAAAAAGAATTAAAATTTTTATTACATGCACCTAATGATTAAATTAATTAATAATATTTACGGTTTCAATTATTTTAACTTGTTTGCAACCTTCGGCGGTGGAGGCTGAGGTAGGGTAGCTGGAACTCCATTCGGATGTTTCCTGAGAGCTGGATCTCCATTCGGATGTTGGCTCAGAACTGGAACTCCATTCGGAGGTAGGCTGAGAGCTGGAACTCCATTCGGATGTTGGCTGAGAGCTGGAACTCCATTCGGATGTTGGCTGAGAGCTAGAACTCCATTCGGAGGTTGGCTGAGAGCTGGAACTCCACTCAGAGGTTGCCTCAGTGCTGGAACTCCAATCGGAGGTTGGTTGAGAGCTGGGACCTTCTTCCATAGATTTTTTAATAGGACGAGGCCTTTTTAATGATGCTAAGTTGCATAAAATAAAATGTAACAAAAAGAAATTAATTTTGGAAATATGTCAGCTGAAAAGGAAAGTTTATTTTAAAATTGTGCAAGACACCGGATAAGGTTCTCAATTCGAGGGAATTATTAGTCTTTTCGATTCTAACTTTGTAAATGAAAAAAAAAAATTCAAAAGGAGAGGAAGACCCAAACGTATTCTCAGCGAAGCTGAAGTCCCTTTCCTTTTCCCCTGGTTATTCAGCTTTAACTAAACTAATTTTCAACATCTTTTTTAAAGATATTAAGCAAATTTAAATCCTTACCAGCGTTTACTGTAACTGCTGCGACCATCAAAATTCCAGCCAAAAAGAAAACTGATCCCTTCATGTCTGAAACGGAAAGCACACGAAAAATCAATTTTTATTTACACCGTAACCCCAAATTTTCAAAAGATTTTGATAATTGTACTCACTTATGATTTGGTAATTTACTTCCGGATAATTAAAAAACGTTTGACAAAGGCAACAAATATTCATTTAGTATATATACCATTGCCATCATTGAATGAATAACAATGGTGATTGAAAGATAAAAACTGATTAATTGTTCGCATAACTACTGATGTGACTTCACATGACTTCTTAACAAGGTAAGATTACCAAGAAAAACTAGGAAATTCGTAGAAAATCAAATGCTGTAACCCTTTCTTTTATGGTTTTTATCTTAAGCGAAAGTCACATTTTATTACTCACCCTATTCACGAGTGTAAAAATGATGGAGGGGGAATCCGGGAATAGGTGGAACTTAGTAACCGATTTTGGGAAAAAGTTACAGTTTGTGAATGAAGTAAGTGAGAGAGTAAAGTGTAGAGTAAAGTGTTCCTTATTTTGAGAAGTTTTGAATTTTAATTTACGAACTCCCGGAATCGGTTCTCTCTGGAGTATATACGAACTCTAATTTTTTCCCCCAAAATATTTTACTCCACGGGAAAGCGTGCGTTTTTTTAATCTGCCCTGTTTTGAGCTGGAAGCCAAAATGTGGCAATGAAGTGCCTCAAAGCGACAAAACCTACCAAGTCCTCAGTTTTCCATTTATTTTGACCCCAGTTCAAAAGCCGGGGTTAAGGTTGGCAAAATTTTGACGAAGTTCATTAACCGGTTTAACGGTTTTTTTTTTCGAATTAACGAGTTAATAGCCGCATGGGCGGATCTAGAATTTTTTCTAGGGGAGGAGGGCTAAGAATAGGGAAAAAAAATTTTTTTGGGGCGGGGGGCTGATCCTATTCAGGCATATAATTTTCAAAGTTCTATAAGGGGGACTATTCTGCTTCCTGGGGGCTAGCAGAATAGAGCGGCTAGATCTGCCCAGGAATAACAGGTTGATTTCAATTTTGTTATATCCAAATTTATAAACTGTTTTTAGCCGATAATCGATAGACATTAGCCTATTGGAAAGGGAACCGTTTAATAATAAGTTTTAAATGGTTGTTTTAAGTCGTTTTAAAAAAAACAAGCAAATTTTGAAAAAATAAAATAAAAAATTTTGCTTTAAAAAAACAAGCTTTAGGCCTATATGGAATTTTAGAAAAATTAAAGTGAAACAAACAAACAAACAAACAAACAAATAAAAAATTTAACTAAATCCCTGCAATTAAACTAAATGTCTTCTTTCATCCACTTTGAAATGTTTTAGAAAATAACCTCGAAGAAAACAATAAGCGATATCTAAGCTTTTGTCGGCAAGACGGGATCGATTTTTTGTAGAAAAACTGCCCGACTTCTCCTTAGTATGAATCATAGTTCGCTCGCTTTGTTTTTTTACAATAAGATGCCGCCTACTGTTACCGTTATCATTATCAGAAAAAGGCGATATTTTTGAGATCTTTTTTTCTCAATTTTAAAATTTCCTTACAGTTTAATTTTTTTCCAACTATAAAATCGCTATAATATTGCTAATTATAAAAAACTAACAGGTTAATTTTTGGTTAATTTTTACTCCGGTTAACCGGGTTAACGATTATCGATTAACCGGTTCGCCAACCCTAGCCGGAGCTGATAAAAATAACGACCTTCAGATTCGCGATCTCCGCAAAGTTTCCGATAAGAAACCACTGTTTCTTTATAAAGCACAAATTATCAATTTTTCCATCCTGATGAAAATTTTCCGAACTTTAAGCTCAAATGGGTACGCTTTCCCGAGTTAGTAACAAATCTGAAAGATATTAGAGCTCCTAAGGGAACGTTCAAGTATTACGTAAGACTTTTTTTTGGGTTTTTGGACCCCCTCCCCCCCCCCCCCCGGTTGTAAGACATTTCGCCATACTTAGCTTATGGCGAAGATAGTTGATGCGGACCCCCTCCCCCCACAAAAAATCTTACGTAATACTTGAACGTTCCCTAAGTACACCAGAGAGCTCCGATTCCGGGGGCATGTAAATTCAAATTCGAAACTTAGGAAAATAAGGGACATTGTAGAGTAGAGTGCCCGTTACGAGGGGGCGTGAAATATTTTTGTGGGGCCCCCTTTCAAAAGCCTCCAAAAATTAAAAATGTTGAGTGCCAAACCTGAGCTCTGTATCTCTACTCTAACACGTGCCTGTAAGCAGGTGTGTAACAACTTTTTTGGGCCAGGTGGAGACAAAAACTGATTATCAAAACCTGGTAAATTTTGCACCTCCCCCCCTTACCATACGGTGGTGACTTCAAATTTTTTATCCCATAATTATAAGTATATTTTTTTTAAAATGAAACATTTATAGGATAGGGTGCTGTACATTTACAAGTAAGGAAAAAATCTACTTTAATTTTATTTTCTTTTCCCAAAAGCAAAATATACAAAAACGATTTTTTCAGTTGAAAAAAAAAACCAATTGTTAGTTCAAAATCGTTCATTTCAAATTTTTTTTAGTCTAAAAAAAGCTGGATATTTTGTTCCCCCAACTTGGGGGGGGGGGGGGCAGAAATATATTTATGGAGGGGACATAGCTAACCCATGGGGGTACAATATCCCCCTTGTTGTTACACCCCTGCCTGTAAGCACTTAGATTTTCCCATTTAAAATACATGAGTATTTTTCAATTTTTGTAGAACTTTTTTTTTTTTTTTTTGCGGAGTAGTAGACAGATGAAAATTGGATCACTGGGCCCAGTTACTACTTACATATGTAGTTATCGATAAAAATTTCAAAAAATTTCAATCTGGCCATTTCCCAATGACATGAGAATTCGAAAATATGCCTAAAAACAGCTAAAAACCCAATTTTTTAAAACACTGGAAAATGGTCAGATAAAAGTTTTTGGAATTTTTTTCGATTACTACACATGTAAGTAGCAACTGGGCCAAATGATCAAATTTTCATCTGTCCATTTCGCAGAAAAAAAAAAAATATGCTGCAAAAATTGAAAAATTCCCATGTACCTATTATATATGGGAATTAGTATGGAATGTATATATGGGAATTAAATTTTAAATCTCTGTAAAAATACAGAGCTCAGGTTTTGCACACAATATTTTTGATTTTTAGACACTTTTGAAAGGGGGGACCCACAAAACATTTTACACCCCTCGTAACGGGCACCCTAGCGTAGAGTGTAAATCATTAAATTATAATAAGCGTGTGTGGTATACAATGTAATATTTTTTTCGACTTATATTGTACAGTAAAAAGGTAATGATAATTGTTCAGGAAAAAAGCTGTTATCTACAGATTACATAGATCGATGGGTTTTAATCGCTTTCGCTTTTTTAAACTTTCGAATTTTTTTACTTTCCCCACGACACTCTGGTCGATCTGAATTTTGTGGATAATCGCAGATCTCTTTCGACTGCACCCAGACCAATCCAGGATCGCATTGGAATAAAACGGGTTCACCAAAAACGCAACGGAAATACTGTCGAATTTTTAAAAAAATTAGTAAGGAGTTTTTCCAAAAAGGAATAACACGAGGGGTGCTCTATCAACAGTGTACAACGACATGCAAAAGTTGCAAAAACTGAGGTTCGACTGGCATTGCAAAGTGCGAAAATCGCAAATAATACAAGATAATGCGGAAGTAATGCAAATAATACATACTAATGTGTACACTGTAATGCAAGTGTCAGCAACCCCTCAGTAAAACATCACTTACCTTATCGCAATCCGGATGGGGTAAATAATCAGCTCCAGACGAGCAGTCAACAGATGGCGGAGTAGTAGACGACGTAGAACCGTCAGTAGATGACGAATCATCACTGGAGGAGGAATCTGATGACGTTGAAGTTGGCGTTGTGCTACCTGTACCTGTAGTGCTCTCCGGTCTCTCCCAGTCCTCCTATTTAAAAAAAAAAAAAAAAAAAAAAAAAAAACATTTAGGTACGTGGCATTCAAAAATTATTTCTGGAACAATTACCGGAGGAGTGACATGTCCTGGTCCAGGAGGGTCGTAATCTTTCAAACCTTCATGTAAGATTTTCGCAAGGACGTTTTTCTCACCGCAGATCCCTCGAAAATCGTCCAAATCGATGGCCCAAACCATAGCTCCCCCGTAACCGGATTCTTTAATCCAATCGACTTTTATTTGGACGGATTTTGGATTTTCGTAACCGACCCAGTTTCTGTCTTTGTAAGTGAAAGGGCATTTCCCGACGTCGTCCCAACGGTCTGTCCATCCTTCCTCGTTTTGCAAATAGTTACAGATCTAAAAAATAAAAATTAGTCTTCATCTTAAGCAAACTTTCCGATGTCAATCCATGTATATACCTCATAATAAGCTAACGTTCCCACTTCTTCGGTATATGGTCCTGGGTCACCTCCTTCGACTTGAGTATTTACTGGAGTCCCTATTTCGTAATTGTCGTTTCCTGCACCGAGATCAAAAGTGTCTCCGTAAAAAGGGATTCCGACTATCATTTTATCAGAAGGGCAGCCGTAATCTACCCAAAGTTTAATGCCATCTCTCTGCAAAAAGAAAAGAAAAATTAGCTGAGATTAAGCCAATCTCCGTCGCGGAGCCGGCAATTAAAAGAAGAAGAAAATAGTTTAAGAATTTGATGCCTCGAGAATAAAATTGCGAAGTACTAGACTTCTTTTTTTTTTAGAAGCCAGAATGGATGGCCATACTGGAAATTGAATGAAAATTTGAAGATTTCTCAGTTTAAAAATGCGTGACATTTAAATCTTTTAACTCAGATTTTTATTCGATTTTCTTTTGTTTGGGAAAAGACTTCTGAAAATTCCTAAATCCATACGGCTTTACTTGGAAAATGGCGATTTTTCTTCTGCTGAAGCTACTGCGTTTTAAGCTGCTATATTGAATAACACGGAGCCAATGTAAATTCGCCAGTCTTTTTTTATACAGGGTCTCTAGCTACGCTGAAAACTTACGACGTTCAGTTTTTCGTATCCATCAGGTTCGTTAGGTCTGGGATACAGTGGACTGTGAACATCTGCGAAACCGTCCCAAGTTCCTCGCAAATCGTAGGCCATAGCGTGAATGGCATCAACATTTCTATTAAAAAAAAAAAAAAATTGAAATGGCGACACTACTTCTTGGTTTTTCTTTCCCAAGAGTTTGCTGTAACACTTACTGACACAAATCCCAAACGTGGTACCCTTCTTCAAGCCTGAATTCAGCTACTGGAACCGCCATTGAAATTTGCCAGTCTTTTCCTTCTTTATCAAAAGCCCGGCGCAATTCCTCCACGAAATAAAAAAAATTCTGCTTGTCGTCCCAGTCCCCGCCTCTGTCATCAGCCCCCGGATATTCCCAGTCTAAGTCGAAACCTTCAAAGCCGTACGTGTTCATGAATTCTAAAAAATGAAAAAAAAATTAGGAAATAATGCGACACATTTTTCTTTTAATACCAGAACTAAATCTGGAACTTACCCACAACGCTGGCAATAAATGTATCCCTTCGTTCCTTTACAGACACCAACTGGGAATATTTTTTACCCCCTTCTCCCCAGCCTCCTAATGCTACCGATACATGCAAGTCCGGATTTTTATCTTTAAGAGCTACAAAATTTTTGAATCCTCCATTTTGTACGTCAACCTGGAAAAAAAATTAATTGAAATTAAATCTACCAATTTGAAGATGAATTATTTATTTATTGATTTATTTTTTTTTTTTAACCTCTTCGTCGAGTATCAAAATTTCCCAAGTTATGTTGCTGACTCCGATGAAAGCGTAAATGACATGGGTACAGAGGTCAGTGGGCACATCGTCAATTCCATAGGCACCAATGTCAGGTCTGTATATGGCCCAGTTGCTGAAGTAACAAGTAACTCTAGCGGACCCTAAAAAAGAAAAAAAAAATTAATTTGTGCTAAAATTTAAAGAAAAATTAAAAAACAAACCTGCGAAGGCCGCCGGAATAAAAAATAATAAAAATCCGACGAAAAATTTCATTTTCGAGGCTGCAGCTCTTAAGTTTCACAGCTTCTCTGCTAACAGCTCACCATATCCCTAAATATAGAACAAATCAATTTTCTTGTTTGCCGGCATTTAAATATATAAATAATCAATCATTCGAGTATTTTAATCTTATCATTTTTTTAAACAGATATTAACATGTTTTTATTTTTAAAAAATATATTTGTAAAAATATCAAAAAGTCCTTTAGTAACAAGGCTAAAGATTAGAGCTTATAAAAAAAAATATTTACTCGTGCGGTGCCTAATCCATGCAAATGATTTTTCAAAAACACGGCTTTTAAAAGTTCAGTTCATTTTAAAGTAGGAACATATTTTGAAGCTTAACGCCAAAATTTGGTTGAAACGTAAGGTTTCAAATATCAGAGACAACTCAAGGATTAGGTAAGCATTGTTTGGGCGCTTTTTCACCCTCTCAAATAAATAAGTAAATAAATAAATAAATAAATAAAAAGAATTATGAAAACCTATCCTTTTTATTTAACTTTCAACCCTAAATCCTTCAATATTTTTCACTTGCGGATTGCAAGACTTTATCTAACCCCTCTCCAGTCAGCAAATAAATATTGATATTTGAAAAATATTTTCTAAATATTTTTCAATATTTTAAAAATATGTGTGTACGTCATTTAGAAAAGGTACCATCGGGGAGATGGCGCTTAGAATGCTGTGAAATTGGAATGCATAACAAAACAATGTTTGTTTACAAACAAAACATTCTAAGTGCCATCTCCCCGATGGTACCTTTTCTAAATGACGTACACATGTAACTATTTATTGAAACAAGGAACAATAAGAATACCTATTTAAAAAATATTTTTATCGTTTTTTGTTTCAAAAAATATGTACATAATACTTTTAAAATATTGAAAAATTTTTAAAAAGTATAGTATAGTAAGAGGTGTGCAACAAGTGAACAAAGCCGGATAGCTTAAGAGTAGTCAGCGCTGCGCAGACGCTACTGCGCATTAAGCAGATGCATTGTGCAGAGCTAATTACCTTTTTTTTTTTTTTTTTTTTTTTTTTTTTAGAAAGCCTTGGAGAGGCTGTAGTGAAAGCTGTTAATACTGCAATCGCCAGTGTTACGTGTCAATTTTTTTTTTTTTTTTTATTATTATATTCAATTAACTGCTTACGCAGGTCTTTTTTCTGTATTCTACTATAACTGCTTGCTCAGGTCTATTTGTATTCTATTAACTGCTTGCGCAGGTCAGGGACTTTTTCTTTTCTGGCATGCGACAACCAACTCGTACAGTGAGGTTAAGATGACTGCATTGGTAAGTTCCCGCCATCCCCGCCAGAGGGGAAGAGTGTCGGTGCGGTTACCCATCCAGAAGCTGGCCCGCATCAATGCTGCTTAACTTCATTGATAGCCAAACCGCTACATGTACAAGTCAACACTCCGACCCCCTCCCTTAAACTATCTCCGCAGAGTTTGATCCAAACACACCTCATATGAAAAATAAATACTTAATAAAAGTTTCAACGATTTTACGGGTAAGTAACACCCTGTAAACTTTATTGATTTTTTAAAAAAACTATTTAAGGATTATAATCCTTTAAGTTGTCGTGTAAAACTTTAACGAGTGCATTTTTATTTCCGCAAAGTCCTTTAAAATCATCCAAATCAATAGCCCATACCATGGCTCCGGCGTAACCTTTTTCCTTGATGAAGTCCATTTTAATCTGAGCTGATTTCGGGTTTTCGTAGCCGGCCCAATTGTGACCTTTGTATGCGAAAGGGACCATTCCTTCGTCGTCCCAACGGTCGGTCCATCCGTCGCTTTGAACACCTTCGCAAAGCTAGAATAGTTACGAATTTTAAGTTAGACTTACAAAAGAGTAGGTCGTTGCAGAACTGCAAAGGCGGCTTGGACTTCGTTTCCCCCAAGAATCATATACAATTTTTTTTTTTTTTTTTTCATTTATCATAATGCAATTCAGTGGTCAATTTATGGTAAGTTCTGCATTAATGTACCGATATTTTTTTAAAGAGATGATCTTGGGGCAGCGCATTCCTTTTATATGTTTTTTAAAATTGAAATTATAAAAACCTCGTAATAAGCCAAAGTTCCTCCTTCTTCCGTGTATTTTCCTGGATCACCAGCCCCAAAGGCAGGAACATGAAGTTCGTGGTTGCTTCCTTCTCCAGTGTTGAACGAATTTCCATAAAATGGAATTCCGACCACTAATTTATTCTTCGGGCAGCCACGATCGACCCATGCTTGGATACCATCATTCTGAATAAAATTTAGAATGAAAAAAAAATAAAATAAAATAAAATAAAATAAAATAAAAGGCAAACAGCTGACGAAACTGCAACTTACAACGTTAAGTACTTTATAAGCTCCTTCGTCGATGGATCTAGAATACAGGGGGCTGTGGACATCTGCGAAGTTGTCCCAGGATCCACGCAGATCGTAAGCCATAGCATGAATGTAGTTGACGCTTCTAAACACGTAAAAGATAAAATTATGTAAATTTTAATTGAAAAAAAAAAAAACAACAATTAAAGCGAACTTTGTGAATTTACTAAAGAGTAGCTGAGCTTAATTAAAAGGACATATTAGGCACTATCCACTCCCAATAGTTGATAATTTTGGGGTCATTTCAGTAAGCTCGCTGCTCGATTTTAACCATTCTAGATTCCAATTTCCCTTCTAAGAAAAAATAAGCTTTTTTAAAAAACTCTTCATTTTTCCCACTAAATCCCCTCTTATTTCCGGGAGGTAAACCCGCTCATGTATTCTGGTGTACACTTGACTTTGCATTACATTGCATTTGAATTAGATTTCTATTACATTACATTGCATTAGCTTTGCATTGCATTACATTGCATTTGCATTAGCTTTTCATTACACTGCATTTGCATTAACTTTGCATTACATTACATTGCATTAGTTTGCATTACATTGCATTTGCATTAGATTTGCATTACATTACATTGCACTAGCTTTGCATTATATTGCATTTGCATTAGCTTTGCATGCAAAGCTACCTACTTTGTTAAGTGCTTCCTCGTTGCATCATGATAACTTACTCATCATGATCATGCTTAACTTTGCTTAGCTTACTTATAAGGCATCGTCACAATGCACTTACTCGCATAATTTTGGAACATCGTAACCGTTATCCAATTTTTCCGGGTTAACAGTGGTCGCCATTGTGATTTCCCATCCTTTTCCTTCGTTATCAAAAGCTTCTCTGAGTTCCTGGATAAAAATCGGGAAATTGTCAAAGTCTGCCGGGCTTCCTCCTCTTTCTTCATCTCCGGGGTATTCCCAATCGAGATCCAAACCATCAAAGTTATATTTTTTCAAGAAAGCTATTCACAGGAAAAAAAAAAAAAAAAAACAAATCGCAGGCTTCCAAAAGCTTTCAAAATACTGATAATGCATTTTTCACTCGATAATTACCGACGGCACTGTCGATGAAAGCCTTTCTTCTGGACTCCTGAGCCACCAAAGCTGAATATTTTTCACCTCCTTCATTCCATCCCCCGACGGCCACGGTGGTTTTTAATCCGGGATATTTATTTTTTAATTTTGTGAATCGATTCAAAGCGTCCAGTTCGATGTCATTCTGCAAAAATAGTTTTTTTGTTAAAAAAAAAAATATGAAATCCAGAAAGGGGGACGTTTAGCGTCCCTTCTTACCCATTCGTCTAAAACAGATATGTGATAATTGCTGGAGTCCACTCCAACAAAAGCATAAACAACGTGAGTACATAAATCTCCAGGGACATCTTCAACGTCGTAAGCTGCAATACCAGGACGATAAACTGCCCAGTTACTGAAATAGCAGGAGACTCTACCTGCTAAAAAATTTAAAAAAACGGAAAACCTTAAATTAACTTAAGTTAAATCGACTTAATTTTTACCGGAAAATACTTACCAGCAGAAACGCCTGTGTTCGCAACCGCTAATAACGCTAAAGACGAAAGAAATATGAAAGACGCTTTCATGACTGAAATTACAAAAAGCTTTAAAGATTAAAATTTCTTTTGTTTTTATCATATAATCCAAAATATAAATTATATCTTACTTGATTTGTTGGATTTTCTATAAAAAAGTGATGTCAGCGTTTAATTTTTTTCTATTTATATGTTGACACAAAGGAGACGGTAAAATAATTCGATGATATCTTGAATATTTATCACCCTGACACGATGTTTTTCGGTGATACGAACTTTGCATTGTTTCCTGGTGTAAAACAGTCCCAGGAAACAACATGCCATATTATGGCAACGCTAAATTTTAATCTTTATGACGTGATTATGACGTCCTTTGACCAGCCGGGTTTTTTAGTGCTGCATATATAATGGCTTGATTTTAGTTTATTCGTGTCATAACCTGTCAATACCAAAGCCCTGAAGGGTCAACTGCTGAGTGTCGATTCCTTGACAATTGTCAAGAGTCAAGTTCAAACTTGACACATATTATGGGCAGGTTTGAACTTGACATGCAAGTCCGAACTCGTCACATATTCTGGCAAGTTTAACCTTGAGGTGTGTCAAGTCCGAACTTGACATTTCTTAGAGCTGTATCATGTCCCTACAAAGGCAATTTATTCTCCAAAAAACGTGCTTTCATGTTCATAAGATTATTTGCCGTATATGTCACAGACAAAAAAGTCAGAAAAAAAATTCGGTAAATTCATTCATTTTAAGCTCAGTTGAAAACATAAATTCTACTTCCGAACAAAAAGTAATTATTATGAAGTCATTTTTCTTCAAAATTATTCCTGTTAATTTGTCCTATCAACATGGTTTAAGCTTAGCCTTACGTTTTAAAAACAAACAAGTAAAAAAATTTTTTTCTACAGTAGAATCTTGTATTATATGTTAAAAAAGATATACTCTTCTTCCAGGACAGAAATAATTATTTTTAAGCTCTTATTTTGATCGCTATGTGACATGGTACGTTTTTTTGAGAATGAGCCATGGAACAAAATTTTATGACTCGAGTCAAATCGACACTCAGCAGTTGATCCATCAGGACATCAGTATGTCAAACAACGAACACTACACAGCGTTAATACAAGCCAATAGGATTCTTCAAAATGGCTCTTCTCTTTTGCCAAAGAATCAATAAATGCCTTTTCGAATTGGAGTATCATGATCGAGTGATCCCCAATTAAACAAAAAAATATTAATATTTAGGGCCAGTGAAGTTAGCGGTACAATTTCGAGCTCAAATTTTATGACTACGCAGTAAAAAATTTTATGTCAAAATCATCATAAATCAACATAACTGGGTCCACATAATTTTTATGTTGGTTTTGTTTTATGTTTACCTTTTGGGAGAAACAACATAAAAAATTTATGTGGACCTCTTAGAACATATTCACATAATATTTTCTACCGTGTATAACCAAGATTTAGAGCTTTTTTTGAGCTTTCTGAAAAACCAAGTCACCAAATTTGAGCTTCAATGGATAAATTAGAGCTTCACGGGAAACGTCAGGAGGAAAATTCAGAGTACCGCCAACTTCACGTTGTTGAATTTTCGAGCTCAAATTTTGGGACAATGTTATTATTTTGAGCTTTTTTTGAGCTTTCAGAAAACCATGCCCCCCAATTCGAGCTTCAAGGGACTAATTAGAGCTTGACAAAGAAAGTTCTTAGGAAAATTCGGAGAACCGCCAACTGTCAACTGTCACCGAATTTTCCTCCTGATGTTTCTCGTGAAGCTCTAATTATTCCCTAGAACCTCAAATTTGGTGACATGGTTTTTCTGAAAGCTCAAAAAAAGCTCAAAATAGTGGACATTGACCCAAAATTTGAGCACGAAAATTCAACAGCGTGAAGCTGTAGGTACTCCAAATTTTCCTCCTAACATATCTCATGAAGCTCTAATTAATCCATTAAAGCTCAAATTTGGGGACATGTTTTTCTAAAAGCTCTAAAAAAGCTCAAAATAATGAACATTGTTCCAAAATTTAAGCTCGAAAATTCAACGGCGTGAAGTTGGCGGTACTCCGAATTTTCCTAAGGACGTTCTTCTCAAGCTCTAATTAGTCCCTTGAAGCTCAACTTTGGGGACATGGTAGACTATCCCAGCGCCAAAAAAATTATGGGGGTTTTAAATGTACCGGTAGTTATATTTATTAAAATAAAAAAACGATAGGTAATCTGAGAAAGTTTCAGCATAAAAAGAATCAGTAAAAAAATTGACAGAATAAAATGACCAAAAAAAAATACAGTATATTCATTTAAATTACAATTTTTATTTTCCATTTACCAATATTATTTCCTAATTTAATACGAGTGTTGGGGGGGGGGGGGTATCCCAGATATGATGCTATTTTTGAAAAGGGGTAGCAAAGAATGCTGACTATTTCTGACATAGTGGAAAGGGTCAAAAATCGTCAATTTTATGCTGACGTAATATTTGAATGGCCCCTGGAAAATGAACTACTGACTATTGAGCTACGTCCACTCGTAAATGTCTCAAAAAATTTAAACTCTCTTTAATTGGCTATGATTACTCTCATTATGTGACGAAAAATGTTTTTTTGTTTTCACATTTTCGGAATGAAAAAAAGCACTTTTTTTTTTAAAAATCACCCACGTCGATTAACATGGCTGGCGAATATCGTGATAAACTGATAAACTGCTTTCATGGATTTACAAAAAATGATTATTTTGGCAAAAAAGATTTTTAGAAAAGTAAAATTGCAATTTGACGACCGTATCAATACTAATTAGACCGAAGAAACAGATTCAATGCCGTTCCTTCAGTTTTATAAGTTTCCTGATTAAAGATAATCAATAAAAAAAAAAAAAAAAAAAAAAGGTTAATCTTATTATCATAAGGTAAAGCACAATATCTATTCAGTGCCAAATTTATACATACTCAATTATGACTAATGTACAAAAGGGGAAGTATTAGCATGTGGAATTACTAAAAAAGATAAAAAGATGCCGAACTACACACGATGCCCGTTGCTGTTAATCACGTCCCGGGCTTATGCTTTTGATGGGAAACATTGGAAATTTGGATTATAATGTAAACTTGTTTACTATAGTCAAGTACAAGGAAAATATTTCGTCACACTTACGGCTTACAGCTTAGGTTGGTTTTGTCTCCAACAGAGTAATTCAAGTGGTGAATAAATAAATATGGTCCCGGAAGAAAAGCCCGTCCTCGGGATCACAACAGGGTGGTTCGAAAATAAACTTTTTTGGAATTTCAAAACTCCTATATCGGGAAAAGTTGTTCTTGAGGACACTTGAGGACAATTAATGTGAATGTTCCTGATTTGAGGACATTCGAGAGTGAATGTCCCTGACTGGAGGACTTTCGGGAGTGAATGTCCCAGATTCAAGGACATTTGGGAATGAATGTCCCTGAATTGAGGACACTTGGTATGAATGTCCTGACTCAAGGATATTCGGGAGTCAATATCCCTCGACTCGAAAATAATTGGCAATGAATGTCCCTGATTCGAAAACATTTGGGAATGAATGTCCCTGCATTGAGGACACTGTGTGTGAATGTCCCTTACTCAAGGACTTTCTAGATTGACTGTCCTTGAATCGAGGACATTTGGAAATGAATTTCCCTGATTCGAGGACATTTGGTGTGAATGTACTGACTAGAGGACTTTCTAGAGTGAATATTTTTGATTCGAGGGCATTTGGGAATGAATGTCCCTGAATTGAGGACACTTGGGTGAATGTCCTGACTCGAGGATATTCGGGAGTGAATATCCCTCGGCTCGAAATTAATAGGGAGTGCATGTCTCTGAATAGAGGGCATTCGGGAGTGAATGTCCCTGGTTCGAGGGCATTTGGGAATGAATGTCCCTGAATTGAGGATACTTGGTCTGAAGGTCCTGACTCGAGGACATTCGGGAGTGAATATCCCTCGACTCAAAAATAATAGGAAGTGAATGTCTTTGACTAGAGGACGTTCGGGAGTGTATGTCCCTGACTCAAGGACATTCGGGAGTCAATGTCCCAATGACCTTGTTTTTAGGATATTCACTCCTGAACATCCTCGAATCGAGGAGATTTGGTGTAAATGTCCCAGACTCGAGGACACTCAAAAGTGTATACCTTTGACTCCAGGATGTTCGGGAGTAAATGTCCCTGACTAGAGGATATTAGAAAGTAAATGTCATCGAAGGTTGAATATCCCTTGACGATATTCACTCCCAAATATCCTCGAATCGAGATCATTAATTTGGTGTAAATGTGCCTGACTCGAGGATATTTGGGAGTGAATGACGTTTGGGAATGAAGGTAGGTCTCTGGCTCGAGGATTTTAGGGAGTAATGTTCCTGACTAGAGGACATTCAGAATTGTATTTTGCTGACTCGGGAATATCTGGGAGTGAATGTCCCTGAATCGACGACACATAGAATCCATGGAACAATTTATGATCATTGGCTGATACATCTCAGCGAAAAAAGAGACGCCATGGAGACATGTTTTCAGGCGTAGTCATTTTCCGGGACGATTTTACGAAATTTTCGACGTCAAAATTACTTCAAAAAAGTATGACCGATAGTCAATATCAAAAAGTCAAAATAGAAAAGGGTTAACAACTTTTTTCTACAAGTTATTTGTTAACCCTTATTATATTTCATTTAAATGAATTATTTTCGTAATTTTTAAATCGCCATGGAACAATAACGTGCATTCAAAAGTACGTCAATAACACCATTCAGAATCGAAAAATATTTAATCATCTTCAAATTCAAGTGGCAAAAATATGTTCGTTTAAAAATAAACAATTTGTAGTAATTTTTGAGATCTGATAAACGCTTGAGCATTCAAAATCATTCAAATTTAAATTTAAATCTCAAAGGCCTAACAGATTTGGCTTAGTTACCCAAAAGCTAAATTCCCGCATCCTTGAATGAGATAAAATTTATCATTTCAATGAGAAAGAAAAAAAAAATTATAATCTGAATGCATCTCGATCGCATTAAACTATCTGTCAAAACAAATCACTATCGATTATAAAATTATCGGATCGGAAGGTATTAAAATCGACCACTAACGGTTTAAATACTCAGTAGAAGCTTGATTTTCTACCTTGCTGCCAAAAAAAAGAAAGTAAGTAAGACTCGAAAATATTTTTACAAAAATTGGTGGATTTAAAATAATAAAAAAAAAAAATTATTGCAGAGATGTCGAAGCTTTTCTCGGTTCTTGGACTTTTGATGCTCTTCGGAGCTGACGCCATTTCGGCATACAGAGTGTCTTGCTACTACAGCAACTGGGCGAGGTACAGACCTGATGCCGGAGCATACACACCGGCCAACGTACCTGGAGATTTGTGCACTCATGTCGTCTACGCTTTCATCGGTGTAAACTGGGAATGGAAAGTTGGAATCCTTGACAGTTGGGTAAGTTTTTGCAATGGAAATTTTGGAATACAAGAACTTTTAGAAAAAGGAAAAGTTTTGAACAAGTTTTGTCTTGCAAAAAAACCGGAATGTTTTAAAGCAAAACAAAAATGCTTCGTGAAAACGGGCAGCTTGTTTCTTGACCAAATATTTTAATTTTTTTCTGCAGGATTTTTTTTAATGAAAATGTTTTGCCACAAGGCATTTTTGCTTTTGCATTAGCCATTTTTTTTTTTTTGAGTGAGGGCTATAGTCAATACGAAACATTAGGAAGGACGATGGGAGTAAAAGGTCCAAAGGAGTATGGGGCCGTCCATAAATTAAGATAGCACGTTATGGGGGGGGGGATATTCAAATAACTTTTGCTAACAAGGGGAGAGGGGGGGGGGGAGTTTTACATATCTAACGTTAGCATTTGTCTCATGTAATAAACGTGAAAAAAGGAAAATAATTTAAAAAAATTATAAAAACCAAACTTTCTTAAAAAAAAAAGAAAAAAAAAAAAAAACTTTTTTAATTTGACCCGCGCATTTTCTCTAAGTTGAACAAAAAAGAAACCTTTTCTTATCTTATGTCTTGTCTCCATTAGCGATTTATCCGATGATCGGATTATCCGATCACCGGAAGTACTGTACTTTTGAACACTAGGAAAAACCTCGAACTTGAAAATAACAATGGCGTATTCGGTATTTTTTTGTTTTTTGCGTGCGGGATATTTTTTGCGTAGAATCTTCGGATTTGGAACAATAAATCTCTTTCTTTAATATCTCGCACGCAAAAAATAAAAACAAAATAAGAAATACGCCATTTTTATTTTAAAGTTCGAGTTTTTTTTTTAGTGTTCGAAAGTACAGTACTTCCGGTGGTCGGATAATCCGATCATCGGATAAATCCGAGGGGTTATTCACTCATTGCATTTCGGTGTACACTCAACTTTGCATTTCCTTGCATTTCTTTGCATTTCCTTGTATTTCTTTGCATTTCCTTGCATTTCTTTGCATTTCTTTGCATTTCCTTGTATTTCCTTGTATTTTCTTGTATTTCCTTGCATTTCCTTGTATTTCCTGGTATTTTCTTGTATTTTCTTGCATTTCCGCTGCAATACTATGCATTTAAATTAAATTATCAACCCATTTTTTGCTTTAATTTTCTTCTGCAGTATAATTATTTTTAAGCAACATGTTATTTAGAGTAACTTTTTACTTAAGTCATCAGTTTTTGTCTAAGAAACTTTAATTTTTAGTTTTAGTTCTCTTCATATTAATTTGATCAAGCGGTTGCTCGCTCTGCAAAAACGTTTACACGTAACTCGTAATTCAAGGGTGAATCTAATTTGCCTAATAACGGGCTCGTTGCGGGCCCGTTGCGAGCCCGTTAAAAAAGTCTATTTTGCCTAATTAAAAAAAAAAAAAAAAAAAAAATACAATTGTCCGCCCGTTCCAAGCCATCTAAAACCATCAAAATTTCAAACCAGCACGACCCCAAAATGAAAGCTCTCGTCCTCAACGACCCTTAAGAAAGAAAAAATTCCTAAAAAATCATCCCCCGGGGGATGAAAATAATTTTTTTTTAATTTTCCAATACCCGAGTCAGAAATGGCCTACGAGCCCATGTTGGGGCTTAAAAATTTTAACGAGTCCAACCGCAAATTGAAAGCTCTCGTCCTAAACGACCCTTAAGAAAGAAAAAATTCCTAAAAAATCATCCCCCGGGGGATGAAAATAATTTTTTTTTAATTTTCCAATACCTTGTCAGAAATGGCTACGAGCCCATGTGGGGCTTAAAAATTTTAACGAGTCCCACCGCAAATTGAAAGCTCTCGTCCTAAACGACCTTAAGAATGAAAAATTCCGAAAAAATCATCCCCCGGGGGATGAAAATAATTTTTTTTTAATTTTCCAATACCCTTGTCAGAAATGGCCTACGAGCCCATGTTGGGGCTTAAAAATTTTAACGAGTCCGACCGGAATTGAAAGCTCTCGTCCTAAACGACCCTTAAGAATGAAAAATTCCGAAAAAATCATCCCCCGGGGGATGAAAATAATTTTTTTTTAATTTTCCAATACCCGAGTCAGAAATGGCCTACGAGCCCATGTTGGGGCTTAAAAATTTTAACGAGTCCGACCGGAAATTGAAAGCTCTCGTCCTAAACGACCTTCAGAAAGAAAAAATTCCTAAAAAATCATCCCCCGGGGGATGAAAATAATTTTTTTTTAATTTTCCAATACCCGAGTCAGATATGGCCTACGAGCCCATGTTGGGGCTTAAAAATTTTAACGAGTCCGACCGGAAATTGAAAGCTCTCGTCCTAAACGACCCTTAAGAAAGAAAAAATTCCTAAAAAATCATCCCCCTGGGGATGAAAATAATTTTTTTTTAATTTTCCAATACCCGAGTCACAAATGGCCTACGAGCCCATGTTGGGGCTTAAAAATTTTAACGAGTCCGACTGGAAATTGAAAGCTCTCGTCCTAAACGACCCTTCAGAAAGAAAAAATTCCTAAAAAATCATCCCCCGGGGGATGAAAATAATTTTTTTTTAATTTTCCAATACCCTTGTCAGAAATGGCCTACGAGCCCATGTTGGGGCTTAAAAATTTTAACGAGTCCCACCGGAAATTGAAAGCACTCGTCCTCGCCCAACATGGGCTCGTAGGCCATTTCTGACAAGGGTATTGGAAAATTAAAAAAAAATTATTTTCATCCCCCGGGGGATGATTTTTTAGGAATTTTTTCTTTCTTAAGGGTCGTTTAGGACGAGAGCTTTCAATTTCCGGTGGGACTCGTTAAAATTTTTAAGCCCCAACATGGGCTCGTAGGCCATTTCTGACAAGGGTATTGGAAAATTAAAAAAAAATTATTTTCATCCCCCGGGGGATGATTTTTTAGGAATTTTTTCTTTCTTAAGGGTCGTTTAGGACGAGAGCTTTCAATTTACGGTGGGACTCGTTAAAATTTTTAAGCCCCAACATGGGCTCGTAGGCCATTTCTGACTCGGGTATTGGAAAATTAAAAAAAAATTATTTTCATCCCCCGGGGGATGATTTTTTAGGAATTTTTTCTTTCTTAAGGGTCGTTTAGGACGAGAGCTTTCAATTTCCGGTTGGACTCGTTAAAATTTTTAAGCCCCAACATGGGCTCGTAGGCCATTTCTGACTCGTGTATTGGAAAATTAAAAAAAAATTATTTTCATCCCCCGGGGGATGATTTTTTCGGAATTTTTTCTTTCTTAAGGGTCGTTTAGGACGAGAGCTTTCAATTCCGGTGGGACTCGTTAAAATTTTTAAGCCCCAACATGGGCTCGTAGGCCATTTCTGACAAGGGTATTGGAAAATTAAAAAAAAATATTTTCATCCCCCGGGGGATGATTTTTTAGGAATTTTTTCTTTCTTAAGGGTCGTTTAGGACGAGAGCTTTCAATTTACGGTGGACTCGTTAAAATTTTTAAGCCCCAACATGGGCTCGTAGGCCATTTCTGACTCGGGTATTGAAAATTAAAAAAAAATTATTTTCATCCCCCGGGGGATGATTTTTTAGGAATTTTTTCTTTCTTAAGGGTCGTTTAGGACGAGAGCTTTCAATTTCGGTTGGACTCGTTAAAATTTTTAAGCCCCAACATGGGCTCGTAGGCCATTTCTGACTCGTGTATTGGAAAATTAAAAAAAAATTATTTTCATCCCCCGGGGGATGATTTTTTCGGAATTTTTTAATTCTTAAGGGTCGTTTAGGACGAGAGCTTTCAATTTCCGGTGGGACTCGTTAAAATTTTTAAGCCCCAACATGGGCTCGTAGGCCATTTCTGACTCGGGTATTGGAAAATTAAAAAAAAATTATTTTCATCCCCCGGGGGATGATTGTTTAGGAATTTTTTCTTTCTTAAGGGTCGTTGAGGACGAGAGCTTTCATTTTGGGGTCGTGCTGGTTTGAAATTTTGATGGTTTTAGATGGCTTGGAACGGGCGGACAATTGTATTTTTTTTTTTTTTTTTTTAATTAGGCAAAATAGACTTTTTTAACGGGCTCGCAACGGGCCCGCTACGAGCCCGTTATTAGGCAAATTAGATTCACCCGTAATGGGTTTCAAGTAATTCAAAGTAATTCAAAGTAATTCCATAAATGCTCATATAAATGAAATCGCATGTATAAATTACGAAAGGTTTATTTAGAAAAGAATTTTGTTCCTAGATTTAAATTTTTGTAATTTAAAGGTTTGTTATAAGTCATTTTAAGCTATTTACAAGACTTTACTACAGCATCCACCAGAAAATTGGCTGCCGTTTGTCTATAAGCATGTAAAGGAAAAAATATCATGTTGTTTAGAAAATACTAATTAAAAAATTACTTTCTTAAATGATTTAACTTATATTCATAACTTCTGATTTACGGCGCGCCGCTGCGTGATTTAAGGGCATTGATTTTTTTTTTGACATGATATTTATAATTGAATGTAAATGGTGCATTAGACCATTCTTTTCCAGATGACCATTTGCTACCTGACCTACTGTTTGCTTTTGTAAATTCTAAAATTTTTTTTAAAGTAGCGGTTATTAACCTCATAATCCTTCACAAAATTCTTTTCAATTTTTTTTTCTTTTCAATTATTCCAAACTGTGGCTCATTGTCGATTTCGTTAAATCTGGACATATTTACAATTACCCCAATAAATTTTCTCTTTTTCGGCATTGTCACTTGCCATAAACTTATTGTAACTGCGTGCCCGACAGACGGTAATTGTATGTATAAAAAATTAATAAAAATAATTTGACTTAATGTAAAAGAAAAAATACAAGATTTAAAAAAAAAAGTAAAATATTCGATGATTTTAAATAATCAAAAAGCAAACACTTTTTCTTTAACTGTGGTTGTCAAAAACCAATACCAACTCGAAGTGTTAAAAAAAACAGGCGAAAATAGTTTAAAAGATAGAGGCCGCTGCGAAAAAGGCACTTTTTTTTTAAAAAAAGGCAGAAGAAACCGATACAAAGGAAAGAGCAAAAAGAGAAAGAGAAGTGTAAGAAAGTTGAGAAAAGAAAAGGAAAGAAACAGTGCAGGTAGTTTGAATGAATTAAAGAAAGGAAGAAGAAAATCTACTGGAGCATAAGTAATTCAAAAGTGCGAATATTTAAAGATTCCACGAAAAATGATGTATAAATAAATCAGAGCGGCTTAGCCTGAATATGTTTTTTTTTAAAAGGTTTATTGACCATTAGCAATTTTGAATGACATGACAGTCAGGTAGTCTCGGTATGACCTCAAAAACCATATAAATGTAATGAACAATTCATCTTTTACAAATTTAAATATTCTGATTCTGTGCCTTCGAAAATTAAATGTTCAGCTTTTACTTTAATTAAATAGAAACGCTCCTCTGCTATTTTCATTTCTTTTTTTAAATGAAAGAGAAACATGATGCAAATATCAGCTCTTATTTTCGGATTTTAAATATCTTAGCCAAATTATTAAATGCTTGTATAGAATTAGTACTTTTTTTTTTGGCCAGATGCTTTTTAACTCCGAAAAGCGAAGATAACACCGTGCTCATAAATTAATTATTACCCTAGGGTAATAATTATTATATTATATTTATTTATTATAAAGCTTTATAATAAATAATTAGAATTATTAATTAATTCTTAATAAATAATTTATTTATTAATAATTCAATTAATTATTTTTCACCCCATATATAGATATATCAAGCCTAAGTCAACCATTTGACTTATTATTTATTTACTATTTATTATTTCATTAATTAATTTCTAATAATAAACTTTTCCCGAAGAATAATTTGCCCATAAGCTAAACATGATATAAATTTTGAATGGCATTCTCTGCATTTCTTTGAAATACCTTGCATTTCGTTGTATTTCCTTGCATTTCGTTGTATTTCTTTGCATTTACTTGTATTTCTTTGCATTTATTTGTATTTTTTTGCATTTATTTGTATTTCTTTGTATTTCTTTGCATTTCTTTGCATTTCTTTGCATTTTGCAATTCGGTGTACACAATTTTACCGAGTGAACAACCCCTCGGATAAATCGCTAATGGAGACACGACTTTAGCAAAATTTAAGTTCCGAAGAAGTTCAGATTTTTTTAATGTTTCATATTAATTATTTTTAAGGGGAGGGGGGTCACCGAAATCAAGGGGTGGTAACGTTTTTTTAGCTCCTATGTTTAGCTTATGTAAGCTCAGAAACGGAAACGGAAACGTGACTCCCATAAGTTAAACATTAAAAACAGAAACGGTCATTTTTGCTGATTCCACCCCCTACCCGAAATGCTAACCTTTGCTAACAAGGGGGGAGGGGGGCAAAAATTGCCAAAATAATGCTAACATAATTTATGGACGGCTCGTCCGTAGCCAATCAAATTTGGTCAGCTGAACCAAAGAATCGGTTGTCCTAACCAAAATTTTTGGGGTTATAATTGCTTTTCTAACATTTTGGTTGGGTCAACTAAATCGTTTTTCAGTGTGTACAGTGTACAGAATATATTGAAAGCAATATATTTACGGAGTATATTTATACAGTGTACCACTTTTACACTGCAAACTCTGAATCCGGTGTCCGTCCATTATTAAGATTAGGAAAAAATAAACAAATTTTCTTTTGTTTTGGTAAGTTCAACATTGAGTTCGTTTAATTTTTCTATATCCTAAAAACGGAGGCCTGGTATACTGTAAAGTAATATGCAGATAAATATACTGCATAAATAAATATACGGTATAAATACTGTACAATACTCATCGTAAATACAGTATTCATTGTACGTATATTTATACTGTATAAATAAAAAACATACAGCATTACACCATATAAATATACGGCACTTTACTGTAAAAATTTCAAATATAAATACAAAGTATAAATATACTAAATAAATATACCGAATAAATATACTGAACATTTATTCATTGCTAACCGCCCAGATAGCAAAGTCTATCCAGTCCTTAGGACGTCCATTGGATTTACCTCTGTCCGCTCTGATCCAAAAATCGTCCTTCGGACGTCCTATGGATATCCTATGGATTTGGATATCCCGTTGATATTTAATGAACAATCCACAGGATGTTCAATGGATTGAAAATGCTATCTGGGCACCTAACAGTATCTAGATCCCCTTTACAGACTCAAACTTTATCTATTTTCAGTCTGACGTAGATCTTCACGGATTCGAAGAAATCGTAGCTCTTAAACAAAGCCACCCAGGAATCAAAACAACGGTTGCTGTAGGCGGATGGAACGAAGGAGGTTCAAAATATTCCGAAATGGTAGCTGACAGATCAAAAAGTGCTACTTTCATCGCCAGCGTAGTCGGTAAGCTTTTTATTTTTTTTAAAAATTGCTCAAAAGAAAAAGTCTATAATTCGACTAACGAATATTTTATGCAGATTTCCTCAACCAATACGGATTTGACGGATTGGACATCGATTGGGAATACCCCGGAGATTCCGAAAGAGGAGGACACCCGGAAGACAAAGCAAACTTCGTTACCTTCGTCCAGGAACTCAGACAAGCTTTCGACGCTCAAGGAAAAGGATGGGAAATCACGATGGCGGTTTCCGTTGGAGCTGAAAAAATTGACAACGGTTATGATGTTCCTGCTTTGTGCGCAGTCGTCGACGGTATTCACGCTATGGCTTATGATTTGAGAGGATCTTGGGACACTTTCATCGACCCTCACAGCCTTTTGAACAAACACGACAACGACGAAGGCGCTTATGCTCAACTTAATGTCGTAAGTTGACCTGCCTTATTTTTGGAATTTTTTTTTAAATACTAAAAGATACTGAAAAGTCAAATTCCAATTGCAGAGAGACGGAATTGGAGCTTGGACCAGCAGAGGCTGCCCTGCCAACAAAATGATCGTCGGAGTCCCACTTTATGGCAAATCTTTTGCTGTTCAGCAATTCGAATTACACTCCCCTCATCAAGGAAACGGAGAAGCTGGCCCCTACACCAGAGCTGCAGGAACCTTGGCCTACTACGAAGTAAGTTAAAATACTTTTTTTTCCTGTTCAATTTTTTTTTTTTGCCTTTGGGATTTCTTAATGCCGGAATTTCCTTCTTCCAGATCTGCGCCGACGTGAACAACGGATGGACCGAAATGTGGGACGAACAGGGTCAAGTACCATACGCTCACAACGGCAACACCTGGGTCGGTTATGAAAATCCGAGATCGATCCAAATCAAAGCCGAATGGATCAGGGAACAAGGTTTTCAAGGAGCTATGGTTTGGGCCATCGATTTGGATGATTTCCAAGGCACTTGCGGTTCCAAATACCCCTTGACTTCTATCCTTCATAGCACTTTAAAAAATGCTGAAAATGAAGTTTAGAGTTTTTTTTCAAATGACGATATTAAACTGTATATACGATTAATTATAATAATTTTTTTTAAATTGTATCTCAACGCTTATTTACCCATTACAAATTTTCTTCCTCCTGAAAAATTTTCTACTATCGAAAAAGTAGATGTGAAATTTAATTTAAATACAGCGGCATTAGCATTAAGGTGACACTTATTTTACGAGTTTTTGAATTCTGGTGAAAACACCCCCTAATTCTATTTTAGTACCCGAAAGAAGTGTCCCTGAATTTTTTCAAATTTTTTGGAAGTCAAGATTTTTTGGAAGCCGTGTGCACAGGGGCCTAAAAATTTTGAAATTCCCGTAAAGATCGAAAAATCGAAAGTTTTATTTTAATGTGAAAATGGTCGTTTATTATTCGAATTTTTATACAGATTACGAAAATAAAGTTAAAATTTATTTATGACAAACACGATTACTGTGCTAGAGGACAAAAATATGAAGAATTTCCCAAAAATTGTGGCTGTAGCATATTTTGCTAATTTTTTAATTATTTCGACCTCTTATCATCAAAACCGTTGAGATATATTACTTTTAACTATATTTTCGTGATCTGCATAAAAATCCGAATAAAAGACAACCATTTTTATATAATGACATTTTTGGCATTTCGGACTTAACGGGAATTTCGAAATATTTAGGGTATCAGGGGACATGGCTAAACGACTTCTAAAAAGTTAAAAAAAATTCAGGGAATCGTCTTTAGGTTGCTATACAAGAATTAAGATGTGGTTTCACCGAAATTCAAAAATTCGTAAATAAGGGCCACCCTAATTACTATAAGAACTTACAACATTTTAGCCTTACTACCTCTCATCATTTACAAACTCATCGAATTTCATATAGGCAAATGATAGTACACGGTAAAAAATTTTATGTAAAAGCAACATGAAAAAGAAGTAGCCCTTTTTATTTAACATAGAAAACGTGGCGTCAGAAATTCGAAACGTTCGAAAAAATTGAAGATTTAACACAACTCATGTTAAATAAAAAGGGCTACATATTTTTTATGTTACTTTTACATCAAATTTTTTACCGTGTATTCTAGTGAATTGTGAGCGCGTGTAGCAATTCCGTTTGTAAAAAAAAAATTAAATTGGGGCTTTTCTCGCAAGATTTACATTACACACAGTGAGTCAAAAATACGACATTAAGAAAAAATTTACGGCTCTAAGCTTCAACTGGCCGAGTATTATGCCTTTGATTCCCGTTACATAAGATATTTTTTTATCAGAGAGATAACACACTTTATGTAACTGAAAAACAAAAAAAAAAAAAAAATTCATTGTGAACAATGAACATTGTACTAACATACGTTTCCGGTAAAATTCATGATCAAAATAACGGAAGAGATAAGGTTTTTGAGACTCTGGGAAACATCTGACGCCGGTAGAGTTCGTCTGAAGAATTTCAAAATTAAGACGACCCTGTGCTTAATTTGAGCCGCAGATTTTGAAAATGGTTTGGAACATTGGGTATAGTTGAGGGGAACGATTGACGATACAGAAAAGGAGAAAAAGATCGATTGTAGAAGAACTTGTTTTTCATTTTTAGATGTATCGGCTTTTTACTTGAACCGTACCTAATTTTTAAGGGCATTTACAAATTTTACGGGGCCGGCTCAACTTCGAAAAACCACAGCCATTACCCGGCGGTCACAAAAACGGTATCTAATGCACTACACACCTCCTTAATTTCCAGGAAAAATTTTATGAATAAGAAATAGTTTCTTTTCAAAAATATTTCAAGGAATTTATTCTCAAAGCTTTCTCTATTGATTTCGTCTTTAGATGCGCATTAAAAATGTCAAAAAAATATTAAAGCTGAAGGGAAATTAGGGCTAAGCAGTCCGAGAGGCCAAACCGGGGGGAAAGTTTTTGAACGAATGCCCTCTTATAACATTGAAAATATGCATGAAATCCATGCATTTCCTCAACGATATAAAGCAAAAAAAAAAAAAAAAAAAAAAAATCCAACTACTCCCCCATCGCCCCTCTCTGATGGCTACGGCCCTCCAAAAAGTAACTCATTTTTTTTATCTTAACAAATTTTATTCTTTCTTTATTCAAACTGACAGTTTGTAAAATTGTTAAGGAAACCTCACATCGTTCCTTAAAGAAACTTGAATCCATTTAAAATCCATTTTCGATACTTTTATAACAAATCTTTTCATAATATTGTATACATATTATTACAAAAAAAAATAGTAAGGATTGTTCGTTGTCGTGTGCGATTCAAATAAATTCATTCGTTAAAATTCGTTTCTGATAATTCAAATCAAAAATATCTTTTTTTGTTCAATAAATTAAAATTTGGTTTGTTTTTTCGATTCAAAATAACAGAAATGATTTTAAAAGTCTTTCAACAATTTTATTCTTTACATAAAATTTTCTTTTTTGTACAAAAAAATGGCCTCAAATTTTCGCACGATAGGCCGGGAATTTTTAAAATCGGAAATATGGAAAACAAATCTTGTAGACTTTACATTTTTTTAACTTAATAATAATAAAAAAAAAGCAAACGACAAAAAATACTGAGTAACAGTATCAAGTACGACGTTACAACTATGAACATTTTTTTTTTCTTCATTCATTACATAATAATACGAAAAAAAAAAAGTCTAAAACTCATGACACTATACAATTCGTACATTTAACTATACTTAAAATTGACATTTTTAATTATTTTTTTTATTCAATTATCTAAGTCCCGATTTTGGCACATATAAAATCCGTCAAATTAAAATTTAAGAAAAAAAAAAAAGAATCGTTCGATTTTCCATTTATTAAAATTCTCTACAACAATATATAAAACACATCAATCTAATGGTTCATTATCTAATTACCATCGGTTAATCGGCTGAAAAATTATAAAAAAAGAGTGTGAAAATTGCTTTTATGAGATCGATGGCGTTTTTCGAATTCTACTACTGATATTCAATTTTTTAGAGATTACTAGCCGGCTATTAAAAAAAAAAGCTCTCGTTCGGGTTCGAAATTTTCTTTTTCCTCTCTAAGGCAGCTTTCTTTCGAGAAGGTTCATGATATTTTCTTCTTTTTACGGGATTAAGCAACGGTTTTTAGCAGCTTTGAAGTGCTATGAATAGAAGTTTTCGCGCTGCTGATAAAGCGGCAGCGGTTGGATGGGGGATAGATCATCCTCGTCGAAACTAGCTTCTCTTTGCTCCAGTGGTAACGTTGCCAATGCTTTCACTGAAAAATATAATTTTAAATAATATTATAGCGATTAATTTAAATTGGTGCCTGTTTACTTGAAACTTTTTAATTGATGTCCCTCAGAATCAAACTGTGGAATTTAAAAGTTGTTTCCTACGGAAACTAAATAAATAGCGGCCATTTTTATTTTTTCAAACTAATTCGATTTTTTGGCTGTGGCTTACAAAAATTTAAAGGATAAATTCATATTAAAAAAAAAAAAAATTATACCAACCTTAGTTTATCCTGCATTGCTTCGTGAAAAAAAAAATACTGACACATAAAAGCTAGTCCTGCTGATGTGAGGATGCAGAAACGGAACCTATACAACACAAGGAATTGCAACAACAAAAAAAATTAAAAAAACGAAACAAAAAAGTCTACAAACTATTTAATTTAAAAAGAAAAGAAAAGCAAAAAAATTAAAAAAAAAAAAGAAAAAAAATATTAATCCAATGAAAGTAAATAAAAAATTACTGGCAGCAATCCATGCAGGCGACATGTAATAAATTTCGTTCGCTCAGTCACTCACCTGCCACTAATTTACTTTTCTCCATGACCTGTTGAGCAAGAATTTGATTTAATTCGAGTAAATGCTCCCGTTGCTTTTTTTCTTCTTCCACTTTCTTTTTTAATGTGCTGCTTTTTTCTTGTTCTTCCGCACCTTCTGAAATACATATTTTCAAAAGTTAATTTTATGCCTTTTAATGACGTAATGAGTGCTCGAATGTAAAAAACTAAATACGAGGAAAGAAAAAAAAAGTGGAAATTAGAGAAAATGAAGCCATCCCACAAACCATGTAATTCAACAAAAGTTTAACTACACGGTATGTAGTCCGACTACATAATCAGTAATTTTAATAATAGACTGGAAAAACGCATTATTTACCTTTTTACAATACTGTTCCTGACTCTTGCTACAAGTTTCTTCATTAAATCTTCTATCTTGAGTTTTCTTGCTTTCTTGAAAAAAATCTGGCTAGTTTTTATATCTTGCACACTAATTTTTTAGTAAAATTCAAATTTTTATGTTGATATTAAACGCCGCTAAAACCGATAAATTTCAACAATTTTCAGGTTGATAAGGGCCGTTTAAGTACTACGTAAGACTAATTTCAAATATCCCCCAACATGGCGGTCTTACATAACATTTGAACGTTCCCAACCTTGTGATGTCATTTTTACCGATTTCTTCCTTCATTATTTAATTTAATTTATATTGAGTGTCATCAATTTAACAATTTAATACTTTACAAAACAAACAGAGCTAAGCAAAATAAAACAAAACAAAATGAAATAAAGTAAAAAATACAAAACTCATCGTTAGGAACATCGCTACAACGGGGAGCCAAAGATAAAATAATACTTAATAAATTTTTTACAAATGCCCATCCGGCCTATAAATGTGATGACAGGTGAAATAACAATCATGTTTACAGTTTAACTCCAAAACCTTCCTGATACTTCCCATAAGTTAAATATAGGAGTTAACAGAAAAGTTTTGAAGTCGCTACTGCACTCAATTCCACTATATTTATAATATATTTCAAATATATTCCTATAGAGAGCGCAGGCCTGTAGGTAGCTTCAGAGGTAGAGGGCGAAATTTACAATAGGACTACACTCCATACAGCCCCTTATAACACGAAGAATAGGGAAAATGTAACGCAAAAACATTTCTCAGGCGGCCACAAAATCTATCCATTTAGTCAACCTTCTCCCAATCAACCAAGGGCCTGAGAGAGCGCTCATTCCAAAGTGGTTTTCTACTTTAAAAAAACACCCCACAACTGTGGGTACCGCACACTCATTCTTAACATACCTCCACTGAGATCAGGTGTTGAAATCGCACTGGTTTCCGACAGCATTTTCCGAATACTCTCCGCCTTTCTAAGTCTTTGTAGCTGCTCCTCCGCCGTCAAAATCGGCTCCTGCTCCGGTATGTACCGTTCGGGGATCACAATTTTATTCGGTGTCCCCAAGATGTTATCTATCGTGTTCTCGTTGTATTTCAAATCCTTATGGTTCATCGTCGACCTGACGACGTCGGGAGCGTTAATCCTCGGCCGCAACGCTCGTTCCATATCGAGATCATCTCGAGATCTAGCAGATCCCTGTAAAAAGTAACAAAAAAAAAATTGCTTTAGCAAAGGTAATGAATGGAGTTTAAATCACGTTTTAATCCACTCGTTAGTCGGTGTTAGTCATCCAAACCCAAAGAACAATCCTCCACCTTAAAAAAAAAGCCGACTAAACGTACCATTCTAAAATGACTATCGCTATCAGTTACATGACGAATATTAGATACCGTATGATGGCGGCGTTTTTCCCTAGGCACCTGCCGCCTGTTCGTGTTTTTCCTAACCGAACTGTTCGACATTTCCATTATGATTTCCCTGGCAGCCTCGCTTTGATAAACCGGAGACAACTGAGGGCTTATCTCATCCTCCGGCGATAAATAGCAATTCGAACCGAACAACTGTTCTCTCGCGCTCATCGGTCGCGACGAATCCGGGCTCCTTTGCTTTTGAGCACGGTAATATTGCCGTTCGGAATCCACGTTCAAATTTCTCATCATTTGACTCGGGCTCATCGTTCGGCTAGGGCTAAAAGGTCTTTGGTTCGGAGTGTAACCCTTCGGATATATTCGGTTCGATACGAATCCCCCGTGGGACGGATGGGACGGACTGTAGTTCCTGTTCGGGCTTTCGTTCCTCGGGCTGTTGGGTCCGCTTTCGCTTCCGCTTCCTTCTTGGTATTGGTTTTCGAACTAAAGAATTTAAAATTGGTTAAAAAAAAAGCGGGAAACAAAAAATAAAAAATAAAAAATAAAAAATAAAAAAAAAAAAATAAAAAAATAAAAAAATAAATGAATTAAAAAAAATAAAAAATTAAAATAAAAAAATAAAAAATAAAAAAATAAAAAAAATTAAAAATTAAAAATTAAAAATAATTTTTTTTTTCCTTAGAGGAGAAGGAGGCAAACGGAGGGGTGCCCATTTTTTTATGTTACCTACCCGAACACGATTCCTTTTAGCGATCATACTCCTCAAACTCGAGGTATTGTCCCGACTAGTCACAACAGGCGCCGGACTTTTCCCGAACCCCCTAGGCAAAGACATCGACCTCTGGCTCTGAGACGTCAACGGCTCCGGCTCGTAAGACGTAAGTTCCTCTAAATGATTTATGTTCCCCAAGTTCTGCGGCAGAAACGGATTCGTCGGATGGAAATTCATGTAGGGGTCCTGCGTCCCTCCGTTCATTCCGTTCATCTTCTGCCGCTGATATTCGTCATTGTAGTTTGGCGAATACGTCTCGTAGGATTCTTCCTCCACACGTCCTAACATCCCATCGTCTTCTTCTATCACGGAAACTCTCTTCGCTATGGCAGTGGTGGGTAACCCAATGTTCCCGCTTCGGTCCCTGTCTCTTTGTCTCCTTTCTGATTCTCGTTTAACGATCCTCACAGTTTTGATTTCTTGTTTTTCTCGCGGGATGATCCCTGAGAAAAAAAAAATTAACTTGAAAATGAAATATAAAAAATAAATTACATTCGAAAATCTCACTTTTATAACGTTTGGATTTAATCAACAACTTTAACCATCGAAAGATCATTTTAAAACGCAACTGAATAAAAAGAAAAAAATCGTCCTAGGGCAATCGATCGGACGGAAACGTAAAATAATTAACAAGTTTTATGACACGTATGTGATTATTTTAAGAGTTGTTACAATTTTGCACAGCGGATGTAACTAATAGCGTTAATAAATTTGTCCGTGATAATAAAAAAAAACGCAATAGAGGAATTGTACGATTTTTGGCAAGTGGAAAATCGAAGAGAAAAAAAAATAATTAGGGTCATTCAAATATAAGGTAAACATGATTTTGAGCATTTTTGACCCTCTTTCTCCCTTCTTAAAAATATAAGTATTTAAAAAATAATATTCATCATCCTTATGTACATAAAATATTCGACATAATATTTGCATGGCTTCATTTAAATTTTAATTCCGTCAACTACTGAGCTGACTTATCTCCATCGTAAATATGATTGGAGATAGGCTGTTTTGGCTGTTTCTCAAAATCATGTAACCACAAATTCGCCAGCATGAGTGGCGTCACATAATTGAGTAGTCACATAATTTTTAAAGAGTGGTCAAAATAGACTATCTCCAATCATATTTATGATGAAGATACGTCAATTGGCCTTAAGTGCAGGGAATTTGTGGATCATTAATGCGACAGGAAAATTATATCGCAAACAACTCTGGACAACCCTGCACGTGACAAATTTGTAAAACTTAACACTGGTGTGTTAAGTGTGCAAGTGTTAGGTTTTCATTCATTTTGCCTAAGCTTAATTCTGCATTATCATGGAAGCTAGTTACATTGTTTTTATTATATGCATACTACTTACTAATTACTAATCAGTGTTTCATATGGTTCCCGATCAATAATCCGTATTTCAAAAATTTTCAATTCATTGGAATTAATTAAATTTTCATAAAAAAATAATTTTTTTTTCAATTATAAAAAGATGAACCTAATTTAAAAATCTGGCGACCCTCATCGCTATCTGCCCTTTCCAGCCTGGCTAACTAAAAAATTAGGGTGTCCGAAAAAGGCCAATTTTTGAATTTGAATCGAATAGGGTACTTTCAGGTATTTTTATTTTTAAAAAATTTTGGAGTAAAAATAAAGTACATGAATTAAAAAAAATTATTTGTGTCATAAAAAGTATTTTAAAAAATTTGTTTTTGTGTGTAATAATTTGTTAAAGTTGAGGCTTAAAAATTGTAAATCAAAACGGTCGGAAAAAGCTCGGAAGCGTTGTGACGTCATATGTTAATATCGTTCACCCGAAAAAAAGTTTCCAAGAATGCGGCGGATTGGTTTATAAACATTGAAAGCATCGCATTCCATGGCAAATTTTCCGGCAGAACGATATTAGCATAAGCCGTCACAATGATTCCGCGCTTATTCCGACCGTTTTGATTTACAATTTTTAAGCCCTAACTTTACCAAAATATTGCAAAAAAAAAAAAAAAAAAAAAAAAAAAAAATTCTTTAATACCTTTTCTTACATAAAAAATTCTTTAAGTATATGTACTTTATTTTTACACCAAAATTTTTCAAAAATAAAAATACCTGAAAATACCCCACTGGAATCGGTGCCATATGCCCTTACTATTATTATCCATAATTTTTTCTAAATTTTCGCGTAGTTACAGTTGACAGTCGCGTAGTTCAAAAAGAAATTATCGTATCCATTTGGGAATTTCAAGTAGATCACGAATAGAAAGTCAAATAAATTTTTTTGCTACGGTTAAAGCGCCAATTTTAACTTTTAAAAAAGTAGTATTTTGCCTCAGAGTTTTCAGGACTAACCCAGACAAAAACGTTAAAACGCTTTTGGACTTCATATTCGTATCTATGTGAAATTTCCGATAGTTTTGTTCCGTATTACAAAAAAATAAATTTTTCGCCATCACGAGATTTTCAAAAATTTTCATGCTCAGTGCGAAACCCACTGTGGCTCACTCTAACAATCAGCCATGAAAATTTTTTAACAAAGTACAAACACTAAAAATTGCAGTGGCTAGAGCTCTCTCCTTTTGGGTACACAAGTTATACCACTCCTATAAATCCTTAATCCTTTTTCAATTTTCTGTCTTTATTTTCAGCGTTTGACCTTTGCATTTTACAGCTTCAAAATCAGGTTATGTTTACAAATCTCTTTAAACTGTAGTAACACCTACCATAAAATCTTTTCATTCGGTCGTCAGCTTCGCTTAACTCAACTGGGGTTGTATATGTCATGATGGGCTCGGTCATAGAAATTGTAGACGTCGGTGCCGACGCTGACGGTGAAGTTTGTATTCCTGTCATGTCTGCTGGACTTTTTTGTTCATCTATTGAGCTTATGGTATCTGAAAAAAATTAAAAACATTTTTTTTTTCCAAAAATTTAAATTAAAAAAAAAATTGAAACTTCTGTAAGCATAATTTTGTCCAAATTTCAGAATTTAAGTGTCTAAAAAATTTATTTTCACCCATTTCTAAATTCAGACTTTCAGTAAATTTTTTTAATAAATCATAACTTTTTCTGCTTGAAAAAAAAAAAAAAAAAATTCTTACCTTTCTTGGAAGTGTTAATATCGGTATTAATATAAATAGGAGTGGTACTCCTTGAGCTAATTGCTACGGAAGTTGTTGGTTGGTGTTGGGGACTAGTGACTGGACTCTCCAGACCAACATCTTGTGTAACTAACAAATCCAAATCGGTTTCTAGCCATGTGGCGCTCGATTTTTTCTTTCCTGAAATTTCGCGTATTGATCGTTAGTTAAAAAATAATTTACAGGAGAACTCAATTTCGCAGGGGCTAATGTTTCTTAGCCTTCCCTCCCCTCCCCCTCGGTCACATGTTTGCGTTACTGGTTAAAAAAAAGCTCACCTGGTATGGGCCCTGCTCCGGCAACACCTGTCGGCCCGGGTCGGATTTGTTGCACTAGCGTATCGCTTTTCTCCGTTAATTGCTTGACCTGTGCGCTTAATTCCTGTCTCTGCCTTTGAAGATCCCCGACTAACTGTTGTACTCTTCTTAATTCAGCTTCTAAAGCTGCTGTGGTGCTTATGGTCGCTGACTCCGACACCATTGGCACTGAGCTACGACTACTGACTCGACTCGCTTGCAATTTTTGACGTAATATGACTAATTCTTGTTCGAGTCTCGCATTTTCGGCTACGGTTTCTTCTAATTTCTGAAAGAAGGAAAAAAACAAAACAAATGATTACTTTTAAGAGAGTAAAATAAAATAAAAAAAGTGACAGGGATATAAATTTTAATCTGCAAGATTTTTCGAAGAACTTCGTTTCAAGCTACGTATCGGTGGTTGGGGTAGGAAGCACTCTAGAGTGTGCGTTGCCTAGGTAGGAAGCCCTCTAGAGTGTGAAGTGCCTAGGTAGGAAGCCCTCTAGAGTGTGTGGTGCCTAGACAGGAAGCACTCTAGAGTGTGTGGTGCCTAGGCAGGAAGCACTCTAGAGTGTGTGGTGCCTAGGCAGGATACACTCTAGTAGAGTGTGTGGTGCCTAGGCAGGATACACTCTAGTAGAGTGTGTGGTGCCTAGGCAGGATACACTCTAGTAGAGTGTGTGGTGCCTAGGCAGGAAACACTCTAGTAGAGTGTGTGGTGCCTAGGCAGGATACACTCTAGTAGAGTGTGTGGCGCCTAGGCAGGATACACTCTAGTAGAGTGTGTGGCGCCTAGGCAGGATACACTCTAGTAGAGTGTGTGGTGCCTAGGCAGGATACACTCTAGTAGAGTGTGTGGTGCCTAGGCAGGAAGCACTCTAGAGTGTGTGGTGCCTAGGCAGGATACACTCTAGAGTGTGTGGTGCCTAGGCAGGAAGCACTCTAGAGTGTGTGGTGCCTAGGCAGGATACACTCTAGAGTGTGTGGTGCCTAGGCAGGAAGCACTCTAGAGTGTGTGGTGCCTAGGCAGGATACACTCTAGTAGAGTGTGTGGTGCCTAGGCAGGATACACTCTAGTAGAGTGTGTGGTGCCTAGGCAGGATACACTCTAGTAGAGTGTGTGGTGCCTAGGCAGGAAACACTCTAGTAGAGTGTGTGGTGCCTAGGCAGGATACACTCTAGTAAGTGTGTGGTGCCTAGGCAGGATCACTCTAGTAGAGTGTGTGGTGCCTAGGCAGGAAGCACTCTAGTGTGTGGTGCCTAGGCAGGAAACACTCTAGAGTGTGTGGTGCCTAGGCAGGATACACTCTAGTAGAGTGTGTGGTGCCTAGGCAGGAAACACTCTAGAGTGTGTGGTGCCTAGGCAGATACACTCTAGTAGTGTGTGGTGCCTAGGCAGGATACACTCTAGTAGAGTGTGTGGTGCCTAGGCAGGATACACTCTAGTAGAGTGTGTGGTGCCTAGGCAGGAAGCACTCTAGAGTGTGTGGTGCCTAGGCAGGATACACTCTAGTAGAGTGGGTGGCGCCTAGGCAGGATACACTCTAGTAGAGTGTGTGGTGCCTAGGCAGGATACACTCTAGTAGAGTGTGTGGTGCCTAGGCAGGAAGCACTCTAGAGTGTGTGGTGCCTAGGCAGGATACACTCTAGAGTGTGTGGTGCCTAGGTTGGAAGCACTCTAGAGTGTGTGGTGCCTAGGCAGGAAGCACTCTAGAGTGTGTGGTGCCTAGGTAGTACACACTCTAGTAGAGTATGTGGTGTCTAGGCAGGATACACTCTAGAGTGTGTGGTGCCTAGGCAGGATACACTCTAGAGTGTGGGGTGCCTAGGTAGGACACACTCTAGAGTGTGCTGTATTAGGTGGCGCACACTCTAAGAGTTCTTGCAACCGTCGTAAAGCCATGTAACCGAGTACACTGTAAAAATTTTGTGTAATTTTAACACAATTGGTAATTCAAAAACGGTCCACACATTTTATAATAACAAATATTGCCTAGCAACATGTGTCAAAATTATCAGAAAAAAAAAACAAAAAAAAGTGTGCAGACCGAGATTGTTAAAAATACACAAATACACAAAATTTTCTACAGTGTAACACGTGATAAACGAGTAATAAGTGAGTATTTTTGTTTTGGAAAATTCAAATTGGTCGATTTTTTAATTTTGCCGAACGGTTTCTTAGCTGAGTTTTGTTTCTTAATTGTGACATTCACCTTATATCCAATTTTATGTATAACTTATACATGATTTTTATATAATTTACGCATCGGGGAAAACCCACTTTTTATATTCTCCTTTTCAACTCACCTTAGAATTATGAGCTAATAATAAGCGTACTCTACTCAGTTCTTTTTCTAATAATTTCTGCTGCTTCCTATAACGATCCGCCTCCACAGGATTACTCCTGTTTATCTGGAGCTTATGCCTTAATCCCCCTAACGCTTTTTCCAAAAGCTCTTTATCCTGCTGTAAACTTTGCAAAGTGCCGGATTCCTCTTGCAGCAACCGATCCAGCCGATACAACTGCTGAACCTTCGCCTGGAGTTGATTGTGATCCGGACTTAACCTATCCCAATCCCGTCTCTCCTCCGCGAGGAGCCTTTGCTCCTGGACTTTTTGATTGAATTCCAGTTTCTCCCTGACGTTGACGCTATGATCCACTCCTCCAGCGTTCCCGTTATACACGTTGTTGTTTCCCCTGTACAATGATCCCAGCTTAACCATGTTATCCACGAGATTGACTAAGGGTTTACCCTTTTCGTATTGTTTCTCGAGGTCCAAAAGGTGTTTCTTAAGCTCCTCCAGCTTTTGCAAATGCTCCATTCGCTTGGGGGTTTCTAATTCGGCTAATCGCGCCTGAAAAAAAATTGTAAAATTAAAAAAAAAATTCTTGCGAAATTTCAAAAAAATCAAAACCCGTTTTTTTTTTTTTAAGATTTGGCAGGAGGAAAAGTTAAAATGGAAAAACAAAAATTTCGAGTTCTGGCATGTATGGAGGGTGAAAAAGACAAGCTGTCCGGTTTACGAAAATGGGAGGAAAGCACATCCAACAAAGCGAACTGGATTAAGTGGGGAAATTCTATATTTTTTTACGGTTAGTAAAGCCGATAAACAAACAAAAATCCGCCACCACCACCACCACCAAAACATTATCGGGATATTTTTTTTATCGAACCTGAGCTTCAATTTCGATATGGCAAGCTTCCATTGCTTTACAAACTCCTGCGCTTTGCCTCCTAAGTTGAATTAGAAGTAATACGAGCTCTTCGTGAGTTCTACCCAGTAATTCTCCTGCGGATACGTCTAAACCCCAAGGACTCGAGGGCATTTTCTGATTCTTTATTTTTTAGAAAAAAAATAATTAAAAAAAAACGAAAAACAAAAATAAAAAAAATAATTAATTTAAAAAAAAAAAAAAAATTACCCTTTTCCCGGACTCCTTTGAATATCGCCCGTCGTAAGTACCCATATTTCTCCCTAAACTCGATCCCTGAAGGCTGATGGAAGGCACTGGAACTGAACTAGTGCTTTTCGCCATAGGCAAAGTTCCGCAATTTCTATTATTATACATTCCTGCTATTCTATGGTCCTGATATTGGTCAATGTAATAATCGTTATCAGGGGCTCTCCGTCTATCTAGATAACCATCTACGTATTCTCGACCTGCGAGGGAGAAAAAAAAAAAGAGAGAAAAAGTTATAAAAAATGAATGAATATTATAACGTATCATTTTGAAAAAAAAAAGTAACTGCTGACGTTTTACGGGAAACAATTGAAGGAATGTCGTAAAGCCTTTAATATCACAAAGCGACGTTTTATGAGTTATTTCTTTTGCCGATTCTTTTTTTTTTCTGTTGCTTTATAGTCTGGGTTACGGAGATGGAGATGATGCTTCATTTTGTAATTTCGAAAAACGTCAAAAGAATCGGCAGAACCTTGTGAAAAATTATGTGAGATACATGGGATGTATTGAAATCTCTCACATACAGATTAAGCAATTAGTTCGTAAAAAAAAAAGCATAACTTATGAATTTGGTCAGTAATTTTTGAGAGCCTTAAACACACCTCCTATGTATTCGTTTTTCCTATCAGAATAGGAATCATTCCAATCGGAATACCCATTCACAGGCACCGGGTACCCCTTCCCCCTGTCGTAGTAATCAATCCTTTCTGAATATTCGTCCAGTCTTCTGTCTGACGCCTCGTGAGGATTTATTTTTTTTTCCGTCGGGCTCTCTTCCTTGCTCAACACGATGGTCGGAGTTGTGACTTGATGCGAGGCCGACCTCTGTTGGAACTGTTGCCCTTGAGAAAGAGTTGACATTGATCTCGGAAGATGAGCTTCCCTCATTACGGAACCCGAAGCCGAAGCTAAAAACAAAAAAAGAAAAAAAAATTAATAATTATTTTAACAAGGCGAGCGTCACTTAATAGTCCATGAGATAGAGGAAAATTCTATAATTTTTGGGGGGAATAACTGCCCTTTTGAATATGGGTTCTGGTGCCTCTAAGGATAATAAAAATCCATGTGTGCCATCTTGAAATGGTAGCTATACAAAATGGCGGCCATTTAAAGATGGCGGCTACGAAGTTTCGTTTTTCCCGATTTTCTCGGCAACGGATGGTTGGATTTCGACGCTTTTTTTTTAGAATGAAAGGTAAGAGTTGTGTCTTTCACTTTAGTCATTTATGTTATATCCGTATCTTATACCATTTTGCCGCAAAAAATTAAAATGTGGAAAACGTTCTTACCTTGTCTGTGGTTTTCGGCCCATATTTCCAAAGAGATACAAATTTTTGAAAAATGTTTCAAATAAAAGTGACGTGGAATTTTACAAGCTTCAAAACGACACCTCATTTTCGCTCCTACGATGTGTCTAAGTGCGACGGCGTTCCGGTTTTGCCTCGCGCGGCGCGCGTTACAGTTGTTTACAATGCGGTTTAATGTAATTAAAAAAACCTATATATGTGTCGCATATCGTTGGAAATGGAATAAAATAATTCGTGCGGTTTTTTAACTTTAAACAGGAATAAAAAATAAAGAAAATTCCAGTGCTAAAAATTTAATGAATTCAATTTTTACAGTAATTAATTACTTTAATCTGATAAAATACTATTATTATTGATGAAAATAACAGATTTTTTTAGGTTTTTAATGTCGTTAAGCAGCATATTTTTAAAAAAAATTAAGAAAATACTTGATTTTTTTCTGGAACAAGTCCGGCTCTTACAGGTCATCGTTGTCTTCATCTCCGTCTTCGTCTTCGTCCTCGTCTTGATCGCTGTCGTATTGATCATCGCTTTCTTTTTCGTCTGTCTCGTTTTCGTTATTAAAATTAACACAATTTTATTTTAAGTTGTTCACAATGTAACTGCACGAAGGGGATGAGCAAACCCTTGGACAGTCGCAACACAAAAGATTAAGCACAGCTTGCGCAGCTGCCAATACAGCTGGCAAGGTAAATTCTTGTAAAACCGCAAAAAGTTCACTTGTGACATTCCATTCAGTTCCAAGTTCTGAAAATGTTTTTCTATATTTCTCATTATTTTGAATAAGCTTTAAACCTTTCAGTTTTCCTTGTCCACTAAATACACTAACCGGTAAAGCTATGGAGTCCGATTAAACTGTTCGCAACGCTAGGCTCTACTATTTCTGAAACTTTTTTCACTCTTATTAATTTTGTGCCCTTTTGGGAATCACGTCTTAAGTAACAGTCATTTTTTATATTGTTTATGAAATTTAGACATAAAACAAATACGTCTGTGTCGTTTTCAACACAGACGACTGCAGTATATTGCTTTGCAGCATGCTTCATGCGCAACAGGAGTCGTGTGTCAGCTTGTTCTTGAGAAGAAGCTAATTCATAGCATTCTTGTGCATCATATGAACTTGCCAACTGTATTGCAACAAAACTAAAATTAAAAGTGTTAACGATCTTCGATACCAAATTTTTAGCTCTAAAAAAGCAGTTCCTGATTCGGGACAACGGCCCCCATGCGAATAAGATTGCTTAATACAGCATATCCTCAGAGCTAATTATCAAGCTGCCATTTGGAGGCGGAGTCTTGAAAATTTTCCGGAGATCCCAAATCCAACGGATAACCACGGATGGTGCCTCGATGAGGAGGATAATCTGGACATTCTCTGGATGACTGGGCCTCCAGCTCCGCAAGCTGTGCTTAATCTTTGTGTTGCGACTGTCCAAGGGTTTGCTCATCCCCTTCGTGCAGTTGCATTGTGAACGACTTAAAATAAAATTGTGTTAATTTTAATAACGAAGACGAGACAGACGAAAATGAAAGCGATGATCAATACGACAGCGATCAAGACGAGGACGAAGACGAAGACGGAGATGAAGACAACGATGACCTATAAGAGCCGGACTTGTTCCAGAAAAAAATCAAGTATTTTCTTAATTTTTTTTTTTAAATATGCTACTTAACGACATTAAAAACCTAAAAAATCTAGGGATCCAAGCAATGGACCGGTGAAAATGAGAAACCGGTTTCCTGGTTTCGGATTTTTCTTTGAATCCGGTTCTTAGCCCTGTTTTTTCGAATCGTAGAACCGTCGTTTTTCGATTCGTTTTCCAGAATGTTTTTTTTAATGCTATAATTTTTTTTTTTTTTTAGTTTGAAGCAAAAACTAACAAATTAGGGTCCAATTACACTCAAAATGTTCGTATTTTGATGGAGAACACGATTCTGTAATAGTTTAGATAGACCAATACGCTTGAATTTCTTGATATTTGCGAAAATCGGATTATTGTTTATTTTTGTTTGTTTACATCGCCATTTTGTTTTACTTCGAAAAATTAAGTTACGTAAGCAAACGAATTTCGCAAATATTAAGAAAATTCAAGCTTTATAATGTATTTAACATAGAGAATCTTGTTCTCCATCAAATTACGAATATTTTGAGTGTCATTTTACCCCGATTTGCTTTGTTTTAGCTTCGAAACGTAAAAACCGGCTTTATGAAACCGGGTATTTGATAAAACCGGTGCTAGAACCGGGTTTTCGAAAAACCGGGAAACCGGTCGGTTCACCGAAACCGGGAATTAGAGATCCCTAAAGATCTGTTATTTTAATCAATAATAATAGTATTTTATCAGATTAAGTAATTAATTACTGTAAAAATTGAATTCATTAAATTTTTAGTACTGGAATTTTCTTTATTTTTTTTTCCTGTTTAAAGTTAAAAAACCGCACGAATTATTTTATTCCATTTCCAACGATATGCGACACATATATAGGTTTTTTTAATTACATTAAACCGTATTGTAAACAACTGTAACGCGCGCCGCGCGAGGCAAAACCGGAACGCCGTCGCACTTAGACACATCGTAGGAGCGAAAATGAGGTGTCGTTTTGAAGCTTGTAAAATTCCACGTCACTTTTATTTGAAACATTTTTCAAAAATTTGTATCTCTTTGGAAATATGGGCCGAAAACCACAGACAAGGTAAGAACGTTTTCCACATTTTAATTTTTTGCGGCAAAATGGTATAAGACGGATATAACATAAATGACTAAAGTGAAAGACACAACTCTTACCTTCCATTCTAAAAAAAAAGCGTCGAAATCCAACCATCCGTTGCCGAGAAAATCGGGAAAAACGAAACTTCGTAGCCGCCATCTTTAAATGGCCGCCATTTTGTATAGCTACCATTTCAAGATGGCACACATGGATTTTTATTATCCTTAGAGGCACCAGAACCCATATTCAAAAGGGCAGTTATTCCCCCCAAAAATTATAGAATCGTAAAAAATCGACCTCTATCTCATGGACTATAAACGACGTGTGTTTCCCTTAAGAGGATGCGGTTTTCGACGATGATATGATATGAGATGACATCATGAAATTTGAATTTTCCTATAATCCGATTCGATGCATATTAAAGGCTGAAAGGGGATTCCCTTGCATGACATGCTCCTGATGAATATTTATACCCTTTCTCTCACTAACTCAGTCAAGATTTCGAAACTGACACGTGACAAAATCCCCTTTCCCCCTTTTGCCCTCTTTTAAAGGAAAAAAATAGGTAACAAAGAACTTCAAATAATACACGGGTAATTGGATACCGGTAACGTAATACAAATAGCCACACCCATAAGAACTTATGGATGGACAAAAAGGGTGTTTGGACAGGACGCGACATGTAAAAAAAAAAAAAAAAAAAATATTCTCGCGAGTTGTATCTTTCCTCATAAATATTCTTTAACGGATTAAATATTCAAAAAAATTTTTTCTTCTTACGTCCCGAATCAATAAAAAAAACTTGATTAGGACCCTGAAGACCTCGATTAGGCATTAGCACCGTCTGACAGTATCTTGACCTTTTCGTGTCTCTTTTGCCAGATTAATTTCAACAGGCACGGGTTGGCTTCTAAAATCAGGAAAATAAGGCTACCCCTCCCCACCCCCCCTCTTTCTCAAATAAGGCCATAATACTTTTGCTAATAATTAGGAGAATTTTCCTCTGCTTTTTTGTTTTCTTTCTTTTGTGCTTTGTTCCTCAATTCGGTTTTTGTCGTTTTTGCTTTTTTCTTGTTTTTTGTCTTCTTTCGCTTCTTCTCAGCTTTTCATTTCCCAGTTTTTTTTTTTTTTTTTTGTTTTTTTGTTTTTTCCTCAGTTATTCTTGCTACCGTTATTTTCACTTTTTTTCGTTGCCAAATTTTTCCGTTTTTCTATTTTTTTTCTAGTTTCTTTTCCCTTTCCTGTTTTTTTTTTTTGGTTTTTTGTGTTTTTCCATTTTTTTGTGTTTCTCCATTTCCTCCCTTTGGTACAATAATTGACATGTTCATGCCAAGGCCCCACACTTCCATTTTTAGGAAGACACCCCGGGAGTAGAGATTCCAAATTCCCGACATTTTTCCACTCCCGGGAATCGGGAATTCCCGTTTTTGAAAAATATATCAATCCTGGAACGAGAATTCCCGCGTTTTGGTTAGCTTTTCATTTCTCGGGAATCGAGAAATTTGCACTTTAATTTCCGGGAATCCCGGAAAAGCCGAGAATTTATTTAGAAGGCGAAAAGAACAGAAAATTACCCAGTTTTCCGCATTTTCGGGAAGTAAGTTCGGAAATAAGCAGAGCCATGTCGAAAAAAATTTTTCTAAGTTGTTTAAAGGGCACAGTTTGGGCAAATTATGAAAAAAAAAAAATTTCTTACTTTTGTAACATTTTCTAAAATATTGAAAATTTTATGTGATAAATGGTCAAAAAGTTGATAAAATCGATATTATTCCCGTTCCCGGCAAAAAATTTGTCGATCCCGGGAATCGGGAATTCCCGAAAACCAGAAAAATTCCATTCCCGGGAAGCAAGAATGCCAACAATCAAGAAAAAATGTTCCCGGTAAATTTTTCGGGAAAAAACCCGGGATCCCGGGAATTCCCGGGAGGAGTCTCCCGTTTCCGGGAAAAAGCTTGTCGACCTCGGGAATCGGGAATTCCAGAAAATGAGAAAAATTCCATTCCAGGGAAGCAAGACTACCAACAATTAAGAAAAAATGTTCCCGGGAAATTTTTCGGGAAAAAACCCAGGATCCCGGGAATTCCCGGGAAGAATCTCTAACCGGGAGCTTGTCCGGCTGCTCAGCGCGGGCTTTTTGCCGTCCATTTAAATATCATTTATTGCGCTTCTTAAGTGTTTTTCTTTTTTTTAAATTTTCATTTTTTTCCCAATTCTCCGCTCATTTTCTCGTCCTATTTTCCTTCATTTTTGGAGACTTAAGAAATCTCTGCACCCGTGCGAGCGCACGGCCGAACGGCTCCAAAGCCGGCGTTGCCTCGGCGCACCCAGTCCGTGCTTGGGAAAAAAGTAAAAAAATAAAAAAAAAAAAAAAAAAAAAAAAAAAAACGCGAGAAAAAATATAATTATTCAACCGTTTTAACCCCACGCGTCAAATTTTCCCCCTTTTGTTTTTTTTTTTTTTTTTTTTTTTTTTTTTTCCTCAAAGCTTATTAAAAACTCATTAGTAGATAAGATAAAATAAAAATTTAGAAACCATAAAATATGATGAATGTAACGTGAGATATATTGGAATTCTAACGGTTTTTTTTTATTGTTTACACGGACACCTGCCATGCGGAAATTTTTTTCCCTCCGAAAAAAAAAAGTTCAACAGCAACGATAAAATCTATTTTGTGTAAGCAAACGAGCTGAGCATCTTGTAATTCAAAGCACTTAATAATGAATTTTCCTTTTGTTTTACTAAATAAGAGGAGGGAGGAAAAAAAAAAATAGTAGAAGCGGAAGAGTAGTAATGGGTCTGGAGCTTCTGGAATGGCGCCACTTTTAAAACGCCGTCCCGACGCCTTTTGCACTGAACATCGCAACAAAAATTTTCTTGTATTAAATTTTTTATTTTCCTCGACGACTGGAAGTCATTTTTTTTTTTTTTTTTTGAAAGGTTATTTTTTAATGTGGAATTGTGATGGGGGAGTAAATGGTAGCAGAAGAAGGGAAAGCTGACCTTTTTGACCAACCGCGAGAATGGATCTAAACGGAAAAGTATTAAGTTCTTGTCCTCTAGAGTGGCTCGTGTTTTACGAATTTTCGGAATTTCGGAGAACGCACCATTTAATTTTTTATATAGCAACCGAAAGAAGATAGCCTGAATTTTTTCAGATTTTTTCAACGTTGTTTAGGCATGTTCCCCATGGACCGAAAAGTTTCGAAATAAGGCAGTTAAGCGACCATAGTTCCTAATCCATTATTACTAAAAAAATAATGAATTCTTAATCAGTTATTGCTAAAAAATAATAAATTCCTAATCCATTTTTCCTAAAAAATTTTAGGAACCAAAATTCGTAGGAAAAATTTTGGATCCTAAATTTCCTAACCATTTTTTTTAATATTTTTAGTTTTCAAAAAAATTTTTATTTCCTAAACAAAATTTCTTAAAACAAATATTTTTCCTGATTTTTTAAGTCCCTAAAATTTTTGTAATAATTTACTGGGCAAAGCTGCGAATTTCGGTTTATATTTATTATTCTTGTTTTTTTAATAAACCACTATAAAAATACAACTATAAAAATATACAGTATGTATAAAAATATAAATATGAAAAACAACGATAAAAGTATTCAGTTATTCTTAAATACGATCATACAGAAAATGAAACAAGTATGAGGCCACGGTTGTGATACACGACTCTTCAAAGAGTGTAAAAATTAGGAACAATACTCATTTCAGGGATCGAAAAATTGTAGGAAAATTAAAAATTAGGAGAAAAAATAGTTAGGGGAAAAATTTTAGGAACCAAAATTTTTAGAAAAATGGATTAGGAATTTTTTCTTTTAAAGAAAAATGGATTACCCAATTTTTTTCAAGAAAAATGGATTAGGAATTTTATTTTTTTAAAAAAATGGATTAGGAATTAATTTCTTTAGGAAAAATGCATTAGGAATTCATTTTTTAATCCTAAGAAAATTTATTTTTTTAGGAAAAATGCGTTAGGAATCTTTTCAAGATATGTGGATTAGGAACTTATTTTGTTAAAAAATGGATTAGAAATTTTTATTTTAAGAAAAAATGGATTAGGAATTTTTTTCATGATATATGGATTAAGAACTTATTTTTTTAGAAAAAATAGATTAGGAATTTTTTTCAAGAAAAATGGAGGGACCCTGACAAAACCCCGAAATTCAGAACCTCGAAATTTGCAGAACCCCGAATCGGGGTTTTGCAAATTCGGGGTTCAGTAAATCGTGATAAAAGTATTTTTTTTATTTTTATTGTTATTTTAATTTTTTATTTTTATTTTTTTTTTTATTTCATTTTATTTTATTTTTGTTTGACTTATGTCAAATTTTTTCAAAGGAAATTCAAAACTCCTATATCGGGAAAAGTTTCTTTATAGGTAGAGTATCAACCCTGAATTTTTTCAGATTTTTTGAACGGCATCTTGAGGTGTCAAATCGGCCTTGAAAGTTTCAAAAGCTCATAAAAGGGCCGAAAATGAACCTTTTTTTTTGCATAAAAGACCATCGATTCCTATCGGAAATTTCACGTAGATTACGAATTTGAAGCTGAAAATTAGTTTTGGTGCACGGTTTTTGAGCCACAGACAAAATACCATAACCAGGTTTTTAGAGCTTTTAAACCCGGCCTGTAGCTCAAAAATTATACACCAAAACTAATTTTCGGCTTCAAATTCGTAATCTACGCGAATTTCCGATAGGAATCGATGGTCTTTTATGCAAAAAAAAAAGGCTCATTTTCGGCCCTTTTATGAGCTTTTTGAAAATTTCAAGGCCGATTTGACACCTCAGGATGCCGTTCAAAAAATCTGAAAAAATTCAGGGTTGATACACTACCTATAAGAAACTTTTCCTGATATAGGAGTTTTGAAATTCCAAAAAAGTTGATTTTCGAACCACCCTACTGATTATCTGTGATAATATACTTATTGTGATTTAGCTTAAAAAATGCAGTACACTTTAATTACAATTTTTAAAAAAAGTCGGGAATGCAAACATTCAAAATCCCAAATTTGCAAAACCCCGAAGTTGCAGAACCCCGACTTTCCAGAACCTCGAATATAATTCATGGAAAATTATAGTACTTTCAGAACCCCGAATTTGCAAAACCCCGATTCGGGGTTTTGCAAATTTCGGTGTTCTGCATTTCGGGGGTTTATCATAGACTCAAAATGGATTAGGAATTTAATTTTTTTTTTAAAAAATGGATTAGGAATTAATTTCTTTAGGAAAAATGCATTAGGAATTCATTTTTAAAGGAAAAGTGGTAGGAAATCATGCTGTAGAAATCTCTCTGCAAATCGTAACCTTTGTTCAATTGTAATAACGCATTCATTGCAATATCACGTACAAAACACTGTCACGCATCATATGGAATAATGTCACTTACAACGAAGACACGTGGCGCAGTATCTCACAAAATGATGCAACGCTCGTATTTTAAACCCGGTGAAAAGATGAAATATCGCATTTTAATGCAAAATACGAAAAGGAAAAAAAAAAAAAAAACGACATTTATTTTTAAAAATTTCCTGAATGTCTCGGTTAATTTGTAACAAAAGTCACAGATCATCAAATCGAAAATTTATCTTCATACGTCAAAATCAAAATCCGTGACAGCTTCCAAAATTTTAAAAAGAAATCGTTTGGCAACTCACCATATTTCCCCCCCCTCCCACCCTTCCCCTGTTCATATCTTTAATCCTACAAACACACTCTTCTTTTTTTTAAAAAAAAACATAATATCTCGCGTTCTTTTCATTGTTTATACTCATTGTTCACACTTTAATAATTACAGGTGTACTAATACACAATAATTAACGATAATTGCCGTACTAAATTTTTATCATTTCTCGTAAAAAAAAAAAAAAAAAAAAAATAAAAATAAAAAAAATTCCCAAAGCCTCTAATTGTTTTAAATTTTTTTCGTAATTTTACTCTTAATAGGATATATCACGAATTTTTTTTTTTCATGAATAGCCCGACGATGACTAGCGGAAAAAAAATATCATAAATTATTTCAAACAAAAAAAAAAAAAAACACCAATTTTCAGCGAGAAAAAAAAAATTTAACATAAATTCATAGCAATTTTACTTAAGCTAGGTTTCGGATAACGGTTTACAGAACTCAATCACGGAAAGATGAAATGAACAATTAAAAAACATAAATATACAATTTTATAAAAGGTATTTCTGTCAACGGTCACCTCGGTTATTTATCGTTTTTTTTTTCGGTCAAGTCAATTTTAGAACTAAATGCTCTGCATTGATACAAGTGCTAATTATCTTTTTTTTTTTTCTCTCTCATGATTTTCTGTTTGTTTCGTGAAGGAAATCGTGAATAAAAATTCTAAGAAGTAAAAAAATCTACATGGAAGTCAAGTCGGATGAGGTTTTTTTACTTAATAAATAATAAAACAGGGCATTAACGGTTGACCTGAGGGATCATTATCGGTTAATCTTGTTTTTTTTTTTTCTTTTTAGGTGAGTTGCCTGATTCACTATGTCTGCGTATTTTTTCGTTGCGTAATTTTTTTAATTTATCCAATTAATAATGGGATTCTCATTGAGAGGATTTTTAAAGTTGACGTTAAGGAGGTTTTAGGTGTTGGGACGAATGTTTGGATGATTAATAATGATAATGTCAAATTAGCATTGTACAATGACTTTAAAAAAAAACTATGGAACTGAAAGGGTTATGAAAATGGCGACGAAGAGGAAAAGTACGATGATGTAAGGGAATACAGAAAAAAATGGGTACCAATGAGCAAAAAAAAAAAAAAAAAAAAAAAAAAAAAAAAAAAAAAAAAGATTTTTAGATTTTTCCGAATTTTCGGTTCATTTCTTGCATTTCCAATTTGACAAAGGCTCAAAAATAAAGAAAAACAGAAATAGAAAAATTCGGGAAGCTTTAGAAGAAAGTAAAAAAACTTAGAAAAAAAACTGAAAATAATTTTTGTTATAAAATTTTATAACGAAGTTTAAGTTTTTAATAACTCAATTTTATAACACAGTTTTTCTTCGGAAATTTGTACTCCGAGGGTCAGCTGCAGGCATCATAGTCCCTCCTTAAAAAATAAATAAATAAACAAATAAATCCCTGTCTCCATTGTCCAATTAAGCGAAGGGTACAATCAATTGTACCACCGGAAATGCTGTAAATTATTTTTGGAGTTTTTTTTCTGCTATCACGTTTTTTTTATTGTTTTTGATTATTTTCTAGAATACCAAAAATAATGAAAACGAAAAGTGGCAGCAGAAAAAAAAAGTCCAAAAATATACAGCATTTCCGGGGTCGGAGTGGTGATACATTCAGAATAGCGGCTCGTGATCAGTGAAGTTAAGCAGCATTGATGACGGCCAGCTACTGGATGGGTGACCGCCGACACTCCCGCCCTCTAGCAGGCATTGTACGATCCACGGTCGTATAGACAGGTCCGGAAACTTCCTATGCCGATCATGTCCCGCTTAACTACGCCAAAATTAGTTCTAAAATTGGCCACTGGCGGCGCTGCGATCTAGAGAGCAGCAACATGTCTAATGTTTACGTTGGGACTCCCATTGGGCCTCTCGTTTCGAACAACAAGAGAAAGTAGCCGCCATCATTGTTTACATTACCAACGACCAATCAAAATGCGTCTCTCTAACAAGTAGCGCTCACGGTGGTAGAAAGGAGGAACTAATTTTGGCGTACATGGTCTCCAATGTATAAGGGATAGGAGTTTCCGGACCTGTCTATACGACCGTGGTACGATCTACAGTTACAGCCATCTTAACCTCGCTGTAACACGTAGCTCCCACAAACGCTAGTTGGATATACACATAAATTGGATCTCTTTAATAACTACATTGGATACTCATAAAAAACGAATACAATTCAAAAAGCAAGTAGATGGTCTATGGCAACAAGCCGACCAATAAACCTCTCCTCCTTCTCCCTTTCTCCTGACCTTCCCTCCAATTAAAAAAAAAAAATTCAGCATTTTTGGTGGTGCAATTAATTGCACCCTCCAATTAATTCTTCAACGGAGACACAGCAAAAATAAAGAATTTGCAAAAATTTTATATTACCGGCTTGTTTTCTTCGTGCCATGAAAATTAAGCTATTATTAAAAAGCCCGACAGGATGCATCGATTTTAAAACCATTTTGTTGTTTAACAGGGCGTACATTCGGATCGATTTTCGTCAGCCGAATGCTATTCATACGGTAAAAATTTTATGTTTACACACTGGTTAAAAGCTAAGTTGCTATACATGCCCTGGGGAATTTCTCATTTATTATGTACCGGTTTGGTTCGGTTCGGTTCCCTTATTCCACTTCAATTACACCACGGGAAAAATTATTTCTTCTACATGGTGTACTTTTCCACGTATTTTTTTTTTTTTTTTATTACTCTTTTTTCCCCGATTTTCTTTTCATAAAAAAAAAAAAAAATCCTTTTTCCCAACAATCTCCCGATCATTTCTCGGGATTGAAAGGATTTTTTTTTCTTTTTGCTTCCTTTCAAAATTAAAAGCAATAATCTCGGAGAAAAATCCTTACGTGCGTTTTTTCCACACTTGATTAATTCGTAATTTGCTCGTCGAACCCTGATCGTATGTTTTCGACAGTAAAAATTTCCCGCGTAAAATAAAAGAAAAAAAAAAGTGGAACAAAGAAAGAAGGGATTGTTTTGTATGCATGAGCACATCTTATTCCTACAGCCTTGTGAACCCCCCATCATCATTAGCTATTTCCCATTTCGATGTTTTTTCAAGGGTTTAAGGGAGTCATCCTAAAAAAAAAAAAAAGGTGCCATTAAGAATTTTGAGTTCGCATTAAAAATAGAATATTTAAATTAAGGGATTTCTATAGCACGGGAAAAAGGTTTTCGGGAGATCGATGACATGTCCGCGTGGTCGGGTATTCGTGGGGTTACACAATGGGCGATGCTGCAAGGAAAATGGGAATCGTAAATCTCGTATGCAGAATAGATAAGGACATGAAAACGTTTGCGGTGGAGATAAGGAATATGTTAATGGCTCAGAATGGGCGTTTGTTAAAAATTTCAAAAAGGGGTACAAGGAGGAGGGGAAGAAGTTGTAGAAAGTGATCCAGTCTTCGGGGGAATCGAGGTCGGGGTGGTAATATTATTGGGTCATAAGGTCGGGTTCTTAAGTTAAACATGAATACCTGTTACTCTTGTGACAAAGGGATTGTGACATGGAAACTTTAGGGAGCAAGGTAGCATTTCCAATCCACTGGACATCCTGTGGATTGTCTATTAGATATCCGCAGAATATCCAAAGCTATGGGATATCCATAGGGCGTTCAAAGGACGGTTTTTGGATCAGTGCGCACATAGGTAAATCCAATGGTAGCAGGCATCATAGTTGTCCTATATGTCCTATATTTTGACAAAAGGTCCTATACGCCCTATAAAAGTTCTATTTTTTGAGTTTGTCTTATATTTTTGTAGTTAAAATTAAAAAATGCCTAAAAACCCCATTTTTTTTTTTTTTTTTTTTTTAGTTAAAATTAATATTTTATGATATTTGTTATCTTCTGCTGCAATATTTGATTTCTTTTTTCTTTTTTTTTCATAATTTTGCTGCAGGTACTTGACAAAATTATTTTTTTTTATCAAAAAAAAATAAATAAATAAATAAATAAATAAAATAAAATAAAATAAAAATAATTAAAAGGAAATTTAAGAGTTTTTGTTCTGTATTTGTCCTGTTTTTCTTTAAAAAACCGGTCCTATATTTCTTTATAGGTATATATTTATATTAGGAGGGACTAAGATGCCTGAATCAAAGTCCAATAAATATCCTCAAGACGTCCTGCAGACGTCCTCGGGACTGGATAGACTTTGCCATCTGGGGATGTTAAATTTACGGTATATTTACTCATAAGAGAAACACGAACTCAGGTATATATATACCGTGTATTTTTACGAAATAACCACGTGATTAGCATCAATATGGCGAAGGAATAGGGGACCCGCTGGAATTAGGCCATCTGATCGAAGAACATTGGAACGTCACTTTGCTGGCGATTTGCTGGTGGTGGGTTTGTCTTTTTACAGTTTTTTTTTTTTTTTTGCAACTGGCAAAATCAGGAATTAAGAATCCTTAAATTCGGGAACATATTTATCCAGATAGCAAAGTCTATCCAGTCCCGAGGATGTCTTGAGGATATTTATTGGACGTCGATTGGATTAACCTATGTTCTCACTGATCCAAAAAGCGTCCTTTGAATGTCCTATGGATATCCCACGGATTTGGATATCTTGTGGATATTTGACGGACAATCCACAGGATGTCCAATGGATTGAAAATGCTACCTGGCTACTGTGATTGGTAAAAAGTATGGGGAATCCAGGGCAATCCATCCAATTGTTCCAAAATAAATCAGGAACCAGTCAGTTTGAGGGACCGAACCAATAGAGACCTAAAATTTCTAGGGAATTAATTCTCCGGGAATATTTCCGGAAATCATATTAAGAAACGAAATAATCTCGGGAATGTCACGGGACTGGTGCAGGAATTTTTTTTTTCATAAGCTTACTTTGAAATAATGATGATAAGCAAAGGTTCTGCCTGAGGTTTCCCGTCTCCGGAATTTCCGGTATCCCGAAAAGCAATTCATCTCCGATTCTTGGGACGTAAATTTTCCGGTATTTCCTATTTTCCTAAATTTCCGGAGAATTTTACTATAAGCCATGAGAATTATCCAAATTTTACATCAAAATTTGATTTCCCACATTTCGGATTACCAAAATTTGGAAATCCGAAAATTCTTCGAGAAATCAGATTCTCTAATTGTACAGAAATGAAAATTTAACACTTACGAGGAAATTCTAAATGCGTTAATTGCGCGAAAAATAAGTAAGACATTATTTCCGTCGGGAATTGAAGAACATGTATTTTTTTGAGATAATAAATATTCCCTGAAATCCTTAGAAAATTTTAAATATTCCCGGGCCCGACCCTGTGAAACAAAAAATAGGGAAAGGAAAAAACCAAAAATATTTACGGCACTGCCCCCCTACCCTCGCCACCTTTCTCCCCCCCCCCCCCCCCCCGCTTCCTCCTTCCATTACGAGCCTGGAACCAGCATTTTGCCTCAGGAACTCTTTTTTACCCGAGGACACAAATGCGAATACGAAACAATTTTTTTCCTAAACAACTTTTTTTTGCAAGAGCAAAAATTCCGCCGCAAGTTTTTATTTAACCATTTTTTTGTTCTGTGCAAAACTGCAAGATTGATCACACACGTACGTAAAATCGGTTTCATTTCGCAAAATATTCGCGTAGGTGTAACCAAAAATTCTGTCATTTGCATACGTGCAAAATTATTGATTCTCATTGTTAATTTTTTTTTTTTCCTTAAATATTTCTCCTAACTAACCTGACCAGCATCCTGCACAGATTAATCCAACTTTGGCTCCCATAACTTAAAAAAAAAAAAAATGCCAGCATCAAACCACACTCTCGACACACGAGCAAGATAACGGCAAAACGTGAAATAAAAAAAAAAAAAAATTCAAAACATCCAGAACCACGCGACAACTAAAGCTAACTGACGAGTACTCAACTTGTCCATGGTATCGCCGCGTCGGTTCCGATGACCTTTTAAAGGAAAACCCATACCTTCAATTTTTGCAACTTCATTTTCCCCACAAAAAAAAAAAAAAAAAAAAAAATTTTAAAAATCGCCATTCATAAATTAAAGAAACAAAAAAAAAGTTCTTTGATCTAACAAAAAAAAAAAAAAAAAATTCAAGGCGTGTGTTGACAAGTTTACACTAACAAAACTTCATTCATTTCAATCACCTCCTCTAATTTTTTTTTTATAAATATTCATGTTCACGGTCTTAATTAGAAAGGAGAATATATATATATTTTTTTTTTTTTTTAGGGAGCACGCGCTCCCTACGATCAGCAATTTGCCCATCCGTAAATTTTACGCCTCCGCTTTAATTGGCCACGCGAAGCGCATTGTAAGGGCTCACCTTTAAACGAGATTTCCAACTAGACGCCGAGGGAAAATACATTTTTCCACAGTAAACAAGGGAACCATGTTTAGCTTCTGGGATTTTATGGTTTACGGGAAAACAACGAACCGGGAGAGAGGATAAAAAAAAAAAAATAGTCGTCGAGCTTTAATATTTCATGAATGGAGGTAAGGGTAGATGGTAGGCTTTTTTTTTTTTTTTTTTTTTTTTCAGATTCGACGCATAACAGGAAGCATTCGTCAAGTTTTCTCGGTTCTCAAATAGACGGCACTTGCGTAGCAATTTCACAACTCAAGTGCTTTTCCTAAATTTCATCTGGGGGTCTTCCATCGGGCAAAAGAAAAACGGGAAAATTTTCCCAAAGTACGGGTCGCTCCAATTTTATAAATTTTTTTTTAACTTTTATTTTTTTGGAAAAGAAATTACTAAAAAAAAAGTTTTTAAAAATGAGATTCGATTCGAAGGGGAGGGGGAGGGGGGCGGGAGGAAACTTTTTTTTTTTCTCTGTTGTTTTTAACTTTTGAGGAACATAATTAGAAAGTCAAAATAAAGAAAGAGAAAGCGGAGGAAAAAAAAAAAGTTGAAGAACCGAATATGGATATTGATTTCGAGGGAGAAGCGCGCAGGAATAGAGGAAGCGCTTTCAACGTTGACTGGCCTTAAGGCAGATTTTAACTGGATGTTGCGAGCTTCGTTGCTTTTTGGGCCTGTTTTCGAAGGGCTTTGGAGAATATGGGTTTTGGTGAGAAACTTTAGGATATTTTCCGGATGGAAAACGAGTTTGCCAGAAAGTCGTTGGTAGTACGGAATGCGGTAGGCAGACGGACGAGAAAATTAAAGAAAAGAAAATGAAAAGTGAAATACGGAGACACGGGGAAAGAACAAAAGGGAAAAAGGAAATAAGTAGAAATAAAAAAAGGAAACTATAAAGGAGGAAAAGAGAAAGAAAAAGGAAGAGGAAATGGGGCATTCAAATATTGCTTCATCATTTTTTAGCCATTACGAACCCCCTCGATTTTATGGTCATCAATCGTAATCATTGGTCCGGCCCCCTCTCCCCCTTGAAAATTATATCCGTCATTTGCCGTACCCCCCTTCGCCTTTGACTAAAATTCTAACATTTTCAAAGCAGTTTTTTTTTCTGAATTTGAAAATGGCACAGCGCGGAAAAGTTGCATTTTAGCCTCCATATTAAACCCAATTTTTTTCACATTTTTTGGTGGCCGACTTTTGCTGAAACCAGAGGCCTAAAGTTTTTCAATGTCTCTTAAGGGCAGAAAAAATTAAGAGTTTATTAATTAAGATTTAATTAAGATCAAAATTGAAGATTATATTAAAATTATCTTAATTAAGATTTTTGTGGGAAAGAGTACATTTGAAGACATCAGTAAAGGAAGAAGGCCGTTCAGGTTCCATTGAAAAACTGTAGTCAATAAATGAAAATTGAAAGAGGATCTAACATTTTATTCTACCGGAATCAAAATGGCTTCCAAAAAAAACAATAGAAAATAGCCTGTTGTCTGAATTTTTTTTCGAGAGGTCTAACGGTCTTCTTCTTCCACTGACGTCTTCATTTCCTATCGGAAATTTTCCGGAAATTTCAAAAATGAGACTGTTTTCCAGAAATTGAAGCCATTTTATATTTACGAGCAAAAAATGATTCCCTACCATTTTTCCTAATCCATTTTTTCTAAAAAAAAATTTCTAATCCATTTTTTCAAAAATTTTTCCTCCTAAAATTGTTTTCTTAACTATTTTTTTTCCTAATTTTTAATAAATTTCCTAAAATTTTTTGATTTCTAAAATAAAAGTTCTTAAAATCCCTAAAATAGAATTTCTTAAAACCCATAAAATTAAAGGATGAGGGTCGATAAAGACGCTTTTTGGGCCAAATTTTTTTTTCGTGGAATTTGATCCTTGAGTCCTAGTAAAAAATTAAAAAAATGATCAACATTTAAATAAAAAAGCACTTTGCACTTGATGTGTTCCATAACAACTTTTTGAAAATGGAATATGAAAAATATAAATAATTTGTATATTTCCTTCTTTTTTTGAATTTAGTTATTGGTATCCTTCATTTACTCTTTAGAAATGATGTCTTGCTTCTAAAAGAACAATTTAATACGAAAAATTAAAGGAAACATACAAATTATTTATATTTTTCATATTCCATTTTAGAAAAGTTGTTATGGAACACATCAAGTGCAAAGTGCTTTTTTATTTAAATGTTGATAATTTTTTTATTTTTTTTGAAGGTAACTTGATCATGGATGGAACGGGGTAATGGCTGGAATCGAACAGTTGTCACTCCTAAATGATGTTTTTTTGAAAAAATACAGATTTGACAACTGGGGTGCTCAAATAGACCGCTAAGACCGCGTCTTATGCATTTTTAATATAGGGCCGCATGCAGCCGTATACCGGGAAAATTATATTTGGTCTATCTTAGGTCGCCCTATAATATACTACCGGGAATTCGACGGACTCCAACGGACACTGTGTTAAAAAAAATAAAAACACCTACAATGGCCACTTTTAAGGGGGTTCAACACATTTTTCGGAACATGAAAAAATACCCTTAAAAGGTCTTAGGTAGGGGTATTCCCTGCAGCATTAAAATTTTTTAATTCCTATTTCGATCCTTAAAATTGCTTTAAGAAAATATCGTGGTTTTAGGCGAATATTAAGGGTACCGATGACAGAAATTTAAAATCCTTTTAGGAAATCATTTACTAGGACTCAAGGATCAAATTCCACGAAAAAAAAATTTGGCCCAAAAAACGTCTTTATCGATCCCAAAATCCATTTAGGGATTTTAAAAATTAGGAAAAATATTCATTTTAGGAAATTTTATTTTAGAAGAAAAATGGTCGGGAAAAAAAATTTTAGGAACCGAAATTTTTAGGAGAAATGGATTAGGAATTTATTTTTTTCAGGAAAAACGGATTAGGAAAAATGGTCGGGAAAGGCAAAAATCGGGTGTTATCAAACTCCCTATACTTCTTTCGGCTCATATATAAAAAATCTCTCCGATTACTGTAAGATTGACTTTATTTTTGAAATTTCCGGAAAATTTCCGGTAGAAAACGAACTCTTTTGCATCAAAATACGGCTCTAATTTTTTCGGCCCCTCCGAGACTTTGAAAAACTTTAGGCCTCCAGGGGCAACAGAAATCGGCCTCTAAAAAATCTGAAAAAAATTAAGGCTAATATGGAGGCTAAAATGCAGCTTTTCCGCGCTGTGGCATTTTCAAGTGACATCGAAAACACATAGTAAACCCTTTTCCCCGATTTTTCAAAAAAAAAAAAAAAAAAAAAAAAAAAAAGATTTTGTGATGCAGGTTGCCTATACTCGAAATCGGTAGGCGCTCAATGCAGGTTATAAACGCATAGAGGGAGTATTTTAAGGGGCGGAGGATAGTTTTTCACTTATAATTATTCAAAATTCAAAATTGGAAAGATATTTTCTGAATTTTCCAGAATTTGGACCTCTCCTTAAAATTTCTTCCCTCTGCATAAGTCTACTGGCTAAAGGCAAGGAAGACATCAACAAGAAGAGTAAAAAAATAAGGTTGAAAAGGAGAGAAATACCGACTATGAGAAAGTGCGAAAGACATTGAAGTTCAAAAACTGAAGATACGCAGGGAAGAGTCAGAAAACGGAAGAACGAAAACTTAGATAAAACCTTTAAAAAAAAAAAAAAAAAAAACTTAACGAAAGCAAAACGTAGAAAATGAAATAAGATAAGGAAAGGAGATGGCATATGACATTCCCCGTTAATATTAATAAACACCGCGAAAATTTACATAAATGATTCTTCTTCGGTTAAATTAAATATTCTTACTCCGCGGCTAAGAAAAGAGATAAGACCAGGCTTTAGCGAGAGATAACGCTGTTCAAAACTTGCAAAAACTTTTATTTAATGCATGATAGTAATTCCCAATGGTTTCCCATCACAAACTTGAAACGACCTCGTTTGAAAAAAAAAAAAAAGAGTCAAACTCCGGGCTTTACGCTTTAAAAAAAAAAAAAATTATAATAATAAAATAAAAAAAGAGATCTTTCGTAAAATTTCGAAATTTCATCTCGCCACCTGGTTTTTCAATGAAAAAGAAAAAAGTAGAAAAAACAATTTTTGTAACTTCTCCGAGGAAAAGGAATGAATATATCCAACTTTCTATTAAATCTTCGGAAAAACAAAATACGAATAAATAAAATAAAAATACAAGTCGGAATCTTTGAATAAAAAAGAAAAATATGAAAAAGTTTTGCAAAAAAAAGCCCCACAAGCTTTTTACACAAAGCGGGAGGAAAACGCTGGAGAATAAATGAGGAGGAATCGAGGAGAAAAATGAACATCCATTCCAAGGTATTCATTTCGAAAAACGGGAAATCTTTTCCCGAAATTTAGAGCAATAATAAGGATTATTATTTTTTATCATCGCGCGAAGAGAAAGCAGACGAGAGTTTTTCGAACAAAAGGAAAATTTCACTTACAAATTATTTCAAGCACACAAGAAAAAAAAAAAAAAAGTGTTAAAAACAATTTCAAAAAAAATTATTGTTCTGGCTAAACACGGGAAACGTCGGACAGTAAAAATCTTAAACGTTTACAATGTTTCGTTTGATAGTTTACAAGGTTTTTATTTAAAAAAAAAAAATCATTTCAATTATTTTTCGATTTATCTTTTCTCTCGGTATTTGCATAAGTCTGCATCAGCGGATCGGAGAATTTCCAAAAAGGAAATCCGTGAGCCGCATATTACTTCAAAAATTTCCTTGGCGTATAGATTCGGTACAATAATTTTACTGTTCGTATAATCCGAATATGTGCTCCCGTTAATGCATGGTTGCATCAACATAAATAAAGAAAATCAAGATGTCATATGTGAAAATACTCCTAATTTTACGATAACATCTTATACAACATGGTGAAAACACCGAGAGAATATAATGCGAGACATGAATTTTGTGGAGAGCTGCTTCGAGGGTTTTTATTGCGACTTTTTTTTTTTTTTTTTTTTTTTTTTTTTGCTTGTCTTCCTTAAAAGCAATAAAATAAAAAGACAAAATGAGAATAAGTAGAGCAATAGGTTATTCTTTTCCTTGCTCGGAGAGAGTTATGTGTCGTGGAAAAAAAAAAAAAAATGTGAAAAGACATTTTTCACGCTCGCTGATGATGAGGGATGGCGTTTGTTACGGTCGCTAGAACGGTTGAAATTCATTGGTGTGGCGATACGCCGCCATTTTGATTTTATGGTGTGCCAAGTGGCGCTGCGAACGTTTTTGGGCTACCATGAGATTATTCAACTGACACAAACAAAAAAAACAAAACAAAAAAAACAAAAAAAAAAAAAATTGTTTTTAAAGAATGTTAGGACATCGGAAAATTCAGAAAAAATTTTACCGTAACAGGGGGTTACATTTTATTCCAGGGGGGTTACTTTTGACACTTTTTTAATAAAACGAAGAAAAAAAAATTTTAAAGTATGCCAGGACAAAGGAAAATTTAGAAAAAATTGTTCCGGAACAGGGGGTTACTTTTAATTCCAAGAGGTTACTTTTGACACTTTTTTTTAAATACTTGAAAACGGCTAAGAATTTTAATAAAATGAAAAAAAAAAAAGAAACTTTAAATTTAAAGTATGCCAGGTCAAAGGAAAATTCAGAAAAAATTGTTCCGTAACAGGAGTTACTTTTAACTCCAGGAGGTTACTTTTGGCACTTTTTTTAAAAATTCTTGAAAACGGCTAAGAATTTTAATAAAATGAAGGAAAAAAAAAAAAAGACTTTAAAGAATGCCAGGACAAAGGAAAATTTAGAAAAAATTGTTCCGGAAAAGGGGGTTAACTTTTACTCCAGGGGGTTACTTTTGACAGTTATTTTTTTTTAAATACTTGAAAACGACTAAGAATTTTAATAAAATGAAGGAAAAAAAAAGACTTTAAAGAATGCCAGGACAAAGGAAAATTCAGAAAAAATTGTTCAGAAACAGGGGGTTACTTTTGACACTTTTATTTTTTTAAAATAGTTGAAAACGGCTAAGGATTTTTTTCAAAAACTAAACTTATTCTAAATTATTTGATTATTTTCGAGTGTTATGTTTAAGCCTAGCTGCCTAAACCAGTTTTATAATGAAAATATTAAGTTTTAAATATGAAAAAAAAAAAAAAAAAAAAAAAAAAAAAAAAAAATTAAGAAATTACGCAACCAAAAATACTAAGGTGCATTTTGCTGCATCCACGGGTCAAATTGAAATTAAATCGCTTTTCGCACTTGCCCCATATAGTCCTTTAAACAATTATCCTAATTTCACTCAACATTAAACTATTAGAAGCCAAAAAGAATTTTTAAAAAAAAATTACGATCAATGGGGTTACTTTTACTATGTTCGCTAATTTTTTGGCATAAACAGCGATAGTCATTAATAGAACATCTAAAAAGATACAAATCGTTTCATTATGACATTTTCTGTTTGCAGAGCTAATAATTTTTCATATCTTCTTTAATTATTAAAGATATTCCGGCATAAACATGATTGTAAAAAGTAACCCCATTTTTGCTAGAACGACATCTCTTGGAAAATCGAGTTTTTATTCGTGTTGGAACAAGTATAGATATTATAACAGGGTATCGTATGAAAGCTAAAGGACCACTCTTGATGTTTGTATAAACAGATTTTAATTTAGTTTTAAATTTTATATTTGTTTTGTGGAAAAACCATCAAAAAGTGTAAAAAGTAACCCCTTGCTACGGTATCGAGTCGAGGATTTGAACCGGACCCCTAGAAAGTAAACAGATTTGTTTGTTGCATTACATGCATGTAATGAAGGTTGCCTATTCTAAAATCCGGAAGGCGCTTATCATAAGTTTAAATTCGTAACACGGCTCCGTAAGGGGTTTTAGGTTCGTTTTACACCCGAAATTATAAAAAAAATCAAATTTTCGACGCATAACTTTTCCTCCCCCTTAGGGTGTACAGAAAAAAAAAAAGTGTTTGGAATTTTGTTGCTCACCGAAAAAATAGTTTCATTGCGGGGTAAAAACCTCAAAAAAATTTTGAAACATTTTTTTTTTACCAGCTGGAGGTCGCGCTTTGCGGAAAAAGGACCTAAGCCAAGAATTTTTTGAAAGCGTTCAATTAAGTTAATATTTAGCGCATTTTTCAGTAATCGATATTTGTAAAAGGGGTCTAATTATATGTTTTTGAGGTCGTAGAACACGAATTTCACCATCCCGATTTTCTCCGACCAATGCCTGAGTCGCTGTTACCGCTTTTTTAGCGTTTAAGCCTGATTTTTCGGGCTTGATTTTTATTTATGTCCAGATTTGGAGCCCCCAAAATTTTTTTTTCCTTTTAAAGTTGCTTATACTTATGAAAAAAAAGGTTGAGGAACACGAATTTCACTATCCCGATTTTCTCCGACCAACGCCTGAGTAGGGGTATAAGTAAGAATTTGGTTTTTTGAGCCAAAAACTAATTTTTTTGTAAAAAAATGGCGACAACTCCTCACCAGTTCGAGTTAGAGGTAATGTTCTATGACATTTTTTAGTCAGAACACTCTAATTAATAAGGCACTTTTGTGTTTTGGATCAATTTCCAAAATTTTCTAACGGACGGAAAATTCTACCAGTAATTTTTTTGAAATTCCAAATTCTTTTCGTCCGTGAAAAAATTTTGGAAATTGATCCAAAACACAAAAGTGCCTTATTAATTAGAGTGTTCTGACTAAAAAATGTCATAGAACATTACCTCTAACTCGAACTGGTGAGGAGTTGTCGCCATTTTTTTACAAAAAAATTAGTTTTTGGCTCAAAAAACCAATTCTTACTTATACCCCTACTCAGGCGTTGGTCGGAGAAAATCGGGATAGTGAAATTCGTGTTCCTCAACCTTTTTTTTCATAAGTATAAGCAACTTAAAAGGAAAAAAAAATTTTGGGGCTCCAAATCTGGACATAAATAAAAATCAAGCCCGAAAAATCAGGCTTAAACGCTAAAAAAGCGGTAACAGCGACTCAGGCATTGGTCGGAGAAAATCGGGATGGTGAAATTCGTGTTCTACGACCTCAAAAACATATAATTAGACCCCTTTTACAAATATCGATTACTGAAAAATGCGCTAAATATTAACTTAATTGAACGCTTTCAAAAAATTCTTGGCTTAGGTCCTTTTTCCGCAAAGCGCGACCTCCAGCTGGTAAAAAAAAAATGTTTCAAAATTTTTTTGAGGTTTTTACCCCCCAATGAAACTATTTTTTCGGTGAGCAACAAAATTCCAAACACTTTTTTTTTTTTCTGTACACCCTACTCCCCCTCCCTGAAATTCCAACCTCGTATTCCCCCCACGCCTCCCTCTGGCAAATCATCTTCCCATTAAATTTGAAATCTCCTTGCCTTGGGTGTCAAAATCAAAATATCTTCAAACATTCCGTTCCGTGACAAATTATCCCGAAGGATCTCTGCCCCCGCACTCAAATTTCAAAATCTTAACGAAGCAACCTTCCTCACTCATTTTTTTTTCTCAAGAAAACCTCTCTCATAATTATAAACCTTAACCCTATTTACATTATTAATTCCTAGCTAATAAATTTTTTTTCTTTTTTCCGCCCTCCTTCCGCTCCTTCCTAATTCCGTTATTAAAAACTGTAAACAATAATTTGCTACACCCTGTGCAATCTAAATTAAAAGTCAAAACAAGCACGGAGACACTGTCGACAACTTTTCCAAGTAAAGGGAAAAACAAGAGAGAAAAGTAAAATTTCCTCAGCTTTTTTTTTTCCCCCTCGAAATTTTGGTTATTAATTTTTAACACGGCTACGAAAGTCGGCGTAGGAGATTTTAAACTTTATTTTTGCAAAAGGAGAAAATTTCGTAACTTCTTGGGGTTTAAAAAAAAAAATCCTTTTTTTCTTTCCCTGTCACGCATTTAAAATTGTGCGGCAAGGGATGTTCACACTATTATACCGCAGTTTTAAAAAATACAAAAAGCTAAAATAAAAATAAAAAAAATTTGGAATTTTCATATGTCAGCGTGCACTAATTTGGTTTTTTTTTTCGTTTATGTTGGAAGCTCCATTCTCCAATATTTACCTCCCATACCTCTAAACCGAGTTTATTTACATTTTATGGTAGGAATTTATAATATAAACAAGTGGAATTTTTTTTAAAAAAAAATATACACAAATTAATAATAAAAAAAAGTAACAGTATCGTTTAGCTGACGGTGTGTGCATATAAAGGGGAAAAACTGGTTGAGGTGGAAAAAAATGGTTGGGAACGGAGAAAAAAAGAAAACGAAGGTTGTAAAGAAGGATTTTAAAACGGAAAGAAGATGTCAAAAAAAAAAAAAAAATTGTAGAGAAAAGGAACGCCAGAAGAAAGGTAATTGGCAAAGAATGGAACGTGAATCTATTGAGTGATATAAAAAAGGGAGGCCAAACCTTAGTAGATTCAACTTTAAGGGTTTTCCTTATTTTGGGAAATTTCGAATTTGAATACAAAAACACCCTCCATTCCATAGATCTATGCGCTCTTATAAAATGATAAATGAACCCCAAATATTTTCGCATTTGCAAAATGCGAAAATGGCGGTCATTTCGGGTTTCGAAAACTTTTAGCACCCCTCTACTCCCTCGTTCTGGCTACGGGCCCAAACAGGTGGTCGCCGACATTCCTTAATGGCGGGGATCTTATTAACTCCGATGAGGGTGGGCCAAAAAAAAATTAAGGTGTTCTCAAATTTCGCTGCATTTTAAAATTTTGATCCCAAAAACGCCTTTTTTTTTTAAACTAAAAAACGCTTAATATTTTAAAGACTATTAGAAAATAAAGACCTCACCTTTATCAGGAATCAATCTTTAAAAACGACGAAAAAAAATAATAAGAATAATAATAAAAATAAATAAATAAAGTAAAATGATTCGTGCCTTAAAAAAAATTTTTTTATCGTCAAAATTCTTAAGGTGACGAAGGAGTGATTCATTTTTTTGAACACCCAATACTTGGAAATATGCTAATACTATCCTTTTGGTGCTAGATATCAAAATTCCGCTTCCGAGCCACAATTCTTATCAATCATAGGCACCTTCATGAAAAATTCCATACCTCATCATACAGTAAGTTTTTGGGAAAGCTTGATCCACTATAAATTCCCGGGAATTTATCCTGGATCAAGAATTCCTAAAGAATGTATGGCCAAGCATGGGATTTTTCGTGAAGGTGCCTAACATTGATAAGAATTGTTGCTTGGAAGCGGAATTTCGATTTCTAGCTCCAAAACGATAATATTAGCGATTTTCGAAGTACAGGGTGTTCAAAAAAATGAACCACTCCTGAGGCACCTTAAAACGATTGGCACAACCTCTCAACATTTTTTTTTTTTAATTGAAAAATTCAGGGGGTGCTTTCAGATCGCATATAATCCAAATTTCAAAAAATGTGTCTCCACTATGTTAATCAATTATATAATACAATTAATTACAGTATATAATTAAAAGGTTTTCGAAGGTACTAAATCGTTTTTTTCGATCTTGTTGGTTAGATCCACATATGGAAAACGATATTGAGCTCCAAAGATTTGAAAAAAAAAAAAAATTAACACCTTTGTAAACCATTTAATTGCATTCTATAATTAATTACATCTTGTAATTAGCAAATTTGCAACGAAACTGTAGGACCTCGATTTCTTTTGAACCATTCTGAAGATGATTTCCGGTAATACAATTAATTGTACTCTTCGATTAATTGTCCAATGGAGACGACAGTGGTCCGGAAAAAAAAATAAATGGCCAAAACTTAAAAAGAAGATGAAGGTGTCCAAAGCTTCGATATTTTGTGCAATTAAAAACCTGCTGCTCGTGCCTTAAAATTCAAAATGGCGGGCATAATATGGAAGCCAAAATTTTTAAACATGAAAGAAATTTCATGAATATTTATTTTTAGGTATTTTTGTGGCTGCTGATTTCATATCTGGAATAATTATTTTGAAATTCAAGATGGCGGACTTAGTATGGCGGCAAATGTAAAAAAAACTTAAAGTTGTTAAATTTTCATGAAAATCTGTACCAAGGGGTTTTCGAGGTCGCTGAACTCGAATCCGCTAATAATTTCCTAAAATGTTTTTAAGATAATCAATAAATCGAAAAGAATTAATTTACTCGTTGTATGTTCGAAATTCAGAAAAACTGTTAATGGATTCGAGATCAGCGACCTCGAAAACCCCTTGGTACAAATTTTCATGAAAATTTAACAGCTTTAACTTTTTTTTACATTTGTCACCATACTAAGTCCGCCATCTTGAATTTCAAAATAATTATTCCAGATATGAGATCAGGAGCCACAAAAATACCTAAAAATAAATATTCATGAAATCGCATTCATAATTAAAAATGTTGGCTTCCATAATATGCCCGCCATTTTCAATTTTGGGGCACGGGCAGCAGGTTTTTAATTGCGCAAAATATCGAAGCTTTTGGTACCTTCATCTTCTTCTTAAGTTTTACACAGACTCGAAAATGAGTTTTGGCTATTAATTTTTTTTTTTCCGGACCATTGTGGAGACAGACAGTCAATACGAAAGGAGTTCCTTAACTTCCATCAAAAATGAAAGGGTAAAGCCCTCTCTACAAGAATGAAAATAAAAGAAACAAAACCTCTGTTTGCATTAAAAAAAAAAAAAAAAAAAAAAAAAAAAAAAAAAAGGCAGTCTCCTAGGAAAAAAAAAATATAAAAGGAAAAAAACGAAAATAAAAAAGGATAGGAACCCTATGGAACTCTACGGAACTCTACTTCCAAAGGCTAGAAGTGAAGCCTCACAGTAATGGAAAAAGACGGGCTCCATTGTAGTTTTAAAATATTACATCCCTCCTTGAAAGTGCTTTATGAAAAAAAAAAGCTTTGCTTCTGAAAGGAACATTTACGACCTTTTACTTTTTCTTCTTCGTGGTAGTTGGAAGGCTTCAAACCCTGTAACTGACTCACATCTTAGGTAGTGCTAAACAGCATCCCCTCCCCCTTTCTATATGCACGTACTTGTACAGCTTCAACTTTTTATACTGTTACCGAAAATATTCAATTTATCAAACTCTTACCTTCTGGCATCTGTTGAATTTTGGCTGCATGACGCTCCGCCATCGAAAAATCTACCGATTCTCCCTCTAACAAAGCTTCCTCTAACTTTATTCCGTTCGATCCCTCCCCCGTCGCCTTTTTTTCCTTTTTCGTATCCGCTTCCTGTTCGACCGTCCCGCTTGACATGAGATCCCATTGCCGAAGTTTCTCCCTGTCTATCGGCTCCAGTCCGGAGGCTTGCGTAGGTGCCGGAGGAGGAGGAGGAGGAGGCTGACAGGGAAGCGTGCCATCCCCTAAAAAAGACTGCTGTTGCCTTTGACCGTTGTTCCCTTGTTCCTTCTCCGGTCGGTTCCTTCTGAAGGTTTCCCTGTCTTCGTCCCATTCGTAGCTTTCCAAGTACATCTCCCCGCGCTTCCTCCTTTCAAAATCCGTATTTCGCGTTAGACGTTCGTAGTGGATCCCGTCATCGCAGTCCAGGATCCCGGAATCGCTAAGTTCGACGACCGTCCGGATGTCGTCCCGTTTTTTGGGTCGCACCCTCCTTCCCGGTAATCCTGTTCGTATTCCCGGGATAGGTTTATCTGCCGATTGCTCCAAAACATGTCGTTCACGTAGGTCACGTCTCGGGAAAGTCGTCCTCTCGGAGGAGAAGTAAAATGATCGACGCTTCGACGTCCTGTGGGTAAAACGTTAACCCGGGGAGAGGTAAAATGATCCACGCTCCTCCGCCCCGTTACGTCCTTAACGGGAGGCAAACTTCTATTTAAAACGTTGTTAGTTTGAGTAACTTCATCGTCTAAATTATCCAAAGATCGAGTATGACGAAGGCTGACCCTTCTTAGATTTTCCCTCCACAAGGCGTCTTCCTCCCACAGGTCGTCCCCCTCGCTCGAGTCCAATCTCGAATGTGTAATTTGATCTTTTCTCGGAGGATTCGCAGGGTCCAATCGATTAGATAAAACATTGGGAGGGGTTTGCTCCATTAATCTGTTCCCGGATTCGTTTAGCAAACCTTCTAAGGATCTGCTTCTCGCAGGTTGCGGGATCACGTTCGGGAAAGAAGCGTTCGGAGAGGACGATTTATCCTTTAATCCGTGGGGATATAAATTCCTCGCGATCCCTTGCGGATGGTGAAGATCGGGAGTTCGCACGCGAATGATTTCCGTCGGCAACGTTTCAGTTTTTCTCCTTTGCAACGTGTCCGATTCGTAAATATTTCGAACGTCCACGCTCCCGGACTTGTCCGCCGCTCCCATGAAATGAGCGGTGGTGGTCCGTAATTCCGCGGTGATTTTTTGAACGTCGTCGAGATCTCCCCCCGGTTGAGAAGAGGAGGGTTGGCCTTGATTTATGGGATTCACCTTCCTTCCGATGTCGTTCCTCTTTATGCAGAGATTCGGCTCGTGAACGTTTTCCCGTTGGTTGTTCAGCGGTTGGTACCGCTGTATCAAATGCCCGCGTATGCTTGAAATGCTTCGATCCGACGTCGAACTCGCGAATTCCTCTTCGTCATTTTTAATTATGTCCGAGTAGTAATAAGGAGCCCCTTGATTCTCCAAATTCTTCTCGTTGGACGCGCCCTGCTGCTGCAAGGTGTCCGGATCGAATCGGACTTTCGGAGGCTCCGGAGGATTGTACACGTCGCAATAATTTTCGGGAGGCGGGACATCCGCGATAGGAACGTTTCTATACAACGGAGGGACAAGTTCCTCAGGATTATACAATTCAGGAGGGGGAGGAGGGAACAAATGCTGCAAATTTTCGTACTGAACCTCCTCCGGATTTTGTTTCTCCTTGAAAGTTTCCGGTTTCAACAAGCTTTTTTCGTTTCCGTCCGGTTTGCTTACGGATTCTTTGGGCATCAAATTTTTCGTGAATTCCTTCTCGTAGCTCTTGTAAATGTTCTCGTTGAACTTCAACTTGGAATCGGTGAGTTGTAAATCTTCGAGATATTGATCCAAATTAATCTCTCCGTTTTCCTCGTCCAAAGCGACCCCGCTTCGACTCCCGATAGAATCCAAATCATTAACGGGTAATTTCTTCTCAGTGAAAGATTGATCGGACTCTTCCAGCGATTCCAAAATATCCTCGGAAACGGGGCGTCTTTTCAATTTCCTCGATTCGTCCAAAGGTTTGCTCCATAATTTTTTGCACGAGTCCTTATCCGAGATTTTCAACTTGGGAACGTCCCGGATTTCCAAGGATGATTCCGTTTCCAGGGACGTGTCCAAATCGTCCAGCGGCGGCGGTGACGTTGGAATCGGCGGGGGAGACACTAAATCGCTATCGGACGAATCGTGATTTTCGTTTGGAGTCGGAAGACCGATCAGGTTTCTGCTGTCGTTCAACGTGTTCCCCAAGTAATAAGAAGCGGGACGGAACGTGTCCGACAAACTGAATCTAGGATGCCGGGGAGTGTCCAGCGAGTCCAGGTCTTTGGACGATTCGTCATCAGCGTCGGAACTGTCGGATTTGGGTTGACTCGTCGTCGATGAATTTAAAATATCTGGAAGTGCGGATCTCGGAGGAGTCGGCGGCACTAATCCCGTTTTGTTCTCCAATTTCTTCACTTCTTCCTTATGTTCCTGGATTTTCTCGTCTTGTTCCCGTAAAACTTCTAGGAGGGAATTCACTTCCATGTATTCAGGTTCGCGAGCGGTTGTCGCGCGGTACAAATAATCGTAATGCGATTCCGTGTTGTTGTTCGAAATCTCGCAATAACTAGGAGTGTACATAGGCTTAAGAACCGACGAAAGGAACGATTTATTCGGCTCCAAACCGTTTTGATTCGGCTCCGCCATCTCCACGTAAGTTTCTTCCATTTCCACTCCGAACAGAACTGAATGGAGGGATGAATTGCTTCTGGATTTATCGGACGAAGGCGCGGAAACCCGCCTGGACGGTGTCATCGGCATGTAATGCCCTTCCGCGTTCTCCCCGTCTTTTTCCTCGCTCTTCATTAAATTTTCTTTCGGCAAGGTTTTTTGCAAATTATCTTTGATCTGTTCGATTATCGGCGTGCTGCAAGTCGAGTCCGAATTTTCGTGGACTACCATAGACTCCGTCAAACTCGACCGAATGTAACCCGGCGTCATAATCGTTTCCACTTCGCTCGACGGCGACGGCTCCACGTTCGCGCACATTTTCAACTTTTTCCCCCGGAAATTATAATCCGGATCCCGTTTCCGTCCGAGATCCCGGCAGGAACTGAAAAATTTTTCCCGACGCCCCAGCGCGGCCGCCACTTCCTCGTCCCCGTCCTCTTCTTCCGTCATTTCCACCCTAGACTCAGGTCGCCTTAAACTGTTCAAAATGGACGGATCCGGGCTCTGCTTTTTGTCGTCGGTGTCGCTGGACGTGTCGTACAGCAACGTTTCCGTATCGCTGAACACGTATCGCTTCCCGGGGCTTTCCTCGAAATTTTTCTCGTGTTCCAAAGCTTGTCTCTCTTGAGCCAGTTGGGATTTCCTTTCGAAATCGGCCAACAAGTCTTTGACCGATTTCTGATGTTTTTCAGGTACTTCTTTGATAGTGGACTCTTGAGTTTTTTGCTGATTTTCCCCGAGGGCGAAATTCTCAAATTCTTGTTGTTCCTCCTGTCTTGCAACTCTGCGGATTCCACGTTCTTCAAATTCGAAACGTGAGCTTCGTTCGTTTGATAAACGGGAGTAGCGACTTTCAACGGTTCCTTCATCATTTCCTTCCCGTCCGCCTCCGCCCCTTCCAACCCCAATTGCTTGATCCTGCTTTTGACGATGTTCTCCGGAGGTGAATCCAAAACTTTGTAACTGTTTTTCTCCGGAGTTTTCGTCGAGTCCTTTATGTACTGATACGAAAACTCCTTGATTAATTTCGACTCGTCGATTTTCTCGTTCCAATTCTGTTTCACGTTATGAACGGGATACACCAGCGCCGGCTGATTCGTCAATTCGAAATTTTTCATCTTTGTCAAATCCGACATTTGCTGGGAAATATCGTCCGTTTGCTTCAAAGTATCGTACCCGCTATCGGAATGTTTCGAAAAAGTATCGTCCATCGGTTTGGAGTTGTCGTCCGATTTTTTCGACTCGTCCCCGTTCGTCCCGTAGATAAACCGACCGTTCTCATCTGTCGCCCCGGCAACGTTCTCGTAATCCGGCGACGTGTAATTATTTTTATCCGGGGAGCTTTTCTTATTTTTCGATTCTTCGTTCGTTTTTCTCGGTCTTCCTCCTTGGGACGATCTTCTACTTCTTCTTTCGTCGTTTTCTGATCGGAACAAAAACCACGTCGTTAGAATTTTTTTTTTTTGAAAGTTTTATATAACCCATGCTGTTAGTTTTTTTTGTGATTTTCCATCCCGTAACCTTTTGATTAGTCAACGTTGAGTCGGAAAAATTTTAATTTTATTTTTCACCCTTCGACACGGTAGCGATCATGCAGTCATGAAAATTCAACAGTGACCCAATTGCAAGAATGTGAATAAAACCGCTCCCGGGAAAATGATCGTTATAAGCATTTTCTTTTTTTTTTTTTACACATGCGGTATACCGTTTTATGTATATTTTTTAAAAAATTGACCACCGATGTTTTAAATCTCTTAAAAGGAAGGAAAAGAGCTCGAAAATTTATGGCACGATTTCAGGATGGGAAAAGCTGTAAAATATTTATTTCGCATCACTAAGTTTTCCGTCGCTATGTGAAATGATATTTATAACCGCTTTTCGGGAGACCTCTGATTTGAATCATTTTCGGAATAACGAATTGGGAAAGGGATTCTCATTTTCATATGTGGAAATATTCCGAATGCGGATTTAAGTAAAGATCGGGGAATAGGGGTTGAAGGGCGCAAATTCACTACCGAACGTAGTGAACCAACATCAGTGAAAATTTTGACATATTCCTAAAAAAGCTCGGGAAAGCTCTGGACAAACAACACGACATTTTTGACAACGTAGGGGGAAAAGTTTCAGTGGGCATGTTGCAACATGTTTGAAAGCGTTGTTGCATGCATGAACCTGTTGCAACACGCTTGAACAAGTGGCTACACGCTTGAACATGTTGCAATATGCTTCAACACGTTGCTACGAACATATTTGAACAAGTTGCTACATGCTTGAGCACATACGTTGCAATATGCTTGAACACGTTGTTACACGCTTGAAAAAGTTACTACATACTTGTTCATGTTGCAACACGTCTGAACACGTTGCTACATGATTGAACATGTTGCAACACGCTTGAACACGTTGCTACATGCTTGAAAAAGTTCCTACATATATACGCACGCGGCCATACACTGTGGCGACCGGACTTCCAGAACCGTATAACTCCAAAATTTTACGCGGCCAAGGTCACGCCCTTATCATGTGCTCGGGTCGTGATCAGCGCGTGATCACTCTGGCGACCAGGGTATTGGTCGCCTGGTCGCCAGAGTGCACAGGTCGCGAAAGTGATAAGGGAATCTGCACAATCGGTCGTCAAAGTGGCGAAAATGTACGCGCATACTTGATCATGTTGCAACACGCCTGAACACACTGCTACATGTTTGAACAAGTTGCAATATGCTTGAACACGTTGCTACATGCTTGAACATGTTGCAACACGCTTAAATATGTTACAACACGCTTGAACACGTTGCTACATGCTTGAACATGTTGCAACACGCTTAAATATGTTGCAACACGCTTAAATATGTTACAACACGCTTGAACACGTTGCTACATGCTTGGCGAACATGCTAGCTTCACTCAATGAGGCTTTTCGGAATATGTTGGCGAAAAACGTCCGTTATAACCGTCCGTAATGAATATGCGCTCAGAGAACTGCTAGGCAGTGTTGCCACGTCTCTAATAATCAAGACAACCCGGCTTACAAAATAAACGGGATCACTTCGCAGGAACAGCAGAAGACTCTTTTAATTTATAGTTACATTTTACGGATTTATTTGGCAACACTACTGGGACTATCCATTCCTTTTCCATTGCAAAAATTATCATAAATCCCAAATCCCGAAGGATTACGTGACGAATAAATCACAATCGGGACAAAATTTTGAATTCCCAATCCGAAAATTGAGTAACACCAAGTCGTTCATCCTCGAACTTTTCGGGGGGATAATTTAACTTTTTCCGAGACACCCGCAGATTTAAGTTTAAAAAATGATTTTCCGATAAAAAAATATACCGGTTTGATGGGTTTTAAACCGCATCGCAATTTAAGAACTTTTCCCTTTTGTTAAGAAACTTGGAAAAACGCGTTTTTCAAAGCAAACGGAGGAAAAAAAAATTTCAAAACCACTTCTTTACCAATTAACGTTTCAAACAGGGTGGTCAATTCCAAGAATTAATGTCTCAGCGGGGAGAATTACCAATTTCCACCTTAGGTTAAGAAAAAAAAAAAAAAAAAAAAAAAAAAAAAGCACAATGATATTTTTTATTTATATTTCTTATTCTCTCTTTGTTTAATAATAAAGATAATTTTATAAGCATGCGTGCATTCTTTCATTATAATTAAGGCTCACGGAGACCAATTTCCTGATTTGAGTTACACGCGAAAAACAAAATCGAATTATACCTGAAATCTCACCGATTGAATTCACGGTTTTTATTCATAGAAAGTAAAAAAAAAAAAGATTAAATCATTTCGTCTGGGAAATGTAATTTCGTTAAATAATAGCGAAGGTCGGCAGGGTAAAGAAAACTTTTCTTTTTTTTTCTTAACGCCCAGGACTGGAAAATACAGATTTGATCAAAAACAAACCTGAGGACTTTCATGCACTTTCGATCTTTTTTTTAACCTCTGTGAATTATAATAAGGGCGTTACAATGAGAGGAGGGTCTAATCAGTTCGATACATTATTCGATGAACTGAATAGTATAATAACAAGTTGATTACTCGGTAATAAGAATCTTTTTTTTCGCTTATTGTGTTTTATGAAGGTTATTAAGGAAGAACCAAAGTTATACAAAAAAAATGAAAGTAATTCCATTTTTTTTTCTTTTTATAAATTTTCCACAACCAACTACGAATTTTATTTTCGAGGTACTGCATGTCAAATCGAACATCCTGACCTGTGTGGTACTCGTTAAAGGGATTTTGGTGAACATCGCGATTTTTAGAAGAATTATTTTGGTCGATTATCATTTCCGAATAAAAGTTTTGCCCGGAATTTCCCAGGATTCAGAAAACATTTTTAGTCTCCATTTTCGGTTTAAAATTTTTTTGGGGAAATTAAGGTTTTTAAGTGTTTCCGAGATTTTTTGGGAAATCATGGTGCTTTGTCCGGGATCTTGGGAGGGTTTTTTTCCGAATCCCGGAAAATAAAAGTCCCGTTTTTTTCTCAAAAACTTAAAATCCCGGATTTCCAAATTTTCCGGGATATCAGAGTCTCTAGTCCGACATTCCCGTCCCAGAAATTCCCGAAAAAATTGCCTGGAATTTTTTTTCGTCAGTTTCAGGAGTTGGAACAGGAGAAGAATTAATTTTTCTCGGGGATAGAGAAAATTCATCATTAGGAAAAATTTCCTTGAGAAAATTTACGAGGTTCTCGGAAAATAAATGATGGAAATTTTCATAACTGCTCTCACCCAAAAAAGCAAGATTCCTGGAATCTTGGAAATCATGGGGCATTTCCCGAGTCCAGGGAAATAAAAATTCCGTTTTCTTTCCAAAAACTTGAAATCCCGGATTTCCAAATTTTCCAGGATGTCAGAATTCCTAGTCCAGATTCCTGAAATCTTGGAATTTTATCGGTAAGCCGAAATTCCGACAGAGTTCCGATTTCCAGGAATTAAAGATGAAGAAAGAGTTCGGGAGAAGAGATCCCGGGAATTAGGATAATTCGTTATATTGGGATTTCAAATTCCCAGATTTTGGTTACCTTCTGTAATTATTTCTTCTCCAAATATATTCCTAAGCATTTTCAGGGATTCCGGGAATCGAGAATTCATGCATTCATTGCTTAGAATCGGGATTTTCGAAAGGGCAAAAAGAAATTTCGGAGAATAATTCTTCGGGATTTTAGTCCGTCCGTTACCCAAATAACAATTTCGATCCTGTAAAATCAATAATTTTTTAATATCTGTTCTATTTGGCATGGAATACCTCTCCAGTTAAATTTTTAACAACATAAAAAAAAACTGCGAGTCATTTATACCGATTATGTCAAAAAAAAAAACATGTATCATGACAAATGTTAATAAGCCAAAAAAATGGAGAAAGCAAATTATGATAAAAAGAAAAAAAAAAAGAAATTCGCTTACCTTCGTCGTCGGAAGAATAGCTATTATATCGATTAGACGAAGACATCGCGGATCTTCTTCCATCTGTACTTCTGCTCCTCAACCGAAGTCCATCTGGTTTCAGTCTCTTTTTCCCTAATTCTTCTCGGCTTTTCGCTTCTTGTCTTTCCAACTCTCTCAACACTTGTTGTTTGTAGTATTTCGAGAGTTCGTTTTGAGAGGCCCCTCTCGTGGACGACCCAGATGGTTTCCGGGTCAGCGGCGATTGCAACATCCTCTGCTTCCATTCGAGCAACCGTTTCATCGATTCCTCCTTCCGTTCGTCTTTGAAGTCTTCTCCCCCCGTGTAGGCTTGCACCTCGTCGCTTTCGTCGTCGTTCTGACGATTTTTGGGTAACCTAGCGCTTGCGGACCGAACGAACTGACTCCCGTTTCGATCGTTGTACTCGCTCCACCGTCTCGGATTTTGCCGGGACGGGGATTTCGCCCCTTCCGTTTTTTGCCTCATAACGACCGAATCGTTCTTCGGCGTGTTCCTATTTACATTGAAATTCGGGGTGTTCGACCTGGAAGACTGAGATCTCTGCGGTAGCGTGTTTTGAAGGTACATCGCAGACTGTCTCATTTTTTCAGCGTAGCTTTCCTCGCTCCAATAGTACCCGTCGTTCGTGTGCATTATGTCTAAACTACTTTTAGGCCTCGGAGGTCTCGCTGGGGGGTACTCGTCTATTTTAACGTCCGTTTTTTCCACGATGGTCGTTTCTTATATTCCTGATACTGGTAATACCTTTTCGCGTCGTAGTCTAAAAAGTCAGCGCTGTGAGGCCTAGGAGGTTGCTGTCGATCTCTTCTACTTATTACATTACTACTGCTAGTATCTAAACCCTGATATTGAGGTGCGGAAGACATTTGTGGTAATTGGTGATAGCCCTGGTAATACTGATTGGGATGTTGGTAATTGACGATGGGAGGATTCGTTGTTTTGACGTAACCGAAATTAGCGGGGCCCTCCGGTCTGAGGTACATTCCTCCGGTGTTATAGCTATCACTTTTATAAACGTCGGAATAATCGTCTCTTTGTCCACCTCTACTCGGCGTTCTAACCGGCGTGTTGATGTTGCTTCGTCCGAACGGATCCGGCGTTCTTCGTTCGACCGGCATCCCGCCCGGGTACGTTCCGGTGTTCGGTATCGATCGGATAACGTCCGGATTCGGTAACGTCGGATAACCCGAGCTGTGGGGTACCCTTTGTCCCGGGTGGTAGTGGTACTCTATTCCTCTGTTCGGAGTTCCGATCTGCTGACCCGGCCGCCTGTACATCATTTCCTCCCTTCTGTCCGGGCTCGCTTCCGGGCTGGACCCCCCGTACTGACCTTCGTTGTTTAACCTTCTAGGCTTCGGCGGGGCGTTCGCATACAACGGTTGGTAAGGATTTCTAGGAGGCGCCCAACCGTTCATGTTCCCGTCCTGACTCGTCGGTTGCGTTGTTATCAGAGCGGAGCGAGATCGATACCCCTGGAAACCGGAATCGCTATCTTCATTGTTCCCCGTTTGATTTAACATTGAATTTATCGACGACACGCTCGGTTGAACGTGACTCTGGAGCTTTGTTCCCTCTTGAAGGATCGTCGCTAAACTCAATGCGTTCATCCATTGCGTCATCAATTCTCGAGTTTCGGCGGCGAAATAATACGTTCTCATGTTCGCATGCTCGGCTTTGAACGCGAACTTCCGAAAAACCTTATCTTCCGCCGTGCAAGGCGACACTTTGTAAGACGGCAGCAATATCGAGCCCAGCAATTTCTCTTCCTCCGGTCCTTTGTAATAAAATAAGCAATATTCCGAAAGGACGAACCACCGCTTCTTCCACAGCATCAATCCTTCGCTTCCCTGCTTGTGTAGCCATCCCTGGAGGGAAACGGGAGCCATCGGCGGACGCTTCACAATCGGGGACCGCAACTGAGTGCTTCCTCCACTTTTCCGGCGTCCAGTTTGAGTCACGGACGATGGCTGAAATAAAAAAGAACAGAAAAAAAATTAATAAGCATATCTTTTTTCCTCGATTTTTAACTTTTTTTTTTAAATACGTAAGCTCATAAAAGAGGAATGGGGGATTTAAGAAATAAGCTCACGTCCATTAGCAATAATCTCTCGTTTACGATATTGGAGGCATGTTTAATATTCAGAGACTTTTCTTCCCTTAGATTTTTTTTTTTTTTTTCTTAAAAGGGTAATTTAACTCGGTAAAAAGTCGGAAAATTAGATGACATCATTAACGGTTTAGCCTAGCATTTTACGTGAAGGAAAAGAGGGGTTGCTCACTCATGCATTTCATACTACACTTAACTTTGCATTACATACGTTTTGCATTACCAATGAACTTGGATTGCAGCAGCATGACACACTGAATTACTTTTGCATTATATGGAAATGCTTCATTAGGTATACAACCTCGCTGCATTTCTTGCATTACTCCGCATTTTTGGATTAGGGTGTGCACTTATTTCTTGGCAGTGAGTAACTCCGTCGGCAGTAACACCGATGCGGTTACTACTGGTAACCCGTACGAAAAAGAGATGCATAAATATGAAAATCATGCAAAGGTTATACAAAAAATTGGACATGCATAAAAAATTCACAAATTGTGTATAATTGCTTTATCTCCATTGGACAATTAATTGGAGGGTATAATTAATTGTACCGCCGGAAATTCGGTATATTTTTGGACTTTTTTCTTCTGCTACCACTTTTTCCTCGTTTTCATGGTTTTCATTATTTTTAGTGTCCAAAAAAATCTTAGATAATAGAATTCATAGATCGGACATTCCTATTCTATTTACATTGTTTGTTTTGGTCCGAAAAAATTGAGCCTACCTCGTGTTTAGCTTATGGATGCCCATATGAACATTTTCTGACGCTATTGTCCTATCTATGGATTCTATTATCTAAGGAAAAAATAATCAAAACAATCAAAAAAAAGTGGTAGCAGAAGAAAAAAGCCCAAAAATATACAGAATTTCCGGTGGTACAATTAATTGTACTCTTCGATTAATTGACCAATGGGGACAGGACAAAACAACTTAACTTTCTTCACGGAATTTTTTTTTCATTCTCCAATATAATTAGGCATAAATTATGCATAAATAAGTATGCATAAAATGAAAAAAACGTTGAATATGAATAATATTTGCAAATTTTCCTGCTTTATGATTTAAAAAATTGTATGCACAAATTATGCAAAAATTATGCATATTCAGATTTTCATGCTTAAAAAAATTATGCATCAATTTTGTAAAAATTATGCATCAATTTTGTAAAAATTATGCACATTCAAATTTTAGTTCTTAAAAAACTATGCATAATTTTTTTTTTTGCATTTATTTTTCAAAAATTTCATACATTTTTTGCATCACTTTTCGTACGGAAATGCAGGTGCACTGATAATGAATCATGCAAGTAGTACCAAGTTAATGCAAGATACTCGAAGTTCAAAGATAATTTAAAGTCCAGTGTGGTCCGAAATGTATGAGTAAATAATCCCCTGGCTTTACGACTGTAGGAGAAAATGCACAATCAAAGCTTACGATATAAATTTGACTCCAACTAAAAATTTTAAAATACCTATGTTTAGCTTATGATTAATCTTTTAATTTCACTTCCGCGAGCCGGAGATCTTTTGACGTATCTCCATCACAAATATGATTAAAAATCGTGTGCTTTTGACTGTTTTCAAAATCATGTGACACCCTTAATTTACGCCAACTTGAGCGGCCAACAGGTCATAACGTGATATTAAAATATAATCCAAATAGACCATCTCCTATTATATTTATTTTAATTACTAATACCTCAGCATCAATTTTAAATTTCTACTGTTCAGTTCAATTATCTCATAAGAACCATAGTGTCTCTGATAAAATCGTACTTAATACCGCAAGCCGATCAAAATCACAAAAAAGGCTCTACAGAGGATGAATCCGTGACCCTCATTCATTTTTTTCTTTCCTTTCAACGGTGGAAACAATTATATTTTTCGAATAAAAAACTTTTTATCTCATTATATAAAAACCCGAGAAAACATTACATACTTAATTTAATTTAATCATTTAAACCGCTAAAATACGTTTACTCAGCTATTCCAATTCAACGGAAATTCAATTAACAACTAATGAAATAAATTTTAAAGCTGCATTTTGATACAGCAAAAAACAGGAGGGAAAGAGAGAAAACCAAACTTTTCGCAGAAAATAAAAATAGTTTTCCCGGAAAAGTGGAAATACCAAGAGAGAAAATCAAAAAGGATGAGAGAGAGGGAAAATAATCATTTTCCATCTCCTATTATAAAAATGAAAACCGGAAGGTTAAAAAAAAAAAAAAAAAAAAAAAAAGTTTTGGATTTACCAATTGGGGTTTTTCTACTAAAGCCTTATATTAAAACAAAATGTTGTAATTCAAACTCGAAACGTGTAACAATATACCAAGAATAAAAAGCTGACAGAAATCCTCTGCTTTATCCGCTTCTATGAGGAAAATGTTTTTTTTTTTTTTTTTTTTTAATCTCGTTTTCTTCTACTTCAATTTTGTGGGCAGTAGGTCAACAAACGTATCTCCCAACATATTTCAGGAAATTTTTGATCAAAAACAGGAATTTTCCGAACATATTCAACAGCCCCGAAATGTTTCTAGCTTGAAAAATAAATCGTCAGAAAGTTATAAACATTTACGAAAAATTAAAGAAATTTTAAAAAATTGGCCCAATAACAGGAACTATTTCGAAAAATTTTAGAGGAAAAAAAAAAGTCCAGAGATGTGAACCGGAACCGAACGAAAGGGGTTCGTTCAAAACCCCGAAAGCCCAAATCCCCGAAAATACTTTCGGGGATTTGGGCATTCGGGTTTTTGAAATTTACTTTTTTGAATTTTTTTATTATAATTTTTTTTCGGCGTTTCGGGTAATTTCAGAACCCCGAATAATTATTTTAATTTAATTTTATTTTATTTACTTTTATTTTTTATTTTTTAAATGGTAATTTAGAAATTATTTTTTCAGCGTTCAGAACCTGTTTAAAGTACCGAAAAAAATATTTTAACTCATTTCCTTTAAAGTTTTTTGAAACTAAAAGCCCCCGAATATGTACTAAAACACGGGCGGGGATGTCGGGGACTGGGCCCCGGTAGTATAAAAATCTAGCTTAAATCAACTGTAGCCCAAAGGAAAAGGAGTTCAGGGGCAAAGTCTTTTGCAGGGGTATCAGGGTCAAGTTCAAAGTCAAATCTGGGAAATTTTGTATTTTCTTTCCTTTTGGACAGAATTAAGACGTTTAATGTATGGACTAGCGGTCGATTGCGTGAAAAAATAAAGTAAAAAACTTAACTCGTAAAAAACGTAACTGCGTTAATAACTTAATAATTCGTTAATAACTGCGTTAATAACTTAATAATAAAAAAACTTAACTCGTTAATAACTTAACTGCGTAAAAAACTTATTTCATTAGTAGGGCAAATTTCACCGGTTCAACCGATTCAAAAATTTAAAATAAAATCCGATTTTTCACCGTTGATTTTTCAATGGGTCGACCGTTAGTGTATAAATAAAAAAATAAATAGAAATAGAAATAAAATTAAAGTTACTGTTCGGGGTTCTGAACTTACCCAAAATGCCGAAAAAATAATTATTAAAAAATTATTAAAAATGTAAATTTCAAAACCCCGAATTTATTCGGGGTTTTGGGCAGCCCAAATCCCCGAAAAGCTGTTTCGGGGTTTTGGGCTTTCGGGGTTTTGACTGAGACTCGAACGAAACATTAGGTATTTATGGCATTTTTGCTAAACTTGGCCTGAACCCCCGTACGAAAAAGAGATGCATAAATTATACAAAAATCATGTATAAATTACAAAAAAAATTGGACATACATAAAGAATGCATAAATATGTATAAAAATCTGAAACATTTTTACAAGGAAAAATAGTTTCATCCTTTAATATAATAAAAAATTATATGCATAATTAATTAATAACTAATAATTACCGGTATATGCAAAAAAAAAAAAAAAATGTTTCTAGATTGTTTCTTAATTTTTGTTCCATATTTTTATTGGTTTAGCTCAAGCCTAAAAATCAGGGGCCCGAATCCGATGCCGGTGCCAATGCCAGCACCAAAAATTTCGAATATTAAAAAAAATCCTATGCCGATGCTAGTACCGGCATCGGCCAAAATTTTCAATCTTCGGACCCCTGCTAAATATTTTAAATACAAAATTTCCCAGATTTAGAAGCTTTCCTTGAAAAATTCCTGGGCCAGAAATTTTTTTTTACCAAATTCCTCGTCTAGATGTTTCACTTAAAGAAACTTTTAGGAAAAAAAATATTTTTCGGCAGAAAAAATATTTCGGATGTGTTTTCTTCTGCCCGAAAAATTTATGATTTGAAAGTGAGTCCTAAATATCAGAAGAAAAAAAAAAAAAACACGTGTCAAAATCGAACGAAAAAATTTCTTCCTCTACAGTTCCTTTTTTCCTTCTACACTAAAATTTTTTTTCCTCTACAAATTTTTTCTGCGACAAAAGATATTTAAGGGTGCAAATTCATTATGGAATGTTGTACCAACATGTTTGGCAAACGAACGAATCGACTATTGCAGAATTTACTCCTACGCCGAAAATTAGTGTGGAATGTTGGCCCAACAAGTCGGTACAACATGTTGGTACAACAAGTTTGGCAAACATGTTATGCTAACTTGTTGGAATGTTGGACATATTTGTTGCACCAACATGTTGGTACAACTAGTTCAACCAACAGGTTGTACCAACTTGTTGGACCAACATTCCTCACTAATTTCGGCGTGTAGGAGTAAATTCTGGTAAAATCGATTTTTTCGTTTGTCAAACATGCTGGTACAACAAGTTCGTACAACATGTTTGTCCTACTTGTTTTACCAACATGTTGGTTCAACATTCCTTAGTGGATTTGCACCCTTTGACAAGCGAACGAATTGACTATTGCAGAATTTACTCCTACGCTAAAATTAATGTGGAATGTTGGTCCAACAAGTTGGTACAACAAGTTGGTACAACATACCGTAGTGAATTTGCACCCTAATTTTTTCTGCGACAAAAATTTTTAATTTTTTCTGCAATAAAAATTTTTAATTTTTTCTGCAATAAAAAATATTTAATTTCTTCTGCGACAAAAAATATTTAATTTTTTGTGCGATAAAAAACATTTATTTTTTTCTGCGACAGAAATATTCGATTTTTTTGCGACAAAATATATTGAATTTTTTGTTACAAAAAGTATCGAATTTTTTCCCACATAAAAAAATTCGCATAAACTGCAAAAATTATGCATCCCCAAATTTGGTATATGTTACGGTTAATGTCGGTAAGATGGTTGATGTGGACATTAACCGGCTAATGTTATCAATAACCAGCTTCCTTAGTTATTGTCGACAATCGTTAACCATTGTTGACAGTAACCAAAAATGCAGGTTAATGTCTTCCAATGAGATTAACCAAGCGTATTTGGTTAATGTTATACATTAACCGTCGGATTTTAGACATTGTCAACAATACGGGGAATGTCTAAACGATTGAAATGATTGATCGAAATAAAAATGGCATTTAAAGAACGGTTTTATTTACAATTATAAAAAAAATAATATTAAGTAAAAATGAATAATAAAAAGAAATAAAAAAAAAAATTGGGTTTAATTTATGCTGCTGCCGTGTTTTGGCCCATTATCATCCCATTTAGGTCTTCGGGAAAAAATGTGAAAAAATGTTTTTCTAGGCCAGTTTTTTGCGTACTTTAAGCCAGTGAAATACAAAGGATGTGGGTAACTAAGGCCGATTTTTGGGCTCCCTAGAAAAAAATTTTTTTTTTTGACTAAAACTTCATCTGAGACGCCCTTAATATACTGACACCGGTGGCACAAAGTTGCGCGCATGCGTTCCGGAGATATAGCCAGTTGCCAAGTTTGCCATTGTGCGCACGTCGGACGAAAAACTTCTAATGACAAAAAACGCAGGTAACACGAGGCCCAACCATGCGAGCTTTTTAATGGTTCCGTCCGAAGTGCACACATAGCTTGAAATTGCACTCAAATAATAGAATATACCATTATCTGGCGAAGTTGGTAAAAGTCCCTAAATTCCTTTCAACATGTGTTGTGTAGGAGTAAAAGCTTTCCTAATTTACAAGTTTCAGTTTGCGCATATGTTGCGACCGTAGTTAAATCCGATATGCAAATTTTTAACTTCGATTTTTAAGGCGAAAAAAAATTTTTTTCTAGGGAGCCCAAAAATCGGCCCACCCTTTGTATTTCACTGGCTTAAAGTACGCAAAAAACTGGCCTAGAAAAACATTTTTTCACATGTTTTCCCGAAGACCTAAATGGGATGATAATGGGCCAAAACACGGCAGCAGCATAAATTAAACCCAATTTTTTTTTTTTTGCTTTTTCTTATTATTAATTTTTACTTAATATTATTTTTTTTATAATTGTAAATAAAACCGTTCTTTAAATGCCATTTTTATTTCGATCAATCATTTCAATCGTTTAAGACATTCCCCGTATTGTTGACAATGTCTAAAATCCGACGGTTAATGTATAACATTAACCAAATACGCTTGGTTAATCTCACTGGAAGACATTAACCTGCATTTTTGGTTACTGTCAACAATGGTTAACGATTGTCGACAATAACTAAGGAAGCTGGTTATTGATAACATTAGCCGGTTAATGTCCACATCAACCATCTTACCGACATTAACCGTAACATATATATGATGCAAAAACAATTCATATTTTATATAAAGTTTTCGCATCACTTTTTTGGGCCGATACTAATATTTAAAGAAGGGAAACTTTGAACAAGAATTTTTGAAAAAAAAAAGCAATTAACGAAGAATCTTTTGAAGAAAGCCAGTGATTCCAGTATCAAGCATTTTCAAATTCGAAAATTTGTTTTTTACACACCCCCAAACCAAAAAATGAATTTTATGCATCGGAAGCTCACACCCCTTTAAAAAAAATGATCAGGACTTACTATAATTCTGTAAATATTCCCGACAATCCTTGCTCAATTTCCACTCAAAAAAAAAGCAAAAGCGGTCTCCTCAATAACATTCCGTCTTGCAAAATTGTTCTTGTAAAAACATGTGTCAAAATGTCACTGACATCGAAAAAATGACCGAGCTATATTTCTCTTAGCGAAAAACATTATCCTAACATCAGTTCCAAAAGAAGCAGTATACGTGATCGGAGTACATGAATCAAGAAGGTTAAAACATGAACAACAAACAAGAAAGAAAAAAATAAATAAATAAAATGGGGGTCTCAAGCAAAAAAAATTTAATCACGTAATCGGATTCATCCTCACAGAATCGACCACCAATAGAGTTAACAAAACCCGTGCTTTCGCTGGATTTTTTTTTTCCTTTTTTTGCGAAAAGGAGATTTTAAAAGATGTCAGGCTAATTAATGTTTCAGAAGGAGTATACACGGAAAACAAAGGGAAACAAGAACGGGGGAGGAAAAGCAAAAAGGAAACGAAAAACAAGAGGAGGAAAAGACAAGTTTACGAAGCTATACGTGACAGTCACGCCGCAGAACAATGTTTCCGAACTTTCGGTTTTCGGGGGAAAATGTATAAAGACTTGGACAATCGATCTGTTGGATGTGACGTCATCTGTTTTGGATGACTTCCAGATCTGCAACCTCGTGGATTGTGATTAATTAACACGGCTCGGCTGTGGATTTACTACTCAATGAAAATGTTTCCTCAAAGAAAAAGAAAAAAAAAATAGGTAGGTTTTTTTTTAGTAAAACCATTTGCAGAAAAAAGGAGAAGAAGCCTTAAAAAAGAAAAATAGAAATTCGACCTTTTCTCTTCGGGATTGATTTTACCGTGGAAACGACGTTGAAAAATGTCAGGTAACGTACAAGTGTAGTGACAGTGGAAATTGGATTATAGCTGATTCCGACGTTACGGATTAAAGAAAATGAACAGTGATCCTCATATTTTTTTGCAATATGTATAAAAAAAAAGATGGATCATTTTCGGATATCTGAAACTTCGATGGGAACAAAAAAAAAAAAAAAATGGTTTATGCATTTTTTTTCCGTTGATATCGAATTTTGAATGACAAAAAAATGTTTTGGAAAAAGACTTTCAATTGAGAGATTTCTGGTGCATTAAATGTTTGGCACGGGTGTTGGAATTATATCTATGAAATTGTCCGGATTAAATTTAAATTCTTGTATTGATTATTATGTCACGAAAATTTGACAATAAGATTAATGCAGGGATTCCAAGCAGGAAAGGGGTTCGATTAGAGTCTGGAGCGTGGCCAGATTGAAAATTTGCCTGTTACTTTAGTGGGTATATTACGGTGTCCCTTATTGGATTATTATTAAAAGATCAGTAAAAATGTATACATTTTGGTCAGGTCCCAACTATTTTTCCTACTTTAAATTTTCCTAAAAATAATTTTTCCTACAATTGTGGTTTTCATAATTCCTAGTTTAAAAGTTACTAAAACTTCCCCCCCCCCCCCCAAAAAAAAAAAACGGAAAAAAATTATTTGTAAAAATTTCTAAAAATATTTCCAAAAAAATTCCTCAAAAAACTTTTTTCTAAAAAAATCAGGGCAGCAATTCCGATTAATTTTCTTTGGGAATCGGCATCCAAAAAATTATTTTCGATTCAGATTGACTTGAAAAGCACGAAAATATCGTTATCACAGTTAATCAATTTTGGTTTAGATCGGGATCGGAATCAGAATCGGAATCAGAATCGGCATCGTTAAAATACTTTTTAGTTGTAATCGGAATCGGAATCTGAAATTTTTGTCCACCTTTCGGAATCAAATCTTACTCATAAATATTCAAAATTCTGCAAAATCAGAATCGGAATCGGAATCGCAGCCCTCAAAAGAAATTCTTTAAACATTTCTTTTAAGGGTGCAAATTCACTATGGAATGTTGGACCAACATGTTGATACCACAAGTTGGACAAAACATGTTGTACCAACTTGTTGTTCCAACATGTTTCACAAACGAACGAATCGACTATTGCAGAATTTACTCCTAGGGTGCAAATTCGCTATGGAATGAATGTTGGACCAACATGTTGTACCAACTTGTTGTACCAACTTGTTGGACCAACATTCCACATTAATTTTAGCGTAATAGTAAATTCTGCAATAGTCAATTCGTTCGCTTGTCAAAGGGTGCAAATCCACTATAGAATGTTGAACCAACATGTTGGTACAACAAGTAGGACAAACATGTTGTAGGAACTTGTTGTACCAGCATGTTTGACAAACGAAAAAATCAACTTTTTCAGAATTTACTCCTACGCCAAATTAGTCAGGAATGTTGGTACAACAAGTTAATACAACATGTTGGTTTAACTAGTTGTACCAACATGTTGGTTCAACATTCCATAGTAAATTTGCACCCATTGGGTGCAACAACATGTTGGTGCAACAAATATGTCCAACATTCCAACAAGTTAGTATAACATGTTTGCCAAACTTGTTGTACCAACATGTTGTACCGACTTGTTGGGCCAACATTCCACACTAATTTTCGGCGTAGGAGTAAATTCTGCAATAGTCGATTCGTTCGTTTGCCAAACATGTTGGTACAACATTCCATAATGAATTTGCACCCTAAAAAAAAATCTAAAAAAAATCCTTTAAAAAAAATTTCTAAAAAAATTCTTTATGAAATTTTTTTCTAAAAAAATTCTTTATGAAATTTTATTCAAAAAAAAATTCTAAGGGTGCAAATTCACTTAGGAATGTTGCTCCAACATTCCATAGTAAATTTTTAGTGAATTTAAGGAGAATGGAGTCATTAGACTTTTTCATGGAAGACGATTTTGCTTCTTCATATTTAAAAAAAAGTAATGTCATCTTACAATGCGAAGGGCCATAAGCTTTACATTAGATTTTAACTGTGCCCGGAAATGTAAGAAGAACATTGAAAATTAATATGCAAGTTTTAAAAAATTTTCCTAATTATAGGAAACTCAAGGACCATTTTTTTAAAGGTTCATGGGTGCAAATTTACAATGGAATGTTGTACCAACATGTTTGACAAACGAACGGATCGACTATTGCAGAATTTACTCCTACGCCGAATTTCAATTGTTCAATTCAAGTTGGTGCAAGAAGTTGGTCCAACATTCCAGAATGAATTTGCACCCTAAAAAAATTCCTTAAAAAATGTTTTATTTGTTTTTCTAAAAAAAAAAAAAAAAAATAAGGGAAAAGATTAAAAAGTTTTTCCCTCAATTTTTAATTTTTTTTTTTTAAATTTTAATTTGATTAAGCTTTTTCAAAATAAAATAAACCTAGGATTTGCTAGTTTTCTGATACGTGAAGTACAGAGCGTGATAAAATGATATAAAATACCAATTGGCAATAAATCCGAATAGGGCATGTATTTAAGCCGATCTTTAATCATCAAGCCGACTGCTCCAATTCAGTTAATGGCATTTTTTTTTATGTTTGTTTAGTGAATAAACGATTTATTCTCTTGCGAGCTTTCTTTTTTTCTCCCAGCGTAAAACAAGAAAACGGTTAAAACTTCCGCATTTAAAAAAATTTTATTACATTTTTTTTTTTTTTTTTTTTTTTGCTCATCTCGTTTTTGCTGCTACTACGTAAAAAATTTGGAAACATAATACACATAATTGAAATGTTGGGAGACCGTGACCGTGACTTTCGCGCTTCAACAGTTTAGTGTTTAACTCTGCAATTTGCAATAATAGAAAAGAAGCGTGTAATAATTTGTAATAGATTTTCAATCGGATTTAATAATTGGGTAGAGAGTGAAATGAGGACTTAGGATTTGAAATACACTACTTCTGGTATCCGAGAGATCGTTTTGAGTTAATGTTAAAATTATAACAGGATTCACTTCTCGGTAAGGAGATTCAAAGGAAATAGGCCATTGCATATTTTTGCTCCGAGGACAAATGAGGTCAACGTGTCAACAGGGCGAGAAAACTTTCCAATATCGTGTGAGTAAAAATTTCGGCAAATTTTCTAATAATTTGATTTTCGGCCCGATATTAAATTTCCTGCCTGAAAATTTTGTTATTCTGACATTAAATTTGAAGTTTATGGGGTCGAAAAGCCATGAAACATGTTTTTCCCGAATATTTTACAAATTTTACGAGATTTTTTGCATTACATGCATTTAATGCTGGTTGCCTATGCTACAATTTGGCAGGCGCTTTTTTATAAATTTTATAGGTTTTAACACCTAGCACGAGACCACAAGGGGTTTTTGGGTTACTTAAGGAATATTAGGAAATAAAATTTTGGAAGAAAATGTTTCTGAATTTCCCGAAAAATTTTCCGGGATCCTGGAACAAAAATGTTATAACATTGAAGAAAGATTCTGGAGACCTCTTCCCACTCTTGAAATGCATGAACGATCTGCGAAAGAACCAACACCGAAAACTTCGCTATTAAGCAGTCTAAAACGTTAGAAAAAGGATTACATCAGCAACAAAAAAAAGAGAAAAAAAAAAAAAAAAAAAAAAAAAAAGGAAAAGGATCAAAAAAGTTACGAATTTTCCCATTATTTCTGTCAGAATCTGTGATACATTACAAAACAAAAGAGATCAGTGTTTTTCAACGCGGTTAAATTCTCCTCTTCTTTTCCTTCCAATTTTTATCGGCTTCTCGTTAAAAAAAAAAAAAAAAAAATACTCGATTTTTTTTGATGCAGCAGAAAAACTTCAAAACTTTTTTTTTTTTTTTTTTTTTTTTTTTTTTTTTTTTCTTTTATTATTACGAGAGGGTTAAAAAAATGATTGATGACACTCCGGGGTAGGACATTCGAATCAATTAGCCTTATATCATGTAGTATACTTTTTTTTTTATAAAAAGACCCCCGTGCATTATCTACAGTATATCTCACGGAATAATTTAATATTAAAACCTTAAAAGGGAAGGCTTCGAAGGAGCGCAAGTTACCGCGAACAAGGGAGAAAGCTATAAAAGAGTCAGGTATTGTTCTTTGACGAGATAAAAGCTTCCTGTTTTAATGTGTAAAGTCAACGTTTTCGAGAGACGATGGACTTGACCCTTGAACTCTGTTGCCGCGACCTCTAGCGAACTCCATTTACTTTTATCGATTCCTCCTTGATCATGGTAGACAGCGTGGAGGACGGAACTCCGGGACGATGTTTTTACTTTTTTCCATTTCCGTCTTCTTGGAAATGAAAAGTAAAATTAGAATCGTTTTATTCGAAGTTAAAAATTTTTTAATTCGAAATATTTTTGAATCATCCTGAAGGATGGGGATCGAAATCATTTTGCCCTATAAAAATTAGGGGCTTTTGGGGAATAAAATGAGAAAATTTTAAAAAAAAGCTGACTTTTTGAAGACTAAAAAAAATTTAAGAAATAAAAATTTATTTTTTGATGAGATTTTGTGCCAAGGTAGCCATCTTCAGGGACGTGAGTATGAACTATAAATCTAGATTTAAGAAAAATATTACTCTGATCTAAAATTGGCTTTAAAAAAAGGGGGAGAAGGGGTCCGGAAAATCTTAAGTAATATAATAGGGGGCGGGGTAAAGAAATCTTACTAATCCTTACGAGGAAGGGGGGTGTGAGGGGGTCCAAAAACCCGAAAAAAGTCTCACGTAATATTTCAACGTTCACTAGGGCATTTTCAGGTATTTTTATTTTTGAAAAATTTGGGTGTAAAAATTAAGTACATGAATTAAAAAAGTTATTTGTGTGTTAAAAGTATTAAAAAAATTTTTTTTTTCTGTATGCAATAGTTGGGGGTTAAAAATTATAAATCAAAACGGTCAGAATAAGCTCGGAAGCATTATGACGTCATAATTCAGTATCTTTCTGTCCGAAAAATCAGACTGGGATATGGCGGCATATCCATACGCAGGACTACGTCTTTGGGGTACTGTCCTAATATTGCTTAATTTAAACAATGAAACGATTTAAAAATTTTAAGGCATTTTTTGCTCGTTTTTCGTCAAAAAATTCGAATTTTTTAATAAAAATATAATTTTTTTTCCTGGCAAAAAAAAAAAAAAAAAAAAAAAAAAAAAAAAAATTGATAAAAAAGGTCAAAAGTTGTAAAAAACTAGTCAAAATTTTAATTAAAGTTTTCAAAGATAAAATTTTAATATTAAAACACTGCTTTAGTTCATATTCTTGGCTAAAGGAAAAAGGACGAAATTAAAAAATGTAGTGAACATTTTATTTAAAATTTCTAAGTTCTTTTTGTTCATGTAGTCTAACTTTAATAAAAAAAAATATTTTAAAAAAACGTGAAAACTTAAAAAAAAAAAAATGTTAAATCAAATTTAAAGAAATTTTTAAGTCCTTGCTCTAGCAACTTTAAGTTTCTTGAATTTCCAAGAAATTTTCTAAGTTCTTGCTTTCGTTCATGTCGTCAAATTTTACTATTAAAAAAAGCCAAAAGTTAAAAAAAATAGTCAAAATATTATTTAAAATTAAACTTTTAATAAAAGTAAAAGTTACAAGATATTTGGTTGACCTAAAGATCTCGGGTATTTTTTATATATAATTTATATATAAATTATATAAAAATTAACATAAGATATGTTATCCCCCAACGTTTTAGTCCGATAAGTTACACATGGGAGCAACGCTGCACGAGATCTGTTTTTTTCATTTATCGTGCATTTCTTTTTTATTATGAAATTTGGAGATCCGGCAAAAATCATGAAGGTACCGTACCTTAAGACCAATATTGTGGGTAGGCTGGACCCCTCCTAAGGTCAATGACCCCGGAGAAAAAAAATTTTAAAGTGAAATTTTGTCAATTTCCTACAGTTCCGACAGAGGTGACACTTTTTAATGCCTTTATATATGATGGTCTTATGGTACCCTAACATATATCATTGGGCCGTTTTCGCCCGCTTGATGCGTCAGGTCGAAAAATTCAGAAACCTTAATAGGGTATACCCGAGTAAGCATCTGAAATCTGCCCTTGGCGGAAAATCCGGGGGGGAATGCCTTTAGTATGTAGGTACCCTATAGGGATATCATCACATATAGGTCTTAAGGCCACCCTGTGCAGAAATAGGGGGAGGGGTCGAAAATCGAAATTTTGGTCTTTTGTTTTCTTTCGCCCATGGTAAATTCTAGAGGGGGAGGGGGAAGAAAATCACGAAGATGCCTTAGACGAATGGCAACACAATGATGAGGGAGGGGGACCCGAAAGGCCAATGACCTCGGAAGGAGGGCCTTTCGAATCCTTTTTTTAAAGATTTCGCTTACATCCAAAAGAGGGATTACTTTCAAAATCCGTTCGTTCGGTGCGTCCTATGTCTGTTTTAAAACATTTTTTGAGATTGATCCAGGAATGATTTTTAAAAATGCTTAGAGAAACCAGTTTTTTTTTCAGCACCCCCTCCCCCCCCTTCCCCTTGGTCTCCTTGTAAAGGAACAATACCCTTAAGCATTTTCATTAAAAATTATATACAAGAGCAGTCTTCATTAATGGCTCCACATATTTTTTTAATCTTTACGAATGTAAAGGGGGTACGGGAAAAATGAGCAAAATTCAAAAACCTCCACTTTTTTATTTTATTTAATTTTAATTCAATCATCAGCCCTTCTGTCGCCAATTACAAAATTACAAAATTACAACAATTAAAATCACATATCACAGAGAGAAAAAAAAAAAAAAAAAAAAAAAAAAAAGGTATCTGAAATTAGCCCATGGAGCTGCGTCAAAAACATGAAAAAAAAAAAAAAAAAAAAAAAAAAAAAAAAAAAAAAAATTATAACTGATTATTATTATTATTATTATTTTTGTCTTTAATGGATAGGCCTACAGATCGTTTCAACAGCTTTTTCATTCTCGCTTTCGACATACTTAGGTCTAATTCCGGAATTTTCTCGGAGATATCGTTCCAAGCTGCTTGCATAGCTTGCAGGGGAGAGTGATTCATTGCTACCGTATGTCTGAGAGGTGGTAAGAACGTGCTTTCCTTCTTTAAACGGGTTCTCATGAGAGGCACTCTATAATGTAACTGAGACAGTAAATTGGGATCATCTACCTCCCCGTTGTGCAAATTCCAGACGTATAAAGCTTGCGAGTTTTTCCGTCTCACTTTGAGGCGCTCAAACTGGAATTCCTCACTAAGTACCGTTGTGGTAACATCGACTTCCGGGGTCTCATGATGTTTTTTGAAGAACAGGTACCTCAAGAATTTATGTTGGAACGCTTCCAGTCTCTGTATGCAGTTTGCTTCATGAGGAGCCCATACTACTGAGGCATATTCGATTATTGGCCTTATTAAAGTTTTATAAAGGGATGCTACGGTTAAATAAGAAAAGTGACGGGAGTTTCGCTTGACATTTCCAAGAGTTTTGTAAGCCTTGCTTAGCTGGCTGCTGATGTGATCTTTAAATGTTACTGATTCATTGAGTAATACCCCTAAGTCCTTAATCTCATTGACTTTTGCTACATCCTGGCCGTTTAATTTGTAGTCGAATTTAATTTCGGTTTTAGCTCGGTGAAAGTTTATAAATTTGCATTTTCTAAGGTTGAGATCCTGTTTATTGACTGCTGACCATTGGACAAGGTTATTTAAGTCATTTTGCAAGTCTTGGCAGTCTGCTAGATTATGCACCGCTTTGTGGACCTTCAGGTCGTCAGCAAACATAGGACCTTTGGTCGATTGCAAATGTAGAGGCAAATCATTAATCTGATAGCGAAAAAAATCAGGGCCGGTATTTCCACCTTGGGGTACTCCTGAATTTACTGTGACAGTGTCTGAAAGGTGATTTTGGTAGGAAACTCGAAAGGTTCTGCCAGAGAGATAGGTGGCGAAGAAAGATTGTCTTGTAGGAAAATCCGTAATGCCATAGTTTTTTAAGAAGAATATCATGATCAACACGGTCAAAGGCCTTTTCGAAATCTATGTATATGCAGTGGACTTGGGCCCCTTGTTCCATTGATTCTGGAAGAAATTGGGTGGTGTTGAGTAAATTAGTTACTGTTGATCTCTTGGGCATAAAACCGTGCTGGTAGGGTGATGCAATGGTTAGAAAATGAGACAGTATTTTTTCGTGAATGATAATATCAAGCAATTTGCTGAAGGAACACAGCAATGATATTGGTCTTTGTTGGGAGACGTCAGAAGAGCCGCCGGTTTTAGGAATGGGAATTATTATAGCTTGCTTCCAAATTGCTGGAAAATAAGACTTTTGAAGCACTAAGTTATAGACATGAAGCAAAGGTTCCCTCATTGGTTCAAAAAGTCCTTTAAGGAGGTATCCAGGTATCTTATCTGGTCCTGCACTCCGAGTTGGTTTAAGTTTTTTAATAGCAGCAGATAGATCCTCTGTGTCAATATTATCAATGCAAAGAATTGATCGTACTTGTTCGGCCACAGGGCCACTACATATGTCTGTGATATTATATGACGCGGGAGTAGGAGCATGAGAGTTTTTAAAATGCTCAGCTAATTTATTTGCGATATTTATACTAGTTTGAGGAGTACCATCGTTCAGAGTAATATCAACTCTATTTTTTTTTATTGATTTTAGGTAGTCAAAGAACTCCGAGGGATTCGATGTTGACCCACTTTTCATGTTGACCCATCTGGAAAATGGTATCGAACCATTGATATTATATTACTAGGCCATAAGACGCGCCGAACGAACGGATTTTGAAAGTAATCCCTCTTTTGGATGTAAGCGAAATCTTTAAAAAAAGGATTCGAAAGGCCCTCCTTCCGAGGTCATTGGCCTTTCGGGTCCCCCTCCCTCATCATTGTGTTGCCATTCGTCTAAGGCATCTTCGTGATTTTCTTCCCCCTCCCCCTCTAGAATTTACCATGGGCGAAAGAAAACAAAAGACCAAAATTTCGATTTTCGACCCCTCCCCCTATTTCTGCACAGGGTGGCCTTAAGACCTATATGTGATGATATCCCTATAGGGTACCTACATACTAAAGGCATTCCCCCCCGGATTTTCCGCCAAGGGCAGATTTCAGATGCTTACTCGGGTATACCCTATTAAGGTTTCTGAATTTTTCGACCTGACGCATCAAGCGGGCGAAAACGGCCCAATGATATATGTTAGGGTACCCTAAGACCATCATATATAAAGGCATTAAAAAGTGTCACCTCTGTCGGAACTGTAGGAAATTGACAAAATTTCACTTTAAAATTTTTTTTCTCGGGGTCATTGACCTTAGGAGGGGTCCAGCCTACCCACAATATTGGTCTTAAGGTACGGTACCTTCATGATTTTTGCCGGATCTCCAAATTTCATAATAAAAAAGAAATGCACGATAAATGAAAAAAACAGATCTCGTGCAGCGTTGCTCCCATGTGTAACTTATCGGACTAAAACGTTGGGGGATAACATATCTTATGGGTCCCAATAAAATGCCAAACCCGCGACTTGACTTTCCGATGGGGGCCGATCGTCCATGGTAACAGGAGATACCCTTTTGAACTCAAAATTTATATATAAATTATATATAATTATATATAATTTATATATAGTATTTAAGTTGTGCAATTTGTAAAATTATATATATTTATATATAATTATATATAATTTATATATAATTAATATATAATGCATTATTATTGAATTAAAAATTATATATAAATTATATATAAGTTATATATAATTATATATAATTATATATATTTATATATAATTTATATATAAATTATATATAATTATATATAATTTATATATAAATTATATAAAATTTATATATAATTTATATATAATTTATATATAAATTATATATAAAAAATACCCGAGATCTTTAGGTCAACCAGATATTTTTTAAGTCAATGCTTCCGTTCATGTCGTCTAATTTTAAAATAAAACTTTAACTTGAAATTTCTGGTTTAAATTTTTTAGACAATTTCTTGTAAATTTTACTTTCAAAAAAACGGCGAAAATTAAAAAAAAAAGTTAAAATTTTAATATTAAAATAAAATATTAATTATTGGTGCGAAAAGACAGACAGACTTCCGCAAAACCGAGCCCTAAGACGTAGTCCTACGTCAAAAAAGCATTTTTTATTTATGAGTAAAAAAACGGTCATTATTAAATTTCCTATAATTTTTTCTGCTCATAAAAAAAAAAGGCTCCAATGACTGTAAAACTGACTTTATTTTAAGAGAAGGCTTCAGATATTTATTTAAATATACCAAAATAAATTTCCCTGGCCTAAAACTTTTTTTTGGAGATACAAATTAAAAATCTGGCTTCGTAGCGAACTTTATATTCATACTGGCATCATTCTTTCAAAATTTCAGATTCTCAGGTTGTAAAGAAACTCCGGAAAATGTTTTCAAAAATAAATGTCGGGAATATATTTTCAAAAGCGTTTTCCGGAGTTTCTTTACAACCTGAGAATCTGAAATTTTGAAGGAAAGATGTCAGTATCACTATGAAGTTCGCTAAGAAGCCAGATTTCTAATTTGTACTTCCAAAAAAAAAGTTCTAAGCCATGGAAATTTATTTTGGTATATTTAAATAAATATCTGAAGCCTCCTCTTAAAATACCCATTAGTTCCAAACTGGGTATATCCACAGTTATATCAATAGTTTGGACTTGATATATATTTGATGTTTCCCAGACACAACGAAAATATATCCAAAATTTACTTTTGACAAACCGTTAAATTTCCATGTGGGTTTGAAACTAACGGAAAATTTCCGATAGAAAATGATTTCTTTCCAACCAAAATACGGCTCTAATCTTTTCGGCCCTTATGCGACTTTGAAAAACTTCGGGCATCGTGGGAGAGCAGAAATTCGCCTCCAAAAAATCTAAAAAAAAATAGTGTAAATATGGAGATTAAAATGCAACTTTTCCGCGCTGTGGCACTTTCAAATTCAAAAATTCGTGTTTTTCGATCCACCCCAATGTTCAAGACCCCCTCCCTCCCTAACATGCCTACATAATACTCGAATAACCCCAAAGAGCGTCATTCCATGCATTCTTTTCTGACCAAAGAAACTTCCAGACCTTTGCTACAGCTTTTCTCGCCTCCCATTCTGCGCCTTATTTTTAGCCTCGAGACGCACAATACGTAAATATTCACAAAGGTTTGAAGCATTCAAAGCATACTTTCTTTAATTTCTTCCCTTCACTCAACGGACATATTGCTCCTTGAAAAGTAAATAAAATATACGACCCAAAACTCAAAACCTTTTTCCTTTTCTCCTTTTTCGTCCTGCTTAAAGAAAAAAAAATCCGAGAAATTTGTAGAGATATAAAAATTCTTTTCTTAAAAACCCATGCTTCTTTCGTCTTCCTTCATATTCCCCCCCTCCCTTTCTTTTTTCTTTCATATTAGCTTTTGCCGCTTTCAAAGATTTTTACTGTGGCTTAAGTTTAACTCTCGATTTTGTTTGGCTACAATAAACAAAGGGGGAGAATGTTTTTCGAGCTTCCTAAGGAAAATCTCTTTCGAAATTTCCTTTACTAGAAAAATTTTTTTGTGTCTTAGGGTCCCTACGCAGGAAGCTAAGCAGACAGACAGACGCGAACACACACACAAAAAAAAAGGAAACTACTCACTCCAAACATCCTTAATAAAATTTTTAGCGCGTAAAATTTTAAATTCATTATTTTGCGAAGGGGCGGAGCGGAGCGGGGGGTGAATCGTCAAATCTGTTTTTCGCAGATTTAAAAAAAAAAAAAAAAAAAAAAAACGGAAACGTTTATTCCAGTTTTGAGAATCCCCGGGCGTATCCGAGACTTCACTCCAGGAAAATGCACATACGGTGTAACTGTCAACCGCACATTTCACTTTTTACCTTCATCCTAATGTCACGGCGGTTTTATCATTTCCATTTCCTCTTGTAAGCTAATTCCAACAAGTTTTAATCGATTTATCGAAAAAATATGTTTGATTTTTTTTTTTTTTCGAACTCTTCGACTAATGAGATATAACCAAGGCAAATATTGCAATAAATCTTTTATCGTCTTTGGACGTTCGCCAAATCCCTCCCCCCCCTTCTCGCCGCAGAAACCTATAGTGCAGTTTGATTTACAAACTTAATAGAATTTAAGCTTATCGAACGCGCGGGGGCTTGACCTAAATCCTAAGCGAAAATGATTTTCCCTTTTTACGAGAAGTTGAGTCGAAGCAATTAGAATTCTTTCCGTTGAAATCTCATCTTACAGCGCTTCTTTCGGAGGAAAGGGCTTTTCTTGTCTTTCCCCGAAAAGAGATTTAGATTCCATCACGAAGTATTATTCGAAAAGTTCCGACTGAGTGCTTTCTCCTTTCTCCTCGGACATCGTTTTACATTAAATAGCAAGATTGTTTAAGATCTTTTTAACGCCAGATGTTAAGGGGGTATTTTTCCTCGGGTTCGGAGCTTAAGGATCATTTAAGTGTGCTAAACAAGACCATTTAAGTGACTCAATGAATTCGGGTCGCAGGACGGTTGTTATGACGTCATATGTGATCCACGGTGCAAGGGAAATTTGCGGTGAAAGTTTTGCCGAAATGGGAGCTTTTCGATATAGCATTTGCTGTAGGAGCCTATCCTTCCGAAAATAAGTTTCCTAAACGAAAATAATCGAAAGGAGCTTTGAACGCTTTAAATGGAAACAAGAAAATATTTTCTTGGAGATTTCTAAAAACGCTTGAATTATTTTCTGTTTTTGAAAAACATTCAGCTTTTTTCATCCAAAAAATACGCCCCCCCTACTCTCCCCCGGGATTCACCTTTTTATCACTTTGTTCCTTCATTAATAAGCTTCAACTTTTTCTTTGTTAAATCTACTGCCCTCGGATTACGGTGGTAGGTAAAATTTTTTTTGTCGGTATCCCAGATTGTGGAAATTTATTTTGAAAGGGAAACAAGGGACAAGGTTTTCAGCATTTGTATAATCCGATTAACCCTAAAAACGGATTAATGCTCTTGTTGGGGACAGAGCTTATGAAGAAATTTCTTTTCGGAAGTTTCTTGCAGGTGGTAACCGGTTTTAGCTTCCGAAAAATCGATTCGATTAAAATTGAAAAAGAGTTTCTTGTGCCTGACCAGTTTTTCGCTTTTTTAGGTGCCATTCACTTTGGGGCTAGAATGCTCCTTAATTTAAAATATTGATAGAATTTTAAGCTTAAGCCAAACTCGAAGGTATTGAGCTTTTTGCATTATGAAATACTAACTTAAGCGCTTGTCTTTAAACTTAAGAGTTAAGCGCTTGTCTTTAAGCTTAAGAACTTAAGATCTTTTTTAAGCTTAAGAGCTTAAACGGTTTTTTAAGCTTAAGAGCTTAAACGGTTTTTTAAGCTTAAGAGCTTAAACGGTTTTTTAAGCTTAAGAGCTTAAGCGCTTATCTTTAAGCATAAAAACTTAACTTTAGGCTTAAGAACTTAAGCGCTTGTATTTAAACATAAGAACTTAAGCGCTTTTCTTTAAGCTTAAAAGCTTAACTTTAGGCTTAAGAACTTAAGCGCTTGTCTTTAAACGTAAGAACTTAAGCGTTTTTCTTTAAGCTTAAAAACTTTAAGAGCTTTTTAAAGTTAAGAGCTTAAGCGCTTATCTTTAAGCATAAAAGCTTCATTTAGGCTTAAGAACTTAAGCGCTTTTCTTAAAGCTTAAGCGCTTATCTTTAAGCTTAAAAGCTTAACCTTAGGCTTAAGAACTTAAGCGCTTGTCTTTAAACGTAAGAACTTAAGCGTTTTTTTTAAGCTTAAGAACTTAAGAGCTTATCTTTAAGCTTAAAAGCTTAACTTTAAGCTTAAGAACTTAAGCGCTTTTCTGTAAGCTTAAAAGCTTAACTTTAGGCTTGAGAATATAAGCGGTTGTCTTTAAATGTAATAACTCAAGCGTTTTTCTTTAAACTTAAGAACTTAAGAGCTTTTTTAAGCTTAAGAGCTTAAGCGCTTATCTTTAAGCATAAAAGCTTAATTTTAGGCTTGAGAACTTAAGCGCTTGTCTTTAAACGTAAGACCTTAACCACTTTTCTTTAAGCTTAAGAGCTTAAGCGCGTTTCTTCAAGTTTAAGAGCTTAAGCTCTTGCATTTAAGCTTAAAAGCTTAAGCTCTTGCCTTTAAGCTTAAGAGCTTAAAAGCGCTTTTCTTTAAACTTAAGAACTTCAGCATTCTTTTTACTACTTTTGCCTGCGTCTTTTTCAGAAGCTACCCCGCATCTGCATTATGACATAAAACGTTTTCTAAACTAAAACCGTCATAAGCTAAACATACGTAAAAAACCAAGTCTGCTACATGTAGATTTCAATCAATTTCTGTTTTTTGACAAAACCTGATATCGATGTCATAACTTATCTTGAAACCACTAATTTTCGGCTTATAATACACACCTTTTTGTTGTCCATGATGATAGCTGGGCTGACTGTCGCCTGCGTCACCTCCGGGTCCAGCCTGCAACGAAAATAAATGAAACAGGAAATCAATACTCATTTTCTGATACTTGAAAGGTTATAAATAAACGCTAAACAGCATGGTTACTCTAACGAGGGGACGGTGGTCTTCCCTCCGCTTGGCTTTACATATTTATCCCATTCGAGGGGTTAAGGAAATCGAGTTTTCGCTTGTCTTCGTGGAAGTCAATTTTCAAAAAAAAAAAAAAAAAAAACCAATAACATTTCAACGATTTGAAAGTAATAAAATATATCCGGCACGCATTACATACACGTCTAAATTCTGTTCTTTTCATCAGAAAAAGGGTTGCTTACAAGTCTATTATTCGCTTGCGAAAACCTAAAAAAAAAAAGAAAACTTTAACCTTTTTAAGGAAACCTTACAAATTTTTAAAGGAAGAAAGTGTCAACACAAACTTTGTTAACAAGTTTCTTCCACAATTTTAAAAGTGCATTGCGATGAGGATTTAAAGACCCTCTATCTCAAATGAATGAGTCATACTCCTCCCCTCACCCCAAGAGGGTGAAGATGTGCATGGTTTATTGATATCATGGCTATGCATTTTTTCTTCTTCCTCAATTCACCCCATCTTCCCTTTCCGGGATGAAAACAAGGGAGAGGTTACGACACTTGTAAACGGTTTTCCTAGAAAAGGGCAGATCAGGTGATTTTAAAAATAAAAAAAGTCAACCGCAAAATAATAGTAAAAAAAATATATATATATATATAATATAAAAAAAAGGACGGTTGATGAGGGTATTGTCAAGCTCCGGGTCGATCTCTAATCTAAAAGCTTACGCATCATTTCTTCCATTATAGTTTACAAGGTGCACTTGCTTTTCTGTTATGGCTACCAAAAGAGAAATCCCATAAAGTCGAACAATGGTAAATATTTGAGTTGAATAGCCCCAGGCTCGGCCTTCAATAAACTACCGAACACGATTATTCCTTGTATTTCGTTTGGCATCGGTTTTCGGTCCCAGCCCCCCGCTGAACAGCTATACGATATGGTTTTTTTTTTTTCAAATCACCAGTGAACCAGGCACGGACTGGGCTGGCCATAGAGGTAGTGCTTGGTTCGCCGTCCTAAACATGGATAAGTGCGGCCTTGACATGCGCATGCTAATGTGACACTAAAGGCTAAAAATGGAGAAAAACGAGGGAAGTCGAAAATAATGACAAAGGACAGCAGCAGACAAATGAAAAAGCTAGAGAAAAACAAAGGGAAGAAGTACTTGACAGAGGCAAACAGCCTGAAAACAGGTATCTTGAAGAAAAAGCGCAATTTAAGGATAAGAGCTTAAGCGCTTAGCGCTTTTCTTAAAGTTTAAGGGCATAAGCAAGCGCGTTTTCTTAAACTTAAGAGCCAAAACGCTTTCCTTAGGCTAAAGAGTTCACGCGCTTTTTTTTTAAGTTTAAAAGCTTAAGCAAATTTCTTTAAGTTATGCGATGTTAAGCAAATTTAAGCAAATTTAAGCAATTTAAGCAGATTTAAGCAAATTTCTTTTAAGTTTAAGAGCATAAGCACTTTTTACGATTAAGTGAGATTTCTCAAGCTTAAAGAGCTAAAGCGTCTTCCTTAAGCTAAAGATCTAAAGCCATTTTCTTGTCCTTAAGAGCTTTTTCTTTAAGCTTAAGAACTTAAGTGCTTTTCTTTAAGTTTAAGAGCTTAAGTACCTTTTAAGCTTCAGCGCTTATATTTAAGTTATAAGAGCTTAAACACCTTTTACTTTATGTACTCTTAACAGCTTAAGAGCATTTTATTAAGTTAAAAAACTTAAGGAGAATTTCTTTTACGTTTATGAGCTTAAGCACCTTTTCTCCCAAGTTGAAGAGTTTAAGCACCTTCTCTTTAAGCATGAAAGCTTAAGCTCTTTTCTGTAAGTTCAAAAGCTAATGCAGCTTTTCTTTAAGCTGAAGCACTTTTTAAAATTAGGTGCTTTCATTAAAGTTTAAGAGCTTAACCACCTTTTCTTTAAGCTTAAGAGCTCAAGCACTTTTCTTTAAGTTTAAGAGCTTAAGTAATATTTAAGCTTAAGCGCTTTTATGAAGTTAAAGAGCTTATACACCTTTTCTTTAAGCTTAAGACCTTAACCACTTTTCTTGAAGTTTAAGAGCTAATGCCCTTGCTCTTTAAGCTTAAGCTCTTTTCTTTAAATTTAAGAGCTTAAGTAGTTTTTCAGCTTAAGCGGTCTTATTAACTTAAAGTGCTTATGCGCCTTTTCCTTAAGCTTAAGAGCTTCAAGTACTTTTTCTTTAAGCTTAAGAGCTTAACCACTTTTCTTGAAGTTTAAGAGCTAATGCCCTTGCTCTTTAAGCTTAAGCTCTTTTCAAGCTTAAGCTCTTTTCTTTAAATTTAAGAGCTTAAGTAGTTTTTCAGCTTAAGCGGTCTTATTAACTTAAAGAGCTTATGCACCTTTTCCTTAAGCTTAAGAGCTTAAGCACTTTTTGACGTAGGACTACGTCATACCCCGTAACCTGGAGATTTCTGTTTGTTTATTTGTTTATTTGTTTATTTGTTTGTTGGTTCGCACCTAAAAAATTATTTAATATTTTAATATTAAATAATTAATATTTTAATATTAAATAATTAATATTTTAATATTAAAATTTTAACTTGGAGAATTGTAAAAAATTTATGGTCAAAATATAGACCTAGCCAACATTTTAAATTTATATAATTTTTGAGAAAAAAGATCATTTTTTGTAAAAATGTCATTTTTTTTTCTGGCACGGAAAAAACTTGAAATTTTTGATGAAAAAGGTCAAAAGTTGAAAAAAATTAATTTAAAAAATTAATATTTCTTGTAAATTTTATTAATTTTAATATTAATATAAATTAATTAATACTTTTAGAAGCAGCAAAATTTCAAAAACCTTAAAAATTGTAATATTAAATTAATTTATTAAAAAATATTAATTTTTGGTGCGAAAAGTGCAGTAATTTGATTAAAATTTTAATATTAAAATAGTAATTTACAAGAAAGAATTTTCATTTTTCATTATTTATCTTAGGTATTAAATTATATTATTTAAAATGATAAAAAAAGATCAAAAGTTATGGGCGAAATAACACCGAGACAAATTTTTAGGAAGTTTTTGTTAATTTTCGTGAATTTTTCTTTAATTCATCATTAATTTTTCCGATTAAAGGAAATTATGGATTATCTTTTTGATATAAAAAAAATCATCAAAATCTTCGCTTTAAAAAATATTGATGACCTTTATCACAAAACATTATCATTTATAACAAAAAACCCCGAGTTGGCTGTGTCACGCACATTTTGCCAGAACGATCCTAAAGAAGTTTCACTTCAAAAAATGAGATAAAACTTCAAAAGTCTTCAAAGTTGAAATTTCAAATAGTCAAAATATTATTATAAATTTTCGTAGTTAAAATTAATGTTAAAAATCGATTTTCAATAAAAAGTTTTAATAATAGGTTTTTGTCTTTTAATTATAAGTTCGAAAAAAATTAACGTATCAATTATTTTAATGTTTATATTTTAATGTTTAAATTTAAACTTGGAAGACTTTAATTAAAATTTTGACTAATTTTTTTTAACATTTGACCTTTTTTATCAAACATTTAAAGTTTTTTTTGTGCCAGTACCCCATAGACGTAGTCCTACGTAGGGATATGCTGCCATATCCCAGTATAATTTTCTTTAAGCTTAAGAGTTCAAGCACTTTTCTTCAAGTTTAATAGCTTAAGTAATTTTCAAGCTTAAGCGCTTTTATTAAGTTAAAGAGTTAATGCACCTGTTCTTTAAGCTTTTCTTTAAGTTGAAAGCTTAAGTACTTTTTAAGCTTAAGTGATTTTATTGAAGTTGAAGAGCTTAAGCACCTTTTTTTTAAGCTTAAGAGCATTTCTTACAGTTTAAAAGCTTAAGAAAGCTTCTTTTTAAGTTAAAGAGCTAATGCGTCTTTCTTGCTTATAAGAGTTTAAGCGCTTTATTTTAAGCAGAGGAGCTTAAGTTTAACAGCATTTCTTTAAGTTTAAAAGCTTAAGAGAATTTCTTTTACTAATCTCCCAAGAGCTAAACCGCTTTTTCTTTAAGCATAGAAACTGAAGCTCTTTACAAAATTTAAGGGCTTAAGCGTCTTTCTTTAAAGCTCAAGAGCTGAAGCGCGTTTTTTTAAAGTTTAAGAGCTAAAGTTTGCTTCTTAGGCTTAAGAGCTTAAGCGCTTTTCGTTTAAGCTTATAAGTTTATGCTAATGAGCTTCAGCGCTTTTTTCATTCATTTTTTCCCGCCCCTTTTTCAGAAGCCAACTCATGTCTACAGTGATACGTCCAAATTTCTTTTTACTCACCATGCTAAGCACTGCCACAAATAGGTGAACATGAGGACGACAATTCAAACCGTAAGAAAAATCCCGGTATCACCTCATGTTACGATCACTTAACACCACCGGCTACATTTTTTCCTTTCTCTTTTTTTTAAAAAATATGTTACAAAATCACATTTTTTTCCCTCCTTATGTTTTTTTTTTTCTGTCTCAAGACATCGTTGTAAATGATCGGAAATGTTAATTTGTTAAAAAGCTCGTTAAAATTTTCCCCTCTTTTGTTGCTTTTTTTTTCTAACAGTTAACTCGGTAATTAGCAAATGTTAATTTTTTGCGGTCGTAACGTAATTCTGAAAAATAAATGAAAGAAATATCGGTGATAAATGAGGTTTAAAATGTTTTCGCTTTCAAATTTATGGTTTTTAAAACATAAAAAAAAAAAGAAACAACGTAACAATTGGCAATGCGGTATCCACCGCACCCCCCCGCACCCCCCGGTTCCCCGTTTAATTATTTTAAAAGTATGGACTTAACGATTTAATCAAAAATAATGTTCTTGGGAAACCTTTATTGCAGCAGAAACATGAGCTACGACACCGATTGCTTCGAAAGGGGGGGTTTTTAAAGGTTTTTGATATTAAAAGCAAAAATTCCAAGCGTGATAATAATTAATTTCTAATGTGAAAGTAATTAATTAATTAAGAATCCCTTCTATATCCTTTTATCAAAGGAGCTTTTGTAAAAACCGCTACAATGAGATGATTCCAAATTGCCAAATGGCAGCTTTTATGTGTGTTTTTGAGAGTGCGAAACTCGAACTTTCTCACATGTGGAAATTACCAATTCCATTCGATATTTTACTAAATTTTTAATTGCGGAGCTTTGAAGTCTAGGAAAGGCTTTTTGACACCCAGTGTAAAATCAGGACTATTTTTCTTAAAATCATTCACATGGGGCAGCATGTTAATATTCTCAAAAATTTCAGACCAAACGAACGACCTAGAGGTTGTACGAATATTTAAAAAGAATGTTTCGGGAAGAGGGGGAGAGGTAAGTAAGAAAATGGTGAGAGGTCGCAAAAATCTTAAGTAGGCACTTTCAAGCAGAATTCGGATTTCGATTTACAGTGTCGAACTGGCTCTTAGAACTAATGAGCATTCACGAAAATCCAGATGGTTCCGATCAGGAAAATCCGGAGGGTCAGCCCAGTAAAAAATGGTTAAAAGAAGAAGAAATTCGAAGAAAATTTAAAAAAATCTTACGTAATATTGTGGGGTGGGGGGCACAGTGGTCGCTAGTCCAAGAGAAAAACGGACATAATTCCCATCTCAAGAGTAGATAAAAACTATAAAAAGGATCTGGGCGTCAAAAGCTTTGGTTTTCTGTGCAGTTTAAAATATTAAAAATTCAAAATGGCGGATACAATATGGCGTTCAAAATCTCTATTATTAAATGAATATTTAATTCTCTCTTTTCTAATTTTCTATGATAAAATTTCGAATTTTGCGTTGACTGTCATAAAACTGTATATCTAGGGGTTTTCGGGAATACGAATCTGATATCAGTTTCTTCTAATTCAAGATGGCGAAGTTAATATGGCGACTTTTATCCGCCCCTGCTAAAGTTTACCGATGTTCGTAAAAATTAGTATATAGGGGTTTTCGAGGTCGGTGATATCGAATCAGTCAGCGTTTTTTACGAATTTAAATATTTTAAGCCATTATAAGCGGTGTGTTGCCCTACTAGGTCCGGCGTATAAAATTCGAAAAAAAAACCCTAACGGATTCGAAATCAGCGACCTCAAAAACCCCTATATACTAATTTTTACAATCATTAGTAAACTTCAGCAAGAGCGGATAAAAGTCGAAAAAAAAAACCCTAACGGATTCGAAATCAGCGACCTCAAAAACCCCTATATACTAATTTTTACAATCATTAGTAAACTTCAGCAAGAGCGGATAAAAGTCGCCATATTAACTCCGCCATCTTGAATTTGAAGAAACTGATATCGGATTCGTATTCAGCTACCCCGAAAACCCCGGAATAGACTATTTTAGCTGCTGTGAGCTTAAAAAGGTCGGAAAATTCTCAAAAGAACAAAAAAGTCCATCATTTTTTTTTTCGTCCAAAACTAGTCTATTCCTATCGGAAATTTTGAGTAGATCACGAATCCGAAGTCCGTTTTCTTATTTTCTCTTCGGTTTTAGAGTTAAAAACCAAAATATCGAGCGAAAAAAAAAACAGTTGGCGGAGTTAAATGACAAAACATAATAAGTCCATAGTTAGGCGCTTATTTTTTGGCTACAGCCCGAAAACTATAGCAGATGCAGAAAATCCAGCTTCAGATTTGTGACCTATGCAAAATTTTAGAGACTAATAGACTATTTTTCGACGGCAAAAAAAAAAAGATCGATTTTTTTGTTCTTGTGGAAATTTCCCGACCTTTTAGCTCACGGCGGTACACTTTCCTGTCATTTTAAAAATCTGAAAAAATTCAGGCTGTTTTAGGTGTGCATTAAATAAAAAAAAATCCGGGGGTGACCAAATTCGAATTCGAAAGGGCGCATTTTTCGGAACACCGTACTACAAAGTATACGCTTTAAAAACTGCCGTAGAAAAACTTTAAAACTCCATAAGCCAAATATTGAAAAGTCCAAATCATAACTGAGCATGAAAAACTTTGGTTAGCATTGTTTTGCAAATTTATACGACCACTTAAAGTTATTATCAATAAAAAAAAAAATCGATCACCCGTAGGTAAACATGGGCGAACAATATCGCGCAATTTAGAACCTATCTATTCCAGCCTTTCAATGTGGTGTGGTCCGATCGAACCTTGAGCCAAAAGTGTCGATTGATTGCAAAAAAAAAATGATCGAAAAAATTTTATTCCTAAAAAAATACCTAGCTGTTTTTTTTCCCTTGAAAATTAAAAAAAAAACAAGACCAAAAATATTACTTTAATTACCGAAAAACGGTTTGCTCTTCAACTAACCGCATTGGACCTCTAAGGGAAAAAAAAATTGAAGCGACTTGCATGTCAAGAGAGAATTATTCAAGTCCAAAAATAAAAAATCAACTTAAAATATTTTTTATTTTTTTAGATCTATGAACCAGTTATAATAAGATAATTCAAAAACGGCAATGGCGAAAGCCTAAAGGCGCCGAAGAAAAAAAGGAAAAAATTATTTCGCTTAGTTCGATTTCACAATTTAAACCTTCGATTCAAATAATCAAGATATGAATATAAATATTGTTTAAAAAAAAAAAAAAACGTTGACATTCTACGCTTAATGGCTCTCATATCCAATAAGTAAGGTCAAATGGTTCGTATAATATTACGATATGTATAATGTTTGTGTTAAGTAAAAGATCTATTAAATTAATTCACACAGAAAATCTATTAAAAGAATATTAAATTACATTTAAACGCATAAAACACCGAACCCATTCAAAACAAAATCTTTTATAGTCTCTGACCAGGTGAGTTTGTTAATAAAAAGAACAACATATAAATGTCAATAAAAATATACTTTTTAACCGGTTATCTATCGCTTCAAATTGTATAAGGTCAGCTCGGGTTTGAGTTGTTCCTGTTAATTTTCTTTTTTTTTTTTTTTTTGAACTCTGCAGTCGATCTAACAATGCGGTTTTGTTAAAAAGCCAATTTTTATTCGTCCTAATTATACTTTTTTTTTCTAAAAAAAAAAAAAATTACATTTTTCCATTTTAGCTATTTCAAAACAAAACGAACAATGAGATTTTCTTTATTCCCATTTTTGGCACGAACCCAAAAGACTGGAAAAATAGCAGCAAAAAAAAAGGGTTGAGGTAAAAGACTAATGGCGAAAAAAAAGAGAAGTGTTTAGTTTTTAAAATAATAATAATCGCCGTAGATTATTCGGAATTCAATTCAGATTTCACTAAACAATTTTTTTTTTTTCAATAATCAGCTACGGCCAAAAAAATAAAAGAACAGGTTTATCGATTAACGTAATCCGATAGAAAATCGTACGCGAATCCAAAATTAAAATCTCACTTTTTCAACATAATAACGGTTATCAGATAAAATCGATTAAGACGCGGAGAAACCAAAAATAAAATCGAAAAAGAAAAAAAAAATCACGTTTACTTTTACCCGAAATAATTTTTTTTTTTTAATAAAATTTAAAACGATGATAAAAACCGCATTTCGAAAACGCGAGGGCAGCGGGGAAATGCACCCGTGCCGCTGCCTGGTCACAGTTGCACTGGTAGTGGTGCAGGCAGGGCATGGCCTGGCTGGAAATTCTGGGGTAGACGCGGCGCCGCACTTCGACGCTTTTCAACGTCACGCTACATTCCGTCATGTTCCTAGTAGCGGGAGCTTTTTTTTTCCCTCTTTCTTTTGCTTTTTTTTTTCTCTTCTCTCTAAACAAGCTGTAGTGCGTGAGTTTGACCATGCTTCTACAGCAAACTTTTACACTTTATTTTTCTTATTTTTATTTTTATTTACTTTTTTTTGCGATGAATGTTTTATTTTTTAATCATAGCAGTGATCCAAAAAAAATCGATGTCTTACTATCTTTGCTCCCTGGTTCTAATTACTTTTTTTGGACCTTAAATAGGTACCCTAAATTTTTTTCGGAACGAAAAAAAATCCTGATGGCCATTTTGTGGATGGTGTCCATGGGTGGATCGAAAAACACGAATTTTTAAATTTGAGAATACCACAGCGCGGAAAAGTTATGGTTTTATCCTTCAATTAACCCTAATTTTTTTCAGAAATTTTGAAGGCCGTTTTTTGCTGCCCCCAGAGGCAGAGTCTTATAAAGGCCAAAAAATTAGAGCCGTATTTTGGTGCCAAAGAGTTCATTTTCCATCAGAAAGGCTGCCACCGGGTTACCATAAGGGTTGTGCCCCCCAAAATTAAATTTTTTTTGGACTTTCACCCATCGATAAGGCCTAGTCAGAAGGTAAATTAGGCCAAATATTAGGGCCAAAATGAAAGCCGTTTCTGAGGTGTGAATGGGGGTGCTAATTCAGTTTCTATTTTTTTGGCAGAGAATGGGTTGTCCGATTGAAGAATTCAAAAAACGAAAAAAAAGCTCTTTCGAAGAGCTATCTACACAGTAAAAAATTTTATGTTAAAATTGACACAAATTGTATGTCTAAATCGGTCTACATAAATATTTTGTTAAGAAAAATAACACAATTGTTTTGTTTAATGTTCTGCGTCCATTAACGATTGTCATTTTTTTGCTGTTTACAAACAAGTTTTGTTGATTTTTTAACATAATAACTTAACATAGACTTTATGTAGACCGTTTTTAACATATTTACATAATATTTTTTACTGTGTAAGGGCATAATTATTAATTTTTTAAAAATTGGCCCATTGGCCAAAATGGCCAATTAAAGGAAAAAAAAAATTATTTTCTTCATGTTAGCGTCGCCGGACCAAAATTTCGCTATGGCAGTCAAAAGGTACGTCAAAAATTGGCCTAAGTACATGTGCTTCTAAATTTTTCTTTCAACGAGAAAGTGGCCAAAAAAATGGCCGCCAAAAGGTAAAAAAATTTTTTTTCGCTGCGAAGATGACGCTGCACACAAAAAACTGGTCTAGACACATATTTTTTTTGGTTTTTTCCCCCAACGGCCAAAGTGGCCATAAAATGGCCAAAATCTCAAAAAATTTTGTTTCGCCACGAAGACCACGCTGGACCCAAATTTCGCTTTCACCATGTGAAAGTATGCAAAAAATTGGCCCAAAATCATGTATTTTGCCTTGGAACCCGAAGGGCGAAAGTGGCCAAATTTGATGGCGAAAATCATAAAAATCGCAAAAAATTTTTTTCACTGATGAGACCCTACTGGTTCAAAATTTCGCTATCACCACGTGAAAGTACGCAAAAAAATAGCCTAGAAACATATTTTTCCGTTAGAGAAAAAAAGGTAGAAATTGGCCCAAACTAATGGCCTAAAGTAACTAAAATGCGTAAATTTTCAAGAGAGAGAGAAAAAAAAATTATAGACTATATTTTTAATATCAGTAATCTTTTTAATGTAATCTCTTTAATGAAACTATTAATTAATAGCATTAAAATTGAAATTACACTATAACTGTAAATATGAATAAATGCTGACAAACAAAATGTAGCACGGTTCAAATGAAAGATAGCGATCCGCCATATTTAGCTTACGAAACTTTTGCCACCCATGTTTAGCTTATGGCAATTAATAAAATCCATTATTAAAGAGATTTTATGTGCCAAGCATGACAAAATCAGTCCGTACGCTTAGTGTGTAATAGTACGGACGCTCCCAAACTTTATTATAACTCATTTAAGCGTTGTTTAAGAATTTTCCAGAAATTTTTTTTTTCCCGTAAGCTAAACATGGGCTATTAAAAAATGTTTTTACCGAAATCAACTCTAAGGGATTTTGGCGTATCAAAATATCAAAAAAAAAAAAAATAAATAAATAAATAAATAAATAAATAAATAAATAAAAATATTAATGCCGCCCAATGACATCATCAGAAAAATGGAGTTTAGACAGGAAAGGGTTAAATCCTGGTTCAATAAAACCTTCCAATTCTTTGCATCCTTCCCTACATAAGTAGGAAAATTCCGCCCGTGCTGTAAACATATTGAATAATGTTTCAATCCAATATTGGCACTGATTTTAATAACACGAAAGTTCACACCTTTGTTACGTGCCCCCATCCCCCCGTGATAAAGTTGGGAAAAGAAAAAAAAGGAAGAAAATAAAAGGAGAATCCACTGAACACGTTCTCCACTTCAATCAAAAGTATTGTTCCTTTGTTTTGTACTCCACATAATGTATAATTAACATCTAAAGCACGTACTCTGGGTTGAGGTATGCATGATATCTTTCATCGTTTGTCGTGATTACTGGACTGCCACTAAAAACGAAAACGTTTGGGTTTTTTTAAAACCGATTTTTTTTTTTCTTCTCTTAAACAAAAATTATTAAAAAATAAACAAACAAATGTAATTAGTCTTAAATGGTTTTTCTATGGGGGAAGACTATTAATAATGTTGATAGAGGAACGTTTTCCCCTTCCTAAAGATGAACGTCTGGAGTTGTTTGATTATTTTTGGACGTCGCGCAGTGGTCGCTAGTCAAAAGAAAAGCGGACATAATTCCCGTCTTAAGCGTAGGTAAAAGCTATGGAAAGGATCTGGGAGTCGAAAGCTTTGGTTTTCTGGGTAGTTTAAAATCTCTTGCCGATATTGGAAAATTCAAAATGGCGAATCCAATATGGCGGATGAAATTTCGAATTGTATTTGTCAGCATTTATTCATATTTACATTTAAAGTGTAATTTCAATTTTAATGCTATTAATTAATAATTTCATTAAAGAGATAACTTCCATAAGCTAAACATAAGAGCCATTTTTAAAAATTTTAAATTGAAAATTTAATTTTTGGGGCCTCTGCTATTTATTCCCCGTAAAATATTGCCGAGTCATGTATTATTTGTCTAATTCAGCATGAACAGAATTTGGCGTTCCTGCCCCAGAGGTGCAGCGTCCGAAAAACCAAATTTGGCGTTTTCGCCCGGAAGGGGTTAAGGATATAGCACAATACGTATACAGAGGAATAAGTCTAAATAAAAGTTAATTTTTTGGACTTACAACGGCATGGGAAAAAGTACAGCTAAGTTTGAAGAAAATTAGAAAGACCGAAAAAAACATCGCGAATTAATAACATTTCTTGGTAATTTTTGAGAAATAATTTTTCGAGAAAAAGTATTTACACATAATTTTTTTCAAAATAAATTCATAAAATTTTTGCAAAATAAATGCATAAAATTCTTGCAAAATAAATTCATAAAATTTTTGCAACATAAATGCATAAAGTTCTTGCAAAATGAATGCATAAAATTCTTGCAAAATAAATGCATAAAATTCTTGCAAAATAAATTCATAAAATTTTTGCAAAATAAATTCATAAAATTCTTGCAAAATAAATGCATAAAATTCTTGCAAAATAAATTAATAAAATTTTTGCAAAATAAATTCATAAAATTCTTGCAAAATAAATTCATAAAATTTTTGCAACATAAATGCATAAAATTCTTGCAAAATGAATGCATAAAATTCTTGCAAAATAAATGCATAAAATTCTTGCAAAATAAATTCATAAAATTCTTGCAAAATAAATTCATAAAATTTTTGCAAAATAAATGCATAAAATTCTTGCAAAATAAATTCATAATTTTTTCAAAATAAATAAATGAATAAAATAATTCGGCCATAAATGCATCAACTTTATTCAAAATAAATGCATAAAATTTTTGCAGAATAAATGCAAAAAAAATTTGTATAAAAAAAGTAGAATTATTTTTGTATCATTTTTTCAAAGTTTACGCGTATTTTTTTAAGCACCAAAATTGAATATGCATAATTTTTACAAAATTTATGCATCAATTTTGAATCATTTACCCATTTAGTTTTTTTAAAACCATAAAACCGGAAAGGAGGGCCGATAACCCGAGTTTTTGGGCCCCTCTGCTATTTCCTCTTGTGGTACCTGACGTATAACTTTCCGGATACCAAAGTCCCGGTATACTATGGTCTTTATTCCGTAAAAGTTTCAATCCTGTACGTGCATGCCGCCACCTTCAAAATTACTTTTTTAGGTTGGCATCCGTGTAATCAAATTACACAAATCATGTGATTCCATTATACCATGTGATAGAATCACAAGAATCGTGCCATAGAATTACGTTCTGGGGCCCAAAACCCCGGTTATGGGCCCTCCTCCTTTCCAATATTATGCTATTTTAACTATTGTTCCATTTTATGCATTATTTATGCATAACTATAATGAAGGGCGAAAAAAATATTGATATAAAAATTAAGTTCTTTAAATTATGCATAATTTATGCTTTTTTTATGTATATCCATTTTTTTGTACAATTTATACATTATTTTTATATTATTTATGCATCTCTTTTTCGAACAGGTCGGTAGCTAAGCTGAGTTCCGACACGTTTAACTACTAAACTAATTGCCTAATCAAAAACCAAACAGTCTGATCCCCAAAAATTCAGGGACTCCATTTTTAAAAAAACCAACAATCTGGGTCGATCATAATTTACTTTCAAAAATCGTCTCCTTTATTTCAATGCCGAAGCAAAAAATAAATAAAGATTATCCCCCTTTGGCTTCGAATTTATTTTAACTCGTCTATTACCCGACACCTTTACCAAAAATGGTTTCAACCCACTTACGTCAACAAATTAATTCTCATAAGGTAAAAGGAATCGTAGAAAGAAAAAAAAAACCTAATTGAATAATTTTAATAAATGATTGATTGATTCTAACCTCAAAGTTAGTCAAAACATTTCTTTAATTTTACGACCATGAAATTATACGGACGATTTGGTAACGATCGCCACGGTTTTCAAATTAGCACCTCCAACCCAACAAACCACCATTCACAGTTACGGGCCGGGGGAAACCCGAATTTTTTTTTTCTTCCTAAAATTAATACCTCTTCAGAAAAGTTTTGACAGGAATAAAAAAAAAGAAGGGAAGTCGACTAAAAACTATCTTGGATAACTTCAAATTCCACGATAATCCCGCCATTTTTTTCCATTTACCTTTCAAAAAGTTTTTCCAATAACTTCTTTTCTCACAAGCGAAAGGGAAAGGTAAATTGTAAATTTCAGGTTCAGACCCGTAATAATATGAGTTAAACGCTTATTACAAAGCCGCAAAACTAGTTTTTTGTGTCATGATGACCATCTACTGATCTTAAAAACCATATATTTTTTTCTTACTTCGTCCATCATTCATTTTTTTTTTCCTTTCATTCAATCGATTGTGAATCATCGAGAGAAAAAAAAAATTAAACTCACCGATTTTGATGATTTTAAAGCGAGGGCTAGAGCTTTGCCCCCTCGCTCGGAAAATATCCCCGGTCTCCACGGTGATTAAACTTCACGCACGAACATCTGAAAAGAAGGAAAAAAAAGAGTCGTCAAACATGTGTCAAGGAAAATCCGAAAAAAAAAATAAATAAATAATTAAATACAAAATAAGCAAAGCAGTCAGTTCAATCATCTCAACAGGGAAAGGGGGGAGTTTAAAACGAAATATTGACATGTTTTAAGGTTATTTTTCTGTAAATGGCAAAGGAATCCATCAAAACAAAAAAGAGCCCGTCGTGATTACCTTTTGAACTGATTTCCATCATGGCGGATTTTCATTTACTTAATAAGGCCGTCAAACGTCGGATCTAACCAATTCAAAGTCGTTAACACTGACAATATTAAATTACCTTACAACGCATTCCTGGCATTCCGAGCTGAATATACCTATGGCAATTCTCGCCTTAAGTTTATACATTAAAATGGGTTTTGATGAGCTCGGGAGGTGAATTAATGTTTTAATAGGTTCAACTTGTTAGCAAGGATTTCGAGTGATTCAAAATTGTTTTTATTTTTTATTTTTTGTAGGACAACTACTGAGTATTCATACACTGCGATGATGCACCGGTGAGATGAGTGCATGGGATCGAATATGATATATAAGTACGCATAAAATGGCAAAAAAAAGTTGAATAAGAGTAACATTTGCAAATGCTCTTTGATTTAAAAAAATTACATGCGTAAATAATGCAAAAACTATGCATAACCAGATATTCATGCATAAAAAAATTATGCATATATTTTGTAAAAATTCCGCATAAGCTTATCCAGATTTTTATGCTTAAAAAATTATGCATATCCAGATTTTTATGCTTAAAAAAATATGCACATCCAGATTTTTATGCTTAAGAATTATGCACATCCAGATTTTTTTGCTTAAAAATTATGCATATCCAGATTTTTATGCTTAAAAATTATGCACATTCAGATTTTTATGCTTAAAAATTATGCACATACACATTTTTATGCTCAAAAAATTATGCATAAGCTTATCCAGACTTTTATGCTCAAAAAATTATGCATAGGCTTATCCAGATTTTTATGCTTAAAAAATTAAGCATATCCAGATTTTTATGCTTAAAAATTATGCACATCCACATTTATATGCTTAAAAAATTATGCATAAGCTTATCCAGATTTTTATGCTCAAAAAATTAAGCATATCCAGATTTTTAAGCTTAAAAAATTACGTATAATTTTATCCAGATTTTCATGCTTAAAAAATTATGCATATCCAGATTTTCATGCTTACAAAACCATGCATACATTTTGTAAAAATTATGCATAAGCTTATCCAGATTTTTATGCTTAAAAAATTATGCATAATGCTTAAAAAATTACGTATAAACTTTGAAAAATTATGCATATTAAAATTTTGGTGCTTAAAAATTATGCATAAACTTCGTCAAAATTATGCATGTCTAAATTTTTCGTATAAATGATACAAATGTAATAAATTTTTTAAATTTGCATTCATTTTGCAAAACGTTTTGTACACTTTCTGCATCACTTTTTCGTACTGGTCAACAGCCAACTGTTGAACTACATCAGGACAGGCAAAATTGCAAAATTGTAAAATTCCAAGGTCTGGTCAAAATTCCATGCATTTCAAAAACCTGTACAACGTAATGAGACTCTTATTATAACGTAACAAAATTTTTGTATTTTTGTCGAAAATCAGGGTCTTTGCACCATTATTTACATAATTTATATGATCTTGTATATTTTGAAAAAAAAAAAAAAAAAAAAAATTAACTGTTAAGTTTGGGAATTTTTCTTTTAACATTCTCCACAACTTTTGTTACATGAAAATTCGGTTTTGTTATTAATTAAAATGTTTTATAAACTCTACAAAAATAATTTGCAAATATTCTAAACATGCTGGTGTTTTGCTTAGAAACATTCGACTTTTTTCGAGAAAATATCCGATAGAAAATCAACTTTTTTGGCACCAAAATACGACACTAGTTTTTATGAGACTTTGAAAAATTTTAGGCCTCTGGGGGCAGCAGAAATCGGCCTCCAAAAATGCTGACAAAAAATTAGGGTTAACATGGAGGCTAAAATGCAATTTCTCTGCGCTTTGGCATTTTTTAATTTAAAAATTCGTGTTTTTCGATCCGCCCTTGAAGTACTGTCAATGCTGTATAAGCTGTCTACGCTTTACATGCTTATACAGTTAAGATACCAGCAATTATGTTAATAAATGCTCATTAAAGTCGATCTGCTTAAAGCAAAATCGATCCCTCCCTTCATTTAATTAACACTGGAAGCAGACGACATTGAAACAAACGTCTACTATTTAACCACCACCATCACTCACCAGGCAATCAATATTCATGCTTCAAATTTATACTGGATTGCACCGGACAAGGTAGCGGGGAGAAGAAAAAAAAAAGCAAAACAAAAAGCTCGCATATAAATAAGGCTATAAACACACAGCCTTTTAATAATTAAAAACTCAGCGATTAAAAAGACGAATAAAAAAAAAACGAATTCGAACACACATGTAAGAAGTCATGTTAAAACATAATGACGATATGAGGCTCCGATCTTTTTGATGGGTAACCAATGAACCGGTCAAGGCAAGCCGTTGCTCCCAACCTAGGTGCACATGGAGAAGTCCAGGTACCTCAGTTGACGACTTGTTGTAGAATGAAAAATATGTAAATTCATCTATAAATGATTTCAGGTTGAAAAACAATTGAGCTAAACCACCTTAGCTTCGGTTTTCAAAGGAATCCTCTTGCATGGCAGGGATGGTCCTCAAGCCGCAAAATGAACTCGGTCACGGTGTGGTTAATCTGTGTCGTTGTCGCCTTAATTCTTGGTTAAATTGTCGTTGTGCCATAACTTAATTGGAAATTGCTCATTGGAACTAATAGCCATTGATAGTCGTCGGGTTATGGAAGGTTTAATCACTGTCATCGTTTGACTTATTTTTTTTTTTTTTTAGCAAGATACAACAAGCAGCACGGACCAAAAAACTCTAACCTGGTTCCCACTGTCAGAATGAGAACTGGGTTAGGCCAGGGTTGCAATGCCGATGTTGGCGCCGGCCGTAACCGGATATAACGGATGCTTGGTGGCATCGGCATCGGTGGTCAGTGCCGGAATCGGAAGAGGGAGTTAAATAATTAACACGTTATCGGCACCGGCATTGCGCATTCGGACCCCTGATGCTATAACATTGGGCTGAAAGCGTATAATTCCAACTCTGGTACCGTTGTCGGTTCAAATTATTTTCGATCCCGATACCGATTTAGATGCAAGTGTCATCGGCTTTGCAACCAAGAATACTGTTATTATCCTCTGGTTGAGGATCTTGAGCTACCCTCTAAGAATAACCCGGAATATTTATTTTTAATTTTTTATTTATGGCTTTTGGAACGCATCCCTTGGCCAACACAATCGTGGAATTAGAATTTTATTTCATTTAGTTGAAGATACGTCACCAGACGTTGGTAGACCTGTTGGCTTCCTTTAAGAATGTCCTCCACAGTTTTAGGAGCGATCTTCAAACGTTGCCAAACCAAGCATTCTGCCTGTATGAAGAAGGCTATGCTCTGTGGCAAAGTTGTAATTAAAAAGGAATATTTATTTATTACACTTTTATTTTCGTTTGTAGAGATAATTTCTATATATTAAAAATGTATTTACGTAATAAATTACCGAAATCGGTTGAAAAATTGCAACAATCGGAAAGCTCTAGGGATAGAGACATTTTTGACACGATCCTGCAACTTTGTGGTGAGGAAAGGATGGTGTCAAATGAATTGACACAATGGAGAGTGACGTATGATTCCTTGCAGGAAGAAGCTAGAAGAAATGGTGTGCCTCAGAACCAAATTCAACAATAGGAACAACCAACTATGCATCCCATTCCCGACTTAACCGGATTAAACAGAAAAGAATATTTTCAGAGATTTATCCAGAAGAAGGTCATTGAAACGTTGAACATCCAAAAGGAAGCTACCAAGTACGAGAATTGTTGCAGAACTATTCGATCTGTGTTGAGGGCTTATGGTGTTGGTGGAGTTAATATTAATTATCCAAACTACGCGGCAGCCGCAGCACAAGTTAGGCCAAGAAGACAGTGATTGGAATTGACATTAATACAGCTTAAAGGGAACAACTATTCTTTGTGAAAACATTAAAACTTAGTATGGAAGAAGTATCTAGTATCTCATTCATCTAGAAGTATATAGCATCTCATTCCTTCGGGTTTCCGTGATCGGGCATCGTAAAATCAGGTGGTCTGGGTCGGCGATTCCTGTCCCACATTCACACTGATCATCATCTACCAGATTTAAGCGTCTCAGATGTGAAGGGGCGCTTGTATGCCCTGACCGCAGCCTACATAAGGTAGATATCATGGCCTTTGAAACCTGGAATTTATTAAACCACGGTTCTCTTTTAAAATGAGGTTCAATTGACCGATATGGATGACCCTCCATTGACGCCTTCCACTGCGAGGCCCATTTCTGCATTATTCCCTCTTCATGTCGGGCACAGATGTCACCAGTGGATGCTAGAAATGAAGACGGAATCCAATGTGTTGTTCCTATCTTGGCAAGAGTATTGGCAACTTCATTCCCTCTGATGCCCTCTTGAGGCGGTATCCAACACAAGTTGACTTGTTTATCTTGCCCCTTGCAGATCGCCAGCAAGCGTAGTATTTTGAATACCAGAAAGTGAGTCCATGCTGAATTTTTAAAATGCTGAATAGCTCTTACAGAGCTCTGGGAGTCGGTGAAAATATGAAATTTCTTTTCCTCCCTATCAAGGCACATAGTTATAGCCTGGTGTAAACCCGGAATACCTACAACGAAGATAACGTCCTTGAGTCCTTCGGCATAATGACATCATCTCACAAAAATGAACATTCTTCTGACACGTTTTTTTTTTTTTTTTTTGTTGTAAAATGACTTAATTTGTTCCTAGAAAGCAGTTGAATATAAAGTACGATTTCATTCATTTTTTTCTTTTTTTTTAAACTTGGTATAGTCGAGTTTTCTAGGGACATTTAGTGATGTGTGAAAAAAAAGTAAGCCTCACCCAGACGTGTCGGACTTTTTGTTTCTCTTTTCATTGTTCTTTCATTAAACTATTATCATCTTATATAATCGGTTCGTCTGTCATTCTTCTTTTTTTTTTTATTATTATTCGTGTTTCGGTTTGTAAGTTTTTTGTAAGTTCGTACTTAATCTCGGGGATTAATCAGTTTTTAATCATTTCAGGGTCGGCTTCAGTTAATCGAATTTCAAATCGATGACATTTTAACAAACGAAACGAGATATTGCATAACGATGCACAAAAATGCATTTAATGTCGGAAGATGCATTTCGACACACCACGTGACGTTTTGTTGAGATAACCCGAAAAGGAGGAATGAAACATCGAAGCATTAAAACATCTATGTGCGCATATTTTTTTTACGTATTGTTTTACCGTTTTGTTTGTTAAGTGTTCTTTTTGCAGTTTTGACATACTTTTTTTTTTGCAAATCTGATACGTCACCATGCAAGGACCAATTATGTTATTTTTTTAAAAAATCATGATGCAGAAATTATAATCATATAATGTGCAGTGCATGAAAGGACTTTCCGACAGATGCCGGTGAATGTTCTTTGGACAGTGTGCTGAAAGCATATATGTATGCACAAAGGCTTTCAGATTCAGATTTCAGATAATTGGTCCTTGGATAGTGACATCAGTTTTTAAAGAAAACATGTGCATCTTGTGCAGACGTATCATATGATCCAACATCGTGTGTTGTACGATATAGAGATGCATAAATCATATAAAAATCAAGTATAAATGACGGACAAACATAAAAAATGCAGAAATTATGTATAAACAATGCTTATAAATAATGCAGAAATTATGTATAAACAATGCTTATACATAATTTATGCATTTTAATTTTTTTTTTAAATTAAGGAATTTAAAATAAGGCGGGGCGAAAAAGGCGAATTTTTGAATTTGAAAACGCCTGATATGGGAATCAATGCCTTTTTATAATACTATTAATCCTAATTTTTCTTCAGATTTTTTAAACGATATTTTGAGGTTCCGCAATGGCCTTGAAATTTTCAAAAGTCCCATTTGAGGACCAAAATTAAAAATTTTTTTTTTGCATTAAAAACCGTCATTATTTATCGGAAATTTTGTGTAGATTACGAATTTGAAGTCAAAAATTAGTTTTGGTGCACGGTTTTTAAGCCCCAGACAGTAAACCATAACAAGCTTTTCAGAATTTTGGAATCCGGCATGTGGTTCAAAAACTGCAGCCCCTTCCATGCCATTTAACAAAAATTGACACCGGGGATGGTGGCAAAAGTGCTCTCACTTCTCTTATCCTCAAACTAAACGAAATTTTACCCTAGATTCTTTTAGCTTTAGCCAATTCTGAGAGAGAAAAAAACATCAATCCTGGATCCGCTTTTTAATGACTCAATTAATTTTGCTCAAACGCAAAATAAAAAAAAAGGAAATCTTTCCCCAAATTGCATTTCATCCTCACAATTAGCTAATTTTATTAAAGAAGGCCTTGCGCACTTTTCCTCAAACAAAAATTAACTGCAAAAAAAAAAAAAAAAAAAAATCTACAATTCATAATGATTTCGAAGATATGCATTGAGTCATCACATATTTTAACCAGTCATCAAATTCGAAGTAAAAAAAAAATCGTATTCACCGTTAACAATCATTTGTACAGAATATTAATATCTCTTGTAGGTACAATAAAAAAATAAAAACACGATTACTTTACACGAAAAAGATTTTCTAATTTTTTTTTTTTTTTAATCTAAGTTTACGGCACTGAATCTCTCTTTTGATATCGCCCGTTTTCCCCTTCCCCAACTAAGAAAATTTTTATACAACAACGTCCTGACACATTCCGTATCGTAAAACACGGTCTGTCCTGTTGTTTTATCTCCCTCCTGACGCGTATAATATAACACGCAGACATTTTCGATAACACGAACATGTCATGCCACTGAAGGAAAAAAAAAAAAAATTACCATTCGCCCAATGGAGAAAAAAAATCCGAGAGGAAAAGAAAAAAAAAACTAATCACCGAATTATTATAATGATCGCTAATCAAGTTCAAAAAAAAAACTTTTCGCGGTTTATTTTTTTTAAAAAATATAATCAAGATGGCTACGGTTTCGTAATTTTTCATCTCGAGTGCAATGACTGTGCAAAGGGGGCTGGACTGCCGGGAAATTCGAAAATTTTAGACTTCGGTCGTAATTTAAAGAAGCACCACGCCCCGATTCATTTTTCCGGACATGACCGTGACCGGTGACCAGAGACCGGCATGAGCTGTGGACATTTCTTTCCTTTTTTTTTTGTTGCAGTGGGTTTGGTTTCTGGGAGCATTACTCGGTTGGGTAACGGACTGGAACTTTATAAAAAAAAAAAAAAATGACAAAAAATGATAGGTTCGCGGAAGCTAACGGACGAAGAAGGAACGGAAGGTATTTTCGAACGCTTGAATAAATTTATAGGCATTGTCAAAAAGAATCCCTAATTTTTTTTTTTTTTTTTTTTTTTTTTTCCATTATTATGGTTTTGTTTCCTGTCGCACCCTTAATGAAACCGGGGGGGTTAGAGGTTAGAGGAAGGGTTTTATTTTTTTACAGATGTTGAAAAAGCAGGAAGTAGTTCAAGGTGAATGAGGATGTTTACGTGAAATGTAATCCAGCATGTGCCCAGACTTGAGATGAGTGAAAAAAGAATGATAAATTACTGTTACTAAACTCTTTTTTGAGGACTCCAAACAGTTGAAGAGCTGCAATTTTTTCTAATCCTGGTTAATAATAAAAATTTCAAAAAAACTGGCTGCAGTATGGAAGGGGTTTTTAGCAGAATGGCCTATTCACTGTAGGCCATATAGGCCATAGAAGTCGTTTTTAATAGGAAAATCGACCAGCATGAGCTAAACCCAATAAAAGACACCTAAAGACACCACTCCGTAAAAAAAAACTGGTGGAAAATGGGTGAAAAAAGTCTTAAAATCACAAGTATTCCACCAAAAATTCAATGTGGAATCCACCATTGTTCTACAAAATGTTTTAGTCTGGGCACTGAATCTCTCTTTATTAAACAGGCCATCTCATTGGAAAATTTACCGCAACGAAAAGTTGCGATTTAAATCAATTTGCCTAATTACCTTCTTCAGACAACAAATAGGTGGCCATGTGTAAACAGAAGGTTGAAACAGTCATTTTTATGAATGGGATTATAGGGTATCCCACGTTATATCTCTTATGACATAATTAACCATGATAAAACCTAACCTGTAATAATAATCTCAAAATGAAAAATAAAACGAGTTTACAATTATCAAATAATTTTTATTTTTTTTTTTTCGCCAAACAAATTTTATCCCACGTTGCAATAAAAAAAGCAATTATCTGGCACCTATATTCCAAGGGACCCTAAATTATGTCACGAAGTAACTAATCGAATTTTTTTTTCTTTCAGTTTTACTCAGAACCCATCGATGTGATATCAAAATTAAATGGACTGAAGCGTTGAAAATGAAATTAAGAGTGAAACAATGCGGTAAACTGTCGGAGGGGGCTTTAAGGAATCTTTTTCACGGGTGTCTTAAAAAAAATTAAATTACCGGTTAACACATATCGATTCGCCGGAAACAGCTTCCGAGAAATTTAAATCGACCTACATCGTCCACCTGCATTTAGAAAACAGAAAAAAAAAATTATCCCAAATCATCGTTGCAAATGAATGCATCGACTGAACACGCCCTAACCAGACCCGGCATCTCACCTGAATTTTATAAATATCATCTTGATTTTTTTTTTTTTTTTAGCGAGTGAGCCTGGCCTTGAATCTCAGCATCACTAAAATGCACGTGACTTTAAAAAAAAAGAATCAACTTGGTTCACTGAATAAGAATTAAAACTTCTTATCGAAACATAACAAAGTTAGATGACTTGTTGCACCTGTTACGGCTTCATCGAATTAGCTATCATCTTCCATGTTCGAAAAAAAACAAGTTTAATAAGAAAAAAAAGAGATGTGCAAAAACAAAAAAAATATCCCGCGAACATGAAAAAACATACAAATCGGTGGAAACCAAACATCATTTCCAAAGTGAAAACTAGGGGGCGTCCAAATAAAACTCCAGATTTTTTTTCGGAGGGCATGGTTCATCTTCATCTAAAAGACATCGTGAAATATAATTTTATATCACTGTAATATTCTGTAAATATCGTAAAATGATCAACTTATTTCCCTGTAATATGCTGGAAGAGTCCCCTTTTAATGCCGTAAATATCAGAAATATTGTATTAATAGGGTGGTGGCGCTAGTTATTGATCAGGCATCAGTTTTCGGCAGCATCGATTTTGTCGTCTTATTTTGGCCTCTTGCTCCAAAACCGGACCAGATACAACAAAAAATATTTTCAGATTCAAAATCTGCGCAAAATTTCGGTTTTTTTTTTTTTTTTTTTTTTTTACAAAAAAAATTATCAATTTTTTGGTTCTTACTGGATTCTTCCGAAATAAAAGCTCGATGAGGCACGCTTTCCCGTCAAGTGAAAAATTTGAAAAATTTCAGGGAAACTTACCTCATAAAAAGAAAAAAAGTTAAAGAATGGCACCTTCGAAAATCCAAACTACGCAAAATAAGAACGACCCTAGTGTTAAAGCAAATTTAAGCCAAGCAATAGAGTCAATTATATTTTTAAAATTTTATTTCCTGAATTATATGAAGTGTGTAAGGGATTTTTTAATATTAAAAATAAATTTACCACCAAGAATGTTGCATGTACAATTTGTAAAAATGTTGGGAAAAATATGATTACAATGACCAGATAATATCAGAAAACTTAAGATTCTCGTTGCAATATTCCAAAAATATTTACTGCATGTTACTAATATTTGGGGGATATTTTCAAATATTTCTAAATCTTTCCACACATTTTTAAATATTCATAAATACTTCCAAATATTCCTAAATATTTCCAAATATTTCCGAATAATCCTAAATATCTCCGAATATTCCAAAATATATCCAGGCATCTCCAAATATCTCCAAATATTTATTTCTAAATATTTCCAAATATTCCAAAATATGTCGAAATATTCCTAAATATTTCCAGATATTTCCAATATCTGCAAATAATTCTAAATATCTCCAAATATTTCTAAATATTACTAAATATCTCCAAATATTTCTAAATATCTCCAAATATTTTCAAATATTTAAAATATTCTAATTCTTAAAATTTAAAATATTCTATTTAAAATATTTTAATTCTTAAAATTTCTAAATATTTTCAAACATTTCAAAATATTACTAAATATTTCCAAATATCTCCAAATATTCTTAAATATTTCTAGATATGTCCAAATATTTCCTAATATTCCTAAATATCTCCAAATATTTCTAAATATTCCAGATACCACCAAATATCTCCAAATATTCTAAATATCTCCAAACATTTTCAAAATATTTCTAAATATTTTCAAACATTTCAAAATATTTCTAAATATTTTCAAATATCTCCAAATATTCTTAATATTTCTAGATATCTCCAAATATTTCTAAATATCCACAAATATTTCCAAATATTTCTAAATATTTCCTAGAGTCTCAGTCAAAACCCCGAAAGCCCAAAACCCCGAAATAGCTTTTCCGGGATTTGGGCTGCTCAAAACCCCGAATAAATTCGGGGTTTTGAAATTTACATTTTTAATAATTTTTTAATAATTATTTTTTCGACGTTTTGGGTAAGTTCAGAACCCCGAACAGTAACTTAATTTTATTTCTATTTCTATTTATTTTTATTTATACACTAACGGTCGACCCATTGAAAAATCAACGGTGAAAAATCGGATTTTATTTTAAATTTTTGAATCGGTTGAACCGGTGAAATTTGCCCTACTAATGAAATAAGATCCGAATTTGCACCTTTATTTTTTCACGCAATCGACCGCTAGTCCATACATTAAACGTCTTAATTCTGTCCAAAAGGAAAGAAAATACAAAATTTCCCAGATTTGACTTTGAACTTGACCCTGATACCCCCGCAAAAGACTTTGCCCCTGAACTCCTTTTCCTTTGGGTTACAGTTGATTTAAGCTAGATTTTTATACTACCGGGGCCCCGTCCCCGACATCCCCGCCCGTGTTTTAGTACATATTCGGTGGCTTTTAATTTCAAAAAACTTTAAAGGAAATGAGTTAAAATATTTTTTTCGGTACTTTAAACAGGTTCTGAACGCTGAAAAAATAATTTCTAAATTACCATTTAAAAAATAAAAAATAAAAGTAAATAAAATAAAATTAAATTAAAATAATTATTCGGGGTTCTGAAATTACCCGAAACGCCGAAAAAAAATTATAATAAAAAAATTCAAAAAAGTAAATTTCAAAAACCCGAATGCCCAAATCCCCGAAAGTATTTTCGGGGATTTGGGCTTTCGGGGTTTTGATCGAACCCCATTTCCTAATATTCTAAATATTTCCAAATATTTTCAAATATTTCTAAATATTTCCAAATATTCCTAAATATTTCCAAATATCTCCAAATATTTCTAATATTTCCAAATATTTTCAAATATTTCTAAATATCTCCAAATATTCCTAAATATTTCCAGATATCTCCAAATATTTTTAAATATCCACAAATTTCCAAATATTTTTAAATATCCCCTAACATTCCCAAAATATTTCCAAATATTTTCAAACATTTCAAAATATTTCTAAATATTTCCAAATATTCCTAAATATTTCCAAATACCCTTTTTTTGAACGGGGGTTTCGCCAATATTGGCTACCGCCTACCGATTTCTAAAATTCTATTTTTTCAAAAAAAATGGGGCATCTGTTAGTGTTAGCCCGTACGAAAAAGAGATGCATGTATAAACAACTGAACTTTTTTTAACCATAATTTTTTTTTCATCCTCCAATATAACTATGCATAAATAAATATGCATAAAATGAAAAAAGAAAAAAAACTAAAAAGTTAAATAAGCATAATATTTGCACATTTGCCTGCTTTATATGATTTAAAAATATTATATGCATATCCAGATTTTCATGCTTAAAAAAAAATTATGCATAAATTTTGGGAAAATTAAGCATATTCGAATTTTGGTGCTCAAAAAATATGCATAAACTTTACAAAAAATTATGAATGTCCAAATTTTTGTACAAAAATAATGCATTTTTTAATATAAATTTTTTGCATTAAGTTTCCAAAATTTGTTATAAAGTTTTTTGCACGGGAGCTGAGAAAGAAACTAAAATTTGCCTGCTGAGAATAAAATTTGGAGCGATCGATTCATTTTGACGCACCCTAGTGAAAATTTATTCCTAGCGAAATTAAATCTTTTTAGCCAAGTCAGCATTATCGTGAATGAATAAGAGAAAATAAACATTCGACACGGATTATTTCCAACCACACGAATCCTATGGTTTAAAGTCAGCATTTTCACTTGAAAGAAGCAATTAAAACAAGTGAAAAAAAAAAAAAAATGATACACGAATCACCCTTCGCGTTCTCAAGGTTTTAACTCGAGAAATTCGATATCCGAGAACCCAAGACGGGCCTGAAAAATAAAACTTAAGTTTTCAGAACCATCTCAATAACAAGTGTATCCCACCCTTTTCAACGCTTTCGGTATAGGTTTAATATGGGTATCAAGGATCACGATACCAGGCTCCCATGTTCTTTTTTTTTCGGTCTGGCTGAGAAACGAAATAACTACCTATATGTGATCTACTCCAGTTGTAATCAAAGAGAGCGAGAATTAATGATTAATTACGTAACGAAAAAAAAAAAAAATTAAGGAAATTTAATAATTGCCCCGCGTCGGTTTCGTGTAAAGGGGATAAATAATGAGTGTAATGGGTAAATAAAATTCTTTTAACAAGGATTTTTTTTTTTTATTATAAGTAAATATTTATATTGGGGTTATCGGTTGTTGGATTGAATTTTTATGAGCGGAAGGGAATGATTTGAACATAATTTGCTTAATACATGGGAGAGAGGCTAAAATATTTTTTTCTCTCTTCCAAGTGTTTGGAGATTGAGTTAGGAAGGAAAAAAACTCATTTGCAAAAGGCAAATAATTCGCAGCAGCGGAGTTATGACTTTCAGAAAGGAGAAACAGAACACGATCTTAAGTCGAAATTTAAAAAAAAAAAAAAAATTAAAATCAGCATTTTTTTGTGTTAATGATTTGAATTTTTGGTTTCGTATTGATGTATGAGCCTAGAATTAGGGTTTCTGATTAAAAATTTGTGACTCGAAAATTCTCAAGATATATTCCTCCAAAAAAGGATCTCGAGAAATTTTTATTAAAATTTTTTTTGAGAATCTCGAGCCTAGATCATTTTTAATTTGAAGAAATTTCTGAAATCTATTTTATTTTTTCGAAAATGCTCTAGATTTTTGAGAAATAAACTTGAAGTATCTCGAGCATGCATGAGGTTACCATAAAAATTTTAAAAAATTAAGGTTTTTTTTTTGCATAAAATTGTGGTGCCGTAGTAGGCACTAGGTAAGGCCTGTATCCTAATTGTAATGCACAATCAATTGATTATTTTTATTTCTCGCGACTTTGAGGGTTTTTCTCGATTCTCAAGAAAAAAAATTGATCTGCAGCCAAAAAAAAAAAAAAAAAAAAAAAATTGACCTGAAGCAGAAGATTTAAAAATCTGTAAATTAAGTAATTTGAAAGAGAAAAATTTCCGAAGTTACTTACGTAGGAATGTCAAAAAAATTAAAGCAGGTTTAAAATGTTCCCTGTGTATTACGAGGTGCGTTTATCCGAAAAAATTCAAACACCCTAGGGCATTAATATTTGTGAAATCCTTAAATTTTCAATTAAATACTCCAAAAATTTTCGCAATTCCCGTACGAAAAAGAAATGCATAAATGATATCAAAATTATGCATAAGTTATATATAAAAAATTGGACATATATAAAAAAAACATGAATTACGCATTAATAAGTATGCATAAATTACGTGTTAATAGGTATGCATAAATGATGCATTAACAAGTATGCATAAATTATGCATTAACACGTATGCATAAATTATGCATTTAAAAGTATGTATAAATGATGCATAATGCATTAATCAGTATGCATAAATGATGTATAAATCAGTATGCACCAATGATGCATTAATCAGTATGCATAAATCAGGCATTAATAAGCATGCGTAAATTATGCATGAAGTAGCATGCGTAAATTCTGCATCAATAAGCATGCATACATTATGCATAAATAAGCATCCATAAATTATGCATTAAAAAGTATGCATAAATAATGCATAATGCATTAATGAGTATGCATAAATGATGCATTAATAGATATGAATAAATGAAGCATTAATAAGTATGCATAAATGACACATTAATCAATATGCATAAATTAGGCATTAATAAGCATGCGTAAATTATGCATGAAGTTGCATGCGTAAATGCTGCATTAATAAGTATGCATAAATAATGCATAATGCATTAATAAGTATGCATAAATAAGTATCCATAAATTATGCATTAATAAGTATGCATAAAGTGGAAAGAGTTGAATAAGCATAATATTTGCAAATTTTCCTGCCTTATGATTTTAAAAAGTTACATGCATAAATTTTGTAAAAATGATGCATATCCAAATTTTGGTGCTTCAAAAAATATGCATAAACTATACATGTTCAAACTTTTGCATAAATATACAAAAATAATACTTTTTTTAGAATAAATTTTTTGCATTTTTTCTGCAAAAATTTTATACACTTTTCGCATCATTTTTTCACACGGGCGGACCAACAGCAGTTTTTCCCTACGTAAAAAAAATTGAAATATCTTCAGCAACTTAGAATTAAACAAAAGAAACCATTTTTGTATTGGAACATAAGTGTTCCATCTTAGCTAGTTTAGGAGAAATTTATTTTATCTTTTTCAAAAAACTTCACGTTTTTGAGGCTAAGATTTTTGTTTTACCCCTCATTCGAAAAGGGACAGGGATTGTTAGCCCAGAAATCGCTAAAAAAAAAAAAGTACCAACTATGCCAAGGTTCGTACTTAGCAGCTATCGAGTTTCATATACTCCAAAACATGGAACGATATTAAACAAGTCTTTTAACGCCCAATAATAAATTTCAAAATAAAAAAAAAAACCGGACAATCCAAAACAAGACAGAGGGGAAAAAATGGAGATACCTCATTTTGACGTTTTTATACAGGACCTCAGGGGGAACAAAAAAAAACGAACCCGAATGAATGAAGTTCTAACGATGATAATACACCTAACACCTCCTTACCGAAGTTTATAATTTTTTTTCTCTCTCTCCTCTTCCCCGGTTTCCACAAAATTAGGTATCCAAGAAATCGACACCTTTTTATCCAATTTCGTCCGACCGTTTTGTTTTCTAAAGGTTGGGTGTTCTTTATTCGCACTTCCTATTTACCGTGTCACGCCGCCTTATCAAGTGCAATAAAGAAAGGAATCTGACACATTTTTTAAGAAAAAAAAAAAAAAAAAAAAAAAAAAGTACACTCAAAGAGAGAAAATGTTTATGCTATCACACGATTTATAGCATACATGTGGAAATTATTTTTAGAAAAAAAATGTAAACATGATCATGCTTAGCGAAGGTTAATGCCATAAGAAATTTGCAAAAAAAAATATGATAATTTTTTTTTTTTTTTTTTTTTTTTTGAATATCGACACGGCAGGTGAGCTTAGGAATGTTTGATATGATATCAAGTGATATGCAAACATATGCAACAATGCTCATCTCGGCAAGAGAAGGAATTTGCGTGTTTATTGGCTGTATCTTCATTTTTTTTTTCATCTTCTGGTATTCATGCCTTGTAAGAAAGTAAAAAAAAAAAAAAAGGTGAAACGTATAGTTACAAAATAATCGTGATGTCTTTATTTTTTCCCTATTATAATAGCCAATAGGTTAAAACAGGTATAAAAGGAATTACAAGTCGTTAAAGAGGAACGAATCTCTTCTTGGTAACATGTCTTAAGAAAAACATTCTTTTTAAAAGAAAAAAAAAATTGAAAACAAGGATATTTAGTACATCGTTTTGTAATGAGTAACAGGGGACGAAATTAGTTCACAACACGGTTCATTGAATTATTGAAGATAGAAATCAGTATACTTTCATCGCGCCTGATTAATTAAGGGGAGTTAAAACGTGAGAAACTCATTTGCCCAATTTTCGGAATCGGGAGGGAAAAAAAAAAAATCCTTTTCCTTACAAATGTCACGTTTTTCGTAACAACAAACCATTCCCCATTCACGACTTTTCCCTCCAACCGTTATTTCGTAAAAAAAAAAAAAACGGTTAGCGGAAACGGAAACCACTTACCATGACGTTTAAAATCCCATAAGGTTCAGAAGAAAAAAAATCCTAATCAAAACGTAATCCCATAGCACATATGCAACATCTTTCTCTATATAGAAAAATTAATGAAAACAAACACAAGCGACCTTGAGGTATTATTCAACTCACCGCACTTTTTCTTTATTTCAAATTTTACTTTACAAACCACCGTGTAAAAAAAAAATCACAAAAGCCAGCCCCCTTTTCCGAAAAATTAATTAATCCAAAACGAAAAAAAAAAGATATGATTTGAATTTTGAAAAAAAATTAAAAAAACTACGGGTGACGCTAAAAACTCAGGACATAAACCTAGGGTACGTTACGGGAGTGCCTGGTTTCAAGACCGCGGTATTCAAACTGCCTCGCACCGAGTAGAAGTTGAAGTTTTTTACACCTGAGTCTCTCGGCGCTAGAGTCGAATACTTTTAAAAAGAACTGGTTTTGTTGTATTATCGATTTTACTTTTTGCATCTTTTTAAACAAATGTTTCCATGAAAAACTTGACCACTTGCACAGGGTTGGATTGGATGTTCGGTGTGCATATCGTCGTGGAGAACAATTTGTAAAGCTGACATTTGAGATGCAGTACCGGATACAGTCTGGGTATTTCTATTCCCGCTAAGGGTTGTACGATTTTCTTTTGTTTCCATTTTTGACGTAGGAGTACGTCTTGGGGCTCGGTATTGGGGAAATCTGTCTGTCCGGGTGCGCACTTGTCGCACCAAAAATTAATATTTAATCATTTTAATAATAAAATTTTAACTTCGAAAATTTTTAATAATATTTTGACTATTTTTTCCCCCTTTTGACCTTTTTTTTTTTTATAAATAGTAAAATTAGACGAGATGAACGAAAGCAAGGACTTAAAAAAATTTCTTGAAAATTTAATTAAATTTTTTTTTTTTTTTAATTTTCGCTATTTTTAAAGTAAAATTTACAAGAAATTTAAAGTCAAAAGTTTTATTTTATAATTAGACGATATGAAAGAAAGCATAGAGTTAGAAAATTTCTTGTAAATTTTCAAGAAATTTTTAGGTCTTTGAATTAACACCTTAAAGTTTGTACGCCGCTATAACCGTTCCCAAGAAACCTTAAAGTTTCTTGTAAAAGTTAAAGTTCTTTTGAAATTTTCGCTGCTTTTTAAAGTAAAATTCACGACAAATTTTCTAAAAAATTTACAAGAAATTTTAAGTTAAGAGGAGGCTTCAGATATTTATTTAAATATACCAAAATAAATTTCCATGGCTTAGAACTTTTTTTTGGAGATACAAATTAGAAATTTGGCTTCGTAGCGAACTTCATAGTGATACTGGCATCTTTCCTTCAAAATTTCAGATTCTCAGGTTGTAAAGAAACTCCGGAAAACGCTTTGGAAAATATATTCCCGACATATATTTTTGAAAACTTTTTCCGGAGTTTCTTTACAACCTGAGAATCTGAAATTTTGAAAGAAAGATGCCAGTATGAACATAAAATTCCCTACGAAGCCAGATTTTTAATTTGTATCTCCAAAAAAAAGTTTTAGGCCAGGGAAATTTATTTTGGTATATTTAAATAAATATCTGAAGCCTTCTCTTAAAATTTTATATTAAAATTAGACTACATTCAGAAACAAAAACTTAAGACATTTTAAATAATATTTGACTACTTTTTTTAAACTTTTGGCATTTATCCTTTAGCCAGGAATATGAGCTAAAGCATTGTTTTAATATTAAAATTAAAATTTTGACTAATTTTTTTTCAGCTTTTGACCTTTTTTATAAAAAATTTAAATGTTTTTTTGCGCCAGAAAAAACAGTTATATTTTTTTATCAAAAAATTCGAATTTTTTGACCAAAAACGAGCAAAAAAAATGCCTTAAAAAATTTTAATCGTTTCACTGTTTAAATTTAGCAATATTAGGACAGTACCCCAAAGTCATAGTCCTACTTAGGGATATGCCCCCATATCCCAGTATGGTTTTTATAAATTTTCGCTGTTTTTTAAAGTAAAATTTACAAGAAATTTAAAGTTAAAACTTTATTTTGAAATTAGATTACACGAACGAAAGCAAGGACTTAGGAAATTTCTTGTAAATTTTCAAGAAATTTAACTTTTACAAGAAACTTAAAAAGTTGCTTAAGCAAGGACTTAAAAATTTCTTGAAATTTTATTTAACTTTCTTTTAAATCTTTATTTTTATTTTTTAACGGGATATGGATCTTTTTATTCAGAAAAATCACGATTATAAGTTCGGGTACTATATAAGTTAAACATAGGAAATCAGTTGAAAAGTTAAATCGAAGTGGCGAAAGATGGAATAGAACCACCGACCTCTCGTTTTCATGGCGAATTGCTCTACCACTAAGCTACTTCGACAATCCTTAATGAATGTTAATAAAAAGATCCATATCCCGTTAAAAAATAAAAATAAAGATTATCAATGAGGATCGAAAATAAAAATTTTTTTTTTAAGTTTCGCCGTTTTTTTTTTTCAAATATCTTTTTCTTAAATATTAAAATTAGACTGCATGAACAAAAACAATGAACTTAGAAATTTTAAATAAAATGTTCACTACATTTTTTAATTTTGTCCTTTTTCCGTTAGCCGAGAATATGAGCTAAAGGAATGTTTTACTATTAAAATTTTAACTTTAAAGACTTTAATTAAAATTTTGACTAATTTTTTTCAACTTTTGACCTTTTTTATCAAAATTTTTAAGTTTTTTTCGTGCTTGGAAAAAAAATTATATTTTCATCAAAAAATTCGAATTTTATGACCAAAAACAAGCAAAAAAATGCCTTAAAATTTTTAAATCTTTTTATTGTTTAAATTTAGCAATATTAGGACAGTACCCCAAAAACGAAGTTCTACGTAGGGATATGCCCCCATATCCCAGTACGATTTTTTTCCAATCATTTATTTTTGCTGATTTATGACAGATTATACTGACTACTCCTGGAGAGATAGAAAGAGAGAAAAAAAAAAGAGAGAGAGAAAACTAGGCGATATGTTCTATGTTTATAAGCCATACATGAGCGGAATAAGCGTTTTCATTTACATTACAAAGTATGTCTTGATTAAAGCCTTACATGTTATTGCCTCCTAATTAAATCGTCTTACTGCTGATTAAGCGAAAGACTTAAAATTGCAACTAAGTATCCGTAAGCTAAATACGCGGTCTCCTTTTCTTAAAAAACATTAAGAGGTTAAATCTGCACAATGGCTGATCACAATTCAACCACTAGAAATCAAACGTTAAAAAACAACCATAAGGATGATTTTAAAAAAAACAAGTAATTTTCCCCGAAATTCGCTCAAATTTTGGTTTTTGATAGATAAGCCAGTAAGAATTCAAAATTCAAATTTTCTTGTCAAAGATTCTTGTTCGACAATTCTTGTGCCATTTTTTCAATTCTTTAAAAATGTCTCTCCTTGTCTCGTCTTGAAATTCTTGTCTTGTGACCCATCCGTAAAAAACCCTTATGTACATCTTCGCCACAACGGAAAAAAAAAAAAGGATGTATAGCAGGACTCACCATCTTCGCGATTTCTTCTGGAGATGCGATGTCTCAAATGATTACGCAAATTCTTGGTTTCCCCGATGACTGAAATGGAGGTGTCTAAAGCTCACATGTCGTTAATCGGGGGTTGCATAACTTTCGAAACACTCACGGAGTAGTCATTCAGACTACTACTTAAAAAAAAAAGAAGCTACTATAAATCCCTAATCTACCAAACCGACCGAACAAAGGTCAACCCTGTGCGAAAGTGACCTACGGAACTCTATACGGAAAATACGAAAAAAAATTTAAACGCGCGAAGCAACCCCCTGAAAAAAAGTCAAACATCAGCATCTGAAAAAAGAAGAAAAAATATATATAAGTTAAGGGTACTCATAACTTAAGAAGTATGTATCGATTTTTGGAGGTCCTAAGCTCGCAAGAAATCGAGTTAAAATGCAAACGATTGCATTTCAAGGGAGGAACCTATATTTTTATTTCCAGAATTAAAACCATAAAAAAAGTGGCAGATTAATTTTAAACGATTTTTAAAAATGGTACAGCACTTAGTAACAGATCAATAGCTGAAAATCTTACGATCATGTTAAACCGCCCAGAGGAAGCCTATTTTTTCTTACAAAGGGGGAGAAAGGGTCTAAAATGGTCATGGTCCTGCTTACGTAATGAGGATAATTGCGCAGATGGCAGCACCACTACTTTTTGTATGCATTAAGGGTTATTACCGCCCTCTGCAGGAAAAAGTCGGAACTAAATTGCCAATGTTAAAACATAGGAAAATCTTCATTAACAGTTTAACTTCTTTAAAGAAGACGAATTAAGAAATTAACAAAAAAATCTTCAAACCTGCCATGCACGCAGACTTTTTCAGACTCTTTTTGAAATCAGGCTCGTACACTTAAAATTTGTATTTGACTCACACCCAAAAGCCTTTGGTCCACATATTTTACAAACCTCACAAAGGGGTTCAAATCTTCCAACTGACAATAGATCTACTTTACTCAGAACCTTTTTCTTACACTAAATCCTTTTTAGCTTCAGATGTTTTCACTCGGAATGTTACTTTGACCTTTCCATACGCCATTTAAGCACCATTCCGCTTCCATGCTTTGAATAACAAGTCCCATCCATTCACTCTGCAGGAGATTACCAAACCATTTTATGTCGATTGTTCCTAATCGGTAACTTGAACTACAGTAAAAATTTGTAACTTTACAAATAAATCATCAGGGTCGAGAAATCGATTCAAGGAATCGGGATCACCCATCGCGAACTTCAAACGAGCTGTGAATTTTTTTTTTTTTTTCTTGGTAATTTCGACTCACATCCTCGACCTTTAATCTATCCTCTGAACTCTAATGACCACCGGACGTTTAAAAAAGCAAAGTACGTTTTAATAAGAAGAAAAAAAAAAGAATACGAAAGTAATTCTTACCAACAATTTACCATCACTCCAAACGTCATATTTTTTCACCCAACTGCACAAGTAAATTCTTCAGGTCAGAATCTGAAATATGAAAATAGCTAAATAAAATAAATATACACTTTTTTATCTTTTTTTTTATCTTTTTTTTTTTTTTTTTTAAATAAATTTTTATACCTTCTCAACTAAAGTTTAAGCAGCGTTTTCCATTGATCCAGCGGATTTTTCCAGCAAGGATTATTCTCAGAGTATCTGAAAAACATTCAAGGCAAAAAACTTATTAATCTCTTTCGTTATTAGTTTTAAATGGATAATTGGCCGTCCGATATCTTGGATTTTCCATATATTAAAATTTGAGTCAATTTTCGGAATCAGCGATTCAAATTTTCAAGGTAAATCAATTTTCAATAAATTAGCTTCAATACTTTGGAAATTTTAAATTTCGACAAAGGCGCTCATGAATCGTCAGCCAGAAAAAGGCTTAAATTGATCTTTTCCCATCAGACTTTAAATCCAGCTTTATGCATCATTATTAACAAACATTTGCTAGGTATTTCAAAAATTAAATAAAAAATCTATTTTTCAAAAAAAAAAAAGACACAAATATTAATTAAAAGCAATCCTCATAAACTAACAATTAATCTTAAACTATTAAAATTTCTTTTTAAAAAAATTGAATATACACTAATTGTCTTCAAAGCGTATTCGTAAAAAGTACTTACAACTGAACAGCAAATCATTAATATTTTTACAAAAAAATTATTTATTTACGTGGCACTTTCTGCTTTCTATTTATTTATTTATTTTTTCTTTTTGGAAAAGTTTCGACTTCACTGCAGGGAAATGGAATTTTGACTACGTCAAAATTTTCTTTTGCTTGTTTGACTTGTAACTGACGACTTCGATCCTTTATCGCTTTCTTTCCTCCCTCTCTCTGGAGGGTTACCGGACTCATCGATTATAATCGCCAAAGGGCTCTCAGACGATTTCCTAATATCTCTTCTGAGTCTTGGGATTCCACCCTGGACGCTCTAAATAGGGAAATAGAAAAAGGAAAATGGAAATGGGAAAAGACAAACGTAAAATGCAATCAAAATCTAGCCCTGATTACTGATTAATGAAAGTTAATAAATAGGATGTTGCAACGGAGAAGATCTTATCCTCTAGCTACGTGTAAGCAAATTCAGAGGCAGAAACAGAAACAAGAAAAACTCTAAAAAATTTGTCAGTTTAGGAGCCGTTCAAGTATTACGTAAGAACGATTAAAGCGATTTTCAACCCCTTCCCCCCAGTTTAGCAAACGAAATAGACTACCTCTTCTGGAGATTTAACATTTAAGTTTGTTTGCGTCCGTCGGAGGTCAAAGAAAGTATCTCCATCGTAAGCATGACCGGAGATAGTCTGTTTCGACTTACCATGAAAGTGTCACGTGACCACAAATTTACGCCAACAGGAACGTGTAAATTTGTCACATGATTTCCATTAACAGTCAAAACACACTATCTCCAGTTATATCACTGTCGATTTGATCACGTGACGCTACGTCATTTTCGTCATCAACTTTATTTTTCAACCAATCAACGAATCTGAAAAGTTAAGACGATGACGCGTTTTACGTCATGCGCGAGCTTGGACGATTTTAAAAATCGAAATGATCACCCCCTGATATTTATTTATGATGAGATAACTTAATTGGCCTTTGACGCAAGGAATTGATTAATCCCATACCGATCAATTGATTAATTGAATAAGCTGAAAGGAATAAAACACGCACCTTCCTTAATCGTTGACTCTGTTGTGACGATCTATTCGTATAATTACTCTGCCCCGAAGAGCGATGATGTTCCTCTTCTTCTGAATTAATATTAACAGGAAAATACGATTCGTATTCGATGTAAGAAAGACGGTATCTGGTTTCCGGAGGGATTTCAGCCTTTTCAACGTCCGTCGTTGATTCCGTTGATCCGTGTTTGCTTTGGATTAACCCTGCGTCTTTTTTCTTCCCTACGAATTTCCTAGATTCGGGTATCGCTGAAAAATCTATTTTAAAAAAAAAACTTTTTAGTAATTTTCGAAATTAAGCACAATTCCGAGAGGCTACACACTTCGGAAAAAAAAAACGTAAGACAGTAACGCAAAAATGCAAAATAGTGCATAAAGAATGCAGTGGTAAAGCACTGAATCAAATGCAGTGATAAGCCGAAAAAACTCAAGCACTGCAAAGATATTCCCATTAATAAAGGGATGGATATGCATGTAATGCAAAAATAATGCAATCTGTAATGCAGTACCACCCAAGTGCATTTGTAATGCACGTAAATCAAGTGTACACCGAAACGGCCTTACGGTTCCCATAAACAATTTAAGCATTATAATGGCTGATTTTGACCCCCCCCCCTTGCTCCGTAACAAGAAAAGACTTTCTCTTACAGATATAAGCACAGATCATAAGTCTCCATCACGACGAAGAATTTCCATCATCAGGTTTTAGAGGCGCCCCATTTTTCTATCCCCAAATAATTTACGGATGGTTGAATGAGTACCCCCTCAAATAATTCTTTCCCTTACCTTCTGCTTCGAAATTTTCGTGGAAAGAAATTTCTTCCTCTATTAATTCTTCAGTTTTGTCTTCTTCTATCCGTATTGCCCTTTTTCTACTCGAATGCATGTGCAATTTTTCTTTTTTCACTTCTGGGAAAAAAAAAAAAAAAAGAAATCCCGTAAAGCATGATTAAACAATAACAATTTCTCAAAAACCCCATTTAGTTGTTTAGGTTTCAATCTGAAGGTCGTCGAAAGCCCACGCAATTTTACAAACATTCAGACGATTCAATCGTGGGAGTCAGTATAAAGTGAAGGTATTAAAAACCCCCTCGGAGTCTGCGATTAATTCAAATCTTACGTAATAAATAACTCATAATTTTTATTTAACGCTCCTGCTTTTCAAAAAGAAAAAACGTAAGGTACGAACCTGATTCCCTCTTTTCGGAAATGCTTGAAGGCATCGTTTCCTCCTCTTTGATGGTTTTCTGTTCAGTCAAGTAAGAATCGCTGGCCTGCACTATTCGACTTGCGGATTGTCCTAAGGCGCTCGAGGAAGCGGATCTCCATACTTTCGGCACTCCTGGCCGGAGTTTGTCGATTTTTTTGAAGCCGAAAATATTTCTCTTGATTCTCTGTAAAAAAAATTAAAAAAAAAATTAATAAATAATTTTTATTAAAAGAAAACTTTTTTTATTTTTTTTTTTAACCTTTTTAGGACTTTTCCCGTTGCTTGATCTTGAAAACCCAGATGGGACTCCGTGTTGTAGACATTTAGACGATCTCAAAGATAGCCCCTCATCTTCTGCGGCAGCTACTTCCTCCATAAATTCAATGATCTCCTGTTCATCGACGTCCTCTGTTGGTATTATAAGAAGCCTAGGTTTGATATCCATTTCGAAATTGGAGATGCTGCCTTTTGATTCCTGAAAAAAAAAAAAGGAAAAAAAATTTAAAGCTTATAGAACACTTTCATTTTCAAAATCGAAGGAGGCCGAAGTCCGAGCAAGAAAAATTTTAAAAAATTGTATGAAAACATGACAAATTAACCCCTTTTAAGCTTCTTGCATTAAAAATATGAGGATTACAGAATTTTTTTTGGATTGTAAAACCAAAAATTGAAATGTATGACAGTAGACCGTAGATTCCGCTACGCGAAATATGACCTGACAATTTAATTCACGAATTTTGGCCCCTACATTCCCCCTTTCGTCATCAAAACCTCAACCCCCCATACATAATACTGTCATTTTTTAATATCACCTACCGCCAATTTCAAAAATTCTTTCGACTGGTTTTTTGCCTATAAGTCAATGATATCGTCGAAAATTTTGTTTCAATTTTCTGAATTCAATAAAAACCGGAAAAAAGAAATCTCATTCACTATGCAACTTCTCGATTTAAAAATGGGATTTAATGGTCGTCATTTCACCCCTCCTCACCCTTGCCCTGAGTCATCACTGGTCATCAATTGCCGATTTCCTTCCCTCCTAAAATGCTAAAGATTTATTTAAATGATCCTTATGTCAGCTAAATTTTGATAAATTTTAACTCCCCCCATACATTTTAACCCCCCCCCCCACCCATTTTTACTCCCTTCATCACCATTATCCTTCCTTACTTGTCCATTTAGCAATTGTGTAAGATCTTTCGAACCTCCTTCTAATTAAAAAAAAATGAAAAATAAAAATAATAAAGAATAAAAATTAGTTAATTAAAATAATTTTGAAAGCAAAATTAATGATCAATTTTTAGGAATTTCTTTTTTTCATTTAAGAAAATCAAAACCCCTACCTCCGCGTCAGCTAATGCTGACACTTTCTAACCTCCCCGCCCCCCCGCTTAACTTTCTAATATAATACCTGAACAATCCCCAAAAGCTAAACATAAGATTATGTAAGTCAAAAATTCAGAAAAATATGTTTAGCTAATTGTTTTACACACACCCTTTTCTTTTTCTCTTCCCCCCAAAATAAATTAATTTTCAAAAATTCACTTACAGGAAATGTAAGTTTCTGAACAGTTCTCGGAATATAGGAAGGCCCAAAATAAATGGCCTTGTTATTCATATCGAAAGCCTGCCCTTCGATCAACAAAACAGCTTCAATCAAATCGTTTATAAAAAACGTTTTGACGAAGGATAAATTCGGCACGAAAGATCTTTCCAAATGGAACTGAATCCTCTCTTGAGACCATGATTGATATGTAGGAACGGACATCAAAATGATGCAAGCTAAACGAACGGAAACAGCCTTCCACATTCTCAGTTCGATTCCGGAGTATGCATCCGCTGTGTTTTTCATCGCATATCTCATAGCGTCTATTGAGATAAAATACGCCTGTAAGAAAAAAAAAAAAGAAACGGATTGATTTTTAAGAAGTATTAAATGTTATGTAGCGTAGGAGTGTTAGGTTGTTTAGGCCTGGGGTGAAGAAACAGACAGGCGAAAAACACATGTTGCGAATTATGGCCACGCCTATCTCTGAAATTTATTATTTTTTTTTCTTTCCAAGTTTTTGTCGGTAAAATGTTACTTTTTTTTTTTTTCTTCGAAATGTTTTCAAGGTCAGGGTCAGATTTTGTACGTGAAATTAAAATTTAAAAATTATTTCGGACCTGGACAGAACTTTCGCAGATCACAGTAGAATCGTAAGTCCTTCTTGTGAGGATTCCAAGCTCTCCTATAACATTCCCGGACACGATATAATCTTCTTGTCTTTCCCTAAACGACACAGACGTAGGATAATCCATGTTAGGCAGGGCCCCTTTTATTTCGAGTTTACTAAGTTTTTCAGCGTTCGGCTCGTAAATGGTGCGGACTAAACCGGATATTATGATGTATAATCCCTGTGGACGGTCGTTTGCTTTGATTAAAATTTCTTCGTAATTAAGATTAACCATCAGAGAATGATTCTGAAAAAATTAAGAAACATTTTTAGTTTTTTATTAACCGAAACAGCTAGAAAGTGATGTTGAATTAGTTGAAATATCTAAAGTTAGAAAGTTTCATGGGGTAGACCATATAACACATAACTCCTAAACAGTGTCGTCCATAGGCATTAAATATTCGGGGGTGGGCCGGGGGAAAAAATTAAAAAAAAAAAAACTTTGCCTAAAATGATTTTTGTTGCCCTTTTGCATTGAAAATGAAGGGTCATAAGAAATTATTGGGAGGGGGAATCCAACACTAGACAGGCGATAGTCCCCCCCAAAAATGCGCTATGGTACCACTGCTCTTAGAAGAAGGAGGCAATACTATCAGCTGAAAAAAAAACCTACTAATAAAAAATTTGCAGTCTCTGTGTCTCCAACCAACCATGTCACTTGTTTCAAAAGTACTTCCGGCGGACACGGAGAAATTGATAGATATTTCTTCCTCATAATTTTTCTCCTTTCTTCGATTACTTCGCATAATTTTCTAAAATCTTCGTCGTCCAATAATCCCCCGTCTTTCAGTTCTCCGACGGCTTCCTTCATAACATGGAGAGCAGCAGCCATGGACTGTCTAGTTTTTACAGTGATTGCAATCGCGGGACGATTCCTCTGTAAAATTCCTTTTTAAAAAAAAATTAATATTCAGGTATATTAAAATAAAAGCGACGCTAGCGTCCAAATACCTACCGATTTCTTTAGTAACTTCTAATCTATCAGCTTCCATTTTAACTTGGATTTGTTTCATAATATTCTTATCGTCCACTATCCTGGGTAACAATTTTAATACTTCATCTTCACCGGTGACGAAACCTTTGCCAACGTCATAGCCAAATGACAGTTGAACGTCAATTTTTTTATCCAGGTATGCGACGATTTTCGGTATGGAAGCCTAAAAATATTTTTACATTTAATTAAAAAAAAAATAGACTATTTAACAGTTGCAGTGCCCAAGCATCGCTCTCTAATTCAAATTATCGAAACTGGATGGCGCTTATTCGCTTCATTTGAAAATAGTTCTTTATATCAACCGGAAATTCCTTGAGCTACTGAGTCAGCGCCTTCCAGCTGCAAAAATTTAGAGCGCCATCCTAGAATCATAGTACGAATTTCCAAATCAAGGTAAGAAGTAATAGCCTGCGCATATCGTCAAAGCACGTGCCGTTTGAAAAATATATTTGTACATGATGATTCAAAGGCGACGAAACGAAAATGATTTTAGCTTACCCTAATGACTCCAAAAACTCGAATAAATCGAAGCATTTGAAGGGCTCTCGAACAACTCAAAGGAATTATGATTTTTTGTTCATCCTCTCCTGAGTCCGTCGCAAAGAAATATTTGAAAACGTAAAGCAAATAAAAAAGCGAAATGAAAACCGTCAAAACATCGATTAAATTCCAAACGGATTTTAAATAGTTGTTATATCCCCCTCCGATAACCTGTAACAAAAAAAAAAAATAAAAATAAAAATAATAATAATTTTTAAAGAATTACGAAAAGTCGTCCGGATCGAAATACTCACATGAATGACGATCAGAGCTACTTGAAAAATAAATGAAAACACGGCAAATACAACCAAAACTAACTCCGTTACCAATAAAAAAGTCGGACGAGTTACTACATCCAACATTATGGAAATTCCGTTGAAAATTATGATGAAAAAAATTATGTATTCCCACCAAATACTATTTATTATCGTGTAGAAAAACAAGCGCCACCTAAAAATTATAAAAAAAAGTTTAACAATTTCTTGGACGACAAAAATGTGTTTGTACTTTAATTTCACCACAAAAAGAATCTGTATCTTGGGGGTTGAGAAGGGGAAGCTTTAAACGATTATTCAAATACTCTTGTCAACATTTCAAGGAGGAGGGGGTCTGCGAAATTCCGGTGCCCATGTTAAATCCCCATAAGAGTTTAATTTTTTCTGACCAAAGGAGACAAGAGAGGGGGTGAAAAAAATTTCAAAGTTATGTTGACATAACACTTCAGAATTTTGGAGGGGGTAGTTTGTGAAACGACGATTTCATGATTTACGTTAGTTTTAATTTCATTTCTTAAGTCCAGAATTTGCATAGTTTCAAAATTTTTTTCTTAAATTTTCTACATTTTTTAATTTGGAAAATTTCAAGAAAAATTTTTGGCCCCAAAACCCCCTTTAAAATCGATTATTCCCCCACTTTCTCCGGCATTGTCAGCAACATTAAGAATCTCCCAGACCCCCCCCTCACAACATGCTTACATCATACGTAAATGGCCCCCAGTTATAAAAATAATTTACAACTAAAAATATCTAGGCAATTTTGTAAACTCAAAAAACCTTTTTTTCGGTGGCTGCGTTTCCAATTTCGGTTGCTTTTTCGGCATCATCTTCACCAACTTATTTCTCGTGTAAACCATACACCCTTTCGGTTTCCACGTGTTTTTAATCGCATCTAAATCCATCATTTTGATTTCTTTATCCAAAGCGTTATCAACGGCTTCGACCAAAAGTTGATTCCCCTCTTTAGTTAATAATCCTTGCTCGAACTGTCGCCAATAAGACACCTGAACATTGTCTATATTTAACAAAACATCTCATATTTAACAGAATCCCATTTTTCGGATTGCTGATTAAATTTTTTAAAAAAAGCACAGTATGCGCTTAAAAACTTACTTTTAACGCTTTCAAAACCCTCAACTGGGCTTCCTTAGTCATTTCCAGCAGTTCTTTCGGGGTTGGATCTTTCGGCACTTCCTTCTGGCAGTCTGGGCACTTTAAAACTCGATAGTTAATCATGTCCTCATCTTCTCCGGTGTCAACTTCCTGTTTAAAATAAGCCGACTGTCTAAAAAAAATATTATTTATAGTCGATTAAAAAGGAAAAGATTGAGGTTTTTTTAAAAAATCAAAAAAGAAAAAAAAAAAAAAAAAAAGAAATGTTGATAATTTGATTTGCAGTTTTGCATACCTCGGTTATCGCTGATCTGTAAGGATGGACAACTTTAGTAGCTAATCCAACCGTATCCCAATCGGCATCCGCGAAAAGTCTATTCATTTTCAACATGTTGATTGTTCTGTCTTTGGCAGATATAACGTATTGTAAAACGTTATTCATGTTCGCAATTTTAGCCATCGAAATCGACGTCAATCCTAATATTTTGACGGTGGTTTGCAAAGTCGAACCATTTAAGAGGAGATTCATCAAAATCAGAGAGACTATGTACATGGCTGCCTAAACAAATTTATTTGTATTAAAAAAAAAAAGAAAAAAAAATCATCTGTTTTTAAAAAAATTACCTTATTGGTAAACTTTCCTAATACGTTAGGATGTACGTTAAGAAGGGACACTAAAATTAAACACCAGGTCCCTCTTAAAGCTCCCCATACGACGACAACTCCGTCTTTCCAGTGAAAACCATAACCGATCCGTGATAATAAAGGAGATAAAAATAAAAACATTAAGGACCTAAAAATTTAAAAAAAAAAAGTTTTAAAAGTTATCTTTAAGAAAAATTATTAATGATATTAGGTACACCTGTTTTATTTTACCGCCAGTCTTTTTACTAATAGGCCATAATTATATAAATGGATGAATTTTATCACTTTTGAAGTTTATTCTTTTACTCATAAAGCACTAAAAAAAAAGATAACAAAAAGACTGATCAGCTGAAATAATCCAGGCATGAGAAATGAGTAAGGGCCAATGTTGATTTAAAAAAAAAAAAAACAAGAGATGAATTTAAAAAGAATTACATTACAAATCTGAAACGGTCTGTTCAAATTCCAACGAATTTGACCGTTAACCTTCTAGGTTCCGAATTCCGGAGAATTCCTAGAAAGTTCAGAAAGTATTTTCCCAAATTTTTATATCTGAAAAAATCTCGAGGAAAACAAACAATCCAATTTTCCTAGAGGTATCGACTCAATGAGTTGAAACCTATATTGAGCGCCTAAAGATTTAGACTATAGGCAATTTTCATCACTTGCATAACGCACAAAATATCTCACAATTTTTTTTTTGGAAAACAATCGGGAAAGAGAGATTACTATGTGTTTTCGATCTCTAAGCATCGAAATTTATTTCGTCCAGGGATTTTAGGGACAAAAACCAAAAAAATTAAGGACCATTTTAAGGACCTAAAAGCGAAAATTAGCATAAAAGTTTAATTTCAATCATTCGTAGACTTTATTTTTTTTTTTTTTTTTTTTTTTTTACCCATTTGAGACCATAAATCCAACACCAGAAACTGGGCTCTCCTGGGGGAGGGAGTCTATAACAATTTTAAACCACCAAAAAATTGAAGAGAAAATAGGGACTTTTTCAAAGAAAGGGACTTCGGTTCTTTCTAAACCGGAATGTCGTAAATTTCTAATTTGATGTCAAAATGATGCAATTACGAACAAAAAACCAATAAGGTATCAAACGTAAAATTTTTAAAAAAAAATTTGATGTATCCAGTGACCATTTTTTTTTTCTTCTAAGGAAGAGCCCCTCGTCTCTACAATATTGGACTTCCCCCCCTTCTCCCCATGGCCCTTAATAATATATTCTCATGGCAATTCCATTTTCTTTCAACGCAAAGAACTGTGCAAACTGTGCCTATAAAGGATTATAAAGTTAAAACAACACAAGTTATTCTTCAGATTTTTCCTTTCTCCTTTCCTTCAATTTTTGATTGCTAGTGACACAACCGAATAGATTCTTCTAAAGTATGTCATCACTTTAAAATTGGTCCCCTCCCAGAAAAAAATTAAAATTTCTAAAGTGCCTACTTTTTTTTTTTTTTATTAATTACTCAGAAAATCAGAGTACAGTAGACACAGATCTTATTCTTACCTTGAAACAAGGCACACAAGATATGTCATCGCGATACAAGCGATATCCATCTCATTGCCATAACGCATACTTGTTTGAACCAATAAAAGCCCTGCTTCTATGTACAATACATAATTAGAGAGAGTGTAAAGAAGATCCCAAAAATCAGAAAGAGCATGTTCCAATTCCGCTGTAATGTGTTGCTTATCCCAACAAATTATCATTCCGAAGACAGCTAAAGTTAGGATGCCTGAAGCTCCTGAAAAACAAAACAAAATATAAAAAACATGAAACAGAATGAGATGTAGACTGACACACTTTTAGCAAAATTGGGTCTGCTTAATCTTTTAAAAGTAATAACTTACCCATAAATACTTGCATAGAATAAAACATTGAATAGGAGACAGAAAGAGAAATTGAAACATGAGTAATTAAGTCGCACTGATCCCAAGTTACAACATAGATGAACAATTTACCAATGATGATACCAATTGCTACTGGCATAACCAATTTTAAGAAAATTAATGAAGCTGAAACAAAAAATAAATTTAAGTGTTAAATATGCAGAAAGCAAATTTTGAAAAATTTTCAGAATTGTAAAAGAATTACGGGTCAATAATAAATGCATTTTCAACAACTTTGATTTTAAGACAAACTAATTTTCAAGTAATTGTTACAAGCACAGAGCTAAGCATATTTAAATGCTCAGGACAAAATACAAAATGCTTGCACAAGGTCTATTATGCCACAGTCCTTCAAATGGTTAAAACCGAGAGGCAGCATAACATAATGAAAGCTTTTTACCTGGTTGATTTCCGAAATCTCCAAATTCTGCAGAAATTATAAGTTCATATAAAAATAATGAACTGCTTGAAACCATCATTTCTTCTCCAGCTAGTAAAATCCCAAGGTTTTTAAACTTTCCTGAAAATTGAAATAGTCTTGAATGTAATTGTTCAATATAACAGATAAAAACATCATTTCAGTTATTCCGAAAAGATGTAGTTTGTCAATAAATAAGCATTCTCTTTCATGTTTCGTAATACTGCATCTTGCGACAGGCACACTAATTCAAAAACCATTAATCTTTATTTATCTACAAAATAATGTTCATACCTAAAAACTTAGAAGTCTCTTTCGTATCTGTTGTGCTGGTCAAAAGACCAAATAAAATAGCTGATGTAGGTGACCAGTCCTGACCGATAAGTGACATCATAAAAAAACCAGTAGAAGCAGAAGCAAAAATAAAGCCGAATGTAGAAATAGCTATGATCTGTTAAAAAAAAAAAAAAAAAAAAAATGTTGTAATTCTCTCTTATTCAGTAACAATAAACTGTAACTTACTTGCCCACTGCTTTTAAACAGAATATGAATATCAAACTGGAACGCCGTTTTGAAAATAAACAAAGGAAATGAAATTGACATTAAATCAATCGGGTCCAGTTTCAATATCAATCCAGCAGCATTTTTAACTGTTTCTGAAGTGAGGGAAATAATTCCTATTAAAACTCCGATTAATATAAGCCCAGCGGAATACGGAAATCGGATCTTTCCGATTGTAATATTTTTGAGAAAACATCTCACTAATCCTCCGACTCCAATGCATACGGATAAATATAAAATTATAAAATCTATTTGTCTAGATGCTGAGAACGAACTCCCTCCTTCCGTCATAATTTTAGGATTAAAATCACTTTAAAATAGTAAACAACACGTTCACAACAAAACTGACGCTCGTTTTTTGGAATAAAAAGATCAAAGATGGAAGGTTTCCAGTGTTGCCAATATATCCAACTGCCAATTTGCAACAAGTCGATTGTGGTGGGATATTCCATTACTCCACCATCGCCACTGCAGATCTGTCTGTGCCATGACGGGTTCACTTTCATATTTTGCCATATGAAATAGTGAAGCTGGTTTTAGATTCCAAAGCAAGACAGCCGCAAAAGTAAGGAGATATGCCTTGAAACTGATTCTGAAAAAAAAAAAAAAAAGAAATCTGCAATATTACAGGCAACTGAATCTTTTAAATGGAACATTGAAGTGATCATTTTGTCAAATTCTCAAAATTGAAAAGAAAAAAAAAATTATCAATACAATTTCGCACTTCAACATTTACATACATTTAATCTCAGAAAAAAATTTAATACGAGGCATAGAGTCCATGGGCATTTTAAAACAAAAAAATATGGGAAGGGTCAATGGTTTCTTAAAATAGACGAAAATCAGATACATATAAAAGATTTTCGCCTAAATTAGCTTCTGTAAAAGGGAGGAAAATAAGGGAATTTTCTCGCCCTCTTGAAGTTCGCAGGCCCGTATTGGCAGTGTAGTTTGAAAATGGTCACAATCGTTTGTTCTTAGTTTGTTAGCAGCAGCCTATTGTTCCAGCACCGGAAGTAAAGCGATTTTTATAGCGAAAAAAAAAGCACTACTTTAGCACAGATCGTTCACCCGACATATTGTTTTTCCTTAAATAAACAAAAGTTTGATTCCGTGTTATGAGCTTCCGAAAGCGGAAAAAATGTTTTTTTATACCGGAAAATCCGGAACAAAAAAAAAACCGAGAAACCGGAAAATCCAATCTGGTTAATTTTATATTCCCTCCAAGCAAAATAGCCTCTCATACGAAAATATTCTCATATTTGGAGAAAGATTTTGAACTTCTCTTCCCCTATCAGTATAAGTTGCTTCAGGAGTACTGCAACTGTTCAAAGACAAAGGCTTGGCATAAAATCAAAGCATCTTTTCTATAATGGCACGAAGGAATTTTGGAATTCGTTTAACTATGGACAGTTTTTAAAGCTACAAATAATTCAGTCACCCATACTTCTATACGAAATAAACCGAAAAAAAAAAATTTAAAGAACTCACCCATTTTTGGCGATCCCTGATAAGTAAGCAAAATTTCCATCTATGTTAGCATTGAGCTGTAATATATTGTCTTTAAGACGTCCAAAAACGTGATTTATCGAGGGTTGTATCATTTACGAAGGACTCCCTAACCGCAATGCAAAAATAGCAATTTTTTGATGAAAAATTTAATTTGAAGTTGATTTTCATCTTATTTCTAGCAATTTTTTTTTTTTTTTGGACATTAAATCGTGCTAAGATACGTTTTCGACACCGTAGAATCTGAATAGAACCACCGCGTTTTTGTCAAAATCACCCCTAACTTGCCAAACACCCTTTTTTTGTAAAAAATAACAACTTTTTGGTGAAAAATCGAAGTTCTAGTCGATTTTCAAAAAAAAAATGCGGATTTTAATCGAAACGCGGTGGTTATATTCGGATTCCACTACGTCGAAAACGTAATTTAGCTCAATTTAATGTCCAAAAAAAAATTGTTAGAATGATGAAAATAAACTTAAAATTTGATTTTATATCCAAATATTGCTATTTTTGGCCAAAAAAGGGTGTTTGCCCAGTTAGGAGTGAATCAGATCAAAACGCGGTGGTTTTATTCGGATTGTACGATGTCGAAAACGTATTTCAGCATCATAAAATTATTTTAAAAAAATTGTCAGAGGGGTGAAAATCAACAGAAAATTTGATTTTTTGGCGAAAAATTGCTATTTTTTGGCCAAAAAAAGGTGTTTGGCCAGTTAGGGGTGATTCTGATCGAAACGGAATGGTCATTTTCGGATTCTACAAAGTCGAAAACATAAACAACTTGGTTTGGTTCAAAGAATTACTCCTAAAGTTTCAGAAATTTTTTTTTTTTCCAAGCACAAAATGGCCGTGGGCCACCCCTAAACGTGGTCGAAAAAATCTAAAAAAAAATTACCTTTTCTTTTTAGACCATAAGAAAAATGATTGAATGAAAATCGCATGAAGAACAAAATCGCGAAAAGTAAGGTAAATTTGAACCACCCTAATTTATAAGTAATTATATTAATTCAAACCAGCTGACATCAGTTGCAGCAAAATATATTTTTACGAAATGTCAGCACAACATGTCTGAAATGACATAGTTGCAAGAGCCTTAAAACCGAATAATAAATATTAGAGTTCTCAATTTCTGCATTATTTAATACCAAGTAAAATCTTAACAACTGGTATGCTGAAGTAGGCAGGTTTTGAAAGTAATCTGCGGAGTAATGCAAAGATCACTGGCCGTGGCATAAGAGTATCATTGAATTTCTTACATATCAACATCTGTTGAATTCATCTATTCTGACCATTTTTGCATAGAGCGGCGGTTTCTAATGAAAAAAATGCGATTTTTTCCTTATTAAAGCTCGAACAATTTTTCCTCTAAAAAAAGTTTTTTTTTTTTTTTTTTTTTTTTTTTTTTTTTTTTTTTTTTTGACATAGGACTACGTTTAGGGGCTCGGTCCTAAGGAAATCTGTCTCTCCGGGATCTGTCCACCAAAAATTAATATTTAATCGTTTTAATATTAAAATTTTAACTTGGAAAATTTTAAGCGATATTTTGACTAATTTTTTTTTTCCCTTAATCTTGGCCTTTTTTGAAAGTAAAATTAAACGACCTGAACGAAAGCATAAGGACTTAAAAAATTCTTGCAAATTTTATTTCACTTTTTTTTAAAATCTAGCTGTTTTTTTCAGGGATGCGAAGCCAATGCCGAAGCCGAAGCCGATTAGTGGAAAAAATATTTTTTCGACGATGACGCTGATGTTTTCAAAAATGAGTAAAACATTCCGCCGATTAATCGGCGGAATTTTTTTTTTCTTGGCGGAATTTCATTTTTTTTAAAATGACTCTCTAGATTTTGACGACATGAACGAAAGCATATGGACTTAGAAAATTTCTTGTAAATTTTCAAGAAATTTAAAACTTTTACAAGACACTTAAAGTTGTTAATTCAAGGACTAAATTTCTTAAAATTTTATTGAATTAATTTATTAATTTTCGCGTTTTTTTTTTCAAATATCTTTTGTTAAATACAGTCGAACCCGCTTATAACGAGATTGAAAAATGACCGAAAATTTGCTCGTTATACCCGGGTCTCGTTATATCCGAATTTCAATTTTTTCTTAAAAATTTAAAAAAATTTTATATTTAACATTCAATTATTCAATTTCACCTTAACATAGATTAAAATCGTCTAATTTTTCTTAAAATCTCAGACATTATTCATTATTCAACCTGTTTAAAAAACTTGTCTATTTTAAGTTGAATCGTTGGGTTTTTGTGAAAGTTAAGACTTTTCTTGATGCTATAAAGGTGATGTTCGAAGTCGGGATCGAATCCCGGGATTATAGTTATATTTCCTCCCGATCATCGGGGGTTTCTATAAAAAGCGTATATCTTGTAATTCTGCTCGGTTCATAAATAAGAATGTTGTAAAGATGGATTTGCAATTTTTTTTTTTATCTCAACGTATTTTACGACTTTAAAAAATAGTTTTTTTTTTTTTTACATGATTCGCTCGTTATATACGATTTTTTTACCTTTCACCTCAATTTTTCACCTCGTTAAACCCGGGTTCTCGTTATATCCGAGCTCGTATTAACCGGAACAAATTAACATGGAAGATATAGGCGGGCCAACCAAACTTTTACAAAATGCTCGTTAGACCCGGGTTCTCGTTATATCCGAGCTCGTTAAAAGCGGGTTCGACTGTATTTAAATTCACGGAAGCCCGTTAGGGTCACCTTCTAAAAAAAAATTAAAAAAAAAAAAAATCAAAATAAAAAAAAATTAAGAATTAATTTTGGAAAAAAAATGTTTTTACAAAAATATTTTCTTTTTGTCCGACAAAAAAAAAAAAAAAAAAAAAAAAAAAAAAAAAAAAAAAACCGTAAAAAGAAGTTTTAGAAAAAAAAATTTCGTCTTTAAAAAAAATATCTTTCAATTTTTTTTTTTTCTGCGTGAATTGCGGGTTGCCGATTCCTTTAAAAAGTGTACCTTACGGCTACGGCAACGGTCAAGCTCATCGGCCATCTTGCTCTTCTGCTGATTATTTCAATAAGGAGAAGGATTCACAAAGGACTAAACTTGTGCATTGAGCCACGGCTGCAATGCCGATTGATTTTTTATCCGGAATCATAATCTGCTATTTTAAAAGTAGTTGGAATCGGAATCAGGGCTGTTAATCGAATCATAATCGTAATCATAAACAGCGATTAATCGAATATTTCTAACTCCGAAAAAACCGAAACTGAAATCAATCGAAAAAGAATAGTAATCATTAAATAACCGTAACTGAAATTAGAGGCTAAGAAACGGGAATGAAATCGAAATCATAACCGAAATTGAATTCGAAGTAAAAGAATCGAAAATCGAAATTGAAATAGGAATTTTCTAAAAACCGTAATTAAAAATAATATTTTAAACCGCTTTTAACAAAAATCATAATCAAAAACAACCGTAAAAAAATAATAAACCGAAAATAATTTAAGCAGGGCTGCTAATCGAAATTCGCTAGAATTTTGGTTAATTTCAGTTATGATTTTTTTAAAATAGCAATTTCGATTTTGATTATGGTTACTGAACTCAAAATCTTGACAGCTGATTACGATTTTGATTTCAATTATTAACCTTGTTAAATATACGATTAATTTCGGTTTTTCATACCTAGTTTTCGTATATTAGTTTCAGTTACGTTTATTAAATTTTCAGTTTTAAAATTTACGATTTTGATTTCAGTTTTTAGCGCTCCTCAAATTTCACCCGAATGGGTTTATTCCGAATTCCGACTTCCGAAAATATTTATTCCGAAATCCGAATTCCGAATTCCGAAAATATTTATTCCGAATTCCGAATTCCGAAAATAATTCCGAATTAGGTTCTCTGATAACGAAGACCGAATAATTTGTCACTAAATAATTAAATTATATCGTATTAAACTAATCGTAGCATGTATAATCCTTAAATTACCGTTAAATTTTGAAACTGAAATTAAAATATATTAAATTAAGCTAATGTTCACAATCACAGGTCTTATCACAGTTCGTAAACGATAATTTGATCACAGGTTTTCCATTTTAATGATATATCGTGAAAGATACATGCAAATAAAATTCAGTAAGGTTTCCGAGGTTTCATCGGGTTTTCTTTTCAGGCCTGAATTTTTGCGAGGTCGACCGCGCTTTTTAGGAGTATTTTCGACAGGGAGAAGTCCCTTCACTACAGTTTCCCGAGGATGATCACATGGCTGAATGGGACTCTCATAAAAGAAGTTGAAATTGCCGTTAGGAACGTAAAGAGGTTCCTCTTGATGCTTGTAATAAGAAGAAGAAGCTTGTAATAAGAAGAGGAAGAGGAAGAGGAAGAGGAAGAGGAAGAGGAAGAGGAAGAAGGAGCTTCCAGATGCAAGATGATCCCGTTGGTCTCATAATAATGATAATCCCGTTGCATCGCATACGTTGAAATGGTAGGACTTTCCAAAGTAAATAAACCCGGTGTTTATAAATCTTGGCGTCTCCAAATTTAATTCTTTGGAAAGTCCCCATAATGCAACGGATGCGATTTCAATCAACCGGAACTTTTTCGAACCACCGGGTTTATTTACTTTAGAAAGTCCTACCGTTTCAAGGTATGCGATGCCGACCAACCGGATCATCTTGCATCTTGGAAGCTCCTTCTTCCTCTTCCTCTTCCTCTTCCTCTTCCTCTTCTTATTACAAGCTTCTTCTTCTTATTACAAGCATCAAGAGGAACCTCTTTACGTTCCTAGCGGCAATTTCAACTTCTTTTATGAGAGTCCCATTCAGCCATGTGATCATCCTCGGGAAACTGTAGTGAAGGGACTTCTCCCTGTCGAAAATACTCCTAAAAAGCGCGGTCGACCTCGCAAAAATTCAGGCCTGAAAAGAAAACCCGATGAAACCTCGGAAACCTTACTGAATTTTATTTGCATGTATCTTTCACGATATATCATTAAAATGGAAAACCTGTGATCAAATTATCGTTTACGAACTGTGATAAGACCTGTGATTGTGAACATTAGCTTAATTTAATATATTTTAATTTCAGTTTCAAAATTTAACGGTAATTTAAGGATTATACATGCTACGATTAGTTTAATACGATATAATTTAATTATTTAGTGACAAATTATTCGATCTTCGTTATCAAAAAACCTAATTCGGAATTATTTTCGGAATTCGGAATTCGGAATAAATATTTTCGGAATTCGGAATTCGGATTTCGGAATAAATATTTTCGGAAATCGGAATTCGGAATAAACCTATTCGGGTGAAATTCGGTGAGCCAGTTTTTAGGTTGCATTAAAAATTTTATTTTAGTTTCAGTTACTGTTTTCCGTCGATTCTTTTGCTAATTTCGATTAAGGTTATGATTACGATTTTTAGCGATAATTTTGTTTTCTTTTTCATTCTTTGTTCTAAATTTTGAAAAAATGATCTCTTTTACATAAACAGTACCAGATGAAGCACAGAATAGCGAAAAATTTAATTCTTTTTAAGTCACAATTAAAAATTTAGGAACATGAAAAATTCATAACTGGCCGTAAATGACTTGCCGCCCCGAAATAAAACTTAAAAAACAACGTAAAAATGAATGACAATAGAAATTGACAATAAAAAAAACTTGACTCAACTAAAAGACCAGTACAGAGATCCATTGCATTTGAGATCGAATTTGAAACCGCGCACTCCAGGGATTCTTAAATTATTTTCGGTTTATTATTTTTTTACGGTTGTTTTTGATTATGATTTTTGTTAAAAGCGGTTTAAAATATTATTTTTAATTACGGTTTTTAGAAAATTCCTATTTCAATTTCGATTTTCGATTCTTTTACTTCGAATTCAATTTCGGTTATGATTTCGATTTCATTCCCGTTTCTTAGCCTCTAATTTCAGTTACGGTTATTCAATGATTACTATTCTTTTTCGATTGATTTCAGTTTCGGTTTTTTCGGAGTTAGAAATATTCGATTAATCGCTGTTTATGATTACGATTATGATTCGATTAACAGCCCTGAAAGAATCCCTGGAGTGCGCGGTTTCAAATTCGATCTCAAATGCAATGGATCTCTGTACTGGTCTTTTAGTTGAGTCAAGTTTTTTTTATTGTCAATTTCTATTGTCATTCATTTTTACGTTGTTTTTTAAGTTTTATTTCGGGGCGGCAAGTCATTTACGGCCAGTTATGAATTTTTCATGTTCCTAAATTTTTAATTGTGACTTAAAAAGAATTAAATTTTTCGCTATTCTGTGCTTCATCTGGTACTGTTTATGTAAAAGAGATCATTTTTTCAAAATTTAGAACAAAGAATGAAAAAGAAAACAAAATTATCGCCAAAAATCGTAATCATAACCTTAATCGAAATTAGCAAAAGAATCGACGGAAAACAGTAACTGAAACTAAAATAAAATTTTTAATGCAACCTAAAAACTGAAATCAAAATCGTAAATTTTAAAACTGAAAAGTTAATAAACGTAACTGAAACTAATATACGAAAACTAGGTATGAAAAACCGAAATTAATCGTATATTTAACAAGGTTAATAATTGAAATCAAAATCGTAATCAGCTGTCAAGATTTTGAGTTCAGTAACCATAATCAAAATCGAAATTGCTATTTTAAAAAAATCATAACTGAAATTAACCAAAATTCTAGCGAATTTCGATTAGCAGCCCTGATCGGAATCCGTGCTTTTTTTGAAAAAATAGGAATAGGAATCGGAATCGGCATCCAAAAAGATATTTTCAATTCAGATTGACTTGAAAAGCACTAAAATACCGTTATTTTACCGATTCGGCATCGTTAAAATATTTGTTAGTTGGAATCGGAATCGGAATCGGAATCGGGATCTAAAATTTTTTTCCACCTTGCAGAATCGGAATCTTACTCATAAGTGGTCAAGAATCTGCGGAACCGGAATCGGAAACTAAATAAAAAGGACACATTATTTCTTCAGGAGATTTGACATAATTAATATCTTGAGTAAAGCAAAAAAATATTTCGCAGTCTTTTAATTACGGAATTTTCTGATGTACAGAAGAAGCCATTTAAAACATTCGCTAACTTTTTTTAGCTTAAAATGAAACTAATCGAACCAATAAAAGATGGAAACTAATACCAAGTTTACTAAAATACAAAAATATTTCATTTAGTATAACAATGAAACTTTGGTTTTTTATTTCTATTCCAAAATTCACCTTGGTTCGAGTTCGAATTTGGTAACCCAATTATTTTTGTTTAAAGGTCAAAAATTCTACTTTGGTTTTCAAATTGGTACGATAATTAATTTTGTTAGACTGCTTTGCATACTTTTGGCTGCCTCTTCTCTTTTTCTGAAATTAAGGTCTTTCGGTGAAAATTACCCCGTAAGGTCGATTTTTTTTCTTGCATTAATTAATTAATTTTTATAAGGAAGGGGCGGAATGAAGGCGGGGGGGGGGGGGGGGGGTGGCGGCGTGATAAAGTGTTCGAGTTGGTACTTCAAATGTGACCTACAGTTTGAGTTCTAATCAAAAGCGTAAAAAACGGCGAACATTAAAAAAAAAAATGTTGCAAGTAATTTGGAACAGAGGGAGTAATGGACGGGCGTCATGTGTATGAAATTCCTTTTCCCCCTGATAATTTTTTGCCATAGGGATGGGAGATTCCTAAAGAAACAATCGACCGATCGAAGAAGATTCACGACACGAATCCTGCTGGGTCTCATCCCAGTACGTGACGTCATATGCCAAAGTCCGGTAATTTCCCTTTGCGCGGTTCAAGGAGTTATTAACAGGTCGGAGGAGGATTTAGGAACATTTTTTCTTGGGGAGTGCCTTAAGAGTATTTTCGGGTGGCGTCACACTCGCTGCCGCGCTAAAAAGAAAATGAATTCCTGTCGATGTACTTTAAAGCGGGTGATAAGTGGTCCGCCACTTCGTTACATTACACTGGCCAGTGATGGCTGAAGGAGCAAAACACAGGGCACTTGAGTCGCCGTAAGTCACTCACCTATCATAAATACACCTGTAGAGGTATGACTCTCTTTCCGTAATCGGAAATGGGATATTCTCTTATACGCCGGTAAAAAAAAAAAAAAAAAAATAAAATAAAATAAAATAAAAGAAAAATGATTTCACCCTTATTAAGTTTGGTTGGTTCTTTGTGAATGTGCTGCATTCAAGCGCATTTCTTATTAAAATAATCAGCAAAAGATCAAGACGGAATCAAAATGGCCGATGAGCTTGACCGTTGCCGTAGCCGTAAGGTGTATACTTTTTTAAAGGAATAGGCAACCCGCAATTCACGCAAAAAAAAGAAAAAATTTTTTTGAAAGATATTTTTTTTTTTTTAAAGACGGAAATTTTTTTTTTTCTTTAACTTCTTTTGGGACCGCACCAGATCCTCGACCACCTGTCTGGCAGAGGGTCGTACATAAATTACGTAAGCACATTTACGGGGAGAGGGGGTCCAAATTTGAAATCTTACTCATAAGCTAAGCATAGGCGAAATAGGATAAAGCGTGCAAAAAGGGCCTAACCCATGCTTACGTAATTTGTGCACGACCCCCAGACTGCAATCACGGGAATAAAATTTGGTCGACTCCATTTTTTTTAAATAAAAATAATAAAAAAATTAAAAAAAATCAGTCGATCAAATTAACTACCGGGGATCTCAATTGATGGACCTCAATTTATTTTTTTAATTTATTTTTTTAAAGTACAGCGAATGGAAAAGCTTTAAGTAAAAAAACGAAATATGTCAGGTACAAATTCTCTGTTGTATTTAAAATAATATCTATCATCGTCAATTAACGATACTTCATATTACAAAGTTACATAGCAACTTAAAAGAAGGTTATCCACGGGACCACTGTGCCCTGGGAACAAATAATTAAGAAATAAAAACTCGGATTTTATACCGCAGAATTTGGAAATGAGCAAAAAAAAATTCCAATTTCCTGCCCTCAATGCAGAACAATTATTGGGAATATTACCCAGATTTTTATTTCTTAATTATTTGTTCCCAGGGCACAGTGGTCCCGAGTTTTTCAAAACCAGACCGAATTAGTTTAGTCACAATCGAAATTACTAGTTTTCTCAAAATTGAAATGGCGGATGGCAAATGGTTGATCAAATTTTTAAAAAATGTTAAAAGACTAATCTAATTTTAGTAGCGACCACTAAGCAGGGATATCAAACTTTTTTTTCGTTTGGTTTTGATATCCTTCTTTTAAGTTAATATGACGCATCGTTAATTCACGATGATAGATATTATTTTAAATACAACAGAGAATTTATACCTGACATATTTCGTTTTTTTACTTAAAGCTTTTCCATTCGCTGTACTTTAAAAAAATAAATTAAAAAAATAAATTGAGGTCCATCAATTGAGATCCCCGGTAGTTAATTTGATCGACTGATATTTTTTAATTTTTTTATTATTTTTAAATTTAAAAAAAATGGAGTCGACCAAATTTTATTCCCGTGAATGCAGTCTGCCAGACAGGTGGTCGAGGATCTGGTGCGGACCCCTTCTTTTTACGTTTATTTTTTACTTTTTTTTTTTTTTTTTTTTTTTTTTGTTGGACGAAAAAAATATTTTTCTGAAATATTTTTTTAATTGATTTAAATCTATCGGGATTGGATCTATATTTCGAAAAAAGGAAAATATTAACAAAGGAAATCAGTTGAAAAGCTAAAGGCCGAATTACACACAGCTAGTGTACTAGCTCGTCTCCTATATTTAACTTAAGTACAAGCTACTCGCTCCTACTAGCTAGCGAGTAGCTTGTATTTAAGTTAAATATAGGAGACGAGCTAGTACACTAGCTGTGTGTAATTCGGCCTTAAATCGAAGTGGCGAAAGATTTCCTTTGTTAATATTTTCCTGCACACGATAATCATCGTGGCTTTTTCGAAATATAGATCCAATCCCGATAGATAAATCAATTAATTAAAAATAGGATCGATAAATCATTATAAAATATTTTTTTTTTCCAAAATTAATTTTAAATTTTTTTTATTTTCAATTTTTTTTTTTTTTTTAATTTTTCTAAATTTTAAATTTTTTTTTAAATTTTTTTTTTTAGAAGGTGACCCTAACGGGCTTCCGTATAAATTGGACTAAATGAACAAAAACAAGAACTTAAAAATTTTCAATAAAATTTTCACTACATTTTTAAACTTTGTCCTTTTTCCATTAGCCAAGAATATGAGCTAAAGCAATGTTTTAATATTAAAATGGATAACTTTGAAGGTCTTCAAAATTTTAATTGAACTTTTGACCTTTTTATAAAAACTTTTAAGTTGTTTTCGTGCCAGGAAAAAAGAAATTTTATTTTTATCAAAAAACTCGAATTTTTTGATTCAAGCAAAAAAAAAAAAAAAAAAAAAAAAAAAAACCTTAAAAATTATTTTATTGTTTAAATTAGCAATATTAGGTCAGTACTCCAAAGACTAGTCCTACGTAGGGATATGCCCCCACATCCCAGTCTGCTTTTTTAGTTTAAAATTCTTGGATTTTATTTTCTTAGCATTTAATAAAATCGCTTAAGCCCGGGCTTAATTTTTATTTATATCCAAATTTGGAACCCCCAAAATTTTTTTTTTTTAATTTTTTAAAGTTGCTTATACTTATGGAAAAAAGCCCGAGGAACACGAATTTCACTATCCCGATTTTTTCCAACCAACGCCTGAGTAGGGCTATAAGTAAATATTTTGCGCCAACGTTTTTTTGTGCCAGAAATTTGTTATTTTGCCAAAAAATGGCGACAACTCCTCGCCAATCAATTTTCGAGATTTTTTTACGGTCGGAAAATTCTACCCGTAATTTTTTTGAAAATCCAAATTTCCCGATTTATTGAACCCAGAATTTGCAGAATCCCGATTTAGGGCTCTGCAAATTTCGGGGTTCTAAATTTCAGGGGTTTGTCAGGGTCCCCTGTAATGCATTACAACATTTTTTTTTTTAGTTTTTTAGTTTTTTCCAGTCTTTTTTTTCTACCTTTGTGCGAAAAAAATTGACTTAAATTAATAAAGGAACTCGACCGCTGACACATGTATCCCCCCCCCCCTTCCCCTACTACGAAAAAAAATATAACAGAGCCCCAAAAATAACGTCAAACATCTTCAAAAATTTGGAACATGTTCGAAAACAAATGTAACCCCTTTCCTCCCGAAAAAATTTTGGAAACGTTTTGAACAAAAATTTTCGTACAATGCAACCAATGCCTAATCGATTTTGGTTTAAATCGGAACCAGAATCTGAAATTTTTCCACGTTTCGGCATTGGAATCGAAATCGGAATCTTACTTACAAATATTTAAGATTTTGATATTTAATATTCCGATATGAAAAGCAATGCAAAATTAAAATGCAATGCCGTGGCAAAAAAAAAAAAAAAAAAAAAAAAAAAAAAGTATGTTTAGGCTCTTAAGGTTTTTCATTTCGAATTCTAGGTGAGTCATTTATAATTCAGTCGTGCAGTCTGCAGCATCGCAAACTAGTTTACCTACATTTTCTTTTTGTTCCACGTTTTTTGGAAAAACTGTTTTTTAACAATGTAAGTAAAAGGGTAGTTTTTATATAGGTGTAGATTAAAAGGGTATTTTTTTTTTAAAAAAAAAATTTTATTTATTTTAATTTCCAACAAAACCGAAAAACTGCTTTAAGGCAGAGGGGTGTAATTCTCTCAGTTGAGCTTTATTTATATTAAATTTTATTACTATTATTGTTTTTTTAAAATTTATTTATGTTTAATTTCATTTATATTAAAAAAATTTTAATTTTTTCTTTACAGGAAGAAATCTCAAGTAACGCCGAAAAAAACCGGAACGAGCAATCAAAGTAGCTCTCAAGTAACGCCGAAAAAAACCGGAATCAGCAATCAAAGTAGCTCTCAAGTAGCTCGTCAGCTACCAAGTAGCTCCTCAAAGAAACCAAGCGGGAACACGCCCTTGAAAAATTCCCCAACGAAAAAAGTAAGTACGTAAGAAAAAAAAAATCATACACGTTCTACGGGTACTTGTTTAAAAAGGCCAAAAATTAAAAAAAAAAATAGTCCTATTATTTAAAATTTAACTTTTTTAAAAGTAAAGTACAAGAAATTTAAAGTTAAAATTTTAAAAAATTTTTAAAAAATTAGACGACAAGAACGAAAACATTTACTTTTCAAAAACTTAAAAAATGATATTTTGAAATTTTTTTTTTTTTTTTTTTTTTTTTTTTTTACTTTTGGCCTTTTTGACGTAGGACTACTTTTGCCGTTTTTTATAGTACTTTTTTTTTAATTTAAACTATTTTTTTTTTCAACTTTTGCCTTTTTTTTTATCAAAAATTTAACTTTTTCCGTGCAACTGCAATTTCATTTATTTTGGGCAACTAGGCTAACTGAATCAAATATTAGTTGCCAAATAAATAAATAAATTCAGTATTCTAGTTATGCCGCTTCTCCATTATGGCTCAAAATTAATTTTCTAGAATTAATTTTCAAAATTTCCGGAAGTACTGTGCTTTTGTTATTCTATGAATTTCTAACCCAAGATTTAAAAATGGAGTCGGCCATTTTTACTACATTGCATTTTTTGTATTCTTAAACCATGGTCGAAAATTCATAGAATAACTAAAGCACAGTACTTCCGGAAACTTCGAAAATTAATTCTAGAAAATTAATTTTGAGCCATAATGGAGAAGCAGCATTAGCCAAAAAAAAAAAATAAATAAATAAATAAATAAATAAATAAATAAAAACCGGCCAAGTTTTTTTTAACCAGTAATTGTTTGCCTTGGCTGCTTTTTGATATCAACACTTTTTATGAGCAAAATGTATTTGCAAAGCAGTAAAAAGAACTTGGTTGGTTTTTTACAAGGAATTGTTATATGGTGGGATAAATTTTATTTTATTATTAAAAAAGGTTAAAAGTTAAAAAAAGAAAAATAGTCAAAATATTATTTAAAATTTAACTTTTTTAAAATTTGAAAATATCTTGTAAATTATTGTAAAAAAGTCAAAAAGATATGATTCTTTCATTTTGAAATGCAATTTCTAACCTATTTTTGACAAAATTTATGGACGATCCAACAAAAAAAAATTGAATGGAATATGAGGGCATATCCTTAGGTAGGACTATGTCTGTGGGGTCTTAATATTGCTAAAATGATATCCCTGGGAAAACGTTGAAAATTTTTTGAAAAAAAAAAAGCCCTCTGGTCAATTATAATCTCTTAAGTCCTTGATTTTTGACATAAATTAATTAATAATTAAAATATAATTAATTAATTTTAATTATAGTCTATCTTTATATATACGAGCCTCTATGGGGGCCGCGTGCGGCCCCTTCGCGGCTCGATGAAAAATGGAAAGTAAAAAGTTGATACGCCGAAAATAGTATCATCATCAAAGAGAAAACATTATTATTTAAATATTTAATAATTAGAATTGAAATATTCTGCTATCTTTTGGTCAAGATCGTGCTTTTGGTTGATGGTATGTTGTCATGGTTACATTTAAAGAAAGTTTGTTTGTTTTTATTTACTGATCTGTAAGACTGAAGACTGAAGTAAGACTGAAACTGTCTGTCTTAAATTATTAAATAAATAAAAAAAAAAAAAAAAAAATTGCCATAAAAAACCAAAATTCACAAAAACTCTCCTAAAATAAAGTTTCCGCGTAAGACAGACAGACAGACAGACCGAAAATTCGAACCGATTTATTGATTTTTTATTTAAAAAAAAAAAAATTATACTGGGATATGGGAGCATATCCCTACGTAGGACTACATCTTAGGGGCACTGTCCTAATATTATTTTTTCATTTAAAAATTTTAGTAGTTAAAAGTAAAAATTTTAAGGCATTTTTTTTAGCTTGTTTTTGGTCAAAAAATTCGAATTCTTTGACAAAAATACCATTTTTTTTCCTGGTAAGAAAAAAACTTAAAATTTTTGATAAAAGAGGTCAAAAGTTGAAAAAAATTAGCAAAATTTTAATTAAAGTCTTAAAAGTTCAAATTTTAATATTAAAACATTTTTTAATGTTTCAATGTTCAGCTTTAGCTCATATTCTTGGCTAAAAGAAAAAGGACAAAATTAAAAAATGAAAAGGGTTTTCAAAAAGTCAGTCGGATTCAATCCGGATTGAATTTTACTTTCCGAACGACTATAGGGTTCGCAAGGTCAATCGGATTGGATATTTAACTAATTTTTTTTTCGCTAAAAAATCAATTTTTTGATGATAAATTAATAGCGAATTAATATCATGTTTAAAAGATTTTATATTTACTTTATAGCATATTATAATGGTTGAAAATTTTAAGTTTTTAAGCCCACAAACGACGGACTTAGAATTTTTTTGACTGTTTTATTTTTATCACTTTTTCAAGTAGAAGAACAAAAAATTTCAAAAAACGAAGGGCAGAACAGCCAAAGCTCTTGAATCGTAGATTACGATTTTGCTATATTCTTGCCCCAATTCCAGGTATAAGGTGCGAAAATTTCAAAAAACCTAAAAGTATAACTTCTAAAAAAAAAAATTCTTAAGAAACTTCGAAATTTTTCGAAAACGCGGCTTTGGTAGACCCCTGATCAAAAAACTAATCATTTTTTTTTCCCTTAAAGTTTTTCGGAAAGTAATCGGATAGAAGTCGGCGGTCGATCCTCCTCCTTTGCAGGACCGCTCTTTTTTAAATTTTAAAAACTTTTCAAACAATTTTTTTTCTATCGAATTCGAATCGGATGACTTTGATGAAAAAAATCGGATGATTTGATCAAAAAAAAAAAAAAAAAAAAGTCATACTGGGATATGGGGGCATTAGGGTGTCTCTTAAAAATGCAAATATGGAATTTAAGGGCTTTCGCCCCCCTAAAAATTTCTAAATAAATCAATAAAAACATGTCCCGAAGCCGGGCTTCGTAACTTGTTTCTAACCAGTGCCTGTAAGGCCTTGCTTTTTCCCATATAAAATGCATGAAGATTTTCACGACTATCCGATGTTATTTTTGAAATAAACAAAAAATGAAGGAAAAATTTTGAAAGTATGGTGGAACAATGTCTATGAGTAGGGCTTTCCATAGGACCTATCCCGGACTTCCTCCTCTGACTAATAAGGGGGTTCAAAGTTCAATTTTTCTTATTTTTAAGCAACTTTTAGCCCCATTACCTTCGTTATTTATTTATTTATTTATTTATTTTTTTTTTCTTTTTTGCTTGCTTTTGGTCGAAAAGTTCGAATTTTTTGAAAAAAATATAATTTTTTTCCTGGCACGAAATAAACTTAATTTTTGATAAAAAGCGTCAAAAGTTGAGAAAAATTAGGCAAAAAAATTAATGTCTTTTTATATTAAAGACATTTTAAACTTTAAAAAGTTAAAATTTTAATATTAAAACATTGCTTTAGCTCATATTCTTGGCTAAAGAACGGACAGCATTAAAAAATGTAGTGAACATTTTATTTAAAATTTATAAGTCTTGTTTTTCTTCATGTTTCTAATTTTAATATTAAAAAACTTTAATTGAAGAATTTATTTAAAATTCTCTTGAAGAGTTTATCTAAAATGTAATTGAAAAATTTACAAGCAATACCTATTAATGTTTTAAATGAAGTTTTTTTCAACTTTTGACCTTTTTCATCAAAAATTTAAAGCTTTTTTCGTGCTAGGAAAAAACATGACATTTTTACCAGAAATTTTAAGTTTTTTGTGTCAAGAATTAACCGAAATTTCCGTTACTTTTTATTAATTTTTTTGTTATTACTTTAAGTTGTATTTTTTTGTTTTATTTAAAGTTTTTTGTGCCAAAAAATTCGATTTTTTTGAGCAAAAACGCGCAAAAATTAATATTTCTTGTTAATTTTATTAATTTGGTGCGAACATCGCGGTCACAGAACACAGATCACAGATCACAGATCCTCGACAGACGGATTTCCCCAAGACCGAGCCCGATAACGTAGTCCTACGTTTAAAAAAAAAAAAATTGCTAAAAAATTGTTTGAGTTTTTGAAAAATCCTAACATCTAGAAATAAACTTTCTTCGTAAATAAATGAATATGCTAATAAAGTAAAATATGCTAAATTATAATTATGTTTTTTATCTCTTTTTTTTTACAGGAACCTCTCGATAGGACGACGCAAAATGAGCATCTTAAAAAGCTTCAAAACCTTGTAAATGATATATAAATTAATCCATTCTGGAGGAAATCACCAAATGCTTTTCTAAGCCCCGCAAAGTTTTATTTTCAATTTTTAAAAAGGGAATTAAAATCAAATAAAATAAAATGATTTTTTAAAATATTATTTTTCATTTTATTTTTAATTTATAACTTATAAAACTTATAGAACAAAAACAAAGGGACGAAGGTTGAAAAAGCTGACTTCAATTATTACTGGAGTTAAAAAATGGCAAAAAAAGGTTTATATTATAAAAAATTACCCGGATCAAACAATTTGGTTGTCTGACATAATTCCGAATCAATTAATTCCGACTAAATAATTCCGAATGCATTAATTCCGAAACAATAATTCCGATAAGTTAAAAATGCATTAAGTCCGGGAAAATATTTTAGAGGTGAATAATTCCGAAAATAACTATTTTATTCCGGAAATAATTATGTTATTCCGGAAAAGGGGAAAAAATTTTTTTGAAACGAGTGAAACGTAAAAATAATGCGTAGTACATTTGAAAAAACCGCGGAAACTATTGTCGCACAGTGGTTAAAAATGAAACTTTAGCTGGCCAAAATTAGAAATTTGGAGTAAATTCATTGAAAGTGATATTCCAGGGGTTTTTGAGGTCGTTGATTTCAAATCTGAAATCAGATTTTTAAAATTCAAGATGGCGGATCCAATATGGCGGCCAAGTAGCCGAGTTTTTTATTAAAGAGACAAAACTGGTGACCTGGGAATTTTTGGGGTCGCTGAATCCAAATCTGAAATCAGACTTTTGAAATTCAAGATTTCGGATCCAATATGGTGGCCAAGTACCTGAGTTTTCAGTGCATCAACATGTTCCAACTCATTCAGAAAGTTCATCCCTCGATTTCGAAATGAATCCTGTCTCAAAATCATCCCTCCAATTCTACTGAAGAATATATACTTAACGGTTACGAAAATGCTTTTGGATCATTGCCGTCGGAGTTATCATCCCGTTCTTATACTGCATTACCTCCGTCGCCTAATACATCCACTCAATCATTATTTCCGTAGCAAATTTTTAATTTAGATTCGGCTTCTAACTCAGCAACATCCACTCAATCGCCGTCGCAGAAAAAAAAAAAGAGGCCGCCCTCCTAAGGAAATCGCTGTTTCTCCCAAGAATCTGCGATAATTTTTAATTTTTAATATAAATCAGTCTTATTTTTATTGGAATACATTGTTTTTTTCGGAAAAAAATAATTATTTTCGGAATTATTTACCTAAAAGTATTTTCCCGGAATAAATGCATTTTTAACTCATCGGAATTATTGTTTCGGAATTAAAGCATTCGGAATTACCTAGTCGGAAGTAATCGATTCGGAATTATTACTAATAACCAAACAATTTTAATAGTAATTTTTCTTGCCAGCTTAAGAAACAGAAACTATATAGAGGGATTAGGAGCTTATAATAAACCCATGAAACAGAAATTAAGCGACAAAAGCCAAAAACTTCTATTTAGTAAAAGCTTTAAAAGAATATGTATGATCTCATATATATATATATATAATTGAAATTTATCTTGCTAGCTCGAGACGACGAAAAAAAGTCATCATAGGAAAGATTGGAAGAATTCGGGAATGATCGTAAAACAAGAGAATCAGAAAAATGTACGTTTTCCACTCAAACATTATGTCGGTTTGGTTTCTAAAGTTTTAAAAATCGTCTTGAACTCAAAACTTAAAAAGTAGAAACAAAAAATGATTTTTTTTTTTTTTTTTTTTTTTTTTTGGTGCAGTTTTTTTTTCTGTTTAGAAAAGTCTTGACTTTGGAAATGTCAGTAATCAAAATAATGATTCCTTTGCTGAGAGAGATTGTATTGTTAATCAGAGAGAAAGATGAGCCCCCAATTGGCTTAAAACCGGGCGAAGCACCGAAAGTACCACTTAATGATTTGCAAGACCTAATAAATTCTGCCACCGTGTATACTACGTTTATATATGTAAGATGTACAGTACATAGTATTTTACTTTGTCAGGTTTGACCTTCACCTTATGCCACACCTATATAAAAATCTTATGACTATAGGTGAGCTATTTAGCGACGGCGTAATTTCACGCCAAAAATGTTCGGCAAACATGTTTGGTAGAAAATGTTTGTCGAACATAAAAAATTTTCTAAACAAAAAAGAAAAAAAAACTTGCTTGTTGAGGATCTAGGGTAAGGGGACATTAGTATGCGTAAAAAAAAAAAAAGATCTACTCCAGATTTTCGCTCCCCGGGCAAATTGCGGTTCTTTACTATCCCCAGTATCTCCCCAATTTTTCTTTAAAAAACGTTTTTGGAGGAGTAAGTGCCGATAAACGATTTTTTAAGGGAAAAAATGGAAAAAATACGATCTAAAGCTAAGGTTTTCAAACTTTGTAAATTGTGGAAACTGAAAGAGAACAATTTGAAACTATGGCTCGAAGTTACTATTATATAGGTAGGGTATTCGAAAAACAAAAAACAAAAAAAAAAAAAAAAAAAGCCAGGTCTAAAGTGTTGCCTATGTATCATTTGGAGAAGCATTTATCCTGAAAAATTAAATAATTCAGTCACCCTTAGCGGGAAAGATTTGGTTTCGGTGAGGTGCTTAAAATTTATATAAAACTTGTAGAATTAAGGTTCCGTACCAAGAATTTTTTGCTTGACATTTAGCGATTTTCCCGGGTTTGCAAAAAGTCAATCGGATCCAATCGGATCGACTTTTTTTGAATCTGCTTCGAGTTTTTTATGTTCGCAAAGCCATCCTAGGCCTATTCGAATTCGATCAAAAAAAAAGTTTGAGAAGTTTTTAAAATTTAAAAAAGAGCGATCCTGCAAAGGAGGAGGATCCACCGCCGACTACAATCTGATTTATTACGGCGTGAATTCTTTATTTTAAATCATTGCGATGTCTGATCAATCACTTTATTTATTGTTAAAAGAATCCTCTTTTTTTCGGAACTATTTGTTCCTTCATTGCGTAAAAGAATTAAAAGTTTTTAAAGTTTTTAAAATTAACCGACAGCTTTCAATCCTTTCAAAATAATTCAAACAAATACTTGTCTGGAATCAAAAGATGCTACAAAGTAAAATATAAAATATTTTAGACATGATATTAATTCGCTATTAATTTATCATCAAAAAATCGATTTTTTAGCGAAAAAAAATTAATTAAATATCCAATCCGATTGAGTCTTAAGGGCAGTCTCCATTTGATAACGTTCACCGCATTCGCGTTATCCGCCTTCTCGATGAACGTATTCGCACCGGAAGTTTTGTGGATCTTTTACCACGATTTATTTGATCATCTTCTACTTTTTTTTATTTACAAACATTAAAAATGGCGGTTTGAAAGATGTTTTTACGGATTTAAAAAGAAAAATCTTAATTTGGGCATAGGGCAGGTAATAAATCCGTTCCAAAACAAATTCTGGGTAAGCCAATTTTGTATATACTTAATGAAATATACGGTACTCTTTTTATGCCACAAACGTTTACGGGAGTAAAACCTGCAAAGTACTTCCGGTGCGAATACGTTAATCGCGAAGACGGACAACGAGAGTGCCGTGAACGTTATCAAGTGGAGACTGCCCTTTATGTTAAAAAAAAAAGGAGGGGGAAAAAAAATTAGGACGAGTTTTTCTGCCTACAACTCACCTCAAGAAATAATTTTTTCATTAGAGCCCATGTTCCTTTCCGAAATAGGAGTAAAACAAAATTTTAGTCAAAAAATATGAACTTTTAAAGAAAAAAAATTTAAAATATTTTTCCTTGCAAAAAAACATAGCTAGATTTTTCCACCAATTTTTTTTTTTTTTTTTTTTTCATTTTTTTTAAGTAGGGCTTCTCAGCTTATTAAAAGAGTGACGGCATTTTAAAAGTAAAAAATTCTTGGTACGGAGCGTTTGTCAAGCAAAACAAAACAAAAAAAAAAAATTAAAACGAATAATTTTTAATGATAATTATCATAAGCCCGGCAAATCCAACTCACAACCTCTTGATGATGTTTGTGATCCTGATGACTCAAGTTATTTTCCATGTAATGATGTTGATTATGTTTATGACAGTGGGAACGGTTCTACTTCTCATAAGGGTGAGAATGCAGTTCCTGAATTGCATCCTGATGAAGGGTCCGATCAAGTTTCTACAGCTTCTACTGATGAATCACATAGCCGAAACCAACCAACAGATTCCAATTGCCAACCTGTTCATGATGTTACTGATTCTGATGATTCCAATTGTATAAAATGTGACAGTCTTGAAGATGAATTGGGAGTAGCTCTCATGGAGAATTTTTGGTTTTCAAGGTAAGATTTAATATAAATTGTAATTTAGTTAATTTTTATCATGAAAATAATTAATTTCCATAAGGTTGAAGGAAAAAGAGATTGCTTCAAAAAAGATTCTTTCCGAGCTAGATTTGAAAAATAAGGAGCTAGAAGTTAGAACTTCAGAACTAGAACTTTTGAAAAGTCAGTACGAAGACCTAAAAAAAGTGATGGTAAAATGCCGTGAGGAAAATCGGAAACTGCGCGAGAAGGCCGAAGAAAAGGACGCCGCACTAAACAGGTAATTTTAAAAAAATTTTTTCAGCCTTTAGCAATAAATATAAAAAATGCTATTTTAGAAATAATATAAAAATTGATAATTGTCCAACAGGTTCTTCACTAAATGTAACCTGGACAGAATATTGCATAAAAAGCAAACGCATTGGACTGCGGAGGATATTGCAGATGCCATCGCTGACCGGACTATGGGACCTAAACTTTACAGCTTCGGCTTCGGGAGAAAAAAAAATGGCCCTTACCGGCCTGCTCTACCCTACGAAGATGGTGTCTGCGGTTACAATTAAAATCCGGATTGGACGACGCTATTCTCAAGGTCATGAAGTCTTGGGGAGAGATGAAAGGGCTGACGGAAAAAGAACGGATGTGCGTTGTAACTTTCGACGAAATGGCAGTTGGCGATCAGGTTATGTTCGATCCATCGGAAAAAAGAATTGTGGGACCGCATACAAAAGTTCAAGTTCTGATGTGCCGGGGCTTGTTCTCGAATTGGAAGCAGCCAATATACTTTGACTATGACCAGGAAATGACTCCTGAGATTTATTTGCATGTGGTAAAAAAATTGTTTGAAGTCAATTTTGAGGTAATGTTTTGAAATTTCTATTTTTGGACGCCGCGAAATATTACAAAGGAATATTACAATTTTCAGGTGGTGGCTACAACGTGCGACATTGGCGGATCGAATAGGGGATTTTGGACGGACCTAGGGATCAACGTCCACAAAACTTTTATCAATCACCCAAGCGATCCTAACCGTAAAATATTTTTTTTGCCGATGTACCCCACCTCTTAAAACTTATCAGGAACCACTTCCTTGATCAAGGTTTTCGGTTCCCGGGTGAAAAATTAATTACGCGTCGGGGTTTCGATGAGATTCTAGATTCTGCCGTGACTTCCTCAGATGTTACCGTTGCATACAAACTTAACAAATACATGTTGGATATTTCTGGAACAGACAGGATGAGGGTAAAACCAGCCGCAAAACTTTTTTCCCCGACTAATGCAAACCTAGTTTCCTTTTTGGCTGCCAAAGGCTATCTGAAATATAATAATTCCATGTATCTCGGGGAATTTACACGTTTGGTTAACAAATGGTTCGATGTATTCAATAGTTTCCAGCGATATGGCACTCATGCAGGCATTTAACGCATACTGCGGTTCAGCAGAACAAAGGAAGATTTTAAATGACATGACTATGGTGATGATTCGTATGCGAGTCGAGGGGCATCAGTCGACAATCCCTTCCCAAAATGGCATTATCACAAGTAACCGATCACTAATCGGGCTTTACGACTATTTGAAAGCTGAAAAAGGCATTGAATATATCCTAACACGTAGGATGAACCAGAATTGCCTCGAGAACTTATTTGGGTATATTAGATCCATGGGCAGGTGCAATGATCATCCTACACCGGTGGAATTCAAGTACCGGTTACGGCTCTATCTGTTGAGCAAACAGGCGTCCGTCGTCTTCTCCCAGAACACAAATTGTGAACAGCGGGTGGAGGATGCCGAAGAGCTTATTATCTCATCTGAGATGATAAGCTCGACCTTTCCGAAAAATCCCCCCACACAAGATGAAATTTTGCATGGGGAGGAGTCCTCTCAGGACCCTTTTAAGGACTTGAATTCAGACTTCGACGAGCTTTTGAAAAATTTTGAAGAAAGCGAGGTAATTCATTAATATTGAACTAATGTAAAATTCCATTCCTAAATTTTAATAATTATTTTGCAGAAAATCGCTAAAGACGTCGAAGAAGAAGGACTTAGTTATGTCGCAGGATATGTGGCCTTCCGACTGATTAAAAAATATCCTTTTCTAGGCATAAGTACGAGAGACGCAAAGATTGAAACCGTCAGTCCCTGGATCTCTATCAACTCCACAGGAGGGTTATTACAACCTAGTGAGAGTTTGCTTAAAGCAGTTAAAGCGATGGAGGAAGTGTTTAGGCAAATACATGGAGTAGTAGGCTTTAATAGGTCGAAGGATATTCTGAAAAAAACCGTTGACTTAGTATTGAAAACCAAGCCTGAGACAAAGGAAATACCTAAAAAAGCGGTGGAACTTTACATTAAAACCAGAACGAATTTCAGAATCCGTCATTTCAATCAAAATCAGGCAAGCAGCGCTGTAACTTGTAATCTAAAATATTTCCCTCGCTGATTTTTCATTGGGGATTTTTTTTTAGTTACAAATACAGGAAAATAAATAAATAAATTTTTTATTTTTACAGGACTTAGTCCGCTGCAGGATTTCTAACACATTGTTCACTTTGCATGCTTCTATGCTTCATCTAGGGTAGCTTGAATCATATGAACTAATCTCTTTTTATCATTCAAACCATATACTAATATTTATCAATCATCTTCGGGTTTTGCTAGGATTTTCTGTATGCATGTATAGCTCTTTCTCATGGGACCAAGTAAAGTTAGTTTAATTTTTTATTTTTTCCCTCACAGTGGCGACAATCGTAATTCAACTGCTCATTTGGGTAAGACGTCTTCCACAGACTTCAAGAAAGTAGTATTTATGGAAAAAAAATCAGCAGCAAATATTCATTTTCTAGTCAATATCGTCAGTACTAAAACAATTTTTTTTTCCTTTTTTTAAAATTTTTTTCCCCTTTTTTTTTAAATTTTTTTCCTTCTTCTTTAAATCGAGGGGCCAGTTCATACCAGCATTCGCTTCAGGAATAAGGTAAAACACCGTTTATATGATATTTAGTCAAAATGATAAAACATGACAAACTGGGGTTGAATGACGAAGGTTTATGATTTTTAACTCCATTATTCCTTGTATATCTAATGGTAATATTTATTGCATTTTCAGAGAGAGCAAAAAATTTAAAGGAGGAAAAGAAAGAAAATGATTAAATTAACAAACGTTAAAAATTATCAATTGAGTAGCTCAGATACCTTGCCGGAAGAAGTTATAGCAAAACCAATAGGAAGAAATATGCAGGAGCCTGTGATACAAGATGAAACAGTGACGCAAAAGCAGCCCCCGCCGAAAACTCGGGAACGCAAAAGGAATAGTGAAAGCTTAACTGCAGAAAAGCAATATCAGCAGCCGAATCCTAGGGCAAGAAAAAAGAAGAGCGAAACCATTAATGCACAAAAAGATAATCAGCTACTGAATCCTAGGGGGAATAAAAGGAAGAGCGAAAACATACAAGCAGGAAAAGAAAATCAGCCTCCCATTGCTAAAAGTCATGAAATATCTCTTCAAATCGTGCAGCAAAAATAATAAAAATTGAAGCCATCAGCAGCAAAGAAAATGAGCCTATAATTAAAATTAAAATGCGCAAAAAACCAGAATCCAAATTAGAAAAAATTAGAGGCCAATTCGCAAAAGCTTTGAAAAAAAAGTAAATCAATTTCCTTATAAATTTCTCCTGACTCAAGTTCACTTTTCGAGTGTTTTTGGTGTATTCTTTCACTGAACATTTTTTCCCGGTGCCGTCTTTGACCCATATACCGATACGCCCTCCAACCGAGAGAATTACACCCCCCTTGCTCAAAAAAGCAGTTAGATTTGTTTGAAATTTATATAGAATTTTTTATCACTCCTGCTTAGGGAGATTTTAGCTTGGTTTTTGATAACAAATTTTTTGTTGTTTATTTGTAACAAATTTTTACGTAAAAAAAGGTTATTTAAAAAAAAAAAAAAATATGTCACTAAAAAGATTAATTATAAAAAAAATTTAGAAAGAAGTTTAATCAATTAAATGTTTTATTTGTGTACAAAAGTTTTTTTATATCGGAATAAAATCCACGGAATCCGTCAATTAGAAAAATTATTCATCATAATTAGCAATCATGTCTGTTGTCTATTGAAAGTCTCAAGTTTCAGGTATTGTCAGATCTATTTGGTTTCCTAATATACGAATCTATGGGGAAAAATGCCAGAAGATGCGAAAAAATAGATAAACATGTCTAAAGAGTAACAGCAAACAAGCCTTCAAATTAGCACAGTATTTGCCTTCTCAGACTTTTAAAAATAGATGTATTCTCATTAAAAAAAATTACAAGATGATTTTACCTGCCGTCTGCCGAGAAAAAAAATTACTTATGCTCAATGTATAGCTTACAACAAAACTATAAACCGTATGCAAGGGTGGGGAAGTAAAATGGAGTCGAGGTCTGGGAGTAGTGGGGGTAGGTTTAATTCCGCAACCTATTAACATGGATGCGTCCTAGATTACATGGGCTCTTATGGGCAATTCAAGTAAATTTCAATTTATTAAATAAACTAAACTCGGAAAATTATTTAACTGCACGGCATAGCATTAATAAAAAAATTTCAAGTTTAAATACGAGTAATTAGAATTTAAACACTTAAGCATCTGCTTGAAAAATTTTTTTTAAAGTTTTTCCCAATAAGAGTCAATGTAAGTTGGCCTCCAGTGAGATTGTTTGTCCTCCAGTGACGTCACGCTAAATAGTTCGTTATGGAATTAAACCAATCACTTCCCCTTAAAATGACGTCACATGCATACGGTTTATTATTTTCATGGTTAGGTACTTAGGTCAAGCATTTGATCAACTGGACCTGTAGCATGAAACGATGGAAGACTCGAAACGCTGAGCTGTAAATGAGGGGCACCTTCCATGAACAGGGCTGTGAATAAGCCCCGCAGAAGCCAATTATTTTATTACAATCTCAGTAATAGCCCATACGAAATCGTAATATAAAACGGAAAGAATGCTTTTTCATACGCTAAGTACAGAAACATGTTTTTTAAATTACATTTTTGAAACATTTCTGGCCACGTATCCCTTTTGATATGTTAATAATATATAACTGTGAGTTCGAGATTACAAACTAAAATGAAAAGGTATTCTGTATATAATGCCACCGCGCCATAGGAACAGTTTAAATCATAATTTTGTTCTTGCATTTGATATCCCTTTTTTACGATATCAGGAAAAAAGAATGTTTTTGCATTAAAGTTAAGAAAAATTCATTGACGTGGCTGGCATTATTCTGCAGGTAACGCTTTTTTTATAAAAATCGCATTTTTCGTCAAAAAAAAAAAAAAAAAAAATAAATAATTTTTTGAAAAAAAAAAAAAACCGCGTCTTCAAAAAAAAGGAAAATCACAAAGAACTGAAAAGCTAAAAACAAGCCTTTTATTCTAGGAGTAAACATAAAAGAACTAAAAAGCTAAAAACAAGCTTTTTTATTTTAGAATTAAAATAAAGAATTTTGCAATATTTGCACTAGTGAAAATATTCCGGAGAACTTAAAAGCTAAAAACAAGGAAATATTTTAATACAACAATAAGTTTACAATACGAAAATTAATCCCAATCTTAAAAAAAATTTGTATTTAAAAATTTTTTTTAAGATTGGGATTAATTTTCGTATTGTAAACTTATTGTTGTATTAAAATATTTCCTTGTTTTTAGCTTTTAAGTTCTCCGGAATATTTTCACTAGTGCAAATATTGCAAAATTCTTTATTTTAATTCTAAAATAAAAAAGCTTGTTTTTAGCTTTTTAGTTCTTTTATGTTTACTCCTAGAATAAAAGGCTTGTTTTTAGCTTTTCAGTTCTTTGTGATTTTCCTTTTTTTTGAAGACGCGGTTTTTTTTTTTTCAAAAAATTATTTATTTATAGCTTTTTAGTTGAAATTATCACCCAGTGCTTTTTATATTATGATTAACAGCCTTGAGAGGCTTGCTGATAAATTGCTAGGACCCTTTAGGTAATATTTTGCTAAGGGCGCTTTGCTAAGGTATCAGTAAAAATAATATTTTTTTAAAAAAATGATATCGGTAAACCGATCAAAGTGCTTTATCGACCATTTAAATAACTCTCAAAAATATGGTAAGTTTTTCGACCAGAGGTCCACCAAAGCCAGGTCAACCAAAGAGGCATATGCCTAAGGAATTCGAATTTTGGAAAAATTATTTCAGATTCGAAATCCTCTATCCAGAAAATATTTTCAAAATCGTTAGATTTTCGGTCCGGTTAGATTTTCCATCAGAGGTATTTCGGTTGGTCGTTTTCTCTGCCATAGCCCTTCCCCCCCCCCCCCATTTTTTTTATTTTTTTATTTTTTTTTTATCTAATCAAAGAGCTTGTCGCTTCGCTCCTTGTTCTTATCTAAATAGTCTTTTTCATTGCCACGGGCCCGAATATTCAAGTCTTCTTGCTTAATTTTTTTTCTCCAATTAGTAAGCTCGTCGCTCCGCTTCTGGCCATATCTCGGTTTGCCCTTTGCCCTGGCATGGTTTCTACACCTCAAGCCACTCCGGCTAACTTCTTCTACTTCACTCGTCAACTGGCTCGTCACTTCCCTCCATTCGTTCATCTTCAATCCTCCCCCCCCAGGGTTGGACCTACAGACCTCCTTTCCTTATTATTATTATTTTATTATTATTACCTTTTTTTCGCTCCTCGTTGTCACTTTGCACATTCCCCCCAGCGGTTTCAGTTCAGAACCTTCTCATTTCCACGCGGCCTTGGCCTTCCTTACTTAAAATATACATCCCATTTAAGGGGTCAGTAGGTATAATGTTCACTTTTTGGTAAGATCAGATACTTTTTAAATTTTTGAGCAGCATTAAAAATAGTTTTGGTCAGTACACACAAGTAACTATGGTCACTAGAATACTGAACATTTTATTTGTTTACTGCCCATTTATTTTTCAGATTGACCATTCGATAAACCCACTGACTAGAAACCGTATTAAAATACCGCCTGAATAATTTGAAGCGCTAAAATATTTTTCTGCCTCTCCCTCTTTTGGATTATTTTTCCTACTCTTCTATTTAAATGTATCCGCTAGATAAGAATACTGTATATTAAATTTAAATAAGTAAGAAAAACTGTGAAACTATTTTCCCTATGCAAAATATTACGAAGACTTCTTAACCTTTTGCCGGCCAAATTTTAAAATTTTGCAAAATATCCCATTCCTCCGAAATATGTAATATTTTTGTGTATTATATCTATAAAGGTAAAGCACTAGGCCAAAGAGACATTAAAAAAAAAAAAAAAAAAAAAAAAAGTGGTGCGCCAGATATTTCTCAGTTATGCAATCAGTGATGCAAACTCCATTTTAATTTTTTTAATCCTTTTTCCGAAAATTTTAAAAATATTATTTGTATGAATTAAGGGGTTTTAGAAGTCGCTGATTCCGAACCTAAAATTAGTTTTTGCAGGTGGCACTGGTGGTCCCCCAGAAAACAAACTTTTTTTAAATTACCGAAAAAATAACATATGGATATCTATTTATGTTTTCCGGCACCCTGATTTTAAATCTAACATCGGATTTTGCTTGGTGGCACGTGCGACTCCTCCAGAAAATCAACTTGTTTTAAATTAACTGTCTTCTGGAAAATTAACTTGCCTTTATTTTTCAAAAACCTATTATTTTTCGAGTAATAATAATTCAGAAAACTAAAAATTATTAAAGTTAATAGTCCGCCGTTTTTAATTTAAATTTTTTCGAAATTTGGACTTCTGATTTAGAATTAGCAGTTTTAAAAACCCCCCAAAATATTTTTTTTTTATTATTTTTAAACGTATAAACGCTTCTACACAAAAAAAAGCTGTTTTGTCCTTAAGTTAAACATAGGTGAGGATTTCTTGTTAAATAATGCATAATTGGCTGTCCATCCGTTATTTACTTGCATTTTTAAGTTCATAAGAATAATTCGAATTTTTTAAGAAAATTAAAGCTTCGCAGGGTTGTAAAAGCTGATGGGTATATATATGGATCCATGGGCGGCAAAGTATTAAATGACGTTCCCAACAAAGCGGCCGCCCGTGACAAGTTCAGATTTGAACACGGCAGAGGATTGCGGCAATAGCTCATTTAAATGCTTTTGGAAAAAGAATACCCCCGGCTAAAATAATCTATCGAAACATGTTTTAAAAAAAGAAAAATTGCATATAAGAATGGGGGAACATTATTTTCTAGTCCCCGAACCAAAAAATTATTTTTAAACCCTTGAAAATGCGAAAAGAATCAAGGCCATTTTAGAACTTCTTTTTTTTTTTACACCCGAAGATAAAGACTTTTTTTTTTCAATCGGCAATTTCTCACGGAAAAAATGCTCGGAAAAAATCGGGGTTTGGCTTAAAATGATCGAGAAATCAAGGACAACATTATTTTTCAAACAGATATCCAAAATTTCAAACCTGGACCCAGAAACAAACGTGAAAAGATCGGGGAAGCGGGAATAATTTTACAAGCGGGTACCATTTCTCACTGTGACGTTGAGAGTCAAAGAAGAAGTAAGATAAGAAAACACCCTTCCCCTTTTTAATAATTGCCAAACACAGGTTTTCTTACGTTGCGAGTCACGTTAAGATAACATTGTTAAGCAATGGCGTGTATTTTTTATTAAAACGCCGATTAAAATTAATTATTTGGGGGGTTAGGACTTGAATTTTTTCAATTTTTTTTTACGAAGGTACCCCGGCGAATTTTTATCTTTCATTTGCCGTAATTTCCATATCATAAAACCTTATAGTTTTTGAGATATTCGGGAAGGACGAAAAGTGCGAACATATCCGTAAATAAATAAATATAGCCGGTTCAAAAGCCTGTCCACATTAATTGCATAACGCTTCTTTTTTTTTTGGAAGACGCGTAAAAAAAAAAAACACTCTTATTGCTTGAGTCATGAGCAAAACGGTTAATTATTTTCTATTTTTGTTTCCTATAGACAGTATGGTTGTGACGTCATTTTAAGGGGAAATGGTTGGTCCAATTCCATAACGAACTATTTAGCGTGACGTCACTGAACGACAAACACATTCAGTTTTTATGGCAGAAACTTTAAAAATTTCTTTCAAGCGGATGCTTAAAAATTAAATAAAATTATAATTACTCGCATTTAAACTTGTAATTTTTTATTTATGCTATGCCGTGTAATTAAATAATATTCCGAGTTTAATTTATTCCATAAATTCATATTATTGAAATTTTCATAAGAGCTCATGTAATCCAAAACGCATCTGTTAACAGGTTGCGGAATTAATCCTATCCCCACTTCTGGTCACCATTTACTTCCCCAACGTGGATACAGTTTATTCGAATAGTGCATGCGCACAATGAACTACCCTTAGGTCATAGTGGTTCAGGATTACCAGATGCACAACAAAGATGTACCATTATTGAAGAAAAGGCCTCTATGATTAGCTTATGGGGTACCACAATTGAATCCGTGATGGTGGTACTCTCTACCACGGAAAAAAACACTTCCCAATATTTAGCTTATGGGCGTACCAAGGTACCAAGGGCGTTTTAAGATTGAGATGAACCACACTTGTAATTTTAGACCTGGCAACCCTGCAAGTTGTTTTAGGGCAGTTCATTCTCTGCATTGGTGTTGTTAGTGCATGTATTCATTTTTTTGGCGTTAAACAAAGCTCTGTTTCCGGGATTCAAATTTTTCGAAATAAAGTTGAAACTAAAAAAGGTATGGTATTAAAAGCAGAACCATAGGTCTATCCCAAAAAGTAATCTGTTTCTTAGGGTCTAAAAATGATTCAATACCTGGAACTTCCCTGATTTTGTTCCTGAAAATCATTTGAACTTCTCAAAGTAGAGTGTCATTTCCAAATGGTTAAAACATTGAGAAATATACGGTACTTATAATTTTTATTTCTTTTTTTCAGAACATTATTTTGTTAACTTATGGATCTCAAGCTAGACATAAATCTCAAACGTATGGCTTTCGTCTCATTGGCTTCAGCAGCTTACAATCATCCTATTATTCAGCCAAAAATCCAAACTTATTTTTGCTCCAAACGGAAAAAGGGGAAATTAAAATCGTGGTATCGCATCATCGAATTAGCAACAGAAAAAATTAATTTGGATTTGTTGCCATCAGACGCTTTACAAGCAGAACTAGTGGATGTCATATATACTTTAGGCTTAAAAATATGCGACTGGCATCGGTTTTTAAAAGAAAGCCACATTTTCGAGGACGTCGATCGAGAAAAGTTTTACGATTTATATGCCAAAAATATTTTCTGGACTAATGACGGTTTCGTGAATCACGAACAGATTATAAAATCGTGGCTAAACAACCCTAAGGTTAATTTGTTGAAGGTTTTCAAATTATCATGTTGCTTTTGTTCGGTTGCCAACATTACAGCACTCTGGGAGAAAGTTTCAAAGAATTTTGTAAACTTGGATTACAAGGAACTGTACAAAAAATACGGATCGCATTTAATTGCTTACTGGAGCAAATTCCAGCAGAAAGATCTAGAAAATGTCATGGAAAATATTCTTCAAAACGACCCTGAAGAGCGTTATGATGCATGGGAGTCATTAGACACAAATATGTTTTTCGTATCTGCTTTTAAGGGATATCCCACAGCTTGCAAATTCTTTTGGGGAAAAATGAGCAAGGAAGAGAGAAGGCGTAGCATCATTTTTGGACTAAATGAGGCACTTGTGAAATATAACCGTTTAAATCGTTCGAGATTTTACCGCAGAGAAAGGTAATTTTAATATTTAAAATTTTTGTATAAAATTCTGGAATTTTGAAATTGAAGACATGAGTGGAGTTTCTTCGGACACGTTTCGGGCGTCGTTTTGGTTCTCATAGTAAAACAATATGTGAATAATTGTATTAAAACAAAACAAGCAACGCAAAATTAGGCACCTATTGGGGCCTAAAAACAATCGTTTTTAAATTTTTTATAAAATCTGTCTCAAACATTATTATTATCCCAGTTTTTTGAATCCACTTTTCTTTCCACCTACTTTATTTCTGAATTACAATGAAACACACTTTACTTCAAGCTAGGCGAGACAGAAGGCCGAGCGAAACATTTTAAAAATTTCCAGAAAAGGTATAGACTAATTTTTTTAGGAATTTAAGCATCATTTTCTGATTTAATAAAATAATCCAGCCATACCAATTAAAGGGAAGAAAAATAGGGACTTTTCCAAAAAAAAAGCGACTTCGGTCTGACGCTTGCATATAGGAACGTTTTCAATTGTATCTGAAGAACTTTTTATCCATTCTCGGATTAATCCGCAAATGGACACAAAATACTTTAACTTTTTTAGAGTTACAATGTTGCTGAAATCTGATTTCTTTTTAAAAAATTTCTTTTACAGGTATATGGAAATTATTAGGTTTTTAACAACATTCTTGTCGGAAGAAACTGAAAGAGAATATTTTGTGGATCATCCTACCTTCAATACTCATGTAAACGTTAGTATTTGGATTTTCATTGCTCTTGGATACAACTGGCCGATGCAAGCATTATCCGGGAAAATCATCAACAAATACGGGCATCTCTTCGGGTTTAAAGAGTACAAAACCGCTCTGAGAATGGAAATACATCATTTTATGGAGACTAAACTTGGCAGAAGCTTTCCTTTTTTCCGTAAATACAACATTTATCGGCAAATATTTGTTCTTCTCCGGTCAAAAAGGCTGCTTTTGGGTGAAAGTGAGCTAAACTTCGATTACCACTTTGTAAATGTTCTACTAAAAATGAAGGATGTACGAACTGCTAATTGGGTTGTCAAAAATTGCAAAACCGCTCTCAACGAAGACAACTTATCTGCCATCTCTGCAATGTGCAAAAAATTTATATCTTGGACTCAAAAAAATGAAAATCATTTGTTGCTGGAATTTACAGACGACGATTCAATTTGGGGCCTTCCTTTTGAGGTCAAAAATAAAATAAGATCGTTGTACGAAGCGATTTTTAGCGACGATTTCGATTCGGCGATTAATTCCCTTTCAGAGGAAGAAAAGAAATCCTTGAAAGGTAAAATCAATCCCGATTACCCGTGTTTTTACTGGATAGTCAAAAATAAGTTACGCTCCGTCGATGATTTTCTGGAATGGATATTCGATGGAGACCAAGAAAAAATTCAAAATTATAAATCCACTTACAAGAACGAAAAGCTATTCACAAAATGTTACATATTCCAATTGTGGAGGAAATCTTCCGACGGAAATTTCGAAACCGTTAAGAAAGCCACGGATGATTTTATTCGGTGGTTTTGTTCATCCGAAGATGTCGCTTCTTACAAGAGGAGCAGAATAACAGAGTATGAAAATTTCATATTAAAAGAGCTTTTCGAAAAATCCCATAGATTCGACACAATCCCTCAATTTTTGAAATTTTTCGGACATGAAAATCCGGTTGAATATAGCAGAACGTTAGTGGACGAATCCGCTTTAAGCCGAAAATTTGAAAATTGTATGAAAAAAAATATGGTTAACGAAGCGATTGATTTACTCAGATGGAGGTTTGATTCGGAAAAAGAAAGAGAATCCTTTATCCGGGACTTCGTCTCCACTAGCAAAGGTGCAAAATGTTGTAAGTTGTTCATTGGGAAATATTGCGGTTCGAATCGAGAAACTGAGTACAGGAAGTTTATGGAATTTTTTATACATCCCGCGAACGATTTTGAAAATTTGAAATGTGAACTTGAAAAATGGTGTGAAGTGTACCGTGAAAATTTTGAGGAAGTGGTCGATAGCGATCAGGAAGAGAGACTCCATTTAGAGAAGTTTAATTCTTGTATCAGCGATGACTCTGATGATGAGGATGAAAAATTTGACCGTTGCTACGATGAAGAAAATAATAAACTGTTTTTAAATTTATTAAACTCTTTTGGGGAAGAAAACTGAATAATTAAAAAAGTGATAAATCAATTTCTGTGATAAATGCTGTCTCCATAAGCATTGCAATCAATTACTCCAGTGGAGACATAGCACGAAAAGTTAATTTGCATTTTCTTCAGGTGCCGGTATGGCATGGGGTTCACGAAGGTGAACCTGGGTTTTTTGCCTCGGAAAAAACGATACTTGAACCAAACCTTTTAGAAAGTTTTAATTAAATAACGGAACAAGTTAAAAATGATAAGAAGGGTTTAAAACCATAGAGATCCTTTTCTGATTATGATTTTACTGTAGGAATTGAGAAAGGTGACATGTCCGCATGTTTTTCGTAAAACATTCAGGTTTCAAATGGCCAATTCATACAATTGAGGGGAAAAATAAATAAATAAATAAATAGATAATAAATAAACAAGAAAAGGAATATTTATCCATCAGGCTTATTCACTCAAATGATTAAATTATTTTAATTTTAAGTAAATAAGAAACGAAAAATGAAAAAAAAAAGAAAAGATACTTTGGAGCCTTTAACCTTCTGATGGTTTATTTTTACATGGGGTCATTGTCTTCAAACACCTGAGAAATATTTGTCTTGGGTAAATCTGCCGTATAAAAGACGAAATTCCAGCCAGGACATTTAAAATTAAGTTTTAAAATATTTTCAGGCTTTTGGAATTTTTGTTGGACAAATTTGCAGGCTCTTGAAATTTTTTAGGGCAGTATTGGAATTTTTGCCATTAAGAATTTCTAGCCTAGGAGATTCTTTTAAAGACAGTTTTAATCCCTGGGAAAGTTTTGTAGAAAATTTACAGCTTTAAGATATCATTTAAGAAAATTTCTTGCCGTGAAAAATTCCTTTGAGTACACTGCCAGCATTATGGAGTTTCTTTAAAACATCTTAAGTTTTATAAAATTTTTACAAAATCCTAATCTTTGCAAATTAATTAAAAAAAAAAAACAGTTTCACTTGGTCGTTAAATTGCTTTTTTTTTTAATTTCTATTACAGTCGCATAAAAATAAATCAGCAATTACTATCTCAAAAAAGCATGTGTATTATTCCACGCGGATAGTTACTAGCCGATTTCAAATAAAACTCGCTCAGTTTGTAAAATCTACTAGTTGGCTTGTACTCGCTAACTAGCAGGCTAGTTTATTCTCTTTTTTAATTACACAAGATAGTAAAAACTGTTTTTAAAATCAAACTCGCTCTGGAAAAATCTTCAACTAGTTAGCTTTTACTAGCGTTAGTCGAGATAGTTTATTCGCTTTCCTAATTACACGGGACAGTAAAAGAAGCTCCTCACTGGATTGTTAGCGAGTAGCGAGTAAAAGCGGGAAAACTATCCCAATGTAATTGGGCCTTAAGCATAAAATCCAATATCAAAATAATCAATTTAAAATGGCTCCACCATGTTGGATTTTAATTGAATCAAAATTCTGACTTAATATCTGAAATAAGCATTACATTTACCATTACATGGAAAATTTCAGACAGTTTAGACGAAAAATGACTAAAATTTGATCATTTGAGTCAATAATATGCCTTTCACAGAGTAAAGGTTGCCAAAAATTTTTATTTCTTTCTTTTTTTTAAAAAACTGAAAAAGAAAAATTCTTCAAAAAATATACGAAAGAAGTTAAAAATAATACCAGACTTAATGACGATATGGTAAGAGAAACAGTGACTACAATTTTCAAATTTGAAATATTCCATGGAAATTTAAAATCAATTTCCTGGGATTTATCAAACTATCAATTCTCATAAAATAAAATAAAAATAAAGTCAGTTTAAAGCATTGAAGAGCTCGTACCCTGGGGAGTAATCTCAAAAATTCAGTTTAGAATTTTTTTTTTTTTTTTTATTGTAAGTTAATACAATGAAATACAAATGCAATATAGACCCCCTGGTCAATATTATATTGAGTGTAGGGGCAGTCTAGACTTAATAAAAAAATTATGAAATTTTAGAATTGATAATTTGATAAATCCCAGGAAATTTATTTTAAATTTCCATGGAATATTTCAAATTTATGCCATGGCTTGCTATACCCCTCAAGCCTGAGCACTGAAATCGGCTACAGTAATAGTCATCACCCATTTCTTCAGAATACACATAAAAAAAAAAGTCCAACGGAAAGTTAAAATTAAATTATAAAACAAAGCGCACAATTTAAGAATTCAAATTCTTTTGTTAATTTTTGCGCGAAACACAAGTACGCCATTTCCGGTCGAACGATTGGTCGTCTTGTGTACCGCGGGCTGCATCTACGCCTGTGTTATCCTGTTTGTAAACAAACTAGAATTACCTAACCGAAAACATTCCAAAAAATGCCTGTTGAATTTTTATTAGTCTATTGTGAAAGTAAAAGGCAAAGATGAAACCCAAGGAGGTAAAACCGGGCTGCAGCAACTGTATAAAAAAATGCCCGGAAAAAATCACGGAAGAAAGACGTGTAGCAATAAACAACGAATTTTGGAAGTTAAAAGATAAGGATAGGGAAACATTCGTAAGAAGATATACGTCTTCGGCGCAGGTTGCCTTAAAAATAGGAAATCAAAAAAGGAAAACATCAATTTGCTTTTACTTAAAGAACAATGAAGGACAGTTAAAACTAGTGTGCCCACATTTTTTTCAACTACGCTTGGCTTTGAAAACAGTGACCAGTCTTATAAAGGAAGCACTGACAAATAAGTCCTCAGACAATCCTACAAAACATGTGAACCAGAGGAAAATTCCACTTAAGAAAACTGATGGCTTGTCAATTAAGAAAGCTATTTCATCTGTTCAAGAAAAAAATAAGAGCGACAAGGCAAAGATGATTTTTAAATAAGAGCGACAAGACCTAAAAATTTTTTTTGTATCATAGGCAGGGGTGACTGCCATATTTTTAACATACGTTGAGACAACTTATTTTTAGTGATGGACGACAAGCGAGAGCAAGACAATCCAAGACAAGTCCTCGGTCAAGCTCTTGTCTTGTTTACATAAGCGAACTGTTATGTAAACAATACAAACAATTGAAAAACGCAAGAGTCTTGTCCAAGCTCTTGTCTTGTCGTCCATCACTACTTATTTTGCCCTACTGGTAGTAAGTCACCCCAGTCTCTGATACTGAATTTTTAAAAAAATTCTGAAAAAAATTTAATAAATCAAAATTGATTTGCTAGGTGAAAAGAAAAGCAGTAAGGCATCAGAAGAAAAAATGGAGAAAAATTGTGTAAAACCTGGTTGTTCAAACTGCAGGAGAATGTGTTCAACCCTTATTCCTGAAAAGAGACGAATAGCTATAAACAGACAATACTGGAACTTGAATTCAGTCGAAAGGAAGAAATTTATAAGGAGTCACATGAGTTCGGACCCAGTTGGCAGGAGAACTGCAGTGGCTGCATATCCTATTAAAAGAACTATATCCAATAGTTTTTTTCTTAAAGACAGCCAAGGAGAGTTGAAACCAATGTGCCGATCATTTTTCTTAACGACGTTAGGTTATAATGAAACCAACGACAGCGTCATAAGAACTTTGGTGAAGAATAGATTCTCGGAAAACCCAACTTCACATCAAAATAAGGGAGAGTACCAGTTAATAAAATTGATGATGAATTAATCCAAAATCATGTTTCAATGTATGAAGCGACAGAAAATCAAAGCCAGAAATCAGAACCCCTTAATCTTGCAATGCTTCATCGAGACTTTTTGGTAAGTATAATAGCAGACATAAAAGGGGTCATCCTAAGAGGGAGCTCTAATGGTCTTGTTTAGTATGGCCCACAAGGAAAATACATTGGTAAAAAAAAAAAAAATTACAGGGGGTTCCAACCTTCTCTTAGGTCTATGCCCCCAAGTACAGGGCTGGTTAATGAATTTTCTGTGAAAATTTTTAGTGTTGAATAAGCCTCCAGCATTTTAAACAAATGATGCCCATAGCCTATGAGTCTGGTAAGTTATTAATTTTTTTTCAGTCCAGAAACCCGACTGTCAAATGTACCTACGAAAAGTATCGTCAAGTAGCCCGGGACATGGTTGGTTCGACCCCAAAGTTACCAACAGTAAAATCCGAACCAAGTGAGGACTTTCGGTAATACAACGAATTTTTAGTGATTTAAAAACAATATCGAAGAGTATAAAGTTCACTGTAAATAAGTTCTTATTTTGTCAATATCTCTACTATGGAATTTAGCTTAAGTTTTTCACGGTCATATCATTACAAGATATACTGTATTTTTCGTTCAACTTTGATATTAAAATTATTATATTGTTTTATTAATTAATTTTTTTAATAACTTATTTTTAATCTCATACAGCATTTTACTTTTATTAGATGTCCTTAATACTGAACTTTATAACCCATATAACCTCCTCATAAGCGAAGCAAAAAATTTTCCTGCCCAAAGAAAACTAAGTAACAACTTGCGGGTTCGTTTTAGGATACTTTTTGCAGCCCTTGTGTTGTAAGCAACAGAAAACAAGGAAACCAGAATGAGTCCAAAAAAAATTTAAAACACTCACCAAGCTTAGCGATCCCTGATGCGTGGCCACAGTACATTTTTAAGGTATGCAAAGGCCTGTAGTGAGTGTGTTATAAATTGAAATGAATATTTGGAAGACTGCTTTGTCAGGGGTTGCAGCATTTACGAAATATTCCCGGAGAAGTAAAAATCTACTTAATTACAACTAACAAAAAAGATATTTAAACGAAGACAGCACTTTAAATCCCTATACTAACAAACCGAACCGAACCGAGGTCCGCGCAGCGTACACGGCCCACGAAACGAGATTTGAACGGTCGCGGAAAAACGAACCGAAAGCAACCCCCGAAAATGTCTGAAGAGCAGCACTTTAACCATCTGCAAAAAAAAAAAAAAATGCTTAAAAATAGATTAATGAAGGTATTAAAAACAATTTCTAGATAGAACCTGAAGGTAATTGAGATAATATACTCGAATCTTTTTTCATAAAGTTTAAAATCAAAGCTACCTCGCCCTAGATATTCGTTTAGTAAAAGCTTTTGAAAAAAATTACCTGAAGTCGCGTAATAATCGTTTTTAGCTTAAATAATTTTCTTTTTCACCCCAAGATCTGAATGGTTAGGATGCCTTTAAACTTACAAAAACTGAAAACTTTTTTTTCTTTAAATAAACGATAGGTTCATTTAATTCTAGAAGTTTTACCTGTAAATTAACAGCAGGACAATCGGCGATTTGGTAAACAACTGATGTTGCTTCCATTCGGTCAATAACGTTTCCCTCAGGCCCACAAGAACCAAATATCATTTGATGAGAATGGACTGTCGGTCTTGGAAGTGTTCATGGCACAGTTCAGAAGAAGCTCTAGTAGTGGGTAATTTCATCACTAGTACAAGAAAGCTATTGCTGTTGCAAAATATAAAAAAAAAAAATTAGTTAATTAATATGGTGCTATGTTAAAGTTAAAAGCCTACGTATTCATTTACTAAACACATTATGAAAGATTAAAAATTTCGGATGCCATAAGAACGACTTCGCTCATATCAGCAATTTTGACTAAGGAAAGGGAGTTGGTTGCTTTTTCGGCTCCTCTCAAATAAACCTGAAATAAGAAACAATCATTAATTAATTATACACATTTTAAAATTCTATTGAAAAACTTATGACCATAGTAGCTTATTCGACACTGATGATATGCAAAAAACCTTAAAAAAAAAAAAAAAAAAAAAAAAAAAAACAATCTCAGAGTTTTTAAATTTAAAAAAAATTTCTTATTTAATTGCAGCGATGCATCTGAAGGGAGAAAATTTTATTTCTCTCAGAACTTTTATTTCGATTGCAGGATTTGTCTTCCTTCTACCAGTGAACCGAACTGTAAAGCAAAATGAAAACAATTTGGCTGTAATAGAAAGAATGCCCACCAATTCTCGATTCTCCATAGCCACCCAGCATTAAAACAATTAAATCTCGAAAAAAAGAAAAAAAAATTATTTTAATAATCACTGAAGGTGATACGAACATTAATGGTGCCTATAGAAGAGAAGAAAGTTTTTAAATATGGGAAGGGGCTCAAAATTATTATTCATCAATAGCATGTACATACAGTTGGAACAACGGATAAAATCAAAATGGTGTATTTTGCAGTTACACTGAAAAAAATATAGCAATTTTAAAAGAACAGAGAATATGTATACGATAAGCTAAGACCAAGGATAACAAGGATTTCAATTCCAGACATTTTCTTAAGCTTGTCAACCATATCGTAATAACAAATTTGAAATCTCTCGGCCTGGACCAATAGAACTTTGCGTCCAAATTTTTACAACATATTAGGGAATCTTTTTGTTTCTCTTAAATGTCATGTAAATTTTTTCATACTTATGTTTTTCAAAATTTTCTCCAATTATAATTCATTAATTTCGGAAAAGCACCTTAGGATGTCAAAAAAAATTAGCAGTCCTCAACCAGGAGCTATAAGGACCGCGGAAACACGCAAAAATCATAAAAATTATTTTAAGAGAGTAAAAGTCATGAAAATTAGAATAAAAGTTTAATTTTGACCATCATAGATCAATTTTTACTTCTAGTTATTTTATTACCAAGGCATTTCAACAGAACCTTTTTTATTATGCCAAGGGAATAAAGTCTCCGGGAGCTTTGCAACACCATTTTTGGGCACTCCTTATTCATGTAAAACCTTCCCATGTAGCTTGCACTAGACAAAAAAAAAAAACAGATTTTTCATTCATAAATCCTAAGTATATACCGTACAGCTAATAGCATTTTACGATCGGAGTTTCGTAATGTACTTTTACAATTTTGTAACATTTATTACAATTTTGTACTTATTAAAGTAAATAAATCATATTTTGTGATATCAGCTAAGTTATAAGCAATTTCCGTATGGTCGACGTTTTGTGTTGTTTTGGTTCCTCCTCTCGTCTTCTTACTTTCCATATTTATCATGAAGACACCAACAAATCATATCAGCATTAATCCTGGACGTTATTGTAGTGGAAGCAACTTTGCTGAAGACCTGGCGCCGATTTTTTTGGCTACTAATAATAACGCTAGAACAATCAAGAGCATTTATTGGGATAGGTTTTTTTAAAAAACGCTTTTGGGCTTTATTGCGTCGATGTATTTATAAAACTATTGTTATACAATCACGAAACATAAAACAAGTGTACAATAAAGTATTGCTGTTCGTAATAATTCGAAACTCCGAAAATAGAAAACAACTTAAGAAATTTTAAACTGGGATGAACGTTTTTGAAAACATTGTTCCCCTAGGCTCTTACATTATGAAAAAAAAATTGCGAAAGCTTTTAAACTTTCTACGAAACTCTTTTTGCTCTAAAAAGATTTTCTTATACCAATTTGTTATAAGCTCTGGATATGTAATCTGGATATGTAATTTTTTCGAGATTTCGAATTAACGTATTTTTACAACTTTGTTACAAAATTACATTTTTTCCTTTAGCTCATGCATTCTTTAATCTACATCTAAATGATAAGCTAGTATCTTCATCGCCTTTGCCTTATTGTTCCTGTCCCAGTTTAATATGAAGGCAAAATATTTCAACCAGTAAACCTTCTTCTAATTTATTGGCTCTAATTTTATTTGAAACCCCAATTTTTTTTAAAAAATACTGCAGCTAGAACATTGAAGAGTTTATTAAGAGGATAGGGTTTTAAATTAAAATGCGATTTTTGCATTTTTTTATTCATGTGTTTATTTTCGGTAATTAAGGTTTGTAAATTCCACTATATTAGTTTAAAACCATTTCAAAAAAAATAATAAAAATAATAAAAGTACATTAATCGAAACTCCGACTGTTTAGTGGATATAGGTACCGTAGATGTTTGGAAGAAACAAATATTTCTCTCACTGACAATTCCTAGGCACAAAGTGTATGATCACAAAAGCCAGTGTCAGTAAAGCTTATCAAAGAGACATTTTTACAATTGTTCGATGCGATCCCAAAAATTTATTACTCTTGTCCTCAAAATTCTTTTAAAGAAGTGAAAATTGGAGAAAACTTTGATTAAAACATAAAGTCAATATGTCGGATAATTGTGAGACAAGCAACATTTTCATCAACATTTTCAACATTTTCATCAACATTTTCATCATTCTTAGTACCGACTCAAATATTAAGTATCCATAAAAGAAGGGCTGTATACTCTATTTAAGAGAGGGGGGGCGGTGAGTTATGATTTACTGATTTCATAAATATTTCTTAACAGGAACCCCTTCAAATTAACAATTTAATCAACAATTAACATTCGGAAATGTAAATTTACTCCATATTCCAATGGTTTAATAGATATGATACATAAAGAATCACTACTTAGTTTTAGAATTGTTTAAGAAACAAATTCTCCAAACAATAAAAAAGCTATTTAATTCTGCTTTTTCATTCGATACTTAATCGAATCATTTTGCACATAAATAGGCCTAGCTGCTTTTTAAAATTTTATTATTTTTTTTTCCTAAAATCCAATCTATTAAAAAATGATAAGCAAAGAGCTACACCCAAAACAAACAAAAAATATTGGAACGGACTCACCAAATCTGCAGTCATCTTCCTTCTTCCCGCAGTATTTATTAGGGTATTTAAAATTCCCCAGAAACACTGATCCACTTTTAGAAGCCCTTCCAATTTTGCAGATTTACTAAAAAAAAAAATTTAGAATTAATCGAGGTACTAAGACACAGATGCCTAGAAATAACCTTACGCTACATACATACAATTTGAGATAACATACAAAGAATTTTTATGGAAAAATCTTTTTTTCTAAAGTTTAAGATCAAAGCTACCTCATCTTAAATATTTGTCTAGTAAAAAATTTTCAAAAAGGTGATTGTATGATGATACACGTGTAATAATCATTTTTAGTTCAAATAATTTTTCTTTTCATCACATGAACTGCATGATTAGGATATAATTAAGCTCAACAACAAATTGAAATTTTTGAAAACTAAGTAGAGAAAAAATTGATTGGAAGCTGGATTCGAACCAGCGAGGACAAACACATCCATGAACCCCAATCCAAATTGAAACCCTAACCTCAGCGACTGGAGCCAGAGGGTTTGGTCTAATAATAAAGTAGTTATTGAAAATGCTAGAAGAGATATATATTATACCAGTGCTATTAATAAAGTAACTACACCTACTAGTAGCTAGAAACGGTATGACTAACGGTACTTTACATTTTTTTTAGAAAATATTACGCCAATACTGTATGTAGTTCCTCCTACTGAACACGTCGACCTTGGCTGTTACCACTTCGATATTTCCTCTGATAATTGGTGAAGGTGCATCCAAGGTTTAAAGGCTCGTTATTGAAAATGCGGGGGCATGCAGTGCTCCCCTCGGTGTTTCCCTCGTCCAAAGCAACAAAAAAAAAAAAACGAATTTAAAAGATGGGTCCTGAATCTATCAATCTACAACACTACTTAAATATCTGAGAGCTATACAACACTAAATATCGACTGAAGCTACAAAAGCTTTATAAAAAGTAATTTTAGCGAATGGAGCAAGAGATTTTGGTCTCCAAATCAAGGAGTTAGTGTATAACACTACAAAACAACAACAAATTGAAACCCTAACCTCAGCGACTGGAGCCAGAGGGTTTGGTCTCAAAATCAAGCAGTTAGTTTAAAACGCTACAAAAACACAACAAATTGAAACCCTAACCTCAGCGACTGGAGCCAGAGGGTTTGGTCTCAAAATCAAGCAGTTAGTGTGCAACACTACAAAACAACAACAAATTGAAACCCTAACCTCAGCAACTGGAGCCAGAGGGTTTGGTCTCAAAATCAAGCGGTTAGTTTAAAACGCTACAACAACACAACCAATTGAAACCCTAACCTCAGCGACTGGAGCCAGAGGGTTTGGTCTCGAAATCAAGCAGTTAGTGTGCAACACTACAAAACAACAACAAATTGAAACCCTAACCTCAGCGACTGGAGCCAGAGGGTTTGGTCTCAAAATCGAGCAGTTATTGTACAACACTACCAAACAACAACAAATTGAAACCCTAACCTCAGCGACTGGAGTCAGAGGGTTTGGTCTCAAAATCGAGCAGTTATTGTACAACACTACCAAACAACAACAAATTGAAACCCTAACCTCAGCGACTGGAGCCAGAGGGTTTGGTCTCAAAATCAAGCAGTTAGTTTAAAACGCTACAAAAACACAACAAATGGAAACCCTAATCTCAGCGACTGGAGCCAGAGGGTTTGGTCTCAAAATCGAGCAGTTAGTGTGCAACACTACAAAACAACAACAAATTGAAACCGTAACCTCAGCGACTGGAGCCAGAGGGTTTGGTCTCGAAATCAAGCAGTTAATGAAAATGCTACAAGAGATACATAGAGATGCTACACAAGTGCTATTAATAAAGTAACTACACCTACGAGTAGCTTGAAACGGTATGACTAACGGTACTTACATTATTTTTAGAAAATATTACGCCGATACTATATGTAGTTCCTCCTTGGCACGTCGACCTTGGCAGTGACCACTTCAATATTTCCTCTGATAATATGGTGAAGGTGCATTTAGGATTTGAAGGCTCATTATTGAAAATAGGGGCATGCCGTGCTCCCCTCGGTATTTCCCTCGTCGAAAGCAACAAAAAAAAAAAAAAAAAAAAATATTAATAAAACGAATTTAAAAGATTCGTAAGAGAGTTTAATCTTTTAAAGCAGTAAGAGAGTTTGGTCTCAAAATCAAGCAGTTAGTGAACAACACTACAAAACAACAACAAATTGAAACCCTAACCTCAGCAACTCGAGCCAGAGGGTTTGGTCTCAAAATCAAGCGGTTAGTTTAAAACGCTACAACAACACAACCAATTGAAACCCTAACCTCAGCGACTGGAGCCAGAGGGTTTGGTCCCAAAATCAAGCAGTTAGTTTAAAACGCTACCAAACAACAACAAATTGAAACCCTAACCTCAGCGACTGGAGCCAGAGGGTTTGGTCTCAAAATCAAGCGGTTAGTTTAAAACGCTACCAAACAACAACAAATTGAAACCCTAACCTCAGCGACTGGAGCCAGAGGGTTTGGTCTCAAAATCAAGCAGTTAGTTTAAAACGCTATCAAACAACAACAAATTGAAACCCTAACCTCAGCGACTGGAGCCAGAGGGTTTGGTCTCAAAATCAAGCAGTTAGTGTGCAACACTACAAAACAACAACAAATTGAAACCCTAACCTCAGCGACTGGAGCCAGAGGGTTTGGTCTCGAAATCAAGCAGTTAATGAAAATGCTACAAGAGATATATACTACACAAGTGCTATTAATAAAGTAACTACACCTACTAGTAGCTTGAAATGGTAGGACTAACAGTACTTACATTCTTTTTAGAAAATTTTACGCCGATACTGTATATATTCCTCCTACTGAACACGTCGACCTTGGCAGTTACCACTTCGATATTTCCTCTGATAATTGGTGAAGGTGCATCCAGGATTTAAAGGCTCGTTATTGAAATAAATTTGAAGATGCACTGAAAAAATATAGCAGTTTTTTCAAGAACAGAGAATAAGTGTACGATAAGCCTAGACCATAAGGATAGTAAGGATTTAAATTCCTGACATTTTCTTAAGCTTGTCAACCATCATAATAACAAATTTGAAATCTCTCAGCCTGGACCAATAGATCTTTGCGTACATTTTTACAACATTAGGAAATCTTTTTGTTTCTTTTAAATGTCATGTATTTTTCATATTTATTTATGTTTTTCAAAATTTTCTCCAATTATATTTAAAAGACGTCAAAGTCATGAAAATTAGCATAAAAGTTTAACTTCGATCATGATAGATCCATTTTAGCTTCTAGTTATTTTATTATACCGAAACTTTTCCAACAGAATCTTCCTTATTACGTCTAGGGAATAGTCTCCAGGAGCTTTGCAACGCCATTTTTGGGGCACTCCTATATATATAAAACCTCCTCATTGTACCTTCCACTGGATAAAAGATCTTTAATTCATAAATCCTAAGTAGACCGTACAACTAATAGCATGGGGATCGGAGTTTCGTAATGTACTTTTACAATTTTTTAACAGTTATTTACTTATTAAAATAAATCATATTTTGTGATATCAACTAAGTTATTTAAGCTATTTCCGTATGGTCGACACAGTGTGTTGCTCTGGTTCCTCCTCCCGTCTTCTTACCATCCATATTTATCATGAAGACATTAACAAAACATGTCAGTCAGTAATCCTGGGCGTTGTAGTGGAAGCAACTTCGCCGAAGACCTGGCGCCGATATTTTTGGCCATTATAAAAATAACGCTAGAACAATCAAGAGCATTTAATGGGGCAGGCTTTTTTAAAAAACGCTTTTGGCCATTATTGCTTCGATATATTCATAAAACAATTAATTATTATACAATCACAAAACTGAAAACAAGTGTGCAATAAAATATTGGTGTTTGCATTAATTCGAAACCCCGAAAATAGAAAACAATTTAAGAAAGTTTAAACTGGGATGAACGTTTTTAAAAACATTGCTCCCCTAGGCTATTACACCATGAAAAAAAATGCGAAAGCTTTTAAACTTTCTACGAGACTCTTTTTGCTCAAAAACATTCCTTTATACCAATTTAGCATTAGCTCTGGATATGTCATCGAAGCTATGACACCATTTCAATGTACAAAAATTTGAATTCTTATTCTCCACACCGCAGTATACAGTATAATACTTTTTTCGTGTTTTCGAATGAACGTATATTTTTACAACTTCTTTACAAAATTTCATTTTATCCTAAACTCATGCAACTTTTAAACTACATCTAAATGATAAGCTAGTATCTTCACCGTTTTTGCCTAGTTACTGTCCCAGTTTAACATAAAGGCAAAATATTTCAGCCATTAAACCCTTTTCGAAGATTTATCGGCTCTAGTTTTTTTTTTTTAAATATTGGCGCTAGAACATTAAAGAGTTAATTAGCAGGATAGGGATTAAAATTAGAATGCGATTTTGCATTTTTTATTCATCTGTTTATTTTTTATAATTAGAGTTTGTAAATTCCACTTTGTTAGTTTAAAACCATTTTAGAAAATACCTATAAGAAAAATAATAAAAGTACATTCATCGAAACTCCGACAGTTTAGTAGATATACCGTAGATGTTTAAGAGAAACAAATATTTCTCTCATAGAAATTTGCTATGCACAAACTGCATGATCACAAACGCCAGTGCCAGTAAAGTTTATCTAAGGGGTCGTCCATAAATTACGTAAACATCTTTCTAGCCCATTTTGATACCCTCCTTCCCCGGGAATAAGCAAAAATATGCTTCCTCTTATGGAGATTTAACACTGACGTAAGATTTTCGGAATTAAATATAATATTTTAAAAATATTTCCTAAGCATGTTTAATGCTTACATAATTTATGGAAAACCCCTAAAGAAATTTTCGCAATTGTTCGATCCCGAAAATTTATCACTACTTATCCTTAAAATTCTTTTAAACAAGTGAAAATTGGAGAAAACTTTGATTAAGAAATAAAGTCAGGAATTGGGATAATTGTGAGGCACAAAGTAAGAGTGTAGCAAGCAAAATTTTCATTCTGGGGTTATTCTATGTGCTGACACCAATCTTAAGTATCCATAACAGAAGGGCTACACTTGCTATTAAAGGGAGGTAGGGGTTATGATATATTGATTTCATAAATATTTTTGACATGTTCCTGAACAGGAACTTTTTAACTCAACGATTTAATCAACAATTAAAATTCGGAAATGTAAATTTACTCCATATTTCATAATTAAACGTTAATCCCCCTTTCGGGTAGTATGAAATAGTAGGTAGAAGTTGACTATTTGCCGAGTCCCTAAAAATCTCTCAATTTAACATAACTGCTACTTCAAATTATTACCTTTATCCTCCTGACATCAGAATCCCCCCTTACGGGTTTAATTTTTGAATTATCGCGACTTCAAATTTTTTAATTTTACACAGCTTCTTATGGGGAAGCTTTCCCGCGCAATGAATTTTTATGTTTTTAAACCTGTTGTATGCTTTATAGTATTCCAAAAAACTCTTACAGTTAAAATTTATTCACTAAAACATCCTCCTATTTAAAGAAAAGTATGGGTACCGCTGCATTTAAACAAGATATTTCTCTTTGAATTCGAAAAAATTTTAATAAACATTTAATGCAGATGGCCGCCATAAAATTTTTTTGATTTAAAAATTATCCGCTCCAATGTTCTAACAAGTGACTTAACATATTTTCTTAAAATTTTGTTTACATAATATTGTTTTCTGTTTGAAATTAAATATTTTCTTACTATTATTATTTCTGTTGTCAAATGCCTAAATTATATCTAATTATTTGTTAACCGTTTTAAAAATATGCTAAGATGACCGTTTTCAAAATTTTGCGGGTAATGAATGTTTCTGGTACCAACATGACATTTCTTCTTTTAGAAGGAATCGTTGAGCATCTTGCATCGTTAATTTTTAATTTTTTTGTGAAATCAAATAAATCGTGACCATTTACAAAAAAATATTTAAAGGTATTTAAAATTTTTAGGGTATTTAAAATAATTATAAAATAAATTTTTTATGAACCCTAGATTGATCAGTGTAGTGAGTCAACTTCTACCTTAATTAAGCATGCCAGTTGTTAAGAAAAATTTACTTCATATTAAATGAGGTGAAAATTCAGAATTCTGATTTTTACACATTGGTTTAAAGGCACTTGGAAATATGCCATTTCAAACAAATTGTGCTGACATTTCGTAAAAAAAATTTTAGTTGCAAGTGATATCAGCAAAAAGTTAACACCAGGACCAGTGATCGTTCAAGAAAAAAAAAGCTAGGGAAGTTTTGCAGGTATCCTGCTCCACTAAATTTTCTAAATCAAAAAATGATCAAATGGATGTTTTTCAGAACAGCAGAAAATTTCAAAAAATAAAGATTCCAGGTTATCTGATCTCAAAATAAAAATTTCATTGTTTCCAAATGACAAAAATCTTTCTCAAAATGTTAGCAAAATGATAAAGTTCATAAAAATTGGTACCCACAGTTTCAAAATCTCTTCTCATGCCACTAAATTAAACACAGTTTCAAAATCTCTTCTTATGCCACTAAATTCTGCATATGTCAAAGAATTTGTTTCTGGTTTCTAAGTCCTCCAGGACACTCATATGCAAATCTTTTCTAATTGGTCCTTCTATACACAATCATTATTAAGCTCGGAATGAATTTGAAAAAATTTATTGATTTAGAGCTCCGCTTGCATTTTTGTTCAGTAGAACTTGTAACAATTTATTGGGCTGATTATTATTCCCACAATAATAGACGATTCCTTTTCATTTTGGAATCACAGCCAAGAATATTATTTGATACACTTATTTAAGTAACCAAACCTACATACATAGCTTTTTGTCTGTTAAAATCCTTTGGCAAGGATGTCTTGAAGAGTTCTCCTAAAGAAAAATATATGGAACGAACTTACCGAACTGGTCCATCTCCATCATCTCTACCTTCCTAATGAAGCTCAGTACCTACTAACTGTTGACAAAAGCAGTGTTGTGTTTCCATCGTTGAGCACTGATAATCTGCAACAAAATAAATACATAGTAATTAATTAACAATCCAGCTCAAATCTCAATTAATGAACCTCAAATCTGGGGCCACATGTACAATTTTCAAGTAACATAAAAGTATCTTTAAGTCAGGTTCATAACTAGATTAGTGTGAAAAAAAAATTCAGGGTAGCTCTAGATAATTTATTATAACAAAAAAAAAAAAAAAAAAAAAAAATTTATGAGGTTTTTCTAAGGTATGGTCATCCCTTGGGTCTTCCTCAAATAATTTTGTAAATGATATTATCTTTCAACGATAGTGATGAAAATAAAGATCAGCTCAGCCTGTAAGTCATTGGATTTTTTTAAAAAATCAAAAGTGATTTTTTAAAAAAATTTGTTCATCCAAACTTTAACCAATTGGCTGAAATTGTATTTTCTTACCAGCTGTTATACCCACCACCAATCCAAAACTTTTAAATGGCAAAAATTAAGCCTAAGATTTTAAAGAAAATCATTTTTACATATTGGTCACCCGCAAGAGATCAATCCTAGGAAAAAATTAAAGAAAAACTTTCTGTAATAAGTTTAATTTAATTCATCATACCCAACTCTTAAATTATAATTTTCCCCACTTAAGTCTTCTTTATTACTTTTTATATCGTTTAGAAAACAAAACTATACCAAAAAAACTGCTTTAAACCCTTTCCAACTGAACCGTTTTCAAAATGGACGCCTCAATTAATGGAGTCAAGGACATATCCATTGCTTTCAAAAGTATTCTGATTTTTTTCTAATCAAATTTAAAAAATGTCCCCTTTTGCTACGCATTGTACCATTTTAGAAACTTAACATTACACATTACAATTATTTTAAATCTAAACATTACCTTGAAAAACAGGATTTGATGTAAAAAAATAGAAAAAAAATTCAAAGAAACTAAACGATGTTTCCGTTGGCTTCACTAGACGCCATCTCGGATTACTGTTCTCTCACGCACGACGTTTTCTCACGACTGACTCTGTAATTTACAGAATTGTCAGAGCAGTTTCTAGAAAGTTCTCAATATAACAATTAAAACCTTTCCTTACAGATTTATCCACTTGAACACTGATTTTCACACATTTATTGCAAGTCTGTCAGATTTCCAGGGGGCCTTCAATAAATAAAACCGAAGGAAAGAAAAAAAAAGCCATATTTACCTCATAAATAGATTTTTTTTAAAAATTGAACTTCTTAAAACGTCCATCTTGAACTGAGACAAGTTGAAATCACAGAGTGAAGAAGACTGCGTAGAGAAGTAACTCCCATGGTAAAGTTCGGGTTAGGAACACATCATCTTTAGCTAATGAAGAAATGATGTCATCCGTAAGCTAAACATAATGTGATCCTAAACCAAACCATTCACAAAAGTTGCATTTTATTTTTTTTATTTTTCAATTTTTTTTAAGACGCTGGTTATTTTTGAAATTCTTGGAAAAATGTCTAGGTTTTTGTAAAATTGCGCGATAAGAACATCTAAATGCGGGCGCTGTTGCCAGATTCTCTCATTTTTCTTTTAATTTTAAATTTATTAGGTAGATGTATAGACATGTTGTACAGTGTTTAATTATTTTTACAACGGAATATTAACCCTTTGCCGGCTAAATCGAAGGAAATACCCCATTCCTCCCAAATATTAGTTTTCTGTATTATATCTATAAAGGTAAAGCGCTAGGCCAAAAGAAACAACAAAAAAAAGCGGTGCAGCCGATATTGCTCAGTTATGCAACCGGTGATGCAAACTCAATTTTTAACTCTTTTCCCGGAAATTTTTTAACATCTTTTGCATGAATTAATGTGTTTTAAGAATCGCTGATTCCGAATCTGAAATTATTTCTTACGTAAGGGGCACTGGTGGCTCGCCAGAACACAAACTTCTTTTAAATTATCGGAGGAAATAACATGGACATCGATTTCCTGTTTTTCAGAACCCTGATTTCAAATCTAACGTCGGATTTTACATCGGGACGCGTGCGGCCCTTCAGAAAATCAACTTATTTTAAATTAACTGCATCCCGGAAAATGAACTTCTCTTAATTTTTCAAAAACCGATTAATTTTTGAGTAATAATAAATTAAGAAAACTGAAAATTTTAGAAACATTTATGATTTTCTTCGATTTTTCGGGACATTTTCAAAATTCGGCCATTAAAGGGTTGAACAAATAATACATAATTGACATAGGCGTCGACCCGAGATTTCAGCTGGCCACGGACGGCACCGGCACCGGCATCGGATTCGGACTCGGACTCTTGCATAAATTATTCAAAAACTTCAATGTACATAAAAAATGTATAAATTATCCTACACCTTAATTTGTTTCACCAAACAATTTTTTATTCATTCTTCAATATCATTATGCATAAATGAATATGCATAAAATGGAATAACCAGTTGAATGAGCATCATATTTGCAATTTTTCCGGCTTCATGAATTTAAAAAATCAAATGTATAAATTATGCAACAACTATGCATGTCAAACTTTTGTATAAATGATGAAATTGCTGGACTCATGAGCAAAACGGTCAATTATTTTCTACCTTAGATTTTCAAAAGCTGGTATCGGGAAAACGGGTGCTCATAAGCTAACACATATAGGCACAGAAGAAAAATTTATATAACTTTTTTATTATTTTATATAATATATATAACTTTTTCTTCTGTGATATAGGCAACTTGTGTTACAAAAAAAAAAACAACCGAGAATTGCTCGCCTGCTTTATACTGTGCTTATTACTCTAGCAGGCGAGCAATTCTCATGTACTGCGGATTGCATAGCTACCCCCGTAATCCCGATACCAGCTATTCCTATTTCACAATTCGAATAGAGCATGCGCACCATGGACTACACTCAGGTCATGGTTGTTTCAGGGCAATACAGTTCACTCTCTGCATTGATCTTCTATGCATTGGTCTTGTTAGTTCAGTGGTTTATGTATTTATTTTTTCGGCATTAAATAAAGCTCTCTTCCCGGGATCCAAATTCTTCAAAATAAATTGTAAACTCCAAAAAGTATGTTGTTAAAAGCAGAGCCATAGGTAAGTCAAAAAAAAAAATCGGTTTCTTAGGGTCTAAAAATGAATCAAAACCTAGAACCTCTGTGATTCTGTTCCTGAGAAGCGTTTGTACTTCTGAAAGCACGGTGCCATTTTTATATTTTAAGGGTTAAGAAATTAAGAAATATTTAAAATTTTAATTTCCTTTTTCAGAATTTTATTTTCTTCAAATATGGATCTCAAGCTAGACATAAATCTCAAACGAATGGCTTTCGTCTCGTTGGCTTCAGCAGCTTACAATCATCCCAATATTGAACCAAAAATCCGGACTTATTTTTGCTCCAAACGGAAAAAGGGCAAATTAAAATCGTGGTATCGTATCATAGAACTGGCAACAGAAAAAATTAATCAGAATTCGCTGCCATCAGGTGCGTTACAAGCAGAACTAGTGGATGTCATATATACGTTAGGCTTAAAAATATGCGACTGGCATCGGTTTTTAAAGGAAAGCCACATTTTCGAGGACGTCGATCGAGAAAAGCTTTATGATTTATATGCCAAAAAAATTTTCTGGACTAATGACGGTTTCGTGAATCACGAACAGATAATAAAATCGTGGCTAAACAACCCTGAGGTTGATTTTTTAAAGGTTTTCCAATTATCATGCTGCTTTTGTTCGGTTGCGAACATTACAGCGCTCTGGGAGAAAGTTTCAAAATACTTTGAAAACTTGGATTACAAGGAACTGTACAAAAAATACGGATCGCATCTAATTGCTTATTGGAGCAAATTCCAGCAGAATGATCTAGAAGATGTCATGGATAATATTCTTCAAAATGACCCTGAAGAGCGTTATGATGCATGGGAGTCATTAGACACAAATATGTTTTTCGTATCTGCTTTTAAGGGATATCCCACTGCTTGCCACTTCTTTTGGGGAAAAATGAGCAAGGAAGAGAGAAGGCGTAGCATCATTTTTGGACTAAATGAGGCACTTGTGAAATATCACCGTTTAAATCGTTCGAGATTTTACAGCAGAGAAAGGTACTTTTAATTTTTAAGCTTTTAATTTTTTTTATTCCGGCCTGGATTTGACGTAGGGCTGTGTCTTAGGGCGCACCATGATGGTTTTGTCGTGTCTGGTTGTCCGGTTGGTGTTTTAGACACCAAACATAAAAAATGAGATCGGTGAACCGATCAAAGTGCTTTTTCAACTATTTAAGTAATTCTCAAAAATACCCTATCAGAACAAATTAGCCTTAGCCGTCTAGATTACAGCTAAAAATTTAGCTATGAAATTAGACGTCCTTTAGAAGTCTAATAGAAATCTAAAATCAGGTCTAATTTTTAAAAATCTTAGACGTCTATTAGATGTCTAATAAATGTCGACTTTTTAGACGTCCATTAGATGTTTTTTAGCTGTGAATATAGACATTTTTCTTAAAGGAAAAGGAAAAAGGATAAGAAGGAAGGAAGGAGATTTAGAAAAGGAAGAAGAAGGGAGAAGAATGAAAAAGAAAAATAGAAGAAAAAAGAGGGAAGAAGAAGAAAGAAGAAAGAAGAAAGAAGAAAGAAGAAGAAGAAAGAAGAAGGAAGAAGAAAGAAGAAAGAAGGAAAGAAAAAGAATTAAGGAAAAGAAGTGATTTACTATACTGTCGAAAATATTCTAAGTTCTTAAAAGTAATCTGAGACATAAATACCCTTTTGTTCACTTGGTAAGATAACTAAAGAAGTGGCTTAGTGGATAGCATTGTCCGAAAAAAAAGAAGTAAAATACAGATGACGGGTTCGATTCCATGTTGAGGCTCATTTTTTTTTTCGCTATTAAGAAGAAAAATAGACATCTATTAGCCCTAAAACCTAGATGTCTATTAGCTTTCTATTAGCTGTGACATTTTTGTAAATAGCTGTAAGTTAGACATGATATAGCCCAAAAATAGAAGGCTAATAGCTTTAGCCGTCTGAAATTTAGAAGGCTTTTAGACGTCTAATAGCAGGATTTTTCTGATAGGGTATGCTTAGTTTTTCGATCAGAGGTCTATCAAAGCCGAGTACGGGCATAAGAAATTCGAATTTCTGAAAAATAATTTGAAATTTTGGAATCCTCTACCGTGAAAATATTACCAAAAATAAGATTAGATTTTTGATTAGAGATCCACCAAAGCCGTAGTACAAGTACAAGTTTTTACTGTGTACAAAATCTACAGTATAAATAAAAAATAACTATTAAATATAAGAAAAGTTTTCAATTGTTTCTGTAAAAAGTTATATCATATTCTCGGATTAATAGGCAAATTGAGACAAGATACTTAAACTTTTTCACCCTTATGATCTTGTTATAATCTAAATTTTTCTTTTCAAATTTCCTTTAAAGGTATCTGGAAATTATTAGGTTTTTAACAACATTCTTGTCGGAAGAAACTGAAAAAGAATACTTTGTGGATCACCTACGTTCAATGTTCATGTCAACGTTAGTGTTTGGATTTGCATTGCTCTTGGATACAACTGGCCGATGCAAGCATTATCCGGGAAAGTCATCAACAAATACGGGCATCTCTTTGGGTTTTGGGAGTATAGAGATGGTTTGAAAATGCAAATACATCATTTTATGGAGACTAAACTTTGCAGAAGCTTCCCTTTTTTCCGTAAATACAACGTTTACCGCCAAATTTTTGTCATTCTCTGGTCGAAAATGATGCTTTTGGCTGAAAGAGAGTCAAACTTGGAAAACTACTTTGTGAATGTTTTATTAAAAATGAAGGATGTACGGACTGCTAATTGGGTTGTCAAAAATTGCAAAACCGTTCTCAACGACGACCACTTATCCGCCATCTCTGCAATGTGCAAAAAATTCATATCTTGGACACAAAAGAATGAAAATTATTTGTTGTGGGAATTTACGGACGACGAATCAATTTGGGGCCTTCCCTTCGATGGCAAAAATAAAATAATATCGTTCTACAAAGCGATTTTTAGCGACGATTTCGATTCGGCGATTAATTCCCTTTCAGAAGAAGAAAAGAAATCCTTGAAAGGTAAAATCAATCCCGATTACCCATGTTTTTATTGGATAGTCAAAAATAAATTGGGCTCCGCCGATAATTTTCTGGATTGGATTTTCGATGGAGATCGAGAAAAAATTCAAAAATATAAATCTACTTTTAAGAACGAAAAGCCATTCACTAAATGTTACGTATTCAAATTGTGGAAGAAATCTTCCAAAGGAAATTTCGAAACCGTTAAAAAAGTCACGGATGATTTTATTCGGTGGTTTTGTTCCTCCGATGACGTCGTCTCTTACAAGCGGATCAGAATAAAAGAGTATGAAAATTTGATAGTAAACGAGCTTTTCAAAAAAACCCATAAATTCGACACAATTCCTCAATTTTTGGAATTTTTCGGACACGAAAATCCGGTTGAACATAGCAGAACCTTAGTGGACGAATCCGCTTTAAGCCAAAAATTTGAGAATTACATGAAAAAAAATATGGTGGACGAAGCGATTGATTTACTCAGATGGAGGTTTGATTCCGAAAAAGAAAGAGAATCCTTTATCCGGGACTTCGTCTCCACTAGCGAAGGTGCAAAATGTTGTAAGTTGTTTATCGGGAAATATTGCGGTTCGAATCGAGAAACTGAATACAGGAAATTTATGGAATTTTTTATACGTCCCGCGGACGAAATCGAAATTTTGAAAAGTGAACTTGAAAAATGGTGTGAAGTGTTCCATGAAAAGTATCAGGAAGTGATCGATGTCGACCAGGAAGAAAAAAACGAATGGAAGAATTCTTGTATCAGCGACGACTCTGATGATGAGGATGAAAAATTTGACCGTTGCTACGATGATAAAAATAATAAACTATTTTTAAATTTATTGAATTCTTTGGAAAAAAAAATGAGTAATTAAAAGAGTGATAAATCAATTTCTGTGATAAGTCCTATGTCTCCGTTAGTATTGCAATCAATTACTTCAGTGGAAGACATAGCATAAAACGTTAATTTGCATTTTCTTCAGATATGGCAATCAGAACTTTTTGAAAAAAAAAAAAAGCCGAACACGGAAAAACGGAACAGAATGAAACCTTTTAGAAAATTGTAATTAAAAACCCAAAGCGGAACCAATTTTAAATGCAAGAAAGGGTTTAAAACCAAACCGAAGATACTGATGGATCTAGTAGGATCCATCGATTCAATTCTGATTAAAATTTTAATGTATCAATTGAACAATGTGACATGTTCGCCTGTTATTTTACAAAAAAAAAAAAAAAAATGGTAAATTTCAAATGACCAATTTAATTGTATACAAAAAAAAAAAAAAAAAAAAAAAAAAAAAAATAACAATAATAAATAAACAAGAAAAGGAATAATTGTGCTTCAGGTTGTTTACTCAAATGATTAAATCGTTTTTAATTTAAAAGAAATAAGAAACAAGAAATGAACAAAAGATGCTGTGGAGTTTTTAACCTTTTGATGGTCTATTTTTACATGAGGTCTTTGTCTTTGTCTTCAAACATTAGAGTAATATTTGTTTTGGGTAAATCTGGAGAATAAAATACGAAATTCCAGCCAGGACATTTAAAATTAGGTTATTAATAAATTTAAATGTTTTTGCCAAGTTGTACTGTTTTTTTTTTTTTTTTTTTTTTTTTTTTTTTTAAATTCCGACCTCAATCAAATTGCATACATTCATATCAATTTTCAGGTTTCAGTTTCAAATTTCCGGTATAGAATATATTTGTTGTCATTATAAGAAACTATAGTTTACTAACCGCTTATTTTATAAATACTGTAAAAATTACTAATTAATCCCACCACATAATTCATGAGAATTCTAAATCAGGCAGTCTTTAATCCTTATTTTTAGTATGTTCTTTAATTAAATAAATTCAACTTTCGCAAGTTGGAAGTTTAAATAAATTCAATCTTCGCAACTTTCCCTAAATGTTCTTAGCCTTTTATAACCAGAGTCAAGGAATTTTTTCCGGAGAAGTCTAATAATATTCCCCAAAACTTATATCTGCTATCATTGAAGCGTAAAAGCAACTAAAAACTCACGATGCCCCATAAAAAGAGCCTACTAATATTTAGTAGACAGCTTGCATCACACGCCTTTAATACAAAGGATCGGGTCTTTGCAATCAAATTCGCATTTTTTCTTTAAAAATTAGTCAATTTGTCTACAAAACGACAAAATTTCAATATGGCGCAGAAAACCAAAATACAGTTGACCTTATAGCAGAGCGCGGGGGGATAAGCTTTAGCAAAATCGAAAAACAGACTTCATCATCCAATTTAAAAACGTTTTCTGCAACTTTTTCAGATCCAATTTTATTTACTCATCACACAAAACCGGTGTTTTCGGAAAAACTAGGTGAAGTTGAAAAACTTGGAAAGAAAATGCGGCTATACCTTGCAACGGAAATTAAATTCACCATTTATAATTGAAAACCTTTTTGCTATCCCCAATTTTTTTTACAGTCAAAATTTTGCCTGATAGCACAGTACAAATAAACCTTTTTAATAAATCATAAACTAACCAACGACCTTCATAAGATTTTTTTACCAAATAGATGGGCTGATAAGGGGGAAAAAATGGTTCGTTAATCCTTACCTTATTTGAAAGAAGAAAAAACCGATGGAGACCCAAAATCTCTCGACCTTCGGAAGTATAGCTCTGTAAAAAAAAAAAAAATTATAATTAATTTTTTAGAATTTCATAAGCAGTGAAATTTATCCCCCCTAAAGGTACAGTGTATTAATACTGGGGTATATTTTAGGGTTGTTAATCCAAATTATGACTCTGCAGATTATTTTAGAAAAACGCCACCCGTCGCCAAGGTGAAGGTCAAGGTCGCCGTATGGGCAGTGTAAGTTCGTAATTAAATAAAGAATGAAGAAGTCCTACAATCGCCATTTTTTATGTCATAAGGAAAACAGTTATTTAGGTATTTTTCATGTTTGTTATATATTTCCTTTTCACGATTCGAATAGCGCATGCGCACCATGTACTACCCTCAAATCATAGTTGTTCAGGATTGCCAGATGCTCCACCATAGTGGTACAAATCCCACTCTTGTAGAAAAGGCCTCTATGTTTAGCTTATGGGGTACCACTATTCAATCCATGATAGTAGTACCCTGTACCATTCAAAAAATAATTGCCTAATGTTTAACTTATGGGCGTACTACTACCTAAGGTCGAAACGTAATTGTACACCTGGCAACCCAAGCTGTTTAAGGGCAGTTCATTCTCTGCATTGGTGTTGTTAGTTCATGTTTGCGTTTTTTCGGCATTAAATAAACTTCTCTTTCCGGGATTCAAATTTTTCATAACTTAAAAAGGTATGGTGTTAAAACAGAGCCGTAGATCTGTCCCGAAAAAATCTGTTTCATAGAGTTTATAACCTCTGTGATTCTGTTCCTGAAACGCGTTTGTACTTCAGAAAATAGGATGCCATTTCGAAATGGTTAAAAAATTGAGAAATTCTTATAGTTTTAATTTCTTTTTTTCAGACCATTATTTCGTTAACATATGGATCTCAAGCTAGACATAAATCTCAAACGAATGGCTTTCGTCTCATTGGCTTCAGCAGCTTACAATCATCCGAATATTGAGTCAAAAATCCAAACGTATTTTTGCTCCAAACGGAAAAAGGGAAATTAAAATCGTGGTATCGTATCATAGAACTGGCAACAGAAAAAATTAATCTGAATTCGCTCCCATCAGGTGCGTTACAAGCAGAACTAGTGGATGTCTTATATACGTTAGGCTTAAAAATATGCGACTGGCATCGGTTTTTAAAAGAAAGCCACATTTTCGAGGACGTCGATCGAGAAAAGCTTTATGATTTATATGCCAAAAAAATTTTCTGGACTAATGAAGGTTTCGTGAATCACGAACAGATAATAAAATGGTGGATAAAAAACCCTGAGATTGATTTGTTAAAGGTTTTCAAATTATCATGTTGCTTTTGCTCGGTTGCAAACATTACAGCACTGTGGGAAAAAGTTTCAAAATATTTTGAAAACTTGGATTACAAGGAACTGTACAAAAAATACGGATCGCATTTAATTGCTTACTGGAGCAAATTCCAGCAGAAAGATCTACAAGATGTCATGGATAATATTCTTCAAAATGACCCTCAAGAGAGTTATGATGCATGGGAGTCATTAGACACTAATATGTTTTTCGTATCTGCTTTGAAGGGATATCCCACTGCTTGCAAATTCTTTTGGGGAAAAATGAGCAACGAAGAGAGAAGGCGTAGCATCATTTTTGGACTAAATGAGGCACTTGTGAAATATAACCGTTTAAATCGTTCGAGATTTTACCGCAGAGAAAGGTAATTTTAATATTTAAAATTTTTGTATAAAATTCTGGAATTTTGAAATTGAAGACATGAGTGGAGTTTCTTCGGACACGTTTCGGGCGTCGTTTTGGTTCTTATAGTAAAACAATACAAAACAAGCAACGCAAAATTAGGCACCTTTTGGGGCCTAAAAACAATCATTTTTAAATTTTTTATTTAGGCTTAATTTGACCATTCCCATTTTGATCAACTTTCACAAGCCAGTTGCAGGCAGTATTAACTTAAAGATGTATGCAACGTTTTCCAAAATAAAATATGAGAAAAGACAATGCGGAAAAAAAAATTAGGTTGAAGTCAAAGTTTAAGCTAATATTCGGCTCAATTTCTATTTTGGTTCTAAGTTTCTTAAAAATTTTTCTCAAACATTATTATTATCCCAGTTTTTTGAATCCATTTTTCTTTCCAGCTACTTTATTTCTGAATTACAATGAAACACACTTTAATTCAAGCTAGGCGAGACAGAAGGCCGAGCGAAACATTTTAAAAATTTCCAGAAAAGATATAGACTAATTTTTTTAGGAATTTTAGCATCATTTTCTGATTTAATAAAATAATCCAGCCATACCAATTAAAGGGAAAAAAAATAGGGACTTTTTGGGACTCTTTAAAAATAGGGACTTTTCCATTAAAAAAAGCGACTTCGGTCTGACGCTTGACATATAGGAACCTTTTCAATTGTATCTGAAAAAAGTTTTATCCATTCTCGGATTAATCCGCAAATGGAGACAAAATACTTTAACTTTTTTACAGTTACAATATTGCTGAAATCCGATTTCTTTTTAAAAAATTTCTTTTACAGGTATATGGAAATTATTAGGTTTTTAACAACATTCTTGTCGGAAGAAACTGAAAGAGAATATTTTGTGGATCATCCTACCTTCAATACTCATGTAAACGTTAGTATTTGGATTTTCATTGCTCTTGGATACAACTGGCCGATGCAAGCATTATCCGGGAAAATCATCAACAAATACGGGCATCACTTCGGGTTTAAAGAGTACAAAACTGCTCTGAGAATGGAAATACATCATTTTATGGAGACTAAACTTGGCAGAAGCTTTCCTTTTTTCCGTAAATACAACATTTATCGGCAAATATTTGTTCTTCTCCGGTCAAAAAGGCTGCTTTTGGGTGAAAGTGAGTTAAACTTCGATTACTACTTTGTAAATGTTCTACTAAAAATGAAGGATGTACGAACTGCCAATTGGGTTGTCAAAAATTGCAAAACCGCTCTCAACGAAGACAACTTATCTGCCATCTCTGCAATGTGCAAAAAATTCATATCTTGGACTCAAAAAAATGAAAATCATTTGTTGCTGGAATTTACAGACGACGATTCAATTTGGGGCCTTCCTTTTGAGGTCAAAAATAAAATAAGATCGTTATACAAAGCGATTTTTAGCGACGATTTCGATTCGGCGATTAATTCCCTTTCAGAAGAAGAAAAGAAATCCTTGAAAGGTAAAATCAATCCCGATTACCCATGTTTTTACTGGATAGTCAAAAATAAGTTAGGCTCCGTCGATGATTTTCTGGAATGGATATTCGATGGAGACCAAGAAAAAATTCAAAATTATAAATCCACTTACAAGAACGAAAAGCTATTCACAAAATGTTACATATTCCAATTGTGGAGGAAATCTTCCAAAGGAAATTTCGAAACCGTTAAGAAAGCCACGGATGGTTTTATTCGGTGGTTTTGTTCGTCCGAAGATGTCGCTTCTTACAAGAGGAGCAGAATAACTGAGTATGAAAATTTCATATTAAAAGATCTTTTCGAAAAATCCCATAGATTCGACACAATCCCTGAATTTTTGAAATTTTTCGGACATGAAAATCCGGTTGAATATAGCAGAACGTTAGTGGATGAATCCGCTTTAAGCCAAAAATTTGAAAATTACATGAAAAAAAATATGGTGGATTACGCGATTGGTTTACTCAGATGGAGGTTTGATTCGGAAAAAGAAAGAGAATCATTTATCCGGGACTTCGTCTCCACTAGCAAAGGTGCAAAATGTTGTAAGTTGTTCATTGGGAAATATTGCGGTTCGAATCGAGAAACTGAGTACAGGAAGTTTATGGAATTTTTTATACATCCCGCGAACGATTTTGAAAATTTAAAATGTGAACTTGAAAAATGGTGTGAAGTGTACCGTGAAAATTTTGAGGAAGTGGTCGATAGCGACCAGGAAGAGAGACTCCATTTAGAGAAGTTTAATTCTTGTATCAGCGATGACTCTGATGATGAGGATGAAAAATTTGACCGTTGCTACGATGATGAAAATAATAAACTGTTTTTAAATTTATTAAACTCTTTTGGGGAAGAAAACTAAATAATTAAAAAAGTAATAAATCAATTTCTGTGATAAATGCTGTCTCCATAAGCATTGCAATCAATTACTCCAGTGGAGACATAGCACGAAAAGTTAATTTGCATTTTCTTCAGGTGCCGGTATGGCATGGGGTTCACGAAGGTGAACCTGGGTTTTTTGCCTCGGGAAAAACGATACTTGAACCAAACCTTTTAGAAAGTTTTAATTAAATAACGGAACCAGTTAAAAATGATAAGAAGGGTTTAAAACCATAGAGATCCTTTTCTGATTATGATTTTACTGTAGAAACTGAGAAAGGTGACATGTCCGCATGTTTTTCGTAAAACATTCAGGTTTCAAATGGCCAATTCATACAATTGAGGGGAAAAATAAATAAATAAATAAATAAATAAATAGATAGATAATAAATAAACAAGAAAAGGAATATTTATCCATCAGGCTTATTCACTCAAATGATTAAATTATTTTAATTTTAAGTAAATAAGAAACGAAAAATGAAAAAAAAAAAAAAGAAAAGATACTTTGGAGCCTTTAACCTTCTGATGGTTTATTTTTACATGGGGTCATTGTCTTCAAAACACCTGAGAAATATTTGTCTTGGGTAAATCTGCCGTATAAAAGACGAAATTCCAGCCAGGACATTTAAAATTAAGTTATTATTAAATTTAAATGTTTTCGCCATGTTCTACTGCTTTTTTTAGAATTCCGACCAGAATCAAATTGCATACGTTCATATTTACTTATATGTTTTCGGTTTCAAATTCCTAATACTGAAAATATATGTTGTAAATATAAGAAACTATAGTTTACTAATCGGTTATTTTACAAATACTGTAAAATTTACAAATTAACCCCACCACATAAGTTTGTTTCTGGTTAAGTCAATTGACTTAAAGCAATAAGCTTCACATTCATGCAACTCCCAAAATTAAAGCAACTTTCTCTAAATCTGTACCAGGCAGGCCAACTGAGCTATGTCCATCACAACCGTGGGATGGAAATGTACCCTTTTGAACCGCTGCCTGAACCGGTGTTGAGCTGCAACGGTTCAAAAGAGTATATCTCCACGGAGATTGTGATGGACATAGTTCAGTTGACCTGCTTGCTTAGTATAGAAATATTCTTACCCTTTTATAGAAAGAGTCACGGAAATTTTTCAATGAGATTCTAAAAAATTTTCCCAAAAATTAGATTTCCTGCCATTAAAGCGAACAAACAAACAACTCAAAGTTGATGTCAAAGGGACATCAAAGCTCATGATGCCCCATAAAAAGCGCCTACCAAATATTTAGTAGGCAGCCCGCATCACACGCTTTTAATACAAATGATCGTGTTAAATTGCAATCTTTAAAAATTAGTCAATTTGTGGACAAAACTACGAAATTTGAAATCGGCGACGAAAATCATATTACAGTTGACATTAGCAAAACGCGGGGCATACACTTAAACGAAATCGAAAAGCGGACTTCACCATCCAAATTAAAAGAGCTTTCTGCAACTTTTTCTGATTTTTGCTTTATCGACCGCAGGGAGAATAAAGCATTGCATTTAGCACAAATTTCAGATTTTCAGTTTTCGATATATTTACACGTTTTGAGGTCCCCTGATACCGAAAAAAGCAAAATTTGGATGGTGGATGGATGTGTGTATGTGTGTATGAATGTATGAATGTATGAATGTATGAATGTATGAATGTATGAATATATGTGCAAAAAAATCTGTCCGTCGAAAAGCAGAAAAACGGAAGAACGGATCTCGATGATTTTTGGTGGGTAGAAACTTCTAATGAAATGTAGGTGCTGATTAGTTTTTGAGCCAAATCGGTTCAGCGATTCGGAAGCAGTGAGTGAAAATGTTGAATTTTCAACAATTTCAAGATCTTTTTTGATTATAAATCGCGAACGCAGCTACCGATTGAGTCCGATTTTCGTACTGCAGTAGATATTCATCAAGATACGCTACCATTGAAATTTGGTTAAATTCTGTTGAGTGGTTCAGAAACGGTGAGCAGGGCTAAAAGTATGGGTATAGGCCTAAAAACCGATATCTCCAACTTTTGAAACGTCATGATATGACGTCATCGATTACGTCAACAAAGCGATTTGGATGCTGATTGGCGGGTTCCTCGTGGGAGCTAACGAAAAACTAACCGTATTTTTGAAAATATTTTCGGGGTAGAGGATTCCGAATCTGAAATAATTTTTCCGAAATTCGAATTCCTTATGCCCGTATTGCGGATTTAGTGGACCTCTGATCAAAAATCGAACCGAATTTTTGAGAATATTTTCGGGGTTGAGGATTCCAAATCTGAAATAATTTTTCCGAAATTCGAATTCCTTATGCCCGTATTGCGGATTTAGTGGACCTCTGATCAAAAATCTAACCGAATTTTTGAGAATATTTTCGGGGTTGAGGATTCCGAATCTGAAATAATTTTTCCGAAATTCGAATTCCTTATGCCCGTACTGCGGCTTTAGTGGACCTCTGATCAAAAATCTAACCGTATTTTTGAGAATATTTTCGGGGTAGAGGATTCCGAATTCCAAATTATTTTTCAGAAATTCGGGTTCTTTATGCCCGTACTGCGGCTTTGATAGACCTCAGATCGAAAAATTAACCATATTTTTGAGAATTATTTAAATAGTCGATAAAGCAATTTGATCGGTTCTCCGATCTCATTTTTTTTTTTTTTACTCAACACAAAAAACCAAGTGTTTTCGAAAAAACTAGGTCAAGTTGAAAACATTTGAAACCAAAAGATGGCTACCTCGCAACGGAAATAACATTTATCTAAAAACAAAATTCACCATTTAATTACAAACGATTTTGAGATCCGCATTTTATTATTTTTTTTACAATCAAAATTTCACGGCAACAAACCTCTCCAACAACTTCTAAACTAACCAACACCTTTCATAAAATTTTTACCTAATAGCGATGCGCTAATCAAAAAGAGAGAAAATAATTTCTTACCTTATTTGAAAGAAGATAAAACCGATGGAGACTCAAAATCTCTCTACTTTCGGAAGTATTGACCTGTAAAAAAAAAATAAAATAAAATAAAATAAAATTATAATTAATTTTAAACTTTACAAGCCGTGAAATTCATCCCCACTAAAGATACAGTACACTACTACTTGGGTATATTTTAGGGTTGCTAATCGAGATTATGACTCCATAGATTATTTCAGAAAAACGGCACCTGCTTCACTAGATTGCTCGTAAAAAGAGCTAACATTAATGCACTTGCTGCCATAACATCAAGTGCAGATTAAAATAAAAAATTATTTAATTAAATATTTATTTATTTAAATTTTCTATAATTTTTTAAAATTTATTTAATGTTATTAAACTGTAGGATACTGCCAGGTATAAACACTGCCCTGATATATATTTATAAACTGCCCGAAATGCTTTAATTAACTTACAAAAATAAATTTTTTTACTGCTCATTTTATTTACATAATGTCAAAATACACTATTTTAAAAGCACTGCCCCATTAAATGAAAGCTAAATTTTTACATATAAAAATCAATTGTGGGATGATATGATGCAATCTTTTTAAAAAAAAATTGGTGTGTCTCCATTTAAAATTTGTAGATTTCTTTTTCAAGAGACCCTTAAAAATTCAACCTTTGCACTTATGGCTTTGTACGAAAAAGAGATAAATAAGTGATGTAAAATAAGGTATAAAAAAATGGAACATACGTAAAAAATGCACAAATGATATATAAAACAGTTAATTAGGTATTTTTCACGTTTGTTTTCTATTTCATTTTCACGATTCGAATAGCGCATGCGCACCATGTACTACCCTCAAATCATAGTTGTTCAGGATTGCCAGATGCTCCACCATGGTGGTACAAATCCCACTGTTGAAGAAAATGCCTCTATGTTTAGCTTATGGGGTACCACTATTCAATCCGTGATAGTAGTACCCTGTACCATTGAAAAAATAATTGCCCAATGTTTAACTTATGGGTGTACTACTACCTAAGGTCGATACGTAATTTTACACCTGGCAACCCAAGTTGTTTAAGGGCAGTTCATTGTCTGCATTTGTGTTGTTAGTTCATGTATGCGTTTTTTCGGCATTAAATAAACTTCTCTTTCCGGGATTCAAATTTTTCATAACTTAAAAAGGTATGGTGTTAAAGCAGAGCCATAGATCTGCCCCGAAAAAATCTGCTTCATAGAGTTTAAAAATTGTTATTCAAAATCTAGAACCTCTGTGATTCTGTTCCTGAAAAGCGTTTGTACTTCTGAAAATAGGATGCCATTTCGAAATGGTGAAAAAATTGAGAAATACTTATAGTTTTAATATCTTTTTTTCAGACCATTATTTCGTTAACATATGGATCTCAAGCTAGACATAAATCTCAAACGAATGGCTTTCGCCTCTTTGGCTTCAGAAGCTTACAATCATCCGAATATTGAGTCAAAAATCCAAATGTATTTTTGCTCCAAACGGAAAAAGGGGAAATTAAAATCGTGGTATCGTATCATAGAACTGGCAACAGAAAAAGTTAATCTGAATTCGCTGCCATCTGGTGCGTTAAAAGCAGAACTAGTGGATGTCATATATACAATAGGCTTAAAAATAAGCGACTGGCATCGCTTTTTAAAAGAAAGCCACATTTTTGAGGACGTCGATCGAGAAAAGCTTTACGATTTATATGCCAAAAAAATTTTCTGGACTAATGAAGGTTTCGTGAATCACGAACATAATAAAATCGTGGATAAAAAACCCTGAGATTGATTTGTTAAAGGTTTTCCAATTATCGTGCTGTTTTTGTTCGGTTGCAAACATTACAGCACTGTGGGAAAAAGTTTCAAAAAATTTTGAAAACTTGGATTACAAGGAACTGTACAAAAAATACGGATCGCATTTAATTGCTTACTGGAGCAAATTCCAGCAGAAAGATCTAGAAGATGTCATGGATAATATTCTTCAAAATGACCCTCAAGACCGTTATGATGATTCAGAGTCTTTAGAAACAAATATGTTTTTCGTATCTGCTTTGAAGGGATATCCCACAGCTTGCAAATTCTTTTGGGGAAAAATGAGTCACGAAGAGAGAAAGCGTAGCATCATTTTTGGACTAAATGAGGCACTTGTGAAATATAACCGTTTAAATCGTTCGAGATTTTACCGCAGAGAAAGGTACTTTTAATTTTTAAAATTTTTGTATAAAATTCGGGCATTTTGAATTTAAGATATGAAAATTTCTTTTTGAAACTTGAACGACCTCCTTCCTTCACTCATGTCTTCAATTGTTTCTGTTTTCCAAATTAATCCGAGAATACATGAATGCTAGAATTTTTTGGCTGGTATATAATTTACTCGTTTTTCAATTTTTAAAATGAGCTTTTAGTAATTAAAAAACAAATGATAATACAAAAATTTCATTACAGAAATAGTGAAATGATCGGTTAGAAATTTTTTTGATGAGTAATTTTTTGTCAGTAAAAAATTCGAGGTACAAAAAATATATTTTTTAATTTTTTTTTTTTTCTGTTTTTCAAAAAAGAAAACATTGGCTTTAGTCTTGATAAAAAAATGCGACTTTGTTTGTTGAGATTGCTTGTTTCAGCAGGGAGGTTTTTTTATGCCGGCATAATTTTTTAGAATTTAAAATCTAAACCTAAAATTTAATATTTTCAAATCTGAAATATAAAATCTAACATCTGTAAATTCTACGGTATAAAAAAATATAGATGGAAAAGTTTCAGATATGTTTATGTAAAACGTTTTATCCTATACTCGGATTAATACAGAAATAGAGACAAGATACTTCAACTTTTTTTACAGTCAGGGTATTGCTCAAATCTGATTTTTTTTTTCAACTTTTCTTTGACAGGTATCTGGAAATTATTAGGTATTTAACACCATTCTTGTCCGAACAAACTGAACGAGAATACTTTGTGGAGCATCCAACCTTCAATACTCATATAAACGCTAGTGCTTGGATTTTCATTGCTCTTGGATACAACTGGCCGATGCAAGCATTATCCGGGAAAGTGATCAAAAAATACGGGCATCACTTCGGGTTTTGGGAGTATATCACTGCTTCCAGAATGGAAATGAATCATTTCATGGTGACTGAACTTTGCAGAAGCTTTCCTTTTTTCCGTAAGCACAACATATATCGCCAAATGTTTGTTGATCTCCGGTCGAAACTGCTGCTTTTGGGTGAAAAAGAGTTAAACTTGGATTACTACTTTGTGGATATTCTATTAAAAATGAAGGACGTACGAACTGCTAATTGGGTGGTTAAAGATTGTAAAACCGTTCGTAATGACGGCAATTTGCATGCCATTTCTGTAATGTGCAAAAAATTCATATCTTGGACTCAAAAGAATGAAATTCATTTGTTGCTGGAATTTACAGACGACGATTCAATTTGGGGCCTTCCTTTTGAGGTCAAAAATAAAATAAGATCGTTATACAAAGCGATTTTTAGCGACGATTTCGATTCGGCGATTAATTCCCTTTCAGAAGAAGAAAAGAAGTCCCTAAAATGTAAAATCAATCCCGATTACCCGTGCTTTTACTGGATAGTTAAAAATAAATTGAGAGCCGCCGATGATTTCCTGGATTGGATTTTCGATGGAGACCAAGAAAAAATTCAAAAATATAAATCCAATTTTAAGAACGGAAAACTGTTCACTTACGTATTCCAATATACATACATATTCCAATTGTGGAGGAAATGTTCCGACGGAAATTTTGAAACCGTTAAGAGGGTCATGGATGATTTTATTCGTTGGTTTTGCACATCCGATGATGACGTCGTTTCTTACAAGCGGAGCCGACTAACAATGTATGAAAATGTGTTAGTAAACGAGATTTTCAAAAAATCCCATAGATTCGACACAATCCCTCAATTTTTGGAATTTTTCGGACACGAAAATCCGGTTGAACATAGCAGAACCTTAGTGGACGAATCCGCTTTAAGCCAAAAATTTGAGAATTACATGAAAAAAAATATGGTGGACGAAGCGATTGATTTACTTAGATGGAGGTTCGATTCGGAAAAAGAAAGAGAATCATTTATCCGGGACTTCGTCTCTACTAGCAAAGGTGCAAAATGTTGTAAGTTGTTCATTGGGAAATACTGCGGTTCGAATCGAGAAACTGAATACAGGAAATTTATGGAATTTTTTATACGTCCCGCGGGCGACATTGAAAATTTAAAATGTGAACTTGAAAAATGGTGTGAAGTGTACCGTGAATATTTTGAGGAAGTGGTCGATAGCGACCAGGAGGAGAGATACCAATTAGAGAAGTTTAATTCTTGTATCAGCGATGACTCTGATGATGAGGATAAAAAATTTGACCGTTGCTACGACGACGAAAATAATAAACTGTTTTTAAATTTATTAAATTCTTTTGAGAAAAAAAGTGAATATTTAAAAGAGTGATAAATCAATTTCGGTGATAAATGCTATGTCTACATTAGCATTGCAATCAACTACTCCAGTGGAGACATATCATGAAAAGTTAATTTGCATATTCTTGAGGTATGGCAAACGGAAGTGAACCCGGGTTTTTTTGCCTCGGAAAAAGCGACCTGAACGAAACCTTTGGAAAGATTTAATTAAATATCCGAACCAGTTCAAAATGATAAGAAGGGTTTAAAACCATAGAGATCCTTTTCTGATTATGATTTTATTGTAGGAATTGACAAAGGTGACATGTCCACATATTTTCCGTAAAAAATTCAAGTTTATTTATTATTTATTTATTTTTCAAAATAAATAAATAAATAAATAAATAATAAAGCATAAAAGGAATAATTATCCACAGGCTTATTCACTCAAATGATTAAATTGTTTTTAATTTTAAGAAAATAAGAAACAAAAAATGAACAAAAAATGCTGTGAAGTTTTTAACCTGATCGTTTATTTTTACATGGGGTCATTGTCTTCAAACACCTGAGAAATATTTGTCTTGGGTAAATCTGCCGTATAAAAGACGAAATTCCAGCCAGGACATTTAAAATTAAGTTAATAATAAATTTAAATGTTTTTGCCATATATGTATTGTTTTTTTTAAAATTCCGATCTCAATCAAATTGCATACGTTCATACCTATTTACATTTCAGTTTCAAATTTCTAATACTGAAAATACATGTTGTAATTATAAGAAACTATAGTTTACTAATCGCTTATTTTACAAATACTGTAAAAGTTACAAATTAACCCAACACATAAGTTTGTTTTTGGTTAAGTCAATCGAGTTAAAGTAATCAGCTTCACATTCATGCAACGCCCAAAATAAAAGCAACTTTCCCTAAATCTGTACCAGGCAGGTCAACTGAGCTATGTCCATCAGAATCGTGCGTGGAGATGCACTCTTTTGAACCGCTCGTGAACAGGTGTTGAGCTGCAGGGAGTCGTACCTAAGTTACGTAAGCATGGGTTAGACCCTTTTTGCACGCTTTTCCCCATTTCGCCTATGCTTAGCTTATGGGTAAGACGTTAAATTTGGACCCCTCCCCCCCCCTAAATGTGCTTACGTAATTTATGTACAACCCCCAGACTCTGGGGGCCCCAGAGAGCTTTTTTTTCCATCAATTTCATTTTTTTTGTTATAAAAGGATGTTTGTCTTCCATTCAACAAAGTTTTTTTTTTTTTTTTAAATCGAAAAGGGAATGAGATTTTAGAGCCTGAGCTTGAAAGTTAAGCTAAACCTTTTAAAATTTTGTTAATACCTCAAAGGGGCTATCAGAATTTCGATAATCATTTTAGCGGGAGGGAGGGAGGGATCGTCATGAGGACGACGAAAAAAGAGGAAAGAGAACTGAAAATTGGGAACCGAAATAATGTCGAAATTAATTTGCAGTCCAAAAACAAAATCTAGTCCAAATTATGCATTTTGTAAGGCGAATCACGTGACGTTAAGCAGAACAAAAATACAAAGCAGAAATCTGCGTGACATGAGCTATAGGGTTTTTCCGACCTAAAATTATTCGCCAAATTCTTTGGATGTCATCTTTATCAAATCCACAGAATTTCTAAAATGGCGAATTTTGATTCGTTGCCGCTCCGGACAAGTAGCACCCCTTGCGGGGTAACATTGCGTCAAAAAACCCTCTTGGTCACAACATTTGGTCTTTAGTGCTGCACGTGATTCCTCTATTTTACTCTCACCGTTTGTTTTCATTAGAGCTTTTAAAAGCAGTAAAACTATTTTTTTAAAAAAATGTTCACTCTCTTCTATTTTTTAAAAAAATTGTCCACTCTCTTATACTTCAAAGACTCAAACCGAAGCAACGAACAAATCCCTTTTTAATGACATAAATGTTAACTTATAAACACCGGAACGATGTCATCTTTACGAGTCGGTCTTTAAAATGAAGAAAGCCGTAATTTAATTTTTAATTTTTTAAACGGAAAAAATCCCTTTTTCCTTAACGAATTTCTTAATGGAATAATTGAATATAAATTCTAAGAGATGACTAGATGACAGCTTGGTAGCAATTGCAAACTCTTATGAACAGAAATATTTTTTAGATTGCTTTCAAAATGCAAATTTAAAATGATTTTTCTTGGAAATCAATGTTTTTTTGTTTCATATCAAAAAAAAAAAAAAATTTATTAGCTTTTGTAGTTAGCTTAATAGATACAAAGATGAAGCCTTAAAATCGGATAAAAACAATATAAGATAAAAAAATTTTTATTCAGTTCCTGACCCCTTCAACTTTTCTAAACCGATTGCAAGTTCCTAAAACAATCAACTTATCTATAGATGATCACCTAAGATTCATCTGAATATGTCATCGCAGCGGTATCATATTTATTTTTAATTAAAGAATCAAATCTTTATCATCAAAAAGTTTACGATTACTATATATAAAGCAAATATAGTTTCCAAGTTTTATGATCGGCATCACTTAATTCTTTTTCCGTGCTTCTGAAAGTTTAATATTATTTATAATGCACTTTTTCGCATTTCTTCTCTTTTTGGAAGGGATATTTTTATTAGGTAAGTGTATCGACATGTTATAGTGTTTAATTATTTTCACAATTTGGTGGGAATATTAAATTGGATCAAATTTGGACCAATCTTGGGAAAAGTGGCTGAAATAATGCAATGCCATTCAACACTCACTAGACTTACCCAAGAAAAAGTGTGTTATAAAATTGAGTTCTTAAAAACTTAAACTTCGTTAGAAAATTTAATAACCCGCCAAAAGACATTTATTTATAATTCGTTATATTACAACACAAATTATTTTCAGTTTTTTTCTAAGTTTTTTATTTTCTTCTAACGCTTCCCGAATTTTTCTATTTCTGTTTTTCTTTATTTTTGAGCCTTTGTCAAATTAAAAATACAAGAAATAAACCGAAAATTTGGAAAATATAATATGTCAAAATCATTGGCAACTTAAGAGTCATGTTGCCGCTTTTAAAAATCAGGTGAAAAGTGGTGTAGTGGAGAAAGGCGGCTGGTAAGTCGACCACAAGGCTCGGGCTCTATTCCAAAAAATTGTAAATTTTTTTTTCTTTTTTTTCTCATGAAAAATGATTAAAAAAGAGCCTATAAAGTCTCCATATGCTAAATATAGTGCAATTCAAGCATAAAATCAGTATAAATTTCAGTTTAAAATTTCCATTATAAAAATTTATAAATAGTTATAAAATTTTATAATCGGCCAAACCGTAATTAGAGTTATAAAATTTTATAACGCACTTATTCCTGTGTATGCCCTATATGTCGACGTCCAATAACATTTGATAGTATTGAAAATCCAAAGATTGGATCAATATTGGATTCAGAGACATTTCTCCAATTTGAAATTCCACCAGGACCCTTTCGAATCTTTTAATCATGGAAATTTCGTCCCTGGGACATTTTGTCAGACTGACACTTTTTGCCATAGAGACTTTTGGTCGCATACTACATTTGGTCACAAGGGTATAATTTGTCACGCCGGTACAAATTGTCACGTTACATTTTGTCGCAGCGATTATTTTATGAAATTTTTAAATTTCCAAATTTTTTTTCTATAATGTATTTATTTTTTTTTTTTTTTTTTTTTTTTTTTTTTTTTCTAATTGAAGTATTTAACCCGGCACAAAAAAATTGTGACAAAATATGCAATGTGACGTCAAGTACAATTATGACGAAATGTACTTGTGTGTGACAAAAAAAGTGTGACGTCAAGTACCACTATTATTATTATTATTATATTATTATATTGGACTCAAAATTTACAGGCTTATAAAAAAGCCCTATTATAAATTTTGGTTAAAAAAAAAGAATTTTAAAACAATATAAATAAACAAAAAAAAAGATTAATAAGTTCAACAAAAGTATAAAAATGAAGATGTTTACAATATGAACTAAATATGATCAGAAAGAAGATACTCCGTGACTCTTTTTTTGAAATCATTGAGCGACATATTGAAAAAATCCAATTCCTGATTAGCACATAAGTTGTTAAGGAGGTTCATGCACCTTGAAAGAGGAGAGTTAAACGGGATGTTAATACAGGAAAGGTGAAGATTTTGTGCGTTTGCCTTGTTCTACGGCTCGGGACATGCAGATTGAATCGGGAAAGTAAATCCGGGCAGTCGATTAAGTAGTCAAAATCCTGTAAGTAAAGACTGCATCATTTAAATGCCTTCTGTTCTGAGGGATAAGATATTGAAATCAAGCTGCATGTCTCTCGTACGAACTGGGTGTTTTTCATAGTGAGGATAAATGCCATACTTCCGATAATGTAAATAGCGTAAAAATTTTTTTTGAATTTTCAAGCTTATCCCCGTGACTTCCAACATGCCTATGCCAAACGGTAGACGCATATTCAAGTTTTGAACGCACAAATGCATTATAAATTAAAATCATCGTGTTTAAGTTGCGAAAAGAGTGACTGGAACGAATAACGAAACCAAGAATACGATAAGCGTCAGAGGTAATGGAGCTGATGTGATTGTCAAAAGATAGTTTGGAATCGAATACTACGCCTAGATCTTTCACTTCGGACTGCGGAGTAAGAACCGTACCTCCAACAGTATATTGAATGGTGTCAAAACGACTCTTATTTTTAGCAAAGACCATAAGCCGGCACTTAGATTCATTAATCGGTAAAAAGTTCTGATTCGACCATTGAACAACATTATTTATATCTTGTTGTAATAAATCTATGCTTTGATTTGATGCTTTTAAAGATTTTTAAGTCGTCTGCAAAAAGCAGGCAGAGAACAAAATTTAGACAGTTGGGTAAATCATTGATGAATAATAAAAAGAGTAAAGGGCCGAGGTGCGAGCCCTGAGGAACGCCACTCAGAACCGAGAAATAAAAAGATTTAATGTCGTTAAAAGAGACGTAGCTGACTCTGTTATGTAAATATGAACGTAGCAACCGAATAAATATAGGGGAATCAAAATTATCCGATAGTTTTCTTACAGTAACTCATGGTCCACCCTGTCAAAGGCCTTGAGGAAGTCAAAATATATTACATGCACTTCGTTATTATCGATCAGCTCTAAGGAAACATAGTCGGTGAAAGCAAGCAAATTAGTAATTGGGGATCGACTTTTACAAAACCATGTTGTTCCGGGCAACATTTTTGGAAAATATTGAAAGGATACGGTTATACAAAATAATTTCCAGAATTTTCGATGCAGCCGGCAGAATAGAGATACCCCTATAATTCTCCCCCACACTTTTATCACCTTTCTTAAATAATGGCGTGATACGAGATTCTTTCCATCTGTCAGGAACTACCTATGTGAAATACATAAGTCCAAAATATGTTTTAATGGAACCAAAATTGCGTCAGAGCACCCCTTATATATAAAAGAAGGAATCACGTCCGGACCGCATACTAGGGATCCTTTAAGATGGCTCAGAGCAGCAAGTAGTTCTTCATCGGAGATTTTATATGCCGAGGAGGAGTTAGGGAAGTTACTACCATCGGGCTGAGGATAGTCATTGTCTGAAGATGCAACAAAAACACTCTGGAAAAATTTACCGAATTCATTGGCAATATCAGTGGGGTCATCAAAATGAACCCCATTAAAGAAAAAAGAATTTTCCAATCTGGTTGGGCGAGCCTGAAAAAACTCAAAAAATTTTTTTGGATTCGATTTAATTACAAATTCAGTCTATGACGAAATGTACCCTTGCAACAAGAAAAATGTGTGACTAAAAGTACATTATGACAAAAAAATCAAATGTGATTCTGTCTGTGACAAAAAGTCCTAGGTGCGAAAAATCTGTGACCAAATGTCCCTGAATCACGAGGACCAAACCCAATTAAGCATAATATAACAAATTTACTTTTATAGCCGAGGCCAATCATGTCAGCCAACCAAAAATCATCGGAGGTCATGACAGCAACATAACAGACGTTCCATACTACCTTTTGCATATGATCAACGGTAATTATTCCAAAACTCATTTAATCCCATTTTTTGTCAACCAAAATTGAAAAGATTATTCCGTTTTCTCTTAGGGATTGAATGGGCTGGAGCTGTTATCATCGGCCCTAGAGAAGTTGTAACGGCAGGACATTGCTTTTCCTTGTAAGTAAAAATTTCGTTTAAAATCCGCAGTTTTTCCAGCATTTAAAATAACAAATTTTTCATAAATTAGGGCTAGTGACCCGAGCTATGTTCACCAATACCGTGCGGGATCCGATAAGCTAAATGCTGGAGGAAAAGTTTACACAGTGGAATCTTATGTGATTCACCCGCAATTTAATATATCGGAAGATGGTCCTACACACGATATCGCTTTGGCGAGGGTGACGGAACCTTTTGAATTTTCGGACTCTATCCAACCCATTAAATTAGCTAAGAATGAGCCGAAAGCGGGAGACCAAGTTTTGCTCTCTGGATTTGGATACTGGAAGGTGAGAACAAACCATTCACAAAGCTTCTCCATTTTTTAATAACCTTTTTCTTATTTTCAGTATAATATAAGTAACGACGGTAATCTTACGGTAGAAAGGCCACCGGTCCTTCAAAGCGTCGAATTGCCTATAGTAGATAGGGAAACATGCAGAGAATGGTATTCGGATTTTACAAACGAAGTGAAGGACGATCAAATTTGTGCTGGCCTATTAGAAGGAGGTCACAGCGCCTGTAACGGAGACAGTGGTGGCCCAATGGTTTTCAACAACGAGCTTGTAGGAGTGGCGTCATGGGTTCTATGTTTCGATTCTCCCCATCATCCTAGTGTATACACCTCGATGGCCTACTATTCAGACTGGATCGAAGAAACGTTGAATTCGTTCAAATAAAAAAGTTAAAGCTTTCAAATACATATTTTAGGAAATTAAAATCTTTAAATATATATAAAAATTAATTATGGGATGATATAATCTGCATTATAAAAAAAAAGTACTTCTTCCCTTAAAAATCTGTTGTTTTCTCTTTATAGAGGCCCCAAAATATTAAAATTTTGCATTTTGACGTGCCCCAGTACGAAGAAGAGATGTATAAATTATACAAGAAATTGGACATTCGTAAAAAATGTCTATAAATTATGAATAAAGACTTTAATTTTCTTTACCGGAATGTTTTTTTCCTCTCCAATAATATTATTATGCATAAATTATGCAAAAATAAGCATAAAATTGAATTAAATGTTACATAAGCAAATATTTGCAAATTTTCAGGTTAGACCTAAATCAACTGTATCTCAATAAATTGAATGATTTTTAACTTTAAAAAAGAATAGGCATCATTTTAAAAATTAACCAAGGTAAAGGTAGGGAACCGTGTATTGTGAAGATACATATTAAGTAGGTTTTTTTTTTACGTTAATTGGACTGGCTCAGATTATGTAAAGATTGTGTAAAGTGCCAAAATCGTTACTTGTTTCAACTGTAATAGACTCTATTTTATTTTTTTCTAAATTAAGTTCGCCTAAGTTATAGGGCAAATCTATACGTTTTGTCAATTGTTTAAAATAAACCGAAGTGATTTTAAAAAAATAGAGAAATCGCATGTTTTGAGATGACTTCATCGTTTAATTGTGCTAGGGGAGATACGACAAAAAGCGTAATTTTGACTTGGTAAAAAAAACTGTTAACCCCCGAAAAAAGAAAAAACAAAAATTTAAATTTGAATGCCCGCCAAAACGGAACGTGAAGGAACGTGACGTCATCTGCTTAAAAGTGGTTGTGTTCATTTCTGAAACTCTAAACGGCAACGATGCGTAATGTTTACAAGCATGTTTACAAATAAGTCGTGTTTCGCTTCGAGTTCGATATCTCGCTTCGATACAGGCAGATGACGTCACACCAATAGAAAATTGTTTAAGGAGTGATCACGTGACAAAAACTTTTTCGGACTTTGTTTTTCTTTTTTTTTTTTTTAATTTGATGAAAAATTTTCCCGTTTAAATACTAGTTTTTAGTTAATAGCACACTATACATTAGTTTCCAGAGAAAATCTCAAAACATGTCACTTGTCTATTGCTTAATAAATATTTTTGTTATTATTACGCATTATTAGAACGAAAATTAATATAGATTACCTTTCATCTTTTTACGTTCCTAAACATTTCTCCTCAAATAGCAATGACATATGTTTTATTAATGAACAAAAAAAAAAAAAAAAATGAATTACTTAAATAAATGAAATTTATATAAAAAGGCAAATAAACAGCTGCCTTAAAGGAATATCTAATTTTCTTTACTCTTGCTACGCAATATTTCTGAAAAGTATAAACTAAAACATCTGTTTCGTAAATTACTCAACTGAGTCATAGATGCAAGGTATTTTCAGTGCCATCGTTGACTTAGGTTTCATTCTGTCAATTTCGTGGTTAATAAAGGGCTTATATCTAGTTCAATTTTTTTTCTAGCGTTCGAAGCCCCCCATTCTGACAGAAAGAATCAGTCTTTTCAAAAAAGATGACAGCCGGGCAAAAATTGCAAACTGTTTTAAAAAAATGCAGCTAATGTCTGCCAAACAGAGCCCATGCCTATGGGCTATTCAAAAAAAAAAAAAAAAAAAAAGGTAAGTTAAAAAACTTACCAACTCTCTTCCGTAGTCTTTAGTAAAAGTACTCTGCTTCGAAGCTGACGCGGTGTCTAAATCCAAATCCACGAAAAGAAAACATGCTTCATTTTCCTAATATATCTGAAAAGAAAAGAAAAAAAAATTCATAAAATAAAATCGTAACTTTAGTGGACGTTTTCTCACTTGGAAGATGGCAATTCGAAGGCTGCGCAAAAATAAAAGTTATAAATAAGAAATACCGGTACTTTATGAAAAAAAAATCTATAGACTTTTATAATATTATAAAAGCCGAAAACTCAGAAAATCCTATAAGACGGAAATAACATCATTGAGAGAAAAAGTTTTCCTCGAGTACATGAGCCGAGTGGGAGTCGAACCCACGCCTTCCGCTTTCCGGGAGATTCGTCGAGTGCGTGTCGGTAGCTTAGTGGTAGAGCACCCGCCCGGCAAGCGGAAGACGTGCGTTCGATTCCCTCTCGGCTCATGTACCTAGGAAAATTTTTTCTTTCAATGATGTTGTCATTTCCAAGAAATACTTTGTTTACAAACATAACGTCCAATTTTCGGACTCCTATATTTTTTCTTGTAAATTATTGGTAAGGGGTGAAAAAAGGGATGGAGGGAAATGAGTGCTTCTTACTTTACTACTTACTTAAATATTGGCTTTGACCATTTACGACCATTTTTCCTAAAAATTTTGGTTCCTAAATTTTTTTCCCTAATTTGCTATTTTTATAAAATTTTTGATCCCTAAAATAAATTTCCAAATTGAATACTTTTCCTAATTTTTTGAATCTCTAAAAGGATTTTAGAAAATTTAATTTTAGGTATTTTAAGAAATTTTACGTAATTGATTTTAAGAAATTTTATTTTAGGAATCTAAAATTTTAAGAAAATTAAAAATCAGAAAAAAAAATTGGAAAAACAATTTCAGGACCCAAAATTTTTAGAAAAAATGGATTAGGAATTTATTTTTTTGGAAAAATGGATTAGGAAAAATGGTAGGGAATCGGCTTTGACAGTAAGGTATGACTGGTTTCAAAAATAAAAATTTTTATCAAAAAATTTTGGCTTATAACAATTTTTTTTTCGAGGTTAGATGATATTTTAATAGATGCAGTTAAAAATCAAATTTTCGATAATTATCACGCAAATCGCTACCAGGAGATGATAGCCTAATGGAATAATTTAATTAAATATCAAGTATAAGAGAGAAAAAAATTCCCAGTCTTAGCCCATTAGCCGCGAGGAATTGAACCCAGAGCTCTCCGTTTGCCGGACGGCAGATCTACCATTTAAGCTACGACTCCTGTTCCTGGACAGACAGAACATTTCACTCTCTTATACTTGAAAGTCTCAAACCGATGCAACGAACGAACCCCTTTTTAACGACATGAACGCGTACCTATAAACACCGGAACTATTTCGTCTTCAACGAGCCAGTCCTTAATGGAAAAGCCGTATCTTAATTTTTAATTTTTTAAACGGAAAAAATCCCTTTTTCCTTAACTCCTTTAATGCTAGAGGCGAAATTTTTTAATAGAATAATTAAATATCAAGTATAAAAGAGCTGTCATCTAATTTTAGATGACAGCCTGGTAGCAACTGCGAGCTCTTAAAAAATACAGCCAATGTATGCCAGACACTTAAAAATTGAATAAAAATTTCTTAAGTTTTTAACAACGCTTTCACGTTTTTGATTGTTCATGTTTTTGATTGTTCATGTTTAGCTTATGGACAGAAGTATTTTTTAGATTGCTTTCAAAATGCAGATTTAACAATGATTATTCTTGGAAATCAATGTTTTGTTTCATATCAGAAAATATAATTCATTAGCTCCTGTCGTTAGCTTAATAGATACAAAGATGAAGCCTTAAAATCGGATAAAAACAATATAAGATAAACAATTTTTTTTTTATTTCCTGACACCTTCACCTTTTCAAAATCGATTTCAAGTTCCTAAAACAATTAACTTACCTATAGATAATCACTTAAGATTCATCTGAATATGTCATCGCAGCGGTTATCATATTTATTTTTAATTAAAGAATCAAATCTTTTATCATCAAAAAATTTACGATTACTATATATACAGCAAGTAGTATTCAATTTTTATGATCGGCATCACTTAATTTTTTTTTCGTGCTCCTGAAAGTTCAATATTATTCACAATGCGCTTTTTCGCATTTCTTGTCTTTTTGGAAGGGATATTTTTAATAGGTAAGTGTATCGACATGTTAAAGTGTTGAATTATTTTTACATTTTGGGGAGAATATTAAACTGGATCAAGTTAGGACCAATCTAGGGAAAACTGGCTAAAATAATGCAATGCCTTTCAACACTCACTGGACTTATTTAAGAAAAAGTGTGTTATAAAATTGAGTTATTAAAAACTTAAACTTCGTTATAAAATTTTATAACCCGCCAAAAAAGACATTTATTTATAATTCGTTATACAATTTTATACCATATTATTTTCTGTGTTTAAAAGTTTTCTTATTTTCTTCTAACGGTTCCCGAATGTTTGTATTGCTGTTTGTCTTTATTTTTGAGCCTTTGTCAAATTAAAAATACAAGAAATAAACCGAAAATTTGGAAAATATTATATGTCAAAATAATTGGCAACATAAGAATCATATTACCACTTCTAAAAATCAGTTGAAAAGTGACTAAAAGTACATTTTGGCAAAAAGTCCTTGGTGCAAAAAATCTGTGACCAAATGTCCCTGTATCACCAGGACCAAAGCCAATTAAGCAAAATAAGACGAATTTACTTTTATAGCCGAGGCCAATCCTGTCAGCCAACCAAAAATCATCGGAGGTCATGACAGCAACATAACAGATGTTCCATACTACCTTTTGCATATGGTCAACGGTAATTATTCCAAAACTCAATTAATCCCATTTTTTGTCAACTAAAACCGAAAAGATTATTCCGTTTTCTCGTAGGGAGTGAATGGGCTGGAGCTGTAATCATCGGCCCTAGAGAAGTTGTAACGGCAGGACACTGCTTTTCCTTGTAAGTAAAAAATCCGCTAAAAATTCGCATTAAATTTCCAGCAATTAAAATTACATGTTTTTCCTAATTTAGGGTTAGTGACCCAAGCAATGTTCACCAATACCGTGCGGGATCCGATAAGCTAAATGCTGGAGGAAAAGTTTACACAGTGGAATCATACGTGATTCACCCGGAATTTAGTATATCGGAAGATGGTGCTCATCACGATATCGCTTTGGCTAGAGTGACGGAACCTTTTGAATTTTCGGACTCTATCCAACCCATTAAATTAGCTAAGAACGAGCCGAAAGCGGGAGACCAAGTTTTGCTCTCTGGATTCGGATATTGGAGGGTGAGAACGAACCATTACTCTCAGAGCTCCTCCATTTTTTAATAAACTCTTTTTTATTTTAGTATAATTTAACTAACGACGGTAATCTTACGGTAGAAAGGCCACCGGTCCTTCAAAGCGTCGAGTTGCCCATAGTAGACAGGGAAACATGCAGAGAATGGTATTCGGATTTTACAAAGTGATGGACGATCAAATTTGTGCTGGTCTATTAGAAGGAGGTCACAACGCCTGTAACGGAGATAGTGGTGGCCCAATGGCTTTCAACAACGAGCTCGTAGGAGTGACGTCATGGGGTCTATGTTTCGATTCTCCCCATCATCCTAGTGTATATACCTCGATGGCCTACTATTCAGATTGGATCGAAGAAACGTTAAATTCGTTCAAATAAATAATTTAAAGCTTTAAAATGTGTACGCGCATATGAAAACCTCCCACTTATACAATAATATTCCGGATAGTATGTTTTGTTTTTTAGCATTTTGTAAACAAATAAGTTTCGAATCAAAACAAACTATCCGGATTGTACAAGTGGGAGGTTTTCATATGTACGTACAGAAATACATATTTTAGGAAATTAAAATTTTTAAATGTATATAAAAATTAATTATGGGATGATATAATCTGCATTAGAAAAAAAAAGTACATCTCCCCTTAAAAATCTGTTGTGTTCTTTTTTCAGAGGCCTCAAAAAATTAAAATTTTTCATTTTGATTGTGCCCCAGTATGAGGAAGAGATGCATAAATTATACAAGAAATTGGACATACGTAAAAAATGCCTATAAATTATGAATAAAGAACTTAATTTTCTTTACCGGAATGTTTTTTTCACTCTCCAATAATATTATTATGCATAAATTATGCATAAATATGCATAAAATTGAATTAAATGTTAAATAAGCATAATATTTGCAAATTTTCAGGTTAGACCGAAATCAACTGTATCTCAATAAATTGAATGATTTTAACTTTAAAAAAAGAATAGGCATCATTTTAAAAATTAACCAAGGTAAAGGTAGGGAACCGTGTATTGTGAAGATATTAAGTAGGTTTTTTTTTTTACTTTAATTGGACTGGCTCAGATTATGTAAAGATTGTGTAAAGTGCCAAAATCGTTACTTGTTTCAACTGTAATAGACTCTATTTTATTTTCTTCTAAATTAAGTTCGCCTAAGTTAAAGGGAAAATCTATACGTTTTGTCAGTTGTTTAAAATAAACTGAAGTGAATTTAAAAATTGCTTAATAAATATTATTGTTATGCCGCTTCTCCATTATGGCTCAAAATCAATTTTCTAGAATTAGATTTCAAAATTTCCGGAGGTAAAGTGCTTTTGTTATTCTATGGATTTCTAACCCAAGATTTCAAAATCTTCAAAATGTAGTCGGCCATTTTTACTACATTGCATTTTTTGTATTCTTAATCCATAGTCGAAAATTCATAGAATAACTAAAGCAAAGTACTTCGGAAATTTTGAAAATTAATTCTAGAAAATTAATTTTGAGCCATAATGGAGAAGCAGCATTATTATTACGCATTATTTGAACGAAAATTAATATAGATTACCTTTCATCTTTTTACGTTCCTAAACATTTCTCCTCAAATAGCAATGACATATGTTTTATTAATGAGAAAAAAAAAAAAAAAAAATAAAAATAAATGAAATACTTAAATACACACACACACACACACACATATGGCTTTTACAGGGTCTGGAGCCCTATCGCCGCGCTATAAACTTTCTTCCAATCAGGCCTCTCCTGGCAGGCATCTCGCCAGTCGGGCACTCCCAACCTTCTCGCATCTGCCGCCACGTTATCTTCCCACCTGATCCGTGGTCTACCTTGAGGTCTGGGACTCGTTGGTCTGCCCTCCAGGACCTGCCGGATATATCTTGACGGAGGTGCGCGAGCGACATGTCCCGCCCACTTGAGCCTTCGGGACTTAATCACACTAGTGATTAATGGTTGCCCAGTGAGCCTTCGGATCTCGTCATTTGAACGCATGCGCACCCTGCCAGTAGTTGGATCCCTTCTAGGGCCTAGAATTCGGCGTAAGACCTTATTTTCGAATACCAGCTAATAAATTTTACACACCACCCACCTTATTTTCGAATACCATATACTTAAATAAATGAGGCAAATAAACAGCTGCCTTAAAGGAATATTTACTTTTCTTTACTCTTGCTACACAATATTTCTGAAAACATCTGTTTCGTAAATTACTCAACTGAGTCATAGTTTCAATGCCATTGTTGACTTAGGTTTCATTCTGTCAATTTCGTGGTTAATAAAGGGCATATATCTAGTTCAATTTTTTTTCTAGCGTTCGAAGCCCCCCATTCTGACAAAAAGAATCAGTCTTTTCAAAAAAGATAACAGCCGCAAAAACGGCAAACTGTTTTAAAAAAATACAGCTAATGTCTGCCAAACAAGAGTCCATGCCTATGGGCTATTCAAAAGAGGTAAGTTAAAAAACTTACCAACTCTTCCGTTGTCTTTAGTAAAAGTACTCTGCTTCGAAGCAGACGCGGTGTCTAAATCCAAATCCACGAAAAGAAAACATGATTCATTTTCCTAATGTATCTGAAAAGAAAAGAATATAAAAAGAATTCATAAAATAAAATCGTAACTTTAGTGGACGTTTTCTCACTTGGAAAATGGCAATTCGAAGGCTGCGCAAATAAAAGTTATAAATAAGAAATCCCGGTACTTTATGAAAAAAAAATCTATCGACTTTTGTATTTGTAATATTATAAAAGCCGAGAACTCAGAAAATCCTACAAGACGGAAATAACATCATTGAGAGAAAAAGTTTTCCTCGGGTACATGAGCCGAGTGGGAGTCGAACCCACGTCTTCCGCTTGCCGGGAGATTCGTCGAGTTCGGGTCGGTAGCTCAGTGGTAGAGCACCCGCCCGGCAAGCGGAAGACGTGCGTTCGACTCCCACTCGGTTCATGTACCTAGGAAAATTTTTTCTTTCAATGATGTTGTCATTTCCAAGAAATACATTGTTTACAAACATAACGTCCCATTTTCGGACTCCTATATTTTTTCTTGTAAATTATAGGGTAAAGGGTGAAAAAAGGGATGGGGAGGGAAATGAGTGCTTCCTACTTTACTACTTTAAATATTGGCTTTGATCGTTCCCGATCATTTTTCCTAAAAATTTTGGTTCGGGTTTACAGTGTTCTTTTTTTTTGTCCATTATTGATCAGACATCGTTTGTTCTCGATTGTTCTCGTCAGGAAAACGTTTAAGTTCATTTGTGGCTGGAAGTTCTGATCAAAAGTCGGTTGTTCTTGATTGTTCTGGTATTAACAAGATAATTTGGAATACCTTGCATTATTGTACTGATCAGAAATCGTTTGTTCTCGATTGTTATCTTCCCTGACAAACGACTGAACGAACGACTTTTGATCAGAACTTTCAGCCACAAATGAACGAAAACGTTTTTCTGACGAGAACAATCGAGAACAAACGCGAACAAACGATGTTTCATCACTACAATAATGCCAGGTATTCCAAATTATCTTGTTAATATCAGAACAATCAAGAACAAACGACTTTTGATCAGAACTTTCAGCCACAAATAAACTTAAACGTTTTCCTGACCGGAACAAACGAGAACAATCGAGAACAAGCGAGAACAAAGGAGAACAATCGAGAACAAACGAGAACAAACGAGAACAAACGAGAACAAACGAGAACAATTGATAACAATCGAGAACAAATGAGAACAATCGAGAATAAACGAGAACAAACGAGAACAATCGAGAACAAACGATGTCTGATCAATAATGGACAAAAAAAAAAGAACACTGTAAACCCGACGTGGGCAGCAGATTGAATAACAAACCGGAAAGATGGCGCGCTCTATTGGGGGGAAAAAATTGGTCCTGCTGCATGGAGACCTCAAAAGTCAGTATTTCCAGGATTTGAGAAGATGGAGTACCGAAATATTTGTAGAACATTTCAGAACAATCAAAAAGACATTGATAGACAAGTCCTAAATATTTAAATAGGCCATGATTTTTTCATACCCAGAATGTCTTTCCAAAAATGAAAAATTCAACCTGATAGTATTTTTCGTACAAGAACAAACCTTTTTCTCGGAAAACAAACAAAATGAAATCGATTCAAGCTATTTAAACGTCTGAATTTGACTTTATTTTACATCCGTGAAGTTGGCAGTGCCCTTACTCCTTTTAATACTGTCATACCTGTTGCAGAACAAACGTTGAATTGGCCGGAACAATGAAGAACAAATCAAAAGCAACCGACAAAGGCAAAAATTTTTGATAAGTTCAAATTGGGTCCTGTTCGTCCAGGACCCACCAACTTTTGGCTCCAGTTTTTTTCGGGTTAGAGAACAAATTGGAACAATCGCGGAACTATTAAAGAACAATGAAAAGCTACTATATAAGACTATTTTCGATCAAATTCGTTGACTGGGTCCTGCCAACTTCACGGACGTAAGTATAAGAGAGAAAAAAATTCCCAGTCTTAGCCCATTAGCCGCGAGGAATTGAACCCAGAGCTCTCCGTTTGCCGGACGGCAGATCTACCATTTAAGCTACGACTCCTGTTCCTGGACAGACAGAACATTTCACTCTCTTATACTTGAAAGACTCAAACCGAAGCAACGAACGAACCCCTTTTTAACGACATGAACGCGGACTTATAAACATCGGAACGATGTCGTCTTTACGAGTCGGTCCTTAATGGAAAAGCCGTATCTTAATTTTTAATTCTTAAAACGGAAAAAATCCCTTTTCCTTAACTCCTTTAATGCTAGAGGCGAATTTTCTTAATAGAATAATTAAATATCAAGTATAAAAGAGCTGACATCTAATTTTAGATGACAGCCTGGTAGCAACTGCGAGCTCTTAAAAAATACAGCCAATGTATGCCAGACACTTAAAAATTGAATAAAAATGTCTTAAGTTTTTAACAACGCTTTCACGTTTTTGATTGTTCATGTTTAGCTAATGAACAGAAGTATTTTTTAGATTGCTTTCAAAATGCAGATTTAACAATGATTTTTCTTGGAAATCAATGTTTTGTTTCATATCAAAAAATATATTTATTTGCTCCTGTAGTAAGCTTAATAGATAAAAAGATGAAGCCTTAAAATCAGATAAAAACAATATAAGATAAACGATTTTTATTTAGTTCCTGACCCCTTCACCTTTTCAAAGCCGATTGCAAGTTCCTAAAACAATTAACTTATCTATAGATGATCACCTAAGATTCTTCTGAATATGTCATCTCAGCGGTATCATATTTATTTTTAATTAAAGAATCAAATCTTTTATCATCAAAAAATTTACGATTACTATATATACAGCAAGTAGTTTTCGATTATTATGATTGGCATCACTTAATTTTTTTTTCGTGCTCCTGAAAGTGAAATATTGTTCATAATGCGCTTTTTCGCATTTCTTGTCTTTTTGGAAGGGATATTTTTATTAGGTAAGTGTATCGACATGTTACAGTGTTGAATTATTATTTTTACATTTTGGGGAGAATATTAAACTGGATCAAGTTAGGACCAATCTTCTACTATCTATCTTCTGTTACTAAATATTCAATGTAACGTCAAGTACAATTATGACGAAATGTGCTCGTATGACAAAAAAAGAGTGACGTCAAGCACCACGATGACGAAATGTACCCTTTTTACAAATGCCATTTTGTCCGTGACAAATGCCATTTTTTCTGTGACAAAAGGTCCTAGGTGCGAAAAATCTGTGACCAAATTTAATGAAGCAAAATAAAACGAATTTACTTTTATAGCCGAGGCCAAACATGTCAGCCAACCAAAAATCATCGGAGGTCATGACAGCAACATAACAGATGTTCCATACTACCTTTTGCATATGGTCAACGGTAATTATTCCAAAACTCAATTAATCCCATATTTTGTCAACTAAAACCGAAAAGATTATTCCGTTTTCTCGTAGGGAGTGAATGGGCTGGAGCTGTAATCATCGGCCCTAGAGAAGTTGTAACGGCAGGACATTGCTTTTCCTTGTAAGTAAAAAATCCGCTAAAAATCCGCATTATTTCCAGCATTAAGCTTTTACAAATTTTTTCTAATTTAGGGTTAGTGACCCCAGCTATGTTCACCAATACCGTGCGGGATCCGATAAGCTAAATGCTGGAGGAAAGGTTTACACAGTGGAATCTTACGTGATTCATCCGGAATTTAATATATCGGAAGATGGTATTCATCACGATATCGCATTGGCTAGAGTGACGGAACCTTTTGAATTTTCGGACTCTATCCAACCCATTAAATTAGCTAAGAACGAGCCGAAAGCGGGAGACCAGGTTTTGCTCTCTGGATTCGGATATTGGAGGGTGAGAACGAACAATTATTCTCAGAGCTCCTCCATTTTTTAATAACCTCTTTTTTATTTTAGTATAATTTAACTAACGACGGTAATCTTACGGTAGAAAGGCCACCGGTCCTTCAAAGCGTCGAGTTGCCCATAGTAGATAGGGAACCATGCAGAGAATGGTATTCGGATTTTACTAACAAAGTGATGGACGATCAAATTTGTGCTGGTCTATTAGAAGGAGGTCACAACGCCTGTAACGGAGACAGTGGTGGCCCAATGGCTTTCAACAACGAGCTCGTAGGAGTGACGTCATGGGGCCTATGTTTCGATTCTCCCCATCATCCTAGTGTATATACCTCGATGGCCTACTATTCAGACTGGATCGAAGAAACGTTAAATTCGTTCGATTAAATAAGTTACAGCTTCAAATTCAATCATTCTATCAGTCATTCTAACGTTCAAAATTTGAAAGCCACCAAAGTATGATTCTTTTTGAAATTGAAAAAGAGTTTCTTCTATCCTTCAATAATCAGGAGTAGGCACTTATATCACATATATTGGCAACCATGAACCAAACACTTTAATTTCATAATAAATAAATTATGTACTGTTAATGTACTTTACTAATCTGTGAAACAGAGCATACAAAATCCACCTTTATTTTCCTTTTAATTTTTCCTTAAACTTCGACCAGGTTTAAGCTCAAAAAATTTTCATTTCTTAAAAAAAAATTATCACTTCAAAATGAAAATTATTAACTCAATAATTCTTGTTACGGCAACTTGGATTAAATTTTCTTATCAGTACGATCCATCGGTGGCTATAGATATAATGGAACATTTGCATTCAAGACACTGCATTTTCGTTGGACAGTATAAAAAAAATGATCCGAATTTAACATTAGACATCAAAAAATTTTCTAACCATAATATTGCTTGCTCAAGACTGAATTACAATGACCTGATCGTGTTTATTAGACTACTGAGATACGTGGATTTTAAATTAGTGTTGATTTTCCAGGAGGAAAGTTTGTCTATTCTTGAGGAAATTTTTACAAAATACTTCACCGAGGTAATAATAATAATTATGCATTAACAATTGTTTTATTTTACATGATTGAATCTTAATAAGTCCAGGATAATATTTCTTCCAATTGAAGGTAGACAGAATTAGGCAACTTAGTTTTTTCACTTGGATAGTTTTTCTCAAGAATCCAATGTTAAACCTGACCCACAACATTTTAATGCCCTGCAGCGGTGAATTTATCGTTGTTCAAAAAACCAATGATTTGAGTTACAAGTTAATAGAGCTTTACACTTACAAAAACAAATCCTTTACGTTCGATTTTGGATTGTGGACCAGAAACAGAAATAAAAACAGTGGGATATTACAAGTTTCCAATATTTCACTGCCAATGAGACGGCTAAACTTAAATGGAATTACATTGAATATGCGTCAAACTGTTTCAGAAGTTCATAAATCGCTTCATCCAAATGTAAGCCACGCATTAAAATAGGTCTAGAGACATTAAATTAAAAGAGACCGACAAAAAAAAAGCTGACTTTCAGTAACAGCTGACCTTTTGGCAAGTCGACCACAAGGCTCCGGTTCTATGTATTCCAAAAAAATTTTAATTTTTTCCCCTTTTTTTTCTCTTATGAAAAATGTTTAAAAAAGAGTCTATAAAGTCTCCATATGCTAAATATAGTGCAATTCAAGCATGAAATTAATATATTGCTCATTTAAAAATTTTAATTATAAAAATTTATAAACATAAACGTTATAGAGTTATAAAATTTTATAATCGACCAAAACGTTAAGTGCACTTTAAATAATCAAATACAATCGCCACTTTTGTGAACCAAAAATTTTCAAAAATCAGTGCGCATGATCAGTGACCACGGCTTTTTCGCTCCAATTTTTTTTTTTTTTTGCCAGTCTCTTTTAATTTAGGATCTCTAAATAGGACTATGTTAATGAATGATCTTAATGCTGTTCATTACAGTTGTGCGACGAACACCCAACTAAACCACAATGCCTAACAAGGACTATCATTAAAGACTTAAGTGGATTAATGAATTTTACGTCAGTAAAAATAATTACAGTATTACTTAAATTTAAATTAAGGAGGTCCTACCTAGTGAATATGATATTCTTAACTGATCGTTCTCCTGCAACTTAAACATGAGCGGAACTTTGTTTATTTTTTGAAGTAAGGTTTTTTCGACTGCAAAAGTTTAATTGGAACCGAATAAATTTTTTTTAAAAATATAGGAATATTCCTTTTAACATTCTCCAAAACTTTTGTTACATGAAATATGATCCCTTGGTCCCTTGATCATTTGTGGCATTTCTTGTAAGATTTTCTCAAAAAAAAAAAAAAAAAAAAAAAAAAAAAAAAAAAATCCGATTTTTACCTATAAGCAAAACACCAGCATGTTTACAATTTTTTAAAATGAAAAAGAGTTTAGGAAAACATACTAATTAATGATAAAAGCGAATTTTCATGTGCCCAAAGTTGTGAAGAATGGTAAGAGGAATGTTCCCATGCTTTTGAAAAAATAATTGGGAACCAATTATTTTTGTAGGACAAAAAACTTTTCTTCAAAAAATAAACAAGTTGCGCCCATGCTTAAGTTGAAGAAGAACAATCAACTAAGAATCTCCAATTCATTGGTAGAACATCCTTATCTTAACTATACAGTATACTGTATAATCGTAATTTCAATTTTTCAGACTTTCTATACATCAATCTGAATACGGAAGCTCCGAATTGCCTGATGTAGAATTGGATTTTTTTGACGATTGTAAATTGTGGGATTCCGTAAATAAGACTTCACTCATGATATATCCCATTTTTACATTAACGTACGTTAAACTGATTAAGGGGTAAAAAAACAACAGACATGTCTAGTGTGGTTAAAATTTACAAAATTTTCAAATTTTCAAATTTCCAAAGTTCATAAACGTAATAAATTTAAAGGGTATACCCGAGTAAGCATGTGAAATCTTCCCTTAGTGGGGATCCGGGGCCCCAGGAAAAAGTGCGTTATAAAATTTTATAACTGTTAATAACGTTTTGGCCAATTATAAAATTTTATAACTATTTATAAATTTTTATAATTAAAATTTTTAACTGAGCAATATATTAATTTTATGCTTGAATTGCACTACATTTGGCATATGGAGACTTTACCTTTAAAAGGGACATTCTTGCGTATGAGTTCATTTAAAAAAAAAATTTTTTTTATTACTCATACGCAAAAAAGTCCCGCGCTGCCAAACCTCGCCTTCTGCTTGGCTTGGCAACCCCGCTGCCTCCAGTTCAGAAAAGTGCCCCTTGCTGTTCTTGGTATGAAAAATACTATTTGCAAATTTAAAAAAAAAAATATTTTTAATTATTTTTATTTATTCAGATTTAACTGGTATATTAAATATCCAGAGACAATTTTACGATATGATTATTTTCTTCAACCTTTCCACGTAAATCTCTGGTTGGCTATAATTTTTACGATAATAATCGGAAGCATCATAATACTGCTGCTACATAATTTATCAAATCATGCCGATCAAAAATCATATGTTGATCATATATTCTTGATATTCGATTCGTTTTGTAATCAAAGTGGCAATGATAATATTAAGGGAATTGCTTTGGGAATTATCTTCGTTTCATCGCAACTTATGGCAATCGTTTTCACCGGTTCATTTGGGGCTGCCGTAACTTCTTTTTTAACGGTTGAGGTGCCTCAAATACCATTCGCAAATAAGGAAGAATTTGTTGAAAACAATCAATTTAAATTATTGGTGCCTTCTGTGGTATTCGAAGATTTTTTCTCTGAGGTAATACGTTTATCATGCATGTAAAAATTTCAAATCCATTCAACTTGTTTTTGCTTTGCAGAAAAGAGACAATTTACTTTGGAGCAATATTTACAATAGAACTATTATTTACGATCACGATGACTTTTTCAGTTACGCCACGGATAAGTTATGTGGACCGGGCAACATCGCATTACCTTACCGGAATTACAAATTTAATAAGCACTCTAGGCTACTAAAATGCCGCATTCATATGATTTCAAAGCCTTTCACCTCCTTTTACTGTTCTTTAGATTTTCTTTCGATAAATCCCATTGCGTATTTGACAAATTTTAAGTAATACTAATTATCTGTGCGTCGAAAGTGAACTAACGTATCTCCATCGTAAATATAATTGGAGTTAGTCTGTTTCGACATTTCGTGGAAGCGTCACGTGACCACAACTTTACGCCGACATGAGCGCGTAAACTTGCAGTTGCATGATCACATGATTTTCATAAGCACTCGAAACAGACTATCTCCAATCATATTTACGATGGAGATACGTCAGTTCACCTCCGAAGCACGGAATTACATATTCGATGACTTGAGAAATAGTTAATTATTAGCTAAATGATCTTCGATCTAATATTTCTGTTTGTAGGATTATTCAATATTACGAAAATGGAATCCAAAAGAAATTGCAAGATTATTATTCCGAAAGAGCGTTTACCAAAGATGAAATAGAAAATGTTGTACGGCCGGTTGAAATGGAACAAATGATTCTTGTTCTTTGCATTCCGCTTATTGGAATTTTCCTAGCGGTGATACTTTTGGCAGGCGAAATTCTGATGAACCGCAAGAAAATGGGACAAAAAACCGGGCCTCCACAGGGCTTATTTCTCAATTGATGTTTCCTCATAATTCTCTACTAATTTGAAAAACTAAATTGTTCCTTTAAAAACCTTCTTTCACTTTTGTGAATAATTTTAAAAATATTCCAAGAGCTTTATGGGTATAAATTTTATGTGAGTAAAATTTTGAAGTTTTTTTTCTCCCCTTTCCAACATAACAATGGCATTTATTTTTCTTTTCAGTGTTGTCAGATCACATAAAATGGTTTGTTCCTTGGCTAAAGAGTAAAACTTTCATTTTATTGCATAATTTTAAATTTCTGATATCATCATCTTAAGGACACAATTGGAGATTTTTTTAAAATTTGATTAGACACTATAAAATTTTCTTTAAAACTCTTATTGTGTAATAAATATAGTCTATTAAATTTGCAATTTCCACTTCCCGAGAGAAAAAGATCATAAACGTATGCTAAAAGCTCATAAATTGTGTGGATCCCCTACTCAGTCCCTTAAAACATATTCTTAATCTTTGCCTAATTAAAATGCAATTTCCTGATGAATGGAAAATGTCACGCATCAAGCCTATTTTTAAAAAAGGGGATAAAGTTGTTGGTGAAAATTACCGAGCTATATCAATATTATCCGCTATTTCCAAGATTTTTGAAATTATATTGTACAACCGCCTTTATCATATTTTCTCTAAATCAATAGCTCCTGAACAGCATGGTTTTGTAAAAGGGCGATCAACCACAACAAATTTAGTCTCTTTCTTGACCTTTGTCACCGCTGAACTGAAGAACAAAAACGAGGTTCACGTAATATACTTCGACTTCCTTAAAGCTTTTGACCGGTGGATCATGTTTGGCTCATTGAAAAATTGTCATCCAACTTTGATCTTCCTCCTTATTTACTTATGTTACTTAGATCTTACCTAACTAATCGGAAAAGCTTTGTTTCATTCAATGATATTAAGTCTTTCTGTTTTGATGTGCTGAGTGGAGTACCTCAGGGATCTCATCTTGGGCCCCTACTCTTCCTCATGTTCATAAATGATTTACCTACCACCCTAAGTCTTGTTCTCTGCCTTCTTTTTGCAGACGATTTAAAAATTTTCAAGAGCATCACCTCCATTGAAGATATGGGTGTGTTGCAGAATAATATAAATAAAATTGTTGCCTGGTCGAAGTATAATTCCCTCCCTATTAACGAGGCTAAATGCCTTCTGATGGTCTTCTGTTCCGGAAAATCTCGGTTTGATAACGTCCATTATTTCATAGGTAATACTAAACTGTATCCGCAGGAAGAAGTCTGCGACTTGGGGGTGATTTTCGACTCTCAACTTTCATTTGAAAATCACATTAGGTCAATGGTCTCTGAAGCAAATCGAACTTTAGGCTTTGTCATTCGCTCATGTCATTTATTCGCGACATTAAAACCATGATTATTCTATATTACGCGCTCGTGAGATCGAAGCTTGAACATGCCTCCTCCGTTTGGCATGGTCGAACAGTGGCTCAAATCGAAAGTATTGAAAAAGTCCAAAAACGGTTCCTGCGATATATTTACTATCGTAAACATGGTGTTTATCCCCACTACGATCGGCATCCTGTTCGTACTAGGGACATGCAACAGGAATTCACATATTATCTCTTCAACATAGGAGAGATCTTGCAGATGCAATATTACTGTACAGACTTTGTAATAACTTGGTTGAAAGTCCTTCCCTCCTCTCCTCACTCAATTTTCATATTCCTGGTCGAAGAACCAGGCAGCGAAAGCTATTCTCTCCATCATCTGTTTCACCATCTCGATTTTTACCTCCTATCGACCGTTTGCTTAACTTATACAACACCTTAACCGAACATCTTGATATTGATCTCTTTTGCATGTCCCTGGGTACTTTTAAAAAATCCGTCACTGAATTCCTGAGAGAATTAAATAACTCTGTAATAACATTGTAAAATTTTTTTTTTTTTTTTTTTTTCTTTTTCCTTTAAAAAAATGTATTTTTTTTTTTTTTCCTCTTCGTTATAGGAACAAAACTGTAAAAGGGCTGTAAAGGGCCTGTTGTTTTTGTCTCTTTAAAAATAAAATAAAATAAATAAAAATAAAATTGTATGCACTTTTGGGCAACATAAACTTTTATGAATAATTTTAAATTTTTATATTTACAAATGAAACCTTGGATTATCATTGATAAACTTGGATGATTATTGATACACTTGGATGATTATTGATAAACTTGTATAAAAACTTGTATATGCATACTCATTTAATTTTATAAACTTTCGTATGTACAATAGCCCATTTATAAATTCTTTATGTACTGTACAACCATTAATTTATCAATAACCATTTGTTTCTATAAATATTTTATAACATCGAACAAGTCCGGCGCATAAACAGTTATCACTAATTATAAATTTTATGAAAAATCATAGCCTTGTATCGTTGTTCATAAAAATCCGTTTATGAGCTTTTTCCCTCGGATTGACTGGTTTTGATTCTATTTTAAATTCTATTGTGGAATAAATACATTGTATTCTGTAACACCCTAGAAATTTGAAAATTAAAAGGCAAAAATTTATCACGCCAAGCACAGCCCCAGAGGGGAATCAAATATCCAGTCTCTCACTATCAATGGTAATATTCCACCTCAAAACTCAACAACTTGACAAATTTCAACTCTCATAAATTAACGACTACTAGAGTATTACTCACTGAAACTGATGAGTACCAAGTGCTATCATTATTTTAACTTATATTCACAGAGTGCAAGAAATAAGAAATAAAAGCATAATTTGCTTTGCAAGTCAAATGACAAACACTAATTAAAAATTCCTTCAGCCCCTTCCTCTTTCAATGGAATGATTAAAGATCCTTTCGCCAAACATTGTCATCAATTTAAACAAAATACCTGTCAAAGAATCTGGCAAACATTTTGAAATAGCAAGATTGCCAGAGATAAATGGTTTAAAAAATCAGATTGACGTTTCACTTAGAAAGGAATTTTGTCACATGAAGATAACCATCAACATACTTTACTTTACTGCCTATTATCAAGTTGCAATTCAGCCAATTATACTGCCATTGTTATAACCATTTATTCAGTTTTAAAAACGAATAATCAAGTTACACTAACAACAATAAGGTACTTACAGTATGCTGTTTCCATAAAGCATGAGCCATGTCCTGTTTCTGCTTTAAGATCCATACTGGAGGTAGCTCCTTGTCTTATTTGTGAGAAAACTGATTTGACCAATAAGCTTTAACAGCATTTGCAGCAGCTGATTTGAAGTTGGTGCTGCAGCACTAGGCTCTGCCACATTTTAACCAGGGGGTTTAAGGGAAAAATCACTACACGCGGAAGGTGGTCTTTTAGACGCCATATTGCCATTTCTCCAGCATGCAACTGTGCATCAGCTGTAGACTGGATTCAGTAAAATAGAATCGACACCTATTGAGTTCTTTCTCTTTGAAGGGACATGTCTGGAGGAATGTAACTTAAACAAGGAGAATGGTAATGGGGGTGCATACGCACCCCATTAAACTTTCTCGCGGCTTTATTGGTGGGAAAAAGAAGTGGAAATAAAGAAAAAATGTAAAAAATCAAGTTTAGGTTTTCAAAGGGTATTAATTAAACCCGAGGTACACGATTCCCGCTGTACCCACATAAAGAATCCCAATTTTGGAAAAATAATTCCATATTCGGATTCCTCTACCCCAAAAATATTTTCAAAAATCCGGTTAGTTTTTTGATCTAAGGTACACGAATCCCGCTGTACCCACATAAAGAATCCCAATTTCGGAAAAATAATTCCATATTCGGATTCCTCTACCCCGAAAATATTTTCAAAAATCCGGTTAGTTTTTTGATCCGAGGAACACGATTCCCGCTGTACCCACATAAAGAATCCCAATTTTGGAAAAATAATTCCATATTCGGATTCCTCTACCCCGAAAATATTTTCAAAAATCCGGTTAGTTTTTTGATCTGAGGTACACGAATCCCGCTGTACCCACATAAAGAATCCCAATTTCGGAAAAATAATTCCATATTCGGATTCCTCTACCCCGAAAATATTTTCAAAAATCCGGTTAGTTTTTTGATCCGAGGTCCGCGAAATCCGCTGTACCCACAAAAAAAGTCCGAATTATGGATTGTTCCTGTAACTCGAGATATCGATATGACTTAATCGATACATCGATATATCGATATGACTTAATCGATACATCGATATATCGATATGACTTAATCGATATATCGATATGACTTATTACGTCATTCGAGATATCGATTTTTAGGCCTAATTTACACGTAGTCTATTCCTCATAATTTGTGAACCAATCATCCGAATTCAACCAAATTTTGATGTTATGATACTTTGACCAATATCTACTACAGTACGAAAATTGGTGATGATTTGTAGCCGGGTTCGAGATTTATCGTCGCAAGAAGAAAACCAAATTTAAAAGTTCAAATATTTGCCGTTTACGTAATTTTTTAAATTTTTAAAAAATAAGAAAAGACCCCCTCTTATTTTTCGACGAAAAATACGTGTGCAAAATTTCCTTTTGATCCGATGCGTAATAGCGGAGAAAAAGCTCCGGGCGTACGCGGCGTACGAGGCGTACGAGGCGGACAACCGGGAACTCAGAATTTTATTCTAAGTATAACTATATAAGTTTCATGTAGAAACTCGCAGGATTAACGATTTTCCCTTTTCCGACCACGGCAATACTTTCTTCGCGCCCGCTTCGCGGCCACTCGAAAGTAATAAGAAGCACGAACCTTCCGTGAAATCACCCATTAACGATCTGTTGGGTTTAAGATTTTGAATCACTTCACTATCTTATCCACTTATCCCGTTGACTCGATCGACTTATCTCATACATACACGACAAATAATTTTAACTTGCACGCTTACGTTAAAATGAAACTTATTTTGAGCCATCATTCAAAACCAAAACGTTTTTATCACATCATAAATCACATTACATTTTAATAAAGCTCTTATTTCCAAAAACCAGACACAAAACCGAGGAAGATTTCGCGGAAAACTAGCCCAAGCCGATAGCTAGGACCGCCGCGTTCGCATGACGTACTTCCGGTAAATAGATGGCGGGTAGAAAAGCAACAGGTCGAAACCCTTTTTTTATTTATTTTCCTCTTTTACTTTACTTTATTTCATTTTATCTTGTGTTTTACTTTAATTATACCTGTCTTCCTTTCTTTTTCTTTTTTTTAGAATCAATAGAAGGTAAATGCGACGAAACTTTTGACTCGAATAAACATAACAAAGATTATCTGTTGAATTTTCGAACATATCGCTCACATGTTGCGAACTTAAACGAGCGACCTCTCCACCACTTCGCTCTCCCACTGTCAACCAACACGGAGTAGCCGCCGGTAGTTTTATTTTACTTAGTAAATTCAAAATACAAAAGGAAAAAAATGGCTAATTAAAAAAAATGCTAATAAATTATGAATAAAGAACTTAATTTTCTTTACCGGAATGTTTTTTTCATTCTCCTATGATATTATTACGCATAAATTATGCATAAATAAGCATAAAATTGAATTAAATGTTAAATAAGCATAATATTTGCAAATTTTCAGGTTAGACCTAAATCAACTGTATCTCAATAAATTGAATGATTTTAACTTTAAAAAAAGAATAGGCATCATTTTAAAAATTAACCAAGGTAAAGGTAGGGAACCGTGTATTGTGAAGATATTAAGTAGGTTTTTTTTTTTACTTTAATTGGACTGGCTCAGATTATGTAAAGATTGTGTAAAGTGCCAAAATCGTTACTTGTTTCAACTGTAATAGACTCTATTTTATTTTCTTCTAAATTAAGTTCGCCTAAGTTAAAGGGCAAATCTATACGTTTTGTCAATTGTTTAAAATAAACTGAAGTGATTTTAAAAAAATTGCTTAATAAATATTTTTATTATTATTACGCATTATTCGAGCGAAAATTAATATAGATTGCCTCTCATCTTTTTACGTTCCTAAACATTTCTCCTCAAATAGCAATGACATATGTTTTATTAATGAACAAAAAAAAAATGAATTACTTAAATAAATGAAATTTAAAAAGGCAAATAAAGAGCTGCCTTAAATAAGGAATATCTACTTTTCTTTACTCTTGCTACACAATATTTCTGAAAAGTATAAACTAAAACATCTGTTTCGTAAATTATTCAACTGAGTCATAGATGCAAGGTATTTTTAGTGCCCTTGTTGACTTAGGTTTCATTCTGTCAATTTCGTGGTTAATAAAGGCCTTATATATAGTTCAATGTTTTTCTAGCGTTCGAAGCCCCCCATTCTGACAAAAAGAATCAGTCTTTTCAAAAAAGATGACAGCTGTCATCTTTTTGCCCGACTAGTCGAGCAAAAATTGCAAACTGTTTTAAAAAAATACAGCTAATGTCTGCCAAACAGAGTCCATGCCTATGGGCTATTCAAAAAAAATAAATAAAAAGGTAAGTTAAAAAACTTACCAACTCTTCCGTTTCTTTATTAAAAGTACTATGCTTCGAAGCTGACGCGGTGTCTAAATCCAAATCCACGAAAAGAAAACATGATTCATTTTCCTAATATATCTGAAAAGAAAAGAATATAAAAAAAAATGCATAAAATAAAATCGTAACTTTAGTGGAGGTTTTCTCACTTGGAAGATGGCAATTCGAAGGCTGCGCAAATAAAAGTTATAAATAAGAAATACCGGTACTTTATGAAAAAAAATCTATCGACTTTTATAATATTACAAAAGCCGAAAACTCAGAAAATCCTATAAGACGGAAATAAAATCATTGAGAGAAAAAGTTTTCCTCGGATACATGAGCCGAGTGGGAGTCAAACCCAAGCCTTCCGCTTGCCGGGAGATTCGTCGAGTTCGGGTCGGTAGCTTAGTGGTAGAGCACCCGCCGGGCAAGCGGAAGACGTGCGTTCGATTCCCACTCGGTTCATGTACCTAGGAAAATTTTTTCTTTCAATGATGTTGTCATTTCCAAGAAATACTTTGTTTACAAACATAACGTCCCATTTTCGGACTCCTATATTTTTTTTTTTTGTAAATTATTGGGTAAAGGGTGAAAAAAGGGATCGGGAGGGAACTGAGTGCTTCTTACTTTACTACTTTAAATATTGGCTTTGACCGTTCCCGACCATTTTTCCTAAAAATTTTGGTTCCTTAATTTTTTTCCCTAATTTGCAATTTTTATAAAATTTTTGATCCCTAAAATAAATTTCCAAAAATGAGTACTTTTACTAAATTTTTGAGTCTCTAAAAGGATTTTAGAAAATTTAAGTTTAGGTATTTTAGGTTTTACGTAATTGATTTTAAGAAATTTTATTTTAGGAATCAAAAATTTTAAGAAAATTAAAAATCAGAAAAAAAAAAAATTATAAAAACAATTTTAGGACCCAAAATTTTTCTAGAAAAAATGGATTTAGGAATTTATTTTTTTGGAAAAATGGATTAGGAAAAATGGTAGGGAATCGGCTTTGACAGTAAGGTATGACTGGTTTCAAAAATAAAAATTTTTATCAAAAAATTTTGGCTTATAACAATTTTTTTTTGAGGTTAGATGATATTTTAATAGATGCAGTTAAAAATCAAATTTTCGATAATTATCACGCAAATCGCTACCAGGAGATGACAGCCTAATGGAATAATTTAATTAAATATCAAGTATAAGAGAGAAAAAAATTCCCAGTCTTAGCCCATTAGCCGCGAGGAATTGAACCCAGAGCTCTCCGTTTGCCGGACGCCAGATCTACCATAAAGCTACGACTCCTGCTCCCGGACAGACAGAACATTTTACTCTCTTATACTTGAAAGACTCAAACCGTAGCAACGAAAGAACCCGTTTTTAACGACATCAACGCGTACCTATAAACACCGGAACTATTTCGTCTTCACGAGCCAGTCTTTAATGGAAAAGCCGTATCTTAATTTTTAATTTTTTAAACGGAAATAATTCCTTTTTCCTCAACTCCTTTAACGCTAGAGGCGAATTTCTTACATGGAATAATTAAATATCAAGTATAAAAGAGCTGTCATCTAATTTTAGATGACAGCCTGGTAACAATTGCGAGCTCTTAAAAAATACAGCCAATGTATGCCAGACACTTAAAAATTGAATAAAAATTTCTTAAGTTTTTAACAACGCCTTCACGTTTATGATTGTTCATGTTTAGCTTATCGACAGAAGTATTTTTAGATTGCTTTCAAAATGCAGATTTAACAATGATTTTTCTTGGAAATAAATACTTTGTATCATATCAAAAAATATCATTTATTTGCTCCTGTATTTAGCTTAATAGATAAAAAGATGAAGTCTTAAAATCGGATAAAAACAATATAAGATAAACCATTTTTATTTAGTTCCTGACCCCTTCACCTTTTCAAAGCCGATTGCAAGTTGCTAAAACAATTAACTTATCTATAGATGATCACTTAAGATTCTTCTGAATATGTCATCGCAGCGGTATCATATTTATTATTAATTAAAGAATCAAATCTTTTAGCATCAAAAAATTTACGATTACTATATATACAGCAAGTAGTATTCAATTTTTATGATCGGTATCACTTAATTTTTTTTTCGTGCTCCTGAAAGTGAAATATTATTCATAATGCGCTTTTTTGGATTTCTTCTCTTTTTGGAAGGGATATTTTTATTAGGTAAGTGTATCGACATGTTACAGTGTTGAATTATTTTTACATTTTGGGGAGAATATTAAACTGGATCAAGTTATGACCAATCTTGGGAAAACTGGCTAAAATAATGCAATGCCTTTCAACACTCACTGGACTTACTCAAGAAAAAGTGTGTTATAAAATTGAGTTATTAAAAACTTAAACTTCGTTATAAAATTTTATAACCCGCCAAAAAAGACATTTATTTATAATTCGTTATAAAATATAACAAAAATTATTTTCAGTTTTTTATTTTCTTCTACCGCTTCCCGAATTTTTCTATTTCTAAAGCGTATATTTTCTGTTTAATTCATTTGTTCCATCGTCCCGAATTAATTTAATCAACCATTTGGATTGGAACGTTAAATTATAAAATTTGCTATTTCTGTTTGTCTTTATTTTTGAGCCTTTGTCAAATTAAAAATACAAGAAATGAACCGAAAATTCGGAAAAAAGTCTGGCAAATACGTCAAAATAATTGGCAACTTACGAATCATACAGTATTACCGTTATTAAAAATCAGTTGAAAAGTGGGATAGTGGACAAAGGCGGCTGGTAAGTTGACCACAAGGCTCGGGCTCTATTCCAAAAAATGAGATCGGTGAACCGATCAAAGTGCTTTATCGACTATTTAAATAATTCTCAAAAATATGGTTAGTTTTTCGATCAGAGTTCCACCAAAGCCGCAGTACGGGCACAAGGAATGCGAATTTCTGAAAAATCATTTCAGATTTTGAATCCTCAACCCCGAAAATATTCTCAAAAATACGGTTAGATTTTTGATCAGAGACACCAAAGTCGCTGTATAGGCGTAAGGAATTCGAATTTTGGAAAAATTATTTCAGATTCGTAATCCTCTACGCCGAAAATATTCTCAAAAATTCGGTTAGATTCGAATTTTGGTGAAATTATTTCAGATTTGTAATCCTCTACCCCGAAAATATTCTCAAAAATTCGGTTACATTTTTGATCAGAGGTCCACCAAAGCCGCAATACGGCCATAAGGAATTCGAATTTTGGAAAAATTATTTCAGATTCGTAATCCTCCACCCCGAAAATATTCTCAAAAATTCGGTTAGATTTTTGATCAGAGGTCCACTAAAGCCACAATACGGCCATAAGGAATTCGAATTTTGGAAAAATTATTTCAGATTCGTAATCCTCTACCCCGAAAATATTCTCAAAAATTCGGTTAGATTTTTGATCAGAGGTCCACTAAAGCCGCAATACGGCCATAACGAATTCGAATTTTGGAAAAATTATTTCAGATTCGTAATCCTCTACCCCGAAAATATTCTCAAAAATTCGGTTAGATTTTTGATCAGAGGTCCACTAAAGCCGCAATACGGCCATAACGAATTCGAATTTTGGAAAAATTATTTCAGATTCGTAATCCTCTACCCCGAAAATATTCTCAAAAATACGGTTATTTTTTCGTTAGCTCCCACGAGGAACCCGCCAATCAGCATCCAAATCGCTTTGTTGACGTAATCGATGACGTCATATCGTGACGTTTCAAAAGTTGGAGATATCGGTTTTTAGGCCTATACCCATACTTTAAGCCCTGCTCACCATTTCTGAACCACTCAACAGAATTTAACCAAATTTCAATGGTAGCGTATCTTGATGAATATCTACTGCAATACCAAAATCGGACTCAATCGGTTGTTGCGTTTACGATTTATAGTCAAAAAATATCTTGAAATAGCTGAATATTCAACATTTTTACTCACTGCTTCCGAATCGCTGAACCGATTTGGCTCAAAAACTAATCAGCACCTACATTTTATTAGAAGTTCCTACCCACCAAAAATCATCCACATCCGTTCTTCCGTTTTTCTGCTTTTCGACGGACAAATTTTTGTGCACATATATTCATACATTCATACATTCATACATTCATACATTCATACATTCATACATTCATACATTCATACATTCATACATTCATACACACACACGGCCACCATCCAAATTTTGCTTTTTTCGGCATCAGGGGACTTCAAAACGTGTAAAAATATCGAAAACTGAAAATCTGAAATTTGTGCTAAAAACAATGCTTTATTCTCCCTGCGGTCGATAAAGCAAAAATTGTACATATTCCAAAAAATTACTTGGGAGTCATTTTTTTTTTTTTTCCTTTTTTTTCTCATGAAAAATGTTTAAAAATGAGCCTATAAAGTCCCCATATGCTAAATATAATCGAATTCAAGCATAAAATTAGTATATTCCTCAGTTAAAAATTTTAATTATAAAAATATAAATAGTTGTAAAGTTTTATAACGCACTTTTTCCTGGGTATGCCCTATATGTCGACGTTTAATAACATTTGATAGCATTGAAAATTCAAAGATTAGATCAATATTGGATTCAGACAGACATTTCTCCAATTTGAAATTCCACCAGCACCCGTACGAGACTTTTGGTATGGAAATTTCGTCCGGGGACATTTTGTCACACTGATACTTTTTGTCATAGGGACTTTTGGTCACATAATACATTTTGTCACGCCGGTACAAATCGTCACGTTACATTTTTTTTTTTGGAAATTTTACAATTTCCAATTTTTTTTTCCACAAATATATTGTATTTACTTCTTTTGTTTTTAAAAAAATTGAAATATTTAACCTGGCATAAAATATCTTGTTACTAAATATGCAATGTGACGTCAAGTACAATTATGACGAAATGTGCCCGTATGACAAAAAAAGAGTGACGTCAAGCACCACGATGACGAAATGTACCCTTGTGACAAATGCCATTTTGTCTGTGACAAAAGGTCCTAGGTGCGAAAAGTCTGTGACCAAATTTTTCTTAATCACCTGACCAAATCCAATGAAGCAAAATAATACGAATTTACTTTTATAGCCGAGGCCAAATATGTCAGCCAACCAAAAATCATCGGAGGTCATGACAGCAACATAACAGACGTTCCATACTACCTTTTGCATATGGTCAACGGTAATTATTCCAAAACTCAATTAATCCCATTTTTTGTCAACTAAAACCGAAAAGATTATTCCGTTTTCTCGTAGGGAGTGAATGGGCTGGAGCTGTAATCATCGGCCCTAGAGAAGTTGTAACGGCAGGACATTGCTTTTCCTTGTAAGTATAAAATCCGCTAAAAATCCGCATTAAATTTCAAGCATTAAGCTTTTACAAATTTTTTTTAAAATTTAGGGTTAGTGACCCCAGCTATGTTCACCAATACCGTGCGGGATCCGATAAGCTAAATGCTGGAGGAAAGGTTTACACAGTGGAATCTTACGTGATTCACCCGGAATTTAATATATCGGAAGATGGTATTCATCACGATATCGCTTTGGCTAGAGTGACGGAACCTTTTGAATTTTCGGACTCTATCCAACCCATTAAATTAGCTAAGAACGAGCCGAAAGCGGGAGACCAGGTTTTGCTCTCTGGATTCGGATATTGGAGGGTGAGAACGAACCATTATTCTCAGAGCTCCTCCATTTTTTAATAACCTCTTTTTTATTTTAGTATAATTTAACCAACGACGGTAATCTTACGGTAGAAAGGCCACCGGTCCTTCAAAGCGTCGAGTTGCCCATAGTAGATAGGGAAACATGCAGAGAATGGTATTCGGATTTTACTAACAAAGTGATGGACGATCAAATTTGTGCTGGTCTATTAGAAGGAGGTCACAACGCCTGTAACGGAGACAGTGGTGGCCCAATGGCTTTCAACAACGAGCTCGTAGGAGTGACGTCATGGGGTCTATGTTTCGATTCTCCTCATCATCCTAGTGTATATACCTCGATGGCCTACTATTCAGATTGGATCGAAGAAACGTTGAATTCGTTCGATTAAATAAGTTACAGCTTCAAATACAATCATTCTATCAGTCATTTTACAGTCATTCTAACGTTCAAAATTTGAAAGCCACCAAAGTATGATTCTCTTCGAAATTGAAAAAGAGTTTCCTCCTATCCTTCAATAATCAGGAGTAGGCACTTATATCACATTTATATTGGCAACCATAAACCAAACACTTAAATTTCATAATAAATAAATTATGTACTGTTAATGTACTTTACTAATCTGTGAAACAGAGCATACAAAATCCACCTTTATTTTCCTTTTAATTTTTCCTTAAACTTCGACCAGGTTTAAGCTCAAAAAATTTTCATTTCTTTAAAAAAAAAATTGTTATTTCAAAATGAAATTAATTAATTCAATAATTCTTGTTACGGCAACTTGGATTAAATTTTCTTATCAGTACGACCCATCGGTGGCTATAGATATAATGGAACATTTGCATTCAAGACACTGCATTTTCGTTGGACAGTATAAAAAAAATGATCCGAATTTAACATTAGACATCAAAAAATTTTCTAACCATAATATTGCTTGCTCAAGACTGAATTACAATGACCTGATCGTGTTTATTAGACTACTGATATACGTGGATTTTAAATTAGTGTTTATTTTCCAGGAGGAAAGTTTGTCTATTCTTGAGGAAATTTTTACAAAATACTTCACCGAGGTAATAATAATAATTATGCATTAACAATTGTTTTATTTTACATGATTGAATCTTAATAAGTCCAGGATAATATTTCTTCCAATTGAAGGTAGACAGAATTAGGCAACTTAGTTTTTTCACTTGGATAGTTTTTCTCAAGAATCCAATGTTAAACCTGACCCACAACATTTTAATGCCCTGCAATGGTGAATTTATCGTTGTTCAAAAAACCAATGATTTGAGTTACAAGTTAATAGAGCTTTACACTTACAAAAACAATTCCTTTACGTTCGATTTTGGATTGTGGACCAGAAACAGAAATAAAAACAGTGGGATATTACAAGTTTCCAATACTTCGCTGCCGATGAGACGGCTAAACTTAAATGGAATTACATTGAATATGATTCAAGCTGTTTCAGAAGTTCATAAATCGCTTCATCCAAATGTAAGCCACGCATTAAAATAGGTCTAGAGACATTAAATTAAAAGAGACCGACAAAAAAAAAAGCTGACTTTCAGTAACAGCTGACCTTTTGGCAAGTCGACCACAAGGCTCCGGTTCTATGTATTCCAAAAAAATTTTAATTTTTTTCCCTTTTTTTTCTCTCATGAAAAATGTTTAAAAAAGAGTCTATAAAGTCTCCATATGCTCAATATAGTGCAATTCAAGCATGAAATTAATATCTTGCTCATTTAAAAATTTTAATTATAAAAATTTATAAACATAAACGTTAGAGTTATAAAATTTTATAATCGACCAAAACGTTAAGTGCACTTTAAATAATCAAATACAATCGCCACTTTTGTGAACCAAAAATTTTCAAAAATCAGTGCGCATGATCAGTGACCACGGCTTTTTCGCTCCAATTTTTTTTTGCCAGTCTCTTTTAATTTAGGATCTCTAAATAGGACTATGTTAATGAATGATCTTAATGCTGTTCATTACAGTTATGCGACGAACACCCAACTAAATCACAATGCCTAACAAGGAATATCATTAAAGACTTAAGTGGATCAATGAATTTTACGTCAGTAGTATTACTTAAATTTAAATTAAGGAGGTCCTACCTGGTGAATATGATATTCTTAGCTGATCGTTCTCCTGCAACTTAAACATGAGCGGAACTTTGTTTATTTTTTGAAGTAAGGTTTTTTCGACTGCAAAAGTTTAATTGGAACCGAATAAATTTTTTTAAAAATATAGGAATATTCCTTTTAACATTCTCCAAAACTTTTGTTACATGAAATATGATCCCTTGATCTCTTGATCATTTGTGGTATTTCTTGTGAGATTTTCTCAAAAAAAAAAAAAAAAAAAAAAAAAAAAAAAAAAAATTCGATTTTTATAAGCAAAACACCAGCATGTTTACAATTTTTTTAAATGAAAAAGAGTTTAGGAAAACATACTAATTAATGATAAAAACGAATTTTCATGTGACCAAAGTTGTGAAGAATGGTAAGAGGAATGTTCCCATGCTTTTGAAAAAATAATTCGGAACCAATTAAATTTTTGTAGGACAAAAAACCTTTCTTCAAAAAATAAACAATGTTGCGCCCATGCTTAAGTTGAAGAAGAACAATCAACTAAGAATCTCCAATTCATTGGTAGAACATCCTTATCTTAACTATACAGTATACTGTATAATCGTAATTTCAATTTTTCAGACTTTCTATACATCAATTTGAATACGGAAGCTCCGAATTGCCTGATGTAGAATTGGATTTTTTTGACGATTGTAAATTGTGGGATTCCGTAAATAAGACTTCACTCATGATATATCCCATTTTTACATTAACGTACGTTAAACTGATTAAGGGGTAAAAAAACAACAGACATGTCAAGTGTGGTTAAAATTTACAAAATTTTCAAATTTTCAAATTTCCAAAGTTCATAAACGTAATAAATTTAAAGGGTATACCCGAGTAAGCATGTGAAATCTTCCCTTAGTGGGGATCCGGGGCCCCAGGAAAAAGTGCGTTATAAAATTTTATAACTGTTAATAACGTTTTGGCCAATTATAAAATTTTATAACTATTTATAAATTTTTATAATTAAAATTTTTAACTGAGCAATATATTAATTTTATGCTTGAATTGCACTACATTTGGCATATGGAGACTTTACCTTTAAAAGGGACATTCTTGCGTATGAGTTCATTTTTAAAAAAAAATTTTTTTATTACTCATACGCAAAAAAGTCCCGCGCTGCCAAACCTCGTCTTCTGCTTGGCTTGGCAACCCCGCTGTCTCCAGTTCAGAAAAGTGCCCCTTGCTGTCCTTGGTATGAAAAATACTATTTGCAAGTTTAAAAAAAAAAATATTTTTAATTATTTTTATTTATTCAGATTTAACTGGTATATTAAATATCCAGAGACAATTTTACGATATGATTATTTTCTTCAACCTTTCCACGTAAATCTCTGGTTGGCTATAATTTTTACGATAATAATCGGAAGCATCATAATACTGCTGCTACATAATTTATCAAATCATGCCGATCAAAAATCATATGTTGATCATATATTCTTGATATTCGATTCGTTTTGTAATCAAAGTGGCAATGATAATATTAAGGGAATTGCTTTGGGAATTATCTTCGTTTCATCGCAACTTATGGCAATCGTTTTCACCGGTTCATTTGGGGCTGCCGTAACTTCTTTTTTAACGGTTGAGGTGCCTCAAATACCATTCACAAATAAGGAAGAATTTGTTGAAAACGATCAATTTAAATTATTGGTGCCTTCTGTGGGAATCGAATATTATTTCTCTGAGGTAATACGTTTATCATGCATGTAAAAATTTCAAATCCATTCAACTTGTTTTTGCTTTGCAGAAAAGAGATAATTTACTTTGGAGCAATATTTACAATAGAACTATTATTTACGATCACGATGACTTTTTCAGTTACGCCACGGATAAGTTATGTGGACCGGGCAACATCGCATTACCTTGCCCGGATTACACATTTAATAAGCACTCTAGGCTACTAAAATGCCGCATTCATATGATTTCAAAGCCTTTCACTTCCTTTTACTGTTCTTTATATTTTTTTTCGATAAATCCAATTGCGTATTTGACAAATTTTAAGTAATATTAATTCCTTGCGTCGGAGGTGAACTTAACATATCTCCATCGTAAGTATAATTGGAGTTAGTCTGTTTCGACATTTCGTGGAAGCGTCACGTGACCACAACTTTACGCCGACATGAGCGCGTAAACTTGCAGTTGCATGATGACATGATTTTCATAAGCACTCGAAACTATCTCCAATCATATTTACGATGGAGATACGTCAGTTCACCTCCGACGCACGGAATTACATATTCGATGACTTGAGAAATAGTTAATTATTAGCTAAATGATCTTCGATCTAATATTTCTGTTTGTAGGATTATTCGATATTACGAAGCTGGAATCCAAAAGAAAATGCAAGATTATTTTTCCGAAAGACCGTTTACCAAAGATGAAATAGAAAATGTTGTACGGCCGGTTGAAATGGAACAAATGATTCTTGTTCTTTGCATTCCGCTTATTGGAATTTTCCTAGCGGTGATACTTTTGGCAGGCGAAATTCTGATGAACCGCAAGAAAATGGGACAAAAAACCGAGCCTCCACAGGGCTTATTTCTCAATTGATGTTTCCTCATAATTCGCTACTAATTTGAAAAACTAAATAGTTCCTTTAAAAACCTTCTTTCACTTTTGTGAATAATTTTAAAAATATTCCAAGAGCTTTATGGGTATAAATTTTATGTGAGTAAAATTTTGAAGTTTTTTTTCTCCCCTTTCCAACATAACAATGGCATTTATTTTTCTTTTCAGTGTTGTCAGATCACATAAAATGGTTTGTGCCTTGGCTAAAGAGGAAAACTTTCATTTTATTGCATGATTTTAAATTTCTGATATCATCGTCTTAAGGACACAGTCTGAGATTTTTTTAAAATTTGATTAGACACTATTAAATTTTCTTTAAAACTCTTATTGTGCAACAAATATAGTCTATTAAATTTGCAATTTCCACTTGACTGGTTTTGATTCTATTTTAAATTCTATTGTGGAATAAATACATTGTATTCTGTAACACCCTAGAAATTTGAAAATTAAAAGGCAAAAATTTATCACGCCAAGCACAGCCCCAGAGGGGAATCAAATATCCAGTCTCTCACTATCACTGGTAATATTCCACCTCCAAACTCAACGACGTGACAAATTTCAACTCTCATAAATTAACGACTACTAGAGTATTACTCACTGAAACTGATGAGTACCAAGTGCTATCATTATTTTAACTTATATTCACAGAGTGCAAGAAATAAGAAATAAAAGCATAATTTGCTTTGCAAGTCAAATGACAAACACTAATTAAAAATTCCTTCAGCCCCTTCCTCTTTCAATGGAATGATTAAAGATCCTTTCGCCAAACATTGTCATCAATTTAAACAAAATACCTGTCAAAGAATCTGGCAAACATTTTGAAATAGCAAGATTGCCAGAGATAAATGGTTTAAAAAATCAGATTGACGTTTCACTTAGAAAGGAATTTTGTCACATGAAGATAACCATCAACATACTTTACTTTACTGCCTATTATCAAGTTGCAATTCAGCCAATTATACTGCCATTGTTATAACCATTTTATTCAGTTTTAAAAACGAATAATCAAGTTACACTAACAACAATAAGGTACTTACAGTATGCTGTTTCCATAAAGCATGAGCCATGTCCTGTTTCTGCTTTAAGATCCATACTGGAGGTAGCTCCTTGTCTTATTTGTGAGAAAACTGATTTGACCAATAAGCTTTAACAGCATTTGCAGCAGCTGATTTGAAGTTGGTGCTGCAGCACTAGGCTCTGCCACTTTTTAACCAGGGGGTTTAAGGGAAAAATCACTACACGCGGAAGGTGGTCTTTTAGACGCCATATTGCCACTTCTCCAGTATGCAACTGTGCATCAGCTGTAGACTGGATTCAGTAAAATAGAACCGACACCTATTGAATTCTTTCTCTTTGACGGGACATGTCTGGAGGAATATAACATAAATAAGAAGCACGAACCTTCCGTGACATCACCCATTAACGATCTGTTGGGTTTTTTAGATTTTGAATCACTTCATCTCATCCACTTATCCCGTTGACTCGATCGACTTATCTCATACATACACGACAAATAACTTTAACTTGCACGCTTACGTTAAAATGAAACTTATTTTGGGCCATTATTCAAAACCAAAACGTTTTTATCACATAATAAATCACATTACATTTTAATAAAGCTCTTATTTCCAAAAACCAGACACAAAACCGAGGAAGATTTCGCGGAAAGCTAGCCCAAGCCGATAGCTAGGACCGCCGCGTTCGGATGACGTACTTCCGGTAAATAGATGGCGGGTGGAAAAGCAACAGGTCGAAACCCTTTTTTTATTTATTTTCCTCTTTTACTTTACTTTATTTCATTTTATCTTGTGTTTTACTTTAATTATACCCGTCTTCCTTTCTTTTTCTTTTTTTTGGAATCAATTGAAGGTAACTGCGACGAAACTTTTGCCTCGAATAAACATAACAAAGATTATCTGTTGAATTTTCGAACATATCGCTCACATGTTGCGAACTTAAACGAGCGACCTCTCCACCACTTTGCTCTCCCACTGTCAACCAACACGGAGTAGCCGCCGGTAGTTTTATTTTACTTAGTAAATTCAAAATACAAAAGGAAAAAAATGGCTAATTCTGAACCGAAAGAAAAAAAATCTAATCTAAGCTCATTAGCGCAACTGAAAAAGTTTACTACAGTTGTAGCCGATACTGGGGATTTTGAGGGTAAGGAAAATATAATTTTGGTTTTTCTAACCTAACATTGTCACGAAAAGGATTTTTTTTTTTTGATAATTTAGATTCGTATGAATATTTTGTTACATTTAACTGCTATGTTATAGCTATAATATAAAATGTGAAACCTGTTAGTAATCTGATCAAATAATTATTTATTTGATGAAACAGATTGCATATATGGAATGAATGATATTCTTGATGAGAGTAAAATCCATTTATCATCTTTTTGCATTGGTTCCTAAAGTTCAATTTAAATTTTTTGTAGTAAGAGTAGATCATAAATAAATAAGGCATCAATCACATAGTTGAAAAAAATTGAGAAAAAAATTCTCTCTTCTATTTAACCTTGAAACAATTCATCAGTGATAGCCTCGTTGACTTTAACACAATAGGCCACTCGTTTTAATTTAATTTTTCCATTGAAATAATGTTTGCTTGGTGATGATATAATTATTTATTTATTTATTTTTCAGCTATGAAAAAATACAAGCCTCAAGATGCTACAACTAACCCATCGTTAATTTTGGCTGCTGCAAATCTCCCACAATTCAAAAAGATCATAGATGAAGCTGTTCAATATGGAAAAAAAACCAACTCATTAGAATCTGCAATGGATAAAGTTTGTGTCTTAGCTGGAGTTGAAATTTTGAAAACGGTTCCTGGGAGAGTTTCAACTGAAGTTGATGCCAGACTTTCTTTTGATAAGGAAAAAAGCATTGAAAAGGCTAAGAAACTGATTAGCATGTATGAAGAGCATGGAATATCGAAAGATAGGGTTTTAATTAAATTAGCATCAACTTGGGAAGGAATACAAGCTGGAAAGGTTTTGGAACAAGAATATGGTATCCATTGTAATTTGACTTTGCTGTTTACTTTGGCACAAGCTGTTGCCTGTGCTGAAGCTGGAATTACCCTTATTTCTCCTTTTGTTGGAAGAATTTTAGATTGGTAAGCATTTTGTAGATTTTTCGTGAATCGTAAAAGCTATGAAATAAGTAAAGGGCGTTCTTAAGAGTGTGTTTTCAATGTTTTCAGGTATTCTGCTAAGGAAAAGAAAACGTATGAAGCTCACAAAGATCCTGGAGTAATATCAGTCACAAATATCTATAACTACTTCAAAAAATTTGGACACAAAACTGTTGTAATGGGAGCTTCGTTCAGAAATGTTGGTGAAATAACAGAACTTGCAGGATGTGATTTATTAACAATCAGCCCAGCCCTTCTGGAGGAATTAGAATCATCAAACGCACTTGTCGAACAGAAACTCAGTAAAGAAAATGGTTTGTTTTTTATATTCTTTAATATTATTTGGATAGGTTTTGGTTTATTTATTTATTTATTTATTTTTTTTTTTTTTTTTTTTCATTTTAGCCAAGAATTTGGATATAGAAAAGCTTCAACTTGATGAAGCAAAATTCAGATGGTTGGTAAATGAGGATGAAATGGCAAGTGATAAACTCGCCCAAGGGATCAGAAACTTTGCTGCTGATGCTAGAAAATTGGAAGCCATTTTGAATAAGCGAATTTCGGAATAAATATTTAGTTCTACAAAATTTTAAACTCACATTCCAGATTTTTATCACGTTGAAGAGATTAAGAATGACAAATTTATTTTTATTTGCAAACTTGTTCGATATTCTCTTAAGTGGAAGATTATATTTTCTTTGTTCTGATTAAAAATTAATTTTAATTAAGACAAACCTGTCTTTCATATTAATAAGACTATGGAAAAAATTCTATAGCGATTCCTATCTTTCTTTTTTAAAGATAAAAAAAAAAAAAAAGTAAATAAAACTCTATTTAACGGACGAAAAGCAACAAGTCGAACGAGAACAGACGCCACGCTCTTGGACATTTGCCGCTAAGTGGGAGTGGGGAAAGGAGAACGGAAGGACGCCATCATTGAAAAAAATGTGGTGTTTCTGAAATCACTTCACTTTGAGTTGAAATAGCGCCGCAGAAAGACGTATATCGATGGCGGAAACATACCCCGTTGGTACATTATGCTGGTAAGTATTATTATTTTCCATTTTGATAATATTAAACAGAAGCATTTACAACCGTTTTATATATTGAGCGTAAATTAATTCATTTTACTTTCCAATTTCAGGGCGAAAATGAAAGGATTTCCCCCTTGGCCAGGCCGGGTAAGTTGTAAATAAAGACTAACCAGTGTTTTTGCCGCTCTTTAAAACCGTTGTTTATTGCATATGTCATTTTACGTTTCCGAAGAAATTTTCGGGCCGCATTGTTTACCTTGGAATATCCCTGCTTGTTCAACAGGAATCGGTTATCCGTAAGTGATCGATTTATCAATTAAAGGTAGAAAGTGAAATTCGGAGGAAGAAACGAACCTGGGAGGATTCAGGGTTATGTTGATTGGGTATTCAATTTCTACCCAGTTTTGGTTATGTGTACTTTTATATATAGGTTTATGTAAGTTTATAGGTACGTTCTTTTTTAAATGTTAATTATTGGGGAAAGATAGTGAAGAAAATTAAAAGACAGATGATTGGTAATTCTTGGAAAAATTTGATTTATTTTTTATGATTTGTTTTTATGACTGTAAAAAAGGTGAATACTACTTTTAAAATTGCCCTCAATTTTCCTAGGTTGTTAAATTTCATTATGTACTTTTGTTTTACTTTTTTAACTTATTAAGAATGTAGTTTTTTATACGGATAAGGGATAGAGGGAATTCAGTCTCTGATAATAGAAGGAAAAAATTGTTAATGTAGATTCATTTTTTATATATTGAAGGTTTCTTCCTTGCAAATTCTTTCCACGTTAACAGGATATCAGGGAAAGAAAATTAGCTTTATTATCTTGAATCAGACATATGCACAGACATCAACCCCTGCCTTTTTTTTTTTAATTTAATAACTTTTGAAATGGTTGGTTTTTATTTAATTTGTAATGATTTTTTTTTTTTCTTTTCCAGGTATCGGAACCACCAGACACTTTGAGGAAAAGCGCAGCAAATAAAAAGGATAAAGCTGTGAAATGCATTTGGTTTTTTGGTACAAATAACTAGTAAGTAATTTTTTTTCCCTTATTTTTAACGTCAGTACCTTTCCATTTTATCGTTCTTTTCCTCATAATTCTTATTCTTGTTATTTTCATTTTTTTTTGGGCATATTAAAATGTTTTAAATGTTATTAGATATTTATCTGTCATTTTTTAACTGCTATTAATAATTATGTGTGGTAATTATGTTTGCAGGTTTTTGTAGGAAAAAATTCTTTAAAAGAAGAAAATTTTAATCGTGAAATTGAATGTAAGAGGGTTGATTCTGAGTCATGTAAACATTTCTTAGGAGAACCCTGCTTTAGTCCAATGCTGATATGAAGAGCTTTTTGATTTACAGTTGAATTTGGTGTTGATTCTAATCAGAATATTCAATGGCATTTTGATCTTTTGAAAATTATTTCTTGCTATCGAACAACGATTTCAATGATCAAAGATACATCTTAGATTAGTGTAGTTATTATTCAGAAGTGAAAGTAGAGCTTTTAGTGGAATTCGAGCTCTGAAAAAAAAGAAATGTAATATGTTTTTTAGAAGAAGGCAGTTATCGAAACAACATTGTTTAATTTAGTTACGTTAATAGTAAAAGATGTACTTTAAGGAATGGAACTTCAAACTTTTTGGACAGTGTGGCAGTTTTATTTGGCCTTTGAGTGATGCTTTATATTTTAAGTCTTTAAATTTTCTTTATTTTCAAAAGCTGAGTGGGATCCAGAGGATTAGTTTTTGATCTTGAGCAGGTGCCCAAGCTTTCCGAGAAGATGATAAAGTTAAGCTTCTTATGAAAAGTAAAGAAGTAAAATTAACACCTTGTAAGGTTACAACATTTTTGAACTTTTGTCTTCATCGTTTCAAAATTAATTTAGGCCTCTGATTAATTGGTCATTAAGTGGAGAAAAAATTTTTAGGTATCTTTGATTACTGACTTTGTTGTTAACAGTGAAGCAAGATTTTAAATTCCAAAAAAATAATGTATATTGTGTTGTGCATGGAAATTATTGCATGAATCCAAAGACAGAAGTAAATGAAAGCTGTAGGGGAAGTTCAGCTAAGGAATTTTAATTGGAAATAATTTTTTTGAAAGAGTTTTACTTTCTCGTAACTCAGGTAGATGAGCTAATAAAACACTTTTGGTTGTGTTTTTAGGTGCATCTTGGACTATTTTCCTTTCACTTTTGTATTCTTAATTTTTTTAAAGTTTATAGAGGCTATGATTTTAGCAGCTCCTGAAAAACTTGTTTTTGACTTCTGTTTATATTTTCTCTTATTAATTTAATTTTCCTTTTTTTTTTTTTTTTTTTTTTTTTAGTGCTTGGATCGAAGAATCGCAGATTAAACCGTACGAAGCGCATAAGGAACAATTTAGCAAAGCTGCTAAGGCCAGCTTGAAGGAAGCTATCGATGCTATAGAAGATTATATTTATAAGAAAGAGAAAACAGGGGAGGTTTGTATTTTCATTTTCAAAGAAAAAAAATCTGTATAGCAAAAACTGTCAAATTAATTTTTTGACTATTTTCAAATTTTCTTAAATTTTCTTTCATTTTTTTTTCCAATAGGACATTTTCGCTATTAAGGATCCAGAGGCTGAATTTGACAAACTAAAAGAGTCCATCAACGAAAATGAACAAAATGAAGATGAGGAGAAAAAGAATCAAACTATTAAGGAGGTGAAACCCAAAAAAGTTAAAGTAAAGGTAAGATAATGTGTCAGGAGTAAGAAAAGAAAGATGAATGTTTTGATGTTTTTGCCAGAAATTTACTTGAATGATTTCATAAAGTTGTCATCAAGATGATGATTGCCCGCGACCCCTCAAGGTCAGGCATGGCGCATTTCTTATATTTGATTTTTTCTAAATTGCTGACTTTAAAAAATTTTAAAGTGCAGTGTAAAGAACTTGAAGAACCGGCAATTTAGCGATGAAACTTTTTTTTAATCAAGGGAAAATAAGGACAGAGTTATGTGACTGTCCGTATGTTGATGCGTTATCTTGAGCAGATGAAATAGTCAGCAGAATCAGCACTCGATACGTATACAAACGAAAGACATCCGTTACGCATGTTAATAATCTGTATAATTTAAACGGTTCATATATTTTGGGGAACAGCATTGATATGAGGTTAGTGCTCAATACTGAGCACTAACTGCATACACAAAACACGTTAAGCGTGCTTAAATGTGATTAGTAACTTCAGATTACTAGCCTGGAAGAGCTATATGCTGTTTAACTTTAGATTCCTGTTCCCTTTTGGAAATTTGAACGGAAAAAAAAATACATATATATATCGAGAGCCAAAAATTAAACCTTTTCTAAATATTTTAAAGATTTCAAATTTTAAGTGTAGAGGCAAGGGTTACAAAGAATCTCCAATTACTTTTTCTTTTTTTTTCTTTCGCCTCCAAAGAAAAAAAATTTACACTTAAAATAAAGCTACGACTTTTGCCCATGACCAACTCGTACGAAAAAGAGATGTTTTTTAGTTGTATAACAATCATACATAAATTGTACTAAAAATTGAACATGCATAAAAAATGCATAAATTATGCATAAAGTAGAAAAATGTTGAATGAGCATAATATTTGCTTTTCCTGCATTATGATTTTATAAAATTATGCATTTTCAGAATTTCTTGCTTAAAAACGTTATGCATGTTCAAATTTTGGTGGTTCAAAAAATTTGAAAAATTTATGCATGTCCAAATTTTGGAAAGAGGATTGTCGAAAGTGGATTGCCCGTAAAAAAAGTGATGCAAAAAGTCTATACAATTTTTGCAAAATAAATGCCATAAAATGTAAAAAATTTATATAGCAATTTTATAAAAATTTGAAGATGCATAATTTTGCAAAGTTTAGGCATATAATTTTTTTAAATCACAAAGCAGGGAAATTCATTTTTTCTTTCCATTTTACGCATACTTATTTATGCATAATTATATTACAGGATGAAAAAAAAATTTTCCGGTAAAAAAAAGTTTATTTTTTTTTTATACATAATTTATGCATTTTTTATGTATGTCCAATTTTTGGTACAATTCATACATAATTTTTATGCAATTTATGCATCTCTTTTTCGTACTGGTGGCTAGATGAGAATTTTGCCATGGGACCTCTGTAGCCCTATCTTCGACCTCATAGTCGTGGAATTTTGGAATTTATTAAATAGTATATTGTTAACCCAGGGAGGAAACGATAGGTTCAAACCTTAATCATGTTTTACATTCTCTTTTTTCCCAGTAGGATACCGTTAATATTTTGCATCGATTAGAAAGTAAAAAACTTTTAAGGGGTTTTTGATTATGTCCAGTCCGTTACAGAAGGCTTCCCGTCCGTTACAAAACTTTTTGAAATGAAAATTATGACACAGCTTTAAATCTCAAGAGAAAAATACTTTGTCATGCTAGCTTCAAATTCATATTTCCACAAAAAAATAATAAATTTCAATAAAAGTTACTTTTGAATGTCTTGTCCGTCACGCGCTAAAGGCTGTCGGTTAAAAATTTGAAAAAAATATTGGTGATAGATCTTGACCTGTATTATGTTACTGTAAAAATAAAAACTACTTTTTTTTTTTTCACTTGTAAGGGAGTTTTGTAACGCTTTAAATCATACAAATGTCCCTTCCGTTACATGGATTTTTTTTTGAACTTCCGTTCTGTACCTTGCGCAAGGTACAGAACGCAAGCTTGCGTAGGTTTCGCCGATCAAAATTTATTCTTCTGCATTAAAGTTTTCATCAATTAAATCCTAATAATTTTATCCGCTTATCCTGGCATCAAAATCGATCCAAAACGTTTTGGAATCGGCACCGGCATCGGTATTGGCATAAACAATTTTTTTTTGCAATCGGCGTTCGCATGCCGATTGCAAAAAAAATCTGCCAACTTTGAAAAATCAAAATTAAAATCGCCTTCGTTTTTTAATAGAATTTGCCTGCCGCTGCCGGCATCCTGCTGGGAAAAAAATTGAACTCGTTTACTGTTTTTTTCCTGTGATATCGAGCTCGAATTTTTTAGTATAAACCAGTAGGAAAAAGCGATGCATAAATTTTACAAAAATCAGGTATAAATTATGCCAAAAATTGGACGTACATAAAAAATTCAGAAATGTATAAAAAAACTTACCTTCTTTTACCGGGAATTTTTTTTTTTTTTTTTTTTTTTTTCTCATTTTGTATTATAATTTTGCATAAATAAGTATGCATAAAATGGAAAATAAAAGTTAAAGCATAATGAATTTGTAAATTTTTTTTCTAGGATTTTAAAAAAAAACTTTATACATAAATTATGCATATCCAGATTTTCACGCTTCAAAAAGTTATGCATAAATTTTTGCAATTATTTTTGCAAATTTTTGCAGTATTTCAATACATGAATTATGCATATACAGATTTTTATGCTTAAAAAAATTATGCATAAATCTTGTAAAAATTATGCATAATTTTTTATTTTAATTTAAATTTGGGTGCTTCAAAAACATGCATAAATTTTGCAAAAATTATGCATCTCCAAATTTTTTTATAAATGATACAAAAATAACATTTTTTATATCGTTTTTTGCATTTATTTTACAAAAATTTTATACCCTTTTTGCATTTCTTTTTCGTACGGGTAAGAACAACTCGTTATTTAATATTTAGGAATTTCAATTTAATTTTCCATTCGAATTTCTTATTTCATTTTTTTTTTTTTTTTTCAGGATTCCTCAATAATTAAAAAACGCAAGGAAAAATTATCCCATTCAACCCCTCTTACAAAAAAATTCAAAAGAGATACTGAGGACACAGCATCAAATGATTCCTCATTAGTTAACCATTCTCCCATCCGGAAAAGCGCCGGACCTGGCCTCTTGCAAAGACCAACAGCGAATTTCATGGTGGTAAGTTAAATTAATTAAGCTTAATTTAAATTAACAAGTATAATTTTTTTGAACTACCTATGATGTAAGCATTTTTAAGAAACTCGATACTAAACGGTACAATTGGTTTTGTATGAATCCTGTCTTGTTGGCAAGTGCAATGACATTCCATTAAGAGTAGGAAAATGACTCAACGTATTGGCGCATGAGTTAATTAAAAATATACTGTATTTTTACTTGGTGCAACGGGGTGATTCAAAAAGTTTGAGTAATTAGTTAGTCAAGCTATGATCATTTAAGGAGGAAACAGGGCCGTAGTCAGAAAAAAAAGGGAAATGGCTCAGCCCCTTTAGAATTTTTTTTTTTTCGATGCTTTAAGGGATGATATAGAGCTCGCTATATTAAGCTTCCATTCTCTTCTGCCTTTCGGCCCAAGCGATGCATAAATTATATAAAAATTATGTATAAATAATTCAAAAATTGGACATGCATAAAAATGCATAAATTATGTATAAGCAACGTAACTTCTTTTACGGAAAATTTTTATTATTACTTTTTATTTTATTATTATTACTTTTTATTACTTTTTTTACTTTTTATTATTATTACTTTTTATTACTTTCTTACTTTCTTTATTATACGTTTCACTGTGAGCTATCGGACTCTGTCGGCAATTTTAAAGACTCGAAAGATGCGTGCCCAATACATTGTAAATAGATAACGCGACGAGGTCTTTTTACGATATCGCTCGAATCTGGACTTCGTGACTTTACGGTATCATTCGGGTATAGTTCGTCTTCGTACACGCAAGGAATCAAACGTCTATTTTCACATGACTTCGGCACCAAGTGTTTACTATACAGTATAATGATATTGTGAATTTAACAATGAATTATCATATGCAGAAACCATGCTTTTTCACGAAAACAGGGTTTCTGTTGATTGAAACTAAACCCCAGAAAAAAAATTCGGCAGGATTGTGCTTTTTTAGTCATAAAAAAAATATATAGCCTATATAAAAAAAAATATTTTTTTAAAAAACTTTCTTTATTATTATGTTACAAAATCGGACTAAAAAGCAAAAAATAAATATAATATTAAAAAAAAAAAATTTTCAAAAAAACTTTCTTTATTATACAAATAATACGTAATTAAAAAAATCGTACTAAAAAGCAAAAAATAAGCCCAAATTGTAATGAATCGATTCACCGATTAGTCCGATTTTCACATTTTTCCAAGAGCTATGTTTTGAATCTCGAATTTTTTTTAAAAATTCGAGTAGAAAGCCATAAACAGATTCAAAACATAGCTCTTGGAAAAATATGAAAATCGTTTTCGGACCAATCGGTGAATCGATTCATTACAATTTGGGCTTATTTTTTGCTTTTTAGTACGATTTTTTAATTACGTATTATTTGTATAATAAAGAAAGTTTTTTTGAAAATTTTTTTTTTTAATATTATATTTATTCTTTGAAGCATTAGGGACGAAGATACTCTTTGGTCTTTTCGGTAATATTTTGATACGCTATGATCCATATAGGCAGTTAGAGCTAAAAAAAATATATAGCCGCCTATGTTTAGCTTATGGAAAAAGAGCAATATTTTAAATGAAATCTTACAGAAATCGCTAAAAACTAAAACTGAAGTATAAAATGCAGTAAAATTGAGATAACAAGTTACAGAATCTATATTGATATCAAAATTAATAGCTTATAAAATTTTTTTGTCATATTTCGCTTCTGAAAGTTTGATTTAATCTTAACTCCTTAAGCTGGGTACGGGAGGAAAAAATTCGTCATATGATAAACATGTCAGCTCACAATTTTTAAATTTGGCTATATCACATTAGTTTGTAATTTATTTATTTATATTTATATCAGTAATATAATTTTAATGCAGCTAATTAATGTTGTAATTAAGTAATAATACTCCCATAAGCTAAACATAGGATTTACATTTTCGCCAAAAAGAACACCGCCCACCAGAATAGGAAAATTGGTTTCTGTAAATTACATGTTTATTTTTAGTCCAAAATTTGTTTACAATTTGTTGTAAACAAATTAAGGTCAAGTATGGTTTAGGTTAAGGTTAAGTATGGTTTTTATATACGCATATATAAAAACCATACTTAACCGAAACCTATTTCCCTATTCTGGTGTGCGGTGTTCTGTATGATTAGCTTTTTCTGGCTACTTATGTGCAAATCCAAGTCGATTTATGTTCGATTAATCATTATTTAGACAAAAAACTGATAATTTATCCACGAGGATACATCCGTCCGCAGGGAGTTATGTTATGACAAGAATCATTTTGTTAAATTAATCTACACTTATTATTAGCGATTTTTTTTTCAATTGACCAAAATGATCATTGAATTTTTTTTAGCTGTTTGTAAGATTGTCGGAAACTGAACTTTAAATACTTCTTCCTTTTTGATTCCCATTAGCTAAACATGGAAATGGAAATAGAAATATAATTTTCGGTTCCTTCAGGATATTTAGCCAAAATGTGTAACGGATGATATAAACGCCATTTCCCTTGCAAAATATATTCATATTACCGAATATCAATTTTCATAGTACCGAAAAAAAGAGTTTATTACTTGCGTGGCCCTGCCCTGTTTCTCTTCTTTTTTTCTGGTTTTTTGATTATCAAATTTTAGCTACTCTTCATCACGCAAAGTTCAGTTTTCGTAACTGACGCTGTTCGGTTCAGTCAAATTTGAGCTTTGAAAAAAACATTCTTCCTCTACCACATAAAACTTTTTGATCATGCTCCACAGTCGAAAAGCCCAAAACTGCCTCTTTTTACCCTTTTCCCTGAAAAATTAAGACCAAAAATTAGAAAAATTAAGTTGTGGCTAGTTTTGGTCCGCCTGAGGAATAAATCCTCATACTCTCCAATTTTGAAGAGCGTTCCCCTATCCGCCACCTGGGGAGGCGCCCGATGGGGGACTAGCCGAAAACCCCACACGGGTTGGGGGGAAAACTCGGAGTCCGCGCCCGACCGAGTTGTCCCCCCAAGCCAGCGTCAAAGGATTACATCCGCCAAACGGCACGAGTCTCCAACCCCGTACAGAGCGACATAAAAATGACGTCCTTTTCACATCGATCTGCACGACATTGGATCCGCATGACGTAAGGAAGACTTTACTCCTCAAGCTGACAACTTAAAACTAATACAACCTAAAACTAATACAACATTTTATACAATTTACAAAACAGTTTACAATACTATCCTAATTTACAATACTATTTACTAAACTTAACCTAAACTAAAATTAAGATTGTACAAATGTACAATGTGCGGCATTGGACATTCATACAAGACGAGATTGTCATCTATACTCTTCGACGATCTTTACCGGTAAAACGAATCCGATCTTTTTTTTTTTTTTTTTTGTAAATCGCTTAACCGCTTAAAAAAAACTCTAGCGAACAGCTTTTTAAATTATGCTGCTAATATTTAAAACACGTCGTTTTTTTAAGTTGTAAAAGGGCGTACCGGGTCATAAATTATTTTTTTAGATGGAAATAAATAAGTAAAAAATGAATGAGGGTAAAAAGATAAGATGATAAAGACAAGAAGTTTGGTTTTGTAAAGCAAGACCAAACCTGAAGAGTTCATGCCAGACCTTTACCAAACTCCAACCAGTTCATGCCAAACCTTTACCAAACTCAAACCAGTTAATGCCAGACCTTTACCAAACTCAAACCTTGTTGACTGCGTTGAACCTTGACTGACCTGGACCTTGGCTGACCTGGACCTTGGCTGACGTTGGACCTTGAAGCTTGCTGACTGCTGTGTGGCTGCTCCTGAAATCAAAGAAGAAAAAAAAAAATGCAAATTAAAAGGGGGGGGGGGCTTGGAGACCCTCACAATGGAGTTTATCTCCCGCGGTATGATTGAAATAAAAAATTTATTTTAAGCTTTAATCTTAATTCAAAATGAAAAAAATTAATAATCTGTGATACTCTCATAATGGAGCTCATAAGAAATGTAAAAATGAAAAAAAAATGAAAAAAAAAATTCGGATTTCTAGGAGAGGCCCGTAAGCCTTCCGAATAGGATCTCCGTTAATGCCCGCCGCATCGGTACTATGCCATCAGGTCGAGCCGGAGAGAGCCTTTCGGTATTACACCCAGTCATCCTTTTGAAAACCCTGGAGACTCTCACAATGGAGCTTATCTCCCGCGTAATCCATGCTCGAATCGAATAGAATGCACAGCCTAATAAACTCTGCAGCTCCAAGAGAGGAGCTGACTCCTAACGTATAACGATTCGGGGGGAACTTAACACTAAACCCTTAAAACTAATACCAAAAGGCCAGTCGCTGGGTCGATACATAGGCCTTCTACGATGGGAGGCTAAACCTCCTGGTTTACCTCCAAGCCGTTATTAAAAAAAAAAAAAAAATTAAATTAAATTTAAAAAAATTGAAATGTAGTTGAAAAAAAAAAACCGTGAATTAAAAAAAAACACTAAAAGTAAATTTAAATTAAATTAAATTAAAATAAAGCAAAACCGGCACTAAAAATAATATAAGTTGAAAGTAAAAAAAAAAAATTAAATTAAATAAAAAACTTTTTTAAAAAAAATCCCGATGTGACTTCTGCGGCACTAGAAGCCACACTGAGGGTGGGAGCCTGAATCGAGAACGCCCTTGGATACGTCATGCGCAGACATGATGCGCAAAATTCAATATGGCGGTTCAAAAATTTTTAGAGTTAAATTTTTGTTTATTTCACATTTAATTTGACTAAGTATTAGTTTTAATTACGCTGTAATTAAAATTAATTGATTGCAACATTTCAAAATCTTAATTTAAATCTAAGCTTAGACGTCCAAAAAATTTAATTGACGAAAAAGGAAAAAAAAAATCGGACGGAAATGTTATTTTGAATTTTGTAAACAAACCGCAATGTTGGCAGCATCGTTTCGTTTCGTGAACGTTCTCTAAAAATGGCTGCCGGTCTATTTCGTTTTGATTCATTGAGTCGATGTTTTTTGTATTTATTTTAATTTCGATATTTTAAATATGCAATCGCGTTCGGAAATATAAATAACGTTCATTTTATCGGAATTGAATGAAACATTGCTTGGTAAATTCGTGAAGTTAGCATTTTTTTACTAGATTTTTTTATTTATTTATTTATTTCATCCTCTAATATAATTTGCATAAATAACTATGCATAAAATAGAATTAAGCTTGAATTTAAAGCGTAATATTTGCAAATTTTTTGGCTTTGAGATTTAAAAAAAATTATAAATTTTACAAATCGGATTAGGAATTTATTTATTTATTTATTTATTTTTTAATGGATTAGGAATTTATGCTTTTAGGAAAAATGGATTAGGAATTGATTTTTTTTAGAAAAAATGGATTAGGAATTTATTTATTTTTTAGGAAAAATGGGTTAGGGATTTATTTCGTTTAGGAAAAATGGATTAGGAATTTATTTCGTTTAGGAAAAATGGATTAGGAATTTATTTATTTTTTAGGAAAAATGGATTAGGAATTTATTTATTTATTGATTTATTATTTTTTTTTCTAATGGATTAGGAATTTATGTTTTTAGGAAAAATGGATTAGGAATTTTTTTTACAGGAAAAATGGATTAGGAATTAATTTTTTTTTTTTTTTTTTTTTTAGGAAAAATGGATTAGGAATTTATTTATTTTTTAGGAAAAATGGATTAATAATTCATTTATTTATTTATTTATCTATTTTTTTTAATGGATTAGGAATTTATGTTTTTAGGAAAAATGGATTAGGAATTTTTTTATAGGAAAAATAAATTAGGAATTTATTTTTTTTTTTAGGAAAAACGGTAGGGAATCCGGACAGGTTGTTTCTTGACAGGATATTTTTATTGTTTTCGCATGATTTTTCAGAAAATCTTTTGTCACAAGGCATTTTTGTCTGATTGCATTTTCAGCTTTTTTTTGTTTGTTTTTTTGTATAGCCTATGTTTGTTTGTTTTAAATATAACTGTTTATTTTTTCAGAGCTCTCAGCAACTTGATGTGGAAAGCGTATCTCAAACTTTGAAAGACAAAAACATCCTTCCGTCGAAGTTAAAGTTCGGATTCCTCGGCTTGGGCATCATGGGTTCAGGGATCGTTAAAAATCTCCTTAATTCCGGACATAGCGTCATCGTATGGAACAGATCGACGGATAAGGTAAGTCCCATTTTTTTTTTTTTTAATTTCGTGGAAAAAAAAGCTTTATTTGCTCTTTCGTGAGCATTTGCCTAAAACAGTGCTGGCAAACCGAACCGAAACCGTCCCGACCCTCGATTTTGAAAATTTGGGCTGAAGTTTAAGACGTTTCTTTGAAAAAGAAATTAGAGCCGGATATTTCATAAAGATCTGAACGAAGGGTGTCCATATTATAAAATTTTTGAAAAATCCAAGATGGCGATCAAAGAGTTTGCAAATATTCCAAATTTAAAGAGAAATTTGTTTGAAAAAATGGTGGGTTGGCCAGCACTGGCCTAAGAAGCTTTTGATTTGATTGGCGAAATGATCGCAAAATCCCTGCGCCGGAGGTTAATTGACGTATCTCTGTATAATTGGAAATTAGTCTGCTTTGATTGTTTTTAAAAAATATGTGACAACACGCTCATGTTTCCGTAAACTTTTCGTCACATGTTTTTGAAAAAACAGTCAAATCGGATTATCTCCAATCATATTTATGGATTAGATACGTCATTCGAACTCCGGCGCACGTAAATCAGAATAAAGTTTCTATGGAAAAGATATCTTTTCAAAGAATTTTATTAAAAAATATATTCGAAGCTTCTAGCAGAAGTCTTGTCTATAGCACGAATTGCGAGAAAAAAATGTCTGTGAGATGATATTGGGGGAAAAAAACCAATGTCCTTTTTGCCAGAGCGTTTGCGACGTTCCTGATAAAAGAGATTTTTTTTTTATTTACTTTTTTCCTCCTGGATTCTTTTTGTATAAAGATTTTTTCTGTTGCAAAATGAAGTGAAAGACTTCCATTGAAATTTTAGGGCGTCTGTCTACGATTTCGCTCGTTTTTTTTTTTTTTTTTTTTTTTTTTTTTCTTTTTTGCAAAACATTTTTAACAATCGTCGAAAATTTCTGAGAAAAATGGGAAAATCTGTTACTGAGATTTCGTATGAGAGTAAGTTATTTCACAATCATCATTTCATCCATGAGGGTAATTACTTTTTTTCCAATACTTTTTTTTAAAAAACATTTTTCTTGTTACTGAAAAAAAAAATCGGATTTAATTTTGCTGCTCCTTGTTGGTTTACAAAGGCTCTTGAGATGTGATTGAATTAGAGACTTAAAATACGGCATTTTTCGATTAATGAAAATGTCTCGGAATCGTAAGAAAAGGGAAATATTTTTATTTTTACAATGTGAAATGAATTTGGTAGCTAACAGAGGTTAATATTTCTAAAACACCTCTAAATCTTTTTTTGATTAATTTGCAAATGCCTTTAAAATTGAATTCGTTTCACTTTGTTCTCGTTTTCCCCCTAAAAAAGAGGTGGTAAATGGTAATTAAAGAGAAGGAAAAAAAATGATTGGCCTTCAAAGCTTTGCGTTCGGTGCAATGAATTCGGATTGCAAAAATAGCAAAAATGTTACAAGGGGTTTATGAGTTTGACCGCTTATTATCGGAATTCATGCTTAGCTTGTGGATTTTCATTATTATTATTAATCATCAGTCGTGGCAGCAGACTAATCGTATTTTACCTTTTACGAAAAAACTAAGGCAAATTGAAAGAAAAAATATTAAGGAATAAGGAAAAAATCTGGAGAATTCTTTAACAGTACGCATCAGTCACTTGTTTGCTGCCACGATTTAATTTTCCGCCTATGTTTAACTTACGAATCGATGATCCCTTAGATTTAACTGATGCGTACTCTTTAATATTTTTTGCGTCAAAATTTGTTTTCGCTTTTCCGTAAAAAGTAAAATACGATTCGTCTGCTGCCACGACTGATGAATCCAGGTCCGGTTTCGGTTCGATTTTGCTACAGTTCGAGGGTATGGTTCGGTTCGGTTCGGGTTCAGGTTCAGGTTCCTTGCGACCCAGAAGCGGGTTTAAGTTCTGGTTCTGTTTTTCGTGGTTAAATTGTCCGTGCAGTTCAGTCCGGTTCGATTCCAAAACGTAAAAAAAGCGGGGTTTGGTCCAATTTTTTTGGATTGAGTTTGTCATCACTGATTTCGGAAGACAAATAGAGCATTAACCGAAGAAAAAACTGGGAATCATGCACTACTATTATTGCTCTTTATTAGTTATACGCTTAAGAGTAGGCATCAGTCGTGGCAGCAGATAAATCATACTTTTCTTTTTACAAGTCTTAAAAATAGAAAAATTATGAAATTTTCAGGAAAAAATTTCGAAGATTTCTTTATTTTTTATTTTTATTAATTTGTCTTCGCTTTCGCGTAAAAAGAAAAAAAAAATGCGATTTATCTGCTGCCACGACTGATGCGTACTCTTAAATTAAGTATTAAGAGTACGCATCATCACCTGGCTACTGCCACTATTCAAAATTTTCGCTTATGTTTAAGAGAAATCATCAGTCGTGGCACCAGACTAATCGTATTTTTCTTTTTACGGGTAAACGAAGACAAATCTTGAATCAGAAAATGTTAAGGAATTTTCGGAATTTTTTCTGAAATATTTTTTGTTTACAAATTTTGTCTTCGTTTCCCCGTAAAAAGTAAAATACGATTAGTCTTCTGCCACGATGATGATTCCTCTTAACTTATGAATCGATGATCGCTTAAATTTCATTGATGCGTACTCTTTAAGTAGAGGCATTGAAATTGGATGGGTTTGAAAAGAATGTGAACCCAAAATTAAAGATGGCGGACGAAATTAAAGATGCTGGCAAGATTTAAAGTTTATGAAGGAATTTTTTTCTGAAAGTTAAGCCTATGCTTAGCTTATGGACGATTAGTTGTGTAATTTTAAATCTTGTATAGATCATGCTGATATTCTCAAATATTTAGACGCCCATGTTTAGCATATGCAACGAGATATCCTTTATCTCTAATGCAAAAATAATTACAGTTAATAAGACAATAATTGGCTGTTCGAAATTTTGATTAATCGACTGTAAATCGACTTGGACTTGTATATAAGTGGCCGGAATAATCAATTAATAAATTTTTGCGAAAACTTAAATCCTATGTTTAGCTTATGGGAGTGTTATTACTTAATTAGAATATTAATTAACGGCATTAAAATTATATTTTTGATATTAATACAAGTAAATAAATCACAAACTATTTTGATATTGCCAAAATTAAAAATTGTGAGCTGACATGTTTATCATATGACGAATTTCTTCCTCCCATACTTAGCTTATGGAGGTAAGATAAAATCAAACTTTCATAAGCGAAATATGACAAAAAAAATTTCATAAGCTATAAATTTTTATTCTGAGACTTGTTATCTTTATTTTACTGCATTTTATACTTCAGCTATTAGTTTTTAGCGATTTTTGTAAGATTTCATTTTAAAAAAATGTTTTCCCATAAGCTAAACATAGACGAGTAAATATTTTTTTAGCTTTACGAACTGCCTCTATGGATCATTCTGTATCAAAATATTGGCGATAAAAAGACCAAACAGCACGTACGCCCCTGACGATTCAAAAATAAAATAGGCTTCCGACAGCAAAAGTTTAAGCGTTTTAAGAGCCTCTTAGTCGGAATTTTGAAGCAATTATAAGGCCGCCATTAGTAAAACTCGACTGTGACTTGACTGTACTTGGATGGACGAGTCCAAACTTAACAGTCGTATTTCCTGACACACGATAAACCGCGTTGATCTTAGTGTATGTAATTTAATCGCAATCCTCCTATTTTAATCCCCAAAATAGAGGCACTACTTGAATTGTTACGGAGCGAATTATTTCACTGTTTTCACTTTCTAACTTGTCCTTATTATCATTAATTATCGTTCCGATTTGTAATTCAGCCGCCATGTTGTAACGAAACCATCCGAAATTTATTTTTAAAAATATTTATTTCATATCGAATTCATATTTACTCACAGAAATTTTTGTGTCGTTGACCCGATTTTTAAAATTGAAATTGTAATTTGTAATCCGGTCATTAAACTTGAAACTTTTTTTTTCTCTCTCCGGAGAAGAGAATACTCGCATATTTTTAAACGCGAAAAATATTGCAGGAATTCATTTAGTTAAAAAAAAAAATGTCTGAAAAAAAATCGTGATATATTTTTTTTTAACAAACAAAAAAAATGAAAAATTCGCTAAAACGAGGATACAAATTATTAATTTACTAGACAAAAAAAAAATTCGATTACAAACAAGAAAAAAAATGATATATATATTTTTTTAGTAACTGGAATTATTTTAAAAATTGGCACTACTAAAAACTACTTAGGACAAAAAAAGTTAATTAATTTTTGTTTTAAATAAAAATTTTCAGCAAACAGCCCTTAACGAAAATAATTAAAAAGGAATACTGTCTTTCAGTCTCGCCTTCGATTTCACTCTTGTTCAGATGTTAAACCATAGGCGGGATAAGGGCAGTGTTTTTTTTTTTTTTTTTTTTTTTTTTCCTTGTCAGAAACAGATATTCCATTGCCTTTATTGATAAGGAATGTTTGACGTACCCCAGATAGGAATCTTTTATCAAAAATAGAATTTTTTTTTTTCAATAATAATGATAATAATAAGCAAGAAAACATTATTTTCGAGGAGATTGGGGGAATGATGACTAGTTTTTTTTTTTTTTCTCTCAAAAAAAAAAAAAATAAATAAATAAAAATCGACTCCTCTTTTTTAGTGATGGTTAAGGCGTCGTTTCGTTTGTCAAATAACGCGAGTAGAGACTTGCGCTTTTGAAGCGAGGATTTGGAACGCGCGGCAAGCGAAAAGACGCCTTAACTTCGAACAAAAACGAACATGATTTTTTTTAACTATAAACTACAGACAAAATATGTGTTTTATAATTTTTTGTAAGTTTTTAATTTTTTTTTTTTTTTTTTTTTTTTTTTTTTTTTTAATAAGGGATTTTAGGAAAATATTTTTTAGGGGTCACCTTTATTTATTTCTTAATTGTGTTCTTCGTAAGTTAACATAAAAAAGATTCAGATAGCTAAATTTAGCAAGTTGTTTTTTTTTCCTAAGCGAGTATAGGAGTAGAAAAAATAATTAGAAATGTTACCCAGCCACAGAATCTGAATCTTTTTTCGGAGCTGTTGGATACGTTTTGGCCTGCCCTTAGCAAAGCTTGTAGAAATAATTTTCAACGAAGTCGTAGTTTGTTATCCTCGGTATAAGTTACAGCCCTATAGCGAGGGAGGGGGGGCGGCAATGCCTCCCCTGGCATTCCCTTCCCCCCCACCCCCTTGGAATCAGCAGTTTTAACAAAGTCCCTATGAAAGAAAAAAGCTTAAAACCCTCTTTAGTATGGCCATTTGCTCTCCCCGACTTGCGATCCTGGCTGCTGGGCTGATAAGTTACAGTTCCAACGAGTCTGGACTTGAAGTCAGTCTGTTTCATCCTAGGACAGTAATATACTATTTCTAGTCGGTTACTGAAGCTTAAATGTTGGGTCACCAGTTCGGGGGGAGTAGAGCAAATGTTGAGGAAGGTTTACTTTTGGTGATTATTAGAAAAAAGTATCGTTTTTATAAAAATTAAGAATTTTCCTAAAATTAGGGAAAGAACTACAGGGAGGGAATGCCTCCTCAACTTCGCCCCCCCCCTTCAACCAGATAGTCTAAAAGTCGTGGCCACAGCCCTGAGTGTGTGAATTGGGCTGCATACGTTTTTTTTTTTGTTTGTTTTAAATTTAGATTTTTAGAAGATTGAACATTTAATGCTTTTAACGAATTAGCATTTTTACTGGAAACTAAATCTTCAGTATTTTTTTTTTTATTACATTATTACTGCCCAATTTTATGAACTGTTAACTGGCAATGGCAATCCCATGTGATTGCCTGTTAAATTTAATAATATTATGCTGTGTTTTTTTTTTTTTTAAACATCTATTTTCCGGGCCGTTAAACTCTTTCTTTCCTTAATTTTTTATAACCGGGGACTCTTATAATTAATGTGATCATTGGTAATTACTGTGCTGCCACCTTCTTTTATCACTTGTTTGAGTTAGCTACTTATAAAATTTTTATTAATCTCGCAACAGTTTTTGAATTATTTAATTTTTTTTAAAATCAAAAGTACTCCTTTTTTTAACTCTGAAATTCTTTCAAAATTTTGCGAGATTTTTAAAACACTTAGAGCGTTAATTACAAAATACGAACCTATTAACGCTAAATAAATAGATCTGACGTCCTAGCATGACTCAGGAATTTTTAAGAATACATTTCTTGTTGGAAAATTCCTCAACTTTGAAAACCCATAAAATTTCATAGACTAACAGTTCTAACTTTTACTGTTAAATATTAGCACTTTTAAATCAATTAACCGATTAAAAATGTATTAACCAGAGAATCTCCCTTCCTGCTTTAGAGCGCTCCAACTTCATACGCCGACGGATAGATCAAAACGCTTCAGGCTAGAACCTGCTCGTGAACCGAACCCTTTGATAGTAAATCGCTGTTCAATCTTCTGAAAGTATTTAAATCTCGAAACAAGATTATGAATGACTTCCCCTATGCCTCGAAAGCTAACTAAACAATTAGGAGCACGTGTTTGTAATGTCATGACACGAACACTTCTGCTCTTTTTTCTACTGAAAAAAAAAAACCGAAAGAAAAATCCAGACATAGGACGCCATATTGGATTTCAGATGTTAAATTGACCCATAACCTGATCACTCAAAAAGAGTGAAAACTTGCCCCAGAATGAAATCCGTGTTTTTTTTTTTATTTTCCATAAGCTAAACATACAATATACTTTTAGATAAAACAAATACCTCTTGTAGCTCAATATCAGCAAATATTTTTTAAAAAAATTTTTTGCTACCAGAGATTAAGCTCAGATAATTATTCTGATGCCTAGTATAGGATAAATCGGTTGAGTTTTTTCAGAAGCGTTAGTTCACCTATCGCACTTAAGATGGAGTTACTGTTGCCCGTCTACTATCAAAGCAGAAAATAGATACAGAAATTAACTCAACTAAAAAAAATGTTTTAAAATTTCGATTGTAAATTGGGAATATGCCCCGGGAATAAAAATTAAATTTCCGGGAATTTTCGTAAATATTCCCGGGAATATAAAATAAGTTGCTAGTTAATGGGAGTTTTAATCATATTTTTTGCTCGCAAAGCAGAAAATAGATACAGAAATAACTCAACTAAAAAAATGTTTTGGATTGTGGTTTGGGAATATTCCCCGGAAATAAAATTTAAATTCCTGGGAATTTTTTGTAAATATTCCCGGGAATGTAAAACAAGTTCCCAGTCCGAGTATTTTTAATCGTATTTTTTTCTCGTAAAAAAAAAAAAAAAAAAAAAAAAAAAAATTCGAATTGAAATTTTTCATATTTTTAAAAATTCCCGGAATATTTCCGGAGATAAATATCCACGAGTTGTAAAATTCTATGAAAGATTTCCATTTTAGTCACTGCTCATATTCAATAGTGCTGAAGCATTTAATTTTACAGATGTTGATTCATATGTTTAGCTTATGGAGCCACCAAAGCTCTTCTCCCTCTCTTTTTAACCTTACTATGAAAAAAATACTCCTATACTTAGCTTATGAGGAAAAAATTCGCTTATATTTAGCTTAAATACACAAACTTAAAAACCTTTTGCTACATTTTTTGACTAAAAGAAAAATCCCAAAAAAAATATTTTCCTGAGGAAATTAAATCAGAAAAAAAATTTTCAAAAAAGCAAAACTACTTAAGCATACCCTGATGATCCTTGCTTAATATTCCCCGTATTACTTTTTTCTTTAAAAATAATTTTTGATTATCAGTCATTTTGAGATTTTTCCCCCGACCAGTCTTTTTTTTTTTTTTTTTTCTCTATAATCAAACCGATGCGGTTTTACTTTTATAATAAAAATATTTTTCTTTTCTTTAACAAAAAAAAGACTTTTCCGACATTGTTTGGTCGAACAGAAAACGGCCATAAAAATTCAAAAATTCAGGCCAAACACGATCGAAAAAAGAAAAAACGAAAAAAAAATTGAATTCAATAAAAAGTCTTAAAATTACTAATTTTTTCTTTAATAAAATGAAATTTAATACGATTATATTTCCCTAAACAACGGGTGTTTCAAAAAAGAAAAATATATACTTTTCTTTATATAATTTCATCCTACAGACTAGTTAATTAATTTTTTTTAAAATATTTTTTTAAAATTTTTTTCAATTCCATTAAAAATTTTTGTCCTTAGGAACCACTTTTTTTTTTATAAAGCCGTCGTTTCCTTATCCGTTTCTATGTCGATGGCAACCAGGGAAACGTTGAACTTTTCCACGTTTATCATTTTCCCGGGGTGAAAACGTTCGTCGGACGTTGCTTTCCCGTTGGATTGACTCGTTGTGAAAACGTTGATTTTCTCCTTTTCCTTGGGCCCTTTCCTCACGTCCGGAAGACTCGAAGATTTTTCTTCCTCCTCATTGATTTTATCGGTGTCCTCGTAGAGCGTCGCTCGGTATTTCAATTTCCTGGACGTCGGGAGGAAAATCGGGAACGGATTCGTCATCGGCATGGACGTCGACGTCGACGCCGACAGCAAGTCATCCTCGCAGACTTTTTTAACGAGCGGAGTGTAGTAAGGGGATTTCAGGGGTTCGATGGATTGGAAATTTTCCGAATTTTTCACGCTCTCCGATTCCAGTAAAAATTTTTCGATTTCCTTCGCGAGGACGTCCGGCGGGATGTTTTTGTCGTGTTTCCGGAGTTTCCTCTTCGGTTCGGATTGGACTTCCTTGAACGGGATGTACCTCGCGGGGGAATTCCTCGGGCTCACCGGCTCCGAGGAATCCGTCGGGGTATAGTACAGGGAAACGTGGCTTTGATTATCTTCGCTTGCGTTGCTCGGGCTCAAGGGATGATCATGATGGTGATGGTGATGATGATGGTGATTGGGTTTGTAGTTTTCGAAATCCCCGTCCGATTCGAAATAAATGCTTTCGCCCTTTCCGCAGCCGCTCCTGCAGTTTTCCACGTATAAGCTCGGGAGGTTTTCGAGTAGCTTGTTGAGGGTTTGCTGTTGGTATTTGTAGGATTCTCTCAGTCTTAAGACTTGGTGAGCGCTGAATTTTCGGATTCGGTTCCGCTGGAATACGTAGTTCTCTCGGACCCAGTTGAGCTGGCCGTTGGAGTAGTCTTTGACGCGTTTCACCTGAAAAAAAAATTTAAAAAGTTAATTCGGATTCTTAAGAAATAAATTAAAAGTAAATTTTTGGTTAAATATACGGTATATTTATTTTTTCATATATTAATACAATATATTTTTGAGTATACATTCTCTATATTCGCCCATACAATTTTTCCAAATCGTATATATATACGGTATATTTACATATATTCCCGGAAGTTTAAAATAAATTTCCAGGACGAGTATAAAAATGAATTTCCGTAAAATTCCGGCAGGTTAGTAGGGTAAACTTAGTCCGGGAATTTATTTCATACCCAAGGGATTAATTTCCAATTTCCGGTAATTTATTTTTATTCCCGAGAAAAATTCCCCGATTACAGATCTGCTCCAGCTTGAATTTTTTTTTTTTTTTTTTTTTTTTTTTTAGGGTAACCGTCACCTGTTTAGCACTTTTTGCTGAACTCCGGGAAATGTAATTGTTAAATACCGTTACATAAAAAAAATAAAAAAAAATAAAAAAAAATTGAAATGAATGAAGCGTGCCATCGGTTATTAAATATGTAAATATAAATTATAGGCCTAGTTAACTATTATTTTTAACATTGCGTGCCGTGAAAGATTAATAGAGGATAAAAAATGGATCGCATTGCAACATTGACATTATCTTTACAAAAAAATTTACAAGTCTGGAAAATTTGTAAAAAGCTACGAGAGAGCGAGAGGTTGTAAAGAAACAATTACAAGTTTTGCTTCAAAAAATTCCCCGAAAAATTAATTCCCGGCGATTTACTCAAAATTTTTTTCTGTAAATATTCGTTTAAAAATCCCCTTGGGAAAATTTCTCAAAAAATAAATTCCTGGGGACTTGTCTTTAAAATTTCTAATGATAACGGGGTTAATATTCTCACTAGCATATATTTTTTAATTTAATATTCATCCTGCTTTTGTTTTCATTTCTCAGGATATATAAATCCCCTAATATCCCGGGGAAATCCGCAAATATGAATCCTGGAAAATTACCATTTGCATAATAAAATTCAAGTTTTTGTGTTTTTTTACAAGGTTAACGTGTAATGCAAATCTGTCCCATTTCAGAAATTAAAATAAAAAAAGTAGGATTTGAAGGAAAATAAATGAGAGAAAAAAAACCGATGCTCCCAGAGGTTTTCGCTCCCTGCTCCAAACTTTGTCCCACCTGAGAATTAATTTTTTTTTTTTTTTTGCGCAATCACGTGACTGGAATAAATTTTTTCTACTTTTAGGTATATATATATTTTTTGTTAAAATTAAGGGAGACGTTATTTTTTAAAATTTTCGGCACCATCTTGAATTTGTTTTGGCTCGCTTGAGAAATGTCATTAATTTTACACGCCCCATATTCCAAAATGCAAACACCCTTTACATGAAATGACATTTTCGTGGGAAAGGCGCGAGTAAATGGTTGCGAAAACCCAGGCGTGGGCGCACCGTGCGACGGACAAAAGGAAGGGAAAGAGGGAAAGGAAAGTCCTAAAGAAAAGGTTAAAGGGATACGGATACGGAAAAGCAGAAGCAAAACAATATCCCTTTTTTTGCGAATTTTTTTTTACTTCCCTCAAACCTCTCAACCCATTCCCTCTGCAAATTCCGTAACGTAAAACCCCTTAATGCATTTTACGAAAAGGTCATATTGCCCTAGTTTATGACGTGTCAACTTTCAGGAAGCTTTCAGCTTTAGTTTTTACTGAATAAAGAAAAAAAGTTTGGTTGAAAAAACAAAAATGGAGTTTTGAAATTGTAGGAGGGTGAGGGTTAAACGAATATTCAGCCATTGTTAAGGTTTTTTTTCTTGAGCAGTGGTTTTTTTTGGCGAAATTAAAAAATTTCCCCTAATTCGGGATTCAAGAAAAAAATTAACCCCAAATATCTGGATTAATTAAAAAATTTTCGGATTTCCGGGATTGTAGATAAAAATTTAACCCCAAAAATCTAGATTAATTTTTTTTTAATCTGGATTAATAAAATAAATTAAATTTCCAGATTTCCGGGATTCAAGAAAAAAATTTATCCCAAATATTTTTGGATTAATTTTTTAAAATCTGGATTAATTAAAAAATTTTCGGATTTCCGAGATTGAAGACAAAAATTTAATCCCAAAAATCTGGATTAATTTTATTTTACTTTGGATTAATTAAAAATTTCCAGATTTCCGGAATTGAAGAAAAAAATTTAATCCCAAAAATCTGGATGAATTTTTTGAAATCTGAATCAATTGGAAAATTTCCGGATTTTCGGGATTGAAGAAACACATTTAATCCCAAAAATCTGGATTAATTAAAACATTTCCAGATTTCCGGGATTGAAGAAAAAATTTAATCCCAAAAATCTGGATTAATTTTTTTTAAAATCTGGATTAGTTAAAAATTTTCCGGATTTCCGGGATTGAAAAAAAAAATTAATCCCAAAAATCTGGATTTTTTATTTTTTTATTTTTTATTTTGGGATAGGAATCCTCTTGGGTGAAATTTGAAAATTTCCGAGATTAATTCGGCGGAAAGATTAGATTTAGGGAACGTTTGCCCAATTATTAATGTTCGATATTCCATTTTTTTTTTTTAACTTACCTGATCATAATACTGATCCCTAAGAGCCGTAAGTTGATTCGTACCATAATCCCGAATATCCCTGAGATGCTTAACCTGCCCCTGGTAACTATCCCGTATCCATTCCAACTGCTGTGCGCAATTATCTTTAATCCTATGCACCTGTGACAAGAGAGAAGAAAAAACAAAACCGGATATTAATTTTGCGTATTGTTCGGTAAAACCGGTCAAGGTCAACGAAATTCCTATTCCTATTCCCGTTATCAATAATTCAAAATCGATTTGCCTTTCTTCTTTTATAATAATAATAACAGCCGTTTTAAATATTTTCTCGTTATTTCGGAAAAGGAAAAAAAAAACCCCTTATTGATCGCGGCCTTTCAATATTTTTCGGCTGTTAAATGATTAATGACCCTAAATAGATATTTCGATTGAAAAGTTTAACGTCTCTCGCTGTCGACCTTAGTTGACCTTTAAAAAAACAAAAATCAGAATCGTTTGGCCGAGTTAAAAAGGGGTGCGGCGCGTGTTTTTGCCGGCTTCTCTTTTATAAGTTGGAACAATTCCATTTGATTATATTTAAAAAAAAAAAAAAAATACAACAAAATTATTTTCAATTGCATTCCGCGACCTTTAAAAAGAAAATAATAATAAATAGCAGCGAATCCGCAGAAATGAAAAGCGTTGCCAATTTTAATTAAAAACGACAAGGATCTTGTATATGGGGAAAAATGGAACCGATCGTAAATCAAAAAAAAAAAAAAAAGTTGGGAAGAAAATAATTTCCCACGGGATGTTTTGGGTTATGAATTTTCGCCGAAGGACGTTTTTTTTTTTCGCTTTCCCCCGGAAAATAAACTTCGGCGGAAAAAATTGTTATGTAATAAAATCTGAAAGTTTTTTTTGGAAGGGAAATTGCATTTATATTGTTCGGAAAAGTCGGGCGAAAATGACTGAAGGTTAAGACTTTGTTGACATACCGAGGACTAGCAAAACATTTAAGTTATTTAGAGGATGACCGAGTTTAATTATTTCATCGGTAAATGTCAATAGGGAGGAGGGAAGCTTTATGGAATTGAGTTTGGAATTTTCGAGGCTTTTGTTTGACTTGAAATTACTTAAAGGAAACATTCCCGGTCAGTTTGCTGAATAAACAAAAACTTGCTAAAGAATGTTTTTTTTTTTTTCGGCAGATTTTTTCGGTGCTATTTTTACCAGGGATAACGGGATTTCTTAGAATAAGCTCTATACTTTTTGACGAAGCGAATTTGTTTGAAGAGTTTAAAATGATTAAAGTTTCAATGCCGTCAATCTGTTTAGATGTAATTTAAAAAATAATAAATTAACGAAATTATCATTATTGCTTAACTGCTGCGCAAGACGGAAAAAATTAATTTCTTTAACGTGGTTCATAATCATAAGTACCAGTTAGCACAGTGTTTTATCGTCTTAAATCGGCGTTCGGCAGACCTTGACACTCAAAAAAAAAAGTTTAAAGTTTTAAACTCGAAGTTTGATTTTTTAAATCCGAATTAACTTTTAGCGATTGTAATTGAGCCGGAAAAATCAGGAATTCTGACTCTGTAGTGTTCACACCTGAATTCGAATTAACGATCCTAGAAAACCCTCCAAAACCCCCTCAAACAGTCTTCCTTGGAAGGAATATTTTTTTGTAACGATTTTAAAGTTTTTTTGCCTCGGCAGTTATTTCACAAATGAAGCTGAATTTGTGTGCTGCTGGTTATTTTTTTCCGTAGGGGTTTTCGAGGATCCTGAACCCGATTTTAATGTCGCAAACGACTGGATTTTATATTCTTAATTATTTATAGAGTCAGGATTTCCCAGACAGTTTTCGAAACCTCCATACATTTGAAAAAAATGCTTTGCGACAAAGCATTTTTGCCTGACTTAGGTCTAAGCAGTAAAAATGTTTTGTGCCAAGACTCGTGAGTGCTTGTCGCAAAGCATATTTACTTGACTCGACGACATTATGCATTGCGACAAGCACTCACGAGTCTTAACTCGAAAAATTTTTACTGCTTAGACCTAAGTTAGGCAAAAATGCTTTGTCGCAGTGCAAAAATACTTTGTCGCAAAGCATTTTTTTTAAATGTATGGAAGTTTCGAAAACTGTCTGGGAAATAAGTCAATAAACAAAAACTTGCTAAAGAATGTTTTTTTTTCTTTTTTTTTGGCAGATTTTTTCGGTGCTATTTTTACCAGGGATAACGGGGTTTCTTAGAATAAGCTCTATACTTTTGTAGAGTCCAGTCGAGTCAAGTATATTTGCTTGACTCGACTGGACTTAATACTTTTTTTATTATTAAGAGGACGACATTATGCATTGCGACAAGCACTCACGAGTCTTTTCGCTAAGCAACATCGCTTGTATTGTGAACGAGGCATATTCATTTTTTTGGGTGTAAGCTAAGCATGGAGAAAAAACTAATAAGTCAACCTTCCTTCGAATTTTTTTTTTATTATTAAGAGGGTCAGTTTTGTCAAAAAAAAAAAATCATATTTACCTGTTGCGTATAATTTTCCCTGAGTCTGTCGAGCTGTTGCTTTTTATACTGCTCCACGTTGTCCAGCATTTGATAAATCTGCTTCGCTCTCGGAGAGCTATCACGATGGCAACACTGCGAAAAGCACCGGCACCTAAAAAAAATAAAAAAAATAAAAAATTAGAGAACCTCAAAAGATTTTTCCTCGCAAAAACCCCAGAAAACCAACAAATAAAATTCGAAACGCACAGGGAAATTATAACCCGTTAAAACCACCGTCGTTAAATATTTCCCGAGATAATATTTGCCAACGTCAGCAGTGCACCGCATATATGGACGGTGAATAAACACTCGTGCACATGCTATCTGATGGAGCAATAAATTTTCCAAAACTTCGACCCGAAAATCCTTATCGGGTTTTCCTCCTAAAAAGGACCTTGAGCATGAAACCGAAAAAAAAAAATGTCAAACCGCATCCGATTTCAGGTTGAGTAACACTTATTTTTTTCTGATTTTTACGGGCCATTGATGTCGATTGTCATGGTTTTTAATTTTTCAAAAAACATGAAAAGGTAATTTCTTTTAAATACGTAACATCGGGAATGGAGACTTGCCAATTAACTTTTAATTTTTTTTCTTTTTTCTTAAAAAAGAATTACATTTTAAAGCGTCGATCACGAAACTGGTAGGAAACCCTATTGTCGCGGTTTTTGAATCTTTTCCATAGAAAATAAAACTCGAGCAAGCTTTTTTTTTTTTTTTTTTTTTTATTAAATTTTTGGAGCTGTTCCATTAGATAAGAAAAAGCGTGGGATATTTTTTTCCCCGACTAATCGTTTAGAATTAATTAACAGCCAGAAAAAAAAATATAACTAATTTAGAATATCCGACCTCGTGACTTTTTGAAGGAGGCCTTAACGAGAATTTAACGAACCCTAATATTTGTATGCAACTATTAAATATGAATTCCGGAATTTTTCGAGGGAACCGCCCTAATCAAATTACAATTTAACCCTTAAACCGTTTCATATGTATTGATTTAATTTAATAAAATTTTCGGAAGAGTTAAAAAGTTTGAATCGGGCGCGCTGAGTTTTCCATTCGAAAAGTTTTCTGTTTTTAGTGTAAAAGTTTTAGCATAGGCGGAACCGAGCAAACCGTACCGTGGCAAAGTAAGAAAGCATAGAATGCTCCGTTGGAGAGATATAAAGATGTCGCGACAACGATAAATATGATTTGCGGAAGCCATTTTTGATCAGAAATTGGTGGGACAATAAAAGCGATGGATATTTTAGTTGTAGGAATTCTAGTGCAGTGCTCATGGCGTATGTGTAGGCATCAGTCGCGATGTACGCTGTCGCGACATGTATGAGATACGTGGTCGCGATGCACAGATTTGAAATACCTAAATTCCTATTTTTAGGAATTCTAGTTCAGTGCCCATGGCGTATTTGTGGGCATCTGTCACGATATACGCTGTCGCGACATGTATGAGATACGTGGTCGCGACGCACAGCTTTGAAATACGTCGTTCTCTGCGACATAAATATGTTGAAAATACATTAAACACGCTCGATGACAAAAATTTCTGTCTTTATAACGTTTTGCGACTGTTTTTAGTTTTCTTTTTTTGTATAAAAATAACTAAAATACGCTAAAAGGACTTTCAATTTTTTACTGTAAACCATTCCGAATTAGTTCATTATTTGCGGCAGCACGGGAAATGACCTTCTGGCCCCTCAAAGTTACTAAAAACACGAGTTAAACTGTAAAATTTGGCTACTGAATTGCTGCTGAAATTCGCCCTACCAATACTGCGACTAAAAATAACTTAAAGAAAACTAGTCAAATATGACCTTTTTTCGATCAAGAATGATCAAAAATAATAAAAAAAACCAAAATTGATCAAAAATGACTAATCGAAACCCATTGCGACTAAAAATGACAAAGATTGTTGTTAAGTTTGATCATTTTTAGTCATATTTTTGGGAGGGTGTACTGGTTTTATATCTATTTTCTTGTCGCAAACAGACTGAAAACACGTTGTCGCGACATTCTACATGTTACGAACAGATTTTTATTGCGATCGTAATATCGCGACCGTGTCGAGCTTTTGAACCTTTGCATGTAGGAACAATGTATAGCCTATGAATACGTTGTCGTGACATTCCATATGTCGCGACAATGCAGGAATTAAAGATTTCTGATTATAATTTTTAGGCTGTCTTTTTTAAAATCTCACACAAAGTCTTAAGATTCAAGCCAAAGTGTCGCGACAAGGTATCATTCATCAATTTTTGCGTCCCCGCTGACGCGAAAACACTTTACCCTTTTCGGAAAACACTTTAAGCTTTCTTACTTTGCGATAAACCGATACTCCCCGCAAAATCGACGCCTATGAGTTAAGAAAGGTTCATTTTCAAACCCACGCCACCTAATTCTTGAAAAACAAAGCAGAAATTTAAAGAAGCTAATGAAGCAAAACCACTTTCTTAAAGTTCGGCATTGTTATGTTATACCTTTTAAGAACGCCAGGAGAGCAATCCAAGGGAAATGCAAATAAATAAAATATTTTTTCTTTTGAAAAAGAATAAAAAAAAAAAATTAGTACGAAAGTTTAATAACAAACGACAACGACGTAATGAACAATAAAGAAATGAAACGCGAATTGATAATAAAAAGAAGCGATAAAAAAAAAATGTTGATTTTTTTAACGCTGAAAGAAGAAACTCGTTTCGAAGATTAACTTGACATATTATTTTAAAGGGGGGGGAGGGTGATCATTTTTAAACCTAATCCAGAAAAGAACTCAAGAAAACAAATATTAAAGAATGATCCTTCTCTGTGACCTCTTTCTTATGCTGCCGGAGAAGGGAAGGGTATAAAGAGGAAAGAGGTAAAAACGTCGTGCCATTCCACCTTTTTTTAAGTTCAACATTCTGAGTTGACTTGACTTAAATGTCTTCAAGAATCGATTTTTGTTTGTTGAAAAGGGGAAATTAGGATTTTGTTATGCCATAAGGAAATTTGGTAGAATCTTTTATTTTTTTTTTATATAAGATCCGGTTTTTCTTGATGTAGATTTCAGTGAAATTGAAACGATTTGAATAAAGTTTATTACCGTTGAGGGTTTGTTGCTATGAATGTTGCTTCGAAAGGAAAAATAGGAAAGATTGCCGGAGATTTAGGAACTTTGCATGTTCGTGAAGACTTATGACGTTGCAAACTAATAAGCCGGAATCTTATAAAGAGACTTGGGATTTAAAGGCTTTGAGACGACAGAGACTTTACAATTTAAACAGGAGTTTAAAATCGCGAATGTGTTGGTGAAAGTTTTCAGAGGCTACCTAGACGTTGTAAATATTTAAGGAAGTCAATGGCAGGGGTGAAAAAATGTGAAAGTGTAGAAATGCTTGAAATCGTAGTTTAAGTTGAAATTTCAGGGACCGGAGAGAGAAAATTTGAAGCATATAGACTATAAAACTTCTTAGTAGGAGAATTTTTTTAATTTCGCCATGTAAAGCTTGTTTATTAGACATTGTACCGACACAAGTAGCTTGAAACCATTTCGCGACATGCCTCTTGCTGGAAACACGTGTTTTTCGCGATATTCGAAAGATTTAACAGTTTTTTCGCGACATGAAGAATGTCGTGACGGTGTGTTTCGAACCGGTTTGGGCTGGAACACTGTAGGGAGATAAAAGAATATTGTCGCAACTTTTGACGTGTTAAAACACTTTGTTGTCGTGACATTCCACGTGTTAAATACAAATTACTCGCGAGAATCTGCATGTTGCGACATGCAGAATTCGAAGTTGCAACATTTGCGACATGTCGCAAGAGAAGGAATATCAAGTTTCAACATCGTTGCAACAACGGAGCGTTGTAACCTAGTTTTTCTGGGGCAATGTACAAATATAAGAAGGTTATGGTGGTATTTCGCATGTCGCGACAATGCGATTCGAAAGTTTTAACAGTTTTTCGCGAAATGAAGAATATCGTGACAGTCTGGAATTGGTTTGAGCTGAAACAGAGTATGGAGATAAAAGCATATTGTCGCAACTTTTCACGTGTTAAAACACTTCGTTGTCGTGACATTCCACGTGTTAAATACAAATTACTCGCGAGAATCTGCATGTTGCGACATGCAGAATTCGAAGAATACGAAGTTGCAACATTTGCGACATGTCGCAAGAGAAGGAATATCAAGTTTCAACATCGTCGCAACAACGGAGCGATGTAACCTAGTTTTTCCGGGGCAATGTACAAATATAAGCAGGTTATGGTGGTATTTCGCATGTCGCGACAATGCGATTCGAAAGTTTTAACAGTTTTTCGCGAAATGAAGAATATCGTGACAGTCTGGAATTGGTTTGAGCTGAAACAGAGTATGGAGATAAAAGCATATTGTCGCAACTTTTTACGTGTTAAAAGGCTTCGTTGTCGTGACATTCCACTTATTAAATACAAATTGTGCATATTGCGACATGCAGCATTCGATGAATACGAAGTCGCAACATTCGCGACAACGGAGCGTTTTATCCTAGTTTTTCCGGCGCAAGGTACAGAAATAAATAAGCAGGTTATGGTGGTATTTCGCATGTCGCGACAATGCGCGATTAAGAAATACTTGTTTGGTTTTAAGAAAAAAATTGCACCTACCTCGAACACAAATAACGAAAGAACTGTAGTATAAGCGTCAGGGCCAAAAATCCGGCAGCGGACAACGCACCGACCAAAAGCGTTCTCATCTTAATATCATCCATAAAAGCCGGATCTATATACATGACGACCTGAGTGGTCACGTTCGAAAGAGGATTCGAAGCCAAGCAGGTGTAAACTCCCCCATCCAATCTCAACACATCCGATATGTACAACGTTCCGTTATCCAAAATCGTCAACCGAGGCGGGTCCGAATCGTCCAAGATCGGCGACATGTCGTTGTGGTGGGACGCGGGATGATCCGAGAATATGTCCGGGCTCGTCGGATCCGGATTGTAATGATAAACGTCGAAATTAGGCGTGACCCAAGTTATGGAAGGATGCGGAGAACCTTTGAAATTGCATTCCAAAAGCGCTTCGGAGCGGAGTTTGTACATTTTCGCTTCGGATTTGTTCACCAGGCTGGGGGGTTGGCAATTCAAGGATCTCAATGTCAGGATCAAGTTGGACGTGACGCTGGGGATCCCTCCTGACTGCAGACCAAGGAACTCAAGGATAAATTGTTGTGGAGCTCTGCGAAGGAGGCGAACCAAAGCATTTTACAGTCGCAGATGAAAGGGTTAGACATGAGGAGGAGATTTTTGAGATTGCTAAGGCTTTTCAAGGATTCCGGGAGATATGTTAAACTTCCGTTGATGAAGGACAAGGTCTCTAATTTAGGGGTGGACTCGAATAGGAACCTGTCGAGGGTTTTTAAGTTTTTGTTATCGTTTAACTGGAGGATTTTTAAGTTTGTCAAACCCTGAAAACTAGAGGAGGTCAATTGATTTATTTTAGTATTGGACAAATATAAAGTCTCTAAATTTCTACAAGTCGAAAATTGCTTCTCAGTTAAGTCCAATATAGGATTAGAATTTAAATCCAACGTGTTTAAACTATACAAGTCTTTGAACGAATTAACATTTAACTTAGTTACATTATTTTGACTTAAATTTAAGTATCTTAAACTCTTAAGTTTCTGAAACACATTCCTGGGGATTTCGTTTAGAAAATTCGAATTGAGATCTAAATAATTTAATTGCTGTAAATTGTTGAAGGAATTAATCGTTAATTTTTGGATGTGATTGTTGTTGAGGAGCAAATTTTTCATGTTCGGAGTGTAGACGAAAAAATCGTCCTGGATCGTTATGATGCGGTTGTGGGACAAATCCAGAGTGACGAGGGAGGATTTCACGGGGGAAAGAGTCTTAAACGGTAAAATTTGAAATTGGTTATATGAAAGACTTAAATACTGTAGGGAACCTAAATCCTGGAATATGTCGTCCGGGAAATCCTGCAGTCGATTGTGGGATAGGTTAAGCGTTTTCAAATTGGACAAACCGAGGAAGGTGAGGTTGCTTAGGGTATCGATTTCGTTTTTCGAAATGTCCAAATCTGTGAGTTTCCCGCTGCCGTGGAACAAATCCGGTTCGAGGTATCGGACCCGACTGTCCGTCCATTTTAATATTTGCAAATTGATCAAATCGCGGAATGTGGACGAATTCAATTTTGATTCTATAATTTGGTTTAAAGTTAAATTGACGATATCCTTTCGTAAATACGATTTGATTTGGTTGAACGCAAGGTTTTGGCAGGAGATGTGTGTTGACGAGGCACAAGAGCAGGTTTTAGGGCAGTTGACGTATTCAACGTGTCTCCTATCCCTTAATTGAGCACTTCCATCCAGCAATTGATGATTGAATTGATAAAAATTATTATTGTTATCATTATTAACATTATTACTATTATCAATTATTCTATTATTGTCATCGAGTCCACTGTTAAAAATCACATTTCGCTTTATTATGTTATGATTCCCGGTGTTTATTATTATATCACTTAACATTAACTTATTACTTGAACCATCGTGAAGATCCTGGGGAACGTAGCAAGTCACTTGCAAAATAAGTACCATTAATAAACTTAGGATTATGTACTGGGGGCATTTCGAATTTAAATTCCTAAGAAAGAGCGTTAGGAAATCGCTTTTGTTGATTTTATTTCGGATTTTCATTTTTGACGGGTTACATTTTCCGTGTACCAAAAGGGGGGGAGGTGAGGGGGGAAAAGAGGCGTTAATGCCTTAGTCGGGTTTTCGTCACACGGGTTCTCCTGTCGAGGTTCGACATGGATGAGTTTTTGATGGTTTCATTTTTCCTGAAAAGAAAAGAGAAAAAAAATTGTTAGGAATGCTTTATTGATTTGTTAAGAGGCTCATTAAGAAATTAACGTAGCACTTTAAGAGGTCGTAAAAATTCTTGATGACTGTTGAAATACTTAGAAGAGCTTATACTTTATGAATGAAAAGTTAAGGAATTTCCAGGCCTCTTAAAAAAGTTCAGAAAGCCCTCTTAAGAGGTTTGAGGTTTTTTAAGAGGTGGAAGAAGAGCTGGCTAAAAAAATTTAAAACATTTTCAAATGGAAACCAAGGGCATTCGAAAGATATAGCAGCGTCTTAAGAGAGCTTCAGTCTTAAGAGCCTCTTAAAAGGCGCTCTTTTTTTCTAAGAATCTAACACCTAGATCTTAAAGGTTTTTAAGTGCAGACTAAAATGGTCTTAAAACTTGAAAAAACTACCAGCCTCTTAAGTCTCTTAAAATCTAAGGGCCTCTTAAAATTCTAACTAAGAGTTTTTTCGACCTTGTTGATTTATACGTTTTACATTTTATACGTTTAGCTGATAAAAGAGGCACCCCGTACAAACCATTAAGTCTAAATTGAGAATTGAAGTACCTTAAGAGGCCAATAAACACACTCTTAGCACAAACTCTTAAAGAATCTTACTGTGAATGTTGACAGATCTTCCAACTGTATTAAAATAATAATAAAAACTAACGGATCTCTTTCAGAAAAATCCCTCAACATCAATAAAGGGTTCAAAGACCTCTTAAGAGGCTTATAGGAGCAAATAAAATTTTTTAGAACCTTTTTAGACATTTTAAGAGGCCCAAAGCACCTTAAGAGAACGTTAAAGAGAGCAAAGAATTTTCTTAAGTATATTTATAGGGATTAAAGAATCTTTTTAAAATTAAAAAAATGAACTGCTTTAGAAATTTTGAGCAATCATAAAAAATCTACCTTAATGCCTCTTAAACCTTTAAGAGCAGCTTATGAAGTTAACAAGTGCTTCATAACATCTTGAAACTTAAGAATCTCCCAGTCAGCAGGGAAAGAGTTTACTGAATTTATTTAAATTCCCATTAAGAGTTTATAGTAATGCCTCTTAAGAGACGACATAAGTTGACTGAAAGCTAACAGTTTTTAGTAAAGCTTTTTCAAAAAATAACCGGAAAAAATCGCTCCAAAAATATTGAGACCTCCCAAGAACTTTGGAAGCCTCTTAAAATAATTTTAAAAATAAGTCTTAAATTCTTAAAAGATAAAAACGAAAACTGAAATCGAAAACATGCAGATTGCAGATGCAAGATTTAATGCCCTAGATTGAAAAATCTTAATTCGAGCTTAAAACTCGTGACTCTTTATTTGCTTTGGTCAAGGGTCGTTCTGCAATGAAAAAAATTATGAAATTCGAAGTGAAGTCCCCAAGACGGTTCGTTACCGACAATATTTCGATTAAAAAAAAAAAAAAAGTATCAAACTTCAAGTAACCTTGGCAGCAACCACAAAATACGATCTGCATAATCTGTTGCAATCAGCTTTATTTTTCTTTATTTCGCATATCCTGTACGTCAACATCCTTTTTCAGTCTTATCGCTTTAAAAAAAAAAAAATTGAAATGATAATCGATGTCGGGTATCGTCCGCCTTTCACGGTTCTTTTATTTTCTGACCTTTTTAATTTATCCATCGAAATTTTTCTCGATACCGAGCCTAATTTCTCTTTCAAAAAAGCAAAATAATTCTTCAGTTGACAAAGCTTGACATTGTCAAAGGAGTTGATACAAGTCCAAGGAGAGATAAAAAAAAAAAAAAAAAAGAAACAGAAAAAGCGCGTAACAATAACACACAAGGTTGCAATAAAAATTAGGCCTAAGCTACGGACGAAGAAAAAAAAATAGCACATTAATTTTTTTTAATTAATTTGATCGTAGTAGGAATCAGGAAACTTTTTTTTTCTTTTTGCTTGCGATTTCCGTATCTCTTTTTGATTACGTGACAGTCTCTCCAATCGATTATCTGTTATCTTTTGTCTCGATCACGTTTTCCACCTTTTTTCATTCATCGGGGAAAATGATGTGCAAGCGATAAATTGATCTTTCTCAAAATTTTAATCAAAAAAAACGATGCGTGTTCATTCCTTCAGGAAACGGAAAAAAAAAAATGTCAATTCCCACTGTTCGAGCCCATAACACTCCCCTTCCCGGTTAACGTTTTGGATGTTTTCCAGGTCCGTTTTTGACTCCGGGTCAAGGTGAAAAGTCTGAAAGTTTTCGGGGAAGACAAAGAGAAAAAAAAAAAACAAAAAACAAATTCACGTCTGGAGAAAAAAACAGAAAAACCGAATTTAGTTCATCACGATTCTGTAGATTTTTTTTTTTTTATAATCGTGGGGAATCAGGCACGTGCAGGGTAATTTGATCTGCATTGTCTGTAGGGTTGAGTTCGTTTCGTTTTTCCGTTTGATCTTTTGTTTTTCAAGAGAGAAAAAAAGCTCTAACAATGCGTAGAAGTTTTGCAATCATCTCAAGGACGGAGCTTTTTTTTTTTATTAGATAATATGGAGGCGTCAAACACAGACAGGTGCAAAAAATTTTGTTTACGTTCGCAAGGATATATTCAGACGTCAATAAAAAAACGTTTAAAACAAAATCGTTTGGGTTATTTATAATCAATTCTCATTCGTTTTTTTCTCTGTAAATTAATGCTGACTTATTATATTTAAAACAAAAAAAAAAAAAAAAAGAAAATGGACCATTTTCAATTTATCGCTTAAATTTTCCTTTTCCCCTCCCCGTGAGATTAAAGGTCATTGTTACCCACGACACACAGTTTAAAATAAGTCCGTTAATGGGTGTATGAAAGTCATGAAATGTGTTTAAGACTGTGATAAGATTATATCCTTTCAGTTGTGCCATAATAAAATTTTATATTTTAGAATATGACCAACATTAAAATTGTTTATTGTGATAATAAACCGGAAATGTTTTTTTTTAGGGAAAGAAAAAAAATATAGTAAGGCTCCTGTGTTCCAGGTGCTTGTAAAATTCGATTTTGAAGGGGTGTTTTTCAGCGTTTTGGTCAGTTTTAAAAAGTAAAAATATTATTTTGAATCAGCTCTTGGAACTCAGTAAAACTTTTTTTTTTTTTTGTATTTTTATAACGATTTTTGGTCTATTTGACCATCCCGAATTCTTAGTTTTGAAACTATGACATTTTGCTTTCCTTCTAAAACGGCTCTTTGTGTCCTACAGCATTGACATTTAAAAAGTTTGAAACGTAAAATATTGTTTTCCTCCGTTTGAAAGAGCCAAAAACATTTTATTTTTTAATCACGTTTTAAAAGTTTTAAAACACGTTTATAATGTTTTGAAACATGTTTAAAATCTTAAAATGTTTTAAAACACGTTTATAATGTTTTGAAACATGTTTAAAATCTTAAAATGTTTTAAAACACGTTTAAAATGTTTTGAAACCCGCTCAATGTTTTAAAACACGTTTAAAACGTATAATAGGGACGTTTGAAATGTTTTAAAACATGTTTAAAACGTTTAATAGGCACGTTTAAAATCTTAAAATGTTTTAAAACACGTATAAATTGTTTTGAAACCCGTTTACAATGTTTTAAAACACGTTTAAAACGTTTAATTGGCAAGTTTAAAATGTTTTGAAACGCATTTAAAATGATTTAAATGTGTTTTAATTCCTAAAATTTTCAGATCTTTATTTTTATTTTTGGGAGTTTTGAGTCGATTTTCAAACATTTACCTTTACGTGTCTAAAAATTTTTAAAACATTTTTTAAAACATCAGTGCTTCTAAGAACCGTGTTTTTCATTCAAATGTTTTAAAACAATCAAGCCTGTGTCCCTTTGAATCGATTTAATTTTTTCAAACGATTTGGTTTTCTTGATAAAATTTATTTTAGCCATTTTTTGTCCCTTAAAAACGATTTTTTATGCATTAATCAAAAACAAATAAGATCCTTAAAATCTTTTAGGCAAATTAGAGTTCCTGCAACAAAAACTTTTGGCTTTCTAAAACTATTCCTCAAACGCATAGGTCTTTCTAAAACTGGTATTTGTCCTCTGAAAACGACTTGGTCCCGGGCCCGTTGCCAAGGGGGGGCTACGTCATTGGCTAAACATGACAGGTATGCGGAATGAAAGCCAATTACCCCCCTTAACAAGCCCAACTGCCCCCGGCTCTTCCTTCTAGCTAGGGGGCAGGGGCCCGTTTGGTCTCCTTAAACGAATCATTCACATTTCAACTAAACTCCCTTCCCTTATCAATAATTTATGCCCGTTTTGATATAAATTCTTGGTTCGCTATTCCAGAAAAAAATCCAAATAAGTCAAAAGAATCATTCCTTTTGTATCTTCCTCCCTCTAAAACAAACATAAAACGACATACGGGTCCCTCTAAAACGTTTTTTATTCCTCAGCTTAAGGCCTTACTGAATCATGCATATGTGCTGGATTTTTTGCATTTTTTTTTCTTTATTGAAGGTCGTCGCTTTGAATTTTTAAATACGTTTTTTCCATATGAATTCCGCCACTGAATTTCTAATCGGAAAGAAGAACCATCGCCATAAAACATTAAAAAAGAGGAAATGTAAATGAAGTATAAAAGAGCGATTTTACCCGTATCGTAAACTTTGAACGGGAGGATAAAATAAACAGTATGATTTTGACGAGCTATCAAGCTAATTTTTTTTTTTTTTTAATTCGAAGAAAATTTAAACGTTACACATACTATGCTTGGTGTTTACATTATAAAAACCATGCTATAACACTGATAAGCAGCTTCGCCCAGGTGAAACAGGCTTAAAACTGTTATGAAGTACATCCATTTGCATTTTATACTGCTAATCAGAGCGAGTGGAGAAAATAAATTGAAATACCTTTAAAAAAATTTTTAATGAAATAGAAATTGGCAGGACAAAAAAATTCGGAAAGGTGGTGGAACCCTAATTTATTCTTAGAAATAACTGTACAGCTGCCCTTTTTTTTTTTTCTATTCAATCGCATGGCTTCACTTGTAAAAAGCAGGTAACAAGTAAGGCGGCCCGTTGACCTTGAGTCCTTAACATACCATATTGCTCCATTTTTTTTTTCAAGTGGAAAAAAAAAAGAAAACAGCAAATACATAATTCGATTTCATGAAGACTTGAAATCAAATTTGCCCAAAGCTTGATGAAGATATGTTCGAATTAAATTTGATTGAAATTTTAGAAATCCAACAAATCCTTGCAAAAATGTAAGCTTTTGTTTACAAGTTTATTTCATAACACATTTGCAAGGTTGTTTTTAAAAAATTTATGTGGTAAAAAAATTTTTCAAAGAGCTTTTAACTGACAAGACAGTAACGGATGTGCATTAGCACTTTTCTAATAAATGCTGACGACAAAATGATGGATCACTTTTTTCTCTTTCATAATTTTTGATTAACAGGATGATAATTCTTTTTTTCTTTTGAAAAAAAAACATAATATTCCCATGCGAAAAATAACATATAAAACTCCAACTTATTTTAGATCCAAGTGTAGGCGGTTAATATGGATAAATCTGACACTGCTGACTGGCTTCTACATTTTCTGAGAATGTTTTTCCCATTTTCCCTTAAATTTAACGGACCATCTGTTAAGTCATTCGAGTGAAAGAAAAATTTTACTGTCAATCGACCCAGAATATTTTTTTTTTTTCATACATTTCTTTTTTTCATAATCATTTAACCAAAACAATTTTTATTGACGAATTAATTGTTTTATGTCACAATCAGGCTGATATTTTTTATGAAACAAGGAAATCATGACACACTGCTCCAATTTTTTTAATTTTTACAAATAAATTTAAAAATTGCATGTCCCGCAATCGTATATTGTAATCCTAACCCAATGTAGCAAAATGATCAGCTGTTGCTGCCAAGGCTGAAACCTTGAACGTTTAACCCGATAGCGTTTTTACGAATGAAATTTTTATCCGGGAAAGGAATGCTTAGCAAAATCCTTTCCTTTTCACATCAAGCTGTATCATTTTTTTATTCATAAAAACTCTTTGTTGGGAAATTCAAAAAAAAAAAAAATGAACATCGAACATTGTGACCAACCTCATTGATTCGCATTTGTTTTTTTTTCTTTTTCTTTTTTTTTAACCCGTTTTTTTGTTTTACCCAAAATAAAAAGAATGTAACTCACTTGTTTAATTTATCCGGTATCCGCACATTTTTTTTTAATTTAAAATAAACAAACGTTAAAAAACAGATTTTTTAATTTTAAATATTTTATTTTATATCATTTTTTTTCTTATGATCATATAAAAATGGCCGCTTTCTAGACGTGTCTGTGTTCGTTTTCTGCAGTGTTATTGCCCCGTTTCAAATTGTGTTGTGGCGAGATCTACCGAGCATTTTTGTTACTGCTCATGCTCTGCATTAGGCTGCATCATTGAAACGCAATTGTAACAGTTTTTTTATTAATTTGCCATATTTGCAATGTAAAAACTTTTGTTTTTTTTAAAGAGTTTTTTTTTAAACTTCATAAACCATATCCACGTTGGGAAAGCAAAATGGCGACCAGAAGTGGAAGTTGTTTATTTCCGCAACCTATGAACATGATGCGTCCTTACATGAGCTTTTACGGGCAATTCAAATAAATTTAAATTTATTGAATAAACTAAACTGCACGGCATGCGGCATAGCATAAGTATAAAAATTACGAGTTTAAATGCGAGTAATTATAATTTTTACACTCTAGCATCTGCTTTAAAAATTTTTTTTTAAGTTTTTACCCATAAGACTCAATGGAGGTCCCCACTGGAGGACAACTCCAGGGAGATTGTTTGTCCTCCAGTGACGTTATGCTAAATAGTTCGTTATGAAATTGGACCAACCACTTCCCTTAAAATGGCGTCACATGCATACGGTTTATTTACTGTTTTTTTTTTAAAGCGGTGATTGTTCACAGGGGAATAGAAAGGGTGCAATGATGTTTGCCTGCATTTCCAATGTTCTAAAAACCTTTACTATTAGGCCTCTAAATAATTGCTATAAAGGGCATTTTTACATCATGAGTAATAGAAAAAATTATTCTTTTTCTCCTTGGCAGACATGATGGATTGTCGCCCTCGCGGAAATGTGCTGCAGCCAGAATGCTCGGAGTTCCTTTGGATTTGTAAAAGGAGATCGATAGCGTTTTAAATTCGTTATTCTTATTATGATTGTATAAAAACCCGTTCTACTTTGTTGGTCACGCTGCTCAACATATGGTTTCGAAAACCTTTTCTCCTTGAGAAAAGGGTATCTCATGTAAATTTGACGGGGATTTGAATAAAAAGGAGAGAAATTTTTTTTTTTTTTTTACAAAGCGTTTATCTTTGGATGTGTAAAAAAGAAAATGACGTCGCTGCCTGAGCTTGTCTGGTCAGTGAAGAGCTTTTTTTCATTAGCCCGCTAACATCCGGTATAAATTTTCAAAAGGAATAAGCGATGAAATTCAAAAAACCCTTCACATGGAGAGCATTCCCTTGTAAACCTTACGTCGTCATTTGATGCAGCGTTTTTGTCCCGGTCTGGGTAACGCTAAAAATGGTTTTCACTGGTTTTCGTCTTCCGCTTTTTCAGTTCTTTTTTCGTTCCGTTCTTTTTCTAAGAAAAGAGAAAAGATTTAAAAGTGGCAAGTTGTTTTTTTTTCTTTAGTTTGATTAAGGTATATCGTTGCTGCTGCAAGTTCTGACCTGTGAGAAGCCTCTTAAATGAATTCTAATTTTAAAATTATCGTTGTCACGTGACGCAAAATCCAAAATGGCGACCGATATTATGGCTGTTCTAACATGATTTCCTTCTTCACGGCCATTCCACCGCCTTCTTAAAATGATGCAGGGGTGGTTCAATTGAGAAATTACTTAAGAAATTTTTGATATCAGAAAGGCCCTGAAATATGTTGTGAAAATCGTACAATCCGAAGTAAACCCGAGTTTTAGCCAGATAAGTAAAACCTCAATTTTTGGACCGAAAATTACAAAGCAAGGTGAACAGCCATAATGGGTTTGAATTTAGTATTTTTAAAAACCAATAACAGATTTTAAATCAGGGACCTTAAAATCCTTCCCTCCTTCCCCCCTTCCATCCCCTCAGACATCTATATTCTTAAATTAAATCGAATGGTTGTCCGCCATATTTGATCTGACATCTTGAATCTTGAAAAACTAGCAAACTAGCTGCAGATTCGGCATCAATGCCCTTGAAAACCCCCAGATTACTAATCTTTGCCTCAACTGTAAAAAAATTAAATTCTGTTCACTTGAAATGAACTCTCACCCGTACGCCATTTCAAGATGGCGGGGGCCTTTGATTTTATTTTTAAGTATCGGGGAGGTTTGATGAGGGGGGTTATTGAGGTCCCTGTTATCAACTTATTACTGGTTTTTCAAAATTCATTGTTGTAAATAACTTGCCAATTTTCCGAGCTTTTTATGTTGATTTTTTTCCCGTTTTTTGTTTTCTTTGTTTGTTAAACTTTTCATCTGCTTTTACCGCACTTCCTGTTTTTCTTTTTCTCCGTTTTCTCCTTCAAATAATCAGGAAAAAGTCCGTAGGGAAAGAGAAAAAAAAAATTCTGGATTGCTTTGAAGTAAAATATGGATTACTTAAACAAATAATGAATTGGATTTTTCAAAAGGAATGTGAACGGGCTTAAAAACCGGACGTTTGTACGTGACGTAATTAATCTTGTTTAACGAAAAAAAAAAGTAAACGCAAAAGAAAATCTTTGCTGCTTCTTTTGTTAAAAGGTTTGTAAAATAATATGAAAAACAGGAGGAAAAACACGCAACCAAATATATATTTATTTTCTCTTTTTTTTTTGAAATATAATCTTTATCGTAAAGTTTATATTAATTTTTTTTTTCCTTGTTTGTTTACAGTGTGAAAAGTTCGTTGCTGCAGGAGCGGAAGTAGGTATGACACCGTCAGACGTCGTCGCAACAGCTGACATAACTTTTTCATGCGTCGCCGATCCTCAGGCTGCTAAAGACGTAAGTTTCTCGGAATTTTTTTTTTTTTTTTTAAATGTTTAATTAATTGAGCGAGGAAAATCAGAAAAATTATATTAATTAAACACGGTTAACGTTGTGGTAATAGTTTGAGGTTTTCCCGATAGAGGAGCTAGTGTTCTGATGGAAAACGTCTGGAATATGCTTCTCAGTATAATTACAGGTTTTAGTAGGTTTCCAGTCCCAGAATGCTTTGTAAAGGAAAGACCGTTCGACAAAAAAGCATGGTCCGTAAGTTAAACATAGCGGCCATGTTTATTTGTACGACTTCCAGCTGTCTTCATGGATGGCCTCCTTTCCCATAATGCTTTGCGATTTGTTTACGGCCACTGTCGAACTTTCCATGAATTTTACACATTTACAATTATTCGAGCATTAAATATACCGTATATTTTTAACATCCGTAACGTATATATTTTTTTAGTTCGGAGTTTTGCCAAATGGTACTAGTGTCGCAACTGTTTAACGATTTTTTTGGTTGTTGACGCTTGCGTCGCGTGTTTTTGTCAGTTTTGCAAGTATTAATTTATTTATGTATATTTTTTTGAAGATGGTTTTCGGTAACTGCGGGGTTTTGTCCGAAAACTTGGCGGATAAGGGATACATAGAAATGACGGGGATTGATCCGGAAACGTCGCAGGACATAGCGGAGTCAATAACTGGTAAAGGAGGAAGGTATTTAGAAGCACAGGTATGTATATTAATTTCAAAAAAAATTTCAGAACAGAAACAAATTAAATTAAGCTATGAAATATCTGATCTGCAACGCTTTGTTCTACCCTTTTCGCAAAGAGAGTATGCATTATAGAAAGAATGCAAACGTGGTTGACCATTTTGCATTTGGAAATTCAAAATGGCGACCTGTTTGTTGGCCGTTCCAAAATGGCTGCCAGTTTTATTGCCTTTTCACCGCTTTCGGAATCCAAGATGGCGGTTGTCTTTATCATAGACCGGGCATACACTAGAGAGTTTTTTATTTTATTTTTATTTATTGATTATTAAAAATCACCTAATCTACAGTATTTTGATCAAATCCTATTCACGTAAAAATTAACTTACACATGAAATGAAATGAAATGTCAGAGGGTAAAATTTCACCATTTTTTTGTAAAATATTGAAAAAATTAAAATTTACTATTTAAAAAAAAATTTTAAAACTTTCAATTGTTTGCATTTTAGCTAATGACACTTTGTACTATTGCCGTTCCGTTTACCCCTTGATTTTAAAAAATACCAAGGACATTTTAGGGACACTGTTTTGCGTAGGATGCTCGGTCTAGTGTATAGGTCTATGGTCTTTATTCCTAGTAGCACACTATTGCTTTCCAGACATCTTGAAGCCTTCTACTCTAAACTGACTAATGCTTCTCTTTAAATTTCTAAAGAACTTGTGCTTCCTGGGATGGTCTATCCAAGATGGCCGTTGTGACTTAAGAATCCAATATGGCGTTCTTACATGTCCCTCACCATTATCACATTAGTTTCCGCCATTTTGATCCTCCCGTCAGTGACGCATTTTTTAACTTTTTTGAAAAGGTTTGCACAAACTCTGTTAAAAAGAATAACATTTTCTTTTGTATAATGACCTTGAAGAAGAAAAAGAAGACGGCAAAAGCTTTAATTCAGTCATAAAATAATTAAGCTCGAAAAGTTCTCTTTAATTATTTTTTAATGCTACAAAGGAAAATTAAACGAAAGAATACCGCTTCTAATTATATGAATACTATTTATTTATTTTTTTTAAAAGATAATGAAAAAGAATTTTTTTTTTTTTAGAAACGATTCCAAATATTAAAAGAGACGCAGGAGGTTTGAAAAACTCTGCAGATAAAAAAAGATGAAAAATTAAAGGGGGAACAGCTGAGTCTTTTTAAGCTTTTTCGATGACAAGGCGTTTTAAATCAAGTTGGATCGTAGTTTTTTTTTTTACATGCTCAATTGCTCATCTGTTATCTGATGTTTAAAACAGATTTTATTTTATCATGTGTTGCATTTCGCGGTCTTCTTTAAGAGGAAAAAAAAAAAAGAAGCTTGAAGCTCCTTTGTATTGATTTAAATATTTATTTTTGTTTTTGATTTTTTCAGATTCAGGGAAGTAGGACACAAGCCGAGGAAGGAACGCTTATTATTTTAGCAGCAGGGGACAGATCTCTATTCGACGATTGTCAAAGCTGTTTCGAGGCAATGGGAAAAAATTCGTTCTATTTGGGAGAAGTAAGTCCAGATTTATTTGACTACTACAAAGAAGGGATTCAACTTTGTGGAATATTCCCTGAAAATTTAAAATAAATTTCCCAGAATTTGCGGGAATTAATTTCTTTAAAATCCAGAACTTTCGTGACAAAGAAAAATTTAATCTAAGCAACTGATTTCATATTCACTATTCAGGAAAATATTTCCAAAAATTCTCGGGAATTTATTTCTTATCCCCTGGGAATATTTCGGTCGGCTTTCGAAAAATGCTCCTTCGAATCTTACTTTCAGTAAAAAAAAAAAAAAAAAAAAATTAATAAAAAAATTCTTACAATGTTTTTAAGGGGAATAAAGTTTTATGCTTGCTTCTTTTTTAACAGATTAAAAAAAATATATATTTTTAATTAAATAAATGTATGCAGAGCTTTGCCTAATTCAATTAGTCTTAAACGATTTTCTGGCTTCTAGAATTGAACTGTCACTCAAATGTTTTAAAACACGATTTGACTTGAGCTTTGTGGTCAGTGACCTGTTTTGTAGTCGCCTTCAAAATGCCGATTATGCATCATGTACTCAGGATTTTTTTTTTTTTTGGATTTTTCTGAGTAAATTTACAATTTTAAAACAGGATTTCCTGAAAGATTTTTAAATAAATTTTTTAAATTCATTTTAGATCTTCAAAAACATTTTTTCACTATTTAAAAAAAAAAAAAAAAAAATCAACCTTGCAAACTTGAACTTTTTGGAAAAAAAATTCACCATAGTTTGTATGTAGAAATTTTAAAATAATTTTTAAGGTTATATTTTTTATCTGAGATAAGAACTCGACGAAGTCTGTAGAAATATTATTGTAAGGAGGCTGCTATGGTTACAATGTTTAAAAGAATTTTCTGGTTGGTCGAGTTCTTTTTTAAAGGACATACTAGGTAATAATTTTATTTTTAAATTTACAGGTAGGAAATGCATCGAGAATGAACCTCGTTTTGCAAATGATGAACGGCGTAGCACTAGCCGGATTAGCTGAAGGGCTTGCATTAGCTGACAGAGCAGGATTGCAACAGAAAGACGTAATGGAAGTTTTGGAATTGACTCAACTCGCCTGCCCCATGTTGGTCGACAAAGGAAAAGGTATTAACTTTGCTTCAACCGTAGCTTCCTTCATACAGGTCCGAATGTATTGTTTGGCAACATAGAGGGACGCCAGTGTTTAGCTTATGGACATGGGCGGACCTAGCCAAAAAATCTGTAGGGGGGCTAAGAATTTTTTTTATTTTCTAAATATGCCTTACGAAAGATTTTATAAATGAAGGGTCGGATGGAAGAAAGAGGTAGTAAAAAAATCGAATCGAAAAACGTATCTGTTTACATTTTAAAATTGTGGCAGCCTGCTTGTGTTTTTTCCGATTTTTTACTACCTCCTTCTTCCATCCGACGCTTCAGTTATGACTTTCTTTATTTTTTAAATAAAGAAAAAATAAAATTTCTTCTTTATTTTTAAAATTAATTGGAACTTCCCAAAGTTCTGGGGGGGGGGGGCTTTTCCTCCTAGATAACCCTTTAGTAGCTCCCCTAGATCCCCCCCTATATTCGCTATCTAGGGAAGCTAGCACCCCTAGATCTTTAATTTAAAAAAAATTGAAGGTCTCTAATAAGCCGGGAATCTCTTTATGTCCCTTACATAAGTTATACATAGGCGCTACAAGATTTCAGACGTCAGTGATGCGTTGCCAATTTTCATTACGGCGTGTATGAAGAAGACTGTGCTATAACAGTCAATAATTTTTTTCTGCTCCCTCTTTTATCCACCAGAATTTAAGTGGAGCTTTTTTTTAAAGATTTAGCCGACTTAATGCACTCTAGTGGTGGTGGGAGTAACTAAAAAAAATTAAAAATTATCATGACAAATTTTTGTCTAAATCAGCTGATAGTGATGTTTATAATTTGGGAAATTACTTATGTCCCAATATCTCGATTATATCGAAATCGATAAAGTCTCGACATCACTATGGCGGCCATTGAGCAGCATCCGCGATGGTGCTGCTCTCTAGAGCAATAAAAAATTCCTTTCTTTTTAAACTAATTAATTATTTTTGGTTCATTTCAGCTATAATCGAAGGAGGATTCCCAACACATTTAGCTTTGATGCACATGCAAAAAGATTTAAGACTATCCCTTTCCATGGGAGACAGGCTGGAGCAGCCGTTACCACTTTCGGCCTCAGCGAACGAAATATTTAAACATGCGAAACGCTTAGGTTATTCTGAACACGATGTTTCAGCTGTTTACATAAGAGCAAGATTCTAAAAAAATAAGAGCAAAAATTTTTTTTAAAAATCGAACCTAGTGTAAAATCCTCATTTATTTTTAATTATTTTTTGACGCAAAACACTTTTTTTTTTCTCCATTACCGCATACTGTATTTTTAAAAAAAAGGAAAAAAACCAATCTATTTACGATAATTTAAATGTAAAATCGGTGCAATATTGCAGCAAAGATTTAATCGCTGAAGGGGCGGATTTGAAGTGTAAAAGAAATTTTCGGCAGAATTTTTAAAAATCGTACAAATGAATTTTTCCGTTTTTACGAATCGGGTTATATTTTTAATATTTAAAAATTTCTTAAATCACTTTTATCATTTTAGAAGAAATTCTAATATTTTAAAAATCTTGCTGGCAATTTCCTCCCCCAATTTTTTTTTAACTTCTGCCTACAAATTCTTTAAAACTTTAACAAAAAAAAGTTTAGGAATTAGCGACTTTGTTTTTCTGGCCAACTTTGAATTGATTTTAGTATAAAAGCTGTTTAAAAAAAAAAAAAAATTGGAACAGGTGAGACTTGAACCATAGGAGTCGTGAGCAGAGGAATATGGCACAAAGACTGTGACAAACTTGCGGAACTTTGGGCTAGCATTGAGGCCTTGAATTTTCTTTTTTCACTGGAAAACAAATTCCCTGCCTCAGTGCAAACTCAAGCTTCGCTGGCTAGTCAAGTAGGTGGCTCATCCCGTTGCTGAACGATTCCATGGTTCGAGTCTCACCTGCTACAAATTTTTTTTCGCGATTATCTTAACCTACCCCAGTGTTTTGGTAGTGTTTAATCAAATCGGTTTTATTATATTTGTATGATTGGAACATTTTTTTTTTTATATTTATTTTTTTTAAAGCCTGAATGATCGTAAATCAAATTTACGAAAAATATTTTTCGAGAAAAATCATCGCTGGGTTGGTCAGGAAAATTTATTTTTTTAAGTTATTAACAATGAACTGTTTAAGTAAGGAATCTTTTTAATATAAAAAAAAAACAAAAAATTTAGATGTAATAATATAAGTGTGTATGCAAAAAATTTCCCTCCCCTTTAAAAAAAAAATATGAAATTGTAATTTTACGTTTTTCTTTTCCAATTTTTTTTCTCTGTCATAAGAATGACAATAAAAAAGCCGGTAATAGCTTTAAAATTTTTTTTTTTTTTTTTCGAAAAATGTAAAATTACAAATTTTTTTTTCTCTTTTGGTTTCGGCGTACATGAATTTTATTTCTTAAGAGTATTTGTGAAACAAGGACGTAGTTTTAATATAAAAAAATATTAATTGTTGATTAAACTGGGAAAACAAGAAAAAAAAATTATTATTATTGCTTTTTTTTTCTTTTTTTTTTTTTTCTTTTAAGAAATCTGAATGAAATAAAAAATAAAATTGGTTAGAGTTTTTTTACAAAAACAATAGTTTTAAGTCATTTTTTTTCCTATAATTTTTTTTTAAACGTGCCTTAGTCGTGAATGCACTCAATAAAAATTTGGCTAGACTTTAATTTTTGATATTTTATCATTGATTTCCAAATTTTTTGAAACTTTTTGGAAAATTTTTATAATTATCTTGCAAGTAGGGTTAGGGTTTCTCGAGATTTTTGAAAATTTGAGAGTCAGCGATTTCCCGTTTTGTCAATAAAACTAAAATTCTAGATTTCGGCGAATTTTCACCTGCATCGACGATGATTTTTTTTTTTTCGAAATTTTGGGAGAAGTTTTGGCAAATTGAAAATTTTTTGGCAAACGAGAATGAGATCTCTAGCAATGCGTCTGGTGAACTCTTAAGATGCTGAATTCTCCAAAAAGACGAAAAAAAAAAAAAATCTGAGACAAAACGGGAAATAAGGAAAGTAAGTTTTCATTGACATTGAATTATTGTCAAAACTAACCCCTATTTGAAAGATTGAGCCCAGTTTTTTTAAAAAATAAAAGTTCTTAGTCGTTTTTAAAATTGAAATTTAAAAGAAATTTGGCATTTATCTGTAGTGCAATGATAGCGATGTAAATTTTTTTTAAAAAATTTGTGAAAAAACATTCTCTTTCTTTGCACAATTTGGTATTTTTGAAATTAGTTTTCAGTCTTGGGCATCAGTGGAAGTGATTAGAAGAAAATAACAATTTCCAATGCACTGATGATGAAGATGGAAAAGCTTGTTTCAGGAGTGCCTAATTAGCGAAAAAAGTATTGTTCGGTGACTCACCATTTTTTTTTTTTTCCAACACCGGATACTTAAAAGAAAATTTCAGATTTCGCATGAATTACTTTTTCTTAAAAATTGGGTTTATAATAAATTCCCGGAATTTTGGAAATTTTATCGAGGAGTCAATTTTTAAGAACTAGCAAATCATGCAGAAATCTGAAGTTTTTTTAAATGTCCTCAGGTATGTAAATTGAGAATTATTAAATATTAAAGGGCCAAAGTTTGTGTCATACTCTTAATTTTAATTTTTTTTCGCAGGCAATTTCCAAAGCGAACAAATCGGAGTTTGTCTCTTTGTAGGGGATCTAATTGCATTTTTAAAAAAACCGATAGAAGTTTTCAAGTTTTTAAAAAACCAAAATTTAAAGGATCAAATATCACTAGTAATAATCTGCGGTCGTTTGACGTGATCTTTGATCTGGTCTTATTCAGGATTTTATCAAAAAAAGTAAGTATACGATTCTATTAGGTTTTAGATGGTTTTATTTTTTATTTTTATTTCGCTTTTAAAATTTTAGGAGAACCCTTCCCGACTTCCACAAATAGAATCTATGTTCGATAACAATTGTAGTGTTTCGGAAATTAAAAAATTAATTAACTGCATTAAAGGAGAAGATTTAATCAAAGAATTGCTGGAAATCACAGACTAAAGATTATAATGCGTTTAAAATAAGAAGAGTTTTACCAGAAACCAGGACCCTCATATACATAACAGCATAGTTAACATCTCAGCTATAAATGACATGTTAAATAATCAATCATATTACATAGATTTTTCATGTAGTAACATTGATAAAATTCAGATTTATTGTTTGTAGAAGTTGTACCACAAAAACCTTTTATATTTTCTTGTAAAAAGTAGATATAAGCCATATATTTTTAAATAATACTGATACTTGGATTATTCAACCAAAAAAAGTCAACAATTTTTACTTCATCAATTGTTCCACAATTGTTTAATAAATCTTTTCATAAAGATTTAAACGAATCTTGCCTTTTTGATGTCTTTATCAAAGCTACCCAAAAAAGTGCTTGTTCTCAAGCTTTCAAACCAGCCATAAATTCTTAATCGCTTATACCTAACTGCATGCATGCAGCAGTTCCTGGCATAAAATTGCAGGGAGCAGAACTTTGTTGATCTAATACCTACCTTTAAAAAGCTAAACTGCTGACCACTTTGCTTCTTGGAAAAAAATACTCCTTTTGCTACAATACTAGAAATTTCTTTGTCCGAAACAGGTGCTGCAGTTGAGTCGAAAGCAATTCTCTGTAGATGTATTTCAAATTCCAGAAGCCTATTTTTACCTGCAATGAGAAATTTTTTTATCTTAGTAGCCTTTCACAAGGAAAAACCAAATGGATTGTGAGAACCCGATATTTGGTTGGTTTAATCAAAATTTCCGGATCAATATTTCGCTAACCATTTTATGAACTGTCACAATCCAACCAAATTCATCGGATTTAAATAATTTTTTGAATAGTTTTCCAGTGTAAATAACGTCTTGGTTGTTTTTTTTCACCGTGGAGCAGACGTCAATTTTCCTATCTCCACGGCGAAAATGTTTTCAAACTGCGGAGCGTGTATCGTATATCGAAACGATTCGATATATCGAACGTCGAGATAGGTATTTTATTCGAGATTTTTCCCGTCGTTTCGCGAAGTGTATCACGGATATACAAATAACCCGTTTTAAATTGCGTTTTTTTTCGGATTTTAATGGAAACGGATTATTTTTTATAAAGTGTAAGATGTGAAGGATAATACGGTATAGTTTTTTAGTTGATGTTAACGTTCGTAGTGATTGTTTTCAAGTGAAAATATAATATTGAAGGAAGTGGCCTTGTATCTATGTCGGCCATGTTTTTTCTTCACTCCACAGGTTTTCGTTTTGATTGGAATCACATTTAATGTAAATATTTTTTATTATTTTTATTTTATCTTAACGGATCCTTATGAAAGGAGATGCGGTTAGCCAGGGATGTTCTTTATTATTTCCAGTCGGCGGTTGATGCGTTTTATTTTGACATTTCGGAATTTTTTTCGATTTGAAAGATGCTTCTTGGCCTAAAAAGGTGAGAGTGTAAACGTAACCTTAGATGAGACCCCTCGCATTGATTTTTTATACGTGAATCAAGGTCTTTTTATTCGGATAAAAACCGTGATTTATGTCCTCACAGACGTCCAATGGTAAGACCAATAGAGAGGTCTTCTCAATTTGTTTTGCCTCTTTGTTTATGAAACATATGGAAAAAAAAAATGGTTTCATGACATAAAAATAATCTTCAGTACGGCTTATCGTTGCATTTAAATAAAGGACGTTGACCCTTGTGATAGGAAGGATTTGACAATTTGGACGTACCCTAACATGAAATGCAACCATGATAATTTTTTTCCATTTTGCAAAAAAAAAAAGGAGAATTTTCACAATTCTTCTAAGACACAATGGCTGAAGGAGTAATCCATTTTAGTTTGTAACAGTCAAAATTCCAATCCAGAAAAAGATATTTAAGAATTGGAGAATCAACTCTCATTTAAAAATTCCAATCCAGTGAATGCATTTCAAGCATTAGAATTCGAGGTACTGACTAGGACCCAATCAGTTCAATTATTTTTTGTTTTAAGGTTTGCTGAATAATTTTTGTGAAAATAGAATTAAAAATGTTGTATTGACATAACCTTGAGTTGTGTGACATTCAATAAACAGCAAGTAACGAATTGATCAAGTTTTTAGCAATCAATTTTTTTTTTTTTTTTTGGTGTTATAGTTTTTATCTATTTGGATGTAAAAGAATCTGTTTATGAAAATTATGGGGTGGCATTTACGTTGTCTTTTTAATAACGAAATTCATTTGGGTAAGAGCATTTTTCACTTTCCCAGGGATAAACACAGACTTTGTGGGTGTTTCGGTGCCCAAGGAGTAATTGTGTGGGAGTTTTAGCATCACAATCCAGCTGGATCTTTTTTTTTTTTTTTTTGACACCAGCTTTTATTGAATTTAATCATAAATGACATTTTCTTTACTTGATTATTCTGTCCATTTTCTTTCTACCCCGTGATAATTTTCCTTCTTTGAAACTTTATTTCTTTTGGTAGGTAAATTTCTTGCTCTGATATTATTTTTATTTCCTAATTTGATTTCAAAGGTCTCTGAAATATCTCCCTTTATCTTTTTCGTTCAACTTAACTTTTAATTGTTGCTCTTGCGCTGCTTGAATTTTCCTTTGGGTTCGATTTTGTTAATTATTTGTTTAGAATTATTTTCGTGCATTGGCATTTTTTTAGTTTTTTTTTTTTTTTTTTTTCCTGTAATAATCAATTACCGCTTAATTTATTTTAATGCGTTCATCTCTTTACTTTCTTACCAAATCCATTGCTTAGGTTAAAATCCCTCAAGTAATGTGGGGGTTATGCTAAATGAATTCCTTAAAAAGCTAACCAATTTGTTAAAAAAAAAAAATCTATCACTTTCACTTAAATTGTATTTTACGAGTGGCATAAAAAGATTGTTATATTTTCAAACATCTTTTTTTTTTGTTTGCGAATATGAAATTGTCATAACTCATCTTTGTGGTTAAACAAGTGAAAAATGAACGATTAACTTGGCAACAACAAATCAATCCAAACATCATTATTGCACAAAGGTATTATTATCATCTTTACCAACTGATAATCTAGCAAAAGCTTTGTGATATATTAATCTATTATTGTGCGGTAATCGGTTTTCAAATGGTTTCTTTTTTTTTTTTTTTTTTTCTATAAACAAAAGAAAAAAAAAAAAAGAAGAAGGGTTTGCTTTGATGGGGAAAAAAAGTCAATTCTTTGTTTTCTCTTTTTTCTTCCTGCTTTTTTCCTTCTCAGTGAGAGTCCCGAGGGATATTTTAAATTATTTTAAAAATTACTACCTGATGGTTTGCGTCCCCGTAAACTAAGCATGGCTTCAAAATTTGGCAAAAATTGGGGTCGAAATGTTTCGTTTAATTTGTTTTTGATATAGTCAATCGAAATCGGATCCGGTAGTGGAATTTGACAGGAAAATTGTATTTTTATTGCACATAAGGCGGCCATATTTTTTTTTTATTTTTTTAAAGAATGCTTGAGTGGAAATGCTTGCATTCTTGCATTCTTGGTTTTATCAGTCTCATCACCTGTTAATTTGGAAACAAGCAGTTGTAAATGTTTTTTCCTCTCCAACTAGCAAGCCTTTTTTATTTATTTATTTATTTATTTATTTTTTTATAAAATTTTTTTTCCTTGCTCATTTTCAGGATTTTTTTCCTTGTTTGAATCGGGGGAAGAAAAATGACCCATTTTTTCAGATGTTGAAATTTTTTCCCCACATACAGTAGTTTTATAAACATAGAATTTAAGAGGCAATCGAAAGAGAGTCAGTTAAGAGGGGGAACCAAGAAAACCATAACAAAAAGAATTTTAAATTGCACTTTTCATAGTGATGACAAATCGGAGACTTTTTTTTTTGACACAACTTTCAGCCTGGATTTACTCCGGAAAAGTTTAAAGGGTTAAGAGAAAAATTCATTACAAAGGATTTAAGAGGGAAATTTAAGAGGCTCAATTAATGGAAAATTAAGAAAGTTTAAAAAGGAAAAATTAAGCTGAAGTGAATTTAAGTAAAAAGCAAAAAAGAAAAAGTTGGATGAGACAGCTAAGAGGAAAATTTAAGAGGCTCAATTAATGGAAAATTAAGAGAGTTTAAAAAGAAAAAATTAAGTTGGTGTGAATTTAAGTAAAAAAAAAGAAAAAAAGTTGGATGAGACAATCAAGAGTCACAATTAAGAGGAAAATTTAAGAGGCTCAATTAATGGAAAGTTAAGAGTGTTTAAAAAGATAAAATTAAGCTGAAGTGAATTTAAGTAAAAAGTATAGAGAAAAAGTTGGATGAGACAATTAAGAGGCACAATTAAGAGACAAAAAATTTAAGAGATTTGGAGATTTGAAGACATAAGAGACCGTGAAACATACTTTGACAAGAACACGGAAAATCCTAAATCCCGGAACCTGAGATCCTGATTCCCCGGGAAATTTGTGAATCCGGGATTCGGAATTTCCCGTTTTTAGGGAAAAATCGTTTCCCGGGATTCGAAAAATTAAAATTGGCCGGGATCGTTCCCAGGATTTTGCTTAAATTCTCGGGAATTTTCCCGGGAATTGAAAACGACGGGGAAAATTCCGGAAAATTTAAATCTCTGGGATCGGGATTAAAAATTTTCTCGGGGTTTCGGGATTTTCCGGGGCTGGAAATCCCGGACAGAATTTCTACACAGAATTCAAATTTTTTATGATTTTCCCCGGTTTAAAGAAGTCTTGGAAAATTTTCCGAGATTTTATTGGGAATTCGGGAAATACTCCGGATTTGATGCTACATTGTACCCCATTTGATCTTCTCTTTCTCCTGAATCCCGGGAAATCCCGAAACCCGATTCGGGTACTGGGTTGGGTTCGGTCCGGTTTGGTTCCTGTAATATTTGAGTTTCGGTTTCGGTTCGGTTCGGTTTTGCTATAGTTTGAGGATCGGATTCGGATTATGACTTGGAACCGGGTTCTGGTTCTGGGTTCGGGTTCGAGTTCGGGTTCGGGTTCGTTGTGGCTTGGAACCGGGTTCTGGTTCTGGTTCTGGGTTCGGGCTCATTATGGCTTGGAACCGGGTTCTGGTTCTGGATCGGGTTCATTGTGGCTTAAAACCAGGTTCTGGTTCTGGGTTCGGTTTTTTTTTGGCTTAACTTGTCTTTGCCGTTCGGTTTCAAACCGCGAAACACTCGGGTTCGATCCGGTTTTATCGGTTTGGTTTGACAGCACTGATCTGAGGATATTTGATGCAAAGGAACCACAGGACTTGCAAACTTGACTCAAAAAATGTTTACAATGGACCAAAAAAAAAAAAAAAAAATTTTTGTAACGAAACGACTTAATTCCATAGTTACCAACTTTAAAAAGTTGTAAATAAATATCAAGAGTAGAGGGGAAACAGAAAAACAATTCAAAGAGAAGAGTAAGAAAGAAGAAGAATGGGGTTTTTATACCGTGAAACATGTTTAACTTAAGAAACTATTGAGAAAATTAAAAGAGCTTTTTCATAAATTTTTCAAGTCGAAATTGTAAAAAAAAAAAAAAAATGTTTTTTAACTCCTTGGAAAAAAATCGGGGAGGCTTTCCTTCCTTTTTTATTTTTGCTTCAAGTTGAGAGTGAAAGCTTATTCAATTTTCAAGGGAAAACTACTTTTTTTTTTTCTTCATACTCGGGGTGGCGTTAAGGCTCTCCGCTAGTTTTCCAACCCTTTGACCCTGTCAACCTTGCTATTTATTGTACGGTAATATATTACGCGGTTTATAAGAGCTTTAAAATAAATTGACCCCGGCCAAATAGGTCGGAATCTACCCGGAGCAAAGTCAAATTAAAATATCAGGGGAGGGAGGTGGGGAAAAATAAAAAAGGGGCGAGGGCGTTAAATGGGATTTTTAGGGGATAAAAAGGGAGCGTAAAAGATGAATTTCTCTAGTTATTGTTAATTTTCGAAATAGAATTGGGAAATTTTCCAAGAATCCCGGTGGTGGTCAGAGGGCAAAACGAAAAAAAAAAAAGAGCCGGGAAGGGGCAGAGTTTTTTTTTTTTTTATTAACGAACCGGATTAAGTAAAAAAAAAAAATTAAAAAGAACACAAAAATTGGAGCGTTGAACTGCGATGAAGTAGGATGTTTGCGAACGTTCAACGTTCGTGTATTGATTCCCATTCGGTCTCCCTTCACACGTTTCGTTTCCCTCTCACACGGAACGTTTTCTGTCTTCCCTATAGGACGACCAGCGACGTTACGACGAAATGACGGTTTTTCCAATTTTCAGCTTTTGTATTGTTTTATCCCGATTCAAAATTAAGGTACTACTCGGATAATTTTCCGGCCGTTTTTTTCCTGTGTCAACTCGTAATCCGTAGAAATAAATTTTTTGCCATTTTCAGAGATTGTTCCCGGAATTTTCCGCGTTTCCTAGGAAAAAACCCCCAAGGGGGAATACATTTTTTGCGAGATTTTTTTTCCCCCGATTTCCGGAAAAGAAAAACCTTGATAAATATCGGGAATTACTCGGAATAACGGGTGAATTATGTTTTTTGCATACCGGGATTCAAATTTTCCAAAACATTGGAAATCTTAAATCTAGATTTTTGATTTTTCTGGATATTTATAAATCCGGGATTTTGAATTTTCAAGTTTAAGAAAACACAGCTTCCCGGGATTGAGAGAGAATGGAAAATTTGCCGGGATCAAAGCACCGGGCTAATTCCGGGTAATTCCCGATATTTTCAGTTCTTGAAAACGGGAGAAAAATTAACTAATTATGCTAAAATTATGCTAATCCCGGAAAATTATTCTAATCCCGGTTTTATATGCATCTGTTGAGGGGCGTTAAGAGCAGAATGGGGTTTTTTATCGCTAACTCAATCCTATCCGCCAAATAGTTAACTGGGCTGGTTTCGCGCTGTCCCACCAGTTTAACCCCCCCTTCCGAATGACGTATACGGTCATTCAAGTATTACATAAGCACGTTAGGGGAGGGGGGGGGGGTTGGTAAATTCTTACGTAAGCGCAAAATAATCTATATTGAGGGAGGGTTTGGGGCTGAAATTATGCGTAAATTATGTGAAAATCGGACATACATAAAAAATGCATAAATTGTGTATTAAGAATTAACATTTTTTACAGAAAATGTTATATTTCATTCTTTCGTATAATTATGCATAAATTATGCATAATTAAAAATTTAAATTATGCATATAAACTATTTAATTATGCATAGAGTATACATAAATTGTGTATAGAGAACTTAACATTTTTTACAGTAATGTTTTTTCCTTCTTACGTATAATTATGCATAAATGCATAAACTGTGCATAAATTATGCATAAGTATGTAATTATACTTAAAAAATACATAAATCATTTACAAAGGACTTAAAATTTTTGACAGAAAAATTTTTTTTCACTTTTCCATATAATTATGCATAAATTGTTCATAAACTATGCATAAAGTATGCATAAATTATGCATAAACTCTGTAATTATACATAAAAATTTCATCAATTATGTAAAAAACTTAACATTTTTTATAGAATTTTTTTTGTCCATTCTTCCGTATAATTATGCATAAATTATGCATAAACTGAATAAATTATGCATATATTATGCATAAATGAGAATACAAAAAATGGAAAAGTTAAATAAGCAAATATTTTGCTTTTCCTGCTTTATAAAAAAATAAAATGCATAAATTACGCGAAAGTTAAGCATATTCAAATTTTGGTGCTTAAAAAAATATGCATAAACTTTGCAAAAATTTTGCATGTCCAAACTTTTGCCAAAATTTTATACACTTTTTGCATCACTTTTTCGCAGGTGGAGGGAGTTTTCGAAATCTCCATAAGCTAAACATTAAAATATTGCCTTAAATTGGTTTTGTAAGTTTAATATTGGAAAATTTTGAATTTTCGACTAAATTTTGATTACGACCAAATTTATTCTAACCCAAATTTGCAGTCGATACAAAAATTTGAAACTGTGTATGATGGATTTATTCATAAGCGAAGTATGGCCAACAATTTCGGGTTTCACAGAAACAAGGGATCGTCCTTAATAAGAACGGAAAAGGGGAGGGGGAGGGTCAAAATCAGCCGACATACTTCCGGAATTTTTGAATGACCTCTAACTCGCACTTTTTAACACAATGCCTCTGAACCTTATTGGAAAGTCCAAAATTTATTTTAAAGAAAACCGATTGCCGCTCAGAAAATTTCCACATGTACTTATTTCGTCTTTTGATTCCTAAAGCGTTAATCAATGCATGACAAAATAAAACAGATAAGATTAAAAAAGAAGACAAAAAAAAACTTAACAAAAATTTATGCGGATCGATTTATTACCTAATCGAAATTTCATTCCATTTTAAAATGAAAATTCTTTCAACATTTCATGGGCCATTCGTTTTTTTTTTTTTTTTTTTTTCTTCCTTCGCTAAACTCATCGATTATCGCATATAGTCTTTCTTTCCTGTCTTTAAAATTCTTTAAACGCACAAAAGCAAATTAACCGTCTAAAAAAAAAAAAAAAAAATACACCTCGAAGCAAAACGTTTTAGAAAAAAAAAACCAAACATTAGGTTGAATGACACCAAACAAGATTCATTAAGATCTGTCCTATCAATTCTTGGTTGCTTAATGTTTTTTTTTTTTTTTTTTGTTGAAAAATGAAAACAATTGAAAACGAGTAAAAATCTGAAGGAAAAAAAAAACCGAATAAACGTAAAAAAATAAGCAATAAAGTAAAGCGATGATGACAATAATAAAAATGGGAGAGAGACGAGAGCATTGGTTGTGGGAACAGAAGCAAGGCGGTTCGGGGAGAAAAATATAAGGGAAAAGACAAAAAACGAGGAGCCATGGGAGTTTCGTCTAAAAAACAATGGCGGGCTTTTCTTTCTCTTTCGACGGAGGCGAAGAGAGGAATGACAGGATGAAAAGAAATGGCAGATAAAATATCGCTGAAAAATTCCTTTCCGAATGATTTCTCAAGGTCTGAGCAATTGCAAGCGTTAAAATTATATTACGGATCTTAAAAAAAGAAAAAAAAAAGAGTATAAAATAAATAAATAAACAAAGAAAATCTTTAATGTAATAAAAAAAAATATGAGAATGAGACATGAAATTTATAGTGATTAAGGAAATATTTATGCGTTCAATAAATTTTTTGAAAGAGGCAATAATTTTTCGCGTAAGACAGGATTTCGAAATGTTTAAAATGATTTTTTTTTTGTTAGAAGAAAGAGGTGAGGAAATGGGAGCGAAGGGAATAAGAGAACAAAGAAATAAAATTGAAAAAAGAAAAGCAGAGTTTAAAAGTGGAAACTGCAGGGGATTGGACCAAAACAAAATCCAAAATTGCGACAGAAACCAAAAATGAAAAGCAATCAAAGCAAATGATCGGTTAAAATCGTTTTCGAAAACATTTTGCGGACTCAATACTGTACAAAATCAAAACCAAAACCAAATTACAATTGCTGTTCAATATAAAAATGAAAATATTGGAAAATTGAGTATCCAATGATAAACAGAACCGAGATCAAACTGAACCGAACCGAACCGAAAGGAAAGTAAACCAAACTTAACATAATTAACTTAGATCGAACCAAACCAAAACCAAACCAGAACCAAAATTGAAAGTGAAAATGAGAGGAAACTGTACCGTAGATCAGAGGTTTAAAAGAAACCAAATCCCTAAACTGAACCAAGCAAGACCAAAACCAAAGCTGAACCAAAAAACAAAACCATTGAATTCAACTGCATTTGTTTCAAACCAAACCAGAACCAGAACCAAAATTGAAAGTGAAAATGAAAGGAAACTACATCAGAGGATTAAAAGAACCAAATCCCTAAACTGAACCAAGCAAGGCCAAAACCAAAGCTGAACCAAAACATAAAACCATTTAATTCAACTGCATTTGTTTCTGAAGAAAGTATAACCTTAAACCAAACCAAATTTTGCTAAAATTGAATTTGAAACCAAGAGTTAAAAGAAAAGTAAACCGAACGTCAATTAATGGAAACCAAAACAAAACCAAAAAATTCATGAACCAAACCGTATCAAATGTGACCAAGCCAAAAACAAAGTAAAACGAAATGGAGCAAGACGAAAAAGGGAATATTCAACGCAGTGGAAACTTAATTTGCTTTCTTAAGATATAACAACTGAGTATCGCACAAAACCAAAACCAAAACCAAACCTTAAATTCAAGGAATAAATTAGGACAAGGAAACTGGAGCTAGCAGTAGAAAAACCAAATCAAAATAAAATCTGGAACCGAACAGTGCGATAAACCGAACCAAATTCTACCAAAACCAAACCGAAACCAAAGTAAAAGCAAATTGAAATCAGATCGAGTCATCAAAGCTTGAGTACTAGCAAAAAAAAGAACCAGAAGCAGGAATTTAAACAAATTGAACCATAAGAAAAACCAAAACCATAACCAAACCAAACGAAACCATGCAAATTTTAATGCAAAAGTTAAACAAAAATCTGAGGAAAAAGAGTGGAAACCAAATCCAATACTCATAAAAAGAAAACCAAAATTGTCGAAAACCATAAACTATATCGAACCAAACCGGACGAAATTAAGCCGAACCAAAATTCATGTAATCCAAAATTGAAGCAAACTGAACGTCCAGAGTTTTTTTTAGTTGAAAACCAAAAACCATAAACTCGGTCATAGTAACCCAAACCAAAAGCCAAGTGAGGTAAACCAAATTAAATTTCACCGAAATCAAAATGAAACGAAAATTTAAATTGAAAGCTTTATTTTAATATTTATAAAAGTGAATTTTTTATTTTTATTTTTTTTAACTTTTCTTTACTGTGATATTTTTGATAAATAGATAATTTTGATTGGTGTTTTTGATAAAAATTTTGACGATAATTACAGCAATAATGTTATAAATTTAAATATAATAATAATAATAAAAGCTAAACTGAAAGCAATTCTGTACCTCAGAGTCAAAACCTCGAATTTGAGAGCAGACAACCGACCGTTTGTCATAGGAAAATAAAGCATAGCGGCCATTTTGGATTTTTTTTAAGTTCGACGTTTTGGTTCTAACGTGCAGAATTGAGCATCATAGTTTTGCAAGAAAACCAAAACAACCAAAAGCCATAAACCATATTAAGCCAAACCAAATGTACCAAAAACCAAAATATTTAAAACTGTCAACTAATTTTTTTAAAAGGAAAACCAAAAACCATAAACCCTGTCTTAGTAATTTAAGCCAAAACCAAAGTGAGCTAAACCAAATTAAATTTAACCAAAATGAAAATGAAACGAAAATTTAAATTGAAGGTTAAACTGAAAGCAATTCTGTAGCTCAGAGCTAAACCTCGAATTTGAACGCTGACGACGATCCGTTTGCCATACGAAAACAAAGCATAGCGGCCATTTTGGATTTTGCATGTTTCACGTTTTGGTTCTAACTATTGAACACCATAGGTTTACAAGAACACCAAAACAACCATAAACCATACCAAGCCAAACCAAATGTACCAAACCCCAAAATATTAGAAACCTCAACTAATTTTTTTTTTTTTTCTTTAGACCCCAGAGATTCCAGTGATTTTCTGGCAATAATGGATCATGGCGGTAGGAGACACACTTCTGGGCACGGGTAAGTTAATTACATATTAATTAATGAATTAGGATTTATCAAACTTCCCTCATTGTTTTTTTTTATTCTAGAAGAAAAAAAAAAGAAATTGAAATGTAATTAATAGATTACTAAGACGCATTGCTTTCTTTTTTTTTTTTTTCTTTAGATTTAAAGATATGTCCGGGAGAGTATTTAGTAAAAAAAAGAAAGAAGGACTTTCGCACATAAACGACGGGAATTGATTTTTTAAAAAAACAATCTCGGTTTTTGAATGTTGGATATGGTTTTCGACGCTTTGTTGAATTCCAGGTAGGTCAGAATTTTAAACAAAAAAAAAAATTCTCGGCCTAAATTTTGTTTAAAATCAGATCATTAATCGATAATTGACGTGAAAATTACTAATTAATTTTTTTAAAAAACACGAAAAATTTTTGGACGAAATGGTCGGTTTTGGGTATAGGATGTAAAACGATAAGTAATTAAAGTCGACCGGGATGATTATTCCCCAGGGGGGATGCAAAAGGAAAATCACCAGCTCCTCATCTTTTGAAAAGAACCCTTTTCCTATCCCCCTTTTCTCTCTCTCGCTCTCTTTCGCCTCTCTCTTGTTTTCCCTCTTACTGCCGATCTCTTCTTCTCTTTCCTTTCCTTTCTCGTTTTCCCTGTCCCATCCAAAAGTTTATTAAAAGCTAACAAATTTCAAGTTTATTCCTTGCTATGCCATTTTCTTATTGTCGCAAGTTTTGCTTGTTAAAAAGGAAAAACAAGAAGATTGTTTCGGTTTAAATACCATCTTTTTTTTCGGCATTAACCTTAATTAATAATTTGATTAGTGAATTAATTAATCGTAAAAGTTAGCAGTATGTGACTTCTTCGTTTTTTTTTTTCTTTTTTTTTTTTCCTTTCACGGTATGATTCCCTTTGAACATTTTTTTTTTTTTTTTGATACAGATCTTCCACATATTTGCAACTAAAATCATTAATTTAAGTCTAATTTTAAAAAGATATACCCAAATACATTTTCGTCTGCTTCGGGACCGTATTTTTAAAAGACAAAAATTTGAAGTTGTGGCGACATTTTTATGAATTTTGACCGGCAGAGACTGATTCCGGTCTATGAGTTGTAGGAAATAGCGAAACAGGGGATAGAGGTAAAGCTGTTGGGGCAAAATTATATATAATTTATATATAAAATATATATAAATTACATATAATTTATATATATTTATATATATATAAATTATATATAAATTATTTATAAATAATATATATTATATATATTATATATAATTAATATATATATAAATTATATACATATTATATAAGCTTATGTCCTATATAATTTATATATAATTTATATTTATTTTAAATATATTTCATACAGTTTCAATTATGTATAAAATATACATTTCTTATATATAATTTATACATTTTTTATATATAAATTATATAAAATTTATATATATTTTATATATAAAGTATATATAATTTTGCCCCAACATCTTTACCTCTACCAAACAGGGATGATTATATAGGGACATTATTGCAAGCATGGGTTTTGTTCGGTTCTGGTTTTTAGTTGAAGGCTTAAGCTTCAAAAACCATGGTTTTTAGATGTTCGGGTTTTGTAAATGAACATGATCACTTAAAACCGAACATTTTTACCTCCTTTTCCTACTTTTCATCCAAAAACAGACTTTTCTTATGGACATTAGCGTTGTCATTTAAAGGACCCCCTTCCGCCCTAAAATGATGACGTAATATTTGAATGACCCCCATAGTAATCATTTTGATCGCCTATGTTTAGCTTATGCACATTTTCCTCGAACCAAATTGAAAAATTTTAATCGGATTTTAAAAAAATCCGTGAATCAATACATGAAAATAAATAATAATAAGAAAAAAAAAACCATCTTCAAGGTTTTAACATCATCTGATACAGAGTTGATTTCGAAAACGGCGTCAAGGTTGCGAGTCATCGATTCGCAATTAAATAACACAGAAAAGAAAAAAAAAAAGTTTCAAAAAATTTTCAAACGCGCCTAAATCGCCTATGTAAAAACGTGATCATCTCCGAATCGTGTTGGTAACAAAGTGAAAGTGGGATCTGTCAGTCGTCGGGCACATCATTATTCCATCGTCCAGTTTGAATTATTTTTACAGACTGGCAAAATTTTTATTACAAATTACCCACCATTATTATTATTATTATTGTTTAAAAAGGGAAATGCAGCAGCAGCAGCAGCAACAACAACAACCCCTTTTTCCCGAAAAATTAAAGATGAGATTAAAAAAATCGAAGCCTGGTTTGTTTACTTAAGAAAATTTTCGCTTACTCGGAGAGCGAAGGATGAAAATGATAGAACATGGAAAAACCGCAGGCAGAAAATTTTAACTTCCAAACTATCCCATCAAAGTCTTTAATTATTTAATGAGAAAGTTTATTCAAAAAAAAAAAAGATAAAAGTAATGGAAAATTCGAAAAAAAAAACCTTTCTCTTATTGAACGTTTAAAACGAAAGAGCAAAAAAGTGATTTTTTTTACAGAATTTAGTACTCAATCCGGTAGAAATATTGACAAATGTTTATTCAGCGGTAACTATTGGTTTAAGCATTTCGGGGCGATTCGTGACACGGATAGAAAACCAAATTGAACCAAATTGGTTTTGCCGGTTGGTTTTTAAATTTCTTGTTTCCAAAACCAGACTCATATCGAACCACCCACTAACTCCAAATTATATAATTAAAACCGAACAGAATTTTTGGAACATTATAGCCAAAATACCAGAACCAGAACCGTAACCAAGAAAGAGGATAATATGAAACCAAAACAGAACCAAAATCCATTAACCTAGAGCCGCCCATAAAACCTAGTTGTGCAATTCTGAGGTCGAAAATTCCTGCTTTTCAACCGACAACCACGGTTTATCAACTGTGAGGTAAAAAAACCTGTTTTCAGCCAAAAACCATGGTTTTTCCACTTTAAGGTTAAAAGAACGTGTTTTTCAGCCAAAAAACCATGGTTTATCAATTCTGAGGTCGACAAAACATGTTTTTCAGCCGAAAACATGTTTCGTTAATCAACTTTGAGAACGAAAAAACCTGTTTTTAAAGCAAAGAAAAACAGTTTTTCAGCCAAAAACCATGGTTTATCAACTTTAAGGTTAAAAAAACGTGTTTTTAAGCCAAAAAACCATGGTTTACCAATTTTGAAGTCGAAAAAACATTTTTTCAGCCAAAAACCATGGTTTACCCAATTTTGAGGTCGAAAAAACATTTTTTCAGCCAAAACCATGGTTTATCAACTTTGAGGTTAAAAAAACGTGTTTTTCAACCAAAAAACCATGGTTTATCAATTCTGAGGTTGAAAAAACCTGTTTTTGAGCCAAAAACCATGGTTTATCAATTTTGAGGTCCAAAAAACATTTTTCCAGCCAAAAACCATGGTTTATCAACTTTGAGGTTAAGAAAACGTGTTTTTCAACCAAAAAAACCATGGTTTATCGATTCTGAAGTCGACAAAACCTGTTTTTGAGCCAAAAACCATGGTTTACCCAATTTTGAGGTCGAAAAAACATTTTTTCAGCCAAAACCATGGTTGATCATTGATAAATTATCAACTTTAAGGTTTAAAAAAAACGTGTTTTTCAGCCAAAAAACCATGGTTTATTAATTCTGAGGTTGACAAAACCTGTTTTTGAGCCAAAAACCATGGTTTACCAATTTTGAGGCCGAAAAAACATTTTTTTCAGCCAAAACCATGGTTTATCAACTTTGAGGTTAAGAAAACGTGTTTTTCAACCAAAAAAACCATGGTTTATCAATTCTGAAGTCGACGAAACCTGTTTTTCAGCTAAAAACCATGGTTTACCCAATTTTGAGGTCGAAAAAACATTTTTTCAGCCAAAACCATGGTTTATCAACTTTAGGGTTTAAAAAAAACGTGTTTTTCAGCCAAAAACCATGGTTTGTCAATTCTGAAGTCGACAAAACCTGTTTTTCAGCCAAAAATCATGGTTTATCAATTCTGAAGTCGACGAAACCTGTTTTTCAGCTAAAAACCATGGTTTACCCAATTTTGAGGTCGAAAAAACATTTTTTCAGCCAAAACCATGGTTTATCAACTTTAAGGTTAAAGAAACGTGCTTTTCAGCCAAAAAACCATGGTTTATCAATTCTGGGGTCGAAAAAACCTGTTTTTCAGCCAAAAAACCATGGTTTATCAATTCTAAGGTCGAAAAAAACCTTTTTTTTCAGCCAAAAAACCATGGTTTATCAACTTTGACGTAAAAAAACAGTTCACAGCCAAAAAACCATGGTTTACTAATTTTAAGGTCGAAAAAACCTGCTTTTCAACCAAAAAACCATAGTTTATAAATTCTGAGATTGAAAAAAAACTGTTTTTCAGTCAAAAACCATGGTTTGTCAATTCTGAGGTCGAAAAAGCCTGGCTTTTAGCCAAACATGTGTTCAATGAACATGTTAAACGACCATTTTCTCCGAAAAGCCTAGCTTGCTCTAGGCAAGCCGTGCGGCTTTATGGGTGAAATTCTCGTCTAACATGAGGGGTAAATATGTTCGTTCAACATGTCGAACAAACATGTTCTGAGAAGGTCTAAAGTGAACGAGGCACTTTTAAAGAAATATATTTATTCTAAATTATGACCATCATGTGTCCCAACAGTTTTTTTTTTTTCTTCTTAAATTCCCAAGCATTAATTTCACTATCGAACATGTTAAATGAACATGCTAAGACATGTTAGGTAAACATTTCGGACAAACATTTTCATTTAAAACGGTCAGGAAGGCCGTATGGGTGGCCTAAGTGACCAACATTCGCTATCAACATGTTTGGCGAACTGGACGAAGATGAACGTGAGAAACATGATGAACATGTCATGTTGAATTAACTTGTTGAACGAACATTTTCCCGAACATGTTCCGGGATACTCTAGGTAAGCAGTAATGCTTTTTGACGATATCGATTGAAAATATTTGTCCGACATATTCACGAAACATGTTTTATGTTCATGTTCACCTAAAAAATTCGATATTGAATTTTTGACGAAAAACGACGAAGAAAAAATACACAATACATCATTTCCTATAAGATTTTTTGGAGAAAAAAAAATCGATGCCGAGGTCGCAACGCACAGGAATCCGGTTTCGATCATCCGCAACTGTCAATGTAAAGAGAAAAAAAAAATGTATGTACCTGTGACGTCACTCAGCCACTAAACTCTTTTTAAAAAATTTTAGATCCGTTATTTAGGGCGTATTGTGCATGACTTCCCAGTTTCAATGACGTAGCAATTTTTTTTTATTTTTCTTAACTGACGTCAATTATTTGGATTAATAAATTTGGCAATGTGCAAAAAAAAAAAAAAAAAAATATTTAATCGAAAACCCGCATGAGTGAAATAAAACGGAAATTCGGGGAGCGAACGGGAAACGAAACAGGCAGGGAGATTGACATAACAAATTATGAAATTGACACGTAGATAAAAATGTGAAGAGGCTAAAACAGATGTTTGGAATTTCACGTATTATATTTATTAAAGTTTGGTCTTGAATTTGGCCTATACCTGAAAAACTAGGTGAACTGGTGTGTGTGTTTGTATTTTAAATAATGTAGGAAAGGGTCGTAAGCTAAACACGAAACGTCGGATATCAGTATTAGAAATGCAGTCTCGTACAACCTTTAGAATTCATTGATGGACTTGTAATAAGAAAGTGATAGTATTACGGGAAATGATTAGGTATTGTGGAGTTTTTTTTTTTTTTTTTTGTGGTTTGGTCGGAAAATTTCATCAAAGGGCAATGCGATATAAATTGCAGGGAGCGAGGGAAATAAAAAAAGAAAGGTTTCTGGAAATGAGGTGTTTAAATCCGACGGGATCATAAATTTTTGTACAAAAGTCTGCGATGATTAGTAATAAAAAAAAAGAAAGAATTTGAAGGACTGCAGTTTTTTTTTTATATTCTGGCGGGAGCTTTACATGCAATTTTGTAGAATCGCATGGCTTTTAAGTTTATAGGTTTTTTTTTTGAGAAAGGTCATTGCCGCATCACGCAAAGTTTTGCCTTTGGGAATTTTGAGTTTGAAAGAAAAAAATAAAGCTCATTTCTTGAAATTCATATTCATTGGACGTTCCCGTAGGATACCGGGGAAAAATTTCTCCGGGATCGAGATTTTCCAGGGTTTTCAGAGATATTCGGGCATATTACCCGGTTCCCCCTTTGATCCAAATATCGAAAGAAAATAACAGCCCGCCTCAAAATAGAAAATTTGGTTTGTGGGAAAATTGATAATTAAAAGGCTAATTGTTGCTTTATTTAAAAGAAGAATTTTTGTGTTGGGCCCTATTTTTTATCCCGATTCCTGGATAAAGATTCTGTCCGGAATTTCTGGTATCCCCCTTCCCGCAAAAAATTCTCTATCCCGATCCCCCGAGATTATTAAAATTTTCTCAGGATTGACCTTTTTTTTTTTTTTTTTTTGGAGGAAAGGGAACGATATGACTGAGATCAACCAAACTGCTTTTTCCCGAAATCAAGAAAATTCCCGAAAATTGGGTTTCGAAATTTTCAGACTTTTTTCCGAAATTTTTTAAACCGTTTTTCAAAATTTCACACTTACGGGAATTTCAAACCTTTTTATCTGACATTTCTCCGAAATATTTGGACCTTTATCCAAAAGTATTAGACTGTTTTCCAAAATTTTAGGCTTCCGAGAATTTCGGATTTTTTTATTCGACTTTTTCCCGAAATTGTTAGACCTTTTTCCGGAATTTCAGACTTCCAAGAATTTCAGACCTTTTATCTGACTTTTTCCGGACATTTTTAGACCGTTTTCCGAAATTTTAGACTTCCAAGAATTTAAGACCATTTTATCTGACTTAATTAGACTTTCGAGAATTTTAGATCTTTTACTTAACTTTTGTAAAATTATTAGATCTTATTATTCCAAAATTTTAGACTTCCGAGAATTTTCAGATTTTTTTATTTGATTTTTTTCCGAGATTTTTAAAACGTTTCCCAAAATTTTAGGCTTGCAAAAATTTTAGAATTTTTTATTGGACTTTTTCCAAAATTTTAGACTTTTGAGAATTTTAGATATTATTATTTCACTTTTTTCCGAAATTGTTAGATCTTTTTTCGACATTGTTAAACTTTTTTCCGAACATTTTAGACCGTTTTCCAAAATTTTAGGCTTACAAGAATTTTAAGCTTCCAAGAATTTTAGATTTTTTTATTTGACTTTTTCCAGAAAGTTTTAGAACTTTTTCCGAACTTTTTGACTCCCAAGAATTTAAGACCATTTTATCTGACTTTGACAAAATTTTTTAGACCATTTTCCAAAATTTTAGACTTCCGGGAATTTTAGGTTTTTTTTGTTTGATTTTTTCCCGAAATTGTTGTACCTTTTTCCAAAATTTTTAGACCGTTTTCCGGAATTCCAGACTTTTGAGAATTTTAGATCTTTTATTAATCTTTTTTCCAAAATTATTAGATCTTTTTCCGAAATTTTAGACTTTCGAGAATTTTAGATTTTTTTATTTGACTTTTTTTCGAAATTGTTAAACCTTTTTTCAAAATTTTTTAGATCTTTTTCCGAAATTTCAAACTTTCGAGGATTTTAGATATTTTTATTTGACTTTTTCCGAATATTTTAGACCGTTTTTCAAAATTTTAAGCTTCCAAGAATTTTAGATTTTTTGATTTGACTTTTTCCGAAATTATAGACTTTCGAGAATTTTAGACCTTTTACCTGACTTTTCCCGGAAATTTTTAGACCGTTTTCCGAAATTCCAGACTTTTGAGAATTTTGAATCTTTTATTTAACTTTTTCCCAAAATTATTAGATCTTTTTTCAAAATTTCAAAATTATGAGAATTTTAGATTTTTTTATTTGACTTTTTTCCGAAATTTCAGACTTTCAAGAATTTAGGCCTTTCATCTGACTTTTTTCCGAAATTTTTGGACCTGAAACGAGAACAGGAATTTTTCCGACTTGAGATGGGAGGTATCAAAAACTTCTATAATATTGCTGACGTAATACTTAATTAGCCCTACTTATCATTACTCAAAATATTTTATAGGGCTAACACGAATCGGATATTTTCTAATTTTTTTCGAAAACTTTCGTATATTATTTCGGAAATATTACGTAATGTCCCCCTTATACATTTCCACAGACTCCGATTTTCTTTTAACTCAAACTCTCTCTGCTAAACGGGGATTGATTTTTATTGTTCTGTGCACATGCATAAGTTGTCACAAGGTATACCCGTGAATATAGGAATATTCCCACACTGAATTCACATTTCTAAACGCCGTGTTACTCTTGTAGAGTGGATTGCAGTAATCGACTCAGTTGTTATCAAGGACGAATCGTATTTTCTACAAATGTGACCGTTTTTTTTAAAAATTTTTTTAAATTATCAATTTTTTTTTCTTCGGTTCCTCGTCGCGATTTTTCGCCCTCTCGTCCGCCCTCCCGCACTCACATATGGATTAGCCCCTTTTGTGGATATCGAATGAGTTTTGTGGTTTAAGTGAAATTTATGTGAATCTTTGTGGTTTCGAAAATTCGTTATCTTTTTAAGATAATATGGTAATAATCAAAATGGCTGAGATTTTTTTTTTTTTTAAGTTGAAATAATTAAAAAATTGTTCGTATTTTACCGGAGGTCTCGAAATTATTGACGGCTCTGACCTTTTTTTTTCTGTCTGTCTCTCTCTTTTTTTTTCTGCCTCTCTTTTTCTTATTATTTGGATAAAAATAAATTAATGTATGCAGTGTTATCTTATCAACCGTGCAGTTTGACGATAAGTAAAAAGGGTTAAATGCATCCAGGCAGGTGTGAATTAAAGTCCTTTTATTGACTTGGATTTCCCTTTTTTTTTTTTTTTCATTTTTTTTTTCGGGGGGTGGATCCGCTTTTTTCGAGATTAAAATCTGTGTGAGTTTTGGTTTTCACGTTCGTAATGAACGATGCGAACGTGTTATTTTTAAGAGGAACGTATATCGGGATGATATTATTATTATTATTATTTTTTTTTTTTTTATTATTTATTATGTTTGTTTTGTTGAAGCTGTTTTTTAATTTTATACCTGTCGCTGTATATCAGATGCGACGTCTAATAGCTCATTAAATAGTCATTAATTGCGGTAAAGGATAGTAAAAATTTGACAGAAGGAAGATCATAATGTTATACAATTTCGGTTTAATGGACCTTTTTCTTTTTTTATAGCATTGTTTCTGAGATTTAAAATAATTTTGAAGTCGGTTTTTAGCTCAGGCACAACTTGCATTTTGAAAACGGAGTGTGCAAAAATGAACAAAAATGGAGCTTAGTTTCCTCCCCCCCGCCTTCCAAATTCTCGTCAAACGGACTGTATACCAATGTCAAATAACAAGAGTGGTTTTCCCGTTTTTCATGTTTTTTTTTTCTTCCCCATTTATTCCCATTTGCATTACATTAATTTTTACGTTCGGGATTCCAGAAAATGTAAAATTTTGTAAAAATTTATCTGGACTTATTTTTCGGAAAATATCCCTCAAAGAGATTCTGATTTCCCGGGAACTTTGTGAATCTGGGATTCGGGATTTCAGTTTATTGAGGAAAAATAATTTCCCGAATCCGAAAAAATTATTTTTCCTCAAAAATTTGGAAAATTACAAATTTGCTGGAATCCCGGCTGATTCCCGGGATTGTCCTTGTTTCTCGAGAATTTTCTCTGAAATTGAAAAATGACGGGGAAAATTCTGAAAAATTTATCTGGACTTTATTTGTCGAAAAATATCGCTACTAGAGATTCTAATTTCCCGGGAACTTTATGGATCCGGGATACGAGATACGAGATTTCCGTTTTTGAGGAAAAATAATTTTCTGATAATCGGGAAATTATTTTTCCTCAAAAATTTGGAAAATTACAAATTTGCTGGAATCCCGGCTGATTCCCGGGATTGTCCTTGTTTCTCGAGAATTTTCTCTGAAATTGAAAAATGACGGGGAAAATTCTGAAAAATTTATCTGGACTTTATTTGTCGAAAAATATCGCTACTAGAGATTCTAATTTCCCGGGAACATTGTGGATCCGGGATACGAGATACGAGATTTCCGTTTTTGAGGAAAAATAATTTTCTGATAATCGGGAAATTATTTTTCCTCAAAAATTTGGGAATTCACAATTCGCCGCAATCCCGGGTGATTCCTGGGATTCCCCTTGGATGGTCGGGATTTTTAGTTTTGCCTGGAATTAAAAAACGACGGGAAAAAAATTCTGAAAAATTTGAATCTCGGGAATCTGGGTTGAAAATTTTCTCGGGATTCCGGGAAATATAAGCAGAATCTCTGTAATGTTTCCGAGAATTTGGAAAAAAATTTTAAAATTCGGAAAATTTAAAAAAATTTTAATTTTAATTATTTTAAAGAAAATCATTTCCCGGGATTCGGGAAATTCCAATTCGCCGGAATCCAGGATTATTCCCGGGAGTTTTTCTGGATTCTCGGGAATTTTCCCTGAAATTAAAAAATAACGGGAAAAAAATTCTGAAAAATTTTCCCCGGATCCCTGGAAATCCCAAGCAGAACCTCTTTAATTCCTCCGGAATGTTTCCGAGAATTTGGAATTTTTTTTTTTTTTTTTTTTTTTTAATGGGAAAATTAAAGAAAAATTTTAATTTCAACTTGCGGAAAAAATATTTCCGAAAATTTCAATAAATTTCAAAATATGGAAATCCTTAAAAAATATATAAAAAAGGTGAAAAATAAGAAATCTAGACCCAATTGGCGATTTTTAAGGGGTGATCCATAAATGTTGTAAACATTATTTTGACCAATTTTGACCTCCCCTCCTCAATAAGCAAAAGTAGACTTGCATCTTTTAATGATTTTTTACCAGATTTTGCCTTGCCGTAAAATTTTCTTACGGTCCTCTTTTTTACTCCAAAAAATATTCTTTTGTAATTTATAGACAGCACCTCATAGACTCATTCACAAAAGCTAAATATGGGAATGGGCCTTTCCTTACAAATTGTCAGATAGGCCCCTTTGACTTAAGGCAGCAGGAATGTCTTCATAAAACGAAAAAAATAAAATTGATTCCCATTTCGCGGAATTTTTTTCTTACCCAGGAAAATATCACCAAGAATTCCCGTAAATTTATTTTTTTTTATTCCCAAATAATATTTGGGCTTACAATTATATCCGCAGTTCCCTAGCTAAACATTTTTTTTTTTTTTTTGCGCGACAAAATGCTGAAGAATATTGCCTTTCAGGTGCAAATCTAATTGAGTTTGAGATATTACCGGAAATCCCGACAGTTCAACATTGTTTACGAAAATTCTGATTTAAAAATCAGTTGCCTTTCGCAGATGTGCTCGATTTTTACCGAAAGGTGTCCCCCGAAGCAAACCTGACAAGTCAAAGGAAGAAACGGCTTAACTCCTTCATTAACCTCCTGTTAAACATAGACCTTGACATCTAGCGTTTTTGGCATCCTCACGACGATTCTCTTCCTTTTTATTTACGTATCCTACTTTTGAACTAAAAAACATCGGGAAATTAAGAAAGAAGCCATGAAAAATTGAAAAAAAGAAAAAAAAAAAATTACGTTGCGAAACCAGACGGACCCCACGTCTGACATAACTCCCTATTAAGTACTTTCACTTATTTAAGCGTGACTCATTTAAAAACCGTTTTATTTATTTATTTATCGTGCGGCTAATTGGGTCATCAGCTTAGTTCTTAAAAAAAGCAAAAAAAAATTAAATTAAAAATGGAAAGACGAGATAAGGTGATAAACGGCTTTCTTTTGGGCTGGGGCTGGAAGTGCAAAAAAAAATATTTCCAAAAAAATTGACATTTTGAGGTAATGCATGTTGTTTTACATTCTTTTTTTTTTAAATAAAAACTATAAGGATTATAGGAAGTTTTTTGAGGAAAAAAATTGTTAAAAAAAACTCACTAGGTAGTTTTTTTTTTTTTTTTTTTTTTTTTTTTTTTTCTGGAAAAGTTGAAATTAAAGCTGAAGAATAGGAAATTTTTTCTAAAAATTCGGAATTCTCCGTGAAGATTAAAATCATATCCTGACCCCCTTCCTCCCACCCCCCACCCCTTCCAAGTGTTAGTTAGGTCGTATAGGGATGATCCATTAGGAATTTTTTTTCTGAAAAGCTCGAATTTTTCTGAGTCAGCATTAAAATTTTACGCGATTTTTTTTTTTTTTTTTTTTTTTTTTTTTTTTTTTTTTTTTTTGCGGCTATTTTTGAGTTCCATGATCTTCAATTGCCATAAATCGTCCGACCCCCCACTTGGTAATGTCTAACGTCATCGTTTGCACCCCCCCCCCCTTCCAAGTGTTAGTTAGGTCGTATAGGGATGATCCATTAGGAATTTTTTTTCTGAAAAGCCCGAATTTTTCTGAGTCAGCATTAAAATTTTACGCGATTTTTTTTTTTTTTTTTTTTTTTTTTTTTTTTGCGGCTATTTTTGAGTTCCATGATCTTCAATTGCCATAAATCGTCCGACCCCCCACTTGGTAATGTCTAACGTCATCGTTTGCACCCCCCCCCCCTTTCCTCTTTCCTCATGTACTAAAATTTAGTAATAAAAATTTTAATTTGCAATTTTTTATGAAAAAGTTTACCAAAAATTTTTCGAATTTTCAGAGTCGGAAATATTTTCCGGATAGTCGGAATTTTCGGCTGAATGTTGGGGGTCGCTCATATATTAGCGTAGCACCGTTGTCGCTCATTTTGACGACCCTCCTTTTGGTATGACAATCCCTTGGGAATTTTTTTTTTCTTTTTTCAGAAAGTCCGGATTTAACCTAAATTGCCTTTTGGGAGGAGGGGGAGGGGGGGTGTATGGGCAATTAGGCATAGGAATCAATTCTTAGTTTATGGCCTTGCCTCTCTAAAGGTTTGACTAAAATTAGGGATTTTTTCCTATTTAAAGAATTTTTTTAGAATTGGAAATTTTTTTTTCGAAAAGTCGGAATTCCTTGCTGAAGATTAGGAAATTTTTCGGAAAGTCCGAATTATTGCCTGAAGATTAGGATATTTTTCGGAAAGTCGGAATTATTTGCTGAAGATTAGAAAATTTTTCGAAAATTTGGAATTACTTGCTGAAGATTTGGAAATTTTTCGAAAGGTCAGAATTACTTGCTGAAGATTAGGAAATTTTTCAAAAAGTCGGAATTATTTGCTGAAGATTAGAAAATTTTTCGGAAAGTCAGAATTACTTGCTGAAGATCTAGGAATTCTTTCAAAAAGTCAGAATTATTATTTGCTGAAGATTAGGAAATTTTTCGGAAAGTAAGAATTACATGCTGAAGATCTAGGAAATTTTTCGAAAATTCAGAATTATTTTCTGAAGATTAGGAAATTTTTCGGAAAGTCGGAATTACTTGCTGAAGATTAGGAAATTTTTCAAAAAGTCAGAATTATTTGCTGAAGATTAGGAAATTTTTCGAAAATTTGGAATTACTTGCTGAAGATTTGGAAATTTTCCGAAAGGTCAGAATTACTTGCTGAAGATCTAGGAATTTTTTCAGAAAGTCAGAATTATTTGCTGAAGATTAGAAAATTTTTCGGAAAGTCAGAATTACATGCTGAAGACCTAGGAAATTTTTCGAAAATTCAGAATTATTTTCTGAAGATTAGGAAATTTTTCGAAAATTTGGAATTACTTGCTGAAGATTTGGAAATTTTTCGAAAGGTCAGAATTACTTGCTGAAGATCTAGGAATTTTTTCAAAAAGTCAGAATTATTTGCTGAAGATTAAAAAATTTTTCGAAAAGTCGGGATTATTTGCTGAAGATTAAAAAATTTTCCCAAAAAGGCACAAATTGGGTTTTTTTTTTTTTTTTTTTTTTTAGTCAAAAATTTAATTTTTAGGGTACGGAATTTTTTGAATAATACGGAAAATTTTTCGAAAATTGGAGTTAGGCCTAATTGCTGAAGATTATGAAATTTTCCCAAAAAGGCACAAATTGGGTTTTTTTTTTTTTTTTTTTTTTTTAGTCAAAAATTTAATTTTTAGGGTACGGAATTTTTTGAATAATACGGAAAATTTTTCGAAAATTGGAGTTAGGCCTAATTGCTGAAGATTATGAAATTTTCCCAAAAAGACACAAATTAGGAATTTTTATTTTTATTTTTTAGTCTCAAATTTGAGTCTATATCGGAACCCCGAATTTTCCAAACCCCGAATCGGGTTTCGGGGTTTATAAAATGCGATATCGCGAAAAAACGATGTCGCGTTTTCCGAACCCCGAAATTAAAAATCACCGAATTGGTTTTCGGGTTTCATAAATGTCGGGGTTTGGGAATCCAGGGGTTATGACGCTTTTCGTATTTCTTTAAATAATTTTATATTTCAGAGTAAAAAATTCGGCGATAATAAAATTCGGCGTTTTTAAATTCGGGGATAATAAAATTCGGCGTTCTTAAATTCGGCGATAATAAAATTCGGCGTTTTTAAATTCGGCGATAATAAAATTCGGCGTTTTTAAATTCGGCGATTTTAAATTTCGGGGTTTGTTTAATTCGTGTTTTTTAATTCGGGGTTTTCAATAGGGTTGCCAACTTGTGAACAATAGAATCGTGTTTAACTTATGAGTGCGTCCTGCATTTTGAGAAGTAAATTTACGTAAGCTAAACATGATTCTATTGTTTACAAGTTGGCAGCCCTATTGAAAACACCGAATTAAAAAACACGAATTAAACAAACCCCGAAATTAAAAATCACCGAATTGGTTTTCGGGTTTCATAAATGTCGGGGTTTGGGAATCCAGGGGTTATGACGCTTTTCGTATTTCTTTAAATAATTTTATATTTCAGAGTAAAAAATCGGCGATAATAAAATTCGGCGTTTTTAAATTCGGGGATAATAAAATTCGGCGTTCTTAAATTCGGCGATAATAAAATTCGGCGTTTTTAAATTCGGCGATAATAAAATTCGGCGTTTTTAAATTCGGCGATTTTAAATTTCGGGGTTTGTTTAATTCGTGTTTTTTAATTCGGGGTTTTCAATAGGGTTGCCAACTTGTGACAATAGAATCGTGTTTAACTTATGAGTGCGTCCTGCATTTTGAGAAGTAAATTTACGTAAGCTAAACATGATTCTATTGTTTACAAGTTGGCAGCCCTATTGAAAACACCGAATTAAAAAACACGAATTAAACAAACCCCGAAATTTAAAATCGCCGAATTTTATTATCGCCGAATTTAAGAACGCCGAATTTTATTATCCCCGAATTTAAAAACGCCGAATTTTATTATCGCCGAATTTTTTACTCTGAAATATAAAATTATTTAAAGAAATACGAAAAGCGTCATAACCCCTGGATTCCCAAACCCCGACATTTATGAAACCCGAAAACCAATTCGGTGATTTTTAATTTCGGGGTTCGGAAAACGCGACATCGTTTTTTCGCGATATCGCATTTTATAAACCCCGAAACCCGATTCGGGGTTTGGAAAATTCGGGGTTCGATAAAGGACCCTCAAATTTAATTGCTAGAGTTCGGAAATTTTCTGAATAATACGGAAAATTGTTTTCGAAAAATCGGAAATATTTTTCCGACAATGTCGGAATTATTTACCGAAGATTGGGAAATTTCTTATGGAAAAATTAAATTTTTTTCAGAGTCGGAAATGTTCCGAATAGAACGGAAAAATTTCTTCTAAAAATTCGGAAAATTTTTCCGAAAGCTTCCAATTTTTTTTTTAGAAAAGGGAATGTTGAAAATAAGTAATTATGTAAAAAAAATTAAAATTAGTCGCCGTCTTTAATCAGACATATGGACTGACAAGCATACAATGAAAATGTAGAACGATGACCAAAGGCCGACTGAGAAGAAAAAAAAAAAAAAGAAAGAAAATGAGTCCACCGTTAAAACAATGAAAAAAAAAAACCAGGTTAGAAATAACAAGAAAAGAAAGAAGAAAAAAAAAATGCCGAAAGGAAATAAAAGTGCATCCCGACGGAAAACTGGGTCAAGACCGATCTTTTTTTTTATTTCTTAAAAGTTTTCCACCACAGGAGAGTTTTCCCAGCTTGATTTTACGACTAAAAGTGCAGTTTTCAAAAGATTTATGTATATTTTTTTTTCACGGGATCCGCCTTATGAAGATTGCGTAAGGTACGAGAGAGAAAAAAAAAAAATGGGTGCCCTCAATTCCATGGGCGTAGGAATGCAAGGGCAGCAAAAGGGCATTTTTCCGTCGCTTTCTTCATCCATCCGAAAAAAAAAATCTTCGCTGTCCGAAAAAAAATATCCCTTTAGGCTGTAGGCCGAGGTTAAGGTTAAGGTTAAGGCAAACGGGTGTGGTCAGTAATTTATTTTATCGCGAATTTTCAATCTTTCGAATCAGCAAATTGAAAAACCATTTTTTTTTTTTACATCATGCAGGAAAAGGGAAACAAAAAAAAAAAATTAATAAAATGAACTTCGGCGATGCAGAAAAATGAATGAGGCAATAAGTCTTTCAAACTATTCCAAGGCTGGTTTGCGAATCTGAATGTCATTTAAAAATAGGCTCTTTGGCCTCATTTTTAGGATCTACGGTAGCCTCATGTCCTACTCCTTCAACATACCTGACGTTATTTCTTCTTTTAACGATTTGACAGCTTTCGACGCTTTATAAAAAAAAAAAATTATTGTTAAAAGTGTGGATATTTGACATGACTTATGTTATACACCTTGCGTTGGAGTCAGTCACCGTATCGGCCAAATACCTGTTGACAATCACTTCCAGGTACCATTGGTTTCACGCGCCATGACGAACATTATACTTTTTTCTTATCGCTTATTTATATCCCGTTTTTTTTATCTCGTTTCTTATGAGTTTTTTTTTTTTTTTTTTAAAGTTTTCTGATAAAATCCTGGTGATAAATTCTTCCGTATTTCGTTTTTGAAATGCAGAATCGCTCGGTGACATTTTTTTTTTTTTTTTTTTTTTTATGGAGGAAAAAAATCGAAGTGCAACCTGAGTCTAGATTATTAATCATAATCAAAAAGATGTGCCAAGTTTCAAGGTCGTACATCAAAAAGTGGACAAATGATTAAAAATGAATTCAGGTTAAATAATAATAATTTTGCTGTTCACTGTTTGCCTTTGAAATTATTGCGTTTATTTTTGATTGTCATTGGGATTTTTTTGGTCGCCTGGCGGGTCGAAAATCAAAAATTTTGGATTTTTAAAATGCCTCATAGCGCAACGGCTGTGATTTATCATTTGTAAAAATATTTTCTTTTTCGAAATTTTTTTTTAAACGGCATCTTGAGGGTCAAAGTTTTGGAAAACGGATGAAAATATTTTTTACATTTTTACGCCCAATTTGGCCTGTATCTCAAGAACAGAAGAAGCTAGGCGCAAACCGATTTTATTTTAGAAATTTAAGTTTAAAATCCGATAGGAAACTGCATTTTTTTCACAAAAATGTAAAAGTCGAATTTTCATCCCTTATGGAGTTTTCCAATACTTTGGCCCTCTTGCGCACCCTCAAGATGACGTTTAAAAAAAATTTCAAAAAGGAAAATAATTTTTCAAATGATAAACTGCAGCCATTCCGCTATCAGGTATTTTGAAAATCCAAAATTTTTGATTTTCGAACTCGCCCTAATGTTCAGCTTATGGAAAAAAATATTTTAAAGGAAATTTTGCAAAAATCACTGAAAACTAATAGCTGAAGTATAAAATGCAGTAAAATGTTTAGCTTATGGAAAGAAAAAAATATTTTTAACGAAATCTTACAAAAATCTTAAAAACTAATAGCTGAAGTATAAAATGCAGTAGGTAAAATGTTTAGCTTATGGAAAAAAATATTTTTAATGAAATCTTACAAAAATCGCTAAAAACTATTAGCTGAAGTGTAAAATGCTGTAAAATGTTTAGCTTATGGAAAAAAAAATATTTTTAATGAAATCTTACAAAAATCGCTAAAAACTATTAGCTCATGTATAAAATGCAGTAAAATGTTTAGCTTATGGAAAAACAATATTTTAAAGGAAATCTTGCAAAAATCATTAAAAACTAATAGCTGAAGTATAAAATGCAGTAAAATCAAGATAACAAGTCTCGGAATCAAAATTTATAACTTATGAAATTTTTTTTGTCATATTTCGCTTCTGAAAGTTTGATTTTATCTTAGCTCCATAAGCTAAGTATGGGAGGAAGAAATTTGTCATATGACAAACATGTCAGCTTCACAATTTTTAATTTTGGCCATATCACAATAGTTTGTATTTTATTTATTTACATTAATATCGAAAATATAATTTTAATGCTATTAATTAATGTTGTAATTAAGTAACAATACTCCCATAAGGTAAACATAGGATTTACTTTTTCGCCAAAAATTTATAATTTGATTTTTCCGGTCACTTATGTACAAGTCCGAGTAGAGTTATTGTCGATTGGTCATTAATTTTATAGAAAATCCAGAATGGATACATCCTCCTTCAGGGGTTAAACAAACAAAAGAGAAAAAAAAATTTCTTTAGGCAGATCTGATATCTTAGAGGAAGAAGAGATAAAAGCCTACCGCTTCATACTTCTCAAGTCGTCTCCGGCTTTGACCTGGAATTGACCTGAATTTCGTGTCGGGGAACTTACTTTTCAGTCTAAGAAAAAGACATACATTGTCCAAGATAAAAACGAAAAAAAGTTAATTTTTTTTTTTTTTTTTTTTTTTTTTTTGAGGCTACTTTTACATTCAAGGCATGATCTCTGAATGATTCATGTCAGATGACGAATCCTGAGTCACATTGTTGTTGATTATTTACCATTTACCTCGGTTCGGGTACTTTATTTTTTTCTAATTTATTTTCTGCTCTTTGATGATTGAAAAGATGTGTGTGGAATTTTTTTTTTTTTCTGATCGGAATTTATGGAAAAACGTGAACGAGCCCTGGTGTGTGTGAGTGTACGGGATTTTTTTTTTTTTCAAAAATTTCCAATCTTGTAAAATTTCTCGTTGTTTTCACCTTGGCTTTGACCCTGTCTGGGAGTATTTTTCTCTTTCACTTTCCCTTTTTAGATTTTGAAAATTTCCATTCCTCGGAATAATAACTCATCCCTTCTTTTATCAGTCGATCGATTTTCAAAATCGTTTCGCCGAGATAAGTAAAGTTCGCGTTGAAAAGGATTAAACCCTTTTCAGCCGGTGGTCTTATGTATGTACAAATACCGAAATTTAGTTATTCTCATTTTGAAATAGAAAAAGGGAATTTTAGCGTTTTACTAATGTTAAGGGTTCGGTTTGTAGGTTTTCAGATTTTTAGTCCGTAATGAGTCGTAAAATAGCTTAATTAAGGTATACCTTGGGTAGGGAAGAGAGAGAGGGAGAGAGAGAGACAAATGTGCCAGATTGAGTGGAAGTATTTTTTTTCTATCCTTGAAGCCAAAAATAAAAAAATAAATAAATAAATAAAATAAAATAAAATAAAATGGGGACCAAAATCGAAAATAAAGTCAAACTTGAACAATTTCGAGTCTAAAAGATAACCTTTTCTTGCCTAAATTCCCAGTATTTGTTTGCAATATGCCCAAACCTGCCCGCACTTGTTCAGACTTGTCCGGACTTGTTTGGAATTCTTCGCCTTGTTGCGATCTTTAAAAAAAAATTGGCTAACGCCAGACAAATTCCAGAAAAAAAATTCTTTTATTTAAATATTTAACCGTGTGAAGGGGCTTAAGCTTAATGTTAATAGAAAAAAGTTCTTTGTATCATGCGCAATCCTGTCCGGACTTGTTCAGACTTGTCCGGACTTGTTGGAAATTTGTCACCTTGATCACTAAAAAAAGTGGCTGACGCCAGATTTAGTCCAGAAAAAAAAATTCCTTTATTTAAATATTTGATAGTGTGAAGGGGGCTGAAGCTTAATGTTAATAAAAAAAATTCTTTGTATTATGCGGAATCCTGCCTGGGCTTGTTTGGAATTCTTCGCCTTGTTGGCGAAGTTGGCGATCTTTAAAAAAGAAATGGCTAACGCCAGACATGTTAATAAAAAATTATTTTGTATTATGCGCAATCCTGCCCGGGCTTGTTTAGACATGCCCAGACACTTCCGAACTTGTTTGAAACTCTTCGCCTTGTTGCGATCACTAAAATAAAATAGCTAACGCCAGATTAATTCCAGGAAAAAAAATGCCTTTATTTAAATATTTGATTGTGGGAAAGGGGCTTAAGCCTAATGTTAATTAAAACAATTCGTTGTATTATGCGCAATCCTGCCCGGACTTGTTTGAAATTCTTCGCTTTGTTACGATCACTGAAAAAAAATGGCCAACGCCAAATTAATTCCAGAAAATCAATTCCTTTATTCAAATATTTGATCGTGTGAAGGGGCTTAAGCTTAATGTTAACAAAAAAAAAAAAAAAAAAAAATTCTTTGTATTATGCGCAAACCTGCCCGGACTTGTTCGGAATTTAATTCTTCGCTTTGTTGCGATGACGCCAGACAAATTCCAGAAAAAAATTATTTTGTTTAAATATTTGATCGTATGAAGGGGCTTAAGCTTAATGTTAATAAAAAAATATTCTTTTGTATTATACGCAATCCTGCCCGGACTTGTTCATACTTGCCGGGACTTGTTTGAAATTCTTCGCCTTTTTGGAATCACTAAAAAAAATGGCTAACGCCAAATTAATTCCAGAAAAAAAAATGCCTTTATAGTTGATCGTGTGAAGGGGCCTTAATTTTAATAAAAAAAAAATCTCACAATTAATTTTTTTTTCGAACAAGTAGTGACACAAAAAAAAAAGTTTTAAAAAAAAGAATGTGTTTTTACATTACCACAAGTGTTTATGTGTTTTTCAATGCGGATAAATCCGTACCGGATACATGAAAACGGATAAAATGGGATAATTACCCGGGAGATTTCTGGGGATGTCCCCCTGATTGAAATGATTATGGTCGGGCCTGGATACTACGATGGAAAAAATCCGTTACTTAAAGGAACGCTCACAAGGTATTTTTTTTTTTTTTTTAATTTTTTCATTTATATTCCGCGAAAGTCTAGCCGCGATTCGATTAAAAATGCAAAAAAACTGCATTGTGCTATTAAATTGTTGCAAATTATATGCAAAAAAAAAAGTGCAGCTCGCATTGTTAATAAGAACGTGAACTTAAAAGAAAATAACATGACAGAGCCGTCAATTAACGGCCAGGAGACAATTAATCGTAAGATGGCGGAGATACGTTTCAATGACGGCCGTAATCCAAATCGTTATTTTAACAATGAATTCTCTTACAAGGCGGTGAAAGTTGGTTTTTTTTTTAAATTTTATTTAAATTTTGCTTTGGCGTTTGGTAAAGATGAGCGGAATCGCAGACCGTTCTTATATAAGTTTGGCGATAAGCGTGGCGAATTTTTTTTTTTTCGAATTTTTGCTAAAAATTTTTATTATTATTTATTTTTATATAATGTTTTGAGGATTTATTTTGTTTTCTCTGTAATGTAGGTTCAAGGTCGAGGGACAAGTCCTAATTTCGTGTTCCCAATTACAGGGATAACGGTTATGTTATTTGATCGTGGCTCGTGGACGATAAGAGAATTTGTCTAATTTTTTTTTTTGATTGACCTTTGGCGTAACCGGTGATATAATGTACAAGTTCATTAATATGTGCTAACGCATCTTCCTAAATATCTGTTTAAACAATTTAAAACGACGTGCTAAATAAATTATGAAAATTTTTAATATTTCTCGATTTTTTTAAAATGGAAAAACACATACGATTTAAAGTATTAACTGTCTAATTTGGCCCAGTATTTTTTTTATTCCGGTTGCCCTTTCGCTTTTTTTTTTCTTTTTTTTTCTCTCTGCGTAGGAAAATGGAAGGCGGGCTTAGTTTAATTAATTAATTAATTAATTAGCATTTCTTAGAAATTCAGTATTAATTAACGTTAGCAGTAGATGGGTAAACAACTCGCGTCTTGCTTTTTCTAGGAAAAGGCATATGATCTTTTTTGCTCCTTATCTTTTAGGAAATCGGAGATAAGTTTTGAACTTTCCGCAAGAAAAGAGATGCATAGATTATATAAAAGTCATGTATAAATTATAACAAAAAATTGGACATTTATAAAAAATGCATAAATTATGTATAAAGAAATTAACTGTTTTTTTTTACCGAAAATGTTTTTTGTTCATCTTCAAATTTAATTATGCAAAATGGGACAAAAAGTTAAATAAGCATAATATTTGCGAATGGTTTATGATTTAAAAAATCATATGCATAAAATATGTATAAAAATTATGTATATGTAAATTTTTATGCTTAAAAATTTTTTCATAAATTTTTGTAAAATTTTGGTGCTTAAAAACTGAGCTTCAACTTTATAAAAATTATAAATGCCCAAATTTTTGTATAAATGATACAAATACAATACATTTTTTATATAAATTTTTTGCGTTTATTTTGCAAAAATTGTATACACTTTTTGCATCACTTTTTCGTAGAGATTCATTACCAAAATGCCACCTTCAAAAATCCCCAAAGTTTTTTGGAAGGTAGTGGTCGATGATAATGGTGAGCATTCGACTCGATTAATCAATTTTTTGATTTTTCAATTTTTCGAAAAATCAATTTTTTTTTTTTGATTTTTCAAAAAATCAATTTTTTTTTAATTTTTTACCTATAAAAATTAAAAATTGATTAATCAAATCAAAATTTTCGAAAAAATTGAACACCGGTATTTAAAAAGTGGGAATTTTATTTAAATTTCTCCTCCATTAAATTAAAAATTTAATTATTAATAAATAAATTGATTTTTCAATTTTTTGCGCATATCGATTTATCGATTTTTTTTTGTTAAAAATTGCCCACCCCTCGATAATAGCAAAGCAACCCGCAGGAGCCCCGTAGCCGCCCTAAAACAAAAAAGAAATGTTTAATAACCTTTTAATCGAATTTATTTTAAACATAAAGTCTTTTCCAAATTTAAAATGGTTATATTCTTAACCCACCGGAATAGACTTTTAACCCCTTTGATATATCGTCAAGTTCTTTTCTAAAACTCATTAATTCTGTGACTTGACACATAATCCAAAAGTGTTAAAAACGAAATTTAAAAGCATCCGTGAGAAACGATATTTTAAATATATCAACTTGAATGAATGTTTATTCGCCTATTTTTATTATTGTTATTTTTATGTATATCCATTTAATTAAAAAGAATTAATTATGGTTTCATTTACCCTTTAATTAAAAGTAATACTTTTTCTTTCTTTTTTCTTGTTTTATTTTTTTCGGTTGTATTATCTTCTCCTATTGCGATAAACGTTAATGAAAAACCCGCTTTGCAATTAACTTATTATTCGGTAAAAGGAGGGGCGGGTGGGAAGAAAGGAGCGGAATGAATTTTTTTTTTATCTTGATTTTGGAGTTAACCAGTTTTAGCCGAATATTTTTAAGCGTTTCTGAAGTAATATTGCCGGGCCGTTCATAAATTACGTTGGCATTATTTCGGCCATTTTTGACCCCTTTTCCTTCCTTGTAAGCAAAGATTTGCATTTCGGGACCCCCCCCCCCCCCTTAAACTTTTTTAGAAAATAAACATTCGAAAAAATCAAAATTCTTCGAAACTTAAATTTTGCAAGGAAAAGGTTTGGGTAACTCATCTGACTGCAAAATCACTTTAAAAAGAAAATTTTATTTTAAAAAGAATTGGAATTTTCTAATTTAAATTTTACTGGCTTCAAACTCCGTAAGCTAAACATGAAAGAAAAAATTTCAAGAAAAAAATGAAAATCAAATTTTCGGCCTAAATTCAAAACCTAAATTTTGTGGCCACACAGAGCCAAAGTTACAACTAAAGAATAATTCTTGATCACAAATTGTTCTTAAAAATAGTACCGTATCCCTAGGGATACAACCGCGCCCATCAGGAACAATTTTTCCGGTACCCGACAGGATACATCCCCCGCGGAAGAAATTAATCGAGGCTTAAAGTTCGAAACGTCCCGGTCGTGCCGAATATACCGTCGTCGTTTTTTTTCAAAGCCGTTGGACGTTTGCTTTCGTCTGATTTCATGTTTTCGTCCCGAAGGAACCAATCTCTATTTTTGACAAGTCGTTGGTGCCAGTAATCTGGAAAAGAAAAAAAGGGGGGAATTGAGGGATAAAAAGTTATAGTTAAACCTGAAATTGTATTACCGTTTATTTCTTGAAGGGTTGCGTCCATCGTCCCGCCTAATTCTTTAGGCAAACAGTCTTCTGGGATTTCTTCGAATAATTGACTTAAATTTCCTGGTTTATGAACTCGGACCTTAAAGAAAAAAATAAAATAAAATATAAGAGACGTAATCCATTTTTTTTTCTCCCTTTTTTTTCGGTTTAGACTTGAATGATTTTCATAATGTAATATTTAACGAGACCATGACGACCCAGTTTTTCTTAAGCTTTCATTTCCAATTAATTGTCATTTGCGTATGGGTACAGAGGACAATCATTTTTCATGTTAATTATCTTTTTAATGATTTTTTTTTGCCGAGGAAAGGAAGTAGGACGTCGTGGAAAAACATTGTTTCCTGCAGTTGAGAAACAAGTGTTTGTTTGGCTTGTGATTTAATAGGCCATTTTTAAGCTGGTGTTGTAGTCAGGGGCAAAGGAGAGCGAGTGATTTACCCGAAAGCTTTTTTTCCATTGGGCTTATATGGGGAAAGTCGCTATTAAGTTGACGCAGGAGTGATTTAATTTTTTGAACACCCTATACTTCGAAAAACGCTAATATTAACGTTTTGGAGCCGAGCAACAAATTTTATCAATCTTATGCACTTTCACGAAAAATTCCATACCTGACCATACAGTACTTTTTTGGGATCCCTTGATCCAGGATAAATTCCCGGGAATTTATAGTAGATAAGGTTTCATATATTTTTTTTCTCGAAAACTCACTCTTTGTCTCACTTTTTCCGTCATCAAAGTCCCAAGGAACGCGATCACGTGACTTAAAATGGCCGGAGCGTTTATGAAATGAACCGCGTTGATTCTCACCAAAGTCGCGTTCTGAAAAAAAAAAATAATATATATTATGAGGTCAGAGTAATCTTGACATTGCGATATTAGTGTTATTGTAAAACGATACGCCGATTCAAGGAGGCTTCTGATGTCGATAATTTAACGTGTTTATAACCGTCAATTGTCATTTGATAGCCGTCCATTATTTTCTTCGGTAACCCGCACACGTCAAATGTGTAAATATTCATTTTCGAGAGATGTTTTCTCATTATTTATTCTGTACGTTCCCTTCTTCATTTTTTATTTTTTTATTTTTTTATAATGGAGATTATATACTTACGAATATGGCATATGCAGACTTTGATAATAATACAAGGTTGTATCGACTCCAGTGAGCCAAAGTGGACAGACGTAGATCTAGGATGAATATGTTTCCTGCTACTGCTGGGTCCCTCATCATCATGTCCAACAACATTGTTGCCCTCCGGAAGCATTGGGTCGGATTATAGGCAGAGGGCTCGGGTACTGCATGGCCGTAATAATGAATCCTAAATCCTTTGGGGGTTAGTTTGGGGAAATGAAGAGCGTACCTGTGGATTGCACAACAAACTTAAAATTCATGAACATTGCTTTAAAAATTTTTTTGTTATTTTTATTGACTTTTTAGATTTGTTAATTTTTTTTAGCTAAAAAAATGAGGGTGTTTTAATAGCCAAATAATGATATTTTCACCGGAGAGCAAAAATCTTAAACTTCCGATTTTTTTCGACGCTCCCTGAACTTGATAGGCAAAGAAAAAGAAAAAGAAAATAAAGAATTAAGTGACAGTTGTATTTGGCTCTTATTTAAAAGACAGGTTCAAATATTGAAAAACTGACTTCAATTTTGAATTCTACAGAAAATTCCCTATAAGAAATGGTCTCTTTTTCACCAAAATACGGATTTTGAAATCCAAAATATTTGAATTTCGAGCCAAATTTCCTTGACTTTCCGTTACCATAGCAACTGTTTTCATGATTGTGAGTTGTCATAGCAACAGTCGTCAAAGCCACGAGTTACCATAGCGACGGTGCACGTGACAGGCGATCGCCATGGTAACGTAATCCAAGGTCGTCAATCGCCATAGGAACGGTTGTTAGGACCTTGAACCGTCTTAGTAACAACGTTTATAAGGGATTTTTATTCTTATTTTTAAAATTACGTAAACTTACGTTGCTTTTACGTCTTGTTGAAATTCTGGATCTGTCGGATCTCTATTTTTATACAATTCCGGAACAGTACTTTTGACTTGAAAAAATGTATCCAGCGTTTTTTTTACTTTTTCAATCCTATTCTTCGAATAAAACAACATCGTTTCTAAGTATTTTCTAGTTTCTTCATCATCTAAAAAGTTAATTGAATTTAAAATAGGGAATCATTAAATTAATTAAAAATTAATTTTTAATTTAAAATTGTGCCCGCTCAGAGGACCATCAAAGCAGTTTGCTATGGAAAAACAAGGTTTAGCGGCCATTTCGAATTTTTCAGATTCGACGTTTTGTCTCTGAATTACAGTATTAATTAATTTTCACAAAAATTACCTGTCAAATTTGGCAAGTGCGGCTGCAAATTTACCCATTCGAATATTTCCCTCACGTCCTTTTTGGTTTGATCCGGCGTCATTCCCAAATCCGATTTTAATCGCTCTATGACATCTTCGTCCAAGAATTCCACTAATTTTTCCATTTTATCCGATTTCTTGAACAAAAAAAAAAAAAAAAACTATTTTCCTTAAACGCACAAAAGTTGATTAAAGTTTCTGCCAAACTAAAAATTAAAATATCTTGGCGGATATCATTGCTTGATAACATTTAATTAAAATCATTTAGAGGATTAAATCACTGGAAACGGTCGTAATTCCTTTATTGTTTTTTTTTTTTAAGACGTTGACTAGCAATGTGACTTTAAGACTTTATTTCAGAAGTAAATATTCCATTTTAATACCGAAAAATGTCTCGTCCCGTGAGAAGAAAAAAAAAACGAAATAAAAATTTTTGAGGTCGTTGAAAATCTATCAAATTTATGTATGAGCACGAACTGTAACTTTATGTCGTTCTTGAATTATTACACCTGAAGGTCGAGAAAATGGTTGACAGTTTGCCCTAAAAAAAGAAAAAAAAAATTCTTGGAATTAGGGAATTTTTAAAAATACGGTTGGCCTCATTGACGTTTTTAAGAAAATTTTACATGACTTAATTTTTTGATTTTTTCATCTTTTTTTTTTTTTAACCCTTTTTACTCGTTTGTTAAACTGAACACACCGAGATGGTTATCGCTGTTGTTGAGTTAAAATGCCTTTTGAATGGGTATTAATCTCGCTTGAATGGCATGGAAGAACACATGTTGAAAATTTAATGAAGTCGCGTGGCGCATGTATGATGCACATTTCAATTTTCACGTTTTGTGGAAACGGTCGATTTGACAGGTTTTTTTTTTTTTAATTCGAGACATAAATTTTTGATTAAAAAATATGTGGAAAATATATTCGGACTTGCGGATTCAGTTATTCACTCTTTTTTTTTTTTTAAACTTGGTTTTGGATCGAATGCGTCAAAACTTTAAGTTTGAAAAAAATCGAAATGGACGCTATTTAGCGATTTTTTCCTAAGAAACGATCACGTGACAACTTTCAAATTCTAGGTTTTGGTTCTGAGGTACAGAAATCTCTTACTCTCAAAGTTTTTGAAAAGGGAAAACTGGTTTTAATAATTTTTTTAGGCGCGGGGGTAGCGAAAGGATAGAGCACCTGGGCGCAGACGGGGGAGATCGGTGGTTCGAATCCACATTCGGTTACTTCTCCTGTGTAATTTTTCAACTGATTTTTCTTCCCTTTGCTGTACTGCGCTTAGCATTGTGAAAAATTGTAAATTTTTTCTTTTACAAAAAAAAAAAAAAAAAAAAAAAATTGTTTAGAAAAATATTTAACTTTGTGAAATTAAATTTTCGTAAAAATTCATTTTCCTTTGCTCGTTTTTCGTTTTCCAAAGATGGAAAAAACAATGTTTAAAGTAAAGCACGTTGCTAATTACATAAAAACGTCAATAAACACTGCCTCTAGCCTAAATAAAGCACCGGAGAATTAACATTTGACATGCATCCGGCTATTGTGATTCACTTAAAAACATTTACTTATATCGCAAGTTTTTTTTTTTTTTAAAAAAAGTTTCACTTTTATAGCAGAAAAAAAAATTTGTAATACTTACTCCCGGTATCAGTTTACACTGATGCTTGAGCGGTTATGATCCTGCAAAACTTTAAACCGGCAAAATCAAGGTTGCGCGTATTGGAAGAATCCACGAAAAATTTATTGGATAATTAATGGAGGAGATAACCGAAGGACGACCGGTCTTCTTAAATTTTTGTCGCTAAACAATTTTTTTTTTTTTTTTTGCAATTTATGGTCGACGACTGTACTAAAATAAAAATGAATAAAATGACGTAGTTTTGAAATAATAAAAAAGGCGGATTTGTCTTCGAATTTTTCGACAGCTGTCGACCCAGGCAGCGATGATCTTGACCCGAGGAAAAGCAATTGTTTTCCATATTTTTCCTCCCCTGAAAAGCACGGTAAATTTTCGGAGAATATTTTAAAGCGAGAGCTGCTTTGGGCCAGAAGGTGTGACTGTAACCGGTTTTTTGTGGGGGGGTTTGGTGAGTGATTTGCAATTTCCAAGTCCAATTCACTGAGAAAATTTTAAGATTTTGAATTTGAAAATTTTTGAATTTTAAGAGGAATTTTTCTTTTTTTTTTTTTTGGTAATATTTGTCGCAAATTTCTACCTTGAAAATTCCATAAGCTAAGCATTGAAAAAAAAAAGCTCTCATGAGTAAGGAACATGTTTTTGAGATTATTTTTATTTTTTGAATGGGGAAAAGGTGCTGATTTCTCTCCTTCATTTTTTCTATTCATTTACAAAATTATTATTACATTAGAAAATATTTTATGAAGTGCTTTCAAGGTCGTATCAAAGGCGTTAGAATTCAATTTTTTTTTCTTTTTTTGACAGTCGTAAGGATCTGTTAATCTATCACCAACGTCCTAAATGTACCCTCGGAACCGAACATATCATTTCCCTTCATCTCAGGAGGTCGTTTACTTTCATCGGATTTTAATTTCTCGTTGGCTAGGAACCATTCCCTTTGGCTGAGAAGCTGTTTGTTAGTTTGATCTTTAAAAAAAAAAAAGGAGAAAATGATTAGCAAGATTTTTTTTTTAGTTCTTTTTGTTCCTTTGCCTATGAGATCATAATTAAAAATCGACTTACCGTTTAATTCATGGAAAGAAACGTCTAACGTGCCGCCTATCTCCTTAGGGAGCATGTCCAAAGGGACGTCCTGTATTAATTCCTCGATGTTTTCACGAGAATGTAATTTTATCTGAAATTGAAAAGAAAAGTGCTGAGATTATAATTGGATGGGAATGCACTGATGCTGAGTGTGTGAATGTGTCGGTTGCACTCGTAATTAAGTTAAACGTCTGGCATGAGACCAACTGGGCTGACTCATATACAAACCGTCCTAACCATATTTCTATACAAGTTTTACATACTTGAAAAACTGTTTTCCGTTATTCCCGTTTCCCTTCCTGTCCCTTTCCCCCTCCCCTCCCCCCCCTGCTTTCGGTGAGAGATACTTTTCGTTTTCGGAACAAACTTCCCCCCCGAAGTTATTTTACTATATACTGTCGTTATAAATGATGCTGACGTTTTAGTAATGTTGTGTATCGTTTTAAAAAGCACTCACCCTGCTTTTAATCTTGTCGGTTATGAACGGCATCGAAAGAATATGGTTGACGTAATTCGGAGTCGGCATGAAATGCACGGATTTTATTCTCGTGGGGTAGGCGTTCTGTAATTAAACATGACAAGAATCAGAAGTTGGGGTGCCGTATTAAAACAAATGATTAAAATATTCATGTTTTAAGATAGGGTTTAAGACCATTCAAAATATGTTTTAAATCTTTAATTGACAGAGGAATACAAATACAGATGCAAAAAAAAAAAAAAAAAAAAAAAATGGTGTTTGTAATATTTTAATCGAGATCAAAGCATTTTAAACTTTAAAATGTTTGAATTACGGTTAAAATTTTTTTTAATGTTTTCGCCCGTGTTTTAAACATTTTTAGTCATGTTTTAAATGCTTTTTGATGCTCTTTAAACAGCTATAGCCATGTTATAGAGATTTTTAATGATGTTTTGAACAAATGGTCATGTTTAAAACGTTTTAAACACTTTAAAACAAGGCCCAGAATGTTTTTAACATGATCAAAAATTTTTAAAAAATTTTAAACACGATGAAAATATTTAAAACATGGCCCAGAATGTTTTTAACATGGTCAAAAATGTTTAAAATACTCTGGGCTATGTTTTAATTTTTTCTTAGTGTTTTAAATGTTGGCCCTGTTTTTAACAGTTTTAATCCTGTTTCAAATCATTTTAGCCCCATCAAAATGTTTGGAGCATTTTCAGCTTCGTATTTAATGTTTGCAGCCATGTTTAGACTTTTAATTATTAATCACATTTTAAGCATTTTTGACGTTGTGAGAGTTTTATTGTGTTTTAAAAAAATTAGTCACCTTTTGGACTATTCCGGCTACCTTTTAAATCTTCAAAACCGTCTTAACACAATCATTTTTTAGGATTGAACAAGATTAAAACGATTCTGTTTTAGGTTTGAACAGAATTAAACAATTCTACTTTAGGATTAAATTGGATTAAAATAATCTCGTTCCACGTTTGAACAGGATTTAAAAAAATCCTGTTTTAGATGTGTTTGAATATTTTTGGCCGTGTTTTAAATGCTTTCTTCTGCTCTTAAAACGGCTATAGCCATTTTATACAGATTTTTAATAATTTTTTAAACATTCTGGGTTATGTTTAAAACGTTTTAAACACTTTAAAACAAGTCCAATCATTTAAAACATGATGAAAATGTTTATAACATGGCCCAGAATGTTTTTAACATTATCAGAAATGTTTGAAATACTCTGGGCTATGTTTTAAATTTTTCTTATAGTGTTTTAAATGTTGGACCTATTTTAGCTCAACCTGTTTTAATCATCTCCGGCCATTTTTTATCCTTTCTTTTCTGGAGTTATTAATGTTTAAAACAGTTTAAAAGCGACTAAAACGGTAACTAGAGTGTTTAAAACCAGTTTAAGACGATTTTATCTTTTTACTCATGTTCAGTCATATTTTGATCACTCTTAACATGTTTTAAACATTTTCACCATATTTCATATTTTTACGGTCATGTTTAAAATTTTTGGGAATATTTTGAATATTTTAGGATTTTTGAAACAATTGTAGTCATGTTTTGAACTTTTTCTGCTGTTTTAAAAGTCGGAAACCATGTTTAAAACACTTGGCATGAACGAATTTTTTAAACGACGTACACATTTATGTTATGCTGTCTATAACATGGTGACAGCCTGTTTTAAGCATTTTAAATGTATTTTTAACAAATTTTAAACTTAGTGAAAGATGAATTACTATTTAAACATGTTTTAAACATATTAAAGCTTGAATTACTTTTTAAAAATGATTTAAACATATTAAAGCTTGAATGACTTTTTAAGCATGTTTTAAACATATCGAAACATCGATTACTATTTAAACATGTTTTAAACATGTTGAAACATGAATTACAGTTTAAGCATACTTTAAACATATTGGAACATGGTTTACTGTTAAAACGTGTTTTAAACATATTGAAACATGGATTACTATTTTAACATGTTTTAAACATATTGAAACATGAATTACAGTTTAAACGTATTTTAAACATATTGGAAAGTGGTTTACTGTTTAAACCTGTTTTAAACATTTTTAGTGTGAAATATGTTAAACATTCCGTTTTTTTTTCTGCTTCTGCATCCAGTCAGATTTTTCGTTTTAGATTCATTAAGAGAGTTCAAAATTTTGAAAATCTTGTGGTCAACTTACCAGTGCAGCCGTTAGAAATCGGGAAAGAGTAACAAAATTGTATCGGGCATAATGAGCCAAACTTGAATATTTTAAATAAAATATTAAAATGTCCCCTGCGGATAGGTCGTCTCTCATTTTTAAATCCAAAATCATAAGCATTCGACGTAACATGTCGCTCGGATGGAATACAGACGGATCCGGCACTGCATGACAGAAAAAATAAACCCGGTACCCTTTTGAGGTTAGTTTCGGCAGAGAGAATAAATAGCTGCAAAAGAGTAATTTATAATATCTTCAATAGACTGCGCTGTCTTAGAATTTTCGAGAAAAAAAATTGCGCCCTAATTTTTGCTTTTATTTTCTTCCTTTTTAAATACTTACAGAACTTTTGCATTATCTTGAATCCCTTTTCCCGCCGGATCCCGATCTCCGTATAATTCCGGCAATTTACTTTTACAAGTAAAATAAAATTCCAAATGCTTCTTCACTTTCTCCACTCGATTTTTCGAATAAAATAAATAATTATAAAGCCATTTGTTGGTTTCTTCGTCATCTGAAAAAAAAATTTAATTTTTTTTTTCTCTCGTTTTTCTTTTTTAGTCTGCGGCTTAAAACAAACTTGAGATTGATTTTATAAACTCTTGCATTTTAATTATTATAACTTTTTCCTTCTTTTTTTTTTATTTTTAATCTCTCGGAAAAGCTGACATTTATTTTATTTAAAAGGTGCTTTTGCGAATAAAAACGTAGGAATTCTCTCTCAAACCATTTTCTTTCTCCGGTTTTTTTTTCTTTAAAAGTCAAAAAGTTTTCTTGGAAATGAGTTTCCCGAGAAAACATTTCAGGGAAAACAATTACTTTTTGCAAAGTTGCAATCGATGTAAGAGCAGATTTAAATCGTGCGATTAATTTTTTTTTTTTTTTCTTTAAATGGCGTCAATTTTTTTTTTAATCCCATGGAATATTAATGATATCAGAGTATATATGACCTTTTTTGACTGAAATTGACCTCTCTTAAAACGGGCGTTGCCCCCCTTTCCGAAATTCCTCATATGAGATTGAGACCTCCCACCATTTATATTATTACGGCATAGCTACCTGGTAATGTAGGGAGGTGGGGTTGAAGGTTAACCCAAGTTCGAATTGTAGCCAGATCTTGTTTAACCCTCTCCGGTGACATTTCCAGCTCCTTTTCGATTTTCATGATTAGTCCTTTGTGGGTTTTATCCATTTCCCTGGAAATGAAGCAATCGAAGATTAATTTTTTAAATTACGAAAATGGAAGCAAGCTGCTCGTAATATGCTCATCACTCTGAGCGTTTTAAAACATTTTTTAAATTTTTTTTGGAAAATCCAGAAAATTTTTTAAAAATCGATTAAAACATGCTTAAAACATTTCTTAAAACACCGACCTAGACTCTGATCCAGTAATTTTTTTTTTTTTTTTTTTTTTTTTTGTTTTGTTTTAAATTATTTCTTGATACAATTTTTAAAACGTTGTTTTAAGTTTTTAAAACATGTGAATTCAAATCAGTGAAGAACACTTTTTTAAATTAACGTTTTAATGAATGGTTTTTATTTTCTCTACATATAGCTAGTCATTTTTAAAAAAATGTTTAAATCATTCTGAAGTAAATTTTTTTGTTTCGCTTTTTTTTTTAATTTTTTGAACATCTTTATAGTCTTTTTTTTTTTTTTTTTTAAACTTTTAAAACATTCGAAGCTTAAATTTGAAAGTTTTAAAACATTTTTTAAAACCTATTGATTAATTCACACCGAAATTCAAAACTAATTTAGTGGCGTTGCAATGATCTTTTTTTGAAACATTTTAAAAGCATTTAAAACATTTTAAAATTAACTTTAAAATTAAAGCTCTGGAAATAGAAACTTACTTCAAAAAAAAATTCCCAAAATTTTTTAGCGTTTTAAAAAACGTTTTAAACATAATCGATGTTCTTAAAATGTTTAGGATTTTTGTAATGTTGTTTCGTGAGATCTGGCGTTTTAAAAAATGTTTTCAGACGCTCGGTTTAAATTATGCTTAAAGAATTCGTAAACATTCTTTAAAACATTTTTTAAAACATTCAATCAATTGTAAGACAATTTTTTAATACATTTAAACGATTTCAAACAATTTTTTAAGACATTCAAAAAATGTTTTGAAATATCCCAACCATTTTAAAACAATTTTTAAAACATTCAAATGATTTTAAAACTATTTTTTTTCAGGGATGATTGTTTTAAAACAAATTGGTTTAAAACACGGTGTTTTAAAACGTTTTAAAACATTTGAATAAAAAACACCGATTTAAAACACTAACGTTTTAAAACACTGTTTTAAGCACCGTATTTTATTAAGTGAATAAAATACGTTTTAAAATGCATTTTTAAGAGGCCCGAGCCCGCAATTTGTCGCGCACGACACATTTTATACAATCTATGGATAGATGGATAGACAATATATGGATAGATTGTATGAGTCGCTCATATTCATAATGGTTGCTTAATCGCAGGGATGATTGTTTTAAAACAAATTGGTTTAAAACACGGTGTTTTAAAACGTTTTAAAACAATTGAATAAAAAACACCGTTTTAAAAATTTGAGTAAAAATAGAAACGAATTTAAAACATTTTGAACGTGTTTTAAAACATGTTTTAAAATGTTTTAAAACCAGGCCGAATAAAAGACGTTTTAAAACATAGGAAAATAATATAAACCGTTTTAAACTGTTTTTTATTAAAAAATGTTTTAAACAGCAACCCTGATTTTTTTAAAACATTCAAACGATTTTAAAACTATTTTTTAAAACATGCAATCAATTTTGAAACAATTTCAAACAATTACATTCCAACGATTTCAAACAATTTTATAAAATATTCAAACGATTTTGAAACATTTTTAAAACATTTTTAAAACGTTTTAGAATTTTTTTGTAATTTTTTTAAACATCAGCGAAGATATTTTTTCCGCTGATTCTTCAAACCTCTCTTGCATTTTTTTAAAAAAACACCTTAAAAACCAGAAAAAAAACTTAAAAATTTTTAAAATTCCATTCCATTGTAAAATAAATAGTTCTAAAAACCAGAATGTTTTTCACGTACCTTTATATTTTCCGCTTTTAAAGAACCAGAAACTCCTTGTAAATATTTTTATAAAATTTATTAGACTCTGATCGTTTGGAGCCAAGTTCGAAACTGTCAAAAAAGGGAAGGAAACTTATTTCCCATTGTATAATTTTGTTATGGGAAATGGCGAAAGGACGGCAATCTTCCACGCAAAATTTAACGCTAATCGATCACGTAACAATTTTTACGATACACTTGGGACTTTTTTTTTTCCTGACTCCAGAGTCTCAAGTCGAAGGAGGATTGTTTGCATAAATCATTTTTTTTTTGTTCCGCCAAAAAAAAGAAGCCCTCGCCTGATCTTGTTTTTCTCGCATAAATAAAAAGTAAAACCTTTTTTTTTTTTTTTCGAATTGATTTGGCTGAATTGCAAAAAGGTCGAGATAAAACATGATATTTAAGGATGAAAATAACGGAAGTGAAGCTCGGTTATCAATTATCATTGTAATAATTGTGATGTGGATATGCTTTTAAACAAATTAAAATTAATTTAATCCTTTCATTATAAAATAGGAAGGAGAATTACGGAATGACGTATTTTGTGTCTCGCATTTGAAAACACGCGATCGTTTCTGCTCCGTTTTGTTGTTTTCCTTTGAAAAAAAAAAAAGAAATCAAATCAAATTTATTAAAAGTTTCCCGGGAATTGAGAAATAATAGGAATGGTAAATTAATGTTTCAGGAAAGGAAGAAGAAAAAAAAAAACTTTTTTATTTTGTTCTTGAGTGAGGTATATCCGTTACCTGCTGATTTTTATTTTATTCGATTTTGTTTTGTGTATTTATTTACTTTTTTTTTTCTTCTTCTTTCTATTCCTTCTTGAGTAACTGGAAACTTTTCTTTGTTGCTTTCGTCATTAATTAACATGTTTAACTTTGAATGATAGAGCTTTTTGAATGAGGAAAAAAAAAAAAAAAGATCAAGTCGATTTTGCTTGCCATTTTTCCGCGTTTATTTAAGCGGAATAAAAATTAAATGCATTAATATGATAGACAATCGGGAGAGTCGTAAAAAGTTGAAATTAGGTTTTTTTTTACTGTGGAGTTTCCTTAAGTAGAAAAATGGAATCGTTAATTTTCAACGAATCTATTTGTAGATTTTTATGCTTTTTCTATTTTGATTTGGCTTCGTTTCTTTTGTCTTCCTTGTTCTTTTGATGTCAGTGTTTTCCTTCGGCTCTTTTCCGCCATTCGTTTTTGAATTTTCGTTTTCCCGACTAGCTTTTACATTTTTTTTCTACCGTTTAAGTTTTTAGTTGTTTTTCGTCCTGTTTTTCCGTGGTTCTTTTAATTCCGTTATAGATCGGATCACTAATTATTTCGATTCCTATCATCTTAAGCTTGATATTTTTTCCTGAGTTCCTGTTTTAAATAAAAAACGGGCCCCGAAATTTTCGATTCCGGCTAGTTTTCTTTACTTAAGTGTTACTTTTCTTTCTCATTCTATTTCTTTCTTTTTTAATTAATTAATTAATTAATTTTATTTATTTTTTCTAGTCAGTTTTTGTTTTGATGTAGGACTGCCTCTTAGGGCCCACCATGATGGTTTTTTCGTGTCCGGTTGTCCGGTTAGTGTTTTGGACACCGAACATAAAAAAAAAAAATTTCAAAAATTTTGGATAATGTTTTCAAAAAATTTTTATCAAAAATCCTTGATGACCCTTAAAATTTTTTTAAAATTTTCAGTGAAATTCATAATTAAATTTTTTTTTTAAATAGTGTAAGCTTTTGACTAATTTTAAGAAAAAAGGGGGAATTTTTAGAAGATTCTTTACATTTGGATGATTTTTGATGAAATTTTTTTGAAAAAAGGGGACCATGTTGACTAATATTAGATTTGGAGGATTTAGGGGGATCATTAACATTTCTTGAAACAAACATTTTGATGATTTTTGATCTTTAAAAAAAATTTATTTGAAATTTTATTGAAAAAACATTTTTTTTTAAAACATTTTTTGAATTTTGTTAAAAGTTTTTGGCAAAAATTCTTAAAAGTTGAATTTTTTATTAAAAATTTTGATGTATTGTGAAAAGGTCATCAAAATTTCGTGAAATGAAGATTTTGATGATTTTGGATCAAATTTTATTGAAAAAGGGAGTCACATGGACTAATACCAGGGCTTGGAGGACTTAAAGTCATCATTGACATTTTTTGAAACGAAAATTTCGATGATTTTTGATTATTGAAAATATTTATTTAAAATTTTATTGAAAAAAAATTTTTGAATTTCTTTGAAAACTTTTGGTAAAAATTGTTAAAATTAAAATTTTTGGCAAAAGTTCTTAAAACTGATTTTTTTGTGAAAAAGGACTTTTTTGATAAAATTTAATTGAAAAACGAAGACCACTTGGACTAATATCAGGGATCGGAGGGTTTTGGAGGTCATTAACATTTTTCGAAACGAAAATTTCGATGATTTTTGATTATTGAAAAAAATTATTTATAATTTTATTCATAAAAAGCATTTTTTTTAGAATCATTTTTTGAAACGAACATTTGATAAAATTTTAGATAAATTTTTTCAAGCTTTTGTGATGTTTTTTGATGTTTTGTGATGAAGATTTTAATGTTTTAATCCAAAATGTAAATATCAGAAACATTTTTACTGGAAATTTCAATATAAATTTTATTGAAAATTTTAAATGAGATCATCAAGGATTTTTTATAAAATTTTATTGAAGAAATTTATCTAGTAATTTATCTGGAATTTTTTCATGAAAATTTCTTGGGATATGATTTTTGTCGGTTTTTCCATTCCCAGCTTGGAAATTCGGCCCTAACCAAAAATTCTGGACGTAGTTCTACGTAGAGACATGCCTCTTATCCCCTGACTGTTTTTTTTTCTCTTATGGCTATTTTCGGAACTTTAAGCTCAAGTTGCCACGCTTTCCCGTCGAGTAAAAAATTTAAAAAAGAAAATCGGGTTTATCAGTACCATTTTTGGGGGTAAGCGATTTGAAATTCGAAAATTGGAAAAATAATGGACACCCTAATATTCACCTATTCAAATTCTTTTTCCTTTTTTTTTGGGTGAATCTAATTTGCCTAATAACGGGCTCGTTGCGGGCCCGTTGCGAGCCCGTTAAAAAAGTCTATTTTGCCTAATTAAAAAAAAAAAAAAAAAAAAATACAATTGTCCGCCCGTTCCAAGCCATCTAAAACCATCAATATTTCAAACCAGCACGACCCCAAAATGAAAGCTCTCGTCCTCAACGATCCTTTAAAAAGAAAAAATTCCTAAAAAATCATCCCCCGGGGGCTGAAAAAATTTTTTTTTTAATTTTCCAATACCCGAGTGAGAAACGGCCTACGAGCCTCTGTCGGGACTAAAAAATTTTAACGAGTCCGACCGGAAATTGAGAGCTCTCGTCCTAAACGACCTTTCAGAAAATAAAAATTCCTAAAAAATCATCCCCCGGGGGATGAAAATAATTTTTTTTTAATTTTCCAATACCCGAGTCAGATATGGCCTACGAGCCCATGTTGGGGCTTAAAAATTTTAACGAGTCCCACCGGAAATTGAAAGCTCTCGTCCTAAACGACCCTTAAGAAAGAAAAAATTCCTAAAAAATCATCCCCCGGGGGTTGAAAATAATTTTTTTTTAATTTTCCAATTCCCGAGTCAGAAATGGCCTACGAGCCCATGTTGGGGCTTAAAAATTTTAACGAGTCCGACCGGAAATTGAAAGCTCTCGTCCTAAACGACCCTTAAGAAAGAAAAAATTCCTAAAAAATCATCCCCCGGGGGTTGAAAATAATTTTTCTTTAATTTTCCAATTCCCGAGTCAGAAATGGCCTACGAGCCCATGTTGGGGCTTAAAAATTTTAACGAGTCCGACCGGAAATTGAAAGCTCTCGTCCTAACGACCCTTAAGAAAGAAAAAATTCCTAAAAAATCATCCCCCGGGGGTTGAAAATAATTTTTTTTTAATTTTCCAATTCCCGAGTCAGAAATGGCCTACGAGCCCATGTTGGGGCTTAAAAATTTTAACGAGTCCGACCGGAAATTGAAAGCTCTCGTCCTAAACGACCCTTAAGAAAGAAAAAATTCCTAAAAAGTCATCCCCCGGGGGATGAAAATAATTTTTTTTTAATTTTCCAATACCCGAGTGAGAAACGGCCTACGAGCCTCTGTCGGGACTAAAAAATTTTAACGAGTCCGACCGGAAATTGAAAGCTCTCGTCCTAAACGACCCTTCAGAAAATAAAAATTCCTAAAAAATCATCCCCCGGGGGATGAGAATAATTTTTTTTTAATTTTCCAATACCCGAGTCAGAAATGGCCTACGAGCCCATGTTGTGACTGAAAAATTTTAGCGAGTCCAACAGGAAAATGAAAGCTCTGAACGAAATCACACTTTAAAAAACAATTCAAAAGAAATCATCCGCTTGTTTAGGAAATGATTTTTTTCCCAACGCCTACGAGCCCAACATGGGCTCGTAGGCCATTTCTGACTCGGGTATTGGAAAATTAAAAAAAAATTATTTTCATCCCCCGGGGGATGGTTTTTTAGGAATTTTTTCTTTCTTAAGGGTCGTTTAGGACGAGAGCTTCCAATTTCCGGTCGGACTCGCTAAAATTTTTTAGTCCCGACAGAGGCTCGTAGGCCGTTTCTCACTCGGGTATTGGAAAATTAGAAAAAAAATTTTTTCATCCCCCGGTGGATGATTTTTTAGGAATTTTTTCTTTCTGAAGGGTCGTTTAGGACGAGAGCTTTCAATTTCCTGTCGGACTCGTTAAAATTTTTTATCCCGACAGAGGCTCGTAGGCCGTTTCTCACTCGGGTATTGGAAAATTAAAAAAAAAATTTTTTCAGCCCCCGGGGGATGATTTTTTAGGAATTTTTTCTTTCTGAAGGGTCGTTTAGGACGAGAGCTTTCACTTTCCGGTCGGACTCGTTAAAATTTTTAAGCCCCAACATGGGCTCGTAGGCCATATCTGACTCGGGTATTGGAAAATTAAAGAAAAATTATTTTCATCCCCCGGGGGATGATTTTTTAGGAATTTTTTCTTTCTGAAGGGTCGTTTAGGACGAGAGCTTTCAATTTCCTGTCGGACTCGTTAAAATTTTTTATCCCGACAGAGGCTCGTAGGCCGTTTCTCACTCGGGTATTGGAAAATTAAAAAAAAAAATTTTTTCAGCCCCCGGGGGATGATTTTTTATTAATTTTTTCTTTCTGAAGGGTCGTTTAGGACGAGAGCTTTCACTTTCCGGTCGGACTCGTTAAAATTTTTAAGCCCCAACATGGGCTCGTAGGCCATATCTGACTCGGGTATTGGAAAATTAAAAAAAAATTATTTTCATCCCCCGGGGGATGATTTTTTAGGAATTTTTTCTTTTTAAAGGGTCGTTTAGGACGAGAGCTTTCAATTTCCGGTGGGACTCGTTAAAAGTTTTAAGCTCCAACATGGGCTCGTAGGCAATTTCTGACTCGGGTATTGGAAAATTAAAAAAAAATTATTTTCATCCCCCGGGGGGTGATTTTTTAGGAATTTTTATTTTCTGAAGGGTCGTTTAGGACGAGAGCTTTCAATTTCCGGTCGGACTCGTTAAAATTTTTTAGTCCCGACAGAGGCTCGTAGGCCGTTTCTCACTCGGGTATTGGAAAATTAAAAAAAAAATTTTTTCAGCCCCCGGGGGATGATTTTTTAGGAATTTTTTCTTTTTAAAGGGTCGTTGAGGACGAGAGCTTTCATTTTGGGGTCGTGCTGGTTTGAAATATTGATGGTTTTAGATGGCTTGGAACGGGCGGACAATTGTATTTTTTTTTTTTTTTTTTTAATTAGGCAAAATAGACTTTTTTAACGGGCTCGCAACGGGCCCGCAACGAGCCCGTTATTAGGCAAATTAGATTCACCCTTTTTGCACTTTCCTTCTTTTTTTGTTTTCTCCGATTTTCCCACCTTTAATATTTTTCCGACATTTCCCTCCCCCCGCTTTTCCTTTTTTTTTTTCACTTTTCCTCGTTGCCTATTGTCATCTGTTTATTAATTACATTGTGTACGAATTTTTAAAAAAAATTATAATAAATAAGTCGAATTCAAATGCAAGCACCGAAATCCTTGACACCTCCCCCGGAGCAATAAAAAACTTTTCTCCACAATACCCGATTTTCCCTTGCTCTCATCGCGGTAATCACATTTTGAAAACTAAAATTCCCTCCTTTCGCTGCTTTCTTTAAACGGGCTTTGTTTTAAATCCTTTGATCCATTGATCTTTATAAACGGATGGCTGACGTTTTTCTCCGAAGGCAGACTTATGGAAAAAGGCAAGTCAGTCGGCGGTCCTCGTCTCAACATTCCTTCCCTTACCCTTTTCGTCACAAAAAAAAAAAAATAAAAATTTTAAATTTTATCCGCGATCATCGGAGGGTATATCCCCGGCGGTTCGCCAAAAAAATTATTCGGAAGACGGGGGGGGGGGGGGGGGGGGGGCGGCGCCGGTTTTGAATGTCGATTTCACTCGATATATCAATTTTCACCTTAGGAAACGAAAATAACGAAGGCTTAGTCTGAAATATTGTTTTTAATGGGTTTCTCGGTTGATATGAGATGCGGGAACCGTGAAAGCTCCGCTTAAGATTAAAAGCTTTAAACGTGCTTTTAATAAACAGCTGCCAGGGGAAAATCCGCGAAAATCGAAATCAAAAGCGATAATATTAGGTTTCCGGTTTATTCCGTGTTACAGGGAGGGACAGAAATATTGTTAGCTTTTTCTTTCCCCCCCCCCCCTCTCAATCAGCAGTCAGGTACACGGGAGGTTTGAGGGAAAATTTTTTGGCGGAGCCGGGGGGGGTATTTTGCCAAAATGTAAAATTTTGGATAAAATGAAGTCCAATGCATGGCTTCATGGGCCTACGCCACTGTGAATTCCTTTTTGTTTTTTTAAATGGTTCGTATTACTCATTGACGAATAACTGCTGAGCAAATCGATTTTTTTTTTATCTGTAAAAATTGTGGAAACTAAAGGAGAATTGAAATGCTGTATTCATAAAATTTAATGATTCATCTTTAATATTTTATAAACAAAGATAATAAAGGAATCTGACAAACCATTTAGCTGATAAATGTATATCTTGAATCAAGTGGGACGAAAACCATCAAAATTTCTCGGAAATGGTAAATTCACAGAAAGAGGGTCTCACTTAAAAAAACAAATATTGGGCGATTGCTGATTCAGCTCAAAACTTTTGGGGTGTGAGTTTGGTTTATGACGTCGAATTATAAGACAAGTCTGGGAAAAAAAATCCAGGAGTTTTTTTCAAGGAGGCGCTTGGGGGGACCTGAAATTTTTCTAAAATTCTGTCGAATTTAAAATTACTATTTGAGCCCCTTTGGGAACCGTGAATTTTCCAAACTCCGAAACTTCCTTTTTTTTAAACGGCTTCGAGTTTTCTGAACCCCGAAATTAAAAATCGCCGAATTGGTTTTCGGGTTTCATAAATTTTGGGGTTTGGAAAAACAAAATAATGATTATTCTTTCTGTCTTTTGGAGATTTTCTATTTAATTTTTTATAATTAGGCGATTTTAAATATCGGGGTTTTTTAAATTGGCGGTATTAAAATTTAAATTTTTAATTGGTAAAAAATTTAATTTTTTAAATTGGCAAAAAAGTTTTTGTCACGTGACCACACCTTTGAACATTTCTCATTGGTTTGACGTCATCGGTCTAGTCACGTGATTACTATTTATCTAAGCTCATTGAACCAGGTATGTTCGTTCTTGCGGAATACGACTCAAACCACGTCAAACTGCGTCAAATATATAAGCATACAAAACGAACACACGCAAAACTAGACCGATGACGTCACGACCGTTTTAGCGCGAATTCAAATTCCAAATTTTTTTCTCTCAGTTTTATTGTAGAATTCCTTATCGGTGAATAGAAAAAATTGCAATTATTATTTCCTTAGGCCTCATAGATTGAGAAAAAAAATACAGCTCAAAACGTGTCTGTTGTCTATTATGTATAAAGAACTTACATTTTTTTTTATCCTACAATATGATTGTACATAAATTATGTATAAAAAACTTCAACTTTTTTAACGAAAAATTATATATATAATTTATACATAATAATTTATATATCATTTATATATAAATATAATTAATAATATTATATATATTATAATATTATATATAATTTATATATAAATGATGTATAAATTATATATAAATTATTTATGTCCAAATTTTTCTATAAATTATACAAAATTAATACATTTTTTATATTAATGCATCTTTTATGCATCTCTTTTTTGTACGGATAACTTGTAGGTAGCTAAACTATAAAGTTATTTCCCCCCAAAAAATTTTACATTTAATTTTTCACTGTTGTGGTATTTTTTCGAATTTTCAGCGGAAATCGGCCCGGTTTTCAGCGTTTTGGGAGCGTTCAGGTATTACATAAAAACGGAAGGGGGAAGAGGGGGTGCAAGAAATTCTTACGAATTCTTACATGGAGGGGGGGGGGGGGTGTCCGGAAAATCTTACATTTAAGAATTTTTATTATTATTTATTGTTAAAAAAAATTCAAATTCAATCTAAAAAGTGGACACCCCTCTATTTGCCACTATTATAAAAATAATAAATGTGCTCCCATTTTAGGATTTTTTTTTTTAAATTCTGTAAGACAGTTTTGAAATTGGCGGTAAAGAAAAATAAAAGGGGGGGGGGGGGTCAGCAAACATCTTACGTAAGTTAAAGGGGGGTTAAAGAAATCTTACTAAATCTTACAACAAAGGGGAAGGGGATCGGAAAACCAGAAAAAAAGTCTTACGAAATACTTGAACGCTCCATTTAGAAAATCTGAAAAAAAGGAGGGGGGGCTTATTAGTGTCCCAGAAGAAAAAGGTGTAAAGACTAAAGGCGCGTCAATTTGAAAATTCGAAGGTTGCCACAATTACTGCCTTTTTACAAGAAAAAAAAAACCTTGTTTACTCCCTCATCCATCTAGTAGCTAATAAATGGTATTTTATACACTCCTAATGACATCCTAAAAATTCGGGACTTTGGTAAAATCAAATCCAAATACTCGACCAATTCTGGTTTCTTAATGTGCAGGCATCCGTTGAGAGTTATTTGATAAACCTGAGGGCGGAAACTTGTGTTTTCCGTGAACAAGTTGTAGGACAATTATTTGATTGTGTTGTACAGAACACCCATTTGCGACCCCTCCGGTTCGAGACTCCCCCGCAGTTCTTCCACCGCCACCGCTACTCTACCCCCTTCAACCCCTCCCGATGTTTTCTCTCTCTCCCCTTTCGCCCTTGTTCCCTTTATCCTCCTCCTCCTCCTCTCTCCTTCGCCTTTCTCCGTCGGTGCTTGTGTTCCCTTTTCCTTTTCCACCGTCTGAAAAGCCTCGGAGGTTCCGAGATGTGTTCCGTATCGTTATTAATTTTGTTTGGCATTCAGTTTAAATTTGGATGACTTTCGTAATTTTGGTTTATTAGGTCTCGGGGAAAATCTCTCCGTCGGGTGAGACAAATGAGGCGGGAGGGAATAATCGTTTGATCTTAAATGCGAGAGGGTTTTTTTTTCTTTTTGTTTTAATTTAATTAAAGGTTGTTTGCGTTTTAACTGCAAAAAGGAAGAGGGGGTCCTGGGTGATGCCCTTTCTTTTTGAAGGTAAAATCGATTTGATTGTTTCTGTTTTTTTAATGATTTGTTTTTCTTTTTTCTTTTTTTTAGGTAAGTTACTCTTGCTTCGATCGAGGGGATGGTGTCCTTGAGCCTATTCGAGGGAGTCGTGGAAAGATAAGTAATTGGTCTTTAAAATCGGAATTAAGGGGTCGGGGGAGCTCCCACGTGACATGAAGTTCACTGGAAAAAAGTGAACAAGAAGTGGATTTTGAAATTTAAAATTATTTTGTGGCACCGAAAAGCTGAAGAGAAACCGAATGGAAGGAATCGGGAAAGCCTTGGTGCTGGAGTGGACAAGTCGGGAATTTCTGAAAATATCCCCTTGGTTATGGATGGACTTTGGTTTGAGTTGAGGAATTTAGGAAGAGGAGCCCCAACCGTTTTTTTTGGTTAGGACCTTTTTTGTGGTGTGAGTTATTGGGGGGCAACTTGTCAACTCGATTGTGTGTGGTGGGTGTTGGGGTAGGCAGGGTCGGCCGCATTGGCGGAAGTTTGGCAAAATCACGGTGGTCATGCTCGGCGTCATCGACCTCTAAAATATAAATTTAGTAGTATGTTACTCGAAATAGTATATTACAACACAAGAGCTGCAAAAGAAAAAATTGTCCGTCGAGGCCGATTTTGAGGCCCGAGCCGAAGGCGAGGGCTTTAAAAAGGTCTCGACGGGTAATTCTTTTGCAGTTCTTGTGTTGTAAGCTACTTTTCATCACAAAGCACAGCGCAATAAAGGTTTTTCTAAAACGCACTAGTGCGGAAAAATAAGTTTTCTGCACTGAGTGATGAAAAGGAAATTTCACTCCAAGGATCCAGGACAGCTGGACGCATAATTGTCAATTTTTAGTGGAAAAGAAAAACCGCAGTTTTTAACAAAAAATTGGGAGTTTGGCCAATTTCTGACAACTAACAATCAGGGGGTCCCCAGGTTTGGCCAATTGTTTGGACCGGTCGTGCAAAGATAAGTAATCGTGGTCCCGGTCCCCCCGGGATCTCCTCGGTGGTTAGTAGAAAAAAATTGGGAGTTTGGCCAATTCCTGACATCTAACAACCAAAAATTTGGCCAATTGTTTGGCCCGGTCCCCCGGGGGCTTTTCCCCCGGTTGTTAGTTGTTAGAAATTGGCAAAACTCCCAATTTTTGTTCTGGCTCTTTCGGGGGTATTCTGATTCTTTGATGTCAAAAACCTAGGACCACATTGTTTTAACACCGCAAAAGCTGCAAGTTTTTTTTTTTTTTTTTTTTTTTTGCTTTAAAATTTTAAAATGCCTAAGATCAATGGGGGAGAAAAGGGAAGGGGGTCTTGAGCGACCATTGAGCTTGGTCTAAAAAACCTAAAAATAATTCGGCCCGTAGCCAAAGTCCAATTTGGCTCAGACTCACGGGGGGCCCAGACTGCCGGACCCCTTTAGACCCAGACTCACGCCCCTTTTAGGGATCATACAAGTATTACGTAAGCACTTAATAGGGGAGGGGAGGGGGCTTTTGATGGAATGCTTACGGGGGGAATGATTCCATGTGTTACGTTAAGATTTGAAATTTTAAAAATTTGCTGCATCATTCAGTGTGAAAATGGTCTCATTAGTTCATAATTTCATTTAATGATTTCTTTAAATTCATTTTTGATTTTATTTTATAAAGTAATTTTTGATTTTGTTCATTGAATTTTGATATTATTTTATTGACTCGCTAACTTTTTTAAAAATAAAATTCACTATTCTTTTTTCGACGCTAAATTTTAGTTCAGAAAAAGAAGAAGGAATTGTAATAATAATTTTTTTGAAGATGAAAATAAAGCAACTTCTGTCTTTATAAATACTGGTTTTTTATAAAGTTTTATACATTTTATAGGTCAGAGATTATAAAATATAGACTAAATATGGACTTATAGACGCCCTAGGGAAATGGGGGGCATCCTATAAGGTCTTGTCTAGGCCAGGCCCCCAACTGAAATTGGGATGTAAAATGAAATTGAACTAATTGGCCCCCAAAACGAACGAACCAATACGTAGGGAGATATTCCCATAGTCGTATCCGTTTCGCGAGTAATTCGGCAAATTTATTTCGTCCTTAATTTTTTTTTTATTTGAATATTCCCCCGAACTTGACAGAATTTAAAAAAAAAATAGGACGAAAAGGAGTTCGAGGTCCGTCGTAAAAACATATCACAATTTTTCTATGTCCTTACATCATTTATATTTTACACGGATATAAATGATTATAAAGGGTATTCAACTATGAATATACTAACGTTTTCTCACGTTTTATAAAAAAAACATTGTAACAAGTGCTTCCATCTATTGTAACGAGTTGGAATTACTAATCTCTCTATTGATGATCTTTTATTCATCATTAATCACGACGCATTTAAAAAAGAATTTTTTTTTTCTTCTTTTTCTTTTTCTTTTTCAAAACCTAATTAGTGAGCAGTTAATCACACAAACGTTTTTTTAATTTTTTTATTTTTATTGTTATTAATTTTTCGGTATGGGTTTTTCTGTTTTTTTTGCTGATTTTTTTGAAAAGGAATAACTTTGTTGCTGGTGGTGGAAAATTGAATTTAAATCGTGGATTTTAAAAGTACCACTCGTAAAGTTGGCTTGGGGGCCGTTCAGATATTACGTCAGCGTGTTACTGGGAGGTGGGGGGGGGGGGGGAAGGTGAGGTGGTTTGCTCAAATCTGACTTCGGAATTTTATTATAAATTTTCTTCAAAGGTTTCATCATTTAAAAAAAGAGTCCATCCATCCAAAGATCCAGTCCATTTTTTGTTAGGCTTTCGCAGGACCTAAAAATTTGTTTACAGGGATTATAATTTTTATAATTATAAATTATAATTATATTTTTATAATTTCCTTCAAAGGTTTCATCATTTAAAAAAAAATCCAGTCCCTTTTTTGTTAGGATTAAGCATGGCCCAAGCATTTTTTTCTGGGGATTATAATTTTTATAATTATAATTTATAATTATATTTTTATAATTTCCTTCAAAGGTTTGATCCTTTTCAAAAAAATCCAGTCCATTTTTTGTTAGGATTTCGCAGGACCCAAAAGTTTTTTATGGGGATTAAAATTTTTATAATTATAAATTATATTTATAATTTTATAATTTCCTTCAAAGGTTTCATCATTTTTTTAAAAACTCTTAGTCTACTTCCTGTTAGGCTTTCGCAGGGTCCAAACATTTTTTTATAGGGATTATAATTTTTATAATTATAATTTATAATTATATATTTATAATTTCCTTTAAAGGTTTTATCCTTTTTTAAAAAAACCAGTCTTTTGTTATGCTTTCGCAGGACTTAAAAATGTTTTTATAGGGATTATAATTTTTATAATTATAAATTATAGTTATCTACCTATATAATAAAACCCCTCCGTTTGTCCGCGTTTGTCCGCAGACAAGCTAATTTTAACGAATTCGACAAAAAAATACATAAAGTTTTCGTATTTTTATATACATGAAGTTTTCGTCCACAGACAAAAAATATTTTGACGAATAAAAGGGAAAGTTTTTCTGTCTGTACGCAGGGATTTTTTTTTTTTTTTTGTTTTGTCGTTTGCAAAAAATTTTTCAACTTTCGACATGTGTGTCTGTCTGTAGGCGGTGGTTTTTTTTTTTTTTTTTTGGGGGGGGGGGGATGTTTGTACGCAAGGATAAAGTTTTTGAAAAAAAAAATACTTTACTATTTTCATAAATAAAAATATAAATAAAAATTAAAATCAACTAAAGTAAAAGTCTTGGCCGTCTGTCTGTCTTACGCGGTGTTTTTTTAATAATTAAATTAAAAAAATTTTTTTAAAAAAAATTAAATTTAAAAAATTTTGGTGGTTCGGTCTGTCCGTATGTCTGTCTTATGGTTTTTTTTTTATAAAAAAGCAATAAATCGGTTCGAATTGTCCGTCTGTCTGTCTGTCTTGCGCGGTTTTTTTTTTTTTTTTTTTTTTTTTAAATTTTAATTAAAATAAAATATGTGTCGGTCTGTTCTCTTTGCACAAACTCTTTGCACAAACGTTTGTTTGCGTTTGTCCGCGTTTGTCCGCAGACAAGCTATTTAAGTAAAAAATTTTTAATTTTAATTTTAATTTTTTAAATTGCTAAAGTGATGTTTTAATATTAAAATTTTAACTTTGAAGATTTTAATTTTAGTTTCCTAAAAAATATCGCATTTTTTCCCACAGACAAAGAAAATTAGTGGCATCAGACAAAAAAAAAATTGGCGAAAAAATAGTTTGTTTTATTTGCCTAAAATATTTCGCATTTTTGTCCACAGTCGCATTTTTTGGGCGGAAAAAACTTAAGTATTTAACGTTGTAACGTTTTCCTACATTACTTTAGGCTAGACGCGAAGCGGCCCCGAAGCGGCTAGTATGTTTATAATTTCCTTCATAGTTTCTTCATTTAAAGAAAAATCCAGTCCATTTTTTGTTAGACTTAAGTATGGCCCAAACATTTTTTTATAGGGATTATAATTTTATAATTATAATTTATAATTATACTTTTATAATTTTCTTTATCCTTTTTTTTAAAAAAAACCAGTCCATTTTTTTTTTAACTTTCGCAGGGCTAAAAAATATTTTTATAGGGATTATAATTTTTATAATTATAATTTATAATAATATTTTTATAATTACCTTGAAAGGTTTCATCCTTTTTTTTAAAAAAAATCCAGCCCATTTTTTGTTAAACTTTCGCAAGACCCAAAAATTTTTTTATAGGCATTATAATTTTTATAATTATAATTTGTAATTATAATTTATATATGCTGCTTCTCCATTATGGCTCAAAATTAATTTTCTAGAATTAATTTTCAAAATTTCCGGAAGTACTGTGCTTTAGTTATTCTATGAATTTTCGACCATGGATTAAAAATACAAAAAATGCAATGTAATAAAAATGGCCGACTCCATTTTTAAATCTAGGGTTAGAAATCCATAGAATAACAAAAGCACAGTACTTCCGGAAATTTTGAAAATTAATTCTAGAAAATTAATTTTGAGCCATAATGGAGAAGCGGCAATAATTATATTTTTATAATTATGATTATATCATTTTTATATAGGTATTATCGGCATGAAAAAATAGAGAGTTTTTTTCCAGACATAACAAATACAGAGAAATGTTCCAATCTACAAAAATTCTATCCAAAAAGAAAAAAAAAATTGGGACATTTTTTTGGGGCAGTCTACATGTTTTCTTGTAAAATAAAATAAAACCAATCAAAGAGATCTTTATACTAATGAAATATAGTAATTGAGATAAATGGGAGAAAACCGTCCGCCATCTTGAATTTTATTCTCAGCAAAATTTTTACTTCGTTTTCGAAAAAAAAACTTGAAGTATTCGCCATTTTTCAATTGATTATGTTTATTGCAAAAATATTAATTTTTGAAAACAGCTGCTTTTATGAGAGCCATCACTCGAAAAATGGTTCAGATTTAAAGGGCAGAAAAATAATAAGGCCAAGTTATATTGAAGTCGCTGAAACTGCTTCTCCGTTTCCCATTTTTTTCCCTTTATTTTTAGACTCTCAGAATTATTGTCATAATTATGATTACGGTTATGGTCATCGCCGTCCTTATCATTTCTTATCGCATCACATCGGGTGTCATATCGTTCGTGTGTAGGATCACATCCTCGGCAGCGGCTGCTGCAATAACAGCTTCATAATCGTCAGAAAATCGCCCACTCTTTGGATAGCCGCTTTTGAAATCCAAGCACCGAATAAAATACACACACCCTAAAATTTTTAAGAGGAAACATGTCAAAAAGATAGCGCGGCGAAATGCTAAAAATCCGATATCATTTCTCTGCGTGGGTCGCCGATCCTCCGGAGCGGCAAGAGCCACACACCCTTTTCAAAACTTTTCCGAAAAAAAAAAAAAAAACCGGATGAATGAATTCGGTGAAAATACAAAAAATAAAAAGGGATAAGAGCGAAACATTATTACACTTTAGGTAGTTTTTAGAATCGTCCACGTTTTCGTCATTACGATAAAACGTCGATTGCAGGAAGCATACAAACGTGGATTATATTGGATTACGTATTTGTGAAAATTATTCCCGTTTTTGGAAGTAAATTAAAGAAAAAAAAAAACAAGGGGGAGGGGAGGGGAAAAAATGAAACCCGAATGCAGGGAAATTGATTAAGTTGGTATTTCTTTTTGAGAAGGACGCGATTTTTTATATAAACTGATGCGGGTGGTCTCGTAATTGCTTTTCACGTGTAAAATTACATTTTTACACTCGTCGATTCATTGAGGTTCATGACTGGATTAAAAACACGTAAGGTCTGTTGTTTATCTGCCTTAAATTCTTCTTTTTTTTTTATTTCCCTTCGCTTCGTTTAAACGGATGCGGTTTCGGTTTTTTTTTTTACTTACTTTCTTCGATTTGACCGAAATTCGATTAATTCCTTTCAAAATTTAATCGTGTTAAAAGTTTTTTTTTTTTTTCAAACGTTTGTCCTTGATTGGGATCCCTTGACCTTTTGTGATTTATCGTAATGGAGATTCTTTTTTTGGCCGCATAAAAATTTAAAAAAAAGCTTGGCTGGCCGTTGAACTCGCAGTTTAGAGTGCAAATTACAAAGTGTGAAATTTTTATATAAGTTTTCTATTTTTTTGAGATATTTGGCTGCTGTAGGTTTCGGATGGAAAGGGCTAAGTTTGCTAAATCTTAACTCTGTAAAACTGGGAATGGCGGAGAAAAATGGAGCTAAAAATGCGAATTTAGGTTTGCCTGGTTGTAAAAATATTTGGCTTCATCAGGAAAAATCTATCGCCTTTGGTAATATTATAAAAGCCGAGATCTCTGAAATCGTTTTAATTTTTTGGAAATAACAACATCATTGAGAGAAAAAAAATTTTCGTCGGGTACATGGGCCGAGTGGGAATAGAACCCGCGTCGTCCGCTTGCCGGGTGGATGCTCTACGGTCTAATCTACCGACCCGATATTTGGCTTATGGTTTTAGTGGAGAAAAAAAAATTATTGAATCGGGCAGAACATAATTTCGGATTTTGAGAAATATGAACGCAATATTAAAATTATTTCAATTTTATTTCACTTTAAAAAAAAATTTTCCCAGTTATTTTTCAAAATTTGAAAATTTTTTTAGCTCGTAAAATCTGATTAAAATTTATCAAGAAGCTAATATCAGATTTTATCCCAGCGCCGTTGAAAACCCTCAAATTTACCAGGAAGGTTCTATTGCAAAAATATTAATCAGCCGCCATCTTGGATCCGCCATTTTCAAAAAATAAAAATAAAATAAAATAACACATCCTCGACTTTAAAAACCTTCTATTCGTTCTGTTCCATTCATTTCTGGTTTAGTTCATCAATTTTACCACTGGTAGCGCTGGCTCTGTTCGAGACGATTTCTGATTGGTTGTTAAGATCACGTGATTTCAATACAGCTCTGGAATTTTCAATGCTCAGGGGGACTTTTTTTTCGTATAAATATACATTTAAATATACCTTATAGAAGCGTATATATTTCCATCACGCAATTATAGTTCGCGGGAATATTGCTTTTGTATAAGCTAAACATAATGTTAACGGTGGCGCTGCAGTCGAAGTCGCTCTTAGCGTATAGAATATAAATACTTTTCTTACAATGGTGCTTCTCGAAAGATCGCTGCGCCATCTGTGGTATTTTCTTGGAAGTAAATTCTGTAATTGGGACAGTTGTGGTTTTGGTAGCTTTTCGGACCTGCCTTTCTGTTAGCAGTTGTCTTCGCCGCCTTTGAAATCCAAGATGCCATTCTGAAATTACACCGGTCACGTGACCCTCGAAATCCAAAATGGTGGCTAATCTTCATAGTCATTCCATCGTTTGAAAAACTTGCGCTGAAACACACTTTGCCTTTCATTTAAATTAAAGACATTTCCTCGTTGTCAGGATCACGTTTGCGAAACCTGAAAAAAAAAAAAGTTGTAAAGGAGTCAAAGCAATTATAAAAGAAAAGCGATTCTAACCTGTTGATTAACCAAAATGCGTCATAAACAGTCGTAACGGACTTGTTAATTTAATAAAGGCAAGAGTGAGGTTACTCGATAATGAAACTTAATCGGCCATATTTGATCCCATATTCGATGATGTAATTACAACTTACAAAAGTGTTGTAAAAGGTAAACAGATGTCTCTGTGTCATCATCTTTTTTTTTTTTTTTTGAAGTTCGATTTGTTTTAAAAAAAAGAGCGGAGAGGAACGTCTGTGAAAACGACAGCAACGGCATTGATTCTGTTGTCGCAAGTCATGGATTTGTGAATTAGGGTTGAGAGGTAATGTCATCGGTAGCGGATTTTCACGAGCGTTTGATTGAATGACGTCAATCACCTCGCTCATTACGCATCTTACCCCCGCGGCTTCCTCCCCTCCCGCGCCTCCGTTCATTCAAAAAACGTGTTCGGAAAAAATCCCCCGGAGGGGGTGGTGGTGGTGGTGGTGGTGGTGGTTTCTCATTCAAATTTTCGCACTTTCGAAAAAAAAAAAAAAAAAAAAGAAATAGGGAGAGGAGAGAGGGAAAATAAAAAACCCCGCCGACATCCTGTTGCATGTGGAAGACGTAGGAGTTGAGAATCCTCCTTCGCAAGAAAAATAAAACTGGAAAACAGGGGAAAAAAAAGGAAAGTTAAATGTAAATGATGGCGATTCTTTTTCCATGCCTTTTAAATTTTTACGCTTTGGTGGAAAATAATAACAGAGAAAAGAAAGGCTTTGAAATTAAAGGAAAATTTGAAAAAAGGGGGTTGGATTTTATGTTCATTTTCGCAAAAACAAGAAAGGCGCCGGTATTTGGTTTCCACGAAAATAGTACCTGTACCCAGTACCCGATCAAATTCGAAAAGTTATAGGAATTTGTTCCTGACTGATTGATTCATTGCTTGTTGTTTGACTCACTTGTGCGATTCCGTACCATTTTTCCTTAAAAAATAAATTCCTAATCCAATTTTCCCGAAAAAATAAATTCCTAATCTCTTTTTCCCAAAAAAATAAGTTCTTATCCATTTTTCCCCCAAAAAAATAAGTTCCTAATCCATTTTTCCCAAAAAAAAAAATTCCTAATCCATATTTCCCCAAAAAAATATTCCTAAATCCATTCCCCCCCCCCCAAAAATAAGTTCCTAATCCATTTTTCCCAAAAAAAAATTCCTAATCCATTTTCCCCCCAAAAATTAGTTCCTAATCCATTTTTCCCCCCAAAAAATAAGTTCCTAATCCATTTTTCCCCCCAAAAAAGTTCTTATCCATTTTTCCCCCCAAAAAATAAGTTCCTAATCCATTTTCACCAAAAAAATTCCTAATCCATATTTCCCCGAAAAAATAAATTCCTAAATCCATTTTTTCCCCCAAAAAAATAAGTTTTTATCCATTTTTCCCCAAAAAAAATAAGTTCCTAATCCATTTTCACCAAAAAAAATTCCTAATCCATATTTCCCCGAAAAAATAAATTCCTAAATCCATTTTTTCCCCTAAAAAAATAAGTTCCTAATCTATTTTCCCCCCAAAAAGTAAGTTCTTAATCCATTTTTTTCTAAAAATTTTAATTCCTAAAATTGTTTTCCCAGCTCTTTTTTTTCTAATTTTTTATTTTCCTAAAATTTTTTGATTCCTAAAATAATATTTCCTAAAATCCCTTTAGGGTTTTAAAAAATTGAGAAATATATTCATTTTAGGAATTTAATTATTTTAAGAATCAAAGAATTTTAGGAAAGTTGAAAATTAGGAAAAAATTTTAGGAACCGAAATTTTTAGGAAAAACGGATTAGGAAAAATGGTCGGGAACTGACTAGTGCATTAGTCATGATAGTTTCCTAGTTACCCGATTTCTTCTGCTATCCTGGTTACCTTAGTTCATATCTTGTTATCCTGCTTATTTTAGTTATGTTGGTTATCCCAGTTATCCTAGTGATTCTAGTTTAACTAGTTACCACTGTTACTTCAGTATCCTAATTACCCTAGATATCCTAATGACCATCGCCATCCCAGTAGAGTTCCGTTTTCCGAATTCCATGAGATCTCTTTGTTTTTTTTTTTAACGGGGGAAACCCTATTCCAGAATTTTTAAATATCCGGAGAAATAAGAATCTCAACTTCGTTTACAGTGAAAATTCAGCAAGTCAGCATTCGACTCGGATCCACTTTAAGTTTCTCCGACTTGGGCAGACTTGAAAATTTCCAAATTAGAATTTTCTTTTATGAGCCTAATTAAGCGCCATCTTTTTTTTCCCCAAGAAAATCGTTGAAATGATTTGGAGATTCCCGGAAGAATGATTCTTTGTTCCCCAACTCGATTTAAAAGGAACAACTTTTTAAATATCTTTGAACTGATTCTTTAGCTTTGTCACAGATTTTTTGATAACAAGTTTCAGCTTGTTAAAAAAAATACACGAGTAAAAACTGATCAATTCCGATGGAAAATTTTTATTCGAATTTTTGATGCCACCCCTTAAAAACGAGTTTAAACTTGAAAAAAAAAATGGAGTTGGGAGGTACCGTTTCAATTTTTAGCCCCTTGCTTATAATTCCTTAAGATACTCCTTCAAACATTCCCTTATAACCCCCAATAAACGACCTGTCTCCTTTTTTTTTTCACCGACAGAAAAAAAAAATCCCTTTTTCTGAAGCTGTAAAAAAAAAAAAAAAATTCCAATCATGAAGAAACGCACGCGAAATATTTCTCCTGTTACATTTTTGTCGATTTCACGTAAAAAGAAAAAAAAAACCCGACTCGAAGGACAGAGAGAGACAGACAGTCGACGCGAGACAAAGAGGGACGACGACAACAACAAAAAAGAAAAAAAAAGAAACAAATCAGTAAAAAAGTTAACCGTCCAGATGGTATTGTGGAAAGTGGAAGCGACACGTGCGCGCATGATCGGCAGTTGCCCGAATTAATACCAGTTAACCGCGAGAGATGTCGCTGGCTGTTCAATGTACATTTACAAACTCACCTTCCGTATGTCAATCACCGTTTTTATTAAATAAATCTCGCCCTTGTTAACTTTATGGATAAGTCAATTTTTTTAATGTTGTTACGGTTACCAACGAGGTCTACCCTTTCATGTTTAGATTACGTGAAGAGTTATTAAAATAAGATTGGGGAATGTCTTTTTAAAGTTTTCCTCTACTCATCTAAAATCCAATATGGCTTCCTGGCTTTCTGATCAGTAGTAGTTATGATAATGTTTTTTTTAAAATAGTGGTTTTTTCATATTTTTTTATTATGGTTTTAAAAAAAATTGATACTATACCGGGTGCCGGTTAAGGGTGTGCGAATTTTATATCGGGTGTGATCTTACTTTAATTGTTATTAATGAAATAAGCCGTATAATCATTTTTTTTTTTTGAAGTTATTATTTTTTTTATTTTTATTTTAATTTTTTTTTTCAAATCCGTTTTGTTATTTTGCGACTTTTTCAAGACAGGACAGCGCAATTTTTTAAGACGTGAATCACTGTCCGAGAACCGAGGTCACTCAGTAGCGTAGGAAGTTTTAGACCTTGAAATTTTTAATTTTTTTGGTGATTTTTATTATTATTTTTAATTTCTTTTTAATTAAGTGAATTGCCTGTTTATTTCGCTTGGATATATTTCACTTGTATCATTTGGATAATATGGATACTCTCTATGTAATGGATATAGCGAGAACTAGTAGAATGGTAAGGCCGACATACTTTTTTTTTTTTTTCTTTTTTTTTCTCTCGCATTTCCCTTTCTTACTATCCATTGTTTTGCAATCACATCAGTCGCCATTTTATAAATAAATGACGTCACTTTCGTGATTGTTATTGAAATGATTTCGGAATTATTAATTTTTTATTTTTTAACAAATTAATACGTAATTGTCGCCTTTTTTTTATTGAGGATTTTTATTCATTTTTTGCCTGTTTGAGGGAGTTTTTTTTTTCTTTTTTGTTTGTTGTTGCTATGAAGACCACTGACTTTGGAAAAAAATAAGCATTTTTTTTTTTTTTTTTATCGTAAGCAGACAGTCATTATGCAAGTTTCTATGTGCATTGCGAGATCAAAGCTTAATTTTTTTTTAGGGGGTTTTGACTGACATTTGGACTCATTTGTCACAAAATAATCTGTGATCAAGAAACACTATGGTCCATTCTAAACTAAACCTTGTCACTTTTGTGTCCTGACAGACGAAAGAAGCCTTTTTCCAGATTTTAACAATTTCTGCATCATTAGGATTCAGATGAACTGAGCGTTGTGATTGGAAAGATCGTTAGGTGTCTTTAAAAATTTTTGCATTAAGACAAAGAGTTACTGGTCTGTGCAGTTGAATGACTGTTCGACTCTGAATGATATTTAGAGTCCTAGCCTCTGGACGGAGCTTGTCATGTCCATCTATTAACCATCTGCAGTATTCTTTTTTTCTCAAAATAATATCGTATTAGGTGCTCTATAGAACTAGCATAGACGTCTAAATTTATGGAAATTAATTTTCTGGGCTAAAACAATTCTTAACGTATTTAATTTCTTTTTTTGTGCTACGATTCCCTTACAGGGCATCTAAGGGGGGAACCTTTATAACCTTAATTTTATTGTTATTTACGTAACACATTTCCTCCTAATATCATTAAATTTAGACAAATTTATTTGATTTGATTTTTTAACATCTACATATTAGTTTACGATATTTCTCTGAGTAATTGTCATTGGCTTTGCTTTGTGTTGCCAATTTAGATAACTTTTTTGTGTCAATGTCAATGTGTGTTTTCTTGCCTTACTCCGCTGAAACTTTTCTTTTTTTCATCTGTTAGTTTTTTGTTTTCTCTCACAATTGAAATTCTGTTTCGAAGCTTCTCATCAGGCAACCTCAGAGGTTATACCACCTTGGAAGTTTTCATGGAGGTCATGCCTTCTTTAAATGTCCTGACATTGAACTAGCTTTCGGTTTAATTTTCTGGCCTTTTTTTTTTTAATTTCGTAAACTTGGTACCATATCCTATGTTTTTCTCGTTCAGTAAAAATTTCAGAAGCTTCTTGCACCTGGCACTATCGTTTGAACAAAACTTTTCTTTCTGCCTCACCAGGAAAAAGTAAATCAACAGCATTGCCTGGTTATGCTCAAGTACCTAATATTTGATTCTCGTAATCCACTGAGTTTATTGCATATGCTTTTCGACCTCTTGAAAATCCTTCCTTGTACTGTTCCAGCATGATGTCCATACCTCGTACAGCTTACCAAACTAAGCAAAGAACATTTTGCTACATCTTGATACCTAGTAAAACCTCATTCAATGAAATATCAGCTTTAACATTTTTAAACTCATCTACTTCTTCAATTTTTTTTTCTTTTGTAAAGCAAAAAAAAACGAGGCACCTTGGCATATGGCTTTACATTTTTTGCATGAGTGATTTCTGCTTTCATTCTCTTAGGCCTGCGAGTGTTCTTTTTTTCTTTGAACCAAGTAATCAAGGCTGATGATAATTTTGTTAATCTTTTCCCTGAAAGAATAATTTTTCGATTTAAAAAAAAAACGTAGGTTTTCTTTGGAGCTTTTTTAATCTGAGATTTTTTTTTTTTTCTAATCTGAACTCATTTTTTTTATTAATTTTTTTTTTTTTTTTTTTTTTTGTTAAAAATGTTGTCTTGTTGTGTGGGATGACAAATAACATGTTTGACCCAATTACGATTGATAACTGATTTTAGTTTTTTTTTTTTTTTTCTTTTTTATTAATGCCCGAAGATTATTTCCTCGTTTTCAAGTATCGAAGAAGAAAACGTTTGATCGTTTAATCTTTTTTTTTTTTTACAGTCTGATGATTGTATAACTTTCAGATCTCAAGGTTATCATGAATGAGAAATGCAAAGTACAGACTTAAATTATAACTTTTTAATATTCTGTTTATTATCGGACGACGAAAATTTAGGATTAAAAGTGTCCGGTGTTTAGCTTGTAGGCGAGCTTTTTCATTAGAAAAAAAATTGAATGGTGCACTGTAAGCTGTTTTTGGCATGTCCAAAGCTTAGCTTTTTCGAATATGTATTGCTAGGATATTGATCTGAATAAATTCGGTTATTTGAGGTAAACATAATGACAAATAATCGGTTACATGTTTTGACATGCTTGTGCACTTGACTTTAGGAAGGTTCCTGGAATTTTAGGGAATTTTCGGAAGTATTGAAGTCAAATGTCACTAAAAATTTTAAGAGTTTGAAATATTCCCTGAATATTTATTTTTTATCTCCGAAAATTCCCAGAAATTTATTTTTTATTTCCAAATATTTCCAGGAATTTATTTTTTATTTCCAAAAATTTCTAGGAATTTATTTTTTATTACCAAATATTCCGAGCAATTTATTGATTTTTTTATTCCCGAATAATTTATTTTGCTTACTATCTCTGTGCTTTATGAACGAGAAAAAGGAATTTTACGGTAATGAAACCGTTGAACGTAGGAAAAGCATTTCCGTAAGCTAAACATAGGAATTTAAATTTTGATGCTTAATTTCGGATTTGGACATTATGCCATCTTTGGCTTATAGCCTTTTATTAGGAAATTATTCTCAAATGTTTCAATAAATACTCCGACATATGACTTATCTTTTGACCGGATTTTTCCGGAAATGGACCAGCATCATGTGACCCATCTTTTGGGCTGAAGTTATGTTTCGCATGTCATATCGAACCAGATCCGGCGTGTCGATTAAAAAAAAAATCCGAATCTTCTGCTTCCATCTTTGAGTAAAAATGGCAAAGAGTTTTGTGATCATTATTTAATTTTCGTGTTAATAATGGCGTCGGGTAAGCAATCTTATCATTTTCATGACCTTGAATTGCTTTTTTGATTGAATGTGTCGGGTGTTTGTCTTGTGATTATGAATTTTTTTTTTTTTTTTACAAAACTAAATCGATTTTATTAATTATTTTTGTTCTTATTCGGTTGCCATGATGAAAAAACAATCATTACAAATTTTTTTTAAATGCCATGATTATGTCCTACAAGCTTTTAACATTGAGCTTTAAAAAATGAATAAATAAAACCGTTAGCGCCTCTTGAGAAAAAAAAACTATATTTAAATTTTTTTTAAATATTTAAATGCCGAATCATTTCCGGATATAACACATGACAAAATACTTACACTTTGCAAATATTAGAGGGATCTCACGGTATTGAATGCGGGGTTAGGGTATAAAAAAAAAAAATTCCACTCCACCCCTAATAATAAGGGGAGGAACACGATTCTCAAAAAGTTTTAAAACCCTATTGTTACTACAAAAAAATAAAAAACCGAACATTGAACCGAACCTACCGCATCTGTCATGCTCGGGAAGTTTTTTTTTTTTTTTTTTTTTTTCTTTCTGTAATAAAAATATTACTGTCTCGGATTTTGTAGCAGGAATAAGAAAAGGGGATGGGAGTAATTTGCCCAAGAAATCAATTTAATTCATTTGAGAGTCAAATAAATAAAAAAGTAAATAAAAATAAAAAATAAAAGTAAAAATTTTGGTGAAGGTTGCCCAAAACGGTCGCCATTTTGGCATGTCCGAGACGTCTTGATTTTGTTCGTGTTTGAACGTGCTGCCGATAATGGGTTTTGTTGTTTTTTTTAACCTGCCGACTATTTTTTTTTTTTTTTTTTTTTTTTTTGACGTGATTTTCAAGAATTTTGAATGTATGGAAAAAAATTAAGAAAAAAAAATTCTTCTCAAATAAAATTTTTGGTATATCCCAGGTCAACAATCCCGTCTGTGCCTTCAGCAAAATTGAGATGGTTTTTTTTTGTTTTTTTTGTTTACTGTACAAAAGTGTTTGTTTGTTTGTTTCATGCCGCTGTCAAAAACAAAAAAATATATCACGTGTTTTTCAAAAAATATGCGATTGTTGACCTCGGAGGTACCTATTTCTGTCTGATTCATTTTGGAAATATTTTTTGTTTTATTTTGGAGGTTGCAAATAAAGTCGGGGTCTTTTTTTTTTTTTTTTTTTTTTTTTAAGGAATTCAGGGTGCAAAAAAATTTGTAATGTTTAGTGGAATTTTGGAGTGTTCCTTTAACCGTTTGCTCACCCGGCTCCCTTTCACCCTTTCAATCTGTGGGGCCATCATTGGTCGCATTGTGCACCCTCTGGGATTTTATTCCGAAAAAAAGCGCAACCTCCGGAGTACTTTTTTTCTTTTAGGAGATTGGGCATTTTGATAAATCGACCCTTTGGGTCCACCCTGAGAGTAGGCAATTTTTTATTGGACGCCAATAGATCCTTTTGGCCCCTGGCATTTAAAATTTCGGGGTTCGAATTCTGGAAAATTTTGGGGGCGATTCCTGGAAAATTCGAAAACTATTTTTCTAAATTTGAATTTTGAGCAAAAACTATCCATCGTCCCCATACATACTCGCCATTTTCGTTAAACGTATATTTAGCTCCTACCGATTTCGAGCATAGGATACCTGTATCACACTGTAAAAAATTTTGTGTATTTTTAACAAACTCGGTCCACACACTTTGTTTGTTACTCTTTTTATGTTAATTTTGACACATGTTGCTAGGCAATATTTGTTATTGTGTTATTATTTACAAATAAAAATCTGTGGACCGTTTTTGAATTATAAATTGTGTTAAAATTACACAAAATTTTTTACAGTGCACAATCAGGTAGTGCAAAATATCCCATAGTTTATTTTTTGGTTAAGTTTCCATGTGTTTTCGATGTCGTAGATCTCGGATCTTAATTTTTTCAAACTTCGGACTTAAGGTACAAAATCGGCCATCTAAAATTTAATTACAAAATTATGAAATTTTTTTTTTTTTTTTACCGATGCCTCATACACGAAAAAACAGTCCTTAAAAGGGTTACGATTTTTTGTTTTTCTCGTTATTGGAGATACCCGCATTTTCCCGGTTCTCATAAATTTCAAGGTAATTTTCGGATTTCCTCGCTCATCACACATATTCCTCAGATTTTCCCCTAGCGTTTCCAATCCTATCATGTCCGTAAACCCCTTTGATCTCTTAAAGGATCAACCAAAGGATCAAAGTACCAACTGCATTGCATTGTTGCGAAACGGGTTGCATAACCCAAATTCCCGAATACGAAAGGGAAGGGATGATTTTGTGCATCCCTACCCCCCGTCTGTAGATGAATCCTTTTCGTCCTTAAGAAAAGTGATTTGTTTAACGTTTTTAATCCAGAATCTGCTTTATGACGTAAATCATTTCGCAATAAAATAATTAATAAAATGCTCCTAGGATCGGTTCCGTAATTGAAGCGAAAGTAAATAATTAAGAATCTTTTTTTTTTTTTTTTTTTTTTTTTTATTTCATTCCACCATTAGCTGGCAATTGTGGAAAAAAAAGGCTTAGTTAAACGGTAGCGATACAGGGATTGAGTTACGTTATGACGTCACAGATTTGAAGGTTAATGACTCTTTTATGTTATTTAATTAGATATTATCCGAAGGAAAAGAAATAAGCCAAGCCGTGTGCCTTTTTTTTTTTTTTTTTCACACAATAAATGGAACCTATTCCATTCGGTAGCAGGAACGAGATGAATTCCAGCGGTTGTCATGGTTGATTACTTTTTTTTTTTTTTAACTTGTAGCAGACTGGCTTTAAAAAAAAAAAAAAAAGAATTAAGATCACAACCATAACGGCATCATATTTTTGTTTTTGTTTAATTTTTTTTTTTTTTTTTTTTTTTTTTTTTTTTTACTTTGAAGATGAAAATTACACTAAGTAAATTTTTTTAAAAAAAATATTTAGCATGCATATTAATCGATCGAGGATTGACTTTCCTAAAAATTTATTAATTATTCAGACGTGAAAAACGAGTCTCCTTTAAAAAAAATTTTTTTTTTTTTGACACAAAAAGCAAGCCGTTAAATCGACCGAGGCAAAACGTCAAGTTCTATTTTTTTTTTAAGTATAAAAAAAAAAGAGGATCGCTGAACCGGGCGGAACAGGAAACGTGAAAGAGTGATGTTCGACATTTGCGGATCAACCTTTTCAAAACACGTGTCAACCTTACGGAAGAATCAATTTCGAATTTTTTGATATCGCGATCAGATTAAAGGTTTTTTAAAATGTTTTTATTTAAAAAAAAAGAAAAAAGATTTAATCTCTATTCCTATGCTGTTACACTGTAAAAAATTTTGTGTAATTTTAACACAATTTATAATTCAAAAACGGTCCACACATTTTTATAATAACAAATATTGCCTAGCAACATTTGTGTCAAAATTAACATAAAAAAGTAACAAACAAAGTGTGTGGACCGAATTTGTTAAAAATACACAAAATTTTTTACAGTGTAGATTTTATTTTGAAAATAAATACTGTTGGGGGGGGGGGGGGGTACTTTTAAGGGGTTTCGTTTTAAAACTTCGGTAGCAGCCGAGGGGTAACCCCATTCATACTTTGACTTGTTTTATATGCTTCTTGCATTGACACTGCATTGTAGACTGCATTACCTTTTGCATTAGATGTAGTATCTCTTCGTTAGGTGAGATTTTAGGCGTTACTTTGCATTGTTTGCATTACAATTTTTTTTTTGGGAGTAAAGAACCCCTCGATGGCATCCATCTTTTGTAATTGGAATTACTTGTAAATTTTTCGGGATTAATTTGGGAGGTTCAAAAAATTTTTTTTCTCCTCAGTATCGAATCCTACTCCGAAAATTGATTTAAAAACATGTGACAAATTTCCGGGATGGATTATATTGGATATAGGACTTTTATGTTACCCGGATTTAGGGAATTCCCCCCCAAGTTGGGAACCTGCGAAAAATTTTGTGCTCATCCCCCTTACGTTTTTCACTTTTCTCGAAATTTTAATATTTTCTCTCTGAGTAATTAATTAATTGATTTTATTTCTTTTTTTTTCAGGTAAGCTATTTCATTTTCCTTGAGGAGGGTAGAATGCAGATGTGTAACCAGTAAAACAGTAAGCGATGAATGGCCACTATATGCCGTCTCTAATTTTTCGCACTTTTCCATGCCCATGCTAAAAAGCATAGGTAACATCCGAAGCAGGCACTGATTTCGGTTTTGGGAAGAAAAAAAAAAATTCAGGGGTCCGAATCCAGTACTGGTGCTGGTGCCGGTGCCGGTGCCGATCAGGGGTCCGAAGCTTGGAAATTTCGGCCGATGCCGATTCTAGCACTGGCATTGTATTTTTTTTGAAAGCCTAAATCGGCATCGGAATCACGAAATTTTTAGTGCCGGTGTCGGCATTGGCGTCGGCATCGGCATCGACTCAACGTTTTGCCGGCCGTGGCCGGCATCGGATTCAGATGTCTGAACTAAAATTGGAATCGATACCGGCGTAGGATGTAGAAGATGCTTGGTGGCTTCGGCATGAGCATCGGCATCGGGTGTCGGTGCTGGAATAGGGATCGGCATTGGGGATTAAATAAATAATATAACATCGGCACCGGCACCGACCGGCACAAGATTTTGGCAGGCATTGGCATTGGCATCGGCGCCGGCATCGGATTCGAACCTCTGGTGCCGATGCTGATTTCGGCTTTCAATAAAAGTTAAATACCGAGCATAGATAGAAATTCCAAGCTTTCTTTGGACCCTTGCGGCCCTTCCCCTAAAATGATGATTTACCGGTAATTAATGGACAGATTTTTGATAACATTTTTAAGTTCAAAGTCATCATTCATCGTATAGCTCCAATGCCGAAATACGAAAAAAAAGTAGTTTAGTAAAAGTAGCTGACTGACATTTGAATTTCACAAAAAAAAGACTTGTTTCAGTATTCAATCACTGTAAAAAATTTTGTGTAATTTTAACACAATTTATAATTCAAAAACGGTCCACACATTATTTTTATTTGTAAATTAGCACAATAACAAATATTGCCTAGCAACATGTGTCAGAATTTACATAAAAAGAGTAACGAACAAAATGTGTGGACCGAGTTTGTTAAAAATACACAAAATTTTTTTTCAGTGTAGGTAGTTTAGTTTTTGTTATAATTGCCCTCTCCATTAAAAATAAAAAAAAAAGATTCAAAAAACAATTTCGTCACGTGACCAATCCCAAATAAAAATTTCTGCTTAAAATCTGTTACTGATATGCCCTCGAAGAAAAAAAAAAAAAAATAATAAACACACGTGTGACACGTGCCGTGCACTTACCCTGATTGGTTCTTTGTAAATGCGTACTACCAGGTTGCGCATGCTAAAGCACACGATGACGTCGCACCCGCGGCCATTTATGATTAACGCGCGAAATTTAAAAATAGAAACAATAAGGACCTTCGTTAAGTTCGTTATCAGAATAATTTGCTATTTTTAAAATGTCATTTTTTTTTTCTTTATCATCAAGCTCTGAGAAGAATCTTTTTTCAGCTTTTTATCAGCTTCCTTTGTTTCTTGAAAAATTCCAAACAAAAAAAAAAAAGGAAAAATCTTTCAAAATACTCGTCGAGATTTCATGATATAAATAGCTAAATTCCAGAGATAAGCCAGATTTAAAATGATTTTTTTTTTTTTTTATTCGAGAAGAAAGTTATAAATAACAAGGTTATGCAATCCGCACTACATCACTCGGTTTTTTAAGTTGCAGATTTTTCTATATAAAAACCGATTTATCTAAACCATAAATGCTTGCTTTTTTTTTTTTTTTCAAGCCGACCATAAGTCAACGCGGTCAAGGATTAATTTTATTATTGCCGGCTTTTTATTACGTTACATTTTTTTTTTTTTAATCGCTGTGACACATGACGAGAGAGTGACATGCGCCTCAACGTTCGAATCTCAATTCCGAGAATGTTTACAAAAAGGGGGGGAATCTTGGAAAATAAAAACTTTTTCTTTTTTTCCTTTTTAATTTTAGTTTTTTCCAGAGATTAATGCGTTTTAATGGTTTTTCCGGTTGTCACAATTCCTAATACTCCCCTTTTTCTTCTCTTCTTAGCAACTCTTTTTTTTCTGAAATAAATTATTAAATTGATTACCTCCCCGACCCTCCTCTTGCACCCCTCCCCCTCTAACTTGATGATGGTGACGACTTAAAATTCAGCACCTGTTCTGCTGCTGTTTTGTATATTTATTTGGAAAATAGGAAATATATAAAAGGGGCTTGCGTTTAAAGGTCCTCCTTTGCCCGTTTTATTTTCTCCGGATGTCTCCCCTATAATAAATCAGAGAGGCTGAAGAAGGAGGTTGAGGGGGGGGGGGGGGAAGTGAGCGGTTAGGCGGCAAGGGAATTCAAATTTACAATGGGACTTTCGTAGGCGGGAAAACTTGTACCGTCCCTAAGATCAAGTTAAATAAAAGTTAGAATTTCCACCGTCTTCATCCCTCTTTTCCTTATTTCCCTCTCTCTTCTCCTTTCTACTTTTGGGTTTCCCCTCCTCCTTCGTTTTCTTTGTTCTTATCCATAATTTCAAGGGAGATTATCCCATATTTCCATATTAATTTGAAAATCTGCTTTATCGCTGAGAGATCGGTTTTTATATGCTTTTATGCTTTTTTTTATTTTTTTTTTATTTTTTATTTTTTAGGAGTATTTTTTTTAAATGATGCGAAACGATTCGTTGTGGTTAATGCGGAAAAGCTCAATTGAAGCATGCCGCCAAAGGGAAATATTTAGTGGAAAGCTCGATTTTACGCTTATACAAAATGCTGTGAGAACCAAAATGTGTGCGTCATTCCGAATTTTATCCGAAAAAAATTTTTCTTTCCAATAATTTTTCCAAATAATTTTTTGAAGACCCTCACTTTTCAGGGGGGAAAAAATTGGTCGGGTGGTAAAAATTTGGGCAAAAAAAATATTTGACAATAAAAGATAATTTCTTGGACAAAAAAAAAAAAAAAAAAAAATTATTTGGACAAAAAAAGGAAATCTTTCGGACAAAAAAAGTAAATTTTTTGGACGAAGAAAAGAACATTTTTGGACAAAAAAGAAAATTCCACTCTTCGTCCACTCAGAGTCCACTCTTCGAGTGCCTCTGGTGTATTCTTTTACTGAACATCTTCCCGGTTCCCTCTTTATGATCCATATACCGATAACCCCAACTGAGAGAATTACACCCCCCCTGCCTAAAAGCAGTTTTTGGTTTGTTGGAAAAATAAAAAAAAAAAAAAAAAAAATTAAAAAGAAAATTCTTCGGACAAAAAAATAATTTTTTGGACAAAGAAAGAATATTTCTTAGAATTTCTTTGACCAAAAAAAGAAAATTTTTTGGACAAAATGTGGACATTTTTTGGACTTAAAAAAGGGAAATTTTTAGTCAAAAAAAATTTCTTGGACAAGAAAAGAGTATTTCTTGGACCAAAAAAAGAATTTCTTGGACAAAAAAATTGAAATTTTGACAATAAAAGATCATTTCTTGGACAAAAAAAAAAAAAAAAAAAAAAAATTATTTGGACAAAAAAAGGAAATCTTTCAACCAAAAAAAGTAAATTTTTCGGTCGAAGAAAAGAACATTTTTGGACAAAAAAGAAAAATTCCACTCTTCGTCCACTCAGAGTCCACTCAGAGTCCACTCTTCGAGTGCCTCTGGTGTATTCTTTTACTGAACATCTTCCCGGTTCCCTCTTTATGATCCATATACCGATAACCCCAACTGAGAGAATTACACCCCCCCTGCCTAAAAGCAGTTTTTGGTTTGTTGGAAAAATAAAAAAAAAAAAATTAAAAAGAAAATTCTTCGGACAAAAAAATAATTTTTTGGACAAAGAAAGAATATTTCTTGGACCGAAGAAAGAATTTCTTTGACCAAAGAAAGAAAATTTTTTGGACAAAATGTGGACATTTTTTGGACATAAAAAAGGGAAATTTTTAGTCAAAAAAAATTTCTTGGACAAGAAAAGAGTATTTCTTGGACCAAAAATTGAAATTTTTTGGACATGAAAAAAAAATTCTTGGACCGAAGAAAGAAAATTTCTTAAACAAAAAATGGAAATTTCTTGGACATAAAAGAAGGACTTTTTCAGAGCAGAAGTTAGAAATAAAGAAAATTTCTTGGACAAAGAAAAAAAATTTTCTTGGACAAACGAAAGAAAATTTTTTGGACAAAAAATGGAAATTTTTTATGCATAAAAAGGAAATTTTTTATACATAAAAAGGAAATATTTCGGACATGAAGAAGGTAGTTTTTTGGACAAAAAAAAATTTCTTGTATCAATGAAAGAAAATTTCTTGGGGAAAAAAAAGAAAATTTCTTGGACTGACTAAAGAAAGAGAATTTCTTGGACCAAAGAAAGGAAATTTTTTGGGCATAAAAAGGAAGTAATTTGGACATAAAGAAGGGAGTTTTTTGGACAAAAAATGGAATTTTTTCTGACATAAAAAAAAATTTTTTTTGGACAAAAAAAAAAAAAAAAAATAAAATAAAATAAAAAAAATAAAAATAAAAATAAAAATAAAATAAAAAAATTAAAATTTTTTGGGCTCCGCTCTAAAACCCCGACGTCAAAAACCCCGACGGTGTCAAAATCCCCGATTCCGTCGGGGTTTTAAAATCAGGCACTTTTAAAAAAAAATTAAATAACAAATAAAAATTAAATTAAATTTATTTTTGTTAAAATCCCCGACGTCAAAATCCCCGATGTGGTTTTAAAAAAAAAATTAAATTAAAATTAATTTATGTCAGAATTAAAATTAATTTATGTCGTTTTTCGAAGTATAGGGTGTCCAAAAAAAAAAAAAATCACTCCTATATCACCTTAATTGTTCCGCTATATTGTGATACTACGTCTATACTGTGATATTTACTCTTTAACTGTGATTAAAAATAATTTTAGCACACTGCATAATTCTGCTTTTTATTCCTTTTTTCAATTTTTTTCGGATTTCGGGGATTTCGACGTCGGGGTTTCTGACAAATTAATTTTAATTTAATTTTTTTTTCTTTTTAAATAAAATCGGGGATTTTGACGTCGGGGGTTTTAACAAAGATAAATTTAATATTATTTTTATTTATTTTATTTTATTTTTTTTTTAAAGTGCCTGATTTTAAAACCCCGACGGAATCGGGGATTTTGACGTCGGGGTTTTACTACGGCCCCATTTTTTGGACAAAGGAAAAAAAAATTGTTGGCTGATGAAAGTTTTTTCTTACATATTTCTGACGGGAGAGGGTTGCACTCAGAAAGGAAATCAACAGCACTTTCAGTGTCTCCCACCAGTTTCCTACGATTCGAAAGAATCATAATGAAAATAATCGACGCCAAAATTTCATTAAATCATTTCCTAAAAATAAAAAAATAAGAAAAAAAATCTATTTACATGATAATTTAAACATTAGCCAAATTATAATAATTTCTAACTATTTTTAAATATTCAGAGACTTTTTTTTTTATCTTGTTTTTCTCATATTTAATTTTTTTCCCTTCGACTAAATAATAAATAAAAATTACGACCTAGTTTGCGTAACGAGGCGCTATGCATTTTGTTTAAAATTAATTAATTAAAATCATCGTAATTAATTAATAACAGGAGAGAGAAAAAAAAAAGTAATATATGTAAACAATGAGTTAATAAGCCGGGCGAGATGTAACTCACGTCATTGTGTATGAGGTTGGTGTTTTTCGACGACGTTTCATTTGACGTTCGTTGACATCTTATTTTATTTAGTTGAGTAACGTCTCGTGTTATGATGTCACTTGGGGCCGACCCGTTCGAAATCGTAATAGGTGGCGCCAATTTTTTTTTCTGCGGGGAGAAAAAAAAAATGGATGGAAAAATATTGCAAGATCCACCCATATCGATTTTCGATTAAAATAAAAAAAAAAAAAAGGGCTGAAAGCTTTTTTTGTTGCCACCCCCCAAGCAGAGCTCAAGTGTTTTTAGCAACCTTGATTCCTTAATGAGAAAATTGATTAGTTCTCAGCGGGTCGATTTTCTATTTTCCCGGGAGAAATTGAAATACCGCATTAGCCTATGCTGATTTTTATTTAAAAAAAAAAAAAAGAAATATCGATCCTTATCGGCTCGAAAAAATAATGCATATAAAAAAAGTTTTGAAGGGCAGATGAAAAAAAAAGAGAAAAATAAATAAATAAAAGAGAAAAAAAAAATAATGTTATTATGAAATAAACTTATTTTGTACCACACGAGTTTTTAAACTTTTGGATTAGAATGGAAAACGAGCTTTCGTCACGAACCAGATGCGATCAAGTCGAAAGCTTCCCAATTCACTTAACCCGCCCCTCCCTCTAGCCCCCCGCCCCCCTACTCTACCTCTTTTCGAACCTATTTTGAGCCTCAAGTGGGAATGCAATTTATATCTGTGCTTTTTTTTTTTTTTTTTAATATAAAAAGAGCTATTTTGAAATTCCTACGAACACAATAATAACAAGAGAATACACGGTGACGAAGCCTCCCGATTCATTCCGAGATATTTGGACGATGACACGATTTTAGAATAACAAATCCGAGGTTACGAAACGTCCCAAAGTGGGTTTTAATATACTCATCGGACGGAAGAGTAGGATGATTGATATTCATCAGATTGGATTATCTCGCGTAATAAGAAGGTTAATGGAACGCATTGCTCTGAGTAATGCTAATTATTTGATGTTTTTTTGCCCTTTTTGGAAGGGTTCGAATCCCCGAAAGGCTTCGAAAAAAAAATGTTTTTTTTTTTTAAATTGCAATCGTATTCATTTTTTTTTTTTTTTTTTTTTGCGTGTCCGAAAAGAATGAAAAGAAAAATAAAAAAACACAAAGAATCAAATGAAATGATGGTAAAGACAAAAGCCATATTTAGGGCAGCACTACATGATAAAAGTCAACGACCATATAATTCAGGTGTTTACAACACTCGATAATAATTGCTTTAATTGTTTTTTTTTTTTTTTTTTTTTTTTTTTTTTGCGCCTATTTGGTTTAAGAAGCTGAAGTATTGCAATCGAGGCAAAACTCAGCTTTTTTATTTTAAAAAAATTTTTCACGTTAAATGCGCCCACGCACATGCAGTCGGGTCAGCGGTAAAGTTTAAGCCCTTAAATTGACTTTCGGCCACGAGGTTGTGCCTTTTTTTTATAATCCTGGACTGTCCGATTTGCTCGATGTCATATTCATATTCATATTCATATTCATATTCATATTCATATTCATATTCATATTCATATTCATATTCATATTCATATTCATATTCATATTCATAATTCCAATATGCCCGGTCGGTTGCTTAGTCCGAATGGCCTGACATCAGCGCACAGTGCTCTTCAACAAATAGTATATTGTTAACCTCGGGAGGAAAATTCATTTGACTACCTAGGTGAAACAAAATGCTTTTCTTTACGAATCAATGCTTAATTATTCAGAAAAACTAGAGAAAATGACTTGATAAATTGTAAACAAAGTCTTTTATAAACAGGTTTAACATTGTTTTGCCATGTGCGGAAAAACTCACTTTCCGCGATGGCTTACCGAAGCGAAAAGTGGTTTTTTCCTTCTACGAGTAATGAAAAATACTTTTCGACTAAAATGGCAAAAAACAGTGCTAATGAGGCTTTTAGGAAAAATGTTAACTACCGAAATCCACTAAATCAAAATATCTTACCTGATTTTCCCCCTAACCTCACACAACCCTCCTACCCCCTTAAAATTTTTTTCAAGGCTTGTTACATATCATATGAAAGCTCGTTGGAAATACTCTAAAATGAGACCTCGCCGAGGTTTATATCTTTTACCGGGACGAAAGTATCGTCGTTTGAGAGGTCGAAAATTAGGCATTTAACTTTTGGGCTATTCAAACGACGATATCTCCGTCCCGGTGAAAGATACGAATCTTGGCAAGGTCTCATTTTAAAGCATTTCCAGCGAGCTTTCATATGATATGTAACAAGCCTTGAAAAAAATTTGAGGGGCCGGGGGGGTTGTGGGGGGGGGGGGTCAACGAGGTAAGATTTTGATTTTAGTGGTTTTTTATAGTTAACACGTTTCCTAACTAAGTCTCTTTTAGTCGAAAAGTATTTTTTTTTGTTAAGAAGCACTGCGAGCGTCAAACAGGGGTCAGAATCCGATGTCGGTAATTTATATATATAACCCCCAGCTTTACACTCAAATTAAAAAAGTATCTTAGCCTTTTGCTGTCGGAAGTCTATTTTTTCTTTGAAGCGTTTGGGGCTGTTAGTCTTTTTCGGAAATATTTTGATACAGAATGATCCTTAGAGGGGGAACTAAAAAAAAAAACTAAAAAAAAACATTTGGCTGGAAAACTAAAAAAAAACATTTGGCTCCTATGTTTAGCTTATGGGAAAAAAATTTTTAATGAAATCTTATAAAAATCACTAAAAACTAATAGCTGAAGTATAAAATGCAGTAAAATCAAGATAACAAGTCTCCGAATCAAAATTTATAGCTTGTGAATTTTTTTTGTCATATTTCGCTTCTGAAAGTTTGATTAAAGTTATAGCTAAACTATAGGATTTAAATTTTCGCTATAAATTTATAATTTGATTTTTCCGTCCACTTATGTACAAGTCCAAGTCGATTTACTGCTGATTAATTATTAATTTTACGCAAAAACCCGTGATGTATCCATGATGTATCCATATGGATACATCCGCCCGCAAGGAGTTTTATACAAGTTTTCACTTGCAGCAAAACCGGAATATTTCATATGCACAAAAATGCTTCGCGACAATGGACAGGTTGCTTCTTGTTATGATATTTTTTTTTGAAAATGTTTTGTCAACAAGACATTTTTGTTTTCGCATTAGCCATTTTTTTTTTTCTGAGTGCAAAGGCAATCGGATAGAATCCTTTTGATTTTTCTGTATTTTGAAAAAATAGATGAAAAAAATTCCCGATTCCTCCCCCGTTTCTTGTTACGTCGGCATGGGAAAAAAAAAGTTGGGAGCTTCGTCCTTCGATAAAACGCTCATGCACTGCTTTCGTCACAAAAAAAAAAAAAAGTAAAACGTTTTTTCGACAACGACCTTGGTCTATTGTTTTTCGCCAAATTATTATTTTATTAATGGAATAGTTTTTTAATTGGGCGTTTTTACAATAAGAAGATGAAAAAGAAACTGTTGCAATTTTTTTTTCTCACTCCGTTTCCGGCCATTATCGGAAACCCCCCTACGCATTCCTCCATAATTTCTTTTTTTTTTTTTTTTCTGAAAAGAAATATTTACTCGAAAACAATTTATTCCGATATCCTCGTCGGTCGAAAAAAAAAAAAAAATATTATAAGCTATTTGTAAGATGACCGTCGAATTAATTCCTTCTTTTAGGACATGACAATCAATTTATCATTCTTGTTGTCGTGAATTATTGTGACACGTTTGGCTTCATGCAATGTTGCCATATGGTTCGATATCCCTTTACTTTTTTTTTTTAAATGCTTCGTGTGTTCATATGAAATTTTTGGAACAAAAACGTGGAACGGGTTTGTAAGTCTTAGCGGTAATTTTAAAGCCGAAAATCGGAGTGAGGGAAAAACTGGTGGCCGGTGTGATTTATTTCTTGTTCAATTTTCGGGAAAAAAGGGGGAGGGGGAGAGAGAAGGAATAAAAAAAAAAGGCATTTTGTATTCTTGGCCAAGGCGTTTTTTTTTTTTATTTTAAAAATGGCAGAGAACATATTATTATAAAAAACAGTTTTACTGGATTGATGATTTTTGAGGAAATGGTTCTGAGGGGGAAAATAGAAATTTTCTGAAACTTTTTTTTTTATTTCCGCTTTATGTGGGACGAGGAAAACGAAAGTTTTATAAGGAATGTCGTGGTTGCATTTTTTACATCTTGTTTATATCTTTTTTTTTTTTTTTTTTTGGAGGGGGGGGGGGGGGGGAGTATCAATTTTAAGGAATTGTGGAATTTGATTTCACAATTTGTGACCGTTCACAGGAAAAATGAGCTTTGGGTGATATAATTTTGACTTAAATATTCTGATGAATTTCGAGTTATTTAGAATAAAAAATCCATCAAATCCAAGGGCTCCCTTTTATTTTCCAGTGAATGGTCCCTGTAAAAAAAGTAAAACATCTAAATCCGATCATTTTTTAAACCATCGTAACATTTCATACGTATTTTTCTTGGAAAAAAGATTGTGACAGGAGTTAATTGAACAGATCCCACGTTCGAATCATTGGGCATAAGACTAGCCAAATAATTTAATTTGGAGATGACAACACAAAACATTCATTAGAGATCCTAAAGAAATGAATGACGCGACACAATCCCGTCAATCAAAACAGCCTCCTTTTTTTTTTTTTTTTTTCTTTCCTTTATTTTTTAGTATTAAATCGTATAATCATGCGTTATTAAGGAGTAACATTTTTTATTTATTCGAATCAAACCATACCACGAAAAATCATAAGTATGATTCATTATTATGTTTTTCCCGCCTTGGCAAAAGTTTGGGATGTTTGATGGATGTTGGGTTTTGGGTCTTTTTTTTTTTTTTTTTTTTTTTGTTCCATCTTCCACCACTACAGATGAAATATTCCCTATGGACTTACTTTAGGAGGCTTAAGTCGCATTAACTCTCGGAAGGATTATGCGTTTTAAAGACGTGATTTCTTCTTTGCACGTAAACAAGCTATTCGTCAGTTTGTATTTAAGATGATGGGTCAGAGGAAAAGGATTTATCATCCGCTCCTCTTGAAAGTCGTTTACGGAGAAAAAAAATAAAAACTTAATATAAATTATTTTCATCGGCGGAAAATTAATAAATATGACTTTTGGACATTTCCAGTGATTAAAGTTGGTTACACTTCTTTAGGTTTGTGAGTGATGGCGGCGCTTGAGTTCAGAAGTCCGAATCCGATGCCGGTGCCGATGCCGATTCCATATTATTTATTTCACTTTCGATTCCGATTCCGGCACCGACCACCGATGCCGATGCCAATGCCGATTTCGATTTCGGATTTTAAAAAAATTTCGATGCCGATGTAGCTTCAAAAATTTTGCGATGCCGGTGCCGGTGCCGGTGTCGATGCCGATTTCGATTTTGGATTTTCCAAAAAATTCGATGCCGATGCCGGCTTTAACAATTTTGCGATGCCGGTGCTGATGCCGATGGCGATTTCGATTTTGGATTTTCCAAAAAATTCGATGCCGATGCCGGCTTTAACAATTTTGCGATGCCGATGCCGATCCCGATGCCGATTTCGGATTTGAAAAGAAAAATTCTGCGCCAATGCTAGCATCGGCGTCGTCCAAGATTTCCAAGCTTCGGACCCCTGACTTGAGTTATGGCTTCATTTTGATTGGCCCAAAATCGGTCATTAGCTTCGGCAATTTTTTTTTTTTCAGAAATTGAAGCCATTTTTTTTATGAGCTTAAAACGGCTGTCACTAAACTCCCTACACGTCTTTCGGCTCGTATATAAAAAATGGCTCCAATAACTGTACGGATTTCCTTTGAAAAGAAATCAAATTTCTTTTAATTACAGCGAATAATAGCGATGCGATTACTGCCTACATAATTGTAAACAAAGCCTTGGCCTCGACTTTCAATGTTTCCGACATTAACGGCCCGGTTTTTTATTTGCTTAAATGAATCCATGTTGTTTATGCAAAAAGGTGTTTTCCCCGAGATAAGGATGCAACAGCTTTTTAAAAAAAGAAAAACGTTTTTGACGGGAACGATTTTTTTTCCTCTCTCTCTTTCTCTCTTTCTTCTTATTTCGAGGAAAAAAAGAAAAAAAAAGGTTTAGTTTCGCTTTCTGTGTGACGAAGGAGTCGTATTTTATGGGTTATTAAAAATTTACACGTTATAGAGAGAGGAGAGAAGGAAAATTTCTCGGCAACGTTGTTATAAAATAAAGTAAAAAAGAAAAAAAAAAGTTTCTTTTTCCCTGAAATGATTACCGGCCTTTTTAACAAAGAGCGGGGAGCAAAAAGGAAAATCGGATCGAATTTAATAAAGTGTATTTAATATTGCTTTTGTTGAGAGGAGTCCGGGGGAACATCGTTAGCGATGTGATAAAAAGCATTTTATGCGTTTGTGTTTGGAACTTCGTGGAAATTTTAAAGGTTAGAGGATCATCGGGGAAAAGCACACAACCTGGATGGGAGACGTTGGGAAATTGCTACTTGTATCCAGGGAAAAAAAAATTCTCTACTATCTATGCATATGGGACAGGGAGTCCCAAAAAGTGTGCGATTTGGTTGAGTTAAGGTTTGCGTTCGTTGACAATACTTGCTTTTGTACGGAAAATTGCGCTCAATTCGCCTATATTTCTGAGTATTTAACTGCGCTTTGAATTCGGTGGCAGAGGTTGAAGATGAATTTGAGGTTGAGGTTTTCGCTGCTGCTGCTGTTGTTGTGGCAGCTGATAGAAACTTAATTCCAGAAAGTTCGTCATCTCGCTCCATTTTTTTGGTAAAACCTGAACTAAACCTTGAACTTAACTTTGGAAAAATCAAAACAAAACCTTTAACCTATCTTAGAAAATCCTAAACCAAACCTTGGACCTGTTTTTGAGAAAACCCAAACCAAACTTTGATCTTATTTTGGCAAAACCCAAACCAAACCATGAAACTATTTTTGTAAAATCCAAACCAATCCTTGAACCTATGTTGGGAAAACCCAAATTAAACCTTGATCCTAATTTGGAAAAGCCCAAACCAAACCTTAAATCTCTTTTGGAAAAACCCAAACCAAACGTTGATCCTATTTTGGAAAATTTCAAACCAAACCTTAAACCTTTTTTGGAAAAGCCCAAACCAAACCTTGATCTTTTTTTGGAAAAGCCCAAACCAAACCTTGATCTTTTTTTGGAAAAGCCCAAACCAAACCTTGTTCCTTTTTTGGCAAAACCCAAACTAAACCATGAACCTATTTTTGAAAAACCCAAACCAAACCTTGAATCTATTTTGGAAAAACCCAAACCAACCTTGATCCTAATTGGAAAAGCCCAAACCAAACCTTGAATCTATTTTGGAAAAACGCAAACCAAACGTTGATCCTATTTTGGAAAATTCCAAACCAAACCTTAAACCTTTTATGGAAAAGCCCAAACCAAACCTTGATCTTTTTTTGGAAAAGCCCAAACCAAACCTTGTTCCTTTTTTGGCAAAACCCATACAAAACCATGAACCTATTTTTGAAAAACCCAAACCAATCCTTGAACCTATGTTGGGAAAACCCAAACCAAACCTTGATCCTAATTTGGAAAAGCCCAAACCAAACCTTGAATCTATTTTGGAAAAACCCAAACCAAACGTTGATTCTATTTTGGAAAATTCCAAACCAAACCTTGAACCTTTTTTGGAAAATCCCAAACCAAACCTTGATCCTTTTTTGGCAAAACCCAAACAAAACCATGAACCTATTTTTGAAAAACCCAAACCAATCCTTAAACCTATGTTTAGAAAACCCAAACCAAACCTTGATCCTTTTTTGGAAAAGCCAAACCAAACCTTGATCCTTTTTTGGAAAAGCCCAAACAAAACCATGAACCTATTTTTGAAAAACCCAAACCAATCCTTGAACCTATGCTTAGAAAACCCAAACCAAACCTTGATCCTTTTTTGGAAAAGCCCAAACGAAACCTTGATCCTATTTCGGAAAAACCCAAACCAAATCTTGATCCTTTTTTGGAAAGACTCAAACCAAACCCGGAACTTATTTTGAAAGGACCTGAACTCAAACCCGACCAAGAATCTTGGTTTCGGTTTTTGGAGGTTTTAAAGGATCAGAATTTGAACGCGTGGAGAAAGCTTTTAATCAATTTTAAACTAGGCCTAAAAAGAAATTAAAATGAAGGGAGTTAAAACAGAAATAATTCAAACACAAAAACAAATCGGATGATAGATTTCGAGAAGAACGGCGACGCTTTGCGTTTCTTCTTTATTTTGCCTCTTTTCCCGCCTTTTTACATTTGTCAGCATTGTTGGAAAACCGGACAAAAAGAAAAAGAGAAAGAAAAAAAAAAATTGCGAAATGACCGACTTTTTTTTTTTTCTCTCCGTCTTTTTCATTTTTAATGAAGGCGAAAAAGACAACTTTGTTTACGACTCTCCTCGTACTTTCCGCCGTGTTTTCTAAATAAATAATGACTTTTTCTATGAGTTTGTGATTGATAACTTTTCTACATGTCCTCATTTTATCTGGGTTAGATTAAATTATAATTCACTCCCCCTTTTCAGTCACCCTCTTCTCTTGGGGTTTTTTATTTCTTAAGATTCGGGTTTTAATGGATTATAAGGCTGGAACTTTTTTTTTTTTTTTTTTTTCTCTAAGGAAAGCAATTTATTTATCTTTTCTTTTGCGTCTTAATATTTATGTCAGGGGCAAAACCCAGAGTAGTTCATTCCGGGGTTTTTTGAATTGTTTGATTTTAATTTGCTTTTTTGATGGAGTCTGGTGGTTAGACACGTTCTTACTGTCCTAATTTTTGCGGGCCTACGAAAACTTTTTGGAGTGACAGGACGTGGCTAGTGAGACATGACGTGGACGAATCCAAACCATAGTGGACATGAGATTTGGAAGAATCCAAACCAAACTTGGAACCTATTTTGGAAAAACCCAAACCAAATCTTGATCTTGTTTTGGAAAAACCCGAACCAAATCTTGAACCGATTTTGGAAAAACCCAAACCAAGCTTTGAACCTAATGAGTAAAAACCCGAACCATGCACCATGATCCTACTTTGGAAAAACCAAAGCCAAACCTTGATCTTAATTTGGAAAAACCCAAACCAATCCTTTAACCTATTTGGAAAAACCCAAACCAGACCTTGATCCTATTTGGGAAAACCCAAACCAAATCTTGAACCGATTTTGGGAATACTTAAACCAAACCTTGAACCTATTTTGGAAAAACCCAAACCAAACCTTGAATTTATTTTTTAAAAAAAACCCAAACCAAACCTTGATCCTAATTTGAAAAATCCCAAACTAAACCCGGGGAGGGCTAGCCTCCCCCTAGGAAGGTAAATCCCCTCTTACATCCGCCCATGATGACAACCTGGAAAATATGAATCCCTGCTAACCGTTCTGAAGATGGTAAGAGAGCTGACCTAGTGGCTTTTTCCTCGGATTAGATTGGCGGATAAGTCGTCCACGTCCATAAGTAGCGACCTTGTTACTGTCACATTACTTTTACATATGAGGGTCTGCTCTAAAAAAAAAAAGTGCATGCGACACTCCAGGCACGATCCAACCGTCCCGGCACGTATATCAATCATAATGTCAGAGGCAGCTTTTTAACGTTTCGACGCTTTTTGACTTTTGATGCAGGATTCTCAACGTTTTGCATTTAATGCAGTTGCAACATTTGAAGCAAAGCAAAATTCGATTTTAAATTTTCAACGTCAACGGACAAGATTTGTTTTTAAAAAAAAAACGGAATTGTTTTGCGGTGTGTAATGTCTTATTACGTCAGCACTTGGAAACGTGGGATTGCTTTTAAAAGAATTTTTACGCGTTTCTGTGTTTCAATAAAAAAATTTGATAATACTTCGGTCATTTTACAAAGTGGCGAAGGAAAAAAAGTTGCTGGTGGTTGCTTGTGACCAACAGTAGTGGCGGTCACAGTGTTGTGACCGCCACAATATTGGCGGTCATAATGTTGGCGGTAGTAGTTAGTGCTTAGTAGTGGCGGTCACAACATTGTGGTCGACAACAGTGACGGTCACATAATTTTATCTGTTATTTCAAGTATAAATATTTTTTATGCATTAGAATTTGAATATCGCCCTTGGTGGTACCGAAAATTGTCATTAGCAAAACCGTCTGACGGCCGTCCCTTGTTTTTTTCTGGTTGCTCGGAAAGGTGATAAAAAAAGTGTACAAAATTTTTGCAAAATAAATGCAGAATAGTTTTTATTAAAAAATGTATTAGTAGTGACGGTCACAACATTGTGACCGCGGCCACATAATTTTATCTGTTATTTGAAAGAGAAATTCTTGTTGCACCAGAATTTGAATATTCATAATTCTTACAAAGTTGATGCATAATTTTTTTTGAGCATGAAAATCTGGATATATGTATAATTTTTGCATAATTTAAGCATACAATTTTTTCAGCAAGTAAATTTGCAAATATTATTATGCTTATTGAACTTCTTTTTTTTATGCATAATTGTACTGGAAGATAAGCCGAAAAATTTTTCCGGCGAAAAAATTTTTGTTCTTTGGAGTACATAAATCATGTATTTTTTATGCATGTCCAGTTTTTTGTAATTTATACATGATTTTTGTATAATTTATGCACCTTTCCTTCGTATGGGTAACTGCTAAGTAGTCAAAAATAATGTTGGCGTCACAAAATTGTGATCGCTACTATTGGCGCCACAAAATTGTGATCGCTACTATTGGCGCCACAAAATTGTGATCGCTACTATTGACGCCACAAAATCGTGATCGCCACCATTGGCGCCACAAAATCGTGATCGCTTCTATTGGCACCACAAAATTGTGATCGCTTCTATTGGCACCACAAAATTGTGATCGCTTCTATTGGCGCCACAAATTTGTGATTGCTTCTATTGGCGATCACAAGCTTTTGCCCTAAAGTTTCATTTTAGAATTTTTTTTTATTTTGAGCGAAAAAAAAATTCTCCCTGTGAAATTGTAATTCCGACCCAACGGGAAACAAATTCACGTGTTCCTCATTCAAAAATTGGTAAACAAAATGTCGTAATAACCGATCATGTCATGTACGTATTAGTTGGGTGTGCGTTCGATTGGTATCAAGTCATGTAAATCTGATTGATCCCGACCCTTGTGAGAGGTGTATATATATGCATATACACACGGTAGCTTTTATATATATTTTACTTTTTAAATCTCCCTATTATTACACGTCATGCAAGATCGTGTTATGTCGATAAAAAGCTACAGGTAGTTTATTTTTTTATTCTTGTTTTATATTTATTTATTTTTTTTCTCGTCGATGTTCCGAATTGTTTATATTATTACTTATCTTGAATGATTAATTCAATGGTTGCACTTTGTTATCTTAATATTGGGACATTATTATTACAGCGGGAGCGCGATATTCCGTTGTGAAATATACGTTTTCCTCCCCCTCTATTTTTTTTTTTTAGTTGAAGGAAAGGTGCATCAATCACTTTGTCGTCCTGGGATTCGCACGGCACCAGGTGTTTCCGCTTTTTTTTTTTTTTTTTTTTTTATACTGCAATTATGATAAACAGACTGTTTTCGCTTATGAATAGCTTGACCTTTACGCTTTTCGTTATCAACAGATATATGTGTGTGCAAAGCCGGGCGCCATTAAAATTGCAAAGTTCGGTTGTTCCCGTGACCCCGAAGATTCCCGAAGAAGTTTTTTTTGAAATTAAACATATGCCTATATTTTAATTTTTTTTTTTTTTTATTGTTTCAGCGTGGAGCGTGACCGGCTCCGCGAAAGAGAGCGCCAAGCTCGTGCGCAGATGTCATCACAAGCGGAACAAAGAGAGATGGTTGAAGTTGGCCCGCTTTTTGACGCTCCCGTTCGGGTAAGTTTTAAATAAAATGATAGAAAAAATAAAAGAAAAAGAAAACTTGCTGACCTTAAAATAATTAAATGCATAAGCCAAAAGCATGAACCCTCCCGGCTAATGGCTAATTCAGAGGCTGAGGTTTGAGCGGTAGACGGTAGACGATGCAAAAATTAAAATGTAAGAAAAGCGAGGACGTGTCGTAAACAGGAGGAGATAGCTCAAGGCCGTTTTCAGCTTTTCCCATTTAAAAGGTTGCTCCCGTTTAAAGATTTATTTTGATTAGTAAAAGAGCTCTCAAGACGATGATTCTTTTTTTTTTTTTTTTTTTCCGAGGATTTAATCCTTTGAAGATTTTCTCGGTTTTGCTTTATGCGGCCGTTCACGTATTACGTAAGTACGGTTTGGGATATTTTCGACCTTTTGCCCCCTTTAGTAAGCAAAAAATGCTTTCGCTTTATTAAGGAGAGTTAGAATTTTGCCCTCCGTTTTTAAGCTCCTTATCCAACAAGTGAATGATTATCATCCCGCCATAGGGAATATTTTTTGGAAATATAAAGAAATAAATTTCCGGGAATTTAAAAGAATATTTCTTTGGATTTGAAATCGATTCCTGGGTGGGAGAATTGTGGAGTAGAGTTGTAACCCGGGAATGAAAAAAAAAAAATTCCGGGAATTTTTAGGATTTTATAAAATATTTTCCCTGAGTTGGAAAAATTTATTAATATTTTCCTGGTTTTGAATTGAAAGTCGGGGATGGAAAAACATTCCCGGGAATTTTCTGGGGTATTTTCCTTGTTGCAAAATAAATTTCCAGGAGGAAAAATTTAATTATAACATCCAGTCCAGAATTGGTGAACCGGGAACATTTCCCAGGGATGAAGAAGAAATTTTCGGGAGTTAACGAGAATTTTTTTACCCCGACATTAAGTTCTGAGCTGGAATATTTCCCAGAAATGAAAAAAGAAATTCAGGAATATTTCGCGGTGTAACAAAAAAAAGTCTAGGACTTTTTGGGTATATTTTCCTGGTTGTGAAATAAATTTCCCAAAGGAAGAATTCATTTACAAGTTTCTTTCTAAAACCTTTACCCGGGAACATTAACTTCACGGGAATAAAAAAATAAATTTCTGACAGTTTTTGGGAAAAAAACATTCCCGGGAATTTTCGGGAGTATTCTCCTAGTTAGAAAATAATTTCCCCGGAGGAAAAATTTAATTATAACTTTCAGTTTAGAATTGACAAACCGGGGAACATTTCCCAGGCGCAAAAAAGAAATTTTCGGGAGTGAACGAGAATTTTTTTATCCAGACATAAAGTTCTGAGCGGGAATATTTCCCAGAAATGAAAAAAGATATTCAGGACTATTTCGAGGTATAATAAAAAAAAAAAGTCTAGGATTCTTTTGGTATATTTTCCTGGTTGTGAAATAAATTTTCCAGTGGAAAAATTCGTTTGCAAGTTTCTTTCTAAAATTTTTACTCGGAAATAAAAAAAATAAATTTCCGGCAGTTTTTGATAATATATTCCCCTGGGTGTGAAATACGCCCCTCGAGGTGGATATATAACAAAAACAAATACAAATATATTCCCGGAGATTTTCCTGGAATATTTCCTGGAGATTAAATAACTTTTCCGAACTTGAGATTGATTTAATTTTTGAAAAAAAATTTAGAATATTCCCGTAAATATTCTCAGGAATTTTGCAACTCTATTCCGGTGTTTTCTTTTCCCGTACTTCTCTTCTCTTTTATTTTTCCTTTTCGTCTTTTTTTCGGTTCTCCCCCTTTTACTTTGGTGCCTTTATCTTTTTATCTCTCATCTTTCATTTCACATGTGATTTCACATCCGATCAAACGAATAAAAATTAAGCATTTTTTTTTTTAAAATATAAATTCCAGCCGATCTAGGAAAAAAAAAATGAAAAAGTGATATAACGACGTGTTTAAAGTCTTTTTTGAAAAACCGATAGTTGTGAAAATGTAGTGACGATTTCCTTGATGTTGACAACCCCATTTTTCATGTCAGAATCCGATAGGATTGAGTATAAGAATCCCTTGTTGCCCATTTTCAACCCCGTTTCTTTAACCTAATGCATTATTCATTTTTACTTTAATCTGTCGGCATTCACCGTGTTTCTTACTTGTTTGCTCTTCCTTTTTTTTTTCCTCTATATATTCCTCTTGCTGAGATATACCAAAAAAATTTATATGTTCAACTCTTTGATTGAAAGCAGAGAGAAAGGAAAAATATCAGATTTCATTTTATTTTATTTTATTTTATTTTATTTTATTTATTTATTTTTTTTTTTTTTTTTGAGGAAGGCAAAGAAAGCACAAAGGTTTAGATCGTTTTTAATATTACGTCACGGGACGTAAAAGGGCCAAAAAAGGGTTTTCCCGTTGTTTTGTTGTTGTCGCTGATTGTGAGGTTAAGTGCTCCCCATCCATTGTTATGCTCCGAATTCTGGATGCAATTTCGAAACGGGGCACAGAAGGGGCAGGTTGTTTCATTTCGGGACGGGATTTACATCGGTCAATTCCACACCGGTCAAGAGAAATGTGGAAAGACATCCCAATATTAAAACAGATTATCCGAATTAGTCTGTGCATGTCGCGAAATTCCTCCAGAGAATTCCCCGAAGAATTCCGTTATCCCTGGATTCCACAATGTTGTTTCTGTCCTAAAAAAACATTAGGGTGCGTAAAAAAAAAAAAAAAAGGGAGTCCACTCAAGATTTTTGCTTCCCGAGAAAATTTCGGCTCTTTATTTTCTGAAATAGCTCCCCGATTTTTTTTAGATTTAAAAAAAATTTTTTGGGGGGGTGCAAGTGTCGGTCAAAGTTTTTTAGGGAAAAATTGGAAAAATGTTGAATTGAAGTCAAAGTTGATTTTTTAGGGAAAAATACAAAAGTCGGCCTCCTTTGGCGGCAAAGATTTAAATGTGGGTGAGGTGCTTAAAAATTTGTGGAAAATATATAGACTTAAGGCCCCGTATCAAGGATTTTTCGAAATTGACGTTTAGCGATTTTCCCCATTAGAGCCCAATGTTAAAAAAAAATCAAAAATAGCGGAAAAAATCAAACTGGGTTTCCTGCCTAGAACTAACAAAAAAAATCACTTTTGTATTGGATCCTATGTTCCATCTCTGTTTTCTTGCAAGGAAAATTTTTTTAATTTTTTTAAATCTAAAAATTCAAATTTTGCTTTCTGTCTTTTTTCTGTTTTTTTTTTTTTTTTTTTTTTTTTTTTGTTTTTTTTTTTTGTTTTTTTTTTTTTCCTACACTGTAAAAATTTTTTTGTATTTTTAACAAACTCGGTCCACATACTTTGTTTGTTACTCTTTTTATGTTAATTTTGACACATGTTGCTAGGCAATGTTTGTTATTGTGTTAATATAAAAATGTGTGGACCGTTTTTCAAAAATAAATTGTGTTAAAATTACACAAAATTTTGTACAGTGTAGACGACATCATTGGAAAGGGAGGGAATGGGGCCTTTGATGTCCCAAAAAAATATTACGAACTAATATTTGTACGGCCTGTTACGCGTATAAAATCTGAAAAGCACATTCGGTTTGGCTAATTTCTCTTTCAGGCCTTCGGGTTAAATTATGAGAACGTTGAAGTCCATTAAATTTTATGCGCGAAACGAAGAATGCAAATAATGTGAGGACAGTGCCCCCTTAAAAGAGAGATGCATATCCAGATATCACACTCGATAAAATAAACAATAACTAAATTATTTCGGTTAAAAAAAATGTATATATATATAAAAAAAAAATTGTCGGCGACTTATTATTTTTTTTTACTTTTTTATTTATAAACTTGAATCCTCATCTCGTTTTTTACGCCTCAAGCGTCAACCTTGCAAAAAATGCTAACCGGTTAATTATTGATGATTACTTTATACAAATCATTACGAGAATAAAGATATTTTTTTTTCTGTTTTTTAATTCACTGACGCCCATTCAGACGCTTTTTAAGCATGAAAAGCGATTCATGTACATCACAATAATAGCGTCACTCCGCTGACGCAGATTAATTTTTATTAAGAAAAAAAAAAAAAAGAGAAGAGATTCTTTTCGTTTTCCACTTTTTTTTTAAGGAGAGAAAGGGATGGTGAGGATGGATATGTTGTGTTTACCATAGTTGAATTTCCGCTTTCAATTATAACTGTTTTCATTCTTTAAAAAAAAATAACAATTGTTTGTCATAGTGTACGGATTTTTGCTACTAAACTACCTATAAGTAGATATTATATCGGTCGTAAAATTGGATAACGGAAGTTTTTATTACCGCCATATTTTTTTTTCTCCCGTCGCTTTTTTTCCCCCCGAAACAAAAGAGAATTTTTCAAGCATCTGTAAAAACCGAATTTTACGATGCAACCTGTAGAGAGAAGTCGTTACCGGGAAACTTTCGTTTTTTTTTTCCCCCCGATGTCATTTTCGACAGCGTTGATTCCCATTCATGGCGAATAAGCGAAAAAGCGAAAGGACTTGAACCGAACAGTGAGGCCTGAATCCGATGCCGATGCCGGTGTCGGCACTGGAGATTTCGATGCCGGCGCTAAACAATTTTTTGATTCCGGTGCCGACACCGATTTCGGTTTTCAAAAAAAGTTCGATGCCGATGCTGGATCGCTAAAAATTCCGATTAATCCAGTCCAGCATCGGCATTGGCATCGGCATCGACACAGGCCTGATTTTCCAAGCTTCTGACCCCTAATAAAAAATCACGATTGCATGAACTTGAGAAGCTAAAAAGCGACACATCGTCTCGTTAAAAAAAAATTGGGTTTGTTTTTTAGCCGCAGAAAAACGAAAAAAAAAAAATCAAAACAATCGGGAAATGCGAGACCGGAAGAAACAAGGGAATCAGTTTGCGGTGATTTTCCCTGAATCCCGAACATCGAAACCACTTTACACATTCGCCATACAATTTTTATGAGTTTCCCAAACGGAAAAGTAAGATCTTGACCCAGAGAAACCTTTTCTTTTTTCAATTTCTCGGGGGGTTTTCTTTTACCAAATTTTTATGTTGGTACTCTTAGCGCCTACCCTGACACCGAGATAAAAAAAAAAAAAAAAAAAAAAAAATGAGGGAATAGGAACGTTCCAGAAAAGGTTATCGAACTTTTGTTCCTTTTTGAACTAGGAGTAAGAAAGCACAATGTTCCGGAACAAGCGATGTTTGTTCTAGAACTGACAGCTTTTAATAATTAAATTGTTTGTTCTGAAACAGACAATTTACTTATTAAACGTTGTCAGTTCCAGAACAAACATTGGCTGTTCCGAAACAAGCAATGAGCAAAAAAATGTCAGTTCCGGAACAAACAATAAAAAACAACATAGATACTTGACCCTTTAGAACTTTCGTAGTATTCCAATTTTTGGACTTATTTTTAGGCTTTTACTTCCCCTCCCCAAAAAAAACTGGCAGTGTTTGTTCTAGAACTGACAGCGTTTAATAATTATATTGTTTGTTCCGGAACTGACAATTTTAAATTCATTATCTGTTCCGGAGAATCAGTATTTGTTCTGGAACTTACAGTGTTTAATGAATAAATTATCAGTTTCGGAACTAACAATTTTAAATTTATTGTTTGTTCCGGAACAAACAAATTTAATAAGTAAATTGCCTGTTCCGGAACTGACAATTTTAAATTCATTATCTGTTCCGGACAATCAGTATTTGTTCTGAAACTGACAGCATTTAACAATTAAATTGTTTGTTCCGGAACAGAAAGTTTTTTATTAATTTTCTGTTCCAAAACTAACAGTGTTTGTTTCGGAACGTACAGCGTTTAATGAGTAAATTATCAGTTCTGGAACTGACAATTTTAAATTTATTGTCTGTTCCGGAACAAGCTATGTTTGTTCTAGAACTGACAGCGTTTAATAATTAAATTGTTTGTTCCGGAACCAACAAATTTAATAAGCAAATTGCCTGTTCCGGAAACATACAATTTATTGATTGTCTTGATTTATTGATTTATTGATTGCCTGTTCCGGAACTGACGATTTATTATTGATTGTCTGTTCCGGAACTGACAATTTCAAATTCATTGTCTGTTCCGGTGCAGACAATGTTTGTTCTGGAGCTGACAGCGTTTAATAATTAAATTGTCTGCTCCGGAACTGGAAATTTATTTATTAAACGTTGTCAGTTCCAGAACAAACACTGCTCGTTCCGGATCAAACAATGTCTGTTCCAGAACAAGCAATGAACCAAAACGTGTCAGTTCCGGAACAAACAATACAAAAAAACTCAGATACTCTTGACCCTTTAGAACTTTCGTAGTATTCCAATTTTTGTACTTATTTTTAGGCTTTTATTTCCCCTCCCCAAAAAATTTTTAAATACGACAGTGCCCCCCCCCCTCTTCCGCTACTAAAACGATGATGACCTTATTTAGCAGTCTCTATAAAACATCTACATATTTGAGAAAACTTTATAACCAAAAATTCCAGTCATTTTCCGGTTCCCCGGCGCACCCAATTCGTGTCTGACGCTTGTTAATTTTATCGTTTTGCCCCCCAGAGTGCGCTCTTGTCGCGATAATAATCAAAACAATCGTTCCACTTTTTTTTTCGCAAGTACGAAAATAAGATTTCCTGATTGATCTGATCAATCAATCAATCCAGATGGAGAGAAAAAAAAAAAGACACAAGAGCGCTCTATCGGCGATGTACGTAAATATTATTTTTCATTCCCTTTTCAAATAAAGTTTCAACAGGCATTTTCACAACCCGATTCATCATTTCCCTTATCTTCTCCAACGCATCAATAACTAATCTCCTCATACTTTAGAGAGAGAAAAAAAAAAAATTGCATGCACTCGTTATCTTCGATCTCATAATTGACAAATATCATGAATTACAATTATGATTTATGACATATAAGAATCAGAATGGAGCGTTTAAATATTTATATTTCGCGAACAAACTAACAATATATTTAAATATTTATGCGGTTTTTGTATTCTGTATTTATATAATCATGTGTGTATACACCGATTCCAATAATCATACCCTATTTTCCGCATAATTTACTTGTGTAATGCTCTTTTCCATTTTTCTCCTCTCTTCCACCATATTGACTGATTTTCAATTTTCAATTGCGGTAATGGCTCTCCGTAGTAATGAATTAGCGAAAGCGTTCGGTTTTTTTTTTTTTTTTTTTTTTTTTTAGAAAAAAATTCCGAGTTTTTAAATTCGCATGAAGGGAAAGTTTTTAGGACTCGAAGGAAAGAAAAAAGTATATACGGCTAAATAACGTTACATTTCTGCAATTCAAAAATAAATTTGTGTGTCGTCATCTTTGTACCATTCATTATCTATACCAGCATCCGTTTTATCTGCTATGTCATCCACCGTATTTTCGTTTTATAACCATTTTTTTTTCTTTTTCTGCCTCTTACTGCAAGTAAATTATTACATGGTCGGGTAATAACATGAAAAAATTTTGCAGGTTTATTTTTTTATTTATTTATTTATTTTTTTTTTTTTTTCTTCTGATAAAACTGATAATTTTTTTTCTTTTTTTTTTTATCTTATCTGGTTTTCGGCAGAGATTCGATGACGAAATATTTCTTGTTTATCAATTGTTCCCGACAAATCGAAAACTCAAAAGTATTGTTGTTGTTGCATCATAAAATTTCGCCGGTATCTACATTGCAAATATTAATTGCTTTGCCGGCCAAAATTTCGAAATTTGAAAATGCCCATTCCTTCCAAATATTATTTTCCTGTATTATATCTGTAAACGTAAAGCACTAGGCCAAAGGGACATTTAGGGGACATTAAAAAAAAGAGCGATGCGCTCGATATTACTCGGTTATGCAACCGGTGATGCAAACTCAATTTTAATTTTTTTAACCCTTTTCCCGAAAATTTTTTTATGTCATTTGTATGAATTGAGGGGTCTTAGGGGTCGCTGATTCAGTATCTGAAATTAGTTTTTACGTGGGGGGCATTGGTGGCCCCCTAGAAAACAAGCTTTTTTTAAATTATCGGAAAAGTAACACTTGGATATCGATTTATATGTTTTCCGGCACCCTGAATTCGAATCTGATATCGGATTTTACGTAGGGAGCACGTGCATCCCCCCCCCTAGAAAATCAACTTGATTTAAATTAACTGCCTCCTGGAAAATTAACTTGACTTTATTTTTCAAAAATTCGATTATTTTTCGACTAATAATAATTAAGAAAACTGAAAATTTTAAAAGTTAATAGTCTGCCATCTTTAATTTCAATTTTTTCTAAATTTCGACTTCAGATTCACAATTAGCAGCTCAAAAAACCCCCTGAAATATTTAGTTTTTGTTGTTTTTAAACTTGTAAACGCCTATACAAAAAAAAAAGCTGTTTTTCCCATAAGCTAAACATAGGCGAAGCATCTTGTTGAATATTGCATAATTGACCGTCCATCAGTTCTTTACTTGCATTTTTAAGTTCATAAGAATAAAAAACAGCAATAAATAAGGCGTTTTCAAAATTCGAATCAAGAAAATCCGTGATTTTTTATACAGTGAAACATTTTGTGTACTTTTAACAAACCCGGTCCACACACTCTGTATGTAACTCTTTTTATGTTAATTTTGACACGCATTTATGTTAATTTTGACACATGTTGCTAGGCAATATTTGTTTTGTTATTATTTGCAAATAAAAATGTTTAGACCGTTTTTCAAAATATAAATTGTGTTAAAAGTACACAAAATATTTTACTGTGTAAATAAGATTTTCACAACCATCCGCCATCTTGAATTTGGTTTTTTTTTTTTTTTTTTTTTTTTTTTTTTTTTTTAAATTTTGATTTCATATTTGGTTTCAGCAGTTCAAAATATCCCTAATTACATGGCTTTTACAATTTTTTAAGAAAATCTAAGAGGGTTGCTAAACTCTGATGGATCCATATATGGACCCATGGACGTCTGGGCATTAAAATCCATTGGTCCATATATGGATTAATGGGCGGAAAAGGGTTAAATACACAGTAAAAAATATTATGTAAATATGCTCTAAACGGTCCACATAAATTTTTTCTGTTGTTTTTCCCAAAAGGTAAACATAAACAAAAACAATATAAGAATTATGTGGACCTACTTATGTTGATTTTGACATAAAATTTTTTACTGTGTAGGAATACACTGTAAAAAAAGTTTGTATATTTTTAACAAACTCGGTCCACACACCCTGTAAGTAGCTCTTTTTATGTTAATTTTGACACATGTTGCTAGGCAATATTTGTTGTTGTGTTATTATTTACAAATAAAAATGTGTGGACCGTTTTTCAATTATAAATTGTGTTAAAATTACACAAAATTTTTTACAGTGTTTTTAAGGTTCCTCTTTCGGAGATTTAACATTTCATTAAGATTTTGAAGATCTCCCTCGCCCTTTAAAATTTCTTACGTAACATCTGGATAATGCCTTAATTATTCGTCAAAAATTTTGAATTTTTAAAAAAAATTGAGGCATCGATCTGAAAAGCGCTAAAAAAAAAATATTTATTTCCGGAGGGGGAAGAAAAGTTGAATCGGATCGTTATCATGTCAACAAGACAACGCCAAAGAATCGGAACAGTTAAAAACGAAACCGGGTCCAAACATAATTCTAAGGACAAGAAGAGATTATTTTCTTGGCAAAAACACAGGATTCGGTATAATTAGAACGAGAAGGAGAGAAAGAGAAAGAGAATTAGGCCAAAAGGGAAAGAAAATAAAAAAAAATTAAAAAACACACCGTAAGATTGTAAAGAGCCGGAAGCGTGAAATGTTCGATTTAAAAGTTTTTCTTACATTTTTGTTTTTTAATTTTTATTTATTTATTTTCTTTCTTTATCTTTTATTTTTTTTATTTTTATTATTTATTTCCCACGCTTTTTAGGAAAATTCCTAAGACGTCACTCCCGGTTCCCTCTTGTCATAATAACATTTTTTAATCAACATTAATAATAACTGAGGATATATCCAAACACGCGCCTCTGCAATTTTTCTTCCTAATTGTTCTTCCACTTGTCGGGGGGAAAAGAAAATGGCTCTCCAACCGAGAACCGTATTTTTTTTTCCTCTTTTCCTCAAAAAAAAAAAAAAAAGCTTCCCTCCTTCCCCGATTTTCTCTCCGCTTCATGATTTATATCCTCGTTTCAACAGCCGCTTGGGTAACGTTCTCACTACATCAACCGCAATTACCAAATAATACACCCGACTTGCAGTGTTCCACATTATTTATGCACATTACCATGGCAAAAACTTTTTAATGAACAATGCTATACCCTCCCCCTCCCCCCCTTACCCCCTTATTGTGAAGTTAATAATCGGGTATTTTTCATTTTTCCTGTCTGCAAGGAAAAGACTGAGGGATTCGCTTGATGACGTCATCTTGTAAGAAAAGGTTTAGGAAAAGATTTGCGATTTCGGAATTAGAATCTCCCCATCCTCTTTGGGGGGCCCAATGCTCTGAGAGCGTTCAAGTGTAAGACTTTTTTTCCGACCCCCTCTCCCTCCCATCGTAAGATTGCCCATCGCCAAAATAAATCCCGCAAATCGGATTTTTTTTTTTTTTTTTTCCCCCTTCAAAGTTTTAATTGTCCCGAGAATTCGGAAATAATATTTATCCCGAAATTCCCAGAAATATCAATAAAACCCAACTTTTTTGGTAAATATCTCCTGTAAAATTGTGAAAAATGTTTCTCGAATTCCTGGGAAATCCCGGACAAAAGCTCTTAATTTCAGCTCAATAATTTGAATTTTTTTTCTTTCTCTAGGTCAACCCCGTCCGGAGCGATCCGATGTCACAGCAGATCCAGCAACACCTGGGTCCTTACCAGCTGATGCAGCAGTTAGTAGCAGCAGAGCATTCTAAAAGGTTGATCGGGGTCGATGGACCTCATCCTCCTCCGAGTCCGGCCCCGGCTCCGATGTCATCATCGTCATCCAGTGCCTCCTCCCGCCTTCAGCCCCCGCCTCCGACGTTCAAGAAACCCCCGAACCACCAACCGAGCGTGACGAGGGGGGGTTTCGTGAAGCCCCAGGACGGGAAACCTCCGTACGGTGGACGGGGAGGATACCCGGGACAACCGGTTAAACACGGAGGTCAAAACGATCAAAGATCGAACATTATAGTGCCCCCTAAGGGACCGCCAAATAGGACTAATTCAAGTGCACATCATTCGAATAGCCATGAAAACCATAGTTCCCGTAGCAGACTCCAGCAGTTGAAACATTTACCAAAATTGGATCCGCTTGACTGTCCGGTAGATATTCAGGAACCACCGACTCCTGGTACTCAAGAGGTTGAGAATATTTTGAAAGTAAGTATGGGAATATTTGAAAGGGCTTAAAACATTTTGGCCGATCTCGCTGACAAAATTTAAGGGAAAAATAGAAATTTTAGAAAAATCCGCATGGAATTTATGAAAAAAACTGGACAAAATTTGTATTTATATCGAGAAAATGGTGCGAATGGACTCAAAAAATGGTGCAAATAACTAAATAACTATACGGTTAAAAATTTTATGTGAAAAAAAGCTCTACCTAGAATTTATGATAATTTTTGACATAAAATTGTGTCAAATCGACATATTTTCATGTTAATTTAACACAAAAATTAAAGTAAATTCTAAGTAGCCCCCCCTTTTTTTTTACTACACTGTAAAAACATTTGTGTATGTTTAACAACCTCGGTCCGAGCATTCTGTATGTGGCTCTTTTTATGTTAATTTTGACACCAATTGCTAGGCAATGCTTGTTATTGTGTTATTATTTACAAATAAAATCGTGTGGACCGTTTTTCAATTATAAATTGTGTTAAAATTACACAAAATTTTTTACAGTGTAGTAAATTACGTTACTTTTTACACGGTAAAAAATGTTATGTTAAAAGTAACATAATTCACGTCTCAGGTATAGGAGAGTGAATTATTCTTTCTGTCAGGGACCAGGAGTCGTAGCTTAAAGGTAGAACTTCCGTCCGGCAAACGGAGGGATCGGGGTTCGATTCCTCGCGGGTAATGGGCTCAGACTATGAATTTTTTTCTCTCTTATACCTGGATTTAATTATTTCATAATTCACTAGTAAAAAATAAGGGGCTATTTACACTTTCTGTGTAAATTTTACATTAAGCGATTATGTTGCATCAATATGATTGTTGATCAATTAATAACCAATCGTCATTTGTCAACATAAAAATGTTTACATTCAAATTTTAACATAAAAAGTTTTACATAAGGAATAAGTAGCCCTTTTTCAGGTTGTCAACATAAAAATTTTTACCGTGTGCATACAATTCTTTTACCGTGTAGGGATTTTGCATCTTCTCCAATGAGCACTTGCTCAAAAAATGATGAATTTGCACTTGTTCCAAATTGGAAATGCTCCACAAACATAAGGAACTATAATCCAATTTTGAACATTGCATATGCTCCAAACTAAATTGTTGGATACTAAAGCACATTGTAAAAATTATCTGTAAAATTGACATTTTTTTCCGGTTTAAAACGGTCCACATAGTTGGTACGTCAAATTTAACATAATTATGTGGTTTTTAACATTTATTTTTTGTCAAATTAACAGATCCATATGTCAAATTTAACAGAATATCGTTATCATACAGAATTGGTGTACCGTTTTTAACATATTAACACATAATTTTATACCGCCATGTGCCACAAGTCCAATGTTTAACGTTATATTCCAGTCAGTTTTACCAAAAAAATTTATATAAAAAATGTATTATTTTTATATCATTTATACAAAAATCTGGACATGCATAGTTTTGGACAAAGTTTATGCATACACGGTAAAAAATTTTATGTTAACAACCGGAAAAAGGGCTACACATTCCATACGTAACATTTTTTATGTTAAAATTTGAATGTAAACATTTTTTATGTTGACAAATGACGATTGGTTATTGGTTGATCAACAATCATATTGATGCAACATAATTGCTTTATGTAAAATTTACATAAAGCAACATTACATTTGAAAGTGTATGTAGCATCTTTTTTTACTTGTGAATTATGTTACTTTTAACGTAAAAGTTTTTACCGTGTATTTTTTAAGCTCCAAAATTTGAACATGTATAATTTTTTTGGAATTCATGCATAATTTTTGCATAATTTATGCGTATAATTTTTTTAAATCGTAAAACAGGAGAATTTGCAATAATTATTCTTATTCAACTTTTTTTTTAATTTTATGCATACTTGTTTATGCATAATTATATTCGAGCATGAAAGAAAGAAATTTTCCGTTAAAAAATTAACTTCTTTACACATAATTTATGTATTTTTTATACACTGTAAAAAATTTCGTGTAATTTTAACACAATTTATAATTCAAGAACGGTCTACACATTTTTAATTGTAAATAATAACACAATAACAAATATTGCCTAGCAACATGTGTCAAAATTAACATAAAAAGAGTAACAAAGTATGTAGACAGAGTTTGTTAAAAATACACAAATTTTTTACCGTGTATATGTTCAATTTTTTTGTTTTATTCATACACGGTAAAAAATTTTATGTTAACAATTTGAAAAAGGGCTACACATTCCATATGTAACACCTTTTATGTTACATTTGAATGTAAACATTTTTATGTTGACAAATGACGATTGGCTATTGGTTGATCAACAATCGATGATGCGACATAATCGTTTTATGTAAAATTTACATAGAAATTGTATGTAGCCCCCTTTTTTTACTAGTGAATTAGTTTACATTTAACATAAAATTTTTTACCGTGAATATATTTTTGTCTGGATAAAATCGATGAGTAAAAAATTATGTACTAATTTCTCTGCTTTCTTTTCAGGAAATGATTAGGGAACCAATGCCTTTGCACGATCCAATCCCTGCAACACCCAGGAAAGAGACAAACAATCAATTTACCTTCAACCCTGAGCTAGCAATTGTAAGTATCATCTTTCAATTTAATCTTATGAATCTTGTTTTTTTTTCTCCTTTTACTATAAACGTATAACCTAAGGACAGAAAGATTACTGCGCTTTGAGCTGAAGGAAAAGAAAAAAAAAAAAAAAATAGAAAAAAGAGGAGTCGTGACCTTGCGATATTGTTTTCTCGTGTTGCATAACGTTTTTTTTTTCTCAAAAAAAAAAAAGAAAGAAATTCCTCCTTATTGCTCGGATTCTTTTTTTTCGAACCGTAATTAGGTCCCTAATTAAAGAGTTAGGGTTTTTAACCTACGGTCCTGGCTATCCGATGTTTATGTTTTGCAGGTTGTCTTCATGGTTCGCTGATCCGTTTCGAACGAATATTCCTGATCTTTAATCGTGATTTTCGATCCGTTTCTGCGATAACAAAAAAAAATTTTATTTTTTTTTCTCTCGATTAGATAATTTTTTTTTTTTTAACGAAAGCGAACTCTTGCGATGACATGGGGTAATTATTCCTTTTGATGACGGTCCTTTTCGGGAAAAAGGGACGGATGACTAGATGTTCGTACAACAAACCAATTACGCTCTGCCATTTCTCGTCAAGTTATCCTCTCCTCTTTATAGAATCTCATTTTATGTAAAGCACATGGGAAGCTCCTTTCTCTCTCCTCCTCCTCCTCCTTCCCCCCCCCCTCCTCCTCTAGTCTGCCGGGTTGAATCATTTTCATCGTTCCCCGTTTTCTCCGAATCACGTTCCACTTTTGTTTGCGATCTCCTCATCCCCCTTTTCCCGTTACTTCCTTTGTCCCGCATTTTCCCATCACCTTGTGCTTTTCCACCAAAAAAGGAAAGCTAAACGGGAAACTACTTGGAATGCCGCGAATCAAATCACCCGCCAACTCTTTTCTCTTGTTCCTTCCCGGAATCTTTAACCTTTTTTTTCTTTTTTTCCCGGAAAAGAAAAGATCTTTTCCACAATTTATTTTATTATTGCTTTTTTTTCCCCCATGAAAGTTAATAATTTTTTTTTTCTTTTTTTTTTTTTTTCAGCTTGTACCTCGTCTTTCGCCTCCACCTCCGACGCCCCGAAGGCCTGGTAAGTACTTCAAAAGCCTTTTTTTTTCTTTTTCTTTTTCCTTTTTGTTTCGCGAGGAAAATCCGACGTAGAAGAGTAGACGTCATAGAATGACGTCACGGAGTGACGTAGGAAGCGCTTATTGGTTGAACTTGTTGAATTGGATTAGCCAAAATACCGAAGGTGGAAAATTTTCCTGCGGGGGATCTTGTTGGGAGATTAATTCGGGAAATTTATTGAAGGAAGGTACATGATCTCAGTCATTTGGTTCGGAATTTGGATGGATTTGTTGAAAGATTTTATTGATGGAAATTTAATTAAGCGAAAATTAATTAGGAAATTTATGGATGGAAAGTAGTTGGGAAATTTATGGGTAGAATTTTATAAGGAGATTAATGGATGGAAATTTATTAAGAAATTTATGGATAGAAATATAAATAGAAATGTGAGACAATTAATGGATGGAATTTATTAGGAAAATTTTTGGATAGAAATTTATAATGAGATTTATGAATTATGAATTAGGAATTTATAAATAGAATTTATTAGGAGATTAATGGATGAAAATTTATTAGGAGATTAATGGATGAAAATTTATTAGGAATTTATGGATGGAAAGTAGTTGGGAAATTTATGGGTAGAATTTTATAAGGAGATTAATGGATGGAAATTTATTAAGAAATTTATGGATAGAAATATAAATAGAAATGTGAGACAATTAATGGATGGAAATTTATTAGGAAAATTTTTGGATAGAAATTTATAATGAGATTTATGAATTATGAATTAGGAAATTTATAAATAGAAATTTATTAGGAGATTAATGGATGAAAATTTATTAGGAGATTAATGGATGAAAATTTATTAGGAAATTTATGGATGGAAATTTATTAGGAAAATTATGGATGGAAATTTATTAGGAAAGTTATGGATGGAAATGTATTTGGAAATTTATGGATAGAAATTCATTGTCATTTATGGATGGAAATCTATAAATAGAATTTTTTAGGAAAATTATGGGTAGAAATTATTAGGAAATTTATGGATAGAAATCTGTTAAAAGATTCATAAATTTGAAAATTTACAAGGCAATTAATGGATGGTAATTTATTAGGAAATTTATGAATACCCGAGAAAAACAGTTTCAATAGACTGTCTATAAAATGCTTACAAAAATGTACAGGAACTGTATCTGTAGAATGGCTCACCTAGAGGGACAATAGAAAAAAGTAACGCCATTATATGATTTTATTTTTTAAGCTAAGATTGTATCAACTCCTAAAATTTTTTTTCAACTTCTAAAAATTTGTATGCAATTAGATTGACGAACAGATATTTCCGGTCGTTTTTAAATGGACCTTTCAATAGGATTTTATAATTTTTATTTCTATAGACCTCTACATGAGCCAATCTACAGATAGGGCTCTATAGGATGCCCTTAAGTAGGTATCTATAGAAGTCATTTTTCTCGGGTAGTAATTTATTATGAGATCTATGGATGGAAATTTATAATAGAAATTTATTAGGATTTTATGAATAGAAATATAAATTAAAATATATTTTAATATATTTTATTTTTGTCTTATTATATATAAGACAGTTAATGGATTATGAGATTTATGTATGGAAATTTATAAGTAGAAAATTATTATTAGGAAAATTATGGGTGGAAATTTATTAGGAACTTTATGGTTAGAAATTTATTACAAGATTCATGAATCACGAAATTTATAAGTGGAAATTTATGAGGCAATCAATGAATGGAAATTTATTAGGAAATTTAGGGATGGAAATATAAATAGAAACTTATTAGAAAAATTTTGAGTGGAAATCTATTAATAGATAAATGGATGGAAATTTATTAGGAAATTTATGCATAGAAAATTAGAAGATTAATAAATTAGGAAATTTATAAGTGGAGATTTATAAGGCAATTAATGGATGGAAATTTATTAGGAAATTTAGGGATGGAAATTTATAAATAGAAACTTATTAGAAAAAGTTTGATTGGAAATTTATTAATAGATTAATTGATGGAAATTTATTAGGAAATTAATGTATGAAAATTTATTACAAAATTTATGGATAGAAAATTAGAAGATTAATGAATTAGGAAATTTATAAGTGGAGATTTATAAGGCAATTAATGGATGGAAATTTATAAATAGAAATTTATTTGGAAAATTATGGGTAGAAATTTATTAGGAGATTTATGGATGAAAATTTATTAAGAAATTTATTGATAGAAATTTATTAGGAGATTAATGGATGAAAATTTATTAGGAGATTAATGGATGAAAATTTATTAGGAAATTTATGGATGGAAATTTATTAGGAAAATTATGGATGGAAATTTATTAGGAAAGTTATGGATGGAAATGTATTTGGAAATTTATGGATAGAAATTCATTGTCATTTATGGATGGAAATCTATAAATAGAATTTTTTAGGAAAATTATGGGTAGAAATTTATTAGGAAATTTATGGATAGAAATCTGTTAAAAGATTCATAAATTTGAAAATTTACAAGGCAATTAATGGATGGTAATTTATTAGGAAATTTATGAATACCCGAGAAAAACAGTTTCAATAGACTGTCTATAAAATGCTTACAAAAATGTACAGGAACTGTATCTGTAGAATGGCTCACCTAGAGGGACAATAGAAAAAAGTAACGCCATTATATGATTTTATTTTTTAAGCTAAGATTGTATCAACTCCTAAAATTTTTTTTCAACTTCTAAAAATTTGTATGCAATTAGATTGACGAACAGATATTTCCGGTCGTTTTTAAATGGACCTTTCAATAGGATTTTATAATTTTTATTTCTATAGACCTCTACATGAGCCAATCTACAGATAGGGCTCTATAGGATGCCCTTAAGTAGGTATCTATAGAAGTCATTTTTCTCGGGTAGTAATTTATTATGAGATCTATGGATGGAAATTTATTAATAGAAATTTATTAGGATTTTATGAATAGAAATATAAATTAAAATATATTTTAATATATTTTATTTTTGTCTTATTATATATAAGACAGTTAATGGATTATGAGATTTGTGTATGGAAATTTATAACTAGAAAATTATTATTAGGAAAATTATGGGTGGAAATTTATTAGGAACTTTATAGTTAGAAATTTATTACAAGATTCATGAATCACGAAATTTATAAGTGGAAATTTATGAGGCAATAAATGAATGGAAATTTATTAGGAAATGTAGGGATGGAAATATAAATAGGAACTTACTAGAAAAATTTTGAGTGGAAATCTATTAATAGATAAATGGATGGAAATTTATTAGGAAATTAATGAATGGAAATTTATTACGAAATTTATGCATAGAAAATTAGAAGATTAATAAATTAGGAAATTTATAAGTGGAAATTTATGAGGCAATTAATGGATGGAAATTTATTAGGAAATTTAGGGATGGAAATTTATAAATAGAAACTTATTAGAAAAAGTTTGATTGGAAATTTATTAATAGATTAATTGATGGAAATTTATTAGGAAATTAATGTATGAAAATTTATTACAAAATTTATGGATAGAAAATTAGAAGATTAATGAATTAGGAAATTTATAAGTGGAAATTTATGAGGCAATTAATGGATGGAAATTTATAAATAGAAATTTATTTGGAAAATTATGGGTAGAAATGTATTAGGAGATCCATGAATTAGGAAATTTTTAAATAGAGATTTATTAAGAAAACTATGGGTGGAAATTTATTAGGGAATTTATGGGTAGAAAATCGTTAAAAGATTCATGAATTTAAGAATTTATAAGTGGAAATTTATGAGGCAGTTAATGGATGGAAATTTATTAGAATAGAAGTTTATTATGAGATTTATGGATGGAAATTTGTAAATAGAAATTTATTTAAAAAATTATAAGTAGAAATATATTAGGAGATTTATGGATAAAAATTTATTAGGAAATTTATTGATAGAAATTTATTAGGAAAACTATGGGTAGAAATTTATTTATAAATGTTCTGAGGTTTTAAAAATTTAAAATTATAATGCAGCACAGAGTAGTGAGCCATTTTCAGAATGCTCTTTGCTACTCAAGAATATTTACGGCTTCTTGCTGGAACTATAAGAAAGGGAATAGTTATTGATACAGAAGGAATAAAAAATTCCTCATTTATGAAAAACAACTGAAAGTCTTGTCTAAACGCCGCGGATTGCCTTTTTTTTTACTGCATTTTTTTGCGTAGGATGCGTGGTGCAGTCACCCCTGGTTACGGTAATGGATTTAAAAAAATAAATATATAAGTAGGGAGTAAAATAATTGTTATTGCAAGGTAATGTAAAATGCTCAGGTTCGAGGTTAGCGACCTCAAGATTCACCGAGAACGATTTTTCATATACGAATGAATGCCGATGTTATTATTATTTTTAATTTTAAAACAAGGTCAACTTGATACTGATGCGTTGAGAATCAGAAGGAATTTTCTCTTTTTTTTCTGTAAGAAAGAAGAGCTTTTTTTTCACACTCGATTTAACAGAATATTTTTTTATTATTGAATAACAGTCGGAAGCTAATTAATTAATTAATTAATTAATTATCAGATTTTATGCCTAACCGCATAATGAGTCTGGTTACAATATCAGATTTTATAATCTTTCGGTTGATGGTTTCATTGTGTGATTTTTATGATTTTTTCGGCTTATGAATGAAGGAGACTGAAAAAGAAAGAAAAAAAAAAGTAATTGAGGAGGAGTAATAAAAACAGTCGTGTTGTTTATTGTTGATAAGTTTCTTTTTACTGTTGGAACAATTAGGAAGTTGTTAATTGGGGTGTATAATGGCTTAATCAACAAATTATAAATCGACAAGGTTTCATCTATAAATAATTCGATTTGTGGAATGATTAATGCTTTCACTACTGATTTTTTTTTTTTTTTTTTAAGGAATAAAACGGCGGTTGCAAATTTTTATTGTTTTGTTGACTCGGGGTTTTCCGTCGATTACGAATCATTTCATAATTCGAGGATGTGATTCCCCAGCGCCTTACGAATTTGGATTTTCCAAAATTTTAATTTTTGTTTGATAAACTTCAGGATTTAGTCATGGAATCAGGGCTTGGTAAAATTCCCGGGAATTTATTTTTTAGGGAAAATTTATCCCGAAAATATTGCTTAAATCAGGAATTTTAGGAGATTTTTGTAATTATGAAAGGGACTAGGATTTTAAATTTAGAATATTCCAGGAAATTTAAAATGTACTCCTTGGGATTTTTCGACTGTATATTTTCGGAGAAATTTTGGCTTTGGTCTGAATAAAATTTTTGTTTTAGTGATGGTCCTCTTATATGTATACGGTAAATATATAGTATATGTATACGTATACATACGTATAAATATACAAGTAGCACAAATTCTATGCAATAGATACGAATAAATATACAAAATAATAAATATACCGTATATTTATCCATCACTGCTGAAAATGCATTGAAAGCGATTAAATTCCTCCCTCGGGGATTACTTTATACCCTAGGGCATAATCTCAAAACTTTCCGGGAATATATTTTTTTATTCCCGAGCAATGTTCCCTAACATATTTTTATCGTTTGTGGATTATTTCCCGGGAATTTTGAATATAGCTGAAAATGGCCAGGAATTTATTTTTAATTCCCTCCAATTCTTAGGCTTAGCTGCTGCTAAGAAACCAAAGTTTATCCCGGGAGTATCCCGGGAATTCCCGAAATCCTGAAAATAATTTTATTCCCGATTTCTGGGTTGAAATTTTTTCAGAATGTTCCCTGATTTATAAGAATTCTCAGGAAAATGATCGAGAAATCCCGGGAACCACTTCAGGTCCTGGCAAGTATTTTATCGGGATATTGGGATCCCGAATTTTCCCACGAAATCAAGAACTCCCGAATCTAATGAAACAGTGAATTTTGATTGGTCCTGATCAGTACCTAAGGACATGCAGCGCCCCTGGCGTAATAATTTTACATCGGAGTTTTCCATTTTTTTATTAACCGATTTCGGCCTCCAACGGCACTGTACGCAATATTGTTTTCCTTTTTCTTTTCATCCCTTTTTTTTTTTTTTTGTTCCTCCCCGAGAAAAAAAAATCCCACTGACATTTCCGTGGAAAAATCTTAGATAAGGTAATTGTGGAAAAACCGAAGAAAAGTTTGACAACTCCCATTGGAAAAAGCTGTTAAAAGTTGCAAACTTTTAAAACACGTAAATCATGACATGAATGACGTATCTTTCCTTTTATTATTTTAACAGCTAGCTCGGTATCGGTTCAATCTAAAATCTCAAAAAAAAAAAAAAGAAAGAAATAAAAAAAAAAAAAACCGAAGCCATTTTTTTTTTGTTCAATGAAATCGAAGGAGAAGGAAAAAAATCGAATGTTTTCGATTCATTTTCTCCTCTTATACTGGTGATGATGCGCGAAGAGATCAACGAACAAAAATCGTGGGAGAGCGTGAATTCCAAGTCATTGAACGACCTTGAGAACCAGGTATTGTCACGTCGTCAATCATGCCCATTTCCTCCTAAAATTACTCTTCTTGACCGCGAAGTCGAAAAGAAAAATAAAAAAAAAAAGGGGGAAGAAAAATAGATGAAAATCCTTTTTCATTTAAAAAATTTATTTAATAGATTAAAAAAGGAATTCTTTGCGTGCTAACTTTTCATTCTTCAAATATTACAAAGTCATATTTCTTATTTTATTTATTTATTTTTTTCTTTCGAATTTGGAAAATCGGGAACGTCGCTGGGGCAATTCGTTATTAGGCCATCACACGCGAAAAAAAGTAAGAAATTGCGATTGATCCAAAGGTTATTTCATGCATTTAGCGGCAATCGACTTTCAGTTTTTTTTTTTTTTTTTTTTTTTTTTTTTCTCTCATTGTTGCAGTTATTTTGACTTGTTTATGAAATGTGCAAAGTCAGAGGGAATTAAATAAAAAATAAAAAAATAAAAAACATAAATAATCTAACGCTGCGCGATATAAGAAAAATGGATGGAGTAGCTTTTTTTTCCATAAATTAAAAGATAAAAATAATATTAGTTAGCGAAAGATTGGGTAGAGAGCGTTGGGACCGAGGTTGGGATCCCGAATTTCGTCTGCTGGAGGATTTGATTGATTTCTCATGTACAGATGTCCGAAATTGGGAGCTAAACAGACAAGTTAGTTTTAAAAATGGTCAGTTAATTCCTAAAGTGTCCAGTTAATTTATAAGCTAACTGTTAAATTTTTAAAATCATCTAGAGTTGATTGACCAATTAATTAGCGTTTAGTTAATCAATAAAATAGCGGTTAATTTGTTAAAATGATTAATTCAATCAATTTATTTATAAAAGTATAAATTTGTGACATTGCCCTTAGCTGATATAATGACCAGTTAATTACTAACATAGCCAATTTATTTCGAACAGTTAATTTATAGAACGGCTAGTTAATTATAAAACTACCAGTTAGTTTATGGCTAGTTAATTATAAAAAGACCAGTTAATTTATACAATGACTAGTTAATTATAAAACGACCAGTTAATTTATGGTTAGTTAATTATAAAATGACGAATTAATTTATGAAATGGCTAGTTAATTATAAAACGATCAGTTAATTTATTTAATTCCCTGCGAAGCAAGAGCGTGACCTTTTAATTAATTTTAAGATGATGGAACGATTAGGTAATTTATAAAATGACCAGTCTGTGACCAGTTAATTTGTAAAATTCCCTGCAGACTTATAAACTGATCGACTCTATTCTGAATTTACCGATTAGGGTTAATTTGTTAAGTGGCCAGTTAGTCAATGAAACAAGCAGTTAATTTTGTTGAATAACCAATTAACTATAAAATTAACAGTTAATTTTTTAAATGCTCCTTGACTTACATAATAAATGTCTTAAATTGAGTAATTTATGGTTCAATGACCAATTAATTTATAACATGGCGAGTCGGTTCGCCGCGGTATAATGTGTTGACGATTTAATTACATTAATTTGACGAATATGTTTTTATAAAATTTAAAACGTTTTTAGTAAAGTTATTAATTTGTCAATAGCCCTACCAGTTAATTTATAATATTACCCTTGTATTTATATAATGACAAGTTATTTTATATAAAGACTTGTAAATTAATGGAATGACCCGAGCAGTTAATTTGTGTTCCTTCTGTTGAAAGGATATGACGAATTAGTTAACCAGTTACTTAAAAAAGAGGCCAGTTAATTTGCCAAGTCCACTGGAATTTGATACGATGACCAGTTAATTTATGAAATTACCAGTCAATGCCGCTCGATTTGACAAGTATTTTTATCAAATTAAAAATTTTCGTTTCGTAAATTTATTAACTGCTCAATTAATTAAACTATTAATTAATCACACTACCTGTTAGTTAATGAAAAAAACTAAAAAAAAAAAAAAAAAAAAAAAAAAAAAAAAAAAAAAAAAAAAAAAAAAAAAATTAAAATTAATGGGTTTCATAAATTAGGGTCAGTTTATAAATGGTCTGGAATTAAATTAACTGGTCACTGAAGAAACTAACTGGTCATTTAAATTGGTTATCGGATCTCTAACTGGTCATAGGCAGTTAGTGATCAATTAGGTGTTGGATAAAAGAAAATTGTCCTTGACTTTTTATAATGACCAGTTAGTTTATGAAAAAACTTTTAGAATTTATGAATTGACCATGCAGTTAACTTTTTCTTCCCTTTCGATCGAAATGACCTATTAGTTGACCGATTAACTGAGAGAGTGACCAATTATTTTTTCAAACCCGACTCCGACCCCCGAAATTCATACAATGACCAGTTAATTTTATAATGCGATCAGTTAATCTACGAAGTAACCGTTAATTTCGGAGATAACTTCATTCTAACGCGGACTGAAATTTGTAATTTTTTTTTCTTTTATATAAAATTTCGATGTCATTCGGTACCGGTCTTGCAAGTTTTAGGATTTAAAAATAGAAAAAAATTCGGACTACGTGACTATTTGAAGGAATATAAAACGTCCCCTGAAAATCGATTTTAATTATTATTAAATCCAGTAGATGTCACTCGGTTTCATTATGTAACCTCGTTACCCCATTAACTGCAATAATAAAGAAAAAAAAAATAATAAGAAGGGTGCTTCTCTCTTTTCGATCAACCCTATTTTCTATGTTACCCTATAGATGAATCAGTTGTTTTCGGTCGTTCATCTGTTGATATCGCGTTTTTCTTAATTTTTTTTTTCTGGATTATTCTTAAAAATTTTTAAGTAAATAAAGACCCGTTTGGCGTACGAAACTGGATTACCACGTCCGAAGGAATCGCAAAATTTTCGGTAGGTTTTTTTTTCCGGAGAGAGGAAAAAAAAATGATGTGAAAGGATAATCTCATCAATCATCGAAGTTTCATCATCGACGCTTTTGATTTTTTTTTTTTTTTTTTTTTTTTTTTTCCCTCATCTTTTCTCTTTAACTGATTGGATGTTTTAAAAAGTATCTCTTTTTGGAGGAATTAACGAGAGGTCACGTTAATTCAATGGTAACTCAACTTTAGATAAAAAAAGGAACGGGAAGTAAATGATTTTCGGAGCTGTGGCGCGAATAATTATCAGGAAACGCGCAATTGGTTATGAAAAAAAAATAATCGCTTGCGTGCCTTTGGCGCAAAAGAGGGCTAGAGCTTTGTTATGGTGGGGATGTTTAATGTTTTGATTGGGCCAGTTAATTTTACAAAATGAGCGGTTGCTTCATAAAAATAATTGGTTGGTTTATGTCGTTGGCAGTTAATTTTTGAAATTGGTCTTGAACCCATGTGATCACTAGTTGATTTATGAATGGACTATGACCAGTTGGTCGTTTCAATAACCAGTTAATTTTTACAATGACCAGTTAATTTTTTGAATTCTATTTAGATTTATGAACTGACCAAATTTTTTATGAAACTACGGATTAGTTATTTTGTAAAATGACCAGTTAATTTAATAAATTAACCGATTAATTCGTTGAATTCTTGTTGGATTAATAGGTGTAATGACCTAATAATTTAAGAAACTACCAGTTAATTAATAAAAGGAGCAGTTAATTTTTAAAGTTACCAATTAATTTATAAAATTAGCCGTTAATTTGTAAAATTCTCTACGACTTACATAATGACAAGTTAATTCATGAAATTATTAATTAATTATTACCATTAAATATGTTACCATGATACCAATAACTGGTATATTGGCATATTGGTATTATAGTTACATAAAGTATTGATATTGATATATGTGCTGTCGTGGTTCTTTACTACATGACTTAAAGTAGTGTGGTTATACCATGTATGGCATACACCACACTACTTTACGTCATGGTATAATCCATAGACCACAGGTGGTATATACCATATACCACATTACTTTGCGTCATGGTATAATCCATATACCATATACCATATACCATATTATATACCACACTACTTTATGTCGTGGCATATGCCATAGACCACGCATGGTATATACCATATACCATATACCACACTACTTTGCGTCATCGTATAATCCATATACCATGTACCATGTACCATATACCATATACCATATACCATATTATATACCACACTACTTTATGTCATGGCATATGCCATAGACCACGCATGGTATATACCATATACCACACTCCACACTACTTTGCGTCATGGCATATGCCATTGACCACCCATGGTATACCATATACCACACTACTTTGCGCCTTGGTATAATCCATAGACCACACATGGTATACACATATGCCACACTACTTTTAAGTCATGGGATATACCATTGACCACATTTCTTTACCGTACATAATATATACCATACTAACGTCATGGTATATATCATCCGTAATATATACCAACCATAAGTCAAAACCAAACTTGGCCTTTTTTTTGATATCACAACTTTAAACGGCCAAATCTTTTTGGTGAATAAATTTCGTAAACTTGGCTCTTTTTTTTTACAGATTTTTTTTTTTTTTTTTTGGGGGGGGGGGGGATAAATATCACCTTAAGGTCGTAAATCCTAGTTGATTTTGATCGAATTCGGCCTTGATCAATTGCTAAAAAATAAAAAACCAGATTGCGCCAAAGCATGAATCTTGAATATTTTTTTTTTTTTTTTTTTTTTTTTTTTTTTTTTTTTTTTACGAGACAACAAACAGACGCACGATATTTATATGAAGTATTTATTATCCAACTCTTCAACGCGAATTGGCCATAAGAAGCTTTTAAAATAATCTGTAATGGTTATGATCATAAATTTTGAAAACATTTTGCGGTGTATTTCGGATTTTCGGAGTTAATTCCTCTTGCACGGTAAATCTTTAATATAAATCAAAAGATTTTCTTGGCGGAGCTGTGAATGTGTGTGTGCGTATATATGTTTTTTATTTAAAAAAAAAAATGTCGATGTTCGTGTAAATCAGTCTGATTTTTATTCCCCTCCCTGTTCCGTGACATGAAAAATTAAGGAGGATTGTTTATTCATTGTGAATCGATTAACTACTTCTTTTTTTTATACATACATAAAAAAATGGAGCATTTTTTTTTTTTAGCTGTTGGGCGTGCGAAGTTAATTCGTTGTAAAGCAAAATCTGCACGAGTATCAAATTTCCCGGATGATAGGGAACGTCATCTTGATGAAAAATTTAAATTTCCATTTTGAATCCGTTGTAATTTTCGCTGAAAATAAATTTCCAGGAATCCATTATCGGTATTTGCGATTAAACTCTGTATTTCCCCATGAAATTTGATTATTGTTGACAGTGATTTCAATTAAAGACGAATTTTCTTTAGGTGATGAAAACGGCCCCATCTAATCAGGTTGTTATACACGATAAGTTGTTACCCGGTCCTGGTTTTCCTTATTGTGGAATATTAAGATGTTTAAATAATTGCAGTGACATAATCATTAACAAGGGTTTTAAGTGCAAATAACACGTCAGAGGACTTTGCGGATTAAATACTGATATATGAGGATTTCTATTTGGCTTTTATTGCTCGGGAAAATTTTGACGTTAACGATTTCGCGGCGATGCATGTATTGTGTTAAGGTCTTTACCAGTTGAAATCGGTTTTTTTGGCCGGTTTAATGCATGCGAGTGGGAGGATAATGTTCTGGTTAGGGACGTGGGAAGGTTTTCTAGTGAAAAGAATCAAGGCTAAGATTGAGATCAAGAGGCAGATAAAATCCAGATCGGCGTTGAAGCAAATAGACTTCTCAAACATTTTAAAGATCGTTCGGGAGGACCTAGATTAAGATCAGAATCAGGATCTGGTTCAGAATCGAAATTTAGATCAAAAAAGAATCAGGGCTAAGATTGAGATCAAGAGGGAGATTAAATCTGGGCCGGCATTAAGATTAGTATCAGATTCAGAATCAGGAGCAGAATTAAGATCCAGATCAGAATCAGCATCTGGTTCAGATTTAAAATTTAGATCAAAAAAGAAATAAAATCCTGACCGACATTCAAATCGGTGTCAGATTCAAATTCAGAATCAAAATTAAAATCGGGATCAGAATCAGGACCAAGATTAAGATCATAGTCCGAGATTAAGGTCAGAATCAGGATCTGGTTCAGAATCAGATCAAAAAAGGATTTAGATCAATCAAGAGATAAAACCCTGAACGACACTAAGATTAGTATCAGATTCAGAATTAGAATTTAGATTCAGAATAAAAAGATTTAAGATTCAGAATTAGAATTCAGATCGAGATTAGAATCAAGATCTGGTTCAGAATCAAAATTTCGATAATAAAAGAATCAGGGCAAAGATTGAAATCAAGAGGTAGATAAAATCCAGACCGACGTTAAGACTAGTATCAGAATTAAGATCGAGATCAGAATCAGGACTAAGATTAAGATCAGAACCGAGATTAAGATCAGAATCAGGATCTGGTTCAGAATCAGATCATAAAAGAATCCGGGCTAAGATTGAGATCAATCGGGAGATTAAGATTGACATTAAGATTGGTATTGGTATTGGTATCAGATTCAGAATTAGAATTAAGATTCAGAATAATGAGAATTCAGATCGAGATTAGAATCAGGACCTGGTTCAGAATCAAAATCTAGGTCAAAAAAGAATTAGGGCTAAGATTGAGATCAAGAGGTAGATAAAATCCAGACCGACGTTAAGACTAGTATCAGATTTAGAATCAGAATTAAGATCGAAATCAGAATCAGGACTGAAATTTAAATTAGGATCAAGATCAGGATCAAATTCAGAATCAAGACCTATATTAAATTCAGAATCAGATTCAGAATTGAAATCGATATCAAAATCAGGACTGAGATTAAGATTAAGATCAATATCAGCATCAGCATCAGATTGAGATAAGAATCGGAATTAAGATCCGAAATAAGCATCGGAATTGAAATTCAGATCAATATGTAGATCAAAATCTACACCGAAATTAAGAGTCAAACTCTAATCTATAACACAAGATGAGATCTTTAATTCCAGTCCAATCTAATTGGAATAAGAGGAAAGGGGGGAAAGCAGAAAAGGGCTCTTGCAACAACTTCTTCCGTCGATGAAGACGACAAGGAGATTTAATCAATGCCAAAACTGCCTCCTCACATATGTCAAAGGGTTCATCTCCCAGTCAAACTTTCCATGTACAAAACTCAAAATTTCGACGTCACAACATTTGTCCAATCGAAAATCCATATTTCACCAGTCAAAACAAAGGAGGAAAACAGACTAGACGTCACACTTAAATTCATACGATTTCGGCGAGGGGTTTCATCGGCTTTTATCACTTGCATTTATGTCTTGTTGAGATTTTCCTAATTGAGAATTCCCGTGTTCGATGCTAATAAATTTTTCATGACCTTTTGCATAACGGTCTTATTAACACTAATTCGGTTGTTGGAAAAAAAAAGATTGGTAATCTGATATTTACAATTATTTTTCGCTTTCCCTTGATTGTTATTAAAACAGATTTTTGAGTCTAATCTGATTTTGAACGCTATAGTGCCATATTGCCTTTTAAGTCGGGGTTTAATTAAGAACTTTACATATTAATCAATTTAATCTTCGCATACCACCGCCTCCCCCCCCCCCCTCCCCCGCCCCCATCTCTCGTAACCTAGACGCGATTGAGACAGGTCGAGTATAAAAGATCCTTTCACCTTTTGTTGCCGTTGTTGTTGTTGTTTTGTTATGTTTTTACCTTGAGAAAACTCGAAGGAAAAAGGGAAACGCTTTTTTTTTTCTTTTTTTTCCTTTATGAAGCGAAGTTTAAAGCGTGTGAAAATGATCCCCTAATAAACGCAGGGAGAGGAATAAGCTTTGGATGAGCTTTATAAGCAAATATAAAGGGGTCGCATGGTTTTCCAGCTCGATATCATCACTCCTGATCGATAAGAGTAATTTTACGCTGGGGCATGACGTCACCATCCCCACGTCAGATTTTGAGGATTGAGATTTTCAGTGGATTATTAAAATAAAGGAGGGAGATTCTGACCAGCGGAGTGTCGAAAAGGAGGGCAGTGGATTTTTTTTTCTCCCTCTTTGGTGTACCGGGCGTCTTACGTTTGATTAAAAGTCGGGCCTGATTTTAAAAAATCCCCAAGGTTTAATGTCAGGTGAAAAAGTTTACCCGAACTGGAACCATTTTACAGGAATTCTTCAGGCACATTATAGGCATCCCACGCGCGGAAAAACGATGGAACGCATGGTTTTCTATTTTAGATAATCCTGATCCTGATCTGGATTTCAGTACAGTTTCTATCATCGATTTTGATTCCGGCGCCGATCTTGGTCCTGGTCCTGGTTCTGATCCTGGTTCTAATTTGATCTATAGCCACGAACTTGCGTATCATCTGAATCTTGATTTGTTTTCAGTCTAATTCCGATCTTGTTCTTTTTTTTCTCTGAATCTCTTGTCCCGATCTTGGTCCCGATCCCGATCGAGATTTATCTTGCTCGGATTCTGATCTCCATCTCGATCTTGATCTTGCCTTGATCTGGATCTGGTGCTAATCTTGATCTTCATCTTGATTCTAATCTTGATCCTAATCTTGATCTCGATCTCGATCCTGATCCTGATCCTAATCTTGATCTTGATCCTGATCTTGTTCTGTATATCTTGATCTCATCTTGATCTTGGTCTCGATCCCGATCGGGATTTATCTTGCTCGGATTCTGATCTCGATCTTGATTTTTATCTTGATCTGGATCTGGTCCTGATCTCGATCTTGGTCCCGACTCCGATCAGGATTTACCTGGCTCGGATTCTAATCTTGATCTTGATCTTGATTCTGATCTTGATCTCAATTTTGATCTTGAACTCGATCTTAATCCTGATCATAATCTTGATCTTGTTCTGGATATGGTTCTCATCTCGATCTTGGTCCCGATCCTGATCGGGATTTATCTTGCTCGGATTCTGATCTCGATCTTCACCTTGATTCTAATCTTGATCTTGATTTTAATCTTGATCTCGATCTTAATCCTGATCCTAATCTCGATCTTGGTCCCGATCCCGATCGGGATTTATCTTGCTCGGATTCTAATCACGATCCCGATCTTGATCTCGATCCTAGTCTTGTTCTGGATCTGGTCCTGATCTCGACCTTGGTTTATCTTGATCTTAATCTGGCTTCTGATCCTGATTTCGTACCCGATCTTGATCCTATCCCGATCCTATTTCTTGTCTCGATCTCAAGCCCGCTCTTATCTCAGTCTTAATTGTGATCCTGATCCTGATCTTGATCCAGATCCAGATCCAGATCGAATCCAGCATTTCATTCAATGTTAATAAAACCTAAATTCTAATCTTGGAATAATTTCGTATAACATGAATTTGTTTGTCTTTACAAGTACTGACTTGCCTATATTTATACTAACCTACGGGATCCTTTTTTTTTCTTTTTCTGTATTCTAATTACCGAATTAAAAGAAAGCGGTTTTTCGCGATATTTTTGAAAGAGCACTCGACATGAAGTGCACTAAGCATATAATGCAGATAAAATGCAAAATCATCGTTTTGAATTTTTTGATTTCCTTTTAATTGAAGGTTTTTTTTTTTTTTTCTTTTAATATTTATTTACCTGATTCTTATGAATGAGGTTATTATATAACTCTTCTGTGCATTACCGTTTCCTTGTTATTTTTTCCCCACCGTCCCTCCGTCGGTGGAGTCTTTTATTTGTCATACGAGATTTTTTCGATTGGGAGTGACATACGATAATTAATTTTCGATATTACGAGTGGTGCAAAATGTAATTTATCAAAATTTTAAATATCCGTTGCGTATATTTACAACGAGGCAAGTTGTAAAAGTTTACTATTTGCTTTCCCGTAATGACCGCTAAGTGGATTCGTTATATCCATCTCGCTTCCACTTTATGGGATATCCCTATTATACCCGTCTCACTTGTTGTTTGAAGGACATGGCTTTGTCGATTCTTTGTATATGCTGACATTTCAAGAATTGTTGATGGTTGCGAAATTAGGGTGAAGATTGTTTTGACGGAAGTTTGATGAGTCGTAGCGGTTTTGTCAATTGCTTTTTCCTTTTTCCTATTCGAGTGTTGTCGGGGATCTTTACCGGAATGAGGATCGTTGAGTTTAAGATTTTCTCCGCTGGCAGCGCTTGACGGTATTTAATGGTAACCTTTATTTTATTGTTTGACGTGAATTAAGGACACGGGTATGATTTACCATTGCCATCGAGAGGGAGAGACCTCGAATCTTGACCAGCGCAATCACAATAAATCGCATCATAAGTTACTTTTGGTCTTGACCGTTAAGTGTCGCTTTGGTCAGGGGGAAGTTTAAGCATGATTTAACATGCTCTAGCTGTTGCTCGGTGTATTCTAATGAAAATTTTATTTGATGTAATGTTATGAGTATGGACGAGGAACGTGTGACAATAAAAACTTGAACTGAATTTAAACTGAACCAAATTTTTGGTAATACTGTTTGTAATTCAAAAAAACTTTTAGAATTAAAAAAAAAAGAAAAGAATTGCTGCCATGAAGCAGCGGGCTACGCGCTATCACCATCTGAATGCATGTTAAAACTTGAAAAAGTCCCGATTTTAGGAACGTCCCGAAAAGGAACGTAATAAAGTAATCTAAAATCCACTTTTTGTTCCTTGAGCAGGTGGCCCAAAAAGGCCAAAATTTTTAGTCCCAATAAGACATGAGGTTATGCATTTCACTAACTAGGACAGGCATGATTGCAGTTCTAGAGTCCAAGTTGTGAGTCCGAAAGTTTTATACAAGCCCATTGAAAGTAAATATACGCTTAAAAATAACTGTCTCGGGAATATATCCGTCCTGCAAAAACGTACGAAGGCTCTTGCATAAGCAAAACATAGAAGTATCGGAGCGCTAGTGTCGTTACTTCTACGACCCCTATTGCCTCAAAATAATATTTTTTCTTTTTTCTACTCTCCATAAGCTAAACATACAATTCTTTTCACCTAATACTATTATTTTCACCTTAATACAATTCTTTTCACCTAATACAGTTATTTTCACCTAATAGAGTTCTTTTCATATCACCTAATACTATTATTTTCACCTTAAAACAATTCTTTTCACCTTATTACAATTTTTTTCACCTTGATACAATTCTTTTCACCTAATAAGAGTTCTTTTCACCTATTACAGTTCTTTTCACCTAATAAGAGTTCTTTTCACCTTAATAGAATTCTTTTCTCCTTAATAGAATTCTTTTCACCTAATTGAATTCTTTTCTCCTTAATACATTTCTTTTCACCTAATACAGTTTTTTTCACCTAATACAATTCTTTTCACCTAAAACAATTCTTTTCACCTAATTCAATTCTTTTCTCCTTAATACAATTCTTTTCACCTGATACAATTCTTTTCACCTTAATACAGTTCTTTTCACCTTAAAACAATTCTTTTCACCTAATTGAATTCTTTCCTCCTTAATACATTTCTTTTCACCTAATACAGTTTTTTTCACCTAATACAATTCTTTTACCTAAAACAATTCTTTTCACCTAATACAATTCTTTTCACCTAAAGCAATTCTTTTCACCTAAAGCAATTCTTTTCACCTAATACAATTCTTTTCACCTAAAACAATTCTTTTCACCTAATACAGTTCTCAATTTTTCTTCCAACATTTTGGTCGAAGCACAAAATGCAAATCTAATTTTTACAAATCCAGTTGTCAATTAGTCTTTTTTTTTCCCCCGAAAGGAATCTTCCGAGAATTTATCATCTTTTAAATGGCGTCCCGATTTTATCACCGGCATTAAATTCAACATAGCCGCGGGACAAAATCCAAATACCAAACACAATACTTTCCTATTAAATAATGACAGAGAAAAAAAAAAGAAATGAAATGAAACGAAATGAAAGATTCTCACTATCACCTGTAAACATCAACATAGAGTTTTAAATATAACGTCATTGCATTTAATTGTCAATATAAATATTTGATCGTAAGTAAAGCATAAGAGGTAAATTTAAAAATATTTGAATTGCGTTTATAAGCAGCTGTCGCGCGCCAGCCAAAGCTTTCTTGATCTTTTTTTTTTTATTTTTATTATTTATTTATTCGTTTTATTTATTAAAAATATGGTTTTATTCAACTTTAGGTCAGTTTGCTGTAAAAATCGGGGATAATCGTTTTTTTTTTTTTTTTTTTTTTTTTGTTTTTTAACCGACGAGAAATTTTTGTTTTGTTCAAAGAAAAAAAAAATGTGAGGAAACGGTTGATTATTTTGTCGACACTTTGATGTTTTGGTTTTATTACCGCTTATGCCATCTTTAGTGGTGCACGTGCTTGTTTCTTTACATGAGTTTCTTTCTTTTTTTTTTTTTTGTTTATTCTGTGCGTCTGAGAATGAGTGTGTGAGTGAGTTAAATTAATTTTCGACCATGTGTGTTACAAATTATTCGGATCAAGAAACGGATATTTTGCACGATAAAAATGGTAGGAATCTGTTCGAGTAAGTTTGGAGGGAAAATTCGGAATTCGGATTCTAAAATATAAATAAATTTTATTATAAGTTTTGAGTAATTAAGCAATCGATTGGGATTACTGTGTATTTGATTGTGCTACTTTTGAGACTAAATCCGTAGCCTACGTTGGTGTGGATTTCCGTCTACATAAATGAGTTGCAATATTTGAACAATGAGTTGCAATGCTCATCACATTAGGTAGTTTTTATGTTATTGATACGGACTGCTGGATCAAATTTGGATCTATTTTGGGAAAACTGACCGAAATGTAACGTCCGTCGAGATTTGCTGGCGGATAGAATTGAATAGCATTGAAAATTTTATCCAGACTGGATCAGTGTTGGATCGAAACAAACTTTTCAATTTTAAATTTCTATCAGGTGAAATTCGTAGGGAATACGCTATTGATATATGCAAAAGCTGACCTTTTGCTTAAGAAATACGCATATACGCGCATATTTTTTTTGGGGATTTTGAAAAATTGAGTTTAAATTGTTCGTTTCTTTACAAATCGCGTATATAACCAAATGTTGAAAAATAAATGCTCTTTGCCTGCGTACATTTTTACGTCTGTAACTGCGCTTTTACTTGTGAATTTATAGGATCCCTACCTTTTTGCGTCTTTAACGCAGTTAAAGCTACATGTTTGCACCATTGTATTTGCAAACCAACGGGGCTTTAGTCCGTTAGCGCGCCAATAAGCGCAGATAGACGCTACAAAGTACGAATCGTTAGAAAAATATGGCGCTTATACCTGGGCGTGAATTTTTAATCTTAAAAATACCAGGGGTCCGAAGCCGATGCCGGTGCCGGTGAAAAGGTTGACAAATTTGGCGGTGTGCTGGCAGCGACGCTGAAATCGGCGCCGGCAGGCGGCTCAAGCACCAGCGCCAAAAGTTTTCCGATTCCGACGTTGGCGCCAACTCCAGCACTTTGGATATTTCGGCGCCGATGCCGGCGTCGGCTCCAACCAATTTTACGGGCTTCGACCCCTGAAAAATACGCACCAAAACTCGGAGCGTATAAAGTACTCCCGTTCGTTTGCAATACGCGCGTATATTAATGCGTCAAAAACTGCGCTTTTACGGAAGTAAACGCGCGTTAACTTTTTTGAAAGCGCAGATAGAGTCTATATCGGAACCCCGAATTTTCCAAACCCCGAATCGGGTTTCGGGGTTTATAAAATGCGATATCGCGAAAAAACGATGTCGCGTTTTCCGAACCCCGAAATTAAAAATCACCGAATTGGTTTTCGGGTTTCATAAATGTCGGGGTTTGGGAATCCAGGGGTTATGACGCTTTTCGTATTTCTTTAAATAATTTTATATTTCAGAGTAAAAAATTCGGCGATAATAAAATTCGGCGTTTTTAAATTCGGGGATAATAAAATTCGGCGTTCTTAAATTCGGCGATAATAAAATTCGGCGTTTTTAAATTCGGCGATTTTAAATTTCGGGGTTTGTTTAATTCGTGTTTTTTAATTCGGTGTTTTCAATAGGGCTGCCAACTTGTGAACAATAGAATCATGTTTAGCTTACGTAAATTACTTCTCAAATGCAGGACGCACTCATAAGTTAAACACGATTCTATTGTTCACAAGTTGGCAACCCTATTGAAAACCCCGAATAAAAAACACGAATTAAACAAACCCCGAAATTTAATATCGCCGAATTTAAAAACGCCGAATTTTATTATCGCCGAATTTAAGAACGCCGAATTTTATTATCCCGAATTTAAAAACGCCGAATTTTATTATCGCCGAATTTTTACTCTGAAATATAAAATTATTTAAAGAAATACGAAAAGCGTCATAACCCCTGGATTCCCAAACGCCGACATTTATGAAACCCGAAAACCATTCGGTGATTTTTAATTTCGGGGTTCGGAAAACGCGACATCGTTTTTTCGCGATATCGCATTTTATAAACCCCGAAACCCGATTCGGGGTTTGGAAAATTCGGGGTTCGATAAAGGACCCCGCAGATATATATGGAAGAAAATGCTCGGTTTTGACCCATTTTCAAAAGCTCGTATCGCATAGGACTGGGAGCCTAAAAGCGAATGTCTGTCTACCCAAAAATGCTCGCGAGGCCAAGCCGGCAGTTTAATATGACCCATGCGAGCCAAATAAAAACGGTAACTATAACCTAGGCCGTATTAAATTAGTTATTTGCATTAGAAACCCGCTGAAAAAAATTCATGCGTATCTGCGTATACAAAGGCAGATTAAGGTGAAGTACCTTCGTTCGCTTCCAATACGCACTAAAAAAGATACTTTGTTTGTGCGTATTCATTATGCGCACCTTGGTCTTGTCAAGAGCTTAATTTTTATCACCATACGCATTGCGCGTAAAAGTACCCGCCAAAAATTCGATGCATATGTGGGCGAGTATCTGAAATTCAATTTACGCGATTGCAATTTATTAAATAAATTTTAAAACCGAACATAAAACTTTTAGAGAATTTGCTTTGAATTCAAACTTTTACGCGCAAGTCTATAAATTAAAGGAAAAAAAACGTTTGAGGATGCACCTGGAGTGCTCTCGTTTGCCTTTGCCCTCCAGCGGATGTGTTTTTAAGGTTTTCGGAGGGTTCGAAGAGTCTCTCATTTGAAATATTAATAATTATACCCCCGTCGTCGTTGGTCTCCGTCGTAGTAACATTTATTCCGGGTTCTAATGGGTTCAGCCCTGTCGATTTATAACTGAGATTCCATTTATTTAAGCGCATGAATGATTATAATTTGATTTCGTTTGATTTGATTCAGTCATCGCTCACAGGGTTTTTTGAGAAATGTCCTCGTTCGGAATGAGAGTTTGGGATTTTGGTTCGGTTTGGTTTGGTTTTGGTTGGTTTTTTTTTTTTTTTTTTTTTTTTCTCCCTCCCTCTCTGTTGAAGATTTAAGTGGTCGAGATAAATTCGTTTGACGCTTTTTCTTTCTGAGTCATTACTGATTAATTTAAAAATCGATCATAACGCTTGGGGTTTCATTTTTTTTAAAGGTTGGCAGTTTTGATGTTTCACGACCTTGAGAACTGTTAAAACTTTTTTTTTTTTTTTGGATGGAAAAATTTTTGCGAATTGATCCAAAGTGTACGGATACCTTTTAGTTCTTAAAATGGTTGTGGAACGTCTGTTGGAAATACCAGACGCTTAGCTGTTCTCAACGTAATAAAATGCTTCCAGGCCAACAGAAAGTCGTTTAAAGAATTTGATGTCATCCGTTGTGACGTCTTCCGCTTTTGGAATACGTCAGACAAATTATTGTTAGATTTTAACCGTTTCCACATCGGAAGTGTTTAAGGACTGACGCAAGTTTTTTTTTTTTTTTTTTTTTTTTTTTTTTCTCTCTTAAAGGAAGGATTTGATATGATGAGCTAAAAGTTAGGGACTGCCAGCTTATTTATGTGAGCAATGGTGTTGTACCGAAGAAGCTAATGAGCAGGGGTCCAAAGCCGGTAAAAATAGGTTGGAGCAGACGCCAATATAAAATAAAATATCCAAAGTGATGGAGGTGGCACCAGCGCCGGCACCGGACTAGCAAATTTTTGCCGCTGGCTCTGCTGGAATGCCGGAGCCGATTCCAGCATCGGTCGCCAGCACCACCATCAATTTTGTCAATTTTTTAAGATTATGGAAGGGGTGGAGAGGGTGTCAAAAATTATGAAGAAAATTATGAAAATATTTGATTACGTTCCCCTGATTTCCCGTTCATAGGCGGCAAGTCAGGATTATTTAAGTATTATGTAGGTAAATATTGCTAGTTCATTAGCAATCTCACATTGCTAGTTCATAGGTAAATCTTGCTATTTCATACTTTGCTAGTTAAAACCTATGTTTAGCTTATGGAAAATTCTACCAAATTCTTATATGGAAAATTCTATATTTTCTAGTTAAAACCTATGTTTAGCTTATGGAGGTTAGACTATTCTTTTTCCAGTTAAAACCTATGTTTAGCTTATGGAGGTTCGACTGTTCTTAGATGGTCCACAGGCAATATGTCGAAAGGTCAGCAGTAGCCGAAACAGAAAAAATTCAATGTAACCTCTGCGAAAATTGATGATACGCACAATTTGCAATTCTAAAAGCTAAAAATTTTTCGAATTTTTTTTTTTACTCAGCATGCGTATATTAAGTTGACAACTTTCACCTTTGCAAAAGAAGTTCAATGTGAGAATTATTTTTTATTCCATCGTCCTCTCCAGTTTAATCGATCCCCGCAATCCGCCACATGACATTAACTTCCTACTAAATTATTAATCCAAAAAAAAAAGCATTATAATCGTTAAAACAAGCATGCATCGGTTTTCCGGGAAATACGTATATTTTAAATAAAAATCATTCATATAATCCCATTTTTTTCTTTTTTCTGAATTATTAAAAAAATAATTACAAACTGACCAAAAAATATTTTAATAAAAAAAATGCTTGACATTGAACACAGTTTTAAATACCCTCCTTTCGCTTTTTCTTTTTCCCTCCCCTCTCTTTCTCTCTCTCTCTTGCAACCCCACGCACCCACCCGTGCCTACCTCCTCCTGACTTTCCCTCCCTTCGGAGCTTTTCCTTCCCTCTCATGGTTTGCTTACTGATTTTAACTCCTACGCCGAGGTGATGTTATTAACCTTCATTTCACTTGCTTTTCCTCTCGTAGGAGTTCCAGTTGATCAAATAAAAAGTATGAATTGGGCATCTTCATTTCTTGGTTTTCAAAAAAAAAAAAAAAATTAATCGGTGTGCGCGTTTAACAAGGAACAATGGACCACAAAAAAAAATGAAGCGTGGGTTTCAAGACGAAATAATAAACCCGAGTTAAAATAACAGACCTGGAAATCATATTCTTATAATAATGGTGTTACCGAAGCGAGTGCAGTTTAAAATCAGGTTGTCACACGCTCAATTTATTCCTCGACAACAAATTTTCAACACGAAAATTCATCCAAACGAAGCTCTTGTCGGGCACCTACACTCAAATGTTTTAACTGCTCACCGCTCATCTTCTCTTGATTTAAAAAAAAAAACAAATGGCGCAAAAACCTAGACACGCGAGGTCAAAATAAGCAACAAGCCGAAAATAATTACACGATTAGGTTTTTTTTTTTCTCCGTCCTTGATTGGTATAACAGAATTAGAATAAAAAAGCTTTAAGCTGACATTATCCACATGGCGATTGTATTACCGAGGGGGAAGAGGAATAAAAAAAAAAAAGGTTGGCAACACCGCCTTTGTTGTACAAGATGGCTGAGAATTTTAAAAAAAAACTTTTTTGTTTTTATTTATCGTTCTTATGAGATTTCTCTCGTGTTGGGTGTCAACAGCAATTCCCGTTTACGTTTGCTTTTCGCTGCACCTTTTTAATAAAAGACTTTGATAAACTTTTCGGGGAGCTTTCCTGGAATTTTTGAAAAAGTAGATGCACACGGCGTAAATGAATTAAGTTTTGTTATAAAAGATTTCCTGGAAGCAGTCGGTAATGCGTAACTGATTTTAAAGAGACCTACTGTTAATTAATTTATTCTCGTTTCGGATTACGTTGTATACGTTTCGATAATATTTTGCACGGGTTTTATTTTCGGCCTGTAAGCAGTGTAGGTAATAAAGAGGGGAACTTCTTGAAGGCGGGAATTTTGATGTAAGTAGAGGCTGGTTTCAAAATTTAGGAGGTTTGACTTTGTTCCGCATATTTTTTTCCCTTCGTTTTTTTGAGATTTTATTTCCTTGGGAGGTTCTGGACTTTTTGGCATTACTCAAAAAATTATTTTATGGAAACTTGTCTTCGGAGTGAGATTTTGCAGACCTCCTCTCTCCTTTAAGTTGCTCATTTAAAACTTGAATCGGTCGTCTGTTTCAATTTTGTTTTGCCTCTCGAAGCTTCGTCTTGTGCAGGAGATTGAGTTGTCGGTGATGATATCGCATTTCCGCCCCCTGGTTGAAATATACTATTTATTTACAGTTTAATGCCCAACTGGCACTCTCATTTGCCCCCCTGGAATCAACAGTTTTATTAAAGGCCTTAAGAAGGAAAAAAGCCTAAAGCACCGTTTAGTATAGCAGTTTGCCCGCCCCCCCCCCCCCCCCCCCCGACTTGCGATTCAGGCTACGGGGCTGTTTAATTTTGAACGATTGTTACATAATTTGACACGCAAAGAGAGTAGAATTCGCCAGAGGCCAAATTTTGGCAATTTTTTTTTAGGACTTTAAACATTGATTTGGGGGTTAGATGTGTTCGGACAGTGGGAAAAATTGCTCAGGTCATTGAACATGTAATAAGATTTTAGTTGAGTTTTAAGATGCCTGGTATTTACCCCCGTTTGGGTCCTCCGTGGAAAAGTTTGAACCCCCATATTCTGTCGTTCTGGCTGCAGACCAGCGACTGATTATGATGATCAGACTGTTTTTCTGAAGGGGGAGGGGGGGCAAATTATAAAATTTCAATATTTTTTTTCATTTGAAATTTTAGCACTTTATATTAATTTTACTTTTCTTTTTTTCCAGAACGGACCGTCTCGTCATCTAGCGAGAGAGGCCTCGGCAATCATTCCACACATCGTGGGTATGTATCATTTCTCGTTTTTTTAGCACATAATTCAAACTCAACAAACTATATAAGCAATAAAAAAGAAGCTTTTTTTTTTTTTAAGAGAAAATACTTTGGGGTTGTTTATCAATTACGTCATTATTGTCTTTATTTTCCCCCCAAAATCCCAATATTTCCTTTCCCTCCCACACACCGCCCTCAGTCATAAATCGCCATCTTCGCCCCTTCCCCCCCCCCCCCCAAAAAAAAAAATAGTGACATAATGAAGTAACAATCCCTTCGCTGTTGGAAGATTCGAATAAATATTGCACCTATGTTAAGCTTATAACTAAGATTCTTTGAGCAATAGCAACTTGAGTTCGTTTAAAATTATCGCAATCGATTAATTGCAGCGCCAAATTAGTGGTACAAGGATTTTTTTTTTTTTTTTTTTGTTTTTAAATATTTTTACTGAAAGAGGATAATTTAGGCTGGCACTTCGAATAATTTTTCAGCGGCAAAGAAAACGAATAGAGAATTCCGCATCAAACCCTTCTTTTACTTTTGCTAAAAACAAAAAGTCAAGCATAAGCAATAACGATTATTAACTCGGTTCAAGGTCGTTCGATAATTAATACTTTTGAAAAAAAAAAAAAAAAAAAAAAAAAAAAAAAAAAGACAAAACGTCATCTAGCTAGACGATAATGATGTTTCAAATAAAATTTTGGCAAATATCCTGACAACCTGTAAGAGCGCGGCGGGCAGGCAAATGCCAACGATCAAATAAACAGAAGACTAGTTTTTTTTAAAGTTTTATTTTCCTTTTTAAACGTTATACAAAGCTGACTGCGACATTCCGAACTAATATTTAGAAATACAGAGGTCAACCTGCAAACAAAGGGGAGAAAAAAAAAAAGATCCGCGACAGCAAACTCGTCCTCCCTTTATCCCCCCGCAAACGTTTCCCTTATAGATCCCCCCCCCCTCTCGCCTCTAGACCCCCGCACACTTTTTCCCAACGTGCAACTCGGAGCGTGACCAAACCAAAAGGACGGACGAACGACTGACCGATGAAATAAAACGTAAATCCAAACGTATTTAAAAAAAAAAAAAAAACACACGGAAATATTTTTTTTGTAGTTTTTCGGTGGGACGACCGTTTTTGATTTCAATATTGCATTTTTATCTTTTATTTTTCCCTTGGATTTTCGTATGTATGTCTTTTTGAAGTAGGAGAAAAAAAAAATAACAAGTCCTATAAATAATTTTATCCGTGTTTATTCCCCCGTCTCCTTGTGAACTCCCCTTTTTGTTATTTTAATTATAATAATCCCAGCGCACATAATTTTTAACTTTGCTGCAAGAAAGGATTCATCTCCGGCTTGTGTGCATTTGAGCTCCACGGTCCCTTGGTTTTTAAATAACCACTGAATATACATATCAACCGGAAGTGCAACCATAGCATCGAAATGATTATCGTTTTTTGATTTGACCGGCTCGCGCTGTGTATTTACTTGGGAAGTCTTGCCGAATTTGAAGAGAAAAAAACTGAATAGGTGTTTAGGAACGAATGCAGTATGTGAGCGCAATTTTAGGAGCTTTTGAACTCCCTTCACCCCCAATTTCCCTCCTTTATTGCCCTTAAGTCAGCAGAAATATATGCCGGCTTTCAGGGACACCTGCATAAGCTTTTGGTGACTCCCTTCTCCATTAGATGAATAGCATAACTGTTTCAGTGACCCTGGGCTCAAAATCTTATAGTACATAAGTAAAGATTAGTCAATCAATCACTCAATCATTCTCACTCACTTTATCAGTCAGTCAGTCACTCACTCAATTAGTCAATCAATCACTCTCTCACTCACTCCATCATTCAGTCACTCACTCGATTAGTCAATCAATCACTCTCTCACTCACTCCATCAGTCAGTCACTCACTCAGTCGATTATTCAATCAATCACTCACTCACTCACTCGCTCACTTAATTAGTCAGTCACTCACTAATTCAGTCACGTGCTCAGTCACTCAATCAGTCAATCAGTGAGGCATCCATTTAGTTAGTTAGTCAGTTAATTAAGCTGTTTGCTTCAATTCGGTTATTCATTATTCGATATAACCTAGGTCAGTAAATCAGTCAGTCAGTAAGTCGATTTATTGACTCCCTCATTAAATTATTACAAGTAATTAATTGATCACTTGAAATGCAGAAGGCCAGTAGCTACGAACTTTACTTTCGTAATTAATTTTAAATTTTTATTTAATTATTTAACTTATGAACGATCGATCTATTCACTTATGAATTTATTCGATTTAATTAGTTTGTTGGTCTAACTTAATTGATTGATTGATTGACTTATCAATCATCAAATCAATTTTTCAAAATGACTATCGCATTAATTACTTAGTCATTTTAATTAATGACTTAATTCCTATCAGTCATTAATTATTGACTTAATGACTGTCTTTCAGTCAATTAATTACTGACTTGACTCTCAGTCATAAATTATTGATTAAATCTCTATTAGTCCAAATGTTTGACTTAGTCGTTAAACAGTCAATAAGTCAATCGGTCGATCAGTCAGTCAATAAATCAATCAATCCATTTACCACTCACTCCAATCCATATATCAGTCACTCGCTCAATCCATATATCACACTATAAATAAATCGTTTTGTCAATCATTCATGCTTTAATCGATTCGATTAATAATCAAGAAAAAGTATTATTAATTAATCAACAAACCAGTCACATAGCCAATCATTAATCGATTAACTGAACTATAACCTTCAGGATGAATTTTTCAAATTCAAGAATATCCTTTAAAAACTACATTTTAATTTCAACTTTTTTTTTAAAAAAAAATATACAATTTGGCGCTTTTTTTATCGAGAAGACTATCCGGTGTTTAATTAAGTTCCGATCTGCCATTAGGAATCTTAATTTCCATTTCCTAAACCTTCCTGAAGTTTAGGAACGCTGTAACCGGATTTTGGGAAAGTAAACTTTAGGTTTGTTTACAAACAGAATGCTATGTAAACACTGTGACCACGGCCTTAGTGAACGCAGTTAATCGTACAATCAAATTCTTGTCAAATTAATCAGACAGTCAATCAGTCAATCAATCCACGAACCCATTAATTAATTCAAATGATTTATTAGTCATTTAATCACCTATTCTTCTTATTAATCTAATCCTGTAATCGCGTAATATTCATTCAATCAATTAGTCAATTAGTCGCATTCTTTTTTTTATAATCGTTAAACGTAATCGACTAATCTATCAACTTATATTTTTCCTGAAAAGTTTTGTGCATCTCCACGATGGCGGTAGTTGCCGGATTGTGAGCTTGACGTCACACGTGGACCCGAGATAACGTCAGTGCGTCAAAAAAAAAAAAAAAAAAAAAAAAAAAACACCGGCCTTATCAATTTTAAATTTCGTCATTTCATTATCTCAAAAAACATTTAATTATTTTCTTATAAAAATTTTCCCCAAAATCCATTTTTCTTTTCGTGGCGGCAAATTGAGCACCACGCTTTTATAATTAAAAAAAAATAAAAATAAAAATCGGACGAACGGAAATTGGATGACGCGCTGTAAACGCCGCGTTGATCGATACCGAACGTGTCTGTGACGTCATTACTACGACATGTGCATTCTTAAGGACTTGCCTTTTACCCCCCCTCGTTCGGCCTCGTATACCCACCACCACCTCCCCCCACCCCCTCGTTCCCCTTTTTTCCCTTCGATGATTATCTCTTTCACTGTCTTCTTTTCCTTTTTTTTTTTTTTTTTTTCATCCATCGACCTCTTTCATCCACCTCATCTCTTCCTCTCATTTTCTCAATTTTTTTTTTTCTTCGTCGTGTCATCGTTTTCCAGTCTCCTATTTCGTTATTTTGTCTTCCTTATCTTCGGGCAGAAAAAATCCGTTTTCATCTTGTTTACATGCAGCCTCAATATGTTTTTTTTTTTTCAATCCTTTCCTGAAAAGTTGACATAGGTGTGTGCGATGTGATACGACGATGTCATTTTTTTTTTCACTTTCTAAGCTTCGGGATATCAGGTCCTATTCACTTTGAAAAGCTGCGTGTCGAATAATTGACATCAATTATTTTGTACAATAATCCGCTGATGGAAGGGATTCTGGTCTTTGAGACTATCAACTTTTCGGGTTAGAGGGACCAGAAAGAAAAGCGGCGACACTTGTCTCCATCTTTGATTCCATTGACTTAAATTTGGGCGCAACCGATTTAAAAGGGGGGGCCAAACCAGATCATGTCCCGGAAGTGTCGCTACGTTGGGTGTTTGAATTTTTTGGTTATATAACAATTGTTGCGCTATAAAATGACTGATCATTTGCCTTATTGGATCCACCATCTGGAATGTGGCAAAAATATTATCAAATTCGAATTCAGCACCTTGAAAACCTTATGACCTTAAATTTGAACTGCTGACAAGAAAACATTAACTTTTAGGCCTACTGTTCTCCATATTGGATCCGACATTTTAAAAACCCCAAAATTTAAAATCTTCGATTTAAAAAAACCCGAAATTTAAACTCGTCGGTTTCAAAAACCCCGAATTTTAATGCGGCTGATTTAAAAAACGCAGAATTTTTATATTGCCGATTTTAAAAACCCCGAAATTTTAATCGTCGATTTAAAAAAATTTAAAATCATAAATTTTAAAAACCCAGAAATTTAATATTATCAATTTTAAAAAACCCGTAACAAAAGACCTTCAATTTTAAAAACGCAGAAATTTAAAACCTTCAATTTTAAAAACCCAGAAATGTAAAATCATGCATTTTAAAAACCCAGAAATTAAAAATCGTCCATTTTAAAAACCCAGAAATTTAAAATCATCAAATTTTAAAAACCCTGAAACAAAAAATCTTCAATTTTTTTGTAAAATCATGCATTTTAAAAACCCAGAAATTAAAAATCGTCCATTTTAAAAACCCAGAAATTTTAAATCACCCATTTTGAAAACCCCATGATTTAAAATCATCGATTTAAAAAAACCGAAATTTAAAATCATCAATTTTAAAACCCCCTAAATTTGAAATCATCAATTTTAAATGTTGATTCAAAAAAACCGAAATTTAAAAACCTCGAAACAAAATACCTTCTATTTTAACCAACAAATTTAAAATCATCCATTTAAAAAAAAAAAAAAACCAGAAATTTGAAGTCATCGATGTTAAAAGCCCTGATTTTAAATTTCAGGGTTTTTAAAATTGAAGGTTTTAAATTTCTGGGACCGATTTTAACAACCCAGAAATTTAAAATCATTAATTTAAAAAACTCCAAAATTTAAAATCGTTGATTTAAAAAAAAAGAAATTTAAAATCACAATTTTAGAACCCCTAATTTTAAAATCATCCATTTTAAAAACCCAGAAATTTAAAATTATCCATTCTAAAAACCCCGAATCAAAAAACTTTTAATTTTAAAAACCCAGAAATTTAAAATCATGCATTTTAAAAACCCAGAAATTTAAAGTCGTCAATTTAATGAACCCCAAAATTTAAAATTGTTGATTTAAAAAAACCGAAATTTAAAATCATGAATTTTAAAAACCCAGAAATTTAAAACGTCGATTAAAAAAACCCCTAATTTTAATTCAGCCGATTTAAAAAACCCTAGACATAAAATCTCCGAACAGCCAAAAAGAATATGCATTATTTCATTTTTCCAAACCCCGAAAACCAATTTGGCAATAATTAATTTCGGCGTTTAGAAAACTCGATTTCTTTTTCCCGCGATGTCTTATTTTATAAAACCGAAAACCCAATTCGCGGTTTGGAAAATTCGGGGTTCTTAAAAGGGCCCCTCATTTTTACTCTCGCCTTTTGAAAAGCTAAAAAACACTTTTGAAATTTGAAATTGAGTCGTTAAAGGGTTAATCAACCGGGTTGGTTGTTTTGCGCGAAATTTGGTTCATTCACCAAACGTTGAAAATTTATGTACCAACAAAAATTTCAACATAACAATTGTCGGGTTCACGTTTGCATCGGTTGACATAGGAATCTATGACCGTTGTAATAAATTCTGTCATGTTTATATTAGAGCGAGTAAAGTTGCTTTCCTTGGAATCGTCCATTGTTAATATTTCTTAAAGGTGGCACGCTTCAAAAATCGTTTGACCTTTTTATTTTATTATACTTTTTTTTTAAAACTTTATATATCTGTTTTTGAGTCGACTGTGAGAAAGGACTTCCATTGACAAAAGGTGTACAGGTTTTTTTTTTTTTTTTTCCTTTTCTTTCTTCTTTTTATGCGCCTTTTTTTTCCTTTTTTTTTTTTTTTTTTTTTCGAAACTAATTCCGTTGGTATTTTCTTTTCCTTTCAGGGACCTCGAAGATGATCTTGTCCTGTCGGAAAGTAGCGATGATGAAGAAAAAATGTCGTCCAAAGAAAAAACATCGTCTTCTGTTAATGACGTCAATTTTGACATACCGTAAGTTAATAAGGAAAATTACTCGCTGAGCAGCGCTACATGTTCTTTTTTTTTTGTCATCGTAGCTGCGGGTTTTGGCGTGTTCAAGTCGAATGTAACACATGCCCAGGCCCCTAAACGAAAGTCCCTGTTTGTTTTGGAAGCGTAAGAAAATCGGAAAATCCGCCGTTCGCTGTGTCGTGTAAAATCGAGCGTTTCGGTGTCGAGGACGTCACCTTTAGATTATCGAAGAATGAAATGGAAGAAGAAGATCACAGTTAAGGAGGCACAGTTAGTGAGACGCTGCACTTAAAAACATGTTATGACTGGTTTTTCAATTGCAAATCCTTTCCAAAAGCTTAACTTAAACTGAAAGGGCTATAAGTAGCTTAGTGATGTCGGTAATTTTGCAAAAAGTATCGAAATATCCGATATTTTCTCATTCAATAAATGAATTGATATATCGATAAATTGACTGACACTAGGCGTGCTCGGGTTCGCTGTACGTACTAAAGGGTTATTGGTTGAAATCGGAAAATTTGATTGGTTCAAATTCAATCAGCCAATCAGAACCCTGGATCCAAACCAATAGCCTTTTAGTGCATACAGGCCGCGTAGAGAGTTGCGGTAAATGCGTTCCAGACCATTTTTTTCCTAATCCGCTTTTCCTAAAAAAAAAAAAAAAAAAAAAAAAAAATCCTAAAGGTTCTAGTTCGTTTACATAACCGGCCGGTTAGCCGGGCGGTGTACACATTTTAACGATAAAAAAATATGTTAAAAATTTTTTTTAAAATCCAATATTTTATACATGAAAACGGGGTCTAACTGCACCAAACCTTACCCAAAACGTTTCGTTATGTTCAGAGATAAATTTCCATGATATTAAATGCACGAAGAACAGTTAATAGTTCTTATATTTGATAATATTTAATTGTTTTCGCAAAAAAAAAAAAAATGTTTATTTCCAAGAGACTAGTGCAGCGCTCTAGCGGGGAAACCGCGAACTATTTCAACAACAAAAAGAGAAATGGCGTCTTATTTTTTTATTTCGAAAACATTAAAAAAAATTATCAAATATAGGCACCACAAAGCCTTTTTCATACGTTTCAATAACGAATCTTTACCTTTTGAACGTAACAAAACGTTTTGGCACGGTTTCGGTGCGATCCGATCTCATTTTTATGTGTAAAATAACGAATCGAAAAAAAAAAAATTAAACTTTTTTTATTGTTAAAAAATTTTCACCGCCCGGCTGACCGGCCGGTTGTGTAAAGGAACTAGAACCTTAACCATTTTTTCCTAAAATTCCTAAAAATTTTTTCCTAACCATTTTTTTCCTAATTTTGAATTTTCCTAAAATTTTTTCCTGGAATAAAATTTCCCAAAAGGGATATTTTTCCTGATTTTTTAAACCCCTAAAGGGATTTTAGGAAATTTAATTTTAGGAATCAAAAAATTTTAGGAAAATTCAAAATAAGAAAAAAAAAAATTAGAAAAACTATTTTAGGAACAAAAATTTTTAGGAAAAAATGGATTAGAAATTTATTTTTTTTAGGAAAAATGGATTAGGATAAATGATAGGGAATCGAAGTGTTCGATTCGTGTTCAGAGCGACCAGAACAGCCAACAATCACGATGCCTCTTTCGATAATCTCGATATCTCGTTCGATTATCGCTGTTTTGATTGCACTTAGGAATGTTTGATATACAGTATACTTTGGTCGGTATATATATACTACATAAGTTAAACATGGGCGGAACGGTATATATATACGTATATTTATGATTCGTCTGCTAATCAGACATCCCTAATTGCACTGATTGGCAACTCGAACGCGCCTATTTAGTTTAGCCGCGTTGAAAAATCGAGCAAGAGTCGAGCAATATCTTGGCTGTGGAAGCTCTAAGCAGATTTTCAAACGCACCTCTTACGAAATTAATTGCATGGATATCGATTTGATATTTCCGAATTTTTTTCTGCGATAGTTCGATACTTAATCGACATCACTAGTTCGCGGTGAAACCCCCCATAGGCGCATTCGCGTTCCTGGATCAGAACAAAATCGAATGGCAGTGGCGAGTTCCGACCACTTCGATCGCTCTGATCTGAGACCCGAACGCGACTCATGACGTCTTCCGCAGCAAACGTTTTTGGTGATGTTAATCACGTGATCAATTCGTGTATATACATGCTTATGGTGTATATATATATACAAATATTAAATATACCGTATATTTAACATCACTAAGGCTGACTTTCCAATTTTCTTGGAGCTTTCTCTTTTTTTTAAAAAAAAGAAATGATATGGGTCTGCCCATACCCATAGCGCTGCCTGTCCTGGTCAAGCACTCCAATCATAACATTATTACCATATTTACATGTCATGTATGACGCAATAATTAAATCCCTGATTGGTGTACTTGAGCGTCGCATTTGTGAGAAATCTTCCTCATTAAGTTGTTTCCCCCTTCTTAATTGCGTGTACCTGAGACCCTATGCTCTCCCAACAACAGATGAAAAAAAAAGAAGAAGAAGAAGAGAAAAAAAATTAAAACACATTTAAAACGAAATAAAAAAGGAAAGTGGGCGTAATAAAACGACTATCGTCGTTTATAATTGTGTGCGGGAGGGATTTATATGATCGCCTACATGTGCAGGGGACTCCGAAATGTGTTGAATTAAATCTCTTATGACTGAGGGCACGTTCTAAATTTTTTTTCTTTTTGAAAGCCCCCCATTTAAAAAAAAAAAAAAAAATTTACGAAAAAAAAAAAAAAATAGTCATGTTAATTAATTATGATCTCTGACGTCATTAACTGCTCCTTTTTATCGTTCACAGTTGATCTATTTAATCTTTGGTGGATCGGTTTGGGTGTTTAAAAGGATCCATTAACGATTTCCTACACCTGCAATGATTAAATGTTGCCGCCGCTTATGTAAAAAAAAGAAAAAGAAATCATTCTGAGAATTTTTGGGTTCATTCGGAGAGTGGGAAACAATGAAATTATAGAGTTTGGGGAAAGGACCACATTACTTAATGATTTTTTGCTTTTATTCAGTGTACCGTTCCAAGATTTACAATTTTTTTTAAAAAATATTGACTAGTTGCACATCACATGACTTAAAGCCTATGTCGTCTTATCTTGTTACCCATTTTGATGGTGAATCAAAATAACTGGGATCTTGTAAAAGAACTTTGTACCTTTAGTCAGGCAACATTTCGTTTAAATCTTTTTTTTTTTTTTTTTTTTTTTTAACGAAAAAAAAAAATTCTTTCATAAGCTAAGCATTATTTGAGTTTTCCTATGGGGACTTTTGAATTTGGAACCAGGTTTGGTTAGGGGATATGTCTTTGCTTTTCTTACCTGAAGTCGATTAAGCTTTTTGGTTCGAAGCCAGATGGAATTTGGGAAGTGATTTAAAATTAAACCTATTTTTGGTATATGAATTCTCGCGCAAAAGTAGTCTTTTTATATGTCATATCTCGCGGACGCAATAGACGTTATAACGTAATCCTTTTGATCCTTTTTTTGGGAGAATTAGTAGTAAATAAGCTTTTCCGTTTTTGGCCTCTAGGTGTATTATTTGTGCGATCTCCGACCCATAATCAATTATACAATATTATTTCGAAATTCGTATTTTAAACGATTAGAAGAATAAAGAATCTGAGATAAAAACGAAGCTCATATTTGTTCAAGTTTTTGTTTTTGTACGTAAAAAAAATTGTCTGGCTACTATTGCGTCCGCATGAATGAATATATTTCATTCGTGTTGGTTGCGTCCGCTAGATTTGATGTATAAAATATTCGACTATTGCTTCCGCGAGATTTAATGTATAAAACACCACTATTGCGTTCGCGAGATTTTATGTCAAAGGAATATGACTATTGCGTCCGCGAGATTTGATGTATAAAACATTCGACTATTGCGTCCGCGAGATTTGATGTATAAAACATTCGACTATTGCGTCCGCGAGATTTTATGTGAAAGGAATATGACTATTGCGTCCGCGGGAATTAATGTATAAAACATCACTATTGAGTCCGCGAGATTTGATGTATAAAACATCACTATTGCGTCCTCGGTTTTGATCTATAAAAGATGACTATTGCGTCCGCGAAAATTGATATACCAGAGATAGGTTTAATTTTAATTTTAAATCAGTTAAAAAATTCCATCTGACTTCGGGCCAAAAAGCTTAACCGACTTTAGGTAAGCCTTATCCCTCTCCTTTTTTTCTGGAAGAGCACAGGCTGATTTTGTTCCAGGCGGGTTTCGTTCCCAGATAGCGCTTTTCCTTTTCCTAGCCACTACTTTTTTTCTGCCTCTTTTTCGCTCACGTTACGCAGTCAATATTTGCCCAAGTATTTTGTTAAATCTCCTACTCATCGCCTCCCAATATTTAAAATTGACCAAACTAATTAGCGTGAAACTTAAACGCACAAAATAAATTCTTTTCCCTTTCGAACGTCTGTTTTATTTCGCCAGCCTGCTTCATTTACATGGCGCGACATTTTTTTTTTTTTTTTTAAAGAATCAAAATGCAAAGGAAGGAAGATACTGCAGTTTAAAAGGCCTAATAAGATACATAAGAAACATGTTTAAGTGGGAGTGTGTGCTGGTTCACATGTATAGCAACAACTTCCTTTATAATAATATATATATACTTGCCATGTGCTCGCCCAGCTCGCAGCTGCTCTGATGCCATCCAATTTATCTATTGTTCCCAGACTTGGAGATCCTTGGTTTCGGAATAATTTTTATATATAAAAAAAAAAAAAAAATTCATTTCTGGATTTTTCGAAATCGCGTGAAGAAACAATTTTAAATTTGTTTTTTATTTTTCTCTTCTTCGCTCTCCTTTTTTTTTTTTTTTTTTTTTTAATAAAAGTGAAATTTTAAAATTCACCCGTGATTGATCACTTTTCTCTGTATTCTTTTAGTTTTCTTTTTAATGAAAAATAATTAATGCGTTTGTTTTTTTTATTTTTTTTTCCTGCAGGCCACCCAGCGTGAGGCCAGTTACCCCGCCCCCGTCTATGATGTCACCTATGGTACTCTCAAGTTCGTCTTCGTCTTCTGAGTCAACGGAATCAGAATCCAGCAGCGAGGAGTCAAACGATGAGAAAAAGGCAGAATCATCCCCACCAAAGGCGGAAGAGGTTTCTGTGGCACCGGCAGCAACGGCGGCGGCTCCAGTCGAGGAAGAAACAAAACCGAGGTGGAATTTGAGTTCCTTTATTAAGAGGGAGCCCACTTACAGTGGAAGCGAAGACGTCACTCGTGCGGTGAGTATCAGAATTGGGGCTGTAAACCGGAAAAGACGTCCCGGAACGGTCCCTATAGCTTATGAGGAATCCGGTTTGGTTCAGTTCAGTGGGGTTAAGCAAAGGCGCGACAAAAATGGTTTGCGACCCCCTGATCAGAATCAATTGTTTTGATCCATTTTTAATCTTGATGACGGCCATCTTGCAAATGATACAAATTGCAGGAACCAGTTTTGAACCAGTTTTGAACCGTTTTTGGTTCGAACCAGTTTTGAACCAGTTTTAAACCATTTTGAATTACTTTTGAACCATTTTTGAACCTGCTTTGAACCATTTTGAACCATTTTTGAACCAATTTGGATTATTTTGCAATTAGGACGATTAGAATGGGCCCAAAATGAATGCGGATGTTCATAAGCTAAACATGCGTTTTTTATGATTTGGATTTTCCGACCACGATTAAATCTTTTTGCAAAATTATTTCACTTGACTATAATTTTTTTGAAAATATTTTCAGGGGTTTGGAAAGGATGACTTCTCTCCAGCGTCAAGCAGCGTAGGTCAACCAAGCAGCGTTGGGCCCCCGAGCAGCGTTGGACCTCCCAGCGTGTCGGAACCCAGTCCCGGTTTCGTCCGGGGTCCTAGAAGCCCGTTCGAGCCTCGGGCACCTTCGGCGAGGCTAGCCAAGAGCCCCGTGAAGCAAAAGAAAACGGCAGCCAAATCGGAATCGGAAAGCGACAGGGAATCCAGGGTCTCGGTTCAAAGCCGTAAAAAAGTGACCAATCAACCTCGCCTGAGCAGTTATTCCGACTCCGAGGAAGGAGAGAAAGTGAGCGTGAAGACGGACGGAAGGAAACGCGGAGTGGTGACGAAAGAGATGTCGGAAAGTGATAGTGATTCCGCGATGAAAGAACCTTCCAAACCTCCGCCGAGGGCCCTCAAAAGGCAAAACTCGAGGGCGAGCTGTAATTCCGTGTCCCCGAGCAATTCCAGGCAGTCCCCCGTGAAAGTTAGTAAAAAATCAAAAGTTACCAATTCGCAGGTGAATTTGTCCGAGGAGGAGAAGTCGGACGAAGGCGAATACAAAACGAACATTGTTAACGAAACCGGTTTACCAAGTCAAAGGCATAAAAGGCAAAGCTCCACGAACGCCAAAATAAAAATGATGATGCAGGCGGCTTCCGAATCGGAGAAACCGAAAAAGGGAAGGAGGAACAGCGTCAAGAACAGCGACAACGAAAAGAAGGAGAGGAAACAGTCCGGGCGGCGGAAAAGCCTGGAAAAAGTAGAGAAAAAGGAAAAGTACGAGAAGAGCGAACTGTCCGAAGAGGAATTCGTCAATAAGCCGGCGAGGAAAATAACACCCGCAGCGAGACCCAGCCTTATCCCGAGCAGCTCGGACGAGAAACCGAAAAAGGTGATCAGAAGGAGAAGAAGCAGCGTCCTCCAGAAAAATCTTCCGGATAGTTCGAGCGACGAGGAGGAGGACGAGGTACGGAAAAGGCCGCCGAAATTACAAAGGATGAAGCAGAAGAAGGAAACGGACAAGAAAGCGGCGATGTATTCGGACGAGGAATACGCAAGGTTGAACAGAGAAAGATCTGAATCAAGCCAAAGAGGAAGGGGGGTCGACGGGAAAAAGATTTGCCCGAGGACGAACGCCCGGGTGAAAAGCGCGAAGGAAGTCCCGCCGAGTTCGGACAGCGAAAGCAGCGAACTTTACCTTCCGGCGCCGAGGAAAGCTAACGGTCACGTTCCTAGTAAAAAGAGGCAGGCGAGCCCGACGTCGAGTTCGGAATCCGAAGAGGACGTTAAACCGAGTCAAAGGCGGAATTCCATGTCTTCGGATTGCGGGAAGGGGGACCTACGTTCCGGACACGGGAAGGGTCCGCCGAAAATAGACGAGAGCCCTCCCAAGTTAGACGTCGAAGGGAACATCAAGGACAGAAAGAAAACTGAGACTCTTATGAAATTGTTTAGTGCCGGTAACAAAGGGGGTAAAGGAGGGAAAGGCGGCGGGGGGAAGGGGAAAGGTGTGCCCGGGATTGTCGTGAAGTGCGAACCGGATCGGAGCGAAAGGACTTGCGATGAGCCCGCCGTGAAAATCTCCTCTTCCCCGTCCGTGAAAACGCAGGACGTGATACCGGAAGCCAAAGACCAATCCCGGAGGAACCCAAAAGTTCGAAAAAATCCAAGGACAAAACGAAAGTTAAAAAGGAAAAATCGAAGAGTCCCTGTAAAAATTTCATCGAAGTCCCTCCACTCACGTATAAAAACGGATCGATCCCTAGCTTAATGTGTCATATCGATCTAAGTAGGATATCAATCGTATTGAAGAAACGAACTTCCGAGGATATTAGAACGAAAACGGAATTACCGGACACGCGGCAAACGGTGCCCGCGGCGGAGGGGAAACCGGATTCGAAAGCGAAAAAATCAAGACTTGAAAATAAAATGCAGAACCTCCTCGTTCCGCCCGTGAAAATGGAAAAAGCGGAGAAATCGAAGAAGCGAGGCTATTCGTCCGACGAATCCGCGTTGGACGATTTAAAATGTGATAAAACGAAAGACAAGAGTAATAAAAAAGACGAGAAATCGAGTAAACACAAATCGAAAAACAGTGAGAAAGGGATCGGGAAATGGCACAGGCACGAGAGGTTGCAGTCCCCGATCGTTAGTGATACAGATATTAAAAAAGCGGATAAAACGAGTGATTTAGGTAGCGACATTGAGAAAACTCCGGAGAAAGGGGACGTGAGTGAAAGTGATAAAAAACAGAAATCAATTGAAAAGGCCAAGTTCAGGAACGAAAGGAAGAGGGAGAGGAGGCCTAGCGTGAGTAGTGTTAGCACCGAGTCGAGCCAGAAGTCGGACGTTCCACCCTCGTCTGGAAGGAGAAAAGATAAGGAAGGAATTAACCACAAACACAAAAGGAGAAAAGTGGAGGAACCTGCTGAAGGAACTAAAAAATCTAGCCTTGTAAGTGTAAAGCGCAAAGCCCTCAAATTTTGGAACATTTGCAAAACCTCATTTTTTCAAAAAAATCCAAATGACCAATTTTTCAAAAGAATTTGGTGCGTTTGTAACCTAATTTTTGCAATGTTGCAAAATTTCTTAAGCTTTTTGCAATTTTGCCTAGGAAACTTTTGCAAATGTCCAAAATTGTTGCAATCGAAAACTTATAAAATTTAAGAATTTCTCTTCACAATTGAAATAAAATTTTAGAAAATTTTTCTTACTTTTTTCCAGGGTGATAGCGTCTCCGTCGACGAGCCTCCCACAAATCACGAAAGGCCCGCAATGATCTGCACGAACGAAGAATCGAACCCCCCTCAGGCCCCTCCTCCCGCACCGGAAGGAAATTATAACCAAGTCAAAACCGAAACCGGAGGTTCGGAGATGGAAACTCACCACGAGGAAGCTCAGGATACCGGACAAGGACCAGGTGATTGGCCTTCTCAAGGGCATGTTAACAAAGTCTACGTATCTTATTTCGAAAGGGAAGAAGTGGAGGTTGACAATAATGACAAGTGAGTAAAAACGGGCCTTAAAAAGAGAATCAAAGCTCGAATGGCCGTAGCACCCGTGAAGCGGAAACGTGGATCCGTGAGATCCGTGTTTTCCAGATTTCGATAATGACGCAGCAGGAACGTCAAACCCTTTATTCGATATATTTATTACCTGTCATTAGATTATCATATTGGATTATCGTATTGTTATGATATGTTATTACTTTAATTGATTACATGATCAGCTTACCTCTAAAGGGCATCCTACAAAAACGATTTAAAAAATACTTTTGTTAAATTTTTTTTTTTCCAATAAATCATACTGCGTATATAAGTTGCAGTCAAAACTCGGAGTTTGCCGCTACGCTTAATTACTGAAATATTACGCATAGTGGCGAAAGGCTAGGCTTTGCCCGAAATAGCTAGCTTAATTTTTTTTAATTTTGGTAATGCCTAAGCGTAATGCCATAATCAGCACGCGTATTGACCGAACCATGATTTTTTCGTTCCCGGCCAATTTTTTTGAAATCCGTTTTTTCTAAAAAAAAAAAATTCCTAATCCATTTTTCATAAAAATTTGGTTCATAAAATTTTTTTTTAATTTTCCAACAAACCTAAATTACTGCTTTTGAGGCAGGGGGGGTGTAATTCTCTCGGTTGGGGTTATTGGTATATGGATCACAAAGAGGGAACCGGGGAGATGTTCAGTAAAAATTTTTTTTCCTAACCGTTTATTTCCTGATTTTCAATTTTCCTAAAGTTTTTTGATTTTTAAACTAAAATTTCCTAAAATGAATATTTTTCCTACTTTTTTGAATCCCTACAGGGATTTTAGGAAATTTAATTTTAGGAATTTTATGAAATTTAATTTTAGGAATCAAAAAATTTTAGGAAAATTAAAAATTAGATAGTTAGGAAAAACAATTTTAGAAACCAAAATTTTTAGAAAAAAATATTAGGAATTCATTTTTTTTTTTTTTTCTTCCGGTAAAATTTTTAGGGATTTATTTTGCTAGGAAAAATGGATTAGAAATTTTTTTTTTTTAGGAAAAATGGATTAGAAAAATGGTAGGGAATCGGATTTTTTAACCAGGGAGCAAAAATTTAAAACCATCGGTTTTTTTTTTTTTTTTTTTAGACACCCTGTTACGGGTAATGACTAAGGCCAATTTTAGTCAATACGCATAGTGACACGCTTAGGCATTACGCGAAATTTTCCGAATTAAGCTAGCCATTTCCCCATTTGTTGCTACGCGTAATGCCTAATGAATTTTTGTCACTACCCGCAGCGGATAATTGCGGATTTTGATTGCAACGTACCGTTCCCAACCATTTTTCCTGATCCTTTTTTCCTAAAAACAAAAAAAATTCCTAATCCATTTTTCCTAAAACAAAATTTCCTAATCCATTTTTCCTAATTCGTTTTCCTAAAACAATAAGTTCTTAATTTATTTTTCCAAAAGCAAAAATTCCTAATCCATTTTTGCTAAAACAGAAAATTATTAATTTATTTTTCCTAAAAAAAAAATTTCCTAATCCATTTTTCCTAATTTTTCCTAATTTCCGTTTTCCTAAAACAATAAGTTCTTAATCCATTTTTCCAAAAGCAAAAAATTTCTAATCCATTTTTACTAAAAATTTTGGTTAGTAAAATTTTTTTCCTAAACGTTTTTGAATCCTAAAATAAAATTTCCGGAAATGAATATTTTTTCCTAATTTGTTGAATCCATAAAATCTTGGTATTTTACTAGGCAAAGCTGAGAATTTCGGTGTTTCTTTTTTTCATGTTTCTATAACTATAAAATGAATTACAAAAATATACAGTATGAAAGGGTTTAGAATTCAAAAAATAAGGAAAAATATTCATTTTAGGAAATTTTATTTTAGGAATCAAAAAATTTTAGGAAAATTAAAAATTAGGGAAAAAAATAGTTATTAAAAAATTTTTTAGGAAAGATGGATGAGGAATTTACTTTCTTAGGAAAAATGGATTAGTGAATTGGTAGGGAATTCAACATACATACAATTTGTCGATTAGCTTAGAAAATGTGAACAAGAGAGAGGTGAAAGGCAATGCTTTCCATAGAGTAAATAAAAGGATTATTCTCAGATTATTATGTTACACCGGAGAGATTATGATCCAATCCTTGCTTTTTAAAACGTTTACCGAGGGAGTTTATTAATTCGCTTACTTTATTTACGTTTTCTATCCTATAAAATCCATAACGTGCCAATGAGGTATTTTTTGTTAGCTTTTTAGATTAGCTTTTCCACTGAAGGCGAAGAAAATCTTAGAAGGTTTTGACGTTTCCGAATTTAATAATTTCCCCCCCTTTTTTTTTTTTTAAATGTAACCGAACTAATTTTTTATTTATTTTTTTTCAGGGACAAAAATCAGTACCTGACTGAAGCGAAACGGCTAAAACACAAGGCTGACATCGAAACGGATCGAACGGCCCAGGGAATGCAATACCTCGAGGCAGTTTTATTCTTTTTGTTAACGGGCAACGCAATGGAAAACGAAAAAGTTACTGAAAAGGCAGCCTTTACCATGTATAAAGATACTCTCAGTCTTATAAAGTAAGTAACAACCCAAAAGGAATTGAAGTAAATCAGCAGTGGTGGGTCACACTTTACTTTAGAAATTAATGCCTTTAAAAAGTTAAAAGTTCAAGGCCAGGGCTGCAATTTTGATCAGGGGTTTATTGTTGGGAAACTTTTTTGGGTCCTTATAAAGGGATAAGCTGGAAAATTTTTACAAAAAACTTGATTGCAGTTCTGAAACGTTTTATCCTATCCTCGGATTAATCTTGTTACCGGATTAAGAGACTGTAATCCTGAGATTTCGGACGTTTTTCTGATGAGATTAATGCTGGGATTTTGGAAAAATAAAATTTGGCAATAACCTGCCAAGAAAATTAAACCGTGACAAATTATCCCATGTGACCAAAAAACATGTGACAAATTATTTTATGTGACAAAAACATGTGACGAATTATTTTATGTGACAAAAAAACAAATGACGAATTATTTTATGTGACAAAAACATGTGGCAAATTATTTCATGTGACAAAAAACATGACAAATTATTCGATGCGACAAAAAAACATGTGACGAGTAACACCTGTGACAAATACACTGTGGTGCAAAATTAAAGGAACTTTTTTTTTTTTTTCAACAATTTTTTAAAACGTCGTCGGATCGGGGTGAAACTTGGTGGCAGGGTAGCCTATGGGGTCCCCATCATGCACCCCAAAGGGAATTTAAATCGGCCTATTTAAACCGGAGAAAAAAATTTTTTTCGAAATGGGGTATTTTGGCCGTACCCCAAAAAGTTTTTTTGATTTTAGTGAAAGTCACGGTACGGGGGTTTTTTGGGCCGCTAATTTCGAATATCGAATCAGATTTTTGAAATTCAAAATGGCCGAAAAGTTGGGTTTCCGAAAATGGTGAAAACGGATTCTGGTGCAGCTAATTTTCCTTCAGGGGGGTTTTTTGGGTCGAAAATAACGAATCCGCAATCATTTCACCCCTATTCCAAACGCAGCGTAAGCTAAACACGAAAAAAAGATTTTTTTTGCTATTTTTTCAATGTTTATTCGGTCAATTTTAACGGAATTTCTTTTAAACATTTGTTTATCATCCTTGAGCCACCCCCACCCCTAACACCCGTTAAAAATTTTTCATTAGCCCGAAAACAGCCAAATAGAACGAGTTCGGACGATTCCGCCACTTATTCCAGCACTTTGCAAAGTTTCGAACGTTGGAACGCCAAAGTCGTTTCGACTTTAATGGAAAAAGGGTCATATTTGCAATTTCAACGAAATTAGAAAAAAAAATGTAAAAAATGGGCTTTTCAAGGACGGAAGCGACTTTTGGCGACGAAGTAAAGATTCCGAATGGTAAATTGAGTTATTCGACGACAAGCAAAGTGCCGAAAGTAATTCTAAAATATTAAAAACCCAAAATCGTGGAAAATGTTCGACCTAAAATTAAAAACAGATTGAAACTTGCAATTTTTCCGGATAACTAAATAAATTGGTCCGTAATCCTGATAGGAAATCCATTTTTTTTCAATTTTCTTGAGCCCAGGAGTAATTTCGACGGCGGAAAATAAATCTGAGCAAATAATTTCCACCGAAAAATTCTAATTTTTTTCCACCTTTTTAAATTGCTTCCTAACTCATTCCGGAGACAAGGCCATAACGATACCTCTAAAATATATCTATAAACCGAGTAACTGTGCAAAAATTCAGTTCATAAAATAAAATAAAAAAAATTAAAAAAAATACAATTTAAAAAAAAATTAATTATTTAAAAATAATTATCAAATAAATGCTACTTAATTGTTTAACATGGAGATTCGGGTTTAAAAGAGGTTAATTGGATCGCACAAAACATTGATGATTCGCTTTTCCATGTTGAACAATTTACCAGTACCTGTGGAATCTGAGACTGGAGGTGATGCAAGTGCTTTGGTGGTAAATTATTCAACAGGAAAAATCGGTTTATCGAGGTCATGTGAGATCCATCAAGCACTTTGGAACCCGATTTTCATGTTGAACCATTTACCAGTACCTGTGGAAACTGGGACGGGAAGCTGATGCAAGTGCTTTGGTTGGTAAATATTCAACAGGAAAAATCGGCTTCTCGAGGTCATGTGAGATCCCATCAAGCACTTTGGAAACCGATTTTTCATGTTGAACCATTTACCAGTACCTGTGGAAACTGGGACGGGAAGCTGATGCAAGTGCTTTGGTTGGTAAATTATTCAACAGGAAAAATCGGCTTCTCGAGGTCATGTGAGATCCCATCAAGCACTTTGGAAACCGATTTTTCATGTTGAACCATTTACCAGTACATGTGGAATCTGAGACTGGAAGCTGATGCAAGTGCTTTGGTTGGTAAATTATTCAACAGGAAAAATCGGATCGTCGACGTCTTATGGGACCCGATCAAGTACTTTCGAACCCGATTTTTCATGTTGAACCACTTACCAGTACCTGTGGAATCTGAGACTGGAAGCTGATGCAAGTGCTTTGGTTGGTTAATTACTCAACAGGAAAAATCGGATCGTAGACGTCTTATGGGACACGATCAAGTAGTTTGGAACCCGATTTTTCATGTTGAACCATTTACCAGTACCTGTGGAAACTGAGACTGGAAGCTGATGCAAGTGCTTTGGATGGTAAATTATTCAACAGGAAAAATCGGATCGTCGACGTCTAATGGGACCCGATCAAGTACTTTCGAACCCGATTTTTCATGTTGAACAATTTACCAGTACCTGTGGAATCTGAGACTGGAAGGTGATGCAAGTGCTTTGGTTGGTTAATTACTCAACAGGAAAAATCGGATCGTAGACGTCTTATGGGACACGATCAAGTACTTTGCAACCCGATTTTTCATGTTGAACCATTTACCAGTACCTGTGGAAACTGAGACTGGAAGCTGATGCAAGTGCTTTGGTTGGTAAATTATTCAACAGGAAAAATCGGATCGTCGACGTCTTATGGAACCCGATCAAGTACTTTTGAACCCGATTTTCATGTTGAACCATTTTCCAGTACCTGTGAAACTGGACGGGAAGCTGATGCAAGTGCTTTGGTTGGTAAATTATTCAACAGGAAAAATCGGTTTCTCGAGGTCATGTGAGAAACATCAAGCACTTTGGAACCCGATTTTTCATGTTGAACCATTTACCAGTACCTGTGGAAGCTGCGACTGGAAGCTGATGGAAGTGCTCGGGTTGTAAATGGTTCAACATTAAAAATCGGGTTCCAAAGTACTTGATCGGGTCCCATAAGACGTCGACGATCCGATTTTTCCGGTTGAAATATTACCAACCAATGCACATGCATCAGCTTCCAGTCTCAGATTCCACAGGTACTGGTAAATTGTTAATATGAAAAATCGGGTTCGAAAGTACTTGATCGGGTCCCATAAGACGTCTACGATCCGATTTTTCCTGAAGAGTAATTAACCACCAAAGCACTTGCATCACCATCCAGTCTCAGATTCCACAGTACTGGTAATTGTTCAACATGAAAAATCGGGTTCGAAAGTACTTGATCGGGTCCCATAAGACGTCGACGATCCGATTTTTCCTGTTGAATAATTTACCAACCAAAGCACATGCATCGGCTTCCAGTCTCAGATTCCCAGGTACTGGTAAATGGTTCAACATGAAAAATCGGGTTCGAAAGTACTTGATCGGGTCCCATAAGACGTCTACGATCCGATTTTTCCTGTTGAATATTTACCAACAAAGCACTTGCATCAGCTTCCCGTCCCAGTTTCCGCAGGTACTGGTAAATATATTCAACAGGAAAAATCGGTTTATCGAGGTCATGTGAGATCCCATCAAGCACTTTGGAACCCGATTTTTCATGTTGAACCATTTACCAGTACAAACTGGGACGGGACTGATGAGTGCAAGTTGGTTTGGTTGGTAAATATTTAAATCGGCTTCTCGAGGTCATGTGAGATCCCATCAAGCACTTTGGAACCGATTTTTCATGTTGAACCATTTACCAGTACATGTGAATCTGAGACTGGAAGCTGATGCAAGTGCTTTGGTTGGTAAATTATTCAACAGGAAAAATCGGATCGTCGACGTCTTATGGGACCCGATCAAGTACTTTCGAACCCGATTTTTCATGTTGAACCACTTACCAGTACCTGTGGAATCTGAGACTGGAAGCTGATGCAAGTGCTTTGGTTGGTTAATTACTCAACAGGAAAAATCGGATCGTCGACGTCTTATGGGACCCGATCAAGTACTTTCGAACCCGATTTTTCATGTTGAACCATTTACCAGTACCTGTGGAAACTGAGACTGGAAGCTGATGCAAGTGCTTTGGATGGTAAATTATTCAACAGGAAAAATCGGATCGTCGACGTCTAATGGGACCCGATCAAGTACTTTCGAACCCGATTTTTCATGTTGAACAATTTACCAGTACCTGTGGAATCTGAGACTGGAAGGTGATGCAAGTGCTTTGGTTGGTTAATTACTCAACAGGAAAAATCGGATCGTAGACGTCTTATGGGACACGATCAAGTACTTTGCAACCCGATTTTTCATGTTGAACCATTTACCAGTACCTGTGGAAACTGAGACTGGAAGCTGATGCAAGTGCTTTGGTTGGTAAATTATTCAACAGGAAAAATCGGATCGTCGACGTCTTATGGAACCCGATCAAGTACTTTTGAACCCGATTTTTCATGTTGAACCATTTTCCAGTACCTGTGGAAACTGGGACGGGAAGCTGATGCAAGTGCTTTGGTTGGTAAATTATTCAACAGGAAAAATCGGTTTCTCGAGGTCATGTGAGATAACATCAAGCACTTTGGAACCCGATTTTTCATGTTGAACCATTTACCAGTACCTGTGGAAGCTGCGACTGGAAGCTGATGGAAGTGCTCGGGTTGGTAAATGGTTCAACATTAAAAATCGGGTTCCAAAGTACTTGATCGGGTCCCATAAGACGTCGACGATCCGATTTTTCCGGTTGAATAATTTACCAACCAATGCACATGCATCAGCTTCCAGTCTCAGATTCCACAGGTACTGGTAAATTGTTAAATATGAAAAATCGGGTTCGAAAGTACTTGATCGGGTCCCATAAGACGTCTACGATCCGATTTTTCCTGAAGAGTAATTAACCAACCAAAGCACTTGCATCACCATCCAGTCTCAGATTCCACAGGTACTGGTAAATTGTTCAACATGAAAAATCGGGTTCGAAAGTACTTGATCGGGTCCCATAAGACGTCGACGATCCGATTTTTCCTGTTGAATAATTTACCAACCAAAGCACATGCATCGGCTTCCAGTCTCAGATTCCACAGGTACTGGTAAATGGTTCAACATGAAAAATCGGGTTCGAAAGTACTTGATCGGGTCCCATAAGACGTCTACGATCCGATTTTTCCTGTTGAATAATTTACCAACCAAAGCACTTGCATCAGCTTCCCGTCCCAGTTTCCGCAGGTACTGGTAAATTATTCAACAGGAAAAATCGGTTTATCGAGGTCATGTGAGATCCCATCAAGCACTTTGGAACCCGATTTTTCATGTTGAACCATTTACCAGTACCTGTGGAAACTGGGACGGGAAGCTGATGCAAGTGCTTTGGTTGGTAAATTATTTAACAGGAAAAATCGGCTTCTCGAGGTCATGTGAGATCCCATCAAGCACTTTGGAAACCGATTTTTCATGTTGAACCATTTACCAGTACATGTAGAATCTGAGACTGGAAGCTGATGCAAGTGCTTTGGTTGGTAAATTATTCAACAGGAAAAATCGGATCGTCGACGTCTTATGGGACCCGATCAAGTACTTTCGAACCCGATTTTTCATGTTGAACCACTTACCAGTACCTGTGGAATCTGAGACTGGAAGCTGATGCAAGTGCTTTGGTTGGTTAATTACTCAACAGGAAAAATCGGATCGTCGACGTCTTATGGGACCCGATCAAGTACTTTCGAACCCGATTTTTCATGTTGAACAATTTACCAGTACCTGTGGAATCTGAGACTGGAAGGTGATGCAAGTGCTTTGGTTGGTTAATTACTCTACAGGAAAAATCGGATCGTAGACGTCTTATGGGACCCGATCAAGTACTTTCGAACCCGCTTTTTCATATTTAACAATTTACCAGTACCTGTGGAATCTGAGACTGGAAGCTGATGCATGTGCATTGGTTGGTAAATTATTCAACAGGAAAAATCGGATCGTCGACGTCTTATGGGACCCGATCAAGTACTTTGGAACCCGATTTTTAATGTTGAACCATTTACCAACCCGAGCACTTCCATCAGCTTCCAGTCTCAGCTTCCACAGGTATTGGTAAATGGTTCAACATGAAAAATCGGGTTCCAAAGTGCTTGATGTTATCTCACATGACCTCGAGAAACCGATTTTTCCTGTTGAATAATTTACCAACCAAAGCACTTGCATCAGCTTCCCGTCCCAGTTTCCACAGGTACTGGAAAATGGTTCAACATGAAAAATCGGGTTCAAAAGTACTTGATCGGGTTCCATAAGACGTCGACGATCCGATTTTTCCTGTTGAATAATTTACCAACCAAAGCACTTGCATCAGCTTCCAGTCTCAGTTTCCACAGGTACTGGTAAATGGTTCAACATGAAAAATCGGGTTGCAAAGTACTTGATCGTGTCCCATAAGACGTCTACGATCCGATTTTTCCTGTTGAGTAATTAACCAACCAAAGCACTTGCATCACCTTCCAGTCTCAGATTCCACAGGTACTGGTAAATTGTTCAACATGAAAAATCGGGTTCGAAAGTACTTGATCGGGTCCCATTAGACGTCGACGATCCGATTTTTCCTGTTGAATAATTTACCATCCAAAGCACTTGCATCAGCTTCCAGTCTCAGTTTCCACAGGTACTGGTAAATGGTTCAACATGAAAAATCGGGTTCCAAACTACTTGATCGTGTCCCATAAGACGTCTACGATCCGATTTTTCCTGTTGAGTAATTAACCACCAAAGCACTTGCATCAGCTTCCAGTCTCAGATTCCACAGGTACTGGTAAGGGTTCAACATGAAAAATCGGGTTCGAAAGTACTTGATCGGTCCCATAAGACGTCGACGATCCGATTTTTCCTGTTGAATAATTTACCAACCAAAGCACTTGCATCAGCTTCCAGTCTCAGATTCCACATGTACTGGTAAATGGTTCAACATGAAAAATCGGTTTCCAAAGTGCTTGATGGGATCTCACATGACCTCGAGAAGCCGATTTTTCCTGTTGAATAATTTACCAACCAAAGCACTTGCATCAGCTTCCCGTCCCAGTTTCCACAGGTACTGGTAAATGGTTCAACATGAAAAATCGGTTTCCAAAGTGCTTGATGGGATCTCACATGACCTCGAGAAGCCGATTTTTCCTGTTGAATAATTTACCAACCAAAGCACTTGCATCAGCTTCCCGTCCCAGTTTCCACAGGTACTGGTAAATGGTTCAACATGAAAAATCGGGTTCCAAAGTGCTTGATGGGATCTCACATGACCTCGATAAACCGATTTTTCCTGTTGAATAATTTACCAACCAAAGCACTTGCATCACCTTCCAGTCTCAGATTCCACAGGTACTGGTAAATTGTTCAACATGGAAAAGCGAATCATCAATGTTTTGTGCGATCCAATTAACCTCTTTTAAACCCGAATCTCCATGTTAAACAATTAAGTAGCATTTATTTGATAATTATTTTTAAATAATTAATTTTTTTTTAAATTGTATTTTTTTTAATTTTTTTTATTTTATTTTATGAACTGAATTTTTGCACAGTTACTCGGTTTATAGATATATTTTAGAGGTATCGTTATGGCCTTGTCTCCGGAATGAGTTAGGAAGCAATTTAAAAAGGTGGAAAAAAATTAGAATTTTTCGGTGGAAATTATTTGCTCAGATTTATTTTCCGCCGTCGAAATTACTCCTGGGCTCAAGAAAATTGAAAAAAAATGGATTTCCTATCAGGATTACGGACCAATTTATTTAGTTATCCGGAAAAATTGCAAGTTTCAATCTGTTTTTAATTTTAGGTCGAACATTTTCCACGATTTTTGGGTTTTTAATATTTTTAGAATTACTTTCGGCACTTTGCTTGTCGTCGAATAACTCAATTTACCATTCGGAATCTTTACTTCGTCGCCAAAAGTCGCTTCCGTCCTTGAAAAGCCCATTTTTTACATTTTTTTTCTAATTTCGTTGAAATTGCAAATATGACCCTTTTTCCATTAAAGTCGAAACGACTTGGCGTTCCAACGTTCGAAACTTTGCAAAGTGCTGAATAAGTGGCGGAATCGTCCGAACTCGTTCTATTTGGCTGTTTTCGGGCTAATGAAAAATTTTTAACGGGTGTTAGGGTGGGGGTGGCTCAAGGGATGATAAACAAATGTTTTAAAAGAAATTCCGTTAAAATTGACCGAATAAACATTGAAAAAATAGCAAAAAAAATCTTTTTTTTCGTGTTTAGCTTACGCTGCGTTTGGAATAGGGGTGAAATGATTGCGGATTCGTTATTTTCGACCCAAAACCCCCCTGAAGGAAAATTAGCTGCACCAGAATCCGTTTTCACCATTTTCGGAAACCCAACTTTTCGGCCATTTGAATTTCAAAAATCTGATTCGATATTCGAAATTAGCGGCCCAAAAACCCCCGTACCGTGACTTTCACTAAAATCAAAAAAACTTTTTGGGGTACGGCCAAAATACCCCATTTCGAAAAAAATTTTTTTCTCCGGTTTAAATAGGCCGATTTAAATTCCCTTTGGGGTGCATGATGGGGACCCCATAGGCTACCCTGCCACCAAGTTTCACCCCGATCCGACGACGTTTTAAAAAATTGTTGAAAAAAAAAAAAAGTTCCTTTAATTTTGCGCCACAGTGTAAAGTGTGACGAATTTTTCTATGACGAATTCAACTGGTACGAACAATCCGGATAACCAATTTACTTCAGTAAAATAACCCAGCATTTTACCAAAAAAAATCTTGTCTATACTTGTAATTTTTATTATCATTTGCCACTTCCTTTCCCCAAAAACAAAATTTTTACTTTCGCTTAATTTTCATCAATTTTAATTTTTCGCATTTTTGTTTTTCTCCCCCCGCAAACGAAATTTTCGGGCATATAAATTCGCTCATGTCGTTGTTATCATCTTTCGATTCCGTCCTGTAATCATTGAATTGAATATGAGGAGTTCTGATCCTGACCCATTTATTTTCGATCCGATCGAAATTCAAAAGACACCCCGTTCTCGAGAATTCCGTGTAAGTCGATTGATCCAAGTTTTTGCAACGTCTGCAAACGAGCCAAACGAACATTTTATCCTCCGATTTGAGGAGACTGCAATCCTCGCACTCCAGCGACATGGAACTGTTCTCGCATTTACGTTTCGGATATTTTAAAATTTTCCTTTGAGGTTCCCGGGGGATTTTCTCCGGTTCCTTTTCGCATTTTTTCGGGGATTTGTATAATTTGACCTTGTGATTTTTTAATTCCTCCACCCAAGTTCTGTAATCGAATTCGTCGGTATTTTTATCGACCGGCACGCACGAACAACCTTCGCCCTTTTTCTTTTGATTTTCGTCTTGACAATTAATCGAGAAACCTCGGAGGATTTCTTTGAAAAAAAAAGGAAAAACCGTGCTGTGGGTTAGGTTTTGACACCGGCAGCATGACTCGCAACTGCATTGATCGACGTTGACGTGGCTGGAAAAAACGTTGCTGAATTTGCTGTAAATCGCTTGGATTAATTCCGTGAACGTGATGTTCCTTTCTCTTTCCGCCTTTTTCGGGGTTTTCTCCGGGATTTCCGGCCTGGGTTGGGGTGGAGGTTTCGGAGTTGACGTTTCCGGTTTCTTGACATAGTAATTTGGGTAATTACTTTCCAATTTTGAATTCGTTAAATTAATCAAAATCGTGGTCATTAGAATCAAGTAAATGGTTTTCATAACTGGGAATTTGGAAGAATCATGTTTGTTTACTTTTTTTTGTGTTTATTTTCGAAAGGAAGCCATTTTGAAAGCTAATAAATGAGGCGGTGGGGTTTCGTTCCTTTTCAAAGTTGTTTGAAATTGATTTTTGCCGGGACGTCGAACGTAGTAAAGTGAATAAAAATTGAAATCATAATAAAGTACTTTAAAATGGAAACTTACCCTAATTTACCCGATTTACCCAAAGTTTAAAATTTAACTAAGACTGATTTCCTGATTTAGGTAAACAGTCTCTTATACTTGACACCCTCGTCTTTTCTGAATCAAAATTTACCTTATTTACCCAAACTAAAAATTACTCTTAATTTACCCAAATTCAAGTCACTGAGGTATCATACGTGTTTCTTTTCGATCAAAAATTGCAAGTGCTTAACGTCAGCGTATTGCCCAAAACTAAAATTTACAAAATTTACCCTTATTTACCCAATTTTAGAAATTAAGCCAATTATCATATCTCAAGTTAAATAGTACTTTAAGATGTCATTGTCATATTGGTTTATTACCCATTAACAGTTTCAAATGCTTGACGACAATAGTGTCCTCCAGAATTAAAATTTACCCGAATTTACCCGAACTAAAAATACCTCTAATTTACCCAAAATTTAAATCACTGAGGTATGTGTTTGTTTTCCATTAAAAATTGCAAATGCTTGACATCAGCGTATTGCCCAAAATTAAAATTTACAAAATTTACCCTTATTTACCCATGTATAAAAATTAAGCTAATTATTCAAAATTTAATAGTGCTTTGAGATGTCATTGTCATATTCGTTAATTACCTATTAACAGTTTCGAATGCTTGGAGACTGTTTTACCCGGAATCAAAATTTACCCGAATGTACCCAAAATTAAAAATTTACCCGAGGCATCGCTTTTGTCAATTACCCTAAGCAGCCGTGGCCTAAACTTCGCTTCCGCTCAAAATTTAAGTTTTCCATAATTTACCCGAAATTAAAATTTACTGTCATTTACCCAAAATTAATATTTACCCATATTTGAATTTTCGAAAGATCGAAACCGATTATAAAATTTACGATTTATGAAATACAAGTTTTACCAAATTAAAAATTAAATAAGTTACCCTGAATTAAAATTTTACCTAAAATTTAAAAAGCAGTTTACCCGAAACTAATTTTTATTTTTATTTTTTAGGTATATATCATCAAAGTTCAAAGGGCAACAAGCCAACACACCTCAAGGCAGCATCCATAACAAATTAGCTGTTCTAAGGTAAAGAGAAAAGAAATTTTGGATGGACTTCGGTCGAGTATGGAGCAGTTCCTGGAATTCAATTTTTTTTTGGTCTTTTTTAGTATGAGGTGTCTTTCGCTGCTCTATCTGAAACTGTTCAAATTGAGTAAAACTGAAGTACGGGAGCAGAGAAAAATATTGGTGGACTACAGCAGCAAAGCGTCCACTCAACCGGTGGAAACCATTTGTGCAAGTCACGGGACTCCCTCACCGAACAGTCCCACGCCGTCTCCTGCAGGCTCCGTTGGTAGCGTCGGCTCTCAGTCCTCTGGATACAGGTAATTTAGAAAAATAATATTTGAGGGACCAGAAGGGGGTCGGACAATTAATTGAGGACTAAGAAAAGGGGGGGGGAGTCGAAAATCTCGAAATTGTAATTTTTTATAAATTAATTTTCGTTTTTTTTTGCTATTACAGTAGCGGGGAATTAAGGGCAGCGCCTCTTGTGCCCGTTCCTCTTCAGGTCCACAATGCTGTCCTGAAGCAGACAACTCACTTCGGTTTACTTTGGTCGTGCCACGATCTCTGGGAACAAGCAGATCAGCTAGTATACGAGGGGAAGCACAAAGGTAAATTTTCTTGTCGGCCCTTCAAGTTTGAACATGTCTAATTTATTTTTTTCTGTTTCAGATTTTTTCATCGAGTTGGAACACGAATGTGGACCTTTGACCCTACACAGTTCCCTTAATGAATTAGTTCGATACGTACGAAAAGGCATTCAAAGGCTGAAAAATTTATGACCATATCCCAGTCCCCCGGGGAATTGGGACACTTAGTTGAGGAAAATTTGTTCATGTAAATTTTTTTTTTTTCGTGTTATTATTTTTATTTTTTTTAAACCAACGATAATCAATGGACTTGGTAGTTCGATAACAAAAAAAAAAAGTAGTCTCAGGGCTTAAAAAAGCTAAAAATTTTGTAATCGTTACAAAATGAATATTTGTGTTTTAAACAAAACCGTACTTAAATCAAGAATTTTTTTCAATGTACTTAAATTTACCGCGCGAAAAAATCAAATTTTAAAAATTTACAAAATCAAATTTTTCGTACTTTAATAAATTTTTTTTTTCGAAATGCTTAAAGCAGCTTTTTAGGCACGAATTAATTTTTTTCTTTTTTCAAAAAAATTAATCGTTGCGACTTTTTAATTATTTATTTTTTTCCTTTTTTTTGTAAAAAAAAAAACAATTTTTTTTGTTTGTTTAATAAATACGTTAATTTATTTATTTTTTAAGGAAATTTGTTATTTATTATTTTAACTAACGATTGATCAATGCCCCCCCAGGTAGAAGATTGATTTTTTTAAGATGATGAAGGGGACCACAAACTAAATAAAAATAAAAAAGCTGCCTTAAGTATTTTGTTTTTAACAATCGCGAACGATCAAGTCTTAGTTTTTTTTTTTAACATCACCCGTACGTATCCTCCCCAAGGTGGCAAAATAATATTTTTAATTTTGTATATTAGTCTTAAATAATTTTTAAGTGATAAGATTGAAACGAAAAATCAAAAAACTTGAAATTCATTTTTTGTACAAAAATAAAAAATCGTCGAAAAAAAATTGAGAAAAAAAATCGAATCTAGATGTTTTTCCGTTTTTTTTGACAGAATATTTTTTAGTGACTAGAGAGAAAACACCCGTAATATTAGATTGAAACTTTAAAAAAATATTAAAGTTAATGAAAAACTTTGTAATATTAATTTAATTTTTAAAAACGACAAAAAAAATACAAGTAAACAAAAAAAAAATTGCGAGTATATTTGAAAGAAAAAAAAATTGTATTTATATTTTTGTACATAGTTAATTGTTGCTGTATAGAACATTAGGGCCCTTTCCCCCCCTCTTGGTAAATAAAAAAAAAACTAGTGATAATTATATTATTATAAATATATACAGGTAAAAATTTTTTCATGATGATTATTACAATTATTGCAGATCTTAAGGAAAAAAAACCCAAAAATCGTAAAAATATTATAAAAAATAGGTGTTGTCGCCGCTTTTTTTTCCATAGCTTTTAGAATCATATATTTTTAAAAAGAAAAATGAAATCTTTCTAAAAACCTTTTTTCAACTAAATCGTTCGTATTAAAAAATTGTAAAAAAAAAAAAATTGCTTCGAGCGGAGTTCGAACCAGCGACCTTTAGCCGCGGTTACGTGCATGAGACAACTATCGAAGCATTTTATTTATTTTCATTTTTTAAGTTGATTCATTGTCAGCGGCTTTTTATTTTTCATTGTTTTTTTCTATACAATGCGAATAATCACGGAGCAGGATCATGACTTGAAACAAGCGCACAAATTTTTTTTTTTTTTGTAAAAGAAACGCTTGTTCGGATTTTATTAAAGCTTGTACTCGATTGTGTTTGATAATTAATTATGACCAGGGCGTAATCGATCACAGTCTGTTCTTAAAAATTCTAGTGGAAGAATTTTGTTTGTGTAGGGATATTTATACGTAAATGTACTATGTATTTATACCAAAATTTACCGTATATTTTTACAAAAAATTATCGTATATTTATACAGACGTTGTATATTTATACGAAAATTTATTGCGTATTTATACGCGGCTACTGTAAATTTACAGTTAAATCTACAGTACAGGACGAAGACTTAACAATTTTATTAAATTTAAATTAAAAATACTGCATACTACGTACAGTATATATATATTTATACATATATATATTTCCAGTATGGTAATTATTTTTGCAGTCTGTGATGGGCTATTCTCTGTAATTAATTATCGAATTGACCAGAGGCTAAAATTAATTTCCTTTTTTTTAACTTGGTTTAGACAACGAATTTTAGCGCGAGAAAAAACGCGCGGTGACAAAAAGATTGTAACTTCGTATTTTTTTAAAAATATACATATTGACTACGTAAAATTATCCGAAAAAAATGTACCCGCGGCCATTTTTTAATTATGGAAGAAAACAAAAAAAAACGTTTCGAAGGGGTATGATAATTTTTTAATTTTGAAAAAAAAAATTGATGCATAAGATTTCATAGCTATTAAGTATATTATTATTTATTAAGCATTCGTTATATATTTACCGTATATTTAAAAAAAAAAATCATATCTTAATGCATTTTTTTTTCTTTTTTGCTTAAAAAATTCGAAACCCCCACGTAAAAAAAAATCGGATTTTATGTTTGAAATATCAAGTGGAATTAATTTTGAGACTAAATTTTTTCGCAATAATTTTTTTTAGTAAAGAAAGTCTCAGAATCTTTAAAAGTCTGGTGAAAATGAATCATTAAAAAAAAGATAAAAGCAGCATGTAACAGATCTCATTTATAATTACTTTTTGCCGCTCACTTATTTTTTTTCTGCCATACATCGCTGACAAAAAAAAAAATTTAAAAATTAAAAAAAATTAAAAATCATTGTTTTTATTATTTCTTGATCATGTTTTTATTAAAATATTATTTTTTTTCTTTTTATTGTTTTTGATTCTTTTCAAATCTTGTTTCTTTTTTTTTTCTTAGTCTGTTACTTGTGACTGTAACTGCTCAGAATTGATTTAGAAAAATTTATAATTATACTTAGAAATTATATAAAAAAATTTGAAAAAAAAATTGTACTTTGTATTTTTCTGTCAATTGTTAAGACAATCAAAACTGAAACTGAAAACTAATTATGTTTGTTTCCTTTTACCAAAAAAAAAAATTGAAATGGTTTTGGAGTTTTTAATTCAAAGAGATTTTTTTTTTGTAAGAGGAAAGTAAAAATTAGTTTTTGGTTTCAGTTGTATGGTTTTGAACTTCCTTTTCTTTTTTGTTGTAGGCACACATGTACGAAAACGTACCTCATGACGACACCAAGTACCATCTGAGATGTAAGGATCAAAGAGTGGACAGACATGATGGGATAGAAACCTGAAAATGGAGGTAATATCGGGACCATGTAAGAGGTGATATACAGACATCAAAGGCTACAGGAGTAAACTTGGGAGAAATTTTGCAGTCCAGGGTTGCAGAAGGCAGCCTCTCTACTGGAATACGGTCTTAACTAATAGTTGAACTCTGACAGAGGTAAGATAGTATTTTTATTTTAGTTTTTAAAAACGGCCTGTAGCCATTTCTCCCGCGTTTTCGCTCCAAATCGGTACTCATTGCACAAGAAATAAAACGAGTCGGAAAAGAGGAAGGTCTCAAGCGGTAACGGCTAAACCTCGTAAAGGTTGAGACACTTCGGACAGATCAAAAAGAAGATCGGTAGATAAAAGAAACAAGGAAAATGGAAAGTCTTGGAAGGAGCAACGATCGCGGGAAACAAGGTCTAATTTCAATCGTGAGCCACAATCCAGCAGAAAACCCCATTCCATCGGAAAAGAGGAAGATGAGATTTTTGTAAGAAGAAGCGATAGATTAAAATTAACACCAAGGCCTGACCCGGAAAAAGATCAGTCTGGATTTTGATCAAAAACTGTAAAAAAGGGAACATTACTATCGAAAAGTAAACGAAACCTCGCTCGCTCCAAATCGGTCGGGATTCAAAAGACAATTGAAGCAAGTCTGAAGAGGATGGCCATCATCCCAGGACGGTTCATTTTCGAGTGTATATTCACATCCACACAACCAAAAATATCGGTTAAATTTTTTTTTCTGTTGATGGGAGTTGAAAAAATTATTTAATGATGGATGCTAGTTTTTTTTTTGCTTTTATTTGTCTCCATGCTTGGCATAATCTAGTTTTGCAGTGCCTACTAAAATTAATTTACTTTAGTCCTGATTATCAGTATTCTGCCATTTAGGCTGTTTTGAGTGAAAATTTCTTACAAATTCAACTCTTGACTATGTCCTCTAAGTTCAAATACTTTCCCTAAACCTTTAAACATCTCATTATCTGGAATACCTGCCCTATCTCCAATCCAAATTTTAAAGACACTTAAAACGAACTCAATCCACCAATTTTCTTAAAAATCGAGACCTCTGCTTTCTACATGACAAAAGGTTCAAGAAATCAAAACTAAATTAAAAAATGCATCATTTTAACAATGAATTTATTAAAACATTAAAATCATTTTAATACAATCGTTGTACCGGTCCCATGGATGATTTAATGTGAAGGGAGCGGATGTTCTGCCAATGTTTCTTCAACAATGACACTAAAAAGTTAACTGATAGATGAACGTTCTGCACCAACTCATCAGCAGTCATATCAACGTGACCGATGGCAACTGAAAGGCACAATACCTATAACAAAGAGAAAACAAAACCATTAATTTCTTACTCTCAAATAGAACATAAAAAAAAAATGTCTGAAAATTTACAAACAACTCAGCAAGGAAACTGAGGCTGCATTTGAACGTAAATTGCCAATTTTAATTTTCCTCAGCTTAGTGCTCATTACATGATGTTCACACGTAACAAGTGTGGAGCAGAGGCATTAGCTTGATTTTAATAAGTTTACGAACCTTTTTCATTTGAAATTTAATAGTTGCTTTAACTTCATCGACTTTCTGCATCATTGGTTCCTGATGAGAGAGAAGACCAGGGAATTTACCAGCTTTGTTCAATCCAGGACCCAAAAGACGAGGAATCTGTTTGATTAAAGCATCTGATGCGAGAAAAGCGTCGTATTTCTTTGCTATAAAGAACGAAAACAAAAATTAACAATTTTCTAAAACATATTAAATATTTATAACAATTTTTTATTTTTATGTCTGAAAATTCTAAACAGCGCCTACAGACAACTGAAGGCATCAGCTTTTATGACTCATTTTGACTCGTATGAAATCATAAAATAAAATTTTCATTTGATTTCCTCAGTGAAATTGTCTATCACACGAATAGGTCGTGCAACGATCCCGGGACTGAGGATTTAAATATTTTCAAATGTAAAATTGTATTTACCTAATTTTTTAACCAATTTTTTGTTCTTGTTTAACTTCTTAAGGGCTTCAACATCCATATAAGGCAAATTGTTTGCCTTAGCTTCATCACAATGCTGTTGATCACCAAGTATGCACACTTGCATTTTAGGTCTTGGAATATGCTTCAACCTGAAATTAAAAAAAAAAGAAAAAAATTATTACAGGATTTAATCATACACACAACCTTCAAAGAGATAATAATTAATGCTTCATCTTCATTTGTATTCTTGTAAAACATCTAGATAAATGGATCTATCTCTTACCACATGTGATTTAAAATCAACAAGCATTTCTAATTTTTTTTTTTCGGAAAAGTTAATAAACAATTCCTCCCCATTTGTTTTAAGACCCTGGGTGCAGGTCCGCTAAGGCTTAAACCTTAGCTTCCTGATACATTTAAGCCATTATAAGGTTAATAAAACCCTTTTTTTTCACCTTGAAGAAATGAAAACCTTAAAATAGCTCAAAGCACAGGTAAAACATACTTGACTGTGCCGGAGAAACGCTTGTCTTTCTGCGGATCATAGTTCTTCAGCCCGACTTGGATCTCTACGGTTTCTAAGAAGTTCCTCTTCTTCTCCTTGGAGTGATTTAAAACTGCGTTTACGCATTCGTAAAGCGTATCACGGCTGACTTTGGACCTGGAAGTAGAACACAAAAAATTTAAACATTCAACGTGTCATATGTGAACTAGCGAAATCGACGAATAATTTGTCAAGGGTATTGAATTTCTATAAAACTACACTTGTAAATAAAACAAAAATAATCGCAGAAACATTTTTTGGTATAAAAAATTAAATCCAATAAATACTTAAAGAGGATGGTTTGAGATAAAAATACTTACGACATTTTACTGTCCTACGAATGATTTCCGAATGAATGAAAAAACGAGTCAGACTTAAGGTTACTAGAACAACAGCGCTCTCTAAAGGATTCTCTTTACATCACTGGTATATGAATCAAAGATGATTCGACAACTACCGCCATATTGAACGCCATTTTCTGTACTTACGCATAAAAAATTGAAAAGCATGGCGTCCAACAAAGCACTTCTTGTCTGTTCTACATTACATAGGGTCTCTGTGTACGCTTTTTTTCAAAGCGGCAAACAAGCTGTTTCCGGTTGTTCGATGATGCCATTGCCAATGCCAAAAGCAGAACAAGGCGCGTTTTGATATCTGTGAATGTCAAAAAAAATGTAATATGTTAAATCTTATAGTAGATTTTCCAGTGAATAGACTTTAAAGGTTTAAGTAATGTTTAGTTTGTTGAAGTTTTTCAGAATTGATGGTTTGTGTCGTTTTATCGTTTATATTTCGTTCAGACTTGTAAAAACTAAAATGGCAATTGTGACATAACCTAGTTGGACGTTATAATGCAGTACAGAAATGGGAAGCCAAGATGATGCAACAGCTACAGCAATGCTTATGTTCGATTACTTAGAGTTTAAAGTCAGGTAATGGGAAGAAAAATCTTTAAAAAATGCTGGTGTTTATTATGTTTATGGTTATTGCCCTGTTGATTTGAAAAATTTACACAAAAATTGGAATGTGAACTTCGAAAGCAGTAAAACAATATTATAGTATAAGTCCACTCATGGTGATTTATCTCTGTTCAATAAAATCTGCGAAAAAAAAAAAATTAATCACATGATTAAGATAAAATATTCTTATTCAATTTTCAGATGTGTAACTTTCAAGAGGGAAACTAAAAATAGAATCCCAAACTTTCATTGTCAAAGTCATGTATGAATGCTGATGGCCAGGATTGAAAGTTCATGACAGCAGCTTTAACTAGAAGGTGGTAAAATAATGGAAGAATTCAAGGTGAGACAATAATTTTATTTGCTGCTTTAAAAAGAAAATTGTTTTATTATTAATTTTTTTAAAATTTTATATTTTTAGGTTATTGATAACATTGTGCTTTTGTCTGCAATTGGTGAAGTGCATGTTGGAATTATGGATGCTGAGAATAAATGAACAGGTTTGTGTGTTTCAGATTTTTTGTCAGAACTTAGAATAAATTTTTGCATTTTGTCTGTAGCCAGTCCCAAAAATTGAAGGAAGCAATTTTTGTAGTGTAGAAATCAAAATTTATTTTTATGACATTAGAGTGGATAGGGCAAATGTGACTCAAAAATTTACAGGGTGATGGAGAGTTAGCCCCTCAAGGGGTTACATTGAGGGTTAGATTGTAGATAGTCAAACGAGTATGCCTTTTAACAAATCTGAAATTTTTTGGGTAGAATTTTTGGTCAGTGTTTTTTGGTCAACATGTTAAATGTGATTTGGTAAATATATCATATGCACAGAGTAATTAATACAAAAGGAATTAATTAGGAAGCAGTCGGACATTTCGTTTCTTGACAAAATATTCTTTATTGTTTTCACATGGTTTTAAGGAAATTTCTTGTCACAAGGCATTTTTGCTTTTGCATTAGCAAATTTCTTTCCTGAGCGCAGTCATGGACTCAAGCTTTTTATTTATCACATTCCTCTTTTATTGGTTGAATAAGGACTACGACGTTCTTATTTTTTTCCAACTCATCTGATAGTGCAGGATTGTCTGCTGCTAAATTCAACAACCTTTTGTAGATTTCTTCCAGTGTTGCTTCACTTATTTCCATGTTGGGAGCGTGAATTAAATAGTTTCGCGTTATCCTAAAACTGTTGCAAGTTTGATATAATGCTTGAAACTGGGACATCTGACTCCAAATTTCTTGCTTCATCTTTTGGTACTTCTGAGAGGTGTAAATACTAATGCTATTTATTGTTCTGTCCGCTTGAGATAGTAAGTGCCTACACCGGTTGAGGCAAATCCCTACAGTTAAAGTGCTGTCCCACTTGTCAGAGTTAATTGGTTTTAAAATTTCCGGATCATAATCAGATAAATATTTTTCTAAATCACTTGCCTTATATGATGGCAGTTGTAAGACACTAGTCACACGGGGCTTCAACCCCTGTAAATATTGATTTAGGTACAAAAGAGCTTTAAAATAGTTTTCTTTTCTTGGGGTGAATTTTGTTGGCCCATGGACTCCAATGATGAAGGAAAAAAGAAGAATTAATTTTATTCCAAATTTTTGACCTGAAAGGAGCTTTTTATGCATGTTTTTTTGAATTTGATAACAAAAATTTATATTAAAAAAAAAAAAAAAACAAAGAACACCCTAACAAATTAAAAAGTATATTAATTTAGAAGTTGGCAGCAATACATTTCTTTTATTCTTTAGTTTCAAAATTTAAAGTGTAGAGAAAAAAAGAATGAAATGAAACTTTATAAAATCTAAATAATTAATCAATAGCCTAGAAATGAGTACAATCTTGCTTATCAACACGTGTGCCTTTGCCAAGCATCAATTTCGGCTCCTAGAAAATTCAAAAAGTGACGGAAAGATGTTCATTCTGCCATGGAAGTTCTTCGCAATAGTCCGGAAGTAACTCCCATGGTAAAGTTTGATTTAGAATCATATAATTTTTAGCTTTTGAAGAAATGACGCCATCCGTAAGCTAAACATAATGTGATCAAAAACTCTATTCGTTCATAAGAGTTGCATTTAATGATATTACGAGGGGTGGTTTTTGGCGTACAGTTTGCTTTGTGATTTAATTATATATGCAAAATCAATTTTATGACAAGTCAAAATTTTGACAAAGTTTTTCAACGATGGCTTTTAAAGAATCATATGTAAAATGTGGATATCCCTGAAATAATTTTTCTAAATTGTCAAAAAACCAAAAAAAAAAAAAAAAAAAAAAGAATAAAAATTAAAAGGGGTCGTACATAAATTACGTAAGCATATTTGGGGGGGGGGGTCCAAATTTAACTTCTTACCCATAAGCTAAGCATAGGCGAAATGAGATAAAGCGTGCAAAAAGGGCCTAACCCATGCTAACGTAATTTATGTAGGACCCCAAAGCACGTATAGTCTTAAAATATACGTTGATTATTCGTATATTATACGGTGTAGGAAAACTTATTATAAACCATAGATCAACGTCATATATTATTCGTATAATATACGTACATTCGCTGTCTGCGTAAGAGGATGCAAAAATCGAGACTTTAATTTCTTTAGAATCGTTTTTTTTAAATGGCTAAATTATTTGCAGATGATTGACCCCTTTTTTTTTAACAAAAAATATTTTTGTATAATTCTGTAGCATTGAAATACCAGAACGATTTTTATTGCCAAAAGATTAAAATTTTCGTATTTATGGAAGATCAAAAAATGTTAGGATTTAATAGTAATGATAGTAATATTTTTTAAAAAAATATTTCCAACACCAGCAACTAGTTTGTTTAATCATAATTTCAACAAATGCTACAGAATGCCTTCGTAATGCCTTGATTACTGACTTTGATAAGAGCACAAGCTTTTTACTACATTAAATATAATCTCAAACAACACTCAGATTCATAATTTTTAAAATATATTTATGAATCAAAAAAAAAAAAAAAAAAAAAAATGCAAAATAAAATTAAAACTATCCATAACTTTTTCGATTAAAAAATAATTAAGTTAAATTAGCGAAGTATCTTTTTTTCATTTTTATTAACACTGTCACATAAAGCATTGTTTTATGTCATGTGTCAATTGATTCAAATCAAACATCTTACTGAAATAAACCGAAATGTCCTTGCTGTTCAATTTCGCCGAATAAAATTAATAATTCATGTTTTTTTCGAAATTAGTCGGGTACGGATAATCGGTTCGAACGTTTTAATCTGCTTTTTTTTTTTTTTAAAATAAAAAATAAATAAAAAAGCGAACGGACTGGCTACTGATAAAGCGTTTAGCTAAAATGTAAAGTTGTCTCCTCCTGTCGTTTTATTCATGCGCATTTTGTTAGGTTTGTGCTAATGAATTGTTTGATTTTTTTTTTTTTTTTTTTTAGATAAAACTAATTCTACGAATTCTTGGTTTCCCACAGCGGATTTAAAACAGTGCTGGGTATTTGAAAACAATTAAATGATGGCGATACTTCAAATAATAAAGTCTACACAGATAACAAAAGATAACCTAAATTATAGCGTGAAAATTTACTAAGAGAGTAACAGTCGGGGTATTCCGCAATTGCTCCATTTTATGTAAAAGGGTTTCGAATTTCGGTTTTTTTAATTTTTTAACGGGTTTTGCGTTGATCGAATACTTCAGGATATGGAAAAGTCTTCGGTTATCATTTCGAACGAAAACGGAGATGTAGTCGGGAAGCTGGAGAAAGAGAATGGGTTAAAAGTGTAAGTTAATCGGTCTTTTTTTTTTTTTTTTTTTTTTTTTTTTTTGTAAATGAAATATTAATTTTTTCTTTTATTTTGTTTAGAGATTTTATACCTCCTCAAAATGATGAACCGAAAAAAAAGGAAGCTGAAAAGCCAGAACCCGTTAAAAGGGTGTCCTTCATTTCATTGGTAAGTTTGAATAACTTTTTTTTTTTTTTTTTGAATGCAACATGTTTTTGCAAGTCAAGAACTGCGAAGGGTTGCAAAGCCGACTGCATTTTTATCGAGATCGACATTTCGGAACGGAAATCTGAAATTTTTTTAACAAATAGCATTGAAAGCGACCCAAAATTTTTGCTGGAATCGGAATGAGCATCGGCTTCAAAATCGGCGTCTGCATTGCAGTCTGAAAATATTTGGACTTTTTATTTTTTGCTTATCTGATTTAAGTGCATGTGCAAGTGAAGTGTTTTATATTCTCCACTAAAAATAAAGAAAGATTAATTTGAAGCGGTTTTGGATAATCAAACAATGTGAGCGCGCCTAGGTAAAAATCTGCCTTTTTTTATTTTTGCTGGAGAAATGAGGAATAATACATATGGAAAGAAGGATTGGAATCGGGATAAGGTTAAGGATCGGCATATCAATTTTTAGAATTTTCTCGTTATTTAAAAAAATTTTATCCGACCGCGGTCTTCTGCATCGGCTTTGCAACCCTGGAACCGAGCCATAGTTTAAAAAAAAAAACGAGTTATATAAATTTGAAAAAAATAATGTTTCTAACAATTTTCCCGGCCATTTTTCTTGGGATTCCGATCCCGGGCGATATTTTCGGCAGGGACCACTAACGATAAAAATTTTACCAACGGCAAAGTTGTGCATTTAAAAAAATAAAAATAAAGAAGCTTTCAGCTAGACTCAGTCCGGTGCATAAGAATTCGTGCTTTTGCAGAGGATTTTGCTGTCCTGTATACAGGAAAAGACCCCCGAGCCTTTTAAGGCCCCGGTGGGCTCAAAGTTTTTAATGGAGGCTCTTTTTAACATGAAAGATATGAAGGCAAAAAATTTGCAGGGGTCTCAAATCTCTTCTCGGAGGGATTGAGTTCTTTTTCCCCCTCCCTCCCACCTGACTACAGGCATGCCTGATCAATAAAGAAATTTTTTCAAAATATTTTCCGAAGAATAAATAAAAAGGGGTCGAAATAGTATATTGTTAACCTAGGGTGGAAAATGAATTTTCCCGTCGAGGTTTCCGTTTCAGCCCGAGCGAAGCGAGGGCTGAATGGAAACCGAGCTAGGAAAATTCATTTGACACCCTAGAATAACAAGATACTTTTTATAACGAATTAAAGTAACTTTTCAAGTGATTTAAAAAAAAAAAAAATACCTCATTTGTTTGTTTACAAGCACTAAGAACATGGCTAAACATGGCGAGTTCCTATGCGGGAAAAAGGCCTTTCCGCCCGCTAAACATCGATGGGAAAGGGCTCTTCCCATCGATGAGTTATGAAAAGATATTTTAACACATTTTACATTTTATTTGAAAATTTAATTATCAGATATTAATTCAACGATTTAATTATTATTTAAATTATGAAATGTGCGACTAAGTTGCAAAACATTGACCCCCACCTTTGAAGCACGATCAAATAAAAATAAACTTTCCGTAGACGTCCTACTTTCGTTACATACGTAAGCAACAGTCATTTCGGGGTCTTGGGTTCTTTGACCCCCCCCCCCCCCGAAGAAATATGTATCTGAAATGATGCCCTGTTAAGCAATTCGAATGATTCTTAATCGAATAATCGTATAAGAACTGTACGGAGGGGTTACTTTAAACTCCATGGGATTACTTTAGGCACTGTCTAGGTACTCTGATTAACTTTGAATTTTCTAACAAAAACGTATTAACTACTTTTAAGGGGGGGAGGGGGGTATTAATTCTCAATTGGAGGATTTTTTCGACATACTGGACTTTGATTACGGTAACCATAAATTCCGTAAATTCAGCCAAAAAATTGACCAATAGATTATTGAAAACTAAACATTTTTGAATGTCGTTTACTGATTAAATTGCATGAAATGCGCTCCATTAAAATGCCATTATGTTTTGAAGAGAAAAAAAAAGTAACGATAAAAATTCCCAATCTCGAAATTTTAAGACATGTCCAGACTTGGCTGACTGTCTTATTTAGGTTCATTATAAAATTCTTCGTGTTTTAAGACTAATTAAATTTATGCCAAACGCTGTATTAATGGAAAAATTTAATCATAAAATAAAAAAATGTTTAAAGAAACTCCACTAAAACTTGCTACCCTAAGTAAGAAAATGTTTTGATCAAGTTCTGTCTTGCGAAATGGAATGTTTCGTGGAAAAGCAAAAATGCTTGAAACAACAGCCCAGGTAACACAGCGACCAATTCCGATGTCTAAACGACGTCGGAGTCCTGTCTGCCCGTCGTTGCCAAGTCGGACTAACACCCGACCGAAATTCGACGTCGATACGACGCCTTATTTTAGTCGGATACCTCACAGGCTGTCGGGGGTAATTCGATCGGACCTGTGACAAAAATCAGACTTCAATCATATGTAGAGTACAAAGAAAAAAAGAAGAAAAAAAGAAGAGAAGGAAGAAGGAGAAAGAAAAGAGCAAAAAAGAAAGAAAAGAAGGAAGCAAACAGAAGGAAGGAAGCAAATCGAAGGAAGGAAGGAAGCAAGCAAGCAAGCAGAAGGAATGAAGCAAGCAGAAGAAAAGAAGGAAGCAAGCAGAAGAAAAGAAGGAAGCAATCAGAAGGAAGGAAGGAAGGAAGGAAGCAGAAGAAAAGAAGGAAGCAAGCAGAAGAAAAGAAGGAAGCAAGCAGAAGAAAAGAAGGAAGCAAGCAGAAGAAAAGAAGGAAGCAAGCAGAAGAAAAGAAGGAAGCAAGCAGAAGAAAAGAAGGAAGCAAGCAGAAGAAAAGAAGGAAGCAAGCGGAAGAAAAGAAGGAAGCAAGCAGAAGAAAAGAAGGAAGCAATCAGAAGGAAGGAAGCAAGCAGAAGAAAGGAAGCAATCAGAAGGAAGGAAGCAAACAGAAGAAAAGAAGGAAGCAAGCAGAAGAAAAGAAGGAAGCAAGCAGAAGAAAAGAAGGAAGCAAGCAGAAGAAAAGAAGGAAGCAATCAGAAGAAAGGAAGGAAGCAAGCAGAAGAAAAGAAGGAAGCAGAAGAAAAGAAGGGGGTATGACGTTGAAAGCGTAACGTTTATCACGTCGGAATGACGTCGAGAAAGACGTCTTTCCGACGGTTTTTGTTACCTGGGTAGGCTGTTTCTTGACAAAATATTTTGATTGTTTTCGCAAGATTTTGTCACAAGACATTTTTGCTTTCTCATTAGCCATTTTTTTTTCTGAGTTTTTGTTTTTTTAAGTTCGTTTTCGTTTTTCCGTGAAAACAAAAGTACGATTTGTCTGCTGCCGCGGGTACTCCTAAAGAGACTTATAATTCCTTTTATAAAAATTTTGAGAGTCATGTAGAGATAAGATTCTTGTAATTAAAACAGAAGGAGATACCGGTTCTATTTAAAAAAAAAAAAATACTACGATATCTGTAAAACAATCTGTTTATTATTATTTTCGGAATGGAAATCTAATTTAAGCGATAATTCTTGTTATAATGCAAATAGCATGATAATCATTAGGCGTAACAACCCTTGAAAGGTTTTTACGACTATGATAATTTTGAAGTTCTCGATTTTTATTTTTAATTTTTTATTCTTACCAACTTCTTTTTTTCCTTTTTTTGTTAAAAAATTCCCAGAGCTTTTACGAGCTTTGTGGGAAATCGCATCTAAATGTTTGAAAAAAATAAAAATAAAAATAAAAATGTCAATGAGGAGTCGTCCTTCACGTTGGATGCAATTAATTCGAAAATAGACAATAGGCACTGGAAGAAAAAAAGTGCATTTTGCATAATTTTTTTGAGCAGGGTTGGAAAATCGTTTTTCATTTTTCAATCCAGCTCTGCCGGGTTTTTCAAGCTGACGGATTAAATCGTTTTGGTTTCAAATCTGGTTTCTATGGCTTTGGTTATATTATAAGCTACTCTGTCCTATGGTCGAGTCGACTTGTCGGAAACTGGTTGAAATTTGAGGTCGACTCGATTTTTCGACTAAAAGGTCCGGTACCTTTCGTCTTCCTTGGACCGATGGCATCGAATTTATTTCAAAAAACGGGTCGAAAAAGAGGTAAAATACGGAACGTGGAAAGGATTTCTTGGGCTCAATTATTTGTTTGATATACCCCTTGGATTCGCTTCCTGTTCTAGGTTAGTTTTCGAAGGGCACTATAAAACATCGTGAAAATGCCTCACTTCTTCATTCTTAATTATTTTATTCGGTGCAAGAAAAAGTAAAAAAAAAAAAAAAAAAAAAGCAATAATGTCATCGAAAGTTATGTTTTTGATTGTTTTACTCGCCGTGTTTTACGTGGTTACCGTAGATGTCGAAGGGAAAGGTAAGTTTTTTGGATTCAACTATGAAATAAACTTGAATTTAAATCTGTTTTTAAATAAATGTATGAAATTATATGAGTTCTTTTTTCATAAAGATTGTTCAGTTTTGGATCAGGGTTGCAATTTTGAATATTTGTATTCGGAATGGGGACCAAAATCGGAATAGTCTGTTTCAAAAGTAATCTGGATCTGGAATCGAATTTACGTTCTTGAAAAGAATCGGAAACTTGTTTAAAATACAGTATGATTGGTAACGATCGAAATGGAGATTATTACTTTAACGCAAAGCATCATGGATTATTCCCAGAATGCTTTGCGATGGGGGACAAAATGGCGTGTTCTCTGATTGGTATGGGCCTGGTAGGCCCATATCCATTCCTAAATATATTATTGTAAGACGAATGAAAGGTCAATTGGTCACCTTCAGGGTGCATATAAAAAGCCGATTGAATTCTCATTCGTCAGCATTGATTTCCTCGAGCTGAACTCGAAGAGATCTCTGTTCCCATAAAGCCTTATGGTATTCATTATTTATTTATTATGCAATAAATATTTTGTCAAGACTGAAGCCTCTGGATTGCCTCCTATCCCATTAAGTAAGCCTTATTAGGCCTTACCATGATTTTATCTTTAATATCAGTGCTCTCTTTATTTTCTTTTTACTCAAACGGGTTTTAATATAAAATTATGAATAAAAAAAACAATATTAAAGTACCTCATTTGCCAGGACGAACAATCGTTATGCAAAAAGAATTTATATTTAAGTTAAGAGCTGGCCTAAAGTAAATTCGAACATTTCTTTCAGAATGCGTTAAGTATGGGAAAAAATGTCATTGTGGCAATGCCTTTAACCCTTTCACGAGATCTGATTGTTGCAAAGGAATGATGTGCGACGTTAGAATTGGTCATGGATGTTGGTGCGTGCCAAAAGACAAGTAATGATAGCTGCACAATAAAACCACGGTTTTTATTATTCTCTCGTGAAATGTTACTTCGTTTAAAAAAAAATAAAAGTTACAATCATAAAAATATTATCCACTGTAGTTCTAGTTTGTGACAAGATGTAAGTAAAATAAATAAGTATAAATAAAATGTTTAGTTTTTGACCTCGGTATTTATCCTGATTGACAAGCCAACTAGTAAGGGATATTTGAGAGTTCACCCCCACGTAGGTGGTAGGTGGAGGAGGAGGTGGTGGTGGTGATTTTTAAAGTGAGGAGTGTGATGCGGGTTGCCTAACCCAACCTAACCTGACCTGGGCGGACTAAGTGTATTTTATAACCTGTTAGAACTGTTCATTAAAACCCCTCTGTGTATTGCTTATGGAGGAGCGATGGACTTCAATTTTTTTTCAAACCTAACCTAACCTAAGGTGATATGAGTGTTTTTGAAAAGCCCTCTGTGTGTTTCTTGTTTTTTTCCTGTCTTTACAAGTCTCGATTTGTTTAAACAGGTATCGTTTTTTCAAAAGCAACCTTTTTTGAATCTGATGATGGAGCTATGAGTTGATCCAATTCGAGCATGTCTAAACTTGTTTGAACAAGTTTCGTTTTGTCAGAACAAAATTTTTTGTCATTTTTTCTTATGGAGAAAGGATTTTTTTTTTGGCCCTGAAAAGGGCCGTTTTTGTTTGAAAAGGACCATTTTTTCTTTTTACATCAATGTTGCATACCACTCAATAGTGGATGCAACGTTCTCGGGGGGGAGATCCCACTCCATATCATCAAGGATCTCTTTTAAAATCGACGGTTCGTTTGTCCCCTCAAAGTGCAGCGATAATTGGAGAATTGGTCGCAGACGTTCATCCAACTTGTATCTCCAAGCCATCTCGATCGCTTTCTCGCGATATTCATCATGCGTTAATAAGCAGAGAGGCGATCGGGTCCTTGGCCCATTTTCTGAGAAGGATGTCCATCACCATTGATTGTTCGAATGTTATGCCATCGCCGTGTTGGATGAATTGTGATGAATCGTGCTGTTATGTTGAATCGTTGTGCTGGTATTCAGAAGAATTGGGGAAATAATGGTTGAACTGGACTTTATATAGGCATAAGAATGATGAAGATGACGACGCTTTTTTAAAAACCGATTTATGAAGCAAGGTGAAGATTACAACATCAATGTTTAGCTTATGGTGAGAAAGCAAATTTGAAAACATTGTGAGGATAGATTGAGATTCATTCATAGCGGTTCGTCAATTGATATGGATTACATTGAGAACAGGTGCTATCGGTCCCCAAACGGAAATGGATAATGTTTACGCCTACGATTAGGCTTCGATAAGGCTTCGGGTATCATCGTATTGACTCGGGTTTTTCCGTTATCATAACTTGCGAATCTTCACCGCGATCATGTCGTTCCTTTTTTTTTCTCTTGTAAATTTGTATAATAAATTCGAAATATCTCAGCATAAAGGGTTTTTATTTCTATTTGAGTCGACGACGCTTTTTTGAAAAATTTTTTTTTTACGAGACATGGGGTGAAGTTAAAGGGTCGCAACTTCAAGCTTTTTCAAAATTTTGCTTCTGGAAAACATTTCCTGGTCGTTGTTTTGAAAATTAAGGCAATAGAGCTAATAAACAATCCGAAAGTTCCGATTCTTTCCTTTTTTTCAAAGGTTTATAAAAAATTAGCTTTAATTCGTGTACAGTTTGACCTCAAACATGGGGTGAAGTTGAAAGCTGACATTATTTGTCAAGTCGCTCTGGGACATGAAGGTTTCTGCGTTCCAAAGTATTAGCTGATAAACTATTCCACCGATCCACGATACTGTTTTGAAGTGTTGCTACTTAAAAGAAATCTAAATTTAGTTTATTGTATTATATTCACATACAGATTAATAATAATATTATAATAATTGCAATTATGATAAATAAAATGCTTAGTTCATGACTTAATCCCATGTCCTTGTGGATAAGCCACCTCGCTACAATACCTGTGCGTTTACTGTGATCAGTTTTCATAACCATCATTTACATCTACATTTTTTTAATATTATTTTTATTCTTTTTAGTTCAAATACTCGTCGACACTGGAGAGATTTTTAATATTATTAGGAACACTCAGTGGAATTCTTTCCGGGACAGCATTGCCATTTATCATTATTATGTACGGAGAGTACACTACTTTACTTGTAGACAGAAGTACTCCGAACAAAACTATATCAAAGACTGATGTTTTGGTTTGGTTTGGTGGCGGGAGAGAGTAAGTAATATATAATCTTAAATGTTAGTAAAGTTCTTTACACTTTTAAAAAAATTTTTAATCCTTTTTTTTAAGTTTTGAGAATCAAGGAAAGTAAGTGTATAGTTCTATTAGATAAAGTTCTATGCTTCATTAAATAGATTAGCACTGGGGAAACCAATCAGTTTGAATTAATTTTCCTAGATTAGCATATATTTTCCCTCTTTATTTCATTTTTTATTTATTTCCTTAAGTACTTTTGTTGGTGTGATTAATTGCATCATACAATTCATTGCATAGTGCAAGTAATTATCAAATGGAGAGATAATACATCTTTTTTTTTTATAAGGGCCATTCAAGTATTACGTAAGCATGATTTCTGTGAATTTGAACCCCCTACCCTTCCCCGGTTGTAAGATATTTCGCCATACTTAGCTTATGGTGAAGATGGTTAATGCGGACCCCTTCCCCCCCCCCCCCCTCCTAAAAATTGTACGTAATATTTGAACGTTCTCTAAGTCCTAATTTTTAGAAGGAAGTTTTTTTTATACCGGTACTGTTAGTACTAGATAACAAGTTCGGTCTTTTTAATACTAGTTTTTAATTTTTTTTTCTTTTATTCTTTTATTTTATTTTAGAACGGATGGCACTGAGGCTGATAGGAACGCAGCTATTAAAGAAGATGCCGTTGCATACGGCGTTGGCTCCGCCATAGTTGGAGTCATCCAATTCATATTTTCTTTTGTTTGCGTTTGTTTGCTCAATTACACAGCCCTCACACAAATTGCAAGGCTTCGGCGAATGTTCCTAAAAGCAGTTTTAAGACAGGACATGAGTTGGTATGACACCAATTCTGCTAACAGCTTTGCGAGCAGAATTACAGAGTAAGTTTTGTCGATTCTGTACCCAGAGTAGAACTGAACCAAGTCCATCCAAGTAGAGACCCTAAATTAAAAGAGACTGGCAAAAAAATTTGGCGCGAAAAAGCGGTGCCCACGGATCATGCGCACTGATTTTTGAAAGTTTTTGTTACATTGCCGGTGTAAACTGCATCAAAGTCAAAAATGGCGATTGTTTTTGTTTATTCAATATGTATTTGTTTACCGGCTCCTTAAAAAAGAGTCAGATTTTGAACGCAAACAATGAAAATGCTTACCAAGACAACAAAACACTTAATGCTGTTCAGCTATTACTGAAAACCACCAATTAAGTCGGATTTATTAAATTTATAATGGAGAGCAAAACAAAAACATTCGCAATTTTTTACTGTGCTGCATTTTGCAGAGGCAGTTTTGCCAAAATTCCGAAAATTCCAACATATCAGCGCGCATGATCCGTGGGCACCGATTTTTCGCGCCAATTTTTTTTGCCAGTCTCTTTTAATTTAGGGTCTCTACATCCAAGCAACGTAGCTTCTTATTTAAAACCCGACTTTACAAAATGGAGTCGCATTTCGTAAGTTGTACATTGTTTCAATTAGAGACCCTGGCGAACTCAACGATAAATCTTATTGGTTCGCCTTTTAGAAGCCATAATGGATCGCCATATTGGAAATTGAATGAAAAGCACGGTCGTATAGACAGGTCCGGAAACTTCATATGCCGTTCATGTCCCGCTTAACTACGCCGATTTTAGTTTTAAAATGGGCCACAGGGGGCCCTGCGATCTTGAGAGCCGCAACATGTCTAATCGTATAAGTTGGGACCATGGCCATATAAACGTCTATACGGCTGTGGGTCGCCATCGTCGGCATCAAATCTCAACAACCAATCAAAAAGCGTCTCTCTAACAAGTAGCGCTTACGGTGGTAGAAAGGATGAACTAATTTTGGCGTAGTTAAGCGGGACATGATCTCCCATGTATAAGGGATAGGAGTTTCCGGACCTGTCTATACGACCGTAATGAAAAGTTAAAGGTTTCTCAGTTTTACCAATATCTGAAATTTAAATGTTTTAAATGAAGTTTTTTATTCGATTTTCTTTTGTTTGAAAAAAGCCTTCTGGAAATCCCAAAATCCAGACGGCTTTATTTGGAAAATGGCGAATTTTCTTCTGCTGAAGCTATTGCACTGTAAGCTGCCATATTGAATAATATGGTGTCAATTTAAATTCGCCAATCTCTTTTTATATAGGGTCTCTAGTTTTAATGCTAATTAATGTTTTCTGCTTGTTTTTATCCGGTTTCCTTTAAAAATAATTTGAACAGAATGTTGCCAACCCTTGAAACGATGTAATAATTACTAAATATGCGACTTCATTTTGCAAAGTTTGTAAATAAGAAATTGCGTTGCTTGGATGGACTTGGCTCAGTTCTAATTTGAGATAAAGAATTCCTTTTTTACGGAACCAATGTTATCAGTGAATATCATAACAGCCTTAAAACAGGTCAATTTAAACCTGTGGTCTCGCGATCTTTTATTAACTCTCCGATTAAAAATTATTTTTTGTGTAATTTTTGTTTCCTCATTTTTATTTTCAGAGATCTAGACAAAATCCAAGAAGGAATCGGAGAGAAAATTGGCCTTTTCCTTTTTCTTGTAGTGTCTTTCGCAGCATCCGTTATTTTGGCGTTTTTAAACGGATGGAAACTCACTTTAGTTATGTTAAGTTGCGCTCCCATTATCATTATTTGCAATGGGATCGTCAGTAAAGTACAAACGAGTCTCACAGCTCAGGAAATGGCGTCTTATGGGAACGCTGGAAGCGTCGCTGAAGAGGTGTTGTCCTCCATTAAAACGGTTATGGCATTCAGCGGAGAAACGAAGGAAGTGGAAAGATATAAAACTCAATTGGAAGGATCTCAAAGAACCGGAATTAGAAGAGGCCTGTTATCAGGCATCGGAGGTGGAGTTATGTGGTTCATCATATATTGCTGTTATGCACTTGCCTTTTGGTATGGGGTATCTCTGATTTTGGAATCAAGGGAAGCGGGGAATGACGAATACACTCCGGCTGTTTTGATAATTGTAAGGTTTGGTTTTAGAAAAGGAGTTATTATTTCTTGTTTATTTATTTATTTTTATTTTTAAGGTCTTCTTCGGAGTGCTTGCAGGAGCCATGAACTTGGGGCAGACATCTCCACATTTGGAAGCGTTTGCGGTTGCGAGAGGAGCTGCGGCGTCCGTGTTTTCTATTCTTGAAAGGAAGCCAACGATCGATGCGTTATCTGAAAGTGGAAAAATTTTAGCTGATATAAAAGGAGAAATCGAATTTAAAAACGTTCACTTTCAGTATCCGGCCAGGGCAGAGGTTAAGGTAGGATCTTTTATATTAATTTAGTTGTTTCCAAAAGATGTATCCCTTTAGGTACATATGTAAATGGAACACTGGGAAAGGTTTTGGAAGTTCGACTTTATATTGCCTTGTTTTGAGACGAGTTTTTTGGTCCCTGCTCACTGCAGAGATTGTGGTTACTTCATTGTGCCAAAATGGATTTTCAGTGCGATAATAAAGTCCGAAATCTGATAATTTGAAGATAGCAGTGCGATAACAACGCCATGTCATTCACATCTGGCAACGTTGCTGAAAAATTTGCAAAATGGTGTCCCTTATTTTCTAGTTTAAATGAGAGCACCCCTGAATCCGTTCTCCCCTGTGGCACATATGAACCCTAATTTTTTTTAGATTTTTTACTCGACGAGAAACCGTTTCGATTAAGGTCGGGAAATTCCCATAAGGAAACGTTCAAGTATTACGTAAGATTTTTAGGGGGGGGGGGGTCCGCATCCACCATCTTCGCCATAAGCTAAGTATTGCGAAATGTCTTACAACCGGGGGGGAGGGGGTCCAAAAACCCGGAAAAAAGTCTTACGTAATACTTGAACGTTCCCTAAGAGGAAAAAAATCGTTAAATTTTTTTCTAAAAAAAAAAAAAAAAAAAAAAAAAAAAACAGTTATTCTTTATCAGAAATTTTGAGTAGATCACGAATCTGAACTCCATTTTTTTTATCTTGTCCTGTTTTCGAGCTAGAACCAAAAAATTGACAAAAAATTCTCGTTAAGTGACAAAACATAAATGTCCTGATTTTCGGCTTATTTTTTGATTCCATCTCAAAAACTGAATTAAATAAAAAATATAGTTCAGATTCGTGATCTACGCAAAATTTCTGATGAAATTGACTGTTCAAAAAGAAAAAATTATCTATTTTTTCATCATTATGGAAATTTGCGGGCCTTAAAGCACAAGTCGTCGGTTTTCCGTCGAGTGAAAAATCTGAAAAAAAATTAAAATTCATATATGCCACAGAGAGAACCGATTCCGGGGGTGCACACATTCAAATTCGAAAAACTGAAAAGTAAAGGACACCCTCATGTGCCATGACTGGTCGAAGATTGACGCAGACCTTTGTGGCACTTTTTTACCCATTTTAGCACGTCCCAAGGAGTTCGAATTCCAAAGACATAATCACCTTTTTGATTCATTCCTCCTTCCACCAAAATATGCTCGACAATCGTCGAACAATTCGAAAACAAGAGATTATATTTTTATTTTGATTATTGTTGAGTCTTTTCCAACTTTGAATCAATTTTGGGACGTTCACAAGGTTCAAATCAATTGGAAATATTTTATGCTTGCGTCCTTTTAGTTTTTCTTGGTCGTCTACTTCTTCATGAAAGCGACGTGGCTTCATGAACGTAAAACTTTTTTTATTTGGCCACCATGAAACGTAAATTTCATGATTCTCATGTTTAATTCGGAGAGCTAAGTGCCCGAATGACTTTTTCGCGAGATTTCGTTCCCAGAACAATAACTCAACTGAAGTCATTCTTCTTGATTTTATAATTCCTATATGTAATATTTATTATTATAATTATAAATCTACTTGTAAGTTCTTTTTTTATTTTATATTCAGATATTAGGAAAATCAAATAACAGAATTTCAGATATTTATTTATATATCATTTACAATGGGACGGTTGGGTATCTTTACTTTTTCCTGTGTTGTGATGGATCAAACTCTAATACTATCGAAGATAAGAACACTTGATTTATTAAATTTTTCACGTTTCTGTTGGAAATCGTAATTTTAATCGTTTATCCTTGTTTTCATTTGGATGATTTCGTTGGACTTACTTAGCTTATTTAGAATGTTGCAAGGCACACCCGGGGGGAGCTGAAACCAAATCGATAAGGGGCAGGGGTCCGAAGCCGGTGCCGGTGCCGATGCCGATGCCGATGCTTTTCATTTATTTAATTCTCGACTCCGATTCCGGCACTCACTACCCGATGCCGATTCCGATTCCATAAAGCATCGACTATATCCGATGCCGAATCCGATTCAAATTTTAGGCGGAATGACCTTAGTTAATTAATGTAATACTTGAATATTCGATAATTGGTTTTATGAATTCGATTATTAGCTGTAATATCTACTGGAATATGTCCTAACGATTTTGACCTACTGAAATATGACCTAAAATAATGACCTATTAATAAAATGTCCGAAAATATAAAAATAAATTAAAATGACCTAATAAGTGTGATAATGTCCGAAAATAATAAATTTGGTTCTAGGCGAAATTAATCAGATAAAAATCCCTTATGATTGCAAATAATAAGCTAGGTATATATTAAAATACTAAAAATTACTAAAGATATACAAAATTATAAACATTTATGGATTTTTTTTGGGCGACCAACCGGCCTTTTGGGTTCATTGCTTTTACATCTATATATAAAGGAGGCCGACCTACACGCCCTTTCGGCTTTCGCACAGGGGACCGTCGAACTCGAGGTTGACGTAGATTACTGGAAGGTTGAGGTAAAAGATTTCGAGCAGGACGGGGATCATGATAGGGTTGCTCTTGCTCCACAGGTGAAAGCTGTGATTTGTAGGATGAACTTCAGCAAAGTGATCGGGCATGGGAAATTCGTAGTTATTAACCCTACTTAAACGATAATCACCGAAAAAATCGAAGTGAAATTCGTTATGGCTTCCATTTATTTGGTAAGTATTTTTTTGCCAAATGGTAAGTATTTTGAAAAAAAAACGGTCAGTATTTTAAATCATTTTTGGTCAGTAAAATAATCTGATTGGTCAATAAAATTGCTAAATGGTCAGTAAAATAAAAGCTTTTTGTAGGTAAATCAATGCAGTTTGGTAAGTAAAAAAAAAAAAAATTGTAAGTAAATGAGGCACTTTCCCGTCAGTATTGTATATTATTATGCATTCATATTACCAATTATTCACATTATTGTACATTATTTAAGATTATAAGAAAATCTTTAATATAGGGAAACCCGTGACGGAGACTGAGGGGCTGTACAAGTATTACGTAAGCATGATTTTGGGGATTTTTGACCCCCTCCCCCCCCCCTAATAAGCAAAAATAGGCTTCCTCTTATGGAGGTTTAACATTGGCGTAAGCATCTGAAGTACCCCCTCCCCCCCCCCCCCCAGGTGCTTACGTAATACTTGTACAGCCCCTGAGCTGTTAAATCTGAAGTTAAAGCGAATAAGTTAAACCTGAAAAGGTCTTGAAAAAACTTGCAGTCATATCTGCTTCATGAGCGATATACCTTTATCATATATAGATATATATATAGCTTCATGAGCGATCTAGCGGTACTTTCGTCAAACATAATTTTTTTTAAAAACTTGAAAAATGACTTTTCTTAAGTTCATTATAGGAATTTTTTTTAACTGTACACTTTCATATATTTTACTGACTGGTACCCTACGATTTTGTTACTACTCAAAAGTATTTTTCAACTGACCATATAATTTATTTACTTGCCAAGTAGTTAAAATACTGACCCTATTTTACTGACACCTGTTTACTTCCCATTTAATTAAAATACTTACCATCTAGTTAAAAATACTTACCATTTGGCAAAAAAATACTTACCGAATAAATAGTAGTCATTCGTTATTATAAGCCGGAGGCTGAACATTTAAGCCCCGTGTCGACGGAAGTAACTCTACATATGATAATGAAGAAGCTTGACTGAAATAACCACCTTGCAGAGATAGAACCTCAGTTTCCCTTTCTATTAGTGAAAGATGACTGTTGGAGTTTTCCGATGTAGCACCAAAGGACCATTGATCCGCTGAAGAAGCTTGACTGAAATAACCACCTTGCAGAGAGAACCTCAGTTTCCCTTTCTCTTGGTAAAAGAGGACTGTTGGAGTTACTGTTGACCTAATAATCACTTATTAGGTCATTTTAATTTATTTTTATATTTTCGGACATTTTATTAATAGGTCATTATTTTAGGTCATATTTCAGTAGATAAAAATCCTTAGGACATATTCGATTAGATCAAAATGCCGACAGCCATGAATTCATTTTGTGATGTTTTTTTTTTAAATTTTTTGATTTTATTTTTAAATTTAAATTTTTCAAAAATATAATTAAATTAAACAATTTAATTATATTTTTGAATGTATATATTTATATACATATATTTTGTTAAAACTCGACTTTTCAATTCCGATGCCGGTGCCGATGCCGATGCCAGCACCAGCAGTTTTGCGATGCTGATTCCGATGCCGATTCCGATTTCAATTTTTAAAAAAATTTGATGCCGATGCTAGCATCGGCCTCGGCCAACTTTCATGAGCTTCGGACCCCTGGGTATCACTGATGGTATCAATTTAGTATCGATTTTGACCGTCTCCACCTGGGGCAGCAATTTCTACACCCCCCTGACTTTTTCATTTTTCCTTGATGAAAATTGAATTGCCGAAGATGAAAGAAGGTGAGAAATTAAAATTCATTTCAATATTTTCTGGAAAAACACGAGAACTGGCAGAGATTCGAACTAGGAACCTCGCTCACCAAAAGCAAGATCGATGCCACTTAACCACATATTAAGGCATAGTCCACTGTAGAAAAATAACAATATTAAGATACGCATTATCAATTCGACTTAACGTTTATAGATGGCAGTGCAATTCTTCTTTTAATCTTCTGAGTTTATCACTGAATCTCATTAATTGTCTCACTATGTCGATCGTCAAAAGCAACTTATATAGATTAGAAACACTATTCCGATAATTAATATACACCCACTGATTTTAATGACAGGTTTAAACGGACGACGAAAATATAGTCTTAACATTATGGATCTGAAACGCTTTTTGAGTAACGGCTTTAATTCGCATTTACAAGATTCGTGAATTGATAAAATCCCCAGAGCAATCGTCAACCAAATTTTGGTTATTTTCTTTGCGTTTTGCACCGGAATAATTTGGTCCTTTGCTAGAAGTAGTGTTGGATAATTGGTTGATTGTTTTAAAAGCGGTATCCTTTGACATGACTTTGAAAATACCGTGTATCCGTTTTGGCGTATGTACAAAAAAAATGGCGTCATTGCTAATACTACTCCTCCTGAAAATCCGTTAAAAAGTTGTCTGAGACGATACATGGACTTTGCCGTCCTAAAAAATATTATCATATTAATATAGGCATATTAATTAAGATTGTGAACTTCAATGTAATAATTGATTTTAAAAAAAACAGTGTTTACCAACCAAAAGATGAACTCCACAGTTGAGATTTGCCGGTGAGTTGAACTTTAACCGCACACGTTAAAAAATTAACAGTAAGCTCAGCGATGTTTTGTATGTTTTTAATGTTTTATGAAAGAGTGGAAAAAAAAAGAAGATATGTTGCCTTGAAATAATACATAAGTACTGATTCAGTAGGGACGCATGCATGTGTGAACCTCAGTCGCTGCTTCGAATGATAAAGACTGGCCTTAATGGATATCAGCGTTAAATAAGTAACGTTATTGTAAGGTTTCCGACTTTGAAATTGCGAATAGCAGGTCTTTTGAATTTTACTTTATTTACTTTTTTAAAAATTATTATTAACAAATTTATTTGCCGTAGACAGGTACAACTTTGGGTATCTATATTTTTACAATTAGGGGTCGTCCATAAATTACGTTAGCATTATTTCGGCCATTTTTGACCCCCTCCCCGTCCTTGTTAGCAAAGGTTAGCAATCCGGGACCCTCCCTAAAATTTCGTTAGATTTTGGTTGCCCACCCTTAAAATTTTTTTAAAAAATTAATATTAAACATTAAAAAATCTGAAATTCTTCGGAACTTAAATTTTTCAAAGAAAAGGTTTTTTTTTTTTTTACCTTAGAGCAAATATTCGCGGGTAAAATTGAAAATTTTTTTAAAATTGTGGGTTAGGTTGTGGTGGGAAGTACTAAAAATCAATAAAAAAACGTAATGACGATTTCTACCGTAAATCAAATCCATTAGACGGCTGTCAGCTGCTATACTGGTAAAATGGCGGACGGCTTTGGATTGGTTGTTAAATATCCCCTTCTAATCTTAAGGCATTTTATTAACCAATCAAAACCGGCCGCCGTTTTACCAGAATTGCAGCCGAGAGCTCCCTAGTTTGCGTAGTTTGCTGTAAAAACCCTCATTACTTGAGAGCTCCAATGATGGCTATTGACTACCACAATTAATTACTTTTTAATTTCTGAAACGATGCAATTTATATTTTCAGGTTCTTCAAGGGCTCGATATAAAAATTAAAAGCGGGGAAATGGTCGCTCTGGTCGGCAGTTCCGGATGCGGAAAATCCACCGTTATGCAGTTAATTCAAAGATTATACGATCCAGCCGAAGGCTCTGTATGTGTATTTTTGATAGATAAAAGTACACGGTGGCCAACTAGACATTTATTAAACCACAAAAATGTGTTAAAAATCTGACTTCACAGGTTAATTAGGAATCAATTAAATATCGAAAATATGTTAAAACCAAAGTCCTATCTGCCCGTCCTAGCAAGATAAGGTGTTGCGTCTATGCTTAACTTACGGATAGACTGATGGTAAGTGCTGCCTAGACGTATTACCGCTTTGACCATAAGTTAAGCATAAGCTCAACCCCTTATCTCGTCAGGACGAGCGGATGATATTTTGGATACTTAATTGGTTTCTAATGAAGCTGTGGAAGTCGGATTTTTACCACATTTTAGCATATTAATAATTGTCTAGTTGACCATTGTGATCAATTAAGGGAACTTTCAAGTATTACGTAAGATTTTTAGGGGGGGTCCGCATCAACCATCTTTGCCATAAGCTAAGTATGGCGAAATATCTTACAACCGGGGGGGAGGGGTTCCTAAAACCCGAAAAAAAGTTTTACGTAATACTTGAACGTTCCGTAATATTTTGGAGGTTTTTAATTTTAAATATGTTTTATTTTATTTTATTTTATTTTCTAGGTTCAGCTTGATGATGAAAATATCCGAGATCTTAATGTAAGCTGGCTTCGACGTCAGCTAGGAGTCGTTGGGCAAGAACCCGCTTTGTTTGCGACCACAATTTACGAAAATATCCGTTACGGGTTAGATACTGCCACTAAAGCGGACGTCGAAAGAGCTGCGAAATTGGCCAACGCTCATGATTTTATCACGAAGCTACCAAAAGTAATTGTCTAACATTGACATTATAAATGTGTACGTGCATATGAAAACCTCCCACTTATACAATCAGTATTGCTGAGCGCTGAGCGCTGATTGCTGAGAGCTTTTATTTTTTAAACCTTTTGTGCACAAATAAGTTTTCTAATCAAAACAAAACTAATTGGAATCTGGATTGTACAAGTAGGCGGTTTTTATATGCACCCACTCATATTAAGACTATACCACCAGTGCATATAGTAGCTCCCATGGGGCGCAATATTTGCGATTATTTACGGGGGAGCCGTTTGGGGCAAAAGGAGCAATTTCTATTTGATTAATGATTCCCACGGTGACTAAAAAGCGCTTCGACCTAGTGAGGAGTTTTGAGAACGTTCAAGTATTACGTAAGATTTTTTCAAGGGGGGGGGTCCAAATTAACCATCTTCGCCATAAGCTAAGTATGGCGAAATGTCTTACAACCGGGGGAGGGGTTCAAATTTACCAAAATCATGCTTACGTAATACTTGAATGGCCCCTTTTAAAATTTCTCAATTGTTGCTGGTTCATAAGCACCTTTTAACGGCTACTCTATTTACTCGTGGTCCAATGAATACATAAGCTAATTTTATTCTTATTTTTATTTTAAAAAAATTATTTATAATTTTAGGGCTATGATACGGTCGTGGGCCAAAGAGGAACTCAAGTATCAGGCGGCCAAAAACAACGAATCGCAATCGCTCGAGCTTTAATAAGAAATCCGAAAATTCTCCTGTTGGACGAGGCAACTAGTGCTTTGGATGCCGTGAACGAAAGAAAAGTTCAGGCTGCTTTGGATAACGCTGCAAAAGTAATTAAATATTTTTAAAACTAAAAAAAAAAAAAAAAACGAGTAAATTGTAAAAGTAAAACTTAAATTTTTAGGGTAGAACGACTTTGGTTGTTACTCACAGGTTGTCGACAATTACCAACGCAGATCGAATTATTGTAATTTCGGATGGAAAAGTAGTAGAGGAAGGGACTCACCAAGAATTAGTTAAGCTACAGGGTCATTATTACGCATTACTTCAAGCTCAGTCAACAGTACAGCCAGGTATTAAATGCGGAATAATATTTAATTTTTTTCGACTAAATCTTTTTAATTGATAAATACACTCAAGCCAGCCTTAACAGAGAATTAAATTTTTTTTGTATAATTTTTTAAATTTTAGATGTCCTTCGAGAAAAAATAGTAGATGAAGACATCGTAACGAATAGAGTAGTGCCTGCTACAAGAGCTTCAAGGGTTTCTCTCCCCGGTCATCGATTTTCGATGGTCAGCGTTGCCAGTTTAGGAGCTCTCAGCTCACAGAAATCTGAAGTTGATGTTACAGAAGCTGATCAGGAATTGACGCCGGCTCCACTTTCCAGGATTATTAAATATAACTCACCGGAATGGCTTTTTATTTTAATTGGTGCAATAAGCACGTTGGCTGTAGGAGGAAATATCCCCGCTGTTGCCGTCTTGTTCGGAGAGTTATACGGGGTAATTTTTTTTTAATAAGCTAGCTGTGCTCTTAAATCAAAAATAATTTTTTTTTTTTAATTTTTGTAGGTTTTATCCGACACAGATCCTGACGCAATCTCTTCAAACACAGCATATTATTCTGGATTGTTGCTTGTTCTCGGCGTCGTGACGGGAGCAGCTACATTCCTTCAAATGTATATGTTTAATTATGCAGGGGCCAAACTCACAACTAGATTACGAGCACTAGTATTCGCTGCCATGTTGAAACAAGTAATACTTTACCAATTTATTGTATTTAAGTAGGGCTCGTACATATATATTTATTGGCTATTTATGTGAAGATCGCAAAATTCTTTAAAATGGATTAGAGCGTGTTAAAAATTTTACTTAAGCACTTCCAGACGCAATTTTGATATTTTTTGGAAAAAAAAAATGCCTGACAACTTTGATATTATTAAAAGAGATGGATCTCTAAATTCTTGCCATGCTTCACTGGGGGTGAGGGACGTAAAACTAAGAAAAAAAAATGCTAACGTAATACATGTACGGATCCTGAAATCGCACTAATTTTTTTTAAGGTCTTTGTCAAAAAAAGGTTTTATATGACTTTTCTTATTTTGCACGCTGCACGATGTTTAGCTGATGGAGATGCCTGCTAAAAGATAGGTAAAATCTTAAAGATTAAACTTCATTCAAATTTTTTTGAAGTACTGCTAGTCTATCCCTTTAATTAATTTAATTAAGATTACTTCAAACTTTTTCCGATGTTTTGTCAATTTTTTCCTAATCAAAATGAAAATTTATATATTACAGGAAGCTGGCTGGTTCGACGACGAAAAAAATCGTACTGGGGCTCTTTGCGCCAGGCTTTCAAGCGACGCATCAAGCGTTCAAGGAGCCACGGGATCCAGACTTGGAGTCATTCTCCAATCGTTTTCGACAATCGCCATCGGGATCGTGTTAGGATTTTTTTACTCTTGGAAAATGACTTTGGTCACTCTTGTTACTGTACCCGTCGTTTTCGCCGGGATATATTTAGAAGGGTCTATCATCGAAGGACAAAGTCTTTTAGAAAAGAAAACTTTAGAATCCGCAACTAAGGTAGAATTTTGTTTTATTTTAAAGACTTTTGATTTTAGTTTTCTAAAACTTGAATTACAGATTGCCGTTGAGGCCATTTCGAACATTCGAGCCGTTGCCAGTTTAGGCAGGGAACAAACTTTCTTAGATAGGTACGACAGTGAATTACTTGTGGGGGAGCTGGGAATGAAAAAAAAATCCTACCTCAGGGGAGCGATTTTCGCTTTGGGCTCCACTGCTCCGTTTCTCGGATACGGATTAAGTCTTTGGTACGGTGGCGTTTTAGTCGCCGACGAAGGATTGCATTATAAAAATGTGATAAAGGTATGAGGATATGACCAAGTCAAATCAGCTCTTATATCAAATTTTTTTTTTCAATTTCAAAATTTTTTTTTTTAAGGTGTCTGAGGCTTTAATCTACGCAGCTTGGATTCTTGGGCAGTCATTAGCTTTCGCTCCGAATTTCGGACAGGCAAAACTATCCGCCTCCAGGATTTTTCAGTTGTTAGACCGGGTGCCTAAATTAACGTCGGGGGATGTTGTCAAGGAAGAAAATTGGAAAGCTGAAGGAAATATTTCGTTTTCAAAAGCAAGTTGATTTGTTTTTTATTTTTTCTCTGTCTGAATGGAGGAGCAAAATTGATTCGAAGAACTCTAGAATCGACTCTTGGTTCCGAAAAAAAGGAAGAATTGATTTAATGTTTGTAGCAGTTAATGAGGATTTTTACGGCAAACTAAATCCGCTAGGGGGGCTCTGGTTGCTATCATGGTAAAATGGCGGCCGGCTTCGGATTGGTCAATAAATATTCCCTTGTCATGTTACTGTCATTATTAACCAATCTGAAGCCGGCCGCCATTTTACCATGATAGCAGCCAGAGACCCCTTAGCGGATTTAGTTTGCCGTAAAAATCCTCATTCGAAGTGAATTTTGAAATTTCGAATCAGTTAGGGATCGTCCATGTATTACGTAATAGGCCACTTTTTGACCCCCCTCCCTCCCTTGAAACACACTCGTAACGCAACCTCGTTACTACGTAACACGGGTTCTAACCCTTCCCCCCCCCCCCTTTGAAAAATATTTAAATTTCGTTTTTAGAAGTCAAAAAAAATTTTCAGTTTCTAGATGAATAATCAGATTTTACGAGTTAAAAAAAATTTTTTATTCATTTATTTTGAAGAACTGGGAAACATTTTTTTAAAAGAGTAAAAAAAATTGAAATAATTTTAATATTAAAATTACGTAACGCATGGCCCAGTCTCCCCCCCACCCGCCCGTAACAATGCGTAACACCTCCTTCGATCCCCATCCCCCCGTTCAGGCGTCACTTAACACATGGACGACCCTTGGAAGACCCCATGGAAGACCCTCCCGCGTCATATAATATCACAGACATATGTAGTGGCCCTGTGGCCGAACAAGTACGATCAATTCTTTGCATTGATAGTATTGACACAGAGGATCTATCTGCTGCTATTAAAAAACTTAAACCAACTCGGAGTGCAGGACCAGATAAGATACCTGGATACCTCCTTAAAGGACTTTTTGAACCAATGAGGGAACCTTTGCTTCATGTCTATAACTTAGTGCTTCAAAAGTCTTATTTTCCAGCAATTTGGAAGCAAGCTATAATAATTCCCATTCCTAAAACCGGCGGCTCTTCTGACGTCTCCCAACAAAGACCAATATCATTGCTGTGTTCCTTCAGCAAATTGCTTGATATTATCATTCACGAAAAAATACTGTCTCATTTTCTAACCATTGCATCACCCTACCAGCACGGTTTTATGCCCAAGAGATCAACAGTAACTAATTTACTCAACACCACCCAATTTCTTCTAGAATCAATGGAACAAGGGGCCCAAGTCCACTGCATATACATAGATTTCGAAAAGGCCTTTGACCGTGTTGATCATGATATTCTTCTTAAAAAACTATGGCATTACGGATTTTCCTACAAGACAATATCTTTCTTCGCCACCTATCTCTCTGGCAGAACCTTTCGAGTTTCCTACCAAAATCACCTTTCAGACACTGTCACAGTAAATTCAGGAGTACCCCAAGGTGGAAATACCGGCCCTGATTTTTTCGCTATCAGATTAATGATTTGCCTCTATATTTGCAATCGACCAAAGGTCCTATGTTTGCTGACGACCTGAAGGTCCACAAAGCGGTGCATAATCTAGCAGACTGCCAAGACTTGCAAAATGACTTAAATAACCTTGTCCAATGGTCAGCAGTCAATAAACAGGATCTCAACCTTAGAAAATGCAAATTTATAAACTTTCACCGAGCTAAAACCGAAATTAAATTCGACTACAAATTAAACGGCCAGGATGTAGCAAAAGTCAATGAGATTAAGGACTTAGGGGTATTACTCAATGAATCAGTAACATTTAAAGATCACATCAGCAGCCAGCTAAGCAAGGCTTACAAAACTCTTGGGTATGTCAAGCGAAACTCCCGTCACTTTTCTTATTTAACCGTAGCATCCCTTTATAAAACTTTAATAAGGCCAATAATCGAATATGCCTCAGTAGTATGGGCTCCTCATGAAGCAAACTGCATACAGAGACTGGAAGCGTTCCAACATAAATTCTTGAAATACCTGTTCTTCAAAAAACATCATGAGACCCCGGAAGTCGATGTTACCACAACGGTACTTAGTGAGGAATTCCAGTTTGAGCGCCTCAAAGTGAGACGGAAAAACTCGCAAGCTTTATACGTCTGGAATTTGCACAACGGGGAGGTAGATGATCCCAATTTACTGTCTCAGTTACATTATAGAGTGCCTCTCATGAGAACCCGTTTAAAGAAGGAAAGCACGTTCTTACCACCTCTCAGACATACGGTAGCAATGAATCACTCTCCCCTGCAAGCTATGCAAGCAGCTTGGAACGATATCTCCAAGAAAATTCCGGAATTAGACCTAAGTATGTCGAAAGCGAGAATGAAAAAGCTGTTGAAACGATCTGTAGGCCTATCCATTAAAGACAAAAATAATAATAATAATAATAATCAGTTATAAATTTTTTTTTTTTTTTTTTTTTTTTTCATGTTTTTGACGCAGCTCCATGGGCTAATTTCAGATACCTTTTTTTTTTTTTTTTTTTTTCTTTCTTTTTTTCTCTGTGATATGTGATTTTAATTTTTGTAATTTTGTAATTGGCGACAGAAGGGCTGATGATTGAATTAAATAAATAAATAGAATATTTTTTTTTTAAGTTTCTGTTTCGCATGTATTTACTTGGAATTCATATGCGAAGAAGAGATTCATAAGGAAATTTAAAGATTATTATTCAGTAATGAAATTTAGTTTTAAAAAAAATTTCAAATAATGTTCACATTAAATTTTTTCGTACGCGAAATCATCAGTCATCTTCCAAATGGTGCACATCCTTATGGATAGTATGGAAGATAGTAGTATGGAGGAATGTGGTGTTTTCCGTCTTGGTCTGGATTTCTTGGTGTTGCACTCAGATGTCCTTTAGGCCGATTTACACTCAGTTGGTCTATCTTTGGTTCTGAATTTAAATCTGAAAAAAAAAAATTGTTAAATTCTAAATTTCCACAATATTACAACTTTCATTCTTGTACAATGTTTTTATTACTAACTAGTTTGCGAAAGAGTTAAAGTAGCGAAAATAAACAACTGCAGGAGAAACAAAATAAATTTTGAGAAATTCATCTTGAATTGAACTCGCGTTGGAAACTAGAAAGAAAATGAGGAATTTTATCGATAGCATGTTTATTAAAGTTATAAAATTTTAATACCTATTTCAAAATGAATGGAGTCATCGCTTTTTATTCGATATGTTTGCAGTTAATTAGCTCTTAGTGACTGCCTAATCCCGAGATGTTAAAATGGAAAACGATTAAGATTACAAAATCAGCAAGTACAGTACCTATTTATGAACAGTTACCTAGATTTTGAATAATTTTTTTTTTATTATTATCATGATTGGAAAGAATGACCTCCTAAGAAATCAAAACGTCGGAGAGTCTCCTTTTTCGGGAGACTCCTTCCCTTTCCGAAAATTCTCTGATTTTTGAAAAAATTACTTTCAGGTTGATTTTTCGTACCCCACGCGGCCGGAAATTCAAGTTTTGAAGAGCCTAAACCTGGACATCAAAAAAGGGCAGAACATAGCTTTAGTCGGGCCCAGCGGCTGCGGGAAATCCACCGTCATCCAACTTCTCCAACGATTATACGATCCTTTGAAGGGGAATATATATTTAGACAATAACGACACTTCCTCTTTGGAGATTTTAACGCTTCGAAGTCAGCTCGGAATCGTTTCCCAGGAGCCTATACTCTTCGACAGAACAATAGCGGAAAACATTGCTTACGGGGATAACTCAAGGACGGTTCCCGAAAGCGAAATAATCTCAGCCGCTAAGGGTGCCAACATTCATGACTTTATAGTTTCCTTACCTTTGGGTTATGAAACGAGGTTAGGGACCGGAGGGACCCAATTGTCAGGAGGGCAGAAGCAAAGGATTGCGATTGCTCGGGCTTTGGTAATTTTTTTTTTTTTTTTTGTCTGAATTTTCAATTTTTTATTGTTCTATTTTTAATTTTACGAATTTTTTTTCCAGATTCGAAACCCTCAAGTTTTATTGTTGGATGAAGCTACCAGCGCTTTGGATCCGACCAGCGAAAATGTCGTCCAAGCAGCGTTGGACAGCGCTTCAGCGGGGAGGACGACAATTACTGTAGGACACAGATTAGGAGCCATTTTAAGGGCGAACGTGATTTACGTTTTGGATCAGGGTAAAATTCACGAAAGTGGGACTCACGAAGAATTGCTCGCCAATAAAACAGGGATTTATGCAGGCATGCATTTGAGCTCGTCAGGTTAAAATTAATTCTCTTTCTGGTTTTGTTTCTCAAAGCCCGGTGCTAAAAAAAACCAAAAACATATTTTTTTGATATATTTTTTATTGTTACCTGATTGTTATGTTTTATCAAATATTTGTAATAATGATATTTGAAGGGTCAGCGCTAAAATGGGATTAATCGACAGTGAAGAGAGGGCTGGGCGGGCCCTTTACATAAAGGTTATAAAAAAAATTTTGATGCTGAAAATTGTATTTTTTTTAATTTCTAAATCAGGACCGTCCATGTATTACGTAACACCTGGGGGGGGAGGAAGTGTTACGCATTATTACGGACGGGTGGGGGGAGGGAACTGGGCCATGTGTTACGTAATAATATTAAAATTATTTAAATTTTATTCACTCTTTAAAAAAATTTTGCCGGTTATTCTTCAAAATTAAAAAATTAAATTAAAACATTTTTTTAACTCGTAAAAACTGATTAATATTTATTTTGAAACTGAAAATTTTTTTGACTTCTAAAACGTTAATCACGTTGACCTCACAGTGGAAAGATGAATGATTTATTTTATTTTAGGGGGGGAGGGAACCCGTGGTACGTAATATCGTAGGGCGGGTTACAAGGAGGGGAGGGGGTCAAAAAGTGGCCTATTTTGCATTACGTAATACATGGAGGACCCCTAGGGACTTATGGAATACTTCATAATTTAAGGGCCAGATGGAAGAAAAAGGTAGTAAAAAATCGAATCGAAAAATGCATTTGTTTACATTTTCATTGTGGGGCAGCCTGCTTTTGCTTTTTTCCGATTTTTTGCTATCCACTTCTTCCGTCCGACCCTTCAATTGTAACTTTTTTTATTTTCTAAATAAGGAGAAAATAAAGATTCTTCTTTATTTTTAAAATTAAATGAACTTAAAAAAATTTCGTGGGAGGGGGCTATTTTGCTTCTTGGAGGAAGCAGAATACAGCCCCCCATAGATCGGCCCATGGTTTTCAGAATGCATATTTTTTCGGTTCGAACAAGGATCGAAAGTGATTAAAATCATGCTTACATAATAGGGGCCATTCAAGCATTATGTAAAGTACTTAAATTGGGGGAAGGGGGTGCGAATTAGCGATTTTCTCCCTAAGCTAAGTATTGAAAGAGGCAAGGAGGGGATCAAAATTTATCAAAAAAATTCTTACGTAGTACTTAAACGATACTTAAACAACCCCTTACGTGATATTTAAATTGCCCCATACCTTTTCAGAAAATGTAAAATTTTGAGATGTGGTTGGATCTCTTTTTAGTGCCAGATCTTCTATCAAAAAAAAATTATTTTGTTTTTTTATTTAAAAAAAAAAAAAAAAACCTGGCTTTCCAAAGTAACAAATCAAGTCGATATTTAATTTTTATCTGTGCGCGCCAAAGTAATTAATTTGTAATAGACAACAGACATGATTGCTAATTATGGTGAATAATAAAAGTTCAAAGTTTTCTGGTCACCTAATGGCAATTTTTACTGTAGGAATTTTCTTAGAAATTAAGAAAAAAAAATTATAAAGTCGTAAAAACTTTTTGTCACGTGACCCCACTCCAAAACGTTTCTCATTGGTGTGACGTCATTGTTCACTTTTAAGCGCGCGGTTATTTAAAAAACACAAGCATGAGTGCACCTGCTCGTCCTCAAAGCTTAACACGGATTTGTTCGTACGACAACTCTTCTAGCTCCGATGGGCATGCCGCGGCATGCCGCCGATAGCTCACCTAGGAGCATACCTAAATCGTGAACTGTGACGTCACGGTCGTTTCGGCGCCAGTTCAAACAGCCAAAATTTTTATTCTTTTTTATTCGGTAATTAAACATCGCATGACAGCAAAAATCGCATTTACTATTTTTATATGCTAGGTTTATTTAAAAAATATGTTCAGCACAAAATGTGTCTGTTGTCTATTACGATTACGATTCCGAGTTACCAAGAAAAAAAAAAAAAAACACAAAAATTCCAAAAAAAATCCAAAAATCCGAGGAAATTTTTTTCGGGGATTTTTCCTTACGGGACCATTTTTAATTAAAATTTTGCTATGGTAGTCGAAAATCATATCAATGACTGGTTTAATTCCATTTGTCAATTTTAAAAAAGTGCTAAATAAGTGGTCATTGTACAAAAAAATAATCTTACTCGCTCAGGGGTGAAATTTTAACCGAATTTCAACATTGACATTTGAAAAATACGTCGAAAAAAGTTATCATTCGTCCAAAAAAATGAAATAACATTTATCGTAAGATGAAAAGATATTAGCGGAATGACGTTCTTTTTTTTTTTCTTTTTTATGTATGTGATTAGGTCTAATTAGTTACATTGATTTTATTTTTTCGTTCACGCTTCCTTATAAAAAAAATCCTTATAATATTTGACATCTGTTTGACATCTGTCAAACTTGTCTTTGGCCCATCTGGTAGAAGCGTAAAAAATTAAATTCATTTGAATAATTTTCCTGAACTTGTCAATCAGGGTTTGATAAAGTATCAATGTAACTTGATGAATGATCTCTAAAACGGAAAGAAATGATAATTTTGATATCAGTAAAAAAAGACTTAAAAATTAATCTTATAATCGTTTTTTTTTTTTTTTTCTAAAATTAACATTTTTAAAATATTTTTGCAAGTAAAAAAAAAGTAGAAGTGTAACTTAATAATAATTGCTAATGGCTACCCTGCGGAAGACCCCATCGGCTTTCTGAGTGAGGACTAGTTCAATAATTGCATCAGTCCGTTTTTTAAGTTCTTAAAGAGAGGTTGTCCATTTTTTTTTTTTTTCGGTGTGATTTTGCGTGTTTAATTTTATTTTGCGGCATGGATACTTGTCCAAAAAATGGGTAAATTTTGAAAATTTGAAATTTGCTTATAGTACCTGCACGCTGTTAATTATTTTTTCTTTTCTTTTTTCAGGGATTCCAGCCAAGAGGGAGAAATTATTGGCGAAGAGTCTGGAATGCTTTACGGAGAGTATTTGCAACTGGATAAAATTTTAAGCGCTCAGAGGCTGCTTAGCACTCGATATAAAGAAGAGGTTCACGACGAACATTTATTCATTGTAACACATCAAGGTATTTTTTTAGAATTATTTGTTTGTTTTTTTTTTTCGTGAAAAATTGATTTTATTACCCCAGAATTATTTTGAGGTATTTGTTTTTTAAGTCCTGAAAGCTATACACGCAAAATCCTTTTTATACAAAAAAAGCTAATTCTCCGGTAAAAATTTTTAACTAAATTAATTTTTTTTTTTTTTTTTTTTTTTTTAGCCTACGAATTGTGGTTCAAGCAAATTATTTGGGAATTAGATTCAATTCGAGGACTTTTCAGCTTCACGGAAGGAGTAGACGAAAGCAAAACCCTCGAAATTTTGAAACGATTAAATCGAATCGTCCTTATTTTAAAGGTACGCAACTAATGAAGGGGTTTTAAAATATTTTTGCAGACTAAAGGCGTCACCCTGGTGCGAATTAACCGAAAACTTGTTTTTGTTACCGTTTTTCTTATGCAACTTTTAATTTTTTTACGGTTTTTTTTTCTCTCTTCTTCTTAACAAGGTGGAGCTCTTATATTTTTCAACGATTTAAGACTTTTTCAATCTATAACCTAATTCATTTCATTTTTGGAAAAAAAAAATTAATTTTTGAATGATTGTTGTAAAGACCCCCAAAGTTCTTTCATAATGACAGCTGAAATTTTTGTTAAACGTCATTTATTTTTCCTGATTAATTTGGTTTTATTCTCAGTGATCCGAGACCTTACGAACTTGAGATAAAAGTTAAAATCTGTTGTTCCGTTGTGCATTTTTTTTTTTTTTTTTTTTTTTTTTTTTTTTGGTAAAATGCGCGGGATTTTTAAAATAGGTTACGAAAGTTAATTTTTTTAATTTCTTTTTTTTTTCCTTAATTTTTTAATCCTTATGCTTGACTGAAAAAGAAAAATTAATGAGGAACTGCGAAAAGGGGGAAATGGGGAAACGAAGCCTTTGATATCGAATTACACATTACTGTATACGATGTAAATAATTGATTTTTTTTCTACGTCAGGGTAAAAAAGAAAAAAAAATATGTTACGTAATCAAAATGACATATTGTTGTATTCATTTTTTATAGCTGAAGGAGGCCCGTAGCATGGGCGGATGTAGAATTTTTTTTCTAGGGGTGGGGGGGGGGGGGGCGACCCTAGGCCGAATAATTTTCAAAATTCTAGTTGGGGCTACTCTGCTTCCTAGATTTCCCCATGGCCCATAGTCAGCTCGAGACATAGGAGACCGCAAAGTTTTTTAATTGGGCCTCAAAATAATCCCTTTTTGCATGAAAAATAAGAAAACGAGACATACATTTGTAAAACATTTTACGATAGCTTTGCCTCCTCTCACTCTTACCTGCAATCCTGCAGTAAGAATTTATTGCTAATATTCTGATTTTTTTTCCAGTTGCTAGTAGACCAAGTGATGATTTTGGAAACGATGACTCCTTTAGATTTTATGGAATTTCGTAATTATCTTTGCCCGGCTTCAGGCTTTCAAAGTCTTCAGTTTCGTTTATTAGAAAACAAACTTGGAGTTAAACAGGTAACATTTTATGAAAAATATTTGGTTGAAAGGTGGCCCCAATCACATTCGGAATACATATTTCTTTGTAATTCCCTTCTTTTTAATTAAATTTTTGATTTAAGGAACATCGCGTCAAATATAACCAGAGATACTCGTGCGTTTTCGGTAGAGACCCGGAAGCAATGGCTGCCATTCAAAATTCAGAAAATGAATTATCCCTGGCCAAACTGGTGGAATCATGGCTGGAAAGAACTCCAGGATTAGAAGAGGACGGCTTCAACTTTTGGGGAAAATATAAAAAATCTGTTGAAACTTTATTAGCCGAGCAAACCAAGCTCGCTGAGAAGGAAGGGAGGGATGCCGAACGAAATAGGTGAGTAAAAAAAAAATAGTTTAACACACGGGGTCGTACATATATTACGTAAGCATGGGTTAGGCCCTTTTTGCACGCTTTATCCCGTTTCGCCTATGCTTAGCTTATGGGTAAGACGTTAAATTTGGACCCCCTCCCCCCTAAATGTGCTTACGTAATTTATGTACGACCCCCACCTCCTAAAGATAGCGTTAAAAGGAATTAAATGAGCTAGAGCTTCCGAAATCATGGCCGCCTTTTTTTGTAAATAATTGATTGCATAAGATTTTTTTTTGCTTTTAAAGGATGCTGGAAGACATTAGCAGAAGGAGGGAAGTTTTTTCCTCCATTTTTGAGAAAAACGTCCATGACGCACTTGTCAACCGAGGAGAAAGGCGATTTTCCCACAAAGCCTTACAAGGAGCCATCATGATTACTTTTTACAGAGATGAGCCCAGATTTTCACAACCTCATCAACTTCTGACGTTACTTATGGATATAGATTCGCTAATTACTAAATGGAGATGTAAGTTCGTAAATTTTGGCTAATTTTGACCACCCCCGCTCCTAGTACTAGTACTTATCCCGATTTATCACTCAGCGTTAGACCTTGGGAGCCCCTTTCCCCCCAAATGTTTAAGGGGGCGACTGCCCGCATGTTGAATAGAAGTATTTTTTCTTTTTTTATCACTAAAAATTATGTATTTTTCAGACAATCACGTGATTATGGTGCAGCGTATGATCGGGTCTCAACAACTCGGAACAGGAGGCTCCTCGGGTTATCAGTACTTGAGGTCAACCCTTAGCGATCGTTACAAAGTGTTTTTGGACTTATTTAATTTGTCAACTTTCCTCATACCTCGTGACGTTATCCCGCCTTTAAATCGCGACATGAAAATCAAATTGGCTAATTTACAAAATTGCTGGCTTGATTCTAATAAGGAAGACATGATACAAATTGGAGAAGCCATGACGGCAGCAATGAATACTTTCAACTGCTGATTAAAATAAGATGGACAAGCATGATAAAATAAGGTGCGTTCGTGTGTTTTTAGTAACTGCTCTCCAGTGGATGATGACCTTGAACAAACCAATATGGCGTTGACCTGCCATATATTATATATCAATGACGCCATATTTGTTTATTTCTTTTATCAAGGTCACCATCGACTGGAGTTTAAAAGTTTTTGTTCGGTTCTGAACGAGATCCGTTAGCACTAAACCGTTCGCCGTACAAGTAAACATATAAATCATATTTAACATGCAGACCTTCATGCAGGGAATGTCAGCCATATATTTTAGGAAAGTAGAATTTTAAGGAATAAACTTGAGAGTTAATTCATTAATTATTTATTAAGAGACTAAATCATTGAATTCCAACTGTGGAAATCTCGTCTTTGCTGCTTTCTTCCGTTTCTTCTAATATTGCCGTCGAATCTGTTGAAACGTGAACTTCTTTCAAGGTCGACATCGCTTCTTTGTTGCTTTTCCGTAAGGGTGGAGGGGTTATGCTCGATGACGAATCTTTATACACCTTTTCTCCTTTTTCCCTCCCGAGGCTGCCGTGACGTCTTAAATTCGGTGTCGAATTTTTGAACGTGAATATCGAAGGGTTGGAATTTCTTCGGACCCCTTGGTTAACATCTAAAGACGATTTCAATGAATCGACTTTGGAAGCGCTTCCTCTGTAAAAATTCATGCTTCTGTCCAATGAGGTCAAGGATCCTCTGGTGTGGAATTCGATCATGAGGCTCAGTCTTTCGGCGGATATGGCGACGTCCTTCATCATCGGTTTTTGAAGCCCGGTTGTTTCGGTTGATTTGGTTTCTTTTTGCTTTTCTTCTTCTGAAAAAGGACAGAATTATTGTATTCATTTATTTTGGAGTCAGACGTCAGACTCATCTGTGAGGGTCGCTAGTGGGGGTCGCCATATTATTGTTGTCCAATCATTTCGGAAGTAAACAAAGTTCTTATTGGACGACAACAATGTTATCGTTGTAGCAGACGATATTCACTAGCGACCCTGGCGGATGAGTTGTGCGTTTGCCTTCCTCATTTATTAACCTTCTAAATACTGAGCTTCTAATTCCTTAACGACTTTCAATTTTCTCAACCAAAAATAATGAAGCAAATAGTAAACGACTCCACCGGAAACTGCAATCAGCCCCATTATCCGGAAAGATTTCCGAGTCCCTACTGTTCCAATTAATAGTCCCCCGACGAAACTTCCGCTTCCTCTCCCTAAACTGAAGTGAACCATACCGAGAACTCCGATCAAAGTGGCCAGCAGATTTTTGGGGGCTAGTAAGGCGCAATACGTGGCAGCAGCGATCCACATAAGATGGACGGATATAGCTTCCATCGCTTCGAATGGGAAGCACCACCACGCTTCTCTGAAAAGAAATTCAATTGTAGGAAGGAGGGGAGGGGCTTTGTTGTTTTGTCAGTTCCGTGCGCCGGAGGTGAACGAACGTATCTCCATCGTAAACATGATTGGAGTTAGTCTGTTTCGACGCTTCGTGGAAGTGTCACGTGACCACAAGTTCACGTGTAAACTTGCAGTCGCATGTTCACGTGATTTTCATAAACACTCGAAACAAACTTATCTCCAATCATACGTGCGATGGAAATACGTTACTTCACCTCCGACGAACGGAATTAATTACTTACTCAATGAATGAGTAACCCATGAGCCGAATCGAATGGACGAAAAAAGCAGCAACGATAATTGTGATATGCCCAAATTTTTTCGTTATCTTCTCTGCCCCGTACAAAAACGGCATGGAACTAATCGTCCCTATCGTAACCGTGATCCCTAACAAGTAATTACTCGCTCCCAATTCTTTCAAGTAGAGGAAAACATAACTTTCTATGAAACCCCAGAAATTGCCGAGAAGAAACATGAAGGAAATGAAAACTACGACGTGCGGCATTTTAATTATGGCCAGAGTGTCTTTTAAAATGTTATCCGCTGGAAGGTTTGACACTAGCGGCATCAACATGACCGTTAAAATAGAAATGGCGAGAAGTACGTCGTAGGTGAAAAAGGCAGCACTGTAGTCGGTGTAACCTGGAAATAATAAGAAAACAAAATTAAAAATTAAATTGGGTTGGGAAACGAGAGTTTTACCAAGATCTTCGCTGTAGTAATCAATGAGAACTCCGGTTAAAGGAGAGAAAAGCGCCATTCCTATACTGGAAAACAGTCTTTCTCGGCCAAATTCCCCGCCATATTCTTGAATCAAAACTAAAGCTATTGGGTCCATGATTGTGACGCAACCGTTCAACATGGTGGTGCCTATGAATCGCAAGGCGAAGTAGATCCAGAAGATTCGGTCGTCGGATTCTTTGTAATCTGGAGGGCAGACTTCAGGACCTCCTTCACTGTAAAAAAAGGAATATTAATTTTGATATCTTCTTAGGGACCCTTTCCCTGCTCATTAAAACTTACATGAAGTTACACTTCTGAAGCATGCAATCAGCTGCCAGATCTTTCAGTTTGACAAATGTCAAATTAGTGGCCAGGACCAAACCCCCGCAGCGGAGGTCAAATTCCTCCAAAGCGGTAACATTAACTCCTGCCTGCATCAGAAGTTCGGATCCGAATCTCGTTCTGAAATCCGTGACCGTGTCATTGTCGTCTTCGTCGGACTCCATCTCCAAACCCAGCTGCTCTATCGGGTCTCCTAAATTAGGATGCATGTCCACGAAGAAAAACGCAGCTTCTTCGCTTGATTCTTCCTTTTCCTGTTCCTTTTTCCTTTTCTTGCCTTTGTTTTTCTTTTTTCTTTTCACCGGGGTCGTTTTGTTGGTTTTATTTTTTTCCAGGAGGAATCTTAAATCTTCCCTTGTTCCATTCCCGTCAGTTTTAACCGTCTTTTTGTCCACAACCGTCACCTTTCCGTCTTTGTTTTTGTTCACTTTTACTTTGTTGGACCTTTTTTTGTTTTCTTTTTCGCCGAAGTTGACCCCGTTAAAAACGGGATTTTTTAAATTAATTAAAGTGGGGGGCATGACGGCGATGTCGGATGGTAAAACCGGGTGTTTTCTTCCTTTGGGAATTTTATCTTCGAGAAGGCAATAGTCTTCGCAGTCGTCGACGACCTGAAAACGAAGATAAAATTACAAAAGTTGATAAAGTCAGAGAGAAGACAGAGAGAAGTTGAAGGGGGGCTGGGGGCTCTATTTCTGTGGTTTCTCTTGTTGAAGACCCTTTATGGCAGGGATGATTGTTTTAAAACACATTTTTTTATTTGATTAAAAATACAGTTTTTTTAAACTGCGTTTAAATAATTACAGAATGTTTTAAAACGTTTTAAATATTGGTCGAAAAATAAAATGTTTTTAAAATTTAAACACGGCCAAATATTTTACGTTTTAAACTGTATTTAGTAACAAAACATTTTAAACATTATCCCTGCTTTATGGAATAAGCACGGTCGTATAGACAGGTCCTGAAACTTCCTATGCCGTTCATGTCCCGCTTAACTACGCACATTTTAGTTCTAAAATGGGCCACTGGTGGCGCTGCGATCTTGTGAGCCTCAACATGTCTAATCGTGTAAGTTGGGACCATGGCCATATAAACGTCTATACGGCTGTGTGCCGCCATTATCGGCATCAAATCTCAACGACCAATCAAAAAGCGTCTCTTTAACAAGTAGCGCTTACGCTGGTAGAAAGGATGAACTAATTTTGGCGTAGTTAAGCGGGACATGATCTTCCATGTACAAGGGATAGGAGTTTCCGGACCTGTCTATACGACCGTGGGAATAAGACTACGAGATTTTTCAGTTTTACAACTTAAGTCGGAAGTTGGCAGCATCTAAATTCAAAATGGCGGATAAAATAAAAATTTTGTAAATAAAAATCGAAGTACTTGCGGGAGATCAATAGTTAAAGAAGGAAAAATCTGCAAGTTTCCAAGCAAGGCTGCATAAGTTAAACATTTAAAACATTCTATGATATTTTTGACAATTTTTCAGTAAGAACGTTTACAAAATAAATATTTTTCTCTTTATGATCCGCATGCCGACTTAACCCCCAACTTAGTGGTGTGTTGGATAAATTATAAATATTTTTCGTTTGTCTAGAAATATTTTTAATGAAGTAAACTCAGTCAGTCTTGCCTGAAAAATAACAATTTTTTGTCTGCATTGTGCCACAGTTTTAAAATGTGTTCAAATTTTGTACATTGATCTCTACTAAGTGGAAAAAATTACATCGAATCTGGTGTAATGAAGTCTAAAGTCCGCCATATTGAATTTTGGTCCTGTTTGGAGATTAAATTTTTGTACTGTATGCTTATAGGAAGGCAGCTTACAGAGTCAATGAGTTTATCAAGATCGTCATTTTCTTCTTAGTTACTAATCAAACAACTGTTCATTAATTAAGTGATAATTTTTCATCGATTTTAAATTCCCTTTTCTTCATAAAAAATTGGCTTTTCTTATTCGGATTATTTGATGGCCCCGCTTCCCCTAAAATGATGACGTAATTAATGAACAGTTTCTTTGCTCATAATGTAAATTTTTTTTTTTTTTTTTTTTTTTTTTTTAAATTCATTACGGACTCTGTAGGTATAAAGCCCCCTTAATTTTTCAAACTGATTGAGGTCCTCGAAAGGGATCAAAATTAAATGAAACAACCATGTCCAATTCCTCTTCATCTGGGCATTCTCGACTTGGGCATGGGCTCCACCAGACTTCGACTTTTCCAGTCTTGGGATGTCGAACAACATAGGCCGCTGGCATCATCCCCGGCATTTCCTGATGCGGGATAAACAGCAAAGAATGATGAAATACCAAATTTAATACTAAGGATAATATAACCACCGGTTTGTAATTGCCCAATTTATCGACGAGGAATCCTACAACACCGGAAAAAAAAAAAAAAAAGTCCGTTATCGATTAACTTATCGATGCTAAATTTCTTCCAAGTGTTATCTCACCTGTAAGTGGCGGAGCCAAGAAAGTCGTTAAAGGCAATGCCAAATAAATAATCGCGATGTCCTCCACCGTGAGTCCTATGCTTTGCATATGGATCGTTAAATACGGAAGCAAGGCTGCTGTTGCACCGTACATCACAAACAGAGTAATCTTTAAAAATAATAAATTCGGGTTGATCCGCGCCTTCGTGCAAACTTTATCGAATTTTTCCTTGAATTTCCCAGTCCGGCTTTCACCCTCTGCATTTTCCTCCTCTGCTTCGTCGTCATTTTTTTGCAGATTATTGTCAACTTTTATGGTCGGAACATTATTCTTCTTAAGGAGCTCCTTATCTTCGTCATTATTCAGTTTTTGATTCTTATCTGTTTTAGCCATGTTTTTATCACGAGATTGATTCCTAAAGGTCATCGCTCCTTAAAACCGAAAAAAAAGGGAAAAAGAAAAAAGAAATGATTTTTTCCAAGAAAATAAATTTCGGACCGAACTAGATACTTACCTGCACTGATAACACCAGAAGAAAAAAAAATATACAACCATCAGACATAACAGATGAGTGCAAACAAACTAAATAAAAAGACAATTTAATTCTTCGTGTTTGACATTTTACCTCATAAGTCTAAAGTTCATGCTTAAATAACCAATATCCTTTTTTTCCTAAAAATCGAAGGAGATCGAACACATTCCCTCATATTTTTGATATGAAAATTTTTACGAGTAAACGTTGCGAATACGAAAAACCACGGTGATGATCAATTTCCGATCTTTTTTTACCGTAAAAGTTTTAAATAGTAATTTTCCGGAGCCAAAATGGTGTCTTTTGAGTGCTTTCAGAAATTCATCTGATGCCACTGACACGGTAGAAAAAATCAAGGCTTGTTCCTCAGATTTTTTTAGAATGGAGCTTGGAAACCTGTAGTACGGTGCCCGAACCATCCGGAAGCTAAGAATCCAAGATGGCCGCTAATGGCTGCTATACATAGAGCTGACGTTACATGCGAACGGGCATGCTTCCATATGCCCTTGTGTAGCAGCCATTTTTTCTCAATACTTAGCTTACGCCTGTGCCTTCCCCTTAAATTGACGTCACATGGATACGGTTTATAATCCGTTCTGAGTAATTTTCATACATTCTATTTCGGTACTGGCATAATATTTAGACTTAAGTTGCAGTGTCGTAACCAGCAGACTCGACTGATTTAAAATCGGCAATAAATTGTGCTTTTTCCTTGAAGTTAAACAAGTTTAAGTGGAAATTTGAGTTAAAACTTTGGGTTTGTAGTAACAGGTTTTTTAATTCGTTGTAAGAAAAGTGTTTAAAATTGATTAATTAGTTACTACTGGGAACAGCTTCACAGCCTAGAACCAAGGACTCTAATCGGGCTCCTTATGATGCCTTATGACGTGGAAGGTAAGGAAATATGTGGATCAAATGAAAATTAATAGGGTTTAGACTTACCTTTCTGGGAAGAAGGTTCCTGAACGGAGGGAAGAAAGGTTCTCCGGGGATGGCATGGCCCTTCCCGTATGTATATGCTAACAGCTTTGTTTCCATGACCGTAAATTTGCGACCGTAAGCCAAACACTACTTTTTAAACGATCAATCAAAACTCGACACTAGGTTGCGCTTCTCCGCTCTGATGCGGTCCTGATATTGAATCTTTTGCAAACTTCTTCTTCCAACTTTTTTACGTCAGGAAAGGACATGTCAAATGATTTCTTACATATGTGAGCATACCATTATTTTTAAAACCATGCTCATAGTGAGTCACTGTACTTCAAATTTTCATATCAGTTGGAAAATAAAGTTTTAATTAAAATCAATGAAAGCCAGATAAAATTGCTGTTTATTTATTAAATCGTTTTAGAGTAGCTACTTTTAACACTTGCCGACGTTTAACATGTGAACCTTTTTTTTTCTTTTTTTTTTTTTTTTTGTCTCAAAAAAGAATGAGAATATTAATATTAATCTAAGACCGAGAGAACTATCACCCCTCAAACTCCAGCAAAATTATACCGAAAAAGATAACCATTTATGACGAAATTGGGGAACCATCCAAAGCAATTAATTATGCATATGGCAAGTCTATAACATAAAGAATTCTATATTGAAACCAATTTTTTTTTAAATTATTGCATATTTATGAAAATGGAAAAATTTTTTTAAATGTCGTAACGGAATTTTTCAGGAAGAAGTTGGCGCCTGTTGCGCGTTCAGAAACCCATCTGCTGACACGACACCAAAACTCGAAGTCGAAAGTAAGTCCTTTCAAGAACCAACCTCATTGTAAAAATGGCGATAAAATCATTGTTTGTTTTCTTGTGTGTTTATTATTTATGATATATACTTGACATCATTTTATACTTGTCATCGTTTTATTCAAACACTTCTCTTGTTTCAGTTTAAGGATATAAAATTAGCTGTATATAAATTTTTTTTCTTAGGGAATAACATATTTAAAATTAAAGTAATTAAGAAATAAAAAATGGATGTTGATAATGATATAGATCAAATATTGTTGCACCAGTTTAGTTGTATGGGTACGACTGATAAAGACGATTTAGTAAAACAATTACAAATGATCGTTGGCCATCAACTAAATTCAAATGCTGCGTCGTTTTTTTTAGAAATGAATAATTGGTAAGATTTGCAAAAACTCTTTTAACATGATTATCAGTATCATTTTTTTTTTTAAATTTAGGCCAACCTTGGCCTAAAGATGACGTCAACCTTGAAAATCTTTTGTTTCTAGTTATCAGGTTTTCAGAAGAATTTTTTATCATTTTTTCCAAATTGTTTTCATTTTGATGAACTCTAACCTTACAAAAATATTGTTCTTTTTTTTTTTCCCTGAACGATTTCAGAAGTTGTGAAAGTTGACTCTCACTCTGATGTTGACATAATTTTAAAGCATGGAATTGTAATGTTAATATTGGTTTTTAATTTTTCAGGAATCTTCAAGGAGCTGTTGGGTCTTATTTTGATATTAATTCTTCACATAAGTTGCCTTCTATGATTCTTATCAAAGATGTTGCTGTTAGTGAAGGAGAATGTGTCCCTCCAGGAACAAAGTATGTCAGATATCTTATATTAAGAAAACAGCTGATTTAAAAGAAATTGGTATCAACTAATGAGTTCAAAATATTTTTCTAATGTTATTTAAAGAAATGTTTTGTCATTTTTTTGAAAACTTTTCATTCAGTATTTAAATTTTCGAATGTTAGAAAAGGGAAAAAAAAAATTTAGGAAAAACATTGATTTTTTAGTATGAGTTTCTCATTTTTTTTTCTTTTAGATTTATTAAATCGTGGCATATTCAAAACAATGGAACGGAGCTATGGCCTGCAGGTTGCTTTCTCCAGTTTACCGGAGGAGTTTGCATGTCTCATCAAGAGAGGATACCTGTTGTGCCTATTGCTCCTGGGAGTTGTACCTGCCTCAGCATCGAAATGACTAGTCCAACTGAACCCGGAATTTATCAAAGTAAATGGAGGATGTGCACTAGTGCAGGCAGTTATTTTGGAGGTAAGAAAAGAGTATTGAAAGTTTATTTTTGACATTGCTAAAGATTCTCAGCATATGATATGTGGAAAACATATTTCACAAACTTTTGAGGCTGTGAATGTAATTTGTTTCAACTTTTTCAAAAAATTGTTGAGGCCCTTATGCAGTGTGAGCAAAATAGGAAAGTGTTGAAGAAAAAAAAAATTGTCTGGCTACTTTCGTAAATGTTAAATAATTATATTCAGTCTGAAATCAGCTGTTTAGACTCTCGTAATTCTTTTTTTTCTTTTTCCAGATGTAATTTGGGTAATTTTGACTGTAGTAGATTCCTCATTAGATGGATTAACCCAGCAGCTTTCACATTTTAGCGATTTAGGATCTCCACCAAGATCACAAAATACATCGGTAAATCCTTTTAATTCCATTGAAACTTATTTGCAAGTGAGTTTCTTTGCTTAGCCCGATTTAGGTTATTTTAAGAAATTTAACAATTTTTTTGAATTTGTTTCAGGGTTCAGTGCAACATCCCAGTCCTGATAAGGACAACAATATGACTTGTTAGCAGCTGTGATTTTAACGGAACAATTTGCCAATATTTGTAAAACATTATTTTAAAGAAAGTTTAGTAACTGGTGTTTCAAATTTATATAAAAATGAATGAGTTAAAAAAGTTTCTAATGTGAAAAAAATAACCCCATTATGTAAAATGATATTATTTAATGCCAAAAAAAAAAAATGATAACATATTTGAAATTGATTTTTAAATTATGGCCTCCAAGTGGAATGAGTACCACTAATGGGGTCATGTCTGTAGCTTTCAACAGGAGGTTATGCTTTTAAATTGGGATTTCCCAGTGAAAAAAAAAAGAAAAATTTTAATTGGAATGCAACTTTAGGATTTTTTTAAAATTAATTTTCGTATATGTTTTGGAAATTGTTAAAGAGAAGGGAAGCTGCAACTCATAAGGACTATTTCAGTTTCAATAACCGAATTTAGGCTGATGAAGATGTGATATCATATAATGCGAAATTTTCCACTGCAGTTTTGCTTCTCTATTGAAAATTTGCTGCTAGGATTTTCCTTTTTTTAAAAAATTATGAAGATATTGGTTTTTTGCCTAGTACCTGACTAGTAATTGAATTTTTTTAAATTAAAATTGGAAAGTGAATGCCTTTTTTTTTTCTGTGTGAATTTTTAAATGAAACTATTTACCTCCTTTTCTTTTTTTAAAATTCTGAAAAGGGCATTAAAATTGTGTGTTTTAATTTTTTTTTTTTGTAATAAATGAGGATTGTTATTTAGTTTTGGATCTCTTATAATTTTTTTACCAATGAGAGAGATAAAGAAATTTATAATTATTATGATCTTAACAATTAAAATTATTGAGAAAATGTTTTTCTTTCTTAACTATTTATTATTTTAATTTCTTTTTTATAAATGAAAAACCGAATGCAAAAGTGAAAATAATCAAGTCTGTTTTTTAAATATTTTTTCTCTTTAGTTTTATAAGCCATACAGTCAGAATTAGGTCTAAAATTAGGTCTTTCTCAGTATCAAATTTAGAGAAACAACTAATATATAATTTTTTTAATTAGGGTTTATTACGTGTAAAAAATAAAAAAACAATTATTGTAAAGTATAATGTAAAGAGTAATAATAAAACAAATTTTATTTAGATTTTGTTGATGAAGTAAATTTTTTAAAATATAATGAATTGAAAATTATGAGAGATGGAGGACTGGAGCCTTGGGGAATCAGAAATGACGTATATCCTGATTATAGTCAGGGTAAAATTATGAAACTTTTCAATTTCATGACACTGGATGAAATATCTGTCTAGCTGCAGAAACATGTAAAAAATTTGATGCTGCAATTTTTACCTGTTTGGCCGCACATGGAAATGGTTCCTGGGCTATTGGATTTGTGTGAATCAAAAAATATTCAGTTGGATTATAGGTTTTGTTTGGAATTAATAACGCATTGCATTTCTGTCGAAAATAAAAGCAGTTATAAAGTAAAAAAGAAATTTTATTTTGATTTGTTTGATAGAACTTGGTCAAAAGCATCTAAAAATAATAAAATTAATGTCTTTGGCAGGAAATCTGAGTTTTTGGTAATGCAATTTTCGAAAAATGGCAAGATCTACTGGATGAAAAAGTTTCGCAATAGTAAAAGGATTTGTAGGTGGACTAGTATTTTTAGAAGATGAGTTTCAGCAGTTTCTTTAAGGAAGTATTATTATTCAAAGTATGAAGAAATTATTCAAAGTATGAAATGGCCGCGGTACGGGATGCTGCGTATAACAAAACAGGTGTGTTTTATTGAAAAATATTATATTTTATTTTTTATATGGGGAACTACGTGTTACAACGAGGTTAAAATGGCTGTAACCGTAGATCCTACAATCCCTACTAGAGGAAATAAGTGTTGGCGGTCACCCATCCAGTAGCTGGCCGTCATCAATACTGCTTAACTTCATTGACCCCCTCGCCATTTCATATTTAGCGCCATTCGGAAAAATCTCACTACACGTCAGTGTTGAAATGTGTTATCCTTATTGCAGTAGTTCGAACGCTTGGAGCGCTCTCGTCGTTTTGCACGCTGAATATCGTCAATTGTGTGTGTTTTATTGAAATATAGTCTGAAATAATAGGAAGAAAAGAGTTAATGTTAATCATGTCAATGAAATACTTTCCTAGTTTCTATTTGTGCGTGCTATTTTAAAAGAAAAACATTTAGCGTCGGTAAATGCATCGCCAGATTTCTGATACTAATCGTTCAGTTCTATAACTTCTGAGATGAATAAAATAAAATTTTCAGGAGTATGGCAAGGCAATATGGCAAGGTTATTCGGTTTAAATGCTTTCGGATAGGCCTAAGATTGCCAACAAATTTTACATCAATTCCGGTGAGTGTTTTTGAATCATTTCTCAAAATGTAAAAAAGGTTTATATCTCTTAAGTTTCTGCTTTCATAGATTGAACACAGTAATATTCTGTCTACACTTAATGGTTACTTCCTCCTAGGCACCCTGACACCCTAGGTGTTCCAGAACTTTGCTCTATAAGCTAAAAACATGGAACATGTATGGGTGTCCGGGTGCCTAGGAGCAAGGCAACCCATAAGTGTAGGCAGAATATAATGGAATTGTAGTTTTCTTATAAATGCACTACAAAGGTTTGGTGAAAAGCATTTTAATTTTTCTCAATTCAGTATTTAAAAACAAAAGCGTTCTATCAAAATTGTTTAAAAAAATCTTTAAGGCATTGTATGATTGAATCAATCAGCTTTGTAAAAAAACGAGTTAGTTTCCAGGTTTCTTGTAGCTGATAAGTCTTAAGTTTTTGGATTTTTTGCTGGACAAAATATTTCATTGCAGAATTTGTTTTATAATCTGAAATGTTCCTATGTTTCAAAAGAGAATATGTTGCTTTTTGAAAAGCGAAATATAGTCCTTTTTTGTAAATTAAATTCTGGTTTGGGCTGTTGGATGGACAATTGAACTCCTACCCCTGATTTTTGTCATATTCACCAGATTAAAAAATGTTTAAAGCTGACAGCAACAAATGGAATGTACTGATATCTGAAATGCTAACCCACTTCTAAACAAAACTTTACTTTCTGGAGTTCAAATGGTTCCCCTTGGTTGATCAGGGTGAGGATTAGGGCTGGAATATCTATACATTCATGTATATTGGAATTTTCTTAAAGTCTTTGATTGAAAATGATACCAATCTTTTTCTGTGATGGATATTTACTGATTATCATACCAGTCTATGGTTTAAGAGTGTAATCCGATCATAAAGAAGTCAGAGCAGTTAATCACTGTTCTCTTTCTCAAAGTTTGTAGATGTCCACTCACATGTGTACAAGCTTTGTACACTTGTATGAGGTGTTGCCCTTAAAAATAGGCAATTCAAAATAGACTATAAATATGGCCCAGGACTTAGGAGCTTACTTTCACCTTATTCTTTTAGTAGTTGAAGCCTTTAGTAGTCTAAGCCTTCCAAAGCATGTACTGAAGTTTTTAAACTTTGAAGTAACATTCTGTAACTCTGGTTTTTTTTTAAGAAGTGCAAATGGTAAATTTTAGTTTCAAATTCTGTAGGTTCGTTTTTCATTATTTTTTTATGTAAAGTTTAAATGGCAAAAGTTGTTCTGTATGTATATTTTTTTCAAAGCTAAGATTTCATCGAAAAAAATAATAAAATAAAGGGAGAACTAGTGGAAATTAAGGGTTATGGGGGTTTTTACCTGTCAGCTTAGAAAATTTTGCTGACATTCCGATAAATTTTTAATTACAGTGCTTATAAAGCGTTGCTTCAAGATCAGCATAAAATTTTTTTTTTTTTTTTTTGGCTAAATGCAATGGGAAAAGTTCCAAGGGCAATATCCTCATTGCCTATGAATTAAAATATTTAATTAAACAATCATTTTCTATTGCATTAGTACCTTGTTGAGATGGATTAATTTTTTGTAACGGACGAGATAAAAGCGTTGTTTCTCCTTCCGAAAAAAAAATCCTGGATTCGCCTCTGTTAACATGATGGTTTGCCATGCGGTTGCGTAACTTGTCATTCATTCATTACAGTAAAAACTCCATTTTAGAATATATTTCTTATGAAATTATCCCATTCCCGACGACCATTGTAAATTGGGGAAAATTTTCGGGAAATCATGGAAAACCTAAAGAAAAGTTTCCCAAACTCTGTCTTAACCAAATTTGGAGCTCCATCCCTAAAGCTAAGCCTGACAGTATGGCGGGTTGCATAACTATTTTTTAAAGGGGTTTTGCATTTTTTTTTTTTTTTTTTTTTTTTGTTTAAAAAATTTTCCCAAAATCAGCCGTCATGGAAATCGCTTTTCACCAAAAGGCCGCCGCCAAGAAAGGTTTGAATTTTTGAGAGTCCTTAGAAGTCTCTTAGCGGTCACTAATTTTCTTATTTTTGCTCTTTATAATTCTCTGGGGGGGGTGAATGACTTTGACGAATGTATTATTTGCTATATCCAGCATATTATGGTTTATTATCATTAGAGAAAGATCATGGTCGTTACAAACATGATCGTTTCATGAAAAAAAAAAATTTAAATAGGAAAGGGTAAACAAACGGAGAAAAAAATTTGCTTGAACCAATAAAAAAAGTTCTCTCCAATGGAGGGGAAAAGAAGGGGGCCGAAGAATTCGATGACTTTGACTTGTGGCTATGCTTTAATCCCACTTCAAATTGATTAGTTCATTAATTGTCTGCTAGGGTAGAGCAGTTTGATTTCGTTCGTGCAGTTGACAACAGCATTTAAGAGTGAAAGTATGTATAAGTCAGCGGTTAGATTTTTTGCTGAATCAAAAATGTGAAGGATAACCTTCGTCTTCAATCGTTTCTATTTATAATTGCTGAGATGGAGATTGTGTTCACAGATGCCCTTCAGTGTAGTTTTATATTGGAATACGTATACTCAGCTGTTATCTTTTAAAAACTAATACGAGCTTTCTAAAAAATAATAGTTTTTTCTTTTTTTTTTTTTTTTTTTTTTTTTTTTTTTTTTCATAATCTGATCGATTAAAATATTAAAATACATAGTTCTTTAAAATCCGTTTAATGTTCTTCTGTGGATGAAAATGGAAAATTTTCCGTCTTTACTCGTTGAAACTTGAGATTTCGATATTGTTTGTTAAATCCCTTTAGTGTTGTGTTATGAGGAGTTGTATCAGATGTTTACGGTAACTCGCTTTGTGTATTTTTTTTTTTTTTTTTTTTTTTTTTTTTTTTTTTAAGTATTTTAAACGGCCAAATCAAATCAAATCAGAAAAAAAGATTGCGTATTTTTCCTCCGTTCCCGTGTCAATCCAGTATTGGGGAGCTACAGCTCCCCCCCCCCCCCCTTAATTTTTTATTTTCGAAAAATAACTGTCTATATTCATTTTCTAGGTTCTCGGAGCCCTAGACTTTAAAAATCATATCAATTTTAAAGTAGGGGCAAAACTTAGCCTCTCCCCTTCCCCTTTTTTTCTTTTTAAAATTCTTCACAGGTTCAAGGAATCTTTAAATATTTTAAAAAGCAATCAATGAACTCAAAAATGCTTGCCCGTATGAAAATTTACTACCGAGTTTTTGTTTTTTAAAAAGTAAAATATTTTTGAAAAATTATTTTCGTCTCAGACGGTAAATTCGGAAATTTTTTAGCTACCGAGATCTCGAAAATATTTAAAAAATTTTTCCGAATACTTTTGAAAAATTGCAAATCTCAGAAATAATTACTGACTTATTTTCAAAAATCTGAGAAATAATATTTGTTGTCCTGTCGGTAATACTTTCGAAATATTTCGAAATCTCAGAAATTATCACCGACTTATTATTAAAGTCTCAGAAGTTATTTTTGATTTCTTTCCAATAACATTTTGGAAATATTTCTGAGACTTCAAAAATTGTTTTGAGGAGGAAATAATTCAAATAATAGATTTTAACACAGAATTAATGTCCGAAATGCACTATAAATTTATTGCCATCATTCTCTTTACGCATTTTTATATTACTATTGTTATTATTATAAAATTTAATTTTTTTATTGCACATGAACAGAAAAAATTAAATTTTTATTAATGATTTGCAATTCCCGTTGAAAAACCAATCATTAAAAAATTAAATTTATATAAAAATTGTAATGGAAATGCGTAAGGATGAGAATGATAATAATATAACGTCATAACGTATATATTTCAATCATCGGTTTAACACAATATATTAATGCAAACTATATCAATATAAAAATAAAAATATCAAATCTTTAAACATCATCATGGTTGAAAATCATTAGGGGTCACAACAAACACTAATTTCACTGCACTATTGCTGCTGGAGAAAGTATTAGCATCCACAACGCTGATATTTCGCAATTTTAAATTGACTGCAGCATAATATCCTGTGAACAAAAAGGTTTAAAACATTCATGAACTAGGATGTCTACTACCTTTCTATATTTGGCCGAGAATCACATTTTAAACTTTTTCTTCAACTGTTTTTTTGAAAAATGCAAAATTGTTAGAAATTTCCATAGTCTTAACTTTTTTTTTTTTAATTTTTTAAGCCTTACTGCCTCCACTTGTGATTAAAATCTAGTTGAAAATTCATTTTAGGGATGGACACAAGACTAAATAGCACAGCAAAAAAATTTTTCAATGTGATTGATGTTTTTTTCTTGATTTTCTAAACACCACATAAAATGTCGGCTTGTCTTGTCACAAGACACAAGACAAAAGCACAAGACTCTTGTGCTTTTTGCAAAAACATCAAATCGAAAACCAGCAGAAAGTTTGATTTTTTAACAAAAAAAGCCTCCACAATACAAAAATTTATTCTGTTATGGCCTATCCCTAATTCATTATGGTAAAAATATTTGAAAGGAGAAATGTAGGTTTTTAGGTTTTGTAGGGTGGTGGGCATCCCCCTGTAAGTGTTTCAGATCTTTTTTTTTTTTAATGATTAATTTAAAAATTTACAACAAAATGTCTTGTTATGGGATATTCCACTTCTCATTAACAGATGATTTATTCTCTGGTATCGATAATGTCAAAAAAAAAAAAAAAAAAAAAAAAAAAAGGCATTCTGGATCATTATTGAAAAAAAAAATTACACGATTATTACAAGAATTTATCCATCATTATAAATTGTAAAAATCATTCATCAATCATTAAAGAATTTACCATAATATGTACAAGCAAAAATGCATATTTAAAAAAAAAAAAAAACTTACATTATATGGGGTATGCAGCATTCACTGTAGATAATGTTCTTCCCTCGGGCCCAGAATGTTCAAAACATGTGACTTCTGCACCGTGGATTGCCATTCCGGTCATGAATTTGCTAAAACAAAAGAAAAAAAAAAAAACAAAGAAACAATTCTTTCCATTTCAATGCTTATAGGAAAAAGCAATTTTTAAAAGGAAAAATTATATTGGGATATGGCAGCATATCCCTACGTAGGACTACGTCTATGGGGTACTGTTTTAATATTATGGTAAATCGTAAACAAAACAAACGGACATTAAAATGATAAGGGTAAAAAATCTAAAATTAATTACTTCCAAGAAAAACTTACACTGCCTTTGCTTATTATTTTTTTCATCTTCTTGTGGGCCAGACTGTGAAACTGCAAACTGATTTTTCTTTAATTCATCATTAATTTTTCTAAATTATCCGTTAATTTTTTTAAGTCAAAATTTTAATTAAAGTCTTCAAAGTTAAAATTTAAACATTAAAACAATGCTTTAACTCATATTCTTGTTAATTTAATTTTAAGCTCATTTCTTGTAAATCCAATTAAATGAAATTTCAAATAGCCAAAATATTATTTAAAGTTTTTGTAGTTAGGCCTAAAATTAAATTATTATTATTTAATTGTTATTATTTAGTTATTATTAAAATTTGAAATTTTGACTATATTTTGACCATAAATTTTTTAAAATTCTCTAAGCACCTAAAAAATTATTAATATCAAAAATGCGATTTTTCGCTGCAAATTTCAAATTTTTCCGATTTTTTTTTCAAGAGTTATCGATTTAAGGCATTGCTTTTTTAGTTAATTAAGTAATAAGCTTAATGAGCTTATAGCTTATTAAAATAACATTGCTTAGCTACTTAGCTAACAGCTAAAGCTGTTGATTGGAAAAATGACATTTTTGCCAAAAATGTTAAGTTTTTTGTGTCAAAAAATTCAATTTTTTGGAGCAAAAACGCTCAAAAATTAATATTACTTAAATTAATCACACTTAATTAATAATAGTTTTTGATTAGCACCTCGCCGCTCTCGCTTCGCCCGAGCGGCAATTTTGTCTCAATGTTATTTTAAAAGCTATAAGCTTAACTTATTCAATGTTATTTTATTAAGCTATAAGCTTAACTTGCTCTTTTTTCTCGAAAATTATATAAATTTGAAATTTTGACTATATTTTGACCATAAATTTTTTAAAATTCTCCAAGGTAAAATTTTAATATTAATATAGGCCTATTAATAAATAATTTAATAATTTTTTAGGTGCGAACCAACAAATAAACGAACAGAAATCTCCAGGTTACGGGGTATGACGTAGTCCTACGTCAAAAAAAATACTTATCTGATTGAAATTAATATCCCTGAATTCTCCTTTTTGAATCGCAATAATCCGTGTTATTTTTTCCCAAATTCACAAGCAATTTCACTAATTAAATAATTAAATATAACGAAAAATCCGTTGAAAACATTACACTTCAGCCATTGTTGTTTACTGAAAATGACCGTTAGCAGCATTAACTCTAACGAACTAGTTGACGCATGCGTTGAAATGTAATTGTATTATTAAAAGATGACATTTCTTATCCGCTCGTCATTACTTCCTTAACCTTTTTATAATTAATGTAGGTTTTATTTTTAAAATGATGGTCTCTAGTTTAGTAAATTTGTATGATATAACGGACCTTCTATGCTTCTTAGATTATTGATTTTTTTTTTTTTTTAATGTACCTTTCCACATTTTTTTCTTGTAAAACATTTTAATTTTAAAATTCAATTTAATCATCCTAATTATATTTTAGTCAATAATCAACTGACTAACCAATTAATAAAATAAAATTATATGAAAATATTTAAAATTCCTAGGTAACAATTAATAATTTCAAAGAGTGACTATATATTTTCATAGTCTGGGATGGCATGCTGATTCCGATTCCAGTGACGCTCGATGATTTTTCAAATGGTATTCCGATTCCGATTCTAAACTACGAGAAAAATTTTCCGATGCCGATGCCGATTTCGATTAGTTTCCATCGTTCAAATCTGATTCCGAATCCGATTCCGATCCCGATTAAAATCTATTCCGGCATATCATCCCTGCTTATTTTGTTTATTGAAAATGTCTAATTTTTTTTTTTAAGTTTTTAATAACAAAATCGACTTTAATTGTAAAATAACTCATTGTATCTGGGAGAAATTTGGCCCCTGATTCTGATTCCGATTCCAGTGATGCTCGATGATTTTATGAACGTGATTCCGATTCCGATTCTAAACTACGAGAAAAATTTTCGCGATTCCGATTAGTTTCCGTCGATCGAATCTGATTCCGATTCCGATTCCGATTAAAATCTATTCGGCATACCATCTCTGTGACTAAGTATATATTAAAAAATGATTAAGAATAACTTTAAAGGTTGAAACAGAATTCATATTATTTTATATTATTATGTCAGGGCTGAGCGGATTAATGTGCCAAAATTTTTTGGCCCGACCAGGATATCGACCAATGCGCTTGATCGTTTTTGGCCGTGCAGAAAAATTTCGTTTTCCGCGTGATCGCTTTTGATCCTTATTGATCATTTTTGATTTCTTTGGTCGTTTTTGATCTAAAAGGGGTCACGCTAGATCAAAAACGATCAGAAACAGCCTTGATCGTTTTTGGTTTACGAATTTGTAGGGTTATTTTCACGCGGGACAGCCCGAAATTTTAATCATGGCATTGCCACTTCTCAGTAATAAGTTTATGCGCTTCGTACTGAGCTAAGACTAAAACTACTGAGTTTTTTTTTTTTTTTTTTTTTTTTCGAGTTAAAAAATTTATTTCGAGCATTGTTATTTCTCAGTAATAATTTTTGAAATACATATACTAAACTCAGAAATATTTCTATTATATTTTTCAGTTCAAAAATATATCCACGGCATTCTCATTTCTCGGTAGTAAATTTTGAAATATATACTAAACTCGGAAATATTTGTATTTTATTTTTGAGTTAAAAAATTTATCCCCGACATTTGCTATTTCTTGATAATAACTTTCTGAAATATTTACTAAACTCAGAAATATTTCTATTATATTTTTCAGTTCAAAAATATATCCCCGGCATTCTCATTTCTCGGTAGTAAATTTTGAAATATATACTAAACTCGGAAATATTTGAATTTTATTTTTGAGTTGAAAAATATATCCCCGACATTTGCTATTTCTCGATAATAACTTTCTGAAATATTTACTGAACTCAGAAATATTTCTAATTTATTTTCCAGTTCGGAAGTTTACTCACGAAATTGCTTTTTTTGGGTAATAATTTTTCTGATTTTTCTTATTTGAAAAATAATTTTTCTAATTTCTCGTGTTTGGGAAATAATTTCTCTAATTTCTCGTATTTGGGGAATAATTTCTCTAATTTATGGTATTTGGGAAATAACTTCTATAATATTTTCGGACCTGGTAGTAAATTTTCATACGGGTGCATCCCTTATTATTAAAAGCTAAATAGAAAGCATTCTTAGTGCTAATTTTTTTTTCTTTTCAGCTTCTCGACAATGCAGCTACTCAATTAACAGTCAGAAAATTTTTGTTCTTTTGGAGAATTTTTTGCTTCTTCATTTGAATGCAGGCGTTTTTTTTTTTTTTTTTTTTCCTTAAAGGGAAAAAAATGATTACAATATGCGCGTACATCTTCGCCACTTTGACGACCGATTGTGCAAATTCCCTTATCACTTTCGCGACCTATGCACTCTGGCGACCAATACCCTGGTCGCCAGAGTGATCACGCGCTGATCACGACACGAGCACGTGATAAGGGCGTGACCTTGGCCGGGTAAAATTTTGGAGTTATACGGTTCTGGAACTCCGGTCGCCAAAGTGTATGGCCGCGTGCGTATATATGAATACAATGAATAAATGAATAAATATGAATAAATGAATACAAAAAACCAAAAACCAGTTTCAGATTTTTAAAACTGGTTTACGGTGTGTGCTGTTTTTTATATTTTTTAAAAATGGTTTTGCCTGCGTGTCAACATTGTTTTTCTTATTCAAAAATAGTATATTTCGTTACAGGAGGCGAAGGAAAAAAAAATTTGGATCAAGCCCGAGGCAAGAACTGTAATTGGTCGATCATTAAAAATATTTTCCATCCCTGTTTTATTGCGAAGGGTTTTCATTTTTTATGGGAAAGCGGGAAAAAAACTTTTCCTCCCTTACTATTTATTAAAAATTAGATCTTTAAAACACCAAAATAATTTTAGGATTTTTAAAATGGCTTGCTTGTGTGCTGTTAAAAGAAAAGTTTTAAAAAAATGGCAAGTATTGAGTTAAAATTCAAATGAAGAGGCAAAGAATTTTGAAGTTGTCACATCAAATATTGATAAGGCTGATAAATTTTTATTTTATTTTATTATTTTGCCCTGATTTTATCAGTATTGCTAAATATTGATCTGACAACTATCCCAAGAAAAAGTCTGTTAGAAACTTGAGTTATTAAAAACTTTAACTTCGTTATACAATTTTATAACACAAATTATTTTCAGTTTTTTTTATTTTTTTCTAACGCTTTCGGAATTTTTCTATTTGTTTTTTTTTTTAATTTTTGAGCCTTTCTCAAATTAAAAATACAAGAAATAAGCAGAAAATTCGGAAAAATCTGGAAAACATTATAAGTCAAATTAATTGGCAACTTAAGAACCATATTGCCGCTTTAAAATTCAGTTGAAAAGTGGTGTAGTGGATAAAGGCGGCTGGTAAGTCTACCACAAGGCTTGGGTTCTATTCCAGAATATTGTATTTTTTTTTTCCTTTTTTTTCTCATGAAAAATGTTTAAAACAGAGCCTTATAAAGTCCCCATGTGCTAAATATAGTGCAATTCAAGCATAAAATTAATATATTGCTCAGTTAAAAATTTTAATTATAAAAATTTATAAATAGTTATAAAATTTTATAATCGGCCAAAACGTTAAAATTTTATAACGCACTTTTTCTTGGGATACGAAAATACGCTTTTTTTTCCTTTTAGATAAATGGATTTGTGTACTTAGGATGTTGAACATTTTTTCACAATTCTCGAAAAGGCTACGATCTTGTTTTAAAAATAAGCAGGGTTCCGAAGCCGACCACGGCCCGTAAAAAACTCTGCTGGCGCAGCGCCAGCACCGGTTTTTTCGTATGGTGTGACGCCGTCGTCGACGCCAGCGCCGACGATTAAAAATTTTTTTAAATCTATTTTTTTTTTTTTTTACTTTTAGATTAATTACACAAGAAAAAATTTGTTTAGGATAGGGAATTAGTTCAATACTCGGTGGTAAGATGCCGAAATAAACATGCATAGATCGGAGGCTAAAAACTAACTGAATATAGGCCTATTGGATGAATAATACCGGTACTACAATCTATCCGAGCCTGCTGCAGCAGGTTCACCGAGACGGGGATCCTGTGACGCGCGGATCCCACGGTCCCCGCCCGGTGAGCCTGCTGCAGCAGGCTCGGATAGATTGTAGTATTATTATTCATCCAATGTTTTTAGCCTCCGATGTATGCGTGTTTATTTTGGCACCTTACCACGGTTTTGATTTTTTAAATGTTTATCTCAATTAAATTTAAAAGTCTTTTCTTTCCGTTGAGTTTTTGCTCTTAAAAAAAAAAAAAAAAAAAGAAAAAAAAAATTTAAGTACAAAAGGTGATTTTTTTTTAAACTGATGTAACGTCTTCTTGTTTTTTTTTGCGAAATAAAAAAATTAAAAATTTTCACGGCGCCGGCGTAAATCTTTTTACAGTTGTGGCGCTGGCGCCGATTTTTTTTTTCTGGAAATTTTGGTGCCGGCGCGGCGCTGGCGCTCGCTGGAGCCTTTTAATTTTTATTGGTTTCGGACCCCTGAAAATAAGTAATAAAAGAAAATAAGGTGTTCATTTTTTAAGAAAATTTTTTCTGTCTTTACAGGAAAATATGCTTAGCTGATCTAAGGACGTAAGTCGCCAACGGATATCAATAGTCAGACGGGCGTCAATTGTCAAACGGAAGTCGGCCATCAAACGGGCGTGGGTCGTCAGACTCGGAAATTGTGAGCACATGCTGAATAAGCAAAGGTAATTTGGACCCTTTTTATGCGGAAAATAAAAAAATAATGTAAACGACTTGCCTAGATTCTTGGCAAGTCATTCTACGCTTGAGAATTTTTTTCCATCTCATTACGCAGTGCATAGCATAATTCGGTACACTGAAAAACGATTTAGTTGACCCAACCAAAATGTTAGTAAAGCAAAAATTTCCACCCCAAAAATTTTGGTTAGGATAACCAATTTTTTGATTCAGCCAATCAAATTTGGTCAGTTGAACCAAAAAATTGGTTGTCCCAACCGAAATTTTTGGGGTGATATTTGATTTACTATAATTTTGGTTAGGACAACCAATTTTTTGGTTCAGCTAACCAAATTTGGTTGCTTTACTAATATTTTGGTTGGGTCAACTAAATCGTTATTTAGTGAATACAATATTATAGCAAAGTAGAGATCCTAGAAGAAATTAGCCATTCAGTCATTTCCGGTTTTTCGATAAATCCGAAAAATAAATTCCCTTCTGAAATATTAATTTTTTTAAGTTTACAAAATGACTCCTGACTGCATAGACATATCTACTAGACTAGGCATCCTAATGGGAGCAGCGTCCCTAGATAAAGAAGATAAAATGTGAAATTAATTTATAAATCAAATTTCTATTGTTTACCTACTGTACGCCATTTTGATTTTACCGTTCTGCTTTCCCCTGGATTTAAAAAAAAACAAAAGACAGCTCTTTTGTACAGGATGCCCGGTTTAGTATCTTATGTCTATGTCCTGACTGTTTATATTTACGTTCTTAATTTTCCAAAAAATTTTTAATGAACCAATAATTTTCAGGAGAAAAATATCGAAGGACCGGAATTACAGGTATGGCTAATCCCTAATCTCTCCTAGGATCTCTATAGCAAAGCAATGGGCAATGAGCTATGGGTTTTGAATTATAAGAGTTTTATTTTGTGCAGAAAAAGAGAGGCGCCTAAGATAAAATCAGGAGTCGTCAAAAAACATTCAAATTAATTTTTTTTTTCTTTATTGTGTTACAGCGCTAAGAATTTATATTCCAACGCATATCGTCTAACTGGAAAAAATAATAGGCATATACATTTATATGCGACGATGTCTCAGAAGAGTCCGTTTGTCAAAAATAAAAGGATTATTTCCGACCAGGAGGAGGAAGACATGGAGCCTCGGTGTCGTGAAATGGAAGAAAGGCATTACTTTCAAGAAATAAAAAACTTTCTTTTCGCAAATCGCAATAATTTCAATGGTAACGCCACAAGGAAAAACTATAGTTTTTTACAATGTGACGGTTTTAAAAAACTTAGTGTTAACAATAATAATACTAATGATGTGAACACTGTCGCAAGTGACTGTGTTCCTTTCTTGGCGACTCAGTCTGTACACAGCCATTCGATGTCGTGTGAGGAATCGGGTAAGATATGTGCAGCATTATTGAATGTTCAATGCTTTAATGGTGTTGGCAAAATGAATAATTCGATTTGCATATTTAAAATCAGGTATAAGAGAGAGAAAAAAAAACCAATAGTGGTACATGTACCCCTTAAGCTAAACATGGAGTCTTTTTCGTCAATAGCGGTAACACTCATGTCCCACTCTCATGTACCACTATTGAAGTGGTACATGTACCTCATAAGTGGTGGTACTTGTACCCCATATGTAGTGGTACATGTATCCCATAAGCTAAACATAGAGTCCTTTTCTTCGATAGTGATACATGTACCACTATTGAAGGAAAGGAATCGATGTGGTACATGTACCACTATTAAAGAAAAGGACTATGTGGTACATGTACCACTATTGAAGGGAAGGAATCGATGTGGTACATGTACCACTATTGAAGAAAAGGACTCTACGTGGTACATGTACCACTATTGAAGGGAAGGAATCTATGTGGTACATGTACCTCTATTGAAGAAAGGGACTCTTATGTTTAACTTATGGGGTACCACTATTGTATCCGTGATAGTGGTACCTGTATCACCGGAAAAAAAATTTTCTCTATTGTTTAGCTTATGGGCGTACCACTATCTAAGGTTGAGATGTACCACATTTGCAATTTTAGACCCCAATTGGGGTACGGCCTTCTCCGTAGTAATTAAGTCGAAAGAAGAAATCGTTCCGGTGGTGGATATGATGCGCGTTTAAGTCGCTAGTAAGTTCAAGTACCGTACGTCCGTTACCATACTTAGCTTACGAACGGACGTACGAATTTTACCATTATGCGCAGATTGACTCTCGGGGGGTTCGATCGATGCTTTGTTATGAGTCTCAAATTTAAGAGAGAAATATTCTATCTGTCGGGTACTAGGAGTCGTAGCTTAATGGTAGATCTTCCGTCCAACAAACGGAGAGATCGGGGTTCGATTCCTTGCGGCTGAGACTCGGAATTTTTTCCTCTCTTATACCTGATTTTAATTATGCAATTCGTTGCCCTTTCTCACGTTAAAGAGAATAGGGAAAGGGATTTTTCCAAAAAATTAAAAGAGAAGAATTCGATACTGTTTTTCTTTTCCGATTTGTTTTATTCTCCTGTGGAACGGATACCGATCGCGCTCTACTTGCGATCGGACATTCCAAATCTGCGAGCTTAGAGCTGCTTTTGAAATGAGTGCTAAATTGCACGAAAATTTTTGTTCAAAACGTTTTGAAAAATTTTTCGCGAGAAAAGTAATTACAATTGTTTTCGAACATGATCGAAAATTTTTAAAGATGTTTGAAATGTTATTTGTGGCGGTCTATTATAGACTTACGTTAGGTTTTTTTACGCTGATAGATATACCAGCGATCGAATACCCGTATCAATTTAAGTACATTTTTTCCTGGAAAAAAAAGATTGAAAAAAAGGCACTCTGTATCGTGGTACAGAGGAAAGAAGAAGTAAAACTTCTTATGGCGGTTGAGAATGGAAAAATAGGAAAAATATTTATTGTAAAATGAAAAGGCCAGAATGGCTGGAAATAGTCACTATTTTTTAATAAAATTTTGGCCGATATTTTCAATTTTTTAAAAACTTTTTTACTAAATAAAAGTGTGCGAAATAAACAAAAATTTTTGTAACAAAATTTTCCCAAAACTTTTTACAAAAAAAGTACACTTATATAAAAAAAGTCAAAAAAAAAAAAAAAAAAAAAAAAAAGAGTAACATTAGGCTTAAAAATACTAATTTTTTATAAAAGTAATTTTTTTTGCAATACAATATAACCAATTTTAAGAATGTTTTTATGCATTTTTTTCACAAATTTTTCATAAAATTCGTACCCAATTTTTTCGCAAAAAAAGGACACTTTTATAAAAAAAATTCAAAAAACACGTACGGTACTAAATAAAAATGTGCGAAATTAACAAAAATTTTTGTAACAAAATTTGTACTTTTTTTCTTGTAAAAAAATTTCAAAAAATTGGGGTTACATTACGGATTACGGGTTACGGGTTACGGGTCCGACCCACGCCATAAGAAGTTTCACTTCAAAAAGTTGGGGGGAAAAAAATGTTATAGTGTATTTTAAAAAAAAGACTAATTATTAGAGTAATAAAGACAGTTTCAGCAGTTTACATTTTTTTTTGGACCATTCGTTTATTATTCTCTAAAATTGACAAATCTGAAAAATGCATATTGCATAATTAAAAAATTCGGAGGGAATATTATTTTATTTGATATTATTTATTTATACATATTAATATTCATATTTGTGACGAGACTGTAATACACCATAACATTCTTTTCCCCCCATCTTTTTTCACAACCTTTTTTTCCTAGCGTGTGTAATAAAAAACTGACTTAAATTGAAAAGAGTACTCGGCCGCTGACATATGTAAAAAAAATTAGAAATATAACTCTTCAAAGTCGCATTAAGCAAATATGTTATTCAACTCAAAATCTAATTTTTTTGTTATTTTTTTTTCAGACTTCGAAAATGCAGAAGACTCCTCTCATGGTTCATTCCAGTCGTATTGGTCTCATGATCCTCTACACTTGCAGTCCAGATCTCCAAGTTATGGGCCTGTTTCTGCTGAATTTCAACGTTCTCCATCTCAGAATTATAGACGTGAATCATCAAACTTTCAGTGGTCCATATCTCCAAGTCATAGATCTCATAGATCTGATAGTTCTCAATCGTCTAGATATCGGGGTTGTAGACGAGATGCTGTGAACTTCCAGTGGTCCAGATCTCCAAATTATAGATCCGATAGTTCTCAATCGTCTAGTTGTCGGAGTTATAGAAGTGATGCTGTAGACTTCCGGTGGTCCAGATCTCCAAATTATAGATCCGATAGTTCTCAATCATCTAGTTGTCGGAGTTATGGAAGTGATGCTGTAAACTTCCGGTGGTCCAGATCTCCGAATTATAGATCTGATAGTTCTCGATCGTCCAGATCTCAGAGTTACGGAGATAAAGAAAAAACTCCGATTAGCAGCAGATCGCACGTCAGCAGGAGAGACCAATGGGAAAAAAGGAAGAGAAAAAGGGTTGACAAATATTCGCCACCTCAAGTTCATAAAAAGGTTCGGAAATCAAGGTCTCGTTCGGCAAAGAAAGAAAACTCACGAGCTCATTTTAAAAGCAGCTCTAAGTTAGCGGATTTGGAAGGTCCGATCGCTGGTAGAACGCGTTCGCGCTCGAAATCGGTACCGATTCCACAAGAAAATAAAACGGATCGGAAAAGAGGAAAGTCTCAAGTGGCAACGGCTAAGCCTAGTAAAAGTTCAGACACTTCCGACAGATCAAAAAGAAGATCGGTTGATAAAAGAAGCAAGGAAAATGGAAAGTCTGGGAAGGAGCAACGATCGCGGGAAACAAGGTCTAATTTCGATCGTGAGCCACAATCCAGATCAAAATCGGTGAATAGTAAAAGCAAAAATAAAACAACAGACAAGCCTGGAAAACAACGGGAGTCCCGTTCTCAAAGCCGAAAAAGTCATTCCGTCGGAAAAGAGAAAGATGAGATTTTAGTAAGAAGAAGCGATAGATTAAAATCAACACCGAAGGTTGCTCCGGAAAAAGCTCAGTCTGGATTCAGATCAAAAACTGTGAAAAAAGGAACATCACAATCGAGAAGTAGACGAAGCCGTTCTCCCTCGATCCTTTTTGCTGACTGCATAGCTAATAGGACGCGGTCTCGCTCCAAATCGGTCGGGGTTCAAAAGAAAATCGAAACAAGTCGGAAAAGGGGACGGCCATCATCAAAAGCTCCAAAGGTTGGAGGTCATGCAGATGAGAGATGGGATAATGGAAGGAAATTTCAAGAGAAGAAAGATGCCGAGAAACTGAAGAAAACAGAGAAAAATATTGAAACGGGTAGGAAAAGAGGACGACCACCATCAAAAGCTCCAAAGGTTAGATGCCATGCGGATGAGAAATCGGATGACGGAAGGAAATTTCGAGAGAAAAAAGATGCCGAGAAACTGAAGAAAACAGAGAAAAAAATTGAAACAGGTCGGAAAAGAGGACGACCACCATCAAAAGCTCCAACGAGTAGACGCCATGCAGATGAGAGTTCAGATGATGGAAGAAAAGTTGGAGAGGAAAAAAAAACTGAGAAATCTCGAACAGGGCGGAAATCTCGAGAAGTAAAGCACACTTCCCCTGTAAGACAGGAGGATGACGTCCCGGTGAAAAGAAGCAGAAGAGGAAAGTCAAATCTGGAAAAAACTCCTCAGAAAGTTTCCTCCAATGAAAAAACTGGGAGGAGAAATACAAGAAGTCGTTCTCGGTCGATCCCCTTAGATGGTTCTGTTGCTTCTAGAACTCGGTCTCGATCTCGAGCCAAAAGCGTGATGCGAAACCTTTTTGGAGAGACCAGAGAGGGTGAAGAAAAGAGCGGAAAAGTCACTAAAGGTTTTAAAGACAATGCAGATGCGGAAAATTCCAAATCGAATTTCCCTGAACGAAAATCGGATTCATTTTTCAGTTACCTGGGACTGGAAAGGTCGGAAAAAAATTTAAGCCGCCAAGAAAAGTCAGTCGATAAAAATATTTTGAAAATAAATAGGAAAACAGTGAATTCAGATCATCGGAAAAAAAATGAGAATCAAAAAAGAGGTAACTCGGATGCTGCGGGATGTTCGACCTCGCCTTCGGAAGCTCCAGAAGATTTAGTTGATAAGATCTTGGAAGATCCGGTTATTTCGAGTGAATGCCGAGAGTATATTTTGAAATCGAATGTATTTCGAAGTCGAGTTAATTTGAAAAAAATATCGGTAGGGTTAGGGACGGAGGAACGACTTAAAAAAAACGGTGATGATGAGAACTCGGAAATTGAAACTACACTTGTTGAGGATACAGATGAATCAAACGGTCAGACAGTAGATGAGCCAACAATGGTAGTAGAGCCAACAGTGGTAGTAGAGCCAACAGTGGTAGTAGAGCCAACTGTGGTGGTAGAACCGACAGTGCAAGACAGTGAAAAAGAAACGGCCATGTCATGCGGTGCAGTTCGGGATGAGGAAGATGACAAGGACATCGTCGTCTTCGATTCGGAAACGCCTGAGCCAATTTTATCTCCCGATTTAACGACTGGAAAGGATTTATGCTTATCAGAGGAAGATGCCAAAAGACTTTTGGAAGAGATAGCACCGATAATGAAATTTCTTTACAATGATTTTGATTTAATCTCGTGTTTTCAAAAAGCTGTAAAACATAGTCCGAAGATGGCAGATTCTCTGAATTTTTTGATCGAAGAAAAACAGAAGAGATTAAAAAAATACCTGGAAAAGTACAAAAGCTCGATTTTGAAATGTTTTGACCAACTTGTGAAAATGTACTCCGAAAGTTGGGACCCGATATTCCAGCTAATGAGTAAAGAGTTCGATATCCCGAAGAAAAGCATCGAAATGATTATAAATCGATGTCTTTCCACTGATGCGCACTCAAGGCAAGTTCCTGCATTGCCAAGACCGTCTGTTGACGAATTTCAAGGAACGGCGTCTCAAACTCAAGAAGAACCAGAATATCCAGGATCATCTCAAGGAGGCTATGAAAGGGTCTTCCAAGCGCAGCCGACTTTCATAGTGAACATAAATCAAAATTTGAATCAAACGCCGCCATTCAAGGGATTGCCGCAGATGACGCCACAAATTCCGGTTTCATTTACGGAAATACTCACCCCTAAAAATCCCAGGACGGTTCAGAGCCATCCATTTTCGAGTGGACAATCACATCCAACAAATCGTAACCCTCAAAGGAACAGTGCAATCCCGGATCTGAGTACCCCATGCCCCGTGTCCTCTACCACCAAACTCAGTCAAAATCCTCCTCTTCAGTTACCAGATCCTTCCGATTTCGAACGTCAAAATAACAATTTGGAGCAGCCGCAACCGGCACTGAACCCGGAAAGCCAAAAACTGCGGAATCGACTAAAACAGATGTGGGATAAATTGCGGGAAATGGCGAAAAGGCAACAATTGGAGGACAAAGCGAAACGGATGAACCGGCCACAACCGAAGAACCAGTTTCAGTTGAGCCTCATCCAGCATATGGGGGTACATATGCATCTGCAGACGATGCAGACATTGATCAAGCGCCTGCAAGAACTAAATCCTCATTTACAAGAAAAACTAAGAAGGGAACACCAAGAGCTAGGCAAATACGTCAAACAAGTAGATGACCAAATGCTACTGCTGAGACGGCTTTTAAATGAACAGCAGCACCAGGAACAAGAAAACCAGAAACCACAGGAACCAGTAACCTTGACGGATTTTTCCCGAAGAACGGACTTTACGACTCCTAGAAGGAAGATTAAGGTAATTAGACGGTAAATGCCGTTTGTAAAAAATTAGCATTAATGAGAATTCGAGCATTCGGTAAAAATTTTGAAATATTTTTAAAAATTGCTAATTATTAATTTTAATGTAATTATTATTTTTTTTTTCTTTTTTTCAGACCCCTCACCGTTTATTTTCAGCATGAATAAACCTTCAGTTCTCAAAAACTTCAGTTTGAGAGCTTAAGTAAGACCTCCTGTTCGGTATTAGAGACCAAAACATTTCCGCCAACTTTTGAGTTTTTTAAAATCGACTTTTTCGGTCCCGAAATTTATTTAAATCGTTTAAACTAATTAGGATATCGATTTATCGATTTTTATAAGTTGCTAGATTCGATGTATTTGAATCAATCAACTACATACCTAGATGTGAATTATTTTTTTATGCACAAATCAAATTTAAAAAAAAATATTTTAATTATTTAAAATGTGTGTATATATTGCTTTTAAAGCGTTTTTAGATTAAAACTTTTAATGTGAAACTAGTACAAAAACCAAAAAAAAAAAAGATTTTTAAAAAATAATTTTTTAAGGCAATTTTTAAAAAAAATGAGTTTATACTGCCTTGAAAATATTAGATTCTAGTTTGTAATGTGTCTTTCATTTTTAGAACGAATCAAAATAATTCAATCAAAGTAATTTTTTGACCATAAATTCCTTGTTAAAGGAATTTTCTGTAAATTATCTACTTTTTGGTTACCTACTGTATGGTATTTGCTAAGCAATACATTTTTTATTTTGGTGATAATTATGTGTAGAAGGGAATTGACATGTTTTAAATTGCCCTTTGTAAAGTTGTATTTACAATGGATGGCTGTTATTAGTATGTATGCATGTATTTACTTTAGATGTGCCTTAATTTCACATCGGTCTCACTTGCAACTTTTTTGTTTTTTTTAAACTGTATATGTTGATTTTGAAATATTTTTAAAGCAAATTTTTATGATGTATATTGTGCTCAAAAACCAAAAATTTTTGCAAGTATGGAATTTTTTTTATAAATGAATTTAAATTGATTTGCAGTTCGCAGCTTGTTCTTTATCATGTTGGTAGAACGAACTGGAAAGACGCGATTTTTTAAATTCAAGTTTAAGTTTAATTTTGTTATGAAACTTTTATAAAGGTTGATAGATTTTTAGAATTTTTATTAGCTAATAATGTTTTTTGGTGAAAGTTCTCGAATTGTTTCATCTTTTATAAAAGCTTCTATTGAAGCATTTTTAATGTCAGGATAAAGATTATCAATATTGTAGTAAATAAAATTGTGACATAGACCCTTATGAAATTAGTTGAAAATATTTTAGATAAAAAAATTTAATGCTCAGGAAAAAAGACTTTCAAATGAAAAAACACTTCACTGCAAGAAGTTTTTATTTTTAATGCAACTTCGTTGCGATGTGTATTTTTTTTAGATTTAACAATATAATTTTGGATAGATCTCATTTATAATCGGACAAAAAAATTAACGGAAAAGAGAACTACAATAAAAAAAAAAAAAAATACTTGAAATAAATCGTTTTTTTACCACCCAATTAAGGCTTAATTTTTTAAACCAACCTCATTACAATCCGTATAATACCAGTTTTGGAAAAAAATAACGATACCTATCGACTAATAATAATTTATTCATATTAAAGAAAGGCATTAAAAACGTTGATTAAATCGCCTTAAAAGCATTGATTAGATTTCCGAGTATTTAAATTCCAGAGTGCACTGAAATCTAATCGACATATTTAAGGGGAAGTTTAAAGCTCTTCGTCGGTGCGTAAGAAAAGTAAACAAAAAAAAAAAAAAAAATGTTCCAAAAAAAAAAAACGGGGAAAGCAACAAGTCGAAACGAAGTCATATGTTCATGTCGAAAAGTTGGTACCTCTTGTCAAGGGCCTTTTTATTATGTCAAGGGCCATATTACTTATTTGTGCGGGGACATGTTCGTTCGGGTTAAATTTACACCTTCTAATTGCTGATTGATTAGAATAATTAAGACATAACGTTAAATTGTACTTCCATAATTACTTGCAAATTTAATATCATCTATTGAAGCAGTGTGCCAAGATGGCGAGTTTTAGATCAATGATTTGTTTGAAAAGGAATGTATGTGAAAGGTCAATACGAAAATGTGGATTCATTGCATAAAGGATTGTTAATGTGGATCGCATTTATTAATATTTAAAAAGGAGCACAGGTACATAAATTAAACAGAATTCTTAAGAGATGTCTTCTGATGGCTCGTAACAAATTGGTTTATTGGCTTTTCTGTATACTTTTAAATCTGCGAAAATGATAAAGAGTTTCACAATTTTCTCTACTTTTTGCCCAGGAAGACATAAAATTATAAGGACAGGCTTATTTCATCTTTTGTTCTCTGAGCTTTTGAAATCTTTTAAGGTAAAGCAAGATCGAGAATTTGAAAGTTATCGTTAGTTGCTTCCTTCATAGGAAGCTAGAAATTTAAATTTGATAGTTTTTGGAGTTTCATCGTTTAGTTTATTTATTAATAAGTACATTTTTGACTTTTTATAGGTTCCAAATATCTGTTCCTGTTGTACAAAAATCATGTGTGTAAAGTGTTTTTGCTTTAATTTCTTTGCAGATTTGACGATGTGCTGCAGCAGCATAGGGCAGACAGTTATCAGCAAGTGGATCAAATTATTTGATGGCTGGACAATTATGGTGAGTCTTCCAATTTTTTTAAATGTTTGTGGAAATACTCATACCTGAATGAATAGGTTTTCAAGCTTTTGCAGTTGGACATAGTCTTAGCTTTTTTATAAGTAAAAAGAATTATTTTTTTTATTTGTGGGAGGTTTTAAATTAAAATTAAGATTTGGAGAGGGAAAGCCCGGAAAATATGAAGGGCAACATTTGCAAAACGTTTTTGGCTATTAGGCTGCTGTCTTAATCTTGATTATTATTTCAGCGTTTATAGCCATGTCAGTTAACTTTATGCCTTTAACATACTTATTCAACATTTTTGAATCTCTGCTTAAATAAATTGAGTTTATTAGGCTTGTTTCAATTCTCTTCTTGATAAAGTGTTAAGATTGCCTTCAAAGTCATTCAATTCGAATGACTTCCGTTTTTTGATCCTGTGAAAAAATGTCTAAAATTTTTTTTGTTCGATCAAAAAAAATGCTAAGTCCGTCGATTCTATCGATTTTCTCAAAAATTTTAGGTGTCTATTTTTTTGGTTGATAAGGGGTTTTTGAGGTAGCTGAACTCGAATATGACGTCTGTTGTCAATACTAGGGTTAGGAAAGCAGTTTTGAGTTGAAAGTTTGCTTGTGTAGATGGGTGCCAATTTTGTAGGTTTAAAGAGAATTTCGACGCGTGCTTATTTGCGGGGAAAGGAATCGTTTTTCGAGGATTATGAAAGTTTAGAAAGGAATATCATTCAATTTTCCAAAAAATGACCTTCAAAATGCTTTTATTGGACACTGATTTCTTTGATTTTTTATTCTTTGTCGCATATTCCATGTTCGATATTTTTTAATCAAACTATTTATGTCGAATTTTTTTCATCCTAAGACCCCTTTTTCTGTGCACAATCGCATTTATAGATTTGCAGCATTAATATAAATGATTTTAGAGGTTCATGAAAATCGATCAGGCATCATAAAATTAGCATATGGAAAAAATCTCTCTTTTTCCGGAAAAATCCCCCGTCTTCTCCAGCTAGTTGCGGTGATCCTCAGAAAGATGTTGCAAGTTCTTAAACACTATTGTAAGAAATCGACTCTAAACCGTCATCACGAAACGAAATTTGCTCTGGAAAAGGAGTTTTCTTAGGAAGCACGACTATCTTGATTTAAGACGTAGTTACATTTTATTTTAATTGTAAATTAAATGATATGAATTATTTTTTGATTCTCATTCACGTTAAAGATCTATTTCTGTCTCATTTTTTTTTTAGCGATCCAGTTTTTTTCTTAAAGATATTAGTGACGAATAAAATGAGTAAATTTGAGCCGTTAACTGTAAAACAAAAATTCAAAACTTTTGTAAATGGAAAAATACTAATACAAAAGGTTACAAAAGACATTCGTGTTTCACGTGATTTTTTTTTTAAGGTATCAGAGTTATTTTAGAAATATTTTGTTTTTATTACTAAGATATTGATTGTGAGTACCGGTAACAAATATTCTGGCGACCAACAATTAATCGGTGAGAATTTTTAAATGAGCCACGAATGGTGACGAATCTTTCAGCGTTTACCCAATCTCTACGCTTTTCTTGTTTATCGACTCCAACATCTCCATCTATTTTCAACTTTTATATTTTTCTCCTTTCTGTTTGCGCAAAACAGTGACTTAAATGTTAGCTCAAATATGTGAATTATGAAAGCTGTGAAAATACCAAATCCGACGAAACAAAATATATGGATCAGCTGATTCATTCCAACAGATTGGAAATCTTCCTCACTTTCTGGCAGAGTTTGCTCTTTCAAGGAAGATGAAACTTTCTCATGCATTTGTTGAATGAAACCCGCCTCTCTTGCTCGTGCAAACCTATCGCAAGAATTCATCATCTTTTTTGTATAAAGCCAAGTTGAGTTAACAGGAAATACTTATTGACCCTTACATAAGATTTATAATCCTGTGATAAGGATTATCCTCGCTTAAGTATGTTATGGTGAACAGGTAGGAAATGTGTTCTGGGATTATAAAGATTCTGCATCCGATTTTTGGACAGTAAGTGTTCGTTGTGTAGGGCACAACATTTTTTTCTTTGGAGCATAATTTCGGAAGTTGTTCCTCCTGAGTCACCATTTCAATGAGTCCTTCATCTCTAATTCGTCTTCCCACAGTGTCGTTTCTGCCCTATAACCGTTACATTAAAATTTTTATTCTAGGGTAACAAATATTTTATATGTTGGTAGTTAAGGTGAAAGAACAGTCCGCATACAATTTAAAGATATCAGTGGATGAAGGAGACAGTAGGGCCTCTTGAAAAAAATAAATAAATTCACATAAGAAAATACATAATCTGTACCTCCGTGCAGAACTGAACCAAGTCCATTTAAGGATTGCAACTTCTTATTTCAAACCCGACTTTACAAAAGGTATACAGGCTCAACGGTTGGCAGCAATGATTTTATGCTTTCTGGTAGCAAGTTTATTTTGTTAACAAAGCAGAAAAGTTAACTCGCAGAAGGAGTTAGCAACGCTTGTAGGCCTATATGCTTTGTAAAGTCGGGTTTGAAATAAGAAGTTGCAATCCTTGAATGGACTTGGTTCAGTTCTTCACTGAGGTACAGAAATAAATAAATAAATAAATGAATAAGTAGAATGAAAAAAAAAATCTTTTAAGTTATAAATTTATTCAAATTTTATGATAAATATTTTTTAGTCTCTTGTTAATTTTCCTTAAAGTTTTTTTGGGGGAATTTAAAACCAATTATAAAATTTTAATAATTAGGGGAGAGGGTCGACGAAAATCTTACGTCATACTTTAGGAGGGGATCTAGGAAATGATTACTAAATCTTAAACCGGGGGGAGCGGGTGTGAAAACATTTTTTGCTTACGTAATTCTTTCTTATGGTCGAATTGAGTAGAAGCAATTTTTTAATGTATCAATGATTACACTTACAGTAAAATATAATTCTTCAAATCGCTGCTTTTGAATAAGTAGCTTATAATTTCCGTTTTCCACAAATTCTTCGAGACTAGTGAAAGGAAGGTGTAAATTTTTTATGGCAAGATAAGCAGTTAATTCGGCACAGTAAGCCGGAACAATGAATATCGCCAGTATACGAAATACGAGGAAACATATTCGAAAAGATAGACTCTCCTCATATTCGTCACCTGAAAATGGGAAACTGTACAGTATTTAGCGGCTAGTTTGCGTATTTGCCACTTTCGTATCATTGTTAGCATGTTTAATTATGAAAAATTATGTATCAAAAGATAGGGATTATGCAAGTATTACGTGAGCACTTAAGGGGGGGGGGATTTTCGAAATGCTTATGCTCATGTTTTTCCATATGAAATGGCCTGCTTTTGCTTAGTATGAGGGGAGAAGGGTCTGAAAAGGCCAAAATAATGCTTACATAATACTTATATGTGACCCCATAATAATATCATATATGGTACTCCCCTGTCTTACCTTGATTGCATAACGCAATTAAAGGTAAAAGGAAATAACCCGCAGCTGTAAAAATTGTTAAACGATGCTGAGGCTCCAGTGATTTGGCTTTAAATTCTGGGCAGTCTTTAGGTAATCGAACATTTTCCCCCTTGTTTTTATTTACTATTAAATGCATTTGGCGATCAAAAATTAGTGACCTGACGAATTGCATGAAGATGCAGAACAAGCCTCCGCCGATTACCGCGTATAGCGTAACGAACCATAGGTTTGAATTGAAAGGCCTGACGTAGTAATCAGAAGTGTTTTCCGATTCAGGATATTTAATCACTAAAGTGAATCTAAACATAAGGATTAAATCGTTATGCTGTATATTAGCTGTAGAAGAAAACTATTATTTACCTGCATTTTGGCCAATATTTTACATATTTGATTAATGGATAATTGTATTGGCCGTCGGGCACATTTACCGGGTCAACTAAAGCTTGAAGATTTGCTCCCCCGTACAGATTCAGATCAGTTGTTTCTACATAGCTGAGGAATTTCAAGGAAATGATTTAAATGATGAAATAAAAGTTTTGTTAGAAATACTCACCGAAAATTAATCGATTTTATAATATCTCTAAAAAATTGCTGCATGGAGCAACCGTCCAGTGATGTGCCCTTCGCAATCATTTCTAATTCTCGAGCCTAAAGTTAATCAGAAATTATAAAAACTAAAAAAATAAGGGAGCCCTAACCCATGCTTTTCTCTGAAAAATTAAGAAAACTGAAAGCTCTTCCAGATTCACATTCTGTTCTGATGTGGCTAGTTTTGGTCCGCCTGAGGAATTAATCCTCATACTCTCTGATTTTCGAGAGCGTTCCCCTATCCGCCACCTGGGGAGGCGCCCGATGGGGGACTAGCCAAAAACCCCACACGGGTTGGTGGGACAACCCTGTCCCCAGCCACCGAAAAAGATGCCATCCTCCCAACGGCACAAAGTCACCCACCTCGTACGGGTCGACATAAAAATGACGTCCTTTTCATATCGATCCGCACGAGATGGGTGCCGTATGACGTAAGGAGGATTTTATCCCTCTAGATGGCTGACTTAAAACTAATTTAAAACTATCCTAAAAACTAACTTAACTTAAATCTAGACTTAAAACTACTTAAAATACTTAACTTATTTATACTAGTTACTAAGCTTAGCTTAAACTTAAATTAAGGTTGTACAAATGTACAATGTACGGCATTGGACATTCATACAATTTACAATATTAGATATTAGAGACAGATTGTCTGTACTTTTCGACAATCTTTTGCGCGAAAAATGAACTCGATTCTGTTTTTTTTTTTTTAATGTCGTTTAACCGCTTTAAAAAAATGTGCTAATCGACAGCTTTTAAAAATTATAGGCTGTCTTTTAAAATCCCGTTTATTTTTTATTATTATTATTTTTTTTTTATTAATAAAAAGATGTGAGGAGAAATAGAAATAAGAAACAGATGAAAAGGTAAAAACTCCATAACCCAATACCGAGTATAAAACACCTATGCCCATGCCCATGACCATACCCATTACCATACCATGCCTGTACCAAACTCAAACCTCCTTGATGAAGCTTTTGGACTGCGTTGGCGGCTGCGACGACTCCTCTGGCTGCGACGATTCCTTGGCTGCTCCTGTAAAAACAAAAACAAAAAAAAAAGACAATTAAAAAAGGGGGGCTTGGAGACCCTCACAATGGAGTTTATCTCCCGCGGTATGATTGTAATAAAAAAATTAATTATTTTAAACTGTAATGTTATTATTATTATTACTATTTTTTTTAAAATTAATATTTTGAGATTATAAAAAAAAAAAAAAAAAAAAATGCAAAAATGCAAAAAAATTTCGGATTTCCAGGCGTAAAAGGTTAAGACCTTCCGCATTGGACCGGCCGTCAGGGGAACCATGCCATTAGAGCGAGCCGGGAGCCTATCGGCTTTAACTGTGCATATATGTACAGCTAAGGCTTGCGGTGCGCCAATAACCTCGGACACCCAGTCATCCGAAATGAAACCCTGGAGACTCTCACTATGGAGCTTATCTCCCGCGTAATCCATGATCGAATCGAATAGAATACACAGCCTAATAAAACTCTGCAGCTCCAAGAGAGGGGCTGACTCCTAACTTAACGTTTCGGGGGAACTTAACACTAAACACTTAAAACTAATACCACAAGGCCAGTCGCTGGGTCGATACCTAGGCCTTCTACGATGGGAGACTAAACCTCCTGGTTTATCTCCAAGCCGGGCCGAAAATAATTATTTAAAAAAAAAATAAAATAAAGCCCGCACTAAAAATATTTATAAATAAAAAAAAAAAAAAAAATTACGATGCGACTGCTCCGAGAGTCAAAACCCGAATGACGCTAGGAACCTGAATCAAGATGGCGCTTGGATACGTCATGCGCAGACAGGCACGAGCAAAAGTACAGACAATCTTGTCTCTAATATCTAATATTGTAAATTGTATGAATGTACAATGCCTTACATTGTACATTTGTACAACCTTAATTTAAGATTAAGCTAAGCTTAGTAACTAGTATAAATAAGTTAAGTATTTTAAGTAGTCTTAAGTCTAGATTTAAGTTAAGTTAGTTTTTAGGGTAGTTTTAAATTAGTTTTAAGTCAGCCATCTAGAGGGATAAAATCCTCCTTTCGTCATACGGCACCCATCTCGTGCGGATCGATATGAAAAGGACGTCATTTTTATGTCGACCCGTACGAGGTGGGTGACTTTGTGCCGTTGGGAGGATGGCATCTTTTTCGGTGGCTGGGGACAGGGTTGTCCCACCAACCCGTGTGGGGTTTTTGGCTAGTCCCCCATCGGGCGCCTCCCCAGGTGGCGGATAGGGGAACGCTCTCGAAAATCAGAGAGTATGAGGATTAATTCCTCAGGCGGACCAAAACTAGCCACATCAGAACAGAATGTGAATCTGGAAGAGCTTTCAGTTTTCTTAATTTTTCAGAGAAAAGCATGAGTTAGGGGCCCTAACCAAGGCTGTTAATCAAATCATAATCATAATCATAATCATAAATAATAGCGATTAATCGAATATTTCTGACTCCAAAAAAACAAAAACTGAAACCAATCAAAAAAGAAGAGAAATCATTGAATATCCGTAACTGAAATTAGAGGTTAAGAAACGGAATTGAAATCAAAATCATAACCGAAATTGAATTCGAAGTAAAAAAATCGAAAATCAAAATTGAAATAAGAATTTGCTAAAAACCGTAATTAAAAATAATTTTTTAAAATACTTTTAATAAAAATCATAATCAAAAACAACTGTAAAAAAAATAATAAGAAGAAGAAAACAATTTAAAAATTCTAGGAGTGCGAGGTCTCAAATTTGATCTCAAGTAAAATTGATCTTTGTACTGGGCTTTTAGTTGAGTCAAGTTTTATTTCATTGGCAATTTCTATTTTCATATATTTTTACGCCTTTTTTTGAAGTTTTATTTCGGGCCGACAAGTCATTTACTGCCAGTTGTGAATTTTTTATTTTCCTAAATTTTTTATTCTGAATTAAAAAGAATTAAACAATTTGAATTTTTTTCCCATTTTTTTCCCTATCGTGTGCTTCTTCTGGTACTGGCTGTAAAAAAGGGATAATTTTCTCAAAATTTAAAACAAAGAATGGAAAAGAAAACAAAAAATTATAACTAAAAATCGTAATCATAATCGTAATTGAAATTAACAAAAGAGTCAGTGGAAATGGTAACTGAAACTAAAATTAAATTTTTAATGCAACCGAAAAACTGAAATCAAGATCGAAAATTTACAAACTGAAAAGCCAATAAACGTAACTGAAATCAAAATCGAATCAATAAACGTAACGAAAATCTGATATGAAAAACCGAAATTAATCGTATATTGAGCAAAGTTAATAATTAAAATCAAAATCGTAATCAGCTGTCAAGATTTTGAGTTCAGTAACCATAATCAAAATTAAAATTCTTATTTAAAAAAAATCATAACTGAAATTAATCAAAATTCAAGCGAATTTCGATTAGCAGCCCTGTAAGGGAATAACATTCTTTCTACTTACTTTTGTGCAGACGGACGAAAATGCCAAAAATCTAGTCTGATTCATATCAACTCTACTTAGATGTTTCGATGTTTGTGACAAACTAGGCCCGTTTATATAATTCCATGTACCGTAATCCTCGTATATTCTGTTGCTATCTAAGGTGTATGTTTTGGTTATTTTATAATCATAAGTGTCAAGTGAGCTGACCAAAAAAAATTGGCAATCGTATGGTATATAAAAATCAGGATAATAAACTGGCGATGATGGAGTTCTGTCAAGGAACATTAACCAAGTGAAAACACTGAGGAAATACGATTGTGACTTCTGAAATTTAGTTTTAGTACTTACTATTAAATGTACTAAAAATTTTATAGTAACAAATAATTAATTCTCAAAGTTAGAGCATTTAATTTTAAGGGGACCGTCCATATATTACGTAAGCATAATTTTGGCCATTTTATACCTCCCCCCCCCCCTTTGTAAGATAAAGTAAGTTTTTAAATAACTCCTTCCCCTTTAGGGGTCGTCCATAAACCACGTTAGCACGTTAGGGGGGAGAGGGTATTCAAAATGCTAACTTTTGCTAACAAGGGAGGGGGTTTACATATCTAACATTAGCATTTGTTTCATGTAATAAACTTGCAAAAATGAAAGTAATTTAAATTTTTAAAATTGTAACCTAACTCACTTTTTAAAAAAAATTTCAATTTCGCCCGCGCATTTGCTCTAAGTTAAAAAAAAAAAAAAAAAACTTTACAAAATTTAAGTTTCGAAGAATTTTAAATTTTTTTAATGTTTAATATTAATTTTTTTTTTAATTTTTAAGGGGGGGAAGCCAAAATCTATCGTAATTTTAGAAGGGGGGTCCTGAAATGCTAACCTCTGCTAACAAGGGGGGAGGGGATCGAAAATGACCAAAATAACGCCAGTGTAATTTATGGACGACCCCTTATTACGAAAGATATCAGTCCCTTACCCCCCTCGAAATTTACTATTTTGCGGTTCAGTCCCCTCCCTCCCCCGTTTAAGCAACAATGAGATTTTCCCAGACCCCCCTCTCTTGTGCAATATATGGCAGACCCCAAGGCAAATTTTGTTATTAAAAATGGATCGATCAGTCATATTTGTACTTACTTCATTTAAAGCGCTCACAAAACTTTTGAAAAATCCCAAATTTTGCACTTTGTAAACGATTAGTGTTTTCGAGCTTCCATACTTTGGTTTATAGTCCGTAATGTAATTAAAAAGCTCGTTTTCCGTTTTAAAACCTACATACTTTTGCAAAAAATTGAACATCTTAAAATTTGTTACACTCTCAAAAATTAAATCAGCATTTTTTACGATAATTATATGACTTATCTTATTTCTCAAATGATTGACTAAAGCTATCAGGATGTCGGATTCTTCAGGGGTTAACGGGGGCGTATCACTTAGTAAAGCATTGTGGACAATGAAACTAAAAAAAAAAGAAGAAAAAAATTTCATCATTTTAAAACTATACTTTTAATACTCAATCTCTCAATCTCATCCTAACTAGGAAAGAGGAAAACAGTTTGTGTAAATATTGTTTTAAACCAAAATGAAAAGCACTATAGATTGATACTCATGATTAAAGATAGTAGCTCTTATGCGGGAAATGTAGTAACACGCTATGTATAATGGAGTGTGATGTTATCATTTTAGGTCAAACCATTTGGTTTTCTTAAACTTTGCCTTGTGGGCGGGAATTCGCCACCGGCAAAACTATTCCCTCTAGGTAAAAGCTCAGTGCAAAACATTGAATAATGCTTTGAAGAAAGAAATGTAGTAGCCCTAAATGGAATCCATAAAGTAGTAATATTTAATGCGGGGTTTTTAGGTAAAAAAAAAAAAAAAACACTCACGAACCGAGGTTACACATATTGACTTGTAGTAGAACATCTCTAACTTGTAAGTAGGCTGGCCTTAATCATAAACAGGGTTGAGTGACGGTACCAATATTAAGGGGCCATCCAAGTATTAAATTAGCATCTTAGGGGGAAGGGGGTCAGCGTTAACCATTTTTGTAAGAGCGAAGCATTTTTGTCATCGCCTTAGTATTACAAGGTTCTATCATGTTCATCGTATAGTAAGGTAAACATATGAAATGTAAAAACGATAATACCCTGTAATACTAAGGCGACGATTAGACATAAGGCATAAGACATAAGACATAAGACATAAAGACATAAAGACATTAGGATATAAGCGAAATTTCTTATTCCCTACCCTGGGGACAGGGGATTGAATGGTTGAAATTTACCTTACTTTTTGCGATTTGGTTCTTCATGCGATTTTCACGTTTCTTATAATATAAAAACAAAAGGAATTTTTTTTTTAGATTTTTTCGATCACGTTTAGGGCACACCACCCTAAAAACCAATCATATAACGTCAGGTGCTTCAGGTGCACAACTTGAAGACAGATACGGCGTTAAATTTAAATTAAACGAGATTCGCACGCACATCAGATGCGTATGCTGAGTTCTTTTTACGGTTCCAGTTTAAAAAGAAAATCCCCTCCGTTGACATATGAATGAATTAAAAAGAAGTCAGTGAAGTGAAAGACCGCGAGAAAAAAAAAAGTTTGGTGTTTTCCTAAAATTGAATGGCTCATTAAAATATGGGCAGCATTTATAATCAACAGAGTAATTTATGCTTAGAAAAACTTAAAAAGGGTCTTTGGTAGAAGTAAAAAATAAAGTATCTTGCACAAGTATTATTAAAGCATTGTCAGTCAAGAGGCGTGCAAAAATATTCTTACTTAGGCTTTCGATGACGTCAGTCCTTCGCCGAGATATGTGCCGGGTACTGTACTAAACCGATGCTATTTTCTGTAATATGTCATAGACCGCATTTCATTAAAAACGCTGAAAAGCCATTGGACACCAATAAAATTATCATAACAAGAAATCATGGTCGATTTGGGGACTGGGGAGTCCGTCTTACTGTTGGCTTTATTGTAGTCCGCGAAAAGACAAGTCGCCCCTGCATTGAATATTAGCCATGTTAAATGAATCTTAGATAGCCTTTGTTATCTGTAACTGCAATATATTTATATCTATTATTCAGAAATGGAATTTTTTTTTGCAATCCAACTGAAAACATGCCCGGTACACGTAGCCCCGGCACGTGTCTTGGCGAAGGACTGACGTCATCGAAAGCCTAAGTCGCGATCTTAGAACCAAAGGGTGCTAAATCAACAACTTGTACAAATTTTACAGGAGAGAGGTTTAAAAATTTCTTTCGATAAAATCTAAGCCATGGCTGATTTTAAAAATTTGTTTTTAACTTGTAATCGGTTTGCTGACGGATCATACAAGTATTACGTAAGCACTGAAGAGGTGAGGGAGGGTCTCCGAAATGCTTACGCTAATGTTAAATCTCCATAAAACGAAGCCTATTTTTGCTTACTAAGAGGGAGAGGGGCCTCAAAAGGCCAAAATAATGCTTACGTAATACTTGTATGATCCCTTACTGTAATAGTCTCCTGAAAATTTTATAAAAATACAATAAATATTAAGCTTAATATTAAGCCTAATATTAAAAAAAAGGTCTGTAGAAAGAATTCTATAATTTACTTAATTTAATTTCTTTTAATTTAGAACCAAAAAGCGCTGCCCATAAAAAATTCATGGGAGTTCCTTGTGGCTCCAAACTCAGTTACTAATGTAGTAAGAGCCAATAAAAGGCTCTAAATGATAAAAAATTGATAAAAATTAAAGAAAACACCGGGAAAAACGTTGAATTTTCATAATGTTAGCGTCAGGGATCGATGGAGCACCTAAAGTAGAATCAAAATTTGCAAAAAAGTTAATTTCGCTAAAGGTAGTCGATTTAGCACCCTTTGATTCTGAATTAACGTCGCGTCGCGAAGTAAGGATATTTTTGCTTGCCTCTTATTTGACAATTTAGTTCGTCTCTTATTAATACTCGTGCAAGGTACTTTATTTTTTACTGCTACTAAATGCCCTTCCTAAGTAAAAAAAAAATGTTAAAAAAAAGGTTAGAATTGGACTAGTGCAGAAAAAAATCCAGATACGAAGGGTGAAATCGTTTCTAATAATAATAATAATAATAATAATAATACGATTTTGATCGGCTGGTCATTAATTTGCGCAACATTTCACCTGACTTTATGAATGGAATGAATGAAAATAAAAAGGACTTCAACAATGAAATGTCAGAAAGCCGTAAGAAAATGTAGTACCAAAAACTCTACAGAAATAAAAGTTGTTTTAAAAAAAGATTTCTTTAGCCGTTTAGGAACATGTAAAATTTAAAACAAAACTTATGCTAAAAATTAAAAATTTAAATTTAAGAAAACTTCAAACACTGAGGGCTTATATTAATGGTCAAGAGAAAATATACGACTTCAATGGGTGGTTTCGTTTAGATGGATGCGAGCGCTCGCGAGCTATGGTTATTGATTCTAACCAAAATCTCTCTTTTTTGCAACGGCCAAACTTCTACAAGGAAGTTGCGGTATATTACGAAATCGTGTATAGACGGGAGAACAGGCCGGATCTGGATTCTCCCATCAAAAATTGATTGTATGTGTGATAGAGAGTGTTAGTTTTGTGATTAAAAATGAATAACTTATTTCGAAGTGCATCAAATGGTTCTACAGTCATTTATCAAAGGTAAGGTCTTCATTACAGAAACCGGTGGTTAAAAAAAAAAGAATAAATAAAAAATTTAGTTTTTATTCTCTGCTTCACGGCTTTTTTGTCACAGAAATCGTGCTTACGTTGTGCGCTGAATTGAATACCCTTTAATACCGGAAAAATAATTTCAGAGCTAATACATCTTCAAATGATCCTGATGTCTCCGTTAGTCCAAATGCTGGGGGAGCGTTCCCGCAGATTACAAAAATTCGAGACGCATTATTTACACCGGAAAACGATCAAAAAGGTTTGATTTTAATTAGAATGAGTCAAATCTTGAAGCCGAGAAATCGTTTTTGTTCAACAATATTAATTTTTTTTTTAAGATATCGTCAAACTTTTTGAAGGAATCGACCAGGGTTCAGTAAATTCTCGCCAATTCGAAAATAAGAACAGTCTGCTACATGAAATAGCAAATGCAGGAAAATCTCAAGTGTTAAGTGCATTTTTAAAATATCGACCAGAAATAAATATTCGAAACGAAGAGGGAGACACGCCAATCATAAGCACTTTAAAAGCATGTTTAAAGTGTGAGCCTAAAAATGAGAAAAACAATAGTTCGTCGGGGAAGTCGGAAAATGAGCAGAATCGTAATTTTGAAGAGAAAACTGAATGTGAACATGTCCTTTGTTTGGAAAAATTGCTCGCAGTTCCAGGAGCGGATGTTAACGCTACAAATGGATTACACCTCTCCGCTTTCAGCTATGCTACCATGTTCGATGATGAGGTAACAAAAAAAAAAAATTCCTGCAATGGTGATTAAATTTCCTCGTATTAACAATTTTCATTTTTTGGTCCAATTATTTTTTTTAGAAAAGAAAAAAGTATTTAAGGATGTTACTTCGGCAAGAAGAAAATGAAGAAGTGATCTCCTCTGTCGATCGATTATATGAAGCTTTAAAAAAGAAATCTGATAGAAAGTAAGTTTTGATGGAAAGAGGGGGTCCTCCATTAATGTACTTAATGGATGACTTCACCTGGTGAAAGATGTATAAATCATAATCAAGTAAACATTGTAACTTTCAGGTTTATAGAAGAACTAAAAAATCTCCTGGACAATGTGCCGGAGCAAAGTTTACCAACGGAGTTAAAAGTAAACCAACTTATGTTTGGCAATATGACATTGCTTCAAGCGACTTGTAAAAAAGGAATGACGAGATCTGCTAGAATGCTGATTTCCACGCCTGGCATCGATATAAACTTTGCTCCCTTATATTCTCACACTCCGATTCAATTAGCTTGTATATATGGGAGGGTATCTATTTTAGACAACCTAATATATAGAGGAGCTCATCTGCTTGAGGGCAACCCAGTCAAAACTAAACACGCCAGGAATTTAATTCACTTAACAATGAAGTATATTAAAAACTCGAAAGATGCTGAGAATTGTTTAAAATCGCTGCTACAAGCGAATTGGGGATCGAGGAATGTAAATTTTCTTATTAATGAGATGGATGTACACGGAAGAACGCCGTTATATTACGCTGTTCTGAATGACGATGTTGACTGTACATTGAAACTGCTTGAATCCGGGGCAAGGCTAGATCAGGAAGACAAAAATAAGGACACCCCATTAATGAACATTTCATATTCTGTTCTGGAAATGTATTTAAATGGTCTTATATCAGTTGGCCGGTATCCAAAAACCTTAGACGAGCCTAAAAAAGAGTCCACAGTCATTATTAATTTTGGAGGACTTTTTAAAATTTACGGTGAAACTCGACGACATAGGAACGAATGCAACGTACATTTTCAAAAACTTTCAAATTTGTTTAAAAGGGCTGGAAGTAATCGAGTGGAAGAAGAAGGAGAAAACATGACGTTAAAAACAGATTTTCTTCATCAAATACAGAACAACAATCAATTAAAAAAATTATTAGAACATCCAGTGTTCAGTATAGCCATTCATTTCAAATGGATGCAGATGAAGAAATTGTTTTACTTCAACACTGTAACATATATTTTGCACCTTATTATTTTTTCTCAGTACTTACTTACAAGCGACGATAACCCCAAAACGATATCATTAATCGCCGGCTATAATTTTGCTGATCCAGAAAATAATTCGATCCCCTTAGTCGTTTTGGTGAATTTGTTCCTCATTTTCTTTTTTGTTCTAGAATCGGTAAAACTTTTACATCGGGGTTTTTTTAATTATCTCTGTTTTTCGAACGTTTTAAGACTGATCAACATTTTTTTGGCAATATCTTGCATGTACACATATTATGACCCAAAGTTTTTCTCCGATCTAAAATCAGTCTCAATCCTTCTGACCTGGCTCGATTTAGGTTTCACGGTGGGGAAACACCATACCATAGCCCTTTACGTCAATATCTTTAAAAAAACTCTTTTGCGATTGTTATCCTTCTTAGTTCTGTATTTATTTATTTTAATCGGATATGCTCTCTCTTTTCATTTACTTTTTCGGTCTCATTCCTCCAAAGAGGACCAGAAAGCGGAAACTGGGTATGAAAGTGTAACAGAGCCTTCCAGTAATAATTCTAAAAATCCGTTCTCAACAGTTTTTGATTCTTCTTTCAAAACGATATCGATGCTGAGCGGTTTACTCAGTGCTGAAGACATTCCATTTGACGATCACAGGTACACGAGCCATATAATTTTTATTTCTTTCATAATTTTAGCCACTTTGGCTTTAGTGAGCATTTTAACGGAAATCATGTCCAATATAAAATTGTTTTCACTGAAACCGTTTCTGTACCATTTGTCTGTGCAAGTGGATATTATTAAACATTACGAAGACAATTACCCTTATACTCTTTACACTGTGAATAAAATATTCAACAGATCTATGTATCATTCATTATGGTCCAAGATATCAAATAAAAATTCTCATACGAAACGGGACACTAACAGAGAAAACAAAGCTGAAAATTGTTATAACTTGGAAATGGCTTTAAAAGGAAACAAAATAGAATTTAAGAATTTTTTATTGTTCGAGGTATATCCTGACGAAAGATTAAGAATTAAAAATATTGATGACAATTCCAGACAAAGCTATGTATTACATGACAAAATCGTTGATAGGGTTAAATCGATTACAAAAAATAAAATAAGTCGCCGTCCTGAAGAGGGAATTAGTTCTGAAGAAGCAAACGAATACTTCTTTTTAAATGATGATGATGATAATAATGACAATGACAGTGAGGCGATTCAGAATCGAATTGACAAAATAATGTCAAAACAAATAGATAAGTCCGAAACAGAAGGTGTAACTTTTGAGGTTGATTCCGATTGAGAACTTAAAAAAAAGAAATAGGATAATAATTATAGCAGTCATACAAAAATTAAGGCCGGATAACACGCGGCTAGTGTATTAGCTCGTCTCCTATATTTAACAAGCTACTCGCTCGTACTACTTAGCGAGTAGCTTGTAGTTAAGTTAAATATAGGAGACGAGCTAGTACACTAGCCGCGTGTAATCCGGTCTTTACGTCCTTCTTTTCTTTGGGCATAATATTAGAATGACCCCGTTATTAAAAATTGGTGTTTACATATCCAAAATAGCCTTTAATATGTGCATCTCAGAAAGAAACAAAAGAATTTGAAAGGTCGGTAATTTACGTTTCCACGGTTTTTTGTCAAGAAAAAATTGTTCGTAATTTCTCAACATTGTAATGTAAACACATTTCTGTACTAGGCAGGTCAACTGAGCTATGTCCATCACAATCGTTCGTGGAGATATAGTCTTTTGAACCGCTGCCTGAACCGGTTTTGAGCTGCAATAGTTCAAAAGAGTATATCTCCATGCACGATTGTGACGGACATAGCTTAGTTGACCTGCCTAGATTTAATGTCATTGCAATGCGTTAAAGCGCAGCACTTACTTTTTTTGCGGCTAAAAAAAACTCAGGCCAATCAGACCAATCTTCTCATCAATTCAATCAACTCAGGCCAATCAGCCAATTTCGTCCTCATGAAAATATTTTTAAGCTTTCATAAGCTAGACAAATATTTTTAAGCACTTCTGAAGCAGCGTAAAATATTAGGGTAATCTTCTGTTAAGTTTAATAAAAAAATGAAAAGAAAAAACGGATTCAATTTTTAAATAATATATTGTAAAATGATCAATACCTCAGTCTATTTGTGTTGTGAAAATACTTTTTTTTGGCATTTACAAATATGTTAGTATAATCTGGATGATTTCTGAAATTTTCATTTGAGATACAGAATATTTTTTTATTTTTTCAAATAACCGTACTAAACTGTCTATTGGCTGATTCTTCCTCCATTTCCAAAATAAAATATAAAAAGATTAGGTATTTACTGTATATTAAGCTTATAATTAAAAAATAATTTGTTTGAAAAAACTTACACACACTAGAAAACCAGTTTTTCTTTAAAAAAAAAAAAAAAAAAAATTTACAATTCTAAAATTTTCCTAATTCCAATAAAGATTGCACTTTTCTTAAACAAAATAAAAATAAAATTTTAGAAACCAAAAAAAAAAAAAGGAAAAAACAAAATTATGAAGGACTTTTAAATTGAAATAAGAGATATGGCTAAATAATAAAGTACGGCTTTTTTTACAATATTTCTCAAAATATTTTCAAAGTCCCCAAAAATAAAATGCTTTTAAAAGATTTCAAAAATTTTGAAATTTTCATTACTTTTTTTCCCCTACTAATAAAAAAAGAATCATATCAATGAGACATTTTTTTATCAACCAGCAACAACCCCAACTAATTATTTAACTTTTAATAAAATTTCGCAAAATGAATTAATGAACATTTTTTTTTTACAATTTTTACACAATTTTTCGCTACTACTTGAGGAGATGAATGCATGAAGAAAGCTGGATTTTATCAACAATTTGCTTTTTAATTATAGATATATATAAAAGCTATCTAAAATCTTTCTCTCAATATACATTTCGTCAAAATCCGAATTATACATTAAATACAATAGTAATAAATTACGAGCAAGAAATATATACAGTTAAATCAGCAATAACTGACGAATCAAAAAATAACAAATTATTTTTTTGATCTAAATAAATTAAATCCGATTTAAAAAAAAAAAAAAAATCAAAAAAAAGCAAAAACGATAATATCCAGCTTAAATCTTAATAAAATCAATAATTAGATTGACTGTTCAACAAGAGACATCACGTGATTGGTAAAATAAAATGTAACCGGTTTCGGATGATTTTTGAATGTCAGATGTTAAACCGTAGAAATCCTCTATTGCAGATGCATCGATTTTCTTTGAAAAAAAAAAAAAAAAAAAAGTAATTAGTTTTGAAAAATTAGGGACATTTAATTTCGATCGACAACTTTTAAATCGACAATCCCCGATCGACAAAATTTCGGTCGAAAAAAACAGTCGAAATAATAAAAAAATATTTTTTTTCAGTCGAAATAAAAAAAAATAAAAATAATCAATCGACTGGTTTTTAAAAAATAAACTCGATCGACAGTCGATTGGCGCGTAAATTTCAATCGAAAAGGAAAAAGGTTGTCCTTTGTGGGCTAGTAACTGTGTATTCTGCAGGCAGCGTTTTAAGAACAGGTATAATAGACACGTATACTGTGTATGTACCTAAGGTAAACATAGATGAATTAGTTTTTCTTATTTAAACACAATTTTGTAAAAAGGGAAAAAAAAAATTAAAAAAAGTCTTTTGTCTGATTTAAATAGTTAAGTAGAAATGACCGCAAACGGGATGATACACATTTGACATAGTTGATTTTTTTTGTTGAATTGCATATGAAACCAAACTAAAAAATGATGGAAAAATCTTAATTGGAGAAAATTAAGCATTCACAAGTTAAAATATTCTAAAATTAGCCAATCCCACAAACTAAGTCCTCATAACCACGAATTTTCTGAAAAACCACGATTAAAAAATATAACCTGCCGACTTTGTTCAGTTAACTTATGGAAGATTTTTTTTTTTTTCAACGGTTACCGGTATCTGCTGAACCAGCGTTGGTGGTAATGGCTCAAAGTATTTTTTTAAAAAAACTGTACATGAAAATGGCAAATAAAAATTTTAAAAATTTCATTTTAAGAAAATTGAAATAGATTTTTAAAAAATCAAAATAAGGTGTTAGACCCAAACTTGATCTTTATCATTGACTGCTTGCCATATCATTGATATAAAAAAGAATATAGGGTACAAATCTTGTGTTTTTTGCCCTTCACTTTTCAAAAGTACGAAAAAAAAACCAGTAGAGACATTATAGTGTACCTACAAAGATTGACGATTAAGCAAAACTGATTTTAACTAAGCATAAACATTTTTTAAATGTAAAGGCTTAAGCTTATTCTAAAAATTATCTCGTGAAATAATAAGAAACAAGGAGAACGATAATGGGGGTGCATACGCACCCCGTTATACTTTCTCGCGGCTTTATTGGTGGATAAAAGAAATTGAAATAAAGTAAAAATGTAAAAAAAAATCAGGTTTAGTTTTTGAAAGGGTACTAATTAAACGAATTTTAGTACAAGAAAAATAGAAATGTACGTGGTTTGGATTCGCGGGATTCGTTTGATTGATTTTTTGCGATCGGTCAATCACAAAAGTATAGCTATTCTGACATTTCGAATCTGAATTTTGGAAAATTGATTTTGGATTCGGAATGCTCGACCCAAAAATATTTTCAAAAATATGGTTAGTTTTTTGATAAGTGATCCACAAAAGCCGTTATTCGGACATACAAAATCCGAATTTCGAAAAATTAGTTCCCGAATCGGAATCCTTGAGTCTGAAAATAGTTTCAAAATACGTGTCATTTTACGATCGGTCATCCACGAAAACCGCTTCACAGACATACGGAAGCTTAAATTCGGAAAATAAACTCCGTATTCGAAATCCTCGACCCCGAAAATATTCTCAAAAATACAGTTAGTTTTCAAAAATACAGCAACTTTGAACTCTATACGAGGCACATTTTGAAATGATACATGGGTCCAACATGTTGGTTCAATATGTTCGTCCAATGTCTCACTTTTTCATCTCTATCTCCGCACATCATAGTAAATTTGCACCCGTAGGCGTAAAGTTTTATTGGGATAAATCTTATTATTAAGATAATCAGAAAATGTTTAATATAAATGCATCTTAAGTTTTTTGAAAACTTTTCAATGTCTACCGAATAATCTTTAAAATTAGAAAAGCTTGCTTTGTTAATCTATAAGAATTAGATCTTGGCTGAAAAACAGAGCTGCTGCCACTTGTGTTTTTATAAAAACTTTCAATGAAAAACGGCCCCAGTAAAACCTACAACCCTCCAATTTGGACGATGGTAATCGATTTTACTGTTCCTGAGCTAACTTAGAAAATGGAGTTCACCTTATTTCAAAAAATTTGATTTCAACATCCGTGGGATGCTAAAAAAAATTTATTTATTAAATGGCACCAATATCAAAAATGACTAAAAGCTTTTTTCCTTAACATTGCATTGTGGCAAAACCTTTCACTGGAACTTTGACTTTAAACGAAACATAAATCGGACTTGACATACAAGTTTTTCGGGTTTTCAAAAGATTGGTCGGTAAAATTCGAGTATTCAAAAACAAAATGGAACTTTCAGCTAAAAATAGTTTCCACCAAAGAAGTTTGAGCTTTTTCAAATCTCCCTCTTAACTCATAGCAATATACGAGACTCCAAGCACAAATGAAGTCCCTAACTAATATTTTTGGATTTTTTGTAATTGTCAAAAGCAAAGTATTTTTGATTAAAAAAACTTGAACAATATTCTACGATAGTTTGAAAATTGTTGAGCTTTCAATTTTAAATTCTTTTTTTTTTTTTTTCAAATGTCTTAATCTTTGGATTTAGGAGTAATATATTTTAGGATTACTGTAATAAAACTTTTAGAAAAATTATAAATTTAACATTTTGAAAAATGGAAGAGTTTGGTTGCGAAATTTCATAGGTAAAAAAAGCAGACTGCCCTCGGTCTCCCATTTCTTAAATGATTTAATCGCCGAATCAAAACGGAGCTGGACATTTTCACCTGATATGTTCGAAAAAGCGTCATTTCTTATGTAGAGCGTGTCCTACATATTAAGCAAAATGTTGGGTACAGACGTTTATACAAAAGTCGGTTCCCAATCATTTCTTTTCTGGAAAAATTTTTTAAATGCAAGAGGTTAGTTTTAGTCTTCAGACTTCCTCTTTCTAAACTTTTTTCCTCTATTAGGATTCTTACTCTCTCACAGCCTCGTAGCCAGGGGGGGGCATAGGGTGGCTCAGTCCCCCTATGGAAAAGCTTGAGCCCCCCTGTGAATTTGACTTGGCCCATGTATTTTCCCTATCTTCCATGTTATAAGGGGCCATTTAAAGCCCCCCTTTGAATGTCTCGTGCCCCCTTTTGTTTCTCAGGCTGGCTACGGGCCTGCTCTCTCATAATCATTCTCATTTATTTTGCATCCTATATCAGTTAATAAGATAATAATAATTAGGCCTAATATGCAATAAGATATAAACCAATATGACTTTTTTTTTCTTTCATTGGAATATTTTAAAATAGCACCCCTTTTGAGGTCATCGCCTTCGGGCCATTCAGATGTAACAAAAGACATTATTTTTTTTACTTTAAAATCATAAAATATTCTTTTGTAAAAAGGAGAAAACAACTTGTTCTATGTTTACCATATGATTATCCGCAATATTTATCATTACTACTGGTTCCTTAAAACGCTGCCTTCACAATACATTGTCACGAGCCCACAAAGGACAACCTTTTTCCTTTTCGATTGAAATTTACGCGCCAATCGACTGTCGATCGAGTTTATTTTTTAAAAACCAGTCGATTGATTATTTTTATTTTATTTTTATTTCGACTGAAAAAAAATATTTTTTTATTATTTCGACTGTTTTTTTCGACCGAAATTTTGTCGATCGGGGATTGTCGATTTAAAAGTTGTCGATCGAAATTAAATGAGTCGAAAAATTAAATTGCACAAAATATTTTACTTACATCTACCATGTCATCATCAAATAACAACCAAAAACCATGACTTTTTACTATGCTAATGTAATGTCCTCTGTTGGGGCCTGAACCACAGTGGATTACAACAGCGACTAGGTCATACAGTCTATCTGGATTTACTGCATCATCCGACTTGACAAAAAAAAATTTCAATTAAACATTTTGAATTGAACAATTAACATGAAATAAAAATGCTTACAGTGTTAAAAAGCCTCAATTCCAAGGGAAAAACCACTCGATGAGAAACTTTAATGTGCCTGTTGTACTGTTCCATATATTTAAATCTTTTTAAATGTAAAGCTAAGATCATTGGTAATTTCTTAACTCTCATCCTTTTTTGTGCTTCTTGGTAGGAACTGCAATTGTCACATTTAAATTTATTATCACTGCAAAGTGTTTCAGTATTACTAAAACATTTTAGACAGTGTGTGATTGAAGTGTTTTGATCTATGTCTACTTGGAGATCAAAGAAATCCTCATCTTTGCTGCTTACCTAAAAAAAAAAAAAATTATTACAATGATGAAATCAATATCCTTAACAAAAACATTCCTTTCTTTTTCACAGAATAGTGACTATGTTCTTATGCAAAGGTTATATTTCTTTCTAGCTGATACTTACTGTTTCACAGTTCAGACAGCGAGTCTCACTAGTCAGGATTCCTTGAAAAATTTCATGAACCCAAGTAGGTTCTGATGGTATGCTTGAATCCCCTGATGCATTGTTAACATTTGATCCTTTACTATTGGATTTACTAGAACTACTTTGATGCCTCTCAGCTAGAATAATCTCATTGATGTGATTCACCAAGAAATTTAAAAATTCATGAGCATCTTGCTGCATATAATTATCGAATTCCTCTGTAATAGAAACATAAAATGAATAATCATTTTTTTCCATTTCAAGTGCAATCCAAATATACTCACCTTTTTCTTTTCTGAGCCTAGCTATGAACTTTTTGGGTGCTATTGAACCAACTTTCTTTTTTTGAGTTGCAATGGAGTAAAACAGATCAGCCAAACATGTTAGCAGTGTCTCTTTTGTTCTTTTATTTTTTGCCTTGTATTCTAAGACTTTATCTCGAAATGGTTTGCAAAAATACAAAGCCTGCAGTACTGAATTACTATAGCAAGTATTACCAAACTGTGATAAGAGAAATGAAAATTTAAAAAAAAAACAAAAATTAAATCATAGCCTGAACCTTGCAAAAACATTTTTAAAAACAGGTGTCATTTACAACTTACATTAACTAATCCAAAATAATGTTCGTTCGGTGGGAATTGATCTTGACCGATGTCCCTCTCCAGCTGTGAGATGTTAGTGCCCTGTAAGATAAGGAAAATAAAAGTTGAAAAAGAAAAAAAAAAAAGATTTAACAATGTTTCGGGACTTCAACTTTGAAATCAAATATTGACAAAATAATAACATGAAGTCACTCGTTTGAATTTTGAATCGTGCAGTAATAAAAACAGCACGATTACATGCAGCGATTTAATTGAAATTAACGTAATTGTCTTAAATATTTACCATATTAAAATGTAAACACTCATTTCAAATAATTCTCAGCCATTTTGATCACCTTACTACGTAAGTCAAGTTGGCACCACTGTCACGTGGAAGCAACTTAATGACACGACGTTTTGGTTTTTGTATGTTTTTTTTTTTTTTTGACTCGTGTTCGTGCAATCCAATTCCAGAGTTATAATTTATTACTTATTACATATTATTTATTAGTTATTAATTTACTTATACTGTGCAAAAATTGCGTTTTCATTAAGCAGAACGGTGATAATACTACAGATGTCATAGTGAACATTTAAAATAGACAGTTGTTTGACGGAGGTAAAGCTAAAATGAAATAATGATGTTCCTAGTATGTAGTTTAAGAAAGGAAATATTGCATGAGTCCGAAGTCATCGCGGACTAATGCATGAGTCCGATTTTGGGTTACATAAGACTAAGTTTTGCTCGAACTGTGCTATACTAAAACAAAGAAATAGGGTCCTTTTAAAAAAATTACTCTGGAATCACTTGTTGAATATCTTTGTAATAAAAATTTAACCACAGAAGAAGCACCTTTAGTGCTATTGGTACCAACAGATGTTTATAAATTTTTCTCTTGACGGATAGCAATTTAGTGATATGTTTAATCTATTAGCTTATAGTCAGATTTTAAAATGTGATATGATATGGAATAATACATATATTTATCATCACACCTGTTGATAAATCATATGAATTGGCAAACAGTTACCACCATTAAGTACTAGCCTCTTGAAAAAAGAAATTCAGCATAATATTGATGAATAAAGGTTGATATTTTCAAGCTGAGAAAAATATTTCAGTAAAATTGATAAATTAGTATTTTTTGATATTTTCTAGTACATGTATTAGAATTTTCTGAAAATTGTATTTCAGATGATCAGGAGTGAAAAAGAAGCATAGTTGTCACTAAAATTTGTACAAATTACTAACAATTACATTTTTTATTGTTAATCACTGAAACTGTTAATTACTGGGAGCTTTGACTCTGCTGGACCAACTTTTTAAGATATCATCTACATAGAATTATGATGACTGATCAGATCGATCAGATCAGACTGATCAGATCGATCAGATCAGACTGATCAGATCAGACTGATCAGACTGATCAGAGTCACGTTCGTTTTTTGAAAACCACTCGTCTCGGTGAACCATAGTGTCTTGTTAACCCCAATGTCCAAGGATTTCGAAATAGCTTTATAGGTTCACCCTCTCTTCTAAAATTACCATAAAATTCCCAGTTTTCATCTCCACCTATACCATAATTTTCAAATGTGCCATTATCAAATAGCCATATCCCATAAGGTTTGCCATAGTAGTTTGCACTGAAAAGAAGTTTTGATGCTTATTAATAAAATAATCGAATTGCGGGACAAAAGCAGTAATCAACTTACTCGCGATATTCGTGCAACTGATCATCATTTATGTCCACATCAAACCTATCATCCAAATTTAAAATCATAACATTGTACTTGACTCCTCTGTTCTTCATTTCCATGCGAATGTTCATCATTTGTGATCTTAAGGCTGCTGCTCTCATGGGTCCATCACCGTTTCCTGTATATAATTTGGCCTTCTCTTCTACCAGATCTAATATTCCTCTCAGCTCATTGGCATTCATTCTGGGCATGCTTTTAACTGTCTAGGGGAAAAAAAAATCCTTATCAGATTACTTATTGAGAATAGGTATGTCTCCATTAGTGAATTAATTACATGATGTAATTAATTACAGAAAGCAATTAAACGGTTTGCAAAGGTGTTAATTTTTTTTTTCAAATCTTTGGTGCTCAAAATCCTTTTTCATAATGTAGATCTAACCAGCAAGATCGAAAACAACGATTTAGGACCTTCGAAAATCATTTAATTACATCCTGTAATTAATTACATCGTGTAATTAATTCACCAATGGAGACATACCAATTTGGTATGTTTTTTTTTTTTTTTTTTGCACATAGTCACAAGAACATCATCTGTCTAAATCAATTAATTAATTTGCCGGACAACAACAACAAAAAAAAAAAAATAAGATTAATTACCTACCTTTAAAATATAAACAGCAGATTTATTTATTCTGCGAATGAAGACTTATGTGAATCACCATGACTTAAAGTGATCAGCTGACTTTTAATAAACAACGGCCAATATGACGTCATAATAAAATTAAATTAAAATTTGAAAAAAAAATATCGTTATATAAATATAATGCTACCTTCCAAATTCAAACTTAAATTTTTTTTTTCTGAGAGGTAAAAAGTCAAGCCTGATAAGGTTACAAAATTACGATCAAATCAAATAAAACCGCTTTTTATGATTTTTTTTTTTTTTTTTTTTTTTTTTTTTTAATATTTTATTTGGCTATCGGTCAGAAGACCCTTGGCCATGGACTCTGTGTCTCTCAATTTAGTGTTAAAATTTCATTGTGTTGGCTGCCATGTATGTGATCAGAGGTTTATAACTTTTTATGATTAGGAACAACCTTTTTCTTCCTTCCACGTTTTCGAAACAACTTAATGACACGACTTTTTTTTTTTTATTTACTTGCAGTCGGCTAAAAAATTTTTTAAGTTTATTTACAATGAGCGAAAACGTTGATACTATTAAGCAGAATGGTGATATTGGTAAAGACCATGAAGAGTATCAGTATTTAAATCACGTGAGGCAAATAATTAATACAGGGAATGAAATGAAAGATCGAACCGGTGTTGGAACCTTATCAATTTTTGGCGCGCAAATGAGATGGTCCCTCAGAGATGGTAAAAAAAGTCTTAAACTTATTTTTAAAAAAAGTAATAATAACTGATACTTTTTACTTTTAGGGGTGTTTCCTTTATTAACGACAAAAAGAGTATTTTGGAAAGGAGTGGTTGAAGAATTATTATGGTTCATTAAAGGTTCAACGAATGCCAAAGAATTGAAAGAAAAAGGTGTTGGAATTTGGGATGGAAACAGTTCAAGAGAATTTTTAGATTCCCTCGGGTTCACAGATAGAGAAGAAGGTGATTTAGGTCCGGTTTACGGCTTCCAGTGGCGTCATTTTGGCGCCAAGTACACAAATATGCATGATGATTATACAAACAAAGGAATCGATCAGCTGCAAAAAGTTATAGATACCATTAAAACCAACCCAACAGATCGAAGAATAATTATGTCAGCTTGGAATCCAGTAGATCTTCCATTAATGGCACTTCCTCCATGTCATTGCTTGGTTCAGTTTCATGTAAGCAAAGGAGAGCTTTCTGCTCAAATGTATCAACGATCTGCTGATATGGGATTAGGAGTTCCTTTTAATATTGCTAGTTATTCTTTGTTGACTTACATGATAGCTCATATTACTGGACTTAAAGTAAGTTCTGTTGTCATTTTCAAACATTTAAAAATTTTTAATTTCTTTCCTTTTTTCAGCCTGGAGAATTTATTCATACTATGGGAGACTCACATGTTTATAAAAATCATATTAAACCTTTATTGGTACAGTTAGAAAGGGAGCCAAGACCATTCCCAAAACTTAATATTAAACGACAAGTCAGTGATATTAATGATTTTCAATTTGATGATTTTGAATTGATTGGTTATAATCCTCATCCAAAGGTGCCAATGGATATGGCTGTTTAACAAGTGCCAAATCTCAGAATTATTGCCAATAAGAATCTCAATTTTTTATGAATCTTTTTTTTACTTGAAGAATCTCAATTTTGTATTGTATATTTTTTTTTCGCTAACACTAGCATATTGAAGAAATTGTGATTATTTAAAATTCAAAATTCTTCCAATTCATGTATGTCTTCCGGCAAGTCTTGGCATTAAATGTTGCACAATTTAATCACATTAGTTTTTTCAGAAAAAAATGTTGAAAATGTTTACTTTCTTACATTATTTTCTGAAGAATAACATTTAGTCTTTGACAACGAGTTTTACATGGAGAGTATTTTATTATTTATTATATTCGGTGCTAGGTTAATTTAATGTACTCAATAAATAGTTCATAAAATATTTTGCTGTCTTTCTGCAATTTTAACTTTTTTAACCATTCAGTAATCATTGGATCGTATTTTATTCATAGCTGCATGTACTAAAAACATGCTGCACAACTTGTGAATTTTCAATTTGTTCTCCATTAAAATCTTTTGTTGCACAAAATTCCCATTTAAAAAAAAAAAAGTTTAGTACCATCTACAGGCATTAATCAAATTTAAAGGTAAAATGAAAACTCACACATTTAAAATTAAAAATTTCAATCTTATATTATAATATAACAGGCTTATCGTTTTCCACCAACCCTAGGTGCAGCTTTCTGTTGTGGTTTCGGTGCTTTCCCTTTTGGTTTAGCTTGAGCTTTACCTTTAGATGGTGGTGGTGGTGGAGGTTTCTTTGCAGCCTTCTGTGCTTTTTTATGTTCCTTAGCAGCACTGTAAATAAAAATAAAGTCCATCAGTGGTCAGGTCATTATAAATGATAAGTCAGTTGACATACCGAATAGCTTGTTCTCTCTGTGCCTTCCTAACTTCAGGTTTCATGTTTCTTTTTGCTAAAATTTCAGTAAGAGAAGCACCTACAATAGCCCTTTGGAATTTTTGTGTCCTTCGAGTTCTTCTCTTTGACTGTTCTTCTTCTTGACCTTTTTTATGTTTCCTCCTGTAAAGAACAGTCCAGGTCACTTTCCTAGGATTACGGTGCATCTTATGTGACCTCTCACATTTCTGATTTAAAAAAGTAAATGTCTGAAACAATACAAAAAGAAAAAAGTTGACATTGGGTATTAATAAAAAAAAGTAAACATAACCTCAATCCGTCATTCCATTTTTTTAGTTATTTAATCTAAGAAACATAACAGATGAAAAATCGGGTATCGTAGATGAGGATATGTTAAAATAGCATGTTTAGTTAGAAGGGAATGTAGCCATAAGTAAGAGAATCCATATGTTTACATATTATGTCGAAAAAACTAACCTTTCCATCAGCTTTGACCATGGTCTTTCCATGGCCCGGGTAAATTTTGTACCCGCTGTAGGAGCACAATCCTATCCTGTAAATTAAAAAAAAACATTTTGGTTACAATTTTTCGTGATATAATTAAGGATTGCATAGATTAAATACGATTAAATACACTTACTTCATTTTTCTAAAAATTAAAGATGTCGACGGACGACACAGCAATATCGATTCTCGATCGAGATATCGAAATATCGAAGAAAATTTCAGTACTAAGAAATTTTTGGTCTTTTCTGTGTTTTGATAATTTTAATGACTTTTTCTGATTAATACATCATTGAAAATGAAATTTTTTTTCTTTTGAAAGACTATTTTGGCCGAATACAGTTTTTTCGTTAATTTTATTTTCTTTCTGCACTGATTGGTGCTGCGCGTAGCGGTAAGAAATGTAAGTTTTATATTGAACAAAAAATGGCCCGAGTAGAATAGTTAAGTGTTGCGTCGAAATACCGTGAATTATCGCTCGGATTGTGTGTACTCGAGTGCTGTGAATCGGTCGTGGCTTCGCCTCGTATTTTTTTTTTCGTAAGAGGTAAGAGTTACTTATTAAACCTTCATAAAATCTGTTTTAGATCTCATATCTCATTATCAATCGTTTCGGTTGTTTGACCATCCCCGTGTTATTTACCTTTACATGTGTTGCGAGTTACATATACGATTGATAAAAGGCAATTAATTCCCAGACGTCTGTACTATACATTTATGACAGATGACCCATTTTATTTGCAAGATAAAATCTAGGTTTTATAAACCTGAGTTACCGGGAAGGTTTAATTAACTATAAAATGCTAATCGGAAAAAGATCAATGTTATAGACGCCAGAGAGTCGGTTGGGTCACTACAACCCTCGTTAGTCCGTTGCTGATTATATGTTTTTCGATTTTAATCGGTCTTTTGTTGAATAGTAGCTTTTGTATCGGGAAAGCGGAATGCTACCGTATTAAAGAAGTGGGCGGTTTGTTTTATTACACACAAGTCATTGGAAATGCCACTTAGATTACATGTCAAGTATGAAAAATTTCGTAGGATTGAAATGTTTTTGAAGATAAATTTTTCTGCATTTGTTACACAAGAAGTGTAGGAAAGAAAAAAAAAAGTGTGGAAGAGAAAAATTGAACCATGCGTCATTGGATAATAAAAGAAGTAACAAAAGTCAACTAATAAAAAAAAGTGACTTTATGTGGTTTTTTTAATTTTAGTCCTCCTGCTATAAAAACTTTGTAAGTCATTTATTTAGCTTATTGTTTTTATTAAGTTTCTATAGTATCTGCCGTTTATAAATAATGTGTGAATGGTAATAATCAGATGTGCACATTTTATAGTCACCAATTTAAAATCTTGTCACATAGGAAGTTTTTACCAAATTTGTCTTCTTTCTCATAAAAAGAAAAGAAAAAGATTTCGGAAGAGTTAATAGGAAGCAAGGAAATTAAGTGAAGAAAAAAACTTGATTTGAAGAAAATTAATTCTAAAAGAGGAAAAATTAAGGAAATCATTTGAAGTGAGGATGAAAAGAATATTGAAAGACAAGTAATATCTTTTTGGAAGAACAATGAAAAAAAAGAAATTCTAAATTCAAAATAGAATTTCTCCATACTTCCGGCTTTTAAAACTAACAAGCTAAGCCATAAGGGAAATCATTTTGGCGAAATCCGAGGGCAGGGTCCATAGATAATATAGATGCAAAATGATTTATTTGAAACTTTTTGTCCATGCAGGTTTTGACACCGATTTTATAACGATGACCAAATGCTGATGCTGATGCATTTTTACAAAACCATTTGGTGCTGATTCCGGTTATATCTGTAGCTTAATCTTTAGCTTTATCTCGTAGCTGTATTTTTTGTTTTATTGAGTGACCAAAAACATCAACCAGAACCATATTTTTTAAAAAATTCAAAATATATTGTTTTTGTCAGTGAAGAATCTGAATTTTGATCTTTTTCGAACCAAAATATTGAGACTGAACACGTGGGGATCATCCTTCCTGACTCACTGCATCATCTTTATCACTCTACTTTTATCCTCCCTTTACCCAACGTGTAGATAAGCAATACCACATATTTATTATCGAGCTATTCAAAAAAGTTTTCTTTTTCGGAAGCGAAATAGAATTTCTTCCTTTCAAAAGAAGCCAAACCTGTTTTCTTGTTATTTGTCAAAATTTCTTGGGAAACTTTTCTCCGGTTTTTCAAAAGCTTCTGCGAATCTGAAGTCTTTTGAATCTCATTTTTTTCCCCTTAGAAACTTCCACTTCAAAAACTTTTAAAATCTTGTTTTTCATTCCATCTTGTTTTTTTTTTTTATAACTTATACATAGACACTGACTTACAAAGTAGTTTATCCCAACACATAAAATATTGCCTCTGAAATTTTCATAATAAATAATTTCCTTCTCTCTGTCTCGTATATATTCAAAAACACAAAAACAGAAAACCCCTGGCTTCACTTTACTAAATTACATGAATAATAATGACATGGGGTTTTCCTCCTTTGAGGATTGATAATTTTTAAAAGACCCCTTTACTTCATTACAGGAAAACCCTGCAGTTTTCTTAAAGGCTATGTAAAATCGATTCCTGTCACAGATTCCCATCCCATACGATTTTTTTTTTCTAACAAAAAACCGAATTTCCTATACAGTAGGTTACACATCTATTCAAAACATGTACAGTTTTTTTTTCTTTTTTCGTTTTCATCTTCTCTCGCCTTTTTAAACGTTAGTTTTTTCTTTTTTCTATTCCTTTTTAACCTTCTCTCTCCTCTCAGCCCCCCGCCCCGCGCCCGACCGCCTTTTTTTGTTATTTAAATTAGAAAAATCGACGCTGTGTAATACGTGATGTCCCAGAATAATCTTTTTTATTTGCAAAATTTCCCTCCAGGAAAGAACTAAATTTGGTTTTTTTTTTTTTTCAGGCGAAGGGATGTAAGTTGACATAAATGAATTTCCGATGTTGTGCGGCGAGTTTTATCGCACCTCACCTCTGAGTTTCCACGATAGTACTCGGAGTCCATTTTTTCAATTGCTGTCGATTTCTCAAGGAATGGCGGCCATCGTCGCTGACGATGAGGATATTTATCTTGGTGAGTAAATTCATTTCAAATGAGGAATATTATTTGCTAGAGGCGCTGTATGTAGTCGTCAACCAACGTTTAGACGATTTCGAAAGTGACGTTTCATCCCGTAATGCATTGCAAATCGTGGGTGTATTCGGGGAGCTCGGCAAAACCGGCTCCAGCCGTCTTGAACCGTCCATGACCGGTATTTGCCAAGGCAAAAAGTTGTATCCATTTTTCGCCGTGGCAAAAACCAGTCATGGACGGTTCAAGACGGCTGAAGCCGGTTTTGCCGAGCTCCCCGAATACACCCTGTGTCGTCTGACTTGGTACATTCTAATAATGCTTTCTATAAGCTAAGTATAGACATTTAAGTTAAAAATTCATTTTGCTCGGTTTCAGGAAAAAGTTATGTAGGTTTGACTTCGGAATTATTTTTATAGAAATAACTGGCATGAATTATAAGAATTTTCAAAATTAAATGCCTTGAAATAGCTAAAATCATTGTGTTGCCTATTATTAACTTACGAATCACACCGACTCGTCGTCTGCTTGTTTGTCCCATTTAGTCCCACAATCCCTTGCTAAACTAGATCGTCGAAATAGTCTGTTAGTCACGGCCTTCCATGGATGGTTTCTATGAAGATACAAATTACAGAAAGATCAAATGGTTGGATGGTTTCTATGAAAATACAACACTCAGAAAGATCAAATGTTTGGAGCAAGTTCTGTCTTGCGGCAAAACAACACGTTTTGTCGCAAGTTGTTTCATGAGAAGACAATTTTATTGTTTCCGCGTGATTTTTACCACACTCAGAAAACAAAATAACTTAGCATAAGCGGTTATTATGCTTTGAACGCTTTTGTTTTGTGCCAAGATATTTTCTGACTTGTCGCAAGTCATCAGTCGGCTGTCGGCAAGTCATACATTGGGTGTATTCGGGGAGCTCGGCAAAACCGGCTCCAGCCGTCTTGAACCGTCCATGACCGGTATTTGTCACGACAAAAAGTTGTTGTATCCATTTTTCGCCGTGGCAAAAACCGGTCATGGACGGTTCAAGACGGCTGGAGCCGGTTTTGCCGAGCTCCCCGAATACACCCATTGTAAACAAACAAAATGGCGACTCATGTAGAATTTATACATTATGTTATGATAATTTTTTTAAAGAAAATATTTAATTGAAGTTACTTGAATATAAAAATCCTGGATATCTATCTTGATTAATCCATGATGTCCACTTACACTTTTTTAAAATAAAAATTAAATAGATCTTACGTTTTTATTTCAATAAATAATAATTATGGTTTTCGCGAGCCGCCATGTTGATTCCAATAGCGTAGTATAAGAAATGTCCGCTAGTGACGCATATTGTTTTGTGGCAAGACATTTTATCCCAAGGCAAACCGAAATGACTTATCACAAGACATTTTTTTGTTTTCGCACGGTTTTTAGGAAAAAATGTCCTGTCTGAATGCAATTTTGCTTTCGCATTAGTCATTTTCTTTTCTGAGTGCAAAATGTCTTGTCTCAAAGCATTTTTGCGTTCGCATTGGTCATTTTTTTCTGAGTGCATCTATGAACTTTTCTAGGTGAGTTTTAAGTTTTTGATGCTGGCTGCCAACATCAAAACTTCACCTCTTTCCTCTTAGAAGGCATTTTTAACCTATTTAGAAGACCATGGCTCACCATTCGACTGACCCTTAGGTAATGAAATTCATAGGTGGAGCGTTTCCTTTGTATTTACATTGTTTCTTTTGACCCGAAAAATGAGCTTTATCTTATGGGAGCCCATGTAACACTTGCCAAAGCTATTGTTCCATCTAAGGACTAATTACTACATACCGCGCCCCTAGCGTGTAATGTTCCTCACAAGATTTGCTTTTCAGAATTGGAACTAGGTTTCGTTTTTGACCTGTTCCGGACGGATACTTCCTATGGAGAGCAGATCCTAGTGCCACCATGGTCTCAGAAAGGTTTATAAAATCTGAGTTTTATGAAGTATGTTCTTTGAGACATCAAAGTAATTTTTAATGCTTACTGGAGAAGTAAGAGTCCTAAATTGACATGTTTATGCAATACGTGTACAACCCTTGGAATCTGATTTAGAATCGCAATCCTAAAACGTAATCGATGTCGGACTCAAAGCAAATGCTTACAGCTTTGAGGACGTTTTTGAATTCTAAATTTCAAGAAAACTTTAAAAAAATGAACGGGTGACTGAAGGGCTTAAAAAAAAATTCAAAGACAGAATAAGGATTGCGGGTTTAATGCCACTCTAAAATGTCAAGACGGAGGAAATTAAAAAGATAGAAGCTACATTTTTTCTCAGAGATAAGCGACTTCATACAAAAACGCGATGAATTTTTTTTTTTTTTTTTGCCCCTCAGCTTAATCGTTTCGTAAAGCTTGAGCAATAACCATTTTCCATTAAAAATTTCCAGTTTGTGAGGTCTGAGTCAGTTTAAGTGGAATACACATGGTCATTGTAATATTTCATCCGACTTGACGTAAATTTGTAAATTATAATGAATAATTATTATTCCATCGATTTTGTCGCTTTGGAACTGGAAAAGGAGACCGGCATTTCAGGAGGAGGAGATGAAAAAAAAAAGAATGAAAAAATTCACTAAGCATCAATCATTTTGATCTGCATATTACATATTGTATCATAAAAATTTCGGGATACTTTTTTTTTTTCATGAATGTAAAATAACAGACAAGGATGAACATGAAATTGAAAGCGACCACACCTTACCCAGTATAAAAATTAATTTCTTTTCAACATGTGTCTGCATCTTCACCTTTATATTTTATTAAAGGCAGACGTTTCCGCGATGTAGAATTTCGTGTCAAGGATGTCGTATTATACTTTTGAAATAAAAAGGAGAGAGAGAAAAAAAAGTAAGAAAAAGGGATTACAGTATGTACAGAAAGCACGAAAATCCCTTGATGCATTTTGTAAACCTTTCAAAGGTAGTATTAAAGCCACCCAGGAAGTCAATTGCGTGTCTTTGTTTTATTTCTAAAAAAAATAAAACTCCGGGCGCCCCAAAGAGGCGCCCGGAGAAACTTATCAAAGTGGCTCTGCTTATGGCGGCCGTTTTCATAGCCATTGTTAGTGATGTTAATCACGTGATTAATTCGAATGTCTATGCCTTCGCCCCTATGTAATCAAACCTTCAAATTTTCATAAGCGAAATATTACGGCTTAGTAAGTGAAAGTGCAATTTTTTTTTCTCCATTAAACGAAGCCTCTTTTATCATTTTAGTTACCCTCTTCCTAATTTACTCTTGAGTACAAAGTTATGAATTATTTTACATAAAGTGATTCACAACTTCGTTCCTGGAGCTTGTGTTGAGAATCTTCTTTTAAATAATAAAGTTTGTTAAAAAGTTTCCCTCGCGAGAATCATTAGTATCAAATGTCATTCAACACTTCGTCCTCTTTTTATCTTTTTTCTTATACAAAAGAAAGAAAAATGCGATGTCTCTTTACTTCGGGACAGGAGATACTGAAAAGAATGGAAAACGGTAAAAAGAAAAAAAAAACGAGAACAGATTGATGTAATTGGATTCTCTCCATTTAAAATGTCATTTGTGTTGTATGTGTGGTGAATCGATCCGACTTCGTCTGAAACCTTTAGGCTAAGATCAGGGGTAGTTTTCACCTAGTTTTCCGACTGAATTTTAGTTTAGGTTATCAAAGTCTGACTTAATTTCCTTGTTGCAATTTTTTTTCAAATATTTGAATTTAATCGATGCAATTTTTTTAATATTTAAATTCGATTTCTGCCATTTTTGACACCTTTTCCTGGGCAAAATAATTGACTGCACAAAAAAAGAAACATAAAATTCCAAAGTCAGCGATGCGCAGAAATCACCAAACAAACATCGTTTTAGGCGTCAGAAAGTGGCGTCACTTTTGGTTGCGAGTTTATGGGCTGGTTTCTTAAAAACGTTTTTAACCAATCAGAGACCGTATCTTTAATTTCAGAAATTGACGTAGCCGAAAAAACCACGTGTATGACTTGATTCGTCCCCTGTTGCCTTATTAACCTGATACCGGTATCGCCTTTTAATGTCAATTTAAAAAAATCATGGCCCTAAGACTGCTCCTTGAGGAACCCCACTCCACGACCAATTCCAATCAGAGCTTCGACATGATCTTTTCCTTTTCTTTTTTTCAGAAAACGGTCTTTTAAGCTACGAAAACCCAAACTATCATCTAGATCCCGCTCGCCTTGACGACGCTTTGAATTCCAACCTAATCTCTAGTGTCGAAGACGACTTGTACGAAGAAATAATCAGCGAACTGGACACCGTATGCAATTTATCAGGACGGGGCCGTCCCGGATCGGGAAGCGAAGGGAGGAAATCGTATGCAGCTTTGGATATCACCTCGATGGGTGTGGATGTTAACACAGGACCGGTGACCAATTTGGATTCCAACAAAACAGAATGCGACAATCGGTGAGTGCAGAAAGAGATAACTAAACGCGGAAATGGGAGAGTGAATCTCCTGAATTTCAATTTTACTTTAGTTTAAAAAAAGTAAAAGGAACTGAAATTTCACGGCTGGTTGGCGATGTCGATCAGATTTCAAGATGTTTCGAGGTATCGAATTCTAATTTCTTTGATAACTTCTTTATAATTTAATTATCACTGTGCGGATCGTTTCTTTTATTTCATTGTTGCTTCCTCCGTTTGTTTAACAGGATGATTAAGAGATACGAATCTTTTAATTCTCACGTTTTGTATTACAATGAGCGGATTTAATAAAGAGATAAACGAGGGTTTTTGCAAAGTTGTCAGTGGCGTAAAGTGTTGTTATTATACTACAGCAATACGTATGATATTAAAGTCGAAGAAGGAAAAACTTTGCATGGTTTTGGATTGGTATCAATACCAGAGGAGGCAACTTTATTTACCAACACCTTTTCGACACTTTTACCATACACTTTTTTCTCTAGGAGTGAATTTCTCTCGCACACTCTAGGAATGCTTCCTACCTAGGTATCGCACACTCTAGAGTGCTTCCTACCTAGGCACCACACACTCTAGGAGTGCTTCCTACGTAGGTAGGGCACACTCTAGAGTGCTTCCTGCCTAGGCACCACACACTCTAGAGTGCTTCCTACCTAGGTAGGGCACACTCTAGAGTGCTTCCTGCCTAGGCACCGCACACTCTAGAGTGCTTCCTGCCTAGGCACCGCACACCCTAGAGTGCTTCCTGCCTAGGCACCGCACACTCTAGAGTGCTTCCTGCCTAGGCACCACACACTCTTGAGTGCTTCCTGCCTAGGCACCCCACACTCTTGAGTGCTTCCTGCCTAGGCACCCCACACTCTTGAGTGCTTCCTGCCTAGGCACCCCACACTCTTGAGTGCTTCCTGCCTAGGCACCGCACACTCTAGAAGTGCTTCCTACCTAGGTAGGGCACACACTAGAGTGCTTCCTGCCTAGGCACCACACACTCTAGAGTGCTTCCTACCTAGGTAGGGCACACTCTAGAGTGCTTCCTGCCTAGGCACCACACACTCTAGAGTGCTTCCTGCCTAGGCACCACACACTCTAGAGTGCTTCCTACCTAGGTAGGGCACACTCTAGAGTGCTTCCTACCTAGGTAGGGCACACCATGAATTTCCATGGACTTAGTTTCCGCAGTTTCCGGTATTATGGTGACCATTAGCTAAAAATATGTTTACTAAAAATGAAGCAGGCGATATAATCATCATTACTAGAACTTTTTGGCATGACCGAGAAAAAATCTCTTGATTCCTCCTTTTTGCAGTTTTCTAAGTAAATAAAACTGTTCGCCACTGAAACAAAAAAATTCGGTAATTCATCTGGTTCTTGATTAAATGATGGGAAGTCAGCCTTATTGTTTTTTTTTTATCATATTCATTCACTAATTGAGTTATTTTCTTTCATCCCATAAGAAAGTGAAAACAAGTTCCTCATTTTTTTTTTTAGTTCTACATAATTCACCTATAAAATAATTTTTTTTGGCATATGAAAGGTTTCTTTTATCATAAATATGGCCTCTCGTGGGTGAGTGGAACCCATTATCTTTTTTTCTTTGAAAGAAATTTTCTTGGCAAGGACGATGATTTTGCGGCGAAGAAAAAAAGGAAAAAGCACATATTTCCGGTTTGTTAGCTGAGGTTGTGAAGTATTAGAAATAGAAAAAAGAGAATGGGAAATCCCACCTTCGGTTCGTTTTTCTCAAACTACCCCGATGTTTAAAAGAAAAACTGAAGGGGGAAAAAAAATGTGCGCATGTGCCATCGATCGAAACAAAGCCGGCAAGCCATCTTGTAAGAAACGAGTCCCGTCCATTGTTGTTTTTAAAAATTTATTAATCTTTTGTTTATTACCGTTCTTGTGTTTGTTGTTTTCATTATTGCCGATTGTGTTTTTTTTTTTCAGTTTTCGGCTTTCACGTTGTTGCTCTTTCTAAGTGATCCTTTTTCTTTCTTCTTTTTAATTTTTTATTCGGTGTTGGTATCGTGAGTTGTATGTCTTGAAAAAAAAAATATGGTATGTAACTCTTTTTTTTCCTTGCTTCGGTAGTATTTATAGGTGTAGACAGGGAGCTTTTAATTATATCTATAAAGCAATCGATTGCTTTTTCGTTTGATGAGATCTGTCCATTATTATTATTTTTTTTTAACGAAAGAAGTAAAAACCCCTTTGAGGTTTCAACAAGGAAAAATCTAATTTTAGGACATAAAAAAAATATTTTCCGATTGATTTAGTATCTCTTGAAAAATATATAAGGGGTTTTCACGGTAATGCGTTTTCAACTACCGTATATAGTTGATTGATATAGGGAATTCGATTTAGTTCTATTCAACACGGTATCATTTGCTGCTGTTCGATAGGCTAATTTTTCTGTGCTTAAATTTGCTTTGCGAAATGTAGTTTTTATGGCTTGTGGTTGGTGTAACGTTCATGTAATTTTCTCTAATGGGATTTTCTTTTTTCTAAAAAGTGCTATATAATGTGTTTGAGATCACATAGTTGGCCTGTCTTCGAACCAAATCGTGATAGATTTTAGATCATTAGGTCAGTGCCGTATGTGGACCGAATGAGGGCACCTTGGAACACACTAGGGACTATAGGGACTTATCCTCAATTCTCTCCGTGGAATTCTTAGGGAGGGATTCCTTTGGAAGCTCTATTGAGCTTGACTAGAAGGGTTGCAATATTTTTAGTCGAGTGCAATTTTTTTTTTTTTTCAAACAATTAACTTGAATGAAAAAAGATGCACTATTTTCTACCTTTTCGACGTACTGCCGTTTTATTTATCGTTGACAGAAAAAATTGAAGTGCTGATAGAACCTATAGCGTTTAGATTAGGTACTACTTTTTTTTTACGACTTTTAATGTTGATGTTGTGTAAGCTTAACTTGTTCGGAAAACTGGATTACTCAATCTAGCACAGAAACCGAAAAATCAGATCATAATTCTAAATATTTCCTCTTAATGCAATCTATAATCCAGCAATACATGAAAAGCGGTTGCGGGTTGCTTATGCAAAACGAAAATTTTCTCTTAAGTTTTTTCTGATTTTCTCGGTAACGGTATGAGACAGTAGAAAATCGTAAAGGCCGTCTTATAGCCTCTCTAAAGCTCTATTAAAAATGTCCTTTTGATTTTTCTGTATATGATTACAGGGCGGTAGTTATAGTGGCTTTTAGGTAGAATTTTGGAAATTGGCCAAATTTTGCAAGGCCCCCGAGACCTGAAGACATCATCATCCTAAAATTCCGAAAAAAATCAGGGTTTGTACTGAAGGGGAGTCACAACTTTTCCGCTCTATTACAAAGAGAAACTCGAAAATTTTTTAAATTCAAACCACTCTATATGATCCAACTACATTTCAGAGATTCCAATACCCGTACCCCTCTCAAAACCACTTTTTTTCCCCCGGTCACCCGAACTGTCCATCACCGAAACTCTCCCTATATTCCGTTATGCTAGCATGGAACAGACTATGCAATCCCATTATCCGGAGCTTAACTTGGACTTGAGTCTGAAAAGTATCAAAGACATTTTTTTACTTACCTTTGGCTAACCGTTGTAGCGATGTTCCGAACGATTTGTTTTTTATATTTTACTTTATTTTATTTTGCTTTGCTTTGTTTTATTTTGTAAAATATTAGATTGTTAAATGGATGACACTCAATACAGAATTAAGTTTTTAACTCATTTTTGGGTAGGAAGAATTTCTTAGCACCGAAACCTCTAAAAGTTGCTAGATGTATCCAAAAGACAGTGCATTAGCTCAGCTATGTGCCACAATATGACGAATATGGGTAAAAAGCCAGTTATAAAGTCTGCCGAAAAGGGCGTCCAATATACGCGTGAATTATTGGTTCTGCCATTATTATACTAATTATCTTCATTAAAGTTTAGTAGAGCTTGTACTTGCAAAATAAAGTTTTTATGGCTTGTGGTTGGTGTAACTTTGATGGAATTTTCTCAACATTTTTACCCCCTTCCCCCTCTCTCTGCAGTACATCATATTCTGGAAAATTATGTTTCCTTTGACCCTCTTCTACCCCGTCAGCAGGGATGATCGTTTTAAAACACTAACCTTTTAAAACACTGTTTTAAACACCGTATTTTATTAAGTCAATAAAATACGTTTTAAAATGCATTTTTAAGAGGCCCGAGCCCGCAATTTGTCGCTCACGACTCATTTTATACAATCTATGGTACGGACCATACCATAGATTGTATGAGCCGCTCATATTCATAATGGTTGCTTAATCACAGGGATGATTGCTTTAAAACAAATTGGTTTAAAACACGGTGTTTTAAAACGTTTTAAAACATTTGAATAAAAAACACCGTTTTAAAAATTTGAATAAAAATAGAAACGAATTTAAAACATTTTGAACGTGTTTTAAAACATGTTTTAAAACTTTTTAAAACCAGGCCGAATAAAAGACGTTTTAAAACGTTTTAAAACATGGGAAAATAATATAAAACGTTTTAAACTGTTTTTTATTAAAAAATGTTTTAAACAGCAACCCTGCCCGTCAGGTCTATCACAACTCATGAACGACCCCTACGAAGCCTGTTTTGAAAATTTTCACCTTAATTCCTCTTCTCTGCGTTAAGGGACTCGCAAAGAAAGCCCGATCGGTAATTTTTTCATACTTGATGCCATACTTCAAGCGGATTTCCAAGGGAAACCATTCTTCTTTCAAAATAACGGCTTTAAGCTATTTGGTGACGCTCATGTTTTCTAAAATTTATAAAGTGCAAAACTTAAACCTGTATTTTATGGAATTACAACCCCTTTGGGATGAACATAAAGAGTTCTTTAGTTTCATCTTCCCCTTGTATTACATGTTTTATATACTGGAATATACGCTTTGTTTACAGGAGTTACACAAAAGCTTAAAACGTTAACTTCGTAATAAAAAAACATTTTCATTTTCTTAATTTTCCACACGTGTTTCCCGGAGAGAAAATTATGTTACATGTTGCATTTTCGCCGATTTAACAGAAACAAAACAAACGGCATAAATCAAATTAAGTCTCTCGTACAGTTGTTGAAATATCTGGGGAGGTTTTTTGTATTCCAACCTTGAAACGTCGCTTTCACAATTTTATTTAGGAGGTTTGGCGAAGCTTGTTATTCCGAGCAAAAAAAAAAAGAAGAAAAGTGGTGGCAGCGGTGGCAGCTTAGTTTTCCTTGTTTATGAGGGTAATAAAGGATCTAGGAGAAAAGCCTTTATGCGGTTATTTGTACGGGAAAACAAACTTTAACAAGCAAATCTTGTTGGATGGTGAAATATCGATTTCCACTTGGAGGAAAAAAAAACTATTATAAAATAACCTTTTACCGAAATAAAATTTGCGATAGGGGTGGTTGTCGGCATTTTTTTGTGGGTGGAAGTTTTTTCCGTTGCTGTCATCTAAATTTGTTTCCTTTGAAAAAGGTTTACGTGAGGGCTTGGCCTTAATGAATTTTTTTTTTTAATGAAAAAATATGCAGAGGTACTCCTACGTTTCGAAATGATAAAATCAATTTTTCATGTTTTTTTTTTTGAGTAAGATTAATGATGAATAACATTAGCCGTGTGATGGAAGTGGTTGTTTTTGAGGATGAGAAAATGGATATATCAGAATCGGAATGGGATACGGAAGATTCGGAAAGCACTGCGTCTGGCAGATGACTGTAAGTATATATAAGTCATGTAATTCTTGGTTTTTGTGAAGGAAATTAATAGTGGAAAAGGAGGAAATAACGGTGCTGCTGGGAGTCACGGCATCTGTAACAATTTCTACACGGTTTAGTACTTTCGGATAAAAACCAGAAGGAAAATAATCTCACGTAATCGAATTTTCCGTTTTGTTGGTTTTTCCGAAAGAATAGGATTCAACTTTGAATTTTCTTTTTAATATATTTCTGAAAACGTATGATAAGATTAGAGCGACAGGCCCCGGTTTGCGTGATATTAGTTTTCGGTTTTCCTTTTATCAGTAGGAAAATTTTTTAAGTCGGAAGGTTTTCTTTTTACCCATGAGAAAGTAAATAGACGTTTGAGGTTTTCAGGTCAAATAAAGATTCAGCGGTTTTGGAAAAGCGGTTTGGAAGGCCGTTTGTAAAATATTTTAGTTCATTTCCGTTTGAGTTAGTATTAAATCCAAATTGTCAGCAAAAATCGAATACAAATAAAAAATAGAAGCTACGAAAAATGACGATTCGAATTAAAAAGTAGAAGAAGGGGATAGAAATGGAAAGAAGAAAAAGCACCTGTCGAATTAAGTTTTTGTAAGTTTCGAGATCAGAAAGTTTTCTCGCAACATTTTAAACTATTGCAAAGTTTAAATTTGATGGACATACGTAAAGCCCCGCGAGATGATGATATTTTTGTTTCCCAAAGTTTTTCCATTTCTTCGTACCAAAATTCTTTTCGGTTTAAATGGCTTTTCCTCTTTTTTATAAAAAAATTCTATTAAATTCTTCTGTTAACTGTAAGTTTAACTTTAAGGGTTACTGTCTTAAGCAGTGGTCTATGGACTTTGTGATTAAAGTATACTATTTATTGTGAGGAATTCGACAGCTTACTGCACTACACCCAGCTGTGCTTTTAAATGTCCCTTTCGAATTTCACATTCTACGGAATTAATATTATGCCGGTCAGGACACAACCATTTAATTTTGAGCCCCTTCCTCCGCCTCATCGGTTAGCAAAAATTGCTCTTTTTGTGTAGACTTTTTCGAATCGGTTATTTCATATGATGAATTCGAATTTTTGGACAAATTTTAGGCTTTCACCCTTGTCCCTGTATAAAATCAATGGTGAAGCTTGTCCAGACTCGTATTCGTTCCAAAACGTCGGATTGGGATTTCTGTGTTTTTTGAGTTTCTGTTCCGTTGCCTGAATTCTTGAAAAAAAAGAAAAACTCTGGAAAAATTCGAATAGGGAGTTTTGATTCCTTGAAGAACCGAGGAGGTAAAAAATGATCAGAATGATGCTTACGTAACACTTGAATGGCGTTCCCGACCATTTTTCTTAATCTGTTTTTCCTAAAAAAATTAATTCCTAATCCATTTTTCCTAAAAATGTTTTCCCTAACCATTTTTTTCCGAACTTTTAATTTTTCTAAAATTTTTTGATTCCTAAAATAAAATTTCCTAAAATGAAAATTTTGCCTAATTTTTTTAAAATCCCCAAGGGAATTTTAGGGATTTTAAGAAATCTTATTTTACGAATGAAAAATTTTTAGGAAAAATTAAAAATTAGAAAAAAAAAATATTTAGGAAAACAATTTTGGGAACCAAAATTTTTAGAAAAAATGGATTAGGAATTAATTTTTTTTAGGAAAACTGGACTAGGAATTTATTTTTTAGGAAAAACGAATTAGAAAAAATGGTAGGGAATCCTTGAATGGCCTTCACTGGCGATAAAAGTATTAGACTCCCCGAATTTCTGACGCAATATTTAAATTGCTATTACCTACCATTTTTCCTAAATTATTTTTCCTAATTTTTTCCCCCCAATATATCATATCATTCTAATATTGAGGGGCACAGAGTGCCCCCCAGCCAAGTTAAAAAAAACTAAGTACAAATACCCGAACCTAACACTCGCCCGAACCTAGGCACTCGGAGTGCCCCAGAGAGAGGCGTCAAGTTTTAATGTATTTTGTAGAAAAACGTCGTTTTCAATGAAAGCTGTCGTTAAAAAACTTTGCTGCTTTTTTTGATATCAAAACTTTTAAGGGCATTTGGTTATTTTTAGTAGGCACTTGGCTGCCCTTTTTGATATCAGATCTTTTAAAGGCAGAAGCATTTCGGTTTTTTTGCAAGATTAACTTGGCTGCACCTTTTTACAAGGAATTGTTTTTTTTGGAGATATAACTTTCTTAAATAAAATACAATTTCCTACAAGTAATTTTCCTAAAATATTTTTTCAAAACCAGTTTTTTATGATTTTAATAAAACTTTACTTTTTTTAATGTTTTTACAAATTTTAAAAACAAAATCTACCTATCAAGTTGACAGTCTTGCTATTTTTAAAGTTTGATGCTAATTTTTTTAAATTTATGTTTTTATTTTTACGATTATTTGCAATTTTTCTGTCGGTTTATAAGTAAATTCAAAATTTCAAGTAAATCAGTTTAACAATCTCATATTCGGATAAAAGAGAAGTCGGTGGCAATGAAGGGGAATGTTAATCAAATCAAAATTTAAAAAATCAAAAAAATTTTAGTAATTTGAAAAATCAGAAATTTTTGGGAGAAAATTATAGAAAAAATTATTTTTATGAAAATTAAAAATTAGGAAAATGCTCTGGAACCCCTTACACAGCATTAGCAAGCACAACAATGTCCCCCCTTTCTTTCAAAATTTTTAATAAGATATTTAACCCCATTTCTGAATCATTTCCAAATAAAATGAAAAAAAAAAAAAATGGCCGACCGCCAGAATACATTTTTGCAAAATAATAACTTATTCCGGAAAACACCATCAATTTTTCATGGAATTTTTTGTGAGATCGTTAATGAGCCGCTGTGTGGTGGTTCTCTTGAGGGTTTTTGCTGTCGAGACAATATCGATTCCCTGCCGACCCTTTACTCGTGTTCAAGGTCATGCTTTGCATTGATTTCTTTTAACATTTTTTTTTTTATTATTCTCGTTTGTTATAGGAGCATCGATACAACGATCGGGACGGCTTTAGATAATTCTTACCAAAACAACGCAAATATGGGTAGGAGACCTAATGATCTCAATACTTCAGTTCGAAACAAACCTGATTTAATTGAAGATACCGAGTATAGGCATTCGAAAGAGAAGTAAGCGTTTTATCATTTTCTTTTTTTTGCGAGGCATTCCAAACTAATTTTGCTCGTTTTTTTTAGTTCGCAGTTGAACGGGCTTCAACAAACCACTGTTGAAATCGACGGGGTTCCTCATATTCAAGGGCATTTAAACGAGGACTTATATGCCGTGCCTGTGAAAAGAACAACGTCGCCTTGCCCGGCTACTGATACACCTGATAAGGATCAGTTGCCTCCGGGGTGGGAGAAACACGAAGGTAAAATTTTTAATTTTTTTAAAACAGAGTCAGTCTGGGAGGGTTGTTGTAAACCGAGCGCAGACATTGTCTTCAAACTCGAATTAATGGCTAGTTTATAAGTTCAGTTCCTTCAATGGCTTGTCCTTCGTTTCGGTGACAAGATGAAGGTGATCATTCAAAATTTATAGCTATGTGCTGTGTGATTGAGATTGATCAGCAGTTTTGCTTTTTTGGAATTCGCCTTGTGAAATAGAGGGGGAAAACCGAGGAAAATGTATTACCAGTTTGGAAAATAATGGAAAATGAGAGATTAATCTCACTGGGGTTTCATAACTGGATATTAAAGAGGTGATCATCATTTAAAGTGACCGCGAAAATCGTTTTGTGGGGATTTTGTACATTGTACATACAATCGTCTGAAGTCATTATGGTAGGGTGGGCACTGCGATCGGTTGTGTTTTGCTTACGGGAGAACCAGTTTTACCATTTTTTAGGTTTTAAGTAAGGAAAAAAAATGTGTATTGCGTAATAATAGTAGTGATTTCAAAATTCCAAAGACAACTGAAATTAGTTAGAATTTATGAAAACTAAAACGAAACTGTGACTGTTGGAAAACTAATCCTAAGAGAAATCTAAAGTCAAACTGGAAACCAAAAATAAAACTGAAGAGAAGTTATGGAACTGAACTAAAATAAAAAATAGACCATAACTAAATTTGAAACCAATGTAGGGATGCACACAACAAATTTCAACAAAATTCCGAGAAATTTGCTGAGTTTTTGGTTCTGTACTTTCAAGCCTCTTAAGGATTTAAAATCTAAAATTTCTTGTTCGAGAATCTTGCTTAAGGTCTAGCAAGATTTCAGAAGATCTCGAGCAAGATCTTGAGTAAGATTCTTGAGCAAGAAATTTTAGATTTTGCATCCTTAGAGTGTAACAGGTCCAGAACCAAAGTCTGAGTAAATTTCTCGAAATTTTGTTGAAATTTGTTGTGTGCACCAACGTAAAAAAATCTAAGAGAAAACTAAAACCGAAACAAAAACCAAGGCTAAAACTAAAACGAAAATTAAAACTATTAAAACAGAAAACTTTATGCTATAAATAAAACCAGAGCTAAAGTCAAACCAAAACCAAAAACTAAGACCAAAACCAATAACTGTTATTAGAACAAAAACGGATGTTAGAGAAAACTAAAACAATAAACTGGCAGTAGAACTAGACCAAAATATGCACAAAACTAAACTAAGACAAAAGTAAAATAAAAATAATAAAGCCAAACGAAATCTTAGACTTAAACAGAAAACTAGATCTACACCCCAAGGTTAAGGCAACGCTATGGCAGAAAACTGATACCAGAATTTAAGCCAAAATAAAAACAAAACTAAACCGAAGTTAAGAGACTTTCTATAAAAAGAGACTGGCGATCTTAACTGGGTGATTTGATTGGTCGGAATTTTAGACGCCATATTGTGGAATTCATATTGTCATGGTCGTATAGACAGGTCCGGAAACTCCTATTCCTTATACATGGGAGATCATGTCCCGCTTAACTACGCCAAAGTTAGTTCAGCCTTTCCACCACCGTAAGCGCTACTTGTTAGAGAGACTCTTTTTGATTGATAGTTGAGATTTGATGCCGACGATGGCGGCACACAGCCGTATAGACGTTTATATGGCCATGGTCCCAACTTATACGATTAGACATGTTGCGGCTCTCAAGATCGCAGCGCCGCCAGTGGCCCATTTTAAAACTAAAATGTGCGTAGTTAAGCGGGACATGAACGGCATAGGAAGTTTCCGGACCTGTCTATATGACCGTGATTGAAAGTTAAATTGAAGTTTAAGCAGTTTTGCCAACTATTTAATATTAAACTTTAGTCAGAAATATTGAAAAGTTGGCATTAACTCAGGTTTTAAGAGTACGCATCAGTGAAATATAAGCGATTATCGATTCATAAGTTTTTTTTTTTTTTTTTTTTTTATTTTTATTGGCTTAATTCGGATAAATTATAGGCCATAGACAGGAGTAATGAGAAGTTACCAACTTAAAGGTTGGTATCAGGCAGAAGCGTTCCGTAAACTTGTGGAACGCATCTCCTTTACAATAGAGGTGTAAGTTACTTGTAAGTTACACTTGTTAATAAATAAGTTAAAAATTAAACGGACACAGTTTCGGAATTATAAAGAAATGTCATTTTCCACTAAGTATGTAGAGAGTGGCTGATAAGTTGAAGTATCCGATTCATAAGTTAAGCATAAGCGGAAATATTGAATCGTGGCAGTAGACAGATTGTTTGTAGTGACAGTATGACTGATTGTTTGTAAACAATGAACATTGATCTCTATTATTTACGCTAGATTTACAACTGATTTTCTTCACCAATATTTAACTTATGAAATAAAAAAAAGCTATCGCGAACCCAATTTGACTCTAGTGCACTACCTCCGAGATCCAGTTTTCATTAATTAGCAAAATGATTTTAGACATTTTTGTGTACAAGATGAATAAATAAATTATTAGAAATTTGCAACTAGATATCACGACATCACAAAATATTGCAATTCGTCATTGCGCGTTGTAAAGGAGCAATATGCAAATGCTTCTTCGAAAGGTAAACAAATAGTATTTTTCAATACAAGGACTGCAAATGACAAAATTGCCCGTCGAGACCGAGTTTTAAGCCCGAGCCGAAGGCGAGGGTCTTAAATAGGTCGAGACGGGCAAGTCGTTTGCATTTCTTGCATTGAAAGATATTTTTTATCACAAGGAACGGCGTAAAGTAGTCTGTAAATAAACTGGCTAGGACTGAAAAGTGGACTTTTCAGTACCGTGTGATGAAAAACATTTTTTTTCATATTGCTCCTTTACAACGCGCAACGACGAATTGCAATCTTTCCTCAAAAATACGGAAAGCAAATATTATCGTTATTCGATTGTTTACAAAATATTTGTAAAGAAGGTAGTGCATTGGAGTCGGTTCGCCATTTTTCCCGTCAGTTGGGAATCTAGCGTAAATAATAGAGATCTATGAACAATGAATTTCAATTGAGATCTACACAATGAATTTAAAAATTCGAATTTCAATTGTTTTTTTACTACCACGAAAATTGACCTTTCGTCTTCTTTTAGCATAAATCATGTCCTGCATATACGGGTAATCATACCTAAAGGCATGGTGCCCATTTTCAGTTCACCACTCGCCAGTCTCTTTAAGTCAACCCAAGGAACGAATGAGAGTGTTTCATGAAAATTTTAAGTCATGACTTCGTAAAAAACTGTCTTTTTTATGCTTACTACAGGGAGGATGCAGGAATGGGAGGGTTTAACAAGAGCAAAAACTTTGCTTATTAATTTATCTACAGCCCCTAAACTAAAACTACTTATTTAAAATTAATTTAATTTTTTGTACTGTTTAGATAATGACGGCCCTTACTACTGGCATATCAAGTCAGGAACCATTCAAAGGGAGCCCCCCGAGGAATTTAAAGAGAAAAACACACCGAACATTCACCACCTACTTAAGGAGACTGAAGACATGACTACATCAACAATTATAAATTACGTCACTCGAAGCAACACCAGCTCTAATCTCGACTGTATCAAAGATAAAAAGGAAGATTTAGCTTTAAAGTAAGTCCCAACTTTTTTTTTTTGACTCTTGTACTTAAAACCAATTTATTTATTAGAAATTTTTCCAACAGGCGAAGAAGTTACCCGGCTAAAGTGGAATCGGAATCGAAAGAACGACCTATACGATTTGCAGTGAGATCTTTGGGATGGGTAGAAATAGCAGAAGAGGATTTAACGCCGGAAAGATCTTCTAAAGCCGTTAATAAATGTATTGTCGATTTGTCTCTTGGAAGAAATGATCTCTTAGACGTAGTAGGTCGCTGGGGCGATGTAAGTCTTTGATTCGTCTTATTTCAATATTTTTTCCCCCCCGATTTCAGTCTTTAATTTTTATTCCTTCCTTTTTCAGGGTAAAGACTTATTTATGGATCTCGACGAAGGTGCTCTGAAATTAATAGACCCCGAAAAATTGACTGTTTTAAATACTCAACCGATACACACTATTCGTGTGTGGGGGGTTGGAAGAGATAACGGCAGGTAATGGAAAACTTTTTACAATAGAAATATTATTTATTTTTTTTTTTTTTTAAATTAGTAGTCTTCGTTCTTGTAAATAATAATAATATTTAGTGTAAGTTGCCCTGTAGACCGAAACCAGCCGCCACTTTAGTTTAAAAGTAAACTTCATAGTGTATTTTAATTTTAATTTAATTTTTTTTTTAGCAATACGTAATAATTAATAAGTATTAAGTAATAATTTGTCTTCTCTTTTTTTTTTTTCTCGACCGGCTGGTACGCCATGTAATCTCGGGGCGCACACAATGAAGGGAGAGGTACGTTGCACTTTGCGTGTGCGTTTGTGTCGTCCTGTTGTGTTGCTGTTTATTTTTTTTTTTTAAAAAGCATGATTGCATGGTTCATTTTTCGGTTTAAATAATCTTTTTTTTGTAACATGTATATTTTTTTTTATATCAGCATGTTACGTGCATTCGTGCCAAGTTGTAACGTATTAATTAGAGTCAGAAAATATTCAGTCCAAATTAAACGTTTGTAGATTGCGGTGAGTAATTGGGACTTACTTTTGGGTCGCTCTAAAACAATTTACCTGGAAAAAAATAATGATGTTTTCAAGGAAAAAGGTTCCTGAATTTTCATTAAAAATTAAAGGCCGTACATATAGTTTTTACGTAGAAAGGGGAATTGGGAATGCGATACTGAAAAAAAAAAAGATGAAAAATTGAGTAAAAGTTCTAAAATTTAGAATTTAGAATTTTAGAATAAATGGATATCGTTTTCAAACAATTCTTGTTGGTTAAGCAAGAGATACGTAAGCTAAACATAAGTATTAATTAATTGTAAAACATCGAATAAGTGCTTGATCGAAACGGGTCTTAAGTTTTGGAAGGGTTTCAAAAATCTTATTATAAGACTCAAGCTTTGCTCCTGTGCTTATTTTTTCTCAAAAATTTCAAAATCATGCTTATGTAATAAGGAAATTGCCTCTACGACAATTCCTGATTTTTTTTTATCCATGCGCAATAGAAGTTGGTTGATTAAAATTTCATGGAATTCGTGCAAGATCTTTATTTGTTATATTTTTTTTTTTTTTTTGTTTGTTTCTTTTGCAACTATACTAAATTTTTTTACGTTGAAACCGGACGGGTAGATTTTACAGTTGCTTCATTCTGAACACTAAAAAATGAAAAATCAAAAATTAAATTTAAAAAAAATCCGAAGAATTGAAATAGAGTTACCTGAATTGAAATTTTACAAATTAATTTCTCTAAAAAAAAAAAAAAAAAAAAAAAACGATCGTACTATATTTACTTTATTTGTTGCTTATGTGTGTGATTTCATTTTCTATTTCAATTTTTTGTTCTAATTTTTTTGATTTTTTTTTAAAGGGATTTCGCTTACGTTGCGAGAGACAGAACAACAAGACGCCATATGTGTCACGTGTTTCGGTGCGACATACCTGCAAGAACGATTGCAAATACCCTCCGGGACATATGCAAGAAAATCATGATCGAAAGGAGTTTGCAGCAGAACTTGGCCAAACCGATCGATATTAGTAAGAATTTTTTTTTTTTTTTTAAATTTTTGAAACGTGAAAAGGTCAAGGATGGTTAAAAATTAAAACTGAGTTCTTAATGAAGACTCGGACTACTAACCGCAAGTAAATAATACTCTTACTCTTGTTAACTTGGAGGAGATCGTTTATCCTTAAATCTTTTTTGAAATTTTTGGAAGAAAAAAGTTTTACCTTGAATTATAAACTATTTAATTTTTTAATTAATGAAATTATCAATTTTTTAGACGGTTGTGGAAGACAAGGCTTGGCTGTTCGACCCACCAATTTACCTACTGAACATAGACGACATCACAGGAACGGACCACCATTAGCTAGTAAGTAAATCTTTCTAAAGTTTTAAGTCAGGAAATATTTCCGGGGAATGAAAAAATAAATTACCGGAGGGTTTTGGTAAATATTCCCATAAAATTAAAATGGTCTTCTTAAAAAAATAATAGCAAAAGTTTTCCTTGAGCAAAAACCCAAGATAGCACCGGTATAAGAGCCTGAACTTCAAATTTAAAGAACCTTATGCTTTTATTGAGTAGTTTAGTGTAATAATTATAAATATGAACTATAATGTTAATAATTGTTTTAGACCAGTCATTTCCAACTCCAATGGAGGAGCCTAAAAAAGTTCTTCGCGCGCGATACCTCGGAAGCTGCCAGGTCAACAAAGCTACGGGTATGGACGTTTTAAACGAGGCCATAGATCAGTTGTCAAATACACCTCAGGATACTTGGGTTCCTGTTAGCATAGCCGTGGCACCTAGCATGATTTCCATATCACAGCAAGGGGTAATTAAAAAAATTTCATTTAACGAAAAAATAAATATGTATGGATCTTTTTATTATTTATTTATTTATTTTTTTTTTTTTCAGGAGGAAGGCTCCGTTATTTGCGAATGCCGAGTTCGCTACTTGTCCTTTATGGGGATTGGTCAGAATGTAAAAAACTGTGGGTTCATAATGCACACGGCTCAAGATCTTTTCGTGGCCCACGTATTTTTTTGCGAGCCTTCTTCAGGAGCTCTCTGTAAAACTATCGAAGCTGCTTGCAAATTGAGATATCAAAAATGCTTAGATGCTCATCCTCAAGGAGTTGGACGTAATCTGTCAGATTCACAGACACCTAGCAAAAGCATCGGTGCTGCACTTAAATCACTAGTCGGGTCCCTTACGGGTCGAAAAGGTAAAGGTTCGGAGTCCTGAGATGAGGCTCTATCCCTGCAGGTAAATATAATAAACTGTTTGTTACGTCGTAGCTTTAAAAAAAAAAAAAATTGTATGTTTAGCTTATGAAGAGTCACCAGTTTATCTTGGGCAAAGACGAATGCGCCAATCAATATAGGTGTGCAGTTTAACTAATTTAGTTTTGTTTCGTTTTCTTTTAGGAGCTATGGCCACTGCCTGCGGAACGTGAAGTAATTAGACATAGACATTTACAATCTCCGTTAACGATGGAGTGTTTAAGCACTTCCCCGTCGCATAATTTGATGTCGTTGTTATCTCCCACTTTGGACTCACGTCGTTTACCGCCAAGATGGTAATTTTTAAGTCGGATATACTGTAAAAGAACTTGCAGAATCGACACTTTTCAGTATTCGGTTAAAAATATTTTACCCATAATTAAATTGATCAAAGTAATTTGATAATTAATTTGATCAAAATAATTTGTATAAATTAAATTTACAATTATTTAACTTCTGTTTCATACGTAGCTTGTGGGCGGGTTGAAAAATGGCAGCTTATGACAATTAAATATCTCTGACTGAAATCTTCAAAGCACTGAAAATGAAATTTTGGTTTATGAAAGCCGAATAATAGTCAGTGTCGCTTTTGTTAGTTTAAATAAAATTTCAAAATGAATCGATGGGACATTTAAAAACAAGATTTAATTAAATACTAGGGCGGCGCAGTTTTTAAAAAAATTGGAAGAGTTATGTCTTATAACATAAATTAACTTAAATTTTATTAACGATTTGAAAATGGCTCGAAGAATGCGCTATGTTAAAGATTGAAATATTGTAGGCCACCTTGTTTATTTTATAAACTTTTATTGAGAATGAAGGCTTTACACACCTAAAAAAAATTGAGTTTTCTGAGCTACTCATAGACGGTAGCGAAAATTTTAATTAATTCGTGTTACTCATAACTTTTTCTTAATTGTTTAAAAATCAAACCACTCTCGTGAATATGCTGGTTAGGAAATTAAAAGTCTTACGAAGCATAAATGCTTTAAATAATTTTTGTTTTTAGGTAAATCAGATTTTTTAAAAAAAATCGCATCTAGAGAAAAAAAAATTGATATTAGTTAGTTTTTAGAATTACCAAAGAAACAGCTATAAAATAAATGATATTGGATATTTAAAAAAAACGCAACCTCTTGCTTGACTTGATATTTTTTGTAAGACTTAGTAAGAAATGGATTCTGTATTTATTTGCACAACTTTCGACCTTTTTTTTTCGTTGTGCTTTGAGAAAAAAAGCTGATTTCCGAATCTGTAACAAAAAATTTATGGAATTTTAATCACCACAGGGTCGCATATTTAAAAAAAAAAATAATGAAAATAAAAAATTTGATTGAATCGTTTTTGTACTTTTAAAAAATTTAATAACTTTTCTGTTGCAGATTATTTTGTTAAATAAAAAAATTAATTAGGATAACAAATTCAATGAAACTGATGTGCTTTTTTGTATAGTCTGTAGGAAAACAAAGATAGTTCCATGTATTTTATTTATTGTAAAGTTTTTGCTTATATATTCTTGCCACATTAATTTTATATTTTCGAATCAAACCCTAACATTACCATTTTTTTAAGTTTTTAGAATATTAATTTTCTTAATTAAAATTATTGACTGACAAAAAGAAAAAAAAACTAGTCTGATAGCATTTTTATATAAATTTCATTCCAAGAATACTCATTGCTTTTATTTTATCTCATATTCTTTTTAAAATTTTTACTAAACATTCATTTGCTTGATTTTTTCGGTTGCTTCTCCAAAGAGTTAATTTTTTTTTCGGATCAAGCAATTTGATATTTGTAGTGTATACGTCATTTAAGAGCTTTTTTTACTTTTCTAAAACTGATATAAAGTCAAATCTTGCACTTATATTTATTTTGCAATATTTTTGTATTGCACTCATAGTTATTTGAAAATAATACAAATTATTGTTGAAGATATTTCTTCAAATTGAGCTTAAAATCATTCAATAATTTTTTAATTTTACTTTAATCGGAAGAACGAATATATTTATTTTTCGTTTTAGTATTTTACTTTCAAAGTTTTAAAAATTCTTGAAAAAAAGAATTTACTCAGCATTAAGCGAAATCGTTAAATTGTGCAATTGTAAATATTTAGTAGTAAAAAAGAAGATAAATATTAATAATTATTTTAAAGAAAATGTTACGACTATTCATTATGGGTCGATGTAGCTTTTCTTTTTTTAATTTTATAAACTCACTGATCATCCCCGAGATTCGATATATATGGAGTTTCTGGTTTAAAATTTTTAAATCATATCGTTATTTCAAAACACTTTTTCTCCTTTTTAAACCGGATATGATTGTGCTAAATTTGCCTGAATAATGCCTACAGATTTTAAATAAAATTATTTTCTTTTTTATTATAAAAAGTGTTGTCCATTGTAAAGGAAAAAAATGAGAAATAAAAGTTTCTGAGATTTTGCTAAGAAGATTTTTAATTAGTAAATTTTTTCATTTTCTGATTAAAAACGTTCAGGATGTGTTCGGTAAACTCTGCAAATTGCTTTAAAGCATTGGAACATATAAATGCCATTAATTCCATTATTCGAATCCAGTAATTCCATTCTTTTTTTGTTTCCTGAAGGAATACATAAAAAGAATAAAAATAGTATGGTTCAGGTAAAAGGAAGATAATGGCCTTGGATACCTAAAGGAAGTGTAAGACGGTTTCATTGAGGTTCGGAACAGGCCCACTATGTATCTTTTTTTTATTTTCTAATTTCCAAGTTTAGTTTTAATCTAAATTCCATATGTCGTTTTAAATGATAATTAAAATATGTGTTCGTCATAAATAAATTCCATGATTCTATGAAATATCATAAGATCTTAAAAAAATAAGTTTTACTATCTGTTTTTCAAATATGGAAAGGACCGACAAAAGTCCTAGGCCATGTTCTGTTTGTTAATAATAAAATTTTGTTTGATGATTCAAAATAGGCTCTGAAAGGATTCTGCAATATCTAAGATCGGACATGATTCTCTAGCCGCCATGTTTTGTCCAGAGGTTTGTTTCTTTTGCTTTTTTGTTTGATGTGTATATTACTCATGCATGAAATCTTACAACGTAACGAAAAATTAGTGTATTAATCATACATAAATCAGGTGCACCTCTTAATGAACTCATTTCACCATCACAACAAGACAGCAAGTCTTATCCAGTTCTTTCTTAAATTTTTATTAAAAGTCTCTTTTTTCTTATTTCAATCACTTTTTTTCTTGTGCTAAAATACTTTTCATCATCTAAATCTCTAAATAAAAATGTCTCATTCCTCAGTGCAACAATCACCTGTTTATTTTTTTTCTGCGACCTTTTTTTTCTGCAACATGTACAACTTGTTGACACAAATAACAGTTTGGTCTTTTACAAATAATTGAAGTAAAATGTTTCATTCTTTCAACTCTACTTTCGGTTTTTTTGAATTTGAAGCAAGAACACAACGGACATTTTTCTGTGACACATCTATTCCAGTGTTCCCAAAGACGTTTTAGCTTAGAGCATTGTGGAAATTTACAACTTTTCTCTAATGGACAGTTCTCCGTATGAATTTTCAAAGCCATCATTTTTGAGCAGGACTCAAATTCACACTAAAAAATGAATTCTATTTTTTATTATATAAAAAAAAAACAAGGGATAGAATTCATACCTGGACAGTGCGATTAGTCTTGCACTTCCGAATACATTTAATTGCTTTTAAAACTTGGTGAAGAAATAGACGCATGTCTTTTTCATCCAAAAAGAATTCATCCTTTATCTTCTTTAAGTCGTCATCCATAACGAATACTTATGGATTAACTTATTTATATTATTAACTTATTTATTTCGAATTACGATTTTAAGTCGTCAGCAGCAGTAGAAGACAGAAGAGATGACGACTTAGAGGGCCCCGAAAAAGAGAACGGACTAAATTAGGACGAATGGCGCTTACACATTTCATTTGTGAGGGATCCCTACACCCGCGTCCTGAAAGCTTGATGTCCGTCGCATAAGTTTAGCATAAGTCTCACAACCTTTTAAGTCCTACCACTTGCGGCGTTGCTGTCGTTTTGATAAGTAAAACATTATCGGCCATTTTTATTTTTTACTACATTCAAAATCAAAACAACGGCCATGCGCCATGTTGTTTCTTGTTTTGTGCATTTTTTAGACGACATGTGTTTAAGTATTGGAAATGTAACTGGTTCGGTGTACGTGATAATTGAATATTTTATTTTATTATTTATTAGTAATATTTAATATGTGTGATAATAAAAATGAGTTACATGATAGTGAAAAAGATGATGATGAGGATTTGACAATTAGACTGGAATTGGATCTCACTTCAACGACAGACACCTACCCAGAGTTTGATTACTTGGAATTAGTACGAAATAAACAGGCAAGTCGTGGACGAAAATCGACCAAGTATGTAGAAAATTAAACGTAGAACGATTGACAATCTATTTAAATGGATGAAAGGTCGTGGAGAAGAAAATTAAGACGTGAAAACGGCCGTTTTGTTTTGATGGGAAATAGGGGGTCACATTCACCCTTCGTTCATCGTGATTAAATTTACTTATTGTCTATCGTTTTATGTTTAGTTATCGTGTTGAAAGGCTCTGAGAAACTAGTCGCCATATTTGAAGCATATCTGGGCGAATTTTCAGTCATAAATCTAAAATGACTCCCGGTCTTGTAATTCCCTTTGCCACACCCCCTCTTTTTTTCCCGAAGTCCATACTCAATCCGTGTTTTTCCACGTAGACGAATTTTTTTTTTTGAGATTTCGACAGCTTCACATGTCGATCGATCTGTTTCCTTTTTTTCGGTTGTATCATCTGTTTTGAAAAAAATGAGATTTTTCTCTAAGAAAAAAAAAAGTAAGTCATAGCCTGGATTCTTCTAAAGCCACGATGTTTTGCTAGATCGTCCCCCCTTTTTTCCTTTCAATTTTAATTTCGATCGTCGGTGTTTTTTTTTATATGTCGATTTTTTAATTTATATGTAGACATATAAAAACCGAATTATATAATTGTTATACATAAAAACCGCTTGCATCCGTACATAACCTGACCTAGGAAAGATTTGCGGCATTGCCATATCGTTTTTTTTTTTTTTTTTTTTTCAAAATTCTCCCTACAATTATATTTTATTTATTTATTTTTTTATTAGAAATATTTATTTGTGTTCAGAAAAAAGAATTGTTTTTCTTTTTTGACGTTGCCAACTCATGCACACAAAATTAATAATTAAAATAGGTCATTGTTGCGAGAAACAAAAACTAATCGGACTTCTCAGTTTTTTTTTTTTAATCGATCTTTTTTTTCTCATTTTTTTCTTGTCACCTAAAATCCGCGGGAATTTCTCTCCAGTCAAGGTCACAGGTTTTTGCTTGACTTTCGTTATCGTTTGGTCCGTTTCCTCCGCTTCTTGGGGGAATCTGATCGATTCCGCTTTTACGTGTCTTCTTCTCCTGGTGTGTGTTGTGTTTACTTTGTTATGCCTTTGCTTCCCATGATTCTTTTGTGGGCGTGGCTTTTTTTTTGGCCGCGATTGTTCGTACGATTTTCGTTTGTCACATGATTTTTTTTTTATTTTGTTAGGCTTTTGTTTTTATTTTGACTTTTTTTTTTTTATTTGTTACCGCCGGCTTTAGGTTTTTTATAAGAAGACTTTATCTTTCGTGTTGTTTTCAATAGGGACTTGGTTCATTTTAGGTTTTCTTTTGGGGATATTTTAATTTTACAACTATCCTAGCAAAAATAATCGAGCCGCTCTAGGTTGACCGCCGTTTGTCGTTGTTTGCGAGCATTGGAGGGGATTTCATTCATCCGTTTACCTTTTCGTTGACCTTTTCGCATGATTTTATCCTTTTTTATTAATAATTGTTTTTCATGAGGCGCGACTTCTTTTTTTTTTTTTTCTTTTCATTTTTCTTTCGCCTATTTTTTTTTTTTTTTTTTTTTTTTCTCTTTCAATTTAAAACGTTCGCTCCGCGCATCTTTTTTTTTCTTTTTCGAGACTTGAATTTTTTATTCGCCTTTCCTTTGCAGCTTTTTTTTTTCTTTTTCCGGTTTTTGAAGCATTTCGGTTTGTTCCTTTTAACTTTAATCATTCATCCGTTCTTTTTTTTTCTTTTTTAACAGGAGATAATTTTTTTTTCGTTCGTTCGTTTTTAAGTTTTTATCATTTTTTTCCTGATATTCCTATTTCTTTTTTAAACATCCCGACATCACATTTTTTTTTTTTTTTAACTTCTCTCACTGCAGATTTATTCATCATTCATAAACATGCAAATATCGTTTGTATCTATGACCTTGACCTTGCGTTTCACTGGCCTGCGGATAATATTTTAGAAAAGAGGAAAAATAATAATTCTGTATTTTGGAATCTCGAAACCTTTTAATTTTATTTTTTCTATCCAGTTTTTACTTTTTTTTGATAACAGCCAAGCATGTTTAAAGTCTTGTTCAATTCAAAATGTTTGATTAAATTATGGCTGGACATGATTCAAAGAACTCCCTAAATCTCGAAATCAAAGTTGGTGCTTTTTAACCCTTTTTGACCTTAAACAGATCCCATTCCAATGATTTGCTAAAAATTTGAACCTTTTTCTTGTGCCATATCTCACAATCTGTAGATTAAGATTAATTTATATTTCCAAATCGCAGAAATCAAATATGTATTTTTTATTATAATTTGAACAAGCTTTTAATGTTTGATTGAATTAAATTTTGTCTTTCACTTATATCAGTTAATTAATTGATTAATTTTTAGTTAATTTTTTTTGCAAGTGCTTGAAGGGAACATTATCAAAGTTAGTGAGTTGATTAGTTAGTTGCAGTGAATCGCTTGAACTTAATTAAAATTTATCAGTACTTAATTTTTTTTTTAAACACAATTTTGACCTTTACTTTTATTGTAAAGAATTTTATACCAGGTTAAATTGGGTCTGCACTAAATTCGTTTGAGATATTCCAAAAGAGGAGGCTTCAGATATTTATTTAAATATACCAAAATAAATTTCCATGGCTTAGAACTTTTTTTTGGAGATACAAATTAGAAATCTGGCTTCGTAGCGAACTTCATAGTGATACTGGCATCTTTCCTTCAAAATTTCAGATTCTCAGGTTGTAAAGAAACTCCGGAAAACGCTTTGGAAAATATATTCTCGACATTTATTTTTGAAAACGTTTTCCGGAGTTTCTTTACAACCTGAGAATCAGAAATTTTGAAAGAAAGATGCCAGTATGAATATAAAGTTCGCTACGAAGCCAGATTTTTAATTTGTATCTCCAAAAAAAAGTTTTAGGCCAGGGAAATTTATTTTGGTATATTTAAATAAATATCTGAAGCCTTCTCTTAAGTTGTTTTGATTAGTTAAATTGATTTCCATTTGAAAACTACTTTTTGAGCTGAAACTAAGAAAAACGATTTAATTGTTATGTAACAATGGGGAAGAAGGTCATCAAAAATTCTTATGATTGTTAGCAGTAAAATGGGCATAGGTGCAATTTGCGATTAATGAGATGGCAGAATGTACATTTGAGACTGCATTTGGTTGTAAAATTACAATTGAAATGAGTGGGGTTCAAGGAAAAGCTTTATGCACCCCTAAAGTACTTTGTTGCTTTTAAATGAATATTTGGTTATTTTACTTTTGTTTAAATAATGGAATTACCAAATTCACATAATTCTTGAATGGCCCATTTTGCATATTCGTAATTTTTGCAAAAACTGATGAAGAAAAAATTTTCAGCATAATTTTAAAACATTTTTTTACGACATAAGATGTACTTTTTTTTTCTCAGAATGCCCTCAATTTTCTTTTTTCTCTAAAAGAAGGAATGTACATCAGTAAAGAAAGAATAAGGATTATCTCAAATGGGTTCCTAGGAAACAACCACATTCCTTTCTCATACAGCGTCCAGTGACCTGTAATATTAATTTTAATCCTTGGAAACAGCTTTCTGTCTTTTCCAATGAAGTCAAGCGGAATATTCATCTGGGCTTTTAGTTGTAATATGTTGTACTTGCATTTTAGGTAACAGATAAAGGAATTTATTAGCACAGGAAAAAAAAATAGCCTTAATGTCTGGCTTATGACGAAAAGTTTATTTCTTGAAAAAGCCGTTTTTTGAGGGTTTCTAAAGTCAGCAGCACAATAAAAATCTCAAATTTTAAAACTATACCAGGATTTTGAGCTTTTTTGAGCTTTCTGTAAGCTCGAATTCAGCAGAATAACTTAAAATCCTTTTGCAGTTACAAGTTTAAAAAGTTTTAGGTGTGAACCACCTGGCGTTGCTCAATTTTCGTGTCTTATATTTTCAGTAGTTAGTTTATTGGAGGTTTTTTTTTGCAATGCTTAGCTTATGAAGTTTTCGAGTAGTGTAATTTTTTAAAATTCAGATGCTAGTTACGTATTGACAAGATGAAATGCTGTCTTATTAACGTTAAATTTGAATTTAGGACCCTTAAAAACTTTTAGGGTCCGAAGGTTTAAGCTGTATTGGTGATTGCCAGTTGTTAATTTTTCTCCAAACTTCCTTTCTACGTTTCCTTTGAATTTCCTCTTCATTAAAAAAGTCAGATGAATTTTTTTTTTTTTTTTTTTTAATTTCATTGCAATATTTTTAATTATTTTCTTTTTTAAAATTTCCAGTTAGAGAATAAAAAGAAGAAAACCAAAAATAAAGTTAATCATAATGAACCTGAGAACCAGTCACATCTCTCTACCGATGACTCCGATGTGGAGGCATTGGCAAAAATGTACGAGGAAAAATATGTAAGTATTTACTGTTTATCTTATCCTTATCAGTTGTTTATCATGCGGTCATTTAAAAAAATAAAAAATAATTTCAGGGTACCTGCACCGATGATTATGCGGAACTGGGTGAAGGCTACGATGAAGAAGACTCCTTTATAGATAATACTGATGCCGTAAGTTAAAATTATATATGTGTGATGAGAAATAATTAAGGGCTAAATTATTTTAATTTTTTTTAAGGTGAACGACCTACTTCCGAACGGCATACAGCCCGAACATGGCGGCTTCTATATCAACCGAGGGAAACTGTCGTTGGTTAAAGAGGATAATTCATCCAGTTCGACGAGCGAAGACGTAGATAAATTCCTCGCACAAAATAGACTGAACGCCAGGAGGATAACGTCGGATGATGAAAACGAGGAAAAGGAAGGGGAAAGCAGCAAAGCACAAAGCAATAATAATACCAATAACAACAATAACAATAGTAGTAATAGTAACAACCATAATTACAGTACTGGCGGTCTTATTAAAAGTAGGAAAAGATCAGGGGAATTCCAACCTAAAACAAAGAAAATACGAAAGACTGCCACCCCGAAAATACCTGATCATTTGTTAAATAAGAAGCCGTTCTCGGGCTCGTCCGAGTTCGAGAAAAATAAAAATGAAATTATGAAAAATAGACTGAAAAATGTTGACGTTGATAAAAAATTAGATGGAAATAATGTAAATGATGTAAATAGTAAAAAGGAGGTTAGTTTTTTTGCTTTTGTTTTGAAATCGAATCAGCAAAAATTGACGAAATATCAATGGAAGTATTTATGTCACAATTTGAAATAATGATATCAATTAAAGAATAGAAAAATTTTTCGAAGTTTTTAAAGATGCTTGAATTCAGAATTCGAGACAATTCCGAAGCTAGATTTCTCTCACTTTTTTATTGATCTTTGGTCGATATTTGTTGATTCATTCTCGTTAGGTTCAAACTTCCATCAGCTCAATTTAATTTAATTTAATTTTTTTGCTTGAATTTTTCAGGTATCTGTGAAGAAAAAACAATCAACAGAGAAAGAATTATCGAAAGGGGGAGATTCGAAAGAAAGGGATGCAGCTTTAGAAACCATCAACGCTGTCGCCACTGGGGCGGATTTACTTGATAAGGAATCCTCTTCTAGTAGTGATTCTTCGGATTCTTCTAGCTCCGGTATGAAATCTAAATTTTTTCGAAAACTGAAGAAAAATGGTTTTATGAAATTTTTTGATTTAATTTTGCAGATTCGGAATCCGATTCGAGTGAAGAAGCTTCCGGGGAAAAGGATAAAGTTCAACCTCAGACTCTCCCTGCGGTTACGACGGAAGCGGGAGAGAAGAAGCAAAGGGGTGAACCAATAGAAGTTAATGCGGATGATATCACTGCCAAAATATTTGCTCATTTAAGCTCTGATCTTAAAGATATAATAAGGAAAATAATTGAGATCTCAAAAGAAGAAAAGAATAAAGCATTGAATTCGAAGTTAAATTCGCTTTTGTTACGGTAATTAATTTCGGCTAAAAAAAATTAAATATGAAAGGAGTGATTTCGCCTTAGGTGGCTTCATGTATACACTGTTAAAAAAAAAGGAGTAAAATCTACTCTTAAAGATCACATATCGGACCCGCTACTTTTTTAGAGTAAAAAAGCATTTTTTCATTGATACACTATTCTTTTTCAGGACTAAAATTTATTTCGGAGAAAGTAATGCTAAGTATTACTTTCTTGAAATAAATTTTACTCCTGGAAAAGAGTAGTGTATCAATGAAAAAAGGCTTTTTTATTCTAAAAAAGTAGCGGGTCCGATATATGTTCTTTTAGAGTAGATTTTACTCCTTTTTTTTTAACAGTGTAGGCTAATTGACAAAAAAATAATTTCAGTCCTAGAAAAATAGTTTGACTATTGGAGGCGTGTATGACTCCTTTAATTAATTGCTTGGGGTATGGCCTGGATCGGGCAAAAAAAAATCTGTAAAATTTCCTGCTCATGCCACATTTGATTACTTCATTTGTTTATTTAATTTAATTAATTAATTAATTAATTAATTAATTAATTAATCTATTTTTATTTATTTATTTATTTTATTTTATTTTTTTTGAATTTGCCACTTTGGCTTTTAGGCACAGATATCTAGTAATTTTATCTACCTGGGTAGTATGTGTATGAATTTCATTTTAAGAAGCAAAGTTTAATAAAAATAGATTAATTAGGAACAGTTTTTGTAATCAGATGTGGGGCAACCATCAATATAAAAATATGAAGTAATTCGATTCTAGTATTATCACATCATATAAAAATAATGAACCGGGAAGACCCTGGAATTCGTTTTTTCGCTTTAGGTCTCTCAGACCTTGAATTTGGCGCTTAAAGTAACTAAAAAAAATTAATGGCGAAATTATTCCGTTTTGGGCTCAGAAAAATGTATCCTAATTTTAAATGTATACTGATTTACTTATTTCATTTTTCAGCGCGGAAGTTTTGCTACGAGAATTGCCCGTAGCAGAAAAGAATGCCATATTGGATAGTTTAGGTGGAATATTACAAATGAAAAGGGATAGCATCACAAAAAGAACAAAAAAATTACTGCTCATGCAGGAAGAAACCAAAATGTTAGCTCCATTAAAAAAGTAAGTTGTATAAATAGTTAACTGACCTACTTTCATTTTTTTTTTAAAATTACACAGTAAAAAATTTTATGTCAAAATCAACATAAATCAACATAAGCAGGTCCACATAATTTTTATGTTGTTTTTGTTTTATGTTTGCCTTATGGGAGAAACAACATAAAAAATTTATGTGGACCTCTTAGAACATATTTACATAATATTTTTTACTGTGTAGTATTATTGTTTTATGACTTTTTAATTATCGCCATGTTTGTCGCCATGACTGGATTTCCCATTTAATCTTTTTTTATCAGTATAAAAGAATCAGAATTCTGCTTAACAGGTAAACTGACTTGCATAATTGTTCATTTTACATAATTGTCCAAGATTCTGTGAAAGAGAAAAACTTTCCTGGAAAAATCACCAATTAACATAATCTAATATTTAATTTCATTTTTCAGGTTAAAAGATGCAGTTGCCGATATGATGCCTCTACTAGAATCGAATTACTTCAAAGAATTCACAAAAGCAGCAGGAACAAGGTGTGTCTCATTTAAAATATTTTTTATTTATTTATTAATTTTTTTTCGATGCAAATTCATTTTTTTCCATACCGGAGAATTTAGAAATTAGTAACCTCACCGAAAAAGAAAAAAGAAAAAACAAGTGTCAACTCCGCTATGGCCAATTTAATTTACTTTCATTTAATTTCGTATTTATTATTTTTGTTGTTATTATTATTATTTTTTTTTTTTTTAATTTTTTGTTTATGGTGTCTCGTATTAGTTTAATAGGTTTTTTTTTTTGTTTTTTCTGTTTAGCCCGCAAATATACGCGGAGCTGACTCGATACTATTGGTAAGAGCCCAGATTGATTCTTTGTGATGATCGCCAAGGTTGCAGTAGGGGCTTTTACAATCCATTCATTCCAATTTAACCAATTTGTTTTTTTGTTAATCTCTCGCACCAGACTATATATTTTTTTTTGCAAGTAGTGTGCACGAAATATAAAAAAAAAAATCATGACCTCTTCAAAGCTTTGCTTTTAACTGCTTCTGTTAAAAAAAAAAAAAATGGGGGGAAATTTGTAAATTAAAAACGCAATTGCAAAAATTCTGTGTAAAAAAAAAAAAAAAAAAAAAAAAAAAAACCTTTCGAATCTATATCAGCTTTTCTTGTATGAAAATCATGTCGCACTTGGTTTGGGAAAATGGAAGCAAATGTTTTCTAATGATTGATCGTTTGGAATTGGAATGACTGGAAAGTGGTTCTGTCGTAATTTTTTTAAATGAAAAAAAAAAAACTGCGATTATCGACTCTGTTCACCGCTTTTAACTTCTATTCCTTCATAAACCGCTCGGTTTTTTTTTCTTTGCGAAGTTTTGGTGTGCTGTTTGGATTGTTTTCGAAGCGACCCACGATTTTTTTAAAATAATTTTTTTTAACAGGTTAAAATACAAAAATCGTGCTTTGCTTTTTTCATTAATTAAACAGAAAATTTTTTAATGACAAAAAAGCCTAACCAAGCCTTTTTTAATGTTAAAATTAAATGTGAGGCTGTGAGAGTGAGAGTTTTGAATTTTTTTTTTTTTTTTTTTTTTTTTTTTTTTGCGCAGGGTTGCCAATTTGAGATATTAAAGTGTTTCGGATTTTTTTTCAGGAGCATCGATCCTGGTTCTCTGCCTTCGAGGAAATTTCCATGGAACGACGAGCTCCGGTCTTATTTAAGGGACATTATACATATAAGAAAGACGTGTTATTATATTCTTAGACCAAGGAAGGAATCAGTTAGCGATTACGTAAAAAGTTTCTTAGAAGCTAAGGTGAAACCATTTTGGCCAAAGGATTGGATGACAGTTGACATTTTATGGGAGGAAGGTCAATCGACCGGGTGAGTTTGCCTTTGAAGAAAAAAAAAATAAGCAATAAGTAGCCAAGTTACCTTAGAAATTAAGAAAATTTTTATGTTAGATTAAGGATAGAGTTTTTGAGTTTCCGGGAATTCGAGATTTTCCGTTTTTGATTTAAAAAAAGTGCCAACGGTATTCGGAAAGTAAAAAGATTTCTCGGGAAATACTGGAAGCACTGGAATTGAGGGATTGGAATTTAAGAATCTCAATTCCCCGAAATTTGAAATTCCGAATAGAATTTCTAGTCAAGAGGAAGAAAAAATTTTTAATTAGTAAAAGAATTGAAGATGCCGTTTGTTATATATTTTTGCAATTTTTTGGACTTTAGAAATAGGGCATGTGACCAATTGGGCACCATATCAGTTGCATGTGATCTTGTCAACCATAGGCTATATAAGTTGTTTTAATTTTTTTTTGGTGTACGTTTGAAAAATGCAAACCAAATTAAAAATCGTTTACAGTTATTGCTTTTTATAAAAAAAAGAATGTGAAGATAAAGGAGTGGGAAGATAAATGAGGCGAGAGAGGAAAAGATGCAGTGCGAGAACGAAAGAAAATAAAAGTAAGAGGAGCGAAGGAAAAGGATAAAAAAATTAAGAAGAGAATGACAGCGGCGAAAAAAAAAAAAGGATAGAACTAAAATAGGGAAAAATGAGGAGAAAATTAAAAAAAAATACAATAAAAAAATAACGAAAATGGAAGAATGGAAGAAAAAAAGGTAAAGAGAAGCAAAGAGACAAAAAAGGAAAGGGTGAATGACTTTTTGTGGGACCCGTGCCCGTCTAAACATTATACACTTTGAAAAATTTAGAAAAAAAAAAAAGTTTTTTATTTTATAATTAAAAGTGAGAATTTAATCTAACTTTAGGGTTTTGAAGGTCGCTATTTTCATTTTCTGAAACGGCATAACATTAGTGTCACGGTTATAAACTTTTAGTTGAGACAAAGTCCAGGGGGAGGAAAAAATTAAATTAAATTAAATTAAATTAAATTATCCCCCTCTTGAAGCCTCTGATATTCACTCGCCACCAAAAGAAATATTAAATTTGAAATTAGCGACTTTTAAAACCCAGAAATCCATTATAATGCCGAATTTTTTTTTGCGAGACCCATCTCTCCTTCCTTTTGGGCCATTAATGGCTGGATTTCTTTTATTCACTTCCCAAAATCATAATCATGAAAATTAAAACTCCCACAATGCATGAATGGGTTCATTTGAAGTATTACGAAAGCATTATTTTGGGTAATTTTTGTCCCCTTCACTCCTTGCTTGTAAGCAAAAATAAGAATTTGAAACCCTTCCCCCCTCTTTTATTTTAGAAGTCTGTAGCCCTGAATGAAAATAAAAGGCTCCAAAATAGATAATTTTGCCCTTATTTAAATATGTCAGAAAAAATGATAATTCCAGACCCTCTCCTCCCCAACTTAAGACTTGAATGGTCCCAGTATGAAATATTCATTTCTTCTAACCAAAATTAATGTTCAGTTTTAAAGTTTTACGCAGCTCCTCCCTTCGCCCCCTTAATCTCTTATCATTTTTTCGGTATCATTTTCTTTTTTCAAATTTATTCATTTTATTTTTTTAATTTTTATTTTAGGCAAGCGAAGGAAAAACAAAAAGTTGTTACGAAAATATTCGGAGTTCATAACGTTCATCCGTCACCGCAAAGTTCCGAAAAACCCTGTACCGCCGTACCTACGTCGATATCGTCTTTACAGCGTAAGCAACCGTCTCTCACCGTCACCCCGTCCACCACAAAAAATCTCAACAGAAAATCAGTAAAACACCGGATGCGAAGCCGTCTATTTTAGTTCCGAAAAAAGTTCCGACCGGGGTGAATCCGGCTATATCAAAATCGAATTATCCGGCTTCGAGCACGTCTAGTTCCATTTCGAATTCGTTAAGTATCCGTCTTCCCGCGGTCACGGTCAGCAAAGCGAGCGTTCAAGATTTCATCGAACGGTCCAGTCCGTCGACTTCGATCACTCGAACGGCGCCTCCTCCTCCGCCGACGACCACGGCGGCGGCGGCAGCGATGACGACGTCGACGTCCCCGACGACTTCCAGCTCAACTCAACAAATTTCTCCTAATCGTTCTTCTCAACAGCAAAGCATATCGCCCAACAAGAACGTGGTACGGAACGCTTCGTCCCCGAGCTCGGCCCCCAGTCAAAATTCGATAAGGCCGAATTTCGTTCGGACTTCCTCTCCAAACAGCATAAGCAAAGCCATATCCTCTTACACCAAAGCTCGGAACAATAATCAAAGCGTGTTAAAGACAATAGAAATCCATTCGAACCCGAATTCAGGGACGAAAAGCTCGCCGAACACGGTGACGATATCCCCGGTGACGGAATCAATGCTCAAAGACATTTCCCCGAGTCCGGAAGTTTTAAATTTAACGAAAAATTCTTCTTTGTTCATATCGAAAATTTCAAGTTCCGAACCGCCGGAACCGCCGAAACCGAACCGAAGCAGTTCCCCTTCCGTGGCCGGGTATCCCCTGCCGAGCGGGATCACCATCAGTCCCACGAACGCCACGACCTCCACCTTTTTGAACAGGCCTCAAAAACCTGTGGAAAAAAGTCCGGAGGTGAAAATCAACGTGTCCCTCACGAAACAGGAACCGCTCCCGAGCAACTCGATCAAAGAGAAACCCCGGGAATCCGTTTTGAACATGAACTTCAAAAGGGACGGACCCCTTCAACACATTCCAGATTGCATTAGCGTGAGTTCGAAAGTGGTTTCCAACGAAAAGCCTAAATACGAGCACGTTCGGAAGAGGGCGCTCCAGGAGTACCACCAGCAGCACTCTCCGGAAAGACTGAGGTTAGAAGAAAGTAAAAAAATTAAAACGAAAGAGGAAATCGAAATTAGGGACGGTAGTAGTAGTAACAAAATGGACGATAATAATTTTTCTAAAGTTATAGAGTCGGTCATCGGGAAATCGGCCTCGGAGACCGGGAGGAAAAGTGATAGCGATAATAAAATGAATCCGATGGATAGGTATTCGAATTTAACCGTAGATGCGATTATTAACAGTGGTGGTTTACAGGGGAAAAGCAATAACCCCCAATCGGGACATAATCAATTGAAAAATAGTTCGCCTAAATTAAGGGAGGTGAGATTGCCTAAAGAGAAACCGTATTTACTGATAAAAAACGACAACGGTGTGTTCAGCCCGGACGACAGGAGGCACGAGGTCGTCGTGGAGGAAATTAGGGATAGGAATAGCGATAACCCAACGAAAGAGCAATTAGTCCAACTGGAAATGGAGAAGGTAATGCAGAATTTAGTTGAATTATCGAATCAAAGGCAATCGGAATATGACGTAGATACTCCATCAATTAATTTTACCTCATCGAATCAAATTCAAAGACAAAAATCATCTATTCCAGAAGTCTTTCAAAAAATTTTTAAATGAAATTTTCGAGCTCGAATTTTTTTTTTTTTCGTTTTAGTTTCGTTTAAATAAGAAAAATCATTGTTTTTCAAAGTCGATGTCGATTCCCTTTAATTATTTATTATTTTTTAACAAAAAAGATTGAAAATAGCCCACGCCATGCTACGCTAAAAAATATTTTTTTAAATTAAAGGTGGAAGGTAAACAGTCGTAATGGTGTAGGCAATTGCCTAAGAACAGAAAGTAACTGTAACATCCACATTTGTGAAAAGTTGGTTTATTTAATTTGTTTCTTATTAAAAGCTCCTAATCATTTGCTCTTAACAAGCAGATTAGAATAATTACATTTTGATTTTTTAATTTACGTTAATGAATAAAGTAGCGTCGGGAAACCAAACATTGGGGACCGAAAACCAAACCAAACCAAATTTATTTAACCATATGGCTTTAAAAAATTTTTAGGATAATAATTAAACGAAACCAAATTTTTGCCCGTATTTATTTCATCAAATCGAATCAAACCGATACAACTCTTAATTTTGGAAAAATCAAAACCAAACCAAATCGATTAATTTTTTTTCCCCTTTGAAAGTAAAACCAAGATAAAAACCAACCAAATTTGAAAAAAATAACCAAAACCAAACCAAATCGAACCATTATATCCTTATATTTGAAATTCTATTTCTTTGTAAAATTGTTTCTGGCCAAATTTTTTTCTGCTCTTTTTCTATATATTTTTTTTAATGAAAATATTAGGATTTTGAAATTAAAAGAAGAATAATGCTGGAAATAATAAGAAAAAAATTTATCTTGATCGCCCATGTTTAGCTTATGGGCGAAAAATATTGATTGAAAAAAAAATTAAAATTAGTAAAATTTATTTATTATTTATATTATTTTTTTTAAATCTCGGAAAAGAATTTTTGAGGGCTATCAATCTGCTTTTCTCTTCGTCCACAATAGTTTTAAAGTCTTCAGGAACTTCTTTGGTTTCTTCTTCACTCTCGCTAATCTTTTGCGTGAACGATGAGACCGTTTTTATTCGAGATCGCGTTCTCAGGGCGATGCAGTCTACTGATCGCTCCAGTCTGTTAATATTTGGCTTCCAAAAGGAATTAGACCTTGTTTCCCGCGAACTTTCCGGTCCCCATATTCAAAATATGATGCCATATTTGAAATCAGTGTATAAAAACATATAAAAATTGGTATTCACAAACCAATTTGGTTTAACCATATGATTTAAAGTATTATTTAATAATCCAAACCAAACCGACACTTACGCCGGATATTTTTAGTTGAACCGAATCTAACCAGTAGATATGCATTTTCCGAAAAACCAATTGAAAACCAGAACCTGAATTTAAAAAATTACTAACTTAAAAAAACCAAAATCGTATGATTTTTATTTACCTTAGGTAAAAAGCAACCAAAACAGAACCGAACTACCTAATTTTCAATGAGTTTAGAACCAAAACCAAACTAAACCCAGTCGAACTTGAGGTTGGTTTTCGGTCCCCTTCAACCCTTTTATTTTCATGGTGGGAGCTCTAACCACTGTGCTGTATTCGTTAGCTTATTACTCGATACAACTCTCTTATATTGGGTCGTAAATATAGGGCGTAAAAGCATAACCTCTACCTTCAGGTGGTAAGATCTCAGGGACCTTCCTTCCCCGCTAATATTACGTAATTTTTTTTCTGGAATTCGCATAAGAATTATTTATCATTATTTTTCCCTGATTTTTTTACTTTAGGCGCTGCAAATAAATACATAAAAAATGTTGTAGAGTAAATTACAATCTGGCATTAATTTCCCATTTGCATTCTTGGAAGTTAAAACAGAAGAGAAATTGATCGCTTTGCATGAATTAGCTGTGAATTAAAAAATACATGTGTTCGAAAGTCCACTCACTTTAATGCCACCAAAAACTCATTTAATATGGTTGTCATTTAATTAGAAGTTTTGAACATATGGTATAAGTGAACCAAGGATATACCATAAGCTAAACATAGGCGGATTTTGTACCTATACAATATCAATTTCAATTTCAATTCCATAAGCACGAGATGGAACAGTCTGTCTTTTAAATATCTTTGATTATTTATATCCCGTTATTTTATCATTGATAATAAACTCATATTTTTTATAATTTTAATATCCTTCTTCTCTAATTTTGTGTGAAAAAAGATTTTTTCCAAATTATTTTCTTAAATTTTAACCTCTAAAAAGCTAAAACCGGAAAAATGTCAGTTCAGTCATTATTTTCGACCTATAAACGCTAATGATTGTTGGATCACTGCACTGAAAAACCGTGTTGGTTGCTGCAACTAAGAACATTGGTTATATTTTGCCGTACCAATATACTCAGTTGAGAGAACTCAGTTGAGAGTTGAGAGAACTCAGTTGAGAGTTGAGAGAACTTGGAAAGTTTGCCGTACCAATATACTCAGTTGAGAGAACTCAGTTGAGAGTTGAGAGAACTTGGAAAGTCATGAAGTTGCAGCAACCAACACGGTTTTTCAGTGTGCGCGACGGTAGAGTTGGTTCCTGCACTGAAAACCGTGTGGTTGCTGCAACTAAGAACATTGGTTATATTTTGCCGTACCAATATACTCAGTTGAGAGAACTCAGTTGAGAGTTGAGAGAACTCAGTTGAGAGTTGAGAGAACTTGGAAAGTTGCCGTACCAATATACTCAGTTGAGAGAACTCAGTTGAGAGTTGAGAGAACTTGGAAAGTCATTGAAGTTGCAGCAACCAACACGGTTTTTCAGTGTGCGCGACGGTAGAGTTGGTTCCTGCACTGAAAACCGTGTGGTTGCTGCAACTAAGAACATTGGTTATATTTTGCCGTACCAATATACTCAGTTGAGAGAACTCAGTTGAGAGTTGAGAGAACTCAGTTGAGAGTTGAGAGAACTTGGAAAGTTTGCCGTACCAATATACTCAGTTGAGAGAACTCAGTTGAGAGTTGAGAGAACTTGGAAAGTCATTGAAGTTGCAGCAACCAACACGGTTTTTCAGTGTGGTACTCCCCAGTCCTCATTCGATCCGATTTATTTACTCTATGAATTCAAAGCGCATGAACATGCAAAAAAATAATGCCACGAAAAGTTCCGGTCGCCTGTTGCCAATCGAAGTCGTAAATACATTTAAAAATGCCCCAAAGAATGTAGTTCTTGGCTAGGTTCGCAATTAGCAGACGAAATGTGTATATATTTACTACCGCCTATACTTAGCTTATGGGTATTGGGTATATATATATACCAGACCAAAATATACGTATATTTTTCATCCCTATAAAAATCCTGCAACTCATGACACCAGGTGACAATAATTTTCGTGGCACTAGCCTAAAGTTCATGATCTAGGCATCCTTAGAGTAAGTCATAGTCTTTTAAAATGCACAAATTGTTCAAAAAATATTATTTAATACAATGATGTTTACAAATTTAATGTTTTTCACTAATTGCCAGTGGACGTGCTCGTGGAGCGAGTCTCTACTGACGTTTGAGTTGCAGCATCGCATTTATTTCCAGTTACGTAGGCTAAATTCCATCGCGGAGGATGCGCCACGAATGAGGTCCCTTCTTGTAAAATTCCGGCGTTCGAAACCGCCCCCTGGTCTACAGCCGCGTTGCTTATACCTAAAGTAAAATAAATCAAAACAAAATTTTCAGATTTAAAAAAAAAAAAAAAAAAAAAAAACTTTTTTAAAAAACTTTTTTTATAAAACTTTTTTTTTTAATTGCAAAAATTAACTTGTTTTAATTTTTTTTTTTTTTCAAATTTCTAGCATTGATCTCTATTATATACGCTAGATTCCCAACTGACAGGCAAAATGGCGAACCCATAGTCTTTTAAACAGGTCAGGAAACTCCTATCTTAAATGTATGGGAGATGGTGTCCGGCTTAACTGCACAGATTTTAGTTCCACCCAAATACCACCCGTAGCGCTAGTTGCATTCAGGACGCTTTTCATTGATCGTTGCCATTTCAAAACAAATATGGAGGATTGAGATTATTGTGTTTGTAATCTCTGAGGTGATTTTTTTTTTTCAGTATTAAATGTTAAATATAGAACATACGCATAGCAAAACGCGTAAAAAGCTATTGGAAGTATATTTAAAAAGCGATTAAAGGTGTAATACATCAAAAAATAATACGCGTCATTTGAAAACATTAATTACAGAGACAACTATGATCGGTTTGAATGTACGTCCCGAAAGATCGCTGCGCCATCTGTTGCCTGCTTCACCGAACTAAAATTCGTGTACTTAAGCCGGACACTTTCGGGGGGGTAAGTTTCCTGACCTGTTTAAAAGACTATGGAGTAAGTAAACCAGAGTTGTTCGAGTGCTTGTTGAGTCTTGTAGAATCTAATAGAGAAAATCGAATACACGCGTTGGCTAATTTCACAAACCTCTTTAATCGTGAATGAGGATTTTTACGGCAAACTAAATTCGCTAGGGGGCTGTCGGCTACTATCATGGTAAAATGGCGGCCGGCTTCGGATTGGTTAATAAATGACTTTAATATGGGAAGGGTATATTTATTAACCAATCTGAAGGCGGCCGCCATTTTACCGTGATAGCAGCCGACAGCCCCCTAGCGTATTTACTTTGTTCTAAAAATCCTCATTAAACACGAATTTAAAATCAGATTATACAGTCTTTGAAATATTTCACGTACCGGTATGTAATGTTTTACATTTTTTTATATATACAGTATTTATTATTTTAAAATGTGAATAACGTAAAAATTGAAGGGACGACATCGACACTACTATAAAAAAAATTCGGTCTTTTAATTAATAATTTCTTTTGATTGAGTCATTGAATTGATTCGAATGTGTGAATTATTGCCCGAAAAAAAAAAGTTTCAATCAATAAGGCATCTAGTCTTTTTTAGTAAAATCAATCCTTAAAAAGGTTGTTAATTTATTCGATTCCCATACGTACCTAATGTATATAGCAGTTAATTAATTTTTAAATTTTCTTGAAAACATTTTTTTATTTATTTTTTTCTAAGAAAGCCATCATCGGTGATTCTAAACACCAGGGAATAGTCGAATCAGATGTAAAATTTTATCCGTTTTTTTAAAGAATTAAAAAAAAAAAATTAAAACAATTAACAAATTTAATTTAACGATTAAGCCTGGGATTGGAATTGTTCGACAGTAAAAAAAATATTAAATTTGATCCTTTTTAAACTCAAAAATCAATTTCAATAGAAAATAGTATTTTTACTAATATAAAGAAGTCAAATTTTTTAAATGTAAATGGATTCATGGTATTTAAATTTAGGATTACGGAAAATGAGAAAATTTGATTTCTTTTGTATTATATAATAATAGTAATATTAATAATATTAATTAATTTTTTTGTAAGTTTTAAAAGTTACTAGAGTGATTTTTAGTATCGTCAAGGAAAATTTAATATTATTGTTAGAAAAAATTAAAAAATTAGCCCTTAGATCTTTTTAAAAATGAAAAAAATGATGATTACCGTACTGAATAAGAACAGTATTAATTTCTAAAGGTACTGTTTTCTATTTGAAATAACTGAAAAGTGTACCTTGAAAAAATAAATTGTCAAATTATTTCCAGTCTCATATTTAAATTCGAGTTAAATATTGATATATAATGAATTTATTTTTAAAAATGTGATTTCGATATGATGTATTTGATGTATATTCTTTTTATGTTGTGACTAGAAAATGCTCACAATCGAATGACTTTATTTTATTTATTTAATCGCATTGGTTAATTATTTATAAAATCATTTTTTATGGCTAAGGATCAAAATTTTTGAATGAAATTTTTGACCGCAAGGAATGTTACGAGAAAAAATATACTGGTACCAAAGGAAGTGTTGAGCCAGTGAGAATTTTAATGAGGAAAAATGTACTGGGGAATCGTCATCTGCTTACCTGTAATATGGCGTTCGGTTTGGGATAAATTAAAAAAAATTACTTTGGAAATAACTTACTTAGGCCCTTTTCATTTTAAGATCGTTATTCAGCCAAGATCGCCATTTTACCGTTAAGCGGCCGACAACAGCATAGCGGGTTTAATTTTCAGTGAAAATCTTAAAGGCTGGACCCACCTCCTCCCCACTAGTAACAGTATAATTTTCTCCGTAATATTGCCTTGTGAATCGCGTTTTTTTTTTTTTTTTTTTTTTTTAATAAGATAGTCCGTTTATCATTTTAAAACATAGTCCGGTGTTTTCTTATTATTTATTTATTTTTTTCTGTAACATTAAACGTAATGAGGATAAATTGATTTTTAATTTAGTATTTAATCCTCGCAGGAGAGTCACAACATAATGAGGAGTCAAATCGATATTGCTTGAACGGACTGCCTATGTACAGAATACAATCCTTGTAACGAAATTGTGTAAAAAAGAAAAAAAAGAATTAAAAAGATGAATAAAATGAATAAAATGAAAAAAGTTGAAAATAAAAAATTTTGTACAAGATAATAGATCGTGTTATTTTTGAATTGAAAAGCCGAGAACCATCCTGACGCCTGCTTAACAATAGATGGTATTTGACTTCGAATTGATTGACGCTAAATAAAAAGGCAATAGAGGAGTTTTAGGGACTTAATTTCTTTTAAAAGGATGCTTTAATTATCTGTTTTTGCAAATTTTAATCAATCAATTTTGTCCCACATCATCAAATTCAAGTTCCTGAAAAAAATTTAATTTTGAAAAATTTTAAAGTACAAAGTTTTTTTTAGAAATGATTTCTAAAAAATAAGTAAATTCAGTGGGAAGCTTAATCTAAGCAAAATAAAAAATAATTAAAAAATTATAATTTTTTTTATCAAAAACGTATATTAAATGGAGTATAATTATTTTACAATATAGATCTCATAAAAAATTTTTGAATTGACAAATATTTCAAAAGTCTAAATGCCTCTCTCAGTCTTTTATGAAAAAGTTAATTTACCTAAATATTTACTGGCTATACCTTAAGGCAGTGATAAAAGTAACATGATTGATATTCATTTGTGAGCAATGTTATGAAATGCTCCATAAGCGTTTCTAGTCAAAGGTCCACTTACAAATTAATTGGAATTAATTTAATTCTTCACCCCACAAGTCAATATTTGTACTAATGAGCAAAATCAATTACATAATAAAAAAAATCTTATAAGTAAATATGAAAGTAACAAACATCAAAAATTTAATACATTGAGTGTTGAATTATTTTCAAATGTCTTTTTCAGTCTTACAAAAAAAAAGATACCTAATACTATCATCATACTTTTAAGGCAATAATAAAATACATATTTCATAAAATATACTCAATACTCAATGAATATTTACATTTAAATGACTACTAAAAACTTAATTGCATTAGCAAAATGCTTCATGTCATTAATCAACTTGTAATTACAACAAAAAAAAAAAAAAAAATTTGAAAAGAAAAAATTTTTAGCAACAAACACCATCTATTGTTGCAAAGTCTTCAATATCTTTTAATTGAGCAGCTTCCTTTGCCAAACGGTCGGCCAATGTATTCTGTTCGCGCGGGATATGCCAGAAGAGTACTTGCATACCTTTTTCTGACCACTTATCAAGCTCCTTGAGTAGCAACTCCCACAAGTCTTTATTTTTTGCAGGTGTTCCTCGTCTTGTTCTCCAATTATTTTTTTCCCATACCCGCACCCACTCAGTAGCCCCCTTGACAACATATTCTGAGTCTGTTGCGATTACAAATCGGGAAAATCCTTCACCAGTCCAAATCCTGAATTGAAGTGCAGCTATGGCTGCTCGCAACTCAGCTCGATTTGAAGTTTGAGGTGCCACAGTACCATCAGGCCCTTTTCTCTCAAGCCTGCTTTTGATGGATCCAAGTAATTGCAAACCATTCAATACTGCTGGACCCCCTTCTGGACGGTACACCACAGAAAAGCCCGCTCGTGGGTTGTCTTTCCATTGTTTAAGCAGCAACCATCAGTAAAGACTAGTACCTCATTTGGATTATTCCTACGTACGAATCGCCTAGCTCGAATACTACATTTGTTTAGGGCAGGCTGAAAGAGTCTGTCAGGTGTGTCAGTTTCTCTCGGTGGTACAAATAACTGCCCATTAGTTCTGGGATCAATTGATGGAAAGGTTGAAATTTGAACACCTAAAGCTTTCAAAAGCTTGGGATCGCTCCCTCCGAAAATTATTGATATGCCTTCCGTCCCGGGAGTATCTTTGAAAATTTTTTTAAAGTCTGCTGTTTTCCAATTGCCTGAAATATCTTTCAGTTTAATTGTAAATTCCTCATTTCTACTTGCCATTATTAAATCTGTAAATATGAGAAGAGATAGTAAGGAAGAAGTATAATATCAATGGCCGTTTCCTACAAAAAGATCAACTGATCAACAGCATGCTTTCATGACGTTTGACTTCAAAACAAATACAAGATAGCGGTGGAACCGGATCAGTTTTCTATGTGTTTTAGAACATTATCGGTTTCTACGGTAAGCCTGTTATTTTTAATTATTTTTCTTAAGTTTCGTGAATTATTAAAATTCTTACGGTGCTTAGCGGAAATTTTAGCGTTATATTGATTTTAGAAGAAGCATTTTTGCTTTTTTTTTTATGTATATAAGTAAGAAAACGAGTAAGTTTTTATAAATTTGAAAAAATGGCGTCAATCCGATAAAAACAAAGAAAATAAAAGAAAAGAAGTATAAACAAATATTTTGTTTCTATTCTTGTTTGATTAATAAAGAAATCTTTTTTATCAAGAAAATGTTTTTAATTATGAAAAGCAATTACCAAGCTCTAAAGTAAAACATTTTAAAAAAATATTGATTTTAAAAAGCAGCCATAAAAAAGCATTAATTTAAAAAAAATTTTGTCATAAGATTATTTTGCTTAGGATAACAGTCTGTTTACGTGAAATCTTTTTAACCAAAAAAAAATAAAATGTGGTAGTAATTTCTATTAAAAAATAAAATTGAGATTTCTTTATTTTTCTTTTTTTTTTTTTTCAATTTTTTGCTTGAAGAGACTTATTTAGTGCTTTTTCCTTTTGCAACATATTTTCCTTCTAGAAAAAATGTCTCAGCAAGGTCATAAAAAGGAGGGAATTGTAGAACAGGAGAGCATAAGGAGGAAGTTTAAGGACCATTCTTATTCACTACTGCAACTACCATGTGCTCTTCACATAGATCCTACAGGAGTGTACGTAACGAAAGATCAAAGTGAAGTCCTTCCAGAAGCATTAAGCAAGAGAAATTGCTGGGATAGTTGTTTAACGCCTAAACTAAAGGCAGACTTTGTTGGAAATGTGACACTATCAATTGGAATTGTGAAGGCAGAATGGTTTAGTTCCCGAGAGGAATTTGAGACAATTTATTCTGAAGAAGTAAGATATTCGACACCATTTTGCCCTTGCAAACCCATTATGGCGATTCAAAAGGTATCATTCGAAAAAGCTGTTATGGACAATTTACATTTTGAAATCTATTGCAACTTTGATTATTATTTAGCAAATCCCAAAGAAATTGAAAAAGATATAGGCAAGAAGTTAGAATCATTTGACTTCCGTAATTATGACATGTTAGAGAGAGAATTATTTTATAAACTATGTATTGACATTTTTGGGGATCAAAATGATGAAGAAGAAAAAAAAAAATTTAGTGTTATATTCAGGGATTTTCATATTGTGTACAAGGATGGAAATGACATCCTTGCGACGGCTAAACGTGGTAATACTTTCATTATTTTGTCCTATCAATATTAAGCCTGTCAAGCAACTAAAAAAATAAGGCTTGTTTTTGTTTATGAAACAAAAATTTTTTTTCACCTCCACCACTATTTCCCCAGTATTTTTTTTTTTTTTTTTTTCCTCTACCATTGTCATCGTCTTCCATTTTACAGGCCAGGGATTTGCAAGAGTAAAGGAGTCTAAGGGCTCTCGGTTTTTCGTTACTTGACAAAACGACCGTTAAGCGGCCGACAACAGCATAGCGGGTTTAGTTTTCAGTGAAAATCTTAAAGGCTGGACCCACCTCCTCCCCACTAATAACAGTATAATTTTCTTCGCAATATTGCCTTGTGAATCGCTTTTTTTTTAAAAAAATTAGATAGTCCGTTTATAATTTTAAAAGATAGTCCGGTGCTTTCTTATTATTATTGATATATTTTTTCTTTTTTCTGTAATATTAAACGCAATGAGGATAAATTGATTTTTAATTTAGTATTTAATCCTCGCAGGAGAGTCACAACATAATGAGGAGTCAAATCGATATTGCTTGAACGGACTGCCTATGTACAGAATACAATCCTTGTAACGAAATTGTGTAAAAAAAGAAAAAAAAAGAATTAAAAAGATGAATAAAATGAATAAAATGAAAAAAGTTGAAAATAAAAAATTTTGTACAAGATAATAAATCGTGTTATTTTTGAATAGAAAAGCCAAAAACCATCCGACGCCTGCTTAAACGGTAGATGGTATTTGACTTCGAATTGATTGACGCTAAATAAAAGGCAATAGAGGAATTTTAGGGACTTGATTTCTTTTAAAATGATGCCTTAATTATCTGTTTTTGTAAATTTTAATCAATCAATTTTGTCTCATATCATCAAATTCAAGTTTCTGAAAAAAATTTAATCCTGAACATTTTTAAAGTACAAAGTTTTTTTTAGAAATGATTTCTAAAAAAAAAGTAAATTCAGTGGGAAGCTTAATCTAAGCAAAATAAAAAATAATTAGAAAATTACAATTTTCTTATCAAAAACATATATTAAATGGAGTATAATTATTTTAGATCTCATAAAAATTTTTTGAATTGACAAATATTGCAAAAGTTTAAAATCCTTTCTCAGGCTTTTATAAAAAAATTAATTTACCAAAATATTTATTAGCTATACCTTAAGGCAGTGATAAAAGTACCCTGATATTTATTTGTGAGAAATGTTATGCAATGCTCCATAAGCATTTCTAGTCAAAGGAACACTTACAAAATAATTGAAATTAATTTAATTCTTCACCCCACAAGTCAATATTTGTACTAATGAGCAAAATCAATTACAATTCAAATAAAAAAAATCTTAAGTAAATTAGAATTCAATGAAAGTAACAAACATCAAAAATTTAATACATTGAGTGTTGAATTATTTTCAAATGTCTTTTTCAGTCTTACAAAAAAAAAGATACCTAACACTATCATCATACTTTTAAGACAATAATAAAATACAATACCTTTCATAAAATATACTCAATACTCAATGAATATTTACATTTAAATGACTACTAAAAACTTAATTGCATTAGCAAAATGCTTCATGCCGTTAATCAACTTGTAACTACAACAAAAAAAAAAAAAAACAATTTGAAAAGAAAAAATTTTCAGCAACAAACACCATTTATTGTTGCAAAGTCTTCAATATCCTTTAATTGAGCACCTTCTTTTGCTAAACGATCGGCCAGTGTATTCTGTTCGCGCGGGATATGCCAAAATAAAATGAGCATACCTTTTTCTGACCACTTATCAAGCTCCTTGAGTAGCAACTCCCACAAGTCTTTATTTTTTGCAGGTGTTCCTCGTTTTGTTTTCCAATTATTTTTTTTCCATACTTGCACCCACTCAGTAGCACCCTTGACAACATATTCTGAGTCGGTTGCGATTACAAATCGGGAAAATCCTTCACCAGTCCAAACCCTGAATTGAAGTGCAGCTATGGCTGCTCGCAACTCAGCTCGATTTGAAGTTTGAGGTGCTACAGTACCATCAGGCCCTTTTCTCTCAAGCCTACTTTTGATGGTTCCAAGTAATTGCAAACCATTCAATACTGCTGGACCCCCCTCTGGGCGATACACCACAGAAAAGCCCGCTCGAGGGTTGTCTTTTCCATTGTTCAAGCAGCAACCATCAGTATAAACTAGTATCTCATTCGGATTGTTCCGACGTACATACCTCAGTGCAGGAATACTACATTTGTTCAGGGATGGTTTAAACAATGTTTCAGGAGTATCAGTTTCTCTTGGTGGCACAAATAACTGCCCATTAGTTCTAGGATCAATCGATGGAAAGGTTGTAACCTGAATACCTAAAGCTTTCCAAATCTCGGGATTACTCCCTCCGATAATACCTGATATGTCTTCCGTCCCGGGAGTCCCTTTAAGAATGTCTTTGAAATCTGATATTTTCCAATTGTCTTCCAATTTAATTGTAGGTTTCTTTTTACTCTCCATTATTAAATCTGTAAATATGAGGAGAGGAGATAGTAAGGACTAAATCTTTTTACAGAAAATATCAAACCTATCAACCTTTATTCTTTTTAAAAATCAAAACATGAACAAAGATGTGGAACGAATTCCTAAGCCAGCCTAATCGAGTGTTCAATTTCACACATTCAGCAAAAATCATAAATCCGAGAAGCCTAATATCAACGGCCGATTCCTAAAAAAATGACAAAACAGCATGCTTTCATGACGTTTGGATTCAAAACAAATACGAGATAGCGGTGGAACCGAATCAGGGAATTTTTTTTAAGTTGGCAACACGAACAACGTCGGCCATTTTGGTTATCTTACAAAGAGGTAAGTAATGCAATTTATTTTATGCTTTTTTTTCGATTTAAAAACCAAGCTTGTACCTAATAAGGCTATAGAAAGTTTCATATTCATGTTCCGAAGGATTTTTCTCGGAAAAAAGCGGCTCCGATAGCTTTTTTATTACTTTTTTTTAAAATCGATGCCACGTGCTGTTTATTTCCATGTGTTTCGTTGTAGGTAGCGAATATGACAAACTCAAAGGGTTATCGCCGAGGTACTAGAGACTTGTTCTCTAGGAAATTCCGCAAACATGGAACCATTCCCTTGGCTACATATATGAAAGTCTACAAAGTGGGAGATATAGTTGACGTTAAGGTAGGTTCTAAAAACGTTTTGTGTTTGAATACCATTAACTCAAATGCATTTTTTTTTTTTTTTAGGGTAATGGATCTGTCCAAAAGGGCATGCCTCACAAAGCCTACCACGGCAAAACAGGAAGAGTGTACAACGTAACACCTCATGCATTAGGAGTTATAGTAAACAAACGAGTCCGAGAAAAGATTATCCCAAAAAGAATTAACGTAAGGATTGAACATGTAACACACTCTAAGTGCAGGGAAGACTTCCTCAGGCGAGTTCGCGAAAATGAAAAGAAGAGGTTAGAAGCAAAACAGAAAGGAATTCAAGTAAACTTGAAGAGGCAGCCACAAGGGCCTCGTCCAGCTCATGTTGTTAAGGTGAAACAAGATCCAATTCTGCTTGTTCCGATACCTTATGAATTCATCGCTTAAGATTTTAATAGAAAAAAATGTTTAATTAATTTTGTAGGTTTTTATTTAAACCTATTTATTGTCCGATCTTTGAATTTTTTGGTGACTGAGCTATTCTTCAAGGAAAAAAAAATGTTTTAGGATGAGAATGTCATGTTATTTTTCATCTCCGAAGTGACTGATATTGTAAATGTGCACAGGTTTTTGAAGATCAAGAAATCACATTATGAATGTTTTTTTGAATTAATCAGAATCAATCTACAATATTTTTTAAGCATAAGATTTAAAGCCAATTAGATTTCCTTAATTTCTTTTTGAAAGTAAATATTATGTTAGTTTGCACGGTATCTTTAGGTCTTTTCAACATTTGAATCAATTTAAAAATGGACCATATTGGAAATGTTAGTAACAGGAAAATCTTTTTTGCTTTGAGTACTTTATTTTTTTTTATTTTTCTTTTTTTTTTTTTTGTGGAATTATATCTCTAGAGAAACTGAATTTTTCATTGCTTTGGTTAATTTGGTTTTTCAAAAAAGAAAAGAATGCTTTGCTTGACTACAGTTAAAAAGTATTTTGGGATTTTTTAAAATTGAGCCTTGTTTTGCAAGATTCAAGCTGGACTTGGGAGCTTAATTTTAAGAAAAATTATTCAGCCAGCTTTCATGACAATAGATTTTAGTGACATTCAGGTAGGTTTAATAAATTACAATCGGTCGTTTAAAAAACTATAAAAGGATGTAAGACTTCGTCATATAATTTTATTGCGGCTTTATTAAAATCAATCATTTAAAAAAAAAAAAAAAAAAAAAGGTCGATGATAGTCTCGGATTTTTCTTTGGGAAGTTTTCTATTGTGTTATCCTTATTGCAGTAGTTCGAACGCTTGGAGCGCTCTTATCGTTTTGCACGCTGAATATCGTCAATTCCCGTATAGATTGTAGATAACCATGCTGCTTTGTGATTGGTAGTTTTCCTCCGTGGTTCTAGATTTTTTTAGCTAACCTAAACTGGTTACTGTTTTCGGTTATATATTCGTTTGTTGACATACTTTATATTAAATAAAAAGAACTGTTTCAAATTTAATGGAATAAAGGCCTGTTCCGTATTTTATTTTCGGAGTCATATGCAAGTGCGGTAAGTTCAAAATAAATATTACAACTGAATACAAGAAGAAAGCTTTTATTGGAACCATAAATTTATATTTTATAATTTATTTTTGTTTTTAGTTTGTTATGGGATGGAGGATGAAGAAAAAAAAAATGCTAGAGCCAGAGCAGTAAAAAAGATGTTACAGGGTACAATTATTTGGGCAACATTATTTTCTTGTGTTACAATGCCAGCTGCCTGTAGTGTTAGAAATTGTAAAAATTCATACTCAAATGGGATAGTTATGCTGACAAGTTTTCCTGCTGACAAAGGGAGAAGAAATGAATGGGTTAAATTTATTGGAGAAGATTTCATTTTAAAAAAATCAAGTAAAATTTGCGGGGTAAGTAGCACATATCTTAAAATAAAACATTAAGTACATTTTCATTTTATTGTCGATACCCATATTTCTTAGCTTATATAAATTATCAGATTTAGTAAAAAAAATTCTTGTTTTTACTTTAGTAAAAAAAGTTTTTACATTTTTTCTAATGTGCGATGATGGAATACTATGTAGTAAATCATCTAATGCAGACAGCATATGAAAATAACTGAAACAATAAAATAAATGGCATTTTCAATATTTAATAAGAAAATAGAATTATTTTTTTCCCCAAAAATGATGCCATGCCCCCTCCCCCTAAGATATAATATGCCCCCCTTCCAAGATGCTTGGTCTGGTTACGGGGCTGCTGGCCAAACAAACTGTCCCATTTCTCGTTTTTAAGGATTTTTTGATACAGAATGTTTTCTTTAAAATTTTTTGTGAAGAGTAACTTTTACGCGGGACAAATATGTTTGAAACAATTGCACCAGAATGCGAAATCTTAAATTTTTTGTAGATTTTAAAATTGATTATTATCGTAAAATATGCATAATCATAATCGCAGGGGCTAACGGTCGCGCTGGGGAAAAAAACCATAACAAGGACGAAATAGTGATAGAAAATCAGTCAATATCCATAAATGAGTTTATGGATGCTGATAAAAACTTATGTTAAATTCTTAAAACTATTGCGTCGCCATAAGACCTTTATCACTATTTTTCCTAAGGAAGGAGAGACCTTCATAAGATCATAAACCTTGAAATAATGCAATAATTTTTTTCAGTTCACTACATGTTTCCAGTCAGAATCACCCACCTGCAAGCAAAAAACCTTATAGCTGGTATCGGGATTACGGGGGTAGCTATGCAATCCGCAGTACACGAGAATTGCTCGCCTGCTAGAACCGTAAGCACAGTATAAAGCAGGCGAGCAATTCTCGGTTGTTTTTTTTTTGTAACACAAGTTGCCTATATGTGTTAGCTTATGAGCGCCCGTTTTCCCGATACCATCTATTATCAAAAACGTTCTAAAACAAAACAAAAAAAATAAACAAAACTAATAACAAAAATAGTAACCAAACCTCTGTTTCTTTCTGATTAAAAAATTGAAGGCGTTTTAAAAGATGAAAGCATTCAGAAAACTCTGTGTTTTGTTTTGGAAGGAAATTAATTATCGCTCTCTTCCTTTGACAATCGCAGGAATTGCTATCTCCCTTTCCTTTATCATTTTCGTCAATCTAGGAGTACCAGGGGTTTCAGTGTCCTTAGCAGATGTGTACCATAGTATGAGGAAGCCTCTGCCTTTTGTGATCTCAAGCGGAAATAAGACTGAAGAAAATATCAGTTGCCAATCAAACAAATCATATGGATATGAACCTTCCAATGATTTTTTGGAAAAAATAATTAACGAAACCGGTTGTTTGCTTGATGATGATGATGATGATGTTAATTTTATGGTAATTTTTTAACTTTTTTATCTCCACAGTTTTAATGCTTGAAAAAACATTTACATGATAATTGATAAAACCTCTCTTGTAACAACAATTCTGTACCCTAGATTGCAAATGCTATTGATTGCCAATAAAAAAAAGGGGCCAAAAGACCGTAGATTTTATGGATAATCACTAAGATAGTGATTTTATGGATAATCACTGTCTTTTGCAATAGGGTATCGATAAAGAATTTTTTTAAGGGAGGGTCAATTCAGCGTGACGTCAGTTTTATGTGAACCTATAACTAGATTGCACGACGAAACAACTCGATTTCGCCCTTTTAGTGGAAGACGAATCGATTCAACGTGAAATCTACGAATAAATCATGTGGAAAGTCTTAAAATCCACCTCTGATTTCTACGTCAATTCTTTCTCGATTCTACGTCGAATTGTTGCCTGGGTTTAATTAATTAGTACTGTCGTTTCGATTCGTATTTCAGGTATTGCAGCAGGCTTAGAAAATGATCATCACTTCAGATTTACATTTTTCGGAATTGATGGTGGCAAAAATAATATTCCAAAATGTTTGCATTATAACTTATTGTCTAGACAAAAAAATACTTATTACCCTTTCAAGTTATGGAGGTATACAGGCTCAACCGCTACGATTATGAGTTTAACGACTGATATTTATTTTAATAAAAAACCAAATGAATTAGAAGTCCAAAATGTATTGAATTCCCGTTTTCGAAATCAGATGAAACCCTCTTCAATGACCGTAAAGATATCTGTAAGAATGATTTTCAAAGTGTAGAAAAATTTTTTTATTGCATAAATAATTTTCAAAGTTTTTATTCCACAGACGGAAACTCAAAACAACAATTTTTTTAAACCAGCACACCGAATTCAACCAGTTATTTTACTTCTTATACCCATTGTGTTGTTTATATGGGAAACTAGCATATATTTGAAAATACTAGTCGAAGAAAAAAAGTCCGGACTAAAAGTAAAATGTATAAATTCTGTTTAGAACAATGTAGAGTAAAAATTTTTTTCCCTCAGGTATATTTAACAGTCATGGGATTTAGCCGATATCAGATAAAGATAGCAGGATTCTTTTTATCGATGATGCTGCACCTGATTAATATCATTTTAGCTACAATTTTTCTCTACGTTCCATTTAAAAAAACTTCGCATGTCCTGTTGTATGTCCACCCGCTTTGGATTTTTTTTCATTTGACTCTTTCCGCCGTGAATCTTACCCATTTTCAATGGTTTTTGAGTATTTTTTTTAAAAACGGTACTTGATTCGATTTGACCAATTAAGTTGTAGTTCGAATTTGAGGCAACTTTTCTTTTCGTTATACATTGTTAGGGAACGTTCAAGTATTACGTACCCTTTATAACCTTTTAATCTTAAACCCTTTATAATCTTTAACCCTTTTCCGGGTTTTGGACCCCCTCCCCCCCGGTTGTAAGACATTTTGCAATACTTAGCTTATGGCGAAGATGGTTGATGTGGACCCCCTCCCCCCTAAAAATCTTACGTAATACTTGAACGTTCCCTTATTGATCTTCGCGAAAGTTGAACATCAATAATATCTCTGGTTTTTTTTATGCAACTCACTTTTGAGATTGAACAATCTTTCTACAACACAGAGGGTAGTATTTAAAAAGCGAAGTTGTTGCTATCCCTTAAAGTTATAGCTATCCCTACCAAAGCAATTGCTGTCCCTTGCGAAGCAATTACTATCCCTTCAAAAGTAATTGCTATCACTTCGAAGTGGAAAACTGGTTGAAAATTGGTGGAAAAAGTCTTAAAATCCACGTGTATTCCACGAGTTTTTTTGACTGGGTTGTCGATTTTAAATTTTTTTCGGACGGTTTCTTAATTGAGACTTGTTTCAAAACCAGGCCTTTCACCCTATTCGCGAAGATTAATTAAAATATAACGAACGGAAAAATTGCCTTAAACTCCAACTACAATCTCTTTTTAATTTCACTTTTATTTTTGGTTCGTAATTTCAGAATTGTATGCATTAATAGTGAGCTTTTTATTAATGGTGGCACCTACTCTTGCTTTACTTGGATCCTACGATTCTTATGCAAGTGTAAGAAACGACCTCAATCGATTATCTTGCTTGATTCCTTCGTTATGTGTGACCAAAGGTTTAGCTTTACTTTTAGACTTCGAAGTCTACGGTAAGTAATCATTTAGAATAAAAAAGCGACTGTTTAGGGTATGTTAAAAGCTTCCGTCCCAAGTTTTGATGTAAAAGCAGCCTATCATAGTGAAAACCATAGTGTGCTCAAGCGCAGGATGTACCACGTGATTGTCTGACTTGTGACGTAATATGTCAGACTTTTGAAAAGATTTCTTCTGCTCTATGCCATAAGAGCAATGTATAAGAAACAAACCAAAGCAGAAGAAATGGCTTCAAAATTCTGACTTATGACGTCATGCGCGAATCGGACGAATTTTCGTAGGCCGATTGAGCACACTATCATAGTGAAACCCTAGTGTGCTCAATTGGCCTATGACGTAACATGACGTATACTTGTGAAGTTAACCAGGATTGGCTAAGAGCGATATTACGTACACTTGTGAAACGGTTAACGAAAACTGATTATGGCAGCGCCATTTTAGGGGAAAGGGGGGGTGCGGAGTAAGAGACGAAAGTGAGCACACTATGGTTTCACTATGCTATGGTTTTCATTGTGGCAGCCTATGTACGAAAAGAGTTGATAGGAGGATTTAGGAGTTTCCTTGATAACCTACCCTTAATGGCTCATATTCATAAAACGAAGTTATCGTTTTTTACGTAAACAATAACATTGAGAAAGTAAACACTTCGGTATGTGAATACTAACCAATAATAAAAGAATTTTCAATTCTCGTAATTTGAAGGTAAAAGCGTCAGAATTTTAGAGAAATTAGCTCCTGAAATTCACTCTGCTTTAACGGTCGGAGATATTTTACTCATGCAAGTGATCGGGTTTTTATTGTATTTCGTTCTGGGACTTTATTTTGAGAGAGTAATCCCCGGGAACAGCAATGTCACTTTACCTTATTACTTTTTTTTGAAGGTGAGGTAAGTATAAAAAGGCTATTAGAAATTTTAAAAAAATTAAAATATTTAAATATTTTCAGAAATCCTATTGGAGACTAAAAAAAAATTCTCTAATGCAACTAACAAACGAAGCAATGGGAGAGCAGCAGGAAGACAAGGAGACATTTGAAGCTGCGCCTGCTAATTTGAAAGTAACAATATCGGTGAAAAATTTATGTAAAAAATTTCGGAACGGAGTGGTTGCTTTAGATAATTTAAGCATGGATTTCTTTGAGGGAGAAATCGTCGGACTATTAGGTCATAATGGTGCTGGTAAATCCACTCTGTTTTCGATACTGTGTGGTAAGAAAATTGAAAAATACATTAATTCGCGGAAATAAAAAGTAAATGCTTGACTTCGGCTATAGAATTACTTAGAATTATTATAGAAATATTTTACTACATTTTTTTAGGAATGTTAACAGCCTCTTCCGGAGAAGTAAGCGTTTACGGTAATGACTTAAAAGATCCGAGAGAAAAGACAAATTTTGGTTATTGCCCGCAGCATGACATTTTGCTGAATGCAACAGTTTCCCAAAATATTGTTTTTTTTGGGATGGTATGGATACTGAGTAATAATGTATTTTAGACCTTGAATGATGTTGCTGCTTTAATTATAGGCAAAAGGATTGAGCATGAAAAAGGCACGCGAAGAGGCAAAGACGCTTATCTCTAGATTAGGACTGAAGCAAAGCAAAAATGTTCGTGCTCCTAAATTATCCGGTGGGCAAAGAAGAAAGTTGTCTTTGGCCGTTGCTTTAACTGGAAATCCTCAGGTAAATTATTCTTAATACTTAACCCTAATTAAAAGTGCATTTTCAATTCCGTAAATTGTTTCATATCTGACCACTCTTCAAATCTGTCCACCCTATTTGAATTCGCTTACCAGCAACAAATTTATTATTCAAGAACCAATTTTTTGAATGATATTTACAGGTAGTCCTTTTAGATGAGCCAACTACTGGGATTGATGTCACCACGAGGAGAGAGATTTGGAATATGATACTGGTACTTATTTACTTGTTCATTGTCTATATAGGCATTTTAAAAGTTTATACTTCATATACAGGAATTACGAGGTAGTAAAACGGTAATTTTGTGCACTCATCTCCTTGAAGAAGCAGATGCATTATGCAATCGGGTTGCAGTTTTAAGCCAAGGAAAACTTCATTGCTATGGGTCGCCCATGTTTTTAAAATCTAAATATGGAACGGGCTTCACTCTTTCAATAATTGCACCTGATACGAGTAACAATGAGTGGCCAATATCACTGCTCGTTTTATTCCAATAAATTTTTCATAATTTTTGCTTCAGGTAAAGGAGGTTCAATCATGGAAATTGTGAAAAAATTTGTCAAAACAGCTGAATTTAAATATCAAAATAGACTAACTCTAACGTTTAAACTTGCGGAGAAGGAAGTATCAAATTTTCCCGCCCTATTTGAGGAACTGGATCTTAAAAAAAGTAGAAATGAAATCGTATCATACACCCTCACTGTTTCAACGTTGGAGGACGTTTTTCTTAAGTAAACTCAAATACAATAAATGCTAATGTGGCCAACCTGTGAGTTAAGCTATGCTTAAATACCGGCTTGTGAATTAAGCTAGCTTGTGGTTTGTGTTGTAAATCAAAGCCCGCCGCCGTAAGAAATGAAAACCTTCAAGAAATTCTGAATTCAAACATGGCCTCGAGTTGGCCGTATTAGCATTTATGGCATTTATTATATTTGGTAAACTATTACTTTTTTGTAATACTAATCGGCTGAATGGGTCACTGTACAGTATCGACCGCTCGTTAAAGCAAAAATTTGAGGAGCAAAGAAATGAGGGCTATGAAAGTTTGACGCAGCATTCGGACCATGAATATGAAAAAAAGAAACGCAGACATGTTTTGCTATTTCTGCTACGATTTCTGGCTCTAATAATAAAAAAATGGATTTACGTCCGGAGACATTTTTTTACTTATTTAATTGCCTTTGTAAGTATATTTTCAGTGCAATCAATATCCGAAATTATTTTTGCATTGATGGAATAAATTATATTTTATTTCAGGGCGTTTTTCTTACTATATACGTTCTCTTTGCTTACTCTCTGGGTAAAGAGGCTAATAAATTGACAACGATATCATATTCTTTAAATCTTTACGGTAAACCTGAGATTTTATATGCGACTATTGGCAACATTGATCCAGAGCAGGAAGATTTAATCAATTCTTTTAGGACGGTAGTGGAAAAGTTCAATGGTTCATTTAGAAAGGTTGACAATATTGCACAAGGTGAGGTATTTTTTTATTCATATTTAGTGTTGGGCAAACTTCAAACCGGACCGAACCCAGGTTTTTTCTAATTAAAACCGAACCAAACCAAAACCAAGTCTACAATAAAATTGAAAAAAAAAAAAAAAAAAAAAAAAACCGAAACCAGAGGATTTAAAAAAGGGTCATTTTTGGGATTTAAAGAAATCATTGAATTGAACGTCTCAGGTCAAAGGGTAGTATTCACAGAACGTAGTTATTGCTATCCCTCGCTTCAAGTTACAGATATCCCTTCAGAAGTAATTGCTATCACTTCGAAGTCCACCTATTCCTACCCATTCACCTAACCCTACCCCTACCCCTACCCCTACCCCTACCCCTACCCCTACTCCTACTCCCACCCCTTCATCTAACCCTAACCCTACCCCTACCACTACACTTAACTCTCCCCTACACTTAACCGTACCACTGCAACTAACCCTACCCCTAACCCTAGCCCTTCATCTAACCCTAACCCGTACCTAAAAAGAAATTTTTAGCCCTGGGGAATTATTCACAAAAATTCGTAGAAGTGGGAAATTCCTTTGGATACACTACATGCATTCGCGAATATAATACTTTTAGAGAAATTCTTCCGACATACCTTTTATTAAATTATACTTTTTAAATTGTTTTACTTGCACGGAACGTATAGAAAATATTATAGCTTTTGGATAATGCTTGTTTCTAGGAATTGTCCAATAGTATTTTACTGATCAAGGGGCGAAAGTGAGTTTTTTATCGAAGAGTCCGAAGGTTTGCGGAGCGAGCCGAAGGCGAGCGACGCAAATCGGACGAGGCGAGAAAAACTCACTTTCGCCCCTTGATTTGTAAGTTACTTTTTATTATTATTGCGACGAAACGTACAAACTCATACCGCAAAACCTAACCTCACTTGGACGTGATAATTATCGTATTGAAAAGTCGCTATGATGTGCACAGCCTTTGTGAATATGAACGATTTGAGAACGGTTGGCAAGCGTCGTTTGAGAATCGATTGATCGGAAACAGGAACTAGGAAGAAAAGTACCGGAAGCACAGAAGAAAAAGTTATATAACTTATAACTAATGTAATGTAAAAGTTATATAACTATAACTTTTTCTTCTGTGCCGGAAGAAGTAAGAAAAATACCGGAACTAGTAAGAAAAAGTCAGCTAATTTAATTTTTTTAGTTAGGTTTTGCATGAAATGAAAAGATATACTTTCGGCCTCTAAAACTGTGAAGTAATAATGTACTTTCGTCGCAAGTATAATGAAAAGAAGTTTTCTAATCCTGAAAATTTTTTTTTAACATAATTCCTGATGTGAGGAATTTTTCGAAAAAAAAATTTCTAGCCTTAACGATTTTTTAAGAAAATTAGGATTTTTACTATAGCTTTATGCTTTTGATGCATTTCCTGTTTTGCAAAAATTTTTTGTAGTTAAGTTTAGGAATAGGGGATAGTAGAGAGTTATAGGTAAGTTTAGGGTTAGGGGTCGGGTTAGCTGTAGGGACAGTGTTAAATGTAGACGTAGGATTAAGACGTAGGCGTAGGGTTAGGTGTAGGGGTACCGTTTAGTTCAATTCAATTTCATAAAAATAATAATAATAATAGGTCTATTTTACTTCAACAGAATTAAAAAAACTATATAACGAAGATTTTGAGAAACTTTTGAAGTCAATAATAGCTATTCAGTTTTTGGAAAACAGTATCACTGTGATGTATAACGAAGATGCATACTATGCTTTACCAATTGCTGTTGATTTGATCCATAACGCTTTTTTGCTCTCCAATGATACTTCTGTGAAAGCGTCTTTCACCACTGATTTACCGGAAGTAAGATTTTTTATAATATACAGCGGTTGGGATCGGTTTTTTTTATTTTTTAGCATATGCTTAGTGTATGGTACACCTACCCCTAGATACATGTGTACACTGTACAGTTCTCAAAAGTTTCAGTCACCCCCCCCCCCCCCCCCCCGCCTTCCCCCGAATGAAATTTTTGGCCTTAACTTTTTTATCCTTTATACTTTTTAGTTCTTAATAAATGAGTGGAAGTACTGTACAGTACATGCAATTGCAAAAATCGCATGTTTTGATGCACATTTATGAGAAACTGGGTTGCAATCACCGAATTTTGTCCACTTTTTTTTCATTGTGGAAACTTAACGGGTGGGGTACTGTAAAAATTTTATTTTTTTTATTTTATTTATTGTAATATTATGAAAATACAAATGCAATATTATAGACCCCCCCCGGCAAAATTTTTAACTGGACCAGCGATACTATTGCAATAAATATACTTTAGCTGAAGGTCTAACTGTACGTTACTGAATTTTTTTCTTTATTGCACGTAGACTACTATTTAGAGGCCGGCACTATTTTGGCTGACCCACCTTAAATGTAATCAATAGAACCACTAATTCTTGTTTTTGCAATCGGACGAACTCTATTTTCTTAAGGGGCTGTACAAGTATTACATAAGCACGACTTTGGCCTTTTTTCACCCCCTCCCCCCCTTGTAAGATAAAATAAGCAAATGACAACCCGCTCCCTAAGTATTACGTAAGATTTTCGACCCCCTCTTTTTTTAAGTACTGCGTAAATGAAAATTTTATACTTTAAAAAAAAATCACGGCATAGGCCTATTATGAGCAAATTTTCGCTTATTTTAAATAATATAATGAAAAGTGAAAATGAAAGGAAGTTTTGATAAAAAAGACAAAAGTTGAAAAAAATTAGTTGAACTTTTAAATTCGGAACCTTAAATAAAATTTTGACTTTCGTTGCTGAAGTAAAAAGGACTAAATTTAGCCGGATAACAGGATAAAAATTCTAGTTTGCGATACATAAAATCAAAATATGCGCAAGGTAGCAGTAGATCCCCTTCCCCTTTTCCTTGTTAGAAAGAGAAATGATTGTTTCATTGTTTAAATTTAGCAATATTAGGACATAGTACCCCAAAGACGTAGTCCTACGTAGGGATATGCACCCATATCCCAGTTTAATTTTTGTTATATCAAAAAATTTTAAAATTAACTTTAAAAAAATTTTGAATTCTGGATAATTTTATAGAGATTTTTCAAAAGAAATAAATGCTTACGTAAGACCTGCTCAACCACCCCCCCCTCCCCTTGTAAGAAAAAGTAAGCATTTTAAATACCCCCTCCCCCTTAACGTGCTTACGTAATACCTGTACAGCCCCTAAGTAGATAGGATAGGAGGATCCTGGTCCACTAGTTTGATGTAACGCCGAGAGATGACGTCATCGTCCGCCATCTTGGACCATCCGCCATTTTTATAAACGCCATCTCGGCGTTACCTCAAACTAGTGGGCCAGGATCCCCCTATCCTATCTACTCCCCTAAAAATAAAATTTTGTATTCTTTTGGACCTGTTTTGTGGGCCTAGAACGATGGCAGAAAAAATGTTTTATAGTTAAAAGATCTTTTCCATTGATTAATTGAAAATTTTATAGAAGGCTCACAACGGCGCACGCATCGTGATAACCATGCAAGAAAATAAAAATAACCTTTCAGTTTTTTAGGAATTAACGTATGATAATCTTTTTTTACAGAGTGAATCTTCAAGGACTACTCTAATTATGCTGACCATTTTTTTACTCCTTGAACGCTATATTTTTTTAATGTCTCCTTTGGAAGAGCGAAAAAGGGAATTCAAAACCGCTCAACTTTTGCTTGTGTCCCCCGTGAGCTACTGGATAAGCCATTTGATTTTTGATTTATTCATACTGTTTGCTTATGCAATAATTTGTTTATTTGTATCTGCGTTGGTAAATGAAGAACTTGCAAATATATTGAAGAATAATTCAAGTAAGTATAATTATAATAGGGTCTGAAGGGGCAAAAATGAAACGATTTTTGAAACTTTCAAATTCTCAAAACCAAACACTATTGCAGTTATTAACATTATATTTTAAGTCAAAATTGAATTGTGTGCGGGAAGAAAGATCCAGTGGCGGCACATGAACTTGAAGTACCCACGGTGGTAAACTGGCAATTATTATTTGACTTAGTTGTCGACAAAATCTGACTTCACAGGTGTGTTAGGGACCTAAAAAGAAACTAAAATCCGTTTAAATGAAAATCGTACATGCTCGTCTTTGCCAAATATGGCCAAATTTCTTGCCGTTGTCGCGTCTTTATTCTTAGAAGATGGCGTTTGCCGTAAGCTAACTATAGGTGGCGTATCAAGTAATTTTTTTTTCTCATTTTACACAAAGTTAAAACCTAAAAATATATTTTTTTTTGTTTTTGCAAAAAAAAATAGGGAATTTGACATAAAAATTAAAAATTAAAAAAAATCACATTGAGTATCGCCTTTACGAGAAAAACTGACTCAAAATTGCAATATCTGTAAATAAATTCATAATTTGTATGCCAGACATGACTTGTCGATAATTTCGATACTCAATGTAATTTTTTTTTTATTTTTAATTTTTATGTCAAATCCCCTATTTTTTTTTCAAAAACAAAAAAAAATATATATTTTTAGGTTTTAACTTTGTGTAAAATGAGAAAAAAAATTACTTGAAACGCCACCTATAGTTAGCTTACGGCAAACGCCATCTTCTAAGAATAATGACGCGACAACGGCAAGAAATTTGGCTATTTTTGGCAAAGACGAGCATGTACGACTTTCATTTAAACGGATTTTAGTTTCTTTTTAGTTTCTTTTTAGGTCCCTAACACACCTGTGAAGTCAGATTTTGTCGACAACTAAGTCAAATAATAATTGCCAGTTTACCACCTTGTACCCGGGGCGCTAAGAGGCATATCTGACAATTTTCTTACCCTTTGAGTAAGATGTCACCACTTTTAAATGAGGTACCCGGGATCCGAGATCGTCCACCGCGCCCCCCCCCCCCCCTGGATGTGGACTGCCACTGGAAGGATCAGAATCCATTATTAGATTCTCGTTGAGTCGTAATAGAGTCGTATAACTACTAAAATTTCATTTTTGAACAAAACACCAATGCTTAGCTTATGGCCTCGAGTCGAAAAGTCAAACCAATAGTTGCGTTTCTATTCAACCTCTCGCGAATTAGTGGCTCGGCATATTTTTTTTACATGAAAATAAACATTCATAAGTTTTGAAATAGTATGACTTTATACTTTTGCCCCATCCAGACTCTAGTAATAGAATTAGAAAAAAAAATTACACTATAATTATTTTTAAGGTACTCTCATTACCCTGTTGGTACTATACTGCACTGGACTTTTGCTTACCATGTACATTTATTCAGTTCTATTCCGCAGTTACTTCTCATGCATAATGATGGACATTCTTCTATTTGCTATTGCATTTGGTTCGTTAAATCACTGCGATTTGATGATAAAGAATATAGCTATATTCTTATTTACTCTATACTTTTTAGCATTTAGGCTATCGGTTTACAGTAGTTACTTTTCGCCGACTGTCCTTTGGTTTTTGCAGCTTATTAATCTTATCAAACGGGAAGATTCAAAGGAGGAAGATCCAGAGGAGGAAGATCCTGGAAGACTTTTATCAGGTAATATAAATAATGTGCTACAGCTTGTCCCTAAATTTCAGGTCATTTTTTGGTCCCTAAAAACTGAAAAGGTCCTAATTTTAGTTTTTAAACTCCTAAAATTTTAGAACATGATCCGGTTTGAGGCCTGGATACTTAAAAATTTTGGAATGGAGTTGGGGGGCTTTTAAATTCTTAACCCACTTTCGCCCGGGTACCATTAAGCCATGTACCACGAATTAAAAATGTGTCGAAAATTTCTTTATTTCATAATATTTCATCTCGTGACTACTATTGATCAAAAACCCTATTTTTATAATTAATCTTGATCGAAAACGATGAAAAGATGGCCAGTTTTGGTGAAATGACCATTATTCATGCAGATGATCAGTAATGGCCAATAGCGTTCTTTTTCTCTGACTGAAAATGATCAAAATTCGCGATCATTTTCGATTTGTTTTGTTTTTTTTTTAATTTTTTTGGAAGGGAGGGTGGAACAAATTTTATTTTTTATTCTTTTTTTAAATTTAGTTATAGGTAGAGAAATGAAATTCTCAGCGTATGGATATCTTGGGGAGCTTATTGGTATAGAATCTGAAATATCCAATAAAACGTTCGAAGAAAAACAGTCGAAGAAAAAAAATTTTTATTTTTTTTTATTTTAGACTCCATGGGTAGTATTCATAAAACGTAGTTGTTGCTCTCCCTTCTTAGTTATACCTATCCCTACCAAAGCAATTGCTGTCCCTTCGGAAGCAATTGTTATCCCTTCCGACGTCATTGAAAGCGAATTGCTATCCCTTCAGAAGAAATTGCTATTACTTCGAAGTCCATCTACCCTTACCCCTAACCCTACCCCTAACCCTACCCCTACACCTATCCCTACACCTAACCCTATCCCTACACCTACCCTATGCCTACTCCTAACCCTAACCCTAAAATTTTCCACTTTTACAAATTTCTGTAAATAATTCCCCAGACCTAAAAATTTATTTAAAAAAAATTATTATAGGTTAAAAATTTTATAAAGATGGGTCCAAAACAGGGTACGTTTTGAAAAAGTCTACCATTGCTCCAAAATTTACTTTCAGCAATTGCTTACTTACGGAATTCCAGAAATTCCTCGAGGCAGCAGCTGTCTGAAAAAATTTTTTAAATTAACTTGTGTCCAAAAAACAATTTCGCCCTGACGTACAGGTTTTAAAAAAAAAAAATAATAAAAAGGAACCTTTTTTAAAAAATATTTCCAAATGGTGAAAAATTGTGATTTTTAATACATAGGTACAGTACTTCGGAATTGGATTAATTTTAAGGAATTTATTGAACCTTCTTATTTTATTGATATACGGCAGCGTAAATTTTTTGTTTCTACCGAATTGACTTTTTCAAAACGTTTCGTTTTAGATCCTTCTTTTTCAAATTTTAATTTTTACCCTAGGATAATTTTTTGAAAATAAAATTTTAGGTCTGCGGAATTATTCATAAAAATTTGTAGAAGTGGAAAATTTTAGGGTTAGGTGTAGGGATAGGGTTAGGTGTAAAGGTAGAGTTGGGTGTAGGGGTAGGGTTAGGTGAAGGGGTAGTGGCAGGGTTAGGAGTAGGGGAAGGGTTAGGTGTAGATGAAGGGGTAGGGTTAGGTGAAGACCCCTTCCCCTTCAGTGGCAGGGTTAAGTGTAGGGGTAGGGTTAGGTGGACTTGGAAGTGATAGCAGTTACTTCTGAAGGGATAGCAATGGCTTTGGTAGGGATAGCTATAACTTTAAAAGATAGCAACAACTTCGTTTTATAAATATTACCCATATCTTCGTTCCTCGATCAATCAGGCCCGTAACCAGAGCGGCATTCTCAGGGGGGCGGAACATTTTCGAAGGGGGGCCCGGATTTTTCTAGTTTGAAAGGAGATTAAAATGAATTTTTCAATTTTATTAAATAGCTTATTTTATTGAGTGACTAGATTTCGAATCCCAAATGGTAGGCTTAAATGTTATTTTATAGCTAAGCTTTTTACAGCTAACTTTTTTATAGCTAACTTTTTTCTACAAAATAAAAATTTTTGAAATAACACATAACGAAGTTATGCTAACTGCTTTAAACGAAAAATTCATTTGCATTTAGACAACATTTATCTATAAAATTGAAAAAAAGAAGTTAACAGTATATACCTATGAAATTTAATTTTCATAGGGGGCTCAAGCCTCCTCTCAGGGGGGCTGAGCCCCCCTTTGCCCCCCCCCTGGTTACGGGCCTGCGATCAATTTTGAGTGTATTATCACCGACTAAGGTCTAATACGTTGAGAAAAGCAAAAAAACAGGACCTTAAATTTTGACCCCAAATGAGTAAATTCAATACTTCGGCACTTTTTGTTTTTAATTTAGGGGTCGTCCATAAGGTCGTTTCTTCACATCCGATCGCAATAGTGAAATGTCACCGTTCGCTATTGTCAATGGTCACCAAAGTACCGGAAACTGAATGCAAGCCAACATCAAAAATACTAGAAGCAACTTAATTCAGTTTCCGGTACTTTGGTGACCATTAACAATAGCGAACGGTGACCTTTCACTATTGCGATCAGATGTGAAGACACGACCTAAAACACGTGAGCATTATTTTGGCCATTTTCGATCCCCTCCCCCCCTTGTTAGCACAGGTTAGCATTTCAGGACCCCCCCCCCTTAAATTTAAAAAAAAAATTAATATTATACATTTTAAAAATCTGAAATTTTTCGGAAATTAAATTTAGAAAAATAGGTTTTTTTTTTAACTTAGAGTAAATGCGCCGGTATAATTGAAATTTTTTTTAAAAAGTGAGTTAGGTTACATAGTGTAAGAAAATTAAATTATTTTCATTTTGGCACGTTTATTACATGAGATAAATGCTCACGTTAAATTTGTAAAACCCCTCCCCCCCCTTGTTAGCAAAAGTTAGCATTTTGAATACCCCCTCCCCCCCTAACGTGCTCACGTGTTTTATGGACGACCCCTTATTTACGGTGCCGAAGTAAAAAAAAAAAAAAAAAAAAAAAAATTTGTTCCACCCTCGATATTGATATATCCTATATCATAATATTCCTATAAAATCTTATCTTTTTTAAAGGATTCGATGTGCACCTGGAATATTTCTGCATCGGAGCGTTTTTAATGTTAATTTTGATCGACATCGGGATTCTTCCTCTAATTTTTCACAAACTATTTACTTGCATGTTTTACTGCTGCCGGATGGTGAAATTCAAGTATAAGGTTTGATACAATACGGGTTCAGCTATAAATGTTTTCCCTACAAACACAAAAGTTGCAGAAAAGTTTCAGGAACGGCAGAGTGTCCGCCCACTGAAACCTTATCGTCTCAGAATTGTGTTGAGATGTTACTAAAACGTTTCATGATTTCAGAGGTCGGATATTTTCACGTTTCAGAAACTTTTCAAAAGGGTGCGTTTGTAAAGTTGAAAAACTACTGATTCACAGAATGTTTTCAGCATTCCAAGGACGAAACTGTTGAACAAGAAAAGAATAAGGTTCGGAACATAATTGAAAACAAGCAGCTTTCAACCAAAATGTTGGTTGTTGATAATTTGAAGCGGTGGTATTGCTTCTGCCGTTTTACAAAATGCGCATGTTTTTGCCATACTCCGTTTATACCAGCTGTTAAAGGAGTTTCATTTGTTGTGGAGAAAGGGGAAATTTTCGGTTTGGTTGGCAGTAATGGAGCTGGTAAAACAACTATTTTCGGGGTTTTAAGCGGAGCTTTGATTCCTTCTTTTGGAACAGTCTATATGGAATCAATAAATATTCTAAATATGTTTTTGAAGTATAAAGTAAGCTTATGCTCTTAAATCTTTTCCTTTTTATATTCTTTAAAAATAAATTTTCAATGTTTTGCAGACTTTTTCCAGAATTGGTTATTGTCCTCAATTTAGTGCCATTCTCCCGTCATTGAAAGGTAAAGAGATGCTTCAGCTTTTTGCAAGACTGAGGGGCTGTTCAGGGTCTCTATTGAAACAGGAAGTGAAGAAATGGATAGAGAGAACAGATTTGCAGGTGAGATCTTACAATCGATTACAAAAACTGTACCTCAGAGGGAAAGTTCAAGTATTACGTAAATCCTTTCTTTCGAGTTTTTGGACCCCCCCCCCCCCCTTCGTAAGAATAGAGGAGTTTGACATTCGCGCTAAGATCTGTGGGTAAAATTTTTTTCGTCTGGTAGCAGGGGACAAACAAAGAAAGTCTCCCGTGAGCTAAGCATTGGCACTGTAGGTGTATGGTTAGGGTTAGCTGTAGGGGTAGGTGTTGGGGTAGGGTTAGCTGTAGGGGTAGGTGTAGGGCTAGGTGTAGGTGTAGGTGTATGATAGGGATAGGGTTAGGTGAAGGGGATACAGACTTCTAGAAATTTTTAAATTTTACCGTTTGCTTTAGAGTTTTTTTGGCCAAAAAATGTTACTTCCGCTTTCTGAGTTGCATAATTTAACCACAATATGATTTAATTATATTTTTTAATGGAAATGAATTGAAGTGGTGTAAGAAAGCCCGAATGGTATACATTGTATAATTTGATCTTTTTTTTTTTACCATTTTGCTGCAAATTTTTCTCAAATTTCTTAAGCTAAATTTAAAAAATGTGCAATTTCAGCCATATGCAACTAAAAGATGTGGAAATTATAGCGGAGGAAATCAACGGAGGCTATCAATTGGTATCGCCTTAATTGGAAACCCATCTTTAGTACTTTTAGACGAACCAACAACTGGAGTTGATGTATCTGGTCGACGTTTGATTTGGGATCTTATTAGTGACTTTAGGAAAGAAGGTGGATCAGCTGTTTTGACAACTCATAGGTTTTTATTTTTCTGATTTTATTTATTTAGCTAGTCTAATTTTGGGTGCGTCCGAACTTGCACACGTTTATAAAATGTACACATTGTCGATGGAACTGGGGGACGTCGACCGCCCGATTGGAAGCAAATAGCGGACGCAAAAACTTTTTGAACAATCTTTTGGGCACACGTGCGCTATATTTGGTGCACCATCCTGCCGTGGTAAGCGATTTGGGCGTATGTCCATTTTGGAATTGAATCTTTATTTACATAAGTTAAAAATAGACGACAAGTACCAACTTAAGAATGGACATACGCCCATTTCGCTTACCACGGCAGCATCTTGAACTTTAATTTTAACTATTAATCAATGGTGATTTTAATCTGTTGCTTGTTAGCATGGAAGAATGTGAAGCACTTTGCTCTAGATTAACTATTATGACAGAAGGTCAGATGAGACTAGTAGGTGAAACGACAACATTGAAAAATATTTACGGGCAAGGATACACTGTTCATCTAAAATTGGGCTTTAATACTTCTGATGAACAACGAGAAGACCTTCAAAAGGCCATGGAAAATGCTTTCGGTAAAGAATGTCGCTTAACTGATAGCCATCTGGTAAATCTATTGTTTTTTTATTCATTCTGTTAAATACTTTTGGTCCACTTATAATTTAATTTTTTGGCAGACGATATTACAATACGAGATTAAAAAAGAAGCAGCGAGCTGGAAAAAATTATTCGCAGATCTTAATGGAATGAAGATGAAATTTGGATTTTTAGAATCATTCTTTGCCAGTTCAACGACTTTGGAGCAGATTTTCATGGATATTAGCAGAGGCTAATTAATTGCAATCGTCCTGAAATTATCATCTCAAATTCTCTTAATCTCAAAAAGTTGATTTATATGAAATTGCCAATTTATAAATTATAAATTATTGATAACATTTTTAATAATATTTTGATCAAAACTATATCAAAAGTTGTAGCAGACCTTGAAAAAATGAGTTCATATTCCCAATGGACTTAATTCGTAATCGATGAAAAGTTTTTATAGAAAGATATTGAATGCAATTTATCGTTCCTTTTAATTATTTCGGGAATGATGGAACAAAGGAAAAATTAAAACGAACTCTTCGCCAACGTTTCGAAATTTATTTGAATTTCTTCATCAGGGCTAAAATGACAACGTAAAAATTAATATGAGAATAACATGTACTATAACTCAATTTCTTTTATCTCGAATACAGTCATAAAATAAAAAACGAGAAAACGATTCAAAAGGTGACATGTCTTAATAAATAAATATAATTACAGTACACCTCGGTTATAACGCGATCCAAGGGACCGGAGCCTAAACCACGTTATAGCCGGGGTCGCGTTATAAACAAAGTTAACTTTTCTTTTTTTAAAAATGTTTTTTAGGTTAAAAGACTTTATTTTAACAAGAAAACAAAATTATGTTTTGCTTTTTGGTTTGAAAAACACCCGAAGACGGATTTTATGAATCTTATTGCCATTTAGGTACGCAATAAGGGTTACATTTTTTGAGGTCAATAATACAAAATGTTGACAAATAAACTGCCTTGAAGCCCTAAAAAAAAGATTGACTTTCTTTTTCAAATTTATTTTCTCTGTGCCTGACTTCCAAATAAAAGATCTGCAGAGTAATTCAAACGCTACAAAAAACTTAAACAAAAAAAAACCCATAAAAAAAGGTTTTCTGCTCCGCTCCGTTGGCAATAAAAACGTTTTTAGACAAAAAACCTGATCCAAGTCGTACCGCGCTAAAAGCGGGGGGCAAATACAAAGGATCATATAGGATTTTAACAAAATTACCTATTTTTTTTAAAAAACCGCGCTATAACCGATGTAAAAGAACCGTCATAACATGTGGGAAAAAGTAAGTCTTGGAAAAAAAAAAAGAAGGTTCAGGCTCTTATACCGAAATATTTCAGAGAGAAAACCGCGTTACTTCCGAGGTCTCACTGCCTTATAAGCGAGGATAAATATACATAATCTTATGGGATTCCACCGGGACCGGCGTTATAACCGCACTATAAGCGATTTCGCGTTATTGCCGTGGGCTTTATAACCGAGGTGTACTGTAATAGCATTAGAACATCTTGTGTAGGATAAAATTAAAAAGATAAAAACAATCATGAAACGAAAACAACCGAAATCGACATAACCTCATCATATCCATAGAAGAAAAAGTTATAAAAGTTATAAAAGTATTATAACTTTTTCTTCTGTGATATCAGTCATTTAAAAAAAAAAAAAAAAAAAAAGGTCGAGGTCAATCAAGGAGGCTTTGCATAGATGGCGCCAACGCATGGAATTCGTTATTCGCATTTCGTATAGAAAAAAAAGTCACACCATTTCGCGATTGAAAAAAAGGTAAACAATCTATTTTTAGAGCTGTGTTCCACGTTTTCTTATGCATTTTACAAGAATTTATGATTAATTATACTTAGAGGTATGTTTCGCCTAATCGTGAAATTTATTAATGACCTGCGGAGTTTTCGCCAAAGCAGATTTTTTAAATAAATTAAATAACGTTGAACGGGAAGACGCCATTAAAAATGGATATAATTAATAATATTTTTCTTCTATGAGATGTTTATTTGTGTTTAAAAATAATTAGATCCTCTTTTTTTTTTTTCTGGGCGAAGAAAATAAAAAAAAAATATAAAAATGTAAAGTGATTGAAGAAAATCGTTAAATTTTTTTTTTTTTTTTTTTAAAGAGTAGCAAAATTGATACGTGAAATGAGGTTACACTTTTATTAATATTTCATGAGTCATTTTTGGAGAAAGTTTATTTGGGAATATTTATAATTAAAATTAATTATGAAAAAATCATGAAAAGGCAGTTCAAATGTTCTGTTTGAGCTCTGTTGATATTGAAAAAAAAACTGGTAAAATATGTCAAAGGTGAAAACATTAAATAGGCCAGACTTTTTATTTGACTATCAAATACCTTCTACTTGTGCAATTTGAGGTAATGTTTCTGTTTTTAATTTTCTTTTTAGGTGGATTTTATTGAATTGACTATACGTAAATATTCAAGGTAGGAAAGCTGGCGCCGTTTAAAGTTATAAAACTGAAACTGCTCCAACAAATGTTGTTATTATCATCAAAAAATGAGCGGGGCATTCAATTCAAATCACATCAGTAGCTGTTTAGCAAAAAACAAGCTTAATGAATCAAAGACAAATGATGAATTCCTCAAGGAGAACCACAGAGATTTAATCAACAACATGAAAAGTCCTGAGTTGGATATTTCAACTGAAAACAAGATTAACTGGAAAACTTATGACAGTCCCAATGCTGATGACAATATATTAAATAGTTATAATTCTAAAAAGAAGAAAAAATTGAAAAATAAATCAGAAAATAATTTAATTTCTGGTGATAATTGTGATATTATTCATGATAAGGATGAAAAAGAAAATTCGTCGGAAAATTCTGTAAATGGAGACTGTTCTGTACATAGCGAAGATGATGATAGAACTTTATTAGACTCCTCAGATAAAGACATGAAGGCAGCTCTTACTAAATTAGGAAAAGTAGCAGAGCATTTAGGTTTAACAAGAAGTAATACAGTAGAGAGTAATCAGGTGTTTTATTATGGAGTTCATATACCATATGAGCCTAATTCAGTAGTCATTGTAAATGATGACGGAGAGGAAGGTAACCTAGCTAATTATATTTTTTTTTATGAACAGATACTTATTCTTTTATTTGTTTCAGAAGCAGTTCATGTTTATACTGATAAAATGGAAGCTTTGAAAATAGTGAAGCAATTCAAAAAAGCAAGGTTCAAGCAGTTTAAGTCTGAAAAGGAAGCACTAGATTTTGCTTTGAATGGGGATGATAATAGTCTTAGAGAACCGCCCATGTATTCATGTGTAAGTTTGAATCAAAAACGATTTCTGCAACAAAACTCATCGAAGAAAATATTCCAAGAATGAAAATATCTTTTCGAATGAAACCTTTTGTACTTCTTTTACTAAAGTTAAAATAGTGTCAGGAATATTTTTTTTGAGAAAAAAAATGTTTTTTTAGTAAGTGAAATCAATGTTTTGATTATTTACAGGCAACCGGTGGCGAGAAAATAATATCCTTCAAGTGCCCTAAAACTCAAGACATGATTAAATTTAGAAAAGCCATTGAATGCGGGGACGTGGAAGTAGTTCGAAAAAAAATTTGGGAAAACCCTCGGTATCTTGTCAGCAATGGTGATACTCCTTCAATTTTACAAGAAGGATGCCGTTACAACGCCCTCCACATCGCAGCCAAAGCTAAAAACGCAGAAATCGCCCGATTAATTTTAGATTCCGTTACGAACGCGGATTTCATTAGTCACTTATATGATGAAGAGGACTATGAATCTTGTAAATCGAGAATGGATATCCTCTTAGATTTGTACCTGAATATGCCGGATAAAGCTTTAAACGAAACACCGTTGCACATTGCTTCTAAACTCGGAGCCGTAGAAGTCGTGGAATTACTTACGTCGTACCCTCAGTGCCAAAGGAATCTTTCGAATAAATTTCATCAAAAGCCCAAGGATATTATTTGTGATAGGGTCAAGCCTGAAAGCATGGATGTGGTGGATGCGATTGCGGCGAAACTGGAGGAACAATATTTTATACCAGTTTTAAGATACGAAGATAATTCGATGCAACCTAAAATTGGAAAAGTGTTTTCTCCAAGCGAACCATTGGTAAATGATCTTTTTTAAATAATTTTTACTTTTAATTTAACATTTTTTTCATTTTGACTTTTAAGATTTCGAAATCAGGTCTAATTTTTATTTTTTATTAATATTTTTGAAAATTCCCGACCTGTGGGAATTATTTGCAACTTCAGTTGAAATTATTTTTGAAAAAATTTTGTAAAATAAATTCGAAGGGCATTCGTTTGTAATAATTTTTTTCTTTTTTCTTTTGTAGCGATTGGAAGAAGATCCGTTAAGTCCACGTTTGGAAATCCAAGCTTTCGCAGGTCCGATGAGCAAAGAGGAAGCCTCGATTTTTCAAAGAAAGTGGAAGACGCCTCCCCGCACCGTTAAAAATTTCGGTTCGCCTTTAGCTTTAAGATTGTGTGATGCTGAGAAGGGATTGGAAAGAATTGGAAGGTTCGTAGTCTTTAGCTTTTCGACTTTTTTTCATTCTAGCTCTTGCTAATTAATTGTACACTTTAATTTTTTAAAATTTTTTTTCTCCAGGGGTTTAGCTTATGAATTTAAAGTGCCTTGGAAGGAATATTGGTCTTTTTTAGATACTTTCGTAGATCTTTCTTCTCCAGAAGGTTTAGAATTGTTAGAAAATTATTTAAAAAGGAGATTCGAAGAGACATTAGAAATGGTAAATATTTATTTAATTACAAGAGAGCTACAGCCTTTGAATTTTAAAAAAGTCGAAAATGGCCGCTATTTATTTTCAATGTGCACAAGCACGTGGCAACTTGAAAATTCGAGGTTTTGACTCTGTTGTACAAACTCTTTTTTTTAATTTTTTTTTTAGCAAATAATTTTTAAAAACGGTTCACCTTTTTTTCCAGGTAAATGATCCTAATGTAGGAAACGACTCGAACGAAGAAGGCGGCGGTGAGGTTTTAAGTCCGATGAGCGATTTATGCGAAGCTTTTAAGGCCTGCTCTTTAAATGAGTACCAGAGTTTTAATTCTTTAGATAGTGAATGTAAGTTTTAAAATTAAAACTTGAATGTCTTTGTATTCAGTTAGTTTAATAATTTTTCTTTTATATTTAGTTAAGCGAACAAGGAAAGTAATAGCGTTTCGTGAAAGTGAAAGAAAAGACAGTATTAGTAGCAGGAAATTAGAAGAATCGTTGGAGACTGATGGCAAGCATCCTTTGCTTTACGTCGAAAGATCCTGCGAAGTAAGTTTTCAAAAAAAAATACAATCAAAGCTGGAAATATTTCCCCAGAATTGAAATTAAAATCCCGAGAACGTTTTGGAGCTGTTCTTGGAGTAAAACGAACAAATTCCGAAAAATGCAGAAGCATTGCACTGATTATGAAATATGTTCCTCGAAATGGAATTTATTTAAATTTTACACTCTTGTAATGTATTTGTATCTTTTTTTATCAGGTATTCGGAAAACGCATCGCAACTGCCATGTTCAATGTGTGTTCAACCGGCGACCTTTACAAACTCAATACCGATTCGCTTAGGGATTGCCTCGAACCCGAAGTTAAACATTTATTATCGTTAATTAAAAGTTACCGCGATGATTTAAGGTAATAAAAATTTAGTATCAAGAGTTTTTTTTTCTTTCAATTTAAAATAATATCTTTAAATAATATTTTTCAGGTTCCAATCTATAGATTTTCAGTTAATTCATAGTCGAGTCGCATCAGTCGCAGTTCAGTCTTTAAACGAATTACTTACAAGCGATGATAAAAAATTAATTTTGGCCGGTTTGAAAGAGATCGATTTAAGCGATGGCACTCTCTCGGACGATGAGGATCTAAATTACGGTTATAGGAATTTCACTAATGATTTAATAGGTAAGATCAGGTTTGGTTAGGTTTCAACTTAAGAACACTCCGACAGAGGCACTGCATGCCCTTAACATCTGGAGGAATTTCTTTCTTTGTAGTTGCACTTTTTTCCATCAGATGGCAATGTAAGCCGGCCTTAACTTGGCGTTATGGATTCCGGCGTGCCTTCTAATGGTAAAAAGAATAACTATTGAAAACCTTTTGTCATAATTTTATTTCTTTGAATATTTAGACCCTGTTTTATTTAGAATATTAACTAAAAACGGCTTCCTGATAAATAGAAAAATTTTATTACAAAGCTTTGTCAAATTAGAAAGAAGAACGGATGAAGGTTAATATCGGATTTTCAAAAATAATGCCCCCTTTTTCTAAGTCATTTCCTTTTCTCTTTTTCAAGGTGCTACAACCACAAAACAACAACTTCACTGCTTAGTCAAACATTTAATGGACAAGCTTCAGGATTCGACTTGCAACACACCGATTTTAACCCGCTCCGTTCGGACGGAAGAGGATTGCCATATCCTTTGGGCGTCTGCTGTCCCATGCTGCTGCTCATGGAACAATTCCCTAATCCGAACGAGGCCCGGTGCGAAGAGGAAGTCATTTAAAATTTTAAAACAAAAGTTAGACTGTGATATCCTTCCGGTTGGTAGGAGAGTTTTATTCGAGGATGAAAGGGAAGACATTGCGGAAAAGTCTCCAGAGCAAGATGGGGATAACGAAGATTATTTTAGTACTCCCCCTTCTCAGTCGTCGGATTCTGAGGAAGAGAACATGGAGGATCCGATGGAAATTCCGGACACTTTTATTTTTCCAGGGTATTATTATATTATTTATTTTTTTTGGAAAATTTAAATTGACATTATTATAACTTTTAATTTATTTTTTCAGTTCAGCGCCTTCGAAAACAGATTTTGCAGTGTTAGATGCAATAGGCAAAGCTCCGATATCTTCCGATAAATATCCCAACATTTACAGATGGCGACATTTGGTGCAGCTTCATTCTAAGCCGAATTTTAACAACTCAGGAAACCGAGACGGATGGCACCGAAGAAGACTTATTAGTTTTGATTCTCCGAATTCTAGTCCTTGTGAGTCTTAAAATTTTTTTTTATTTTTATATATTCTTAATTTTTAATTAATTTTATTATTTTGCAGGTAAAATATTAAATACTTCAACTAGTAGCTATGATACGCCTAATAGGAGCGGTTCTGTAGAGCCGTGGCAACGAATAACAGGGCCTTATACCCCTAGAAGAGCCATGCGTTGTTCTTCAAGATTATTTAGCAAAGAAGAATCTCTAAGCTCCAGATAACAAACGAGTGTCCCGTTGTTTTTTATTTTGATATCAAAAACCCTTGACTGTGGTTTCAGTTCCATTTTTTCTTCTTTGAAATTTTATTCACCGACCAGAGGATTTTTAAGGATAGAATGTCAAGCTTTTTTTGATCATGTTTTCGCTTTGGTTACCTTAGAAGATAAAAAAATAATTGCGGAGAGAATATTTATGTTTTGGATATGAAAAAAAAATTGTGCCAAAGTTTTGCATGCATTTTTTAAAAAAAATTTTTTAATGAAGTATTTATCAGGCATTTCTTATTCCTTTTTTTTTTTTTTTTTTTTTCTTTTTTGGATGTTATTGTCTTTAATTTTTTTGAAAAAAGAAATTGCACTTGATTAAAACTTTTTTGAATGATTTATTTCACACTTGAATGTATTTTCTGCCTCATGAAATAAAATTTTATTTTTGGCGACTAAGAATTTGCTCTTTTAAATTTTGAGTCTTTGCTTCCTACCTTTACTTTTAATTAGAATTTGCAATCATTTACAAAATCCGGTGATTGCTCATGGAGAGTTTTAATATAATAAAATCTGATAAATGACATGCAGGATTCCTGATAAGTATTTATTCTTTATAGTCTAGCTAAAAAAAATATAGAAAAAGATAAACTTCACCCACTTAATCTCTATTTTCACTCATTTTTATCTCTTAAAATATTTTTATTAGACTTTATTCTGCTTTTTGAATTCTCGCAAAACAGCGGCAATTTTGGAACTGACAAGGTAGACAACCGTGCCGTGATCCACCCTAAAAATCCCTGAAAAGAGGTTGGCGGCGTTGACGTTTTAATTCCAATATGGCCGGAGTCGGTTTCACGGAAAACAGTGATATTAAATTAAACGTTTTAATTGTTTTTCATGAATTTTTTTAAGGTATTACTTTTACTTGTTTTTGCGTAGTTATGTCAAAATTAAATTTCCTTTATCCATCTGAACAGTATTAGTCAAAGATGGCGATTTTTTATTTTTCTTCGTGACAATTCATTTTGTTTGTTCCGTACTTTTTTATTTAATTGTGGTTGTTACTTACTTTTTTCATTAAAATCTCGTTCGCATTAGGAAACTTCTAGAAGGCTTCAATACATGATGTAATTGCGAATTCTAGCAGATCTTGTTTTTTCTGGTAAGTGCAGAAATAGTATTGTTTGACGTCATAAGAAAGTCCTTACCGTAATGTAATGGACTAACTTTTCTTAACAGTTTAGTTATGACAATGCACTAATGCTTTTGCTATATTCTAATGGTGTTAAAGTCTACATTAATATTTTTATGTAAATAAATTATTTTTCTAGTCACCAATAAATTATTTTTCCTAGTACTGTCAATTACTAGAAGGGACTTTGAAAATTTCGAACTGTTTCAGCATTTCAGTAAAAATCAAAAGGATATTATTTTTGTTTGATTGAACATTTAATTATACTCAAATGGCAAATTTAACACAAATTATATATGATTTTTTGCCTAAACATTATTTATTTAGGAAATCATTTTTTTTCTCTACGATTCTAAGCAGATGTTTTTTTGTTTTTCTTTAAGGATCTTTATAAAGGTGGAACGTTAGAAGAAACAACTGATAAGAGCAAGCAGGTTACATGAGTGGATGCAAGCTGAGAACTTACTGCAAAAATCATTACAACCAAGGTAGGCGGGCGGAACACCTATACTGCAATCGAATTTTATTGACCGATGAAATCTAGTCGTTATTTTCTAAAAAAATCGAATCTAAAGTGAAAAGTACTTACAGAAAGAGCCCTTATTTATCTTTAAACCACCAGCATTATAATTATTTTACAAAAATAAAATATTATAACAAAAAGGGCTCCATTTTGAAATTTTATATGGCAGCCATTCTTTTCGAACGAAAACACTTATTGCGCCAATTTATTTTGAATTTGTTTCTTTCATTGATTGGCTTTTCACAATAAATTTTGAAAAGCCCGCCGCACAGTACTGCGTTCGATGTTGATGGCTGCCAATAAATTTTAAAAAAAATGTCAATATTTACATTTTTTTTATTTTTTCCCTAGAAATTGATGACGCTGATTAATAATTGCTAAATTAAGGTATTTTTTAATAATAATTCGTATTTTAGATTTTATTTATGAAAAAATTAGCGACTAGATTTGTTATGGTCAAAGATTGTTATTTTAAAAAGACTTGGGAATAGTTCAACCGCCGTCCTAAGGAACATAGTTGAATTATCGACGAAGTACTAGTGCAGCCAAGGTCATTAAAATGATTGCGTGGTAAGTAGCATTTTTTTTAAGTAAATGACCAGGTTTAATTAAATCTCAAAGTGATTTTAAAATGAATATCTAGTGTTCCGAATAAAAAATAGACACAATCCAAAAACGCAATTGCTGTGAGTTAAATTTTTGAAATAGCAGTTTATCTACTCGTAACTTTAAAAAGCAAACTTTATTATTTAGCTTTGATTGTTAATTAATATAATCCATTTAGTTTATGGTACATCCTCATTATGCAGCACTTTCGAAAAAATTTTGGTCTTTGAATTTCTTGTTAGATCCAAAGGATAATAAGTCTTACAATTGATTCTCGAGCAAGCATGTAGCACTGCTTTTAAATGGATAATTTAAATCCATTGATTAGTCTAAACTTGTTTAATCGTGAATTAAAAAATGAATGAGAAAATTATTTTGTTTTTTCTTCCTACATTAACTTTTATGCAAAGTTTAAATTTTGTTTATGTTAATTCTTTTTTTCTTTTTTTAGTTTTTAGTAAAGATAAACTTGAGTTGCCACCGACCAAGTAATGGTTCCATTTGTACGTAGGAGTTGCAGCCCCGTAGCCAGGGGGGGGCATAGGGTGGCTCAGCTCCCCTATGGAAAAGCTTGAGCCCCCCTGTAAATTTGACTTGGCCAATGTATTTTCCCTATCCTCCATGTTATAAGGGGCCATTTGGAGCCCCCCTATGAATGTCCCTTTCCCCCCCTTTGTTTCTCAGGCTGGCTACGGGCCTGAGGAGTTGGATGTAATGGTGTGAACAGACTGTCGTCCACAAGCAAACCATCAGGTATGAATTTAGTCAGTATCATTTTTTTATTAATTAAAATTATGGCTTTTGTTCCTATTAATTTGGATTAATTATTTGAAAAAAGCATATGTTCAGTTGTGAAGGGTAGGGTCAGAGGTCATTCATTTTGAAAGCTATAAAACAGTCAGAGTAAAGTTTCAGAATTTAAAAATCAGTTTTGTTTAGCAATTTTGGAAGACATTTATACATGACAGGAAATATTTAGCAAATCCGTTGATATCTGACTAATTTTCATTGTTACCGTACTAGTTAATAATCAATTTCGCGTAGAAAACTTTGTAAAAAGCAATTACTTTGTATTTTGACTAATTATGAAAACAGATGTTCAACAATAACCTGAAATCCATTCTTTTTAAATAAAGACTGATGATAAAGCTTACTTATTTGTGAAGAATTTTGATTACTGAAGAGATTAAATGGTGCTACCAGGTTAGAACCAGCACTGGTTTGGAGCTGAAATATTTTTCGGAATGTTATTTAATCTTGCTATTTGTTTTAGGGAAATATAATCAAAATTATCGACCACTAGATTTTAATATTTTTATGCTAAAACGTATTTTCATGCATCTTTTTTAAATTTATTTCGTCATAAAAAGAAAAATTTTGTAGATGTCTAGTTTAACCATCACCACGAAAAATTTAACTAGAATGCTGAACTTAAATTGCAAGAAAGAATTATGTTATTAGATATCTGTGGGCCATTTGGGGGCTTTGGCTTAAAAAAAAAAAAAAAAAAAAAAAAAAAAATCTTTAAAGCTAATTTGTAATTTTTTTTTCCTTTACTTTACAGACTCATGCTCCAGAACGTCGGGTCTCTTCGCCTGTTCGATGAGAAACAATACCTTTCTCATACTTTTAATCCTGCTCATCTACTAGGGTTTAACGAAATTCTGTGTTTCCAACCATGTAACTTTTGATATCCGCCGGGAACATTCAAATTCATAGCTAAAATGGATTCTTTCTATTTTAATGTAAGTATGAAATGGATTTTGAATGCAAATCGCTTTCGGCTGTAAAGTGATAAATCCTTATAGTTCTAATTTTAATTTTAGCCGTAATCTTAAAAGTAATTAACAAATATAACTGGATATTTTGTTTATAAATAGTTTTGCAAAAAAACTTAACGGAAGAACAATTTTATGATCGAACATTTTTATATGAGTAGCTTACTGTATTGTTAAATGATGGATTATGTAAAGAAAAAATTTTTTTGAATGGGTAAAATTTGATTGTATTAAAAGAATCTGATTTGGCTTAAGGACTTACGTTAGCGCAAATGTTTAATTTGGACTTATATTGAAGTTGCTAAAATTGTTTATAGGCGAATAAATATGCTTGCAAGTTATCAGTTTTTACTAATTTAAAAAAAATCACTTGAAAGTTAATGAATTAATTAATTAATTAATTATTGCTTTTGAATTAAGTTCTTTGAATTTCTAACTACCGTAAATGTAAATTTTTTTTTTTCAGATTTTCAAGAGTTTGAGATTCAGCGCTTCAAGAGATCGACGAGGGATTAGTCACACACAACGTCAGGCGTTCCGTGGCGGTTTTTTTTTTTTTGGTCGCTTTAGACCAATTTTTTTCGTTTGACAGCCTGGTCGTCGCTGGTGAGGCTGTCCCACTTAAGTTTTTTTATTTTTATTATAATTTTTTATTTTTTTATTTATTTAAAGGGGTTAGTGAGGTCGCGAGGGGAGGGAGGGGGGAGGGAGCGAGGGTCTGTGTGTCGCAGGTGAGGGGACCCGAGCGTCTCGCGTTCGACGTCGTGGTTGAGCCGTCGGGGCGGCCAATATCCCTGACGAGAGGGGAGTGATGGAGCTTTAGAGCCAGCTTGTTACAGAGCTCCTAGCCCACGTACAGGAGACCTCTGGTATGGAGACTCGATGTGGTGGTCAGTCGTGCGGGGCGTGAATGGTGCGGCTGACCGTAGGAGAGCGGAACATTCCTTAACCGGAATGTAGTGATCCGATTCGTGTCATTGGGCCTTTGTCTAATGACGCGGTGCAGACGTGCTTCACGCACTCATACAGACATGTCGCCGGGTAGACGTAACTAGGGCTTCCTATTTTGTTAGGTTCTCTTAATTACCGGCGCTGTATGAGATCCGGACGGGAACTCGTTGATCCACAAGTGGGATTGGGGAGCTATAATGCTGAGAACCGAACTCGTGGAACGACTCGCCGCGCGCAAGATGACCACCACCGTGGGGGCGACCTAGCGATAGGGACTTTTAAGGTCGCTTTAAGTGTTAGGCGAAAAGGGGCCGAATGGGGTGAAAGAACGCTCTGTTGTCTGTGACTCTTGACCGAGAGGGCATGCCGAAAAAGATTACAAGTAAAATAAATATTAGTTTTGTGCCACAAAACAAAACAAAATTTTGTTTTGTCACAAAACTAAAAACTCCTTACCTAAGTCTTACTTTATTCAGATTGGAATGACAAGTATCCTTGTCCCTTTCTGCCACGATTTAAGACTAAAGACGAGGAAAGATTGCACACAGCCCAGTGGCTTAAATGGATAGAGACCGGCCGAGATCAAATCGGTGACTGCTCGATTTCCACCCTGGGTACAGCTGTGAAATTTTTTCCTCGACTTTTCCTTTCTTTATCCTTTATTTACGTGTTTTTTCTTTCGGTATGCTCTCCAAGTCTTTAGGCTATTCATCATCAGGAGCTAGCATCATCATCCAGTGGGACATCGATTTATTATATTCGCCAACGTTATTCGCCTTCTTGATGACATCAAAGTTGACCCTTCAGGAAGAAAGAAAAACTACCCGGATCAACGCTTCTGCTGCCAAGACTCCGAAGACATTCCAAACTCCAAGACAAGGATAGTTCACCTATTGACGACGTTCACGACAATTTTTTTTTCTCTAAAAGATTATTGTAATATGTAAATAGGGTAGGGGCACCTATTATATCGGACGAGCCAGCGAGGTTTTGTTTTCCAGTTTTACAGAATCGCTTTGCGAGTAAGATGTTATTAGTTTTTTAATTAGTTTTGCAAAGTTAATTAAAGTCCGATTTTTCCGAGAGGAATAAAATTTTTTTGGCTTTCATCTGCCAGCGTGGCATTGGAATTTATGAACCTTTAAAGAAGTTTATTTTATTAGTTAACTAACAATTTTCATTGATAACAAGCAATGTTCCAAAAAAAAAAAAAAACTAATATCCTTTGAATAATATTTAATTATGTAATCGATTCACTAATTGGAAACATAAACTCAGTTCCCTGGCTCTCCGATAAGCAGGTAAACCTCTCCTCCCTTTGATGAACTAAGACACTGAACTCATAATTTTTTATCTCGTGGTTTGGAGATTTTTTCCGTGAGTCGTAATGTTTCTGCCTTAAACTCAGCTTTAAATATTAATATTAAGATAAGGTTTTTTTTTTTTTTGGAAAACAATTTTTATGTGGAAATGAAAAAAAAAAATCAAAGTTTTTAAAATTTTTTAGCTTTTTCGAGAGGTGTTCATAAGCTTTCTAGCTCTCGTAAAATTTCGTAAGCTTTTTCAAATTTTATATTTTTTTAATCGTTTTTTAGTTTTGATGCGCCGTTCTATATGTTCTTAATTGGGATTATCTAAAAAATTTTAAAATTACAATTGTGCTGATAGTAAACATTTATTACTCATTAATTTTTATTTCAAAGTCGTTTACTGGTATTGCGATAGTTCACGTTGAGTTCAATGTTACAGTATATGTAATTGTAATGTATGTAAATGTGTATCACTGATAAAATCAAGTAATACGGATTTTTACGATTTTTTGATGGCTTTAAAAGGCTATTCAACACCAAGGTTAATTCAATGCGTAATAATTTCCAGAAATTTAATGCTGAAATCATATTTCCAAGAGGAAACTTTCCGAAGAGTGCTTCTGCCCGTTCGAATTATTCTAATTCTGCGTATCCTAGAGTTTCAATATCACGAACAAACAAGAAACATAATGATAGAAATGATACGGAAAGTTTCGTGTTAAAATAAGACTTTTTCAAACAAAGATTTATAGCACAATACGAATTAAATAACAGAATTTTTGAATTCCCATTTAAAACCATTGAAAAGTCGAAAATAATCCGAAGTCGTTCGACTTTCACAAGAAAAAAATACTATTGTCATTGTAATTGTAATTGTAATTGTAATTGTAATTGTAATTGTAATTGTAGTTGTAGTTGTACTTTTAGTTGTAGTTTTAGTTGTAATTGTTACTTGTAATTGTAATAATAAAATATATAGTTCAAATAAAACACTTCAAACGATATGCAGTATATTTATTTTAACCTTTACCTCCCACGTCACTTGATTAAAATTATAAAAAGAAGTTAAGTTCACGACGTCGAGAACCAACCGATATGAGAAAAAAAATGTGGTGACGTCATCACTTCTTTTAACTTCATCGTAGAGAGTTGCGGTTAAGCTCATTCGATTCGCCTGGTCAAGGCGAAAAATTTTTCCAATGGAAACAACAGTTCGACGCGCCTAGTCGAGAGGGTCAAAATTCCGTTTCGCGCGGCCCCCTAGCCCCATCCGTTCCGGAGATATTCACGGTTAAGTCTTCCAAAATTGATTTTTTTTTTTAACTTTAACCGTGAATATCTCGGGAACGGTTTGGGCTAGCGGGTCGCGCGAAACGGATTTATGACCTACTCGACGAGACCCGTCGACTGCCAAAAGGACGACCGGATTTGAAGACATGAAAAAACGTGACATGTCAAAAAAAAAAAATTTCATGTCACGTTTTTTCATGTCTTCAAATCCGGTCGTCCTTATGGCAGTCGACGCGTCTCGTCGAGTAGGTCATAAATCCGTTTCGCGCGACCCCTAGCCCCCCGCGTTACGGAGATATTCACGGTTAAAGTTTCCCAAAATTGCTTTTTTTTAAACTTTAACCGTGAATATCTCGGGAACGGTTTGGGCTAGCGGGTCGCGCGAAACGGATTTATGACCTACTCGACGAGACGCGTCGACTGCCATAAAAACGCCCGGATTTGAAGACATGAAAAAACGTGACATGTCAAAAAAAAAAATTTTTCATGTCACGTTTTTTCATGTCTTAAAATCCGGTCGCCCTTTTGGCAGTCGACGCGTCTCGTCGAGTAGGTCTAATCCGTTTCGGCGCGCGACCCGATAGCCCAAACCGTTCCCGAGATATTCACGGTTAAAGTTTAAAAAAAAGCCAATTTTGGAAAACTTTAACCGTGAATATCTCTATAACGCGGGGGCTAGGGGGCCGCGCGAAACGGATTTATGGCCTACTCGACGAGACCGTCGAGTGCCAAAAGGACGACCGGATTTGAAGACATGAAAAAACGTGACATGAAATTTTTTTTTTTTTGACATGTCACGTTTTTTCATGTCTTCAATCCGGTCGTCCTTTTGGCAGTCGACGCGTCTCGTTGAGTAGGTCATAAATCCGTTTCGCGCGGCCCCCTAGCCCGCCGCGTTAGGGAGATATTCACGGTTAAAGTTTTTCAAAATTGACTTTTTTTTAAACTTTAACCGTGAATATCTCGGGAACGGTTGGGCTAGCGGGTCGCGCGAAACGGATTTATGACCTACTCGACGAGACGCGTCGACTGCCATAAAAACGCCCGATTTGAAGACATTGAAAAACGTGACATGTCAAAAAAAAAAATTTCATGTCCACGTTTTTTCATGTCTTAAAATCCGGTCGCCCTTTTGGCAGTCGACGCGTCTCGTCGAGTAGTCATAATCCGTTTCGACGCGACCCCTAGCCCAAACCGTTCCCGATTATTCACGGTTAAAGTTTAAAAAAAAGCCAATTTTGGAAAACTTTAACCGTGAATATCTCTATACGCGGGGGCTAGGGGGCCGCGCGAAACGGATTTATGGCCTACTCGACGAGACGCGTCGAGTGCAAAAGGACGACCGATTTGAAGACATGAAAAAACGTGACATGAAATTTTTTTTTTTGACATGTCACGTTTTTTCATGTCTTCAATCCGTCGTCCTTTTGCAGTCGACGCGTCTCGTTGAGTAGGTCATAAATCCGTTTCGCGCGGCCCCCTAGCCCCCCGCGTTACGGAGATATTCACGGTTAAAGTTTTCCAAAATTGGCTTTTTTTTAAACTTTAACCGTGAATATCTCGGGAACGTTTGGGCTAGCGGGTCGCGCGAAACGGATTTATGACCTACTCGACGAGACGCGTCGACTGCCAAAAGGACGACCGGATTTGAAGACATGAAAAAACGTGACATGAATTTTTTTGTTTTGACATGTCACGTTTTTTCATGTCTTCAAATCCGGCGTTTTTATGGCAGTCGACGCGTCTCGTCGAGTAGGTCATAATCCGTTTCGCGCGACTCGCTAGCCCAAACCGTTCCCGAGATGTTCACGGTTAAAGTTTAAAAAAAAGTCAATTTTGGAAGACTTTGACCGCGAATATCTCCCGAACGCATGGGCTACGGGGTCGCGCGAAACGAAATTATGACCTACTCGACGAGACGCGTCGACTGCCAAAAGCGCGACCCGATTTAAAGACATGAAAAAACGTGACATGAAATTTTTTATTTTTGACATGTCACGTTTTTTCATGTCTTCAAATTTCGTCGCCTTTCGGCAGTCGACGCGTCTCGTCGAGTAGGTCATAATTTCGTTTCGCACGCCCCACTAGCCCCATCCGTTCCGTAGATATTCACGGTTAAAGTTTTAAAAAAAAGTCATTTTGGAAGACTTTGACCGCGAATATCTCCCGAACGGATGGGGCTACGGGGTCGCGCGAAACGAAATTATGACCTACTCGACGAGACGCGTCGACTGCCAAAAGGGCGACGAAATTTGAAGACATGAAAAAACGTGACATGTCAAAAATAAAAATTTCATGTCACGTTTTTTCATGTCTTCAAATTTCGTCGCCCTTTTGACAGTCGACGCGTCTCGTCGAGTAGGTCATAATTTCGTTTCGCGCGACCCCGTAGCCCCATGCGTTCGGGAGATATTCGCGGTCAAAGTCTTCCAAAATTGACTTTTTTTTAAACTTTAACCGCGAATATCTCCGGAACGGATGGGGTTACGGGGTCGCGCGAAACGAAATTATGACCTACTCGACGAGACGCGTCGACTGCCAAAAGGCGACGAATTTGAAGACATGAAAAAACGTGACATGTCAAAAATAAAAAATTCATGTCACGTTTTTTCATGTCTTTAAATCGGGTCGCGCTTTTGGCAGTCGACGCGTCTCGTCGAGTAGGTCATAATTTCGTTTCGCGCGCCCCACTAGCCCCATCCGTTCCGTAGATATTCACGGTTAAAGTTTTAAAAAAAAGTCATTTTGGAAGACTTTCACCGTGAATATCTCCGGAACGATGGGCTACGAGGACGTGCGAAACGGAATTTTGACCCTCTCGACTAGGCGCGTCGAACTGTTGTTTCCATTGGAAAATTTTTCGCCTTGACCAGGCGAATCGAATGAGCTTAACCGCAACTCTCTACGATGAAGTTAAAAGAAGTGATGACGTCACCACATTTTTTTTCAAGTGACGTGTGAGGTAAAGGTTAAAATAAATATACTGCATATCGTTTGAAGTGTTTTATTTGAACTATATATTTTATTATTACAATTACAAGTAACAATTACAACTAAAACTACAACTAAAAGTACAACTACAATTACAATAGATTTCTTGCTTGTGAAAGTCGAACGACTTCGGATTATTTTCGACTTTTCAATGGTTTTAAATGGGATTCAAAATTCTGTTAATTTAATTCGTATTGTGCTTTATAAATCTTTTGTTTGAAAAAGTCTTATTTTTAACACGAAACTTTCCGTATCATTTCTATCATTATGTTTCTTGTTTGTTCGTGATATTGAAACTCTAGGATACGCAGAATTAGAATAATTCGAACGGGCAGAAGCACTCTTCGGAAAGTTTCCTCTTGGAAATATGATTTCAGCATTAAATTTCTGGAAACTTATTACGCATTGAATTAACCTTTGTGTTGAATAGCCTTTTAAAGCCATCAAAAAATCGTAAAAAATCCGTATTACTTGATTTTTATCAGTGATACACATTTACATTACATTACAATTACATATACTGTAACATTGAACTCAACGTGAACTATCGAAATACCAGTAAACGACTCTTGAAATAAAAATTAATGAGTAATAAATGTTTAATATCAGCACAATTGTAATTTTAAAATTTTTTTAGATAATCCCAATTAAGAACATATAGAAAGGCGCATCAAAGTAAAAAAGATTTAAAAAAAGCAATTTCCAAACGTGACCTGAAACATTTGCACAGGTCCTTTCTTAAAAATTACACTATTAATCGAACTAGATGGAATGTAAACATAAGAATATTTGATCCCGACCGGAATATCTGGACTAATTTTATATTCTAAATTTTTTTTAAATTAAAAATTGCTGGTCGGAAGTACTCAAGAGAAAGAAAATTTTTAAAAAAGCTTACGAAATTTTACGAGAGCTTAGAAAGCTTATGAACACCTCTCGAAAAAGCTAAAAAATTTTAAAAACTTTGATTTTTTTTTTTCATTTCCACATAAAAATTGTTTTCCAAAAAAAAAAAAAACCTTATCTTAATATTATTATTAAAAGCTAAGTTTAAGGCAGAAACATTACGACTCACGGAAAAAATCTCCAAACCACGAGATAAAAAATTATGAGTTCAGTGTCTTAGTTCATCAAAGGGAGGAGAGGTTTACCTGCTTATCGGAGAGCCAGGGAACTGAGTTTATGTTTCCAATTAGTGAATCGATTACATAATTAAATATTATTCAAAGGATATTAGTTTTTTTTTTTTTTGGAACATTGCTTGTTATCAATGAAAATTGTTAGTTACCTAATAAAATAAACTTTCTTTAAAGGTTCATAAATTCCAATGCCACGCTGGCAGATGAAAGCCAAAAATAATTTTATTCCTCTCGGAAAAATCGGACTTTAATTAACTTTGCAAAACTAATTAAAAAAACTAATAACATCTTACTCGCCAAAGCGATTCTGTAAAACTGGAAAACAAAGACTCGCTGGCTCGTCCGATATAATAGGTGCCCCTCCTACCCTATTTACATATTACAATAATCTTTTAGAGAAAAAAAAATTGTCGTGAACTATCCTTGTCTTGGAATTTGGAATGTCTTCGGTGTCTTGGCAGCAGAAGCGTTGATCCGGGTAGTTTTTCTTTCTTCCTGAAGGGTCAACTTCGATGTCACGTTGCGAATATAATAATCGAGCCTCATCAGCGACGACCAGGCTGTCAAAGGAAAAAGCTCTGAAAAAGAAAAAGAAATTAACATTGGTAAGAATTGAAAGGACTTTAATCGAACTTAATTAAAGAATTAATTAATTAATTTTTCAGTAATTTTAAAATTAATAAAAATGGAATTGTGCCTTTTTTTAAGCAAATTTATTCGCCTGAACGTTTTTGTGACCACAAATTAGCCAGAAGTTAGAAAGACAGTTTTTGTCAGAAATTAATTTTTACAACACTTATCCGCGCATGATTACATTTAAACAAAACGACGCCCATTCTTTTTTTTCACAATATTTTAATTTTTATTGCAGTGTAATCAAAAAATCTGCAACAACAAATAATAGAATTTTCGTTGCCCGTGTAAAATGACCTACTAACTTTATATACAAAGACTAAATCCTTTTCGTTAGCCTAATGATTTTAATTGATAATTAATACACGTCAACAACGCCTTTAAAAAAATTCTTTATGGGCTTTTATAAACCGAAGCCAACAGGCATTTAAAAACACGGAGACGGCCAAGTGGCTCACAAATTCTGACAGAAAAGAGATGAGGTTTTCCACTAACTCTGCACAGTGGAAACAGCACATAAGTTGTGCTCTATACTTAGAGCAAAACTTTTGTAGAAGTGCTGCTGTATTTTTAATACACATTTAATTGCAGAGCATAATGTTATTTTATCAAAAAAAAATTTTTAATTTTTAAAGAAAATATATAATAACAAAGTTCAATTTCTTACCTGTGGTTTCAATTAAATCCATAAATGTTTCAAACAAAATAGATGCATCTCCAATGAAAGAATAGTCTGCTCATCTCATCACATCCAATTCCAACTTCCTTCACTTTCTCGATAGGTAAGAAGTTTATTTTTACTGCAAATAAGAAAAAATACACTTAACATACACAAAATTCAAATTTTGCATAAAAATTATTAAAGAAATCTATTTCTGATTTAATTATGAGTAATTTTAAAAAGTCTGAAAAAATTTTACTGCATCCCTGTTCAGCATTGTAATGCTTACTGTTTTCTTTGCATACTTTCCAATAAAGTCTAGACCTATGATTTTTTTAAACTATAGAGATTACGATTTGTCCAAAAAAGTTCAATTTTAATGATAACAAGCAAGAAAACAGATTATCGAAATGTTTGACTACACCCTATGTACAAAAACCAAAAGCTGAATTATAAAATTTGCCTTCTAAATTTTTTTTTTACCTTTATTAAATTTTAATGATAAGGACCCTATGACCTAGTTTCGATCGCAAATGAAAAAATCCCTTTAAGGTACTATATCCCTGAATTATGTATAAGATTTACTATAATCCCAAACTTTAAACAAAATTTAGCTGCACTGGAATATTTTTTGCTGAATCTTACTAAATTTTGTAAATTGTTGTCTCGTTTTTTTTTTACTTTTGTTGCCATTTCCACTCTTTCGTATTAAATCAGCCGATATACGGCTCATGAATTAAATTAAGAATAAAAAAAATGGCTAAACTTACTTCATCTTGCACCGCACTTGAAGTCCATTCTTCCATCCATCGCTGTTTTCGAATTTTTCGCCTCGTCGACGGTCGAGACGGGGGCCCTTGTTTGATTTCTTCAACGGACGTCTCAATTTCAATATCCACCCAACCTCGCGTTTATATTTATTCGATATCCTATCCTTGGAGAAAGATTTCCTCTTCGTCGGTGTCGGCTGCACCGTCGGAGCATCCGCTCTTGCACTTTATAATTTTGGTATTCTTTAACCGAACCCGGGGATTTTGCAATATTCGCTCACGTTATTTTCAAGATCCTGACCGACGTTTTCGTACCGACTCCCATTCCTCAAAACCTCGTTTTCATACCTCGGCTGAGTTTCGCCGGTTCCTTTCCACTTGGATCGACCTACTTCGGCCTACAAGGCGGATAAGTTTTTTAATAATCGCTTTCGTTTAGAGACGGTTCGCTCTCCAGTTTTTTAGGATCATAACTCTTCTTCAAGGATCTCGTCCTGTCCGGTCTGTTGGATTCCTTTCGTAATTTTTGACTTTTCGGATCTATATTTTAGGGCTGTTCGATATACCACTTTCACCTCTTATCGATAATTTATCGCTTATCGTATCAAAAAGCGGTCATATCGAACAGCCCTACTATATTTTCGATGTCGATAATCGTCGTAATTGTAAACCGTTTGATCCAGGGCGTTGACGACGGGTGATCTGAACATTTCTCGAATTTCGTGGGATAAGGATTTCCCCATATCGATGTTCTCTTGGCATATTCCTTTTTGACGCAAGAAAAATTCATCGGAGTCGATTTCTTCCAAACACCCTTCCGCAATCGGTCTTCGGAACTCTTGGACGATTACATTTCCCTGTCCGAGAGGTGACTGATACTAGATTTGGTGCTGATGATTCTTCGTCCGGGTGGAAGTTTAGTTACTTCTAAATCTTTGGTATAGCCTAATTCTTTGTCACGTCACGGAAATCGGAAAGGGTCTCCGATGTTTTGCTTCGGCGGGATTCAGATTCTTTCAAATCGTCGCTGTCCATATCCGCATTTTATAACGTCGAAGGGACGTGTCAACGTGTGGTTGGTGTCGCGGGTTAAAAATCGATTCTCTAAATTATCTTAAAGATCTTGAGCCGCGGCCAGTCTTCCGACTTCAACTTTTTCGGGGGATTCGACTTCTTCGGACATGGCGACGTTTTATCCTCCTCCTCCCCTTCTTCGACATCTTTTATGACTAATTCGTCGTCGAGAGGTATTCGTAAATGTTTGCCGGTTTCTGGAATGCTAGACACTGGATTTACTCGCTTTTGATCCTACCCAGCGTTTTCTTCAGTATCAATTGTGGGGGTGGGTTGATAGGTTCGTATTCGTGTTCTCTGAAAATAAAAATAAAATATGGTATACTAACAAAATGAAGAAAGAATGCAGGAGAGGCAGGCCTGTATATCCAATTGGAGTAGTTGTGTGGGACTTAGAATTTGCCACTTGACCAGTGGCGTAACTAACGGGCCCACAGGACCAGTGGTGTTAGGGAGCCCATCGTTCTGAATACCCCACTTATGAACAAACATTGCATCCTAAAGGTTAAAGAAGGAAAATTGATTATATCCAGGTTACAGTAATACTATTTTATTTCTAACTCCTATCACCTGACACCTTCTCCAAGCTGTATATATATAAATCTTTGATCTTTGATGAGGTTAGGTTAGGTTAGGTTAGGTTAAGTTAGGTTAGGTTAGGTTAGGTTAGGTTAGGTTTTTTAAAAAAATGCAATGCTTCTTAAACATTCAGCTCTTAGTTTGCTGCCAAATTCAGTCTCGTTTTTAAGTTTATACAAAATATTTTTAAAATAGAGGCAAAACAATTGTCCCTCAGCAGGGCAAATCATTAAATAAACAATAAATTTCCTCTTCAATCTTTCAACGTAATCAAAATATACTTATGCACTTACAGATATCGTGAATGGGTGAATTTAAAGCGATAGCAGCCACGGTCCCCGATCCATGTTTCAAATATCCAAAAAATCCTACGGCCGTGGAAAGAGAAACGACGACGGACATTCCAATGTTTAATACACCGGGGCATCAGATGAAATGCTAAGAGTCTTCATGTTGTCTTCTAATGGAGCGACCTATTATTATTTAAGAAGAAAAAAAATACGAGATTAATTCATTTTCCATTAAAACTTCTTGTACAAAAAAAATTTTACGTCAGAAAAATCTCAATCATTAATTTACAAAAAAGGTTAAAATCAAAACAAATTGAATTGAAAATGCAAATTTCTACTGAAAGTTTTGAACCCAAGATCTTTTCTCGAAAAAACAAAAAAAAAATTGGTTTTCAGAGGTAAAGCCCTTACTTTTATTGTTTTCGAAAAAAAAAAAAAAATCACCTATTTTACAGGTAAAATTTCGACATTTTTAAAACAAAGTTAGGTTAGTGGAAAACATCATTTTCCCGGTTAACGACATGAAACCTTTTACCATAGTGCAGTTGGTAAATGTGGGGTTTTAAAAGGAGAAAATTAAATACGATAAATAAAGAAAGCGCAGAATGAGGTCCAAAATGAAACCAATTTACAATGGAGGCAGATCGATAATAGCTAAATAGTTTCTAAATCTCGACTGGGATGTTTTGTTCCAAATCATAAAATTCTTTTTAAAAAAAATTTTCTATGTTTTGGTAGAATACATTTTTCGGAATATTCTTTCTAATTTTGTAATTACTTTTACTTATTCCATACAATAAAAATTTTGATTCTTAAAATTCAATTTTTTTGTTTGCCAAAATATCTGCATAAAGAATTTTTTTCATAGGAACCTGGCAAGAGCCACATTTCCCTTAATTTTTTTTTTTTTTTTTTTTTTTTTTTTTTTTTTTTTTTTGATACATTAAAGATACAGACTGGATAGAGAATTTCCCATAATTCTCATAAAATTCCCAAAATTTATCGCTTTGATTTCGAAAACCAAATTCGGTGATTTTTGATAGATTTCTTGTCCAGCTATCAGCTCTCAGCGCCATGTCAGCGTATCTATTTAATTACACGTAGGCCATCTTCATCAATTTATGTTCGCTACATTTACGACAAACTATTTGTAAATACGCGATCTTTTCACATTCCGCTTTTATCAACTTAGACGTTCTTTTTTTTTTCGGTGGTTCCGCTTCATAATCTGATTCCAAAGATATCATATGTATGTTTTATCATACTGTACGACTGCTTACTTCAATCAAAGCCACAACTTTCTCTGCATCAAATAACCCTTTTTTTGAACTTTGAAATTAGAATATTTTAAGGTAATATAATTTGTGAAAAATCCGATCCCAAAAGAGAATTACATTTTTGAAAAAAAAATTATGGAAAATTGAAAGTCATCACACCTGTTTGAAATTTTCCGACGAATGTACAAGCAACAACAACCATATAAATCGATGGTAATGGTAGTATCGATGCAAGCCTTGGCCAATCTTCGATACTTCTTAACTGAGGCCAGACTGTAGACTGCTAAGACTTGATGCTCACAACTGATCTGAAAAATTAAAAACTTTTTAAAATTCTCATTGGATTTTAATAAACTACTAAATTTTTTTCAAAGAAAAAAATTTCAAGAACACCTTAATTTGGTACAAATAAATTATTTCAGGACAAACATTAGCTTTTAAAATGATTCCAACGGTAAGACATTACAATTTTAAAAAAATATTTGAAAAAATTTAACAAATTTATCACGAACAAAAATGGACCTCAGATTTGACAAAAGCATATTTTTGTGTTTATTTAAGAACTGGAGATTTCACTTTCCTACAAACAAATAGATTTTAAACAGCTAAACAAAACTTATAAAATCTAAACTAAAATCCCAGCAACTGCATTTTTAAACCATGAATTAAACATTTTTAGCTTTACCTTGGAACATTAAAATACTTTCAAAAATTTCCCAAGTTTAATTAAAACTTAATCATTCATAAAGCAAGCAACTTACAATAACAATAACACAGTCATCCTGAAGATCTTGGCTGTACTAGATGTGGTAGCACTTTGACGATTAATTATGTACCTGTGGCTCTTGCATAAAGTTGTAGTTAAATCTTCGCTTGAATTCCCTTGCACATTTTAAATTGTATCTTCAAATCCTTAACAAAAGCAAAGAGAACATTTATTAATTAACATTACAAAACATATTCAGTTATCCTAATAAATAATGTTTCCGTTTCACTAAATCACAATTTCTACTAAATTTTTAAATTAAAAACTTGAAAATATGAAATTCAGTCAAAAATTAAAGACATTTATTTATCTTGCTCTCACTTGTTTGTCCAGTGGTGGAAAACTATTTCGTATGGTATAATAATGGCTAAAATCAAAATACATTTATGGTATATCCGACAGTGGCCAGGTCCAAACTTTAACCTCTTATTCTTTAAATATTTAAAAAAAAAAAAAACTGTATAAAACCATAGTATTTACCTTTTTGTTTCACGGGTCAGCTCTTTGAACAAGACTGCTGCCCATGTAAGCGAAAATAGCGTATCTCATTTTCGGAGTTGGCACGTCTGTCGTATTTTTAACTTATGTAAACAAACAATCAATTCCGGAAAGGAAGATACGCTATTTTCGCTAACATGGGCAGACTGATAATCATAATATCAGTAGAATCTTACCAATGTGCATTTCCAAATGATGTTATTGACCCCACAAAAGAGCTTATTCATACCTGTGGGGAGGAAAAAACATTATTAAAATCTTAAAATTTATTGTAGAATTTTACAATTTTAATAATACATAAGAAATTCTCTCAGTTAGATGCAAGTTAAAGTCACTCTATTATAGAACCGTTGAAAAGCTCAACAAGTTTATTTAAGTTTCACTGACAAATGCTACAATACGTTGTCTCTAGAAACTTATTTTGCAACTATTCCGAAAATTTCAGAATTTTTCAGGGTGGAATTCCCAAATTCTTGTTGGTATAATGAGTTTTGGATTTATCAAAAATGAACAAAAGCAAAGCAAATGCTGAAAAACTTGTAAATTTTTACTTACCATAAAAACCAAGGGACAACAAACTCTTAAGACACCCAGTGTTTATCCACTCAATACATCTTCAAGTTCCTTTACTCATCACTCAACAATGCATAAGGCCCATATCCCATCACGATGACTGTAAGGAACCCCAAAAACAATTGAAAAGGATGTAGGCTTTGAAGTTTCCATCATACGTAAAAGGTTTACACGTGCTAATATACTGAAACAAATAAAAAGAAAAAAAATTAAAATTTCTATTAAAACTTTAAAAAAAGCTGAATGAAATGAAAGCAAAATTCACCTAAAAAGTAGGAAAAAGGTTTTCAAATCTAATCTAAAAGCTCCTGACTGTTTAATGAACTGGAATTGGACTGTTCATTAAAGCTGAAACATTCCTTTCTGCTTTTAATAAAAAATTTTCAACATCTTATTCTTAATGTTTGCCAATCAAGCATCAGGGTTGTTTGTATATAAATTACTGATATTAATCCCACAGAATTTGTCTTTTAATATCTTTTAATAAAAAAAAAGTTGATTCTTACATTTTAAAGGTTAAAGAAATTTACCTTAATGAGAATTTCATCATTTTTCTTCAAAGTTGCAACATCTTTCATCAAGCCAGGCAGGCCTCAGGTTTGACTCTTCTCTCTACATCAGTAGCTTGCTTTTAACTTGCTTATTCCAAGAGGACATCTATCTTTCTTGTCTATCTGTCTTATCCATGCATATATCCAGCCTTCAACAAATCAACAAATCTGCAAAAATAACAAACACATTTCATAAAACATGAATCGACATAAAGGTGATCACATCCATCAAATAGCCAAATAAAATGATATAATTAAAAAATATTACAGATTTCTAGCACAGTCAGTTAAGTAAGTAAACTACATGTAAATTCAACATGAATTTGTAATTTAAGGAATCTCGGCTCTTTTTAAAACACTTCAAGTACAAAGTCCAAAGCTATAGATGAGACAATAATATTTCATTGAGTTCCATTCTATTTCTATTGCTATCCTCATAAGTAAGAAGTAATGAAAATTACAATACCTGTCTAATTCTTGTTGCTTTGAAAAGAATTACAGTGAGCACAACAATCAATGAGCAATTTCACTTCGAATGTCCACATGCCAGGCTCCAATATGAATCATAAGCTCAATTTATGGAGAACAACACAATCACATATTCAATTGACGCGATCCTCAATTAACAATATTACATGATTTAATTATTCATTTCAAGTTGCAAGAAATTGATTTTAAACGTTTCCAATTAACCCAATCTTAATCACCAACACATTCAAGAGTAAACAAAGCATTATAAAACTACCACAGCTTTGATAGTTCAGTCGGCTGCATGAAGACAATTTAACTTTCACATAATTGCACAAATTAATTGCACAAATGCTACTAAAAGTAATAATTAGCTTATATAATCGAAGAAACGATTAAAAACACTTAATGATGCCTGAGCTGAGATGATAAACAAGAATCGACGTGAATCTTATAGTGACAAACGCCATATTGGATTTTAAAATTTAAATGTCGCCAACCTTTTTTTTTTTTTTATAGTTACAATAACGTCCAACAGATGGCAGTGCGTGTTACAATCTTACCATAAAAGCGCAAAACCGTTAACTGTATAAATAAACGATATGCAAATTTTTTAAAAAGCATTCAGAAAATGAACTTAGATATCAATTCCTGAAGTTTTCAGACGATTTATTCGCCTCCATTTCAGCCTCGTCAAAATCTAATTTTACCTTAACGCTTTTCAACCGATTTTTTATTAAAAGGAGAAGAACAAGAATTTGTTCTGAAATCTAAAATAATGTGGAACTCGGTTAAAATAAATAGTGCCGAATTCGAAAATCTGATGAATTTTGTTCCGATAGCCGAAAAACATTTTGAAATTGTCTGACACACAAACAATATCGGAGTTGCATATGTGAGTTGCAAATGATAATAGTCAGACGTGAGAACTCATTGGAACCTTTAATATGAAACATTCTGACTTCTGTCAATCACAGTCCAGAAAGCTTTTCCTAGGACCAAAGATCTTTGGTCGACAATTTTTCTCCCAATTAAAGAAAAAAATTTGCAAATACCAGAAAGTTTGCACTACACAGTAAAAAATATTCTGTAAATATGTTCTAAGAGGTCCACATAAATTTTTTATGTTGTTTCTCCCATAAGGCAAACATAAAACAAAAACAACATAAAAATTATGTGGACCTGCTTATGTTGATTTCAAATCAACATCATTTCAACAAATCATGTCATGACAGGTTTCAGTGTTGCTAACATTTTTTTCACCTGACGTGGAATTAGACTTTCAAAAATAGTGGTAAAAATTAAAATCGATTTTTCTTCTCAAAGTATCTTACAAAGATTGCTGACTTTATTATCCAATTTTATTTCGTAAAAGCAGACCGCTGTATTATACAATACCCAGTAATTTTTATTTTTTTCTAGAACGATTTGAGTAAATTTGGGCAACTGAATGCAAACCTTAATTTCCTTTTTAAAGTATAAACGATGACATCATCTGAAGATTCCCTTAGGATTAGAACAAATTGGGAGAATAAAAGTATATATAAGAATTCAACATCAACATCGTAACGCGAACCATTCCTACAACAAGAAAAAAATCTGCAGATGAAACTCTGACTTGTGAATTGTCTGGGATGTATCATCAAATGGCGCCACTTATTACCTTTGTCCCCTATTTTATTTCTTGATTAAGAAGTTTTTTTTTCTTATTTTTGATTCTCCGTAACATTCTCTTACTTTTGGTGTTTAAGTACCATCTTTTTTATATATTCCTCGTCGATACTGTGGTTATCTGCGAGGGACGCTTGCTTTTGAGTATTTGACGCTTTAGTTCTTCATAATTAAGAAAGGTTAGGCTAAAAAAGAAAACCAAAATTCGGTGGTATGGAAAACTGAATTTATATTTCTCCGTTTCTACTTAATTCTTTCTCTTGTTTTTTCTTTTTGTTTCATTTTGTTCTTTTTTTTTTCTTTTTTTTTTTTGAAATGTTTTTGCCTTCCAATTTTTTTTTTGTTTTTAAATTTTCTTTTCTGTATTTTTTTTTATCTATTTGAAATATGTGACATTCTATTCGTTAAGATCTCGCCGAAAAAAACAAATAAACTTTAAATTTTGAATCTTTGATAAAAGATTGGAAAAAATTCCACCGAAAAAATTATCAACGGCGGATTGTCACTTCGTCGTGGCGCGTTGAAAAAGAGCCATATGGAAAAGAATGTTAATTTTACCTTTTGAAGGAGCGTTTTCATGTTGTTCCTTTTCAACTCGCCACGACGACTTATAAAAATTCTAAAAATCTTATATTCTTTTTATCAAAGTTTCATAACAAAACTAAAATGAAATAAAAAAAAATAAATAAATAAATAAAAATGAAATTAAAAAAAGGCTTGAGCCACTAACTTTCTATGATTTGTTCAATCAACAAGTTAGAAAAAACTAATATCAACTATAATATAAGGCAGTGTCCACAGACTTTTTTTAAAAATTGTCACAATTAAAAAATTTTTTTTGTACTTTACAATATAAAAATTAACCTTAAAACGATTTACATGACTATTTACAGTCTTAAAAATCATATAAATTATAAATGAGATCTTTACAAAATTATAGCACTTGTAATGATGAAACAGGCATATTGTCATTCTATTCGATTGCGAAGTACAATATAAAATTTATTGCCAATTCGGAACCACCATTTTTTAATTGTCGATCAGAACATCTATTGAATTTTTTTGCAGACAAACATCTATAAAGAATTGAACAGAAAATTTCATTAGCAAAGAAAATTCACTGATAAAATTATATACTGACAACAGAAAATCTATTGCATAGAGAATTTATCAACATTATTTATGGGACAAAAAATTATTTGACAAGAAAATTTATAGATAGAAAATAATTCACCGACAGAACATTAAGAAAATGAAAGAAAATGTTTTTGTGCAGACAAAATATCTATATAGAATTCTCCTGTGCAAACATTAATTGATAAGACAGAAAATTAACTGACTTCTGGAAATTCTGTGTCAAAATCATTTTCTGCAAATACAAGTTTCTTTTAATCAATGAAAACTTTATCTATTTAGATTGATAATTCATTGCGAGAAAATCCAATGAGCAGTCAATAACTAATTGACAGCAAAAGAATCAGTATTTTACTGGAAAAATTGAGATTTATTGTCAGTTGATGTATTGCCGCATATTGATTTTCGCTAAATGGAAATTAACTGACAATTAACTTATCATTTGCAAAATTGTATTTACATAAACGCCTATTGGTTCTTATAAAAAATTATTTTCATTTGGTGTTTACGTTTTATTTAAGAACTGACATTTTTAATAACTTCATTAAAAAAATAGTTCTAAAATTTTAAATTTGCTATCAAAAGTGCCTAATCTAATTCAAGGCACGCACCGAATCATTAATTATGCCTGTAATTTATAAAATGCTGTACAAGAATATACAGGGTAGTTCGTTCATTATAAAACTACAATTAAAAATCTAATTCGGTAACAGTAGTAAAAAAGGTAAGAGGCCGATTTCCTTGATCCGTCGACGGAATGTTCAACAGGAGTTTGCACCTGAAAATAAAAAGAAATAAAAAATTAATTAAATTATAAGACAGTTAATAAGAAGCCAAATTAGTGGTTAAAAAATTTATGTGCAATGCCTCATCCTAATTTGATTAAAATATTCAAGTATTTTGAACTTTAATCAAAATTATGTAATCAAGGATGGGTCTTGGTGAGAGGGAGAGGCTAAAACAACTTTTTATCATCTGCTTATACCGGTAAGAAGGGTTAAAAAACATGTTTTGAGATGACTCCATCGTTTAATTGTGATACGGGAGATAGGACAAAAAGCGTAATTTTGACTCAGTAAAAAAACGGTTAACCCCCGAAAAGAGAAAAAACAAAAATTTGAATTTGAATGCCCGCCAAAACGGAACGTGAAGGAACGTGACGTCATCTGTCTAAAGTGGTTGCGTTCGTTTCTGAAACTCTGAACGGCATCGATACGTAATGTTTACAAGCATGTTTATAAACAAAACGTGTTCCGCTTCAAATTCGATATCTCGCTTCGAGTTCGACATCTCGCTTCGATAAAGGCAGATGACGTCACATTAATAAAAATATCGTTTAAGGGCAAACTCGCGTGACAAAAACTTTTCCTGACTTTATTTTTTTGTTTTTTAATTTGATGAAAAATTTTCACGTTTAAATATTAGTTTTTAATTAAGAGCATAATATACATTAGTTTCCAGCGAAAATCTCAAAACATGTGACTTGTCTATTCTAAAACTTTACAATCGGCGTTGTTCGTCTACTTACTTTTTAAAGTGGAAAGTAAACGACACGTATCCCTATGATCGTCTTCCCAATCTTTTTTCTGCAAGTAAACGAAAATTAGTAAATTAATAAATTGGCTTTTATTATATAAAAAAGTAACTTTTCTCGCTGAGCGCAATCAAAGTCACAAGCCTCAAATCATTGAAATGATTTAATCTCATATTACGTCATTCAATAAACATGAATTATGCGTAACTGACAATGATATGCAGCGCTGCCAAGCGGCGAGATTTTTCATAATTAAGAGTATACATACCATGCATTCCTCGGAGCAGTACACTCGAGTCCTGCATTTTTCGCAGGGAATGATCCCTTCTCCTAGACAATCATCAACCGCGCACTCTCGTTTTCGTCTCTTCCTAAAAGGTTCATCGTCTGAATCAACTTTTTCGGTTTTTAATTGGGTTAGGGGTCCTTCCGCCCTTCCGAACCTCGTGATTTTTTCTTCAATTATTTCTAAGTCCGAGTCAGAATCCTGGGTTGACTCCTCACAGATAATGAGCCCAGGACCCTGGTCTTCTTCGTCGACTTCTTCAGTTGTAGAGTAACCGAAAACGCTTTCGTCTTCCGCCACACTTTGTCCAGCCTCTGCAAAACTTTCTTCAGCCTCCAGAGCTGGTTCTCCCTCTTTATCAACGGTCTCTCTTTCGTTATCGGTTGATGTAAATGTTGTTGTTGCTCCCGTTGCTACTGCTGTGGGTGTTGTCGCTGTCGTTATTACAGAAGATGTAACACTGCCAACATTCCCCAAACTCGTTGCTGGAGAAGTGAAGTTAAGCAGCATTGAAGTCGGAGCAGTTGTTGCCGTTGTATTTGCCACCGTCTCACCAGCAGCTTCAGTTCCAGGTCCTGGTGAAAGAGAGGGTGATGGTGATGGAATTGAAGGCGTAACTGATTTTCTTCGTGGCGAATACTTGATTCTTTGGTGAGAACGAACTGGTTGTATTTGTGGCAGTTGTGGTTGCTGTTGCTGTTGTAGTTGTAGTTGTGGTTGTGGTTGCACTTGTTGTTGCTGCTGCTGCTGCTGTAGTAGTAATTGTTGTTGCTGCTGTATTCGTGGTTGAAGGTGTTGTTGTACTTGCGGTTGCTGTTGTTGCTGCCGTGCTTGTGGTTGTTGTTGTTGTTGTTGCTGCTGCTGTGTTTGTGGTGGTGGTGGTGGTTGATGTTGCTGCTGTGTTTGTGGTGGTTGTTGTTGTTGTCGCTGCTGCTGCTGCTGCTGCGAGATCAGCTTCTGTAGATGCACTGTCTGACCTACTATTTTTCCTTTATGTTCCTGCAAATCTCGATGTTCTTGCTGCGATCTGCTGTATGGTTTTAGCTGTTCGTGAACATTTAATAGTTTATTCACGGTTTGCAGATGTTCCTGCAGATATTTTAATAAGCCGCATTGAAGAAAGACTACTTGATGCGGTGGTGCTTTGTGTAGATTCTCCTTCAGACATTCTATTTCCGCCATCTCTGATGCTACTTGTTCCGTTAATTTCTCCTTTGCCTCCTCAAGCACGTGTAAAAATGGATTCTCAGTTTGTCTTTGCGGTTGGTGTTCATCCCTCTGCTGTTCCAAATGAAACTGGCCACTCTGAGATTGAGAGTGACCAGTAATTCTGCTGGTTCCAGGAGGCATACACGAAGTTTGTGTTGTGTGAACTGTTTGTCGTGGCTGCAGTTGTAAAAGTGGATTTCCGGTTTGAGTCTGGCTATAAGGAACGTTTGACGGATGAGTAGGATAATTAACGTTTCCAGGAGGCATGGGGCAATGTATTTGGTTTGGATGAGTAGGACCAATCTGCTGCGGTACCAATTGCATTCCAGTCCGTGCCTGCAACTCTCGTAACAATTGCAAACTTGCTTGGAGGACTTCAGCGTCCATACGACTTTGCTGATGCTGATGCTGATACTGATACTGATTCTCCTGCTGTGACTGATTATTTTGAGAAGCCAAATGGGAAGGACCGTAAGATGATTGGGGAGGATAGTTAGTCGCTCCGGTAGGAAAATTAACTGTCGAAGGAGGTAGATTTGGTACTGGAAAAGAACGATATGGCATTCCAGGCGTGTTAGGAGGCATTGGTTGGGTTGACGGTTGTGAAATTTGATAAGTCACAAGTTGTTGAAAAGTCTGAGTCGGAGAATTTTGAATAAGAGCGGATTGAACACAACGGCTTTGACTAGGAGCGTTTAGAAGTGGAATTTGTGTCTGGGAAGACGAACTAGGAACTTGATTAATAGGCACACCTGGCATCTGATTTGGGAAAAACATATTCCTATTCTGAGATTGAGGTGAAGGCATTCTTCCTTCATTACTGAGTCGCCGAGGACTTTGACAGCCCCACAACTGATGATGAGATTCTGGAAATCTTTGACACATATTCTCCATTGATTGAATTTCTGTGCTTGATCTCCTGCTTTGAGACGAAGAATTCGGTGACGAACTATTTCCTGACATATAGCTCGGGTCTATAACACTCTTGAGTTCTGTATTTTGGCTCTTTTGAGCTTTTGCATTCCCTCTAGGCTTTCTAGGTTGTCGGGATTTCTTCGCACGTTCTTTCTTGCCGGGCTGCGCTTCGTTTAAACTTCCATTGGGATGTTGTGGTTGCGGATATGTTGGGACAGCTTCGTTATTTGTTTGAGCTTGGGCGTGCATTTGATAAAGCCCCTGATATGATCCTGGTTGAGGCTGAGGCTGAGGCTGACGTTGAGGTTGAAGTAGCAAGTAAGGCTGAGGCTGAGGCTGAGGCTGAAGTTGAGGTTGACGTTGTGGTTCCGGATTCCTCCATTCAAGACCGGATTGCGATGCAAAAGTCTGTGCATTTTGCATAGAAACCTCTTGACTGGAAAGTGCAGGAGCCGCATTTGTTGAATATCCCGGATTTATCGACTGATTTTGATTACTAAGGCTGACCTCAGACAAATGCGGAATTTGCACTTGAGATTGAATGACTGACTGTTCTTGCGTACCTTTAGATAAAATATAAAAAAATAATATGATTATTAAAAATAAAGATAAAATAAATAATTATTATATAAAATATACCTTCAATTCTTTCAGAAGTCACATTTGGTGAATTTCTCGGATTTATTGACTGCTCTTCATTACGCACTGGGGATTGGACGATCATGGGCTGTTCCTGCATACCTTCAATTTAAAAAATTAATATTAATAATTATGAATGAAGATAAATACTTAAAATAGAATACGCATTATACCTTCAGTTGATACTGCAGTTTCCTCTGGACTACCAGCTTGCCTATCCTCTGTTGGGCTCGTGTCCAAATCAGAAGATTTGGAGCCTTCAATGGAAAGGCATAAATTTATGATCATTTCTATCTTTTCCGTTGGGATATTGAATTCATCGCTCATTATTCGATGAACCTCTTCCGAGTTTTGAGTATAATATTTTAACAACTCGTCTCGACCATTTAAAATGGAACTTTGATATGTAATACAATTTTCTCTCAATATTTTTCTTTTTTCCGAAATCTCACGATTGAGGCCTTCCGCGAGATTCGGCAAACGAGCCACCATTTCTTGGCAAGTTGCAATAAAATTGCTCTGATCGAATAAGTCTATCATGCCCGGTTTCATTTTTTCTAATATTTTTTTCACTTCCTCCGCATCCGGATATCATGATCTGAAACAGGATTAGTCAGAGAGGATTCAAAAATTACGGTCTCTCTGTCTTCTTCGTCATCACGCTCTCCGACATCGCAAATGACCTCCCCTCGGATTTCAACCTCCAATCGATTTGGACAGTCCCCACTGGCTTCATCATCAGCGTCGAAAGAGGGAGTGGATTCATCTTCTGATCTTGGTTGCTGTTGCTTATTAGATTCATCTTCAACATCCGAAATGTCTTCATAATTTGGAGATCGTAAAGTCGTAACAGTTTTAGACATGGACCTGGACAAATCCAGTACATCAGAATGCGCTGTCTCATCAGATTCCTTGTCACTTCGCCCTTTTTGTGAAGATAAATCTAATATGCTGTCTGAGGTGCTTTCACTTGCAGTTGTTCCTCCTTCATGACGTGATTCCGGTGAAGACAAATCTGTGTTGGATGAATGTTCAACTTGCGATTTTTCTAAAGCATCAGGTTCTTCGACTTGTTCACCGTTTTCAGAGGCCATTGTAGACTCATCCAAAGTGACAGTACTTAAGGATTGTCTGCTCTCTTCCGAAGTTTCTGTTTCAGGTTGTTCAGCATCCGCCCCTTTTTCTTCGTTTTTGTCTTTGTCATGTTCACTTTCCACCTCACCGAGAATTTGTTTGTTTGAATCCCGAACTATTGCAATGTCGGATTCCTCCTCTAAAAATTCGATGTCAGAATCCGTATCATCCGCTTTACCAGAAAGCATTACAGGATTTCTCAATATATTCATACATTCATTGGTGATGGCTGGATCTTGTAAGATTTCCTCCATTATTGTGCTTCCTTCCTCCGGGACGTCCGGAGAGGAGGAAGAATACCCGATATCGGATTCTGCATCGGAATTTTTCCGTTCTTTCTCTTTCGCGTAGTCTTCTGAACTCTTTCCCATACTGACGTTTATGCCATTAGTTTCGGGTAATGTGATTTTAATTTTAATAGGAGAAGTCTTCATGTCATTTGATGGGCTACAAGAAACGGTTTCCGGTTTCCGATTATTCATGTTTTTTATGTTTTCTTTGTTTTCGGCAATGTTTCCTATATTTTTCATTGGTGAAAACGCGGAACACTTGTTTATGTTGACGAAGTCAAAGGATTTTTGAGCAACATCTAATTTTTCCGACAGCAAAGGATCTAATTCTCTTTCCAATAACTTCTCTTTCATTTTTTTTGCATCAACATCATTTACTACTTTTTCGACTTCCTCTTCATCACCACTTGCCGATCCAAAAATTTCTAAAAATTTTTCTTGAAATAATCTATTTCGTTCCTCTTCCAATACTTTTTCACTTCGAGACCTTGACCTTCTTTTTTTTAATTCAGTCTTATCCTCGTGTTTTCTTTTTGAGCTATGTTTCTTCGAGGAACTTCTCCGCGATCGATGTTTATTCTCTTTACTTTCACGACTTTTCTCTTTCGAAGATTTGTGCTCCTCGTTTCTTTTCCTTTCGTCCCGACTTATTTCACGGTGTTCAGTCATTGATTGGGATTGTGATTTGTCCCTGCTTCTCTTATCCGATGAACCAGTCGAAGATTCACTGTGTCGATCCGATCGTTTTGTAGGGCTGCATTGGATCACCTGAGTCTCTCGGTTTTCGATGATTTTCATAGACACTACAGAGCTGTCTGAAGCGTCGGAAAATGATCTTACTCTTTTACCGGCATCGCCCATGCCACTTGGAGAGGTCCTGACGTCTTTTGGTTGAGAAGCGATTGAGTTTGATATTGAAGAAGAACGACTTCTGTCCCTTTTGGATCGGGATTTTGGTTCTTCAATACTACCTTCTTGTATCGGGGATTTTGAACTAGTTTGGGAATGTCTTCTTTTCTGACTTTTACTTTTCACTGACACTTTAGACTTAGTAACCTTTGTCGCGGATTTTGAACGTTCACGATTTTTACGGCTTTCCTTCGGACGTGGCTTTTCAGTTTTTTTCACAGATTGGGACCGAGCAGGTTTTGGCCTGGACTTCGATCTTTCACTTCTTCGGACAAGTATTTCGTCTTCAGGTCTAGAAGGAGAAATGTCTCTCAGTGCTGGGGGTCGAGACCCATGACGCCCTCGCGATTTCACTACATTTTCATCCTTTGAGCTTACGGACTTGGAACGGGATTTTGATCTGGTTCTAGACGCAACTGATTCAGCAGAAACGGATCTGGATCTGGACCTTGATCTTTTTCCTCCTCGTGATTCACTCTTCTCCTTCCTATCTTGAACCTTCTCGTTACTTCTTTCCCTAGGTTTAGACGTGCTCGAGTTCAAATGCTGCCAATTCCGAATCTTGACATTTATGGTTCTTTGAAAATCAATGGATTTTGATCTTGATCGAGATCTAGTTCTCGTTGCTATTGGACTTCCTGGAGATACTGACTTTGATTCTCCTCGGTTGCTCTTAGAACCAGCCCGCTGCGTAGCAGATTGAGATCTTGAGCGGCTTCTAGTGAGAGGTGGAGAATATACCTCTTCTGTTTTTCTTTTCTTACTTTGCCAATCGTCTCTTCGGCTAACATGGCTTACTCTCTTACGACGAGCTGTTTCTCTATCCTCGTGGCTCGGTGACACAGACCACTGGAATGGTTTTGGCGATGTTTCAGTCTTTTTCCCTATGACATCGTTATTGTTTCTATCTTCCTTATTTATGTTGTCACTAATCTTTTTTTTCGGATCTCTTTTTCTATCTTCCTTCTCGCTTTTTCGACGAAATTTTATGTTTTTTGGAAGCTGCGGAGTTATATCATAGGGAATGTGCGACGACTCGGAAGCTTTTGAAGAAGTAGTACTTATGGAGTTATTTACTTTATTTAACGAGTCTCGTTCGTGGAGTGTCGAGTTCGAGACTTCTAAGGGGTGGTGTCCAGGTTCTCTGTTTTTCTGTGGACTTTTGTAGCCTTTCTCTTGGTTGCAGTGTGAAAAGTCAGCCCTTACTTCCTGTTGAACTGCTGTTGATGTCGCTAAGCTGCTTTTAACATTTTTTAAATCTGAAAAAAAAAAAAAGAAAAAAAAATTAGTTTTGGCAATTAGGTCTGAATTAGGTTTTTTGTCTTAAACGAAGTTCCGAGAATAAACATTTATATTGAGAACAAAAGATAAAATTTCCATTTAAAAAGGGCAATTTCTTGGAAGCCATTGCAATAAATGATGGCTTTTAGGGGCCATTAGGCTTTTTCCTAAAGAGAAACCAATATAAATAATGGTTTTTCAAAAATGTTGTTGAGAAAATTTTGCCAAATTAATAGTCAAATTTTAAACTTTCTAAAAAGCCAAATAAACTTCGGTAAAATAATTTCACTTTAACTTTTTACGTGGTATAGTTGAAAAGAATGGGCGAAAATTCGAGGACGCGTATAAGTCAGACCACACTATGACTTGCCCGCGGAATTCCAATTTTAAAATAAATAAAAAAGCATTCCTTTTAAATAATTAAAACTTAAAACATTAAACATAAAAAATAGGTGAAGTGCAATAAGTTTTCAGGAAAAAAAATCATATAATAGTGAGAAAAAAATATCGGCAAAGTGAAAAACTAGATACAGGAAACCCTTCCACAACTTGTACATCGTACAACCTGTATTGTACTTGCTACAACTTGTACAACCTTGTACATTATATGCGAAAAAGTGAGTGTCGTATGTTCACAATGAACGAGCTGACGAACATACATATAAATGCATTATTTAATTCAATTCCTACCTGAGGTAAATCGTACAAAATCTGACGTTTTCCTTGGTTACTTTTCTCATATTCAAAACCTGTCATAATTTTAAGGGGAAGGGGGGGTGTAAAGTTGCTTATCATCACACAAAAAGGGGGAGCAAGTCAAAAATAACTGATTTTACGTTGATGTCATTCTTCACCGGCACCTATTCATATTTTAAATGATACCGTAATAAAAATATTAAAGGAAGCTCGTCTCTCAAAAAAAGCCGCAAAAAAGAGGTCATTAGAGAGCACCTCTCAGTGATGACCTCTCAGTAACAATGAATACAAATACTATGGAATTACTGTAAAATTTTATAATGAGAACGATGATGAAAACAGAAATGAATGAGACCTCAGGAAAGTCTTATCCGATGATCTTCATGAATTTGGGGAGCTAGATTTTTTCCTGGGTGAATTACCTGAAGGTGTAGCCAGAATTTGGGTATACTAAAATTTTGAAAGCTCAAATGCGTCCTAAATGAGTTATGAAATGCCGAAACTACATCCTTTTAAATAAATTAAATTCAATTTTACTCTAACATGTAATTTCACAGCATCTTTGTAAACGTAAAATTTTTTATCAAAAAGGAGGATCATGCTACTGATCTTCTCACAATCTTACCGGCCTTTATATTCTTGTGTTTGTAAGCGTACACATATGCAGATACAAACTACAGTGCGGTCCGATACTCACTGTAACAGTTTAAACAGTACTAACTTCACTACACCTTTTACGGATAACAACAATGCAGTATCCCCTCCTTTTCTGGCATTCCAACTGAATTATTAATTCTAAAAAGGGAACATATCTCATAAGGTAAACAAATGACATGTCCCGTTTTTCAAATTAACGATTCAATTTTCATTTCAAAAAAAAAAAAGGTTTAATGAGTTCCCACCTTTTCTATACAGGTACATAAACAACAAAAGGAAAAACAACAATGACAATGAATTAAGGAATGTGCAGCCACATACGGTCTCAGTGATCTGGTCGGCAAACAACAAATAATATTTTTCTCGTAAAAAAAAAAAAAAGTTTTTGTGTTTTTCATGCCTTATTTGTGTAGGATCAAAAAGTAAACCATGCTATTATATGCGCGACAACAGACGTTTTACCTGAAATTTTTTTTCTCAATCTCTTTTCTAATTGCTTGGTATATTTTTTCATATGGTCATGTAAGTAGGAAGCTCTTGCAAAACGCATGGTGAAATTGGGAATCTCGTCATCGGAATTCAGGGATATATTACGAAACGTCAATGCTTCTCCCATCGATGATTTCTCCGCTACGTGAGCAAATCAAAACAGTAATTGCACTGAATAACGGAATTACAACTATGTGGAGGCAGTGTTTTAGCTTATTACTATAAGCAGTGTGGAGGTATAAAATATAGCCCAAAGTTTAGATAAATTTTTAATAGTATATTACATACCAGGGGTGGGAGTGGCTTATTGCACGTCAAGACTTAAAAGCCCCCCCCCCATGTTTGATTTGTAAGATATTTTTCATCCCATTCATTTCGAACATTTTTTGCTTTTCAAGCGAAACAAAAAGTTCCGGGATGAAAAAAAAAATTGCATTTCTGTTCCTCAGAGTCAAAACGTCGAATTTGAAAGTTGTTACGTAGTCGTTTCTTATAGAAAATAAATAAATAGCGGTCATTTTGATTTTTTCAAATTCGACCTAGCTACAGATTTAACGACCGTATTTTTACATCTTCACTTTTAGGATTAGAAAGTGAGCCCACACTACTTATAATGTCACAAACATACGACAATTAAAAAGCCATGCCATTGTATACGTTTTTGTGTGAAGACTGAAATGTGCTCGAATCAATGACATTACCTGCGGTTTTATTTTTCAACTTCTTTTTCGATTTCCTCCAACATTTTCTCACGCAGTCTCTTATGCTGCAAGCTTTTTTTAAGCTCATTTTGAGATCGAGAATCTCGTCTTCGAGCATTGTGAATGTATTATCGGGCGTCATTCCTTTCCTCACTGACAATTTCCCCGCTTAACATGATATGCATAGAAACAACAAAAATAAAACAAAATTTCAATTCAATTTTATTAAATTAAAATTGTCTGAATTATGTTTTCTGGATGAGTATTTAATATGTGCGCAGATCTAAGCATTAGAAAAAGGGGGGAAGGGGGAGGGTAAACTTTATACTTGATTTTGTATACTCAAAACAAAGTAAAAGGCGATCGGTGGTCCATCGGTAAGACTTTCGACTGACACCGCGGTCGAATCAAGGTCTTACCAGGCATTCACCTCTGATAGGTACTTTTCATGAGTTATCATGTGAAATCATATCGTGACATCCGACATGGTTCGGAACCCGTGTCTAAATATAGTAGGTCCCTCTCATTCACCCACTAATAAGAGTGGTAGTTCTTGCGCCCTTTGTAAAAGTAAAAAAAGTTAAAAAAAATATGTAGGGAGTGGGTTAGGGCCGTAAGACTACCTCTTTAAACTTCATTGTAGATAGAGTAGAAATCAATCAATCAATCAAAACAAAATGGAATCTGGTCTTTGCTTACCAACCTAATGCAAATTTCCTATACCGCATAAATGTGGGGGTATGTAAATCAGGTTATGTTTTGGTTAAGGACGTTAAGGACCCTAAGGACTTAATATCTTTTTTGATCTTATAAAAAATTTGAAATATAACATGGGGTCGTATTTTAAAAACAAAAGCTTTTGCTTGTCAAATTATTCAATAATTAAATATAAACATAAATGAGTTTTGTAAAACTTAATTTACCTTTTTTTAACTTAATTAAGTTTAAAAAACTTGTTTATTGTTATTTTTTGTTATTTAACCCTTTGCCGACCGACGGCTCGTATACGAGCCGTAAAAAATTGTGAAAGACATGGTAAAAAATTATGAAAGACATGTTTCTAAATAATTTCATTTTTTACCACCATATTGGATTTTCCGAGTGGAATTAGATCATTCTGACGTCAGATTTGAAATCAGCGACGTCGAAAACGTATAGAAAGTCGTTTTCCCAATCATTTTACGCAAGAAAACAAATTTTGTGCGTTTTTTTGTATTACATCTATGTGTTGCGGGTTGCATACACTGAAAATTGGTATGCGTCTAATATGGCGCGTTTAACGCACAGTATGGGTCCATATCGTGTTGTAGGTTAACTTTAAGTGTGAAATCATGAAAATAAAAAACATTTGGGAAATTTTCTTCTATTTTCCGGAAAATTTTCCAAAATTGGGTCGTTAAAAGGTTAAAGAATCTGCCTAAGAACGAAAATACGGCTCACGGTGTCTACTAGGAAATAAGGTTGGACATTAAGTTTGTCTTTAGGTTTTTAAAGTTCCATTTTTTTTTTTAGAAAATTCAGGTCCAAAAAACGTTCAAAGTCGGCAAGAAAGAGCTCTTTAGCAGAACCAAAACTGACTCCGCCTGGTCTTTTTATCACTGAGAAGATCTAGGAAGCAAAGGAGGTCACTTTCCTAAATTTAATTATGGAACTTCTTGAATTTTAAGCTAAAATTATTGTTTTTCTTTTTTTTCAGGTCTTAAAAGACCCTAGTGTTTTAATTACTAAACTCCGAGTGAGGCCGAAGGTCGAAAACCGAGCGGGGGAAATTTTATATGCATCGGAGTGAAAGTGAAAACCTTCTTGATCGTTACCTTTTTCAAAAAGAAGGGAAAATTTTTCATCGGGAATCAAAATTAAAACCATTTTTAGGTTCTTAAAGATTTTTAGGTCAGTAGATCTCCTGCATAGGTTGATGATATTTATTGAAGTTCATTTGCACTGTACTACTAATCATAGTAACTTTCACATCACTGTGAGTTTTTTTTCTGAAATGGTATGTGATCCCGTGGGAATATGAGTTTTCAAAGTAACTAAAATCGATGAAGATTCCAAAGTATTTGATTTTCAAAATCGAATAGGACCAGGCAGCGTATGACGAAGCTAAGGGGAAACAGTAGTTTCATTATAAGGGAAATTATTTCTCCTGTTTCACTAGCAGCAAAATAACAGCCAGGAGGAGCCCTAAGGAGCCTAGTCCTTCGATATCTTACCTGATTCTTCATGCCAAATGGATTCTGTACACGTAGGTCGGGAAACAAAGAGCCTAGCACCGTTGTCACTGTTGCTGTAATTGTTTTTATATATCACGAAATCACCCACTTTCACTACTGGTCTCAATGACGAAGTCACATAATGTCTACTATAACGGCGATTTAAGTCTATCCTATTATTCTTTTGACTTTTAATGTGTTCATCCTCTTTATTTTCTTCCATTGCACTATTATCAGAGTTTCTGTTCCTTAAAACGTTTTTATTTTTATTGCTAGGTGGCGGTGGTGGTTCCGGTTGCATATCGTCGTCCTCATCGTCATCATCGGATATCAGTCTGTTTTTTTCGAAAACTGGCTCCTTATCTTCTTGCTCATCATCAGAAATGATTCGGTTTTTTCTTAAAACCGCCAACTTCAATCTCATATTGCTGTAAAACAATAAACAAATAAATTATTTTAAAGTTTTGCTGAAGCGGATTAGCCTTCTTTCCTCTTTGCAATTTATTTTCCCAAATGTTCATATTTTTGTTTCCCAAATAGCAGTGATGCTGCATAATACCACTGACTTGGACAAATTGCACTCTTTTCTTCTTCTTCTCTCTTCCTGAAGTTCAGTTCTTATCATTTGCCTCCACAAAATTTAGAAAAGACAAAAAAAGAAAAGAAAAAAAATCAAACAAATATACTAAAAGCACTTCTTTTTGACGTTGACACCACAAACGTAATAAAAGCCGTGGTTTCTCATCAATAGTGACCATTAGTTTGAAGAACGTATTGAATTTTGAAGCCCCCACCGCCCTTTTATGTGGTTTATTTTCTGTTCTTTTCGCTATGTTTCGTTTCGTTCCTTTTCATCCTTTAGTTCTCCTTCTGTTTCTAAGTAAGCCGCAATGAGATGATAATATCCGTCGTCGCCAGGGGCGAAAGTTTCAGTATAGAAATGCGCAATCTTGGTTGTCTTAAGTAGAAAGTTGGACTTACATTCTTAATGACGAAATATCAAAACATGTATCCAGAATTTTTTTAATCGGGGAATGAAATTAATGATTTTATAATCATTCATTATGCGTATTAAAAACTTGGGTCATAAATATTAATTTCCCCGAAAAATTGTATTTAATCTACACAGTAAAACATTTTGTGTATTTATGACATTTTTTTTATGTTGAAACCGGATCACTTACTTTTATTTGTAAATAACAAGACAATCAACAAATATTGCCAAAGCAAAGTAATGGCAATATAATTATAATTATAATTAAAAATAATTGTATTAAAGGAAGAACATACAGAGCGTGTGGACCGGGTTTGTTAAAAATACACAACATTTTTTACTGTGTAGTATAAAATTACTCTGGGGGGGGGGGCACTGCCCCTATGGGAGGAGCAAGCCATGGCTGGAGAGAGAGGGAAAAAATGTTTCCAGGGGGAGGGAAATCTCGGTCTGGATAGCCGATGGCCCTCAACTTACGTGTTCTTTCTTTTCTGTTGCACATGACAAAAAAGTGAAATATCCTATCGCCTTTCCTAGCAGCCCTGGAGGGAAAAGCTAAAAATGAATTCCGGGGGGGGGGGGGGTGCATGGATATTGAGATATCAATTGCCATATTTATTTTAATTTAGCAAGGCTGAGGTGGCCATCATTTTTTGAACTTTTTGACTTTGAATAAACAAGAAAAGGCACCTTTGCATTGATGTTAAACAGGATACAGACTAGGGGAAACATTTTTTTTTTTTTTCAATATTTGAAATGAATAATATGAAGAACTTAGAATGTCGACTTTCATCATGTCAAAAGTCGTGGAAGAGGAAAAAAAAAAAAAAAAAAAAAAAGACAAAAAACGAATCAGCTGGTTTTTAGAGCTTTATCAGGAACATACATCTCAGCGTGAAAATATATTGAAAAGGAAATCAAAAGCTTAATCACGCGTTCGCAACGATAATTGGAAATCGTTAACAGCAGGGAACAAAAATATTGTTTGGTCAAAAGAAAAATTCAAAACTTAATTTATTTCTCTTTTCATTTAAAAATCAAAATCTGAGCTTTTTTCAAACGAGAAAATTTTTTTTTCTTCCAGTAGTATACTGAAAATCGCCAACCCGCCCAAAAAGCTAGAAGAAAAAAAAGTAAGTGAAAAGTCGGGAAAAAAATTTGAATAATAAACAAAAGAAGGCGAAAAAATGCACAAAGGTGTGTGTTTAATTATTACTGATCGGGACATATTCCAAAAGATTGAAATAAAAGTCTGTTACGAAAAAAAAAAAAAAAAAAAAAAATCCTGCCAATCAAATGTTTTAAACCACGATTGTTCTATCTAAATTGAATTAAAATGAACAATGAAAAAGTTTTTTTTCTACAACTTAAATAAAAATGTCCATAAGAAAAAATTCAAAGGAGTCGCGTGAAGTCCTAAACAAGAATTAAAAAACGATTTTCGGACCGAGGCATCTTATTGACATTTACGACACACCCCCAAACTGGTCCGGCCTACCTTCACCAGTTCAGAATTTATCAATTCTTATCCTGACAACCTAACGAACAAAACCTACATGTTAGGGAAAATGATTAATAGTCGGCGAGAGCTATACAGTATAACCATAAATATAACGTTTAAAAAAAACGGCAGGGGTGTTAGGTGGAATTTATGTTAAAAGTATTTATTTCCCATACCTAGTTTTCATCCGAGGAGGTATACTTCTATAGCAAAACAATTAAACTGACACAATGGAATTCAGAAATATTAGGAACTCAATACGCTGAAAGAAGATATTGCGAAGCAAAGAACTCGTATTATTGCTGAATTTTCATTTTCATAGTTCAGTCGGTCATTGTTATGCTCTTTTTTAATGCCTGATTCCATACGCTTTAGGCTCTGTCCTATATGTGTTACATATTTTCCGTATATTAAAGGCAAAAGAATGAATTGGAAAAAATTTAATCGATCACTTGATAACTAATTACCTCTCCAGATTTGAAAAAAAAAATGAAAAAAAGATTTAATTCTACATATGCCTTTTTTTTTAAACAGTTTTTTCCTACTTAGTCCTATTTTATTAATATAATTTTTTTTTTAATGTTTCCGTTTAATATAATGAATATCAATTAAATCTTTGTGTTTTCCACGTTGAAAAATCCGATATTTTTGATAAGCTACCCTATTCCTTTTTTCTTTTTTTTTCCTGACAATGAATGATCAATTATTTACAGAAGTTTTATGTGAATAGCCTAATGTCATATATTTTACTTTTTAATAATGCAGTTTTCTGCTAATATGAAAGGGTGTAATAAATCAATAAAGGTAATTACAAAAGGGATATTAACTATAAGGAAAATCGATTCAGCAATCATAGCAGATAATACTGTGGACAACTTGAAGCGGAAAATGAAATTTACTAGTGGACTTGCCCAAATCTAAATTCTGCTCTGCTTGACATTTTATATGCAGACTTAGTAGAATAAAACCCAAAAATACTAAAAGTATAACATCGAATTGGGATTTTTCGCTAAGTCAGATTCCAAAACTTTTTTATCTCTAAGGTTTTCCGATTTCAAAAATTCGGTAAACGATAACGATAAAAACGGGCCTTATATCCTACAACTCCATACCTCCTCCCAATCTTTTTTTTCGTAATAGTGGAAAAGGTCAAATGCCACCGTTTGATGGTCACTGGGATCCTAAAGGGTAATTTTTTTTCTTTCCCTAAATGAGTTAAGATTGAATCTTACGGCCTGGAATTCACAAGCCAGACAAAGAAGGACTCATCCCGACCCTGTTGTGGGACCAAAATCAGAAAATTAGTGATCATTAAGAGACTTTCAGGGACTTCAAAAAATCAATTTCATTAGATATATTCTAAAAGTCATTGACTTCACCTGCAATTGAATTATATCTGAAAATTTAAAAAAAAAGGTCAACAAGGTCAACACAGAAAGAGTTCAGTGCCCTTCCACAAGCAAAATCCCTTCAAATTTGCGTAAATAATGACATCATTCTTCACAGGTGTAATTTATTCTACCAGAGATTAAAGGATGACCAGCAAGGGATGAATAGATTCTTCATACGAGATTAAATAATCTTGCCAAGGGATGAATCGGTGGGGGTTCTTGAAATTCCTCAAAATTAAAAATAAACAGAAAAGCAAGGAAATGGGAAAAGAAACTTGTAGGGAATTTTTACAGAATTAGAGACTTATAAGTACTAACTTAAACACTAGAGAATTTTAGAGGAAAAAAAAGACGATTTCGATGCCCGTAATTATGCAAGATTAATTTGAATGATCAATAGTTTAGTCTTCATATGAGAAAAAAAAATCATTCAACATATTTTATATCAGTCATGAGTAGCGTCTATGACATTTTTAGTTTGACATCACACATTTATTTTCCAGTTGAATATCATTTTAAAACTACAAGCTTTTTTTGCCGCTCCATTACTTGCAACTTTCACATCATTTTTTCAATGACATAAGGTTATCGAAAATATACTTTTAATCTTCCAAGTTCATATCTTAAGGCCTAATTAAATAAATAAATGTCTCATCTATCATCAACCATATGCGTGATCAACAAGTATTTATTTTTCCATTTTTTTTTCTACGTCTTTTTTTCCCGTCCTTCTTTTTTTTAAATTCTCTGTACGTCGTACAGCCGTTTTCTTGGTGTGATATAATCTCAATCTCGTTGATTGAGAATATGTCTTCTTCTTCTTCCTCTCTGTATCGCTTTCGTCTTTCCATGCAGTGCTACAATTCTATCATTTTACGTATTTTGCTGCTGAAAATGTAGTCTCGTTTCTTTTTCCGAAGAATATTACAACATCTGATAGTACTTAATAATCGTCTGGATCTATTAAACCAGTTTCTTTTTTTCATCTACTTTTTAGCTTAAGGTTTGTTACAAAAATGACCGTGTGCCTGGCCAGTTGGGGGATGGCTTTAGCTTTATACATGGCAGATTACCCGTTTCTTCTTTCGCGATTGGCCTTAATAATTGATTAGTAGCTATTTGAAAACAAGAAGCAGGGATGAAAGGAGAGTCAAGCCGATGAAATACAAAAAAACGAGAAGAGTGACTGGTTCTATGGTTTGTCTGGTGCTGCCGCCCAGAACTTCGGGTTCGATTCTCATCAAGAGCATCTTACGAAATGGGGTATTCCATAATAAAGCAGTTACGATCTTAATTATCGGCCGGAAACGAATTGCTTCCGAAATCCGGAATTGATTCCCGGCTTGTTTTTGGTCGTAAACGAATTGACTCCCGGCGTTTTGAAGGGTTAATAATGAATTTGACGAGACTGATACATATGGTCTCGTATTCTCGACATATCGTGGGTTGTTAAAGTGTTCACATCACTTTTCCGTAACTCTGTATGAATTAGTTTCGCGAGTCTCTCCTACGGGTCTATAAATTGGCCTTTCTGCGGGTCTATAAATTTGGAATTTTGCAAAATAGAATCCTATGGTTTTCATTTACGTTTTTAATTTTCCGAAAAAATTTTTAATAAGCCAGGAGAAGAATATCGAAGAATCGGAATTACATGTATAAGTGATCTTCTTTAGGATCTCTATTAAAACGTAGTTGAAAGTTCAAGAAATTACATATGTTGGAAGTATTGTTCTGGGAAACAGCTACGATTTTGATCCAAACGGCTTTTAAGCCTCTGCAGGGTTATATTATGTTTCTATTCAGGCCCGTAGCCAGCCTGAGAAACAAAGGGGGGCACGAGACATTCAAAGGGGGGCTCCAAATGGCCCCTTATAACATGGAAGATAGGGAAAATACATGGACCAAGTCAAATTTACAGGGGGGCTCAAGCTTTTCCATAGGGGGGCTGAGCCACCCTATGCCCCCCCCCCTGGCTACGAGGCTGTTTCTATTTGACTCATGACGTCGTTTTGTCAGTTTCTATCGTCATTTTCTTCAAATAAGGGATGCACTAAACGGAGTTTGCGGAGTTTTATGGTCGGTGACGTTAGACGCAAAATCAGGCTCTTTATTTTAATTCCTGTTTTGGAAATAATTTTTGAGCTCAGAGGCAAAAAGATATTAAGGAATTCAGCATGATAGAAATAAGGTCTTGTAACAAATTTAATTACGGATGTCTCCAAGTCTGACTCTGTGAACGCTTGGAGATTTCAAATTCACTCGTATTTGAATCTAAGTCTGGTCTGAAGAGTGTCAGACAAAAAGCTACAAGGGCTTTAGTCTTGTACGTCTTTCGAGGCTGTGTCTTGCAAAATATAGAATTCTTTTAGAAAGATCAATAAGCCTGGAAAGTTTACGCTAAGTCTGTCTCATTAGTTTAATAAGTAAGGCCGGGGTTACACTACTCCGAAATTTCGGTCCGAACACCTTCGAAAAATTTCAGTCCGAAATATGGTTACACTACTCCGAACAAATGTTCGGAGGTGTTAGAAGGTGTTTGGAGCTTTTCGAAGGTATTTGAAGTTACATTACGGGTTTTGTGTTATAGGTATGACGTCATCGGAGTAATTCTTGACTTGTACAATTATTCCCGGCGTATAAGTTAAAAGTTTTTAAAGATTTTTTAAGGTTTTCGGAGGGATATGTATAGGGAAAATTATATGGGATATGTTATATGGAAAATTTTCGAGGGTGATTTCGCTGTATGGTATGTGTAATATATATTTTTTTAAAAAAACTTTTTTTTTTTTAAAACCCGTTTTAATTTTTAAGAACTAATGCCAACCGCCCCAAGATTTCGGTAGGGGGTGTTAGAAGTTTATTTTAACCCTTTCTTTTTCGCCATAACGCTTTTTCACCACAAAAAAAAAATATTATATCAGATTTGATGCAAGCTCTCTAATTATCCCGGAAGGCAAAGATGTGGCATGGAGTTCGAAGAGATATATGCAGTGGGGTCATTAGATTTGACAAAAATAATATTTTAAAAAAGGATTTGAATAAGGTCTAACGGACTGTGCCGATAAATTATCGTGCGATAATTTTAATTACACATACAGCGAAATCACCTTCGAAAATTTTCATATCCCTCCGAAAACCTTAAAAAAAACCTTTAAAAAATTTTAACTTATACGCCGGGAATAATTGTACAAGTCAAGAATTACTCCGATGACGTCATACCTATAACACAAAACCCGTAATGTAACTTCAAATACCTTCGAAAAGCTCCAAACACCTTCCAACACCTCCGAACATTTGTTCGGAGTAGTGTAACCATATTTCGGACTGAAATTTTTCGAAGGTGTTCGGACCGAAATTTCGGTCCGAACAAATTTCGGCCGTCAAATTTCGGCTTTAAGACTTAAATCGTCCCTTTGGGAACGTTCAAGTATTACGTAAGATTTTTAGGGGGGGGGGGGGGTCCGCATCCACCATCTTCGCCATAAGCTAAGTATTGCGAAATGTCTTACAACCGGGGGGGAGGGGGTCCAAAAACCCGGAAAAAAGTCTTACGTAATACTTGAACGTTCCCTTTATGTGAGAAAATAAGGTCGAGTTCTGGCAATAGTACATCAAAAATTTACTTACGGGAAAATGCAAAGTAATATGAGCATTGAGCAAAGAAAGTAAGAGTATTTCAGTCAATCCTCGTTTTTATAATTAATCAGTAATTAAGTCTTTTTATATTAAATAGCCCTGGCAAAGGTAATGTAATATGAACGGGTTGTTACTTATTCGACGGTATTTAGCCCGTCCTTGCTTCAACATTTAATTAGTGAATTAATTCCTGTAGTATTGACGTTTGGAGAAATGATCTGAAGACATAGGGGTTGCATATATATCTGAGAGAGAGAGAGTCTTGAAATAAGCTGTTTAAGCTAAGGAAGCTTATATTAAATAAGCTGAATTTTCAAATTAATAATTGTCTTCAATCTGAGAGACTACTCGGGCATTCAGTCGGAAATCTTTTGATAAAGAGAAAGTTTCAGATTAAGTCTGACACCGGTCAAATGGAGTACTGAGAGGGAAAAAGTTTTTGTTTTATTAATTTTTTTTTTAAATGAAAAGAAAAATGAAAAGTCGCCTCAAATGCGAATTAACGGTTAATATTGGCTATGTGATTAGACTTCGGAAATCCATTTATTTCCATGTTTGAAAAAGAGGGATTAAAAGAGTTCAAAGCGTTTATTAAGTCCTTTCATGTACAGATTTCAAGCTTGCGAATGTTGAAATGGAATCAGAAGTCCTAACAGCAGGAGTCATAAAATCAAAAATTATTTCGTAGTAGTGTAGGGTTTTTCGGTAATAAAATTCCTATTTTTTTTTGTCGGGCGAAGAACTAGTTTTTACGGATAATAAGCATGAGGCAATCCTCATACGGAGGGTTGATTCGTCTTTTGTTTCGTTTTATTTATGTATGCTGCACGCGTTGCAGCACACTTCGTCCACCCTTTTAAATTGTTCTCTTCCCCTTAATTTCAATATTTTTTATTTAAATCAGTTGCAGCTGAAAAATGAAAAAGATTATAATGTTCCTCACCTTCTATTTAGGCGCTGCTCTATTTCTGAATCTGTCAGTTTCGCAACTAAGACCACGCATTTTTTCTGCAAGGATACAAAAAATAACAAAAGATTATAAATAAAATTGATACGTAGTCACTGGATATTCAAAATCAACAATATACAAAAACATTCAACAAATTTTCAAAGGTCTCATCTAAAATTATTTCAGACTTTTCTTTTTCTTTTTTTCTTGTTACCTTCAGCTTTTAAGTATTAAAAAATATTAAAACCAGGCAATAATTACATAGTTAGTGTATTAGTAAACTAAATCTATTTTTCTTAAAACTATATTTGTTTTTAAAAAAAAATGTATACTTACGTATTAGTCAGAACAACGCATAATAAGACTGATATCATTGATTTCTTAAAGATATGCCAAGGAAACTTTGATATCAACCTCATTACTTATTATACCGACCACTTAGGCTTTTTGCCACTTCATTTGAATTCAAACAAAATATTTAGTATTTCATTTAACTATCTTTCAAACAGCACACAATTAAACCATTTTTCAAAATCCAAAACTGGTTTCTGTTTTTTGAAAGAAATACCTTAAATATTTTCCGACTATCATAGCAATCAGCCTTTTCGAGGCGATCTATCGGTGAACGTTCGAAATTCAAACAAAGAGGCAAAAAATCTCCCCAGAAGAACAAAAATTTTCTGACATTTCGTTGAGTAGCTGCATCGTCGCGATGTTAGAAAAGAAAAGAGTGAGACATAAACATGGAGAGGGAAAGGGAAAAAAATGCATTTTAGAGTGTCTTTCACTTTTCGAATTGGTAATGTATCACCCCGCTTCCACCTTGCCCCCGAATCAATTTTCCTTTTACAGGGATGGAACCAGGTTCAGTAATTAAAATTAGGGACTTTAGGGACTATTTGACAATTTTAGGGATTTTTTAAGTGTCGTTTTTTCTGGCTTCTAATAGGTTTTTTAAAGACTTTTATGACCCTACACAAGCTTTTTAGGACTTTTAGAATTTCTTTTCAATTTCAAAACTAACTTTAAACATTATGCAGGCAAAACAAAGAGCTATTATTTAGAAAAAACCAAATAATTGCTAAAATGCTACTGTAGGAATGATATACATCCTAGAAAAAATATAAACAAAAAAACGAAACAAGCTTAGTAATTAAAACTTGGAAAAAGCAAGTTTAGTTTAAACAGTTTGAACAAAAACTGTTTTTAAACTACAGTGAACAAAAAATAGTACATAATAATGAAATAAAAAAGAACTAAGTAAGAATGGTAAATCAGTAAATGGAGATCATTTTTTTTGGCTTTTTGACAAAATAATCATCTATCACTTTAGATTTTCGCTTTTCTACGCGGGTTTGCATAATATGTGATTTTTTTTTTTTAATAACAAAAAATCATAATTTTTTTTGGGTTTCTTTAAAATTAAGGAAAATAAGGACTAATTTTAAAAACAGGGACTTTTAGGGAATTTTCGGGACCTAGTTCCACCCCTGCTTTTACTTTGATTTCTGTGGGTTAAGAGAAAAGCCGACCAGCTTGGCGAATGTCTCTCTTACTCCCAACGTCATGCCGATGTGTGGTGGTTGAATCCCTTGCTTTTGTAGTATTTCGTTCCGTCCACCTGATTGGCTAACGTTCCTTTTTTCTTATGCCTTTTAGTTTGTCTTGAACCTTTAAGTACCATCATTGTATCATGACGAGAAATGCGATCAAAAGCTGACGGATATGCCTTGGACGAGAGTCGCTGAATGGGTGGTTGTAATATTTTCCCCCTTATTTCTTTACCCTGAACATGATGTGCTGGTATTTAGCAACAATCTGTGTTATAGATTGGGGCGAATAAAGAAAATACCTAAACATCTATTTATTGAAGCTCTAGATCGCCATTACCAATTCGAAAAATAAGACACCCCAAATTACATAATAAAGAAGTAATTAAAAGGGAAAATTGCTTTCCTGCGACTTGGTACATTAATTAAAATCTGCATTTTTAATCAAATTATTACTTAAGCCTACGACTTACGAAAAAATTAGTTCACTATTTTGTTGAATTTGATGTTTATAGGGCACTCGAAATATTGCGCCAGCATAAGTTTGGATATTTCCAACTCCCATCTTCTACCTTAACAAAAAGACAGTGCCAGATTAGGCCCCTGCTTTACGTCAGATTATTTAGTTATTTGCAGATAATGATATGCTAAACTAATAAATTAAACATTCTTAGCCATGTCAAAAATACTCAGTGTGTCCTAGATTCGATCCCATTTGAAAAGTATGATCCTATTATGAGGCAATCACGACGAAACTTGGTCTAATGCAAAGGTTTTCAGGTATACAAATATTTTAAGGGTTTGGTAACGCTGAAATTTTTTGCAAGGTTATTCGATCTAAATTTGGCACTCCCCTTGAAATTTCCGCGCATTACCCTAATCCGAAACCCTTTTTATTCAGTGATTCCGACAACCGTCGGGAAAGGATTAAGTGTACCCCGGAAACTATAAACAAAAAAGAAAACTTGAAAAAATTTTAAAATCAAAAGTAATTTATGATTTACAAAATTTTATGTGTTCAGATCAAAATGCCCACGCAAGAAATAAAAAACCGACACACGCCCTTGAAATAACCCTTTTCCTCCTACTTAACATGCTGACGCAATACTTGATTGACCTTTTACAGTTCTGATTAATTAAGTCTTAATTGGTTGAAGCATTTCGACATTTGAATGCATAGACATTTTCATATTGACCACATTTTATTATGTTTATCAAATGAATAAAAATTCTTATTAGCAATGGTGATTCAGGGAACATTTTATGCAAATGAGTGTAAAAGGGCAGAGGTTAATCATTTATTTTGCCTCTCGATATTAAAAATTCAACTTTTGAACAAATGTCGTTTCAGGAAATACTGTTTTTAAATTCTCTTAACTGCAAACGTTCTGAGGAAAAGACCTTTAGGTTGGACATCCGGCTCTTTTCCCCATCAGCATCCAAACAGACTGGGAAGTTTCCTTGAATCAGGATTAGACAATATCTTTGTTAGTACGACAATGCCTCCGATTTTTAAGTTTTTATGACAGACAAAAATAAATTTCGAAAAATAAAAGTTTTGTAGCAGATTAAACTGGTCTCGCAGGAAAAGGATTCTGGAATGCAGGCAAATATAAAAGTAGGAAAGCAATAAAGAAATAGAAACGGTAGTGTTAGTACTGTACATTCAAAATAGAGGCACTAATTATCGGACACTTCAAGGTGCCGCCATATACCATGCTTAGCTTACCGAAACGCGATAGAATGATCAGGATGAAAACTCATTCCTCGACTACGGAGCAGGGCTGTTTGTTTGGAATGAGTCGCAGAATCAAATCTGTGTTTATCTGAATCAATTACTTTCGGGGATCAAAAAAAAAAAGAAATTAGAATCAAGTCCGAAAACTGGGGTGTTCGGTAATTGGTGCGCACTACTTTATATAAGAATTAATAGATAAGCCCAATTTTTAAATCAGAACTGAAGGCAACAGTGACAGACTATTAAAAGAAGAGAAAAAAAATAATTTAGGCAACTTTCTCTTAAACTGAAAATGTACAAAAAAATTTTTTTTTATCACTGCGGGTGGAAAATGAACTGTTCCACCCGCTTGAAAAACGAAAAATTTCATTTTCCGCCCTCGTGATGAAAAATATCTTACAAATCAGGCACGGAGGTGGCTTGTAGGCCTCGACTGGTTACGGCCCGAACGAAGTTAGGGTCCAGGGAACTCTAGTCTCAACATACAAACTCAAATCCACACCTGATATGTAATCCACTATTATTGACGAAGACTGAAAAATGGACTTTACCCGTAGGCCGTGTTGAAATTATGTAAGCACGGAAAAGCATGGGGCTAGTCAAATGTGTATGTGCATATGAAAACCTCCAACTTGTACAATCCGGATAGTTTGTTTTTAATTCGAAACTTACTTTTTTTACAAAAAGGTTTAAAAACAAAACATACTCTCCGGATTGTATAAGTGGGAGGTCTTCATACGCACGTACACAAATATTTGCATAGACAGAAAAGAAAAATTAAGGCTAGGCTCTATGAAGGTGTTGAATTTCGAGATAGTACTGAAAATCCTAATAACAAGTCTTTCCTCCTCACGTTAAAACTAATCCAAAATATCTGGATGAAAAACATTAGACACATAAACTGAACGTTCGAGTCTTCTAACTTCAAGGTTCATTTTCACTGTAAAGCTCGGGGACACGGTTTATACTTTAAATAATTGAAGTTTGATTCCCTGCACAAAAATGGGCGATTTGAAAAGCGAGCCTTTATTTATTAATAATTAAAGCATCCACCAGTGTCCTTCACGAGCCGTGAATGGCCGGTTTCCCAAAGTAGTAGACCCTTTCCACTAATTTTAATGGAATGCTTACGTAATTCGCTTTCGGATTTTAAAAGTGATAACCCAACAATTGGAAGGACTTACTTTACTTATATTTGCCACCACATGAGGATCCATTTTTTGCAACTTCCAATAGGAAGTGATGCGGAAAAGATTGTCTGAAAAAGAAAAAAAAATCAAATATTAAAAAAATTTAAATCAATCAAAATAATCATCTCTGTTATCATAAAAAAGTAAATGACCTTTTTCTAGTCTAGTTTCATAAACACGATAACCCTTGGTTGACCTTTAAAATAATACTACATATCAAATAACGAGATTCAAAATGATTTTTTAAATCGTCATAGCCATTCATAAGTTATGCTTATGGTAACCCTTTTTAATCGGAAATCTTATTTTTAATGATTTTATAAGACGGCGGCGGCACTTCTGTCGTGCACAGTGGTCCTGAACAAAAATATTATTCGACTAAAATGTCAAAAAAAACTGTTAATGAGGCTTTGTTAGGAAACATATTAACTAACAAAATCCACTAAAATCAAAATCGTACCTGATTGTCTTCCCCTATTCCCGACAACCCCCCCGGCCCCTCAATTTTTTTTTCAAGGCTTGTTGCATATCAAGGCTTGTTCCATATTATATGAAAACCCATTGGAAACGCTTTAAAATGAGACCTCGCCGAGGTTTATATCTTTTACAGGGACGGAGATATCGTCGTTTCAATAGCCCAAAATTAAGTATTTAATTTTAGATCTCTCAAACGATAATATATGATATCTCCGTCCCGGCAAAAGATACAAACCTCGGCAACGTCTCATTTGAAAGCATTTCCAATGGGCTCTCATATGATATGCAACAAGTCTTGAAAAAAAATTGGGGGGCCGGGGGGGTTGTGGGGGGTAGGGGAAGACAATCAGGTAAGATTTTGATTTTAGTGGATTTTGGTTGTTAACATGTTTCCTAACAAAGCCTCATTAGCAGTTTTTTTTGACATTTTAGTCGAATAATACTTTTCTTCAGGAGCACTGTGCCATGGTAAGCGAAATAGGCGTATGTCCAATCTTAAGTTGGCACTTGTCTTCTATTTTTAACTTATGTAAACAAATATTCAATTCCAAAATGGACACACAAAAACAGTTTTGAAGCATTACGAGTCAAGACAATCAGTAAGGGATTGAATTCAGATAAGTTCTTTCAGTTGTACCAAGAGCACTACAGTGATGATATACATGATAAAATTTTCTGTCGATTAAAATGTAAATATGTTTGGGTCGGAAATCGGAATGTACTAAATAAATAAACAAATGACAGAGATATACACAGCATATCAAATATATGTTTAACTCTTTATCTAAAATAACTCTGGGCGACTGTAAAAACGATATCATACATGTGATATCAGGGAAAATTGATTCTGGATTAGTTTGAACTTTGCTCTCTAGCGTGGTTAAGATCAAACTCGATCGAATAAGAAAGGTTAGACACAAACAACAAAGGTCAGATAATATAAAAATTGACTCTGAAGGTTCAAGAATACCAGGAAGGAGATATGACATGGTCTTGAAACAAAAAAATATATTACAACTTTAAGAAAAATGGTTGGAATCTGAAGAGCAAAAAAAAAAAGTGAATTGCGTTGAAAATTAATGAACAGGCCTCAAACCGGTTTATGCTCTAAAATTTAGGAATTCTAAGGACCTAAAACACGTAAATAAATCCTTCCCAGTCGGAAACTTATTTTTATATCGGTTTTATAAGACAGCTTTTTCATTTTACTTATAATTGGCATAATACCGTAGTAAACGGTCGATAGAACCTAAAAAAGTCACTAAAAAAATTTCTATATGTCGCCCAATCAGACATCAGAAATTTGGCTCTCCTAGATTGTAAAAAAAAAAAATTAGACCTAGATAACATGGAAACGGACGATTTTCTCCTCAATTCACCCACAAGTTTCAAAGAAAAGGACTTGAAAACAATTTTTTGAAATTAAGTACTTTTAGGGACCTTTTTCGAAAATATTGACTTCAGAAATTTCCAAGGACGAAGCTCGAGGCAAAAGACAGAAGAAATTTATTTTTCAAGTTTATTTTAGAAAAGAAGGAATGCGGAAGAAATTGCGAGGTTAACAACTTTAGTTTTAGAGAAGGAAAAAAGAAATCCGTTTAAAGTTATACTCCTAAAGATGTAATGAAGCAGAAATACATAGTTGTTCCCCAAAATAGACGACCTTTAAACAATAAGAGAAAAGAAGAGTGTACTCAGGTAAGGCATAAAAATAAAACCGAAGAATACGGGTTAATGAGATAATAATGAGAATGACATTTTTCCAAAAATTCCAACAATGCAAGGAGAAAATAAAACATCTAAACAAAAACACTTCCGTGTAAAAAAAGGGAGCCAAGTTTTTTTTGCTTCCCTTTACAAAAACCGTCTGCCCTTAAAAGTGGTGATATCAGAGGGGGCAGCCAAGTTAATTTTTTTGCTGTTATTAAAATTTTTTCCGAAGTCATTTTCCTCCGTGAATAAACTCAAACTTGGGCGCTTTTTTCTATCATGCAAGTGAAAACTTTTCTCAAATATCGAAAATCATAGCTCAGATAAAGGTTTCGACGTAATATTTATTGTGAGTGACGGGAAAACTTAGGTAAATCCTTATTTAAAAAGTGAGATTTTGTAAGGATTAATGACGAACCATTGAGACAGACTTATAGCGACGTAATAACTTTCTGGTGCAGATTCTTGTCCGATTGCTGAGAAAAAAATTTTTATAGGAGAATTTTTCCAGTTGAAAAGGATTGAGGAAAATTTGATTTGAGAAGGATTATTGTGTCATTCATACAGAGCCTTAAAAAAAAGCGCCCAAGTTTGAGTTTATTCACGGAGGAAAATGACTTCGGAAAAAATTTTAATAACAGCAAAAAAATTAACTTGGCTGCCCCCTCTGATATCACCACTTTTGAGGGCAAAATGTTTTTTGTAATAAGAAAATTAAGCTACTTGGCTGCCCCCTCTGATATCACCACTTTTAAGGGCAGACGGTTTTTGTAAAGGGAAGCAAAAAAAACTTGGCTCCCTTTTTTTACACGGAAGTGTTTTTGTTTAGATATCACAACTTTTTGTAGGGTGAATTGTTTATTTTTTATTGAAACATTTTTTCCCTTATCACTATCATCATCATCACTACATATATAAAAGTAAAGTGAACCAGTTATGTCTGATTTTTCGACCGCGTTGTAAATGATTTTTTTTTTTTTTTTTTTTTTTTAATCCTTTGGGCCCCCCATCAGTACAAAATATCTTTTTCCTACTTATTAGTTAAATTGTAAGTTTTACACCAAAAATGTGAAAAAACTTCAAGCTTTTCCAATTTTTTGGTGATTAAAATTTCAACCTTTGAAATATTTTTTCTGTAAAAAACTTGCGCAATCAGAATAATTTTTATTGAAAATTTTGACTTTAATACAAAATCCTACCTTTTTCTTAAAGTTTTGGTCCTGTCATAGTTAGAAAACCGAGGAAAAAAAAAAAAAAAAAAAAACTTATTCAGCTTAAAATTGTTTTTAAAAAAAATTAGCCCCCCATCAGCTAATAATTACAAATTTGAAAAAGGTTGAAATTTCCCCCCATATAAAGCGGTCTGGGGCGGGGCAAAGCGCCGCGCGGAACGGCTAGTTAATTATTAAATAAATAAATATTTTGGCTTTGGAAAATAATTCTTGTTTCATTTCTAAGTCAGCAATGCCGGTAATGACTCCTTGTTATTATTATTGAAAATTGACAAAAAAAAAAAAAAGATTTCTTTAATTTTGAATTTACAAGTTATGACCGATTTTATAAATATGAAATTTCGGGAGAAAAAAAAAAAAAAATGATAATTTTGCCTACGAATTGTCTGGGTTTCATTATTGTTCACTCAACCGTAACATGTCATTGACATTCATAATAATATAACAATAACAAAGGCTACTTTTAAACTAGTTTCTTTTTTTTTTTCTTGATTTTTTTTTAAAATAATGTTGAGGGTTGCATACTCTCGATTTTGCAGGCGGAAAAGAAAATTGCTTGTAGCTCAGGCCCAGTTTCGAATTTTCCAATTTTTGGAATTTTATATGAGTTTATATACTAAATAGTGTAACGGTACCGAATTTCAAAATTTCAAGACCTCTGGAAGGGTCCGAACTTTATGCTAGATAGATAGATAGATATATATAGTGAGTGAGTAACGCTCAAAATGACGATTTTCGACCCCTAGAAAACCGAAAAACGACAAAACCTAGAAAGTTGTAAATCGGCATAGTTAATATCGAAGGGAGCGGTGTTCCGTATGTGAAGAAAAAAAATTTTTATCTTCATCGGGTCGCGAGTTTCGGGGCTCTGAAAACAGCGGTAGGATGAGCTTAGTAAAGTAAGGTGCGACGAGTGGAGTGCACTTAAAACTTGGCTGGGTGCACTCCGTGCACCTTGATACCTCAGGTATGCATATGTTTTTTTTTTTTTTTTCAGTCAGGATGATACCTGAAAAAAAAAAGGACGAGATATTTGGAGCGAACAAAGAAATGCAGAAATAGGGGGCGGAGATGGAATATTTCATGATAATGACGTAAGAATTACCTCACAGAAAATCCTTGAAAAAAAAAAAAAAATATAGTTGCATAATATCAATCAGAAATGATTTATTATATTATGAAACTGAAACTTACAAACTTAAAATAACACATTGAAAATATTAAAAAGTAAACAAAACAATAAAAAAAATACGACGAACATGAATTTTTTCAGGAAAAAAAAAAAAAAAAAAAAAAAAAAAAAAAAAAAAAAGAGAGAAAAAAGGACCAGAAAAGACAAAAAAAATTTAAAATCTTCGTTCGATTTTCCTTTTCTTTTTTTTTTTTCAAAAAAAAGAAAAGAACATCATTATTAAAAAAAATTAACGACGTACAACTAACATCATGATCAAATTTCAACCATTACAAAATAGGTACTGGAAGTGTTCTTCGAAAAACTAAAAAAATAGTCACAAATCGAGAACCGCACTCTTTCAATGAAACGAACAGACTGCCGGATGAGTCATAAAAGACTAGCTAAAATAAGAATAAAGGAGGGAAATATTATAGGGGGAATTGGTGAACAAGTTTTGAAATGCACCAAACATGTTTCAACTTGTTCCGCATCGATGTGTCCTTTCTTTTCGTCTTTACATAACAGCTGCCAACTTATTAAATTTTTGTCTAGACGAACATTAATTCTTTTTTTTTTTTTTTTTTCACAAACTAAAAATAATTCCTGGTCATGGTCAGCCTCCTACAGGAGCAAATCAACAGCAATGAAGAGTACAAGTAGAAAAGAATATGAAAAATATTATAAAAAAACATATGCATACCTCAGGTATGTTTTATTTTCTCCTTGCATTGTTGGAATTTTTGGAAAAATGTCATTCTCATTACTGTCTCATTAACTCGTATTCTTCGGTTACATTTCAAAATTCTCGACCTTAGAGACCTTAGACTGTTTTAATTTTTAGAGTTTTGCTAACTTTGGCCAATTTGATTAAACCTAAAGGGCACACAATATCACAAACCAATAATATTCTCGGCAAAAAAAAATAGAACTTTAAAGTACAGAAATGCTTTTTTGTATGAAAAAAAGTCTATTTGCGACCTTTGTATTCAAACTTTTGAACTGAAATATGGGATTTAGGACCTTATGCACCACACACAGTGGTGAACCTTGTCCACCAGTGTGGACCTTATGTCCACACACAGTTTATGTTAAAATTAACATAATTATGTTATTATTTTAACATAAATATGTTAATTTTTAACATAAAAAAAAGTCCAACACACGATTCATGTTAATGTTAACATAAAATTTTTTACTGTGCATTCCGAAGCTAGGAAAAAGTATCAAATATTGCAAAATTTTGAAAACACAGAATGAAGGGACCACACCCTAACAGGGTGTGGCCTAAGGGCACATGATTTATTATATTATGAAACTGAAACTTACAAACTTAAAATAACACATTGAAAATATTAAAAAGTAACAAAACAATAAAAAAAATACGACGAACATGAATTTTTTCAGGAAAAAAAGAAAAAAAAAAAAAAAAAAAAAAAAAAGAGAGAAAAAAGGACCAGAAAAGACAAAAAAAATTTAAAATCTTCGTTCGATTTTCCTTTTCTTTTTTTTTTTTCAAAAAAAAGAAAAGAACATCATTATTAAAAAAAATTAACGACGTACAACTAACATCATGATCAATTTCAACCATTACAAAATAGGTACTGGAAGTGTTCTTCGAAAAACTAAAAAAATAGTCACAAATCGAGAACCGCACTCTTTCAATGAAACGAACAGACTGCCGGATGAGTCATAAAAGACTAGCTAAAATAAGAATAAAGGAGGAAATATTATAGGGGGAATTGGTGAACAAGTTTTGAAATGCACCAAACATGTTTCAACTTGTTCCGCATCGATGTGTCCTTTCTTTTCGTCTTTACATAACAGCTGCCAACTTATTAAATTTTTGTCTAGACGAACATTAATTCTTTTTTTTTTTTTTTTTTTCACAAACTAAAAATAATTCCTGGTCATGGTCAGCCTCCTACAGGAGCAAATCAACAGCAATGAAGAGTACAAGTAGAAAAGAATATGAAAAATATTATAAAAAAAACATATGCATACCTCAGGTATGTTTTATTTTCTCCTTGCATTGTTGGAATTTTTGGAAAAATGTCATTCTCATTACTGTCTCATTAACTCGTATTCTTCGGTTACATTTCACAATTCGCGACCTTGGAGACCTTAGACTGTTTTAATTTTTAGAGTTTTGCTAACTTTGGCCAATTTGATTAAACCTAAAGGGCACACAATATCACAAACCAATAATATTCTCGGCAAAAAAAAAAAAAAAAAAAAAAAAAAATAGAAGAACTTTAAAGTACAGAAATGCTTTTTTGTATGGAAAAAAGTCGATTTGCGACCTTTGTATTCAAACTTTTGAACTGAAATATGGGATTTACGACCTTATGCACCACACACAGTGGTGAACCTTGTCCACCAGTGTGGACCTTATGTCCACACACAGTTTATGTTAAAATTAACATAATTATGTTATTATTTTAACATAAATATGTTAATTTTTAACATAAAAAAAAGTCCAACACACGATTCATGTTAATGTTAACATAAAATTTTTTACTGTGCATTCCGAAGCTAGGAAAAAGTATCAAATATTGCAAAATTTTGAAAACACAGAATGAAGGGACCACACCCTAACAGGGTGTGGCCTAAAGGGCACATGATTTATTATATTATGAAACTGAAACTTACAAACTTAAAATAACACATTGAAAATATTAAAAAGTAAAAAAGCAATAAAAAAATAAGACCACACCCTGTATCCTAAAAACCACCCTGTTAGGGTGTGGTAAATCAAAACAAAATACTAAAAAAAAAAATCACGATCTTTAATTTTGACCTTGATAGAGTCAACTGGGCATGTTATGAGTTTTGTATGACTTTTTTAGGGCCAAAGGAAAAACCATTGAACGATTCCAAAGTTGTATTATCCTGCATTTCTTGCGAATGAAAAAAAAGAAAGGACGAATAAAAAAAGAAAATCGAATATCTCTGTAACTGTAAAGATTTAAATAGAGTAAATTACACTTCAAATAAATCGAACCTGAAAAATCCAAGATGGCTGCTACACTTTGCTTTTCCAAAATGCACGATTATTCTGTACTTTCTGCTCAAATACTATATTGCAAACTACTTTGCAACACCAATTTGACATGAAAGTAAATAAAACCGGTTGAAAACAACATGAAAACAGTTAAATTCTTAAAAACATCTTAGAAAAAAAAAAGCTTAACATAAAAATAGTCGCCATCTTGAAACCTAAGCATGAATTTTTTTTTTCATTCTTTCAATAATGCCCAAAAACTAACAAAATCTCCTTCATAAGCTAAACTCACGATAAGCTTAACGTAAAAAAAAACACCGATTTTCATTAAACAATTATTCCTTTTTTTTTCTGAAAATTAATTTACAGCAGTACTTACAGACTTTTAAATAATTAAAATTAAAATAACCTGAACAACGATTAGGTTCTAAACGTGTCTAATCTACGCAACTTTTTGGCACCAAATGAAGAGAAATACTAGGAGAAAAATCTGCCGCACGATACTAGCGCTCGGAGGGATCCAGAATCTACACCAGCGCTCCGAGCGGCTGATTGTAATATTAACGTCGTGAAATATCTACACGTGTTGTTTTGGGATTTACTATTTCTTTTCTTTTCTTTTTTTTTTTTTTTTTTTTATTTCAAATATCTCGGTCTACACTCAGCATATAGCCTACGGTTTCATTTTAGGCTCAAAAGAAATGAAGTAATATTGGCAAATGACCCACAATCAAAAAAATAGTTTTTTAATTACATTGCATAACCGTTTTGCAACAATAATAAACGCTCGTAACGGCTCGGATGTGATTCGTCACATTTTTTTTAGGTATAGGAGGGGAAAAGACGAAAGGTCTGATCTCCCTGATTTTGTATGCGTCAGTTTGGGTTCAAAGTTTTTTACGACTTCGTATGTTAGCTGTCCAATTTGATAGTTTACGTTCGCAAGATAATGTTAATTGTAATAAACGATAAAAAGGGTAGATAATAAGGGTAAGAGAGCCTGCAGATCAGGAGGTCGTCACGTTTTTGTTTATTCGGGACCTTTTTTTTGTCATCACTATTTAAAACTGATTTTTTTTTTTTTTATTTTTTTTTTGATTTTGAGTCGCTCTGTTCTGTAACGGCCAAACCTATTCTTACAAGCCATGAGTTATATATTCAGTTTTGAAAAATTTTCCAAAACTCCGGAAAAGTTTTTCGAAGGGCCTTTTCAAAAAATTTTCCCAAAATATCAACCACGATGAAAATCGCATTTAACAAAAATGCCTTCGTCAGGAAAAAGTTTTTATAGATTATTATTATAATCTGACGAATCATTTATCCTTGAACTTAACGCCTCTTAATTACTAATACTTGCGGTTCTTTAAATGCCACAATTTAAAGCTAAGTCGCGACGGCAAAAAAAAAAAAAAAAAACCAATCTCATAAAAGAAGTGAAAAGCACGGATTTATGATTATGCGAAGCCGTGAAATGAATGAAAAAAAAAAAAATATTAAATTATTGTTTGTGATAAAACTTTTTAACCATTTAACAGTTGGATCGTAAATTAAGTAACAGAAACATATACGTAATTATGAGGGAACACACACCCGGTGTAAACAACTTTCACATAAAATAATGCTTTAAAAAAACATGGAAAAACGGTATCATAGTTTGGAATGTTTAATTACAAATTATTTGATCAATGTAAATAAATACAGAGGACCGATAAGGATTATAAAAATAAATACAATGATTTCATTTCTTTAGGTCAGCGTCTTTTTTTTTTATCCTAAAAATACGAATTTACAAGGACGTTATTTTAAAAAAAAAGGGTCAAGATCACAAACGTCTACGTTTTTATTTACGAGATTACGTAAAAACTACAAGATTTGGCTTCCAATCTGCCAACAGATTGACTAACAAGATAACGAATAAAAATATTAAATAAATGATGCACTGTCGAAGTTCGATAATTTGCCGTTTCCCGAAAATGGATTCGGAATGATAAAATCGATGCAAACTTTTGAATTAGGAAAACGCATATCCCCTGTATGTCTTCTTTTACGCACATACGAAGTGTAAATTTTTTCAAAATATTGTGATAAACGGAAAAGCGTGTCAGCTTGAGCTTAAACATCGAAAAATTTCCAAATGCATATACAAAAAATATGAAGGATTGCATTTTCTTTATTTTTTTATTTAGATAAATCTTCACAATTTTATCAGTAGCTCAAAGCCAGGTCCTGCTACTTTTTTTGATTCTTATTTTAATATAAAAAACGCAGCCGACCTTAATCGAAGTCAACCCACGACCTTGTAGACGCGTGTGTGTCCTACACAATTATTCGACTTTTAAGCTTTTTGTTATTTCTCATCTCTGATTCCAACTTGCCTTTTAATTTTGAAAAACTTGATTAAAACCAAATCGCTTTTGAGAGAAAAAAAAATCGAAATTCATTACGATTTAGCAAAGCGAATTAGTTGCATACTTGTTGTACGTAATGCCGAAGGCCATTATCAAGTACGAAGATAACCATGATCATGGCCTTGTTGAGATCAAAAGTGTTCCGTTAACTGTGTTTGCTTTCACTTTTTTTCAAAAAAGTGCGCCTTATTGTCCATTTTTCCGAATTTCTATTAATGTTTTAACCCGGAAACTGGCGCCCTCTTTTTCATAATTTTGTTTTTTGAGGCAAGATTACGTTTAAAAAATTTCACTTTAGTCCTGCCTCAGCCAGATTCATGGTCGTTCTCTTTATGTTTTTGCCTTCAACTTGAAAATTATATGAGATATGAGAATTCCTAATCGGAAAACACATTTTCCAAACGAAAATTCATTTCTTGAAAGGCTAGTTATTTTTAGATAAAGAAGAGGGTCCAATGGTCCAAAGAATATATTCAATTAAATAAAAACGAAGGAGTCGTTCAAAATGTTTAATTTCATATGATCATTTCGACCTTGCAGTCATTCTCAATGCTCTACGTATGTGCATAAAACACTTGTGAATAAACAAAGGAGTCCATCTATAAAAAATAAAAAATTCAGATTTTTTTTTCTTTTTTTTTCCCCTCCCGTTTATGCTTCTTATACCAATCTCACATTTCCACTCCATTCTCATGGATTCGAAAAAAGTCTGGCACACCTTAAAATCGAAACACTTGTTGAAAGGAAAGGAAAACCCTAAAAAGGGTCAATATTAATTATACCATTAACAGCACGGCGCGGGTTCAGTAGCCTGGAGCATCCTGTACAGTCTGCTACATATGGTTTCCAAAAAATAACGCAATGCAATAAAAAACAACCCTGAGATAGACTGGAGGAACCGCTTCCCACGCATTGTGGAATGAGGATGCAAAAAATTAGGGTAAAGATTCAAACGTTAAGCTTTAGTATATAAAAAAAAAAAAATAAAATAAAGCAAGTGAAACAGACTTATATTTACATTTATTAGAATTTCAGAAAACAATAGGTTATTAGGATAACGAGTCTTACTTCAGGGGGCAAAAGATGTAACTATTTAACCCTTTGCAGACGGCGATAATAAATTTATTATCAATAATGTTAATTATATATATGAGCACCTATTTATCAGATTGAATTGAAACTTAGGACATAAGTCATGTTTAAACCAACTTTAAAAATTTAAAAAAATTTTTAACTCCCATGTTTAGCTTATGGAAGTAAAAAAAATACATGTTTGTAGGCAAAATTAATTAATTTATAAGCACTTATTTATCAGATTGAATTAAAACTTTGGCCATAAGTCATATTTAATCGAAATTTTAAAATTTAAAAAAATTTTTGACTCTTATGTTTAGCTTATGGAAGTAAAAAAAAATGCATGTTTATGGGCAAAATTAATTATTTTATAAGCACTTATCCATCACACTAAGTTGAAAATTTGAAAATAAGTCATGTTTAATCCAAATTTTAAAATTATCAATAAGTTTTGACTCCTACGTTAGCTTATGGAGGTAAAAAAAATGTACATATTTCACTTATTAACTTATTTATAAAAAAGTTCTAAAAATTGCAAATGTTGGACTTACTGCTCCATCAGATGAACACAGCCGTTTCTGAATGACTGTAAAATAAATTACAGCTATGGCTTTTGCTGTTGCATTCCGGTTTTTTAACGTAACCACCGTCTGATGATGTTTAATACGGTATATATAGAAAAGAACCATTCCCATAAGCTAAACATAGGAATGAAAAACTTGCTTAACGTCTTTTGTACTTCATTTTTGTTGATGAAACTTAGAAATATAAGCGCCGTCCGGAAACAGCTTTTTCCAAGGTCAGCCTGCAAGGCTTTTTTAACTCCTTCGTTTCAGCCTAGCTTACTTCTGCATAAAACTCAGGTAAGCCACTGCGCATTTGCGTTAGCCTGTCTCTGATTGGCTGAGACGTTTGCTGACGTAACGAAAAAGGCAGGCCTTTCTTTTTGACAACGGAAATTACTGCTGAGTTTTCTTTTGGCTATTATCGGCTATTACTTCTCTAAACGGTTTCGTTTTCTTTTCGTGTTAAGATTACTTAGGAACGGTTTTCATTTACGAGGCGCCAGATTGACAGATATTAGTCTGGTCCTCAAGATCATACAAGGGGAGATTCGATATTTAAGTTATGCGACAGCTTCTTTTGTATTGATTTTATATTTTTTTAAAAAAAAGGGAAGCAGTTGCGTAACACGTTTTAATTTTAAAATTTGGGTCTCCATAAACACTGTCGATACCGAGAATTTAAAATTTTTTATCCTTTCTGAAACAAGAATATATGCTAAAATCGATAAAAATTCGCAGCTTTCATATTTAAGTAATCCAAAAAAGAATGCCCACTTAATGAAATAAAAAAAATTTTATTTTTAGAGCCTAAAATAAACCTTAAATTCTTTTTTGAAATTTCCTTTCAACTTCACCCCATTCTACGGTAAAAGAGCAGGTGCAAGACATTTGTAATTCATTTGAAATGTTAATTCGAATTTTAATTACCAAAAATTAATTAAAAAATAGTTAGAACAATAACACAAACAGTTGATTGAGTCAATTAAAAACCAATAACTTATGCAAGGGATTAAAAAATAAATTGAAAAGCGTGCAATTCTGATTCCATAATCCCATCTATCACACATAAAACAAGTCAAAGGGCGAGGAAAAACCGATATCGGCATGATGACACTTAAATTAGGGTCGCTTCTAAAAACTACTATATTTTTTAAACTGTAGCGAATGGACTGTTTTTTAAAAAATGGGAAATTCTTATCCAACATCGGATTATTTTTTTTTTTTGATCAATCCTCATTCAAACGATTAGAACGATTATGACATTTTTTCCTCATGATGTCTACTGACCCAACAAAACTTATAAAATTACTCATGATTTCATACTTTAAAAATTACATTGCAGACAAAGCAAATTTTTCATTAATATAAGCAATGCGAAGCCCGAATCCCAAGGCTAGAAAAAAAATCACGCAATTGAGTTTTTCTGACACAAAACAGGGATGTTGGTGTTTCCCCCCCCCCCTTTTTTTTCCTTTGAAAAAAAAAAAAAAGTAAATAATTGAATCTTGGAAATACAGGCTCAATAAAAGCTTAATAACGCTTTTAATATGGAGAATCATGGTTATTTTTTTAAAGAATCAAAGTTAAGTGTAAGTCCTGTACAGTACAAAGAAAATTCAAGTTTCATCATTAAAAAAAAAATATGTGATAACAAGAACTTTTAAGTTGAGTCGTTTATTTGAAAAAAGGTAACATTTTCGTAGACATGACGCAAAAAACTTTTTAATGAAAACGACAATGATAAATATTTTAATACTTTCGGAGTGTCGACATTAAAGCACGTTTTCATTTGATTGATTCAAATAAAAGAGTTTATTATCTAAAGTTGCTTTTTTAATATTTTTCCGGACTTGACGTGTCCTCTTTTTGCAAAAATTATATTTCTCTTCCATTTTTTTAAGAGAAAAACGTTTGATTTGACTCGGAAAGTGAAATTTAAGGGTATGCTGGCTACTTTTAAAAACTGCAATATAGAAGATAGGCAACGGTGTACTTAGGATATATCCTTTTCTGTCGATAAACCGGAAAAGAATTGTAAGATAATGAAATTTAACTAACACTGTATTGCCATTTGTCAGTAAAGCAAAATATTTTTTTTTTCATTAGGGGTATTAAGATTTGCAAAAATATGAATTTATCATGCCCTTTGGGCACGATTTGTCTGGACGGGTGGTTGACAATCGGTTTTCTGACGACCGGGTGAAAATCAATATACTTATGAAACCGTCGTACCTTGTTTTAACATCCAAACTGAATTTTTTTTTATGTAACAGCATTTACTTTTTTTCCAATGTTTTCTTGGTCTTGAATTTTAAGTGGCAGGTACTGTTTTCTTTTTCCTCGTACTCGTCCATTCTTTTTTTCTCCGAGGCTCTTTTACCTCTTTTTTTAATTATTAGAGATGCCTGATTCCTCGGGGTTCACCTCTTTCGTTTTTTCAGAGTTTTTATTTCAGGTTATATAACATATTTTGAAATGGAGTTTTCTTGCAGGAGTGTAAAACAAAATACTTAGAGCTAATAAGCATTATTGATGCTAGAAGGAAAATTGAAAATATGGAAGAAACGATTTTGGAAAAGTCACCACAAACTGGAGTGAACGAGAATTTCTTTTTAATGAAAACGACAATGATAAATATTTTAATACTTTCGGAGTGTCGACATTAAAAAATATTTAAATCAGAGTATTGATGTCTTGCAAATTATATTTGATTTATCTTAATAAAACCAAAATTATACGTTAAGGACAAAAAACTCGATCGTAAATTTAGATCTTTCGCCTTCCGGTTTGTGAATTGGTATTATCTTCTTCCTCTTTTTCGGCATAATCAGGATATGAAGCCCTATGACCCGGCGCCTACCGTTACCAAGTTCGGTTTCTGGTGTAAGGTTTAGGCATTACTACGTCATACCCCTTAATGTATCGAGTGACGAGCTCGAAGACGACGGGGCACTCATATCGCAAAGGTATTTTACGAATGAGCGGGACCTACTTTATTTAGACAGGGAATCCGAACCCTGTGACACATCGGTTTTCTTCACATGATACACACAAGAGTATCAGAGGTGAATGCTGGCGGAAAAAAATCCTGACTGAAATCAGGTTCGAACCAAGACTCCACACGATCATTCGTTTCGGAGTCGAGCACGCTCGCCACTCAGCCGACGTCGTGTCTAATAATCGGTATTAATTTTTTGGATAAATTTACGGAAGATGATTTAAGAAATAAAATCGTTGCAGGGATTTCACGCAAAAACTTAACCATAGCAGATTTTTCAAATGCATAGTCTTTTAAACAGGTCAGGAAACTCCTATCTTAAATGTATGGAAGATGGTGTCCGGCTTAACTGCACAGATTTTAGTTCCACCCAAATACCACCCGTAGCGCTAGTTGCATTCAGGACGCTTTTCATTGGTCGTTGCCATTTCAAAACAAATATGGAGGATTGAGATTATTGTGTTTGTAATCTCTGAGGTGATTTTTTTTTTTCAGTATTAAATGTTAAATATAGTGCATACGCATAGCAAAACGCGTAAAAAGCTATTTGAAGTATATTTAAAAAGCAACTAAAGGTGTAATACATCATAAAATAATACGCGTCATTTGAAAACATTAATTACACAGGCAACTATAATCGGTTTGAATGTACGTCCCGAAAGATCGCTGCGCCATCTGTTGCCTGCTTCACCGAACTAAAATTCGTGTACTTAAGCCGGACACTTTCGGGGGGGTAAGTTTCCTGACCTGTTTAAAAGACTATGTTCAAATGAAATGGTGACAATTTATTCCGATCTGTCAAGTGTGATTCAAAAAAATGAGATCGGTGAACCGATCAAAGTGCTTTATCGACTATTTAAATAATTCTCAAAAATATGGTTAGTTTTTCGATCAGAGTTCCACCAAAGCCGCAGTACGGGCACAAGGAATGCGAATTTCTGAAAAATTATTTCAGATTTTGAATCCTCAACCCCGAAAATATTCTCAAAAATACGGTTAGATTTTTGATCAGAGACACCAGAGTCGCTGTATAGGCGTAAGGAATTCGAATTTTGGAAATATTATTTCAGATTCGGAATCCTCTACCCCGAAAATATTCTCAAAAATACGGTTAGATTTTTGATCAGAGGTCCACCAAAGCCGCAGTACGGCATAAGGAATTCGAATTTCGGAAAAATTATTTCAGATTCGGAATCCTCTACCCCGAAAATATTTTCAAAAATACGGTTAGATTTTTGATCAGAGACACCAAAGTCGCTGTATAGGCGTAAGGATTCGAATTTTGGAAATATTATTTCAGATTCGGAATCCTCTACCCCAAAAATATTCTCAAAAATCCGATTAGATTTTTGATCAGAAATCCACCAAAGCCGCAATACGGGATAAGGAATTCGAATTTTGGAAAAATTATTTCAGATTCGTAATCCTCTACCCCGAAAATATTCTCAAAAATATGGTTAGATTTTTGATCAGAGGTCCACCAAAGCCGCAGTACGGGCATAAGGAATTCGAATTTTGGAAAAATTATCTCAGATTCGGAATCCTCTACCTCGAAAATATTCTCAAAAATACGGTTAGTTTTTCGTTAGCTCCCACGAGGAACCCGCCAATCAGCATCCAAATCGCTTTGTTGACGTAATCGATGACGTCATGTCGTGACGTTTCAAAAGTTGGAGATATCGGTTTTTAGGCCTATACCCATACTTTTAGCCCTGCTCACCGTTTCTGAACCACTCAACAGAATTTAACCAAATTTCAATGGTAGCATATTTTGATGAATATCTACTGCAGTACGAAAATCGGACTCAATCGGTAGCTGCGTTCACGATTTATAGTCAAAAAATATCTTGAAATAGTTGAAAATTCAACATTTTTATTCACTGCTTCCGAATCGCTGAACCGATTTGGCTCAAAAACTAATCAGCACCTACATTTCATTAGAAGTTCCTACCCACCAAAAATCATTGACATCCGTTCTTCCGTTTTTCTGCTTTTCGACGGACAGATTTTTTTGCACATATATTCATACATTCATACATTCATACACACACACGGCCACCATCCAAATTTTGCTTTTTTCGGCATCAGGGGACTTCAAAACGTGTAAAAATATCGAAAACTGAAAATCTGAAATTTGTGCTAAAAACAATGCTTTATTCTCCCTGCGGTCGATAAAGCAAAACAAATGCAAATATGCATTAATGATATATTGTACCAATGCAGCAAATATTTAAATCAGAGTATTGATGTCTTGCAAATTATATTTGATTTATCTTAATAAAACCAAAATTATTTACTGATCTTTATGAAGATAATTCAAATGTTAATAAAAAATGATTATTACTGATGTTGATTCTAATTCAGGCTTCTTCGTTCATTTCTGAAAACTCCTTTGTAGTCAATTTGAACAAATGTTCATATGCCCTACGTAAAGACACTATATCAACAGATGTATCAACTGCAGGTGAGCTCCTCAATGTTTTCCTTTGAAAACAATTTTCTACTGGATAGATGCAGTTTTGGGAAATTTGGAACAAATAATTTCAATCGAATGTGTTTCTTCGCTAACGTTTCGTCTTTTATATTAAAGACTTCATCGGAGCTGTATAATAAGAAAAAAGTTTTTTCTTATTATACCATTTATTGAAAAATTAAAAAAGAAAGGTTTTCAGGTATTATCTCGTCTATTAATCCCTTCATAAGCTAAATATAGGAGGAAAATCAAGCCAGGTTTCCGCGAAATCTTCTTGGTTGACAATAACTGAATTATTGAGAATGTCAAATTGGTTTTATTATCGCAAATAATTATTTTATAAGATTTCTAGCATTTTAATTGGGCAACTTTTTAACTATCCAATATAATTAGTCGCCGGCCATCTTGAATTCGGCGTTCGGAATTAAAATATTCGGAATTTGGAATAAAATTTTTCGGAGTTAAGTTGTCGACCCGTAAAAAATAATTATTTTTTTTGAAAAAAAAAAAAAATATATATTCATGTTTAATTAATTTTAAAATACTTCTGATTTATGCAAACTTCTGAAAATCGTCGATAAAAACAACCGTACCGTTCCGCGTTTGTTTAAAAACTCATTTTTTTTTTCTTTTTCGGGTATTTTTCGGAAAAAGTCGCAGGTACTTTCATGGAATGAATGATTGGGAAAAACCCAAAACCCTAGAGAGAGTACTGACCTCATTAAAATTGCCATAGGTCTAATATTCCAAGAAAAGGACAAAATCCGGAGATTCAAAATCAATCAAATGAATGTAAAGGCAGAGAAGACCGAAAGGCTATAAAGTAATTCTCCTTCTTGACAATAAAGAAAAAAAAAAAAAAAAAAGAGCAAGCCTTGAATTCGGGGAACTATTACCTGCTTTCTTCTGCTTCTCAGTACCAGGGGTTAAGAGGAGGCTTCACGGAATTCGAGAAGGAATGGCTGTTTTGTTTAACACTCGATTTACGGGGGAAAAAATCGAATTTCAGGTATCTAACGAACTCCTTTGACTTCGTCTTGTATTTTTGGTACAAGTTTCAACTTGTTCCAAGCAAACAAAAACCAGGAAAACAAAATCAAAGATTTTTGACCGCAATTTTTTTTGAAATTATTTTCCCGCCGTCCATACATTTTAGACAAGTTGAAACTTGCACTAAAATTTCCGGGATATATCAGAGGAGTTCGTTAGATACCTAAAATTTGGATTTTTTCATCGTAAATCGAGTATTCGACAAAACAGTCATTCCGCCTTGTATTCCGTGAAGCCTCCTCTTAATGGCAATCGAACAAATATGAAATTCTTGAAAATATTCTGAAGTCGGGTAGAAAACAGTTTACTTTTCTGGTCCTTTTTTCTTTTTTTGTAAAAGTAATGTGTTGGACATTTTTTAACTTTTTGAAGTATAGGCGCCTTTTTTGCATTTTGTGAAGGCGCACCGGGAATCTCCCGGTAGCTCGGCGCCCCAGTCCGTGCCTGAATAATTTGACCCCGATTTGCTTTGTTTTAGCTTCAAAACGAAAAAAAAAAAAAAAAATATCAGAAAAAAAATTTTTTTTTTGACAAAAACCGGACGGTGAACCGGCCGGTTTGTGTAGCGAACGAAGTGCCTAAGGAAAAATATTTAAAATATTAACTTAAAAAACTTAGGAAAAACTTCATTACGCGGACCCACCCCATAAAAAGTTTCCCTTCAAAAATTAAAAGGACCGGTTTTTTTGTTTTTAAAAAACGTTTCTCTGCAAGTAAAACGTGCATCTACTTCGACATAACGAGATAAATAAGTTTTTCAATCCAAAAAAAGAAAAAAAAAAATTCAAACCATAAAAAATTACTCATAGGCTGGCCATATACACTCTTTTACACGATCTGAAATTCCATACTCTCTCTTTCTATAAAAAAAACCTAAAATTATACTCTTTTTTTCGCTTCAGCAATATTTAAAAAAAAAATAATAATAATAAAATCCGATTATGCAATTTCATTTCTACTAACGATACACTGACTGCCGAAAATACCGTATAAAATACGGAAGTGGATTTACTCAATTTTTTTTTCTAATTAATTCTATAGTTTTCATTAAATTTTATTCTGATTTTGTAAGAGTTCTAAAAATCCTTTTTATACTCTTTCTATACTTTTTTTACACTCTTCTAAATCTCTTTTTTTTTTTCGTTGAAAAAAATCTAATTAGCCTATATACTCATTATCCCTGTTTCAGGAAAAATCAAACCATCAAAAAAAAAAAAAAAAAAAAAAAAAAAAAAAAAAAATTATTAAAAAATGTATTTATCTCAACGGGGTGAATGTCCAGGTACGGAAATGAGGACACCTTTTCGTTACAAGATCCGACCGATCCACCGCCTTTTTTTTTTTTTTTTTTTTTTCTCAAAAAATAATTCCAAAAAATTCACTTCCAAATTAATCTTAATTTTTTAACCAAAAAATTCGACCTAATCAATTTTTTTTTAAAACAAAAAATGCTGAATATACACGTTCGAAAAACGAAAAATACTTACGCGGGAATCTATCAGACTCATATGTGTAAAGCGAGTCCAGCGTAATATTACACTGAGGGGATTTAACGAACAGCTTCGATAGCTTTGTATTGCCTAATATCAAACATAACAAGTACAAGTTTTATCCCAATCGCATTGAATAAGATTAATATCTACATTTTTACTGACTTATAATAAAAGCATATTCATTTCTTATTATCAATGGAAAGATTATGCACATGCATTTTTATAAAAAATCAACTTAACTGGTCATTCCGGTTGGCAATGCAAATCGTAAAAAAAAAAAAAAAAAAAAAAAAAAAAAAAACGCACGTGCCGGCGATTTAAAAATTAAAATCTACTCACCCAATTAAAAGTAGCAATTCCATTTTTTATAGAAAATTGATGATATGCACTTTCTTAAAATAACGATTACAAAAATATTTGTATAAGAAAAAAAAATTAATAATGCATCAGTTCTTTCTTTTTTTTTCCAAATTCTTTTATTTCGTTTACTTTTTTTTTATGTAATTCCTCACTTCCATAAATTATTAATTTTCTCTAACACTGACAATCAAATTATTGGTAATTAACTTCAAAAATTAATTTTTGTGGGGAAGAAAAAAAAATAATTAATGAAATGGGAACTTGTCCTTATTTCAACCTAGGATAACACACGGCCGGACGACTGATGCAACTGACATTGAATGCAACACGAGCATTTACTACGCTACGCACGCGTCTCTCCTACACCCCTCATTCCTCTCCCTCCCATTTCGATTTAAAAAAACTTTTTCATTGGTCCACGACTTTACTTTTTAAAAAATTTCTATTTTTTTTTTGTTTTGGATGTAGACAGGTTCAGGGCTAAATCGACAGTGCGTGACTTTCGTTGTACCTCGATTTGGGTTTCCTCCAGGGTAGATCCTGAAAGAGATTAGCCATACCCATATGTTACTTTTTATACTTCCGGTTCTTCGATGTTACTCCCCTGAAAGTCACTGGTTTATTAAAAATTTTTTTGGAAAATTAAAAATGTAAAATGTAAACAAATAAAAACCATTTTGTAAACTTCAAAAATTTATTGCTGCAGTCTGGGATTTATTTTTCGGATTCATCGAAAAACCGGAAATGGTAACATGGCTAATCTTTTTCAAGATCTCTACCTCCGGGGGGGGGGGAGTGGCATTGAAAATTTGTAGTCCCTTTCTATAAGCAAATATATCGGAAATAATATTAATATTAAACTCCGAATAAAAAAAAAAAAAAACTGTCACAGACAACGTCTGCCCGTCTAACCGGTATTTTTAACAGATATAAAAACCAATTGATAATTTTGGTTACAATCATCGCCGGATAACTTTGTATTACTAAGTAACTACAATGATTCTTAATTAATCTGGTTTTTCTACTTTTTTTTTGGCAACAGGTCTTTTGCGAAAATAAAAAGAAGATTTAGATATGGAGAATAGAGAAAGCAAAGGTGCGAAATCAAACAGATTGCGAATATGAAGTTCATCTGGTCTTGTTTTCCCAAAAAAAAAAAAAAAAAAAACTCAGAGGCGGATAAATTAAAAACACTATTTTCTTAAAATTTTCAATTTGTGCATTAATTGTCGGGACAATTTTTTTTTTTTTTAAATTCCTATTTTTGTCATATGCTGTCCACCCCAAACATTCATTTAAAGAAGGAAGTTACTGTTACAAGAAGGAAATATCAGTACAGTACCTGTGAAATACACTATCACATTTTAATCAACAAAACCATATTTCGAAAAAACAAATTGAATGAATGTATGGTGGATTACACTTTTCCGCCTTTGCCGAAAGTCTCGGGAGGTATCTCCATTTTCCAGCTGTTAAGTAACTCTCACAGAATAAATTCGAAACTTCTCACATAAAAAAATCAATCGGTCTTAACTTTATATCAAAAAAACCAAATATTCTTCGGGGTCACACTAAACCATTGTGGTTAAGCTGTACATCTTGTGCTATTTGATATATAAATTATATATAACTTATATATGATTTATACATAAATTGTATATAAATTGTATATAAATTATATATAACTTATATATAACTTATATATAACTTATACATAAAAATTAAATATATACATAATAAATTATATTTATAATTTATTTTTTGCAGCCAATCCGAGCCAATATAAAATGGTCCGTAAAGTTTTAGAAAGCATGCAATATAATTTTCGCGATTCCCTAGCATTTTTCCTAAAAAAACAAATTCCTAATCCTTTTTCCTAAAAGGAAACCTGACTATTTTTTCCCCTAACTTTTAATTTTCCTAAAATTTTTTGATTCCTAAAATAAAATTTCCTAAAATGAATATTTCTCCTAATTTTTTAAATCCCTAAACCCTTTTTATACTATATTTTTAAAGTAGGTCATTTTATAGTGGTTTATTAAAAAAACTAGCTTCTCCGCGCTGCTTCGCTTCGCGGGAAAAATTTAAAAAAAATTTTGGATGTGTAAAATGCGGGTTTTTTTAAGGAAATCCTCTTCAAGTGAAACATTTAGCCCGAGGAATTTGGTAAAGAAAATTTTCTGCCCTCGACAGAAAAAACATTCGGATATTAGGGCTCACTTCCCATTCAAAAATTTCTTTTTCTTCTTTCAAGAATATTTTCCTCTATATATTTTTTTTCCTACAAAAAAACTTCTTTAAAAAAATATACATTTTCCGCATCCGAAATATTTTTCCATATCCGAAAATATTTCGTATGTGGAAATCGTGAATTTTTTTAAGGAAATTTTCTTCTAAGTGAAACTTTAATGTAGCCCGAGTAATTTGGAAAAGAAAGTTTTCTGCCAAAGAAAATTATTTTAAAGAAAGCTTCTAAATCTGGGAAATTTTTAGGCTTGAACTAAAACCAATAAAAATATCGAACAAAAATTATAAAAGGATCGAGAAAATATATTTTTTTTCAGACATAGCGACTCGTTTTTTTTACGCGAAAAATTTTAACAAAAAAGAAAATGGAGCCTGCCGTAGGTTTGCCTAGTAAATTATCACAAAAATTTCAGAGATTCAAAAAATTTGGAAAAATATTCAGTTTAGGAAATTTAATTTTAGGAGTCAAAAATTTTTAGGGAAAAAAATAGTTAAAAAAAAAAATTTTAGGACCCAAAATTTGTAGGAAAAATGGATTAAAAATTAATTTTTTGGGGAAAAAATTCGGGAACGAATTTTCGACGAGAAAGAAGTCATTTTTAAAGAAATGATAACTAAAAAAAAAACTCACCGCTCGCAGAAAGCGGTTAAGTGACGCAAAGACCTGTAAAAGCTGACGATTGACGAAGCGTCAAACCGGCGACGTTCATCTGTTGAGACAGAGGCAAAATCAATACAATCTTTGAATGCTTATACAATTATTCACAATAAATCAAACGAAGGATATCTCTTGACGGAAATCAAGAAAATTTTTTTACACAGCTTTTTTTTTTTCAATCTTAGGAGTCAAGTTTTCTTTTTTTTTAAATATCCAAAGTTTTTGCCAATTATTTTTCTCAGGAAAAACTTCAGATTCTTAGAAGTTTTAAACCAACTCAGACAAGATCAAAAGCTTTTTTTTTTTAAATCAAAAGTAGTCATTGCCTCTTATAGGAAATTTTTGCCGTAGGATACCGATATGAAATCCCAACTAAGTTTCTGAGTGTGTTTTGTAGCTCAAAAAGCAGACAACAATTTTCGAAAATAAAAAGATGCAAAACATCCTACGGAGGCATTCGACAGTCCGGAGTGCCCTACGGGAGCCGAGGTATTAATTCTATGAAAGTAAAAAATAAGAAACAAAAATTACCAAAAGTAAAAACGACAGTTAATTCCATTCCATTCTATTCCATTCACAAAAGCCAACGTCCGACGAAAGAGTCACCACATGTTCAAGATTTTTCAGCTGCACTTTCCGAGAAAAAAAAAACTGCTATCAACCGAGACTTTGATTTGAGATCCAGACTCGAATCACTCATTTTTTTTCCTGATCCGTAAGACAGACGCTCCGAAAAAACAAAGCCAGATATGCATTATTTACACAGTAAAAAAAATATGTATGTAATCATGTAGAAAAGGGTCTACGAACTTAGCATGTTACGTTTTCTATGTTAAAAAAGAACAAATTTGCTGTGTTGACTTAAACAAATGACGAAAAATAAGAGACGATCTTATGGCCGCTCAATGTTTTTATTTTTAACACAGTTGAGTTTGTTGATTTTTTTTTTATGTGGACCGATATTAACAAGTGATTTTGTTAAATTTTTACATATTTTTTTTTTTTTAACTGTGAAAAAATAAAACAAAAAAAAAAAAAGTTTAAAGCGCCGCTCAAAAAAAAAAAGTAAGAGTAACGAGGAAAAATTGAAAACTCGAGCGACAATGACTTAAGTTTGGGATAGGACCGGAATTCGTACGACCGCGACTTAAACTCAATAAAAACTGAATATGAAATGAATGACACCGCAACAAGTTGAGTAGGACAAGGACATGGAATCCTCCACGTGTAGCCCTTTCTCTTTTTCGGAATGCTACTACCTCCAAAGGGCTTCCAAAAAGTCAGCTATAAGTTTTAATCACATTTTTTGGCTGGGAGCTTTATGTAATCATGCTTTGCACGAGCGCCTGATTTCGGTCTTGATTAAGTGGCATTTACACTCAAAAAAGTGTTTACTGGTAGCCAGTCAAAAATGAACTGGATTTTGCGCCTAGTAAAAAATTGACTAGTATCCATAATATATCTATAATAGTAAAAAATTGACTAGTGACCATGAAAATTTTACTAACAACTAGTCAAATTTTTCCAGCCACTAATCAAATGCACCAATCAAAATTTTACTTAAGCCATATTTTTTTCATTGTAGATCAAAAATAAATAAAGTAACGTTCGGTGCATTTTATCGACTTTCTCTTTAATCGCTTACATATGCATTAATCGAGGGAAATTTTATATCACCTTCATCGGCACAATGCGAGGTACAGCCCTGAAAATCGTGTAAAATTGACTCAGAAAATTTTTGTCTATAAACCATGAATTAACTATAATAGTCTCCCCATAGTTTGAAAAAAAAAAAAAATGTACACGGTTATCTTTTGACCGTATTTAAAAAAAATTAATTTTAAAAAAAAATCTGGTTATTAATTCATACAGAAGTCAAGGTGCAATAAAAAATTTACATTCTTATGAAATCTATCGGCACTCTAGCTGCCACGATATTAACCCTTTGGCGCCTAAAGCACATTTTTAATTACACTTGTTCAGCAGGGAATTTCATTTTGCGCTCCAAAGTCATATTCATATTGCAAATGGAAAAAGGAAGCCGCTGACGATGTTAAAAAAAAACCCTTCGGACCACAAATGTTTAACTTATGCAAAATCAACTTTTCTTGAAAAAAATTAAAATAATGAACATAGATGGTTTTTCTTATTAACCCTTTGACAATCTAAGGCATGGCTATTGTAAGTAACCATATATGCCCCTTCAGCCATTCCAAATCAAATAATAAGGACAAAAAACCATACAATTAGTATTATTATGTAGGGCAAAAAAACTATTTCTCATTAATTTTGTTCAAAATGTTTTCAAATAGTATTCCATTCTTTTGATGACTTCAAAATTTTATTTCCTATTATTTTGGCCGTAAAGTTAGCCTAAAACCATTTATGAACCCGTGCAACACCTTTAAACCTAGGCAACCTGCAAGGCGTCTGGAGCCGACGATCACCGAGAAAGTAAGGGGGCAACGCTCACTTTGGCACCGCTTCATTCGACAGTGCCAATCGGATCGAAAAAATGTTCTTACAATTTAAATGAAGAACAACTCAATTATTTTTTACGGCCAATGCCAACAAAACCAGGCAAAAATCCACATAACTTAACAACTCTCCAAAACTCGTCTCTTACATTAAGCTTATGCCGCAGAAAAAAAACTTTACGATTTTCGAAATTAGAGTCAATTTTTCTGCAAAAGATTCAACTTCCACTTTTTTCATTTAAAAAAATTAAAAAATAACACGGAAAAATACAGTTAAATGTTAAATTCACACAAAAATAAACTAAAAATGCTTTGATCGCCATTTTGGAAACCTGTTTACGTCATCAAGACGCATGCGCAGACCAGTCGGCGCCAAGTGTTTTTCGGGATCAGAGCAGTACGGTCATTCCGACTTCAACCGCCGATGGAGTCGGATCGGTTTTTTTTCGCCGGTATCCGGGAGTGATTTTTTTTTTTTTTCTCAATTTTAATAAATAATTTTTTTTTTTTTTTTCCAATTTTAATAAATAATTTTTTATTATTTTATTTTTTTTACAATTTTATCGGTCCGGCTTGGAGGCAAACCAGGAGGTTTGGTCTCCCATCGTAGAAGGCCTAGGTATCGACCCAGCGACTGGCCTTGTGGTATTAGTGTTAAGGGTTTAGTGTTAAGTTCCCCCGAAAATCGTTACGTTAGGAGTCAGCTCCTCTCTTGGAGCTGCAGAGTTTTATTAGGCTGTGTATTCTATTCGATTCGAACATGCATGGCGCGGGAGATAAGCTCCATAGTGAGAGTCTCCAGGGTTTTCTTTCGGATGACTTGTGTGTCCGAGGTTATTGGCGCACCGCAAGCCTTAACTGTACATATGTAGAGTTAAAGCCGATAGGTCTCCGGCGAGCTCTGATGGCATAGTTCCCTAGACCGCCGGGCCAATGCGGAAGGTCTTAACCTTTTACGCCTGGAAATCCGAAATTTTTTTGCAGTTTTGCATTTTTTTTATAATCTCAAAGTATTAATTTAAAAACAAAAATAGTAATAATAATAACATTACAATTTAAAATAATTAATTTTTTTTATTTCAATCATACCGCGGGAGATAAACTCCATTGTGAGGGTCTCCAACCCCCCCCCCTTTTTTTAATCGTCTTTTTTTTTTTGTTTTTTGTTTGTTTTAGTTTTAAGAGTAGCAGCCAGAGGAATCATCGCAGCCGGAGGAATCGTCGCAGCCGCAACGCAGTCCAAAAGCTTCATCAACGAGGTTTGAGAGTTCACATCACAGAGCAGTACCTTCATTCCGACTTCATCTTCCGAAGGGGTCCGATCGGTCTTTTTCGCCCGCGTCCGTGAGTGCATTTTTTTTTTCTTTAATTTTAATAAATTATTTTTTTAGCTCGGGCTTTATTTAATTTAAATAAAATAGTGTTCGGTTTTTATTTAATTTTTTTAAAAATAATTTAGTTTTTAAATTTTAAATACGGTATATAATTTTTTTTTTTTTTTTTTTAAATTTACTATTATCGGTCCGGCTTGGAGGCAAACCAGGAGGTTTGGCCTCCCATCGTAGAAGGCCTAGGTATCGACCCAGCGACTGGCCTTGTGGTATTAGTGTTAAGGGTTTAGTGTTAAGTGCCCCCCAAATCGTTACGTTAGGAGTCAGCTCCTCTCTTGGAGCTGCAGAGTTTTATTAGGCTGTGTATTCTATTCGATTCGAACATGCATGGCGCGGGAGATAAGCTCCATAGTGAGAGTCTCCAGGGTTTCATTTCGGATGACTGGGTGTCCGAGGTTATTGGCGCACCGCAAGCCTTAACTGTACATATGTAGAGTTAAAGCCGATAGGTCTCCGGCGAGCTCTGATGGCATAGTTCCCTAGACCGCCGGGCCAATGCGGAAGGTCTTAACCTTTTACGCCTGGAAATCCGAAATTTTTTTGAAGTTTTGCATTTTTTTTATAATCTCAAAGTATTCATTTAAAAACAAAAATAGTAATAATAGAAACATTACAATTTAAAATAATTAATTTTTTTATTTCAATCATACCGCGGGAGATAAACTCCATTGTGAGGGTCTCCAACCCCCCCCCCTTTTTTAATCGTCTTTTTTTTTGTTTCAGTTTTCACAGTAGCAGCCAGAGGAATCATCGCAACCAGAGGAATCGTCACAGCCGCAACGCAGTCCAAAAGCTTCAAAAACGAGGTTTGAGTTTGGGCAATGGGTTTGGGCATGGCTATGGTATAAGTATGTATGGATGTCGAATGGTATGGTATGGGGATGGTTTGGCATGGATTTGGGTTATGAGGTTTTTACCTTTTCTTCTTTTTCTTATTTCCAATTTTTTCTATTACTTTTTTATTATTATTGTTCTTTTTATTTCTACTCCTCTCCTACATTTTTTTAATTAAAAAAAAAAAAAAAAAAAAAATTAAATAAAACAAAACGGGACTTTAAAAGGCAGCCTATTATAGTTTGAAAAAGCTGTCGATTGCCATTTTTTTTAAAAAGCGGTTAAACGACATAAAAAAATCGAATTCGTTTTTCGGGTAAAGGTTGTCGAATAGTATCTCGACAATCTTGTCTCTAATGTTTGGTATTGTAAATTGTATGAACGTCCAATGCCGTACATTGTACATTCGTACAATCTTAAATTATATTTAGTTTAAGCTTAGTTGTATTAATTTTATTAGCTTTAATTACTGTATTAGTTTTAGTTATTGTATTAGTTTTAATTATTGTATTAGTTTTAGGTATTGTATTAGTTTTAAGTTGTCAGCTAGAGGAGTAAAGTCCTCCTTACGTCATGCGGATCCAATGTCGTGCAGATCGATGTGAAAAGGACGTCATTTTTATGTCGCTCTGTACGGGGTTGGTGACTCGTGCCGTTTGGCGGATGTGATCCTTTGACGCTGGCTTGGGGGGACAACTCGGTCGGGCGCGGACTCCGAGTTTTCCCCCCAACCCGTGTGGGGTTTTTGGCTAGTCCCCCATCGGGCGCCTCCCCAGGTGGCGGATAGGGGAACGCTCTTCAAAATTGGAGAGTATGAGGATTCATTCCTCAGGCGGACCAAAACTAGCCACATCAGAACAGCATGAGAATCTGGAAAAGCTTCTTAATTGTGCAGGGAAAAGCAAGGGAAAAAGGCTAAAAAAGGTAGTTTTGGGCTTTCTGCATGTAGCATGATAAAAACTTTTACGTAGTAGAGGAAGGATGCTTTTTCAAAACTCAAATTTGACTGAACTTAATAATGTCAATCAATTACAAAATTTAAGCTTTTTATTTTCTCGGTGAACACTCTATGGTATTACACATAATAACAAGAAAACTCCGTATTTCTTAAGGTAAGTCATTAAATTATATTAGTTTAAGCTTAGTTGTATTAATTTTATTAGCTTTAGTTACTGTATTAGTTTTAGTTATTGTATTAGTTTTAAGTTGTCAGCTAGAGGAGTAAAGTCCTCCTTACGTCATGCGGATCCAATACTCGTGCTGGTCGATGTGAAAAGGACGTCATTTTTATGTCGATCCGTACGGGGTTGGTGACTCGTGCCGTTAGGGGGATGTAATCCTTGGACGCTGGCTTGGGGGGACAACTCGGTCGGGCGCGGTCTCCGAGTTTTCCCCCAACCCGTGTGGGGTTTTCGGCTAGTCCCCCATCGGGCGCCTCCCCAGGTGGCGGATAGGGGAACGCTCTTCAAAATTGGAGAGTATGAGGATTCATTCCTCAGGCGGACCAAAACTAGCCACATCAGAACAGCAAGAGAATGTGGTAGAGCTTCTTAATTCAGCAGGGAAAAACATGGGAAAAAGGCTAAAAGATGTAGTTTGGGGCTTTTAGGCTGCATGTTGCATGATCAAAACTTTTACGTAGGAGAGAAGGATGCTTTTTCAAAACTCAAATTTGGCTGAACTTAATAACGTCAATTACAAAATTTAAGCTTTTAATTTTCCCAGGTAAAAACTCTATGGTTTTACACATAATTCACAGAAAACTCTTTGAAAACTTAGTATTTCTCAAGGTAATTCATTAAATTATATTAGGTGTATGAAGCTTTTATGGACTTTTTTATCCAGAATGTTAACTAACAATGCTTACACTTTTTCTGTTCTTAAAACTCAAATACGGAAGTTTGGTTTTCCTGAAAGATGGATTCCAAACAAATGGAAGAGTGCAAGCAAAATGTAAGAGATAACAAAGTTAGCGAAAAAGGAAATTAAAATTTAAAGACAAAGATCAATAGAGGGTTATGCAAAATGATAACCTGTTTTGGAAAATATAATTAAACGGAAGTTTAGCATTCTTAAATTGTGACCTGGCAAGAGGTTAGGGGCCTACAGTGTAGTGCACTCAACCTCTTTATGCAGAAGATGCTTGCTCAAGTCTAATTAAAGTTGGCATTGCTTTTCTTGCTGAAATACTCTCATTTAAAAAAAACATTTTCATATGATTGCACTTCTGCTCATAAATCGAATAAACAATTTTCTCAGTTTCTAGCAACTCCATTAGTTGCTTAAATAAATTTATTTATTTCAGTTCTTAGTTTTCTTATTCCTTAAATTTATTCCATTAATTACCCCCCCAATCCATGTATTTAAAAAATTTATTAATTTAATGATTCAACTTAATTTATTTTTCACTTACAATTACTTCAATCTATACTTCAAATAAACGATTTCATAATCTTTTTAATAATATTTATATTCGTTTTTTTAAGTCCCAATGCTTGTAGCAGTAAAACCGTTTTTGGGTGTTCATAAAGTACATATGAATTCTTTATTATTTTCTTTTGAACAAAATAAAAAAAAATTTCTACTACTCTGTCATAAAAATCGAATTCCAATTATGCCTGGCCATTTAGGAAAGACTGTTGTTTGCTTTGTCTGATGTGTTTTTTGTTAACATGACTCTACATGACTCTCATGGGCATTACTTTAAACCATGTTGTTCAAAAAAATGAAGATATAATTTAAATGAATCATCGCATACCTGTTTTGCTAGAAAGCGCTTGATCTCTTGTAAGTTCCAATTCCATTAGCTTCATATTTATGATTCACATTGAATAAAGACATCTTATATCCAATAAACACTTCCGATTAATTTGTGATTGGTATTAATAGGAAAATCCAATCGAAGCCATAATGAATTGGTCTGCGTATCACGATCACCACTCAACTATCTAAAACCACTAATATATTTATTGCAAACACCGATATAGCGGCTTTGAAAAACGTATTTACAGACTTAAAAATAGAAAATTAACGAGTTAAATTCCAATTTTTCAACGAAAAACAATAATAACAGACATGAGACAAAATGGCCGGTAGTTACTTCAGAAATTTAGCCGCCAGGAGCGCCCTAGTCTATCTTACTACCACGACAAATTGTATATTGACACGTTGCTGTAAATAAAAAATTTCGGCTAAAACATTTTGTTTTAAAAAATTAATTTGTTGAAAAAGTTGGAAGTCTCATCGCTCGTTTAAAAACTTATCGTTCAGAGTCAAGAGCTAAATCAGTAACATTTTGGGTACATAATGTACTGTAGGGTGGGCCGAAAAAAGCGAATTTTTGAATTTGAAAACGCCTGATATGGGAATCGATGCCTTTTTATAATACTATTAACCCCAATTTTTTTCAGATTTTTTGAAGGTCATCTTGAGGTCGCGCAATGACCTTGAAGTTTTTGAAAAGCCCATTTAAGGGCAAAAAATAAGAATTTTTTTTTGCTGAAAAAAGTATCGCTTCCTATCGGAAATTTTGCGTAGATTACGAATATGAAGTCCAAAATCATTTTAAGAGTTCGGTTTTTGAGCTTTATGCCTATTTTTTATACACTGAAAATGCTTTAGGCTGCTTTTTCTTTTACCTTAAAAACTGTACACAAAAATGAATTTTGGACTTCATATTCGTAATCTACACAAAATTTCCGATAGGGAGCGATACTTTTTTTAGCAAAAAAAAAATTCTTATTTTTTGCCCTTATATGGGCTTTTCAAAAACTTCAAGGTCATTGCGCGACCTCAAGATGACCTTCAAAAAATCTGAAAAAAATTGGGGTTAATAGTATTATAAAAAGGCATCGATTCCCATATCAGGCGTTTTCAAATTCAAAAATTCGCTTTTTTCGGCCCACCCTAATGTACTGGTTGCAGTCAATGTATATCCTTCTTTCTCATAAAACAAAAAGTTTCATAAGCCAAAGGCGACTTCGAGATATGCAAAGATTACGTTGGCCTTACATGCGAATCTGAGAATTCTGGTCCTCTCTAAGGTCGTGGGTTCGAATTCAACTTCTGACAAATTAGTAATAATAATAATAATAATGATTTTATTTCATCTTTTTTCCCTATAAAACACTTCAGATTAATTTGTGATTGGTATAGGAAAATCCAATCCAAGATACGGTAAAAAAATTTTATGTAAAAGCACAGAAAAAATATAAGTTCGAAAAAATTGAAGATTTAACACAAATCATGTTAAATAAAAAGGGCTACATATTTTTTGTTGTTTTACATAAAATTTTTACTGTGAAGCCATATGAATTAGTAAAGATTTATACTGGATATACAGTATAATGTAACTATGGTTACATATTTCGAGTTGAAAATAAAAATTAAAAAATATATCTAAATTCAAAACATAATAGAGCGCTCTCATAAAATCTAAAAATTAAAGTAACAATGATCCCTCTTTTTATATACCATTGTTTACATTTACTGATTAACTCCTGTGGGTTAAATAAGTAAAATAATTCTAAATTTTTGCCCCTAACATCTTTAGGAATCTTAGATTAAACGTCAATCAGATTCCTCAAATGATTTATTCCACAACTGTTTAGTAACTGAGTACGTCAGTACCAAATTGTGAGAATAGCAAAAAACAGGAGCAAACGGTATCTCATCATCCGGATCATTTATACTATCTTCCTCAACTACTGCACCATTGTTTGGTTTTTCCTTTGCGATTTTTTCCTCGGCGGATTCTTCGACAGTTTTTTTATTGTTTTCCAAAGGTATTTTTTTCTGTTCTCTGTCTGTGTTGAATTCAATTTTTTTCCACCGATCCTTCTTTGTTGGAATACGATCCTCAGCAAACAAATAGTCGATGTAAGTTAACTGAAAACATAAAACTTAAATTATTAAAAAATAAAATATTCTGCCGTGCTTGATTAATTATTTATGCACCAAGATGGACTCGTAAGACTTACTTTTGAACCGGAAAATTCAAACACTAAATTCTCCTTCTCACACTCCCTTTTCAGCTTAACGATCAAACCATGCGAAAAAAATGGACCATCGGTTTTTAGCCTAGAAAAAAAGCACAAAGCATTAATCCTATATACTATAAGATTACTTTTATAATTGTGGAAGAATTTTGACCTCCCTTTCCTCCTGCACGCAAAAACAGGATTTTTCTTTTATAAATGTAATTAAGGCAATTTCACCCCTTACCCCTCTTTCAGAAAAAACAAACACTTTAAGAACCCCTTCCCTGCCCTTTGATTACATACGATTACAGCTTTTAATCCTTCCAAAAGTTGTAAGCCGAAAATATTATCCGGAATAAAAAAAAAAATTAATTCCAGGAAATTTTTGGCAATATTTCCCAATAAAAACAAGGTTGTCTTACGAAGTTGGGGTTTAATTTCAAGGACTTTATTCGATTTTTATAATAAGCGTCGTTTGTAACTAGATTACGATCTAGTAACTTACAATTTCAGAACTTCTTTTTCTCTTTCAGCAGAAGATATGCTTTTTTGCCACCTTCTGGTTGATGGTTTAATTAAGGATGTTCCTCTGTAGATTATTCCCTTCGGTTTAAGTGGATCTTCTACCCGAATCTTCAAAACACCAGGAAATATAATTTCTTTCAGTTCATCGCTTCCAAACTGATAAGAAAGAGTATAAGTATCAAACACAATAAAAAAACAAAACTGAAATATTTCTGATCAATTGTACCATTTCAATAATTTTGGGTTTGAAATAAGAAACTGCAGAATCTTGAATTGATACTGATTTTAATTGTTTCTTAAATTCTTTAAATTCCTCATTTGTTTCACAAATTTTTCCCAACAACATCTTCAAGTATTCCTCCTAAAAAGAAAAAAAAACCAATTAAAATATTTATTTCCAAAAATATATTTCATTATCTCACCTTAGAGTTTGTACTTCGATATACTTCATCCTCTATGCTAATAACGTACATTAAAAAATACAACATTTTTTGATCAAGCATTACACTTGCTTCAACTTTACCAATAATAGTGTGAATGCTAAAAAAAAATTTATACTTTCAGTTTTGAGCAGCATAAACTTAAAAAAAAGTACACCTACAATCCATGTATTTGGGTCATCCGAAGTTCAGAAGAAACAGACAATTCAGGGTTCTTACTACCATCCACTGCTTGAAATTCAATCTTTTCTAAAACCAAACCATCAGGAAGGTGAACCTGATTTGCGCTCTGGAAAATTTGTAATAAAAAAAGAAGATTTAATCTCACATAAAAAAAAAGAAAGTCAAATAAGATATTATTTTCCCACCTGAAGAGAATTCTCCCTATCATCAGTCTGGGTTTCAACTGTTCTTGTATCTTCACTAGCACATCCTAAAGTATTCTTTTCTTCAAAGTAAACGCCACATTTAGAATCTAAAAAGTCTAAATTAGTTGTGAATCCTTTAATTTTGTTTTTTACTTCCACAGCACTGTTTCGTCCTCCTTTTATCAAATAACAAATGCAACAGTCTGATGTAGTACAATCTTTGCAATGTAGAAATAATTTGGCCGATGAATAACAAGAGCTTATGTCACAAGCTTTATTTAATTGACATCTCATGAAGCTTTTATGAGATGTAACAAGGTGTGCATATTCGCAAACCTTAGAATTACACTGCAAATAAAATGGTGATTAAATAAAAAGAATAAACACAAATAACAAAATGTCATATGCCACTTACAATATTAAATGTATCTAGTGCTGATAGTTTGTCATATTTTCCCCTTTGACAATCCCCAACGTGTAATACATACTCAAGACAGTTTGACAATGTTTCCTCTTATCTCGTTTTGCAAATAAGTTTTCCTGAGTCACCTCATTTTTTAAAAATGACATAATTAAAACTTTTTACAGATTGAAAATACTTGATTTAAATGTCCTAGAAACATTTTGAGTAAAACTGTAGTTGAAATAACGTTCATGGTAGGAGCAAGACATGATGCTTCTTTAGAAAGTCAAAAACATATTTTGCAATTGCAAGATTTCAATGAATAAATGGACATTTAAAAACTGCAACATTTTCAATCATAAGTTTGCATTTACTAGTTATAACCTAAATTGGTTAATGACGGTTTATTGTCTCACTTAATTAAAACAAGGAACGGATTTTTTCCACTCAAAATTCTGATGAGTAAGTTCAGAAATTTTGTAAAATTCAAGTCAACGTTTTTTCTGGTTAACAAAATTTGAATATAAATTTTAGAATCGGTACCCTTTTGTATTATCATTGACATTTGATTCTCTCTGCTAGTGACGTCACACGTGAGCGAGAGCATTGCATATAGGCTGTGCCGACGTGACGTCATCCATGTATTTTGCCCATAAGGGTCTTCCAAGTTAATATGGCCGCTAAGCACAGGGTCTTGTTACTTCCAAGTTGATAGCATATATAACCATATTGCAGGCTGGCGGCTGGCACCAAACTCTGGCGCTCATTCAGGGCACCACCGGCATATCCATCTTAATCCCTTAAAATTCTTTAAAATGCTAAAATGGAACGGCATAGGGCGTTTATATTTCTTTCGCAGCTACTGTTGTGGGTTGGAAGTTTTTTTAATAACATCCCAGGTTTTAAGTAATTTAAAAAAATTTTTGACTGTCCACCAGAATTCTTAAGAAAACTTGATACAGACTTTTTAGCCATTGCTTAGTTTCTCAGATGAGAGGGCTCTCGGGAGCGTTCAGGAGAGGAGTAGGAAGACCTCAAAAGCGATTCGGAAACGATATGGGAAAAGTGGCCGGTTTTTTATGCCACCGAAAAGCTGAAAGAAAAGACGAATGGAAATAATTATGAAAATCTGTTTTGGAATAGATTGCAAAAAGTTGAAATAAGGGATGCAAGACGAGTTTCGAGTTTTCGCAGACTTGACTTGAAATGCGATTTCGATCCGATAAATCCGATAGATCAGTCAGGAATTGCGATGTCTCGCAGTATATTATCATTTGAAATCTCACTGATTAGTCGTATTAAGTTTTGGAAAAACTCCCGAAATTCAACTTGCAAAAAAGAAAGTTTCCAAGTTTGAACGGAATAAATCTATTGTCGACTGTAGTCGAGTTTTGAGCCTAGTCAAACTTTTATCGACTCGACTTTTGAGTGAGCGTTTGTCCGAGTTTTTCGGATTTCTTTCAGAGTCATGGACCGTTATTCCGAACATGCGTCATTCATGCAAAAATAAAAAAATTAAACGGTCAAGTCTGATTCAAAACTCTATTCCACTTGACTTGTGTGCATCCCTAATGAAGGACAACGAAATCTGATGCTTTATTATTTTAACGGGATATATGGAGCTCAATTTTTTAAGAAAATTTTTAAAGATAGCCTAGACTTACGGCCGACTGAAATGGATAAAAATATTTCTCTGTTAGCATCTTAATTTTATATAGGCTCCGAGGGACTTATTTTTGCATAAATATACACTTAAATATACTTGCTTACCTTATAGAAGCGTAAATATTTCCATTACGCAATTAATTCGCGGGAAATATTGCTTTTTATAAGCTAAACATGATTTAAATGGTGGCGCTGCAATCAAAGTCGCTCGGAGCTATATACTGCGTGCTTCTTTCAATTCAAGTACCAAATCAGTTAAAGGTTGAATCAATTGTCGAAGAAGCTTAATGGCAGAGCAATCGTCATGAAAACGAGAGGTCGATGCGATAGTTCGATTTCTATTCCATCTTTCGCCAATTCGATTTAACATTTCAACTGATTTCGTATGTTTATCCTATATAGTCCATGAATATACAATCGACGCTTTCTTAAAAAATTGGGATCCATATCCTATCCATATTAAAATAATAAAGAATATCAATCAGGTTCGACAATCTATTATTTAAAAAATTTCCTGATATAATATAAAAGCGACTTTTTCATAAATTTCACTAGAAATAATTAACATGTCATAAATTGACCTTTCTTAAAATATTAATAACAAAATATCATTGATTTGATTGATTCATTGATTTGATCAGTCAATTGGTATCAGTAAAATAATAAAAAATATTCCTTTCTCAAAATAATCAACATAAAAATAAAAAATAAAAACTTTCCAAACATTCGCATTCATGTCAAATTTCATAATCTACTCCCCTGGAGAGAATCAAAAGTTTTTCTTCTTTAAGAATTGAACAACAGGAATTTTTCTTGAATTGAAATTTCACCTTGAGCAAGTTCAAAATTTATGCGTCATTTACCAAGCTTTCATTCATTTTTTTCCATAACTTATAAGTGACTACATAGGTCAATACCAAATTATGAGAGTAGCAAAAGTCAGAAGAAACAGATGATACCTTATCCAAATCGTCCTGGCCATCTTCTGCTGTGTCATCATTTGGAATTTTGTTCACGATTTTATCCTCCGGCGGTTCTTCCAGATTTTTTTTGGTGTTACTGGAATGTTCATTTTTATATTCATCAGTATCGTCTGACTTAAGATTGATTTTTTTGTACTTATTCTTTTTTGTTGGAACGTAATCATCTTTAAAAAGCAAACAGCTGTAGTAATCATTCTGAAAATATACAATACTTATATATTTTTTTTTAAATCAGATTTTAGTTTGAATAGTTAACACGTACCTTTGAATGGGCTTTATTGAAAATTAATGCTTCCATGTCATTATACAACTGCAACAGAATGACCAGGTCGAAAGAGAAAAATGGTCCTGCCATCTTTAAACACCTGGGAAAGAGAAAGAAAAATACATATTAAAAGATACTAAAAGACCATTGCTCAGGGAGGTTGCAGTAACAAAATGTTCCGCCAGGATAGCTGGCCAACTCGGTTTAACTGACAATAAAGCCCAAGGAAGGCGGGGAGCTTTTTAAGGGGGGTCCAAATGACCTGTTTTAACCTGGAAGGTATGGAAATGAAAATAATTAAAATAAAATTTCTAGGGGAGTTCAAACCTCCTCTAAGGCGGGCTAAACCCCCTTTTGCCCCTTCTGAATTTTTGCAATTTCAGTATAAAAAACGTAATTACTTACATTTTTATAATTTCTTTTTCCCTATAAGAAGAAGTTATAGTTTTTCGCCAACCTTTCGGTACTTCTTTAGGTTTCGGTGGTTCTTCTATCCGTATCTTCAATACATCAGGAAATATGATTTCTCTCAGTTCATCACTTCCAAACTAATAACAAAAAGTATTAGTAACAGATTTTACATTTTTTAAAAAAATTGTAAATATTGGTCACGTGTACCATGTGAATAATTTTATTTTTGAAATGAAGATATGCAGAATCTTGAAGTGATAAACTCTTTTGCTTGATATATTCTTTGAATTTCTCGTTTGCTTCACGTATTTTTTCCAATAGCATTTTCAAGTACTCCTCCTAAAAGAAAAAAGAAGTTAAAATTCAGAGTCGTGCAAAACATTTAATGTCTCACCTTAGAATTTGCTGCTCCGTATACTTCTGCCTCAACACTGGTAACATACATTAAAAAATAAAACATTTTTCGATCTAGCATTGTAACTGAGTCAATTTTACCAATAATGATTTTGATACTAAAAAAAAAAAATCTTTGTTATCCATCTGTTTCAGTAAGTTAAAAAAATTAATGAAACCTACAATCCATGTATCTGTGTCATCCGAAGTGCAGAAGAAACAAATGCCTGAGAATCTTTACCATCATCTGTTCCAGTTGATTCCAATAACTCCAAAACCAAGCCATCCGGCAGGCAAGCCCTGTTTCTGTTCTGAACAAATGAAAATTTTTTAATTAAAAAAAATTTTAAATCTCACATGAAAAAAATTCTTTTTTCACCTCCAGAGACAAGTGATTGTCATCAGTTTGTGTTTCAACTGTTTTTGTATCCACACTAGTGCAAGTTGCAGTACTTTTTTCTTCAAAATGAATCCCACACATACGGTCTAAAAACTCTTTTTCGATTTCCATTTCCTTAGTGAACACATTTGTTATTTTGGCTCCTTGATGTTCTCTTTTTATCAGGTAACAAATACTACAATCTGATATAGAGCATTCTTTGCAGTGCAATAACAATTTTGAAGAAGAATAACATGAGCTTACGTTGCAGCTTTTATTTGATTGGCAGTTAATGAAAGACTTATGCGATATGACATAATTTACATACTCACATAGATTATAATTACACTAAAAAATAAAAAATTTAAGATTTTTTACAAAGAAAGAATAAATTCAAGAAAGAGTAAAGTAACTCACGACCAATGAACTTTTCAGTGACATGTCCTTTGATATAATTTGACAATTATCAAGGTGTTGCAGATATTGTAAAAATTGTGAAAGAGGTTTTCTCCTATTTCGTTTTGCAAAGAAATTATCCTGAGCCACCACTGCCATTTTTTGGAATGATTTGATAACAAATGATTCACAGATTGAAAATACTTGATTAAAATGAGTAAATCCAATTTAAATGGGCAAACATTTAAATCTGTAAATCCAATATATTTAAAGATCTGTTATAAAAATGTTATTATTATCCTTATCATTACTCATAAATTCTAAAATAATGTAATTGGTTTCCCAATACGGTCGAAAAAAATTTCGAATGGTTCAACGAATAATAAAATAATTGGCCTTTCTTCTAATCGACCTTGTTTATTTACAGCACAAATTGCCTTTCCTAACCGCAACTGGTTAAGGCCTGTTTTTCTTTTACTATTTTCGGTAAATGGTAACCGAACCTATTTTTTTATCCATTTCAATATTCCGAAATGTTGTTCACCAATGTCACTCAAAACGTGAACACTTTTATTATTATTATTATTATTATCACTATGAATCAAATGCATATTTGATTCCATCCAAGATCCAAAATGTTTTAACCGGCAATATGACGTCACGATTAGAGTCCCTACCGAAAAATACAAAACATGGCGCTTGAACCAAGAGACGAAATTTCCCCGTACTTTTACTGAAAGGGTTCCCCAAACCATAACAAGCCGTACATAACCTAAACCGGTAAGAAAAATGTCGGAATTAACGGAACTTGGTGAAAATAATCTAGAAGAAAATGAAAATTCAAACTTTGGTGAAGAGGAAATAGATCTGGAAGACGATGGGAACGTAAACGCAAACGAAACATTAGAAAATTCCAACGTGGAAAACATAGAAAACGATTCCGAGCTGCCAAATGCCAGTGAAGAACCAACGGAAAAACTGTTAAGATTACCAATCAGCAGGGTGAAGAAAATAATGAAAATGGATCCGGATGTCAATATTGCAAGTCAAGAAGCTGTATTTTTAATTACTAAAGCAACTGTAAGCATTTTGACTTTAGGGTTTTGTTTCGGATGCAAGAGCAATAACAAGAAACCATTACTTTTTTTTTTTTTTCTAGGAATTACTATTAGATTCCTTAGCTAAAGAAGCTTACAGTTTTACTGCTGGCGAAAATAAAAAAACTGTAACAAAAAAACATTTAGATTCAGCAATTAACAGCATAGATGCCTTAGCTTTTTTGGATGGAGCCTTGGATTAAAAAAAAAAAAAAACTTCTTAGAACGTCAGTATAAAAGATATATTTTCTAAAAAGCTACGCTGATAAATATACAGAATATGTACAATATTATAAATAATTTATAAATCTATATCTTATCACAATTGGTCAATTGGACTTCTTACGATTAAGACCAATTAAATGTGTACGTTACACTTGACATTACAAAAAAAAAGAAATTCTTTCCAAGATTTTATCTCATTTGTTTAAAATTCAACAACATACGACAATCTCAAGAAAAAGGCAGACTTTAAAAAATTTGAGTTTTTTTTTCTTCTTTTGTTTAAACTACGATCAATTAAAAATAACATTTTTTAGAAATAAACTCGATTCAATAACTTTCGATATAACCTTTCGATTCATTCTTCTACATAACCTTTCATTACCCTTCTTTCTTTAAAAATAAATCTTTTTTTTACTATCGATATGAGTAAAAATCTTGGTAAGTACAATATTGAGAATTTTTTTTAATTGTTAAAATTATTTAATTAATTGTTTTAATTTATCAGAGTATCGTCAATTTTTTTTAAATAGAAAAGGAAAATCAAATTACGTTTTTTAAGATTAAAAAAAAAAAAACAATAAGATTGAGTTAATTAACGTTGAAAAAACAAAACGTTGGGGGTTTGATATTAAATTTAAAATTAATTTTTTAATTTTAATTATGTGAATAAAAATTTACATAATCAGGTACCGAATTTAAAATCCCAAAACTTTTTAAGAGGTTGTAAAAAATAGTTCTTAGCTGTTCTGATTAAAATATGGTTGATGCAAGTTAAAATTAAGAGACTGAGATTGCTTTTTTGTATCCTGTTCAGTTACAATTGATTAAAAGAGTTAAGGAGAAATCAGTGACAATTTCCAATTTCAAACAACAAATTTCTTATGATTTCTGAATTGACAGTAGCAATGATACCAATTCGTGTTACATTTTTTATATAAAATAAAAAAAATTACAGTCTATAAAAATTTTTTCCGGATCATATTGAATGAACGTTTTTCTTATTAACATTAACAAGTGCAGAAATTTGCCGTTACGTAAATATTAAAAACGGTGTTAAAATTTATTTGGTCCGATTCTAATTGTTCTTTTTAGTCGTTAATTATTGAGTTCCATTATTATATTGTTCTTTTCTTCAAAGTCTCTAGCGAGAAGCAATTTTTAGTATCTTTGTAAAGAGAACTAACAAGTTCATAAAAAATATTGTAAGAAGACCGATTATGTGATATGGTCAACATGCTTAGAACGTTCTTCTTACAATAAAAATTTCGTGGCCTTTTTTGAGTCAAAGAATTCCATAAACATGCTGAGAACTAAGCAAAGTATTGCAAAAAGAGGCTAGCACCTCGCAGCTCAGTTGGCAAGAGCAGCCGAAATCTAGGTCAGATACTTTAGGCACTAGTCGTGAAATCTTTTCTATGCAATATTTCTTTTCTTTACAAATATTAAAGATTGCTTCGCGCAGTAATTACCGAATAAAAATTTAAAAATTAAAATCATCGGCACTAATTGAAAAAATTCTTGGGAGGAAATTTTTAACAAGTGCTCACTCATTTACTCTATCAGTCGCAACTTAATCAACTAAATTCACAAATTTAATTAAAAAAAAAAAGACGTATCTTCGTCAAAAAAAAATCCTGAGAAGATGTTAAACGTTTTTTATCGGAATTTTTCAAGTATTCATGATCAAAAATAAAAAAAAAATAAACATGACGATGAAAAACTAAAAAATAAATAATCACATGCAATGAGAAAATTATAACAAAAAATGATGAATGAATAAGCAGCCATAAGTAGACATCCAGTCAGTCGTCTAAATTCTCTAATCAATGATTAAACTAAAAAGAAAAGAAAAATGAAAAACTAAAAAATAAAACGATTTTTGTGCTGTGGACATTTTTAAAAAAATAAAATAAAAAAAACTAAAAAAAAACCGATACTAAAACCTCAAAGGTTCCTTATTTTGATTATCTATGAAAGTGGCTAACGGTATCAAATTCGGTTTTTTGTTTTTATTTTTACTTTTGTTTTTCGTTAATTTCAACGGCAACGTTTGACTCGAACAATTACCTAAAAGTTTATTTTTATGGCCACCGTCGGGCCGAAGCGTATGTCACACGGCCGTCTGAGTCACGCTCCCCGATTTCCACTCTTTCGGGTTTAATTTTTTTAATTCCGGCGCTTCCAGTTCGCAGTCGTCGATGTCGCACACGTTCGTGGACAAATTCCCGTGGCTCCCCAAAAGGGCGGAGCGCTCATGCTTCGGGAAACCGTAACCGACGTACTCGTCGTCGCTGTCGTCGTTCCTTTCCGTTTCGCTTTGGATGTTGTATTTCGGTAGGTACGAGTTCGGATGGCGTAGGTAACTGTCCGAATTGCGGAATCTGTAGTCCTCCCCTCCGCTGTCCAAAGCGTTTAGATGAGGGCTGTCGGAATAATTAAATTCCGTACCGCATTCGGAGTCTCCGATGTATTCGGATTCTTGATCTTCGTTTAAAGTATCGATGTCGCGAGCGGGATCGATTGGTCCAAGCACTGGAAAATCAATAAAAGAAAATTAAAAATCTGATAAGGAATCTTAACTTTGGGGGATTAAAAAATTTTTTAAGGATCTTAAACGGTACTTAGTAAGAATTTTGCAGGGTTCCGAAGCTGACGCCGGCCTCGGCCGGTAAAAAACTCTGCTGGCATTGGCGCTAGTGCTGGCGCCAGATGATGTATTATCATTGTAAAAAACCGGCGCCAGCACCGGTTTTTTACGTACGGTGTGGAGCCGGCGTCGACGCCAGCGCCGGCGATTGAATTTTTTTTAAAAATAATTTTTTTAAAATAACCTCTTTCCGTTCTAGTTTTTTTATTTTTTTACTTTTACTTTTATTTTTTTACAGCGCCGACGGCGATGTCGAAGCCGGCGCTGCCTCCGTTTTTTTTCCGAAAATTTTGGCGCTGGCGCTGGCGCCATCTAATTTTTACCGGCTTCCGACCCCTGGAATTTTGTTTTCAAGTACCGAGAAAGTAAATGATTTACCGTTAAAAATCTTACCGGGAGGCAAGACACCGTGATGAGTATTTGACTCGTTACTTTCATTGCTGTGAAAGCTTGAAGAGTCAGGCACTTCGCTTCCTGGCACTTCGGTAATATTAGGCAGAGGGCGCTGATCTTGTCTAGCCCAATCTGAGCAGTCCCAGTGATATCCTAGAAAAAAAAAAGAACATAATAAATCTTCCATATTTGAAGTATTTTTAGCCTCAGACTGTTCTCAGCACAAGAGAAAGTTACAAGCCTGAGCCAAACAAAATTTTTGCAAAATTTCAGCTCATTCGCAAAAAATTTAATGGGCAACTTGATACTTTCGATAAATTCGACAAAAAATTCAAGCTTAAAGATCTAGCGTTTTCCTAAAACTTCTAAAAACATTTTGCCAAATCCTCGAATTTTCGTTTAAAAAAATCTTTACAGCAATTTAACAAATTTTTTTTTACAAAAAAACATAATAAGAAGCAATTCTGATATTGTCAGCAAAATTTTAACAATAATGATTTCCTCTCTTTAGTCACCAAAATTCGCCTTCTCTTATAACAGTGTAATTTTAATTTTACTTTAAACGTTTTCTAGGCCCCCTCCTCCCCCTCTGACCTCCTAGCACTCCTAGCGCTCCTAGCTGACCTCCTAGCACCAATAGCTGAATGCACTATTTTTCGAATTGCTAACTTTTGAATACTTTTTGACGTAGGACTACGTCTAGGGGATCGGTCCTGAGGAAATCTGTCTGTCCAGGTGTCCGGTGTTTGCAACAAAAATTTTATTTAAAATAAAAAAATGTTTTTTTTGAACTTTTGTGAATTTTCACGAAAAAAACTTAAAATTTTTAAGATTTATTTTCGATCCTCATTGATAATCTTTATTTTTATTTTTTAACGGGATATTAATCTCATATACTGCTAGCTTTTCCATTCCAGTACCATATCAGTTGATAGTTGAATCGATTGTCGAAGTAGCTTAGCGGCAGAGCAATCGTCATGAAAACGAGAGGTCGATGGTTCGATTCCATCTTTCGCCACTTCGATTTAACTTTTCAACTGATTTCCTATGTTTAACTTATATAGTTCACGAACTTATAATCGTGATTTTCTTAATAAAAAGATCCATATCCCGTTAAAAAATAAAAATAAAAACTTAAAATTGTTGATAAAAAAATGTCAAAAGTTGAAAAAAAAATTGCTTGAAATTTTTTTAAAGTAAAATTTACATGAAAGTAAAAGTTAAAACTTTATTTTAAAATTAGACGACACAAAAAAAAGCAAAGACTTAGAAAATTTCTTGAAATTTTATTAAACTTAACTTATTTTAAAATTTTCGCCGTTTTTTTAAACCTTGACTAATTTTTTTCAACGTTTGACCTTTTTTATCAAAAATTTAAAGTGCCAGGAAATAAAAATTATATTTTTATAAAAAAAACTCGAAATTTTTTGACTAAAAACGAGCAAAAAAAAAAATGGCTTAAAAATTTTTAAATCGTTTCATTGTATAAATTTAGCAATATTAGGACAGTGCCCCAAAGACATAGTCCTACGTAGGAATATGCCCTCATATCCCAGTCTGATTTTTTGTTTAAATTGAATACTAACTTTGATCTTCTTCGGAATGATTAACGTTCGTCCTCCCGTGATTGGACCTCGAATTTAGAATCCGAGTAGGAGTGTCCATCATTTTAGGATTTCCTAACTTGAGATCTGAAAAAGAACAACAAAAATAAAATAATTTTGTCTATTTAAAAAAAAAAAATCGATTATTTTAAACAAATTACCATTTTTAATGCTATTCTCTGAAAAGCTGACAAGTGGTATAACTCCATTCCACGAGGGTTTACAGAGGGAATCCGTATCGGATGAGGGATGAACAGGGGTGGATCTATTGAGATTTCTAAGGTAATCGGGGGGTAATTCGCATTCTAACTCGTCGCCGGCGGATCCGTAGCTTCGAAGGGTGTCGAGGTTATTAAGAGGTGTCGGATTTGTTCCGGGATGTCCTATGGGATCTGTCGAGCTGGGTGTGTAGCTTGCGGGTCGGACGGGGCATTGAGGGGGGTCTCTCTGAAATAAAAACAAAACGAAAAACCAATGACGATCATTCAACAACAGGATGAGGATGAAAAGAAAAAACCTAGTGTGTAAGTCGGAAAAAAAAAAAAATGAACATGCTAGTTACATAAATTCAAAAAAGGCACTCGATTAAGAGAGGTAATCGCAGGAAGATAGACCCTTTTATTGATGAACAACTTCAATTTGTAGCGCATTCAATAAAGGGTCTATCTAATATTTGTGACTCCTTCTTTAGGTGTTCTCCCAGAATCATACTGAGGCTGTATTTTTTTTGCATAAGCTAAACATATAAAATTTAAGCCGCATTACAATTCTGAGACAACGAAAGGGTTATTTTTACTTTCGAACTACAAAATTTCACTCGGTTTCACTCGATGCATTCACATCAGACATACATTTGATAATTGACCATTTTCTAATGGTCACAGCTATGCAATGTTGCTTATTCTCGTTTAAAATCCTTTGGCCCTGTAATCAGCGGTTTTCCACGTTAAATCGGGGTACGACCAAATCAAGAAATATTTATACAAAAAAAAAAAAAAATTATAAATATATAATTAATTTTTTTTAAAAAAACCTACCTGACTTATTTCCAAATTACTAAGTTTAGAGCCTCTTTTAAACTCCGTGTCGTGGGGCTTGCAGGTGGAATTAAGCACCATGTCTTTTCTCGTGTCGTTATTGATGTGATTCGCATGCTGCCTCGTTCTTTTCGTACGGAATTTACGGAATAAAATAAAACAAAAAACTAAGAGGAAGATTAAGACGACAACGGCGACGATCCCGACCAATTCTTCCAGAGTTAAATTGTAAATGCTTGAAGATATCGGGGAGGAGTAGATGGAAGTCCCGCAGAGTTTACCGGTGTAATTGGGCTGGCAATCGCAATAATAACTTCCGAGCGTGTTGATGCAATTCGCTCCGTTCAAACACGGCCTCGTCAAACATTCGTCCATGTCGAAATTACAAAGTTCCCCGGTATACCCGCGGCACTTGCAAATCGGTCCGCTGTCCCCTTCTTCGCAGACTCCTCCGTTTCGGCAAGGATTCGGGGAGCAATGTCTCCCGTGCTGACATCGTTTCCCGGATAACCTCGGCAAGCACTCGCAGGTGAAATCACTCGGAGAAACGGGCTTGCATTTCCCTCCGTATAAGCAAGGCGAAGAGGAGCAAGGGTTGGTGTCGATTTCGCAGTTGGTCCCCTGGAAACGGGGATGACAATTGCATTCGTACGTATCTCCGCCCAGATCTTCGCAGGTTCCCCCGTTTAGGCAGGGTTGAGATCCGCAAACGCCGAGGGGAACCAGGACTTGAGAGGGTTCGCAGTTGAATTCGACGTTGAAAAAGCGTTTAAGGGTTGCTACCGGGCTGGCTCCGGTCATATGGAGAGGGACGGCGACTCTTGCGATGCGAACATCGTCCATGCAACCGATGTAGCCTCGTTGGACGTCCTCAAAACCTATGACGGAAGGATGGGGCCGAACCTAAATAATAAAAAAAAAAAAATTCGAATATGAAAACTTTTAAAAGAGACAAACAAAAGGAAAAAAAAGGAAACGGAGCCAGAATCTGGCATTTGTAAATTTTTCGGAAAATCAGAACCTCAAGATCCCACAAAACTACTACTTTGGGGCATTAAAATCAACAAAAAAGCAGTCCTATCCTCACAGGATTACGCCAAAAAAGATGTTATTTTACTAAGCTTATTCTGATTTTTTAAAAAAATTTAAAATTTATATTGCTGACTTACCTCGCCTCCCAGGAAGATGATGTTATATTGCACATTAAGTACGTCGTTTGTGCCAGGCGACGAGCCTTGAGCCACATGCTTTCCATCTACTATAATCCTGGCACTATTTCCGTCCCTTTCCAGTCTTACTTCATGCCACTGTCCGTCACTTACAAAAACAGAGCTGACTCGAACCAAACCTTCCCCACTTCCCAAATCAAATCGATACTGAATCGCTCCGTTGACGATCTGCAAAACCCAAATAATAAAACTTAGACAAGAATCCCAAAAAAATAACACTTAAATCTAAAAATTTTACCTCTAAAATATTAAAATCGACTTTCCCAGCCGCATACATGAGATTCCCGGTTTGCTGAACCGTCCTGATCCTAAGGGACAAGCTCATTTCTTCCTCCAACGCTTTTTTAGCTATATTTTTATCGATCTGATACTGAGCAAAACTTTTTCCGGTAAAAGAAACCGGGTTTCTGGGAATGTAACAAGTTTCGTCGTGGCATTTGGATATGTCGATGTCGCAAGAAGCTCCGGCGTACCCTTCGGGACACTGGCAACTGTACCCTTGGGGAGAAGCGTCTGGAATGCATAATTTGGCAAGAGGGCAAGGGTTTCGGGCGCATTCGTTAACCACGATCTCGCATCTGTCTCCCGCGTATCCCTCTTTACAGGAGCACTCGACTCTGTGCGTGTATTTGGGCGAGACGAGACTGATCACGTCGGTTGCGATGGCAGTCGATTGGCTATGATCTAAAACGAATCGATCCCGGCAAATTCCGTACACGCAGTGATTCGACCCGCATCTATCTCTGACTATTTCTTCTACTACTAAGCCGGTGCTTTGTTCTAATTCGTCTATGTGGCTTGTCAATGCGTTTCGAATCTGAAAAAAAAAGAAAAAAAAAATTGTAAGTTATACCATACAATTATTACGTACACATGAATTTGTGATTTTTTGACCACTTCTCCTTCCTGACCACTGATCCCTAAAGATTTCATCTCAGAATCTCTCCCCTCCCCCCAATCCAATGAGAAAAAAAAAAAAAACAATTAATGTTTAAAAAATATTTTTTGAAACAAGAAACAATAAAAATATTTTAAATGAGAAAGATTCTAAAAATATTTTTATTGCTATTTGTTCTAAAAATTTTTGCAAAATATTATTAAAATATTGAAAAATATAATTGGAGTAGAGAATCTGGTTGTTTTTAAATAATATTTTTATAAAAAATTTTATAAAAAAAAAAAAAAAAAAAAAAAAAAAACCACAGAAAACAAACAAAAAAAAAACCTCTACTCCAAAAAAAATATTTCAAAAATATTTTTATAAATATTAACATTTTCTTTTTCTCTTTTGGAAAGAATTATTTGGCGCTTACATTAAAAATAAGCATTTCGAAGATTTTCTACCCCCTTGTCAGGCTTACGTAAAAATCAATAAATTTGCAGTTATGAACCCATCACCGCCTCTTCCCCAAACACAAGTGACCATTACATTCATTTAAAACGTGTACAAACTTCGCCTTAAGGATGTTGATTAGATTTCCGAGTATTCTAGCATTGGAATACACGGAAATCTAATCAACATTTTTAAGGGGTTTAACGTTTATGTAATTCCTGACTGAGCCAGTCACGTGATCGCCAGCCTGTCGGTCACGTGATCGCCAGTCAGTCATGTGATCGCCAGTCAGTCAGTCACGTGATCGCCAGCACCATAGATTGGCCATGGCGGACTGATCATACGACCGCCGCCATCTTGAGCTGGCAATGGCAGATTTCATGAAAATCCTCTTAAAAATTTTTCTTAAAAATACTAACCGAATCTGCCGTGTAAAACACACCGGACGTCTGTGATTTTTTAACGGTGAACAGAACATCCAGCAAATCCCCGACTTGCAACTGCCTCGATTTTCTAATTTTCCCGTCTTTTAAATTATGATTTTTAGCGATCGTCCTATTGTCAAACGTTTTCATAAATTTCTTCTTCGGGACTTTTTCCTTCGACGTTTTCTCCGATTTTTTCTCCGTTAAGTGATTCCTCGTCGCTCGTTTCCTTCCCTGAGTGGGTTGGACGCTGATTATCACCACCTCCCGTTGCCGAACTCCCAAAGCGCTTCGAACAGCTTTCAAAAATCCTTTTCGGTGACTAAGGACAAAGGCTTGCGCGCTCACGTCCCTGAACCGAACGACGACAGCGTTTTCCAACATCTCTTCCGTGATTTCCTCAACGTTGATTTTAACCGAGACCGAGGCGTTAAATTTTCCGTCGGTAACGGAAACGTTTGCTTCGTATTCTCCAGCGTCCAACATCGGCAGCGCGGTTAGAGTTCCATCCTGTTTATCGATTTCCAATAAATCTGTTATACGCGATCCAGACGGTCCCATTGGATGAGAATTTAAAGAATAGGAGAGGGTATCGAACGGGTCTTGATCGGTTGCGTGGACTTTTCCTAGAACGCCGCCGGCGAATTCGTCCAAATATGAATTTACGTAAATTTCCAGTTGGGTCAGGGTTGGAGGATACTGAGATTCTTCAATAATCTAAAAAATAAATACGAAATTGTCTTATTAAAAAAATGTTCGAAGTGAAAAATTTTAAGAGTAGAAAATCGTTAAAGTTAAAAATCAAGGGACTAAACAACCGTCAAAGATTAAAATATTTTTGCAAAAAATTATATAAAATCTTACTTTAACAGCCACGAACGTATCGCTGAACAAAGGTGGAGTGCCGTTATCGAAAACTCTTATGTGAAGCAGATAGTTTTCCCTGACTTTATGATTAAGCTTTTTGGCTGTTTGCAGCGTTCCGTCCTGCGCCAGTTTGAAAACGAACCCTTCGTTTCCGGCTCGGAAATCGAAAGTGTATGGCGAAGTATTAGGATGGGCATCTGCATCGGTAACGTGGAATTTAAGGACAGCGTGACCGGGCGGTTTATTTTCCTGAAAGTAAAAATCATTTACATTAATAATTTTGCAAATTCAAATGCAAATTCAAATGCAGTGCGTGGAGGGAGATACGCACATCGGAGGCTTCTAAGAGGTCGTTACTTAATACACAACTGTCTGAATGCTAATTTTTTTTTTAAATTTACCTGAACTACTGCTGAATAATTAGCCTGGCTGAACACAGGAGGATTGTCGTTGTAGTCTGAAATATCCAAATTCACCAAAACGATGCTGGAGAGCTCGGGTATGCCTTGGTCTTTGGCCTGAATTTCTAAAACGTAACTCGATATCATTTCCCGATCCAGCGGACCGTTCACGATGATGTAACCGTTATTGCGGTCGATTTTAAATTGGTTATGCCGATCTCCCTTCTCGATGGAATAAGTAACTTTTCCGTTATTGTCGCTGTCTAAATCATTAGCAGTAACCTGTCAAAGAAAACAAAAATTTTAATTCATTTATAAATTAAAAAAAGATGTGCGAGTCAGACTCGCATCGTGAAGTGAAACTTTTTGGATAATGTTGACGCGTTACGCGGCCAAACAATGTTTAAAAACTATCTGCGTAAAAATTTTTTATTAGTCTTTCAAATATTTCTTAGCTGCTTTGTTTAAAAATTTTTTTAGAATTTATTTGTTACGCAGATAATTTTTAAACATTGTTCGGTCGCGTAACGCGTCATTCGTCACTTGCAACGCGGCTTAAATTATTTTTTAAAATTTAAAAAATTTTTAAAGGCTAAAAAAATGTTTAAAGGTTAAAATTTTAGTTGTTGCGCAGATAATTTTTAATCATTGTTTGGCCGCGTAACGCGTAACTCGTGACGCGGCTACGCGGCCAAACAATGTTTAAAAATTATCTCCATAACAAATAAATTTTAAAAAATTTAAACCTTTAAAAATCTTTAAAATTTTAAAAAATAATTTAAGCCGCGTTACGAGTGACGCGTTACGCGGCCAAACAATGTTTAAAAATTATCTGCGTAACAAATAAATTTTAACCTTTAAACATTTTTTTAGTCTTCAAAAATTTTTTAAATTTTAAAAAATAATTTAAGCCGCGTTACGAGTGACGAGTGACGCGTTACGCGGCCGAACAATGTTTAAAAATTATCTCCATAACAAATAAATTTAAAAAAAATTAAACGTTTAAACATTTTTAGCCGCGTTACGCGGCCAATTCAACTACCTCCGCCATACGAAGTTTCACTTCAAAAAAAATTTATTTCGTGATCTGAAAAAAATAGAAAAGTGGTAACACATTTTTACCTGTAATATTTTATCCCCAACCTGAGCGTCTTCCCTTATCGTCGCGCTGTAAGACATCTGGAGGAAAATCGGAGCGTTGTCATTACTGTCAGTAACGGTTATGTTAACTGTCGCGTGATTGCTTAAAGGTGGCGTCCCTCCGTCTATCGCTTGTATCGTCAAAAGATAATCCTTCGCCCTTTCGTAATCCAACTGCTCAACGATGGTAACTACGCCAGTTTTCGGATGGATATCAAATTTCTTATGCTCGTTCCCTCCGACTATCGAGTAAAACACTTCCGCGTTAATCCCTGTGTCCTTCGAAGTTGCCAGGACTCTAACCACTTCCGTTCCGATGGATTCGATTTCCGGTACCGTAGCGTAATAATATTTAGAAGCGAATTCCGGAGGGTTATCATTCACGTCAAGGACAAGAACCATTAATTTCGCAATTTTCGAAAGCTGAGGTGTTCCTTGATCGGTAGCTTTGACGGTTAAATTGTACATGGCTTTCTTCTCCCTGTCCAGTTGTTTCTGGAGCGTTATGATTCCGCTGTCCGGTTCGATTTTAAAAGTACCGTTAGCAGAATCCACAAAGGAGTATTTAATCTTCCTGTTGATTCCTATATCTTTATCCGTTGCGTGGAGTTTGGTGACGAGAGTTCCGATCTGTACGTCTTCGAGCAAAGTCGAAGAATATTGTTCCCTGTCAATTGCGGCGGGCTGTCGTTCAGATCGGAAATTAAAATTTCAATCTGGGACGAACACTCCCATCGAGACTTGTCTCTGTCTTGAACGTGGGCGGTGAGCTGGTATCTCGCTTGCTCTTCCCTGTCCAACGGTAAAGATGTTTCCAAAATCCCGAGGGATTGATTCAAAATAAATTTATTGGCTCCGTCCCCGGTTAAGTAAAAGCGGAGATTTGAATTGGGTTCTTCGTCGATGTCGGTTGCTTGGACGGTTAAAACATAAGTGTTGGGAGGGACTCCCTCCGATAAGACCTTTCTGTAGCGGTATTTTAGGCAATATGGAGTATTATCTGGAAAATAAATTAGAAATTAAATTTTTGCTATTTTTAAAAAATTTACTGTGCAAAACTGTGGCAAAACTAGTTTTTTTGCCAAATAAAAATAATTATTTTTTTCTTACCGTTGGCATCTAAAATATCAATCGTTACTTTCGTAGACGTAATAAATTTGCCATCGGTGGCTGTTACGTGTAGCACATATTGAGCTATTGTCTCTCGATCTAGAGGTTTAGCTACGTATACTTCTCCAGTTTGACGGATTTGAAATTGTGACATGATGTCTCCGCCTGTTATGTATAATTGCACGGGGGATTTGAGATCATAATCGGCGTCGGTTGTCGATAGTAAAAGGACGACGGTTCCCGGCAATGCGTCTTCATTCACTAAAAAAATAAAGAAAAAAATGTTGTAAAAAATAATTAAAAGGAAAAACGGAAGCCAAGTAGAAATGCACAATTTCAAGTTCGAAATTCTTTTTAAAAAAATTCCGAAAATTTTCGGGAATTTATTTTTTATTCCGGTTTAAATACTAAAGTGAACCTACCAGTTGCCATATAATGATCACTCGTAAAAACCGGCGGATTATCATTGTAGTCTTTGAGCTTTATATGAACTGTGGTTCTTGCGAAATGTTTCTGATTGCCGTTATCCGTTGCTACGACCTGGAAACTGTACTCAGGCGTCGTCTCTTTATCCAGTTGCACCAAAGTTCGGATCCATCCAGTGTACGCATCGATAGCAAAAATATTCGCCAGATCGCTGTTATCGGAGGCCAAAGAATACCGAACTTCTTTATTGCTGCCTTGATCCTCATCGTGAGCAATCACTGCAAAAAAAAAAAAATTAATTTTCCACTATTCCGCTAGAGGCCTTACAGGCAGTTTTCTTTAAGAGCATGCATTAATCCCAAAAGATTAGTTTTTAGTTGCAATGCTTATTAAATTCCAGAAAAAAAATTAATAAATACCTCTTAAAATCGGTGATCCTTCTTCTACGTTTTCGGCAATGGAAGTCCGATACGGAACGCTTTCGAATCTCGGAGAATGATCGTTTTCGTCTAAAACTTTTAAAAGGACTTCCGTCAAAGCCGTTAACGGAGGGCTGAAATCCGTTTCCGCAAGCACACCGATTATATGGCTGTCTGCTAGTTCCCTATCTAAAGGTCTGGCCAAAGTTAACTGCCCTTGAGAATCTACGCTAAATTGAGGATCATCTTCCGGTCCTGACACGAGTCTAAATTTAACGGTCACGTTTGTAACTAATTTTAATTTTGTAATAACCGAGCCTAAAAAGTAAAAAAAAAAAAATTAATTAATCAAGAAATCAATAAAACTTTTTTCCGAATACAAACCTGCTGGGGCATTTTCGGACATAAAAAATTTATCGTCTTTCGTTTCAAACATGGGAGCAACATCTTGAGGTCCCATAATATAAACTCCGACAGGGACGTCAGCATGCCTTGAAGGTGTCCCTCGATCCTCCGCTTTCACAAGGAATTGGTACAATTTATTTTCGTAAGGCACTGCGCTTTTTATTAAGTAAATACCGCCGGTTTGCTGATTTATCCCAAAAATATTTTTCACTTCTGATGATTGCGGTTCGACTATTGAGTATTCAATTTCAGCGTTCGTCCCTTCATCAGCATCGGTAGCTTTGACCTTGAAAAAATGAAGACAATTACAAACATGGAAAAAATTTAAATTTGGGATCATTACAAATTGCGTAAGCATTAATTTAACTGATTTGGACCCCTCCCCCTTGTACTAATATGGGCATCCTCTTATTAAACAGGTTAAGATTTTCGGAAATCTCCTCCTGCTTACATAATATGTTTGACAACAATAGCTGACCTTCAAAATTTTTTTTTTTTAACTTACTTTTAAAAACCCTGAGTTCGTTGTAAGATTGCTAGAAATAGTTGATTTATATTCACGAAGTTGGAAGACTGGAGCATTGTCGTTCTCATCCCCTACTTTGACCCGCAAAGTAAGGAAACCGGGTCTGCCTCCGTAATCGAAAGCAGTAACAGGCACTTCGAAAAGTCTTCGAGACTCTCTGTCTAATTTTTTCTTAGTCAACACATCTCCCGTCGTTTTGTTCATTTCAAAATATTCCCTCATCAGTTCGGACGAGATGTAATAATTTAATTCTCCGTACGCCCCGAAATCGGCGTCGGTAGCGACCACCTTCGTGACGAAAGTCCCTTTCGGCTGATTCTCTGGGACCTCGACTTCGATTTGAGGTTGAGAAAAAACAGGATTGTTCCGATTCGCAGGAAGGATTTCTATCCGGACCCTTGAAAAACTAGTGTAAACCCCATCGCTGACAGAGACGTTCAGAACATACTGATTGGCATCCCCGAAATTTTGAAGATTTATAAGCGTGATTATCCCCGTGGAGTGGTCCACGCTAAAGATCTGCTGATCGTTCCCACCGACGATGGTGTAATAAAGCTTATCCTGATCCACGAAATCGGGATCGCTGGCGGTGATGACGGTTACGAATTGACCCCGAACGGCGTGCTCCGAAAGAAAACAGTTGTAGGAAAGTTGTTCGAATTTCGGAGGGTTATCGTTCATGTCGAGGACGGAAACCCAAACGTGAGCCGTGCTCGATAAGCTAGGAACTCCCATGTCCGTTGCTATCACAGTAAAATGGTGAGAGGCGTGAAGTTCGTGATCCAGCGATCTTTTAAGAAAAATCGTCCCTTCGTCTTGATCGATATGAAAATAGTCGCTTGAATTGCTGGAATTGTGTTCGATTTCATACCGAATCTTCTGGTTGTTGCCTAAAAGTAAAAAATAATATGAAGAGGAAATCTTTGGCTGTCGATACATCAGGCAAAAATTAATTTTCATGTATAAAATTGTTTTCAGAGCCAGACCAAACTAGTTGAATGAAGTATTACTTCAGGGAACGCATGTTACAACTTGCGGGATATTCAAGAAATTCCATGGAATTTAATTTTTATTTCCGGGGAGTAAAAAACTTTATGATAAATATTCTCTTAACTGGACTTATCAAGCTTGCACTTAACAAATTCGGTACCTCAGGGCCAAACTGACGAGATTGAAACTTGTCCCGTGATACTTTCTTACGGGAAGTAAATAAATAGCGGCCATTTCCTTTTTTTTAAGTTCCGACCTTTTGGAACTGAGGTACAGAATTACAGTAATTATAGCAATGGAATTACTATGGTATATAGCTTACCAGTATCATTGTCCTTGGCAAAAACTTTTGTAACGGCAGTGCCAAAAGGGGCAGCTTCAGATACGGAAATATTATATGAATCCTGAGAGAATTCCGGTGGGCAATCGTTTACGTCTTCCACTAGGACGCTGACCAAAACTTCGGCGAAAACTCCAGATACGCTATCTGTCGCTCGAATTGTGAGCTCATATTGTTTTTTGATTTCGTAATCTAACTCGTCAACTACATAAATGACACCTAAACATACAAAAATAGTAAATCAATAACAAGAAAAGATTTATGTATTCTTAAATTTTGCTACTAAACTCATGAAAAAAAAATTAAATGACATGCCAAAAAAAAAAAAAACAAAAAAAAATGTTCGTGCCGCGGGGTGACTGCCTAAAATTTGAAATTTTGAAACAATCGTAAGGTTTTGAAACAAAATCTGCAATGACACGCCATAAAAAAATGGCGTAGATCATCCTTCGCTAATAGGGACCGTGCAAGGTATGACACTAGCGCTCCGCCATTTTTATTTTTAGTTTAACGTAGATGGATGGAAATATTTCAGGAATTATTTAAAACTAGGTGCTATACGCATCTAAATAGAAACTTTGTGGGCTAAGGTCACATGACTCTTAAATCCAAAACGTTGACTGTTTTCATGACCATTCCAACGTCTTCAAAATCCAAGATGGCGGTCGCTCCACCGGCTTCTAAATTAGAAAGCATTGGTTGCGTCTTCCACCAATCAAGAAGGCGGAAGCGTACAAACAGAAATATTTCGCCTTTTATTGCGGATTCACTTGCACAGTTTTAACTAAACTCGATGGGATTATAAAACAAAACAATACTTAACGGCGAATCCTCCCCGTGATACGATTTATAACTCAGAAAAAAAAATTACTAAGTCTGTAATAACAATTACAAATTTGAAGCTAAAAAAAAAATCATCTAAGCAAAATGAAAATATAAGTGAGTGATCGGTAAACTGAATGTAGTGCAAAACGTTTTTGTACAATAATTTTTTTTAAAAATTAATTTCATTGGATTTACTACTACTTTCTAATGATTGTTTTTTTGATACATTATTCAAACATGATTTTTATCAAAATTTAATCACAAAAACAATCAATATTATGACACGCGATCTAAATTATAACTAATAAAGCTCATGCGACACACAAAATTTAAGACAATTCAATTTTTTTTTCTTTAAATTAAACAAACACAAGGCAACGTTGCAGTATTAAAGCAATTGTTTATAAAAAATACTCACAGGGCCCATTGCTACTGTCTGGGGCTGTGAAAAAGGGAGAAAAAAAAATAAAAAAATAAAAATCAGTTAATTAAAAAAATTACACTTTCGAAAAATGATATGTATACCGTGTGGTTAATGACATGTTCGAAAACCTGGTTTAAAAAGGACCCTGATTTGCCTTTTGCACATAAATATTAAAAACGGTAAAGGCAGATGAAGATTAAACACCGACCCAAAACATTTATCAAAAATATGTTAAATTACTTGAACGTAAAGGCCCATATTTTTAAACCTTTGAACACAGTAAAATAGGGTAAAATTGCCTGATTTTTAAAAGAAGCTAAAAACTGTCTTTTACAGCCCAGGTGGTCAATTTTACCCTTTTTCACAGTAAAATGACTCCCAATGTTATTCTTAAAAATTTTTCCGGAGAGAAAACCTTGAGAATTTCGAAATTTGAATTACTTTACCTTGAAACCGATGTGGGATAATTAAACCCACCGAAGAAAGCCATGTTATACGATGAATATTTTGTAAATGGGTCTGCAATAATAGGTCTACGCAATTACCACCCGGAAAATCAGGGATAAAATCATATAGAGGTTAACGGTGCAATAGAAAGGCGTTTTTGTATGCCATTAGGTACTTTCGGTTTTGGATTTTAATTTTTAAAAAAAACCCTCATGCCAAACCGCCTCAAAAAAGGCATGAATAAGTAAAAAAAAAAAAAAAAAAATCAAGAGATGCTATTTTTTTTTGGCGAAAAAATCAAATAAAAATTTTTCCGAAAAAATACAGTCGACTCCAGTTATCGGAAAAAAAAAAAAAAAAACAGTTCACTCCTAATTTATCGTCTTATAATTTTGCCGTTTTTTTCCCCCCCGTAAGTATTTTAGGGGAATTTTAATGAAGCGATACAGAAGTATATTTTTTAGAAAACGGTAAAGTGTTATTAAAATAACGGTAATAGTACTTTTTTTATTCCGGGGGGGACACACATTTTACGGTCTGATTTCATGTAAAAAAAAATTTAAAAAAATGTATGTAAAAAAAGTTTGCAAAGAATCTTATGTTAAGTTAACGTAAAACTATATTTAGATTTTTTTTTTTTTTTTTTTTTTTTTTTTACGTATCAAATTTTTTTCACCGTTACATGAAATTTTTTACCGTGAAGTTATATATTTCCTACAACTGGATGAAAGGAAAAAAAATTCGCTCCAACAAAAAACTTTTCATTAAAGTAATAATCTCGATAGATTGTATTTGTTTTAAGTTGGAAAGTTTCATAAGATGCCAAGTTTTTTTTTTTTTTTTCATTTTCGGATGTTGAAAAGGGAAGGTTGGAAAAAGTTTTTACGTCGGCTAGGCAGATAATTCAAAATACTTTATAACAAAAATAATAAACAACTACAGAGGAAGAAAAAATATAAAAATGTTGGTGACCGCCGGAAGAAATCGTATGACGGGAAAAGTTGGGGAAACACCGAACCGATAAAAAAAAAAAAAAAAAGTGTCAAAAGAAAAAAAAACTTGACCCAAATAGCGTCTCTCATTTACGTCCCATCGTAAATTTTCAAAGTGGTAATTTCAGAAAGTAAAAACCATGCTTTTGAAAGCATGAAAATCAAAATTTAGGGGACTTACCGGTATTAAAATCCAAGGCGAATTCCTCGAAATCATTCCCTTTGATAATGGAATAAATCAGTTTCCTTTCCAAAGGCGATACGGCTTGTATGGAAATCGACAAGGGAGAGTGGAGCTCGATATTTTCGGGCACGACGACCGTGTAAAACTGCTTATCAAAAACCGGCATGGATTTGTCGATCACCTTTATGAAAACCGGAACCTCCGTCCGGCACGGATTAATCCCGCCGTCGTACGCTGCGATCATCAATTCGTAATCCGTGTTGTGCCCCTCCAGGTTTTGCTTCAACGTGATCTCCCCGGTTTTTCGGCAAACTTTAAAAAGTTCCCCGTGGCCTTTGATTAATTCGTATCGGACCTCCCCGTTTTCACCTTTGTCCATATCGATCGCGTGGACTTTGGTTATCAAATCGCCCTTATTAGCAGTTATCGAAACCACCGCGTAATACGGTAAATTTACAAATAGCGGGCAGTTATCGTTGATGTCCATAATTGTAACGTTAACGATCACATGAGCAACTCGCGGTTTAATTAAATCGTTGCTCCTGCCTTCCACGATCAATTCGTATTTATCTTTTATTTCCCTGTCGAATTTTTTACCGGTGGTCCGAATCGCTCCGCTCGTCCTCCCAATCACAAACATGTCAGTCGGGTTTAATATGCTAAAAATAATATGTTCGTTTAAGGCACTTCCTAAAACGTTTACCACCGTCACCGTGGTGATTTTAGTCGAATTCTCCAAGATCGAGCCGTAATAAACCGGCTTCTGAAAGACCAGACCGGAATTGTCCGATTTTTCGATTTTCACGTTGACGTAGCAAATGCTTGAATATTTCCCGTCGGAAACTCGAACGTGGAGCTTGTAAGAATTCTTCATGTTGTTCACTTCCTGGACGGTGATCATCCCCGTTTTGGAATCGATGACAAACGGATTCCCTTTGTTCCCTTCGATGATGTCGTACCGCAAGGTCGTTTTCTCTTCGGAATCTTTGTCCGTCGCGTTCACTTCCAAAAGGGCGACGCCTTGATATGTTGGAAGAAGGAGCGTCGTGTTGTATTCGGTGTAATCGAATTGAGGAGGGCAGTCGTTGACGTCTTTGACGGTTATTTGAACTTTGGCGGTCGTCTCCGACGATAATTTCGGTTTCCCTAAATCGGAAACTTTAACGTGGAAGTTGAAAACCGGAATGGTTTCGTGGTCCAATGTCATCACAGTTCGAATGGCACCTAAAGAAAAGAAAAAAAAAATTGATATCAATCCTGAATTCATGAGTTGGGCAAAACAAGCGAGGGTGAAATTTCTGGAAAAATTTGGAAAATGGCGGAAAAAATTCGAGAAAAAACAAGTGAAGACATTTTTGGAAAAAAAAATGACTTGCAATTTTTTTTTCCAAGACCCAAGGTGTCTTATGGAATCGCGTCCTAAGAACCAAAGGGCCAAGGAGTCTACTCGTTCCCGTCCATTTTTCCTAATCCGTTTATTCTAAAAAACTAAATTCCTAATCCATTTTTCCTAGACATTTTGGTTCCTAAAATTTTTTCCTAACCATTTTTTTCCAAATTTTCAATTTTCCTAAAATTTTTTGGCTCCTGAAATAAAATTTTCTAAAATGAATATTTTTCCTAATTTTTTAAATCCCGAAAGGTATTTTAGCAAATTTTATTTTAGTAATCAAAACATTTTAGGAAATTAAAAATTAGAAAAATAAAAATAGTTAGAGAAACAATTTTAGAAACCAAAATTTTTAGGAAAAATGGATTAGAAATTAATTTTTTTTTTTAGGAAAAATGGATTAGGATTTTGTTTTTTTAGGAAAAATGGATTAGAAATTTCTTTTTTTTTTTTTAAAAAAAATGGATTAGGAATTCATTTTTTTAGGAAAAACGGATCAGGAAAAATGGTGGGGAATCAGTCCACCGGATTATTCGCAACTCTCCAACATTTTCCAATTTTTTTTTTTTTTTTTTTTTTGGTTGAAAAATTAAGATAAAAAAATAAAAGCTGGGGAAAAATACAGCTTCAGTTTTTCAGGGAAGAATCATTGAGATAAAAACATCGGGAAAAAAAACTTTTTTTGAGGGAATTTTTGAAGAAATTATCTAAGAGAAAAAAAAAAATTACCTGTGCTAGAATCTATATGGAAATACTTTCTCGGCAGTGCTTCGATAATATCATAATTTAATAAAGCGTTCACTTCAGAATCGGCGTCTTGTGCTTTAATAACAAGTGGAGTATTATCATTTGTAAGTACTAAGGATCCGATAATTGATGATTCGCTAATGGAGCCTTCATAAAACGCCTGTAAGAACTGAGGAGGATTGTCATTTTTATCCAGCACATGAACGATTACGTTACACCTAGATTTAGCACCAGCCTACAAAAAAAAAAAAACAACAACAACAAAAAAATTAACAATAAACCAAAAATTATAATTTAAAAAAAAAGAAAAAATTACTCACCATATTAGTGGCTTCTACAGTTAAATTATAAAATTTGTTCATTTCGTAATCTAAATTACTCTTAGTTAATATAACTCCAGTGCTCGGATTAATAAAAAACATATCGTCGACATTTCCGTCTACGATGTCGAAATATAAAGAGGAAGTAGCACGTGCTTGAACATGAGCGACGTAAGTACCGGAGGGTTGATTTTCGTAGATTTCAGCAGCTAGCTCGGGCTTTAGGAACCTGGAAAATTACATCCGTTATTATCGCTGCGTTATATGCCGGTATTAAAAAAATGAAAGGATATGCATTAAAATTCAAGTAGTCAAAATCTTACCTTGGGGCGGCATTATCAGCCATAGTTACCATGATATGTACAGGGATTGTGGAAGACAAAGAAGGATTTCCTTGATCCGAAGCTTTAACAGTCAGCATATACTCGGATAGGGAATTCATATCGAGTTGCCTTGAAACTTGTAAGTTTCCCATTTCGGGGTCGATTGAAAAAACGTTACCGACGTTCCCTGAAAATGGATAAAAAAAAGGGTTTAGAAAAAAAAAATGTTTTTGGAGGTGGCTTGACAAGAAATTGCAGTGACTCAAGAATTAATAACATTCAAAATTATTTGACATTTTTGAAGAGAAAAATGTTTTTGAAAAATTTCAGACCATAGCTGTAACAGCAAAAAGTCAAGCAGGAGGTACTGACCCCCGCTTCCCTCCCAGGGTTTTAGGCAGCAGAATTTATTGATTTGGAATGAACCGTCATTTTAAATCAAAGCCTTTTAGATTTTCAAACTATTTTATTGCGCCGCAGTCATTTCCTGTTCTAATTTTGATCTCGGTTGGCTCTGGTCAGTTGTTAACCGCTGCATTGTGTTTCAAAATAATTTAATAAATAAATTACGAATTACCGGAAATAATAGAATACGTAATTCTCGCATTATCATCTCGATCACGGTCAATCGCCAAAACCCTGGCAACCGCAGTTCCGATATCAGATGTTTCAAAAACCTTCCCTTGGATAATCGGACTGACAAATTCCGGAGCATGATCATTGTGATCGTGAACCCTGATTATAATCCTTGCGTAATTCCTTTTCGAAGGAGTCCCTTGATCCTTAACCATAACCGTAAGGCAGTGTTCTTCAATCGATTCCCTAAAAAAAAAAAATTAAAGAAATGATCATTTTTTGATTCGTCCGTTTTTTTTTGTTTTTTTTTTTCCAATTTCTCATTTCCGTTTTTTTTACCTGTCAAGACTGGAAGCCAACGTCACAGCTCCGGTAATAGAATCTATTTTAAAAATGTCGAAGGAAGATGGGCTTCTGGTAGCGTGAAGAGAATAAAAAACTTTGTCATCTTCGTCGTCGTCCGTCGCGGATAATTCTAAAATTTCCGTTCCGACTTCCACGTTCTCCGAAATGTCAACTTCATACACATTTTTGGAAAACACCGGGCGGTGATCGTTGCTGTCCAACACCATAACATAAAGCTGTCGTGGAAAAAAAATAAGTAAATAAATCGGGTGGGATTTTATGAACGAAAACGTTCAAATCGTTTACAACATGTCGTAAACCTGCTAAAACATGTTGAAACCTGTTAGAACCCCCAAAATTTTGCGAAAGCACGTGCATGGGTTAAAAAACCTCGAAACACAAAAAAATTTAGAAAACGAAAAAATTTTTCGGTTTCCCAGAGAAAATGTGTTTCGCAACGTGTTTCGAGCTAAAATCGCTGTCCGTGTAAAACCCCAACTTCGGTAAACGACTTTAATCAAACTTTTTATAAATAATTACCTGAGTGTGAACGGTATGAAAGCCATCGGTCGCGCTAATTGTAAGATTATAATGGTGCTGAGTTTCCCAGTCGAGCTGTTTAGCTAAGAGAATATTCCCGTTCTCCCTCCCGATGAAAAATTCGTCCCGTTTATTTCCATCTGAAAAAGTAATTCACCAGTGAACCAAACTTTTAATTTTTAACGGATTATGATACAGGGACGCAAAAGGGGAATAATTTAAAAGATAGCCAAAACTCGAGCATGGAGTGTGGTTTTTTTTTTTTTTTTAAATTCTATAATGCAGCAGGGTTACAACCGAGCTGGTCTAAATTATTAAAATTCGAAAATTATCTTATCATCAATATCGGAATCAAGATTCAGATTTAAAATTCTGAATCAAGCGGTATTTTTTTTTTTTTCAATTTTTTTTTACAGGGCTGTTTTTTCTCCAAGAAATATTTTCCTGGTACATGTCATCCCCAAAAACAGAGATTCCAGGAAAAACAGAGAACCCCCAAAAAAAATTTCAATTATTAATTTTTGGGATGGAAATTTTCCTGATTTTCAATAATTTCTGGAATGTATCAGCAAATGGATTTTTAATTTTTAATTATGAGAAATACAGGGGTCCGAAATTTTAGTAAAATGCTAGTAAAATTGCAACAAAACTTCTACCAGCAAATGAAATTTAAAGTGTAAAATAATCCCGGAAATAAATGTACAGTCGAAAAAATTATCAAGGAAAAACTATCAGAAAAATATCTTGGGAAAGTTTTGCAACCAGGGTAAAATCTCTAGGGGGCAAAAGCTCTTCGAAAGAGGATCATAGATATTCCGAAAACCATACACTTGAGGTATGTTTCCTTTTAAGGAGGCCAAAAGACTTTTTTTCCTGTAGCTCGAGATTTCGAGCCCAGATTTGAAAGAAACGAAAAGTAAGAAAATTTAGACACGATTTGTCTCAGTTACTAATCTAGATAAATTGAATCTAATTCATCACTTTCTAATTATAAATTTTGCACTTACCAACAATATTATACCAAACTTTATCCCCGTCCTCGTCTACAGCTTGTATAAGGGCCACCAAATATCCGGCGCTATCGGATTCGGTAACTTGAACTTGTTGATTAGGATTGGTAATGACTGGAGGATGCTTCGAATTCGGATTAATTTGAACCGAGGTTAAAGACACTCGAGCCGTATTGTTTCTTTGAGGAATTCCATTGTCCGCCACTCGAACCTGTGAAAATTTGATAATTTTCCCCGGAAATTTATTCAATCGGCATCAAGACGAAATTCCACTCCCTTTTACTGTACTTACCAACAAATCAAATTCCTGACCGGCTTGAAATCCTTTTTGGGAATAAATCATCCCGGTTTTCGGATGGATTTTGAATTTCCCTTTCCCCCTTCCGGATTTGATGCTGTATTCCAAATCTCCGTTCGGACCTACGTCTTTGTCATAAGCCAAAACCTGTAATTAAAATAAATGGAGACAACTCCGAGTGAAAAACATGCGAAAATAATAACGATAAAAACAAAAATAAATATAAAAATTCCGGGAAAAGAAAAAAAAAAAAAAAAAAAGTTTTTTTTTTCTCGCGTAATAATTTTTTCGAAAGAGTAGAAAAATAATTACATACGAAGGTAATACCAGTGCTCATTAATTTCTCATAAATTTTTAAATATGAGGGGAAAAAGCTCTATGAAATATAAAAGTCAGGCTGCAGGTGTCTATGTTGCTTTATTTTCATAATAAGCTGTTTAAAACGTATGCTTTGGGGGCCGCGGATTCATTTTCATGCTTTTTAGTTTTAAAACGGGATTAAGTTTCACGGAAATGATTCCAGGAAATCAGATAGGACGATTTACGTGTGTGTTTTAAGCACCGCGGAGAATTTCAAGGCATAGGATACCCATACAAAAATTTTTTTAAAGGACCTAACTTCGTTAGAAGTTTTTTTTTTTTTTTGGAACAAAGCTCATGCTTACCGCCTCATTCCTCATATGAGGCATCGGTAACGAGGTTAAAATTTTACGAAAATAAGACATAAAAGGTTCATCATTTTTTAGCTGTCTCCATTCGACAATTAATTGGAGGATACAATTAATTGTAGCACCGGAAGTGCTGTGTATTTTTGGACTTTTTTCTTCTGCTACCTCTTTTTTTTCGTTTTCATTATTTTTCGTGTTCGGAAAAATAATCAAAACAATAAAACAAGTGGTTAAAGAACATTTACGGCCATTCATTCCTCAAACATGAATTTAGAAATTTTTCACATTCTCTCAAAAAATGGCGTTTATCGACCCTTCTTTAAAAATAAGGAATAATATTTCCTAACGCTCATAAAATGAGCAAAAGCTTCATCAGCACTCATAAAATGTCTGCAAAACCGTCTTTGCAATTCCAACGGTTAACCAGCAAATAGATTTCGATATAAAAAACAACGAAAAAAAAAAAACAGCTTTAGATTCATTTTTTCCCCCCTTTCTGGATTAAGAAGTCAGGCGGTGAAAATTTCATAATTTTCGGAAAACAAGTCACGATCGCCTCTAAAACAGCCCATTGTTCTCTTTGTTCGTCTTTTGTTCGAAACCATTTCACTCTTCTATACAACTCTTCCGTCGTGTCCATATTTCTTTTTTCTTCCTCTCCCGGAGACTCATTTTTTTCTTGTTTTCATTGTTTTCCGGATCCGAAGGGAGAAAAAAAAAAAAAGGATTACGATCGAAGTTTTCCGTCGTTTAAAAGAAATATACATCTCCCTTACAAAATATTCGATTTAGATAATTTTTTTTTCTCTTTCGCTATAATGAACAGTAATCAGATTTTAATTCAAGAAAAAAAAAAAAAAAGAAAAGGCTGGGAATTTTTTTTTTCCTTATCCCTTTTTTAAGATTCACGTAGTCGATATAAAATGAGTAAACTTGGAAGTCCCCGAACGAATAAAAAACTTTCTTTTTTTCCAATTCCGAAGATGAAAATGGGATGGAAGGTCCCCTGCGCCGCGTTCAAGTAATCCGTTACTCGAATGCCGACCAGTCTGCCCCAGATATCATTATCGACAGTTCCAACTATTGAAAATTCATTTCGTCATTTTATCGTGAGCGGAATCATTCCCATCAAGCGGATTTTAGCTTTTTTATTTTTATGAATATTATTCCCTATTTTCGAGATTTTTCTACGGGTCTTCGGCAATTCCATCGGATGGGTTCTAAAAATTTGTGGGACAAGAGAGTAACATCTGCGCGATATCATTTTTTTTTTCTTTTTTGATAAATTGGAAAAAATAGGTCATTAGGTTCACAGTTATTTCTTAGTTTTTAAAACTGAACATTCTGGAATCTAGATACTTAATTACCATCGGTTGAAGAACAGACCGAACCGAACCGAACTATTTTTCTCTGGAGGAGTATCTTAGCACTGGTTAGAGCTCCCCCAACCCGTACAAAAAACAGATGCATAAACTACAGTATAAAAAAATTGGACATATATAAAAAATGCATAAATTATGCATAAGCAACTTAACGATTATTACCAGAAAATTTCTTTCTTAACCTCTAATATAATTTACTTATTTATTAATTTTTTTTATTTTACATTTGCTTGACAATGCATTTTTAGAAAAAAAAAATCATTATAATTATGCATAAAACATGCATAAATAAGAGTGCATAAGTTGGAAAAAAGTTAATGATCATGTATAAATCAAACAAATAACTGTACATGCATAAAAAATGCATAAGTTATGTTTAAAGAACTTTACTTTTTTTACCGGAAATGTTTTTTAATCCTCTAATATAATTATGCATAAATGATGAATTATGCTTAAATAATAATGCATAAATGATTATATATAGCATAATATATGCATATATATTATGCTTAAATAAGTATGCATAAATGATTATGCATAGATTATGCTTAAATAAGTATGCATAAATGATTATGCATAGATTATGCTTAAATAATTATGCATAGATTATGTTTAAATGATTATGCATAGATTATGCTTAATAAGTATGCATAAATGAATATGCATAGATTATTCATAAATGATTATGCATAGATTATACTTAAAGAAGTATGCATAAATTATGCATAAATGATTATGCATCAACAAATATGCATAAAATGGAATAAAGTTGAAGAAACATAATATTTGCAAATTTTCCTGCTTTATGCAGGAAATTGATTGATTTTAAAAAAATATATGAATAAATTATACAAAAATTATACATATCCAGATTTTCATGCTTAAAAAAATTATGCAAATTCAAACTTTGTTGCTTAAAAAAACATGCATAAACTTTGAAAAAGTTCTGTATGTCCAAATTTTTCTATAAATGATACAAAAATAACACGTTTTGTATATAAATTTTTTGCAATTATTTTGCAAAAATTGTAGCATCACGTTTTCGTACAGGCGTGGAAGTGAGAGAGAAGAATGGTCGACTCCCTGCGACTCTTATCTTCGGTTATGTAAAATTTTGCCACTTAATTTTGGATTTAGCTTAATTCTCATTTAAAGATACAAGTTTCAATAAAAAATTTGAAAAAAAAAAAACGAAAATTGAAAATTGAAGCTTTGATTGCCTTCACTTCGGGCTATTCCTGCAGCACTTACATCAGGACAAGGGAATATACCTCGAAAGTACGGAATCAAAAATCACGATGTGGAGAAAATATAACTTACAATCAGCAGAAACTTTTGCTGCTGCTGTGATGCTTGTGTTTTAATAAACCCGATAGCATTCCTCACGCGAAATCAAAACGCGACGGAATCAAGACACCAAAATGAAATATTCCTCAAAAGGATTTTGCCACGCCGCATTACACATGACTCAATTAACCGATCCCCAATCACATATTCCCTATAAACGAAATATTCGAGATACATCTAGCAATATTGCTCTTTTCCGTATTAAATTTCCAAGTATAACTCATGTAACATTATTAAAGCATAGTTGTTCGTTAGTAGCTTACTAAAATCAAATTAGGAGCGCCGACCAGCCCTGTATAATCTATTTTTAATGAATTTACAACTTCTTCATTTAATTATTTCTATCATAAACAAACTTTAATACTAACTTTGCAATATTTCCTTCATCGACTCCGAAAGCGGGGGGAAAAGGCGCGAGGGGAAACCCAAAATAAAATTTCAAAAATATTAAAAAAAAGAAATTACTTTTTTTTGGAATAAAAATGATATAATTAAGCGCACCATGTGCTCCCGTACCGGATTATGAAAATCTCGCGACCGCCAAACATAAAATTTACTGATGAAAATAGTTTTCGCCATCTCCCGCGGATGCTGAACCTATCCTCGTGGCTATCTTTTTCATTTGCTCTCTTGTTTTCAGTTCCCATGTAGATGATCCGCAGAGCGCAATGAATATCAATATTATTTAAATTATTCTCCCTGGATTTATAACTTTATGCTATTAAACCGTGTACTTTAAATTCGGTCGTTCGTTTTAATTTATGAATAATACCTTTCTGCTTGCTTATGATCTGCATGTAATAAATTCGGTCGAATTTTTTATTTTTTTTCAGCGCGGCGCCTTCGTTCTCCATGCAGCAGTATTGAAAAGCAGGATCTTTTTTTTGGAAAAAAAAGGAAAAACAACGGAAGCTAAAAAAACGGATTTCCTCGCTTTTCTTTTTTTTCATTAAAAACATAAATCTCGAGTGGTAATTATTAGGTGCTTTCAACCGCCGACAACTGCGTGACACAGATGCCACATTAAACGTTTTAAAACCGCAGTTCTTCATCGTTTCCCTAAGTACTTACACATGCTAAGCTGGTTTAGGTCGTTGAAAAAAAGGGGGTTTTGTATTCCTTTTTGGTTTACGTTTTAATTTTCTCAGAATTTAAGTTACGAAAAGAGAGAAGGACGAAAGAGAAAGGAGAAAAAGAAAAACAAAAGGATGATTCAGGAAAATGTAGCATTCTTGAAGAAGAGGCAAGAATGAAGCAGAAGGATGGAGGAAAAAGGGAAAACCGGAAGGGAAGAAAAGAAGAACAATGAAGCGGAGGCCAAAAAAGAACAAAAAAGAAGGCCAAAAAAGAACAATGAAATATAGTTGGGGTGTTAGTGCTGACGTTGATATTACGTTTTGCCGGTCAGCATTTTGCGGCAAATTATGGAAACATGGATATTATTGATGTCAAATGTGATGTCTAAAACGATAATAAGGGGCTCCCCACATATATTAACAAAACATTTTTTCTGCTGTTTTTGCCCCCTTTACTTTTGGTATAAATATTTTCACCAGTAAAATTTTACGGGGTCCCTCCCCCCCCCCTTCCCAAGTAATTTTTTTTTTTTTTTTTTTCAGAAAAATTCTTTAAAAATGTTTCTTTCAAAAAAATCTTTAAAAATATCCCTTCAAAAATTAAGGAAAAGCAGATTTTCAGATCGTTTCATAAGCTAAACATGGGCGAAATACCTTCTGCAATGAAACAAATTATGTTTTTTGACTAAGAATGTCAAACATGATTAATTCTTTTCAAGAATGCTTTCCACGAGTTAAGCAAAATAACCATAGCATATTAACCTGCCATAAGCTAAACATACGGTTTAAGTTTTTAGAAAATTCGTTATCTCGTTTCGTCAGAAATTAATCTTCGTTACAAAATAAAACTTATTAACTATTTATAATTTTTGGAGAAATCTCCCTTTAAAAATTTATTAACTATTGATTAACAATAAATTAAAGTTTGCAGTTAGAATTAGTTGGAAAGTTAGCCATCCGCAATTTCGAATTTTGGATTAACCGGAATTTCAGAATTAATTTCGGTATCCACGATTCAAATTCTAATAATAGGGTGAATTTAAACAATTAAACAAATGTCTCCCATTAGTTAAAGTAGCGACAAAAAACACAGAAACCAACTGCTAAAAGTATTTTTCGCCCCTATTAACACTATATACTATTTACTGCAGCCTTCGTTATAAAAAATCTCAAATGGCTTTACACTCAAAGGAACAGAAGAAATGAAAAGGGTAGAGAAAGTAAATCGCTGACTATTTTCGCACGGTATTCAACTTAAAATTCTGATCAAAACACCTAAAATCCCTCTTTTTTTCCACGAACAAAAATATCAAAACATGAAACTACAATTACATTAAAATCGGATGTCCATGCAAAAAAAAACAACAACAACAACAACGAATTCACTAAAATTACAGGATTGCAACAATTTGAAATTCACGAAATCTATCGTGTGCAACTTGTAAAAAATCGATGCGCCTACAAAAATTATCTACCAGAAATGAAAAAATAATCCCGACCAAACCATTTATGTAACCGCAAAGTAATAAAAAAAACATCTAAGCTCTTCTACGTACCTACCATCTTTTGCAAAATTAAAAAAAAAAAAAAATTCAAGAGTGGTTCTCTTTCCATGCAACACATGCCATTTATTAGATTTTCGAAAAAAAAAAAAAACCAAGAGAAGAAAAATAAAATAAAAAAAAGGGTGGAATAAAAAAATCATTTCGATTTTAGGCTGTTTTCAAGTACTACCTTGGGATCGGAGAAGCAAAGCTCCGCGAGTTTAACTTTCACTCCAACGATTTATAAAATCGTATTTTGCGGTTGCTATGTCACGCGAGAGCTTTTGATCAATTTATTAAGCAATCTAAACTCGTTTTCATTACACGTAATGATTAAACTCGGGGAAAATAAAGTCGTATTTTTCCACAACACTACATTAATTCATACAAAAAACAGTTTTAATAAATAATCACAGTCGCTTCCGCTTTTTCGAAATTAACTTGCGTCGTTAAGCATTTTCATCCTTGATGTGAAATGGGAATTGTGTATCGGGCTGGGAGGGAGGGAGGGAGGGAAGAGTTCAATCGGTAAATAGAACAGGGAGGATTGTCGGGTTATAATTCGAATCCTTACGTGGGAGGAAAGTCAAGAAGGAAGATAAGGAAGTATTAGAAAAAAAGGCTGCAGCCAATGCAAAAAATGCAAAGATTTTTCCTTATAAAAAAAGGAGTCAAGGGAGACTCGGTAATTTTTGAAAAATTTGATACATTTGCAACCAACTCTGTAGCCTCAACATCAAAAAGGAAATCAAATAAGATAAACTACTGGAAGGAATATTAAGAATAAGGATTAGACGTGGTAGCAGACTATTCTACTGTCACGATCAATTTTTCCCGGTTATGTTTAACTTATGGATCAAGTGGTGACTCGTTTCATGTAGCGGCATCGTGATCAATGAAGTTAAGCAGCATTTAGAACGGCCAGTTAGTGGATGGGTGACCACCGACACTCCCTCCCTCTAGGCAGGGATTGTAGGAACTACTAATACAGTCATCTTAACTTCCCTGTAAACGTAGTTCCACTACTTACATACATGGCAACCACTATTAAGGCCAATGGATTCGCTCCGAAATAAAGATAAAAAAAAAAAAAAACTTATGGATCGATGAACGCTTAGATTTCACTGACGCGTGGTCTTAAGAGTATGCATTAATCGTGGCAGCAGATAAATCATATTTCTCTTTTTACGGAAAATCGAAGGCAAATCTTGAAAAAAGAAAAATTAACAAATGTTAAGGAAAACATTTCTTCATTTTTTATTTTTCAAGATTTGTCTTCGTCTTTCCGTAAAAAGAAAAATACGATTTATCTGCTGCTACGACTGATGCATACACTTATAAATGTGAACGTCTGAAAGAAGAATCACCTCACCAAAAACTTTTGTCGAGTCTTAGAATGAGGATTTCGGTTGGAGGTTGCCGTCTGCCATTCCCGTAAAATGGCGGTCGGTTTTCTTTGGTTAATAAACGCCTCAAAAAAAAAGAGAGTATTTAATAGCTCATTTTAAGCCTTGCGCCGTTTTACCAAAACAACATGCATGTTATTCTGATAAAAATGGTTCTCATTCATGTTGTACCTCTTAGCGGATTTAGTTTATTGCAATATAATCCTCAGTAATCGCAAAAAGTGATTAAAAAGCTTTAGTTTGGACTACTATAGACGTAGTAGCCTGAAGCTGCTAGTTTTCTACGGCAGCAATGAAATTGGTTGAATTATTAATAATAGCAGATAAGGCTAGCAATAGAAGAAAAGAAAGCACGAAGTAAGAAAACCGAAGCGATAACATAGTAATACAAGTAAAAATAGAAGGACTAACAGTAGCAGCAGTAGCAGTAGCAATAAGTGATAGTGAGAGCAAAAGTAGTAATTTTAGTAGTACTAATAAATTTTGATAGTATCAGGGTAGGCTAAACTCAATTTATGCTACAATCAATTGCTAGGGCGCTAATTAATGGGGTAGAACTCATAATAGGAGAGGGACCTCCGCCGTTTCAATAAAAGTTTCGCTGTCTCAACACTGATAGTATCATAAGGTAGTAAAAGTAGCAAGAAGAGTTTTAACAGTAACTGCGGAGCATCAGGACCAACATAAGTTTTAGTGTTAGGAAGTAGAATGAAACTTAATGTTAGGAGAAAAGTAGTCCTAACGGAGAGTCAAGAGTACTAGCATGGACTGAACGAGGAACTGTTTAGAAAGTTTCGGCAGTATACTGATAAGGATTGGTGTCTAAAAGAAGAATCTTGAATCTTGGAAGCGCTTGCAGATTAGTAATTAGGAACACTAATAGCAGGAGCAGTTCAACGGTGTAATAACGTAAAGTAAAAACTTTGTAACATTTTCGAAGTTTTTCAGGACTAAAATGAAATTTTGTCGTAGAAAAAAGTATCTCTTATATGACCAACAAGTAATGCAAAAAGATTAATCAAAAGCATAAGGCGGACCAAGTGAATAATAATAACAGGAACTAGCAACAATATTGGGAATCTTAGAACAGTTAGAACAGTATGAACAATTCTATTCTTATTCCGCAGTAACCACTGGAACAGGTTAATGGTTAATGATTAATAATTAATAATTGCAGTAGCAGCAATAAAGATAATAGCAATTGTACAATTGCTACTTGATCTTTAGTAGTTCTACCTTAAGGTATGCGAACAGTACCTATCACTGACACTACTAATATACTACTACTACAATTACTAGAACTACAACTTCTTTGTCTAACTTGTAGTGGCAACTACAGAGAAGGGCGGATCAAATTTTTTATAACTCTCCGGACCGTCTCCGCTAGGAGACTCGGTCGCTGGCGCTTATGACGCTCGATTCTGTTAAGACAATCGACGGAATCAATTGTCAACTAGTCCCTAGGTTGGGGAACGACGTTGTTTCCTTTTTCCTTTGGTCTTCCCTCATAACAACAAGTTTTTTCATTTTGTCATAACGGAAGATATGGTCAAGCAGTTTCAGAATCCGACTGTGAGTCACTGACTAGAGTCTTTGCACTGGCTTCATCTCATTTAGGGTAGAGGCATTAATTCTCCTGACCGTCCATCTATACTAAGCATTCGGCGCCAAGTCCACATCTCAAAGGCATCTAGTACTTTTGAGTAGTACCACTACTGCTACTACAACTAAAACAATTACTATTGTTACTACTACTTCTACTACTAACTACTATTACTACTGCAACCAATACTATTGTTGTTGTTGCTGCTACTGCACCTGCTACTTCAATACAACTATCGTCGCGTGTTAGTTGCAGTATCATAAGCTACATATAACACAAAATATTGACTTTTGGAGTATTAGGTAGGAGGTTATTAAGAATTTTATAACTATCGGAGTCGACATAAGCCATAGTGTATGTCGCTGATCTGTAGAAACCCATAAGTCTCAAAGAGACCCATCTCGAGAGAACCTCAGTAACTGAGGTGACATTTGCTGCATAAAGAACTTTTTTCATAAAGTTTTAGTCGCAAAATACGATTATTAAACGCATGCTATAAAAATTAATCAAATTATTCTCAAAAAAAACTCAAGCATTTACACAAAAACTTTTCTTTTTTCAAAAATAAAATCCAGGCATAAAAATTATGGAAACCTGCTTACCCTGAACAACGGTTTGTTCCCTAGTGCTTGAACCTGAGAGGTTTCCCAAGGTTCAAAATCGAAGGTTGCATCCGAAATCATTTCGCTCACGTTCTGTGCGCCACAAACAGAAAAAAAAAAAAACAATCAAAATTAATGCTCTTGTGTCTGAGTGATCGAGTGTGTGTGTGTGTGCTTTCTATTTCAAATTAAAAAAAAAAAAAAATTCACCAGTGTTCCACAATATTTTTCACAAAATTATCAAATAATCAGTAAACAAATAAATTCTAAAAAGGAATGAATAAACAAAAAGGTTAACATCGATGCATTCATGTGAAATGACCTGAAAATTCATAAGTGAGGGGAAAAGACCTTTTCTTAACAAAACAGGTCAACCGGAGATAGCTTATTACGGTCGCTGCCAGATGGATTCTGGATCCTGAGAAAAGTTCCCGATTTCTGGGCTTAAAAAAAAAAGAAAAAGCAAAAATTGGTGCATAACTAAACGGAGAGAAATGCGACACGGAGGAATTTCCCTCCCTCAGACGGAACGCATAAATAACAAAATTACAAGGGAATTCTGTTGAGAGAATTGGTTTTTAAAGAACCGCAAGCGAATTTACCACTACCAAACCATAAATAAAAAAGAAAAAGCTCTGCACTATTTAACCATCAACACTTCAGACGAAAAAAAAAAAAAATAAAGTTTCTTATAAAAATCGTGCAAAATTTTTCCTCGATTTCTTCTTATATTCCTCGTTTACCGTTTTTTTTTTTTTTTTAAATAAAAATAAAATTTAAAATCGGCTACGACCTCGGAATATAAATTTATTTTTATATGATTTTAAAACGGGGTGTTTTTCGAAAATAAAACCGCTCGCCTTCCCTCCTAAAGAATGTCGGAAATGTATTACGACCGCAAATGTATTCTTATTAAGCAATTTCCAAGACGCGTATCTCAACCATAATTAAACGAAAATGCAGATATGGAACAAAATGAACGCTAAAATGTTATTCAACTTGCATTAACATTTATTCATTATTTCGAAAATATACGCATAGCACAACCATCTGAATCCTTAATTTGTAGCTTTAGCATGGGGATGAACAATGAGAGAAGGTCTTTCGTGTACCTCATTATCGTCTAAGGCGAAAATGGCTCTCAAAGAGTTGTTACGCGAGGGGTAATTTCCAAGTTTTGAGCGTTTCGAGCTGCCTTATAAGGTCGTTTAGATTCTCGGTTTAAATAATTCTTATGTAGGCGGGGGTCGTTTCGCCGAGAGCAAAAAAAAATGAAAAGAGAAAGAGAGGAATTAAGAAAAAGAAGCGAAAAAAAGGGGAGGGGAAGAGTAAAAAGAGAAGCAAATGGAAAAAAGTAAGAGAAGAAAAAAAGGAGAAAAAATAAAGGGGGAAAATAGGGGAACACAAAAAGAAAGGAATAAAGACCAAAAAAGAGAGTCTTTAGGGGTAGCCACTAGAGAGCCTTAAAGCAGAGAGTCGGCAACTTTATTAGAGGCTTGTGATTGCCTGAAGATAAATTTCGTTCAGTTTGGTTTAGAGAGCCTAAAAGGAGAGAGTCGGCAACTAATGTACAATCTCTGTAGGTCACGTGTGATCTTCCACCAATCACACAGTCGAAAAAATCGAATCAACGAACCAAACTGAACGAAATTGATCTTCAGCCAATCACAAGCCTCCAATAAAGTTGCCGACTCTCTGCTTTAAGGCTCTCTAGTTTGGTTCGTTGATTCGATTTTTTCGACTGTGTGATTGGTGGAAGATCACACGTGACCTACAGAGATTGTACATTAGTTGCCGACTCTCTCCTTTTAGGCTCTCTAGTAGCCACCCTAGCCCGCACTGATCCAAAAGGCGTCCTTTGGACGCCCTATGGATATCCCATGGATTTGGTTATACTGTGGATATCTAATGGACAATCCACAGGATGTCCAATGGATTGAAAATGCTATTTGGATAAGGAAAGCAAGCTGGACAACGGGAGAAACGAGAGAGGAGTAAGATAAAAAACATCCACACAAAATAGCCGAAAATACGGTCTTCTAACTAAGAGAAACACAAGAAAGTAAGCAAAACACGAAAAGTGAACGAGGAAGACAAAAGGCACCAGCTACGTGAGGTACACAAACAAGATATACGGAGTCAAAACTTGAATTTAAATCTCGATTTAGCCTTCAATCCATCCTCTGATTTATAAGGGAGGGAAAAAAATTGCTAATAATATAGCTGTTACGGTTAATGTATAAAATTCCGTTATTTCATGAAATAACTAGTTATTTTATAAAAAACCAGGTCATTTTAGCTAATGCATATAAATCGAAAATTTTTAAATAAAATAACTAGTTATTGTATAAAATAACGGAAATAGTCTCAGATATTTTATGAACTAACTAGATGAGTTCAGTTAAGTAAAAAAATAGAAAATTTTAATATCGAATCTGTGATCTAAGTAGTTATGTTTAGCTTATTTCAACTAATTTTTAAGAATTTCGCGGGACATAAGCTAAATACAGAAAAAACAGCAATCTTTTCATAAAAACACTTGCAATGTGATGTGATAATTTTAACTCAGGACCCCAGTGAGGGTCTCCCTAAAATACAGGCCATACAGACCCACCCAGACCGAGACCCAGACCAAACACAGACCGAAGGAAATGTTACAGACCAGATATATTTTCACATTCCGGACACAGACCGACACCCAGACCAAACACAGACAGTGTTGGTCTGGGTCTCGGTCTGGGTGGGTCTGTATGGTCTGTATTTTAGGGAGACCCTCACTGGGGTCCTGAGTTAAAATTATCACATCACATTGCAAGTGCTTTATGAAAAGATTGCTGTTTTTTCTGTATTTAGCTTATGTCCCGCGAAATTCTTAAAAATTAGTTGAAATAAGCTAAACATAACTACTTAGATCACAGATTCGATATTAAAATTTTCTATTTTTTTACTTAACTGAACGCATCTAGTTAGTTCATAAAATATCTGAGACTATTTCCGTTATTTTATACAATAACTAGTTATTTTATTTAAAAATTTTCGATTTATATGCATTAGCTAAAATGACCTGGTTTTTTATAAAATAACTAGTTATTTCATGAAATAACGGAATTATATACATTAACCGTAACATAGCGAATAATGAAGTCTTTATAATCTCAGCACCAGCCCCTTAACCTCTTTTCTTACCCCAATCATTCGTATTTAAACATAAAATTCAACCCAGTCAAGAAGCACAGAATGAAATAATTAAAATTGTGTTTGTCAAAATCGCAAACGGATTTGGGACGTTTATTAGAAATGAGATAATAAATATGGGGTTAAAAGATCTCTCTCGGGAAAGAGAGATAAATCAAAATTATTATTATCATCACAAAAGAGTTGTTTGAGTGATTTAATTTCTAACGAAACGATGAATCCTTGAATTTTTCCTTTTTTTCCCCAAAAACCTTTTGACATCCCCGAATAAAAAAAAAATAAAATAAATAAAAACAGGACCTTTAAAAAATCGTAATTAAATTACCGAGTTTTTTATTCGCAGGTACGTGCTTTCAAAATAAAAGTTTTTAATTCGTTCCTTTATTTTTTTCCAAACGATATGAAAAAGCTACCGTAGGGTTCATTTAACGCGAATCCTTTATAACTCTTCTTTGAAAAGCCCTACATTAGTACCGGATTATCAGCTTTAGGCGACTGCTTAAAGGCGTCTCATATTCTAAACATTTGCTTTTCCCGCAGGAGAGTGAGGGTGGGGGGGAAGGATAACACTCGATCGGATCAAAGTCACGGTTTATCGCCTCAAAAGGTTTTGGAAAATTTTTCGAACCTCCGGGTGAGTAAAATTAACAATGCCGATCAATCGATCCATCTATCATGTTTCGCCTATTGTTCTTAAGAAGAATACACCGCGTTAAATATATTTTGACGAGGGTCCAAAACACTTCCCGAAGCGAAAGTAATTTCATCTTATCAACAATATCTTATTAAGTCAATGGAACATTTTGATCCCCCCCCCCTTTGCCCCTCTTATTATCTTTCGGCTTCGATAAATGATTCCCGATAAAATCGATATAATCGGAAAAGTTTAGAAAGCTTTTACACAAAAGTTGTTGTAATCCAAAGGGTTCAAAATATGCATAAATCATTGGGAGGGGGGGGGGGGGGAAGGATTACCCCTCGGGTTATCAAATGTCATGACGAGAGCTTTAACCGGAAAGTGGTTGTATGAAAAGTCCTTATTTTTTTTTTCCTCCCGTTAAATTTCATATGTCTCATTTTCGCTCCGGGCTTAAGTATTTAGCGTTACATCGTTTGAAAAAGAAAAAGAGAAATGCGGGATTTTATTTAAAAAATGTAGAGGACTTTTTTTTTTGTTTTTTGTTTCTCTCGGTTGTCATTTTTGTTGCATCTGTCATGGAAGTCATCCTCAGGCGAGGATCTTTTACTCGTTTTCATGATTTCAGGCGTAAAAAAATGTATATATTTATGTCAGTTTTGGTACGGTCACTATAACATTTTCCTTTTTTTTTTTTTTTTTTTTTTTACGGAATGCGACATTGCGAATTAAAGCTTGATTTATTCTCAGATTTGCAGCCTGATAAGAGCCAGGCTCAAAGTCAACTCTGTAATAATATTTCGACAAACAAAAAAAAAAAAAAAAAAAAAAAAAAAAATGCAGCCGAATTGAGTACTTGAATTGAATGGTTCGGGCTATAACTGGAAGGTATACAATAAATTTGCTGGAAAGCAAACAGTAAAATTATGTGGAATGCAATTAATAAATTCGCTGGTGGACCAACGATAAATTCATTGGAGTACAAATGGTAAATGGTAAATTCATTGGAGAACGATTGATAAACTCACTGGAAGATAATGATAATGATAATTAAGAGGGGTCAATGGCCGTATTGTATATTATACTAACAATCACTGAAAGACCATTATGAAAGTTAATTTTTTGGAGGGAAAAAACTTGAGGAATAAAACCCGAAAAATCCCGAAAGAAAGTCAAATCGCGAACAAATCATGCATTACGCCATGACAATATTTGACAACGGTTATAAAATATCGAGAAAAAATCATACCTCGAGTGGGACTCGAACCCACGAAGGCCCTGGACACGCCTTGAAGTCCTATACGCGGACAGCGCTCTAACCAACTGAGCTATCGAGGCTTACACTCGAGCATATGAATTCTTCTCGATATGACTTATTAGAAGGGTGGAAGGTTAAGTCGAAGTATACTTTTTGCAGAGAAATTATTTACTCTGTTTCCGATTACATTTGCTAAGACCACACCGTTAAATGACAAAGTATGCTAACCCAGGATTAAAAATCGCGGAGCATAAGTCAAAGCTTTTCATCTGGAAACCCCAGAATCACTATTTCGATTCAATTATTAAAGATAATTAAGAGGGGTCAATGGCCGTATTGTATATTATACTAACAATCACTGAAAGACCATTATGAAAGTTAATTTTTTGGAGGGAAAAAACTTGAGGAATAAAACCGAAAAATCCCGAAAGAAAGTCAAATCGCGAACAAATCATGCATTACGCCATGACATATTTGACAACGGTTATAAAATATCGAGAAAAAATCATACCTCGAGTGGGACTCGAACCCACGAAGGCCCTGGACACGCCTTGAAGTCCTATACGCGGACAGCGCTCTAACCAACTGAGCTATCGAGGCTTACACTCGAGCATATGAATTCTTCTCGATATGACTTATTAGAAGGGTGGAAGGTTAAGTCGAAGTATACTTTTTGCAGAGAAATTATTTACTCTGTTTCCGATTACATTTGCTAAGACCACACCGTTAAATGACAAAGTATGCTAACCCAGGATTAAAAATCGCGGAGCATAAGTCAAAGCTTTTCATCTGGAAACCCCAGAATCACTATTTCGATTCAATTATTAAAGATAATTAAGAGGGGTCAATGGCCGTATTGTATATTATACTAACAATCACTGAAAGACCATTATGAAAGTTAATTTTTTGGAGGGAAAAAACTTGAGGAATAAAACCCGAAAAATCCCGAAAGAAAGTCAAATCGCGAACAAATCATGCATTACGCCATGACAATATTGACAACGGTTATAAAATATCGAGAAAAAATCATACCTCGAGTGGGACTCGAACCCACGAAGGCCTGGACACGCCTTGAAGTCCTATACGCGGACAGCGCTCTAACCAACTGAGCTATCGAGGCTTACACTCGAGCATATGAATCTTCTCGATATGACTTATTAGAAGGGTGGAAGGTTAAGTCGAAGTATACTTTTTGCAGAGAAATTATTTACTCTGTTTCCGATTACATTGCTAAGACCACACCGTTAAATGACAAAGTATGCTAACCCAGGATTAAAAATCGCGGAGCATAAGTCAAAGCTTTTCATCTGGAAACCCCAGAATCACTATTTCGATTCAATTATTAAAGATAATTAAGAGGGGTCAATGGCCGTATTGTATATTATACTAACAATCACTGAAAGACCATTATGAAAGTTAATTTTTTGGAGGGAAAAAACTTGAGGAATAAAACCCGAAAAATCCCGAAAGAAAGTCAAATCGCGAACAAATCATGCATTACGCCATGACAATATTTGACAACGGTTATAAAATATCGAGAAAAAATCATACCTCGAGTGGGACTCGAACCCACGAAGGCCCTGGACACGCCTTGAAGTCCTATACGCGGACAGCGCTCTAACCAACTGAGCTATCGAGGCTTACACTCGAGCATATGAATTCTTCTCGATATGACTTATTAGAAGGGTGGAAGGTTAAGTCGAAGTATACTTTTTGCAGAGAAATTATTTACTCTGTTTCCGATTACATTTGCTAAGACCACACCGTTAAATGACAAAGTATGCTAACCCAGGATTAAAAATCGCGGAGCATAAGTCAAAGCTTTTCATCTGGAAACCCCAGAATCACTATTTCGATTCAATTATTAAAGATAATTAAGAGGGGTCAATGGCCGTATTGTATATTATACTAACAATCACTGAAAGACCATTATGAAAGTTAATTTTTTGGAGGGAAAAAACTTGAGGAATAAAACCCGAAAAATCCCGAAAGAAAGTCAAATCGCGAACAAATCATGCATTACGCCATGACATATTTGACAACGGTTATAAAATATCGAGAAAAAATCATACCTCGAGTGGGACTCGAACCCACGAAGGCCCTGGACACGCCTTGAAGTCCTATACGCGGACAGCGCTCTAACCAACTGAGCTATCGAGGCTTACACTCGAGCATATGAATTCTTCTCGATATGACTTATTAGAAGGGTGGAAGGTTAAGTCGAAGTATACTTTTTGCAGAGAAATTATTTACTCTGTTTCCGATTACATTTGCTAAGACCACACCGTTAAATGACAAAGTATGCTAACCCAGGATTAAAAATCGCGGAGCATAAGTCAAAGCTTTTCATCTGGAAACCCCAGAATCACTATTTCGATTCAATTATTAAAGATAATTAAGAGGGGTCAATGGCCGTATTGTATATTATACTAACAATCACTGAAAGACCATTATGAAAGTTAATTTTTTGGAGGGAAAAAACTTGAGGAATAAAACCCGAAAAATCCCGAAAGAAAGTCAAATCGCGAACAAATCATGCATTACGCCATGACAATATTTGACAACGGTTATAAAATATCGAGAAAAAATCATACCTCGAGTGGGACTCGAACCACGAAGGCCCTGGACACGCCTTGAAGTCCTATACGCGGACAGCGCTCTAACCAACTGAGCTATCGAGGCTTACACTCGAGCATATGAATTCTTCTCGATATGACTTATTAGAAGGGTGGAAGGTTAAGTCGAAGTATACTTTTTGCAGAGAAATTATTTACTCTGTTTCCGATTACATTTGCTAAGACCACACCGTTAAATGACAAAGTATGCTAACCCAGGATTAAAAATCGCGGAGCATAAGTCAAAGCTTTTCATCTGGAAACCCCAGAATCACTATTTCGATTCAATTATTAAAGATAATTAAGAGGGGTCAATGGCCGTATTGTATATTATACTAACAATCACTGAAAGACCATTATGAAAGTTAATTTTTTGGAGGGAAAAAACTTGAGGAATAAAACCCGAAAAATCCCGAAAGAAAGTCAAATCGCGAACAAATCATGCATTACGCCATGACAATATTTGACAACGGTTATAAAATATCGAGAAAAAATCATACCTCGAGTGGGACTCGAACCCACGAAGGCCCTGGACACGCCTTGAAGTCCTATACGCGGACAGCGCTCTAACCAACTGAGCTATCGAGGCTTACACTCGAGCATATGAATTCTTCTCGATATGACTTATTAGAAGGGTGGAAGGTTAAGTCGAAGTATACTTTTTGCAGAGAAATTATTTACTCTGTTTCCGATTACATTTGCTAAGACCACACCGTTAAATGACAAAGTATGCTAACCCAGGATTAAAAATCGCGGAGCATAAGTCAAAGCTTTTCATCTGGAAACCCCAGAATCACTATTTCGATTCAATTATTAAAGATAATTAAGAGGGGTCATGGCCGTATTGTATATTATACTAACAATCACTGAAAGACCATTATGAAAGTTAATTTTTTGGAGGGAAAAAACTTGAGGAATAAAACCCGAAAAATCCCGAAAGAAAGTCAAATCGCGAACAAATCATGCATTACGCCATGACAATATTTGACAACGTTATAAAATATCGAGAAAAAATCATACCTCGAGTGGGACTCGAACCCACGAAGGCCCTGGACACGCCTTGAAGTCCTATACGCGGACAGCGCTCTAACCAACTGAGCTATCGAGGCTTACACTCGAGCATATGAATTCTTCTCGATATGACTTATTAGAAGGGTGGAAGGTTAAGTCGAAGTATACTTTTTGCAGAGAAATTATTTACTCTGTTTCCGATTACATTTGCTAAGACCACACCGTTAAATGACAAAGTATGCTAACCCAGGATTAAAAATCGCGGAGCATAAGTCAAAGCTTTTCATCTGGAACCCCAGAATCACTATTTCGATTCAATTATTAAAGATAATTAAGAGGGGTCAATGGCCGTATTGTATATTATACTAACAATCACTGAAAGACCATTATGAAAGTTAATTTTTTGGAGGGAAAAAACTTGAGGAATAAAACCCGAAAAATCCCGAAAGAAAGTCAAATCGCGAACAAATCATGCATTACGCCATGACAATATTTGACAACGGTTATAAAATATCGAGAAAAAATCATACCTCGAGTGGGACTCGAACCCACGAAGGCCCTGGACACGCCTTGAAGTCCTATACGCGGACAGCGCTCTAACCAACTGAGCTATCGAGGCTTACACTCGAGCATATGAATTCTTCTCGATATGACTTATTAGAAGGGTGGAAGGTTAAGTCGAAGTATACTTTTTGCAGAGAAATTATTTACTCTGTTTCCGATTACATTTGCTAAGACCACACCGTTAAATGACAAAGTATGCTAACCCAGGATTAAAAATCGCGGAGCATAAGTCAAAGCTTTTCATCTGGAAACCCCAGAATCACCAAAAAATTAACTTTCATAATGGTCTTTCAGTGATTGTTAGTATAATATACAATACGGCCATTGACCCCTCTTAATTATCTTTAATAATTGAATCGAAATAGTGATTCTGGGGTTTCCAGATGAAAAGCTTTGACTTATGCTCCGCGATTTTTAATCCTGGGTTAGCATACTTTGTCATTTAACGGTGTGGTCTTAGCAAATGTAATCGGAAACAGAGTAAATAATTTCTCTGCAAAAAGTATACTTCGACTTAACCTTCCACCCTTCTAATAAGTCATATCGAGAAGAATTCATATGCTCGAGTGTAAGCCTCGATAGCTCAGTTGGTTAGAGCGCTGTCCGCGTATAGGACTTCAAGGCGTGTCCAGGGCCTTCGTGGGTTCGAGTCCCACTCGAGGTATGATTTTTTCTCGATATTTTATAACCGTTGTCAATATTGTCATGGCGTAATGCATGATTTGTTCGCGATTTGACTTTCTTTCGGGATTTTTCGGGTTTTATTCCTCAAGTTTTTTCCCTCCAAAAAATTAACTTTCATAATGGTCTTTCAGTGATTGTTAGTATAATATACAATACGGCCATTGACCCCTCTTAATTATCTTTAATAATTGAATCGAAATAGTGATTCTGGGGTTTCCAGATGAAAAGCTTTGACTTATGCTCCGCGATTTTTAATCCTGGGTTAGCATACTTTGTCATTTAACGGTGTGGTCTTAGCAAATGTAATCGGAAACAGAGTAAATAATTTCTCTGCAAAAAGTATACTTCGACTTAACCTTCCACCCTTCTAATAAGTCATATCGAGAAGAATTCATATGCTCGAGTGTAAGCCTCGATAGCTCAGTTGGTTAGAGCGCTGTCCGCGTATAGGACTTCAAGGCGTGTCCAGGGCCTTCGTGGGTTCGAGTCCCACTCGAGGTATGATTTTTTCTCGATATTTTATAACGTTGTCAAATATTGTCATGGCGTAATGCATGATTTGTTCGCGATTTGACTTTCTTTCGGGATTTTTCGGGTTTTATTCCTCAAGTTTTTTCCCTCAAAAAATTAACTTTCATAATGGTCTTTCAGTGATTGTTAGTATAATATACAATACGGCCATTGACCCCTCTTAATTATCTTTAATAATTGAATCGAAATAGTGATTCTGGGGTTTCCAGATGAAAAGCTTTGACTTATGCTCCGCGATTTTTAATCCTGGGTTAGCATACTTTGTCATTAACGGTGTGGTCTTAGCAAATGTAATCGGAAACAGAGTAAATAATTTCTCTGCAAAAAGTATACTTCGACTTAACCTTCCACCCTTCTAATAAGTCATATCGAGAAGAATTCATATGCTCGAGTGTAAGCCTCGATAGCTCAGTTGGTTAGAGCGCTGTCCGCGTATAGGACTTCAAGGCGTGTCCAGGGCCTTCGTGGGTTCGAGTCCCACTCGAGGTATGATTTTTTCTCGATATTTTATAACCGTTGTCAAATATTGTCATGGCGTAATGCATGATTTGTTCGCGATTTGACTTTCTTTCGGGATTTTTCGGGTTTTATTCCTCAAGTTTTTTCCCTCCAAAAAATTAACTTTCATAATGGTCTTTCAGTGATTGTTAGTATAAATCACTGGAAGATATTGATAAACTCACTGGAGGACAATTTAATAGACTTAATGAAAGGTAACTTCATAAATTAATTGGAGAACGATTAATAAATTCACTGGAGGACATTGATAAACTCATTGGAGGTCAATTTAACAGACTTACTGAAAGGTAACTTAATAAATTCATCAAAGGACGATTAATAAATTCCCTGGAGGACATTAAAAAACTCACTGGAGGACAATTTAATAGACTAACTGAAAGGTAACTTAATAAATTCATTGGAGAACGATTAATAAATTCACTGGAGGACATTGATAAACTCACTGGAGGACAATTTAACAGACTTACTGAAAGGTAACTTAATAAATTCATCGGAGGACGATTGATAAATTCACTGGAGGACATTGATAAACTCACTGGAGGACAATTTAATAGACTAACCTGAAAGGTAACTTAATAAATTCATTGGAGGACGATTAATAAACTCACTGGAGGACGATTTATAAATTCACTGGAGGACAATTAAATAGACTTACTGAAAGGTAACTTAATAAATTCATCAAAGGACGATTAATAAATTCCCTGGAGGACATTAAAAAACTCACTGGAGGACAATTTAATAGACTTACTGAAAGGTAACTTAATAAATTCATTGGAGGACAATCTGTAAACTCACTGGAGGTCAATTTAATGCTTAAGCTTTAGCTAATTGAAATGACTTAAAGAATCGTTAAAATGTTTTTATTTAATCAAGTTGCATATGACCATTTCGGCCTTTCGGCCATTTTCAATGCTAAAATGAAACAGAGAACAGAACAATGAATAATCAGAAAATAATCTTACATGGTTAACTATCACAAGGTTTCTTTAACAAGGTTCAAGACCTCTACAACCTCCACCAAAACAAGCAATAATCACTTAAAAACAAGTAATTTTCCTTTCGAAATTAAAAAATTTTTATCTAAAAAAAAAAAAAAGAAAAAATTCCTTTGTTCTCCTTAAAAATAAAGTGAATAACGCCTTTTTCCTCTTAATTGAAAATTTAAAAGAATATATTTCATAAATCATTTGTAATATCAGATTTTATAAAATTATATATTAATTAAAATTTTAAATGGTTTTGTCAGCAATTTATGGTCGTCTTCTTTATTTTAATCCGATTTTTCCACTTGGAACACTGTGAAAACGGAAAGCAATAAACCCTATCCCGTATTCTGCGAAAAAGCTATTTTAATGACAAATATTAGAACGGACAAATTCTTTCAAAGGCCATAAAATTCTTGGCTCGTACTAAACCTCTCCGGCACTTTTTTTTTTTTTTTTTTTTTGCAAATTCAGCAAAGGTAAAAAAACCTGTTTTGATACCTCTCTACGTCATTAGGAATTTCAGAAAAAAAAAAATTCTCTTTCACCCTCCCTCCCTCCTTCTCCCACCACCCCGCCTCCTTGCCCTCGTTGTTAGCCATTTGTTTACACGTCTTAAAGAATTATTTTTTCTATCGGAAAATAAAAATTGGATTGAGAATGACAAGGCAAATGGTTTTTTTCTTCGTGTCGATATTTCCACAACCCTTTTATTATTTTCTTCTATTGAGGGGGAAAAAAACCCCGATGAATAAAAACAGATTTCACCAAAAAAGGAAAAAAAAAAAAAAAAAAACTTCGTCAGCAAATATGATTGCCGGAATAAATTTTACCAATTCCAATTACGAAACGGGGTTATTTCATTCCCTTAAATTAAGTCAAGACTCAAAAACGGAATCGACAAAAAAAAGGAACCCTCTCGTTCGATTGCTTTTAAATTAATTTAATTTCATAAGTCAGCTTTTTTTTTTTTTTTTTTTTTTTTTTCATCATCCCCTTAGAAGGTTTTGATCAACACTGCAAAGCTTTATTTCTTAACCACCCCCCCTTTTTTTTTCTTTTCATTTTACAAGGGTCCTTGAGTTCAATAACTTCTTTTCAGACGGTTTAGCTTAGAAGTGGTCGGACCCACTTGAAAGTTGAATATAAAAAGCGAATAGCGTTTTTTTAAAAAAAGAAATTTTAATATTTTTTTGATCTTGATCGACACTGTTTTAATTGGTTCTAAACCAATTACAGCTTGAGGGGGCAAAGCTTAAGAGCGCACTCAATCTATAGAAATTGGAGGGTCTAATGTTTGACATTTGTATTGATTTGAGATTTTTCTTTTAATTACTTATCCATCGTTTTGTCTTGTTTTTGTCCCTTAAATAGTTTAGTTGTACTACGATCATTGCACTATGCCCATTAGGGTAATTCGAAAATCAAATTTATTGGAATTTTCGTTCCATACGAAAAAGTAACGCAAAAATTGTATAAAATTTTTGCAAAACAAATGCAAGAAATTAACACAAAGAATGTATTATTTTCGTATTGTTCATACAAAAATTTGGACGTGCATAATTTTTGCACAATTTCTGCATCATTTCTTTAAGCATTAAAATCTGGATATGCATACTTTTTTAAGCATTAAAATCTGGATATGCATAATTTTTTTAAGCATTAAAATCTGGATATGCATAATTTTTGCAAAATTTATGCATAACATTTTAAGCATTAAAATCTGGACATTCATAATTTTAGCAAAATGTACGCATAATTTTTTTAAGCATTAAAATCTGAATATGCATAATTTTTGCAAAATGTATGCATAATTTTTTAAGCCTTAAAATCTGGATATACATAATTTTTTTAAGCCTTAAAATCTGGATATACATAATTTTTTTAAGCATTAAAATCTGAATATGCATAATTTTTGCAAAATGTATGCATAATTTTTTTAAGCATTAAAATCTGGATATGCATAATTTTTTTAAGCATTAAATTCTGGACATGCATAATTTTTGCAAAATGTATGCATAATTTCTTTAAGCATTAAAATCTGGATATGCATAATTTTTGCAAAATTTATGCATAATATTTTAAGCATTAAAATCTGGACATTCATAATTTTAGCAAAATGTACGCATAATTTTTTTAAGCATTAAAATTTAGACATGCATAATTTTTGCAAAATGTATGCATAATTTCTTGAAGCATGAAAATCTAGATATGCATAATTTTTTAAGCATTAAAATCTGGAAATGCATCATTTTTGCAAAATGTATGCATAATTTCTTTATGCAAAAATCTGGATATGCATAATTTTTGCATATCCATTATGTAATTTATGCACATAATTTATTCAAGTCTATAAGCAGGAAAATTTGCAAATATTGTGCTTCTTTAACTTTTTTTCCCCACTTATGCATACTTATTTACGCATGATTTATGCATAATTGTATTGGAGGAAGAAAAAAAAGATGTTTCCTGTAACAAAAGTTAAAGCTGCTTATACATTTATGCAATTTTTATGCATGTCCAATTTTTTCTATAATTTATACATAATTTTTGTATAACTTATGCATCTCTCTTTCGTACGGTGTTAAACGCAAGTGTGAAAATCCCCATTTCTGGTTTCTTTGTCTCCCTTGATTCCTCCTCCTCTCTCTCTATCCCCCTCTTATTGCTTTTCACATTCAGGAAATAAATGAAAATACCTACTACTAATTTATTTTTCCTTCCTATTATCCTATCTATTCCTTTTAAAACTTTATAAAACTTCATACGGTACTTTTGTTTCAAACGATAAAGAAGAAAGGAAACATTTTCCTCCTAGGAATTGATGCTTTTTTCCTTCGGAAAAAAAAATCCATTAAACATTTACCAGAAACAAAAAGAAAGGAAGGAAAATAAAATTTTCCGGAGGCAAATATTAATACAACATTATACGAAAAAAAATAAAGCAAACAGAACTTCTTTTTTTTAATACGGCATTTAAACAGCGCGCAGCACCTCTCGGCATTTTTTTTTTTGAGACTACGAAAATCCCTCGATATTTCATACTTTAAGTATGTTAGCTGTTATTTTCCTCATTAAAAGAAAAAAGAAAATTCCTCGGGAAGATGACTTTTAAAAAATCGTGAAACGAGCACTCCCCTCGTTATTATTTTTTTTTTTTCTCTCTTCCTAACTATCTCTGCTGACTGGGCGAAATGCTAACTGACATCGTTTGAATTTATCAAAAACTTTTCAGAAATTCTCGTTTATTTATAATTTTGTTTTTAGAGTATGTTTAAAAAAAAAATTTTTAATCGCTTTTATGTAAGCCAAGAGTGGAAAGAGAAGTTCTGTAGTTGTTATTTTTGTTGTTGGGGGGTCCTGTTTCTGCGGATGTCGAACTTTGTTTTATTTTTACATTCTATTAAAAAAAAAAAAAAAAAAAAAAAAAAGCGGGATGCTTTTAAACAAAGGGTATTTAATAATTGCTGCCGTTTTGTTGTACATCCAAAAGCGTAGTCAAACGCACTTCGTATAAATATCCTCCTAAAATTCGGAAAAAGAAGCCAGAGGTCCTTCGAAAATTTGTCATAGAATATTCTTTGGTAAATGTGGCAGGGAAAATTTTCTGGTAAATTTATTGAGGAAAGCTTATTGATATTTGTCAGGAAAAATTTTATGTTCGTCATATTCCATGTGTTATTCATTATCATAGTAATTATAACCCTTAAAATTTATCAAAATAGAGTTATCAAACGCCCTTAAATTTTAAGCATAAACAGAAATATATTTTTTTTTTAAATTTACAACGGTTTCCACACAAAAGGATACGCAATAAAATTAAAACTATCACCCAAGTAACCCGATCATTCATAAAATTTTCCCCTTTAACGCTTACCTGGAATAAAGGCTGATTAGCATTATCTAAAGCCGGCAACAGGACTTTATAATAGGGTTGATCAAATTCAGGAGCATGATCGTTAACATCAGACACAGAAATGACGACCCTCGTAGTCGAAGACAAAGGCGGTATCCCATTGTCGCTCACCGTTATCTGAAAACACAAGAATAAAAGACTTCATATTGTAACGCATAATCATCATCCCCCTTGTTGTTCTTATCAAAATGAAACATATTTGAGGAAAATCCGATTTAAAAAAAAAAAAAAAGTCCTACGGCTCGAGGGAAAAAAAATTACTTCGACCGGAAAAAATGCAAAAATAATGTAAATTAATATTCATTCCTTCAATGGGTAATTCAAAATTTTTTTTTTCTTTTTTTTGCGAAATAAAAAAAGGTGAAGTCCTTTTGAATAACCCGAAACCCTTTTCCGTCTCCACTCAAAGCGTTCAATCGGTGAAACTGACCACTGAATTTGTAAAAAAGTTGAGGCAAGTTTTTTTTTTTTTTTTTTTTTTTTATGAGATCGGTTTTATCGAGTTTCTCCGAGTTTTCCCAGCTCCCTGGGACTCTCACGGGATCGGCACTAAAATATCCATTGAAAACCGGACGTTTTCAATTCTGTTTATTTTAATTTAGTTTCCCCAAGTTAATCGTTTTGCATAAGAATTCCGGGAGTTAACATTACTTCATAAAACCTGGTGAAAACTGGTTCCGAGCAATTTAAATCCAAGAATCTAAACGATATAACTTGATTCGAGTTGTGGTGAATTCCAACCGGGTCTCCGGCACCCCTCTGCCCCTGCCCCCGTCCCACCCCCACCTTCCCCTACCTCTTTCAACTCTTTCCATTCCGGACAATAAAATGTCCTCAACATATTAATTTGCAAAGTACACGGGAATTATAAAATAAAAGAGGGGTTAAAGTCGGGATAAAATCGGTTTTCAGCTTTATATCCGTTGTGTCTAGTTAACTTATTTGGTTCTTTATCTCTCTCACTTCCACAGTTTTTAAAAATGTGATAATTTATAAGCTTATTGAGCAATTAATAAGTAATCGGTTTTTTTGTTTGCAATACGTGCGTTATCAGGGAGCTGGCCATCAAGGTCGAAAGTTCTCCACTTTTTAATTTTATTTTATTTTATTTATTTTATTGAATTTCATCAATTTTACAAATATTACAATTTTTACAATTATTACAATGATAAATAAAATAAAATAAATAAAAAATAAGTAATAAAAGTCGATTTAGAATCCGGAAGGAAAAGAAAAAGATAGAGAAGGCAGAGGGGTGCCCGTGTATTATCCCTAGGAAACCAGGGCCACAGTGGTCCGGAAAAAAAAATTAGTGACCAAAGCTCATTCCCAAGTCTGTGTGAAACTTAGAAAAGGATGAAGGTGTCAAAAGCTTCGATATTTTGTGCAATTAGAAATCTGCTGCCCGTGCCTCAAAATTCAAAATGGAGGGCAAAATATGGAAGCCAAAATTTTTAATTATGAATGAAATTTTATGAATATTTATTTTTAGGTATTTTTGTGGCTGCTGATTTCATATCTGGAATAATTATTTTGAAATTCAAGATGGCGGACTTAGTATGGCGACAAAAGTAAAAAAAAAGTTAAAGTTGTTAAATTTTCAAGAAAATCTGTGCTAAGGGGTTTTCGAGGTCGCTGATCTCGAACCCATAAACCGTTTTTCTAAATTTCGAACATACAACGAGTAAATGAATTTTTTTCGATTTATTGAGTCCCTTAAAAAAATTTTAGAAAACTAGTAGCCGATTCGAGATCAGCGACCTCGAAAACGTCTTCATACAAATTTTCATGAAAATTTAACAACTTTTAGCTTTTTTTTACATTTGTCGCCATACTAAGTCCACCATCTTGAATTTCAAAATAATGATTCCAGATATGAAATCAGCAGCTACAAAAATACCTAAAAATAAATATTCATAAAATTTAATTCATAATTAAAACTTTTGGCTTTTATATTTTGCCCGCCATTTTGAATTTTGGGGCACGGGCAGCAGGTTTTTAATTGTACAAAATATCGAAGCTTTTGACACCTTCGTCTTCTTTCTAAGTTTCACACAGACTTGGTAATAAGTTTTGGCCACTTATTTTTTTTCCGAACCACTGTGCAGGATATGGTCATTGACAGAATCGATCACGCTAGTTTCATTCTTTGAACCCTTATCAATTAGTGATAAGTAAAACAGATCTTTAACTCGGCCAACTGACATTGTAAGGTTAAGATCGGAATAATGGAATGCAATTTATTCCATGCTGCCATAGCGGAGTGTAAAGGAGAATTAAGGTGATGGATAGTGTAGTATCCGGAATGTAGAAGGTGACCGTATTGATACCGCGTATTGATGGTGGGAGTGTAATAGGTCAGGTTGTCGCGTAAGCCTTGATCATTAATTGATCCTTTTACAAGCGCCAGGATGAATAAGACCTTTGCGAGCTCCCTTCAGTCACTTAGTCGGGTGAGATTGAACTCTACCAAAAGATTGGTGGTGTGCATATCGATAGGGGGTGCGAACCCATTCTTCTTGTAAAAGAGATAACGCAAGAATTTATGTTGCAAGCCGTCTTATAGTGATGGACAACAAGCGAGAACAAGACAATTCAAGACAAGTCCTCGGTCAAGCTCTTGTCTTGTTTACATAAGGGAACTATTATGTAAACAATACAAACAATTGAAAAACGCAAGAGTCTTGTGCAAGCTCTTGTCTTGTCGTCCATCACTAGCCGTCTATTAATTTAATATAACTTTGACAATAAGGAGCCCATACAATTGATCCATATTCGAGCTTGGAACGGACGTAAAGGTTAAAAAGGATAATTAAGGACTTGTCTGGTTGTGCCTCGCATTGTTGTCCATCACTACCAAAAACAGACAGGTTGAATTGAAGTTGTCCCGGTCGCTCATCCCTGAAATTATTCGATCAGGGAAGGCAGACTCCCTCCTCCTAACCTACCAATACCGGTAAGGCCTTCAGTCCCTAAGTACCATCGTTTGGTTCTTCAGGAAGCTCACACTACCTCGAAGGACAAACAGCCATCACCCACACCAAGCGCAACCCTCTTAGGGAGCGTCTTTTCTCTCTCCTCTTCTGCTTTCCCGCTTTTTACTTTTCCCTTTTTTATTAAATTTTACTTTTCTCCTTTACTTTTGCTAAAGGAAAATCGATTCGACTTTCTCGCTCGAACTTTTCTTTACTTTCCAAGAACTTCCTTCCATGTTTTTCTTTAATTCTTAATCTCTCCCGTTCTGCTAATTCAAAACTTGCAGTTTCTAATAAGCAGTCGAGAGTATTATTTTTAAAAAAGGATAGAGAGGTAAAATGGAGAGATGAAGCACAAACAAACACCTCATCTCTCGGCGGAAAGTAAACATTCACATCTCTGAGATTTCTGATTTTCGAATTTTCTGGTTTTCCCCTCAAATTCAATAATGGAAAAGTAGAATTTTCTCTGGTTTTAATTTAACCGTGCTCCAAATCTTGGGATATATTTTTTTTTTATCTTTTGCCGAATTAGTTTTTTTTTTCTTTCCTTTTTAAACGATAAAACCCAACTTTTGAAAAAGAGATTACTAAACTATAATGACAAAGGCGAGCGTTAAAGAGACGTCGTTAAAAAGAGACGTCGGTGACAAAAGAATCGAATTTACTTTAAAAGTTTCTGAGTAAAGAGCAAAAAGAGACAATTAGCCTATTTTAAATTGAGTAAAAATGTTTTTCTTTTTTTTTTTTTTTTTTTCGGGGAAGCAGGGTTTAAAATATTTTGAAACCCGTGAGAGCTTGTTTTCTTATAACAAAATAAAGATGCACATGTTTTCAATTTATTTTCGCTACTACAAAGAGAAAAAGAGAAGGAGAGAAAGTGAGAGGGGGGGGAAAAAAAAGAAGAAACGATGAAAAATAGTTTGTTATTCTGTGTAAGAAATAGGAAAGCGAGAAAAGCCTTCTTGGTGAATTATTAAATAATTAAAGTAAACAAAGAAATGAATGAAAAACTGAAAATCGTGATTTACGATTTAAATTCGAGAGGAAACTTCGTCGGGGCGAATTGTGCTTGCTTTCTCTGCTTTTTCCATTTGACTATCGATATACTTGCTTTTTAATTTTTTCTCCTTTCTTTTCTTGAGGATAAAATGCTTTTTTGATTTTTTTTAAACGATATTTTTTTGTTAAAGAGTCAAGGCGTTATTTAAGCATGATTTTACTAATTTTGGACCCCATTCGTTCCTAACATGGTTACGTAATGTCTGGACGACCCCAAGGCGGAAATGCCGCCACCTTCAGGTTTATGATGGAGGGTAAGGTCACAGGAAAACATCATAGGAAAATTTCAAAGCTCAAGAGACGCGGTTTAGGTGTGAATTATATCAGTCTGTTTAGAGCGACGGTCTCTCAAAGGTTCGAATCGTAGTGATGAAGCCAATCTCCGGCACTTAAAGAAAAAGAAAAAGAAGAAGCAGGAGGTGAAAATCAAAGGAACATGTAGATAAGGGTGTCACTTATTTTGCCAAGTTTCGAATTTTAATTTACGTACCCCCGGAGTCGGGTCTCTCTGGTGACCCCTAATTTTCATGAACCTTAATTTTTTTTTTAGATTTTTTACTCCGCGGAAAAGCGTGCTCATTTAAAGGACACTTAAGTTAAAAAAATTCTTATAAAAATGGAAAAATTGATTATTATTTATTTATTTATTTATTTATTTATTTATTTATTTGAAGAAAAAACAGTTGTTTCTTTGCGTAGGTCACGAATCTGAAGTCCGTTTTTTTTTATCTGACCCGGTTTTTGAACTGTGGGTCAAAATATGTGGAAAACTGAGGACTTAATCTATTTTGTTGCGTTACGGCATTTTAATGCCACATTTTGGCCCCCAATTTGGCCATTTGGGGTAGGCAAAATCGATTTAGATAACGCTTACGTAATTTAGATCTTGCAATCTTATTACGTTGAAAATATCAAACTCTGAACATTTAAAAAAAAAAAAAATCCTTTCACATTTACTCTTTAACGAAAAAAAAGTCGAAGCCAATTAGAAATCTTTTCAGCAGTAACATGAAAATCCGTTAATTTTATCCGTGTATTATTTATTTCCGTGTGCTTCGAGTTCTGAAAACATTTCTAGGAAGTAATAATTTCCTATAATTTCTCTGTCAAAACATTTCGGAAAAAAGACACGATTTTTAGGGAAAAAAATTTTTTTTCCTGCTTTTTTTCCCTTCATTATTTCTTTTGATTTTGTTGATATTTTTTGTATTCAAACAACGCGTATTGTATATTTCGTTTTCTGGGATTTTAGCGCCTATCTCCAAACAAGAAAATCTCATCACCTAAGTTTTATAATCATGTTGTACTCCTTTTTCGGTTTTTCAAAAGTTGGGCAAAAAGAATTTGCAACTTTTCCTAAACTTCCTCGGGGTTTTCTTTTCCTCGGTAACAAGATGTTTTTTTTTTCCTTCCCTTGTTTCCTCGAGCAAAGGATACCGCAAGCTTTTGATTTATCGGACGCTTGTTTTTCTTTTTCTTTTTTTATTATTGAAAAATCTCTCGAGTAATTACCTGCCAATACTCATCATTTTCGCTTCAGGTTTTTTTTCCCTCCCATTTATTTTGCATCTGGCAACCTCTTTTATTTTTCTCCTGTCGTTAGCAGGGATAAATATCGGCTGCGGGATGACGTCAACGCTTAAGAAGCGTTTTTTTTTTTCTTAAAAAAAAAAAAAAAACAGCCGAATCTGTAAAAATTAAGATTAATTTGAGGGAATTCTTTGGGGAAATAATTCCTAATCCCGAACTCGTTAAACCGCTAATATTTATTAATATATTTTTCTTTCGGGTTTGAGCAGCATTTTCCATCGAATTTCCTTTTAGATATATAACTTTGGAAATTCAATATGACGTAAACTTCCTCAAGGAGAATACATCTTCATTATCTTCCGTGGTTGTTTCGGAAAGGAGGTTTTCTCATGGAAAAAGATCATTTGTTTTTATTTTAGAAGGACAACCTCGTTCATCAGTAACAACTTTTTAAAGTTCACCCACCCCCAACCCACCCCCTAACTGTTTCTCATATCTTATATAATTTTAAGAAAACTAAAACCGGCGAAAAGTTTTCTATCTCTGAGTTTTGAGAGCTGTTCCCGGGTTTATTTATTTAGTTTTTTTTTTTTTTTTTTTTTTTTCTTTTTCTTGAAAATTTTATTCGAAGGACTCGCACACTCAAGGGGTCTTATTTATAATCAGAGCGGTAATTTAGAGAAGGAAATATGTAATGTTTAAAGTCTAGAAAAGTCCTCTAGAAAGAAAATTTACATTGCAAATCGCAGAAATTGGGTGCTTGGTTGTATTTTGTAGCAAGCGATGGTCATGAAAAGGTTTCCCTACGTTTTGTTGACTATAATTATAAAGTTCGAAGACATTTTTATTTGTTTTTACTTTTATATTAGCTTAAGCAAAATTTTACAAAAAAGGAAACCAAAAAATAGTAGACTGCTGTGCTAAGTCGGAAAAAGACTTATTTAGGAGGGGATACATGTTAAACCAAAATTTCACGTTAAATTATGTTTCAGTATCACGTCGCTCAACTTTTTGTAGCGTTAGGAACATGCTGCTTAACATGTTGCAGCGTTAAAAACGTGTAGCCAGCATATTGGGCAACATGTTACTAACGCTTGAGCAACATTACCGTAACATGTTGCAACAGCAGTAACCTGTTGACAACATTTTTATTTTTATTTTCCAGTAATGGTCACTTATGTTGGTACAACATATTTCGAAGCTATATAACATGTTAAATGTTTGTAACACGTTGCATGCAGCATAGAAACATGTTGCAACATTTTTATCTTATTTTCCAGTGATGCGCACTTTTGTTGGCATAACGTGTTTCGAAGCTGTAACATGAAATCTCACGCTAAAACATGTTTCAGTAACACGTTGCTCAACTTGTTGCAGCGTTAGATACATGTTGTTTGACATGTTGCAGTGTTAAAAAAAGTGTAGCCAGCATATTTGCAACATGTTATTAACGCTTGAGCAACATAATCGTAACATGTTGCAGCGGCTGTAAAACGTTGGCAACATTTCTATTTTCATTTTTCAGTGATGGTTTATTATGTTGGCACCACATATTAAATGTTTGTAACATGTAGCAGCATAGAAAAATGTTGCAACAGTTTCATTTCTCATTTTCCAGTGATGCGCACTTATGCTGACATAACATGTTTCGAAGCTCTAACATGAAATTTCACGTTAAAAACATGTTTCAGTAACACGTTTTTCAACTTGTCCCAGCGTTAGAAACAAATTGCGCAACATGCTGGCAACATGTTTCAAACGGAGCAATCTGTTAAGCAACATGTTTCTAACGCTGCAACATTTGAATAACATGTTACAGTAACATATTGCAGCATAGAAACATGTTGGCAACATTTTCATTTTTCATTTTCCAGTGATGCGCATTTATGTTGGCATAACATGTTTCTAACGGTGCAACATGTCTCTAAGGCTGCAACCTGTTGAGCAACATGTTACCGTAACATGTCTCTAGCCCTGCAACATGTTGAAGTTTTGGACGGTCGTGCAGCAGTTTGCAAACATGTTGAGCAACATGTTGCAGTAGCAGTAACATGCTGCAGCATAGAAACATGTTGGCATCGTTTTTATTTTTCATGCGCACTTATATCGGCATAATACCAACATGTTGGCAACATGGTTCTAACGCTGCAACATGTTTCATACTGAAATGGCGGCCTTTGTGCTGCTGACTCGGAACTAAGGAAACATTTTGTGGCAGAACAGTTTTCGCCCTGAAAACCAAGCTTTACCCATCGTCCGCCAACAAAGTAAAGTATAAGAAAGGAACCTCAATATACAAAAAAATGGAACAAGAATTCTCTCTCCTTTTTCCCTCTGAAAAAAAAAAAAAAAACTTCTTTTCACATGCAGGGAAAAAATAAAATTGTGTAACTTATAAAAACGCACAAAATAAAGATGTATCGTTTCAAAGGGACAATACATCATCGCAAAACAGGTGAAAACAGATCGGAATATATAATGTAGTCGTACAGTACATGTTTGAGGAAACTTTGTTCTTAAATCAATTTCCCTCAAGTTTTGGACGGTCGTGCAGTGGTTTCTGATGACCGGCTTCATCCTCATCCCTTATCCCCATTTCCCCCTTCGTCCCTTCTCCTCCCTCTCTCTCTCGTTTTCCATTTCTTGTTTTCCCTAATTATCCTCTCTCGACGTGTCAAGTTTTAATACCTCTCGTTTACGAGACTGAAGGGGGCTGTTTACACGCTTCGGATGTCGGTCCAAAGTCTACAACCGACTGCAAACTGCGGTATGTGGGTTCAGAAACCGCCAGGAGCATCACTCCACCGTTTCATGCATTTTCAAAGGCTGGAAAAAGGATTCTAATTAACCTCTCTCCCCGTTATACAATTTTACACTCTCCGAACATTTCGAAATAAGAATCGCGTGCAAGATGACGTCAACTTATCGGGAAAAGTTCCTTTTAAACCATGAAAAACACAGCGCACCGAAAACTCGGTTTAGGAAAAAAAAAAAAAAATCTCCCCCATTTTTTCTTTTCTGTTTTCTCTCCTTACTGTCGATAACTTTAGCATAACTCATCTTTTTATTTCCTTACTTTGCACCTTTTTCTCCCGCTTTTCCCTTATTATTATTATTAGTTTTCCATTTTCCGCCTGGTAAAAAACAGATTTCCTTGTCAACGCAAAATGTTTCTTATTGGAATCTATTTGTAGCGGGAATCAGGCTTCTCTTGTTCGTGCTATTTATTTTTTTTTCTGTTTTGAAACTTACAAATAACCCTTCGGGTCTTGTTAATGAATGAAATTCATTACGCGAACTGCCCCCAATTAATCGTCATGTAAATGAATGAGTTAATGCGAAAAGGGCGTAAGGGATCAGCTTGGGAGTAATTTAATTTGGCAGGCGGAATCATTACATGCACAGGAAAAGAATCGTTGTTTACGATAAAAAATTAAATCCCCTTTAGGGTTTCTCATTTCGCTTTTTGTTTCAAGGAGTAATAAAGGCAAAATTGAAATTAAATTGCTATTTGGTTTTTTTTTTCCCCTTCATTCCGAGAAATTTAAACAAAAAGGCCAAGAGTAGGCGTAAGAAAAAAAAAGAAGGAAAAACTGAGCTCCTTGGGGTTTATTATGTAGGGAAAATGTCTGGGAATGATTTTGTGATCTTCCCAGAATGCGGCTTTTAAGTTCAATTTGCATCATTGATGTAGGTGTAAGGAAATCAGATCCGAGATTGCGATTTAATCTTTTTCCGCTGGTGGATGGTTTAATCCAAGGTGAAGTGTTTCACATTTTTTTATTTTATGAGTTTCGATTTAACATATTAGCTAACATTTTTGACAGCAACAGGTTAGGTAAAATGCTTTTATAACATCATAGGAAAATGTTTTTTGATGCAGTGTTTTCGACAGGCGCGTTATCTCCATAGAAAAGGGAAAAAAAGTGTCAGAAATGAAGTAAAACGATCTCATGTTAAAATTGAACATGTTCGAAGCAAAAGTTTTGGGTTCGTTGGGTCAGTTTTTTTTTTTTTTTTTTTTTTTTTTTTTTTTTTTTTTTTTTTTTTTTTGTAAACCGCTCCAAAATTGAAACGGTTTGGTTTGGTTCAGTTCGGTTTCTTTCAAAGTTGAAAAATTGAATTTGGTTTGGGTACTGATCCAAAATTTTTTGAATAAAGTTGGTTCAGTTCGGTTTTCTTTTTCGTTTTATTATAAAACCGGTTTCAGATTTGGTTCGATTTTTTTCAAGAATCCGGTTCGGTTCTTTAAACGAAAAAACCGGTTTCGGCTAAATTTTTCGTTTAAAAACCGGTTTTTTTTGTAACCCGATTTCGGTTCGGTTTCCACTGAACTAATTATCCCCCGTCCCGGTTTTTAAACCTTTTTTAAACTTTAAATAGATTTTTTAAGACAAAAAACCCGGATCCGGTTCCGGTTTACTGCGGATTGCAGTATTTTATCAATTTTGGAGAAACATTTCCGGAAAAGGTGCCCAGTGAAGGCGGTCTGTACATTTTACTCACGTTTTATCTACAGAAAAGTTTTTTTTTTCTCATAAGGTAAACATACGCGGAACGAAAAAACCACTCAAATCTACGACTTCACTAGGTAATAGGGTGTCTCAAACCACCAAGTTGGGTTTTATACCTATTCCAATAACCATTGGCAGCCTAACTGATCAGTGATTACAGGGGTCGCCATTTGCGACTTCGAATATTTTAATCGAAACATCCAGATAAGAGCTTTAGAAGTCCGAAAACGTCGAGGGGAGGGGTAAACTTCTTCGTGCAAACAATGGATTTTCGCCAACGGTCGATAACGCGAAAATAGAAGAAAAAAAAAAAGACAAGAAAAAAAGAAACGAACATTTCGTGCTGGGGTCAGCTACTCCCGTCTACACTATAGAACTTTTATCATAATCATAAATAATAAATCGACCGCTTCTTTTTATGTTACTCAGGTTTTCGTTATTTTTATTCCGATTTTTTTTCCTCCTCCCCTTTTCTTATATTGAAAAAAAAAAAAAAAAAAAAGAAAAAAAAAAAAAAAAAAAAAAAAATTCCACGAAACCTTTTCATATCCTCCGGCTCTTTAATAATCGGCAATAAAGTTGACCTGGGTCAGGAAAACTTTTCAAAAAAAATTTAATTTTCCACGAGAAAATGGAATTATTTTTTCGATTTCGATCAAAAAAAAATCCGCTAAATTAAAATCAAGATTAAATGGTTTCCATTCTTTACGAATTGCAATTTTAACAAGATTAAAACTCTTTTAGTTGATGGAGAGATTTTTTTTTTTTTTTACAGAAAAAAAGAAAACATTTTTTTAACGTCTCGTTTTTTTAAAAAAATAGTTTCTCTTAGACGGCTTCTTTCAACATATTAAAAACCGTTAATAAAAAATTAAAAGTTCTTGATTTTACAAAAGAGGGAGGAAAAAAAATCCGTAAAGTCTCGTTGTGCCTGTAGTGTCGATAAATTTTCGACTAATGATGTAAAAAATAATTAAAATCATGAATATTTTAATATAAAGTTTCGTAGATAAGCTCTTTAATTATTTTCCCTGAATTTTTGAAACGAAAAAGTTTCCTTATATTGACGTTTTTTTATCTTGCCGTCTGGATGTTTAATTGATTGTTTGCTTTTTCCTGTCGGTCCTCGGTATATATATATTTTTTTTTTAAATATTCGTTTACTTTGGTTAAATAGGGAGGAAAAACGGTGTGCTGAATGAGGAGATAAAAACGGGGTATTTTAACAGAATGAAAAGAAAATTAATTTTGGAGAAAACTGAGAAAATAATAGGCGTACTGTACATGAAGAAATTTCTCAGATTAAGGAAAAAGAAAAAATTAGCTTATAGTTTTAATTCTTAATTTTCGCTTAAAGTGTACTAGCAGTTTTTTTTTTCTTTTTATGATGGAAAAAATCCAAACTGAGCTGTTCTGCTCTATTTTGCACCATCTGGTGCATCATCATTTTTGCACGTGCGGATCATTTAAAAAAATAATTTCGATGAAATAGCAGAGAGTGGATTTTGAATCATCCCCGCACAGTCTTAAAAGTATGGCTGTTCGATACTCAGGTATTTAGCTCGGTTCAAGTTCTAAAATTCGGGTTCGGGTCTAACTCGAGTCTAGACCCGAACTACTCAAGTAAATGTTTTTCAAAACTTTATAAATATTTTTCAACATTTTTCAATATTTTATAAATATTTTTCAATGTTTTATAAATATTTTTCCATATTTTATAAATAGTTTTTAATACTTTATAAACATTTTTAAATACTTTATAAATATTTTTCAATGCTTTATAAATATTTTTCAATGTTTTATAAATATTTCTCAATGTTATAAATATTTTTCACTGTTTTATAAATATTTCTCAATGTTTTATAAATATTTTTGAATATTTTTCCATATTTTATAAATGTTTTTCGATATATTATAAATATTTTTCGATATTTTATAAATATTTCGCAAACATTTTTTGAAACAAAAAACAATAAAACTATTCTTAAAATCTTAGTCAAAATTTTAAAAATATTTATATTTCTTTGCTTATTGGGTTAAAGTTTATTCGAAAACCTGATACGACAAGTCCGATATTTTGACCACAATGGGGTCGTCCATAAAACACGTGAGCATTATTTTGGCCATTTTCGACCCCCTCCCCCCCTTGTTAGCAAAGGTTAGCATTTCAGGACCCCCCCCCCCTCTTTAAATTTTTTTTAAAAAATGAATATTAAACATTTTAAAAATCTGAAATTTTTCGGAACTTAAATTTAGCAAACAGCAGGTTTTTTAACTTACAGCAAATGCGCCGGTATAATTGAAATTTTTTTTAAAAAGTGAGTTAGGTTACATAGTGTAAGAAAATTAAATTATTTTCATTTTGGCACGTTTATTACATGAGATAAATGCTCACGTTAAATTTGTAAAACCCCTCCCTCCCCCCCCTGTTAGCAAAAGTTAGCATTTTGAATACCCCCTCCCCCCCTGACGTGCTCACGTGTTTTATGGACGACCCCAATGTATCTGAATCGGATTTCTCCCTCATCTTTCGTTATTTTCTCTCATTCATACAAATATTTTTCAAAACGTCTCACTCCTGTTCCTCAGTTTATTTTACGACTTTTCTTTGATATCACTGAAATATTAAGTCATCATTACAGTGGGAGGAAATCTTGGAATCGATAGCATTCGTCCTCCATCATCCTAACGGACGACCGGTGGGATGAAGGGAAAGTCAAAAAGGTTCAAAAAACGATTTGGACATATTTCCGATTGAATGAGGCGGCGTATTCCCTCCGGAAATAAATTGTTCACCGAGCTAAAATTATTATTTGACATCCTAATCATTCATAACCCTTTTTCCTTGTCAATATAAAAAGAAAAAAAAAAAAATCCGATGCAAAGTAGTCTAGTCGAAGAAAACTGACTCCTTCTTTCCTTCTTTTTTGATTCTTTCTTCCTTTTTCGCCTTTCTTCGAATAAATCTTTAATCTTGATTCCTTCACATCTACAAATTAGATCAAAGAGGGAACCTTTCTGACAAAACAAACGAAATGAATTCCAGCGACAAAAGTTTTTTTTTTTTTGCTGAAGATGAGAACTGACGGGTTTCTTGTTTTCCGTGAAAGTTTTAAATTCCTTTTAACGAAATTAAAACGTCTCTCGCTTATGGATATCAAAGATTTTCAGTGAAAAAAGTATTTTTTTTTTTAAATCTTAGATATGACCCAGAAATTCCATCTTTTTTTTTCTCAAATAATTTTTTTTTGTGTGTCCGAATCGAAACTGATAATAACTTGCGGTTTTTAGAATTAACGAGCCCGCTCGGTTGATGGGGGTTATGGGGGGGAGGGAGGATCTCACCGGTTAATAATTAACGTCGAAGGGCACACCAATAAGATGATTTCATTTTGTGAGGAAAAAGGATTTTTACATAAGGTGCTTTTATAGGAAAATTCGTTTTAAAAGGAACGGGAAAACCCGTGCCCTTTTCCTTTTTCCTTTTTCCATAAAAGATACTTGGGGAAATCTTGGGAAAAGGGTAACTACAAACACTTTAACTTTGTCGAATTTAATTCCTTTCGGAACTCATTGCGGTTTTAACACCTTACTCAGTTATAAAATTAATTAGACCTCGCGGTTTTTGAATTGTCGGAGGATTCTACGTGAAAAGTCGGGAGGAATTTTCATTATTAGTTTTGATTTACGAAAAAATGTAAAATCTTTCATCTTGAATATCCGTCTCCGGTTTTATTCACTTTCTTATTAAAAAATAATAAATAAATAAAAACTGAAAACAAGATGGCGCATGTCAAACTTAAAGTCGTTAATTTTTGAGGTTTTCGGGCAATCAAGAGTATGTAAATTTTAGAGCGTCCCTTATTTGGGAAATTTTCGTATTTCAAATCGCTTACCCCCAAAAACGATTCTCCTTGGTAGACTGATATACCTGAATTTTTTTTTCAATTTTTTACTCGACGGGAAAGCCCGGCGACTTGAGCTTAAAATTCAAAAAATTGCCATAAGAGAAAAAAAATCGACAATTTTTTTTTTTTTTTTCCGCAAAAAAATTTTGTTATTTACCGGAAATTTTCCGTGTAGTTCACGAATCTCAAGTCCGTTTTTTTATATCTGGTCCGGTTATTAAGCTAAAAGCCAAATGTGGGAAAAAAATGTGGTAAAGTAACAAAACATACCAAGTCCTAAGTTTCATTCGTATTTTGGTCTCTAGCTCCAAAACCAAACCAGATATAAAAAAAGCGGACTTCAGATTCGTGATCTACGGAAAATTTCCGATAAAAACCAAATTTTAGGAAGCTCAAGTCGCCACGCTTTCCCGTCGAGTAAAAAATTTAAAAAAAAATTCGAATTAATCCGTACATGAAGCAGAACCATATTTTGGGGCTAAGCGATTTAAAATTCGAAAATTGCCAAAATAATGGACACCCTAATGAATATGAACATGAATGAAAACGTAACTTCGAAATTAGAAACACAATAGGAATCCTTTAAAATAATCGTTTCTTCTTTTCATCTTCTGTCTACGTACTTCTATCTTCTTCCATTGTTTTTCATCTCAATATTTGGACGTGCTCTATTCCTTTCGCATCTTCTCATTTACGTCTTGCATAAAATTAACCGGAGGGAAATCCCCGCAGCTCCCTTTACATTTTAATGATGATAACAACATAATCTGACGTATGAAGAATTAAGAATGCAAACGCAAAATGAGTGTTTTAAATATTATAACTAGAGTTTGCGTCGTTAAAATAAAGGTCTTAACAATTTCTTTTAATTCTAAAATACGCGAGGCATTCATTCTTGATATAGAGACGACTTTTACAGCGTAATTACCTCGTAATAAAATGATATGGCTATATAGCACCCGATAAGTCAAAAATGTTAAAATTTATAAAATATTTAGTAAATATTTTTCAATATTTTAAAAATATTATGCAAATATTTTTTGAAACAAAAAACAATAAAAAATATTTTTAAAATCTTCGTGAACATTTTTAAAATATTTTTATCCATTCTTGTTTCAAAAAAAATATTTGCATAATATTTTTAAAACATTGAAAAATATTTGCATGATATTTTTAAAACATTGAAAAATATTTGCATCATATTTTTAAAATATTGAAAAATACTTGCATGATATATTTAAAACATTGAAAAATATTTGCATCATATTTTTAAAATATTGAAAAATATTTGCATGATATTTTTAAAACATTGAAAAATATTTGCATCATATTTTTAAAATATTGAAAAATATTTGCATGATATTTTTAAAACATTGAAAAATATTTGCATCATATTTTTAAAATATTGAAAAATATTTGCATCATATTTTTAAAATATTGAAAAATATTTGCATGATATTTTTAAAACATTGAAAAATATTTGCATGATATTTTTAAAACATTGAGAAATATTTGCATCATATTTTTAAAATATTGAAAAATATTTGCATAATACTTTTAAAACATTGAAAAATATTTTATAAATATTAATATTTCTTTGCTTACTCCCTCATCCCCTTCTTTGCTTAAGCCCTTCCCTCATCCAACCGACAACTTTTTTTTCCCCTTCACTCTTCGAAGTTTTCCCGTTAAACTTCCATTTTTCACCCCAAGTCAAATATTGTATGGAAAAACTTAAGTTTTATGCCGATCGCAATCCTTTTACCTCCTGTGCTCTAAAGCAAAAAAGTGATAAACGATTTAGACAACAAAGCACCCCTTTTGTCCCTTTATTCCGCATACACGATACGCCGAATTCGTGAGCGCCGGTAAGTCTTTAAGAATTAAGGATTAACTTTTGTGAAACATTTAAAAAGTTTTCTCATCAGTGACATGAGAGCTTTCCCTTTTATCCCTACAGAATGTGTGCATAACATATAAGGTTTTCCAAGGTTTCCGTGAAACACGCAAGAATTTCCCGGGGTTTGAGGAATCGCATGTCAACCTCATTCTCCGACAAATTAAAGTCTCGGGGATCGGGGATGCGACGGCTGACCCGTCAGAAAAAGTAAAAAAAAAAAAAAAAAAAAATTTATAAGTTGACGTAAAGGGAATCTAAAGATTTTTTTTTCCATCCCAAGGAAATCTGTCCCGGTTTCTAATGTTGCTCTCATCCGAGCTGAATGGGAGTAAGATGAAACTGTCACGTTTTGGGTTTTTTTTATTTTCTTGCCATCCCGACTCAATGATTTCTATCCTCTTCCTTCCAATCCAGCCCTGAATAGGTAATCCCTTCTCATCGGAATTCAATATTTTATTTGGGAAAAACGAGGTCAGACAAGTTTATTCAAAGTCAATTCTAAAGAGAAAGTTGATCCTGACAAGCGGGGGATATCAAGAAAGTCTTTGATCCTTTTGAGCCTTAAAACTTGGTGAGACTTTGTGATGTCAGTTCCCGTTGAAGGATAAAAAGTTCATTTTTCATCTAACAAGTGACGATTTAATTTTCTCCGTGTTCTTTGATTTCCCCGTGTTTATTGCGCCGCTTGCTTATCTTTCATCGACCGTTTTTGTAATTGAATTTGTCGGGGAATGCGTTCATCGCTCATGAGCGTGGGAAGTCGGGAGTAATGGGGAAAAACGCGAAGAGTTGAAAAATTAAGAACATGAAAAATTTCGATTTAGAGATTACGGGGTCTCGAAAGAATTGAAGCTCGGCTGGTTAGTTTAAAGGTTAGAACGTTTATAAGTACAGCTTCGCGAAGGAAATTTGGAAATCATTATTGAGATTCGAACCTTAGAGGTTAGAGCTTCCTCTGAGTAGACGCGTGGAATCCACACAGAACCCGACAGAGAATAAGGTGAACAATGAAGAAAAAACGATGAAATTTGACTACCAGACTCCGATACCTCAAAATCCATTCTTCAAGCTGAAAGCAAGGTATATATGCTATACAAGGATTGTCGGCCTTGTCCGTTCACTAGCTGAGAGTCAGGGCAGTAGACAATCAGCACGATATTTGAGGACTCATAATATTCTGACTTAATGGCTGCCGGGTTAAGCAACCCAATCAACGTCTGACTTATTGAGTCAACTTCCTCAAACTCGAAGCAAGAATTTTTCATGAAGATAAAAGTACTACTTGCGAGTAGATGGCAGTACTATTTGCAGTTAACAAGTATGATCAGACAAGTACATTTCTGTAGTAGATCTTCTGTTCAATCGTTTTCGAACGACGAAAATTGCAGCCAGGACGACGAGGCACACAAGCTAATTAATTTCCCGCACGAAAAAGCGATGCAAAAAAAAGTGTAAAATATTTGCAAACAAATATATATATATATAAAATGTATCATTTTAAGATCCATCCACAAGACGACATTTTTCAAGAAATCGTCAAATTTTGTTTTTCGACCTTTCAAAAGGCTAGGATTCGAAGAGTCGAAAACAAGAAATTCAATAACTCAAGAAATGGTACAAGAATTCTTGAGCAAGAATCTTGGAGCAAGAAATCTTGAATTGGCAATCCTTATTGGTTTATCGATCAAGAAGCAAAATTTGAGCGAATTTCTTGGAAAATTTCTTGTTTTCTTGTTATCCATCCCTAATTATTTTCGTATCATTTATACAAAAATTAGGACATGCAAATTTTTGCGAAGTTTATGCATATTTTTTTAAGCACCAAAATTTGAATATGCATAATTTATTTGTGTACGTCCACGTTAAAACCGACCGATTGGCATTTGTCGCAAAGTTTGTTTTGGTTTATTTACCTTCTTAAAAAAGCCTTCTAAAAAAACCAAAACAAACTTTGCGACAAATGCCAATCGGTCGGTTTTAACGTGGACGTACACATTTAAGCATGAAAATATGGGCATGTACAATTTTTGCATAATTTATGCATATAATTTTTGTAAATCATAAAGCAGGAAAATTTGCAAATATTATACTTCTTCCAATAACTTCTTTTCCCTTTTATGCATTTTATTTAAGCATAATTTATGCATAATTATATTGGAGAATGAAAAAAAACTTTCCTGTAAAAAAATTTAAGTTCTTTATACATAATTTATACATTTTTATGTATGTCCAATTTTTTGTATAATTTATACATGATTTGCATAAAATTTACGCATCTCTTTTTCGTACGGGTAAGGAATCATACAAGTATTACGTAAGCATTTTTTTGGCTCTATATCAAAACCCTGACGTTCCAAAACCCCGATCGGGGTTTTGGAACGTCAGGGTTATGATTCCGGGGTATTTTTTTTTTTAAATTAAATAATTTTAAATTAATTTAAATGTCGTGGTTTTGAAAATGAATAAAAATTATAAATTATTGTAATGTTCAAAACCTCGACGAAATCGGGGATTTGCAAATTTTAATTATTTTTTTAAAAAAATTATTAAATAAATAATTTTAATCTTGAAAATCCACGAAAAGTTCGGGAACCCAGGAAATAACGACATAAATAATCAATAGCAGATATGAAGTAAATATAGACCTTACCCACCTTGGAGAGGGGATAAGGGGTAGGGGAAGGTCCCGTAAGCTAAGTAGCCAGACATCTTTCCTACCAGGTGGTAGGAAAGATGTCTGCTATACATAGGGCTTACGTGTTTAGTGACGTCACTTTTAGGCCACTGCATAACATCTATATGATACAGGTACTACTTTGACGCAATACTGATGGACAGAAATCAATGCAAAAAAAACCTATCAATCATTTGTAAACGGCTAACTTATGACCATTTCAAATGATCTACACACCCGCTCTACTGAGGTACGTTCATTTCACAGCAAATTTATAAAGTTTAGATTTCAACTTTTTCCCACTACTTTTCCCCGGCATTTTTACTCTGGTTTCTCGTACTTTTCCGGATTAGGAACTCTTCGTGGATTTTCAAGATTAAAATTATTTTTTTAATAATTTTTTTAAAAAATAATTAAAATTTGCAAATCCCCGATTTCGTCGAGGTTTTGAACATTACAATAATTTATAATTTTGCTTCATTTTCAAAACCACGACATTTAAATTAATTTAAAATTATTTAATTTAAAAAAAAAATACCCCGGAATCATAACCCTGACGTTCCAAAACCCCGATCGGGGTTTTGGAACGTCAGGGTTTTGCCAAGTCCCCATTTTTTTGCCTATTTCGAACGTAAGATTTTTTTTTCTTACTTATTTATTTGCGAAAAAGAAATTTTAACTTATATTTTCTCGTATTTTTGTCTTAAGAAAAAATATTGTTACAATTCCTTCTTCCTTTTCGGAAATAAAATTAATCGTAAATAAGAGGACAGTGAAATTTATTTTTAAATAAGTTCAAAAATCAATACAATAATATGAAAAATCAATGAAGAAAAATCAAAAATTACTTAATTAAATAAAATCAAAAATGAATTTAAAGGAATCATAAAATGAAATTTAAATTAATGCGACCATTTTTACACTGAGTAATGTAGCAAATATTTATTAACGGCAAATTTTTAAAATTTCAAATCTTACGTAACATGAAATACCCCCCCCCCCCCCGCCTCCCCTATTAAGTGCTTATGTAATACTTGCATGATCTCCTAAAGAGGAAATCGTTTTCCTTTCTGCTGCATCTATTTTAGGACTGGATCATGTGGCCAACAACTGAGGGACCAGCAAATGGGGTCACACCCTGAAACCCCCCTCTCCGAGGCGAGGAAATGAATTTTTAAAAAAAATGAGAAAGGGGCCATATAGCTATTGTCATTTTTTCTGACATTTTTGATCCCCCGTCCCCCCCTTCGTCATCAAAAAACGGATTTCTCTTACGGTTATTCAACATTAACATCATAATTTAGAGAGACCACCCATAAAGATGAGATCGGCAGTAAAAGAATCAAATCCATCTTCAATACTAGTAAAACTTGTAATAGTGCCAAACTTGTGTTAACGTAAAATGTCTCCCTTACCTCTAATATATGTTCTGCTTGATTTTCTCGATCCAATTTCCTTCCGGTCGTTTTAATGACACCTGAAAACAAAAATCATAAAAGAAACCCATTACAATCCGACATTCTCCAAAAAACCTTTCCCAACAAATAAAAGAACGTGAATAAAACCTTATTTTGACTACTGTCGTTGACAAATAAAAAAAAAACCAACGTCACATAAAAATGACATTTCTCAATACCTTTTTCTTCTGGACAGGGATTTCCTTTCACTTTTTTCCTTTCGATAAGCTTATTTGCTTCAATAAGAAGAAGAAAAAAAAAAAAAAGAAAAAAAAAAAAAAAGAAAGGAAAAGCCGAAAACCAGATTTTCTTTCCTTTTATTTTTAAATCTCATTTTAATTTTAATGCGACACCAGCCCTTAAAAAAATAAAACAAAAATAATGAGGGGAGTTTTTATTTTTTTACTCATCGCTCTGAAATTAAATTCTGACGGGAGAGAAAAAGAAAAGAAAAAAAATCTTACTAGAATATCTCTTATTAACAACAGTGCATTTTCTTTCAACAACTTTTCGTCTGACGTTACACTTTATTCGTTTTTTCCGGGCATCAAAGCGAACGAAAACGAAGAAAGAGCATAATAAAATTTAATCTACTCTCTTCTCTTTTTTTTTTATTTTTATCCATGCCAAGTAATAAGAAACTATTGTTTCCGCGTAGATTGCTGACATCCGGTTTAAAAAAGTATTCGAGTCTCTTCGTTTTTCAAGGACTCGGGATTTTTTTTTCCCCCGTTAAAAAATGAAAAACATCTGGGGGTTTTTTAAGAAAATGGCCGAATAAAGGGTCATACGTCAACTTTTTTAAAAAAGGAAGAATTTTTAATTGGCTTAGAAAAATCATATTTCATCTTAGAATTCCAGCGGGAGGGCTTTTCTCATAAGATTAACATTGAGTTTGAAATCCTAAGATGAAAGGGATGTAAATAACGATTTATTACGAGCAAAAAATTGATTCTGGGAGACTCAGTGCTCGATTCTGGGAAAATATTACAATTCCGAAAAAGAAGCTGAAAAAGTAAAAGGGGTTTTAACAAATTCCGAAATAATTCTGTTGTAATACTAAAACGTTGCCTTGGATTTAACTACAAAATTTTAATTCCGAGACCCACAGCTAAAGCGAGAACTGAAGCAATCAAAAATAAAAGAAAAATCAAAAGATAAAATTTAATAAATCTTTTAGAGCAGGCACGAAACAATATCGCACGTAAAAATACTCAAGACAAAAGGGAAAGTAATTTTTTTCGAGAAAAAGGGGGGGCATCGTGTTCAAAAAACGAGAAAATGAGGAAATGAGAAAATGTAATAAAAACAGTTTTGAAAATTTTGTTAAGAAGATCAGCATAGGAGAATGATACTTTTTAAAAGGGTGCTGGCTACGACTACCAGTCGGTAGTAAGGTTCGTTGATTCCAGAAAGGAGGGGGTAAAATAAAGAGAAACGAGAAGAAAAAAACGGGTTCCTTAAGAAAAAAGGATCGAACGTACACATCCCCCAGGATGCTTTAAAAGTAAAAGGAATTAAGGAAAGAATTTCATAGCAAAAGAATCTTCGTTCGGGAAAATTCAAAAACGAAATTTCTCTTTTACCTTTAAAAACTTTTCATTAAAAGGATAGGGCCGGCGATTGCCTTTTCCCGGAAAAAAGGATAAAAATCATTTTATGACTCTATAACGATCTCTCCGTATTAGTTTTTTTTTTTTTCTCCCGACGAAATTTCAAAATGGTATGAGGATAACTATACAAATTTTAAAAGAAAAAAAAAGTGGAAGGGCATTAATTCACTTAAGAAAATCGTATTTCAACTTACGATTCCAACGGGAAGACGTTTTCCATAAGCTTAACATAGGAGTTAAAATTCTAAGAAGAAAAAGATTAAAATTCTTAAGGGCTAAAAATGGACTTGTGAGGACTTGCTAAGGTAGCGGTATTAATTTTCAAGCTTTTTACCTAGGGCAATGGATGATGAAACCATTTCTTTCAGATCAACATTTTTTTCAAGCTTCAGCAAATTTTTCCTTCAAAAAAAATCCGATAAAAGGAAATGGGACTCTTCGAAAATCAAAAACATTATATCCCTGTGCTTGTTTCTCTTTTCTCGCCTACACAGCGGAAGGTGAAAAAAATCCATTCCATTCATATGAAAAAAAAAAAAAAAAAAAAAGTTTTGAATTTTAAATTCGATCTTTCCCCGCATTTTGCAAATCCAACAACTTTTATCCTTATTGACTGTTCATGAGAATTCCTAGAATTCTCTAAAAAAAAACTGACCCAAGTATTTCCATATTCCATTTTTTTATTCGGAATTTTATTACACTCAGGAATGCGGATTCGCTCCTGGACCGAAAATCCAAGGAACAAAATTTTTTTGCTTAGTTTTCAAAAAAAAAAAAAAGGGAAATAAAAGAACGAATAAAATTAAAGATATTTCAAGATGCTCGACACTTTTTGTTTTTTTGCACAGAATTTAGCGAGGAATTTTTTTTTCCCCCCTGGAACATATCAGAGGAATGAAAGGAACGACAAAATTCGCTTTCGTCAAGGGAAATAAGGGATAACGAGATAAAAACTGTCAGAAATTAAAAAAAAAAAAAAAGAATTTAAGAAATATACAAAAAAAATGTTAAAAAGGGAAGAAGATGAGGACGAAATAAAAAAAAAGTAAGCAAATCAGCAAATTTTGATAAAAATGAAGGAAATTTACCAAAGAAATTTATTATTATTTTTGGAGAAAAATGTACCGATCGTAAACAGCCTAGCTGCCAGTCCTCCCCTGATTTAAATGGATTTTTCTTCATAAAATGGGTTTTAAATTATTATTTTACTTGGCTCTGATTTTTTTTTTCATCTCCGGAAGGCGACGATACCCCACTGGTAATTGCAGTTTTCTTTGACAAATAGCACTAGCCCCATTTCTATTATAGGTCAAAAGAAAATTTTCTAAAAAAAAAAAATTCTCTTTTTTAAAAAAAGTTTCCTTTATTTTTTTCTGATTGGTTCTGTCAGTCAAAATAGTGATTCGCGATCATTTTTCGTGGCTTAGGGGTTGCGTTTTTTGAAATTAAAAGAAAGAAAACTTGCATCCGATTTTTTTTTCCCTTTTTCCTTAAGAAAAAAAAATGCCTTCGAGTCAAAGCGAAAAGTTTAATAAACTTTATGAAAAACACGGTAAAAAGAGTAAAAACAAAAGAAATGAAAAAGGGATGAAAATTAAAAGAGGAGAAACAGAGAAGGGAATGATTGAAAAGTTTAAAATTGTTCTCTTTTGTGTGCCGAATGTCTTGAAAAAGAAAATGGTTCCGATTTGGATTTTTTTTTTTTTTTCGGGAAATTTTCTAAAAAACTTGATTGCGGAAATGAACTTTCCGACTGGGATTCGGGTTGGTGGAAAAAAAAAGCGCATATTTTATTTCAAGGTGAGAAGAAAAAAAAAATAAGGGTGGAATTTGACAAATTTGAATCATTTTCGGAAACTAGAGCTTTTTGGTAAAGGGGAGGGGGGGAAGGTAATTCGGGGTACACGTCGACCGAGTGAAAAATGAGGCGATACGTGAGCGGTTCTCGAGCAGGGAATTTCAAATCTGTCAATGTTATCTACCTTACCGATTTCGAATACAAACTCACTCTTTTGATTGGAAAATTTTTTTAAAAATAAGTCCCGTTATAAAAAAAAAATACCGGTGGCTAATGAGGAAAATTACTCAACGTAATGGTTTTTCACGATAGGATCCCCCATCATTTTTTTTAAATTCTTTGCGCTGGAAAAACAAGCTTAATTTTTTTTTTCCGTACCGTAAAACGGGGCGAAATTGACCAAAGTATACAGTGAACTTGAACTTTGTGTAACTTAGTTAAGTAAGGCTGTTCAACACTTGCACTTTTCGAGACGAGGACGTGCTGAAGAGATACTTCAAGATACCTAAAATAAGATGAGATTTATAACACCGAGAAATACCATCCCAGTCTCGAAATCCATACGCAAAAGTGATGCAAAAAGTGTATAAAATTTTTTAAAAACCCAGCCACCGGAAAACTATAGGTGCTTATAAGAATGGAGTATCCTGAATTTCGTGTATACATTTTTATACTTTTTCTCATAAGCTAAACATGGGCGCAACATACGTATATGCAAGGATAAAAAAAGAAACATTTATCCTTGCATATACGTAGGTTGCGCCCATGTTTAGCTTATGAGAAAAATTATAAAAATGTATACACGAAATTCAGGATACTCCATTTTTATAAGCATTGCCAAAGGGCCATAATTACAAGACCGGTGCCAGCACCGGCACCGGCACCAGGTTTAAAATAAATTATCTAGCACCGGCAGCGGCATCGACTTCGGACTCCAGCTTCAGAGCCGAAATTCCCGATTGGAGCTTAACACTCGTATTTTTTTAGTTCCCTCAACCTGATTTTCATCTTCAGTCCGCCCCTGACTTACGAAAAAAAAAATAAATTTCTTTTGTTAAATCCGCAAAATGTCCTTTCTCCATTTGACAAAAAAGATTTCTTCCGATTTATCATCTGATCCTTTAAATAAATTGCAAAAAAAAAAAAAAATAATAAATAAAGCAAAAAAATTCCCATATTTCCTCACCTGATTCTGGATCGATGGTGAAATAACTTTCCGGATTTCCTGCCGTGATTTTATAGGCTATGCTTTTATTCGGATCCGCATCCAAATCCGTTGCAGTTAATTCCACGACGACTTTTCCGGGTCCCGAATTTTCCGGGACCGAAGCGTAATAGACAGGCTGATCGGTAAGCGGTGTGTTGTCGTTTTCGTTTTCCACAGCTACGAACACCTAAAAAAGAAAAAAAAATATGTAGGGTTGAGACTTTTTTTTTTTTTTGTTCCGTCGCGTAAGTTTCTTTAAGGATGTAAACTTGCTTCTTCTTCTTCTTCGTCAGAAAAAAGCTTCAAACTTTTTTTTTTTTTTTTTTTTTTTTGGAACTTTTCCGATGCATAATGAATCTCGAAAAGAGTAAAAAACTGTGTTGACAGCTTTTTTTCATAACGATACAATAACTTCACCGAACCTCCCCCAGGAAAATCATTGAGTCATGAATAAAAAATTGATGATACGTCACTGGTTACAAGAAAGGACCATTACCGGTTTCAATATTTACAGCTGGAAGAGGGGGTAAAGGGGTAGGGGGGGGAAGAGGAGAAACAACATCAACTTTTTGTTTTCTTTCCCAGGGAAATATGATCGACAGGTAGTGCAATCATTTTTAATTCGGAAATTAAAGGAAAACGTAAGTCGAACATGAATGGGGAATTTTATACGGGTATCTGTAAATACTGCAGTCAAAGCGAGAAAGTCAGAAAGGATATTGAAATTTCGAGGCAGGACGATATTTCCGCTTTTCATTATCCGGACGTTTTACTGTTCTCCGGTGCTAAGTTTGGTCAACTTTTTTTTTTATGGATGCGAAACCTGACTCTCAAAGTTTCCATAATAAACAGACTTTTTTTTTGCGAATTTTTTTGAAAAGTTCTTTTTGATCCCCCTCCATTTTGTACTGCTAATTTTAAATCATCTGTCATGACAAATAACCCTACCTTCAACTCACCCTCCCCTCTCGGGCTTTTCATTACATATGGACGACCCATAGGTCGCCAATTTAAAATATTTATCGCTCGCTTTTTGAAAAAAAAAAAAAAAAAAAAAATTGTACTTGATTTTACAAAAATTTTTATAATCGCTTTCCATCTCTCTTGGGCCCCCAAAAAATCTCTACAGTTCCACTCTGTGAGGGGGTTTGGCCGAAGCAACACAAATACCAATGGTTGCAGATTAAATCCTTCGTGGGGAGTCTAAAATCTTGAGGGAATTGCCATTCGCAGAATAATAAAAGTGAAATAAAAATAACTCCTGCGGATCATCAGCACATTTTTCAAGCTACATGACTGGGAGAGAAAAAAAATGCCATCATTACAAAAATAGGGCAAGGAAATGGGGGCATATCCGCATACTTTATAGTCATGTAGGACCTACGTCTCAAGTGGACTGGAAATGTGACTGAACACAGGACTGAAACACCTAAAACTAAAATTACCGAAATTTCGTATTTTTTTGTAACATTCTGCAAAAAAAAATAATGAATTTTTCCGGAATTTTTTCGATTTTTTTTTAATGTTTAAAAGCAACAAAATTTCTCTTGTAAATAGCAAAAAATATTTTCAGTTTCTTAATTATTTTAATGTTTGTCTTTTGTTGATCATTAAATATTTAATTTTTGGTAAATCATTTTTACAATTTTTTGAGACACTGGGAATTTTCTTTTTTCCAAAAAGCCGCTTTGCCAAACAAATATAAAAATAAATAAATAAATATTCTTTAAGTCATTAGTTCATCAATTAAGATTTTCCTAAATTTTTTGCTTAATATTTCCCAAATCCTTCTCGAAATCCTTGCTCAAAAATTTTTTTACAGAAAAGCAAAGAAACTTCAAATGAAGAATTTTTTTTTCTACTCTTTGCTTAACTTTTTTGATGAAATATTCTGAAATACCTAAAATTTTCTTAAAGACGAACCATGTCACAATAAGCAATTTTCGCTCCTTAGCAAAAAATGGGTTCTTTAGGGTCTTGGAACACTTGTCAATTTTTTTCAGATTTTTAAAAAATTTTTAAGAGGTGGCGCCCGAACATTTCATGTTTTTTTTTTTTACTTTTCACACTTTTATTTGATCAAATTTCAAAAATTCACAAGAAAAAAATTTGATGACACAAAAAATTGATCTTTTTAGGGTTCACTGTAAAAAATTATCTGTAAAATTGACAGTTTTTTCCTGTTTAAAACGGTCCACGTTAGGGTGTACAGAAAAAAAAAAAGTGTTTGGAATTTTGTTGCTCACCGAAAAAATAGTTTCATTGGGGGGTAAAAACCTCAAAAAAATTTTGAAACATTTTTTTTTTACCAGCTGGTGGTCGCTCTTTGCGGAAAAAGGGCCTAAGCCAAGAATTTTTTGAAAGCGTTCAATTCAGTTAATATTTAGCGCATTTTTCAGTAATCGATATTTGTAAAAGAGGTGTAATTATATGTTTTTGAGGTCGTAGAACACGAATTTCACCATCCCGATTTTCTCCGACCAATGCCCGAGTCGCTGTTACCGCTTTTTTAGCGTTTAAGCCTAATTTTTCGGGCTTGATTTTTATTTATGTCCAGACTTGGAGCCCCCAAAAATTTTTTTTCCTTTTAAAGTTGCTTATACTTATGAAAAAAAGCTTGAGGAACACGAATTTCACTATCCCGATTTTCTCCGACCAACGCCTGAGTAGGGGTATAAGTAAGAATTTGGTTTTTTGAGCCAAAAACTAATTTTTTTGTAAAAAAATGGCGACAACTCCTCACCAGTTCGAGTTAGAGATCATGTTCTATGACATTTTTTAGTCAGAACACTCTAATTAATAAGGTACTTTTGTGTTTTGGATCAATTTCCAAAATTTTCTAACGGACGGAAAATTCTACTAGTAATTTTTTTGAAATTCCAAATTCTTTTCGTCCGTGAAAAAATTTTGGAAATTGATCCAAAACACAAAAGTACCTTATTAATTAGAGTGTTCTGACTAAAAAATGTCATAGAACATGATCTCTAACTCGAACTGGTGAGGAGTTGTCGCCATTTTTTTACAAAAAAATTAGTTTTTGGCTCAAAAAACCAAATTCTTACTTATACCCCTACTCAGGCGTTGGTCGGAGAAAATCGGGATAGTGAAATTCGTGTTCCTCAAGCTTTTTTTCATAAGTATAAGCAACTTTAAAAGGAAAAACAAATTTTTGGGGGCTCCAAATCTGGACATAAATAAAAATCAAGCCCGAAAAATTAGGCTTAAACGCTAAAAAAGCGGTAACAGCGACTCGGGCATTGGTCGGAGAAAATCGGGATGGTGAAATTCGTGTTCTACGACCTCAAAAACATATAACTACACCTCTTTTACAAATATCGATTACTGAAAAATGCGCTAAATATTAACTGAATTGAACGCTTTCAAAAAATTCTTGGCTTAGGCCCTTTTTCCGCAAAGAGCGACCACCAGCTGGTAAAAAAAAAATGTTTCAAAATTTTTTTGAGGTTTTTACCCCCCAATGAAACTATTTTTTCGGTGAGCAACAAAAATTCCAAACACTTTTTTTTTTTCTGTACACCCTAGTCCACGTAGTTAGTATGTCAAATTTAACATAATTCTGTGGTTTTTATCATTTATTTTCTGTCAAATTAAGAGAAGGCTTCAGATATTTATTTAAATATACCAAAATAAATTTCCCTGGCCTAAAACTAGTTTTCGGAGATACAAATTAAAAATCTGGCTTCGTAGCGAACTTTATATTCATGCTGGCATCTTTCTTTCAAAATTTCAGATTCTCAGGTTGTAAAGAAACTCCGGAAAACGTTTTCAAAAATAAATGTCGGGAATATATTTTCCAAAGCGTTTTCCGGAGTTTCTTTACAACCTGAGAATCTAAAATTTTGAAGGAAAGATGCCAGTATCACTATGAAGTTCGCTACGAAGCCAGATTTCTAATTTGTATCTCCAAAAAAAAGTTCTAAGCCATTGAAATTTATTTTTGTATATTTAAATAAATGTCTGAAGCCTCCTCTTAACAGATCTATATGTCAAATTCAACAGAATATCGTTAACATACAAAATTTATGGACCTTTTTCAACATGTTAACAGATAATGTTTTACCGTGTATAATGCTTATGTGTTGTGTGTCCAGAAAAAAATTTAATTTGACCGAAAAATGAGCCTTATGGGTGTTATATGACTTTTCTCGGCGAAAACGGATTTTTTTATACTTAGCCAGCCCCAGCCCCAAAAGTTAAAAAAATAAATAAATTTTTAAAAAAAAAGAATACCCCTTCAACAAGAAGAACTAAAAAGCAAAAAATAATTTTTTTTTTTTTAATTTTAAAAAAAGATCTGAAAGGCAGAAACGAGATCAATTTTCACTATATAGGTAAGAGTTTGATTTCCCGAAAAAATGAACCGTGACCTTCAGAATTGAAAAATTTTCACTACACGCAATAAATAGGCCAATAAAAATGCATTCAAAGGACAAAAGAAGCCCAGAAAATATTTTTGTTGAAGGAGCAAGTTTTAAAAAAAAGGGGACTTGCTCCTTCAACAAAAATATTTTCTGCGCTTCTTTTGTCCTTTGAATGCATTTTTATTGGCCTATTTATTGCGTGTAGTGAAAATTTTTCAATTCTGAAGGTCACGGTTCATTTTTTCGGGAAATCAAACTCTTACCTATATAGTGAAAATTGATCTCGTTTCTGCCTTTCAGATCTTTTTTTAAAATTAAAAAAAAAAAAATTATTTTTTGCTTTTTAGTTCTTCTTGTTGAAGGGGTATTCTTTTTTTTTAAAAATTTATTTATTTAACGCATTTCAGTTTTTTTAAATTAACTTAATTTTTGAAGTTTTTTTTTTTTTTTTTTTTTTTTTGCGCATTTTAGTTAATTGCAAATTTTTTTATTTTCATTCTGTTCTGACTAATAAATTTTTTTTTAACTCGATTTATTCCGAGTCCTATTCCAATTGAGAATTTTTGCTCTGTTTGTCGTTCTTATTCCAATTTTTCTTTTTTTATTAAATAAAAAAGTCGATCGCAATTCCGATTCCTATTTGCAAAATTTATTTCAAGATTCCAATTTTTAGCTGTTCACGAAATATATTCAGATTCTTATTCACAAATTTACTGCAAGATTTCGATTAAAATAATAAATTTTCCATTATTTAAGAAATCGATCTCCATTCTTATTTATCAAATTTATTCAAGATCAGGCGTCCGAATCCGATGCCGATGCCGATTCCATATTATTTATTTAACTCCCGATTCCGATTCCGGCACCTACACCCGATGCGATGCCGACGCCACCAGGCATCGATCATATCCGATGCCGTCTCTGATCCAGATTTTAGTGGGGGAAAAAAAAAAGTCATAGAGCCATTCTAGACTGTTTTTAAAATCAGGGGTCCGATTCAGAAGCCGGCGTCAATGCCGATGCCGGCATCGGATTTTTTTAATTATCCCAAATCGGCATCGGCATCGGCATCGACCCGAGATATTTAGGCGCGGCCGCGACTGACATCAGCATCGGCACCGGCATCTGATTCGGACCCCTGATTTCAAAAATCGTCTAGGCTCCACGACTTTTTTTTTCACTAAAATCGGAATCAGAGGCGGCATCGGATATGATCGGAATCGGAATCGGGAGCTCAAATAAATAATATGGAATCGGCATTGGCATCCACCCGAGATTTCAGCCGGCTGAGGCCGGTACCGGCATCGGATTCGGACCCCTGTTTAATTTCCCGCTGGATTTGTAATGCAACACCCATTAATTAATTCTTTTTAATTTTTAATTTCTTTTAAAAAAATTATTTAAGAATGCTTAGGCCTACTCCCCAAAAACTAATAATTTCAAAAAAAAAAAATGAACTGTTCACAAGTTACATTTCTTCCATCTTTTTTTATTTTTATAATTTAATTTAAATGATAATAATGTTATTTCATATTAACCGCCAGCCTTCTAACATTCTACTGTTGAATGAAAATTATAAAATGACTGAACGCTTATGCGATGGTCAATGGGCTTCGCCGTCATCTTATGTGTGTCACTTCAAGGTTCCGATTACAATCACACAAATACTCGAGATCTGAGTACTCCCCTGTAACCCACCTTAACTTTGAAACCCCCTTATTCCTGTTGATATTGTCGGATTTTAATTTTGAAAATTTTAAAAATTACCTTGAACCTTCTTCTGTCGGATAAGCCCAAAAAAATAATAGGTCATCACTGAAAAAAAAAAGTTTCTCGCTAGCAAATGAAACCCTTCCGTTCTTCTCTTTGTTTTTCTTCCCCCATAAGTTAAAGCTACGTGTTTAGTACATTTTTTGTGTTTTCGGATTTCTCGGTTTACTCAAAAACTGTTTGGAATTTCGAAAAAATAATTACAACAGGGCCTCCGGGAAAATATGTAGAATCAACTGTGAAATTTTCAGATTTCTACATATTTCCGTTTCAAAGTTACAAGGGAATTCCAAAATCATGCCACACGGCAGTCAGCCAGCCGTATAGACCATTAACCAGACGAAGCGATAAACATAACGCCCTTCAAATTGGTTGAAGGGGTAATTTAAAGATGGTCAAAATGATCCAAAATAACGCAGATTCATCCCCTATGATCCAATTTTTTGGAGAAAATTTTTTTTGCGTGAGTAGGGAGGGTTTCAGGTTAGAAAATAAAACTTGGCTGGGGGGCACTCTGTGCCCCTCAATATTTTCCAAAATTTAATTTTTTTTTCCCCGGACTTCTTTATATTTTTCATGTTTTCAGAAGTCAGGCAGTTTGTACTGGCTGAAATCAGAGACGGTCGATTTTTTATTGGGCCACCCAACAAAGAAACCCCAAGGCAGCCGTCTAAGACGTAGGTAGTCAAATAATTTAAATCCTTAAAATATTCTCCATTGAAGTTTTTAATAAAAGACTCGTAAAAGAGAAGGGAAAGTACCATCATCTAATCGAGTAAAAACCATTACCACGTCGTCCCCATATTCATTTACAAAATCAAAAACCATTTACCGAAGTCGTTTGTCGACCTCGAAAATCTTCACTATCTTACGTCTCACTATAAAAAAAAAAAAAATTATACGGAAAGATTTTCTTAGAAAAAAAAAAAAAATCTCTTTAAAAAACAAGAAGCGTATAACAACCGACGTATTGAAACTTCTCACGTTTCGGTAATTGTGTTGAGAAAAAAAAAAAAGCGAAAAGCGGAGGGGAGGACGGGGGAGGAAAAAAAAAAAAAAAGAGAAAGTTATAAATGGAGACCATAAGGTGTCTAGTGATTTACGAGGCAGACGAAAATTGCTGGAAAAAGGATTAGAGCGGTGAAATTATCGATCGGAAAAAGACTGGCGTGAGTCGGTCCTATTTTCGTCTCGGGGCAAGTCGAGTGGTCCTTTCCAAAAGGTGAGAAATTTTTATGAGCCGAAAGCACGAAGATGGCGGGAGGTAGAAGGAGGATTTTCTCCCCTCCTGTAATATTTCACGGGAAAAAAAGCTCCTCGTAATTTTTATTGGAATTAATATTTTTCTTTATTGGTTTATTACTGAAATTTATTTTTCGGCCGAAGTTGATTTTAAGAGAAGAATAAATTAAGTGTATTAAATTTTTACGGTGTTCAAGTAATTACGCTCTTATTTTTTGATTGTTAATTTATTTGAGCTTTGTACAAGGAATTATAGTAAAAAAAAAATTTACACTATTTTCTGCAGCTGAACTTGAAAAAACTTTACGATTTCTCAAAGCTGCACTTTTAGAAAATTTTTCGAGAAATTTTCTAAAAGTGGATATGGCCTATTATGAAAAGTGGAGTCGGAAAAGTGCCTATTATGGATAAATTCCATAATAGGCGTTGTAATGGAAACAGAACGAAAATGTTTGTTTTTTTTTTTTTTTTTTGGAATGAGGCATCCAAAATTAAGCTTTTCTGCTTTTCATTGCTGACCTTTTGAACATTTTGCTCCCGTATCAAAATTTTTAGTTGACCAAGCTTCTTCGGTTAAACTTTTCATCTTGTGGTATTCTTTATATATAAATTATATATAAATAACTTATATTAATATATTATATATATAATTATATATATTATATATAATTATATATTATATAATATATTATATATAATATTAATATATCATATATATATAACTTATATATAAATTATATATAATTTATATATAAATTAAATATATAAATAATATATAAGGGGCTGTACAAGTATTACGTAAGCACCTTAGGGGGGGAGGGGGTCCTTCAGATGCTTACGCCAATGTTAAACCTCCATAGAAGAAGCCTATTTTTGCTTATTAGGGGGGGAGGGGTCAAAAATCACCAAAATCATGCTTACGTAATACTTGTACAGCCCCTAAGTTATATAATATATAAGTTATAATTTATATAAAAATTATAAATAAGTTATATATAAATTATATAAGATATTAGTTATTATAAATTATAGTTATAAATTATTATAAATTATAATTATTAGTTAATTATAAATTATATAAGATGTAAAGTTTAACCGCTTCTTCTTCTGTCATGATAACGCTTGAAACTTTATGGTCCGAGTTTGAAGAATACTCGTCATAGCCGTTACAACATTTTCGAGTGCAGGGTCGTACCCAAAATGAGAGACTGAAAGAAGCTCAAAGTTTATGAGGCTCATAGGGGGCTCCAAATGAATGCTAATGATATAAACGGTAAAGAAAATACAAGATTTACTGGTTTTTAGATCCCGTTTCTAGTCATTACCATTCAATGAAGCTATAATAATCTGAAAAGTTCCTTTCCTTGATTTTCTAGGAAGCAATAAGAAGGGGGCAGGGAGCGGGCGGGTGGGGGACGAAAAAAGGAAGGAAGGTTGAGTGGCTCCTTTTAACAGCAGTTTCCTTTATTTATACCGGAACCGAAATTAATTTTTCGGATTCCACGTTTTTTGTAATCAATTTTCAAAATCCGATAACAATATTTTTTTTCTCTTTCTCTTTTCCTCGTTTCGTTATTTTAAATTTAAATCAAGAAATCGAGATTGATTACCGCCATTTAATAAAGCTTTTTTTATTCACCGGCATGTGTTGTCAGATTAAAAAAAAAAAAAAAAAAAAAAACAAGTCGTTTGAAACACAGGAAGTCAGGGGGTATACCAAAAACATAATCACTTTCACCGGATACGGCAAAAGGTTAATGCTGACGTTGGGGTAAAAGTAGACAAAGCTGATAATCCTCTCCGCGGAAAATTCCGCAGTGCCGGGATCCAATTTCAGACTTCGATGATTTTTTTTTTTTTTTTAAATATTTTAAACAGCTTTCTGTTTGTTTTATTTTTAACCCAAAAAAAAAAAAAATGAATTACGGTCATTAAAATTTTTGCGTGAGTGTAAATTAGAAATGAAAAGAGGAAATACTTTTTTTAGAGAAAAAAAAAAAAGGAAATGTGGCCGTAGAAAAGTTGACAGGCAAGCTGCCACGTTAAAATTTTGCCACATCAAGTTTCATGACTTGAAGACGTTTCAAAGATTAAAAAAAAAAAAAAGGGAAGGAAGGAAGGAAGACCAATTAAAACCGAAATAACGTTGTATATAAGAAAGAAATAATTTAATTTAATTTTTTTTTTTTCTCGCAGGCGAGGTTTTTTGAAAAATCTGAAAAAGATATCTCACTAAATTTTTTTTTTTTTTTTTTTTTGAATGGCAAGATTTTTCTACGTAAAGCGATTCCCGGAATCGTTTACGCTTCGAATTTAATTAAGTGCGGTTAACGGGGGAAAAAATTATGGAGTGTTAGAAAAATTATTGTACAGAGGTGTGTGTTTCTCCCACGAGTTTAGGTAACGAATCCATTTTACAAGTTTCGAATTTGAGGGAAATGTAAACACCGTCCTTCCTGGAAGATCCCTCATTCCCACACAAATTATCTCATATTAAATTATGTTATTTCCAAAGTGCACCTATTGAAATTGACCATTCAATTTGTTTAGAAATTTTGAGGTTGAATGGGAACCTATTTTATCGTTAACACGGCCGTTAATAAAATTTTCCGATTGCTTTGAACTTCTGCTTTTTTGAATGGGTTTTTTTATTTATATTTAATGGGGTCAGGTTAGGGGTCATTCAAGAATTACACCAGTCACAGTGGGCCACAAAAATTTATTTTTGGCCAAAACTAACGGGCAAATAGGCGCAAAAATTGTAAGCGGGTTTTTGATTTAGGACCTCTAGGCTTCATAATGAGACCATAGACACGACGGGAACTTTTGGATAAACCGATTAAATGCTTAGTTGAAAAAAAATTTTTATAACATTTTTTCCTAAATTAACTTTAAAAATGAATTACCGCCAGAAATAAATTTTTGGAGGGGAAATAATTTACACTCTACGATCACTGACTATCAGTAAATCATATTCGATTACTCATGATTTCCGAAAACATGCCTACAGCGTTAACAAATTTTATGTCACTATTTACAAAAAGTGAGTTAAAAACAATTTAAAAAAGCAAAAAAAAATTTTTTTTGACTTTTTCGTTCATTTAAGGGACAGAAACAACCTGAAAATTGTGTTGTCCGATCAGTTATGTAAAATTTTGAAAATTTTTAATTGGGTTTTGGCCAAAAATAAATTTTTCTGGACCACTGTGGTACGATACCAAGAGATGGGGTTATTAACATCCTGATGTTTTTGCTGAAGGTTTCATTTTCTTTTTGTTTTTAATTAAAGAAATTAAACGAATATAGAGAAAAAAATTAATGCTTATTTTTATTCAAAATCATTCCGATTTTTAATTAATTTGTTTCCGCAGTTTTTAGAATTTTTTACCGTTTTTGGGAAGGGGGTCCCGGAAATCTGACATAATTCATGCTGATGCAGACATTTTCTGATAATGGGAGCGGGGCTTGAAAATGGCGGAAATTGAATGATAAGATGAAAATCGAAATCTTGGGTATGTGGGGGTACCGAAGGATATCAGTTTCCATCAAGGATATGGTTTCAGCTATTGACCCATCCATTTAGTTTTCTAATACTAAAATTAATCGAAAAAAATTGCCACAATGTCCTGAGAGTAACAGCGAGCAAGTCCATATGGAAAAGGATATTTTTGGTCTCGGAGTGGTAATTTGTTCCGTCTAGCGGCATCGTGATCAATAAAGTTAAGCAGCATTGAGCACGGCCAGTTAATGGATGGGTGACCACCGACACTCCCTCCCTCTAGCAGAAACTATAGAAACTACTATAACAGTCCTCTTAACCTCATTGTAAAAGTAGTTCCTATAAAAACTGTGTTTCCGACCGAAATGTCAAATAAACTATGAAATAATTGAAAGTCTGAATAAGACAATAAAAAATCAAAAAAGGCTATGCGACCAAAGATTTCGACGAGCCAAAAAAAAAAGGATATTAAATACTTACCTCCAATCTCGAATGTAACGGGACAACTCCATGATCTTGTGCATAAACCGTCAGCCAATAATGAGGTTTCGATTCGACATCCAGCACAGCCAAGGTTTTGATTTGACCTGAAAAAGAAAAGAAAAAAATATGTCAAATTACGCCCTCACAAAAAATTTTCGTTAAGAAGGAAAAAAATAAAAAATTCCAATTTGTTCATATTCAAAACCATCCTTCCTAATCGTTTTCCACTAAAAAGATCCCCCGTGATTTTCTAAGCAAAGCCGCAATTTCAAAAAAAAATAATAATCATCATCGAGAAAGTGACAATAGACCGCCCGTCTAAAGCGAAATCCAAAAACGAAAAAAAAAAAAAAAAAAAAAAAAAAAACATATAATGACGGATTTTAAAATTCAATTAGCATGCTTCGTTGACATCATGTTATTTTCTCTAAGAACCGTAACGTTTTTCTGATTGCTTTGTCAATAATACCGAAAAAAAAAGCAGAAAGCTTTTTCTTGTCTGTTTGTCGATCGCGGCCTTCCTTCATTCATTTGCATATTCTGAAGAATCTTTTTTTTTTTTTTATCTGAAACCCTTTTTTTCTGTGTGTGTAGCATCTCCGGGGGAGAGAAAAATAACATAAAAGATACAAAAAAAAGAGAGGGGGTAGGCTGAAAGTGGGTGGCAAAGCTTAAAAAAAAAACACCCGACCACCATATTTTTTGTTTTGTCGGAAAATTAAATTCAGTCTGAATCATAAACAACCAAAGTCGGTCGGTTTTGCCTTTTCTTCCGCGATGAAAAGGATTCCAAGAAAAAAATAGATCCCATCTGATGCGAATTTCCCTAATATTAAAAGGGCAGTATCGGGGAAAAAAAAAACAGCGTATACATATAAAAAAATCTCATGTATAATACGCGAATTGGCAAAAAAAAAAAAAAAAAAATTATTCTAAATTCTAAATAAAATTCCACAGGGACCGTCCTCTATTCCTTCTTTTCTTTTTTTCCCCCAGTTCTCTACCTTTAACCCTTTTTTCCTTCTCACAGAGTATTTTCGGAATCTGTTTGGAAAATCTCTGGAATCATTTTCAAAAAAGAGATTTGAAATAGCACAACATAAAATTATTTTTTCTAACGTTTCTGACATTTTTCGAATTATAAAAACCCCGACATTGCTACAACTATCAACTTCCTATCTTCTTTCTTTTTTTATTTTTTATTTTTTCGACGTCACTTCCGCTGCATTTCTCTACCCCAAAAGCAAATCCCATCAGCAAAATGATGATGACAACTTGCTTTCTGAATGTCGCTTTTAAGCTGTTATGAAATATACTGCCGAGGGGGAGGAGAGGAAAAGATTTGTCGCGTAAACTAGTTATGGGAAATAACTTTGCAAAAATAAACTGAGGGAAAATAAAAAAGAAACCGAGATCTGTAACGATTTTGTTTTGGAAAAAGAAAAAAAAAAGGATTGAGTTCAAAGAGGGAGAGATATATTGAGTTAACGATTAATAGAAAGGGAAACAAAAGTAAGGGAACTTGAGAAGAAAGCAAAAAGCTTCCGATGTAGGTAAATCAAGTTAAAACTTTCTTTTCGTAAATAATTATCCTCGGATAATGGTTTGCAATGATATTTTGTTAAAAGCGTTTTTTTTAATGCTTCAAAAAATAAATGGAAAGTTCCAAATTTGGTTCTACTTTTTTTATTCTTCTTCTTGCTTTTGATCCTTTTGCTCTAATTTTTTTAAATTTGATTGCCCTCGTTCTTCTGCTTACATTTCCCTTCCTTTTTCAGCTTCTATTTTTAGGTTTATTGTGCTTCTTGGGCCGATTTCTTAGCCTCCTGCAGCTCAATTTCTCAGGTTTTTTGAACCCCAGGATTGATAAATGGATTTAAAAACAGTCACATCATTGTTAAATCTTCAAAAAGGAATCGTTACGTGTTACTTACTCTCAAAAAAAGGGAACACCGAAAGCAAAAGTGCAAATTAATGCAAAGAATGCAAAAGTAATGCAAAATAATGCATGTAATGCAGCGGGATTGCCCTTAATGAAATGGTACTACATTTAACGCACACTGCAAAATGCATGCGAAGCAAAAGTATTGCAACGTAATGCATTAATATAACCAAGAATATGATGCATTTCTACAGCCAAAAGCCAAAAGGAGCAAATAAATACCAAGAGCCAAAAGTGGCCAAGAAAAGGAAAGGTTCAAACGAGCCAGAAGTCAAGAACAGCCGAAAGCCGGAAAGAGTCTACAGCGGATGAGCCAAATGGAGCCAAGAGTCAACAAGCCAAGAAGAGCTAAGATCTAAGAAGACTCTAGTGCCAAGGAGTGCCAAAGAGTGCCAAGGACGAAGCAGAACCAAACAGCTAAGAGTCAAGAGCAAAAATGGCCAAGGAAAGCAAAGATTCGAACGAGCCAAAAATCAAGAATAACCGAGAGCCGAAATGAGTCCAGAGCGGAAACGATTGAAGAGCCAAGAGGCAAATGAGCCAAATGGAGTCAAGAGTCAACAAGCCAAGAAGAGCTAAGATCTAAGAAGACCCAAATGCCAAGAAGTGGCAAGGAGTAACAAGGACCAAAACTTCAAAGGACCAAATAGGATCAAATAAACCCAAAAGTCAAAAAGAGACAAGAGCCAAAAATAGCCAATAAAAGCAAAGATTCGAACGAGCCGAAAGAGAAGAACAGCCAAGAGCCGAAAAGAGTCCAGAGAGGAAATTATCGAGGAGCCAAGAGTCAACAAACCAAGAAGAGTTAAGCTCTAAGAAGATTTATATGCCAAGTGCCAAGGAGTGCCAAAAACCAAACAGGATCAAATAGACCCAAAAGTCAAAAATAGTTAAGAGCCAAACGAAGAAAGAACCAAAAAAACCCAAAGAAGAGCAAAGAGCCAAGAGCAGAATAAGCCAAGAGCCATGATGATATATGTGCCAAGAAGAACCAAGTACCAAATGTGCCAAGAGCCGAGAAGAGCCAAGTGAATAACCCCTAGGGGAAGCCTAAGGGAATCAAAAACTTCCTAAATTATATTTTTTTGGGGATTAAGTAGAGAAAAAATAGATTGGAAGCTGGATTCGAACCAACGAGGACTCACACATCCTTGAACCCCAATCCGTGGGAGAACGCCTTAACCGCTCGGCCATTCCAATCGTACGCTTCCAACTGCATTTTTCACTACTTAAATGATTCGTTTCATGATATTAACTCAAATTCTTCCTAAATTATGCTAATGCATAGCACTCGAATCCTAAATCGTTCAAAATCAAATCATTCAAATTCCTAAATCGCTCAAATCCTAAATCACTAAATCCTTTTTTACATTCGATTTCTCTGTTTTCTCATTCTTCTTTAATCGACTTCTCATATAATAAACCTCGTCACCAAAAACGACTAAATAATACCAACAACTCAAAAAAAAAAAAAAAAAAAAAATCATCCGCGGATTACCTAAATTGGCCTTACATTAATTCGATATCGGGTTGTGGAGCGTCAACGTCAATATCGTTACGTCGATTTATGTCGGATTATTATGAGGAGAAATTCGAATTTGACATCTAAAGAGCAGTTGATCAAAGCCCGTGATTTTCCCTGTCATGGAGGATCGCTCCAAACTCTCTCTTTACCCTTAAAACAGAAACAAACTCCTCTATGCTCGCTTCCTTCTGCATTAACATTGAAATAATGATGATGGATCGACCGAGGATATAATCCTAACGCCACTCAAACCGAAATATTTAAATTAACTTCTTTCTTTTTTCCCGAAAAACAAAAAGAAAATGTAGGTAGTTTTTCCCACATTCGTTCCGGTTTTTTTATTTTTTTTAATTTCGAATTTTCTCCTCTTTTCTCTCCCACTAATGGCTAATAAATGAGCCGTTCTAAGATAGGAGGAAAATAAAGCCTCGGGGCAGATAATAACGAACCCACATAAAATAAAGTAAAAAAAAAAGAAAAGAAAGGCTAAAAAGGAAAGGTCCTAAACAAATGGAGGAAGCTTACTTGACAAATTCCTAATCCGATTTCTCTGATAGAATCTTCCCCTGCTCATCTTCCTTTATCATGATCACTTCTGCCCCTTTTCGGTCCTTTTTTCTCTCTCTCTCTCTATTTTTTTTTTTTTTTGATTATTTATCTGCTTAGGCATTTTTTCGGGTGCGCGTAAACGAAAGCAACAAGTTAAATTATCGCGCGGAATGATGAAAATGAATCAAATTGTATGACTAGATTTTGCTTACGGCGGTGAATGAGGAATAAAACGGACATTATAAGAACACATTTCAACTCTCAAAATTCAGCTAAACCGCCATCTTAGCTGATTCCCGGCTGCTGCTCGAAAGACCATCAGAAGCACAGGATTCACTTCTAGCATCTGATGATAATAGCAAAACTTAAGGGCGATCTGTAGTCCATTGGTAAGATGAGCTAGCACGCGGAAGGTCCGCGGTCGAGTCAAGCTTATACCATGCATTCACCTCTTGATTCTTGTTATGAGATCAAAGTGAAATCATATTGTGATGCCCAACACGGTTCGGAACCCGTGTCTAAATATAGTAGGTCCCTCTCATTCACCCAGTAGTGAGAGTGGTAGCTCTTGCGCCCTTTGCCATAAGTAAAAATGCATAAAGTAGTGGGTTTGGGCTGTAAGACTACCTCCCCTAAACTTCATTGTAGAGAGGGTAGAATTTACTTATTTATTTATAATAGCAAAACTTATAATCCGGATCTCTCTCTCTCTCTCAAACCAACATCGTGACCGATTCAATTAAATGAATTCCACACTCGGGGTCCGAAACCTAATATCGTGACCGATGTGTGGTGGTCGACTTCCGAGTGTCTGGGATATTGCGAGTCACTCGCTAAACAATATCAATCCATTTGTCCCGATCATTGGCTTGTCTGCACGCCTTCTCTAGGGTTGACTCCGCCAATTTAAAGATTAGTTCCGTCTACCTAGTTGGCGAACGTCCCCTTTCTCTTTTGCCTTCCGGTTTACCTTGCACCACAAGTCTCTTCATCGTATCACGACGAGAAATGTGGCCGAACAACTTGAGGATCCTCCTAGCTGTCCAGGGTGTTCGGAGCAGCCTTCTCCAAACCCACATTTCGAAAGCATCTATTCGTTTCCTATCACTGGCGCGAATCACCCAGGTCCTAGTGGCATATAAAAGACGGCAAAAACTAAGGCATTCACCAGAGCTATTTTGGTCTTTTTGGTAATATTTTTATTTTCCAGATTTTAATAAGATCGATCATGGCAGTGCGATGCTCCGGATACCATGATTAAAAAAACAGAGCAATACTACAGTGGTAGAGTCTCCTTTTTACCAGGCGCAAAATCTAGTTCGCATTTGACTGGTTACCAGTAAACGCTTTTTTTTTATTGTCCTCTGAGATACAAAAGGCTCTGAGGAATGCCCCTCCACTAGTCCTTTTGACAATAAATAAAGCATCGAGTTCAAACTAATCTCCTTAACAAACATAACCCAAAAAAAAATTTTACACCTCTTATTTTTCTACTGTACAGGACATCTTACTCTTTTATCTTTTTTCTATGCAACAAAACCGTCGGGAAAGAGAATCCCATTTGCTCGGTGTTGCCTGGGACGTCAAATGCGGTTCCACATTCATAATGAATTATTCAAAATTTGTTCTTTCGTTACACCAAAAACGAGGAAGAAAGTTGATTACAGTTAGCATTTTATTTAGTTGATATCCAATTCCAGTTTAGAATATGAGTTTGTTTCGTGCCGCTCGCGATTGAAACATTTTCATTTGAATCCTTTTATTTTTCCTTCTGCGTTTTGAGTATAAAAGTATAAAAAAAAAAAAAAAATTGAAATAATACCCCCCCGCCTCATTTAAAAAATATTTTTCCATCGTAACTCGAGCTTCCTTACTTGAACGTTTGTAATCCGACTCGAGAATAAAAAATTTTTCACCGTTTCCTTTTTAAAGAATCAAAAAAGCGTGATAATAAATCAATATTCCGTTCTTCACAAGGCGAATGCTTGTTATTTCGACCTCATAAATAGTTCTTTTTTTTTTTTTTTTTTAAGATTCTTGCAGTAAGTTGAAGGAGTCATAAATAAAATTTTCGAGTAACGTTTTGCTGTTCTGGAAATTGTCCAATCCTTTTTCGGGAAGGCAAAAAAAAAAAAAAAAAAAAAAGTACCTAAATTTTGATTTACGTCGTGATTTTGATACCTGGAAAATTATCCTTGGGAGAAAATAAGCAAGAAAAAAAATAGTTTCGCTCCGAGAGGAAAATTAAATATTTTACACGTCTGAGAAAATTTTTTTTATCGAGGTAGCTTTCGGCAAAATCACGTAATGAAGTGTTTAATATATGTCGAAACGCGGGTTGATTTCCGGAAGACACAAGCCGCTTTTGCTTTAAGAAGAGAGAAAATTCCCTTCTTGTTTCTTTTTTTTATCATTTTTTTTTCTTTTGAAAGAAAAAAAAAATTCAGTACTGGAACTGAAATCGGGTACAAATGGGGCTGCAAAAAAAAAAAAAAAAAAAAAAAGAATGAAGCCACAACCCATAAACCCGTGAACCTGAAGTTTCTCGAGGGAAATTAGGGGTTCTAGAGAAGATCGCCAACCCAAACCGAACTAGTTTTAAATTGGGTAAATATTATTTGATCAGTTTTTTAATTTAATGATCAGTTTTTTTTCCTTTATTTTTGACCAGTAGAAAATATGAAAATTGATCAGTAAAAAAAATTGTTTTTCAGTTAATTAATTATTTTTAGAGGTAAAAAGTTATTACTTGATCAGTAAAAAATACTGAAACGATCGGCAATTTTTAGAATTTTGATTGGTGAAATGCGATCAGTTTTCCAAAATGATCAGTTTATAACCAAAGTAAAATTAAAAATTGTAAGAAAAGATTGTGCAATACACCATATTAATCGACTAAAAGAGCTTTCCTGGCGGTCTTTGGCCTGCCTATTTTTCTCTTCAGTCCGATAGGCACATCTTTGGCTTCTGCAGGTACTTTGACTTTTTTTGATCTTATACCCCAGTCAAAGTTCTTTATTGATAATCAGCGATAAGTCCGAATTACCAGTAAACTTAAATTAGCGAATTATTGATTGTCAGTACTTTGGTGTTAAGATCAGTAGTTTTTTACTGATAATTGAAATGATAATCAATGAGACTTTGCCTAGGAATAGCAACACCGAGTACACTCAAAAAAATAGTAGGGTAATATATTTTTGACTGGACGCTTTGACTAGTCCGAAGATAAAATTGATTGGAGACTAATGCAATTGTAATAGCTGCTAATCAATTTTTAATTAGGCGCAAAATCCAGTTTAAATTGTATTGGCGACCAGTATTCATTTTTTTGAGTGTTCCACACATAATTTTAAAAAAAATTTGGGCACGTACAAATAAATGACTTCTGAAATCTGCCTTCTGAATGGTAAAATGATAAATCACCATTTTTTTCTTCAAGGAACTGAACGATCCAATTTTTAAAGGCTTGGAGTCGAAACTGTTCGAAGGTGTTGTATTTCATTTCCTTAACATTTTTAATGTCGTCGTTATTAATTTTGCCCTCTCTCTCTGGATAGGATAGAATAAAATAAAATACAGCATTGTCAGACGAGACTTTGGCGACTTTTACATTTGACTTCCCCCAATGATAAGCTTTTACCAATTCTTTATTCCAAAAAAAAAAAAAAAAATCCTTATTTTGGATGTTTAACTGATCTTTTTTTTTCTTTACTGGTACATCAAATTTATTACTGATCAAATAAATATAATAATGATCAAATGTTTACTGGTCAAAGTTTACTGATCAATTATATTATTTACTGGTAAAGTGTAAAAAAAACTGATTTTTTAATTTAAAAAAACTGATCAAAAACATTAAAAAACTGATCAATTAAACGCCACCCTTTTAAATTCGGTTTGGGTCCAACTGAACTGAGAACTAAATTTGGTCAAGCCCACTCTTCGGGTACCTCTGGCGTATTTTTTACTGAATATTTCCCGGTTCCCTCTTTGATCGAATATACCTAAAAAATTCCAACAGAGAGAATTACACCCCAATGCCCTAAAAGGCTAATTCAGGCTATGTTGGAAATTTATAAATTCGGTTAGATCTGTTCGCGACTGAACCGAAATACCGCTCATAACGGGCTCGGATATAACGAGAACCCGGCTCTAACGAGCCTTTTTTAAAAATCTGGTTGGCCCGCCTATATCTTCCACATTAAATTTGAAGTTCGGGTATATAGAGACCCGGGTATAACGAGCAAATTTTCGGTAATTTTTCAGTCTCGTTATAAGAGGGATCGACTGTATTTGTTTTGCTAAAACAAATTTTGAAAGAAAAATACGGAAGTCCTAAAGGGTCATGCATCTATGTTTTTTTTATTGTTTGTGCCGGAACAAACAACGTTTAATAAGTAAATTGCCTGTTCCGGAACAGTCAATTTTTTTATTGATTGTCTGTTCCGGAACTGACAATTTAATTATTAAACGCTGTCTGTTCTGGAACAAGCAAAGTTTGTTCTGAAACAGGCAATTTACTTATTAAACGTTGTTGTTGTTGTTGTTGTTGTTGTTGTTGTTGTTGTTCCGGATCAAGCAATGTTTGTTCCGGAACAAAAAAAAAAAACAGATACTTGACCCTTCAGCGCTTCATAATTTCAGACTGTCCGAAAAGGACATTATTTTTTGAATAAAAAATTGTCAGTTCCGGAACAAACAATTTAATTACTAAGGGCTGTCAGTCCCAGAACAAACATTACTTGTTCCGGAACAGAGATTTTTTATTCATTGTCTGCTCCAGAACAGACAATGAATTTAAAATTGTCAGTTCCGGAACAGACAATCGATAAAAAATTGTCAGTTCCGGAACAGACAATCGATAAAAAATTGTCTGTTTCGGAACAAACAATGTTTATTTCGGAACAAGCAATTTACTTATTCAACATTTTGTTCCGGAACAGACGATGAATTTATAATTGTCAGTTCCGGAACAGACAATCGATAAAAAAATTTCTGTTCCGGAGCAGGCAATGTACTTATTAAACGTTGTTTGTTCCGGAACAGACACTGCTTGTCCCGGAACATGCAATGACCGAAAACGTGTGACCGGAACAGACAATGTTTGTTCGTTTGTTCCGGAACAACCAAAAAAAAAAGACCATTGATACTTGACCGTTCAAGGTTTCCGTACAAACCAAAACCAAACCCACACCCAAACCCTTAAGTGGAACCACACCAAACCATCTTTCCCAAAAATGTTTTACAGCCCTGAATTTTTTTTCGAAATGATTCTTTATTCACTTTGCATCATATGGGGATTTAAAGGAAAAGAAAACGAGATTTTAAGAAAAAGGCCTTCATTTCCGATTGTAGCATACTCCATCCGGACTCCGAAAAAATTTTCTTGGAAAATGTTTTCCGATATAAGGATAATCCAGATACATGATTTTCCTTTTTTGCTAAGATAAAGCCAAACCCGCTAATACCTTTTTTTTTCTTTGGGAAAAAAAAAATCCTTCCCATTTTATTTTATTCTTTTTTTATCTTGGGAAAAGCTCATTTGCGAAACAAAATGATTCATGAATTTTCTTTGAAAATCAGATTTTTTTTGTTTAAAGCGTTAAAAGGTTATTACTTAATCTCAGACAAAAAGAGAAGTAAACTCACCGTCATGCTAATTCGGAAAAGAAGAGAAGGCTTTCCCTACAAGATCATCCATTAACTACTTTGACAGACAGACGAACGCAACCATTAAAATATCATTTTATGAATTTTAAAATATTTTTAAAAGTTTTAAAGAAGTATAATTTAGAAACTTCTTTTTTTTTTCATCTTGTGGTTTCAAAGAATCTTGCAGGGAGGGGGAGGGGGAGTGTTTATCTTTTTTTGTGATAGGAAAAAAAAAAAAGGTCACGAGCATTATAAAAACGGTTGAAATGTTTTAATCTCATCATCTCCCGGATGCAAATCGCATTCGGTAACACGTTTTCACGAACAAAAGTCGTAAAGTACGGGAATGAGCTTTGGGTATTTCATGTCTCAAATTACTCCCGGTAATCGGGAGATGATTAGACGACGAGATCGAATTTATCTTCTGCTTTTACGTCCTTTTACAGACGTCAAATCCAACGTGCGAACTGGGATTTAAAAGCGGAGAATTATTTGTGTCGTGTTTACAGAATGGCCGTACATGAGGATCAAGTGGGTTTCCTCGGCTCATTTGTAATTTTACGGTTTGAAATGAGATGGCGTAAGGTATGTGTGAGGATTTTGAGAGTCGTGGGCAGAAGTCGATTCCAAACGCCTAAGGCCCGTTCCTGCGTCTACAGCTTGTGTATTATTACCGGGATAAGATTTTACTGTATCTAGAGAAGAGAGCTTAACTATTAACCATTAATGGCCGATTTTCGTCCATTGTGAAGGTTAAGGTTAAACTCAAGGGTTCCTCAGGGACATCTGTTAGGACCACTTCTTTTTCTTTCGTTTATAAATGACATTAGTGATTACTTTAGTAGGAAGGAAAGAAAGGCTGGAGGGACACTGGATGCGTTGGTTGGTCAGGGACAGGTGTGCCAGAAATATAGCCTAAGCGACGATGGGGATGTCTGGAAAGGGGTAAAGATGAACAGGATGTCAGGGGGTGCACACTCTGCAGGGCTCCGGGTGGATGGAAACACATGTGGATTGAGTGTCCCGATCTTGAGGAAAATAGGGCAGAATTTTAAACCAAAGGAGAAGGGAAGATAAGAGGCTTGGAGAATAAAGCACCTAGTGCAAACAAATGATTTGCAGGTGGTAAAGAGGGTAGGGGAGCTATTGGGAATTTAGAAAGAAAAGATCTGCAACTTAGGGCTGAGTGTTTATTTGTTGTTAAACCTGTTAAATTCCATAAATTATTTTGTTTTTTTGTATTAAGCCAAACGATTTCTTTACACATTATTTTTGTCGGAAAAACCGTTGACGTCCCAGTATGGCGAACATGTAAAATCCCCATATGGCGGCCATATTGAAAAGCTCGAAAAAAAGTGCGCTTAAATAGTTTACGGATCAAACAATAATTATTCCATCACCGTGAACAACAATCGGATAACGTTTTCCACTTTAAAAACTTCTACGAAACAACTTTCGCAATTAAAGTCAATAAATCCAAGCACCTTCTGTTTTCACGGTAAAATAATATCGTGATTTGTATTGTAAAAAAGGGAGACAAAAAAAAAAGAACAAACAAACAAGAAAAGCATTAAAGAGAGTCAGGTTCGCATTCTTTTTTTATTTATTTATTTTTTCCCGTTACCCTCCCCCCCTCCTCCCTTAAAACTAGAAAGAAATTAAGTCATGCATAAATCGGGTCTCCAAGCAAAACTTTTTGCACAAGTACAAAGAGGAATTTAGTAGGACGAAGTCAAGTGGAGGGAAGTGAAAGTGGAAAGTAGGTCAGTTTAAAACCTTTTGCGAAAAGCGAATGGGGTTGAAAACGATGCACTCATCCCTTTGTCATCCTCCTCCCTTTTTTTTCTCTGGCCCGCTCCAGTCCAAAGCTTTAATAGACTACACCTGTACCGGGAAGTAAAGGGGAGCATGGGGGCCGGAAAAACTGGAGGGTAGATTTTCATCTCTCTTTTATTTCTCCCTTTTTCCCATATAATTAATAACAGCTGCCTCCCTCTAAGACAATTTTTCTACCCCATTTTGCTTTTTTTTCCCTCCAACTTCACTAATTTTTCAAAAAAGAAAAAAAAAAGCTAATGTTCATGAATATGTATGTTAAAACGGTCATTTTTCATCTTTCTTGGTAAGGTAAATGGCTGTCGTTTTTTTTTTCTTCACTTTTCATCCCTCCCGGCAAGAAGAAGGGAGAAACGAGAGGCGATGTTGTTAATTCGAACATTATTGCCTCGTTTTATAATCGTCTGAAAACTTTTTTTTTTACCCCCGCCACTCTTTATTTTCAGCCGGCTAAAAAGTCAATTAGAATATGATCTGATAAAGATGGAAAGGGAGGTAAAAAAATCTAAAAATCCCAGAGTTTTCCATTGAAAAATAAAATATTTTTCAAAAAGAAGTTTTTAATACATTAATAAGAAAAGTTATTTTCACAAAAACTAATCCACCTATCTGATTTATAAAAGAAGAGGGGGAGCGGGGGGGAGGTCCAGGAAAAACCCATTAATAAATTACGTCATAAAACTTCTAATTAATTCATTTTAGATAAAAAGAACACTAATACCCTTATAACATTAAACGCATTAAAAAGAAAGCTTTAATAACTAATTTTAAATGTTATACTTTTTACCTCTTTTAATCCCATTTAGGGAGAATTTTTTCCATTCGTTCAATCATTTTTCCGAAAATTTCCCAGCGCATTAAGCGTTGCCGTTGTTCAACCATTTTCGGCGGAAGCCAAAAACGAGAAGATGAAACAAGATATGCTCCTTAAGGCCCTCAAGGCATTTTAATTTCCTAGTTCGTAATTAAAAATACATTTCTTTTTAAAAGGAAGGGAAATAATTTTCACTTTGGAGGGAGGAAGAGACGTGAAGATTATCTACCGATTAATTTTCTGGATGGTGACCTACACATTATTAAAAGTCCTTTTTTTCTCGTGTAAAATGAAAAACTGCGGTTTGTCTTAATGTAAACACGGGAGCCCGAAACGGTTTATACGGTTTTTTTTTTAATGAATGGGGGAAAATTGGTCGAAAAATCGGTGTACGGTGGTTTAATAATGGGAATTTTATGCGACGGTTTTGTGTCACTAATTTTTAAAAATACAATAGCCTAAATTTACGATCCTCTTCCTTTTGCCCTCAAAACAAGTGCGGAGTTGTTTCAGGACGTGACCCGACTTGTTTGGTTTAGGCTACGATAGGAACACACTTACGGAGTTGTGATATTGTAACTTTCCTAGACAATCCAATCTTAACAAACGGATATTGCAAATGATCTGGGAATATTTGCAAAATGATTTGGCTTTAAATTTATTGCACCAGTATTTTTAATTTAAATTCCCAGTATTTTTATATATAGAAACCCAGTGTCGTCAATTATTTTAGAGAGTATTTTTTATCTTACTTTCGAATATTTCCGTGCGTCGGAGGTGAACTGACGTATCTCTATCTTAAATATAATTGGAGATAGTGTGTTCGACTGTTGATGAAAATCATGTGACTACAAGTTTATACGCTCATGTTGGTTTAAACTTGTGGTCACATGATACTTCCACGAAATGTCGAAACAGACTAACTCCAATCTAATTTACGATGGAGATACGTTAGTTCACCTTTGACGCACGGATTTTAAAATCAATTGGGCAGAGTTTTTATTTATAAAATCAATAGAGGTCGAATTGGCATGGCTGGTCTCGTAACGTGTGGCGAACAACGAAGTTAAGCTTCTGAGTTCGCGGCGCAAAACACGGATTGGTGTGACCATCGAAACCTCGCTCTATCTAGCGGAGTAAGTTGGAACTTACTAGTATACTCGCATGCAGGCGCTGGGTAAATTTCGATGCGGGTATAACGGTAGTTTCACATAAGCTAGACATTGACGTGCTTAAGCAAGCGAAATTTTATCAGTTGACAAATCTAAGTGTAGTATATGTGCGTATATAAAGTCAATGTTGTAATGTAGTAATGTGTGGTGTAACACCCCCTGCTTATGCTTAATGGCGAAAAAGCAGGGTTATCAATGTTATTTATTTATTTATTTATTTATTATTTATAAAATCAGTATTTTAAAATCATTTAGGCAGTATTTATACGTTCAAGAGGAGGGTAAAACATGAAGGAACTGAAAAAAATGGGATACACCCCTCAAAAAATAATTTCTGATAATGCAATCAAGAAATCTGTCTAAAAATTTTATTTATCCTTCGAATTGCATTTTGGAAGTAAGATTTTTTGGGTAAATGTTAGCATAAAATCATGTGAAATTCTTTTAAAAAAATGCTTTTACATTTTAAAAAAAAAACGATAAAAAATTTTTTAGAATCTTCTAAAAAGTTCCTCTCGGGTGCAAAAGACCTGCTCCAATTTTAATCGAAAAATTTAACCCATTTGTCAGAAAATTTGGATTGTCTTTGAAAACGTTTGATTTTTTTAAAATAAACTGTGGCCTTTTGACAGAAAAATTAAAGCTTCGAGCATAAAAGGCTCAGAAGCTTTCCTATCAACATTTTTAATTATTTTGCCGAAAAGGCTTATGAGACATTTTCCATAAAAATTCTTCCACGAAATTATTTTAAAAACAATTCTGACATTTTCTCTATCATTTTTTATCTGTTTTTTTCTTGGCAAAAATGTTGTGAAAAAACTGTAATTTACTAGTATTTTACAAACTGTATTTTACTAATTTTTTTATTTTTATTTACTGGAAAGAAAATTAAAAATACTGATTTTTTAATTTTTTTTATTTAACATCCAATACTGGCAATTTCAATTTATTACTGATGTTTTATTAAAAAATACTGGCCAATTTATTAAAATACTGACAGAATAAATACAAGCCAGATAATTCTTGCAAATCTTCCAAACATTTTGTATTTTTTTTTTCAAAAATAACATTTTACTCATGTTCCAAGTCTTTTTGGAACATCTGTAATCTGAACCATTTGCATAACTCTAAAATCCCGGAATGGGCACACGCCCAATTTTGTTAAGATTTTCACAAATGATTTGTTTGAATTCGACAATCTTTAATTCATCTTTTGCATATTCTCCTAAACCAACAAATTTTTTCCCGAAAATAAGGGACGATGCCCACAAAACCTGACTTTTTTTCCTGGCCTCAAGCGCTTTAAAAACCTCTTACGAAGCCTCAAATTGCAATGACCCATCCACCGAGGAAAACTTGTATCTCTCTGTCTCGATTTCAAAGGATCTTCCCTCTTCCCCCTTCCCTCGGGTTGTAAAATACCAAACGTAACAATGTTCAAAAACATTTTGTGAAAGAGCTCACTCGAAAAAGCATATCTCTCTATTTAAAAAGTAATAATAAAAGCCTTGAAAAAGGAGGGAATAATAATAAGTTATTCGAAGGCTGAATTACCAGAATAGACTCAAAATCCTCCTTTTCAGTTTTCCATATTCCTATTCTCGAAATATTTTGAAAGCCGTCAGCATAACAGAAAGTTAAAAAGAGTCTCAGGGCGCTCCTTACGTTCCTCTTCGTCATTTATACGTTTCAGGTTCCTCACTCAAGCATTCCACTTTTTTCCCTTATTTCCCTTTTTTCCTCCTCTTTTTTTTTCTCGGCAAACATTTTTTTCCTCAAACGAGAACACTTTTTTTTCCCTTCTTAAAAAATTTGCATGTATGACGTGAATGTACGAAAAATCGCAGGTTAGAATCCTTTTCAAAAAGAATTTTCCCTGGAAGATCAAAATGCCGCCGTGTCAGGAAATCTTTTCGAACAAAATTTATTTCGAATCGAAATTTTTTTCTGAGTAATTCGAATATTTTTTTTTCTTAAGTAATCCCAGAGGAAGGGAAAAGTAACTAAAACCATTTTATTCGAAAGTTTCCTCGGCAGAAAATCAAGGTCACGACCAAAAAGTTCGAAATTTTCGTTTTTTTATTTTTTTAAAAGGTAGTGGAATGGAGGGGGAAGGGGAAAGGTGGAATGGGTTTTACATAATCCCATTCGGGAGTAATTTATCTTAATATCCGTCACAAATTAAAAAATGATTGTCTTCCTTCAGACATGCAACCACTTTTTTTAAGAAATAAAAAAAAGTGTTCAAAACTAATATGAAGAGAAAAAAAAAAAATGAAGAATTCGCTTTGAGTCACGAAATTTTTACCCCAGGAACGTTTCAATTACAATGGGAAACACTAATTACGCCATTGTTTTTTGTTTTTTAGGGATATTTTATTACGTTAACAAAATGTTTTCAACGCTCTGCAGATTAATCAAAAATCATACAAAAGGAAGGGAGTGGAAAAGGGGGGAGGGGGATCCCTTTTACAAAAGATTGCGGAAAGTTTTGCATGTTGCAAGGGAAACGGGCTTGTTATCCCAGGAAATGCTAACAATTTCCCAACTTTGAGAGGGAAATGGGCCAGGTGACGTGGGTTTCAGGAAATGGTCGCTGCACTCTGAAAACGAGGCTACCTTTTTTTTCCCGCTTGGAAAAAAAGAGGTCAAATAAAATGAAAGATGTACGAGGGAAAAATGTCGAGGTTTTAAAAATTTATCAAATTTTGAATTTGCTTTTGTTCCGGTTCAAACATTAGAAAGACAGGTGACGACAGTGAAATGGATTGGGAGGAAGTTTGTTTGCAAGAGTGAGAGTTTGTTCCTCTACCGGAGGATTTCGGTTCAAACGTCATTTTTATCCTGTTTAAAAACACAGCGAAAGTTTTGTTTCCTCAGAAAACATATCGAGATGGAAGAGCTTCCGCAAATGAAAATTTCTACTCTTCCGACCACTCCGAAACTGGGATGCTTAAGGAGATTCGCATCAAACTTCGATTTTCGGGAAGTCGTTTGGATCCATTCCAAAAGCCCTTTAAAGATTTCTTCTTTGGACTAACGTCAAGCTTATTGCACTCGCACTTAATACCTGTCTTTTAATTCGCCATCCGGAATAGACTACTTACATTAATTATTAGGGTTTAAGCGAGGGAGAAATCCTTCCTTTGGTAAAATCGAACTTGGGGTATATTCCAACGTCTGTCCGTCTGTCAGAGTTATGACAAGGGTCCCGGTGCATGTTTAATTCAAGCTTTCCTTTTGCTTTCTTTCCCTTCCGTTATCCCCCCCCCCCCACCCCCGCACCCCAGCCTACCTCTCTCTCTCGAGTCGTTATTTATTATTAAAATCGAATCCTCGACGCGGGTGGCAGAATCCGTCGGAAGCTATGAGCCTACTTCCCCGAAAAGAAAATTTCCGCGAAAAAGGAGGCGAAAAACCCTTCGAGCTATATTAAAAGCTTTTTACGCCTCGGAGGAGTTTTAATCAATCCAATACACTTCTTCAATAAAATGAAGAAGTAAGATAACAAGGGAGGCGAGAGAACAGCCCGGAGATAAACGCGCTGGAAAAGCGGGAGACGGCCATTAATGGAAATTATAAAAGACATGTGTTGGTAAATATCTCAGCTGGAAATTTTCATTCATGAGCTTTATACAGCCCTTTGCTTTTTTTTTACCAAGTTTACGCTACGATTTTTTTTTTTTTTTTTTTCGGGGAAAAAAAATATTTTGCGAATGGGACGCACGTAGTGCGGTCGGTCTCGAAAAATAAATATTTACGCGAAATAAAATATTCCAGACGCGGAAGTGGGTCATTCATCCAATTTTTCTTTTCGTAAAATCAGTTCATTGAAAAACAGATGAATAATTTCGTTTAAAAAAAAAAAATTAATCCTAAATGACATTTTTTTTTTCAAAGACATAGAAATTTGAGCCGGAGGGGTATAATTCAGTCGTTTAGCTAATTGAAACTTATTTAGAATGCCATGACGTAAAACAACGAATGAATGATAAAATTAATTTCTCGGAAAAAAAAAAGATGGAAGGGAGAACGTCGCCGATATCGAGATGAGTTTTTCCTGAAGGTTTATGTAAATTTTAACGTAAATGTAAAAAGCGTTTTGCGATTATAGTTAAAAAAAAAAGTGCCGAAACTGACGGTTTTAAACACCCCAAGCTTGTTGATTTTATGATCAACCACACTTGACAAAATTTTAACTTCAAGTGTTCTTCTCTCGTAAAAGTAAAGTATTTTATGACAAATAGTAAACCCAGAGTTGAAAAATAACAACCGAAGCAAATACCCGGGTTTACGTTACCTTTTTTTTTTTTGCCAGTTTAAGAGATTTTCCGAATTGGTTTTTAATGACTCGCTTTATTTATCAAGTGGAAGTGTCAGGAAATAAATTTCGCTGCAGCGCCAATCTAGAAGAAGTACCGCAGAATGGAGTGAGATTGACCGATCTAAAAAAGACACTTCTGATCAAAATTTTTTTCTATCTGACCGACAAATTGGAACATAATAAAAGCATGGGTCCCTTTTCTGGCGCTGTTTGTTTCGAAAATATAGTTGTAAGGTTTTGGAATACGAAAAGAGGCTTCCGGCAAATAAAAGTGAACCGCAAGGCACAGTACTGAGGCCATTGATATTGACGAATTGCATTAATGTCCTCCAAAGAGTTTTTAACCATTTTTTTTGTCAAATTTCATCGTGTTTAACATGTTTTAACACGTTCCTTTTTCCGGTCACACTTAAAACGTTTTAAAATACATTTAAAATGTTTTTAGTGTCGTAAAGATTGAATTTCCCCCAAAATTTTTCATTTTTAAAATCGACACCTCTTTTTTTTCCTTCTGCTTTTCTGACAGATTTAAGTTCTTGAAGAAAGACATAAATAATTATTTGCCGATTTGTCGATTGTTTTAAGAAAAAATTTAGAAGTTGGTGAAGTTTTAGTTGACGGCGATCATTTAGGGGCATATCGAAGGAAAAAGGAGAATAGGCCGGAAAAACTTATCGTGGTTGCGTAATTCAAGAGCTTGTACCGGCTTAAGTGTCGAGGAGTTCTTCAGGATTGCCCCCGATAGAGACGAATATAAAAGTCTCATTGATGGTCGCCTACGCCTGGACACAGGTATGGCACCGTAAGAAGAAGAAGAAGAAGAAGAAGAAGAAATTTTAGTCATTTACAGGCCTAAAATTCCGTTTTAAAACGTCTGTTTTTTATTAAGTATTCAAACGGTATTTCTTGAAACTATCAAATGCCAAACTCAAGGAAAAAATTTGACCTATATAGCCAATTATTATCTTCCCGTCCTGTACAACGACAAAAAAAAAACAGATGCAATTCGGAAAATCTCTTTTCCAATTTTCTTTTTAAAAAAACATTGTCTCCGTTTTTTTTTTTTTTTTTTTTTTTTTTTTGTCTTTGCTTTTTAGACTCCCATACTCTGCCCTTTCCTCGTCCAGACTTTTATTTAATAACATTCCCCATGACATATCGGATTTTTAAAAACATTTTTCTTGGAACCTTTTTACCTAAATCTAAAGGAGAAAAAAAAGAAAAAAAAGATTTTCCTAAACTTCCGTTTTTTTTTTTTAAGCTTTTTCTTCATTTTAATACGAAATGTATTGCGGAAGTTGTATCCTTTTTATCCGGGGAATATCCTTAACAATTCATTACTTGTTATGGCAACGATTTTTTTTTCTTTTTTCAAGAATGATAAACTTTATTATTAAGGAAGGGAAAGAAAACTCCAAAAGAGGAAAAGGGGGGACAAAAGTACAAGAAAAAAAAAAGGAAAACTTAATTAAATCCAATTTATTTGCAGTAGATCGAAACCACTTGAGACGATTTTCTTCCCCCTTCTTCTTTTTTCTTTCTAATTTTTATAGCGTTGTCTGGGAGATGATAATATCTATTTGTGCTCATGTGTAATATTTCATTAAACGGGTAATTGGAAGTGGAAGTTTGCCCGAGTCCTCATCCTGGAAACAAGTTGAGTTCATGTCGTTTTGGAAAGTTGTAAATCAAGAGGTCGATCTCTGATTTATAGTTTTGTTCTTAAGGGTTGACGAGTGACAAATTAATTGAAGCAACCTTAAATAACCCTTTTTTAGAAGATTTGTAAGGTTGGTGAGATTTTTTTTTTCCCCTCGTCTCGCGAAGGTGCAAAAAGATTTAAAGGGTAGAAAAAGAACTTTCAACGTTCAATTGTTTTCTTTTATTTCAATTTCTCTTTTTTTCTTGGGATCCGGAGATTTTTTTAAGTTTTTGAGATTGATTTGAGGATTTTGAGTTTGGCATCAGGAAAAAATTAGGCCTATAAAGCCAATTATTTTTCTACCCACTACATCAATGGAGTAGATATAAATTCAAAAAAATATGAGCTTATCACCGATCGGAATAAAAAAGTGATTGAAAAAAAAATTATGGCGGAAACACTAAAATCGAAGCAAATTTCGGTCTTTAATACATTAGGATGTCATTCATTTTGCATATTTCTGAATTAATCGAACTATTTCAACTTTCTACTCGGGAAATGTAAATATTCACATTGAAATTACGAATGAACTGATAAAAAAAATGGGTTAAATTTTTTTATGCGATCGCTGTATTTACATAATTTTTTTTCTCGCCGGAGCGAAAAAAATGATCAGAATATTTATTGTATTTATTCCGTGCGTCGGAGGTCAACTAACGTATCTCCATCGTAAATGTAATTGGAGATAGTGTGTTTCATTTTCATGAAAATCATGTATCTACAAGTTTACACTCTTTATGCTATTGAAATATAGCCTGATTTGCCCTCAGAAAAAAATGACTAATGGCAAAAAAATGACAAAAATGCCTTTTTTTGTCACAAAACAATGAAAATATCTTGTCAAGAAACAACCTGTACGTTATTTCATTTCTACTTTCTCATTTTTCCCATGGATAAGTCACCATAAAGGACATCCTTAAAATTTCAGCAAATATAAATCAAACAAATTAAGCTCCGATTAAATAACTCGAAGAAAAATATAATTCCATTTATTCGATAAAATTTTCAAAAATAATTTAATTACCAAGAAAATAAAATTTATGTAGCTAAAAGCCCGAGCATGACAATTTACGGGAGGAAGAAGTTATTTTCTCAAAAGTTAAGGATAATTCAATTTTTAATAAAAAAAAAAAAAATCTTATTTCAGTTTATTTTTCTCCCCCATTTCGCGTTGCTGCCCGGATTTAATTCAGGTTGTGTGTCCCTAAAATCAAATCACCTTAAAACCCCATTTAGTTTGTATCAGTGATTTTCCCAAAAAAGCAAACATGATTTATGTACGTTTTAGCAATAATTCAAAACCTCTGGATCAAAAACGATGTAAATTTAGGTCCGTTAGCGTCGATAGCCCCTGATAAAAGCGAAACGCGAAATGATGATGAAATACAAATAGACACGAGCATGAATAATAATACTTTCCGATTTGAGGTTTCGATAAATTGACATTTATGACACGATTTCGAAATCAAATTTAACCTTTTTTTTTTTTCTAAAAAAGAAAAAAAAAATTGTTTCGACGTCAAAGGTGAGAGGATCAGAAAAGCGTTTTTGAGAAATCAATTTCCTCTCTCAAAGCGGAGGGAAAAGAAATAGAATGTGGAATTAGAAAACGTGTTAATTAAAAGGCGGCAAACCGGACATTAATCTCCAATTTACACGTCATTTCCGCTTCTGTTTTCTGTCAAAAAAAAAAATATATTTCGAGTCTTCTCATTTCCGACGATAGGGGGAAAAGGTGGAAAAAATTTGTTTTGTTCTTTTCTTTAAAAAAATGATAAAAGTTTTTTTTTTTTTTCTCGGGATCAAAGTTTGAAAATTCAAAAGAGAAGGAAAAGAAAAAAAAAAAAGTCCATTAAAAAGAATGAATGAATGTTCGAAAAGGCGCAGGAAAACCTTTATTTTACACTCGAACAAACAAATAAGAGATAAAACACAGAAAAAGGGGTCACCAAAGTGTAAAGAATCATTTAAGAAGGATCGGCCAAGCGAACTCGACCAAATACTGTACACGAAAAAAAAAAGAGGAAATATATATATTTCTCATAAAGTTAAAACGAATTTGACCTTTCGAATTACTTTTTTTTTTTTTTCGTGTAGTAAGTTAGTTCTGTCTCCAAGTTCCATGCTTCGTTTTTCCCTCGTCATCTCATTCCGCTTTCTCGGATATCGTCTTAAACATCTGCGTTTTGCTTTTAATTCCTTTATCATTCAATAATCGGGGGATAGACTTATCCTCCGAACGAGAGGAAAAATTACGTTTCTATCAGAAATTATTTGTTTACCGACAATTTTCTCATCTGCTCTTTCCCCCTATCCCACTTTTCAAGAGAAAAAGTGGTCAGCGAAAAGAAATTAAACTTTATCCCACGGGATTATATCTAATGGAAAGGGAGAATTTTTTTTTCTTTTTTAATTTTCGCGACTTTCGAGACTTCCCAAGATCTTCCGGATCATAATGGTTCACTGGATCGACTAGGATTAATATACCCAATTTTTTTTTTCTGTGACGAAAATCGACCCAGCGAAAATGGTCACAAACTTTAAACGGCGTAAAGACGTCAATGATATACGCACCGAAGACGTTATCAAATATGGGCACTATTCGGGATTTTATTTTACGAGACTTTCGACGTCAAAATGACGTCATCAAGTATGACCAATATGAATAAGATGTCTTATTGACGTCATCGTTATGGACGTTGAAATTCATAATCCAGTTGACGTCAAAATGACGTCAGAAAGACGTCTTATTGACGTCATAATAGTCACGGACGTTGATATTTCGTAATCTAGTTGACGTCATCAAGTAGGACCAATATGAATGACGTCTTATTGACGTCATAATAGTCATATACGTTGATATTTCGTAATACAGTATAGTTAAGTGAAAGACGTCAGTAAGACGTCTAATTGACGTCGTTAATTATTCTAAATTTAGTTTACGTCAATATGACGTCGATAAAACGTCATTCAGTGACAGATTTATCACACCTAATGTCGCCATTTTGACATCGAAAACCTTGTAAAATTGTTCCGTAAAATGTCCATAATAGATGACGAAAATCTGACGCGTCACCATGACGTCACGTGACTTTTTTTTTTTGCCGGGACTGCACTTCACTCATTTCTCGAACGGGGGGGAATAATTCTGGGAATAACCGCAGCATTTATTTTCATAAAAATACAAAAATAAAAACGAATATTGTTTTCCCATCAATTTTTTTTCCCCCGCTGGAGGGTACCGCACCCTGTGTCAACAATCAAAACACTCACATCCGAAATTTTCGAAAATATTTTTCCTCCATCGGAGTTTGGAAAATCAATCAAAGAAAACAATATCCATTTTCTGGTAATTGAAAAGACATGAACGGAAGAAAATTACGAATGACTCGGAAGAGAGGAGAGAGACCTTTTGTGAGACACTTTAGCATAAACACAGTTTTCGCTGTCAAATACTGGTTTTCCACAGCTTCGACATTATATGTGGTTTATAGAAGAGAATCTACGAAACGAGGAGAGGGGGTTCATGCACCATTCAATGAAATAACAAGATTTCCCTTTGAACCGACATCGCTTTCAATATCCAGGCGCCGAAACTTTATCTTCACGCGAAAACAAAACAAGATTATAAACCGAATATTTCCCCGTTAAAAAAAAATTTCCCTCGGTTAAATTTTTTCTTATTTTTTTATTTTATTTTTTTCTGTGTGTAACACAATTACGTGCACTATTTAACTTGTTAAACGTTATTACGCTTTTCCCTTCGAACGTGAGACGAGGAAAGAAGGATAATTTATTTAAGTCTATAGCATTCTAAACGGATTTTCGAGGAAACAATAGGAGACTGTGACAAATTTTCCATCGGGAAATGTGCACGACTGCAGATAACACATAAAAGACTTATTTTCGGGGATATGAGCCCGTTGAAAACTCCTCCGGCCCTTTTATTGTTACCTTTTCGAGAGGAAAAACGAAGGGGGAGGAGGGGAAAGGGAAGGACCTTTCGCATGCGATCGGCTTAAGTGTAAAGCACTCACCTCGGGGATAATGTCCTATTATCCTCATCATCGTGTTAACCTTTGTGCGAAATTTCTTGACTCATCCGCGACCTTTGAAAATTTCTCAGCACCCAATTCGTTTCCGACTGGATGCATTTTCTCCACCTTTCAGATTCTCCGCAAAAACTTATTCGTGTAAACTTATTTTGTCGGAAATAAGAGACAAAAAAAAAAAAAAAAAAAACTAAATGTAGAGTTTTCACCGGAAAAACAAAAGAAATAAAAAATTTTTAAAGTTTTTAAAGCAAAGGTCATTTTTTTAAGCTATTCAAATATATGTATATTTTTTTTGAAGGAAGACTTTTCCTTAACTTTTACATCTGAAGCCGCCTGGGTTTTAGAGGGTGAAAAAAAAAAAAGGAAAAGAAGTCATAAGAACTGAAAAAATTCCAGGCTTAATTTAAAATTTCTCTCTGTTTCCGCAACTTACAAATTTTTAAATCTTTGGCTTCAAATCGAATTTTTCCCATTTCTTGCCTGAAAAATCTTTGATTGGCGCAAGCAGCTCCAAATTTTTTTAGAAAAAATCCAAGAGCTCTTTCAAATAGTAAAGAACCGAAATTTGCCCGGGGAGCGAAAATCTGGAGTGGGCCGTTTATTTGGACGCACCCTAATATTTCGGATTATTACGGTGACAAAAACCGATCAATTAATAAAAACATAACCTTAGCTTAAGCATAACCTTCGCATTAACGGAATGGACGGAACAACGATTATGCAACTCAACATCAAGACTGCAGTAAAAAGCATAAACATCAAATGTTAGGCGCTCACTGAATGATCCAAAAATATTTCGACCTTTAAAAATTTTTATTTATTTCGTACATGAAGACGATAATTTTTTTAAAAATCTTATACAATATCTTTGCTTCAAGACTTCAAACCATTTGAACTCTAAGTAAACAATAAATAAGTAAACAATGTTTTAAAGGTCGATTTTCAGTCTGCAAATCCCCAGTCGCATTTTCGCGTTAGAATAAGAAAGTAGAAATATTAAAAAAGCAAAAAAAAATTTTTTTAAATCCTGTTCACATTTTGTAAAATTAATTTAAAAATTTTCTATGATTTTGCAATTTAAAAAAAACGGCTCAATGCAATAACGAAACCATAAGCAATGAAAATAAAAAAAAAAACCAACAACAGAAATTCAATTAAATAATTTGATATTTCATCCCCAACTACCTTAAATAATCGCTTTCAAAACTTGCTTTAATGGAAAAAAAAAAAAAAAAATCAAGAGATCTTAAAAAGAGGAAGGATTTCCTTATAAAAAGGAAAAAGAAATGCTCATTTCTTCTGTTGAATTCAGACTTACGGCTCTAGTTCATAACCCTGACGTTCCAAAACCCCGATCGGGGTTTTGGAACGTCAGGGTTATGATTCCGGGGTATTTTTTTTTTTAATTAAATAATTTAAAATTAATTTAAATGTCGTGGTTTTGAAAATGAAGCAAAATTATAAATTATTTTAGTGTTCAAAACCTCGACGAAATCGGGGATTTGCAAATTTTTATTAATTTTTTTTTTAAATTATTACAAAAATAATTTTAATCTTGAAAATCCACGAAAAGTTCCTAATCTGAAAAAGTACAAGAAACCGGGGTAAAAATGCAGGGGAAAAGTAGAGGAAAAAAGTTTAAATGATCTATGAAATGTGTAGATCATTTGAAATGGTCATAAGTTAGCCGTTTACAAATGATTGATAGGTTGTTTTTGCATTTACGTACAGGTTTCGATTCAACAGGCGAGTGACGATTTGAGAGCGGTTCAAAAGCGAAGCGGGTTTGGAAATTGGTTGCACGTTGGAAATTGTTCGTTGATTACCAGTTAAAAAAAATTTAAGTGAAATGTTTAATGTTGTTATTGTAATTTTTTTGCGTGAAAAGTAAAAGGTGAACCGTTTTAAAAAATGTATCACGTCTTAAATTAACTTTGTGGTCTTCATTCATTTATACTATAACATGCATGGTGTCTTAAGTTACTAAAAACTATCGTTGAAATGGCTTTGCAGCACGTGGCGTCGAGGGAAAGGAAAACAATGTAAAAGTGTATTTTTGTGCTTTATTAATGTAAAATTTTTATTGCTAGAGCTCTTTTTTATAAATATGGCTATCATTGTCGATGGGCCAAGATTAAATTCAAAATTATTTATAGATGAAAGTGGGTTTGCCTATAACAAAGAGAAAAAAACCGATTCATTAATCCATGTCACGTGTTTCAATAAAAAGTGTAATGCCCGAGGTACCATAAAAATAATTGACATTGTGGAAGAACGTTTCGAAAATGTAAAATTGTCTAAGAACGAGTCAGCAGCGCAACACGACCATTTTCCTGACGAAAATTTCCTGGAAGTGGTTCAACTACGTAAACGAATCATAAACCGGTGCAGGGAGGAAACGGAGTCGTTAAAAGTTATTTTTGATCAGGAGTGTAATCGGTAATACTTTTGAAAAAAATTGTGTCAGTGACATTTCTGGATTTTAATTAATTAATGTTGTTACAGGCATGCCGTCGAAGTTAGCGGGAAGTTGAGCTTTTTGCGCCTTTATAGTACAATGTATCGGGCAAGGAGGGAAAGAACACCTCTTGTTCCCCATTCTTTTGAAGAATGGGAGACCGCGATCCGGTCTGAAATGAGAAATTTCGGTATGGTGGGCGATTACGATTTTTACCGGACGATTCTAGGAAGGGGGAAGGTAATTGTTTTTGTTGTGCAGCAACTAACTAACTTGCTAATCGAAGCGAATGAAATCCACGTCGACGGGACGTTTAAAATAACCCCCAAAGTGCCCGTATGTAGGCAAATGGTAACTTTGATGAGTATCAGTTATGATCATGTAAGTCTAAATGCATCTTTTTTATGTAAGGTATGGATTTTATTGCATATTGTTTTTATAGGCTTTTCCTGTCGTCTTTGCATTTATGACCGATAGAGAAGCCACTACGTATAAAGTATTGTTTACCTACCTAAAAGATGATTTCAATCTATCAACAGAGTGTTTCTTATCTGATTTTGAAAGGGCTATAAAGACAGCGCTGCAGAACGTCTTTCCAGGTGTAAAGCAAGTTGGCTGTTGGTTCCATTTTGGGCAGGTGGGTAGAATATTAATTTTTAAATTGCCTTTTACTTTTATTATGAAATAGTCGGATTAAAAATGAAATTTTTTTGACAGGCGATCGTGAGAAACGTCCAAAGGCTAGGTTTAAAAACTCAATTTGAAACAGATATAGCTCTGCACAAAGGAATTAAAATGATCATCGGTTTACCATTGCTTCCTGTACATCTTATGAGGACTGGTTTCGAATGCATTAAGGAATATTTCGCTGAAAAAGGTTTCACGGATCTTGTAGCAGAACTCATGGAGTAAGTAGAAAGTGTTTTTTTTAAACAAACATATGATTCGAGATTAATTATGCGAATTTAATTTCAGGTATGTCGAACGCCAGTGGTTCGTTGTCGTTGGTACTGAGTCGTGGAGCGTATATGGACAACCTCGAAGGACAAACAATGCTCAAGAAAATTTTCACAAACTACTGTTCGACACCGTTGGAAGAGCTCATCCAAACGTGTGGAGATTAGTACAGAAGCTAATTCATATGGCTGAGACGTCTATAAGGGATTTACAACGGCTTCAAAATGGCCTAAGAGTGGAATGGCCTGCAAAAAAGCGCTATTTGGCTCACGATAGGAACATCCGATTTGCTATTAAAAAACTGGATACTGGGAGATATAACGTGAGGGAATTCCTGGAACAAATTAGTCACCACTTTAGTACTCCGTCAAATTTCAATGACCCGGGAGATGTCGAGGAGCTGGCTGCTTTAGATACTGGTACTGACTCACAATATTAAGCGGTATCCAATCCCTTTTTTTTAACTTGATCCTCTTTCTTTTTCATAGATGTTGTTCAGCCTGCCGATCAAGAAGAACCGGATGCAACAAATTCGGAACCGATACAAAATTCTCCACCGATACAAAACCCTGCACCGATACAAAACCCTGCACCGATACAAAGCCCTGCACCGGTACCAAATCCGATTCGTAGAGGACGAGGAAGACCGAGGAATCCTGAACCTTTGCTTCGGAGAGGACGAGGCAGACCGAGGAATGCAGCAAATGAAATCAATTTAGATGCAGGTAATTTGTTGAGACACAAAACGGTTTTTATTATTTTTTCCTAACTTTTCATTCTTTCGTTTTCATAGATGTTGTTCGGCCTGGTGATCAAGGAGGACCGAATGCAGCAAATCCGGTACCGATACAAAACCCTGCACCGATACAAAACCCTGCACCGATACAAAATTCTCCACCGATACAAAATCCGATTCGTAGAGGACGAGGAAGACCGAGGAATCCTGAACCTTTGCTTCGGAGAGGACGAGGCAGACCGAGGAATGCAGCAAATGAAATCAATTTAGATGCAGGTAATTTGTTGAGACACAAAACGGTTTTTATTACTTTTTCCTAACTTTTCATTCGTTCTTTTTCATAGATGTTGTTCGGCCTGGTGATCAAGGAGGACTGAATGCAGCAAATCCGGTACCGATACAAAACCCTGCACCGATACAAAACCCTGCACCGATACAAAACCCTGCACCGGTACAAAACCCGATTCGAAGAGGACGAGGCAGACCAAGGAATCCGGCGAATCAACCCATCCGTGCAGCCGATGAGCCTCCTTGGTTCCGCACTGTGCACATATTACAGCCAGATGAGAGGATACCGAACCGAGAACTAGCTATGCAGCACACGGCTCTGCTGCAAGCTGTCGTTAATCCTGAAGAGGACATCGAAGCCACAGAGGGCACAGTATCATGCTACCTTTGCATGTCGTCCCAAGCGACTAGGATGGCCATCCCATGCCACCATCTGCTGTGCTGCGCCTCTTGTGCCAGCAGACTGGTGGCTGTCCGAAGACGCTATGACGATGGGATGGTCATGCCGACGACCTGCTGTAGATGCCGGGCTCTTGTAGGGGATTTAGCCCGCGTTTTTTTTTAAGTCATTTAAATTTTATTTCAGATTATTTACTCATTTATTTATTTTATTTAAGACTGTTAAAATTATTTTGCAAGTACAAAATCGTTGTCATTATTTTATTCAAGTCATTTTATTTATTAAAGTTTCAAGTCATTATTATATCCACTTTGTTTCCCCATGATGATTATTTCCTGGATTCCCAAACTTTTCGTGGATTTTCAAGATTAAAATTATTTTTGTAATAATTTTAAAAAAAAATTAATAAAAATTTGCAAATCCCCGATTTCGTCGAGGTTTTGAACACTAAAATAATTTATAATTTTGCTTCATTTTCAAAACCACGACATTTAAATTAATTTTAAATTATTTAATTAAAAAAAAAAATACCCCGGAATCATAACCCTGACGTTCCAAAACCCCGATCGGGGTTTTGGAACGTCAGGGTTTTGCCAAGTCCCCAGACTTACGTTTTATGCATCCAACAGCCCGATTTTTATTTTTTTTTACAACGGTTTTAAAGGGAAACATCTGCCTTTTTATTTTTTACCGCTACTTCTAACGTCAATTTAAAAACTACCCATGATTTTTTTTTTCTTTTCTATTTTACATTAAGCACGAAAAAGCAGGAAAAAAAAAATAATTCGAATTACGACCGTCGAGGAGGTTAACACAAAACCCGATGGGACATGAGACAAAAGAAGAAGCAGCAAAAAAAAAAAAAAAAATTGGAAAAACCTGCAGCAGATAAGAAGACATTACGGGGAAAAAAAGGCTGTCTCATTACCTTCACCTGTGCGCTTTTTTTTTCACGAGATTTGAATGCAAAATTAGGACCAATATCGGCCTCTACATTTTTTTTTTATTAAATATTTTTACGAGATTTTTTTTTTTTTTCTTGTGCTTCCAAAGTTTTGAAGCGAACAATCGCGATCTGATTGATTCTCGACTCATCCCCGAACGTGAGTCTCCTTTAACTCTTTTTATAAAGTTTATACGGCATCAAAAGATTCCATTAACTTTTTTTTTTATGCTTTGGATTTTTATTACTTTACCCTTTGAATCGGTCCTTTTTTTTTCTTTTTTAATACGCTTTGGGAAATGAAAATCCGATGTTCAGTTTTTAAAAAGTACAGGAATAATACAGGAAACGATCAGCTTTAAACAAAAAAATAGGTAAAAATGTTTTCAAATGCAAAAATAAAATAAAATAAAATATCGGCACATCAAATGTTATTTGTAGGAGGGACAAAAAAATGTGGCTCAATGGACAAAATTTCCAATTTTTAAAAGCACGAAAAACATTTTGGGAGGACCCATTTTTGGTGATAAAAAACATTCGGTATTTTACATATGTATACAGTAGGGTGTGACATTTTAAAAAATTTTTTGAAATGTTGGGGGGCACGTTGAAAATCTGCTTCTTTTAGGTGTAAAACCACTAAAAAAATTTTTTTCAAATTTTTTTTTAACCGCTTAGTGGCCCCCCAAGGCCACTTTAGCTTTTTAAAAATTGGCCAACTAAGGTCTTTTAAACTCCATTTTTTTTCTCCACTTTAAGGGCCTGCAAAATATTTTGAAAAAATGTTTTCTTATGTTTTCGAGGTCGTAGAACACGAATTTCACCATCCCGAATTTTTCCGATTAACCCCTGTGACGTCATTAGCGTTTTTATCGAGCTTATAGCTGATTTTTCCGTCTGAAATTCGACTTAATCTCGATTTTGGAGCCCTGAAAATTTTTTTATTTTATTGGTGTCACGTATACTGATGCGAAAATACCCGTAGAACACGAATTTGACCATCCCGATTTTTTCCGATCAACCCCTGAGTAGGGGCATTAGTGTAAATTTGGTTTTTTGGGGCAAAAATGAATTTTTTTGCCAAAAAATGGCAAGAACTCCTCACCAGTTCGATTTAGAGGTCATGTTCAATCAAATTTTTTAGTCAGGACACTCTGACGAATAAAGATTTTTTGTGTTTCGAATCAATTTCCGAAATTTTTTAAGGTCGGAAAATTCTATCTGTAATTTTTTTGAAATTTCAAATTTTTTCCGACCGTAAAAAAATTTTGGAAATTGATTCGGAACACAAAAAATCTTTATTCGTCAGAGTGTCCTGACTAAAAAATTTGATTGAACATGACCTCTAAATCGAACTGGTGAGGAGTTCTTGCCATTTTTTGGCAAAAAAATTCATTTTTGCCCCAAAAAACCAAATTTACACTAATGCCCCTACTCAGGGGTTGATCGGAAAAAATCGGGATGGTCAAATTCGTGTTCTACGGGTATTTTCGCATCAGTATACGTGACACCAATAAAATAAAAAAATTTTCAGGGCTCCAAAATCGAGATTAAGTCGAATTTCAGACGGAAAAATCAGCTATAAGCTCGATAAAAACGCTAATGACGTCACAGGGGTTAATCGGAAAAATTCGGGATGGTGAAATTCGTGTTCTACGACCTCGAAAACATAAGAAAACATTTTTTCAAAATATTTTGCAGGCCCTTAAAGTGGAGAAAAAAAATGGAGTTTAAAAGACCTTAGTTGGCCAATTTTTAAAAAGCTAAAGTGGCCTTGGGGGGCCACTAAGCGGTTAAAAAAAAATTTGAAAAAAATTTTTTTAGTGGTTTTACACCTAAAAGAAGCAGATTTTCAACGTGCCCTCCAACATTTCAAAAATTTTTTTAAAATGACACACCCTAGTATACAGTACCCTAACCGGACGATTCGTCAAAATCATTTTGTCACGTGACAAATACATCACGTCACGTGACTTTTCCTGGCAAATACATTTTTGTCACATAATTTATTTATACAACGACATTTTGTCACATAATTTATTTCGTCACATATAAAATTCGTCAGAAGGGTAGACGTATAAAATTTGTAAATTTGGTACCAAATTTTTTGTCAAAGTTTTTTGTCATCAGACAAGAATTCACCATTAAAATTCTGGCCAAATTCAAGTTGCCGAGTTTGCACAATGTTGCAGGCATGTTACAACAATTAAGTTTTCAAAATTAATTTTTAATACAATACTTTTAATAAATTAAATATTACACGGCACTGGAAATTAATTTTTTGTATTTGGACGAAAAGTAACAAAATTTATAGCACCAAATATACTAGTGACGGTATTTTTTATGACAAAAAGTAATTGCGTTCAAATTTTTAGGACAAAATATGCTTGTGACCATTTGTTTTTGTAACAAAATGTACATTGTGACGAATTAAGTTAAGACAAAATTTCTGGGACAAAAAGGCGTGGTACGAAATGGCTGTGACAAAAAGTCCCGAATCAAATGAGTTTCTTTCTGCCGCGATACCGTAATATACTATTACTCGTACGCGTTGCAAATTTGCCCTACTTTTTTAAAATCACTCAGTTGGTTAAAAAATATTTTAATAAATAAATTAAAAAAAAAAAAAAAATTAACGTGATTAAAAAACGACGGGCTTGAATCTTCCGTTTTATTAAAACGTTGGGAAATGATTGGCTCGGGGAAATAAATGAGCGGATGATGATGGAACCGAAACCACAGAATAATAACGAGGTGTAAGCTTTAATGAAAATATGTAAGAAAGGGTGTTAGAGCATGAAAAGTCAATTTAATCCTCATCCGACAGACAAAAAGAGAGAGACAAGAGATTAAAATCTTGGCATTCGACGAGAGAGGAAGAACAAAAACCTGAGGTCGATCGAAATCGAATTTTCAAATTAAATTAAATGACTTAAAACCTCAAGCGGGAAAAAATCAGCTTAAATTAATCATGCTTTTTTCTTTAAAAAAAAAAAAAACGAACATATTTCGCACATACTGCGTATGTGCAGTGATGGAGTGAAGGAATAAAATATTAAGAGGCATTTGCGAAAAGAGAAAGAGAGAGAAACGACACTGCGGGAGTTGGGACCGGTTTTCCTTTTCTCGTCAAAAAGAAAGGGGGGAGTGGGGGGAAGGAACGACTCCCCTGTCAGCAATGTCTCCCCGGTTTATGATTCAAACTCTCAAGATGAGTTTACCATTGCAAATTTCATTACAATAACATCCCCCCGGCCCTCCCTATTTCCCTTCCTTCGTTTATTTTTCTTTTAATATTATGACCGTTGTGAGCATGACATCTGTCAGTTAATTAAATTTTATTATTAATACGGTTTAAAAAAGGAAGAAAAAAAGTTTCGGGAGAGAGCCGATGGCTGTTAGTTAACGAGCCGAGGAAGTTCGGACAAATGATGCAGGAAATGTTCGGGGAAATACCTGTCGGGAAATAAAGGAAACGACAATTAAGTCATAAACCTGTTGAAACAAGAAATTGTCAGACCGTGGAATTATCATCCGTCGCTTTTAATCATTTTATTTTTTTTCATTAAAATCTTTTTTTTTTTTCTTTTTTTATCGACTGAGTGATTAAAATAAATAAGGCGAATATAGATTTTAGATAAAAAGATACAAAACAGCTATATAAAAATGATGGAGAAGATATAAAAACATATTGAAGGCGATATATTTTACGACCGAGGACGGCTTCCAGTAATAAAAACATATAAAGGGATATGAAGACGGTAGCAATGAAATTACATGGAAGGGATGAGGGAAAAAGTCGGGATCCCGTGGGAGAGTCATGTTGCTTACACCAGATAGTTTCGTATCGGGTGCCTACGGGCGACGGCTGATCTTCCCCAATTTTTGAATTTTTTTTTATATATTTAAGGGGAAGAAAAAAAAAAGTGTGAATAATCTAGGGTGTGATGCGGAATCATGTTAAAAGCATGATAAAGGAAGATAACTCTCGAAGACTTGTTTTAAGCAAATGCAAATCTAATTTGTAGCAAGATGGTTTTCAAAGCTTTTCTTCACTAATAACGAGGGCATATATTACCCACTTTGTTTACAATAATGGGAAAATTTTCTCCCCTTCATCATGTTCTAACGATATTAATTCGTTTCGATAAGAAATTATTAAAAGTCGATGTTGTTTAAAAGCGAAGGGTTTTAATTTGGTTAAGGTCTCTGAACAGAGACTAGAGGTTCATGGCCGAGGAAGAACCATTTTCTGAAAAATTCCTTTAAATGACATTACCGTATAAGGGATTTGCTCATGGAAGATTTTGCACGATATAAAATCCACCAGATGGCCGCAGATCATCCGTAAAGGACAAACTTTGTATAGTGTCTTATGGCAGTGAGAGGTTTTTTTTTTTAAAAAAGAAGGACCCAAATTCTAGCAAAACATGCAAGAATAAGTTATGTTTCTTTTTTGGTCCTGATTATGTTTTCCGACATTGAAAGTCAATTAAAATTGCAATTTAAAAGTTATCCATGTTGGGGGGATATAATGGTTGGTCCGTTATGGACGATCGATAGTCCATCGGTAAGACTCTCGACTGGCACAAGTCGAGGTTTTATATTCACCTCTGATATTTTTCACGAAGTTATCATGTGAAATCATATCGTGATACCCTACACAGTTCGGAACCCGTGTCTAAATATAGTAGGTGCCTCTCATTCGCCCACTAATGAGAGTGGTAGTTCTTGCGCCCTTTGCCATAAGTAATAAGAAAATGTGCAAGTGGTGGGTTAGGGCCGTAAGACCACCTCCCCTAAACTTAATATTAGTGAGGGTAGAATTTATTATTATCTATTTTTCGTTCTGACTCCCTTCTTGGGTGGACACCTTTCCGATGGAGGAGGCCGTAAAACCATTACGGTAACCCCACACATCGTGGACCTGTCGAAACTCGAAAGTTTTTATTTCTGAAATCGGCCTTAAATATTCTCATTTTTTAAAGAGTTTTTTAACTAAGTCTACTTCCAATATAGAGACGGTTGCATTTTTTAAGCATTTGTTTATTATTATTTTTTATATGGTTGGTCCGTTACTTCGTTGGTACCGTCGAAATCCGCCAGAGCCTTCACCGTAGTAGAAAATCTCCATTGATGTTAATACGATTATTCTTTCTATCAGGGTTGCCAGATGCACCGCCATGGTGGTACATACACCACTATTGAAGAAACCTCTATGTTTAGCTTATGGAGTACCACTATCGAATCCGTGATAGTGGTACGCTGTACTACCGAAAAAAATTTTCCCCCAATGTTTAGCTTATGGGCGAACCACTATCGAGGGTTGAGATGTACCACTCTACACCTGACAACCCTGTTTTCAATACTTTGCTTCGATGATATATTTTTGCAGCTTTAAAGTTGGTCGGTAATTAACTTACCTGAAAAAGAAAAGAAAAATTACTTTAGTAAAGACAATTTCTTAAGCCAACTGACAAACCAAATACAATTTTGTTGAAAAAATAAATAAACAAGTAGCACTGAATATCGTTTTCATATTATTTACATATAACCTCATTGTAACAAAAACAGCAACAATCGTTAAGATTACTGTCATTTTTACTGCACTTAAAGTATCATTTACAATAAAATGTCGGAAGAAACTACAATTTAATATACTTTAACTAATGTATTATTGACGATAAACTTACTGTTTTTTATACTAACAGTAATTAGTGAAAGTTACTCATTGTCCCAAGAGTTTATGCTGGATTTTTCCTGAGCTCAAAATTCCAGAGAAAGCTCAACAATTTCTTTAAAGATTTTTCTCATTTTGTCGGAAATAAGTTGAAAGTTTTTGCGAAAGTTTTCCGTTAAAGCATGTACAACTAGAAAATGAAGAAAGACCATAAAACAGAAAAGAATCGCAACACAGAAACTCTAATATTGAAAAAAAAAAAAGAGGAAGCATATGTCTCAAAAAAAATTTCTTCAATTTCACAAAAATTTCCACGAAACAAACATTTCCAAACTTTTTTACTTTTCTCCCAACTTTTTCATAAAACAAAGCCATCATTACCTTTTCCATTGATTCACTTCATATATTAAAAGATATTATATATAATTCTGTTATTGAACAACTCTCATAAAAGAACAAAAAAGGCTGAGGAATAAGGGGGAAAAAAAATCATATTTTGAAAGCGGCAAAAAAAAAAAAAAGGAAAAGTGGAAAACTTTTTCCCAATTTTCTGTTTTCGAAACAGTTATTTCCTTTTCTTTTTAAAATTATATAACGCAAAACTTTTTTTTTTCTCTGAAAGGAAACCGCTCCTTAATATTTACAATTTTGTGCAATTTACGATATCCTGAATTACACCGCGAATATTTCCAAAAAAAAAAAAAAAAAAAAATTCATTCCCTTGCTTCTTTTTCCCCCCGCATTTTTTTTTTCGAAATCCGAAACGAATCATATTGAACATAAAAAATGACGAACATTAAATTGATTGATTCGTAAAAAAACATGACGAGTATCCACCGACACCGTGACATTCAGGTGAAGTTAAAAATTACAGGGACTGATATTTTTCATTTAAATTATTTACACGTCAACGAATAAATATCAGGGGGCTGCTCAGGAATGCTAAGAAGGATGCCAATTACCCCGGACTAAAACCGGTGGAGAAATCATTTTCGAAAAACAACAAAGAGAGTCCCTGATGTGGGGGGAAAAGAAAAAAAATAAGGTTTAAGACTTAACCGGAATCGAAAATCATTTTAAAATTTTTATAGTAATAAGATCCATTCATCTGTAAGATTGATTCACTCTCAAGTCTCGAATGATATTCATTATGCATGGTGTTGCTTCTATAGACAAGTTATGAAAATATTTTATTAATGGAAATATTATGTTTTTTGTTCATTCGTTCTTTTTTTTTAAATTACGATTTACCGTCACTTTTTTTTATTTCTTTTTTTTCGTTCGGAATTTGTACAATGATTTTTTACGGGAATAAACCCTTCCGTGACGTGTGTCATTCATGCGACAAATAGACATCTTTTTATATGTGATGATAATTTCATTGTTAAAATATTTTCGTAACTTGTCGATAGAGGCAACCCCATGCATAATAAATGTCATAGTTTAAATATTGCATGTGCGTCCTCCGTTTGGCCTATTTATCTCCGCAAATTTTTATTCCGATTTCCGAATTCCGACTAAAATTAATTCCGACAACCGATTTACGAATTCCGACTACCGAATTTAATTTATTCCGAAAATATATTTTTTTATTTTTAATACTTATTAAAGCGTGGTATGAAGTCAGATTATGTTAGATTTATTCCGCGGGTTAATGGAAAAAATCCCGAGGAACACGAATTTCACTATCCCGATTTTCCCCGATCAATGACTGAGTAGGGGTATAAGTAAAAATTTGGTTTTTTGGGCCGAAAATGGATTTTTTGCCAAAAAAAAAAAAATGACGACAACTTCTCACCAGTTCGATTTAGAGGCCATGTTCAATGACATTTTTTACTCAGGACACTCTCAGGATATTTTGTGTTTCGAATCAATTTTCGAAATTTGGATTTTCAAAAAAATTGCGGGTAGAACTTCCGAATGTAAAAAAGATTGGGAAATTGATTCGAAACGCAAAAGATCCTTAATAATTAGAGTGTCCTGAGTCACAAATGTCATTCAACATGACCTCTAAATCGAACTACCATTTTTTGGCAAAAAAATCAATTTTCGGCTTAAAAAACCAAATTTTCACTTATACCCCTACTCAGGCGTTGATCAGAGAAAATCGGGATAGTGAAATTCGTGTTCCTCAGGCTTTTTTTCATAAGTATAAGCAACTTCAAAAGAAAAAAAATTTGGGGGTTTTAAATTTGGGCATAAATAAAAATTAAGCCCGGAAAATCGGGTTTAAGCGATTTCATTAAATGCTAAGAAAAAAACTGTGGCCCTTTTTCCGAAAAAACAACCCTTTTTCCGCTCTGCGCCACCCCTAAATCGTTGAAAAATTTTTTTTTCATAATATTTTTTGCGTTTGTACACTTTAAAAGATGCAATGGATAAACACCGATCTGTTATTCATCGATTTCGAGGCAAATAAGTATTAAAAATAACAAAAAAATATATTTTCGGAATAAATTAATTTCAGGAGTCGGAATTCGTAAATCGGTTGTCGGAATTAATTTTAGTCGGAATTCGGAAATCGGAATAAAAATTTGCGGACTTATTCCGGGGAGCGGCATCCTCCGAGCGCATGAAATCGAATTTAAAGTGAAAGGAGAATCTTAAGGGATCTCAATAAGCAGAGATACATGAATATTCATAAAATATTTTTAAAATATTTTTCAATAATTTTAAAATATTTTAAAAATATTGAAAAACATTTTAAAATTATTGAAAAATATTTTAAAATTATTCAAAAATAGTGGACCGATCAAATCCCGACTGTCTCATATCCATATAATACACCGGAGTGTAGCAAAATCCGACTAGGCATTAAAATATTTTTCAATGTTTTTAAAATATTTTTCAATAATTTAAAAATATTTTTCAATATTTTTAAAATATTTTTCAATATTTTTAAAATATTTTTCAATATTTTTAAAATATTTTTCAATATTTTTAAAATATTTTTCAATAATTTTAAAATATTTTTCAATATTTTTAAAATATTTTTAAAATATTTTTCAATACTTTTTAAAATATTTTTTAATGCTGCTTCTCCATTATGGCTCAAAATTAATTTTACAAACTTAATTTTATAAAATTATTGGGAATAATGCTTTTATTTTACCTAATCGAACATGAGGATGACTTAAAAAAGAATAAGAAATCTGTAAAAAATAAATATGTTATGAAAAAAGAAAGAAAAAGCGCATAATTTCCGGTAATTTTATAAAATTAATTTTGTAAAATTAATTTAGGACCATAATGGAGAAGCAGCAAAAGTCGTGTCTCCATTAGCGATTTATCCGATGATCGGATTATCCGACCACCGGAAGTACTGTACTTTCGAACACTAGAAAAAAAATCGTTTTCGAATTCGTTTTTTTTTTTTTTTTTTTTTTTTTTTTTTTTGCGTGCGGTATATTAAAGAAAGAGATTCACTGTTCCAAATCCGAAGATTCTACGCAAAAAATATCCCGCACGCAAAAAACAAACAAAATACCGAATACGCCATTGTTATTTTCAAGTTCGAGTTTTTTCCTAGTGTTCGGAAGTAAAGTACTTCCGGTGGTCGGATAATCCGATCATCTGATAAATCGCTAACGAAGACACGACTTAAGTATTTTTTAATATTTTAAAAATATGACGCAAATATTTTTTTGACACAAAAAACAACAGAAATATTTTTTAAATCTTTGTCAACATTTTTGAAATATTTTTATCGTTTCTTAATTCAAAAAAGATTTAAAAAATATTTTATAAATATTTTTATTTCTATGCTTATTGGGATGCTAACTTGAAAGTCGTATGTCCACATTCTAACCTTCAGCGGCATGCAGAAATGAAAATGGGATTTGATCACGCCCTGATTGGATTGACCTCTTCACGTATTTCTTCTTTTCTCTTAAGACAAAAGTCACAAGAGTGATTGACCCTTCAGACGCCACAGTATCCGATACCCTCAATCCTTTTATTTTTTTTGAAATTAAAGAACTCGACTCGACCAAGCCGATATTTTTTGCCGAATTTTTTGTAAGAAGAATGTCCCAAGCATACAAACCACATCATGAAAGCTGTCTTCTTACATTTAAAATATTTGATATTTTCCGAGCTCTTCTCTGAAGGTACAGAATTTACGTTGTTAAAATGAATGTCCTGAGTGTCGGCTTAATAATGATCGAACACCAATTTCCCATTTTGAAACGTTAAATATTTTAAAAGGCGAATAAATATAGAGAAACAGACATTCATAATAAACGAGGGAAACTCAGCATTCGTATTTACCGACGTCATTTTAACTGATTTTTGAGACCCAAAAATCCTAGGTTTTAACAAGACTTAATCCCCTCGGATTTTCATGGTGATATTTCCCATTATCCCAGCAATTAAAATATCAAAATCGGTGCTTTATCAACGAAGCTTCCGGATGTTTGTCATGTGAAAAGGCATTATACCCTGTCAGTTTGGTTTTATCTTGGAAAAAAAATAAAAGGGCCACTACACTCAAAATAAAAATAATAAAAATTCCGTTGACCTTGACCATAAAAAAGCGGGACCCTCTTACAACAGGACAAATTAAATTGCTTGTGTTATTGGCTAGACTGCTCCCAAAGGTGAAGTCGTGCCTTTTTTTTGGAAAAGAAGAAAGGAGAAGGGAGGATCGGTTCTAGACCGGCCGGATAGGCAAACGGACATTTAGGTAAAATCGTCTTAGAAACTACTCCCTCAGGATAGTTTATGTTGGTCCGATTCGAACGTGTCATACGTTCGTTCGGCAATATTCACATCCTGTCGCACTGCGTCTTTTTTTTTCCCTATCCTGCTCCCTTTTTTTTTCCTTTTATTGTTATTTCTTTTCATTGTATTTTCCGGGTCGGGAATTTTTCCTGTTTTTTATTTTGAAGATTCCCCGTTTTAAATTACCGGTCCTGTTGTAATAATTTTCACAAAGAAAAAAAAAAGATAAGAATGGAAATAAAAATGGAAAGTAACTCCAAAGTGATGTACTTTGCACCAAAGAAAAATAATTTGTCACTTTTTCCTTGTAATAATTCATTTTCTTACATCTCCTTTTTTTTTTGTTTTATTACAAAGAATCTTTCAACTGAGATATACCGAAATTTATGACACTAAAAAAAAAGGGGGAAAAAAAGTTGAGGTTAACAGATAAGAATGAAGATCAGCGTTTCTTCAAAAAAGTTTCCGAGGGATTGAAATTTGTAGAATACCAGCCAGGATTTTGCGGAACTAATTTCTGGATCAGTAACAACTTTGACAGGAACATGTACATCACCATTTCGGGGAAAACTGTTATTAACCTTTAAAGAATGACGGAGGAAGGTAAAAATTTAGAAAAATTTGAACCGACCGCGGTCAAGTCGGAGCTTACTAACGGGGGAAAAAAGTCGAAAATGACCCAAATAGTGCTGTACCAAACCCCTACCTGAAAAGCAACAAGCGAAAGAAATCCACGATTTTCTTAACCATCGCTACATGATCGAACGAAACGTTTATACGTCGTAAACTTAATCCATCTCAATCTCCCCCCCACCCCCTTTTTTTTCGCATCAAAAAGATGAAATTTCCCTCGACATGCAATCGAGAACATCAGCGACCTTTTTAAAAGTAAAGGAATATATGAGCTTTCGGGAATCTCTTAACGACGTAATGATGATTACGACGAGTATGGCGCGGAATACGGAATTAGATCGAAAAACGAAACACTTGTACTCTGGAGAACCTTAAGATTACCCCATTTCTATTACTAAGGGAAACCCCGAGAGATTTTTCTCCCTATTTCATATAATAATAACGTCGCTGTCGAAAATGCAAACTGGCATAAAATTTTATTTAAAAAGAAGAAAAATTAAGAAAGATTTTTTTTTTATTCTTCTCTTTTTTTTGGAAAAAGAGTAAGGTAACACTATTATTTAACTATAGGGAACGGAATAAGGAAAGGAGGGGCAGGAGGGAAGTTCTTAGATTAAATTTTCCTTTTAACTGAGCTCCCTTTGATATAAATTGAAAGATGATAAGATTTTAAACTTAAAAAGAATCTCGGCACAAAAGAGTTGCAATCGAAATGGAATTGAATATAAAAGGAAAATGGTTCAATAGCAACTAATACAGGTAACTTTTCCAGTGGGAGGAGGGGGGAAGGGGGAGCAGAGAAGAGGCGGACACAAAGACGAAAAAGAGAAAGATTTATTACGAAATATAACGCTTATGATGTGAAAAAAGGAAACAGAACAATCATTATACATCCGTAGGATTTTCGCGAAAGGTGTCGCGTATAGATGGTTCCAAGTACGACCATTTTTGCAAATAGGAGATTGTGAAGTGTGTTTCAATATGTAATTAAGTACCAGTGTTGCCATCTCTTGAAAGATCGCTCTCTGATCATCATTATCATCATCATCATGAGGCATAGTACATGGCTACCATAGCTGAAGCCGTACACAATGCTCGGTATAGAAGTGAGGATGTACAATGTGAGGATATTCCCTGGGTCTTAAACCTACAAATGCAACAAATGGCCAGTTAGACGACAGGTTCACTCATGCTGGTTTTTGCTTACATTGAGCGGGACCTCCTTCATTTAGACCACAGAATCCGAACCTTGTGGGGACTACGTCTATTAATCACTTGTATACTTGTTGTATTGAGTGGTGAACGGCAAAGAAAAAATCCGAGCCATATCCTAGACTTGAGCCCAGTCCGCGTTCTTGACCATTCAGGTCGAAGTCGGACACTATACCCCTGCGCTACCCGCATCCCTTGATACTCTGACAATTAAATAATTCTGAAACATCGAGTAAAGCTAGTTTAAATTCCTTTGGGATAGCATCTTTTTTCCTTTCAAACCAGAATTTATAAAACCCCTTTCGCAATGTTCAATGGCATCTTCTGGTCGATAGTTTCTGAAGAAAACCAAAAAGAAACGGATGTTCGCAAACATGTTAAGGCAGGCTCTCTACAATACTATAAAAACATTTTCCGAAAGCATCCGACTAGTAGAAATTAAGCCCCGGAACGTCCGCCATATTGTTGGAGACAATATATTATTAGGTTGGCTTTGAGCAAAGTCACTACAACCGAGAACCTAATAAATAGACTGGATCGAATAACACGAATTTTTAAATTTTAAAATGTCACAGCGCGGAAAAGTTGCATTTTAGCCTCCTTATTAACCCTAATTTTTTTCAAATTTCTGTATTCAGATTTCAGCTGCATAGTAATAAACTTTCAGATGATCCACAACAATTGCACTCAAATGAGAGGGTGTCACTTGCACCGAAGCACTTAATAGTTTCAAGCCTGAAAAAGTTGAAACTAAGAAGCGAAAAAATGAGAAAATTTGAAGGTGAAACTGGAGAATTTAGGTAGATCGTTTGTCCCGCACGGTGGACAACTAGACGATTATTAATCCACAAAAATGTGGTAAAAATCCGACTTCACAGCTTCATTAGGGATCAATTAAATATCCAAAACCGGTTAAAACCAAAATCGTATATAATTTACTCTTCGAGACGAGACAAAGAGTGGAGCTTATGATTAACTTACTGTTCGAGTGGTGATGCGCCTAGGCTACACTTACTACCACTCTGTCCATAAGTTAAGCATAGAAGCAGCCCCTCATATTTTGGTTTTAACGGATTTTGGTTATTTAATTGATTCCAAATGAAGCTGTGAAGTCAGATTTTTACCACATTTTTGTGGATTTATAAATGTCTAGTTGACCCCCATGCCTGTGGAGTTTTTTCAAATCATTTTCATGCTAATTTCGAAGCCTCTGCCGTGGTTAGCGGGAAAACGGTGTGTGATTTCTAAATAAACAAGAGGAACTGATTCTTCATTCGGCTGTTTAGCTTTTGCTAAAAGGATACATTCCTTTGGTTATTTACAAAGCACGTGCAGCCTTCCCGCCAACAGCGGCAGGCCTGCTAAGCCAGAAAAATCGACTTTCAAGACATTTAAATAGCAAAGTCGTGATGATCGACTAAGTGATGAACTACTAGAGGGGAACCTTCTATGGCGAAAATATGTTTTCACTGACAGACATCCAGACACCTACGAAACTCAGACTAAGACTAAATAAATTTTATCGAAGAAAAACTCGGTTAGCACGAAATTCTTGCAAAAAAAAAAAATTATTAACGGGTTGCTGTTTTTAATCATTTTTTTTGCAAGAATTTCGCGCTAACCGAGTTTAAGAGATAATTTCGTCCTGACGTAAATGACGGCTTATCAAGATTAGATGATTTCGTATGAAGATGATGTTGTTAAAGTGAGCTACTCCACGCCGACAATCTCATTTAATCAGCGATGTTATATTAATATGCATATTCAGATAGATATCCTGGAAGTGACGTTCGTACACGGGTCAATTAGCGAGAATTAATCTTGGGAAGTTTTGGACTCAAGACGAGGAGGCTCATCTAATGAAATTTGATAAAATATGATCTTTTTAAACCAAAGTTTCTTCGGTGCAAAAATAAACGATAATTAGAAGCTAAATATGTCTTCCAGTGCCTGTTTTGCTCCTGACAACTACAACCGGCGTAGCACATGTATGGTTGCACCTCCCCAGGCCATTTTTAAGCCTTGTCCTTGCTCAACACTTAAAAACGAGCAAACTGTCTTATTACAAAAAAAAAAGCGACAATTTTCCTTTCCATCGTCCGTTTAAAAAAAATGGTAAGAGTTTTATTTTACTCAATTGAATTAGGTCAATTTTTCTTTCCGTGTTTGAAGAAGACGAAAGAAGGAAAAAAAAGAGCAAATAAGAATAAAAAAAAAAAAAACCTCGGTGTGAACAATTGCACGCGAGCGAAGATGTGGCGTTGTGGCAAGAAAACCCCGTCCCTACAAAATCGTATAAAACCCCTTCTCTTTCCTTTTGCGGGATGGATCTCCTTCATTTTACAAATCCCCAGTAATACTTACCGGTAATGTCTTTATCCATTGTTTGACCTTTTGCCCTTTTGAGTTTCCGGTCGAATAAACTTCCGTCACATTTCAAACCGTTACAAATTTGCTATTGATAAAATTTTTACTACGGGCTTTTTTCCCCCCTTTTTTTTCTTATCTTCTTTTTTTTTTTTTTTTCAAAAAAAAGTAGACTGAAATTTTTTCCTTTTTTTTTTTTTTTTTTTTTTTTTTTTTTTTTTTTTTGCGAGATAATAATTTAACCGACTTTGCACTACAAAACAACTCGCATAAAAAATAATAAAAAATGAATTTATTGTGTGTAGATAAATCCTTAGATTTTCATCTAATTAAAAACCCTTGAAAAAAAAAAAAAATGAGAAGAATGGAAAAAAAAGGCAGGTCGAACACGAGGTGAATTTTATCCCTGACGTCACGCAAACAAGCCCCCCCTTTTACATTCAGAAAATCCATGGGTAAATCTCAACAACCCGATACGAAATTCATATTTGATTCTGTTTCATCTCCGGGCGTCTTTTTTTTTTTTTTTTTTTAAATAAGAAACAAATCCTTCTTTCGAATCAGACGTAAACTTATCTATTTTTAATGTATTTTTTTTTCCAGATTCTTCAATTAATCTCGTTAGCTCATTTTTCTTTCTTTTTGCCCGGAGATGTTAAAAAAAAAAAATATAACGTGAATAGACGTGACTAAATCATAAAAATAAAAAAAATAAAAAAAAAGAAATACGATTCTGGGATAAACAATGAGTTACAACTAGTTTAGGGGGCTTAGACGCAATGCCAGACTTGTATATGTGGGCGAATCGTGGCAACCATCACAATGGACAAGCACAGCATCCTCCATTCATAAAAATGAATCAAGTTCAACGCCTCGAAGGTAAAGTCAATATTTTTTTTCCTCTCTTTCTCTTCTTTTTTTTTTTTTTTATCGCGATATTTTAACCCACTGCCCCGAAATTCGCAAGTCGAGCGTAAAAAAAAAAAAAAAAAAAAAAAAAAAAAGGCCTACGAAAGTACACTAAACCTCCCGTTTCCCGGACGACCTAGAAAAAGAGAGGAGGCTATAAATCGAGCGAAAATGAACTAAAATCGCAGAAAGTTTTAGAGTCTGGCTCCACTCGTGTGTATTTACGATTTTCAACATCAACAGTTTTCATTCGTCTGCATTATTTCCTGTAATTATCAAACGATGCAAAAATCGTTCCTTTTGTTCCTCCGTACCTTTTCAAATCATCCGCGCCATCATCATCACCTGCCACACTTTACCTATTTAATTGCCATTTAAATTTGCTGACACGGAAAACAACCCCCCGACGATTCCTCATAATTTTGACCCAGAAAAAATTGCAAAATAAATATCGATTTAAATTTTCCCTTTTTTTTTTTTTTAAATTTTATTTCTTGTTCCTCGCGGAAAGGGAAAATATGCCTCGGGAGGGAAACTGGAAAATGGGGCGAAAGAGAATCATATTTTAAGTCATTAAATTCGACGATGTAAATATCACCTAGCTTTTTCTTTTGTTTTCCTTATTATTATTCTTTCCCTTGCTTAACGACTTGGGTTTTTTGGATGCAACCGAGTTAAAATCTCGTGACCTCTTCTTTTTGCTTTCCTTTTTCCTTTTTTTTTTTTTTTGTACTGTTGTAAGAAGAAAAGGAAAATATATTAAGGAAAATGTAGATAACTGTGGATCACAGTACAACTTGCCCAAGTGCATAAAGCTCTTGTAAGATTTTCTTCCTGTTTAACTGACAGGTATCAATGCAAAATATATTGATGTGTAAACGGGGTACCTCAGGGGCTCGTACTAGGTCCCATACTTTTTATTGCATATGTGAATACTGCCGTGAAAAGGGGAATCGACTTATCGCACATCTCTGGGTTGGCCATGTTTGTTTATAACAAAACATAAACAAACATGGCCAACCCAGACATGTGCGATAGGTCGGTCGATTCCCCTTTTCACGGCAGAATAACTTGGAAAATCATCTGAAATGTTTTATTTGGTCCAAAACGAAAGATTGATGCTCAGATTTTTAGCGGTCCCTTAAAATTCTGGTGATAAGATGGTGGCTGTTTAAAATTTTTGAGTTACAATCTTATATTGATTTATGTGGATTCATTTGTATAATTCGAATAAAAATACGGAGGTTGAACAACAGTATTTTCGATTTTCTGTAAGTGCACAAAAAATAACGTCCGGATTTTTCATATTTTTAATTTTTGGTTATCGGGAGTTGTATCTTTATTCAAAAAAGCCAAGATTGTATTTTCGAGTGCTAGGTTCTTTTGACACAGGAAATCAGTTAAAAAGTTTAACCGAAGTGGCAAAAAATGGAATCGAAGCACCGACCTCTGTTAAAAGAACCTAGCACACGAATATACGATCGCGGCTATTTTGAATAGAGAACCAATTCCCGATAACAAAAAATTAAAAATTTAGAAATTATTGTTGAAGCCATGGTTTCATATACAGAAGAATGGGCATAAATATCAATACCGAAAAAATTGCGTACTGTTACTCAAGAGATTAATTCTAAATAATCAACTTGTAAATGTCGACTTAAAAAATCGACTAAGTCTAAATAAATGTAAGTCTAAAAAATCGACTTTCTCGATGCAAATTCCAAACTGGAGAAAAAATTCAAGTTAGACGCGGAAAAAGTTTTCAAATTGTAGGGGAAAAAAAATTGGATTACATACCATCCAAAACACACCACGAATTTTTTTTAGATTTTTAAAAATTTTTTAGAGGCCAGGAGTGATTCATTTTTTTGAACACCCTATACTTTGAAATATGCTAATGTTATCGATTTGGTGCTAGACATCAAAATTCCGCATCCGAGTAACAATTCTTTTCAATCTTAGGCACCTTCATGAAAAATTCCGTACCTGACCATACAGCACTTTTTTTGGGAAACCTTGATCCAGATTAAATTCCCGGGAATTTATAATCCAAAACGTTAAAATTAGCGTTTTTCGAAGTATAGGGTGTTCAAAAAAATGAATCACTACTGCGTCAGCTTAAAATAGGTAATGCTACCGATTTTAAAAAATATAATATCTACGGGAAGATGTTTCAGGAAATAAGAAGTGAGAAAAAAAAGGGGTCTACGAAAATGGACTCAGATATTATGGTCATTTCGGTCTGTTGGACGGCATTAGGAAAAATATCATAGCTTCAGATATAACCTTTGGAAGCTTTAAAAACTGTTTAAAAGATTTTTTGGGACCGAAAAAATCGTTCAAAAAATTGTTTTCTCAAGGGTAAAAATCATTTAATTTTTTTCAAAAGAAAATCAGTCTCAGCTCAATAAGACTTTTTGTTGAACACGTTTTTCACCGGTGTTTTTATGTTTTATTTCACTTGTGATTCCATCCATATTGGAACCTTGGACTTCCGGTAGAGGTCCCTACGTTGGCCCGAATTTTGTATACAAATTAAAATGGTATATATTTTGTATACAAAATTCGGACCAACATAGGGACCTCTACCGGACTACTCTCCTTTGTTCACCTCCAGAACGGCCACTACACGTCGATCACGACTTCAAACAGAAAAATTCTTCAACTCCAGACAAGAGTGGAAAGATCTAAAAGTTCTCATAAAACCGGAAAAAAAATGTAAGCTTACTTCACTTACGCCGTTATTTTACTCGGATCAAACGCCGTTTCATTCTTTCAACTTTGGATTTCGGTTTCGGTTTTTTTCCCGCTTTCTGTTTTCTCTCTCTTTCCAGGATCTAATTAAAATAATTGGACATCCTGTCGGAAACTCCATAAAAAATACTGAAAGAAGGATTCGATATTCTTGACGCCTTTTATTTAATCCAATTCTTCAGAAAAGAAAGAATAAAAGGAATTATTATAACTCAGTTGTCACTTTTTTTTTGTGATTCTTTGAAACGAAAGACCGCAAGAAATATAATCCTTAAAATTCTCTTTCGCCCATCCCCCCCCTCCCCCCAGTTATCCCATAATTTTTTCATCGCTTTCTTTAAATACTTTTCATTTCCTTCGAGGAAAAAATAAATAAAAAAACGAAATATTTTAAATTTTTTTTTTCGTCTTCCTCCTCCACCTCCGTTTTTTTTTCTGTAAAGGAAAAGCTTCCTTGTATCTAATTACACCCTGTAGAATAAATCTTTTGTCAACTCGACATGTTTCTCTTGTTTCTTCTCGCTGCGGTTGACAGTGAAAGAACAAAAGATAAATATTTGGGGAGTCAAGATATAGTATCGTTTATTAGTTGGATACCTCAAAAAACGATTCTCAGATATCCTTCCTCGCAAAAGTAATCCGATATTTTCTTTTCTCAGAGAAAAAAAAAAAAAAATCGTGAAAAATTTATGTCTTGATCTTTATAAATCCTTTCAAACAGAAGAGAGAACGGAATATATAAAAAGATTCTTTCCCTTGCTTTGCTTTCTTGATTTCGACGTAATTATTTTGCATCGAGATTCAATTATTATTATTATTATTTTATTTTTTTTATTTTTTCGAATAATAAAAATTCCGTTCTCCCGCTTTCCGCCGTTCCGAGTTTGCCTAAATAAAATCGCTTCGAGCTGTTGCTCAAACGAGGGTTTTCATTATTCCCTTTCAGTTGAATGAGCTTCAAGCCTTCAAAATCTTACGTAAATGGAAATCGGGGGCAAAGGGAATTGTTTTCCCGAAAACCTTCTTCTTGACTTTGATAGTTAGATGGAATAAATATTCTTTATCGTGTTTCCATTGACCGGGAGGGAGATTCGCTTCAAAAGGCTTCCTCTCCTTCTTTTTCTTCATAACTTTTTATTTTTTTATATTAAAAGCTCATCCATCAAGCTTTTGACGAAATCGAGACTCGCATATATATTTTTTATTATTTATCTTACTTTTTTTGAAAGGGAATACATAACGTCGAAATATTAAAAAAAAAAAAAGTCGGAAAATCGATCAGGAATGCGAAAGGGCAAAATTCCCCACCCCCTTCCATTTTCCTCCCCCGCCATTTAAAACCGACCACGAACTTTGCGATGCCGGAGTTAATTTTCCATAGTTGTGATTGTCTTCCGGTTTTATAGTTTTCATTGTTTAATTAACAACATTGTTATAAAGTCGCTAAACCGCGGACTACGTTTTCCACCTTCCAGGAATAGTAAGTAAAGTGGATGTAGCTAGTATGCCGGCAATGTTTCTGCGGTGAATACCTCTTCAATTGATTGAAGACACCGAAACCACGAACAATGCCATTAATGATGGGTGGAAAGAGAGGAAAAGACCCGTCTCAAAAGCCTCTCTTTCTTTCTTTTTTTTAATGCTTTTTATCTTTTTTCCTCCTCGCCACCTACATTTTCCCATTTTTCTTAATAAAAACTAATGGGGTAGTTAAAAGGATTACAAAGAATATAACGTTTTTTTTTTTGTTCAGGAAGTAAAAAAATTACTATTGTAAAATAAGCGACATACCGAGATAATTCGTAATTTACCGTGTTTTATGACGAATTTATGTTGAATTCATTAAAAGAGGAGTTAAAATTAAAATATTATTTTAGTGGAAAATGTCATTGTCAATTTATTTTTATTTTGAAACAAAGGCAGGAATTAGCCTGTGATCTACGTGATTTGCGCTGACAACGATTCCTTCAATAAAACTGAAAAGAGAGGATTCAAGCACTTGATGAAGGTAGTAGCCCCCCCCGTTTCAAATTGTTTGGAAGGAAAAAAATTGTTCAGTTATTGGAGAATAAATATTTTAAAAAAGAAAATGAAGGAGGTACCAAATATCGCTATCTCTGCAGACTTGTGGACCGAGGATAAGAATATGCAGCCATTTGTTGGGATCACCGCTTTTTATATTAAAAACAAGAAATTGAAGTCCGTGAATATGAGTAAGAATTTGTTAGTAATCATTTTCTACAGTTAGAATGATATGTTTAAGCCTCTTAATTTTTTCCAGGCGTTATTGAATTTAATGAACAGCACACAGCTGCTCATTAAAGAAGCTCGTTTTCCTCTCAAAAGAAAATTTTTTTATATATGATTAAGTTTCAAAATGTGAAAAGTGTTACCAGCATGGTAACACGCTGATGATCTCTCATTTTTGATATTAGATTTTTCTTCTATTTTATAACGTATTTATTATTGTTTATTAACTATTAATTATTATGCCGCTTCTCCATTATGGCTCAAAATTAATTTTCTAGAATTAATTTTCAAAATTTCCGGAAGTACTGTGCTTTTGTTATTCTATGGATTTCTAACCCTAGATTTAAAAATGGAGTCGGCCATTTTTATTACATTGCATTTTTTGTATTTTTAATCCATGGTCGAAAATTCATGGAATAACTAACGCACAGTACTTCCGGAAATTTCGAAAATTAATTCTAGAAAATTAATTTTGAGCCATAATGGCAGCATTAATTATTATTATAATTAATTATTATATTATTTTTAATCATGTATTATATATAATATTAATATATAATATATAATTATAAATATAATTAATAATAATATATAATATATAACTATTATATTATTTATAATTATAAATAAAACATTGGGGGAAAAAAAATGTGAATTGTAGATTTGCCGTTATATATTTTTAATATAATATATTTTTAATAGTTTTGGCCTACCGCTGGGGTAGGCCAAAAAGGCCTTTTACATGTAGGAAATCGTTAAAAGTGTATTTAAATTTCTTAATATATACATTATACATTATACATTATATTATAATTACTAAATATTAATTATTGTTTATTGTTTATTGTTTATTGTTTATTGTTTATTGTTTATTGTTTATTGTTTATTGTTTATTGTTTATTGTTTATTGTTTATTGTTTATTGTTTATTGTTTATTGTTATTGTTTATTGTTATTGTTTATTGTTATTGTTTATTGTTTATGTTTATTGTTTATTGTTTATTGTTATTGTTTATGTTATTGTTTATTGTTTATTGTTTATTGTTTATTGTTTATGTTTATTGTTTATTGTTTATTGTTTATTGTTTATTGTTTATTGTTTATTGTTATTGTTTATTGTTTATTGTTTATGTTTATTGTTTATTGTTTATTGTTTATTGTTTATTGTTTATTGTTTATTGTTTATTGTTTATGTTATTGTTTATTGTTATTGTTTATTGTTTATTGTTTATTGTATTGTTTATTGTTTATTGTTATTGTTTATTGTTTATTGTTTATGTTTATTGTTTATTAACTTCCGAAAATATCGAAAGTAAATTAATCAATTATAAACGAATAAATTGCTATAATTTTTCATTGAATATTATATACAGTATATGGAGTCCTGGTGTGATTTAGGCAAGATTTTTGAATTTAAAAAAAATTTTATACCGTTTTTTAGTCCGATATATCGAATATCGATATTTTTCACCTCAATATATCGATATTGCCTATTTCAAAAATATATTTTCAGAAATATCGCCATTACTAAAGACTACTGATCATTGAGCTGAAAGATAACACTTTATGGACATTTTAGGAATAAAGCGAATTTTTAAATCTGAAAACGACTGATATGGGTATCGATGCCTTATTTTAGTACTATTAACCCTAATTTTTTTTCTGATTTTTTTAAACGACATCTTGAGGTGCCGCAATGACTTTGAAGATTTCGAAAAGCCCATTTAAGGGCAAAATATAATAATTGTTTTTTTTTTACTGAAAAAAGTATAGTTTTCTATCGGAAATTCTGCGTAGATTACGAATGTGAAGTCCAAAATCACTTTTAGTAAACTGCTTTTAAGCTAAATGGGAAAAAAAGTCTAAAAAATTTCAGTATTTAAAAAAATGATTTATTATTCGCAATCTATGCAGGATTTCCGATAGGAAGCGATACCTTTTTCAGAAAAAAAAAATTCTTATTTTTTGCTCTTATATGGGGTTTTCAAAGTCTTCCAAGGTCATTGCGGCACCTCAAGATTTTTAAAAAATCTGAAAAAAAAATTAGGGTTAATAGTATAATAATAAGGCATCTCCCATATCAGGCGTTTTCAAATTCAAAAATTCGCGTTTTTCGATCCACCATACTGGGCAAAGATTGGTTTCCTTGAAATATACCAAGGTAGAAAATATATTAATTGGCTCCTTGCTTGCCACTACAAATACTATTTCAAAAAAATAAAATGCCTGTATTACCGTTAATATGATATTTCGATAAAATTACTATACTTATATTACAACGGCAGGAAAGGCTTCCATGCACATATATTTCAAGAAGCTTTTGGTCATTCTCATTTATAGCACAACCCAGAAAAAAATACTGAATTAGAAATGAATTAATGAAGAGTGATATTCCATTTTTTGGGTGTCTAATCAATTGGAAGATCTTAAATCTTCGGTTGATAAAATAAATCTAAGATTAGATAAGTTGTGTGGAAAAGGAAAAACGAATGATATTGGTAAAGCTGTGCGCTGTTATCTTATAAATACCTTCACAATAAGTTCAAAGATAAAAATCTTACGTACCTATAACAATGTACAAATATTATTATATATTATTATAGTAAATAATATATAATAGCTATATAATACTAGTATATACAACTACCTAACTACATTAATATAACTGTATTAATATAACTATATTATATAACTTTATTATATATCCCTGATTCTGTTTAAATTTTTTCTTTGCTTAAAATAACCTAAGCTGAGCTGGTCGACCAATCGTTTGCACATATATAAACGAATAAACACATGTTAGAGATATCCATAGAAAATAACCGTTTTAAATTAGTTTTAAATTTTAAAGAGTTTTAAATTTACTGTAGTTAGCTATGTATACGATAAGGCGATTAAGAGGAGGCTTCACGGAATACAAGAAGGAATGGCTGTTTTGTCGAATACTCGATTTACGATGAAAAAATCCAAATTTTAGGTATCTAACGAACTCCTCTGATATATCCCGGAAATTTTAGTGCAAGTTTCAACTTGTCTAAAATATATGGACGGCGGGAAAATAATTTCAAAAAAAATTGCGGTCAAAAATCTTTGATTTTGTTTTCCTGGTTTTTGTTTGCTTGGAACAAGTTGAAACTTGTACCAAAAATACAAGAAGAAGTCAAAGGAGTTCGTTAGATACCTGAAATTCGATTTTTTCCCCCGTAAATCGAGTGTTAAACAAAACAGCCATTCCTTCTCGAATTCCGTGAAGCCTCCTCTTAATCAATGATGTCTCTCGATTAAGGCAGGTAGGTAAAGCTAATTGTTAGAGATGAGTTAAAAATTAGTAATAGCTTTTTAAGAACTTCGATAGGCTGAAAGCTTTCCTGAGGTACGCGGGGAGAGTTGTAGCTGGCAAATTTTACAATGAGCTTCCACAAAGGGTAAAGTCCGTCATTGCTGAGACTGGTTTTAAGAGGGAACTGAAGCAGTGTCTTGTACAAAAGGACATATATGAGCTTGCTGATTTCCTCTGATAATTTCTATAGTTTCTTTTTCTCAGCTAAACTCGAAATTGTAATTTTTATTTTTAATTTTTTTTCTTTACTGTGATATTTTGATATTTATAGATAATTTGATAGTTGGTATTTTCGATGATATTTGACGATTTTTATACCAAAAGGTTATAAATTTAAATCTATAATAAAATCTATGGCAGGTATTTCCCTATTTAATGTGACAAGTCTGGAAATAAATTTTTATTTAAAATTTACGTTAAGAGTGCGCATCAGTCGTGGCAGCAGAAAAATTGTATTTTTCTCTTTCCGGAAAAACGAAGACAAATCTTAAAAAAAGAAAAATTAAGAAATGATCAGATAAATTTTTCAAAGATTTCTTAATTTTTTTTTTTTAAGAAAAATCTTTGCTTTTCCGAAAAAAGAAAAATACGATTTATCTACTGCCACGATTGATGCGTACTCTTAAATGTCGTTGTCGACCATCATGGCATCACACATTCTAGCGTTAATGTTCAATTATTGCATGTGATTTTTTGGACATTTAAGATGGGTGCTTCAAGTGACCACAGACTTGATTTAATTTTCAAACAGCTTGCACAGAAGAAACCAAAAATAGAATTCATTTTTTTTTGGTCAACAACTTAATTATTACGTTAGACACTTAGTTTTTATAAGAAATACTTTTGCAATGAGGTAAGTTTAGCAGGGATTGCAGGAACTACTAATACAGTCATCTTATTTTGCAATGAGGTTAAGGTGACTGTATTAGTAGTTCCTGCAATCCCTGCTAGAGAGAAGGAGTGTCGGTGGTCACCAATCCACTAGCTGGCCGTTCTTAATGCTGCTTAACTTAATTGATCACGACACCGCTGGACGGCACTCATACCCCATATATCATATATCATATATCATATATTAAAGGCACTTAGTTTTATTACAAAAAACTATCGACATTATAGAAAAACAACAAAACAATTTAATTACCGGTATATGTGAATATGGGAAGTGAAAAAAGTCACGTAATTGGTGAATGCACATTTGCTATTGCAGATACAAAAAAGATAACCAAGTTCGCAGATAAAATTGAATTATTTACGGCCTCTAGTGGAATAAAAGTGGACGCGCACATGTTTGCTTTGAGGGTTTTGAAAGAAAAAAAAAGAAATCATTGAAGAGACTGCTCGTTCTTTAAACATAACCCTCCATGTTGTGAGTGATAACAAGTTGGCTGAAAACGCTGAGAGTATGGAAGCAAGTAAGTTTTAAAGCAAAAAAAGAAATCAAATAAAGAAAATTATTTAAAGCAATTAATATTAATTATTTAAAGTTGAATCGATGCGAATAGATTGGCATCGATTCAACAGTGCAATATATTATATATTATATATTATATATTATATATTATATATTATATATTATATATTATATATTATATATTATATATTATATATTATATATTATATATTATATATTATATATTATATATTATATATTATATATTATATATTATATATTATATATTATATAATTTATTTCTTTTATTTCTTGCGTTTCTACCGTACTTTCTTCATCCTCCCAACCCCCCCACGTAATACTTGATCTGCCCCAATGATGTGTTTAAAAAAAACACTACAAATAACAATTCCTTGCCTTTTTTTCCAGAGATATTTCTACAGCAATGACTCTAACGCCGAGGGGGGAGTTAAACTCCTAGATTCACACCTTGCAATCTTAAATTTCGTAATAAAATAACGTTCGATTTAAATGTCGATTTCCTTTAGCGGTTTCCCCTTCCGAGAAGGCGGATCCCCTTATCGGCAAAAGGATTTAAAGAATTTTGTTTGATCTTGAATGAATGATTAGGGAAACAAAATAGATTTATAACATATGTGTTTGAAAAGCGATAAGTCCGGGGTTAAAAGCTGACATAAAGCTTTTAAAAATAAAATTCCAGTTTCGAAAGCAGGACGAGGGAAGATAAACAGGAACAAGACGGAGCTTTTAAAGATGAAGAATGAGGAAAAGGGCAACCCTTTCGTCCCCTCTCCCTCTTCCTCTTTGCACCCCCCTTTTCCTTCCATCGTTTTCGACGCTTCCAATGATAAGTTAAAGGAGATCGGAGGGTAGTTTTGGCTCTCCATTCTTTCCAACTTGGCAGTTGGTATATGTGGGACGTATATAGGAATTCCGTTCAGACCGACATCCTACATACGGTAAATTCATCTTTTTATCGTTTAGACCTTTGGTGCGTTCGTCAAAGAGCATTTTCCGAGAAGTCAAAAAGAAATGCAGATCGATGTTTCTATTTGATTAAATTGAGCTTTGATTTGTGTAACAACCCTTGTCGTTTTAAATGAATTTCCATTAAATGAATATTATTTCCTGGAAAGCGTTCGGGATCAAAAAAATGAATGAGAAAAAAAAAATGAATGAGGAAAAAAGAATGCGATATTAAAAAAAAAGATAATGAAAATAAATTCGTTGAATTCGTTTCTTACGTGAAATAAATATTTCATTTTTTTTTTTTCAATCGCAGTTGATTAATCTTTGTTTCAATCTTATCCATTTTAAAGTATTCAGGAGGAGGGAAAAAAGTTGAAGCTGCAGTGAAGATTTTGGAGGGGGATGTCTGCTGCTATCCTGGTAAAATAATGATCGGATTCGCGAATTGCACTCAAAAAAATAGTAGGGTAATATATTTTTGACTGGACGCTTTAACTAGTCGGAAATTAAAATTGACTGGAGACTAATACAATTGTAATGGCTGCTAATCAATTTTTAATTAGGCGCAAAATCCAGTTTAAATTGTATTGGCGACCAGTATTCATTTTTTTGAGTGTGGTTAATAAATGACTGAAGACCGAGATGGGAATATTTGTGTACGTCATTAAAAAAAAAGGTATAAAGTGGGAGTTGGAGCTTAGAAGGCTGTGAAGTTTCAATTAATATACCGTATCCATGCTCCGATAAGCCCATGCATGGCAGCCATTTTTTTTTTCAATACTTAGCTTACGCCTTCCCCTCGATTTTCCCTCAAGATGGCGTCACATGGATACGCTTTATAACAAAATACTTTTGATTACAAAACGAAGCATTTTAAATTATATTTCCCAGTTGGTACCTTTTCTAAAAGTTGTACAAATGTGTATATTCAGAAAAGAAAATGGTTAATACGAAAACAAAAATGTGTTTTGACAAGAAATATTCTTTAAAAATCGTGCGAAAACAATAAAAATATGAAAACCAAACTACAGAAGCCCTGAAGGGTCAAGTATCCATGGTTTTTTTATTGTTTGTTCCGCAAAAAAACGATTACTGTTCTGAAACAAACGACAATTTTAATAAGTAAATTGCCTACTCCGGAACAGACAATTTTTCATTGATTGCCTGTTCCGAAACTGGCAATTTCAAATTCATTGTCTGTTCCGGAACAAGCCATGTTTGTTCTGGAACTGACAATGTTTAATAATTAAATTGTTTGTTCCCATACAGACAAGTTACTTATTAAAAGTTGTTTGTTCCGGAACAGACAATTAATCAAAAATTGTATGCTCCGGAACAGGCAATTTACTTACAAAACGTTGTTTGTTCCGGGGCAGACAATCAATAAAAAATTGTCTGTTGTAGAACAGGCAATTTACTTATAAAACGTTGTTTGTTCCTGAAAACGCCTGATAATGGAATGTACGGAAGCCCTGAAGGGTCAAGTATCTATTTTTTTTTATTGTTTGTTCCGGAACTGACACGTTTTGGTTCACTGGTTGTTCCGGAGCAAGCAATGTTTGTCCTGGAACAAACAATATTTGACTTACTGTCTGTTCTGGAACAGACAATTTAATCATTAAACGCTGTTAGTTCCAGAGCGAACATTGCTTGTTCCAGAACAAACATTGCTTCTTCCCGAACAAATGTCTGTTCCGGAACAGGCAGCTTTTTTATTGGACGTTCGTTCGTTCGTTCCAGACTAGAATTTCATTATTAAACGCTGTCAGTTCCAGAACAAACATTGCTTGTTCCAGAAAAAACAATGAACCAAAACGTGTCAGTTCCGGAAACGATAGTGGTTGTTCTGGAAAAATCAATCAGAAAAAACATAGATACTTGACCCTTCAGGGCTTCGGTACCAAAACGAATTCCGCGACATCTGCCAATTTGGTTCTTTTTATATATGCAGATACACACAATACATTTCTAAGCTTTTAATGAAAAATATTTCTGCTTAATCGACCATTGGCCCTATGAGACTACATAGCGTTTAAAACAGCTAAAGAAAAGGGAGAATACGTTAATCCAAAACAAATAAATTCATCTTAAAGAATCCGAAAACAATGAAAATTACGATCTGTCCGTAAGGCTTCATTCTTTTTAATCCTTTTCTCTTAAAAAAAAAAAAAAAAGCAAAACGAAAAAAAAAAAAGAAAAGAATCCAAGATAACAGTCAACATATTGATTACCGAATCGTGAAGAACTCAACGCTTATAAAACTCATTGATAATTCAATTCAAAAGGATTCTATAAATATTCTAAAACAGAGCTTTTTTGAAATTTATTTTTATGCGGATGTCTGTTTTATTTTTATCGGCTTCAAGTCGATGGGAAGATTTATGGCTTTTGGGAAAAACTCCTTTCAAGAATTTCTCATTTTCGTATAAACAATCTTCGCTTATTTCCGATCGCATTCCCAAAGCAAAATAAAGAAAAACAAATGAATAAATTCGTGACGTTTTACATTCTTAAAAGAAAAGGTGCAACATTTTCCATTTCCCTTTTTTTTTTTTTTTTTCCTTTTCTCCCGACGTATAACAACAGCTCCGGTTCAAAATTAAATCTTCGACCCTTCGTTTAATTACACAACGCGCCAGCCGGGTTTTAAGTTAGGTCAGTTATGGAGAAAAGGGAAAGTTTGACATTTGAAATATCTAAACAACAAGATGCTCTTGTTCGTATCCTCTAAAAAGCAATCGAATCCCCCGTCCCGCCTCCTCTAAGTCCCTCATCCCCCTTCCTTTAGCCTTCTAACGATTACTTTTCCTTTCACATTTGGCTCGGGATCAACATCTTTGTCACTTTCTCTATCTCGTCCTCCCGCTTTCGCCCTACTTTTTCCCGCCGTCCCATCCCCTATTATCTCCTATCCTAATTGCTCTAACTAGACTTTCCTACAGTTTTCCTCGCTCTTTCTCCATTTCATCTAATTTTATTACGATTCCTTTCCCCCCTTTTCTTTCCTTTTAAAAGAAAATGCTTCCGATGTAATGACTTCTTTTAAATTCCGTTCGTGTTCTTTTGTGTTGTTTTGATTCCTTTTAACGATTCTTTTTTTTTTCTCCGAGGAAAGCGGGACAGACACGAATTCCCGTTTACTTTTAACAACGTTCCAAAAATTCTGGGAAACCGATTCGAGCACCCCCCTTCCTTCTTCTCCTCCTACACTTCGAATTCACCGCAGAAATTAAGTATTAACACAAAACTTTCCCTTCTACAACGGGTTCTTAATCCTCTTTAAGACTCCTAAATAGCCCCTCGTAAATAAAGCAATTAAATCCGTTTAAAGAAAATTCCAAGTTAAATCTGTTTGATGGAGATTTCTGGTTTCCAATTTTTCGTGTTCGATTAATTCAACATTTTTGTGGTTTTTCATGTTCTCAGGGCCCTCATTCGAAAAAGAGATGCAAAAACTGTAAAAAAAACTTTGTAAAACAAAGGCAAAAAATTTTTTAATTTTTGCATCATTTATACGAAAAGTTTCGACATGCATAATTTTGGAAATTTATGCATATTTTGAAGCACCGAAATTTCAAAATGCATAAAATTTTGTAAAAATTATGCATATTTTTTGAAGCACTAAAACTTCAATATGCATAAATTTTGTAAAAATTATGCTTATTTTCGGAAGCACCCAAATTTCAATATGCATAAATTTTGTAAAAATTATATTATATTATATATATATCATATTATATTATATTAAATTATATCATATTACATTATATTATATTATAAATTATATTATATTATATAAAATTATATCATATTTTCGGAAGCACACAAATTTTAATATATATTGAAATTTTGGTGCTTCAAAAAATATGCATAAACTTTCAAAATTATGCACGTCGAAATTTTTGTGTAAATAATACAAAAATTAAACAATTTTCGCCTTTTGCAATTCTTTAAAAACCTTCAGCCGAACTACGGTTTTAAAAACCTATTTAAGCCCAAATTCTAAAAAAATCTGGCTCCCCTGGCCTGTCTTTCTTCGCTCCGAAAAAAAAAACACACAGTATTATTAATTAGTTACATAAAAAAAAAAGACGTAAAGACCGTGAAACTACAAGATAATTAAACAAGGCATCAAAACAAAAATTTCTAAAAATAAAATTACAACAACAAATAAATTAACGTGGTATTTCTTCTTCCCCCTCATTTCTCTGTCTTTCTCTCGGGTGTACAAAAAAGATCTCGAAATATATTTTTCCGTACCAATGAATCGAAACAAACCACAAAAAACGCGTTCCACTCTCCTTTTTTTTTTCTCTCCCCTTCCCTAATCATTTCCTGTTGTTGCATTCGAAAATAGCTGATTTGTGGCGGTCGGGAAAAGTTATATTCAAAGGGAAGACCTTCCCGATTGTCACAATAAACTAATTTTGATTAACAGTTTCCTTCGATCTCCTTCTTCCACGCTGTGCGATCAAACAAAAGAAATAAATTTCCGAGTGCTTTGTGAGAAGGAGCATTTCGGCAAGGTAATCCTTGTTATTGGGTTTCGGACAAGTCAAACGGTTTGGACGGCTTGTCATCAAGAATGGAGAAGCCAAACGGAAATCGTCACGTTTCTTTAGGACAGTGAAGTAGGAACCGTTTACGGTTCGGTTTTTTTTACCATCATCTTAAGGAACCGGTTCGGTTTTTCAGTTCCCAGTCAGCAAACTAATATTAATATTTACCTATAAAGTATGTTTTAAACATTTTTCAATATTTTCAAAATATTATGTAAATATCTGTTGAAACAAAAAACGATAAAAATATTTTTAAAATATTTGTCACCATTTTTAAAATGTTTTTATCGTTTCTTGCTTCAATAAATATTTACATAATATTTTTAAAACCTTGAAAAACATTTTTAAAACGTTGAAAAACATTTTTAAAACATAAAATATTTTCAAACGTTGAAAAACATTTTTAAAACATTGAAAAACATTTTTAAAACGTAACATATTTTTAAAACGTTGTAAAACATTTTTAAAACGTTGAAACATATTTTCAAAACGTTGTAAAAAATTTTTAATCGTTAAACAATATTTTTAAATGTTGTAAAACATTTGTAAAACGTTTAAAAATATTTTTAAAACGTTGTAAAACATTTTTAAAACGTTTAAAAATATTTTTAAAACGTTGAAAAATATTTTTAAAACGTTGAAAAACATTTTTAAAACGTTGAAAAACCTTTTTAAAAAGTAAAATATTTTGAAACGTTGAAAAACATTTGTGAAACGTTTAAAAATAATTTTAAAACGTTGTAAAACATTTTATAAAACGTTGAAAAACATTTTTAAAACGTTGAAACATATTTTTTAAATGTTGAAAAATACTGAATATTTTTTTTCTGACGGGGTTAACTGATCGTGTTCAAATTTTTTAGTTAACTGGGTTTGATTTTGGGTTTGGGTTCGATTTGTTTTTTCGTTTTTTTTTTTCCAGAAAAAAATCGGTTTGGGCTTGCTTTTAATAATTTGTAAAAAAAAAAAACCGGATTTTTTTATAAAAAATAACATTTTTTGCTCGGTTTAAAAAAAAAAGGAAGTTTTTTTGTTGCTTTTTTGCAAAACCCGGGTTCCCTTTGGGTTCAGTTTCTTGGAAAAACCCGGTTCAGGTTCTGGGTTCTGTCCTGCCCCGCGGGGTATCGGAACCGAACGGGGCCCCGTTCAGTTCCGCTACAGTTTGAGGGTAGGTTTTGTTTCGGGTTCAAGTTGGGAACCGGGTTCGGATATGGGTTCTAAGTTTGGTTTTCCGTGGACAACTTGTTCGTGCGGTTCGGTTCAGTTCAGAGAGATTCTGAAGCAGGTTTAAAAATAATGATGAAGTAGTCTTAAGCCATTAAAAGAAAATTAGAGGTTCCGGTTCCGGTTCTGGTTTGAGTTCCAAGAGTTCAAGGCTCTTTTTAAAATCCCACTTCTTGAAATGTTATGGTTTTTCAAAAAGCTCCCGGGTTCGGTTCTTTCCGCAACCCTGAAGAAAGAAAAGAAAAAATCGAAACGAAAAAAATTCACTTTATCGAAAGGGCAAACTTTTTAACGAAAAAAGAAACTTCTCGTTATTTCGAGTGTGGTTTCCTATTTAATGTTAAATAAAATTAGGTTTAAAAGAAAAAAAAAAAAAAGTTCTTAAAAGCTTTTTCGAACGTCCTTTCTATCAATCTTATCTTTTACGAACGAAGGTTTCTAAAAAAAGAAAAATTAAAGCCATTATGTCGTACCGATCTCCGCATTTAAAATGCTTTATTCCCTTTTTCTCCCGATCTTTCCTTTTTTTTCTCAAATGGAAAGAAAACTTAGAAAAAATTTTTTGGTTCTCTTTTTTTTTTTTTCGATTTTCACGAAAGCTTTTGTTAATTTACCGAAAAAATTACGCATAGAAAAGTTCCATCAGAATTTTTTTTTTTTTTTTTTCCAAAAAAGATAAACGACCGAGCCAAAATTTTTACGTTTCGTCGCTCAAGATAAAAAGTTTGTAGAGAGGTTCGAACTTAAAAAAGTGGCAGAGATTAACCATAAAACGCCGAGGAGAGTGCCCGTGCGATTGCGGCATCGCCTAAAACTTTGTTTCACGGTTGCTGGTCTAAATTTATTGCAAACTTTTTACTTCGGTTTGATTTATATTTGTATTTCTGCTTTTAAAATAACCCTTTGGAACTCTCTTTCCCGAGCAGCGGCAGCAGCAGCATACCTTCTATTTTTACATCCATTATCCGAAATAAAAAAAGGCAAAAGGAGATTTTCCGAACAATTTCCACGATTTTCTTTCTTTTTTTTTCGTTTTATACGAAAGAATGGATTCGACTCTCGGATATCGATGACTTCCAAGATTACGTTGATCGTGAAAAAGGGTATAGCTCGATCGAGGGTTTTTTTTTTAACTTGGAGAAAAAAAGAATGAGGGGAAAAAGGAGGGAAAAAAAAGAAATAAATAAAAACCGCAGACAAGACCTGCCTGGAAGCGTTCACCGTTCAGCCGTTCAACTAGTTAAATAATGATACAAAAAGTTGTTCATGCATGTCGAAATCGAAAGAAAAGAAAGAAAGTGCGACACATCCTTTTACTCTTTCCATTTTATACGGAGCTTTGCGTAACCTTTCTTTTTCTGCTTTTACTTTAAAAAAAGGTTTTAACTTTTTTTTTTTTTTTTTTTATTTTTTTTCGGGTACGTTTTTTTCCTTTGATAATCCGGAAATTGTCAAGCATTTCAAAATATTGACTTTTTTTATTTCTTAAAGGGTTTTTTTTTCATATTTAACGAGGGAAACAAATTGTTATCGAAATGTTTGTTTGCTTATGAAGTCTACTTATACGACAATTGTAAATGTGTGTGAGACACGGAAACGGAAAATAATATGCGGAGAAGAAAAAAAGAAATATTCAAAAAATTTCTTTTTTGTTTTTTAAAGAAATACTTTTAGTTGGACGGAGATGATTTTGAAATTGGAGCCAAAATGTAAACATTAAATTTAGCCAATAAATTCATTTTAGAGTTCCTACCCTCCCTGCTAGACGGAGGGAGTGTCGGTGGTCACCCATTCACTAACTGACCGTTTCCAATGCTGCTTAACTTCATTCATCACGATGCCGCTATATGAAACGAGTCACCAGTCCGACCCCCCCCCCCCCTTGGCTTTGAAGATCCAATAACATAGCCGAATCTCAAACAATAATTTGTGCTCTTTTAAAAAGTCTCGTATTTTTGGAATAATAGTAAGGTAAGGGTAGGGAAGTGCGACCGGGTTCTAGAAAAAATTGATTTTGACCTTTATTAGTCCTTAATAGGAAGAGAATCAAGCCAAGTTTTTTATTACAATATACTGCTCCATTATTAAGCTTTAATGTGCATTAGCCTCAAATTTGAAAAACGGCGCGATTTAGAGTTCAACCATATTTTTCTGACTGCCGACGTATAATATTTCAAACCTCCATTTTTTGAAAAGTGCGACCGTTCTTATTTTTTTTTAAAAAATGAATTCTCCAAAGCAAAAGTTATTTGTTTATAAAAGATCGATGAGTTTTCTTTCAAAAATTGCTGAACACCGTTAAAAACAAATAATCCTTGTTTATTAAAACTACAATTAAATAATTATTATTAGTGGCACTCCGAATTGCATATGTAAATAAAAACAAGATGGTTTCCTTTGTCAAAGAAATTAAAGAAGTCGTCTGCTAGTCGCACTTTCCGAAAATATTTTTTGCCAAAAAAGTGCGACCTATTAAGGTTTATCAAATAGGAAGTCGAGTAAAAAATTCTTGATAGCATAAAAAAATAATGCAAGGTATTGACAATTGAATGGAGCATATTTCATAAAATAAGCCAATGTTTACATAAAATTAAATCAAATTGAAAATGAGGAAGTCTAACTTTCCGACGAATATGAATTTTTGCTTTTGTAAAATTATTTTTTTTATTCAAAAATGGACGACAACAATACATTTCTTTGATCATAATAGGTTCTGAAAACATTAAAAAATCGTCCCTTGAAATCTTTTTTTTAAGTATGGGATTTTTATCAGTTTTTATTAAACCGGTCGCACTTTTCAGACGGTCGCACTTCCCTACCCTTACCTTAAATAAATAAATAAAAAAATAATAGTATTTCAATTTTACTACAATTAAAAGGAAATGATGACCCAATGAGAAAAAAAAATATTATTACTTATAAAATAATTAAAAAAATATTTTATTAAATATTTTCGGTATTTTCAAAATATTTTTGAATATTTTAAAAATATTTTTCAACGTTTCAAAATTTTTCAACGTTTAAAAATGTTTTTCAACGTTTTAAAAATATTTTTCAACGTTTTAAAATTTTCTCGTTTCAAAATTTTTAGGAAAAAGTTTTGTTCCAATCCCGAAATCCTAATTTCTGTTCCAATCCCGAAAACCAACCACAATTATTTTTAGGAACGATAGCGTGTACTTAGAATTTTAAAATTTTTTTCAACGTTTCAAATTTTTTTCAACGTTTTAAAAATATTTTTTAACGTTTTAAAAATATTTTTCAACGTTTTAAAAATATTTTTCAACATTTTAATTTATTTTTCAACGTTTTGAAAATATTTTTCAACGTTTAAAAATGTTTTTCAACGTTTTAAAAATATTTTATAAATATTAATACCTTTTTCTCATTGATCTCTGCAGATGCTGATCCTTATCATCAGGCACGTGTCGGTTACAACAAATCCTTTACCACGAAAAATCGTAACGTTTTTTAGGCACCATTTCTTGCGAAAAATGTGTAAAAAATGTCGCTCCCTCTACCATTTTCGACATTTCTGCATCACTTCCATGGCTCATTGACGATGCCAATGATTTCCCTCTTAAACCAAATAAGGATTGTTTTTAAAATACAGACTTTTCAAGTTCCTCCTTCCATATTTTTTACAACTTCCGATATTTTCCCATCGAAATATTACGAAAATTTTGTGAACTGAAGTCGTATTTTCCCTTTCAGTCATAAAATATCAAGAGCGCGGAGCTATAAACTAAATTCCGAAGTTGATAGTTTATGATTGCATCTTTCTCCCTTTCTCTTTTTTTTTTTTTTTTTTTTTTTTTTGCTCACCCCGGAATTTGCATCTCTTTGAGATTCCAGCTTCCAAAAAAAAAAAAGCTCAACGCAATAAAAGTAGTCGAGCTTCAGATTGATCCCAACAGTAAAAAATAAAGTGAAAATATAAAAGGAAAAAGAAAAAAGCAAAACTTTTGTCCTTGATTCCAAAGGTTATGTTTATAACTGCGGCACTCCCCCCGAAAAAAAAAAAAGAATAAAAAAAAAAGGAACCCCTCAAACGGAATTAATTCAGCCAAAAGTTCGCTTTTTCATTAAAATTTAAGTGAGCTTTGAATCGCAAAAGCTTTTTCTTTCGGCGAAAGTGTGAGTGAATTTTAATGGATGGAAGGAAAACTTCTGGTCGGGGCATTAGAATTACTAATGAAAAAAAAAAAAAAGGAAAAGAAAGGGAAGAAAAGAAAATGAAAAGGGAAAAAGAATTCTTCTTCAAGAGTTTGGTACTAAGTTTTAATAAGAAAATTAACCGCTTTAAATGAAAAGGTCATTCAAGGATAAAATTTGAGTCAACAGTTAATCAACCCAAAGGGAACAAATAAGTCGTGATTTTAATTGCGAAAAGCCGATCTCTCGGATTAAGAAAAACGGGAGAAAAAAAAAAAAAGAAGAGAGAGAGAGAGATAAAAAAAAAGATGGAAAATATTCCAGCGAAAACGTTAAGACAAATAAATGTAAACCAACGGAAGTGATGTCAGATGAACATGATTTGTGTCGGATGCTTTGGCCATGTACCAGTAACCACATAAGTTTACGACTTTCTCGTTTCTTTTATAATCTTAAGACACTTATTAGATAACCGTAAAGTTTTCGTATTCTGCTGGCCTCCCACTTTTTCTTTTTTTTACGTTCCAGCAGATTGAATAAATTTTCGAGATGATAAAAAAAAAAAAAAAAAAAAAACGCAAGAATAATAAGATAATAAAATCCGTCATTATAACCGAAGGGACGAAAAGTTGGACAAGGGAGAAAAGAAAAAAAGAAAGAAAAAAAAAAAAAAAGGGAGACGTCGAGATCGTAACATAAGGTTCCAGAACTTAAGCTAAAATAGGTCTGCCGCAAATCAAGACTTGAAAGGTAATAAGGAAGCGTTTTATGTTTCATTTCTGGGAATTCAACTTGACAGGAAACGGAAATAGCAGGATTTGCTCCATTTTAAACGGTTTTTTTTTTTCTTATTTTACTCCTAGAAATTTTTTTTTCTTAAAATGTGGATTAGGCAGCGTAAACCCAAAGGTTCCAAGAAACAAAGCTTACTCAATGAGTATTGAAAGCGATTACTGTGATAATTTAAATAAGGTGTCTACTGAAAATCAGTTTCGAATTGAAGGTTTTTTCAAGGTTCTTCAAATGTGGATTATGCAGCGTAAACCCAAAGGTTCCAAGAAACAAAGCTTACTGAATAGGTATTGAAAGCGATTACTATGATAATTTAAATAGGGTGTCTACTGGAAATCAGTTTCGATATTCAAGGTTAATTTTTGGGGAAAATTAATGTTTTTTAAACAGGATACTCTTAACCTAGGAAAAATGTGTAACGATTGTGTATTTTTGGTCCATTAAAAATTTTAACTTTTTTTTCCTGGAACCCATTTCATTTTTCTTAAATTTGGGATCCGCCCCCTTTTTGAAATTTTAAACCAATTAAGACTAGAGGAACCAATGTCAGTTCAATTTGCGAATTATTTAATTTAATTTTACATAAGTTAAGAACGCGACAATAATTCAAGTAAAAATAATCGATTTTTACTTTCTCTTTCAATCGATCTCATTGATTTTCATATGAAACTTAAACTTTGTTTTAAAATTCGATCTCGCGTAAGCTAAATATCTAAATATCCATTTTAGGATTTTATGAACTTACTAGAAGCATCTAGAATTTTTCTTAACTTTTTTTTTTTTTTGACAATTTCCGCTTTTAATTACAAACTTTTTTTTTTTCCTTTTCTTCATTGTTAATTAGGTTAATCCGTTAATTAACCTATAAATTAATTAACGGATTAACCCCAAACAAGAAGGAAACGTCCAAGTTGATTTTCAGTCCCTTTTGGCTTAAATTTTAGAAATCAAAACGGGACTAGATTTTCATCTCGGAGAAAAAAATTAAACGCGGAAGAATAATTTTTCATTATCCTCAGGTTTGACAGAAAACTGACTAGGTCATTAGATCGTTTTCCACAGAACTGATAACAAGTTAAAATCTTTGAAGACTGTGATACTTTTGTTTTACATGTGATTAATTTGTAAGAATCGTCTGAGTTTATTTTTCCAACTAGTTGTCTTTTTAAATATTTTTTTTTTTATTTATAAAAAATCGAAAGAAGACAAAAATGTTAAAATTCAGAAAATTGATTTAGTGGAAAACGACGCCATCGATGTGATTGTTTAATTCTTTTTCGCCACAAGGAAAACTTGTAAGTTGATTCATATATTCTTTTATTTCAATCTGGATATCTTGTTAATTAGTTTATTGTTTTATTTCGTTGCGATTTTCTTTTTTTTTTGAGTTTGATTTCGTTCCACTTTGTGGAATTCGATTTTCGTTGCTTTTATTTATTTTTTTTTTTTTTTTTTTTTTTTGATCAACCGGAGAAAAAATTTATTGATGTTTTCCCAACTCGGGCACATTTTTTTTTTATTCGCCAATTTTTTTTTTTTAATTTGTAAATGGCGAATGAGAAAAGAAAAGTAGTTTTCTTCATTGTATTAATTTTTTGTTTTGTAAAATCGTTTCATTTAGCTGGTTGATTCCAACACGAGGAAAATCCGACATGTTTGGACATTGCTGATGCCTGTTAAAACCTACGAGATAGATGACCATTTTTCGCGCTCCTGTGCTTTGTGGAAATTTCAAGGAAATTCGGTTTACCGTCTACGATTGGTTTTAGTTTCGGTGTGAAAGCTTTGGATTATATCGAGAACGTTTTTTGGATCATGTCAAGAACGGTTTTGGATTACCTTGCATCATGATGTTTGGTTAAGGACGCACAATTTGGACAATCAGCTTTATTTGGATTCATTTCCATGGTCTAATCATCGAACAAATGTAAAGTTGGTAAAACCCGTAAGTTTTTCTCCCGGTTTTATTTTCTCGGTAAATTATCGGTTTAATTAAAAAGCGAAAAGAGAATAAATGAATCGACCTCGATTGAATCTCATAGGATTTTTGATCTTTTATGAATTTTAGAATTTTAAAGAGAAATATGTTTAAAATTGAATCAGAAACGATTAAATTCAAGTTATTTTAAAATCGTTATAATATATATGTACATTTTTTTCGTTAAATATCGCAGAATGGAAATTAGTTGTAAATAGTCAGTTTTCTAGTTAAGCGGTTGTTACTCTAGTCTAAATTGGTTTTGTCGTGTTTCGACTTGTTGGTTTCTTTTTGATTAAGGAAATAATTTTTTGGTATTGAATATGTGATACTTAGTCTCTATATTTTTTTTTTATTTTTTTTATATTATTAATTCTTTTTTATATTTTTGAATCGTTCAGAATTTTGCTTAATAAATTGTCGAATTTATTGTTATTATGCTTTATTCTTTTCTTTCTTAGGATTTCGAATAAAAATTTAGAAAAGGTCGACGCTTGATCTCACCTCCTACTGCTCTACCGTCTTTTGGATATTTTTTTTGGTTATACTTTTGATTAGAATTGCCGGCTCCGTTACGGTTGTTGTTATGACCGAAACGACACCAGCGTTACAAATTGGCGCCCGATACGTGGAGCTTTTCTAAACTTTTATTCGTTTGGTTTGATTGATTTTATTTTCTTGCTTTTTGGTTTTGGTTTTGTTCTTATTTACTAATTTTATTTTCATTTCAATTTAACACTTTTTGTATTTTGATTTGTTGCAATTAGGTAACATTTGAGTCGAATTTGGTTATAGTCTTTCTTTTTGTTATTGATTATTAATAATGGTACTGCAACACATTACTGCGATTTTAGATAGAAGACAGATTATTGATACTTTACTTGAAATAGATCCGAATTATGTCATAGAGGAAAGAACGTTATTGAAGCAATTGAGAGCAGAGCTTATTGATATTTGTAGAAATGACGTAAGAGCTGACTCTATTCTTCGAAAACGGGTAGCATCATTGATTTTAGGTTATGCAGAAGATCCTCAACAGGCGACGGAACAGGATGTGTTGGATAAATTTTCGAACTTGAGAAGCCCAGGAGCGGGAGAAAATTTGGATTTTGACATTCAAGCGACATTCCCGGGCTTCAACGTACAAAATCTCATTAGGAACTATGAGGAAATTATGGGGGGATACGGCCAACAGCAACAACAACCGCACACTAGTAATCAGGTTGGAACAGGAGCTGCTCAGCAAGGCAATCCAAGTTTCCAGCTGTATCCACCTCAGTCGAACACAGGTTTTGGATTGTCTGGACTCGCTTCTGCCGCGCCACCATCATTCAACATGGATGACATTCTCAAATTGATTGATCGTTTAGGGGATAAGTTTATGGCGTGCGGAAAAACCGGTAATTCTGGGAAGTCGCGTACGTTAAACTTCATTAAAGAATGCGGAAGGAGAAAAATCGCTTTTTCCGGGGCAACGAATGAAAGGGTCATTTTGTTCATTGAAAAGGTCGATGAAGTGGTGAAGATTATTCAGCCAACGGATTCTGAGATCTTAGCCAGTTTTTCACAGCTCTTGAAGGATTCTGCGTTGATACACTACAAGATGCACGAAAAGAACTTCGTCACTTGGGCTGATTTGAAGAAACACCTTCTCCAGGTGTATGCAGCCACAAACGAGGAATCCCAAGCATTCGCCAAGATGGTCCAGCGGACTCAACTTCCGGCCGAGTCCATTGACACTTACGTCGCGGTCATCTACAATCTGAATAAATATTTAACGACACCGCTTGACGATAACCATTTATTTGGGCTTATTTTAGGAAATTTACATCCCGAGTATCAGAAGGCTATTAACGATAAGCTGATTTTCACCGTTAACGATTTACTACTCCATGGACGTAAGCACGAAAAACTCGTTTCGAAGATGGCAGGATATCGGCCACCACCCAATTCACTGTCTTCGAATGAGATTTATGGACTTCAGTATCCTTCGAGCCGCATAGTTCCAAATTTTAAATCGGCACCGTATGTTTCGAATTCTAATACAACGACATGCCGGACGTCCGAGATCAACGTTAATGAAGTTGAAATCACTCAAGGGGAGCAAGAAGAAGAGAATGCTACGTATGCATGCGCCCTCAAATATGGTCAACCTAAGCAGACGTCGACGACGACGAAACAAGCGAATCCTGCACCGAAAACGATAATTTCTCAAACGGCTAGTCTAGCCCACGATTTTACATGCTTCAATTGTAATGAGAAAGGTCATGTGGTGAAAGACTGCACCAAGGAGCATGTTAAAAAATGCTACAACTGTTTTAAATTAGGATTTACTAAGTTTACATGTCCAACTTGTAAACCAACTTCACCTGCAGTTGCATCCAGTGAAGTTAAGGAAAAATCTGACTCGGAAAACTGAAAAAGGGATCACGGGATTCAGGTCGGGTTCCCTTGACATTTAAAACCCTGAAGAAACAACAAAAATCGTTACCGCAAACATTCATCAACCCGAATAGGTTTGAAGCATTATCGCAATTAATAGAAAATGATTTTATTTCAGACGATGAACCGGAACCGATCAAGACGAAACCCACGAATTCGAAAAAGATTCGTATTTTAAAACGTAAACCCAAGGAACCTGTTGAAATTAGTTTTGTTGAAACCGGATTGGAAACCAAAAAGGAAACCGACATGGAAGATGTACAAGTTGCGTTTGCCAGGTTTAAAGAAGAGGATTCGGAAGACTCGTATGATTATTACCAATTGACAGCGTTAAAATCGGACTTCAGTCACCAGAGGTATTCCGTGGATGTCAAAGCTGGAGGAATTCCAACCAATGGACTTTTAGACCTTGGAAGTTCGCACACTATTACAGGAACGGAGATGATACCAGAACTTGAAAAGAAGAAGTTAAAATATCTTCCGTATAAGGAAAAACGAAAATGCAAGCTGGCCGACGGGACGAAAGGAACGTTGGAAGGACACATCGTAATGCCGATCAACATAGGCAGCAAAGGAGCTGTCATGGATGTCCAGGTGATGTCAGGAATTTCACACCCGATCATCCTTGGAGTCGACTTTTGTAGAGCCACGAAAATGACGATCAATTGCGGATCCGACAGAATTTTCGTGCAAGATGCTCAAGGGAAGGAGGAAGTACCAGTGGTCTATTGCAACAGTTTTGAGGCTGAGAAAGTCAATGAGGATCTTCCAACCAAGTGCGATGTGACAGATGAGCAACAGAAGGCTTTTGACGAGTTACTAGATGGTTATAAAGAAAAATTCAAAGATTCACCTGGAAGGACCAATGTTATCAAACACAAAATCCATTTGCTTCCTGGGACCGTGCCAATAAAACAATCACCGTATCCCATGTCTCCAGCTATGGAAGAAATTATCCAGGAGGAAGTAAAGAAACTGTTCGATAAAGGTTTGATAAGAGAATCCAATTCGCCATGGTCTTCACCGACGGTTGTAGTGAAGAAAAAAACTGGAGGTTATCGCTTATGTATAGATTTTCGGAAATTGAATGGAGTTTCTGCAAAACAAGCTTATCCAGCGCCCCAAATCGAAAGCATTCTAAACAGGACGAAGGATGCATACTATATTAGTACGCTTGATCTCCTTTCAGGTTTTCACCAAATAGAATTGGAAGAGGAAAGCAAGCCATTAACCGCTTTTTCGGTGCCGCGGAAAGGGTTATATGAGTACAATGTAATGCCTTTTGGTATCTCAAATGCTCCTGGAAGTTTTCAACAATTAATGGATAGTGTGTTAAGACCATTGATGGGAAGTTCAGTCTTCGTTTACATTGATGATATTATCATAATAGGAGGAACTTTTGAAGAACATAATGAGCATTTGAAGCAGGTTTTTGATCTGTTGTTGAAAGCTGGTTTGGCTATTAATTGGGAAAAATCGGTATTTTTAAAACCTTATGTAAATTACTTAGGATTTATTGTTGGACAGGGGAAAATTTTAATTTCAGAAGAAAAAGTAAAACCGATTTTAGAGATGACACCACCCAAAAATGTAAAAGCTTTGCAATCTTTTCTTGGCACTTGTCAATGGTATAGAAGATTCATTCAAGATTTAAGTACGATCGCATCACCATTGTATGAATTAACTAGGAAAGGTCAAGAATGGAAGTGGGAGGAGAAACACACTGAAGCTTTTGAAGCGTTGAAAAAGGCGTTGATGAACCCACCGGTTTTACACGCTCCAGATTTTGATTATAGTTTTGAGTGTCACACCGATGCTTCAAATCTTGGGCTTGGAGCTGTTTTAGTACAAAAGGTTAACGGAGAAGAACGTGTCATAGCATATTTGAGTAGAACACTCACCGAAGCCGAAAAAGGTTATCAGACAACAGAGAAGGAGTGTTTAGCAGTAATCCACGCCTTAGACAAATGGAGGCCGTACCTGGAGGGCTACAAATTCAAGGTCATTACTGATCATTCAGCGTTGCAATGGCTGAGAAACTTCAAAAACCCTACTGGAAAGCTTGCAAGATGGGCGCTCAAATTAAGTCAATACAACATGGAAGTAATCCACCGGAAAGGGAAATATTTAGTTGTACCGGATATGTTAAGCCGATTACCCTACAATGACACAGAAGAAGTTCCTGAGGTGAAATGCTCAACCTTCACAATATCATCGGTACCAGATTTTTTGACCACAAAGGACGAATGGTATCTGGAACTACGAAAGCAAATCGAGACTAATCCAGCAGCCTATCCAACGTTTAAAATTATAAATGGTAAAATTTTTAAAATGTTCATCGACCCAATTACGAACATCCCAGAGAGAAAACTATTGGTCCCCACGGATTTTAGAAAAATGCTAATCGAACAATATCATTCCAAGATTTTTTCAGCTCACCTGGGACACCAAAAAGTACTGAAAAAACTGCAAAAACGCTATTATTGGAATAATATGTCGGTAGACGTTAAAGCGTTTGTTGCCGGATGCAGTAAATGTTCGAAGTTTAAATCGAATAGTCAGACACCCGCGGGGCTTATGAGAACGTATGTTAACATGTCCGCTCCAGGAACTTTATATTCTGTGGATCTCGTGGGACCGCTACCAATGACAAGGAAGAAAAATCGCTACATAGTGACTCTCCTCGACGTAAATACAAAATGGCTGACAGCTGTGCCTTTGAAATCAGCCACGGCACCACAAGTCGTCGAAGTCCTGGAAAGAGATATAATTCCTATTTTCGGAGTACCAGAAAATTTTGTTGTCGACAACGGACAGCAATTTGTCAGCAACCTGTTCAACGAGGCGTGCGAAGGATATAGGATCAAAGTAAATAACATTCCAAAATTCTTTCCAGCTGCAAATCAGGTTGAGAGGCATCATCGCACCTTAAAAACGGCGTTGGCTATTTTCGCCGAGACTGATCAACGAACATGGGACGACAACTTGAAGTACATTTTGTTCGCCTTGAGAACGGCACCGAGCGAGGCAACAGGATATTCGCCTGCATACCTTACATTTGGCAGGGAACTTCGAAACCCATTTGACCTATTTACCGAAGACGAGGACACAGAGTTAAATCCGTTTGACCCGGAAAAATACGCTGACCTGATCGAGTATAAATTAGCTTTGGTCTATAAGGACGTTCTTGAGACTATGAAGAAAAACAGGACACGTCAAGCTGAACGCTATAATCAGCATAGGAATGACGTCACCTACAAAGTTGGAGACAAAGTCATGAGGAGAAATTTTCCAAAGTCCAACAAAGCTTTATATCAAACCGCGAAGTTTGCACCAAAATACATCGGACCTTTTACGATATCGAAAGTGTTATCGTCAACGCAGTATGAACTTACGGATGATAAAAATAAAAATATTGGGACTTGGCATATTTCGCATTTCAAACCAGTTACAGTACCATGAATTTTGAATTATTTTTCTTTTTTTTTTTGAACTTTGATTTCGCTTTTGAAATTAGTTGAATTTTTCAATTTTGGCTTAGTAAGTGTTGTTAAATTTCGCTTTGAAATTGTTGGTATTAGAATTTTTTTTTTTATTAGGAAATTTGAGTCAATGTTGCTTATGAAATTGGTTAAATTTAGGTGCGGCTCGTCCGGGAGCTGTACGAATAACCCGGACTGGTAGATGTTGACCTACCAGGCTGTAAAAGGCAGCAAAACGGTCAACGATTGATGACGACATGGCTTTGGACTAGGCTTTTGATTTGTTTGGAAAGTATGCTTGGTTAAATAGAGTGGTTGGTTGTTTGTAAAAAAAATTTTTTTTTATTCACTACAAATTTGAGTAATCAACAAATTACTCAATTTTTTAGTGAATTGAATGAATGATTGATCGGTTGTTTTCTTTTTGTTGTTAGCTTGAATGGAAAATTTGTTTTGGCCTTGTTTGTTTTTTGTTTAATTGTAATTTTTTTTTTTTTTATCTCAAGGGTCTGATTTCCCTCCTTTGGGAAATCATTTTATGACGTCTGTCGTCGAAAATTTCCTTATAATAGTTGATTTCTGATAATCGAATGTTTTGTTAATTTTCTCATACAAATTAACTGGCGCTCATCATTTTTTGGCATTGGTTTTAGATTTTGTTTACCCGAATTTGAGAATTCTTTCTAATATCAATTCGCTCTTTAGCGATGATTCACCCGAATTTGACTTTGAATTGCTTCTATTAATAATTCGCCCTTTGGCGTTAATTTACTTTGATTTATTTGCTTAATTTTTTTTTTTTTAATTCTTTTGTTTTGCTTTATTTGTGTCTTCTTGTTCTTTTTTTTTTCATTTGCATGAAAATTTGGGACTAACGAGTTGTTAGAAACATTATTATGATTATTGTACGCTTTATGATAATTTATTAATTTTTCTTTTTTCTCATTCTTAAAAGTTCAAGATTCAATACCAAGATTCAGTTTTTCAGATTTGTTTACAGATTAATTTTTTTTTTGGACATGATTTTGTCCGTAAAAAATTTTGAGACCTCCCGTCTCAAAATTTTTCCTTTTAACGGGGAAGGATGTAACGATTGTGTATTTTTGGTCCATTAAAAATTTTAACTTTTTTTTCCTGGAACCCATTTCATTTTTCTTAAATTTGGGATCCGCCCCCTTTTTGAAATTTTAAACCAATTAAGACTAGAGGAACCAATGTCAGTTCAATTTGCGAATTATTTAATTTAATTTTACATAAGTTAAGAACGCGACAATAATTCAAGTAAAAATAATCGATTTTTACTTTCTCTTTCAATCGATCTCATTGATTTTCATATGAAACTTAAACTTTGTTTTAAAATTCGATCTCGCGTAAGCTAAATATCTAAATATCCATTTTAGGATTTTATGAACTTACTAGAAGCATCTAGAATTTTTCTTAACTTTTTTTTTTTTTTGACAATTTCCGCTTTTAATTACAAACTTTTTTTTTTTCCTTTTCTTCATTGTTAATTAGGTTAATCCGTTAATTAACCTATAATTAATTAACGGATTAACCCCAAACAAGAAGGAAACGTCCAAGTTGATTTTCAGTCCCTTTTGGCTTAAATTTTAGAAATCAAAACGGGACTAGATTTTCATCTCGGAGAAAAAATTAAACGCGGAAGAATAATTTTTCATTATCCTCAGGTTTGACAGAAAACTGACTAGGTCATTAGATCGTTTTCCACAGAACTGATAACAAGTTAAAATCTTTGAAGACTGTGATACTTTTGTTTTACATGTGATTAATTTGTAAGAATCGTCTGAGTTTATTTTTCCAACTAGTTGTCTTTTTAAATATTTTTTTTTTTATTTATAAAAAATCGAAAGAAGACAAAAATGTTAAAATTCAGAAAATTGATTTAGTGGAAAACGACGCCATCGATGTGATTGTTTAATTCTTTTTCGCCACAAGGAAACTTGTAAGTTGATTCATATATTCTTTTATTTCAATCTGGATATCTTGTTAATTAGTTTATTGTTTTATTTCGTTGCGATTTTCTTTTTTTTTTGAGTTTGATTTCGTTCCACTTTGTGGAATTCGATTTTCGTTGCTTTTATTTATTTATTTTTTTTTTTTTTTTTTGATCAACCGGAGAAAAAATTTATTGATGTTTTCCCAACTCGGGCACATTTTTTTTTTATTCGCCAATTTTTTTTTTTTAATTTGTAAATGGCGAATGAGAAAAGAAAAGTAGTTTTCTTCATTGTATTAATTTTTTGTTTTGTAAAATCGTTTCATTTAGCTGGTTGATTCCAACACGAGGAAAATCCGACATGTTTGGACATTGCTGATGCCTGTTAAAACCTACGAGATAGATGACCATTTTCGCGCTCCTGAGCTTTGTGGAAATTTCAAGGAAATTCGGTTTACCGTCTACGATTGGTTTTAGTTTCGGTGTGAAAGCTTTGGATTATATCGAGAACGTTTTTTGGATCATGTCGAAAACGGTTTTGGATTACCTCGCATCATGATGTTTGGTTAAGGACGAACAATTTGGACAATCGGCTTTATTTGGATTCATTTTCATGGTCTAATCATCGAACAAAATGTAAAGTTGGTAAAACCCGTAAGTTTTTCTCCCGGTTTTATTTTTTCGGTAAAATATCGGTTTAATTAAAAAGCGAAAAGAGAATAAATGAATCAACCTCGATTGAATCTCATAGGATTTTTGATCTTTTATGAATTTTAGAATTTTAAAGAGAAATATGTTTAAAATTGAATCAGAAACGATTAAATTCAAGTTATTTTAAAATCGTTATAATATATATGTACATTTTTTTCGTTAAATATCGCAGAATGGAAATTAGTTGTAAATAGTCAGTTTTCTAGTTAAGCGGTTGTTACTCTAGTCTAAATTGGTTTTGTCGTGTTTCGACTTGTTGGTTTCTTTTTGATTAAGGAAATAATTTTTTGGTATTGAATATGTGATACTTAGTCTCTATATTTTTTTTTTTTATTTTTTTTATATTATTAATTCTTTTTTATATTTTTGAATCGTTCAGAATTTTGCTTAATAAATTGTCGAATTTATTGTTATTATGCTTTATTCTTTTCTTTCTTAGGATTTCGAATAAAAATTTAGAAAAGGTCGACGCTTGATCTCACCTCCTACTGCTCTACCGTCTTTTGGATATTTTTTTTGGTTATACTTTTGATTAGAATTGCCGGCTCCGTTACGGTTGTTGTTATGACCGAAACGACACCAGTGTTACAAATGGCTGGGTAAGATAAGAATAACGACTTTTGAATTTAAAACCAAATTCTAAAATACACAATCCTGCCTTAATAAGAAGAAATTAACAGAGGTAATAAGAAGATTTGAATTATTGACAACGTTCATCTTCAGAAAAACTAGAAGTTCTAAAAAAAAACCTGTCTTTGGGGTCTCAAGACTCCAAAAATCAAGGCTTTTCAAGGAAAGGTTTTCCAAGGTCGGTAGACACCCTAAGACCCTTTCATTTTTTTCTCATTTCCGACAACAAATGACTCATAGGGCTAATTTCTCGCTCCCTGAACCTTCTCAGCTTCAATCTAGTCCAACTTTTCTTTCAAAGTCACCCCTTCAGTGACAAAATAATATTTAAAAAAAATATTCTAACGCCATATAACCAAACTTGGTTAAGCTTACCGGTTCATGCTACTCTTGATTTCAATTCCGGACATCTTCCCAGCAATCTTGATTAATCCCCTCTTCCGTATTTTAAAACATTACACCGGATCGGATTGTATTTACTCCGTTCATACACATTTCACGTTAGGAGATTCTACCAGTCCGGCAAAACAAAATGACTACGTTACGGCCGTTTCAATTGCCTTGCATTTCACACGATCAAATCTTAAATTTTAATTCCTGCATCTTCCCATAACCGTTCACATGCGAGATTCACTTCCACGTAACGGATTAACCGGTTAAAAATTAAAAATTTCCTTCTGAAAATAATCAAAACAACCGAAATCCGACCGAACCGAAAACATGGCGGACACAGTTCCTTTGTTTCTTTCGAGCAGCGAGCCAGAGCTTGTTTCGATACAAATTAGTACGACCACCCGCCGCTAGATATCGCAGTGGATGTTTTAATCAAATTAAAAAATTAAAATACCAATTATTCCGTCTTGTTGAATACAATTTTTTTGCATGTAATTAAAAAATAGATTAAAAATGAATTTTTTTTTTATTTCTTCGAACAAATAATGCGATCAATCGAAATAATTAAAGCGGATATGATACTGCAGGTTGCTTGCTTTTTAGTTCAAGTAACTGTCGCTAGGAGTGCTAATTGCAATCCTTTGGAAATAAACAAATAACTTCGGATGTTTGTTTTAAAATTACAATTAAAATAACCCCAAATTTTTCAACACTCCAGAGTATTTACCAAGAAAACTTATAGCGCCAAGCGCAAGAGCATCTACCGCATTGGATTAAAAATGAAAACCTGCGATTGAATGAGAAAATCTTAAATGTCAATCATGTAAAAACACCGAACTTTGCCCCTGGCTGACTCGGATCTCCTGAAAACACCACCTACACCGAAGTAAACTTGGGGTTATGAGGAAAGTCGACAGGCAGAAACTTGAAAGTCAACTTGTGGGTGTATAAGAGAATTTCTCTAATCTTAATACTGTATATCAATTTGTGGGAGATTAATAACCGTTCGGAAGGTCGACGAATATGAGAATGACCTCAGGCAAATTTCCAGCTCATATGAAGATTCTCAATTCTTGTTTTTTTGGGGGGGAGAACATACATATCTTCTTAATGCTTGTGACTAGGGTATAATAATCGATGATCATGATTTGCAATCATGTTGATCATCTACATTTAACTTCAAAACATATCAGGTGTGCGACATTCAAAATTTGTACTGAAATTTTTTTGGTCAACGGTGGTTGAGGTTCGAAGCAAAAAAAAAAAAAAGGAAAAACACTTCTGTCTTCGAACGTCGATAAGTGCACTCGAAATCGGATTTCGTTCACAAATGGTTAGCAGATGCTTCATGATAAACCCCATATGGTTCAGCTACGACAGGCCCCGATTTTCCGAAATTTCCTTGGGTGCTTAAAAAGGTGGGTCGAAAATCAAAAATTTTTAATTTTCAAAATGCCTGATAGCGCAATCGCTGCGATTTATTTATCAAAAGAAATTTTCCTCTTAAAATTTTTTTTAAACGGCGTCTTGAGGGTGCGCAAGAGGGTGAAAATTTTAAAAAAATTCATAAAGAACGAATATTCGACTTTTAGATTTTTGTGAAAAAAGTACAGTTTTCCATCGGATTTTTAACGTAGATTTTGAAAATTAAATCAGTTTGCGCCTAGCTATTTCTGTTCCCGAGTTATTGTAAAAAATATGACAAAAATATTGAAATTTTTGAGTTTTGACATTTTTAAGGCGAACTTGGTCGGTCCTTGGCCGGTCCTTGACTCGAGCTTTGTATTACATTACTTACATATAAATATTCGGGATGTTAATGAGCCGGAAAAATTGATGATAAAAATCTTACCTGAAAATGAAAAGAGAAAAACAACATTAAAATAAGTTAACAAATTACATTTCAAACAATTTTTCACTTGCGAATCTTTTTGGAATTTAAGGTATTTTTTATGACCTTTAAAATCGCAGAAAAATTAGCTGGTAAGAATAACGAAAAATAACTTGAATTTTTTACCTTGAAAACGAATACGCACAGGTCTTTTTTTTTTTTTTTTTCAAAGAAATGAAAATAAAAATTTTTAATAAGTATTTTACAATTTATTTTAATTTCTTGTCAGCTAATTTTTCAACAGTTTGTCGTATAACATGTTATACATTTCACACCATGTTTGACTAAAACAAGGAGTTAATATTTCATCATTTTTGCTAGCATGTTACAGCATAGTGTCATAAGCATTGCAAAATGTTATATAACACATCCATCTAAAAAGGTCGCAATTTCACGATGAAACATGTTGCAGTAACATGTTGCCAACAAGTTGCTAAACATTGGAAAATAAAAATTAAAAGCATACATATTGCTGAACATGTTTCCAACTTGTTACTGCTGACATATTTCATCGTGAAATTTCGGCCTAAAATACTACCCTCAATCTGCAGAGTACCCTCGGAATTTTCCTCAAATGGCGTTAAAAGCATTAATGCCCTGCTATTTAAAAAAAAAAACCAAAGTAACATACAAGAAAGTCGAAAAAGAGAGTATTTGAGGAGAAAGGATCATGATTGCTTAGTCAGCCATTGCAACCGGTTTCCGCATGTCAGAAACTAGATTTATACCGAAACAACTGTTCGAACCGGTCTTTTCTCTCCCCCCCCCCTTTCTTCCCCTCCCCCTGCTTCTTTTTCCTATTCTTCCGGATGAAATTTAAGACTTTTGCCTTTGATATTCTTCATTCATCTGGAAATTTATTTTCCATTCGAGCTTTTTTCAGTCCCCGGTCATAATAACACATTACTATATACGGCTTAAGAGCCCGGTCCATATACTAGAATTTTTCCTAAGTGTACTTTTATAAAAGAAAAAAAATTTATTTTCGCATCGTGTCATCTCCATATTATTTTTTTTTCCCTCCGAGATTTTTCTTTTTTTCCGTTTTCAAAAAAACAATTTCGAAACGAAGCCAGACTTTTTTTCCCACGGCGATCGACTAAATAATTTTACCTTGGAAATAACTGACAAAATATCTCAAATCAATTAAACGTAAATTAATCCGAGTAATTAATCCGATTAACTGGAATCGGAGTCGATTTAGCTAATTAAAAAAAGATTTTCGAGAATTCTCCATCGGAAGAGGGGAGGGGAGGATGGAAAGGTAACAAGTTTAGAGATCGTTTCGCAAATATTCTTGGCCACTAAATTTTCAAGATTTCCCTTTTATTATTATCTGGTAATCGTCCGAAAGTTATTTATCGGAAGGGAATTTTTGCATTCCTTTTCCACCCCCGGGGTCGCATGTGTTTCTCTTGCGTTAAAATCCGAAAACCGGGTTTCTCCGCATTCCTTTTTTTGTTTTAGGGGGGAAAAAAATCTAATTTCGTTTAGCTTACCGGGGGAATTTAAAGGAGAAAAAAGCTTCCTTCATGGAAATGAAAATATCACTTTCCAAAAGATCAAAAAAAGTAAGAGGAAAAACAGTCTTTTGTCAATGTTTGAAAAAGGGAAAAAAAACGCGTTTGGGATAAAGAAGAAAAAAAAAAAGAGGCTTTTCGATTCGCCAAGGAAATAAACAAGAAATACGCTAGAGATTTTCGCATCTTCTTTGCGGAAGATCTGTGTCTGAATTTTGCCGATGTATCATTCAGTCACGAAGTTTTTAACCTCCTCCGCTCCCCCTTTCGTTTAGAGCCGCCGCCTCCGCCGCCACCACCACCAAAGCTTCTTTGTCGGGATGTCACTCACATTCGACTTTATTTTTCGGACTGGAAAATTTTCCTTGCGGAAAAGTTTTCGCAACAAACGAAAATAAATAAGAAATTAGCTTCCCATGCTTAAGGGAAATGCGAGTGACAAATTCAAAGGTGAGGCGCAACGGTAAAGGATATATATTCAAAAACAGGTTTTCCAGTTTAAAATTTTACGGGGAAAAGACAAAAACACCAGGATCAAGTTTTGTTCCTTTTAGTAAATTACAAACTTGGTGAAAAGAGAGAGTAAATAAGAAAAGTATACAAGAAACTAGAAAATGGAGAAATTTCAAACGATATTCGTCTCTCTGAGACTTCACTTGTGATGTTTTCATCCCCATTTTCCGATTTTATCCCCCTCCCCCCTCCTCATCCCATTCGTTCCTTTACCTCCCGTTGCATTTTATTCATCTTGCAAATCCACTTCAAGAGCTTTTTTCGAGTATTCTCCTGCTGCTTTTTGGTTGTGCGGTCCCAATGTTTGATTTCGTATTTGATTTTCTTTTTTTTTTTTTTTTTAAATGTTCGAAAATTTTATTCGAACTGATGTCCTATTTTTTGTGGGAAGTTGAAGCTTTTTTCCGGGAAACGATTAGGAATTTTTTGAAAATTAGAAAAATTTTCCACGAGTTTGTCCCGATATTTGCATAATTACCTACATGTGGATCCACATATGAAGGAATAAAAATTGGTTAATAATAGGAAAAGAATATATATACATATATATACATATATAGGGACTCGCCCAATAAGCAAAGAATATTTATTAAATATTTAAAATCTTCGTGAATATTTTTTTAAAACGTTGACAAAGATTATAAAAAGGCGTCTATTTAAAGGGGCAGTAATTTATTAATAGTAGGGCAGTACGTTTTCATAAAATGACAGTTTTTTTATTAGATTGGCAGTACAATTTTGAGCAGTAGAAAAATTATTTTGGCAGTATAAAATAAATAATTTGGCATTAAAAAAATATTTTGGCAGTATAATGAATAATTTAGAATTAAGAAAATATTTTGGGAGTAAAATGAATAATTTGGCATTAAAAGGTATTTTTTGGCATTTTTGAAAAAAAAATGTTAACATAAAGTAACACATAATCACGGTTCTGAAGGTGGCGCCTACGCCAGCCGCGGTCGGTAAAAAACTCTGCTGGCGCTGGCGCCAGATGATTTATTTTTATTGTGCTGCTGGTGCTGGCGCCGGCGCCACCGCCGGTTTTTTGCGTACGGTGTGACGCCGGAGTCGAGTCGACGCCAGCGCCGGCCATTCAAAATTTATTTTAAAATAATTTTTAGGTATTTAGAACTTCATTAATTTTTTTTAAAGTAACCTCTATCTGTTGTAGTTTTTTTTATTGAAAGTCATTACATTATCTAAGAAAACTTTTAGATTAATTACACAGTAAAACAGTTTGCTTAGGATACGGAAATAGTTCAATACTCGGTATTCATTAACTCATAATTTTTGATTTTTTGAAGTCTTTTCTTTAAAATCTTTTAAAAATTTTAAATTTCATAAAATTTTAATTAAATTTTAAAGTCTTTCCTTTCAGCTTTTGCTCTTAAAAAGTAAATAAATTTTTTTAATTAAGTACAAAACGTGATTTTTTTAAAAACTATTTCTTGCTTTTTTTTGCGAAATAAAATAAATTAAGAATTTCGACTCCGAGGCCGGAGCTGGTGCCAATTTTTTCACGATAGTGGCGCTGGCGCTGGCGCCGATTTTTTTTTTCTGAAAATTTTGGTGCCGGCGCCTTCTAATTTTTACCGGCTTCGGACCGCTGCACACAATATATGTTTGATATATGTATTTTTCAGTTTTTAAAAATGAAAAAATTATGCCTGTTTCAGGGAGTATACAGTATAATGTTTGTTCGGCACGTGAATAATGCACTGCGCTCTTTTAAGCAATATTTGTACAAACAAATAAAAACATATAAAAAAATATTGCCATTCTGCAAAAAAAGTTAGTCCACTACCAATTTATTTAGAAAACTGTCCCATATTTAAATTTATTGCTGCCAATTTTATTAGGAAAATAAAAACTGCCCTACTCGTATTTTTTTACTGTCTCATTTATATAGTCGCCTTTTAAAAATATTTCTATCTTTTTTTGTTTCAAATAGTATATTGTTAACCTAGGGAGGAAAATCCATTTGCCTTCCTAGGTTAAACAAGATATTTTTCTTTACGAATCAATGCTTTTATTTCTTTATTTCATTTATCCCCCCCAGTTTAATTTTGTAACCTGACTATTTTTGTCATTGGATGCCAAGCTGTTAAAATAGCGGCTTCATTAAGTTGGCCCCCCAGCTATAAAATTTTTGAAGTTGATAGTTTGTACCTTCTAGTACTCCATTAGTACCGTTAGGTACCTGCAAAGAAATCGTTAGTACCTACCCCTTTTTTCCGGAAAATGAAAAATTAAAGTGAGGTTTTAACTTAATGGTAGAACCCCCCCTGTCCCAAAATTATTTAAAAAAACTATTATTAAATTAATTATTCAGAAAATCTAAAGAAAATGATTTGATAAATTGTAAACAAAGTCTTCTATAAACAGGTTTAACATTGTTTTGCCCTATGCGGAAAAACTCACTTTTCGCAATGGATTAAAGCAGAAAGTGGTTCTTTCCTACTAAGAGTAATGAAAAAATATTTGCATAATAAATATTAATATTTCTTTGCTTATTGGGTCGTAGTTGAGAGGGATCTATCCATCTCACATGTCCAAACACCGATCCCCGAGATGGATTTGCCCTCTTTTTGATCACTGAAAATAATTGGAAAATTAGATCCATGGCAGCGAACAGAAACCGAGGGCTCTGAGGGCACTAAGGAGGCTGCGGCCAAAAAAGCTTTACAACAAATTTTTACAATAGTTAATCTTTTACCCCTCCCTACAAAAAAAAAAAAAAAAAAAAAAAATAATTACCTTCGTCATCAATTGAAAAAAGTCCGATGCCGTCCCCTCCTTTTATGAAATAAGAAACCCTGGAATCATCTCCAGGGGGATCCTCATCCACAGCGGTCACTTTAGTCACGAGACTTCCCACAGGTAAATTCTCCTTGACCGAACAAGTTGCCACGAAATCACTGAAAACGGGCGGATGTAAATTTTCGTTAACGTCCACGACTTCCACGATCACGTTCGTTTCCGAATATAAAGACGGCGTCCCACGATCTCTCGCTCGAACTATTAAACTATGCACTTGACGCTCTTCGAAATCTAATTCCTTCGCCGTTCGGATGGTCCCTGTTTGTTTATCGATCGCGAAAACCCCGTCTAAATCGCTTTCCCCGGCCAGGGAATATCGGATTTCGCCTCCTTCGCCAACGTCTGGGTCGGACGCGCTTACGACGGCAACGACGCTGCTAATCGGGATATCTTCCCGAACGCGTACGGTGTAGGAAGCCAACGCAAAATTCGGAGCGTTGTCATTTACGTCGTCGATCAGGATTCGAACTATGGCGTCGGAATAAAGAGGCGGTTTTCCGGTGTCTTTACCGCCTCCGTCGGTCGCTCTTATTTTCAGTTCGTACAGCTCTTGACGCTCTCGATCGAGACCGGAGGAGACGTATAAAATCCCTTGAGTGGGGTCGACGGAAAAGTCTTGAGTGTCCGTTACTAGTGAGTAGGTGACTTTCGCGTTGTCCCCTAAATCCGCGTCGGTTGCGTTTACGCGGAAAATGGCGGTCCCGTTATTAGCGTTTTCGGTCACGCGGAAACTCGACACGGACTTTTCGAACCTGGGAGCGTTGTCGTTTACGTCCAAAACCGTAATCGGAAGGATCCGGAAAGACGATTTTTGCGGCTTTCCGAGATCGAAAACGCTGATGTTAAGCAGGTACTCGTCGATCCTTTCCCGATCCATATAACCGATGACTTTCAGCTCTCCGGTGTCCGGATCGATTCGGAACACGGAATCTTGATCTCCACTTGAGATCCCAAAGACTAATTTCCCGTTATATCCTAAATCCCGGTCACGGGCTTGAATGGTGACCAATCTCGTCCCCAACGGCATTGACTCGTTCACTCTCAGCTCGACCGGAAAGTTGATGAATTCCGGCGAATGGATGTTTTCGCCGTAACGACTCGGCATCATAGCGAACTCTTCTTGGTTCTGCGGCATGTTGTTCCGTTCCGCAGCAGCCAAAACCTCCGTGAGTCGCCTCGCGACTCCGGTGTCCCGACATTCAAACGCCCCGGAATCGTCGCTTATCAACCTCCCGTGTATCGGCAAGTTCCTCTTCGTCGTCACCAAATGCATTTGGACTTTGGTGACGTCCGCGAAATGGGTCCCATCCGTGGCGGTCACGTTCAAAACTCTCTCCCCGACCTTGACGTCCATCAAATCGCAAATCACCGACAAAATCCCGGTCGTTATATCCAAGGAAAAGCAATTATCCTCGTTCCCGGATACTAATCGATAGCTAATGATATTTCCTGCGTCGAAATCAATAGCGGAAAGCGTTAAGATCTCAGTTCCGATAGATACGTATCTCGGTACGTGTCCGACACAATCCACTTTCTCGAATTGAGGTCGATTGTCGTTCACATCCCGAACGCTTATTTTCACTTGCATTTCCGTTTGACGTCTAAACGGGAGACCCCAGTCCGAGGCTCTCACCCTCAAAATGTAATTCCTCCTCATGCTTTCGTAATCTAAAACTTGCGTGGTCCTAATCACACCGTTGAAATGATCGATTTCGAAAGGCACTGGATTTAAATTAGCGATACTGTACGAAATGTAGGCATTTTCACCGGAGTCTCTGTCCTTGGCCGTAACTTTGAGGACCGTCGTCCCGGCCGGTTCGTTTTCGTCTATCACGACCCCGATTTCCGATTTCTCGAAAGTCGGATCGTTATCGTTCATGTCTATCACGTTAATTTTCACTTTCGCGGACGATTGCTTCCTGGTTCCCGTGTTCCCTTGGTCTATCGCGGATACCGTCAAAGTGTAAAATGCTTTTATTTCCGCGTCCAGCATAACTGCGGTGTATAACATCCCAGTGTCCGGATTTAAATAAAACTCGTTCCCTTCGTTCCCGCCGACGATTTCCAGGAACACTTGAGCGTTTTTCCCTTCGTCCTGATCCGTCACCTGGAAAATGTTAAATGTTTTTTTTAGAATTTAAATATACATATAGGGAATATTTTTTTGTTTTACACAGCAGGATTTTAGGGAGATTATTATGTTTGAGTAATGAGTATTCCCAGAATTTAGAATCGTCATACGCAGCCCAACAAAACACATTTTGGATTTTACTTTATTAACCTTCTCCTACGCATAAGCTTTTTTATTAAAAAAAAAAAAAAAAGTTAGTTGAAAAGTGGTACTCTCAATAACGAAGCCAGTAAAAATAATTTGAATAGCTGATTTCGGAAATAAATGAAAAATTTCTTCTTCTTATTTAAAGTGCCGTTTCCGCGGCGAAGATCGGCTATCACCTGGCAGATTTTCAAAAATCAATTGAAACTAAAAAAATTCCCGACTAATTTTCAAATTATCCCTAACTGGAAATTTTTAAAATACTTCATAAATCAAGTTCATATTTCAAAAAAGCTGTCAAAATTTACCATTCATAACAAATTTTTTTACAAAATTTCAACCCATGCTTAGCTTATGTACAACTATTAACGCCAATCTGTATCTCATTTTTGTTTCAAACTATGAGCCATTCAAGAGTAAATCATGGCGGAAATTTTTAGCCAAACCAGTCTTGGTTTAATCAGCCTAAACTAAGACCGTTTCGCACATGTTTAGCTTATGGAAACGAGTTTCATAAAATACGGCCTTTGTTTTCCGCCGATTTAATTCTGAAGCCTATCCTATTTCAGCAACGTTTACCGATTTCAATATAAATTAATTAATTTATTTATTTATTGTATAATTGTAAATAAAAATCCGAAATAAACTCGGTCAAAACACGAAAATCTCTTGCAAACCTCAAGAAGGAAAAATGTGGAAACAAAATGAAAAAAAAAAAAAACTTGACTTTTATCTCGCAAAATTATTGTTTTTTTCCTTTTTGGTTTTCTTCAAGGACTTGGAGACTTTTTAATCGCTTCAGTGATTTTCCATCGATGTTGAGGGTAAATCGAAGTTGATAGTTTAGGGCGAAAGGGTATAGCCGGACGTTTGTACTTTAATCAAAAAGATCCCTTTTTACGAATTCGAAACGGCTCCATATCTTAAATTAAAGCGACTTGATTTATACTATCAAGATCTAATCGAAAACTTATGGGTAAAGGTTGTTTTAGCGAAACTGGGATTGTATTGGCCAGTTATAAGACGGGATTTCCGAAATAAGGTAGAAACTGTAAAATTTTCAAACAGTAAGATGAAATTTTTGAGGCGCGAAAAATAAAATCGAAGCGGGATATCGGGCTATTAAGAAAATTCTTTTACTGAAAAGGGAAAGGAGGAGGTCTAACAGGCATCATAGTCCTTCCTTAACAAAAAGTAGGGCATTTTTTGAAAAAGTATGAATCGGTTTTTTAAGGAAAAAGAGGACAAATGCAGAACAAAAACTCTTAATTTCTTTTTTTTTCTTTTTTCGGGGAGAGATCAACTATATGATAAAAAAATTTGAAAAATTATTATTTTTTTATTTTATTTTAAAGGACTTGAGTTTGTTAAGTAAAGAAAAATTAACAAAAAAATCAAATACTGCAGCAGAAAATAACAAATTTATCATAAAATATTAATTTTAGTTAAGAAAAATTGATTTTTTAGGCATTTTTCAATTATAACTAAAAATATAGGACAAACTCAAAAAATTGGACTTTTATAGGTCGTTTTGTCAAAATAGAGGACATCTCGGGACATAGGACAACTATGATGCCTTCTACTGAATCATAAAGTAACTTTTATGCAGAGATGGTCTGAAAAATCTTATCCAGAACCACAATAAGGCGATTCTGTGCTTATGTAATATTCGAATGGTCTCTTCGAGGAGAAAAACCAAACTCACTCATAGTAAGAAAAGAGCCAAGAGGGACTCAGTCCCCTGAGAAAAAGTTTAGGCTTCTCTAGGATTTTATTTTTCCTTTTTTTATTTTTCGAAAGAAAACATATAACTTAAGAAAATGCATGGATTTTCATATTTTGTTTTCAAGAAATGAGGAAAAGTGTAAAAAAATGATTGCAAAATAAATGCATGTATAAAAAAATGGATTATTTTTGTACAATTCAAACAAAAATTTGGTAATGCATAATTTGTGCAAAGTTCATGCTTACTTTTTTTAGCACTCAAATTTAAATATTCATGTTTATATTCAAATATTCATATTCATATTCATATTCAAATGTTCATGCTCATATTCAAATATTCATGTTCATATTCAAATATTCATATTCAATTATTCATATTCATATTCATGTTCAAATAGTCATGTTCATATTCAAATATTCATGTTCAATTATTTACATCCAAATATTCATATTCATATTCATATTCAAATATTAATATTCATATGCAATATTCATATTCAAATATTCATGATCATATTCAAATATTCATATTTATATTCAATTATTTACATCCAAATATTCATATTCATATTCATAATCAAACATTCATGTTCATATCCAAATATTCATATTTATATTTAATTATTTATATCCAAATATTCATATATTCATATTCAGATATTCCTATTCATTTCAAATTACAAAATTTATGCACAATTTTTTTAAGCATGATAATCTGGATATGTATAATTTTTCAATAATTTAAGCATAAAATTTTCTTATATCATAGAGCAGGATAATTTGCTTACCGAATTTTTTTTCCCATTTTTTATACATATTTATTTAAGCATAATTTATACATAATTATGTTGGGAGGATGTACGTCCAATTTTCATATTTATACATCAAATCATATTTATACATCCAATTTTTATATTTATACATCTCCTTCTCGTATGGAAAATAAATTTTTCGTTTTAGCGCCAGTTTTACGGGCAGCACATCAAACTAGCCACGGACCACCAGAAATTAAGCCCATATAACGGCTTTAATCATTTTTTAAGTATTCGGAAAGAGACTTCCTGGTAGAACCTTACAAGTCCTGATTTCATTATTCAAACGTAACTCAAACATAATATCAAGAATTTTCGATTCCTGCCTCTTTGCTTGTGAGCATTTACATATTCCCCCTTTCAGATTTACCTGCTTGGAATAATTTCAAACTAAAAGCAAACAAAATGTTATATTTACCTTGAGCCTTATTACCGGTGTATTAATCGGCGAAGTTTCGGGTATGTTGACTTCATATATCTCTCTATCAAAAACCGGAGAGTTGTCGTTCAAATCCGCGATTTTAATCGCGACAGATTTAAAACTCTGCCTAGGCGGTATCCCTTTATCGACAGCTTTCAGCGTTAAATTATAACCCCGCGGATGGGTTTCCCTATCGATCAAATTCATTATTTCGATGTTATATTCCCCGTTAGCGATTTTCCTTATCCTAAAATGACCGTCGGGATCCCCGTCCACGATTTCCAAGCTTTTTATCAAACCGTGGATCCCTTCGTCTTTATCGATGACCCGAACCAAACCGTAAATCAAAGTGTTGGAATTTTCGACGAGGTCGGTCAACCGATGAACATAAATTTCAGGCACATGTAAATTCACTTCTTTCACTTTGATTTTTAATTTGGCGGTGCTGGGCTTCGCTGAGGCCACTCTGGATTGAGTGTGTTGACCCCTGTCCTGTCCTACGACTGTTAATTCGTACGTGGACTTCTCCTGATATTTCAGAGGCCTCGTGAGGGACACGATCCCGGTCGTCGGATGAATCCCAAACTGCTCCGTCGAAGGGAAGAAACTATAATAAATTTCGCCGTTTTTACCTAAATCCGCGTCTTCCGCGTGCATTTTTACGATACTTTTATGCAGCGGCATGTCTTCAGGAACCTTTTTCTCGTATTCGCTTTGAAAAAATAAAGGTTTTAAATCGTTCACGTCTAATATGCTGATGACGACCGTCGTGTTCGCCTCTAATAATTTTTTACTAACTGTATGAATTCCGGTCGCTTTGATTTCTATCGTGTATTTATCCTTTCGCTCCCGATTTAAAACGTCGATTATATTCGTCCTAGTCCTAATAACTAAAAAACAAAAATTCCCGACCGGTCTTTCTTCCGCTTTGAAATATTTCTCCCGGTCGCCGTTCGTTATTTTAAACCGGATGTTCTCGAAATTCTCTACGTAAATCCCCATTTTCTCGTCCGGGATAACGTTCGTTTTCCACGGAGAATTTTCGGGTATTGTCGCATTGTACAACGTCCTGGTGAATTTGAATTCTAATTCCCGTTTCACCGGGGCATCATTTTCGAACACGGATGGCACTTTCCCTGTGTTGAATGGCACAGATGATGATGATGATATGAATTGCAACAGCGGGGTGGGCGGAGTGGTGGCTAATATCGTTTCGTTATCCCAGTCCGGAGGCTCCGTCGTCGTTACGTCTAATATCTCGTCGGAGGAAACCTTCGCCGTTGCGAGAAGGAACGACGTGAGGATCCATAATCTTCGGAAAGGTCTCCGCCACTGCCATTTCATGTGTTTACTACTCATCGTTGAGGTTTCGGCTTATATCATGAGCCCGTCATTTCATCCGGTATCCTCTCCATCCTCTTATCTGGAAATTAAAAAAAAAAAACAAAGACAATTAGTTTCTTTTACATGAAAGCCAGGACAATCTGTGGTTGACGAAGAGTTAAACTCAAAAATAAAAATATAGTCTGTCTCGATTATAATGACCTCGGCACAGATGAGTAAGTACGTAATATTTTTTTTTTTGAAAAGATTCCTCTGTCTAAAGCTCTTTGAAGTCTCCTAAGCTAATAAATTTATGTTGAAATATTCGGCTGTAGCAGACTCCCAGCGAAAAAGATGACGTCATGGTGACGCGTCCGATTTTCGTCACTAAGTATGGTCATTATCCGGGACGATTTTGCGAGATTTTCGACGTCATAATGACGTCAAGACAGTACGACCGGTAATATTCGTGACTGTTTGACGTCTAACTGACGCCAACTCAATTTCGAAATGCAAACGTATTCATCGTCATCGATAGGGTCATCGGTAAAGACGAAGGGATCCACGGTTTGATAAAAAGTTTGGAAATCGTGGACGGGGATCCCGACGGTCATTTTAGGATAAGGAAAATCGCTAACGGGGAATATAACATCGAAATAATGAATTTTATCGATAGGGAAACCCATCCGCGGGGTTATCATGACGTCATATTGACGTCGTTCAATGAGATACGTTATCGGTCATACTGACGTCTTTTGACGTCGTCGAAAATCTCGTAAAATAGTCCCGGAGAGTGGCCATGCCCGATGACGTCTCCGGTACGGCTATGGTTGATGTCTTTATGACGTTTAAAGTACGTCACCTTTTTCGCTGGGCTCCGTAGAAAAAGTGAGTTATAAGTCCGGCCAATACATTATAAAAACTTATAACAACATTATAAGCTTTATCATCTTGTTATAACTTTTTATAACGTATTGGTGGGACTTATAACTCATTTTTTCTTGGGACTACTTTTGGTCGGTCACTTAGAATTCACAATAACCTAGGAAGACTAAGCTAATGCAAAACTATTTTATCTTTGACAGCGTCACTTTTTCGTAACCTTCTGTAGGTTCATTTATAACCTTTGGATCCTTACATCAATTTTTATCACACGATTAAAAAAAATTTTTCTATTTAATTCTCAAATGTATCGTAAACTCTCAACTTTTTAATCTTTTTAAATTCTATACCTCAGAATCAAGTCCATCCAAGCAACGTATCTTGTTATTTAAAACCCTGCTTAATAAAATGGAGTCGCATTTCGCAAATACTACATTGTTTCGAGGGTTGGCAACATTTAGCTGCGTCTTCTGCTTCAATAATTTTTGTAGGAAACCGGATAAAAACAAGTAAAAGACTTGCACGCAAAGATATCCAGTGTTAACAAGTTAAATTTTATAATTTTTATAAAATAAAACGTTGTTAAAACTGTGTACTTCCAAATGAATAGGTCCCACTTTGTAGATGGCGCTTAGAAGGCCGTGGAAGTTTAACTTAAAAGAAAATACTTTGCTTACAAACAAAAAATTCTAAGTGCCATCTGCAAATTGGGACCTTTTCATGCGGAGGTACACCCAATCAGATTCATGACTCGACCATTTTGAAATGGAAGGAAGACAAACCGGCATATCCTGTTTACTTATTTACTTGCATCTTCCCAGTCGCAAAACCTTCGCCCAGTTCCGCTTTTGCCCTCAAATTTCCAAACGTGAAAATCAATTGTTAGTCAATCTGAATTCCATTTCCGTGTCCTTTGAATTTGAAGATCGAGGTTTTTCAAACGGAGCCCAACATCTCCTGTGTGCCGATCCCTCAGACATATCAGAGAATTAATTTCTCAAATACACTGTATAATTCTGGAAATTTCCGTAGGCTTAATCAATGAATTTGAGGTTGGAAAACGGGAAGAAAGGAGAAATATTCCTTTTGAAACTCAACAAACAATGAACGATAATCGGGAAACGCCGAAAATTTAATATACCGGGATTAGTTTAAATAACTTATCTGCGATTCATGCAAATGCCGGTTTGAATGGAATTAGTCATTTGAAACGGGATAGATCCATGAAAGTTTTGCCGATGATGGAAAATCCGCAGGTCGTTCATCGTCATCATCATCATCATCGTCGTCGTCAACATCACAGCAGCGGTAGGAGGACCCGAAAACGTCATCGAGATTGCTTCACGCTTGTTGAACATATCCGTCCCGTCCTCGGTCTCTTTTTATTTTCCCGATGAGAGTTTCGATTAATTTCCAGAGCCGGGGAAAATTCCCCCGTTTCATACGATTCTTGCTTTTTTCGCAAAAATTAAAAGTTTGAAGTTGATAAAGTTAAAATGGTAAAATAATCGAATGAATTTTATTTTCAAATGGTAATATCTCATCGGAATCTCTCCAAAAATCGCTGACGAGAGAAAAGAAAAGAGCGGAATGAAAAACGAACGAACGACTGTAATTAAATTACAAGGAGGCTTGAAAATAAATAATTACCTTTTGTATTCTTACTTGTGATCAATCGGTTATTTGCACAAAGAGGGAAAGAGAGAGAAAGAGCGAAAAGGATTAAACGAATGCGTGAAAGAGAAAAAAAAAAAAAAAAAAAAAAAAAAAAAACTGCGAGGGAACGAATTTTTTTTTCTTATTTTTTTGTTCTATTTATATACTTTTTTTCCCTTTTATAACTACAATATTACATCTTTTTTTTTTTTTCTTGTATTTGATTAGAATCTGGAAGTAATAACGTTCGGGAGGTGAATAAAGTGATTGAAAATTGAAAGAAAATAATGATTTTCCGGATAACAATGAAAATTTTCGCTTTTGAGAGTTTTTCGATTTAATGACCTATTTTGCATCTTAACGCCTGCTTATCTTTTAATCCGTAGTCATCGCCAAAGTTTTTTTGAAATGGGCTTCTTCTTTGGGTTTAGCGGGGCTTTCTTTTTGGGAGTTAGGGTTTCTTTTTCGGGTCATACGAGACTGGGATCAGATGGTTTAGTCGCTACTACAACTGAGCCTTATTTTCAGTTTACACTACAGCCTCTGCCTGTGAAATTTGCGAAAAATCGGATTGAAAAGGCACCAAATCTTACGTAAGCTCTGAAAGGTCAAGTATCTATTTTTTTTTCCTGTTTGTTCAGGAACAAACATTGTCCGTTCCAGAACTGACACGTTTTGGTTCATTGCTTGTACCGAATCAAACAATGTCTGTTCCGGAGCAAACAACGTTTAATAAGTAAATTGCCTGTAGACAGACAATTTTTTATTGATTTTTCCGGAACAAGCAATGTTTGTTCTGGAACTAACAGCGTTTAATAATGAAGCTGTGTTCCGGAACAAACAATCAATAAAAAAAATTGTCTGTTCCGGAACAATCAATTTAAAAAAAAATTGCCTGTCCCGATACCGACAATGACTCAAAAATTGCTTGTTCAGGAACAAACATTGCTCGCTCCGGAACAAGCAATGAACCAAAATGGGTCAGTTCCGGAACCCAACAAAAAATTGTCTATCTACAGGCAATTTACTTATTAAACTAAGTATTTATGCCATTATTATGCACTATTATTTATGCACTATTTATACATTATTTTGGCAAACCTATTACGCCACATGATAGGTCCGTATTAATTAGTGTTAAAAAAATGCGTGATGTTTAGCTTTTGGAAAAGCGAAAATCGGTTCGCATGCAGTCTGCGGAGATTTAACCGGCGGGGTTTATGACCTCCCGCATTTTTCTCTCTCTCTTTAAATTGTTTTCCGATAAGGATTTAAATAAAATAATTTTTTAAAACGTTTTATTCGTATCGAGTCGTTGTCGTTTGGATAACTTTTCGAGGGAAACGTTAAGGCCAAATTACACGCGGCTAGTGTACTAGCTCGTTCCCTATATTTAACTTATGTACAAACTACTCGCTAGCTAGTAGGAGCGAGTAGCTTCTACTTAAGTTAAATATAGGAGACGAGCTAGTACACTAGCCGCGTGTAATTCGGCCTTTACGTTTTACTTTTTGGACAAATGTAAACTAGTAAAGTCTTTTGGTTAGGATTCTTGGGATTTAGAACACAATAATAAAGACAACTATAGATTTAATGCTGACATGTTTCGAAAGTTCACATTAGTAATGTGAACTTTCGAAACATGTCAGCATTAAATCTATAAATGTGAACCTTCGAAACATGTCGGCATTAAATCTATAGTTGTCTTTATTATTGTGTTCTAAATCCCAAGAATCCTAACCAGATTAATCTTTAGAACAAGAATCAATTATAATAGTAAAGTCTTTTGCTTTTAAATTTCGGTGTCGGAAGCGGAGTAATCGTAATTGAATCGTAATCGCTTTCGGCGAATCGAATTTTTTTTGGAAACAAGTCGTTGTTTGTTCCGGATAACATATTGCTTGATCCGGAACAAGCAATGCCTGCTCTGGAACTAACAGCGTTTAATAATAAAATTCTGTTTCGCAACAAACAATCAATAAAAAAAATTGTCTGTTCCGAAACCGACAGTGAATAAAAAACTGTTGGCTCTGGAACAAACATTGCTTGCTTCGGAAAAAACAGTGAACCAAAATGGGTCAGTTCCGGAACAAACAATAAAAAATTGTCTGCCTACAGGTAATTTACTTATTAAACGTTGTTTGTTCCGGATAAGACATTGCTTGATCCGGAACAAGCAATGTTTCTTCTGGAATGTGTTTAAATGGCAGAACTTGAAGAAAAAGTGGTCTGACGAAGAATATCTTGAGTGGGAAGAAAAACTTGATAGTGAGGAGAACAGGGAGGAATTGGTAAGTTATTTCATTTACTTTGCTTAATCAATATTCTTATTGTATAACTAACATACCGGTATATATATATATAACTAACAGCGTTTAATAATGAAATTCTGTTCCAGAACGAACAATCAATAAAAAAATTGCCTGTTTCGGAGCAATTAATAAAATATTGCTTGTTCTGGAGCAAACATTGCTTGCTCCGGAACAAACAGTGAACCAAAATGGGTCAATTCCGGAACCAACAATAAAAAATTGTCTGTCTGCATTGCTTGATCCGGAACAACTGGTTTAAAAAGGATGTAGAACTTAGACTTCAACCAATATTTTAAAGAGAAAATCACAGTTGCGGGTTAACTTAATGTTTTCTATTAGCGAATTTTACAACAACAAGACGAAAACATCTTTTGTTTTTGTTTCTGTTTTTTATAAGTTCTAGAATTCCGAACATTCTCCCGGGCGGACAAAAAGGATATGAACTATTGATTCGGAAGAGGGCATAACTTCACAATGGGTCTTACGTAAAAGTGTGCCTTATTCTTCTTTATGGTTCTCACTTTAGCTACTCGTACAACTCCATCCTTTCCAGGAAAAACGCTGTCAATGACTCCCATTGTCCATTGCAAAGGTGGCGCATCTTCATTTATTAAAACGACTGTTCCTGGAGTTATCTTCGTAGAAATTATATGCCATTTGCTTCTCTCGTTTAAAGTGTTTATGTATTCATCCTTTAAACGTTTCCACATGTTTTGAACGATGTGATCCAACAGTTCCATTCTGTTCAATCGACCCGGATTCAACTCCGAAACAACAACCTATGTTTGTTCTGGAACTAACAGCTTTTAATAATAAAAGTCTGTTCCGGAACGAACAATCAATAAAAAATGGTCTATTTCGGAACAGGCAATTCACTAATTAAACGTTGTTTGTTCCGGAACAGACAAAATTGCTTGTTTCGGAAAAAGAAATGTTCGTTCTGGAACTAACAGCGTTTAATAATTAAATTGTCTGTTCTGGAACAATCAATAAAAAATTGCCGTTCCGGAACAAATAATAAATCAAAAATTGTTTGTTCCGGAATAAACATTGCTTGCTCCGGAATAAGCAATGAACCAAACGTGCCAGTTCCGAAGCAAATAATTTAAAAAAAACTATGCTAAACCCTTCAGGGCTTCCGTACATTCCACTATCAGGAGCTTTTCAAATTCCAAAATTCGTAATTTTCGACCCACCCTATAAACACCTAGACCCCGTCCAGTAAAAATTAAGAACCTTGCTTACAAACAAGTCAGCAGTTGCTTCGTGGCTTAAAGAAGCCTTGATCTCAAGTTTAAAAAATATCGGAAGAAAACCCAAAAAACCTAATTCCGATTTCTAACACTCTAAGCTCCGAATGCAATTACTAATTTATAAGAGAGAGACTAATAAACAAAAGCAAACGAAGTCGAGGGGGAATGAGAGAGTAATTTAGTAATTTTCGTTGTAATAATATGAATTTAGAATCGATTGTAATCACCCTTTTAATTAATTAGTTATGATGAAAGTTTTAAAGTAAGGGAACTTGTACTTAACGCGGGTATAAATGGAAATTCTGCTAAAAAGAATTACGGCAACTACCTTAACAAGGATCAAGTTAGATTTTTGAGTATGCTACGCGAAAAACAAGATTACAAGTCCCTCACTTTTCCAAATAAATTTCTCGAAAAATATCGTTTTTCTCCGGTTTCTCATCAGGCCCCACCCCCCACGCCGATGAGCCGATCCCATTTCGTCTAAATGGAGGATTTGACTTTATCGATCAAAACAATTCCATGCAATATTTGTGATTGAAGTTTTTAAAACAAAAAGCGAAATATCACAAATTTTCGTCGGGGAGAGGGGGGAAGCGGGGGAAAGAAATATTTTCATTCATTAAATCTAAAAAGCTTGACTTCGTGGAGAAACGGAAATATGCAAAACTTAAAATGAAACATAAGATGAACGACAAATATTTGAATATTTAAAACTGTCGAGTTTTCTTGAGTTTTCACATTTCATCGGAAAATGAAAATGGAATAACATAAAAAAATCATGGGAATTGGAAGATCGTTCCCCACGATAGTGCTTAATTTTGACTCGGGGAAAGTAAACAGCATTTTTTTTTCTTTCAACTTTTCACGTACTGCATTCCATCCCTCGAATGGACCGTAACCGTGATATTTTTAATACCGTCGGTATATGAGAGTCAGCCGGCTGTGAACTGTCAGAGAGCTACGAGGGGTCGAATAACGGGAGAAAGGAAGACAAGAGAGGAGGAGGGGAGGAGGGTCGGGGACCGATGCTTTCAACCTCCCCCTTTAAACTTTGCGTTAATTCCTTCACTTTAACTTAAACAACATGGAGGATTTGAACCCGGGGCGTATTTTCCATCGATTTCAGGCACTTTCACGTGTTTTCACAGTAAGCCGAAAGCACACGGAAAATGGAATCCGATTCCGCAAGGAAACCGGTTTTAATCGAATCCCGGGGTAAGGGAGGACGGGGGGGTTAAAAACGTTTTCCAAAACAGGTGGTTAAACACTTTCTATCGGTTATCAATCAAGCATCGATCTCCCCTCCCGTTTCATAAAATTTAATTCATTTCTCTCATTTTTTTTTTTTCGTTCGTTGATGCGGATATGTCTCCCGATGTCCTCTATGGAATCGATTCAAATTATAAAATGGATAGGCAAAAAACAACACCGCAGGACTAGGGGAAGACGACAACGATGAATGATTTGCAAATACAGCTCATTTGTTCGGGGAAAACGAAACCCACAACTCGGATGGTGCCCATGGGACTGACGGTGAAATATGCAGTAATTCATGTTTCATTTTCCACGGCTTAGATTTACCGGTAATTATATTTATCGTGATAACTATGGTTATAAATTACTTTTTCTCGGAAAAATGAAGGACGTAAAAAAAAAATAACCTTGCCTAGACATGGACAATTTTTAAACCTCATACACCACTTCAGAACATAGGCTTCCCTCAAATCGAGACACCATCCTCGATATTTTTTCCTCCCTTCATCCAATGCAGCTTTGCTGCCATCATATAGGAAAATTTAGAGCGAAAGAAGGTCCGAAAAATTTTCTGCGACTGCTTACGAAAATCGGTCGTAAAAACACCCCGTCACCACTTTTGGCCGACAATTCGATTGGAATTTTTGGTTAGGGTAAAGAATCTGTTTTTAATTAAATTTTTATAAAGTTTTAAGTTTTAAGTTTTATAATAATTTTATGAAAGTTTTAAAAATATTTTTAATTTTATAATATTAAGGAAAAACGTTGCATACCATTTTTTAAAGTTTTATGAAAGTTTTTTTTTTTTGTGAATTTTTCAAAAAAAACTTTATACGAATTGAATAAAATATTTTATAATATTTATATTATAAAATATTGTATTATAATATCATATTATAAATATTTATATACGTATACATATACATTATTATATAAATAAAATATTTTATATGATATTGATGTTTCATAAAATGTCTTATAAAAAAATCTATAAAACTTTCAAAGAAAGTTTCAAAGAACTTTCAAAGAAAGTTTTATAAAAAGTTTACAAATATTTTGAATTTTATAAAAATTGAGGGAAAATTTAGCATAAAATGTTTTAAAAGTTTTATGAACGCTTATTTAAATAAAGAAATTTATTTATTTAATTTAATGAAAGCTTTTTCTTGCGAATTTTTCGAAAAGATCTTTATGCGAATTGTATAAAATACCTTATAATATTATTATATATTATAATATAATATATTTAATTATAAAATATATTACATTATAATATATATCTTCTTCTTCTTATACGAAAGCGTCCTGGCACATGCGAAAAAAAAACATTGCTTTCAGGTAGGGAATCATACAAGTATTTCATAAGCACTTAAGGGAGGACGGGGGGGAGTCTTCTAAATGCTTACGATAATGTAAATCTTCATATGAGAAAGTCTATTTTTGTTTTCTATGATGGAGGGGGGGAGAAGAGTCTGAAAAGTCCAAAATGATGCTTACGTAATTCTTGAATGATTCCTGGGTAGATATAATAGGCTTTGTTCAATTTTTTAAAAAAATAGTTAAAAGGGAAAATTTTGGAATACTTGAATACTAGATCAATTAAAATTGTTTGAGTGTTCCAGTATGCCGAACAATTTCCTTATTAGTTGAGGAGATTTCTTTTGCATTCGAAACTGCAATCCTGGAATTTCGGACTACTTTTAATCTCACGAATCGCGGAATCTAGTCCTGGAATTACCGGTATTTTCAGGAGTTATTTTTTTTTAAAATTCTACAAATTAATAAAAAGAAAAACAAGAGAAAAGAAAAATTTGATTTACATTTATTGCGGGAAATCAAGAAAATAGTTGACGTCGTTTGGTAAAGTTACTTAAATTCAATTGTAAGTAGTTACTGGTTTTTAGGATAAAAATTGACGAAAAGCTCGATGATAGATTCACATCTATCATCGAGCTTTTCGTCAATTTTTGAAGCGAGCTTTTCGTCAATTTTTGAAGGTCGGAAAACATTTTTATTAATAATAATAATCAGATTATATTGACTTTTCCATATCAACAAATTATATAAATTTACAACTTTCGAGTGTATTGCACTTCTATTAGAGATCCTAAAAGAGATTAGCCATTCAGCCATTTCCGGTTTTTCGATAAATCCAAAAAATAAATTTCTGTCTGAAATATTAATTTTTTTAAGTTTACAAAATGGTTCCTGACTGTTTATATTTACGTTCTTAATTTTCCAAAAAAAATTTTAATGGACCAATAATTTTCAGGACAAAAATATCGAAGAACCGGAATTACAGGTATGGCTAATCTCTTTTAGGATCTCTAGCGTAGTATAGGCTTGGTACTGTATCTGTGTGGCCAAAGTATCGAAATGCTCTGACATTATCTTTCAAATTCCATACCATAAGCGAATGATCCTTACTTGCGGAGGCTAACTGCTTGGTATCGGGTTCGAAGCTCAAAGCAGTGATACAAGATTTGTGTCCTTTTAGATGTTTTTCCAAGGTGGGATCGGTTAGAACCTCCATCATGGTGAAAAAATATATAACGATATGTACAACAGTACAACTAAAAATCTTTTTTCATAACCCGACCCTGTACGAGAAAAATCCGTTAGAAACCGCTTGCAAACAAACAATTGTCGTAGAATTTATTTTTTGGGTATACTGGAACTCGATTAATTCAACAAAACTTATTTGTCAATTGCCGACGTTTCGGTCATTATATATTACCATTATCAAGGCTATAAGAAACACAAAGACATAAATTCAAAAACAATAAATTAACAATAACATGATTGATGCTAATGGTAATATATAATGGTAATATATAATGACCGAAACGTCCGCAATTGACAAATAAGTTTTGTTGAATTAATCGAGTTCCAGTATACCCAAGAAATAAATTCTACAAGTATCGATCGGGAACGAGAAATTGTCACAAAACAATTGTCGTGTCAACTATTTTTTTTAAAAATTGAACAAAGCCTATTATATCTACCTAGGAATCATTCAAGAATTACGTAAGCAATAATTTGGACTTTTGTGGGATATGAGTTTCACTCACTTCCCACTTTTGCTATTCAAATCACAACCATTTTTATAGGCCTAGCGAACTATTCTCAAATATGTCCTCGATTCGGATCGGTTTTTGTATAGTATCAAAACATCCTACATTTGTAGGATCAAAAAGAATGTTTTTATATGGTATCTAAATATCCTACTTCGATCACCTATTTATTAGCGAGGATACATTCGAGTCTTTGCCAGTATTTTCGGTCATGCTGGTCCGGTAAAGTCGAAGCCATTTCTGATTCTTCCAAAACCTCGACTTCTTTGTTCTCGCTCGGCTATCCTACACTTTTCAGACTCTTCCCCCCCCCCCCTCATAGAAAACAAAAATAGGCTTCCTCATATGAAGATTTACATTATCGTAAGCATTTAGAAGACTCCCCCCGCCCTCCCTTAAGTGCTTACGTGATACTTATATGATTCCCTAAATTCTTCTCGGAGGATCAAAACGAAAATAGTTACAAAAGAAAATTTGTTGAGGTTGAGTCTCCTCGTCCCGAGAAACCGGTAAAACATACTCATTTTCGTTTTTTTTTTAAATTTTGTTTTACAATATTTAAGGGTTTTTCCAACATTTTAATGGGTTTTTATTTTACCTACAGGATTTCCAATGTGAACGGTACATGTTTTCGGATCATAATAATTTTTATAAATAAATTTATAAAAATTATTAAGAGAAAATGTTTTACAAAAGCTTCTTAAACGTTTTATGGTATTTTGTGTAGCGAATATTTCTAAAAAATCTTCATAAAATATTTATTTTTATAAAAATTTTATAAAACCTATACTGTATATTTAATTTTTTTTTTTTTTATCCAGATCCAGATTCATTACTCTTACCAAACATTGAGTCGATGACGTGAAGATTTAGGGGGGTACCTAATAATAGGACAAAAAAAAAATGTAAAAATAAGACAAAAAAAATAAACTGTAAAACTTTCCGACAGTCATCACCACGTAAAATGACATTTAAAACTCAAATTATGATAAACCGAGCTTAAAAACGATTCGGATGACATGAAGGGGAGGCTTTAAAATATGACGTAAATAACTCCGGGATAGGCAAAGAGCCGTATGCTTAAAGCCGAATTCAAAGAGCATAAACTTTTACATTAGATGCTTACATTAAAGTTTTGTGTATGCACTGCTTTTATCCTTTTAGATTTTGCTACCCCCCCCCCCCCTTTTATTTCCTCCTCTCTTTTAAAATGTCATCGGCATTAATTAGATCCTTTGGAATGTAGGATTTCCTGCCGATCTCGTGTTTAACAACAAAAAAAAAACCAAGTTAATAAATTTTTTTTTTTAAAGAAATTATCAAATTATGTGCATTATAAACTTGAGGTTTCTGATTTCTCCTTTATGCATTTGGGATATTGAGGTTTTATTATGCATAGCCGGTTAATATTTTTTCCTAATTAGAAAAGGAAAATGGAATATAAAAAAGGAATCTTGAATATTAAAAGCTAAATATAAAAGTTCGCTTTCTTATTTCCCCTTCCGGATGGCAAAAAAAACGGCGTTAAGTGACAAAACATAATAAGTCCACAGTTTGGCGTTTCTTTTCGGGCATTGAAGGAAAAACCGTACGAGATACACAAAAGCAGCTCTTTTGAAAATGCTCATCAAACATGTTCACCGAACTCGCTCGTCACGTTCACCCAACACGTTAGTAGTGAATTTGCACCCTGAAATATTAGAAAGGTCCATTTTCATTGTTAAAAAAAGTGAGTGATACGGCTCAAGAAACTTGTCATGCTTCAACTTTTTTTTTTTTTTTTTTTTTTTTTAGTTATAACCGAAAGGAAACTCATCCGAGTGGAAAGTTATCAAAAAGAAAACGTCAACTCAGTTTCCCGTTCCCCCGGTATTATAATTTTCAACTTTCTCATGTCAGGCCTTGCCTTTGGGTCTTCGTTCTCTTTCTACCACGCCTTGAAAAAAAAAAAAAAAAAAAAAAAAAAAAGCAGAAGACCAAGGCCAGGTTAAACGATCGGTGGGTAACCTACTTTCCATTTTCTTTGAAAATTTCATTTTCTGAATTTTTTCCCGAACTATTTAGTGGCAAAACTAAGTCGGGTACACCTGCACAGCACGGACCTGTTCTCTTGTTCGAAGAGGAAAAGTTAAGAATGAAAAGTGAGAGGATCTTTTCCGGTTTTAAATAAAAATTTTATTTTTATGGAACATTTGCAATTTGGACCAAGTTGGTTTTGAAACATTTGCAATTTGCACCAAGTTGGTTTTGAAACATTTGCAATGTAAACCTTTTGCAAAAACAGCGTTTAGCAAATGTTCCAAATCAGTTTTGGACCATTTGCAATATGCCCGAGGCTCGATCCAACTATCCTCACCTGCCCCAATCTCAATAAACTCCCTCTTAGGCCAGACTCTCGTTGCCCGAAATGATCGAATCTAATTAATCCTCAAAGATGAAGGCCGCGGCCGTTAACCAAATGATTTTCCTCGATAATTTTTTATGGTTAAAATTTTTCCTAACCGATCAATCTATATTAAGAAACGATAAAAAAAAGACAGCCAACATTCTCCACTTTAACGTAATTATCCAAAAAACAAACTTCTCCTGAATGAAAAAGCGATTGACAAACGAGATGAAAATCACTCGCTGCGTGGGAAGAAGGAAAAAAAAAAAGAGAATGATAAATGTAAGAAAAATAAAACGGGAGGGAAAAAAAAAATCGAGAAAGAGATAAAAAGTCAATCAGACATACATACAAACGTACGGTTAGAAGTAAAAATTTCACCTCGTTTTTCTTTCGGAAGGAAAATACTTCCTTTTGTCGCAAAAAAAATGCAACAGAAACTGCAGGAACGAATAAAAAAAAAAAAAAAAATTCTCCAGAAAAAAAATAAAAAATAAAACGAAGAGGTTGAAGTTAAGAGTGTGCCATTTCCGAGAGTTAATAGCCTATTAAAAAGTCAGCAGAACTGAGTTAATTAAGCAGTAAAACCAGACTTCTTCAACGAGACTTTTATCATTGTTATACTTCGGTAAATAACCACCGGTAAAAAAAAAAGGGGGAGGGGGAGGGGGGAGGGTTAACCGTTCGGGGAATATAACAGAAAAATAGTTAACGGTTAACGGTAATGGCCATTTACAGATATAGGTTTATCGTTTTAGCGAATATCGGTTATCTTTTTATTATTATCATTAAGGGTTCGCAGATATTTCCTTTTTCCCACGGAAAACTTAAAGCAAACAAAAAAAAAACTAATAGATTTTTATCGACGATTGAAATCGAAGAAAAAGTGGATCCGAGTGGCTTTTTTACTTTCAAAGTAAACTTTAAAGAAAAAAAAAAGGAGGAAGAAACTTTTGCGAAAAAAGTTCCTCCATTCAAAAGGGTCCGTTCTACAGTGTTGAGTTTTGAAAACCGGTAGAGTTTTCAAGGCTCTCGGGAGGGAAAAATACGAAAAGAATGAATCGGTGTCGAGATCGAAAAGTGTTCCAATTCCGAATGAGAAACTGATAAAAGTTTTAAGTGAAGTAAGAAAAAAAACTTACGATTAAAAATTTTCCGCACCGGAAAATAGTAAGTCGAATTTTAACTTTGAAAGAAATCCCCAGTAAAACCTTATAAGGCGGAATTATTTGTCCGTTGAAAATGTTTCAGGTTTTTCATCTCAAATCGAAAAAGTTGGATTTTACTCAGGCATGCATCGCTAAGTCAGCAATCGGCGCATGCGCATATGCACTCAACTAGAGCGTATCTCACTAGCGCAATTGGATTTTGGAATGTATTACTACGGAAGCCCTGAACGGTCATCAAACTAATTTTTTTTTGCTCTCAGTTCCGGAACTGACAGTGCTTGTTCCGGAACAAACTCTGTCTGTCAACTGTCTTGTTGTGTCTAAAACAACTTATTAAAACTGTCAGTTCCGAATCTAACAGTTTCAACAATAACTGTTTATTCCGGAATAGTAAACAGTTTTAATAATAACTGTTTGTTCCGGAACTGACAGTGTTTGTTCAGGAATTGACAGTGTGTTCCGGAACTAGCTGTGTTTGTTCCGAAACTAGCTGTGTTTGTTCCGGAACTGACAGCCAAATCTGTTAGTTCCGGAACACACACTGTCAGTTCCGGAACAAACAGGAACATTCATGCAGCAGTTTACAAGGTTACGTTTTATACAATAGTCATTTGTACTGTGTTGTGTGAAATGGAATTGAGGTTAGGAATCAGTTACAAGTCACCATGCTTTAAATTCTCAACAGAAGTTTTTTTTTGTTCTTGATGAGGGTTAGCGTTTATGAAAATTTTTTTCTGCAAAAATGGCATTTTACTATTTTACCTAATCGTTGAGTTTGCGATTTCATTTTGTTAATTCCGGAACTAGCAGTGTTTGTTCCGGAACTAACAGATTTGGCTGTCAGTTCTGGAACTGAGAGCAAAAAAAAATTAGTTTGACGACCCTTCAGGGCTTCCGTATTACGTATATTCCTTAGGGCTGTTCGATATTCGGGTATTTAGCTCAATTCCGGTTCTAAAATTCGGGCTGGGGTTCGGGTCTAACTCGGGTTTAGACGCGAAATACTCGGGTCGGGTATTTTCGATTCCTACCCGAAAAAAGTCGGGTTCGACTCCGGACCCGAAGCTACTCGTTTTCTTTATTTTTTCGGTATAATGGTGATTGCCAGGAACCATGTTAATAATGATATACTCTCACTTTGACTGTTCCATAAAAATAATTTACTTCATCTTGAAATAACACTCACGGTCTAGCACAAGGTCTGTGCACACATGAATATCGCACAATTTCCTGGAAAACATAAAATGTGATGAAAGAATTCAGAAACAAGTTGAAACTTTAACAATATTGAAAAATTCCAACCTGCGATTTCCACCTCTTTTTTTACTCGAGGGGAGAGGAAAAAAAAAAAGCAGAACGACATCATTCAATCGAAATAAAAATGCAACAAATATCATAAAAAAACAGTCATTTTCCTGAAATTTATACCCTGGAAAAAAAAATTCAAAACAAAAATATTCATATTTTGCATCGGATCATATTTCGCTTGGAAAAAAGAAAAATAAAAGTTGTGGAGCCATTATCCCACCGACCTAAATAGGGAAAAAACCCGTTAAAAGCATCACAATGTACGGGACGGAGTGTTTAGAAAGGGCTTTAGAAAAACTTTTTTTTTTTTTTTTTTTTTTTTCTCACCGTTGACAGAAAACTTTTGAATAGAAATCTAGATACGTAATAATATGTGGGAGCATTAAAAAGACATTACCAAATGTGATACCCCCTCAGGAAATTGAATTCGACTACAACGTCAACCAACTTTTCCTTTATACACATGTTTACATATCTCTATTTGGGTATTTTTACCTTTTTTCTAAGGGTACCAATTCGCACCAAGCCACAGATTTTTTTTTCTTTTTGAAAATTTGTGTTAAAGGCCATTGAGGGTCATCTCCGGCCGAAAAATGTATAAAATTCTTTTCTTCGCATAACGCAGAAAAAAAAACGAATAAAAAAAGTATAAAAAATCTGCAGGTCTCGGCAAGCTGCGAACTGATACCCTAACGGTAAAAACTTTTAAAGAATTGAAGAAAAAAAAAATAATAAAGTCAATCAATAATTAAACTTTTTATTTTTATTTATTTATTTTTTTTATTATTTTTTTTTTTTTTATTATTTTTTTTAAGTTTTTTTTTGAACCTTACTAATGACTTGAAAAATTTCCCCGCATTAAAATCCATTAATTATCTAAGTTTAAAAACCAGGGAAGAGCATTTTAAATAGTGAATAAGCAGCAAAGTTGCGTTTGAGGTCATTTATTAAATGAGAACAAAAGATGGCGCCGACGCAATTACGTCATTTGCAACACGTGACTTCGCATTTTATTTGTTAATTACATTTTCTTTCTCCGGAGGAAAAAAAAAATTTAAATGCAGATTTTTTTTTCTTTTTTTTTTTCGGGAAGCATCTTTCGCGTTTTAAAAATACAAGAGATCTTTTTTTTTTTATAAGTCACTCGAAATAACCAAACAAGCCAAAGATAATGAACTGGATTCGATCAATCAATGTCAAGTTGGGAAATACTGGCGTCTGGGGGACAAACGTTCGAACAATGCAACCGAGGGGAGGTCCCTGTTTACGCTGGCATCTCGGAAGGCAAAAGACAACAAGCTCAAGACACATTTTTGAATAAAAAAAATAAATAAAATAAAATAAGAAACATTTAGAGGAAACATCGGGAAGAAAAATCGGAATTTTTGGTAAAAGACTAAACGGGTCTGAGACGTTAAGTCGATTATTGAGTGGAAGAGATAGATGCCAACATGATGGAAACCATCATTTTACAAAAAAAAAAAAAAAATCGAATCGTCGTCCAGCCTGCTTATAGAAGGGGAATAGTTTTGCGGTAAAAAAAAAAAAAAAAAATCCTCATCCTCTCCTGATTTATTTTTATTTGAAACAAGAGTTCCAATCTGAAAACAAAATCCCTGTCAGATACGAAAAAAATAGATTTTTTGTAGTTACCTACTTCATCTACTGTATAAGGAGTATAAGGAGAAATCATCTCTGATTACCAGTCAAAAGCGCCTTAACTTTTCAAAGTAAAACAAAACAGCAATATTTAAAAAAAAAAAAAAAAAAAAATTAATTTTTGAAAATATCAACGAAATTTAAGCTGCTGATGTATTTAACCTAGAGAATCTTATGGAAATAACGACATCATGAACCAGGGGTCGGAGTGGTGACTTGTTTGGTCTAAGCTGATCGTGCGATCAATGAAGTTAAGCAGCACTGAGAGCGGATAGCTTATGAATGAGTGACCACCGACACCCTTCCATCTGGCGGGGATCGTAGGAACTACAGATGCAATCATCTTAACCTCATTGTATCAGTTGTTCCTGCATGGATTGGCCTGGTTAAGAAGCAATGATCTCATAAGACGTAAAATTTGGAATTATCAGAAAATAAAAAAAATTAAATTAAAAAATCGAAGAAAAAATTTCGTCGGGTACATGGGCCGAGTGGGATTCGAACCCACGTCTACCGCTTGCCGGGCGGGTGCTCTACCACTAAGCTACTCGGCGAATCTTCTTTCAGTGAAGGATTTAAATTGCAACACGAATCACAAAGCGAGTAGGTCGGTATTTTAGTGGTAGAGCACTCGCCCGGCAAGCGGAAGACGTGGGTTCGATTCCCACTCGCGGCTCATGTACCCGACAATTTTTTTTTTTTTTCAATGATTTCGTTATTTCCATAAATTAAAAAATTGAAAATCGAGATATCGGCTTTTGTAATATTATACAAGGCGGTAGATTTTTCCTCCTAGAGAATCTGGTTTTTCATCAAACTATGAAAATTTTTATTGTAATTTGACCCCAATTTTTTTACTTTTTACTTCATAGAAAGAAAAAATTTGGAAAACCAAGTTCTCCGATTCGATACATATTGCTTTAGGATCGATTTTAGAAAGAACCGGGTATAAAAACCGGGCTAAGGAAAAATCCAAAACCGGGAAATTTTCAGGTGACCGGCAAGTCCAGTGCTCCCGTCTTTCCCTTTTTAAACATTCCTCTCGCTCTTACTCATTACTTATAGGCCTAAAAACTTTTTTTTTTTAAACACAAACGGAAAAAATTACCGCTTGTCTTTTCTTAATTTACTTAATTTTCCAGGAAATTTTAACGAAATTATTTTATTCGTTCTTTTTAAAATCGGTTAATTTTTTTTAACGCTTAATTAAGGAAAGGAAAAAAAAAAAAGAAAAAAAAATTATCTCATACATCGCGGGGACCAATTTAATTGAGTTTTGGGAATAGGGAGAATCCGGAGACAATTTATTAGGTACGTTTCGGGATGACCCCGAGGGAAACCAATTTCTATCAGTACGAAACCCGAACTTTCTCGTTTCAAAATCTATTGCAGTTTAAAAACTTCCAGCCCGAAATTTTTTTTTTTTTTTCCAAGTAGGGAAATTTTATTATTTTTCATTTTCCCGCTCTAAATTAATTGGTTACGAGCCTCTTGAAAAGTCCGGTCTGATTACTAACAAGCGAATAAAATCGTAAATATATTCAAAAGGGAAAAAGCCCCGGTCCGGAAAGAAAGAGAAAAAGGGAGGTATAAAAGAGTGTTTATATGAAAATATTTGAAGAATTCATTAGGAAAACCCGCATGGTTTAAATGAATCATTTTCCCTTTTTGCGGGATTTTCTGACTCGTTTTAAAATGTCGAATCGAATCATTCCTCTCCCGCAGTTCCCAAATGGTTTTCTCGTGGTTTCCGCAGGTCGATGGGATCGGATAACTTTTGTGTGCGAAAATCTCGATGAGAAGTAACCCTTAAACCGGATTTAATATTAAGGGAAAATTTTTTATAAGAATTCCGAAAATGCCTGAATTTAATTTTTGTTTTTCTTTTCTTTTCCAGTTCTTTTCAAGTCGGTTTCCGAGTCAAGGAGGTCCTTCTGAGAAAAAAAGGCCATATATTTTTAAGGATTTTTTGAAGATTCTGGTTCCAGGAAGTTTAGAACTATCGTCCAACAATAAAAAAATACATAATCAAAAACAGCAATCGAACATCATAAGGGTTTCTTTCATATCACAGTAAAGGAACCTTCAGATTGGGACTGGACAATAAGGTGGGTTGAAAAACGCGAATTTTTGAACTTGAAATTTCAATGAATCATTGGAAGTGCATTAAAATATTTATTGATGGCTTCTACCTTAAGGTTCTAGTTCGTTTACATAACCGGCCGGCTAGCCGGGCGGTGTACACATTTTAACGATAAAAAAAAATTAAAAAATTTTTTTTTTTGAATCCAATATTTTATACATGAAAACGGGGTCTAACTGCACCGAAACCGTACCCAAAACGTTTCGTTATGTTCAGAGATAAATTTCCATGATATTAAATGCATGAACAACAGTTAATAGCTCTTATATTTGAAAATATTTAATTGTTTTCGCAAAAAAAAAAGAAAAAAAAAATGTTTATTTCCGAGAGACTAGTGCAGCGCTCTAGCGGTGAAAGCGCGAACTATTTCAAAAACAAAAAGAAGAATGGCGTCGTATTTTTTTATTTCGAAAACATTGAAAAAAATTATCAAATTTACGCACAATAAAGCCTTTTTCATACACTTTCAATAACGAATCTTTACCTTTTAAACATAACAAAACGTTTTGTCACGGTTTCGGTGCGATCCGATCTCATTTTAATGTGTAAAATACCGAATCGTAAAAAAAAAAATTAAACTTTTTTTAATGTTAAAAAATTTTCACCGGCCGGCTGACCGGCCGGTTATGTAAACGAACTAGAACCTTTATTTTGTTGTACCAAATTAAGTTTTTTTTTTTTTTTTTTTTTAAACTTGCGTAATAAAATTTTAAAAATGTTTTTTTAAAGTTTAAACAAAAAAAGAACAATAGTACAGGGTGTCCAAAAAGTAATTAAATACTTTTTCAAAGAACTTAGATGAAGTTGAAATCGGAAAAAACTTGATAAAAATTTTCCCGTGCAAAAATCGGAATTAATCTTTTTTTTTTTTTTTTTTTTTTTTTTTTTTTTACGAAATTTTTTAATGTTAACTATATTTTTGGAATTAAATTAACGTTAAAAAATTTCTTAAAAAAAAAAAGATTCATAATAAATAACGACAATCGCTATTGCTAGGTTCTGCATCGACCCATGTCTGCAGTGAACACTGAGTATTATTTTTATATTATTTTTATGTGAAAAAAAAATATATATTAAAAATGATATAGGGGGTTAAATGATTTTTTTTCTACTTTGATGCCGGAAAAACGGGAGTTCCGGTCATTTCCGACCAAGGGTCCGAAAGACTTTTTTTATGTTCTTAATTAGAAGAATTTAATTAGAAGAATTTAAAAATGGGGAAAAAAATTTTAGGTCCAAAATTTTCCGCTTTCCCGATTTTGGCACGGGGAAATTTTTATCACGTTTTTCCGATCTCAACGTTTTCTAAGATTTTTGAAAAAGTAGCCAATTACTTTTTGGACACCCTCTACTGACTAGTGACTATCTGTTATTCCACCTGAATAAGGATTTTGAGAATTTATATGATGGGAATCTCCTGATATAAGAATCGATGCCTTTTTATAACACTGTTAACCCTAATTTTTTAAACGACATCTTGAGGTGCTGCAATGACCTTGAAGATTTTAAAAAACCCATATAAAGGCACAAAAAAAAAAAAAAAAAAAAAAAAAAAAAAAAAATTTTGCTGAAAAAAGAATTGCTTCCTATCGGAAGTACTACGTAGATTACGAATGTGAAGTCCAAAATCATTTTAAGTGAACGGTTTTTGAGCTTTTGGCCATTTTTTAAACACTAAAATCTTAAGGCTTTTTTTTCCACTTAGCTTAAAAACTGTACACAAAAATGAATTCGTGACTTCATATTCATAATTTACGAAAAATTTCCGATATAAAATATTAATCTTTTTCAATTTTTTTTTTGTTTTGCTCTTACATGGGCTTTTTAAAAACTTCGTCATTGCGGCGCCTCAAGATGTCGTTTAAAAAATCTGGAAAATTCAGGGTTAATAGTATTATAAAAAGGCATACACACTTAATATATTTTGAAAAGAAAGAATCAAGATTCATTTAAGCCATCAAGAGGGCTTACGACTTTTCGACGTATGAAAATTAACATGTAATTCAAAATGATGTATACCCTTCAACTTCGTACACCTCCTTTAACTCTTGCATAAAAAGTTGCTCCAATTACTGTAAAATCGACTTTATTTTTGAAAATGGCGGGAAATGTCATAGACAAAAAATAATTTCTTTCAGATTTTTTGAAGGTCGATTTTCGCTGCCTCTAGCTCCAAAATCGGCCTCCAAAAAATCTGGAAAAAATTAGGGTTTATATGGAGGCCAAGATCCAACTTTTCCGTGCTGCAGCATTTTCAAATTCAAAAATTCGTGTTTTTCGATGCACCTGAATATGTAGGTTCATGACCATATTTTTTTTTAGCGATACTTACGTATCTAATAGTTCAATTCTTCGGTTAGGCGGTGATCGCACCTAAACCCTATTCGTTCACCGGGATTTTAAGTCCCGGACTTACAATCCCAGTGGACGGACAGGGCTTAGGTGAAATCACCGTCTAACCGGATAAATAAATCTCTTGAAAAAGAAGAAGTAGGCTAAAGCATTCAAAAGAATTTAAAATATTTAAAAGTTTAAATTATGCATATTACAGAGTTTCTGATGACGATAAATTGTTTGACAGAATGCCGGTGACTTGTTCCGAGAGTAGGTAGATGTTTAATTGCGAATTTTATAAAACCATTTTAATTTTTTTTCCTTCGCATTGGAGGACCATTACGAAAATTTGTACTTGGCAGGTCAACTGAGATATGTCCATCACAATCGTGCATGGAGATAAATTCTTTTAAACCGCTGCCTGAACCGGTTTTGAGCTGCAACGGTTCAAAAGAGTATATCTCCATAGACGATTATGATGGACATACCTCAGTTGACCTGTCTACTACAGAAATATTAAGGATTGCTTGATAAACAGGATATATCTGTAATCTTAACAATGTCGTTTCTTAACAAAAAAAAGCTAGTTCGTGATTGGTCGTGTTCCTCACGTGGTGACGTGGTACCTGGAGATCGATTTTCATATGAAGTAAAATGCTAGAACGTTACGTTTACTATTGAGATTTGTAACGTTCCTCCAGGATTTCCTTCCATAAGCCAGGTACCACGTGAAGGACACGACCAATCACGAACAAACTTTTTTCTTGTTAGAGATGTCGCCTACTCCTTTCAGGCTCTCTATGTAATCTTTCAACTCCTATTCACGGGACTACTTATCGAGCAATCGAAATCTTTAGCCCGACGAACGGAATTTCCCATTTCGGACCGGAACCTTCTCCTTCTCAAACTTCCCAATATCAAATCCGATCCAGACTAACAGAAAACTCCCAACTTGGGAACTCGAGAGTCACGCAAGAAAGCGAAAGAGAAATCGCAAAATATAAAAGAAAAAGTTCATAAACTTAACATGACGCTTACTTATTAAGCTGATACCCCAAAGTTTCTCCCTTTAATACCTGAGAGTTTTGACAACCTCCCTTACATAATTTACAATAGTAACAGAAGGAAGACAATCTAGCAACCGCAATTCGAAAATGGCTCGAGGGGATGTTGCACGTATTTTCTCTCAAACTATTGTTGCCTCACGATCCGGTCTCCTCATCTTCTTCTTCTTCTTCTTTTGCTCCCTGTTGCTGTCGTTGCGGCACGAGTGAAATTTTCGACGTTTTCTCCCGACGTGGAGAAAAGAGAGAAATTAACGATAATTTTCCCTTTCTAAATTATTTTCTGGGGGGGAAGGGGAGAGTTTTATACGAATGTCGAAAGGAAAATAACGTTTTTACCTACCACCCTCTTCCTTTTTTTTTTTTTTTTTTTTTTTTTTTTTTTTTTTTCTATCTATTAACCATTCCGAGGGAAATAAAAGCATTACGACTAATGATTCCGACTTACCCGATGAATCTAACAGACTATCATTCGGACAGATCTGCTAAATTACAGTAATTTATTTACAATCGTTTTCTCTTACGTGTTTTTCTTTCTCCTTGTTGTTAAATGATTCCTCTCTCGTCAATCACGATTTTCGTTTCCATCAAACCAAAAAAAAAAAGGATTCTGTCCTTTGCTATTTTTATCTGTCCAACCTTTTTTTTAAAGAAACAAAAATCAATCCATTTAAGGAATCAAACGGTAATAAAAACCGATTATTTACGTCACAAAAAACTTTTTTTTTTTTTTTTCTCTCAAATGGATTATTTCCAAAAACTATTTGATGATGAGAGTCTGTTGAAAGATAAATTTCCCTGAAAAAGGTCAGATGTTATTGGCTAAGCTATTTATGCCATGTGAAGCCTCTTTTCAACCCCGATTTCCTAAGGGGTCTCCCTTTGCCATAAATTATTCACTTTACTTTCAGAGTTAGATTTATCCTTAAAATAACATAACATTCATTATACATATCGGGTATTTTTAAGCGCCACACAGAGAGAATCGGCATTTTTTTTTTCTCCGAATTTCCCACCGCCGAGCACTATATCTCCTGCATTAAAAATGCATGATAGTATTGATATGTAATTTAAATCATTCAAACGACCCCTTTTTTTTTTCGGGAAAATCAATAGGCAAGAGGGCGAAACCGCGCGGTTTCGGAACTAAATTCCAAATTGTAGATTTATCAAATGTAATCCGAACGGGGTCATTTTGAGGGAAACCGAAATTCGAAACCGAAAAATTTTAATTATGCATGATCCGACGTGAATGTTTAAAATGGACATCAAAATGGTAACTGGATTACATTGAAATTTTTTTTTTTTATTAATTTATCAGTGAGAAATTTAATCTATAAAGAGTATTGAAAATTATGAACCATTTGTAATATTCCAGGGGCAAACGGGGTAAACATAAAGCAAGGGTAATAATGGTCGTCAAAAGCTTTTGCGATAGTTTTTAAATATTTACTTCGAAGCATTTGTTTGCAGCAATTACTAGAAGCAGGGTAGGCATAAAGTTCCACAATTTTTTTTTTTTTTTTTTTTTTTTTTTGCCATAGAGTTTTTAAAAATTCGACTACCAAGATGTTCAAACCCAGTTCACGGTAGAAACTGTTTCCCAGGGGAACCTCTACAGTAGAGTGGGTCGAAAAACGCGAATTTTTGAATTTGAAAACGTCTGATATGGCAATCGATGCCTTTTTATAATGCTACTTTTTATAGTGCTTGGCCCTCATTAGGAAAAAATAAAAAAACTGAAACATATTTTTTCCGGTTTTTCAGCTGTTTGCCTGTAATTGGGCCTACAGCCTTAATTTTTTCTGAGTATACACGATGGAACAATTTTTATAACGGTGTTTCCCATGTTTACCTTAATAAAATCACACATCAAAAACTTTTCCATCATGTATACCGATTTTTTGCCCTAGGCTTCAAAATTAATAAATTCAGTTTCATATGAAGATTAAAAAAAAAAGGTCGTCAAAATCGGTCGGATAGGGACTGTAGGGCGACTTGAAATAGGTTTTGGGGGTGTTTTTCCGACTTTTCCGGAAAACCGGGGAAAATTTTAAAAATTCCGACCAATTGGGCAAATCTACACGTGAAGAGCTTTCGCTCAAAAAAAAGGTCGTCAAAATCGGTCGGATAGGGACTGGAAATAGGTTTTGGGGGTTCTTAGCGTTTTAATATATAGATTTTCCAGTTATGTTCAAGCCTAGTTGCCTAAACTTGTTTTATAATGAAAATATTAAGTTTTTAATACGAAATAATAATTAAGAAATCAAGCAACCTAAAATACTACGATGCATTCTGCTGTATCCACCGGTCAAATTTAAATCAAATTTCTTTTCTCACTTGCCCTATACAGTTCCTTAAACAATCATCCTAGTTTCACTCAAAATTAAACTATTAGAAGCAAAAAAAAAAATACAAATTTTAATTTCTAAGAGGACAAAGAGAGGTTTATTTATTTAATTTCAATCAGTTTCTGTATTTACCTTCCCGCCCCTTTTCTTGGGGAGGGGAAAAACGGGATCATCATCCGGCAAACTATAAAAATTGTAATGGCTTTTGAAAACGGGAACATCTGGGAAATTCCGAACATCATTTTTCTTTCCAGCGAGGTAAAGGCAAAAGCCACCGATTGAAAAGAGATGCGATCCTTTTTTTTTCCTCTCTTTCTTTCCATCTCTCTCTTTCCCTTTCCCTTTCTTCTACTTCCGACGACACCTTATGAGAAATCGTTTTCGAAACGACTCGAGATCGAATGAAAAAATAATAAAAATAAAGAAAAAAAAAAGTTTGAAAACAGAAATAAATTGAAGGGATAAATCTTGATTTAAACTTTACAATGTGAAAGAATAAAAAGTTCTCGGGATGTCAAAGAAGGAGATAGAAGAAGCAAAAAAAAAAGAAGAGGACGATGAGAAGAAATTTAAAAAAAAAAAGGAACGAAAAGGCAAAATGAAAAAGAAAAGGTGTCGCGAGAAAAAGAGTTTCATTCCTTAACGGAACACATTCAACCGGAAAATGAAGCGCCCCCCTACTTCGTTTTTCCCCCCTCTTTTTTTTGCCCGGTTTCTTCCGATTTATTCTTTTTGCAGATTTCTAAAGCTGAAAATTCGAAACGACAAGAATTTTTTTTTTCCCTCTCGTTTTTTCCCCTCCCTTCTCAAAATGATTTAAAGCTCCCTCTTATCCTTGCAGATTTTGTATTACTTTTACGCTAATGATTCCCTTCCGCGGAAAATTCCCATCGTCTGGCAGAGAGGTATTTTCATAATAATGAGGGTAATGAGCAAAATGGTTTCCAGCAATTGTTTGACTGGTATCCCACTCAGCTTTCAGGCGTGTTTTTTCTGCGTTGGAAGTGCCGGTTTCTCCGTGAGATTTTAGATCGATAAAATGCTTTAAGGTTGGTTGGTAAAGTCAATGTGTTAGGGTGGTTGGGGGGGGGGGTGAGGGAGTGAAGGTCGTGTTTCTCCTCTACCAGACGTCTGATACATATTAAATGATCGTGTAAACCCATTGATCCCCGTCATTTAATTAGCTGAAATTATACGGTGTCACCCCGTCGGAATTAACAGTTCATGTTCAACAATGAAATTCAGTTTTGGTCGAGAGTGATGACCTTCGCATAGAGGGGCATAAATTCAGTTTTACAAGGTCCAGGAATCATTAAGTCCTCCTTAACAAAAAAAAGGACAATTTTCAAAAAATATAGGACCGGTTCTGGCCCAATTAGGGCCAGAACAGGTCCCTAATTCTAAATCATTAACCTCCAAAGCAACAAAAACCGGGAATAGAGAAGTGGTAAAAAAAAAGAAAAAAAGAAAAGAAAAAAGATTTCCAACAAAGTTTTTCCTTATCGGTAGCGGAAGTTTTTCGTGATGGGGATATGATGCAGAATAGGGTGGATCGAAAAAAGCGAATTTTTGAATTTGAAAACGCCTGATATGGCAATCGATGCCTTATTGTAATACTATTAACCCTAATTTTTTTCAGATTTTTTGAAGGTCATCTTGAGGTCGCGCAATGACCTTGAATTTTTTGAAAAGCCCATATAAGGGCAAAAAATAAGGATTTTTTTTTTTGCTGAAAAAAGTATCGTTTCCTATCGGAAATTTTGCGTAGATTACGAATATGAAGTCCAAAATTCATTTTTGTGTACAGTTTTTAAGCTGAAAGAAAAACCAGCCGAAAGTATTTCAGCGTTTAGAAAATAGGCGTAAAGCTCAAAAACCGCGCACTTTAAATGATTTTGGACTTTATATTCGTAATCTACGCAGAATTTCCGATAGGAAACGATACTTTTTTCAGCAAAAAAAAAAATCCTTATTTTTTGCCCTTATATGGGCTTTTCAAAAAATTCAAGGTCATTGCGCGACCTCAAGATGACCTTCAAAAAATCTGAAAAAAATTAGGGTTAATAGTATTACAATAAGGCATCGATTGCCATATCAGGCGTTTTCAAATTCAAAAATTCGCTTTTTTCGATCCACCCTAATGCAGAACATAGAAAGATATTCAATATAAAACCGACCGCGATATCCTAAATTCCGAGAAAGAAAAAGTTTGATGCGGTTGGAAAAAAAAAACAGAAATGGATCCAACTGCGAAAACGTTTCTTTTTTTTCTTTCTAAATTTTAACCAAATGAACAATTCAAATGGAAATTTTTCCCGGAAAAATCTAATTTTTCCGGAGAAACATATTTTGAATAATAAGCGATTAGGTGTTATTGCTTTGCCTAAGAAAAAGGATTTTTTTATTAGTTTTAATTAATTTATGACACCCCCCCCCCCTCCCCACAGCTACAACGGGTTTCAAGCCCCTGGTTTCCAACGTTTTAAATCGAGTTTTATATTATTCCAGGCGAATTCGAGTCTGCGGTTTTTGCGGGGTCCGGCGAACGAAATCTACAATTTTAATTTAATTTAATTTCATACTCAACCTGATTAATGCGATTTCATTAGGAGTATCGAGGAGGATCTTGTCCTAGAGATCTCCTAGGAAGATGAGACTGCATGATTGGGGGGAGGGGGTTGGTTGCATAAATGGAATTCAAAAAGGACAGGGAAGTGAAGACACCAATAGAAATACTATATACTATAGCTATACTTTCATAAATAGTAAACGGTTATGACACCCTAACATTCAATGCTGTAATCGCAGGGACACTTCCGAAAGTTGAACAAATTTTAGTGGAGCCGTTGTCTTCAGCCAAATTTATTTATGTAGAATCCACAGGGATTCCTGCACACAGTGGTCAACTAGACAACTATTACAAAAATGTGGTAAAAATCCTACAGTAAAAATTGCCTTATTATAAGCCTATCAAGTCACAAGTGCTACATTAGTATGCGCAAAATCCTGATTTCAGCTACTAGTACTATACTGCCGTGCTAAGCGACATCGTCGTAAGTCCAATTTTTGTAAACAACGGGGTCTAATTTTAGCTTATGTAAACAATGGATCTATTCTATTGTTTACAAAAATTGACTTACGACGACGGCAACATAGCAATGATGAGTAAAGTCCTCATCACCTGCGCGAAAGAGCTCTAAAGTGGATGGGGACCGCCAACTAACCTCAGACAAACCAAAGTGGAACAGCCTATGCCGAGGGCTGAATGGCTAACGGCCAGTTAGTCCCTAGATATGTACCAAACTATGAATACCAGGGGGTTTCCGGTTTCGATTACCCCCCCTTCAGCGAAGGAAGCGCTCTGCCATAGTCGAAGCCTATGGGAGAGATTTTTTGTAGACAAAAACGTCCTTTAATACCAGAAAACAACAAGGCGAATGATCTCAATATGCTAGCAACAATACGAAATGATGCATCTGTCATTAAATACGCGGTTTTTAAATGTTGACCGGTATATATCTTTTTATAAATATATTAATAATTTTACTCGCACCGCTATAATAACTGAACCGAAAATAGTGTTAATAATCAAATTGACAATATTTTGACCAACGACTAATATGGCTGGTAAGTGAATATCTTTAAATAGGCCTATGATAAACATAAAAATAAAATATGAGAAGATTAGGTTATTTTTGTTTTGATTTTTAGCTTCCAGTTCATCAATTGATTTATCATTTCAATTATTCCCTATTTTGGATTTTCAAAAATGCGATATTTGCCCTACGGATGAAGAAAACTATAAAATGAAGAGCACACTGTAAAAAATTTTGTGTAATTTTAACACAATTTATAAGTCAAAAACGGTCCACACATTTTTATTTGTAAATAATAACACAATAACAAATATTGCCCAGCAACATGTGTCAAAATTAACATAAAAAAAGTAACAAACAAAGTGTGTGGACCGAGTTTGTTGAAAATACACAAAATTTTTTACAGTGCAAGGCTAGAGGGTACTGTCTAATTTTAAATAATATTGAATACAATAATCAAGATTATGTCAGAAAAGGAGCCGATTTAGATGAGATGAGATTAGTTACGATGTTTGAAAAAATTTATTTTACAGTTGTGGTTGGCAGGGACTTAACAAAACACGTATACAGAAATGAAAAAATATTAAACAATCGGATATCGGGCATATTGATCCAGGAAAGAACTTGATTAAATATCAAGGATAAGAGAAAAGCTTGATTTAACATCAAGGATTGAAAAAACCCAAGGAAAATCAGTTTAAAAGTTAAGTCTTAGTTATTTTAATATTAGGCTTGGGTTAAGATTGAAAAAAAAAATCACTCGATAAAATCCATTTACACAATCCTATTCAAAATGCAGATAATTTAAACTCAGATAAGTAATCAAAGAAAAAATTGGTTGATACTTAAATCAGGTTTCCACGTGCTTCCGATTTGTCGCAGGATTGATCCGAGTGGTTCAGCATTAAAGAAAAATCACGGATATCATCAAATATTGCTGCAATTATGACATGAAGCTCATCTTATCGAATCATCAAAAGCTTTTGGTTGGTCCAGAATTGTCTCATGTAACCCCTTTTCTTCCCTTGTTCTTTCCTGGATCAATATGCCCGATATCCGATTGTTTAATTAAATAAATGCGATCCGAAAATTTTCCTTCTAAATATGAAAAAATATCTTCAATTTAGGTCATAAACAATTTTATATATTGCGGTGAATGATCATTTCGACGGTCCACAGGCCGTCATCATCAGCACCTAAAAATGCAAAATTACACCGGTTACGTTTCCGGTTTGTCAGCCATGAGGACTAAGAAAAGAAAGAAAAAGAAATGTAAACCCTAATTAATTTTAATTTATAACGATGTAAATAAAATATTTTTCGATGTATATTTGTAATAATCATAAGGTTTACCGTACTATTTAATTTAATGGCTGTGATGAATTTTTTCTGGTGTAATTTTGCATTTTTAGGTGCTGATGATGACGGCCTGTAGACGTATGATTTTATGATCATTCACCGCAATATATAAAATTGTTTATGACCTAAATTGGAGATATTTTTTCATTTCTGAATAGTATAGGTCATAAGTTCCATTAAGTAATAAAACACGTATAAGTTAAACTCTGCTGTTAGTGAGAGAAACTAAATGTGAAATACATTTCTATTCGGGAGGCCATTTTTATTTCCTATTATTTCCTATTTTTCTTTAAATTTTATTTTTTTCAGGAATTTTTACAAAAAGCCCTGTCTATTACCAGTGATTCCAACAACAAAACTTCAACAATATTTTGAATTCCAACAACCAGTGAATTCCAACAACAAAAATGGCCCTAAGTGAGGATAACACTCCTGAAAGAAAATTTAAGGCTACATAGCCTCTTTCAACTGCAGAGGCCATTTCGCCTCCATTGAAGAGGACGAAGAAAGGACTGGATCCACTGGATGGACCTTCTTCTTCTTTCAAGCACCAGCTCCGCGAAGGAGATTGGCTATCATTTGGCAGATTTTTACTTTTGAAACCGCCGCTAAAAAGACTCAAACCAGTCCCTAAGAATTTAAAGCCACGAGGCTAAGAGAATCTAAAGCTCCTTCGGCCTTGCTTGTGCTTACCCTAGATTTTTCTTTCCATCACACGCTGAAGGAGTCGGTACTGTAGGATAGCCGAGCGGGAATAAAAACAGTCGGGGGTTTTGAAAACAATCGGAAAAGGCTTCGACCCTACAGAACCAGCATGACCGAAAATACTGGTAAAGACTCGAATATGTCCTCGCTATTATATAGGTGATAGGCGATCCGAATCGAGGGCATATTTGAGAATAGTTTGCAGGCCTATAAGGATGGTTGTGATTTGAAAGGTAAAAGTGGGAAATGAGTGAAACTCATATCCCACAGTACTTTTCATTTCGAATTCCGCGACCTAAATAATCGAGCTTGCTACGCTTGATCTCGTAGAGCACTTCCAACTCCTTTCCCTTACGAGCCAAGACGTCAGTATTTCTCACCCTGTCAGTCCACGAAATTTTGAGCTTCAGACGGTATACCCACATCTCCAAAGCCTCCAACTTCTTTTCCAACGCCCTAGTTTACGTCCATAGCTCGTGTTCATATAAGAGCACGCGAAAAACGTAACATCAGACGATACGGACCCTAGTTTGGAGTTCCGTCGTGGACCTTAAGGAAGCCAAACTCCTTGCCAGTTCGGAAGCCACGGATGCTTCCAACAAAGAAGTGGGAGCAGCTTCGGACAAATTGAAACTATGAGAGGCCAGTCTCACGAAATCTCGACTAAACGGAGCCGGGTTCAAATGGTATATGAAGATTTCTTAATTTTTTATTTCACTATATTTGTCTTCGTTTATCCGTAAAAAAAAAACACGATTTATCTTCTGCCACGACTGATGCATACTTTTAAGCAAGCCTAAATCTGTTTACTCATACTTACGAAAAAGTTTACCCGACTTTATGAAAAGTTTACTGGAAAGCTATGAAACTCCCTTACCTGAAAATAAAAGAAAGAAAAAAAATATTAAAATAACATAATAACCATCCGCAAACTTCAACAGGATTTTCCAAGCAATCTTTTTTTATCGAAAATAGCTTTTGGAAAATTTTTCAAAGGAAACCTTTTAAAAAATCAAGCGAATCTGGTAAGTTAACAAATTTTGGCCTATTACGCTAAAAAAAGTTTCCAGGGTAATGATTTCGGATGTTGAACAACGTATAGTATGGTTCTATTTTGTCTCAGGGACTTTAAAACACGGAAAAAAATTAAATATTTCCTTCTGCTATGCAGTGAAAAATTCGTTACAGCCAGCTAAGGCCATCAACTAAAATCCTCCGATTATAATAATACTAAAAAGCAAGCACGCCAAGTCACCCCAGATTCGACTACAAGACCTAAAAATCCGGATTTAAATACTTTATCATTTCTACTAAGATGCTATATCCCTAAAGAATCCGCAGCGGATTTCATTCCGGATTAATAATGTAAACAATGCCAAAAATACACTGCTGACTCATCCAAAAAATAATCGCTTTAAATTTCATGGGATCGGCAGTGCGACACTCTCCATACATTCCAAAAAGCTCTCCTACAAAAAGTTAATCCACCTGGAAAAAAAGGAGCAAGAAAAATTCTAAAAAAAAAAAAAAAAAAAAAGAGTAAAAAAAAAAAAAAATAAAATGAAATAAAAAAACAAGAGAGGAAACTACAAGAAACGTGCGTGACGTTTGAAAAGAAAGAAAAGTTGGAGGAACGGACTCCCAAGAGTTTGACGCCGCTTCGAATCCCGTAATGGAAAGGAGAAAATAAAGTGCTAAATCTTAAGTTACAATTGGGAGAGAGGATGATACCGAATTCCTGCTGTAATGTATAAAAAAAAAGAGAAAGAGCGGGAATAAAAAAAAAGGAAAACTTAATTTTCGAATAAAAAACACTTAAATTGAATTTTAAAGGATCCTGCAAAGTCAGCCCGCTGAAACATCAGAAGCAAGAAAAGCTTTTAAGCTCATTATTAAAAGCAACCGGATCTATAAGAGATCGATTCGGCGGCCGTATTTTAATAATAATAAGTCGATTGAACCTGCGGCTCAATGAACCGCAGATTTTCGTTTGGCGCATTTGAAGATGAAAATGTTTTAAAGGAAAACGGAAGCTCACCTACACAACCGCTTCAAAAAAAAAGGATTATTTATTATTATTACCTTTTCTTTTCTCACGCCGAAAGGAGAGAAAGGAAACGTCGATTAGAAACGTGAGAGAAAAAGAGTGAGGGGTGAATGGTTTTCACGCGATTTTCCTCAGTCCGCTCCTGTTTATTCTTCAGGGAAATCGAGAACACTTGTTTTTGAAGGATTGGGAAACAAAACGAAAAAAATTTATTCCAACTCCGGCATTTCAAAAAAAAAAAAAAAATTGGTTAAATATTCAGTTTAGCTATGCCGTAGGAGGGGGTGGGTTTGTATGTCGTGGGTGACTTTGGAAAGGATTTCGTTTATAAAAATTAGTGATTTCTTTTTGTAAAAATACTCAAGAGAAATTATTTGGAGTAAGCCTTAACTATTTTCGGTATATTTAAAAGATAAATCTCAAAATCAACATCGGCTCAATTTTTTTGTAATAAAGGGGGTGGGGGTAAGGGGTTAGTCAAGACGACTAAATGCCAGTGTACATGGTCGGAGACCAATCCTATAAAAACAGCTGAACAAGGTTTTTTTTTTCGAACATTTTTGTGTATGGCACATGGATCAAATTGGGTCGAAAACAAAAATTAAAATTTTCCAAAATTTGAAATCGAATAAAAAACGAAACGCTAAATCACGTCATAGTTCAGAAACGTTAACAAAACGTTTCCGTTACTTTCAAGAGTACGTAAGCCCTGAAGGGTCAAGTATCCACGTTTTTTTTATTGTTGTAAACTGACACGTTTTGGTTCATTACTTGTTCGAGAACAACAAACGTTTAATAAGTAAATTGCCTGTTCCGGAACAAGCAATGTTTGTTCTGAACCGACAGCATTTAATAATTAAATCGTTTGTTCCGGAACAGACAATAATTTTTGATTCATTGTCTGTTCCGAAAGAGACAAAGAATTTAAAGCTGTCTGCTCCGGAACAAACAGTGTTTGCTCAAAAACCGACAGTGTTTAATGATTAAATTGCCTGTTCCGGAACAAGCAATGATTGTTCTGGAACCAACAGCATTTAATAATTAAATTGTTTGCTCCGAAACAGGCAATTTTTGATTCATTGTCTGTTCCGGAACAGAACAGAACAGAACAGAACAGAACAGAACAGATCAGAACAGAACAGACAATCATTAAAAAATTGTCTGTTCTGGAACAAGCAATGTTTGTTCTGGAACTGACAGCATTTAATAATGATATTGTTTGTTTGGTTCCAATAGAGGTTCGCAATAAGCCTCACATCTCGACTGTCGAGGCCTATGCGCTGAAGGATTTCTAACATTTTCTGATGTTGAACCCTGTCAAACGCCTTCTCATAGTCGATGAAGCACAAAAAGACATCTTTGTTTACATCCCGGCATCGCTGCACAAGTACTTGTAAGGTAAACAAAGCGTCACGTGTGCCGAAACCTCCACGAAACCCGAACTGAGTATCCGACATAAGTGCCTCGCACTTTCGAAAGACCCTTCCATGGACTATCTTCAGAAAGAGCTTTAGCAGGTGGCTCATGAGACTGATGGTTCGGTATTCTTCACAACGCCTGGCGTTCGTTTTCTTTGGGAGAGGAAGGAATGTGGATTTTAGCCAATCATCAGGGAATCTTCCGCTTTGATATATCTTATTGAAGAGGGATGTGAGGACATCTAGATCTTCATCGTCACTCATCTAGATCTACATCGTCGACCTCTATTGGAACCAAAGCGCAAGCGTGCGGGTCGAAAATGAGTTATCGGATGAAGTCCAAATACAGCGGGGTGTTCGGCAAGGCTGTGTATTGTCTCCCTTACTATTTAATTTATATTCGGAGATGATTCTTTCGGAAGCTTTAGATGGCCTTAATCTAGGGATCGTAATCAACGGCGAGGACATTAACAATTTGCGATATGCAGACGATACAGTCTTACCTACAGGTAGTGCACAAGATCAGCAAACCTTGCTCGATCATGTAAATGCAGTGAGTAATAGGTACGGCTTAACCATAAATACACGAAAAACAAAGTTTATGGTTGTCAGCAGGAAAAATGTTGATGCTAGACTTTTTATCGCCGGAGAGGAAGTTGAACGGGTGCACTCTTATAAATATCTCGGAACCCTCTTGAATGATTCTTGGGATTGTAGCCAGGAAGTCCGAGCTCGTATAGAGCAAGCCAGAGGAACTTTCTTCAAAATGAGAGACCTGTTGTGCAATCGCAACTTGAGCCTCCAAACGAGGATCCGTATCGTCCGATGTTACGTATTTCCCGTGCTTTTATATGGGCACGAGGGATGGACGTTAACTAGGACGTTGGAAAAGAAGTTGGAGGCTTTTGAGATGTGGGTATACCGTCGAATGCTTAAAATTTCGTGGACTGACAGGGTGAGAAATACTGACGTTGTTAGCGAAAATAGATATTAAAATAGTTGTTGAATGATTATTGTGAATATTGGGTTGGTTCCCTGACTCGCACAGATTAGGGTTTTTATTTTTGTTATGTTACAGTCCACAAATATAGTTAAGAAAGATGTCATCGCATAATTTATTTTCTTTTTTTTTATCTATCAAATCCTAAACAAATTTGGTCCTTCGAGCCGGATAGAAATCATTTAAGTCGTTAATCATGGCCAATTTGAAGTTAATTAATCAAAAGTTAAGTGGATTACAAGGAAGAATCGACGTCCACAATCAATTCTTTTCGACGGCAACTTACAAGCAATTTCATGAAGCTACGTCAAGGTTGGAAGACATCAAGTACCTCAAATCAGAATTAGAGACGCTCATCCAGGATGTTTACGCCTACAATGCGAAGGTTCAGGATCCGAAGGACGAGGTTTCGATTGAAAAAGCCGCGGATAAATTTCTCTCTCTGTATTTCGCGATTAGTGGAAAGTACAAAGCCTTAGAAAAGGAATATGCCGAGCAAAACGCACCGCAAAAAAGTAAACCGCAAGCGCAAACCAGCACACAGAACCAGTCTCAGGATGGTATCAAACTAGACAAGATAGAGCTTCCGAAATTCAGTAAGGACATGGCAGAATGGAGCAACTTCTACAGTATGTACGACAACCTAGTTCACAAGAATGTCAAATACAACAATATACAAAAGTTTTACCATTTAAAGAGCCGTCTCCATGGAACAGCGTTAAAGTGTATTGATTCATTTTCCTTGCAGGAAAATAATTATGAGCCTGCATACGAATCATTAGTTGAACTCTATAATTCACCTAGAAAGTTAGCATTTTTTCATTTTAGTCAAATCGTTAATTACAAAGAAACGCACAAAAAGTATTCCATGCTTGAATTTCTGACTGAGCACAGAAACGCCTATAGGAGTTTAAAGAATTTAAAAGTAAATTTGGGTGACTTTGCCCCCTTTTATATCTGTTATATGAATCTGGATGATAAGGCTAGGAGGGCTTTAGATAAGCAGTATCCAAAGTCCCTTCCAACTATGGAAGAATTTTTCACATTCCTTGAAGAAAGAGCACAAGCCGATAATTCTCAGATTTTTGAAGTGAAAAACTTTCATGTAAAGAGTCTTAAATCTTCCTTAGTTACTCAAAATGGAAGTAATGGTAATAATAAAATGAATTGTTATTTATGTGGAGGTGATCATGCAATTTTTCATTGTAAACAGTTTTTAGATATGAATGTATTTGATAGAGAGAACCAAGTTAAAAGATTAAGGTTATGTTTCATTTGTTTATCAAAATTACATTCTGCTAATGATTGTAAAGCTTAGTTCCTGTAAAAAATCAGGGTGTAAGGGTAGACATAACACTTATTGCATAAGAATAAGGAAGAATTCGATATGGTAAAAAATAAGAAGGGTGCAAAGGATCAACAAATTAGAAATGAATCCAAAAAGACAGTTGAAACGGAAAACAACAAGCTTGATGTTGGGAATAGTGTTTCAAAGGTTTTAGTCTCGATTAGTAATATGCCTTCTGTTACAAGAATGGGCACAATTAAATGCTTTGCTAGAGATAAATATGGTAGGTTTGTAAAGGTCAAGGTGTATTCGATACAGCATCAGATTCCACATTAGCTAGTGAAAACTGTGTTCACAAGTTAGTTAAGAGTTTCTAAAAATGTCGATAATTTAAGTGGTGTTGACGGCATCAGTACCAAGGCGTTAGGTAGAGTCGATTTAAGGGTCAGCAAAAAGCCATCCCAGGCTGGCTATTTGTTTAGTATAGAAGCACTGGTTGTTTCCAAGGTCTGTCACGACCTTGGCCGCATTCCGGTGTCGCATGAATTTCTTAATAGCTTAGCAGATAAATTCAAATATTTAGCAGACGATAAATTTATGGAGGCAGCCGAAATAGATATTTTGTTTGGATTAGATTGTATAGATAGCATTTTAGTTGGAGGAAAAGATTCCTTCATTGCAGGCAAACCATGTCTAGTAAAATCGAAATTTGGCTACATTGTAATGGGCAGTTATGATGAAAAAATTTTAGTTGATGATTATTTAAGCCGTCAGTCTCTTGTCGTGACAAGGAATAGTATTAATGAGCGAATGTCAGAATTTTTAGAAAGCAATTCAATGTTAAATGAAGCAATGGAGAATGATGATGATTTTTGTGAGAAATTCTTTCAAGCCACGACAAGTAGGCTGCATAATGGCCACTACAGTGTAAGCCTTCCGTTCAAGGAGAATAAAAATTTACTAGGGAATAATCGAAGCCTAGCGATGCAGTGCCAATGAATTTAGAGCGTAGCTTGGAACGCAAATCAGAAGCTGGTATAGCATATCACGCGTTCATGCAGGAGTTTGTAGATCTAGGGCACATGATTCCTGCCGAAAAGGAATCCGAGTATATTCTGGTGCAACACGTAGTTCGAAAAGATAGCAGCAGCACTACCAAGTTTAGAACCGTGTTCAATGGTAGTGTTCGTGATGATAAAGGCAAATCATTAAACTCTATGTTATTTCCGGGAAAAAATTTGCAAAAGAAAATAAGCCAAATTATTGTTAATTTTAGATTAAATCCAGTGGCGCTCTGCGCTGACCTTAAGATGGCTTATCGTCAACTTTATGTAAATGAGAAAGATAGGAAATATCAGCACATTTTTATTGGAAAAATCAAAATGAACCTATGGTCGAGTATGAGATAAATAGATTGTTGTATGGTCTCACGCCGTCAGCCTTTTTATGCCAACGAGTCATTTATCAGTTGGCCTTGGATGAAGGGTTCTTATATCCCTTAGCCTTGGCAGCGATTTTAAACAGTATGTATATGGATGATATTCCTCGCAGTGTAGAATCTATTAAACAAGCCCAGAAATTAAAAACAGAGCTAATAGAAATATTTTCAAGGGGAGGGTTTGAATTAAGAAAATGGGCTTCCTCTCATTCTGAAGTCTTAGATGATTTACCCGAGGAGCACAAAGAGAAATTAATTAATTTTGGAAGAGATCCAGGGTTCAAAATCTTAGGTATGGCTTGGAATCCGTCTAGCGATTCGTTTATTTTCAATATCAACAAATTTGTTGGGTTAGTAACGATGCGTAATATTTTAAGCTACATAGCTAAGATTTATGATCCTTGTAATTTTTTAGCTCCAGTCATATTTGTAGCAAAGTGTTTTATGTCTCGTTGTCATAAGGAGTGCAGTAACTTAAAGTGGGATGTTGAACTCCCGAAAAATTTAGCTGGAGAATGGATTACCTTTGCGGAATCCTTAATTTTATTACAGAATTTACGAATTCCCCGTTATGTTAATACTGACACAAGTAAGTCTATGAACTTGGTCGGATTTGCCGATGCATCAAAGTTGGGGCAGGCAGCTGTCGTATTCCTGCATCAATCTCTTGATACAATAAATTGTAACATGGTGAGCGCTCGCACTCATGTGGCCTCGGTTAAAAAGGCTACCGCAGATAGGAATGTTAAGAGCAATGACACTACTCCAAGAAATGAGCTTAATGCTGCTCTTTTATTGGCTGAGTTGGTTAGAGAGTTTTTAGTGAATAGTAACGAAATTATAGTTCAAAATGTGTTATGTTATTCTGATAGCCAAGTAGCTTTATATTGGATTCATTCAACAGATAAATTGGTTGATTCATATGTTAAAAATCGTGTTTGTAAAATTCAGGAGATTTCAAAGTTGTTTAATATGAATGGCGTTTTCTGCGTTCCGAAGATAATCCTGCTGATCAGGCATCTCGCGTTTGAAGCCTGAGAAGTTTATGCAAAATAATGAATTATGGTGGCATGGTCCGCCATTCATTCAGGTGGCCTTTAACGAAATTCTAAAAATTGAAGTTTCAGGTTTAGACAATTTTTCTGAATCGCTTGCAAGAAAACCACGTGATGACAAAAGGTCTTGCGTTCAAGTTAAGAAACAAAGCGAAAAATCTTATTTATATACATGTCTTTCGAAATTCAGCGATTTTAATCGTGCAATTAGGGTGTTTGCTATAGTTTTACGCTTTATAAGAGCATGTCGCAAAAATGATAATGGTCAAAAAACGGGATTATACTCGGAATTACAAAACAGCATTCAGAAGGTGGTACTAATCGCTCAAAAGGAGTTTTATGCTCAAGAATTAAAAGGTGTCAAAACAAAAAATTCGCAATTATTACCGCTTGATCCGCAGGTCGATAATGTAAGCAAATGCTTAGTCGTAGGAGGTCGGTTGCAAAAATCAGTCTTGCCCATTCGGGTCAAACACCCCTTCATTATACACAAAGAATGTATTCTAGTAAATATGATTATTGCAACCTACCACCGCATGTACTTACACTCAGGGTTGCACACCCTTAAAGCCATGATTCGGCAAAGATTTTGGGTTATTTCCTTACATGGTGCGATAAAAAAATTTTTAAAAACGTGTGTTAAATGTCTAAAATTCTCAGTAAGAACTCACCAGCCGTTGATGAGTAACCTGCCTCAGGCTAGGCTATTGCAATGTAGGGTTTTTTCTAAAGTAGGGTCTATGTGGGAGGGCCAATCAAGGTCAAGACATCCAAATTAAGGAAAGCCCAGATTGTTAAAGGGTATATGTGCCTCTTCATTTGTCTAGTTTATAGAGCCGTTCATATCGAGTTTTTTGAAGACCTAAGTACGCCCGCCATGGGAGCATGCATAGAAAGGTTTATAAACAGGAGAGGTTGTCCCTCTGACATCTTCTCTGATAATGGGACTAATTTTGTCGGTCTAAGTAATGAACTTAAAGAAGTTTATGAATTTTTTAAACGAAATAAGAGGAGCTAGAGAATTGGATAGCGCCTAAAGGCATAATATGGCATTTTAATCCGCCAAGTGCGCCCACTTTGGGGTTCTTGGGAGATTCATATAAATTAGCTAAGCAGTTAATGTATAAAGGTGTATCTAGTCCTCTTACTGTTGAAGAATATTTTACTCTTTTCACAATTTGAGGCAATTTTAAATCAAAGGCCTTATGTAAAATATCAGATAATGCCGACTTAATCGATTACTTGACACCATCTCACTTTATTATTGGAGATTGTTACACTCATTACCGATTTAGAAGAAAGTGAACAAAAAATAAACTTTCGGGACCGTTGGATCCATTTAAAGCAAATACGTCAATGTTTCTGGAAAAGGTTTCGTTATGAATATCTAAATGTATTACGCAACGGAATAAGTGGACAAAAGGCACATTTAACCCTGTAACAGATCAGATTGTGTATGTAACTGATATGGGCGGAGGAGTGGGGGAATACCCCATTGGTAGAATTATAAAGTTGCATCCAAGTGATGATGGAGTAGTCAGAGTAGTTACCGTTAGAGTCCATAAAAAAGAATTCATTCGCCCGGTAAACAAGTTGATTTTGTTCCCACTTGACAGCTAACTTGTGATATTTAATTATTTAGTAATATTTTATTGATGTATGCATTAATTTTAATCGCAATGTCATTGATTGTAGTTTATTTATTGTTATTGGTCTCAGCGAGGCGGGGAGAAGATGTTAGCGAAAATAGATATTAAAATAGTTGTTGAATGATTATTGTGAATATTGGGTTGGTTCCCTGACTCGCACAGATTAGGGTTTTTATTTTTGTTATGTTACAGTCCACAAATATAGTTAAGAAAGATGTCATCGCATAATTTATTTTCTTTTTTTTTATCTATCAAATCCTAAACAGACGTCTTGGCTCGTATGAAGAAGGAAGTAGAAGTTCTGTACGAGATCAAGCGTCGGAAGCTCGATTATTTCGGCCACGTAATGCGAAATGAAAAATATCGCCTCCTTCAGCTTGTGATGGAGGGTAAGATCGAGGGTAAGCGCGGTCAGGGTCGTAGGAAAACCTCGTGGCTCAAAAATCTTAGAGACTGGTTTGGGGTCGATTCCTTGGGTCTTTTTCGAGCAGCGGTCGATAAGGTAAAAATAGTCCAGATGATAGCCAATCTTCGTCGCGGAGCTGGCACTTAAAAGAAGAAGAAGAAGATTGTTTGTTTCGGAACAGACAATTTTTGATTCATTGTCTGTTCTGAAAGAGACAAAGAATTTAAAACTGTCAGTTCTGGAACAGAGCAGAGCAGAGCAGAACAGAACAGAACAGAACAAAAAGGAGAATCATTAAAAAATTGTCTGTTTCGGAACATGCAGTGTTTGTTCTAGAACCGACAGTGTTTAATAATTAATTTGCTAGTTCCGGAAAAGGCAATTTTTGATTCAATTTGTTTCGGAACGAACAATGTTTAATAAGTGAAATGCCTGTCCCGGAAGAGAAACAGATCAGAACAGAACAGAACAGAATAGACAATCAATAAAAAATTGTCTGTTCCGGGACAGGCAATTCACTTATTAAGCATTGTTTGTTCCGGGACAGACACCACTTGGTCCGTAACAAACAATAAAAAAAAAAAAAAAAACATAGATACTTGACCCTTCAAAGCTTTCGTAGGTTTCGTACATTTTCCTGTCCGATTTGCCCTCTAACAACCAAAAACAAAAATGCTTAAAAAAATAAAAAAAACAGAGAGCCCGAAGTGGGACCATATTGACCATGGAAATTATTACCCAGTATTTATTTTTTTTAAAAACAAGGACAGACAACTATCCCAAACTTAAGTTTAAACCAAAAAAATGTCTTTTTTTTTGTTTCAAAGAGCAAAAAGCCCAGAAACGTACAGGAAGTTTGAATTTTTTGTTATATTTCATTGGAAATTTACTATATGCACTCAATCGGGGGATAGCCGATTGGGGAAAAAACAATTGCACACAAACAATCACACTCTATTTATGGGAACCAGAAGCAACTCAAACAGCACAAGAAGTGCTGCACTAAATATTGCGAAAGAAAATAACAATTTACATGAACGTCGAAAGTCATTTGCTCACCAAAATGCGCTCAATCCGTAGTAACTTTAAAATTTTTTCGATTTTTCTCCTTTTAAATGCATCCATTAAATGGGTTCTTCGAGAGGAAACGTATGGCTTTAAAAAAAGGGAAATGTTTCGTCGTAAAAAAAAAAAAAAAAAAAATCCTTGGTTTTAACGATGAATGCCGACGTCGCCGTTGTCACCGGGAAGGAATGATTGCGGGAAATCGTAAACGGTTATGTCAACTATAAATCGACATGAAAGACGTTAGAACGGTTATGATCTATTTTGTCTAGCAAAAAGCAACGAGCAGCAAAATTCCTATGGAGGAACCGTATCATCTGATAATTAAGAAGATATTAAAAATAAGGAGTGAAGAAACTTAATTTGAGAAAAATGTTGCTGAGAAAACCTAAAATCACCAGCACAGTCTGATGGAGTTGAATCGCATAAGCTTAAAAAAAATCGAATCTACGAAGGATTGAGTACTTATTTCGAAATAAAAAAAATAAAGTTTTCACGATTGAAAAATAAAATCTAACGCAAGACGATGTAATTACTATAATTTTCTCTTCAAGAGCCTTAAGAAGAACGAAACGCTTCTTGCAGCTTAGGAAAAGAGGGAAAAAAATCAAAATCGAATAAAGAGTTGTAAAATTTTATTCCGTTTCAAAAAGAAAAAAAATGTAAGAGACGACGACGTGATTTAACAATTCAGTAATTTAGAATTCGATTCTTCCTCACCCTCTCATTCTTCCTTTTTTTTTTTTTTTTTTTTTGTCTCCCAGATTTTTTTTTTCTAAAAACCTCTTCGAAAATCACTGGCTGGCACCCGTTCTATTTGAAACGAATCTGTTTTCTTTTTCGAAAGGGGGAAGGGGGAAGTGGGGGGCGGGGCGGAGGGTGTCGGGGACTTTTATCCATGACTCATTGATCTCCTCTTTTTCCTCTCGAACACAAATAATTTTTTTCTACTTGATTCGTTTTTATTGCATCAGCTGTGATTTCGTTTTGTTTTTGGATGTTGTTTGGGAAATTGGTTCACGAAGCCACCATGCCATTCCAGAAAATTACAATTTACATGTTTGAATTGAATTGTACACTGTAGGGTGAATCGAAAAACAAGAATTTTTAAAATTTGAAAATGCCACAGCGTGGAAAAGTAGCATTTTAAGCTTCGATGTTAACCCTAATTTTTTTTTTTTTTTAGATTTTTAGGAGGCCAATTTTTGCTGCCCTTAAAGGCCTCAAGTTTTTCAAAGTCTCATAAAAGCCGAAAAAATTAGAGCCGTAATTTGGAGCGAAAGAGTTCATATTCTATTAAAAATTTTCCGTAAATTTCAAAAATGAAGGCGACTTTACAGGAATTGAAGCAACTTTTTATTTAGAAGCATAGTACGGCTGTTATTAAATTCCCTTTATTTCTTTCAACCTCATACATAAAAAATGGCTAATTTTGAACTGTGTTTTTTTTTCTCTAGAGTACCAAGCAAATCGAATAGATCAGAAGGCTAGCCCCAAGGCTCACTCATAGGTCCATTACTCTTCCTAAGGAACGCATAATCAAAAGCACTCTACTTTTGATATATCAACAACAATCCTTTTAACTTCTGTAAAACAAATAAAAGTAAAAGGAATTACCGGCCAAACATCTTAATTTAAGGCGTGGTCCTGAACACCTATGCAAATGAACCGGAAATGGCCTTTTATCGAGAAAGAAAAAATGGCATCATAATTGACCGAGAAACTCAAAAAAAGTCCTTACGCTCTAACATTTCTCCGCTAACTTTGTAGTTAAGCACAAGACTTTCCTTAGAGACAATCGCAATCTACTTCCCGGACATATTCTTTGCGAGTAATTCCATCTAAAACCGACCAGACCCTGGATCGGACCCCCTCCGATTTTTTTCATTTTTGGTTTCTTATTTGTACCTACCTAGAGGTGTTCAGACCAATTTTTAAAAAAATTTTACCCCCACGGGTTTCGGAGTTACGGGCTTTGAAAAATTTCGATAATGTAGGGGCCCAACCTTCTTTGATTCGATGTAACTCCGGAACGGCTTGAGATACAGAGTCGTACTATGGCTCATTTGAAAGCTCTTGAAATAGGCTTTCATATGATATGTATCACGCTTGAGTGATAACGAATGACCTTTTGAGGTCATTGACCTAACCCTTTTGACCTTGAAAAGTTCGATTCGGACACTTTTGAAAATTCTGAAAAAATTCATGTGCCTTCGCACCTTTTTGAGGTACCTCCACAAAAAATTTCAGAATGGCTTTTTAAAAGATAAGGGAGTTATTAATTTTTTACTAAATTTAAAATTCGCTTTTATGGGCGATCTCTTATTAAACATAGTTTATATTACGGTTTTCTATCTTTTAAACGACATTTAATATTGAATGACGGTCGTGTAGATGTAGTAGCATTTGGATATAGAAGTTTCCTTTGGTATGTCACTTTAATTGGGGGACCAGGCGTGGGGGGGGGGGAGAGCAACTTTAAAAAAAATTAAAAATTAAAAATTAATGAAATATATTAGACTAGTGCTGTTATTTAAAAGGCTTTGGTGAAACTATAAACGTTTCTGTATCTTTTAGTTTCTTCAGTTAAGTTTCTTAAGATGACGCAGGAATGATTCATTTTTTTGCACACCTATATTTCAAAAAACGCTGATAGTAACTTTTTGGAGCCAGATATCAAAATTCTGTTTCCGTGCAACAATTCTTATCGATCTTTAGCACCTGTATAAAAAATTCCATACCTGACTGTACAGTACTTTTTTTGGAAAACCTAACTGTCCATGTAAGCGAAAATAACGTATCTTCATTTCGGAATTGACACGTCCCTTCTATTTTTAACTTATGTAAGCAAACAGTCAATTCCAGAATGGCTGATACGCTATTTTTGCTTACATGGGAAGCTAAGTTATCTACTGTAAACTCTCGGGAATTTATCCTGAATCAAGGTTTCCCAAAAAGGTACTGTATGGTCAGATATGGAAATTTTTATGAAGGTGCGAAAGATTCATAAAAATTGCTGCTCGGAAGCGAAATTTTGATATCTAGCACCAAAAGGATAATATTAGCATATTTCAAAATATAGGGTGTTAAAAAAATGAATCGTTTATAGTTTTACCAAAGCCTTTTAAATAACATCACTAGTCTAATATATTTCATTAATTTTTAATTTTTAATTTTTTTACGTTGCTCTTACCCCCCCCCCCCACGCCTGGTCCCCCAATTAAAGTGACATACCAAAGGAAACTTCTATATCCAAATGCTACTACATCTACACGACCGTCATTCAATATTAAATGTCGTTTAAAAGATAGAAAACCGTAATATAAACTACGTTAATAAGAGATCGCCCATAAAAGCGAATTTTAAATTTAGTAAAAAATTAATAACTCCCTTATCTTTTAAAAAGCCATTCTGAAATTTTTTGTGGAGGTACCTCAAAAAGGTGCGAAGGCACATGAATTTTTTCAGAATTTTCAAAAGTGTCCGAATCGAACTTTTCAAGGTCAAAAGGGTTAGGTCAATGACCTCAAAAGGTCATTCGTTATCACTCAAGCGTGATACATATCATATGAAAGCCTATTTCAAGAGCTTTCAAATGAGCCATAGTACGACTCTGTATCTCAAGCCGTTCCGGAGTTACATCGAATCAAAGAAGGTCGGGCCCCTACATTATCGAAATTTTTCAAAGCCCGTAACTCCGAAACCCGTGGGGGTAAAATTTTTTTAAAAATTGGTCTGAACACCTCTAGGTAGGTACAAATAAGAAACCAAAAATGAAAAAAATCGGAAGGGGTCCGGTTTAAATTTCTTTTTTTTTGGTCGCTTTTAAATGGAATTACTCTTGCACTTTTTTTTACGAGGTGAACTGTTGAAAACGGAAAAAGTTTAATAAAAAAAAATTACGCCCATTCGAAATCGCAAAACTTTTTATTTTTGTCACCCCGAGGCTTGTCAGCTCGTTTTAAAGTTAAAATTCAAAATAAAATTCGATATTGTTTTACCTAGGCGTTCGAGGGACGAGGGAAAAACGGGTTCAAAGGGCACACCCGATTTAGCTGAAAACTTCATTGTTTAAATAAGCTTACAAAATTTTCCCTCCCGAAAACATCATTAAACGAAATATCCGACAAAATGAAAGCTTTTAACGGAAGAATAGGGATCAGAAAAACCGCTTCCGGGCCTTTATTAATTATCCTAATGTATTCCTTCGGGGTGTATAGAAATTATGCAATTCTCGTATTGCAACTTTGAGAAAAAAAATCGTGTACCTACGAGGCGCCAAAGAAAACACACGCTATTTTCCATTTTAATTAAAAATGCTGAATCCGTTTAAAGAAAATCTTCTTTGGCATTAAAAAAAAATTAATTCGAATCCACCCTTAGGGAACGTAATTAAAATATTAGGAAAAAAAACCGAGACATTAATCTTACTAAAAAAAAAAATAAATTGGAAAAATGTGGAACGAGGGGATAACAATACCGAATATAAAGTCATTTATCGTTCCGAGTTGCAAAATCACCGGCTGACACTTGAAAAGGAAGCTCAGTACAATAAGAAAATCCTGATCGAAAAAAGAACCCCCCCCCCTCCCTTTTTTTTCCTTCAAAGTTTCTTAATTTCCCCCATGGCGTTTATATGCATCCCTACCCCGTGTTTCGCACGAGTTAATTGAGAAAAGCTGACGGGGAACCTCGGAATACCCACCCGCTGCGTCCTAGTCGTCAGCGAAAAGAAAAGGACGACAGCTGTACAATGCTGACCTGGAAAAGCTCATCGATTACGAAAATAACCTTGTCGGGAGAGAAAAAGGGAGGTTTTTTTCCGGAATTTATTACTTTTAGACCCCTAGTCAGCATGTTCATAACTTTAGGAGAACACGTAATTCAGCGATTTTTAATTAATAAACTTTATTCTTCCGGCCGAGCTGGTTTTAAAAAGAAAACTAATTATTCATTATTTATTTATTACGTTTCGGGGAAGTCCCGTTTCGTGGATTCGTGACAATTTTTTTTTTGCCAGCGAAATGTAATATTATTTTTCTTTTTTAATCACACGCGGCCAGTGTGCGTATAATAAGCAGCAAGCACTGGATTCCTCCTCCTTTTCATTCCTTCGCCCTGAAACAGGGCGTGGTGATGTTTCGGAATGTGACCCGAATTTCTTGGTTCTTCGGTTTCAAGTTTCCCTATCTAATCCTAAAACCTACTCGGAAATGGAAAAAAATTCTTCTTCAATCAGGTAAGTTATCACTGACGGACTGATTCAACGCCCATTACCTCTGACTTCAAGGTGAGTTATTGGCTCCCGAGAGGCAGTCAGAGATCAATTGGGCTGCTTATTTTCTCAGCTATTCGCCACAACCCCCCACTATCAGCTGCGAATGAGAGCAAAAAATCATCGACCGAATTCCACACATTTTTCCCATTTCCATCCGAAATAACGAGCATAGGAATGAAATTAAAGCTGTACAGCAGTTTAAAACGTGTGCTTGAAAGGCATGATCTATTATCCTACACTCAAGAAATCTTTAAAAGGCGTTGAAGGGTAGCAGACATTGTTAGCTTTATCTCAGCATTGTTAACGGGAAACAAAAGACATCCCGAGTTTTAAGTTCCTGACTGCTTTTCGGAAATACAAAAAAAAAAAAAAAAAAAAAAAAAAGGCGCTCGCTATTTTTCAAATCGATGAAAGTACGAACGACTACTTACTACAAACCGTAACAAAAAAAATTTTCGACGTTTAAAGAATGAACCGAACTCTCGAAAGGAAAAGAAAAGAAAAAAGAAAAAAAAATTAAAAGCTTTTTCGCTATCATACATCTTAGAAAACGAAAAACTTGTTCTAAAGGAGAATGAAAGACAGGAAGAACTAGTCAAAGTTTTATCTTTTATGAAAATTAAACATTTCGAGAAAACTTTCGCCCGAAATCTGTGCCTCTTGCTTTCTTTGATTTTTGAGTAGATGGAAAATTAAACGATTTCCGGAAAATAAGCAATGTCACCCCACCCTCCCGAAAAGTAATTTTATGTCATTGAAAAGGAGACGAACTTCTCTCCTTCAATCTCTAAAATTACAATTTTGGTACAAGCGAATTATGGTGGAATGCCAGCACACATAATAAACAGCATGCCACATAACATGTTATGATATGTGATGTAATTTATAACATAACATTCAAAATTCTTACAAATTAATAGCATAAATACAAAACGATAACATCACGTTGTTATAAATAACATAACATGTCATGTAATTTATAACAAAAAACCTGTTATTCAAAACTCTACATAACATGTTATGTTGTACTTTGCATTATACTCTGCGTAACATGTTATGTTATGCTTTACATAACATGTTATGGTATGCTTTACAAAACATGTTATGTAATTCATAACATGTTACGGTATGCTTTACAAAACATGTTATGTAATTCATAACATAAAAAAACATGTTATTCGAAATTCTCAACATGTCATCTAAAGTTCTAAATGTTAAAACTATTTTTTATGAAAATGAAATTTATTAATGGTTTCTTGTTTTACAACAACGTATAAAAAAACTTTTTTTTTCGTTGATCGTCTTTTTGTTCTTTTATTTTATTATCAATTTAAACTGTTCGATTGTTCTTAACATTCTCCGCCTCCGAAATTGACTTCGTCAGTATTACCTTACATATCGGGCGACGGTTAATTCCCATAGTCGTTTTCACATTAATAACCCTAACTAAACCGTCTTTTCCTGGGTAACACTGTTGCACAATTCCTTTTGGCCAGAAATTTAACGATTATTTTTAACGGAGGAAAAAGAATTGAAAAAGTTAGTCGACGAATTCGATCAAGAAAAAATGTCTCAGTTTTGCTCAGTTAAAGGAATTGAGTGGGAGTTCAACCCTCCAAGCGCACCACACATGGGAGGAGTATGGGAGCGATTAGTAAGGTCCGTTAAGAAAACTCTTCAAGTAATTCTGAAAAAGCAAACACCTAAAGAAGCTTTGATGACGGCAATGGTAGAAGCGGAATTTTCAGTAAACTCTCGACCGATAACAAACATCTCAGATGATCCACACGATGAAGAATGCTTAACACCAAACGACACTAAACATATCTTTTAACATGCTGCATACATGTTTAATTGATATTTAACTTGTCATATAATTATCAAAAGTAACATTATTATAAATTCCTTATGTTTCTGAAAACTCATAAGCAAGGATCAGGCATGTTATGTTACAAATAATTTGTTTCGATAAGCTGAACATTTGCGGTTTGTTTAACTTTCCGACATCCGAAACATAAACACCTGGTAACAACATGTTAGCTAACATTGGTAATATACCAACTGAAGACATCAGTGGAAGAAAGGGCGGGCCGTTCAGAAAGAACGAAATTGTTTTGTATTTATTTAGGTACATGGCGTTTTCTTTTGTTTCTTGAACGGCCTCCTTCTTCCACTGATGTCTTCAATTTTACAAATTTTAGTTAACATATTAAAAACGTACTTGTTAATGAATTCAATATGTTATTAAATTTTTTAATATGTTGTTATAACAATATGTTAATCAAATTGGTACACAATATAACGTTCAACACTTCACAACATGTTTACTTACATTGGTGGCAGCCAATGTTAGTAAACATGTTGTGAAGTGTTGAATGTTATAAATAAGTTTAAAAAATATATTTCAATCTGAAATGTGGCATTTATAAAAAGATTTTGTACTTGCTACAATGAAGTTATTATAAATACGTTTTGAACATGTTAGAAAAATTAAAATTTAAAGAACATTTAGAGAACATAAATGTGACTGTGTCAAGAAAAAGGTCGTTTACGGTGAAAAAAAATTCGATTTCAATTTTCTGACGGATTTCGACTGATTCGATACTATAGAATTCGTTAAAACAAACTTATACAAGTTTTTTTAAACTTAATTAAGTTAAAACAAGATAAATTAAGTTTCACAAAACTCATTGAAACTTAATTAAGTTTAACAAAACACGTTATGTTTAATTGAGTTGTACTTCAAAAACAAGCAAATGCTCAAAATTATTTAAGTACAAATAAACTTAAATAATTTTGAGCTTTTGCTTGTTTTTAAAGTACAACTCAATTAAACATAACATGTTTTGTGCATGTTCCGCAACATATTCTGTACCATTTTCTCAAACATTTTTCTCAGCGTATTTGACAAAGATATCAGCTAAAATAACATAATTGCATGAACAGAACATGCTGCATTTGGCATGCATTTGACTGCAATTGCATTAACATTATCATATCACATGTTTTTCGTAATACTCCCCGTCACGGAAAATTATACGAGAATTTTACTTATGTTACACTTTATGTATGAAAATTATTAAGTATCTTTCACAATCCTGTTAGCTGACGTGTCATATAACATGAACATGTTTATGTTATAATCCCATAGTCTAAAAACTATCGAGAAATAAATTTATAGGACATAAATCAAGTTCTGTACGTCAGAGCCAAAAAGTTCAATATGCAAATTAAAGATGGCCTTTTGTTATGGGTAAACAACGTTTAGCAGACATCTTTAATTTGCATATTGAACCTTATGGCTCTGATCTACCTAACCATATCAAGCTTTTACAAACAATTAAAGAATTTAACAAACATCTTAAGATCTTACTTCTGGAAAACCCATTTTACACCCTTCAAGAATACTTGGTATTTGAGTTCAAAGGCCTTACTGTTTAATTTAACTTTTTTAATTTAACATTTTTTTTTTTTTTTCCTTTTGAATAACCAATTTTTTAGTTCTTTGACAAGATCTTATGTTTTCTTTATGTTAACAACGGATTTTTTAATATATTGAAGTATTGAAGTATTGAAGTATTGAAGTATTGAAGTATGTACAGAGTTGTAGTATTTTTGAATTACCAACAATTCTGTACTAAGCAGGTAAACCGAGCTATGTCCATCACGATCTTGCATGGAGATATACTCTTTTGAACCGCTGCCTGAACCGGTTTTGAGCTGCAACGGTTCAAAAGAGTATATCTCCATGCACGATTGTGGTAGACATAGCTCAGTTGACCTGCCTAGTACAGAATTGATAACTTGAGGTATAGAACTTTCGAATCGTATATTTTTGATAATAATTTTTGTTTCCTTTTTTTTTGTGCAACTCTTTTTACTTGCGCATTATTCAAAAGACAAAATAAATTATTTCACAATTCTGTAATACTTGAAAATAAGTTTAAAATCATTGAAATTGTTGAATATTTAGAAAATGATTATGATTATTGTATTTGTATAATTTTGATATTTTAAAAACAAGCAAAAACCTTTGCCTTTGCTTGACTTTAAAATACAACTCAATAAATTTTTCTATTTAACAAGTTTCGCCCTTTTCCCACCCTCTTCGGATTTTCAGCAAAGCGATAATTTTTCATTATTAATTATTGCAATAAGGTCAAATTCCTTTCTAATAAAGGAAGTTAACGTGTGTCGGAAAACTAATAACAATTATTAAAATGAAGAGACTGCAAAGTTGAGCAATAACACCCAAGTAAGTTTGGAGGAATCTCATTTACCAAGTGCACAACTTTGATTAATATAAGTTTCCGCGAGAGAGAGGAGACAAATGGCGGCAGAGACCATCACCGGTTACTTTCTTCCGAAATAAAATGTGTCGCTCCCGGGGGGAAAAAAAAGTCAGGGATAAAAAATAAAAAAATAAAATGCTTCAATACTTTATTTCTGAAAATAATAATAAAAAAAAGGACACGGAAATATCAGTTTAATCGGAATCAATTTCGTGAAAATGTAAATAGGTATATAACCCCGGATTAAAATTTCGAAATGATCATCAATTATTTCTTGTCGATCCTTGTTTAAGCGGGGATATAAGGGGAGGGAGAAAAAGGGTGAGGGGGCAGGGGGAGGGGGTTCAAACAAGCTGGATGGATCATTACGCATAAAAGCCTGCAATTTATAAGCAACCTCGTCACCTTTTACGGTATAAAATGTACTTATGATGTATGTTTAGAGGATTTTCATTTCGGAAATTAATTTTCAAGTTAAATAGAATTCAGAATAATGGAAATTACGGGAAGGAAAATACAAAAAAGGAGACAGAAATCGAGTCTGATTCGAGATGTTGTTTAAAATGCTGTAGAAGTATATGAAAAATAAAAAAGTGTAAATGTTTCAAAATTGCTCGTACAAGGTGGGGGGTTTTATTTGTAATTAGCTTTCGGGCAAAGCGTAAAGAATCGAGTTGTGTCCATCATTACTGCCCCTGTAAGCGACTTTAGCGTAACTCCATTTTGAAAACAACGCGAATAGAACCATTGTTGACAAAAGCTAAACATCAGAAAGAAGCTATTGTTTACAAAATGGAGATACGCTGAAATCGCTTACAGGAGCAGTTTAGAAGGTGAAGTTCGAGGGACAAAATTGAACTTAATGTGCTTAAGAGGAATGCGCTATGTGCAGAGAAATTAATGTGCTATGGACCCTGAGAAGTTCTTGGATGTAAAACGTTCAATAGGCTTACCATGGCGAGCCTTAGAAAACTAAATAAAAATGCCATCCAATGAAGACGTAAAAGAGAATAAAAAGAAGAAGCAATTTTTAAAAGGTAACACAGAGCTACAAAGTTAATTACGCCAGTTAAAGATGGCAGTTTGTTATGAGGAAACATTTTAGCGGCCATTTTCAATTTTCATATTTAACTTTCTGGCTCTGAGGTACAGAATTAGGATAGCAGTAAAGTTAGCATGAAACTTTTGTCTTTTAGATTATTAGTATAGCTAAAAGTTTTATTACTTTGTTCCCAGTGAAAAACTTGATCTAAAAAACAAATCCGTACTTTAGAGGTAAAGAGCACTCGTACGATCATAGGGAGCTATTTAGCAAAGCGAAAAAATGAACCGCGATCTGCCGGTCTTCATTGCCATGTCCATAATATATAATCCTAAAAATTTAGTATCTACTGGATTTGACGTAATCCGGTTTAATATACATAGAGATGACGTCAGAGCTAGTACTCTTTACTTCTGAGATACGGTCAATGTTATTTTTTTTTAAATGATGAATATGACTATTGAAATATTGTATTCTGTACGTCAGAGCCAAAAGGTTCAATACGCAAATTAAAGATGTCCGCTAAATGTTGTTTACCCATAACAAAAGGCCATCTTGAATTTTGTATATTGATTCTTGACCGTATAACTTGTATTACTTGAATCGTACGATCATAGGGAGCTATTTAGCAAAGCGAAAAAATGAACCGCGATCTGCCGGTCTTCATTGCCATGTCCATAATATATAATCCTAAAAATTTAGTATTCGGCCCGCCGCCGCACGAAAGGGAGTACGACCCGCATAGGATGAATACACGGATAAAACTGTTTCGTAATACGTACAATAATTTTTGTATGTAAAACGATTACTGTGTTAATTACCATACAAACTGCCAAATAATACAAACTACCAATTCTGTACTACGCAGGTCAACTGAGCCATGTCCATCGCAATCGTGCAGGGAGATATACTCTTCTGAATCGCTGCCTGAACCGGTTTTGAGCTGCAGTGGTTTAAAAGAGTATATCTCCATGCACGATTGTGATGGACATAGCTCAGTTGACCTGCCTAGTACAGAATTGTTTTTGATCTATTGTACTGCCCCTGTGAGCGAAATGACCTCAACTGCATTTTTTAAATTTTGAGATAATGACAATAAAAACAATCGTCAAAAGTAAACAAATATTTTGTTTCTTTGTATTCATAATGAATACATGTATACAAAGTTTCTTTGTATTCATAAGGTCGCCTTTTTTCTTCTTTATTTAATCTTTCTTTTATAAAAATAAGCTTTTTTCCTCTTATCTCACTATTTAGGTATAAAACGTAATTCGTGAGATTATAAGGATTCGATGGGTACCAAAATCGCCATTGTTTACAAAAAAATGCAGTTGAGGTCATTTCGCTTACAGGGGCAGTGTATTTGACTCCTTTTAAATCAAAAAACGACAAAAGAAATAAAAATGATCAATGTAACGGTCGAAAAATCTTCAAATTAAAAAAATCTTATAAAATATCCTAAAAAAAATCTTAAAAAATCCTAAAAAAAATCTTAAAATTTCTTCAGAACGAGGATCACTTTCGTTATATTCCATGCTTAGGAGGTCAGCTAACCTATCTCCTTCAGTTTTAAATGGAAGATACCTTAGTTGACCTTCAACGCAAGAACTACGAAGAATAAGCTCAAAAAGTATTCATTTCGTATTTTAAAAACAGTCTATTTGTTGTGTATCATCCCCACCCCAACAAGACCAAGAATTCTCGCATTTAAAATATCAGATTACTTCTCCCTACTCGGGTTTTTCCGAAGGGATTCACCAACTGACTTTATCATTTATGGTCGGATAATTTGCAATAAATACAAATCGAAAGAGGTGAAATTTAATCAGGGGTTAATCAAAATATTAGCATATCAAAGTTTAAATGCATGGCGGGAAGGGATATAAAATCGATAAATCGCATTTGTAGTCTGTTTTCCTTGTTAAACAATTTCGACCCCCCCCCCCCTCCTCCGCCTCCCCTTTCCTTTCTCCGTTTAAGAATTCCACGACCCTTTTAAATCGACCTCGAGGCAGAATATTTTACCTTATTATTGTCTTGCTGAACCGTTTTTTTACTTTTCTTGAAAACGAAAAACATACATCCGCATTTCCTCTTCAAGTTTTAGCCCATTTAAACTTTTCCCTGGGAGGATTCCCGACTCCCGAAATATTAAATTATTTTTTGCCTTTTCCCTCGGCAACAAAACCGACCGTATTTTATATTTATGTTGATGTCATCGGTTCGCTGTAATAACGATGAAAATAATAATTAATATAACGATTCACACGGTCCATTCATTTTCGTTTTAATTAAACCATTCCACTAATTATACTAATTCATTTCGAAGATGAAAAACTAGGAGAGAATTTTCCTTTTTTTCGGTTTTTTCTCCGACTTTTTTTTTAGTCGTTTATTAAACGACCTATTACGGTAATGGATTTTCTTAAAGATCCTTTTTTTTTTCGGAAAAAACTGTAGAATTTTTTTTTTGTTTTACTTTAACTGCTGACAGAATATATGCTGGAAAAAATATTTAGGGCTTCTTTTAAAGGACTAAATACATATGTTCCCAGATACCCAAGAAAAAGTGTGTTATAGAATTGAGTCATTAAAAACTTTAACTTCGTTATAAAATTTTTATAACCGCCCAAAAAAGACATCTATTTATAATTTGTTATAAAATTTTATAACACAAATTATTTTCAGTTTTTTTCTAAGTTTTTTATTTTCTTAACGCTTCCCAAATTTTTCAATTTCTGCTTTTCTACATTTTCGAGGTTTTGTCAACTTAAAAATAACAGAAATAAACCGAAAATTCGGAAAAATCTGGAAAATATTACAAGTCAAATTAATTGGCAACTTAAGAACCATATTTCCGCTCATAAAAGTCAGTTGAGAAGTAGTGTAGAGGATAAAGGCAGCTGGTATGTCGCCTACAAGACTCGGGTTCTATTCCGAAAATTTGCCATTGGTACGCCGGAAACCGAAAAGGAGGTTCGATCCAACGAACCTAGTTACGGTCCTAAAGCTACCCGTCGCTCGGTAGACGGATTCAGGCATCGCTTACTCAGCGATTCCCACGAATCCCTCTATCGAGCATGGGAACCGCTGACTAAGCACCCGCGCTGATATACTCTCAGCGCGGACAGGCTTCAGCGTCATTACCGTTTGTCATTTCGTCATTCTCATTCGGACCGTTTCTTAGAGTCGTTATTATGTTAGTCAGTTAAGGTTTATATCTGTCAACACATATGTGAGGGTGAAACTTAGTCGATATTATATTGATGTTCGATCCTTAGCTTGGTGTTTTACTCTTTTCATTTCATTCCGCTCGCACCACGATACCACCATTTTTTTTTCTTTTTTTTTTTTCTCAAGAAAAATGTTTAAAAAAGAGCCTATAAAGCCCCCATATGCTAAATATAGTGCAATTCAAGCATAAAATTAATATATTGCTCAGTTGAAAATTTGCGTTATTAAAATTTATAAACAGCTATAAAATTTTATAATCGGCCAAAACGTTATAGGGTTATGAAATTTTATAACGCACTTTTTCTTGGGTTATTGCTTGAATATAAAAACGTGTATCTCTTTTCTAAAGGACGACAGATTAGTGAGTTTCAGTCACGGCCGTATAAACAGGTCCGGAAACTTCCTATGCCGATCATGTCCCGCTTAACTACGCCAAAATTAGTTCTAAAATTGGCCACTGGCGGCGCTGCGATCTAGAGACGAGCACCATGTCTAATTTTTACGTTGGGACTCCCACTGGGACTCTCGTTTCGAACAAAAAGAGAAAGTAGCCGCCATCGTTGTTTACATTACCAACGACCAATCAAAAAGCGTCTCTCTAACAAGTAGCGCTCACGGTGGTAGAAAGGAGGAACTAATTTTGGCGTAGTTAAGCGGGACATGGTCTCCAATGTATAAGGAATAGGAGTTTACGGACCTGTTTATACGGTCGTGGTTTCAGTTGGTAACTTTTCCTTTGTCGCGTTAAAAAAATGGCGGTTTGCCGCTCGTAATAAAAGGTTTATCAAAGGAAAAAATATCTTGCAATTTAACGGATTTTTTTTTTAAATCCAAAATTTAATTACCGTTTAATTTAAAATTATAATATGCCGATTGAACGCTCCGCGACGGAAAAAGCCGCAACAAGGCAGCTAAGGTCGTGTCTTCACATCCGATCGCAATAGTGAAATGTCACCGTTCGCTATTGTCAATGGTCACCAAAGTACCGGAAACTGAATTAAGTTGCTTCTATATAGTTACATGTATAAATACACCGGACATACATGTACAAATACACCGGTATTATACATACATGTATAATCACCGGTATTATACATACATGTATAATACCGGAAACTGAATGCAAGCCAACATCAAAAATTTTTGATGTTGGCTTGCATTCAGTTTCCGGTACTTTGGTGACCATTGACAATAGCGAACTGTGACAATTGCGATCGAATGTGAAGACACGACCTAAAACAGCGAAAAGTACCATTTCAATTCAAAATACGGCAGAACACAAATGGTAAGTCTTACAATATGCCATATACCCAGGTGGAAATGGATACTATACTTGTCCAAAAATACACTATAACGACGATTTTATGGCATAATATACCTAAATTATGGTATAATAAGGCCTAATATACTATAGCTATGGTGTAATATGCCATAAAATCATCGTTATAGTGTATTTTTTGGACAAGTATAGTATCCATTTCATTTAAAAGCATGTTTTTAAATGAAATTATTCGAAGCTTGTGGGGTGATTTTAGGTACTTGGACGGCAATAGTGAGACTTAATCCCGGTACGCGATTTGAATCTCTGATATCCTCAACCAATAGCGACATGCTAACTGCAAGGAGAGAGGTTTTTAATAAAATCAGTTCTGGTTTTAGAATTGAGGCGAATGGAGTTGGTTCCCGGGGATAAAATTTTGACTTTTTTATTATCGTAATTAATTCGTAATTAATTCCAATATAGTTGATTAATTATTTTATAAATTGAATACAAGAAACCATTGGAATCAGTTAATTTTTTGGAGGGAAAAAACCCGATTCTTACGAAAACCCGAAAAAACTTAAGAATCGGGTTTTTTCCCTCCAAAAAATTAACTGATTCAAATGGTTTCTTGTATTCAATTTATAAAATAATTAATTATTGGGACCATTAGACCCCCCCCCCCCCTCTTTTCACATAGTTGATTAATTTAAAAATATTTTTTATTTGGTCTTAAGCTCTTTAAGTTATTTGCTCCTGTTATCCTTCCTGATTAAAATTATTCCAATAGATTGGAATAATTCTTTCACAAAAATTTGAGAGGGAAAAAAAAAGAAAAATAAAACATTTTTAAGCCGGAAAAATTACTTGATAATAATGAAAATTTGAGGCTACTTTTATAAAGTTATTCCTTCTAGTTCGCATTGCCAAAAATCTTTACTTAATTGAATATTGGAAATGTTTAAAAGCCGTCTTAGATATTAAAGCTTGATATTTCTCTTTCACAGACATGGAAAATCAAGTGAATACGATCGGGTCGCCTGGATGTAAACAATCCCGAAATGTTAACACCCCATTTTTTTTTCTAAATAAAAAACTTTTTCTTCTTCTTCTTCTTCTTCTTCTTCTTTTAGTAGGCTAAAAAAAAAAAGAAAAAAAAGAGCCTGTTTTTTCATCTACACTAACATCTTCTATGGGGTATCTACGGATGACGAAGCCCAGCTATCTGCCCATCGCTTTGGAGGTCGTCCTTGGGGTCGCTTCGCGATCGGTTGCTCATCCCTTGCTTTCTTAATGAGATGACCATCGGCTCTGCCAACATGCTCATTCCAGGCTTTCCTTCTCGCTTTTACAAATTTAGTAATGCCGGTGATATTGCATTCTCTTCGAATGTCGGTGTTCCGAACTCTATCTAATCTAGTTTTTCCAGCGATTGAACGTAGTACGCTCATTTCGGCTGTCGTCAACATTCTTTTCGTGTCTACGGTGTCTGCTCTTGTTTCAGCTGCATAAGTTAGTGTGGGTCTAACAACAGCCTTATAAATTCTGACCTTGCTTTCCGTTGACAGGTGTTTATTTTTCCAGACGGTATGCCTAAGAGCGCCGGCTATTCGAGTTCCTTGGATGATTTGTTGACGAACTTCGCTAATATTATTCCGGTCGCTGGATATAATTATGCCTAAATACTTAAAACTCATCACCTGAACTCATCACCTCATACCCAACTCATCACCTTAAAAAACTTTTTAAGCCCAAAATATAGTGAAACGTGTTCCGTAGTCTCATAATCTTATTATTAGTGCCTAGTCACACACCAGGAAATGTTCACTATTTTTCGAATAGCCTATTTAAAAAAATGTGAATATTTCCTCAGTGAAAATCGTTTCGAGGATTATTTTCGGATGTTAATTTCGAAGAAAAGAGGCGCTAAAAAGAATTGAAATTCCAGTCATTTACTAACAGGTCAATGAATTTCATGATACCGAATTACATGTAATGCTAAGTAATTTTGAAGGATTTTTTTTTTTTAATTTTCGTAAAAAATTCAAATTCAAAAAGATGTTCGAAAAGTCAACACGTCATTTTGTCCAATTGATTTTTATGTAAGTAAAACAGTTTTTCGAAAAAATTTTCTATTTCTAAAAAACGTGTAGGATTGACAATGTGATGTGTTACCATTAGAGGGATGATATAGTATTCAGGGAAAGATAAATTTAGAAATTGATTTCTGTCGATGGAGAGGCCTCGGGTGAGCTGCTTTGTAGGTTCATTTTGATGAATAAGATGTAAAATCAAACCGTAATGTCAACAGTATTATATCAATCCTCTAAGCAAAATTTCAGAGTAGTACCTGTATCATATATTTACTTCACGTCTTCAAGGAACACTTTGGGCTGTTTCTCACTTTTCCAAAATTAATTTTCAGTGAGGAAAAAAAAAAAAAAAAAAAAAAAAATTTGAAATCGCCGGATCCAAAGTGGAGGAATGACAGAGAATTGACCTTGACCGGGGAATAATAAGAAACGAGCTGTAATCTCGATTAGGGAAATTTTCGGTAAAGCCATCAAATTGGTATGAAACTATCCTGCAATTTATACACAGGATACAATAATAGATTACCAACTGATTTCGATCTAGATCTTGTTCTAGTTGATATTGGTCGTCTGAAGATTGACATCGGTCTTACGGAATTACCGGAAATTATATAAAGACATGGAACTTTAACTCTCTGCAAGTTAGAGGAATATCGTATCGGTTTTCATTTTCAGAGAGTTACTGAACGTAGAATATCTGCCGAACCCACAAAATCAAAATCAATACCAACACTGACCTCCCGGAAAATCTAAGGACTGGTCAACTCGGAGCTAACCAATCCGCGAAATAATCAAAAAATTGACCAGTTCACAATTTGAACACTCGCGAGACCAATTCCTGATCTGATCAATTTTTCTGACCAGTTCGCGAATTGGTCAATTACTTCATCTGGGCGTAACATATAAATATTTTGCATTTATTTTGCAATTTTATACACATTTGGCATCATTTTTCGTGGAAACTGACCCTCATCTTCCTCATTCCTATGCCCTCAACAGGATGTGGGGGAATTTTTTTAGGACGAGACCTGATTTTTCTTATCTTTCCAGGCCACCCTGTCCTCCGCCAAGTGGAAGTGCCTGTGGGAGTGAGACTCCCAACAGTGGTTTAAGTTGGTCCACCCAACGCGAGAACGCTGGGCTTCCACCTTTCCCTCCAAGACCAAATTCTCTATCGAGTCATTCCGCCTGGTAATCACTCCGAAAAAGGGAAGGTAGTATTTGTTAATTGTTGGTAGAAGTATTTCCTTTATTCGAAGCTCATCCAGTATGGATTGGTTTGTGCGGTGTTCCGTCCAAGATACCTTTAGGATCCCCTTAAAACCCTTAGGTACACCCACATTTCAAAGTTTTCGATCTTCGTTCTGACCCTATTCACATTATTTTTGAAATTTTTAATCTATTATTTATTATGATCACTGATTTATTAGGCTGTTTATGTCCTGCAATTCTGGAGATACAATCATTTCTGCATCAGATTGGTTGACCAACTACCCTACGGACGAAGGCGAATTAAACTTGCGATCAATTCGCGCTTTAAAAAAAAAAAAAAAACCTTTTACAGGAAGAAGTTAAAAAATTCATATGATATAATGCTATACATACATTCAGCTCAAGCTCGAAAAAGGAAGAGATTATGCAAATACCAGTAAAAAAAGAAAAAAAGGGACGAAGGTGTAACTGGGGAGTGGGGAGGGAAGCAGATCACCCTGAAGGATTTTTGTTCCGGATTACTATTTTCAAAATCGAATCACGGAACTGTTCTAAATTCCGAATAAGATGTAACCATAAGCTTATTGTAAGTATTAAAGTAGAGACACGTGTAAACACCGACAGCTCGTTGAATTCATAACTAAGAAATATCCTCTCCGTGATAAATGAAAATGATGAGGGGTGCGAGGGAAAAGGAGGAGAAAGCGGGATGAAACATCATTTACACCTAAGTATCGGATTGGATACGCAAAACCCATTTTGTATTTTCAAGAATAGTTTTTAAATAATTCAGTTTCCAAAAAGGGTTTCCTCCAGGATTAACAGGGAATAATCTAAATAGAAACTAAAGGGCATTAAACGAGGCATCGGAACGGGCGTTGATGTCATATTATCTGTCAATATTAATGCTTTCGGTTGTTAGGAATAATCCGGATAATACAGTTTTGCCTATGTAAATTCTCAAATTATTACCTTAGATTCTCATGATAGAAAGCGGAAGATTTGAAAAATTTACTGAAAAAAGAGGAAAGGGGCTTACGTTCAAAAATTTCGAGAGAGTAGGATGGAATAGTAAAATAAAATCAAGATTTTGAGACTTTATGGACTTTTGGTCCTTATCCATCTTCCATTAAAAAAAATTCTAATAGCTGGTACCGGGAAAACGGGCGCACATAAGCTAACACATATAGGCAACTTGTGTTACAAAAACAAAAAACAAAAAAACAAAAACGAGAATTGGATAGCTACCCCCGTCAACCCGATACCAGCTATATCTAACTTGCCATGTATGAACAACCAGATGGCACCATGGTCGTATAGACAGGTCCGGAAACTCCTATCCCTTATACATTGGAGACCATGTCCCGCTTAACTACGCATATATTAGTTCCTCCTATCTACCACCGTAAGCGCTACTTGTTAGAGAGACGCTTTTTGATTGGTCGTTGGTATTTGTAAACAACGATGGCGGCTGATTTCTCTTGTTGTTCGTTACGAGAGTCCCAGTGAAAGTCCTAACTTAAACATTAGACATGTTGCGGCTCTCTAGATCGCAGCGCTGCCAGTGGTCAATTTTAGAACTAATTTTTGTGTACTTAAGCGGGACATAATCGGCGTAGGAAGTTTCCGGACCTGTCTTTACGACCGTGGATGGCACCACAGGAAAATTCAAAATGGTGGATCCAATATGCGAATGCAATTTCGAACTTTGAGTTGATTTCCATAAAACTGAATATCTAGGGGTTTTCGGGGTACCTGAATACGAATCTGATATCAGTTTCTTTAAATTCAAGATGGCGAAGTTAATATGGCGACTTTTACCCGAACTTACTGAAGTTTACCAGTGTTCGTAAAAATTAGTATACAGGGGTTTCCGAGGTCGCTGATTTGGGATCCGTCAGCGTTTTTTTCGCATCCCTTACGCCAGACCTAGTAGGGCAAAACACCGGTCATGATGGCTTAAAATATTTAAATTTGAATCTAACATTTTTCTAACGCTTGTTTACAAATAGTAAATAAATAAAAAGGACTCCAATGATTAAAAATTCTGTCGGAATCAAAATGGCGTCAAAAATAAATAATAGAAAAAATAGCCTGCTGTCTGAATTGTTTTCGAGAGGTCCAACGGCCTCCTTCTTTCACTAATGTCTTCAATTCCTGAATGTTTTTTTTTTTTTTTTTTTTTTTTAATAAGCTTATATGAAGTAGGATAAATATAAGAAAAATTATTTAGGAACTTTTTCCGAAAAGTAAATTTAAAATTTAAAAAAATTTTTAATAAAATATTTTTTTTTAATTTTTTAATTTTTTTTTTAACCCACACCTCAAATGTGACGTCAGAGCTAGTATTCTTTACCCCGCAGGCAAGTGTTATTCACGGATTATAACACAATGCTTACATTGCTCTTGCAAAATAGAAAAGTTAAGAGATACTAATTCTAATGGCCCTTAACAAAGCTGAAACTAAGCAATTCATCTCATTTAAATATCCTAATTCTGAGAAATAAAATGCCCTTAAGTCACACGTGCCATAAAACGGAAAATACTAATAATCATAAAATCATACAAAACTCATTCATTTTTTTTTTCTGGAACCCTAAACAACTCATTCTGATGAATGAAAAATCAATCAAAGCGATGACTTTTACAATGAAACGATGTTCAAAACTCTTTCCCAGGAGAAAAAAATAATCAAATTTTTATACAACATACTACATTCATCCCGTATTTTTTTTCTCCACTTAAGATTTCCTGTTAACTCAATCAGGGGAAGGAAAAAAAATGCAACAAAAAAATTAGCTTCACACATTGTAAATCCTGACAGTGTCGGCGACCATCAATCAAAATCTTCGGAGGCCAAAAAAAAAGCCAATCCTCACCTTTTAAAAACGAATAATAATTTATCCTGTGGGATAATCCAAAAAGTATTCCAAAATGAAAAAAATTCACAACACAACGGAAGCCACATTTGAAAAACAACAACAAAAATTAGAAACTAAAAAAAAAAAATACGACAGATGTTCACCGAACACGAATCACAACGAGACTGATCTCTCCCAACCAGTTTAACAAATTCCTTCCGATCTCTTTAAATTTCAACCCCATGGAAAAAAAAAAAATATATATATATATAATGTGAGCGCCGGCTGCTTTACATTTGAGCATTTAAAAATAGAACATGTTTTATAAAACAATGAGGATCCATTCGTCAAAACCCGGAGCTCTTTTCAACTTGGGATGAATGAGGAGAAATCTCCGCAAAAACCATGTTAATAATCGCATTTTCAATTCATTTTAATTCTTTTTTTATTAATGGCGGGGAGAGGAACCCTGACCTACACCCAAAACTGGTTTTGGGGAAGTGAGGGATATTTCATAAATCGCAAACGGAATGCATGCAGATGGGTACAAGTGCTCGCAGGCCCATACTTGTTATTTAGGTATTATTATTCGAATACCTTTTTTTTTTTCATGATCTTGAACAACACCTGTCTTTTATTTCTTATTTTACTGTTTCGGCTTCCGATGGTTGACCCGCTTTTTCAAGAGGCCGTTAGTCTCTGGATTGTCAGAAAGAAAAAAAATGATGCTTGAATAGAACTTTTTAACTCTTGTGATTTTCGGAAAATGGATGCAGAAAAGCAGGAAAATTATTCGATAGATTCGCTCTTGAGTAAGCTCATGGAAACTTGAAAAAAAATTCATTTATTTATTTATTTTATTTATTTTTTTCAAATACCTGAAGAGCCAAACACGCTTATAAGTATTTAAACCTTTCCGGCCAAATTCGAAATAACCCATTTATCCCAAATATTATTTTCTGTATTATATCTAAAAAGGTAAAGCTTTAGGCAAAACGGGCATTTAAAAAAAAATTAAATAAATAAATAAACAAATAAAAAGTGATGCGCCCGATATTGCTCAGTTATGTAACCGGTGATGCAAACTCAAATTTTAATTTTTTAACCTTTATCCCGAAACTTTTTTAACATTACCTTCATGGGTTAAGGGGTTTCAGGGGTCGCTGATTCTGAATCTAAAATTTGTTCCTACGTAGGGGGCACTGGTGGCCCCCCAGAAAACAAACGTTATCGGAAAAATAACATGGATATCGATTTATATGTTTTGCGGCACCCTGACTTCAAATCAAACATCGGATTTTACGTAGGAGGCAGGTGCGGCCCCCCAGAAAATCAACTTGTTTGCCGACGGACGGCTCCTGAGCCGTTTTGTAAGTCAAGTTCCTTTTCAGTAAAAAATTATGAAAGGCATGTCTCTAGGGGTAATTTGAACCGCTGACTCCGAATCTGAAGTCAAAATTCTGAAAAAACTAAAATTTAATACGACGGAGTCTTTTTAAATCTTTTTTATCGCTGTTCAGAGTGTTTGATAGAGAAGCAACAGCTTCTGATTTTTTGTGAGTCTTGTGACAGACCCCGTATCTGCCTACGTTGTTGCGGAAACCATTGTGGACCTGGACATGTTACTCATATAGAATAATATGGAGTAATTCGGAGTAAACCGATGCAGCCCTACATTAATGTGATTTGCAGGGTGGAATAGTTTTTCATCATTCAGTGCAGAAAACTTACTTTTTTGAATCATTTTATTTTTCCCGCCATATTGGACTTTCCGAGTGGAATTAGATCATTCTGACGTCAGATTTGAAATCAGCGACGTCGAAAACATATAGAAAGTCGTTTTCCCAATAATTTTACGCAAGGAAACAAATTTTGTGCGTTTTTTTTTTGTATTACATGTATGTGTTGCGGGTTGCATATACTGAAAATTGGTACGTGTCTAATATGGAGTTTAACGCACAATGCGGGTTTATAACGTGTTGTAGGTTAACTTTGAAATCATGAAAATAAAAAACATTTGGGAAATTTTCTTCTATTTTCCTGGAAAATTTTCCAAAATTGGGCCGTTAAAGGGTTATTTGCCTCCCGGAAAATAAACTTGTCTTTATTTTTCAAAAGTCGATTATTTTTCGAATAAATAATAATAAAGAAAATTAAAAATTTTTAAAGTTGATAAAAAAAATTTTTTTATTATTTATATTTTTTCTCTAAGGTACATTCATACAGATAACATTTTCCTTTAATTTTAAAATCATTACAGATTGAACAATCGTGATTTTTTTTTTTAACGCAAACCAGGGATTTAGTCCGAGGGTGGACTCATCATGCATATTAAGAAAGTACATCGGACGTTCCAACCATTAAACAACTGGGAAGGTTCAGACAAATTACGTCAAATCTGAATAAAATTAACTTATCATCAAAGCGTCTTATCCCATCGATCCGAACCATTTTTCGTGGCCACCGACCGGAGGGGGTTAACCATATTCAACGAACAAGAGATTAAAAAAAAAAAAAAAAACGTAATTTGATTCGCCATGAATCAAGGCACAAGAACCTAGTAAAACCTTGTTTGTCTTGTTTCAACCATCGTATCAAATTCCTCATTTGAATAAATCCAAATTCAACCCCCCCCTTCCTACTAATTGGGCTAATGATCTCATGTACTCTTAAAAAAAATTTTTAAAGTTACTAAATTCATTCTTTGTATGAAAAAAAAAAAAAAACCAAACAAAATTGTAAGTAAAAAAAAATGAGAATGTAATTTAGAAAACGTAAAGCTTGATTAAGTCAACTTAATCAAGTTATCCAAAATGACAAGAGATCGCATTACCCCCGCGGGGCAATACGAAAAAAAAAAATATTATCATTAGTCACTGCGGACATAAAATTTTAATTTTTTTTTTTTTTTTTTTTTTTTTTTACTATTTCATAAAACTCATCATAATGAGAGTTGTTTATATTTTTGATCGGACGTTAATGAAGTAAAGAAGACACAAGGGGATTGACAAAAAAAAGGGCAACATCACGCACGCCACAAAAAAAAAAAAAAAAAAAAAAAAAAAGATAGGATATTATTACAACCTACGGAGTTCGGTGTGGTCGGATTCATTTAGAAAAGATAGTACATCCCGTAATAATAATATTGATGCAAGTTTACTTTGCCTGCGGGATGAATTCTTCTCCTTTCTGCTCCCTTCAACTGATTCAAATAACTGAAATCAAATTTTTCTTTATCCCCCTTCCCCGACTCCTCAAAAAAAAGTTATATTTAAAGGAAAAAAAAAAAAAAAATAATCCTTTTTCCATGTAGGTCACCCGTCGACATAAGAAACACTGATAAAACATCCTCGGGCTTTTTATTCTTCGTTTCGCCTCCCCCTTCCTTCCTCTGGAGAATTTAGCAAATAAAAAAATTTTTTCGCAAAAAAAAAAAAAAAAAAAAAAAAAAGGGAAAGGCTTCTTTCATCCCCGATATCAAAATTGTTCAAAGGCGCGCTAAATCCTTTTGATGTTTTGTTATCTCAATACCTATGTGAGGTGGAATTTTTTTTTTTTTTTTACCTTCCTTAATCCTCTTCACCGCGGTGAGGAGAATTAATTATTCTCCAGATTTTATTTTTAAATACAGTAGTTGTAAGACGATCGGGAGCCAGTCTGTCCGCCTTCTGGTTTTTTTTTTTTTTTGCGAAAAACGCTGCAATTTTGTATAAATTATCCACTTATAATGAAAATGATGATGATGATGACCAGTGCCTGCTATCATTATTATAATCTTATTTAAATAATAAATAATGATATTTATATGGAAAAATAAATTATTAAATTCCTGTGAAATTGATATTTAATGAATATTTTTTTTCGAGTAGGTTAAGAAAAAAAAAAATGCGTAGGTATTGGACGACCCGTTAGTGAAACAGGTATATTAATTTTATAGGATTTACAGCTTAACCCTTTGCCTACTGGTGGCTCTTATAAGAGCCATTTATTAAAAATTTTAAATTTAATTATCAATCCGGAGGATTGAAATCGAATTCGGCTTACTGCACAGAGCAAAGAAGAATAAAGATGTAACTCCCGTGTTTAAAATTCGTAGTGTCCCTGGATGTTAGTTATGTGATCCGATAACTAGGCGGCGCTGCGAAGCAGAAAAAAATAGTATCTTTCTATACAAGAAATGCAAACGACAAAATTGCCAATCGAGACAAAGTTTTAACTAGGGCGAGACGGGCAAGTCATTTGCATTTCATGCATTGAAAGGTATTTTTCATCACAAAGTACGGCGCAAAATAGTCTGCAAATAGTTTCACTTATCCGCCCTAGAGCGGAAAAGTGGACTTTTCTGAGCTGTCTGATGAAAATATACAGCTAATCACTAGAGTTCCGAACCCGGACTTACAAGTTCGCGAAGCCAGACATCTACTACCTGCGCTTCTGGGTCGAGGATTTTAAGGGTTCTTGGTTTACACCGTTTTTTAGTTCTGTATTCCGACCACTTTGGCGCTAGTATCGCACGACGAAACCGTCCATTTAACTTACAACCCCCACCCCCCCAGTCTACTGGGCGTGTTTTAATTGTTTAGTTCAAATTTTTTGTCGGAATTTCGAAAAAACCAAATTCAAGATGGCGGCGAAGCGTTTCAACGGGGGATATAAGAAGTGTGAATAAGTACAGTAATTCATTTTTTATTAATAATAATTACTCATAATTAAACTTATGTAAGGGGTCGTTCAAATATGACGTCATCATTTTGGGGGGAAGGGCTTCAGAATGATGACGTCCATGTTAAATGTCCATAAGAAAAGCCTATTTTATGATGACGAGGGGGGAGGGGGGTCCAAAAATCCTCAAAAATGATGACGTCATAATTGAATGGCCACTAATTGCTAGAAATGGGAAAACCCTCCAATTTTCCTTGTTCTATTTTTTTGGTTTTTGTCTGTTATTGACACGATTATAAAACAAAACATGTCTTCCTTTTTCCAGTTTTTTCTTTTATTTTTATTTTTCATTTCCCTCAAGATTTAAGGATTCAAAAGAGTTGAAATTGTTAGAATCTTTTATTACAATATCATATTTCAACACTAATATCTGAATTGAAAAAAAAAGTCCCTTATAGTAGATACGAAAAATTAGTAACATTGCGTCTACCCTATGTTTAGCTTATGAAAAATCATGAATGAAAAAAAATGTTTTTTTAACGTTTTAAATAAATACAGATTCGTTTTATACGGGTGAATACGAAATAACAGCTCATATGGAACTAAAACTAATTTCGACCGTAATGAGTTAACAGTTTCGCCCATGTTGAGCTTATGGGAAAAAAATGTTTTTCGCCATAACTCGAAATTCCGTAGGCAAGGGTTTTCTTAGCCCTTTAACGACCGAATTTTGAAAAATTTTCCCGGAAAATCAAAGAAAATTCCTCCAATAATTTTTTTTTTTCATAAATTCGCACTTTAAAGTTAACCTACAACACATTAGGCACCCGCACTGTGCGTTAAAACCCATAATAGACGCCTACCAATATTCAGTATATGCAACCTGCAACACATTTATGCAATACAAAATGTCGCACATGTTTACTTCCTAAAATGATCAGAAAAACGACTTTTTATACGTTTTCTATGTCGCTGATTGCAGATCAGACGTCAAAATCTTTTCCAGAAAAAATTCAAAGAGTGCGTCCTTTTTTACGCAAAGCAAGGCATGGCCAGGCAAAATTACTTTCTAGCCTATCCTTGCCCATTTTTCGTGCTCCGAAAGATTTTGCTTGTCAGCAGCAGTATTTTTCAAAATCCTGTCTGAATCGGTATATCGCATAAAAAGCTCTGGCTTCACACCGCAGCCTGAAGCAACAGCTTTTTACGCAAAACACACTGATGAAGATTCATGGTGCGATACTTCACTCTGAAATGATCTTAAAACCGCAAAAATTAAATCACGTCGCAGCAATTTTACTCCAGCTTTCCGAGAATTACCCAAAAACTTTCAATATTCAAGAGATAAGCTTCCGTCGAACACGATGCTTAAACGTATTCCAGTTTTATTTAAAAGTTAAAACTTTGCCTCATCCCGTTCGATTATCATCTCGAGTTTAATTTAATTAGATATTCCGAGTTTGGGAACAAGTCATCGATTGATCAACCCGTTTCAACCCGATTTTTTTTTTTTTTCTTGAAAGAATAAAAAAAAGAGAGAACAAGAAAAATAATAAGAAAAAAGAAAAAAAAATCGCGAGCTTGGAAAGCGAACAAGATGTTGCACGAAAGTGGAATAAAAAAAATTCCCTTCCCCGCTCTTATTTTTAATTAATCGAAAATGATTCATGTTTGGAAAATACGAAGAGAAAACGCATTTGATAGGAAAAGTTTTTCGGGGGTTTCTCCATTTTTAAACTTGATGGAAGAGTTTGTGTCAAAAAGGAGTCCCGCCCTTTGAGATCGTTTTTTTTTTTCTTTCGGGATTTCGTCCGGCAATAGATTTTCATCTTCCTTCGGACCACTCTCCGCAAATGGAATAAATTACCTTCACTTGCGAATTAATATTCGATAAGATTCTATGGTCCAGGTCGTAAAAAGGAAAAATTTTGTGGCTGCGTTAACTCGAAAACGGATTTATGTATTAGGCAGGTCAACTGAGCTATGTCCATCGCAATCGTGCATGGAGATATACTCTTTTGAACCGTTGCAGCTCAAAACGGGCTCCGGTTTAAAAGAGTGTTCGATTGTGATGGACATAGCTCATTGACCTGACTAGTACAGAATTTAGAACTTAGGCGTGATTTTTATTCCCAAATGTTTCTGTGATTGTGTACATGCATATGAAAACCTCTCGCTCATACAATCCAGATACTACAGTACGTTTTGTTTTCTAAACCGTTTTCTAAGCGTTTTTTCTCTTCTGCTCTGCTGTAATGCAAGTTTCATCTTGGTTTTGCTAGGAATTTGGTCGATCATTTGGACACCACAGAAAGTGAGCGGTGCAAAAGAATGTTGCCAATGGCCATTGTAGCAATAAAACTTAAGAACAGTCGGAAACTTTGCAACCCCCTGCTGGTACAGCAATTCCGATTTTAAACGACAGCCACATTACCAATGATCCAAATTTGAATCTCATCGCGACACAGCAAAACCTCGGTCAAAATGCTTTTCCAAATACCAGTAATATACCCGACGATGAAAATGAAGACGAACCAGGATCTACTCTTCCAACGCCAAATGAAGCAAGTCCTACTCAAACGGTTCCTTACAGTCTAAGGGACAGGAACAAAATTAAACCACATCCAAAATATAAAGATTACGAATCTTTGTCTTCGTCGAGCGACGAGTTTTTTCACTCATCCGTAGATGAGCAGTCTAACTCAGGACAAGCTTTTTTGTCATAAAAACAAGCTCTCAAAAGTGATAATTCAGAAGAATGGAAAAAAGCTATTGAATCGGAAAAAAAATCGTTAATTAAAAATGACACTTGGACTTTAGTGGACAAAGCTGAAGCCAAAGGTAAGGAAATGCTCACTAGGGTGGATCGAAAAAAGCGAATTTTTTGAATTTGAAAACGCCTGATATGGGAATCGATGCCTTTTTATGATACTATTAATCCTAATTTTTTTTAGATTTTTTGAAGGTCATCTTGAGGTCGCGCAATGCCCTTGAAGTTTTTGAAAAGCCCCTAAAAGGGCAAAAAGTAAGAATTTTTTTTTGGTGAAAAAAGTATCGTTTCCTATCGGAAATTTTGCGTAACAAATCAGTTACCCATTAATGAAATCAAATGTAAATTGATGGTTTTCTGTAGAAATAAAAGTCGCTTCGATAGTGTTCAATACATGATTGGTAACACCGTAATTACTCCACAAGCAGAAGTAAGGGACTTAGGAATTGTGTTTGACTCTAATCTAACTTTTGATAATCACATTCGCTCGATTATTGCAGAAGCGAACAGAACGCTTGGTTTTGTCATCAGATCATCACATTCCTTTCGAGAACTTCACACCTTAGTTATTCTGTACAATTCTCTGGTTCGTTCCAAACTGGAATATGCATCCATCATATGGCATGGACCAAGTGTTAATCAGATGAACAAACTTGAGAAAGTACAGAAAAAATTTCTTCGTTACTTGTACTATCGAAAACATGGTGTTTATCCTCACTACCTTCGGCATCCAGTGCGCACTAGCGATATGCAGAAAGATTTTTAATCTTATCCTTAAAAGACAGGAGAGATTTAAATGACGCCCTATTTCTATACCGCATTTTTAACAATGCTGTTGACTCTCCGGAGATGTTAGCAGAGTTCAATTTCCGTGTTCCTCGCCATAATTCGAGACAAAAAGAAACTTTTATAATTCCTTTTAATAAATCGCGATTCATATCACCTGCTTCGAAATTATCAACGCTTTTTAACGACCTCTGCAAAAGAAATGAATTAGACCTTTACTGCACATCGCTAAACCACTTTAAACGCACCTTAGTACAATTTTTCTTAAAAACATATTAGACTCAATTATTCGATTTTAAGCTGTGATAACTTTTAAATTTACTTAATAATTTTCTATTCTATGTGATATTTAATTTATTTAATTTTTTTTCTTTCTGTGATTGAATTGTAATTGAATCTGTAATGGGCCTCTCAGGCTGTTGATGTCAATAAAGCATTATTATTATTACGAATATAAAGTCCAAAATCATTTTGAGTCCGCGGTTTTTCGAGCTTTACGCCTATTTTCTAAACACTGAAGTACTTTAGGCTGCTTTTTCTTTTGGCTTAAAAACTAGACACAAAAATGAATTTTGAACTTCATATTCGTAATCTACGCAAAATTTCCGATAGGAAGCGATACTTTTTTTAGCAAAAAAAAAAATTCTTATTTTTTCCCTTATACGGGCTTTCCAAAACTTCAAGGTCATTGCGCGACCTCAAGATGACCTTCAAAAAATCTGAAAAAAATTAGGGTTAACAGTATTATAATAAGGCATCGATTCTTATATCAGGCGTTTTCAAATTCAAAAATTCGCTTTTTTCGATCCACCCTAATGCTCACCAGCAGATGGATCATCAAAAAGAAAGATAATACAGTAGGCTTTACAAAGCAAGATTAGTCGTTCGTAGCTGTGAAAGCAAGGTCAAATCGATTATGCGGATACTTTTAGTCCTGTGGTCAACAACAACTCTTTAAAGTTGCTTTTGCATTATCTGTTATTTTGAGCTACTTTCTTTCTTATTTTTCTTTACTTAAGAATGCATCAATTTCTTCTCCGATTTCTGGGAAAAATTTACTAATAGAAAGGAGGGTTTTTGTTCATTATAGATATTTCAACATGGAGAGTAAAAGAGTCATTCTTTGTGGCGACTCTATGCTCAGAGGATTTACACCACACGACTTTAGAGAAAGCGCCGAATTGGGCCTTATGCCGGGGCAGAGGGTCGTTAACGAACTTGGACCTCTCCTGACGCAAACCGCGTCTTTACATCCGCGAAAAGAGATCTATTTTGTCCTTTTTTTTGGAACAAATAATATCCTCAGAAGAAATGAACCTCTGGAGCAGCTAACCTCCGTTTACTTTTGAATTTTAGAACGACTAGGTAGATTAGCAAACGTCAGCCGGATTTTTGTGTCCACTCTTCTCCCTCACGATCATGAGTTGGCATTGGGGTTGAGAGTGCAGACTTTTAACAAACAGTTACAACAACTTATAAAATGTCGGACAAAACAAATGGAATATTAGCTAATTTTGTACTAGGCAGGTCAACTGAGGCATGTCCATCACAAATCGTGCATGGAGATATACTCTTTTGAACCACTGCCTGGGCCGGTTTCGAGCTGCAACGGTTCAAAAGAGTGTATCTCCATGAACGATTGTGATGGACATAGCTCAGTTGGCCTGCCTAGCAGGGTTGCCAGGTTTAAAAATCGTGTCATCAACTTCAAATAGTCGTGTCCTCCATAAGTTAAACATTGGGGAAGAATTTAGTTTAGTCGTGCATTACACGACTCTCACAAACGTAATAGTCGTGTCCCATAAGCTAAACATTGCGACATTTTTTACAATAGTCGTGTATCTGGCGACACTGCTGCCTAGTACAGATTTATTGACCGCCGTGAAACCTGCTCATAATAAAATCCGATTTTTTTTTTCTAAAAAAGGGGTAAAGTTCTTCCCCCTTCGCAATATCGACCAAATTATAAACAATTCGGCATATGAACATTACACGATTGACCTCTCTGATAAAAGCGATGGGAGGGAAATCTCGTATCTCAGTCGAAGTAATCAAAGCGAGGTTTATACATGTTTTAGGGCCGGTCGTAATTTTTTGCTCGCATCGCTGATTGAATTTGTAATTATTAAAAGAGCGGAGGGAGGGGGGATGAAAGGTTGCATCTTTGTTACAGAATTGGGATTATTTTCCGCTGGAAGGTAAAAAAAAGAAAAAAAAACATGATCTATGAACTGGAAGTAACGAGAAAGGATTATTATTATTATCATTTTTTTTTTTTTTTTTTTTTTTTTTTTTTTTTGCAGGGCAGATTGTAAAAGAGATCAAGTTTAGGGAAATAAAAATGAAAATGAGAATACAGTTAAGAATTTGCATTTCAAACATAATTCTTCTTTATGTAAAAAGTTTAGACCGTTAAGCGTCTTTTCGAAAAGTTACCTTTTTTAAGTTTCTGGATTTTTTTTTATTTTTATGTTGTAGCTAGTGATTATGGTCAGACGTGTCGTTTTAAAGAAAACTTTTACTGCCCTCCTTAGCGAAATGGTTCTAAGTCCATTTATTTTCGAAATGAAGTTCATTTGTTTTGGAATAATACATGTTTATCAAAAACAAAACAAATGAACTCCTTTTCGAAAATAAATGGACTTTATGGACTCTTATTTCCTTAAGGAGGGCAGTTTATTGTAGGGCATGCAGAAAACGATCAGAAAGAATACCATATGTGGAACCGTAGCGGAAGAAACTATTTCGGACTAATTCCTGCCTGCCCCATTAGGGAGATTTTTTCTGGGACCGAGAAAGAATGGGCAACTGCTATAGCAGCTGCCCATTGCTATAGCAGTTGCCTGAATTTTGATATCTTGATTTTGATAGCGTATACGCTAAGGTGACGCAGGAGTGATTCATTTTTTTTGAACACCCTATACTTTGAAAAACGCTAATATTATTGTTTTGGAGCCAGATATCAAAATTCCGTTTCCGAGCAACAATTTTTATCAAACTTATGCACCTTCAGGAAAAATTCTATACCTGACCATTCAGTACTTTTTCGGGAAACTTTGATTTAGGATAAATTCCCGGGAATTTATAGTAGATTAAGGTTTCCCAAAAAAGTATTGTATGGTCAGGTATGGAATTTTTCCTGAAGGTGCCTAATATTGATATATATTGTTGCTCGGAAGCGGAATTTTGATATCTAGCACCAAAAGGATAATATTTGCATATTTCGAAGTACAGGGTGTTCAAAAAAATGAATCACTCCTGCGTCGTCTTAACGAAACTCACTATTACGACAAAGCATAGGCTGTCTACGGAAGACCGTCGAGCTTCAATTGCATTGAGCCGGCGAAATATCGATCTGGGAAGTGATTATTTCCTGACTTTAAAGAATTTTGTACCTCAGAGTAGAACTGAGCCAAGTCCATTCAAGCAAAGTAACTTCTTAATCAAAACCCGAATTGACAAAATGGGGTCGCATTTATAAGCTGCACATGATTTCAATGCTGATTTGTCTTCTGCTTATTTTTATCCGGTTTCCTTGTATAATTATTCGAGCGGAAGACGGAGCTAAATACTGCCAACCCTAAGAACAATGTAATATTCATTTAATAAATGTGACTCTATTTTGTAAAGTTTTATCAAAAAAGATTCGTTGCTTGGATGCACTTGGCTTAGTTCTACTCTGAGGTACTGAATTGATTGTCTAATGCAACACATTCGGTCATATATAGCAATTGAAATACATAAGAAACTTTTAATGAAGAAGAGTTAACATTGAACCAAACAAAGGATTTTACATTTTTAATTGCAAATTTAATGTGTGAAGATTTACAGTAGGTTAAACACTGTTTAACTGTTTAAATCTGCCTACTACTGTAAATGTGTGCAGATACACATAAATCTGCCTACCTACTGTAATCTAACCTACTGTAAATGTGTGCAGATTTACAATGCGTTAAACAGTGTTTAACCTACTGTGAATATGCACACATTTAATCTGCACATTTAACAAACACATTGCTTGTCTATCTATCTCTTTGATATTTCCTATGTTTAGCTAATCACAGAACAAGGTAGACTAGACAGTCTTGCCCTGAGGTGGCAATATATCCCTGCGATCAGAGACTACGACAATTCTGAATCAAAATCCAATGTCATCTATGCTGCCGCTGTTAGCAACTTCACCGTAACTCCCAATTTTAAACATCTGGAATGGAGCCAATGTTGGCAAAAGCTGAACACGCTAACCTTTATTCATTTACAAAATGGAATTACGGTTGAAGTCGCTAACAGCAGCAACAAAGGTGACAAATTTTCGATTAATTTTTTGTTATATCGTAAACCGAGACCAACATTTCACCCAGTCACGGTGGTCAACTCTGCCGTGAAAAGGGGAATCGACCTATCGCACATGTCTGGGTTGGCCATGTTTGTTATGTTTAGCTTATAAACAAACATGGCCAACCCAGAGATGTGCGATAGGTCGATTCCCCTTTTCAGTTGTAAGGGTGGTTTCTACATGTAGCCTCCTTTTATCGGCATTTGAATATGGCCTCTTCCCTTACTTGATTCTACAGGATGGGATCAGCATATTTTTAGGATTATATCCAAAACCAGACTGAAGAAAATATTGAACGAAGCAGTCGTGGGAGTCACCGAAAGCATAATCTGGATTAGGAAAACATTTTATTGAAAACAACCAAGACTAAAAGCATTTTCAATTTTATTGAAAACAACCAGGGCAGAACTAGACATTCATTACTCCACAAAAATGTGGTAAAAATCTGACTCCACACTCACAGTTTCATAAGGTATCAATTAAATATCCTAAATCCAATCTGCTCGTCCTAGCAGATAAGATAAGGGGTTGAGCTTATGCTTAACTTATGGATAGAGTGGTAGTAAATGCAACCACCGGCCAATACCACTTGAACTATAAGTTAAGCATAAGCTCAACAACTTATCTTGCCAGGACGAGCAGAACGGATTTTGGATATTCAATTTAAATCCCTAATGAAGCTGTGAAGTCGGATTTTTACCACATTTTTGTGGATTAATAAATTCTGAAGACCGCATGGTGGTCAATGACGGCTACCGTGCGGTCTTTAGAATTTTAGGGCAGCTGTACCCAAACCGATTATTTATCAGTGAGGACAAATGCTTTTATATAGATAGAACAAAGTAGATATATTAATATGAAGACAAACGAATAAATAAACAAACAAACCAAAAAAAACGTTTTTCGTCAATGAACGTAGATGATCTGCCTTTTGAAATGGACTTACAGAATATTCAAGAAGAGTTTTTCCCCTACAAGGAACTAAATGAAAATCGAAATAATCATGTGGAATTGAAAGAAACTACTTCTGGGGTACTCCCAAGAAAAAGTGAGTTATAAGTCCGGTCAATGCGTTATAAAAACTTATAACAACATTATAAGTTCTATTAACTTGTTATAAGTTTTTAGAGCATATTGGCCATACTTATAACTCACTTTTTCTAGAGTCTACGGGACCAAAAGATTCTCAAGTATTTCAGGCAACAAAAGAAAACAACATCCAACAGGCTACGGCGTGTTGTTTTATCGTCTGGGAATTGTGCTCGAAAATCCTGACAAAACTGCCCTCAACTGCAACCAGATAATTTTAATTTCAATTCCAATTTCAACCACGGACTTCCTTCATCCTCACAATACTGTTTTTTAATCGAAACATTTTCGATTAAAGTGCAATAAAAAATGAATTTAAAAGTCGACTGCACCTCCCAGATTATTAATCAAACTCCCAATTAAAAGAAGAATTAGCGTTCAATTCGAAAAAGCCTCGTTCCGTCACTCTTCATTCATCCATTCAAAATCGATAAAAAATAATAAATTTTTTTTTTTCCCTCCCCCTATGATTTCAGGTGAGTGAACGCCACAAATCATGTTATCCGTTAGAAACGGAAATGAACACGATGTAAGCAATGTTATTACATGCAAGATTCAGATCTTGACGTTTTGAATTTCCGTGTCTAAATTGTGTGCCAGTGGTGTCAAACCGACTAACGCACTTTCGGAGGAGAGAATGCCTCATCTTTCAAAAAATAAAAAATTCTCCGCCCAAGCGAGGTTTCATTTTCATTAGCAAAACTTGTCATCTGTAAAATTGATAATTTCCTTCATTTTTTTTTTATTTTCCTTAAAGGATTTTTCACGAAAAATAAACAACGGCTTTTCTCCGTTTTTAGCAAAATAAAAAAAAAAATAAATAAATATGTCATTTTGAAATTGGAGAGACTAATTAAAACGAATGACGGAAACGTTTCCTCTGACACGTACGGACCATATTTATGTCTTATGTCATTTCCGTAAAGAGTAATTGCTCTATCGTCTCGCCGTCCCGTCCGCTCTTTTATCTTAACTATGATTTTAATCATTTTAAATGACCGTTTTCGTTTTTGCCAAAAAAAAAATTTTTATTGTCGGTTAAAAAAGAAAAATGGCAACATTTTATTGTACACACTCGGGAAAATTTGTTCTTGTAAAATTCTTTTTTTTAAAAAAGAAAATAGTACATAACTTTATATGGATTTCCCTTAAGTTAAATATAGGTTAGGGAGGTTCCAAACTAGTGAAAAAGGAGAAAAATCATGGATTTCAAACATTTTGTAGAATTGAGAAATTTGATTTTTATCAGTCCTTAAAAGTGAACTTTTGATGGATATTGACTGTGACCTGCATTCCTGTAAACCTTTCGTGGTGAAAAGAGATAAGCGTTTTCTTCTTTTTTTATTTTTAGAGAGTAGAGGAAAAAATATCATAATTGGAATATTTTTGAAATAGAGCAGAACTGAAATCGAGGTTTCGATACCTCAGAGGTCACCTCCGACAAGGACGTAATAAGCAGGATTGAGATTTATTTTGTCTTAAAAAATCCATAAACCAAATGCGACTTTTGCCCATGAATATCTCCATTCCGATGGCAACGTGTATGTCGTTGGGGAGCTCTAAAACACATATTTGTTTATGAATATGGCATTAAATACGTAGAGTTTACTTGTGTCTATGGCTGTTTTCGCTTGTGCGGATTTTAAAATCCGCAAAAACCTCAACAGTGATGCTAAAACGTATAATGTTTCAAAATTTGGTCAATTTTAATGTACCCAGATAGTATTTTCAATCCACTGGACATCCTGTGGATTGTCCATTAGATATCCACAGAACGTCCAAGCAACGCTTTTTGGATCAGTGTGGACATAAGTAAATCCAATGGACGTCCAAAAATATCCTGATAACGTCCTGAAGATGTCCTCGGGACTGGATAGACTCAAAAGGCCTAAATGATGTACAGTAACATCTCTTACCTGGAAGAAAAAAAAACAAAAAATTAATAAAATATTCAATAGCAGAATAAAAAGAAAGCAGCAGTTGAACAAATTTTATTCCCCACAACAAAGGGTAAAATTTTGATGACTTAAAAATATTTTTCAAAAGATTTTCTTGCTCTAACAACTTGATATTTGTAGGAAAACGATATTTCCCGGAAATAAAAAATATGTTAACGGGATTTTTAAAAATTCCCGGAGAAAAAAAAATATTTCCAGCTATAAAAAAATATTCCCAGGAATAACAAATATCCAACGTCCTATTTCCAGACTCGGCGCTATTATGCTTTGCGACAAGCACTCACGCGTACCGTACCGAGGGGTTAGGCTACTTTTTCACGTATTTTTGTTAATACTTGTACAAATACTGCCTTCACAAACATGAAGAAAGATCCTTCACCTTTCAAACGATAACCTTTTGCAAAGGTTATACTTTTTCTAAGTTAATGTATGACTCAATTTTCCCAACGTTCTCGAAGATCTGAAAGTGGGGTAACTTTGGACATCTTTGTTTCTACATCCATAACCCCATAATTAAAACAATAAATGGCGAAAAAATATTGTCAATACTGTTAAAAAATAAACAATTTTTATTCTGGTAAAAAATTTTAAGAAGAAAAATGATCCAGAAAAATGAATTATTTGAAACCAAAATAAAATGCGTTTGGATGAATAAATGGCTGGTAAACATGGCGTTCATGGAGCATTTTATTACAAACGTTATCTTGTTAATTCTTGTTTTTCTGCTCTCAGGAAAATAGAAATTTTTTGGGTAATTAAAGGATGATGTAGGGCAAGTTTGAACCTGAATACGGCTTTCAGATAGTAATTTAAAGGGCCATTTTATTAAATAAAACTTGGCTGGGTGCACTCCGTGCATTTTGATTCAAGAAGCTTCACTTTATAAAATGCAATCATTATTTAAGGTTTTTCTTGTTCTATTTTCTAGAATTTAAGGGTAAATCCAAGTATTCAGAGTTACCCGGTCGAGTATAAGTAACCCCCTGATAGATTACTGTCGCAAAGAAACATCGCATGTATTGCGAACGAGGCATATCCATTTTTTTGGGTGTAGAATTTCGTTTTAGATAATCCGTCCAATCGCCTGGAAAAATTGTAACTACGGTTGTACCAATAAAACCTCTTCCCAACGTAATTAACCGAATTCAAGCTTTTGAAGGGTGGTCGTTCTTGATCTATTGAACTAGCAACAAATCTTAGCTCAATACTAAAATCGGCATCTTAATCAGTCTTTGAACTTCACTCAACTCTCACCGGGAACGACGTATCAACTGTATTTACTACTGAAAGGGCACACTTGAAACCTTATGTTTACAAACGTTTGTTTCTATACTTAGCTTTTGTAAAACGTTCACTTTCGCTTCTCACAAAATTTCAGATATCTCCCTTTCCAATAGCACAGCAAAATTACTTAAAACAGCCAATCGTTATTTTTCCAGGAAATACGTATGTGCTACTTCCCTCGCTTCAACATATAAACGATTCCTTTTGAGGAAGGAGAAAAAAAAAAAAAAAATCGAAGTAACCGACTCGCAAAGACGAAAAGGTAATTTAAAAGTGATGTCAACTAGTTGAAAATTCGATAAAGGTGAAACGGTAAGTTCGGGCTGATGTGAAAGTTAAACAATAAGGAACGAGGAAGACGAGAAAAGGGACCCATTCGAGGACGAGAGGGAAAAAGGGATAAGTAAGAGAGGCAAAGAGAGGGCATTTACCAGTTCGACCTTTTTGGAACGGGGGGTTATTTCCTCCAGACCTGAATATACACTACATTCCAAACTATTTTGTATCATAACTTTCCCTTTCCTCTGTGGAACAATACCTCTAGGGTGCGGAGATAACCCGAAAAACCGATACGGGAGCTGTTAGAAGAGATTCCGGTTTTACATACATCGATCCTTTTACTTTTTTCTTTTTTTTTTTACAGAGAGAACATTAATCGATAACAGAAGGAAAATGAGTTTCTAAGAACAGAATGGGACACGCCTCGATTTCGCAGTGCATGACATCACGGCACGAGTCAAACTCGGGATTTTCATTTTTTTTATTTCTCTCTTTTTCTCCTTTTTTTTTTTTATTTAAAATGGAAAAAAAACGAAATAAATGTTTCCAGCGCAACATGAGTAACAAACTAATTTATTTGAAGAGTGACGTGAATCATCTTGCGGGATAAATTATGCCATTTTTATGTGACACCGTGTCACTCTCGCGGTAATGCGTCTGAAAAAAATGGGTGCTTGACGAGTCAGCATTAAGTCTTGACAATTTATTAAAAAGGATCTATAAACTATACAAGGGGGAGGGAAAAGAAAATCACGGAAGTTTAAAAAAAAAAAAGTTTTCCTCTTTCGTTTTACACCTAATTACTTTTTAATGCAGTGCAATTAATCGAATAATCCTTATTTTAAGTAAATAAATTTCTCCTTTTTAGTCCTTTTAATTATTACCGTTAATTCATCGATTAGACGGGGGGAGGTTTTTCACGGGAAATAAATGCCTGGGAAAAACTAAACGAATTATTTTTTACCTTTGAGGTTGCTAACTCGATATCCCTCCCAGTTTTGTGAAATAATAAATGGGGGAAGATTTGCAAAATGTTATCCGATTTTCCACTTTGACCGGAAAATGATCAATCCTCTTATCCTTTGTGTAAAAGGAATTGAATCAACCAGTGTGAAAAAGCTTCCCCAGTAAGAAAATCCAGATTTCCCCGTTGCAAAATTCAGAACTTTATTTATTATTTTTTTTGTAGGCAACGTACCCTGCGCAATTAAAATCGATATTTTGGAAATTAGATCTCAGCTCTCGCGGTTTTCATCTCAAAAGCCATAATTCTTTAGATAAGTCAACCGGGACAAAAAGAAAGATAAACGTTTGGCGATCTATACCCGTTCGGGTTTGGGGATATGTGTTTTCGATGATAAATCTCCTTTCAACTATATAAACCGCCTAAACCGAGTATAACTCGACTTTTACCAGGTATTCCACGTCCGTTAAAATTATTGGCAGAACGAACCTGGAGGGGAAAATAGGAAATCGATTTTAAAATAAAAGAGAAGACTATAAAGATGCTGAGAGGCGCTGAAACTTATTTTAAGAGATTTCCTGCCAAACGGTTTTCTACAAAAGCATAGCAACTTTCGGATTTTATTCAGATTGATTTAATATAGTATTTCTCATCAAGACTCATCACAATCGAAGCTGCTAAGCTCGATTTTTGTCGAAAAAAAAACCGGCATGCTAGAGAAAAATAATTTAATTTAATTTTTTTTTTAAATGGATGGAAGAATTCCTAATTTTTGTTCGTTACACAGCTATTCCAATTTTTAAAAAAACAGAATCTAACTTGGCACGCTCGATTTTAGTCTAAAAAAGCAACGCATGCTAGTGATAAATATACTTGTTTTTACTTAAAGATGAAAGAGTACCTAATTTGGGTCGTTACTAGTACATATTTTATTCCAACTAGAAGAACCAAAATTCCAGTTGGCACACCCGGTATTTGCCAGAAAAAAGCATTATTACCCATGTAGGAATTTTTATTTGCTTGTGAAGGGTACACAGTAAAAAATATTATGTAAATATGTTCTAAGAGGTCCACATAAATTTTTTATGTTGTTTCTCCCATAAGGCAAACATAAAACAAAAACAACATAAAAATTATGTGGACCTGCTTATGTTGATTTATGTTGATTTTGACATAAAATTTTTTACTATGTATCAAGATTTTTATGCTTAAAAAAATTATGCATAAAGTTTGTACAAATTATTCATATTCAAATATTGGCGCTTACAAAAATATGCATAAATTAAAATTTTTGATAAGTTTTAAGAAAAAATTATGCATGTCCAAATTTTTGTATAAATAATGCAAAAATAGTACACTTTAACGTAGGACTCGATCATAGGGCTCGGTACTCGGAAATATGTCTGTCCGGGTGTATGTCGGTGTGTTCGCATCAAAAATTAATATTTTAACTATTTTAATATTAAAATTTTAACTTTGAAAATTTTAAATAATATTTTGACCACTTTTTTAAAACTCTTGGCCTTTTATAATAATAAAATTAGACGACATGAACTTAGAAAATTTCTTGTAAATTTGCAACAAACTTAATTTTTACAAGAAAGTTGTTTAAGGACTTAAGAGTATGCTGCAGCGTGGCAGCAGACAAATCGTATTTTTCGATTTGAGAGAAAACGAAGACAAGTATCGAAAATCGAAAGAATTGCCCATATTTCGAATTAAATTTTGAATATGGGCAATTTTGAATGGGCTCGATATTCGTCTTCGTTTTCCCTCAAATCGAAAATTACGTTTTGTCTGCTGCCACGACTGCAGCATACTCTTAAAAATATTTAGAAATTTTATTTTTATTTTTTATTTTTTATTATTTTTTTTTTTTTAATTTTCGCCGTCTTTAATACTAAAATTACGCTACATGAACAAAAACAAGAACTTAAAAATTTTAAATGAAATAAAGTAATAAATTAAAAATGAAAAAAATTTTAACTTCGAAGGCTTATGCCGCTTCTCCATTATGGCTCAAAATTAATTTTCTAGAATTAATTTTCAAAATTTTCGGAAGCACTTCGCTTTAGTTATTCTATGGATTTTTATCCAAGATTTAAAAATGGAGTCGGCCATTTTTACTACATTGCGTTTTTTATATTCTTCGTCCATGGTCAAAAATTCATGGAATAACTAAAGCACAGTACTTCCGAAAATTTTGAAAATTAATTCTAGAAAATTAATTTTGAGCCATAATGGAGAAGCGGCATTAAATTAAAATTTCGATTAATTTTTTTCCACTTTTGACCTTTTATCAAAAATTTCAAGTTTTTTTTCGTGCAGGGAAAAAAAAATTATATTTTAATCAAAAAATTCGAATTTTTTGACCGAAAACGAGCAAAAAAGTGCCTTAAAATTTCTATATCGTTTCATTGTTTTAATTTAGCAATATTAGGACAGTAGCAATATTAGGAGAGTACCCCAAAGACGTAGGGAGGGACAATGCCCCCATACCCCAGTCCGGTTTTTTTAATAAAAAGTGTATTTTATTTTGAAAAAATTTGAAACACTTTTTGTATGTCTTTTTTCTACGGGTTTACCGTGAAAATTTCAGTCAAAGATGTCAATATTGGAAGATTAGCTACTGCTCGGACTTCCCAGAGCTGGCCAAAGGGCAGAAGGCTAATATTTTAATACGATCCTCTCTCTTCTTCGGAAGACTCGAAACAGCCTGAAGAACGAGGAAACACCACAGCCTAGTCATACAATCTTAAAAACTATGGCATCACCCAAATGCGGTAAAATTTCTTTGAATTTCTAACATTTCTAAAATTTATTTTCGCTTCGGACGTCGCACAAGAGAAAACAACGTAGGAAACGAGATTTTTTTTTAAAAAAATTAATAAAAATATAAATGGAAAGATTTTTTTTTTTTTTTCAAGTTTTTATTTTTTGTTTTCCCCTCTTCCGTATGACTTGCAGCATTAGTTCAAATTACGTGAGATCATTAATTTTAACCTGCTGACAGACAACGAATAAAAAAAAAAAAAAAAAAGTTGCCAGACTTATTATTCAGCACAGCTGGGAAAACAAGAATCTGGGGGGGGGAAGAAATTTATGGAGTGATCATATCGTTTTTCGAAAAAACATATTGGAAGGTTGCGGTGCCTGTTACCATGTCAAATCAATCAGGCGGATTCGAAATATTCATCGATGACGTCACAACACGCCTCACCGAAAAGTTTTGAGGTGGATGTTCAAGCTCGTCAATGTCAGCATAAGAAGTTCAAGATGAAAATTGCAAGCACCACGGGGTAATGACCCAAGGGCATATCCATGTTTTTTTTTTTATTCGTTGGAAAACGTCCTGGATTTTAAATCGTTTTACGGGAATACCACTACAATTAGACTAGTAAATTTTATTTCATTGGGGCAGTTATAAATAGACTTTAACCATTAGCCCAAACGTCCTTTTTTTCCTACACCCCCCCCCCCCTCCCTCCCGTATCCTTTCAGCAATGGACGTCCATATATAAACATTCCACCGCGGACGAGTAATTACCGAACACAGAAACGAGGAGATAATTACAGAGAACACGGAGACGCAATCAATCTCGATATGGAAAGAGGGATCGGAAACTTGTTAAATGACCAACCCCAAGGTCGATAAAACCGGGACTTTATATTCCGAAGTCTTTATTCCGGGAGGAAAAATTTTAACCCTCGGCAAAAAAAAAAAAAAAAAAAAAAAAAAAAAAAAAAAATGTCCAAACCGATTTTCATCATAATACGGCTTCGTTTATTTTCAAGGGGATTTGGAACCTTTTTGATCGAATAAACGCCCATGAATTCGCAATGTCATTTACTTTGAAACATCCCCGAGACGAGGAAAATAAAAACGACGAAAATGTATCTCAAGCCATTAAAAAGATTATTGGGGGAGAAAAAAAAATATACGTCATTAAAATCGACTTAACTCAACATGATGGCGATTAACTTAACCTAACATTTTAATTACTGGAAGATTAAACTTGTGAGGACTTTCATTTTTTTTTTTTTTCCGGGAAAAAAAAAAAAAAATATCGGGGCGACCTTTGGACGACTTTCATTTATTGATGAACGGATTTGAGAACGGCTGCATGTTCCTGACCTATTAATGCACTTTAACGCATTACAGACTTGCATTGTATCCGGGATTTTCGTATCGTCCTGCATTTGTCACCAAAAATATTTTGTCAGCGATATTTTTTGTCATAACTAAATTGTTGTCACTGTTTCGGGGATTTGACATAGTCTCATTTTATTAAAAAAAGAATCTCGTTCCGACATTTAATATGCAGATGGAGACCTCATATCGGGATTAAAAAATATTACGGATTAGGATTTTTCCAATCGTTCCTAATCCCAATAAAAAGTCTCCGTCCACATCAAAAATCATTTTTTTAAAAGGGGAGAAAAAACAAAATTTCGTTTAAATTTTGTACAAGATTTCGGAATTCCGGCAATGTGATTAAAAAAATGCGAAGTCTTTTTTTTTTTTTTTTTATTTTGCGACGATGAGAAAATGATGGATGACACCCAACAATTTCAGCATCAGTGAATATCAAAGAGTTTTGCATTCGATTCGCGGTAATCACCATTTCACTCAAACTTTTTGACTTTCGACTTTTTTTTTTGATATATTGCTTTTTTTTCGTACTTCCCAACCGTTTTTTAATCAAACCAATATTGTTTACATTACTTTGTAAAGTTTAACTGGATACATCCGAAGTGGAAATTTCCCCGTTGACCATAAAATTAAAAACCACCGGTGAATTGTTTTTTTTTTTTTTTTTTTTTTTTTTTTTTTTTTCCGACAAATTCTGCGGGTTCCTGCGGAAACGATTCGCCTCTTTCTTTCACGGAGGTAGAAGCAACGAAATTTTGAAAGAGAGCGATTATGACAGCTGTTGGATATTGACAAAATAATAAAAGGGCAACAGAAAAAATAAAACAAAAAGAGAAAACACCACGACTCGGAAAATAATAGAATTTTTTTTTTTTTTCTCAGCATTTTGCTAAATGGCTCGAAAAATTAAAATTTGAAAGTGAAGACTTTTTTTTACGCGAATAAGGCAATTCTTTATTTTTTTTTCTTTTTTCCGGGAAAAAAAAAAATATCGGGGTGACCTTTGGACGACTTTCATTTATTGACGAACGGATTTGAGAACGGCTACATGTTCCTGACCTATTGATGCACTTTAACGCATTACAGACTTGCACTGTATTCGGGATTTGCTCCTCGTCCTGCTTTGTCACCAAAAATATTTTGTCAGCGATAGTTTTTGTCATAACTAAATTTTTGTCACTATTTCGGGGATTTGACATAGTCTCATTTTTTTAAAAAAAGAATCTCGTTGCGACATTTAATATGCAGATGGAGACCTCATATCGGGATTAAAAATATTACGGATTAGGATTTTTCCAATCGTTCCTAATCCCAATAAAAAGTCTCCGTCCACATCAAAAATCATTTTTTTAAAAGGGGAGAAAAAACAAAATTTCGTTTAAATTTTGTACAAGATTTCGGAATTCCGGCAATGTGATTAAAAAAATGCGAAGTCTTTTTTTTTTTTTTTTTTATTTTGCGACGATGAGAAAATGATGGATGACACCCAACAATTTCAGCATCAGTGAATATCAAAGAGTTTTGCATTCGATTCGCGGTAATCACCATTTCACTCAAACTTTTTGACTTTCGACTTTTTTTTTTTTTGATATATTGCTTTTTTTTTCCTACTTCCCAACCGTTTTTTAATCAAACCAATATTGTTTACATTACTTTGTAAAGTTTAACTGGATACATCCGAAGTGGAAATTTCCCCGTTGACCATAAAATTAAAAACCACCGGGTGAATTGTTTTTTTTTTTTTTTTTTTTTTTTTTTTTCGACAAATTCTGCGGGTTCCTGCGGAAACGATTCGCCTCTTTCTTTCACGGAGGTAGAAGCAACGAAATTTTGAAAGAGAGCGATTATGACAGCTGTTGGATATTGACAAAATAATAAAAGGGCAACAGAAAAAATAAAACAAAAAGAGAAAACACCACGACTCGGAAAATAAATAGAATTTTTTTTTTTTTTCAGCATTTTGCTAAATGGCTCGAAAAATTAAAATTTGAAAGTGAAGACTTTTTTTTACGCGAATAAGGCAATTCTTTATTTATTTTTTTTTTTTTGAGATAAACTTTCATGCATCGTCTTCAAAACATGACTTTTTTGGCTCGACCTTTCAGGAAAACCCATTCTAAAAAACCGGGAAATAGCGTTTAAACTCGTTTACCATTTCCTGGAACAAGCATTAACAAGTAGTTTCAACTACGGTAATAGACGTGAGGGGAAAGAAGAGGGAGAGAGTGAGAGAGGAATAAGTAACAGTCTCTTTAATTTCCACCTTGAAAAATTAAGTCTTTTCTATTTTCCAGCCTCAGGGTGCGTGACACTCAATCTCGCAGTAATAGGATTTTAAAAAAAAAAAATAGAGATTGTATTAAGAAAGACAAATTTATGCTTATAAAATATCGCCTTTGCCTTGTAAAACGAGGGCTATCAAGAGAGCTTAGGACCCTAGTTGAACCAGCCCGAGGCCGCAGGGCAGATATGAGGAGGGAGCATAATGTGTCTATTAGGGTGTCCCTTTATTTTGGCAATTTTCGAATTTCACATCGCTAATCCCCAAAAATGGTTCTCCTTGGGTGCACTGATAAATCCAAATTTTCAAAAAAATTTTATTTGACGGGAAAGCGTGGCGCCTTGAGCTTAAAGTTCACAAAATTGCCACAGGAGAAAAAAATTGACAGTTTCTTTTTTTTTTGCGAATAACTGTGGTTTTTTATCGGAAATTTTCCGAAGGTGACGAATCCGAAGTCCGTTTTTTTAAATCTTGTCCTGCTTTTGAGCTGATAGCCAAAATGTGGCAAAAAATACGTGGTAACGTGACAAAACATACCAAGTCTTCAATTTCACTTGTGCTTCGGTCTCTAGCTTCAAAACCGAACCAGATATAAAAAAACGGGACTTTCGATTCGCGATCTACGGAAAATTTCCTATAAAAAATACATTTTTTCGCAAAAAAAATTTGTCGATTTTTTTTCTCTTATGGAAATTTTCTGAATTTTAAGCTCAAGGCGCCACCCTTTCCCGTCAAATAAGCTTTAAAAAAAAAATTCGGAAAAATTATGTGGAATTAATTCAATTCGATTCAAATATTTAACCATAAAATCAATACAGGTTCTCGGTCTTGTCAACAGAAAATGACAATAATAGTTAAATAATTAATAAACTATTGAAAATAATTTAAAATAGGAACTCTTACAAACGAGGACACTAACATTCCTCTGATCGTTTTTGAAAATATTCTGCCACCGAGTATATCACCCCATTTATTGGCCATTTCTTCATCCTAGCACCAAATTCTATATTTGCCCCGTCAGTTTGTTAAAAAATATAGCCCTGAAATTTCCTGCTCATTGGGCACACTATGTTTTCTTCATTAAGCTTATGCATAAAATGGAAAAAAACCTGAATAAGCATGAGATTATCCTGTTTTATGTTATATGCATAAATTATTCAAAAATTATGCATATCCAGACTTTCATGGTTAAAAAAAATTATGCATAAAAGTTATACATATTCGAATTTTGGTGTTAAAAAATATCCATAAACCTTGCAAAACTTATGCATGTCGAAATTTTTGTACAAATGATAAGAAAATGTTTTATACAAACTTTTTGCGTCTGTTTTGGAAATTTTTAAACTCTTTCTGCATCAGGAATACAGGAACCAGTTTTTTCTTTTTTTATATTTACATGAAATTTTACATCATTACAAGAGCATTGCAAAAGAGGAAAAGATTTTGTTGCAGATATGATATGAAATCAATTACAATAACAATAACACTTAGAAAGTGAAGTAAACACTGAGTCAGGTACTTCGGAGCTTTAAAAACTTTACACATAAACAAGGTCGATTGATTACAAGATGATAAATATTGAAGTGGTGCTATACATTCAAAATAAAATTTAGAGGTCGGATTACCAATATCATGATTCCAATATCTTACATTAGAATACATTTTTTTGAGACTTACAAGGAAATTCTTTTCAAGCAGTTTCGCAATAGGGAAAATTAGTCAGGAATGTTTAGATATTGAAGTACTTAAATTAAAATCATTGATTGTAAATGACATTCACTTTGCTTTTTAAGATTATCATCGCCATAACAACAATTTTTCAGTATAAAAGAAGCATTAATTACCAGTGCATCTTATAAAAGCTAACAAACTTCAACATTGTTGAATCAACAATTTATTAGCAGGAAATCATGTGCTGGACATATAGATGTATCGAATGCGGGCAAAGTCGCGATATTAATAAGTACAATAACAAAAAGTGCCCATCTTGGCGAGCCAACGGAACATTTTGCAGTGAGAAGACACGCATAGATATCAACAGGAAGTGCGAATATTGTCGATAATAAAGAAACAGTCTGGGAATTGAAAGAGTAAGCGTAAGCAAGCAACGTTTATTCAGGTTAGTATTTCTATCATTATTGTCATTATTTTTTCCTTCCGGATTCTCCTTTAATCTTGAGAGAGACTCAACATAACCTCGACTTTAAAACAATCGAACTATGGAATTTGAAAGTCGGGATACTTTATCAATTGGAATCCGATTTAAGATCAAAATTTTGAAACCCCCGACTTTTAAGAATCCCGAAAACGAACTCGGGATTCTGAAAAGTCGAAGTTTATAAAATTGAAGTGTTCATCCATTAGATAACAACTAAAAATTCAAAATTTTTAGAAAACGGAATGAAGTGATTTAGGCGTTTGTTACATTACTCGAAAATTTTTGTTCGAAGAGTTTCAAAAATTTTTTCTCGATGAAAGTGTTTACACTTTTCGAACATGTTTGAAAAGTTTCGATGATGTTCGAAATGTTTGATGATGTTTGACGTTATTTTTGGGGTGGTATTATATTAATATGGGTACTCGGCCGATGATATATGTACTTTCCCATTATTTAAAAAATATAATACAACCCCAAAAATAACGTCAAACATCATCAAACATCATCAAACATATCGAACATCATCGAAACTTTTCGAACATATGTTCGAAACGTGTAAACACTTTCATCGAGAAAAAATTTTTGAAACTCTTCGAACAAAAATTTTCGAGTAATGTAAACAACGCCTTATATTTTGGCAAGTTTATTAAATGACGATGTTATTACATGTTGCCGTTATTAAAAGATAGCGCTATTAATTGGTAGCGTAACTAATCGATGCAGGGCTAAGAGAAGAACAAGACACCCTGTGAAAAAGTATTAAAGCTAAAAAAATCCCTAAATAGTGCTTACTTTCAGCAATATTATTGAATTTTTTTTTCTTTTTAGGCTAACTCAAAACATACTCAATTCTTTTTTACAGAAAACAATATGACCGGGATACATAAAACCACCGCAAAAGAGCAGAAACTTAATTTTCTACAACAGTTACAACAATGATACCTGGATTAACAACTATTGATCTAGTAAAAATTCTCATGAAGGTACCATTTAAAATAAAAACCTGTTTAACTTCAAATGTCATTTCCTAAATTTTGAAATGTTGCATTGTCTACCTTATTCTTTCCATTGACTTTAAATAAGTAAATTTAATAAATAAATAAATGTAATCGTATATGTATACTTAATTGATCGACGATTTCTTTCCTTTTATTTTTATATTCTTCTTCTTTACTCTCGGGATAGGTGGAACGTGATTTAAAAAATTTTCTTTACAACCGTGTTCCCTTCGCCGACGTTTCGTACATCGATAAAATTCACTTCATCAGGACTATAATAAACAGATTATGTTTAGCTAACGGGTCATCGATTTTTTTACAATGTGACCATTTCATCACGTTCCACCCATCCTGAGAGTAAAGAAAAAGTATATAAATGTATACTCTGTTTCTTTACAATAATTATGATTACAACTTTCTCCTGCGGCTATGGAGCTAATCCAGCTCCTTGTGCTGGCAGGAATTTAAATATTTGTTTATTTAAATAACAAAGTTAAAAATTGTACAGAAAATAAAATTTGAAAATAAAAATAAAAAAACTGATAGAATTACACTCCCCCTGCCATAAAACAGTTTTCGGTTTGTTGGAAAAATTAAAAAATTTTTCTTATTTTCCAACAAACCTATAAAACTGCTTTAAGGCGGGGGGGGGGGGGGGGGTGTGTAATTCTCTCAGTTGGGGTTATCGGTATAGGGATCAAAGAGGGAACCAGGAAGATGTTCAGTAAAAGAATACACCAAAGGCACTCGAAGAGTGGACTTGAACCACCGAAAATTAAAAATAAAAAATAAAAAAAAAATTGAAAAGGTCGATAAAAGTCACAAAATTGAGAAGAATATACATTCATACAAGATTATATCACACTGTCCTCCCAAATGTCTTCTTCAACAAACTCATCCTTAAAAACTTTTTTTTTACAAATTGCTTACTCACGGATATAAATATTTTAGCAGGTTTTCATGGACGAGCTCGACTGTGATTCCCAAAAAACACCAAATCGATGAAAGCTTACCTGAAAGTAAAAAAATAAAAACAACATTAAAAATGAAATAATAATTTGTCCCCAATAGCATTTTCTTTGAAACAAAAACAAAAAAAGTTAATGGAATTAATCAATTTTCTTAGTACATTAATATCCTTATTTTATTTTATTAATATCTTTAGGATATTATAAATATAAAATAAACTGTTTATTTCACCTTTCAAGGAATTAATTTCAATTAATTCAATTAATTAGGTCAAAGGATCCATAATGCAAAATTCAAATTTAAAAAAATTTAAATTAAATTAAAATTAAATTGGAAATCTTATTTGAGACTTTTTAAGACTGGTAAACAATTGCAGAATTTTCAACTACTAAGGTTGAGTGCGGCTTGTACTTTTTACGCAGGTGCGAAGGTATTACTATTTGGGTATATACCAGTTGCGCCCCACGGTCAAAAGCCCATTTCGAAAATAGCACAGTTGCGCCCCGCGATTAAAAAGGTCGGGGGACAGTTGCGCCCCATTGTTACTTCAGTAAAAGGGATTTTTAAGTATATTTTTATTTTCTTGTTAAAGCACTTATTGCTTTTTAATATTAAGCTCGATTTACTATTTTCTTTTTAAAAACTATTATCTTTTTAGAAAACCCCGTTAGAGAGTATAAGGAAGGGGAAATCGAAAGGTATACTTTTGTGAAAAGGTGCAGCTACCACTTCAGAAAGGAACAAAAGAACAAGAAAGAAGTTCCTGAAGTTGAAGTTTAAAAAAAAAATTTTTAGAAGTTGATATTTAAATTTTTAAATTACGGATGTTTTTAAATGTAATAAATTTTTTAAAATTTTAGTTCAATTTACATGCAATTATTGAGTATATTATTATTATTACGAATGCTTTAAAGCTGAATTATAAAAATATTAGATTGTAAGTTACTTTGTAAGTTACTGTAGTTGATTATTGTCAATCCTTCACTTTTAAAAATACCAAAGAGCTAATTTTCAAAACGGCATAAGTGAATTTCATGACATTTTTGCAGGTAGCAGCGACGGGGCGCAACTGTACCCTCTTCCTCATTAAATCCGGGGCGCAACTGTTCCCTTAAAAGTCAAGTTAAATTCAGGGCAGTTAACCGCGGGGCGCAACTGTCCGTTGCCCTACTATTTTAGCCGCATATAGGAATAATAAGAGGTTCTTAAGCCCATTGTTATGGTTCTTTACTTTTCCAGAACTAAGTATAATTTGTTCCACACGGCATCTTACTGGAATCAAAGTCGAGAATTTGAAAAATTGTACCGATTGAAAATCGTTTAAGTCATAACTCTATAAAAGAAGTACTTTTTCCTTTAACGCCCGATTACATTTTCCTTTTCATGATGGATTACCGCAAACACAGAAATAACCAACATGAGGATTTTAATCAGTTTAAATCTCTGAAAAAAGAAGCATTAGACAAAACGGAAATTCAGAACTTAAGTCTTCGACAATAAGCAGCTTTCCCCGAGAGATAAAGAAAGTAAGACGGACGGGAAGGGAGAAAAAAAAAAAACGAAAGTAAGCAACTTTCATTAAAAAAGCAAAACAAATTGTCAAACAAATTCGTTATACGTTTCCTGATACAAATTCTTTTAAATCGGATTTTTTTTTTTTTTTCATAATTACGCTTTTATTTACTCTTTTTTCTAGAGAAGAAAAATTTTTTTTTTCTTTAAGTGGATAAATTATGTTTGTAAAATGAAAAGCTTGGGATTTTAAATATTTAAAGAAGAGAAAATGTCTCTTCTTATCTAACCTTGTTGACGCTCGCGGATTACTTGTTCATACCTGCTTATTCGTGTAAATTAAGAGTTAAATTTTTGCACTTAAAGGCACGAAGTGTTAAGACTCCTCCACTTTATGTAGAACGAGTTTTTCATTGTTCGCTTTGTCGCGCTTTTCAAGGGGAAGAAAAAGAGCGAATTTCAGACAGCATTAAGAGAGTACCGAGACTGTTTTTTTTTCCTGCAAAGTTAAAGCTTAAAGAAGAAAATCGAGAAGGAGAAAAAAATTCTTGTTTTACAGGAGCAACCTAAATATCGTAAAATCTCGAGGGAGATGAAAAAAGAATGAAAAGAGCTTTTTTTTTTTTCTTCTTTTTATCCTTTGTTCGTAAGCAAGTAATGTTTTGCTGGGAGTAGTTAAATTTCACGGATTAAAATATTCGATGGTTTTTTTGTTTTAAAGATTTAATTTAGGGTTTAACCAATAAAGAGTCTTCCTTTTTCTGGACATACATAATTTTTTATTGAATAATAAAGTCAGACACGTGTTTCGACTGACATTCAGTCATCATCAGTGACTAGCAACTAAAATATAAAAACAAAGTTAAAATTAAAAACAGAGCTAAAAAACGACCAGGTTAGGTTAGGAATGTGACATAATATCTGATGAAAAAACAAACATATTTAAAACCGGTAAACTACCTGAATAACACGCCGATTATTAAACAGACAACGAATCAGAATAAATTAACATAATTAGAGCGATGGTATGATTATAAATTATTAAAAAACGTCGAAAGAAAAATAAATAAAAATTAACAACGAAGTCGGAACATTGCAACAAGGGAAAAAATTCACAGCCAGGTCGATTGAAACAAAACGGATACGGGATCGGTTGCGGTAGAAATGAACGACGAAATTAATAGCAGATTAATTAAAGTTTTAACTCAGTTATTTTAAATAAATCTGACGTAATTGGGGCCATATCTGCGTTGATTAGGTTCCCTTTGGAGCATCTTATGTATAGGCTTTCCCAGGCGTTGAGTAAACGGGGTTCATTGATCTCTTTGACTAGATTGAGTTCCAGGTTGTCAACATCATGTCCTTCGCCGATGAGGTGGTCAACAATGGCTGATCGGGTAATCCTGTCGTTGTAAAAATGAGCCGTATGTTCTTTGAAGCGAGTTTTTATTTTCCGTTTCGTTTGACCTATGTAGAAAGTATCGGTAGGGCAGTCCAGGCATTTGACTTTGTAAATCCCTGATTTATCATATTCATCAATTAAATCTTTCGGGCTACCTAGGGCACTTTTCAGACTACGGATGTTCTTGTAAACGATGGAAATATTCTTTTTCTTGAAGACTTGATCGAGATTTTTGCATAGGGGTCCGTTGAAGGGGATGATTATCCTTTTTTCGTTATTTTCGAAGGGCGTTAAAGTTGACGTTTTGTTACTGATTTTTTGTAGCTGGTTATGGATTATTTCATCGATTAAGTCTGCTCTATACCCGTTTGAGACCGCTATGCGTTTTAGCATGTGTTTTTCTTTCTCGAAGTTGACGTTATTTAAAGGAACTGTTAGAAGTCTGTGGACGCCACTTTGGAATGCTGCACTTTTATGTTGGAAGCTGTGGTTTGACGAAGCAATGATGAATTGATTGTTATTGGATTCTTTCCGGTAGATATCAAATTTGATTTCGTTATCAACTCGACTAACTTCTAGGTCTAAGAAGGGTATTTTTCCTTCTTTTTCAATTTCCATGGTGAATTGTATAGACGGAATGACTTTGTTGATATTGTTTAGAAATTCATTGATGTCGAATGTTTTCTGATTAAAAACGGATAGTATGTCGTCTACATATCGTGCCCACCATCTCGGGAAGCTAGCAATTTGTTTTACTAGCAAAGTTTCCAGGTTTCCCATTACTACGTCAGCGACGAAGGGAGAGAGGGGGTTTCCCATGGACGTGCCGTCCCGTTGTTTGTAGAAAGCACCTTGGTAAAGGTGCTTAAGATTTAAAATAAAGGTGCGTAAAGATTTAACAATAAAAAAAAAAGCTATACTGTATAAGGAACTTAAAATTTGACTTTAACAGGACTAGTTCTTGCTAATTTCTGGATAGGAACCGAATGAATCATATCCCAGTTGGATCCTATTCCAAGAAGAACTATTCAAGCAGAATTATAAACAAAAGGCAATGCACTGTTTTTTTAATTTTTTTAATGTATTAGCCATGCTTTAAAAATTCTTCAGAAATGGGGGAATGTTTTGAACTAAAAACCAGAACCAAACGGAACTGAGAAATAGAGAACCAGAACCGAGAGATCAGGGGTCCGAAGCCGAGGCCGGCCGCGGCCAGTTAAAAGCTGGCTTTTTCCGGCGCTGCTGCCGGAGCTGGCGCCAGTGTCTTCACGATGCCGGCGCCGGCTACAGTTAATTAATTTTAAACTCAATGCCGGTGCTGGCTGGCCAACTGGTAATAGATTCTTCTGAAAATAATGATTCTTTTTACTTCATAATTTCTTGTCGGCAGATATTTTTGATTCAAAAGTTCCTGGGGTCCGAAGCTGACTCCGGCGCCGGGTTCGGATCTACTTTCGCCGGCCCTGGCGCCAGTATCTTCGCGATATTGAAGTCTAGTTTTTTTAAAAAGGTTTTTTACCGGTTTCGGACCGCTGCTGTAAATTGCTCCTGGGAATCGATTTAAATTTAATTAATTTGTTCCGGCGACATTTCCATTATGTTCCATTTAACTCGGAAGAAATGTCCGATCCCATTAAACCCGATGTCCGTTAAGTCTCGTAACAGAATATCATTTTTTTTTTTCCAGCATCGGTTTCTCGAAATAGCGGATGGTGTCCTGTATTCATGTTTTTAATTTGATTTAAAATTCCAATTTATTCGCAGGAAATGCATTTACGAATTTCCCTTCCACTGCGAATCACAAAAAAATAACAAAAATAAACTGGGGTAATCAAATTTGAAATATTTGTTGGGTGCTAATGTTTTGGCCATCTTTAATTTCGATTTTTTCAAAATTTGGACATCAGATTTAGTTCAAGAAACCCCCCCAAAATATTTAGTTTTTATTATATTTAAACTTATAATTGCCTCTACACAAAAAAAAGCTATTTTGCCCATTAGCTAAATACAGCTGAAACTTGTCTTGTTAAATATTGAATAAATGACTGTCCATCCGTTATTATTTTACTTGTGCATTTATAAGTTCATAAGAATAAAAAGAGCAATAAATATATCGTTTTCAAAATTCAAATATAAAAAATCTGTAATATTTAAATAAGACTTTACCAATCATCCGCCATCTTGATTTTTTTTTTTTTTTTAATTTTGACTTCAGATTAGGTTTTAGCAGGTCCAAATACCCTTAGTTTTAACAATTATTTAAGAAAATTAAAGCATTTCAGGGTTGCAAAACTGATGGGTCCATACCATAGTACTTCAAAAATAATTTGTTTAAAAAGATTTTTCACGTTTTTTGATTGGCAATATTTTTATGCACAGGGAAGTTTTGAAGAAAAAAAAAATGAAACAAGAGGCTTTAATCAGTTTTGCATCTTTCAAGTTCCATGCTACAATCCTAATTTTTCAGGCACAGCTATTTGAATATTCCAATTTTTTCCCATATCAAATACAGGCAACGTTTCTGATTTTTTTCCTGTGGATAAGCAGCTTCACCAGTACAATCAATTTATTAAGCCTCAATTTAGGCAAATCACACGATTTCAATAAACAACTCCCAAATAACTTTTTTTTTTCTTTTGAAAAGTCCTTTAGACTTAGATCATCATTCCTAACCTTAAAAATAACATTTAAATTGAAAATATGCATTTCATCATTTACTTGCTCAATATTAATAATTAATAATTATTCACTATTAATAATCGTTAACAAATTAAAATTATTTTGCTTGAACAAGAATGTAAAAATTAACAACTGCTATGAAAATATTTGTATCGATTATAGACTCCCTTAGAGATACTAAAAAATGTCCAACGAACATCTTCTGCCAACCAACACTCTTAGTCGATAAAGTACAACCTCAAAACCAAACCTCGTCACAAAATAAAGGATCACAATCAAAAGCAGATGCCCCTGTTACCTTATATAGCTTGCAGAAAATCCAGGTTTTCGTATGAATTAAATAACCAGGGCCTTCGATCTAGTGCATCATGACATTCTACTTCTTAAATTAAAAAACTGTGGAATAGTTGGTAATATGCATAGGTGGTTTCGTACTTATCTAAAAAATCGCATACAATGCACGAAAATTGGCGATGTATTAAGCGATGGCAAAGTCATAACTTCTGGTGTCCCACAAGGATCAGTATTAGCACCAATATTATTTATAATTTATATTAACGAGCTCTGTAAGATGCTGATCAATAAAGGACTAATCTCTTTCGCGGATGACGGCTCGCTCACCTCTTCAGCTAGTACTAAAATAGACCTAAAAAATAAAATGCAACATATCATCTCATTTATCCAAAAATACTTAAAGCAACACCTTCTTGTCTTAAATAAAAAAAAATGTAAGCTAATGTATTTCTCTTATGCCTCATCAACTGCAGACACATTTTCCTTAATAATACACGATAATTTCGACACTCAATCTTCACCTCATATCTGCACTTCCGATTGTGTAGAATTATATCCAGTTGATTCAGTAACTTATTTAGGCTTAAAGGTTGATTCTAAATTAAATTGGAAAATACATATTGATGATTTAGTAATAAAATTAAAAAAATTAAACTATTATTTTTATCGTATAAAAAAATTTCTTAACAAAGATGTTCTTAGAAAATTATATCTTTCAGTTTATCAATCTAAATTGATATATGGAATTTCTATTTGGGGGGGTACTTTTAACTATATTATTCATCCAATAAAAGTTGTGCAAAACTCTACGATTCGAACTTATTTGGGAGCTTTCAAAATTTTTCTGCTACGAACCTGTATAACCAGTATAACATTATGCCATTACCATACCTTTATAAATTTATGACGGTCTTATTTGTTATAAAAAACCCCGAAAATTTCATTTATACCAATTTACAAGAAATACACGAAATTCCAGTTTACCTCTGCTTTCGATTCCAAATTCTTTAACAACAAAAGGCAGAAACAATTTACCGTACAAAGCACCCCTAATATATAACAATCTTTTACAGAATTATGAATCATTTCAAAATTGTATTTTAAACTCCTTTTCCTTTTTCACAACAAAAAAAACCCTAAAAAGAGAATTAATCGAAGACTTAAAGAGCCAAGCTGATCAATAAACTAATTTAAAATTTTATTGTATTTACATTGTAATTTATTTATAACTGATTTTCTATTGTAACTTATTTAAAAAAAAAAACAGGCTGCCCCAACGCGCAAAAATTTGCTTTCGGGGGGCCTTACAATATGTTATTTTGAAAATAAATACAAAAAAAAAAAAAAAAAAAAAAAAAAAAAATGCAAAAACAGTTCATACTTAAACAACATAAAAGTAAGAAGCAGCTTCACATATTTAAAAAAAAAAATTAGAATGCAAAAATTAACTGATGTAATAAATCTACATTAGCTCATATCAGGTGTATAACTCTAAATCCCAAACCAGGAAAACGATTAATTCTCTTTTCTCTTAATGAAGATAATGTATTATCAACAGTTTTTACTTTTCTTGGTTATTTTTCCATATTTCTAATGAGAGCTTAGTGTTAAATCAGGAAGAAATTAGAACAATTTTTCTAATCGAGCACTATTCATTTCATGATGTTAACCTCTGATGAGATTTAGTTTATACTACAAGGAAAATTTTTTCCTGACAAACCATAATCGATGAAATCAAATCCCAGACATGGGTCACGATGTTGGATTCAGAGAGAGATATTTTGTTTAACAGCCATAGGTATGAGCAAAAAAAAAAAAAAAAAAAAAAAAAGAATACACCAGACCTAACCTTACCTTGTCGAAACTTCATACGGCCTAGCACAGCGACATTTTATTCAATTAAAACCAACATTCCATTCACAGATCCAGTTTTAATGAAGTCCGCAGCAATAACGTACAACATATTTTTAACCCGAAAGCCCGAATTGAAACACAATTACTGTAATAAAAAATGAAATAAAAAATATTCCATCTTCACACGAAAACAAGCAAACCGGTATCTGGAAATATTTTTTTCTTTTTTTGAGATAAACTTTGCATGCATCGTCTTCAAGACATGACTTTTTTGGCTCGACCTTTCAGGAAAACCCATTCTAAAAAACCGGGAAATAGCGTTTAAACTCGTTTACCATTTCCTGGAACAAGCATTAACAAGTAGTTTCAACTACGATAATAAACGTGAGGGGAAAGAAGAGGGAGAGAGTGAGAGAGGAATAAGTAACAGTCTCTTTAATTTCCTGCTTGAAAAATTAAGTCTTTTCTATTTTCCAGCCTCAGGGTGCGTGACACTCAATCTCGCAGTAATAGCATTTTTAAAAAAAAAATAGAGATTGTATTAAGAAAGACAATTTTATGCTTATAAAATATCGCCTTTGCCTTGTAAAACGAGGGTTATCAAGAGAGCTTAGGACCCTAGTTGAACCAGCCCGAGGCCGCAGGGCAGATATGAGGAGGGAGCATAATGTGTCTATTAGGGTGTCCCTTTATTTTGGCAATTTTCGAATTTCACATCGCTTACCCCCAAAAATGGTTCTCCTTGGGTGCACTGATAAATCCGAATTTTCAAAAAATTTTTATTTGACGGGAAAGCGTAGCGCCTTGAGCTTAAAGTTCCCAAAATTGCCACAGGAGAAAAAAATTGACAGTTTTTTTTTTTTTTTTTTGCGAATAATTGTGGTTTCTTATCGGAAATTTTCCGAAGGTGGCGAATCCGAAGTCCGTTTCTTTAAATCTTGTCCTGTTTTTGAGCTAATAGCCAAAATGTGGCAAAAAATACGTGGTAAAGTGACAAAACTTACCGAGTCTTCAATTTCACTTGTGCTTCGGTCTCTAGCTTCAAAACCGAACCAGATATAAAAAAAACGGGACTTCCGATTCGAAATCTACGGAAAATTTCCGATAAAAAAAAAATTTTTCGCGAAAAAAAATTTGTCGATTTTTTTTTCTCTTATGGAAATTTTTGGAATTTTAAGCTCAAGGCGCCACCCTTTCCCGTCAAGTAAGCTTAAAAAAAAAAAAAAAAAAAAAAAAAAAATTCGAAAAAATTATGTGGATTTAATTCAATTCGATTGAAATATTTAACCATAAAATCAATACAAATTATCGGCCTCGTCAACAGAAAATGACAATAATAGTTAAATAATTAATAAACTAATGAAAATAATTTAAAATAGGAACTCTTACAAAAGAAGACACTAAAATTCCTCTGATCGTTTATTTTAAATATTCTGCCACCGAGTATATCACCTCATTTATTAGCCATTTCTTCATCCAGCACCAAATTCTTTATTTGCTCCGTCAGTTTGTTAAAAAATATAGCCCTGAAATTTCCTGCTCATTGGGCACACTATGTTTTCTTCATTAAGCTTATGCATAAAATGGAAAAAAAACCTGAATAAGCATGAGATTATCCTGTTTTATGTTATATGCATAAATTATTCAAAAATTATGCATATATCCAGACTTCCATGGTTAAAAAAAATTATGCATAAAAGTCATACATATTCGAATTTTGGTGTTAAATAGTATATATCGTTACTAGAAAGTTATGGGTAAAATAACACCGAGACGAATTTGCCGCTCGAGCGAAGCGAGAGCGGCAATCGTCGAGGTGTTTTTTTACCCATAATTCTATATTGACGATAGATACTTTTCTTTATAAGTGGTACACCTGCAGAGGAATTTTTTGTAAACAAAAACAAATAAAATGAGAATTTAATGCAAAGTAACGTTGTTTTTTTTGTTTTGTTTGAACAAGTGTACCAACATTAATTCTTAGGTTGGCATACTTGCTTTGCATCAAAAACAGTTGGTGGTGACGTCAGAGGCATGTTATTTGTGAAATAACTCCCTAGGGCAGGATATTTTGCTGTTATTTAGGTCTGTTATAAACGAAATAGCCCCGAGACAGACGACACTGTTACAACAAGACTAACATTCACGTATAAAGAAGAAATATGCATAAACCTTGCAAAACTTATGCATGTCGAAATTTTTGTATAAATGATACGAAAATGTTTTATACAAACTTTTTGCATCTGTTTTGGAAATTTTTAAACTCTTTCTGCATCACTTTTTCGTACAGGAACCAGTTTTTTCTTTTTTTATATTTACATGAAATTTTACATCATTACAAGAGCATTGCAAAAGAGGAAAAGATTTTGTTGCAGATATGAAATCAATTATAATAACACTTAGAAAGTGAAATAAACACTGAGTCAGGTACTTCGGAGCTTTATAAACTTTACGCATTTAAACAAGGTCAATTGATTACAAGATAATAAATATTAAAGTGGTGCTATACATTCAAAATAAAATTTAGAGATCGGATTATCAATATCATGATTCCAATGTCTGTCATTAGAATCAATTTTTTTGAGACTTACAAGGAAATTCTTTTCACGCAGTTTCGCAATAGGGAAAATTAGTCAGGAATGTTTCGATGTTAAAGTACTTAAATTAAAATGATTGATTGTAAATGACATTCACTTTGCTTTTTAAGATTATCATCGCCATAACAACAATTTTTCAGTATAAAAGAAGCATTAATCGCCAGTGCTTCTTATAAAAGCTAACGAACTTCAACATTGTTGAATCAACAATTTATTAGCAGGAAATCATGTGCTGGATATATACATGTTTCGAATGCGGGCAAAGTCGCAATATTAGTAGCTACAATAACGAAACCTGCCAATATTGGAAAGCCAGCAGAATATTTTGCAGTAAGAAGACACGCGTAAATATCCGCAGGAAGTGCGATAGTTGTCAAAAATATTAAGAAGCAGTCTGGGAATTGAAAGTGTAAGCGTAAGCCAGCAACGTTTATTCAGGTTAGTATTTCTATCATTATTCTCATTATTTTTTCCTTTCGGATTCTCCTTTAATCTTGAGGGAGACTCAACATAACCTCCTTTTTTAAAACAATCGAACTATGGAATTTGAAAGTCGGGATACTTTATCAATCGGAATCCGATTTAAGATCAAAATTTTGAAAGACCGATTTTTAAGAATCCCGAAAACGAACTCGGGATTCTGAAAAGTCGGGATTTATAAAATTGAAGTGTTGATCCATTAGATAACAACTAAGCTTAAAAATTCAAAATTTTTAGAAAACGGAATGAAGTGATTTATGCGTTGGTTACATTACTCGAAAATTTTTGTTCGAAGAGTTTCAAAAATTTTTTCTCGATGAAAGTGTTTACACTTTTCGAACATGTTTGAAAAGCTTCGATGATGTTCGAAATGTTTGATGATGTTTGACGTTATTTTTGGGGTGGTATTATATTAATATGGGTACTCGGCCGATGATATATGTACTTTCCCATTATTTAAAAAATATAATACAACCCCAAAAATAACGTCAAACATCATCAAACATCATCAAACATATCGAACATCATCGAAACTTTTCGAACATATGTTCGAAAAGTGTAAACACTTTCATCGAGAAACAATTTTTGAAACTCTTCGAACAAAAATTTTCGAGTAATGTAACCAACGCCTTATATTTTGGCAAGTTTATTAAATGACGATGTTATTACTTGTTGCCGTTATTAAAAGATAGCGTTATTAATTGGTAGCGTAACTATAGTAACGACATTTATAAATGTCGTGTTACCAAGTGACCGTTATAAACTGTCGCGTTATTATTTGAAGCGTGATAAAATGTCGGGAGAACATCAATTTTACATGGCCACCTTTGTTTTAAATCGTCAAAATTTAATCACACGAAACTGTTAGCAAGAGCAGCCACTAGTTAACAATGTTACATTCTTAGTTAACTAGAAATCAAAGAACAGAAGTGCCAACAGTCTTAATTTCGTAAACAGCCAATTTTTAGAATCTCGAAATTGAAATTAATATTCAATTAAATTCAACTCCCGAATTGAATAGAATTGAAATAAAAATCGAATTGAATTGGTTCCGAAAGTGTGGCTTAGAAACATCGGACTTAAATCGGATTCAGATTACTGAAAAATTTAGACTTTTAAATCTTCGAATCAGGTGCTCTGGCATATTATCGTTTAACCTTCCCAAGGTGTCTACTGAATAATGAAAATAAATGAAAATAAAAATTGTGACATTTATAGGACTTCAAGGTTCATTTTTTAAAAAATATAGGACCCAAAAAAAGCAGTTTTCTTTAAAACTTCCTCGAGAGTAAGATGATATTTACATAACTTTCAATGATTGTGTCATTTGTGGTCCAAAATTAGTTAATTTTTTTTTTTTAGACTTTCTAACATAAGTAATTAAGTCATTTTAATTTGCAAGGAGCGAGGAAAATTTGGTAAAAAATTTAATGAAAGTATGAAAAATAAACCTGATTTCACTTCTCTTGATAAAAATATAGGAGGATTATATAACAGTAGACACCTTGTAGTGAGCAATAGCCTAATTCATAGGTAACTCTACTCTCAGTCATAAGATGACGCTTCTATCTAGTTCAATGCTAGGAATTTTCATCAGGTCAAAACTAGTGCGCTAATCAGAAAATCAACCGTCACCATCCCTCGGTAGCCAATGGCAAACCACCGAGAGGTAATAGGGTTGTTTCACACATTTTAATTTAATGTTTTAAACCGCTTAAAAAATTCGAGAAAAAAATACGAAAGCATTTTGGGTTGAAATTTTTTAGTTCCAGATTGTCATTAGCTGAAAAAAAATAAAATAAATTGGGCCAAAAATTGATGCATTTGAAATGATTTTGAAAAGCGGGATGGTCTTTTTTGAACTAATTGTTTTTATCGTTCTGCCCCTTGAGAATTAGCGACTATGTATTTCTTATGATGCACTGACATTAAATAACAGAATGATAAAAACAATTGGTTAAAAGAAGGCCGTTTGTTTTTGTCCCGCTTTTCGAAATCGTTTCAAATGCATCAATTTTTCGCCCGATTTTTTTGATTTTTTTTGAGCTAATGACAAGTTAAAACAAAAAAATTACAACTGAGAATGCATTTTTATTTTTTCCTCTAATTTTTTAGGCGGTTTAAAAAATTTAATTTAATTATGTGAAACAACCCTATTGCCTCGCAAATCTCTCAAAATTGCCTTTCGGAAGCGGCGTTAAAGTGTAAGTCCCATACGCCTGTGAGCCCACGCATAGGTGTATGTGAGAGATTACCACGCTCGTAATCGATGCAGGGCTAAGAAGAAGAACAAGACATTATGTGAAAAAGTATTAAAGCTAAAAAAATCCCTAAATAGTGCTTACTTTCTGCAATATTATTGAAATTTTTTTTCTTTTTAGGCAAACTCAAAACATACTCAATTCTTTTTTACTGAAAACAATATGACCGGGATACATAAAACCACCGCAAAAGAGCAGAAACTTCATTTTCTACAACAGTTACAACAATGATACCTGGATTAACAAATATTGATCTAGCAAAAATTCTCATGAAGGTACCATTTAAAATAAAAACCTGTTTAACTTCAAATGTCATTTCCTAAATTTTGAAATGTTGCATTGTCTACCTTATTCTTTCCATTGACTTTAAATAAATAAACTGAATAAATAAATAAATGTAATCGTATATGTATACTTAATTGATCGACGATTTCGTTCCTTTTATTTTTATATTCTTTTTCTTTACTCTCGGGATAGGTGGAACGTGATTTAAAAAAATTTTTTTACAACGGTGTTCCCTTCGCCAACGTTTCGTATATTGATAAAATTCACTTCATCAGGACTATAATAAACAGATTATGTTTAGCTAACGGATCATTATTTACAATGTGACCATTTAATCACATTCCACCCATCCTGAGAGTAAAGAAAAAGAATATAAATGTATACTCTGTTTCTTTACAATAATTATGATTACAACTTTCTCCTGCGGCTATGGAGCTAATCCAGCTCCTTGTGCTGGCAGGAATTTAAATATTTGTTTATTTAAATGACAAAGTTAAAAATTGTACAGAAAATAAAATTTGAAAATAAAAATAAAAAAACTGAGAGAATTACACTCCCCCTGCCATAAAACAGTTTTCGGTTTGTTGGAAAAATTAAAAAAAAAAAAAAAAAACAAATTGAAAAGGTCGATAAAAGTCACAAAATTGAAAAGAGTAAACAAAAAAAAAAAAAAAAAAAAAAAAAATTGCCCACTCACGGATATAAACGTTTTAGCAGGTTTTCATGGACGAGCTCGACTGTGATTCCCAAAAAACACCAAATCGATGAAAGCTTACCTGAAAGTAAAAAAATAAAAACAACATTAAAAATGAAATAATAATTTGTCCCCAATAGCATTTTCTTTGAAACACAAACAAAAAAAGTTAATGGAATTAATCAATTTTCTTAGTACATTAGTATCCTTATTTTATTTTATTAATATCTTTAGGATATTATAAATAAGAATAAAATAAACTGTTTATTTGACCTTTAAAGGAATTTATTTCAATGAATTCAATTAATTAGGTCAAAGGATCCATAATGCAAAATTCAAATTTAAAAAAATTTAAATTAAATTAAAATTAAATTGGAAATCTTATTTGAGGCTTTTTAAGACTGGTAAACAATTGCAGAATTTTCAACTACTAAGGAGACTAAGGTTGAGTGCGGCTTGTACTTTTTACGCAGGTGCGAAGGTATTACTATTTTAGCCGCATACAGGAATAATAACAGGTTCTTAAGCCCATTGTTATGGTTCTTTACTTTTCCAGAACTATAATTTGTTCCACACGGCATCTTACTGGAATCAAAGTCGAGAATTTGAAAAATTGTACCGATTGAAAATCGTTTAAGTCATAACTCTATAAAAGAAGTACTTTTTCCTTTAACGCCCGATTACATTTTCCTTTTCATGATGGATTACCGCAAACACAGAAATAACCAACATGAGGATTTTAATCAGTTTAAATCTCTGAAAAAAGAAGCATTAGACAAAACGGAAATTCAGAACTTAAGTCTTCGACAATAAGCAGCTTTCCCCGAGAGATAAAGAAAGTAAGACGGACGGGAAGGGAGGGAAAAAAAAACGAAAGTAAGCAACTTTCATTAAAAAAGCAAAAAATTGTCAAACAAATTCGTTATACGTTTCCTGATACAAATTCTTTTAAATCGGATTTTTTTTTTCATAATTACGCTTTTATTTACTCTTTTTTCTAGAGAAGAAAAAAAATTTTTTTTCTTTAAGTGGATAAATTATGTTTGTAAAATGAAAAGCTTGGGATTTTAAATATTTAAAAAGAAGAGAAAATGTCTCTTCTTATCTAACCTTGTTGACGCTCGCGGATTACTTGTTCATACCTGCTTATTCGTGTAAATTAAGAGTTAAATTTTTGCACTTAAAGGCACGAAGTGTTAAGACTCCTCCACTTTATGTAGAACGAGTTTTTCATTGTTCGCTTTGTCGCGCTTTTCAAGGGGAAGAAAAAGAGCGAAATTCAGACAGCATTAAGAGAGTACCGAGACTGTTTTTTTTTCCTGCAAAGTTAAAGCTTAAAGAAGAAAATCGAGAAGGAGAAAAAAATTCTTGTTTTACAGGAGCAACCTAAATATCGTAAAATCTCGAGGGAGATGAAAAAAGAATGAAAAGAGCTTTTTTTTTCTTCTTCTTTTTATCCTTTGTTCGTAAGCAAGTAATGTTTTGCTGGGAGTAGTTAAATTTCACGGATTAAAATATTCGATGGTTTTTTTGTTTTAAAGATTTAAAATAAAAAAAAAGCTATACTGTATAAGGTACTTAATATTTGATTTTAACGGGACTAGTTCTTGCTAATTTCTGGATAGGAACCGAATGAATTGTATCCCAGTTGGATCCTATTCCAAGAAGAACTATTCAAGCAGAATTATAAACAAAAGGCAGTGGTACTGTTTTTTTTAATTTTTTTAATGCACTAGCCATGCTTGAAAAATTCTTCAGAAATGGGCGAATGTCTTGAACTAAAAACCAGAACCAAACGGAACTGAGAGATAGAGAACCAGAACCGAGAGATCAGGGGTCCGAAGCCGAGGCCGGCCGCGGCCAGTTAAAAACTGGCTTTTTCCGGCGCTGCTGCCGGAGCTGGCGCCTGTCTCTTCGCGTTGCCGGCGCCGGCTACAGTTAATTAATTTTAAACTCAATGCCGGCGCCGGTGCTGGCCGGCCAACTGGTGATAGATTCTTCTGAAAATAATGATTCTTTTTATTTCATAATTTCTTATCGGCAGACATTTTTGATTCAAAATCTCCTGGGGTCCGAAGCTGACTCCGGCGCTGACTCCGGCGCCGGCTCGGATAAGATCTACTTTCACCGGCCCTGGCGCCAGTATCTTCGCGATCCCGAAGCCTACTTTATTTTTAAAAGGTTTTTTACCGGTTTCGGACCGCTGCTAGAAATTGCTCCTGGGAATCGATTTTTCTTCAAAAAATTTTCCGGGAACCTTTTTTTAAAATTCTCGGGAATCCCGCTTTTTGAGAAGGGAATTTATTTATTTACGAGAATCCCAGATTTCCTGGATCAACGAATTTTTACAAGAACGGGAATAATATGAATTTTATAAACTTTTTGACCGTTTATCACATAAAATTTTCAATATTTTAGGAAAAAGTTATAAAAGTCTTACATAATTTCCTTTTTTGCTTAAAGCGTGCCCTTTAAACAACATGGAAAAATTTCATTCGGCAGCGATCGGCTTATTTCTAAACTTAAATCCCCACCCCCACCCCCCAAAAAAAAAAATTGGTTTATTTTTCTGTTTTTTCGTATTCTAAATAAAGTTCCGGCTTTCCCGAAAAACCGATTTTCAATTTTTTTAGCTTGTTTAGAACTAATCCAAAAAACCTTCCTAACAAACCAGACAACTCCTGGGATCTCTAGAAATAATACGAATAGCTCCTGAAATTAACTAAAAACGCCCAGCCCCGACGTCCAACAATGGCACTGAAGGACGGTTGAAGCCACTGACGGAGGGAAAAAAAGAACCATTCAAGAACCAACAATTCAAATCGGAACAAAAACTTTCACTAACTAGAGGGACAAACAAAGTCGCCAGATTTATTTTACGCAGTAAATTTTTTAAAGATAAAAATAAATCAACGAAACAAAAGTCAATCAACTTGGTTCAATTTGTATTTTATCTTTCGCTTATACGGATTAACTTTAATGAGAAGGCTTTTTAGAAAGCAAAGAACTTTTAACAAGGGAAGCGTTTTTGCGATCCAGAGATACAACGTCCAACTAATGACATGAGCCTAGGATTTGTGGCGATGGGAGAGAAAGCCCCGTCGGATTCGATGACGTCTCTCCCTAAAATGAAAACGATAATCCATTTGTGATGCCTCATTAACGTCGAGGAATTTCCCGTAAAACGATAAGACTTTAATTATTAAAAAAAAAGAAAGGAGTCGACTCTTAAATTTAAAATTTTAGGCGTGAAATCGATCGCAGGAAAAAAAAAAAAAAGGAAACATCTGCAGCAGTATTCGCCTTGATTATATTTGTTTACACCTCTGACATGGTACGAGGCCGTTGTTAATTATTATCACTTTTTTTTATCGTCGGTTTGCTAAATTTAATTAATTTGTTCCGGCGACATTTCCATTATGTTCCATTTAACTCGGAGGAAATGTCCGATCCCATTAAACCCGATGTCCGTTAAGTCTCGTAACAGAATATCATATTTTTTTTTCCAGCATCGGTTTCTCGAAATAGCGGATGGTGTCATGTTTTCATGTTTTTAATTTGATTTAAAATTCCAATTTATTCGTAGGAAATGCATTTACGAATTTCCCTTCCACTGCGAATCACAAAAAATAACAAAAATAAACTGAGGTAATCAAATTTGAAATTTTTGTTGGGTGCTAATGTTTTGGCCATCTTTAATTTCGATTTTTTAAAAATTTGGACATCAGATTTAGTTCAAGAAACCCCCCCAAAATATGTAGTTTTCATTATTTTTAAACTTATAATTGCCTCTACACAAAAAAAAGCTATTTTGCCCATTAGCTAAATATAGCTGAAACTTGTCTTGTTAAATATTGAACAAATGACTGTCCATCCGTTATTTACTTGTGCATTTATAAGTTCATAAGAATAAAAAGAGCAATAAATAAAGCGTTTTCAAAATTCAAATATAAAAAATCTGTAATATTTTAAAAAGATTTTACCGATCATTTACCTTCTTGAATTTTTTTTTTTTTTTTTAAATTTTGACTTCATATTCGGTTTCAGCAGGTCCAAATACCCTTAGTTTTTACAATTTTTTAAGAAAATTACAGCTTTGCATGGTTGCAAAACTGATGGGTCCATATATGCCACCATACTACTTCAAATAATTTGTTTAAAAAGATTTTTCATGTTTTTTGATTGGCAATTTTCTTATGCACAGGGAAGTTTTGAAGAAAAAAAAAATGAAACAAAAGGCTTTAATCAGTTTTGCATCTTTCAAGTTCCATGCTATAATCCTAATTTTTCAGGCACAGCTATTTGAATATTCCAATTTTTTCCCATATCAAATACAGGCAACGTTTCTGATTTTTTTCCTGTGGATAAGCAGCTTCACCAGAAAAATCAATTTGTTAAGCCTCAATTTTGACAAATTACACGATTTCAATAAACAACTCCCAAATAACTTTTTTTTCTTTTGATAAGTCTTTTAGACTTAGATCATCATTCCTAACCTTTAAATAACATTTAAATTGAAAATATGCATTTCATCATTTACTTGTTCAATATTAATAATTAATAATTATTCACTATTAATAATCATTAATAAATTAAAATTATTTTGCTTGAACAAGAATGTAAAAATGAACAACTGCTATGAAAATATTTGTATCGATTATAGACTCCCTTAGAGATACTAAAAAATGTCCAACGGAACACCTTCTGCCAACCAACACTCTTAGTCGATAAAGTACAATCTCAAAATCAAACCTCCTCACAGGATAAAGGGTCAAAATCAAAAGCAGACACCCCTGTTACCCTATATAGCTTGCAGAAAATCCAGGTTTTCGTATGAATTAAATAATGCGAAAACAGTTCATACTTAAACAACACAAAAGTAATAAGCAGCTTCACATATTTAAAAAAAAAAAATTAGAATGCAAAAATTAACTGATGTAATAAATCTACATTAGCTCATATCGGGTGTATAACTCTAAATCCCAAACCAGGAAAACGATTAATTCTCTTTTCTCTTAATGAAGATAATGCATTATCAACAGTTTTTACTTTGCTTGGTTATTTTTCCATATTTCTAATGAGAGCTTAGTGCCAAATCAGGAAGAAATTTGAACAATTTTTCTATTTGAGCACTATTCATTTCATGATGTCAACCTCTGATGAGATTTAGTTTATACTACAAGGAAAATTTTTTCCTGACAAACCATAATCGATGAAATCAAATCCCAAACAATAATCACGATGTTGGATTCAGAGAGAGATATTTTGTTAAACAGCCAAATGTATGAGCAAAAAAAAAAGAATACACCAGGCCTAACCTTACCTTGTCGAAACTTCATACGGCCTAGCACAGCGACATTTTATTCAATTAAAACAATTCCTCCATTCAAATATCCAGTTTTAATGAAGTCCGTAGCAATAACGTACAACATATTTTTAACCCGCAAGCCCGAATTGAAACGATTACTGTAATAAAAAAAAGATATTCCATCTTCACACGAAAATAAGTAAACCGGTATCTGGAAATTTCAAACGAGTTGAAACAAGATGGCAACTGAGATTCCTGCAGGTGCAGTGCACACGCACTCAACCTCGGTTAATCAGAGCGCTCACTCGGATTCTTTCTGAACTATTAATCAACATTCATACTACGCATTAAGTCCCATCCATACATAAGCTAAGTATGCAACAGCGGGAATATTAAGCACGGATTTGAACGTAATAAAAGTAGAAAAAAAAAGAATAGATTTTTCTGGCCAACTACCGTCGGGGGTTATTTTTTTCACCTTGAGAATTATAGTTCGACCTTTTGCGCCAATATTATATATATTCCATCATATTTTGCAAAAACTACCGTTCAATGCAAAATGCCTAAGACATATACGTCAAAATAAGTTTTTCCATTTCGATTATATCTACTCATCCTCATTTTTCGGGGTGAGACGTGACCGTTGCAGTTCGATGCAGAGGAAACTTATTTTCCACTCGGACAATTTCAGGAATGGAAACGTGCTCCTATGCACTCGGGAGAGGGAAAAAAAAAAAAAAATAGAAAATACAAAACCTGTTATAAAGACAGATTTCCTCGTCAAACAAAAGTTTTTCTCCGGAATTACTTTGAATATATGGTTTCGACAGATGAATGATTGCTCGTATCAAAAACTTTTTCCGGTAGAAGAATAGCATTATTTTTTTTCTTTCTCTAAAATTTATTTATATATAAAGGTCATTTGGCTTTAAAAAAAAAAAAAAAAATCCTTTAAACAATGAAAAATAAATTTTCCGACTTGGAAGTGACGAAAACAATTGTCATGGATGTTTGACCGGATGTTTAGCGTTGTTCCACTTCCGGTGCGGGCATACACGAACAGGAAGCTAAAACGCCGTAAATTTAAACTCCTTTTTTTCCCATTCGAATGACTTTTTTTTTCCTCCCCCGAAAAAAAAAAAGAAAAATCTTTGAAGGGAGGTTAAAAAATGAAGCCGATATCGGAAAAATATTGCTACGAAATTATTTTCCGACTGGAGGAGAAATGTTGTTGCATGAAAGTATAAATATAACACAAGAAACAAATGAAGACCGATACATCAAAACAGCAACCGAGACCGTATCTCTCCCAGTCAGACGTTTCATTTTTCTTTTGAGAAGAGAAAAAAAAAAAAAAAAAAAAAAAAAAACGATTTTTTTCTCCCTTTTTTTTTTATTCAATTAATAACGACACACGTCGGTACACCTTTTTTTTTTCCCTGAGTAAACAAGGTAAACGCACATACACAGCTAGAAATAGGAAAAAGAAAAACGCATGAACGTGAAATCAAATCAAGTAAACAGTTTGTGTATGTTAAATCATATTTGATGGTGGTTTCTTTTTCATTTTTCAAGGGAAGGCGACGTCAAGGAAATTTCTTTTTCGGATTTTATAAATTTTTTTTTTCTTTTTTCGAAAAATGAATTCTTATTTCATCTCGTCGACGAAAAACGTTAACAAATGACGATTCTGGAAATAACACGTAAGAAGGTAGAATTCAAAATGAGCTCCCGGGAAATGTAGTTTTAACAAACGATTTGGGAAAGAAATTTAACGATCAATCAGATCATTTGAATGCTTTCTTTTTTCTCAATTTGTTTTAGTGATACGATTTTTTTTTTTTTCAATTTCAAATGATGATACCGTATCATGGGGTTACTTTATACTCGACAGGGTAAATTTGGACACTTTGATTTTCCCTTAAATTCTTGAAAATAGCACAAGAAAAAGCTTAAATAAGGATTGCATTTCATAAAGTGAAGCTGCTTGAATCAAGGTGCACGGAGTGCACCCAGCCGAGTTGTATTTAGTAAAATAAAGTTTCTCGAATCAAGGTGCACGGAAGTGTACCCAGCCAAGTTTTATTTAGTAAAATGGCCCTTTAAATTACTTTCATTATAAAAGCATTCGACTTCAAAAAGGGTAAAAAACGGGAAAAAAGATTTAAGTTCGAAATACTAAGGTCCTTCCAACGGTATCTGAAAGCCGTATTCAGGTTCAAACACGTTCGATAATTGCCCTGCATCATTGAAACAGGCGAATTTTGGAATTTGGAAACTCCTGATAGTGGAATGGATGCCCTTTGGCATCACTAATACTTTTGCTAGTGTATAATGTAAATATTGTACTGAAAGAGGATATATTATTAGATTTAAAAACGGAGAATTAATTCTTTGAAACGCGAAGACACAAAAAAATGCACTGGGGTCATGGACAAAAGACTTTCCTCTGTGAGGGAAACAATTACCTCTTTTGCAAAGGGCTCTAAGCTCACAGCGAAAAATTTTTTACAACCTCACATCGAGGATCTAAACCACTGAAAAAAGATGACGGAAATTATATGATGGGGGTTAAAACAGATGGAAATTTTATGGTGTACAAACAACGTACATCATGAAATTCCGTCATCTTTTTTCAGTAGTTTAGATCCCCTCTGTAAGGTTTTAAAACATTTTTTGATGTGAGCTCAGGGTCCTTAGTAAAAGAGGTAATTTTTTCCCCATAATTGATTATCACATTATTAGGACCATTCTGCCGTGAAAAGGGGAATCGACCTATCGCACATCTCTGGGTTGGCCATGCTTGTTTATAAGCTAAACATAAACAAACATGGCCAACCCAGACATGTCCGATACGTCGATTCCCCTTTTCACGGCAGCATTCAAGTTCGATCATTTCACGCCATTACAAAAAATTAAAAAATCGAATGAAATGAATAGCTTCACCGACAGTCACTTGCGATTGACTCACAAAGTTTTAATTTATATTGAACAGTACTTCACTGGGCTAGTATTACAAGGTTGTATCTACAATGTTCAGCTTGACACTAGTTCCTTATGTTTAACGCACGGGAAACTAATGCAGTGTTCAAGCTGAACACTGCAGATACAACCTTGTAATACTGGCTCAGCGACTTTCAACGTCTCTTATGGACTTAGGAATTTCCGCACCGAGTTTAAATACGATCCAGGCTATGGAAATCGTTTTAACACCATGGGAAAAATATTTGCGACCTAGTAAGTGGGATTTTTAACTATATAACTGGATACCTCACTATTTACTCTCAGTCGACGCTTACTCCCTTTCAGAATAAAGTTCATAAAATTGGATGCAGTGCAGTAATACACCTTTTTCTCTTTTTACCCCTAGAAAAAGTGAGTTATAAGTCCGACCAATACCTTATAAAAACTCATAACAAGATTGTAAGTTTTATCGTCTTGTTATAAGTTTTTATAACGTATTGGTCGGACTTGTAACTCAATTTTTCTTGGGTTAACAACTTTTTAATGTGCAAAAAAGTGTGTACCTTAACATTAATATTTTAATGCAAAATTTTGCATTAAATTTTTGGGTTAAAAATTAAAGAAAAACTGATGACCGAAAGGTCGAAATGATCATTGATCATATGCAATATAAAACTTTAGCGATTAGGGGAAACAAAATTTTGAGCAACGCCTCGAGGATTTCTGCTCCGATGTATGCGCGATTTATGCCTTGTCATCGTCGGCAATCCATCATTTCAGGGCTTGTTTCGGGGACGAAGTATCTCCAGGAAGCAATTAAGACTTTATGCTTACCTGAAAGTTTGAAAGCACATTGGAGTTGCTGCTTCTGCTGAAGTAAAGGTAAGTTAAAATTTTTAGAAATAATTATATCTAAATAATAATATAGACAATATCTTTATTTTCGTAAGTTTTTCATAGTTGGAGGGAAGAGTTTCAAGTCTACGAAGACCACATGGCCAATATAAAGGTTAGTTTAGCGGGCAAAATAAACTTATCTTCTTTTCCTAAATCTATCATTCCTATTTTTGTATCTGGATAAAAAATATCACACTGGAGGAGCATAACAACTCCCCCCCTCCCAATCCAATTGGAAACTCCCAAAGAAGGATTCGCAAAAACCAGCTGCATTATTATATAGATATATTATTTCTAAAAATCTTAACTTAGCTTTACTTCAGCAGAAGCAGCAACTCCAATGTGCTCTTCAAACTTTCAGGTAAGCATAAAGTCTTAATTGCTTCCTGAAGATCTTCGTCCCTGAAACAAGTTCTGAAATGATGGATTGCCGACGATGACAACGCATAAATCGCGCATACATCGGAGCAGAATCGCAGAATTCGCAACAACCAGCTGCTGTTAACTCCGAATACGTCTTACCGAACCAGCCCAAATAGTTTTTAAAGAAAACTACAAAAATTTCACTGTCCAGCCGTGTGCAATGCACCGAAAAAATGGTCTATTCCATCCTTGTCAAGCAATTTATCATAACCGTTATTACGTTTAATGTATTGCAGAGGGAGGAAGAAGAAAAAAAAAAAAAAAAACTTCCAGGATAATTATTTTTCAGTCTTGCTGACACATACAAGTCATTTTTCTAAAACATCATGAAAAATGAAAACGTTAAAAAAAAAAAAAAAAAATTCACTGAAAGAGATTTGTAAACACAACCGCCTGACCAAGAAGCAGAACACGGGGAAACGACACGTTTTTAACCCCTTTTACATGTGTCCGGTGAAAACGAGATATCGCATGCAAGCGTGAAGTTATTCGAACGGGGACCTTTTTTCTTTTTTTTTTTTTTTAATCTGTCTGTTTTCTGTACCGAGATTATTTTCCGTGTCAAGAGGAAAATTAAAAATTATACGGTGCTTCTAACTGGAAACGAGTCACTTGGATTTTCTCCAAATGTAAAGTAACTTCTTTTTTTTCCGAAAAAAAAAGGAATAAAGGATCGCTTTGGATTTTTCAAACCAATTCTGGACAACGGAATAAGAATTTACCGGTTTTATTTATTTTGGCAAGATGTCACCTTTTATTTATTTTTTTTTTCGAAATGCCCCATGGACTTGACAGGAACGGAAACGTAATTTATATTGATATTTGAATATTTATCGTCGCTGAGGTAAAAACGGAATGACGGCTGCCAATCAGTTTAACGTTCCATCATTTATATTGTGATATGTGAGAAATGTTAAAAGGTATTTTTGGTTTTTCCTCGCTTCGGACACACGCACACACACACAAAAAAAACAAAGTCGGGAAAAGTATATAGGGTCATGTGGGGGAAAAAAAAGCCAATTTTTGAAAATTATGAATAACGTAGCAATTAATGTTTTAAAAAAAATTTTTTTCCGGTACGAAGTTTTAATTTTATATCTAGCTTATGTATCAAAAGCAAATATGCCTCTGTTTAACAAAATATAGTCAAAATCTCCGAAAAATGCTGCCTTTTTTTTACCCGCAAAGTGGGGCAAAAACGAGCCAAACATGAGGTAATAACGGGACACCCGCGAAATTAAAACCACATCGAGTTTTAGAAAATTTTTTTCGCGGTACAAGGCAAGATAATATTATTATGAAATGATATTTTGCCGTAATAAAGCGCTTACCTTTCCCGAAAGCACTTTTTTCGTCATCTTTCACAATTTTCACAAAACCAAAACATTGCACTCAATATGGCGTCGATTTTTTCCGAACATGCAAAGTGCCATATATCGAATGGCTTTTTTTTACCCGAGAAGGTGTCTCGTTTTTACCCCACAACTTTAAAGCTATATAACTCGGGTTAAAATCAGTTATTTGTAAATTTCGAACCACATAATGATTCTTCATTCATTATTGTTTATTTACGTTCCGTAATATTTTCACCTGTTTTGTTTTTTTTTCGAATAAAATGTAATTTTAAAACAAGTGTCAACAATTGCTTTTTCAAAACAAAGCCGAATGTTTAAGAAATAATTTTTTTTTACTTGGAAATATAGGAGGAAATAAAAATTTCTTAACGACATAGCGAAATATAAGCTTCAAACTATTATCATGAATTTTTCTGAACTTTAAAGATCTGTCATTAATCCAATATTCAAGTGTCTTTTTTTTACCTCAAATTTTCAATGGCCGTTTTTTCCCCCACTTGACCCTATGTCATTATGAAGCTGATTCAGCTAAACACTTAAAACAACACAGTAAATTGAATTAAATCACGAAAATACGAGTGGATTACGATACATAGAACCACAAAATTCAATGAGAACGGGTTCCAGGTTTTGTATGAGAACAATCCAAGGAAAATCGAAGTTCTTCGCTCATCAATCACACTTCAAAAGATGCAGAAAACAATATAGAAATTAATAGGCAAAAACTAATAGATGCCTCAAAAAGATGCTAACAGATGCTAGCAGATGCCTCAATTCGTTCAAGCTATAGGCTAAACTCTAAAGCTAAAGCCGCTCTGGCTCTGGCTGTGCTCCAAAAGTAAAATCCGAACTAATTCCACATCCAAAGAATTACGGGGGAAAAAAAAGACATAGTTGTGAAAACTTAAATCAAACTCTTACCACCGGAAATGTAAAAACGACAGAAAATAATCAAAGCTGTCAGAATAAAAATAAATTTCCCCATATTCTTTTCCACGCCTGTCTTTCCCCCCCCCCCCCCCTCGTAATTCTTCAGATTAAGTAATCAATTTGCTTCCGAACACCTTCCGATTCCTGGTACTAATTATTCGATTTTATTTGCTTGAATTGTTATTATAAAGCGGAAACTTGTATCCTTTCTCTTTTGTTAGCTTAGTCTGACAAACTTTCAAAACAAGAGTAACAACAGCGATAACAACCGGGATGAACTCATTAACCATTAGACGACTTGAATATCCTGCACGAAACCGTCAATCACTTCGCTTTTATCACGACGTGCGACTTTTCAACTTTCAGTCGTACGAACGGGGGAAGGGGGGAAAAAAAATTTCGTCCGCAACTAGGGACTTTTGATTCATTTCAAAAAGACTTAAAATCCCATTAATGGGGAATGTATAAAATGTATACTGAATAATATTGTACACCCCAGGAAATTTAATCAAAGGGGTGAAAGCGTGATTTTCTGACCGCAAATTAGAGTCTGCCCTTTTCAAATCTAAGAAACTACTTCATTCTAATAAAAAGCAGGTGTGATCTGATTGATGAATGAATTAAAAAATCTCCCTTCTTAGATCACAACTTTATAACCTTAAAGTTGTGATCTAAGAAGGGAGATTTTTTAATTTATTCAAACTACTTCATGTTTTTTGACCAACAGAATCCGAAAATGTCCATAAAAATTATGTACTGTTGCGGGAAAAACCCGACACCTCCACTCCAATGGAAAATTAATGATGATAGCTAAAAATGATAATTGATGTGGAGATATCAGGTTTTTTCCGCAACAGTATGTAATTTTTATGGACATTTTCGGATTCTACTGGTCAAAAAATATGAAGTAGGTAGTTTCTTAGATTTGAAAAGGACCGACTCTAATTTTGCGGTCAGAAAATCACGCTTTTCGAAGGATTTCCTGTCAGCAGGATTTCACAACTCTATGGAAACATAACATTTAACAACACCAACGGAGCACTTATCTTAATGCTTATAATGTTCATACTCGGATACCGCTCACTTGAATTTTTTAGATATTTGCATGACATCCTCTTTTATTTCTTTTTAATAAGGCATACTTTCAGGATTCTTCTTACTCTGATCAGGAAGAAGAATCTTCTTCTAATGAAGAACACATATTTTTAAACTGAATCTATTATTTTTCAATCAATTAATTCTATTCAATTTCAAGCAGAATTTTTAAATCTATCTAAAATCAAAATCCAAAATAAGAAAAATCTAATTTATTTAAAAAAATTAAATAAAATCTAAAATCAAATAAAATTTTTCAAGGATCTAAAACCCAGACAAAAAATTCACGTGGAATACACTTGGATTTTAAGACTGATTCCACCAATATTACACGAGATTTCCACTAGTTTTCCACCAATTGTCCACGAGTTGGTGGAAATCTGGTGAAAAATCGGTGGAAAAAGTCTTACAATCCACGGGTATTCCATCAGTTTTCATCCACGAGTTTTTTCGAGTGGGAAACAGAAAGATAAAAATTAAAAATCTAAGATCTGAAAATAATTAAAAAAATATCTTAAATCTACTGATTTTGAAAAAATAAAAATTTAAAATCGAATATCTGAAGTGTCATTTTAACAATATAAAAATCTGAACCAAAATCGAGTCAGATTGGAAGCCCAATTAAAAATGACCAGTTGTCATTTATTTCTGGAAGTTGTTTTATAAGCCTTCAGTTCAAACTTAAAAGATAAAGCTTCTTTTTTATTAAATTAATTTAACTGAAAAATAATTATCAATGAGTAGATAGGGTAAAGTCGTGAATTGTGAAGGGCGCATTTAAGAAATTTTATTACATTCTGAAGAAAATTGTACACGAAGAAAAAAATAGCTACAGTACTTCATTTTCAAAGCTTTTTACCTTACGATTTCTTAAGAAACTCTTAAAGTGAGATTTTTTTGAAAAACTTGAAAGTGTTGATGAAAAGTTACCGCCAGTATTTTTGTATAAGCTTACCTGAAAAGAAAAAAAAAAAAAAAAACTACTACATGCGTTCAAAAAATTTTCTTGGCATTACTTCCAATTTTAAACATATTCTCAGTTATAGAGTGTCAAAAATTTCTTAAAGCAGTGGTCTGTAAATTACATAAATAATATTTGGGGGGAGGGGGTCAAAGTGAGTCGAAAAAATGCTTAAGAAATTTATGAACAACTCCAGTGTTTATGTCCACAATATATCATATAACATATTACATTGTTTTACTTTTGCTTGCAGAAACCACAAAAACAGAATCAAGAACCGCAACAGCACAGCTTTATTTTAGTTGAATACGAAGATGACGGATTCCTGGAAATCAGAAAAAGAAGCAGAGAAAAGGAAGGGCAAATCCAGAAATTCGCTTACAAAAAATTGGGATCATATAAAGCTAAAGTTTTAAAAATAGGAAGTAAGTTTGTGTTTTCAGCTCTATTAAATAAAAGCATGGTACTAATAAATATTTTTTACAGGTAAGGAAGAAATGGAAAAAGAAAGAAAACGTCTGTTAGAAATAGACAAAGAAAAGCTGGAAGACGAAAAGTTGAAGCCGGAAGAAACCGAAAGAGAAAACCGGCGTTTGGAAGAAATAGAAAAGTATAGACAGGTCCGGAAACTTCCTGTGCCTTTCATGTCCCGCTTAACTACGCAAAAATCAGTTCTAGAATTGGCCACTGGCGGCGCTGCGATCTAGAAACTCGCAACATGTCTAACGTTAAAGTTGGGACTCCCACTAGGACTCTTGTGGCGGCCAAATTTATTTGTTTGTTACTAATTTACTGCCATCGTTGTTTAAAAATCTCAACGACGAATCAAAAAGCGTCTCCCTAACAAGTAGCACTTACGGTGGTAGAAAGGAGAACCTAATTTATGCGTAGTTAAGCGGGACATGGTCTCCAATGTATAAGGTATAGGAGTTTCCGGACCTGTCTATACGACCGTGGAAGAAGATCAAGAAGAGGATGATTGAGAACAGGATTCTCAACTATCCGTCCGTATTCGTATTATCAACAATATCCGTCCTCCGTCTTGAGGACGGATATAGTTGATTGAGAATCTAAACTATAGTTTAGATTTTAAAGAGGCAGAATTTTTTATTTAGATTTAGCAGAAATTTTCAGGCAACGATTTGCTACCGAAACGAAAAACATTTTATGCGGAGCGGGTATATAAGTCATTGGTCTTCACAAACTTCTCCAAAACGGAAAATAGGTCTTGCCAAAATAATGATAAATTGACAGAATTGTTTCTTGAATCTTATTGCTGCTGAGAATATATCTCGATTACTTCAAAGGAAAAAATGAACTACCCAACCAAACGCTTCGTAAACAGAAAATGATCCCAAACCTCCCGCCTGAAACCCAAAACCCTCATACAACCTTAGCACCTCACACTAAAAAAAATATTTAATTACCAACAAACAAGATTCCTTTTAAAAGATACCATGATTAGTAATTAGAGAATCACACTCACATGATCTCAATACCCTGTATTTATCCTTCTAACCTCATATTATCGCCACAGACAAGCAATTACATTGCAATTAGAGTCCGAGCTTCATCAAAAAACTTTTTCAAACGCCCTATTTACTCAACATTTGTATATATAAAGTGATTTTTAAACTCTTTTTTTATTTTTTTTAAACGACTGACCCGAACCCCAAAAAAGGGAACCCATCGAATTATCTCGAACGTTAATTTTATTCGTAAAATAAAAAAATTCGTATCAGTGTCTTTTATCTTGGAAAGATTACAGCAGTGAAAGGCTTTCGGACATGAAAATTTTTTTCCAACGAATCATAAGAGATAGCAGTGCTTAGTAATATTCCACAATCCCAACATCGCCAAATTTTTTAAATTCAATCTCTCAATGCTTAACAAAAAATTTCAGCTCCATCCGCGTCATAATGAGTTCGGGCCCCTGGCTACCGAAACAAATCGCCAATATCTCCCCGAAAAAAATAATAATAATAACAAGAACTGATAAAAAGTTTCGATAAAGCGAATTGAAACCCAAGTTTTAATGCCCAAACGCCCAACGGTTGAAATTTATCTGGATCCGAATGTCGGAGAAAGAAGTGGAAAACTTTTTTATAGCCATAATTAAATAACACGACTTCAGTGATGTTTTAATAACGTTTTGCGGAAATGTTTAAAGGGTTTTTTTTTCCCTCCAACATTTGTCGTTAACAACAGTTTAGCAACAAAAGTTTAAGAGAAAAAAAAAAAATTGCCGAAAGCGAATCAAGTATTGAAAAAAGAAAAGCCCTTAAACAAGAATTTCCAAGTGAAACTAAACACTTGTAAGCTGAGTAAGCAAGACAAACGACGATCGTGAAAGGTGCAATACGACCCTTAAGGGATTATATTAGTAGGTCCCTTATGCGTTGTATAAAACCCGTTGCAGGTTTTTCGGTGCAATTGAGGAATAAGATGAGATTTTGAGGCAAGTATGCCAACTGAGATAAATGTAATCTGTCACGGACGGGGAAAGAACAAGAATCGTCGGACGTCGGGAGGAGGAAAAAGGAAGGAAAAAAAAATGAAAAATTATTTACATCGCATGCGGGTAGAGGTAAAGATATTGGGGCAAAATTATATATAAATCATATATAAAAAATGTATGTATAAAACATATAACATAACATATAACATATAACATATAACATAACATATATATAATTTTTTTTTCAGAAAACGACGGAAAAATTCACATGTAAATCGCACAAAAAAATGCTGTACAGTTCTTTGCGGTAATTATATATTATATTTTGCGGTTATTATATGTATTCCTTCCAACGTTGCCAAGATTAATCATTTTGAATTTGGCACAGTGTTCGAAAGAATTAATAAATAATTGATCGTAACTGCATACCAGGGATGATTGTTTTAAAACAAATTGGTTTAAAACACGGTGTTTTAAATCGTTTTAAAACATTCGAATAAAAAAACCGTTTTAAAACACTAACGTTTTAAACACTGTTTTAAACACCGTATAAGTGAATAAAATACGTTTTAAAATGCATTTTTAAGAGGCCCGAGCCCGCAATTTGTCGCGCACGACTCATTTTATACAATCTATGGTATGGAGTATGGACCATACCATAGATTGTATGAGCCACTCATATTCATAATAATTGCTTAATCGCAGGGATGATTGTTTTAAAACAAATTGGTGCAAAACACGGGGTTTTAAAACGTTTTAAAACATTTGAATAAAAAACACTATTTTAAAAATTTGAATAAAAATAGAAACGAATTTAAAACATTTTGAACGTGTTTTAAAACATGTTTTAAAACGTTTTAAAACCGGGTCGAATAAAAGACGTTTTAAAACTTTTTAAAACATGGGAAAATAATATAAAACGTTTTAAACTGTTTTTTATCAAAAAATGTTTTAAACAGCAACCCTGCTGTATACCGTGACTGGAGCGAAATGTCGTTTCAAATATGTACACAAGCTTTTTTCCAATATTTTGGAACAATATTGCCTCATAAGTGAATGCATTGTTAAACTAATTTTAATCTGAATGAATAAAAATAAATTCTGGAATAGGAATTTTTAATTTAATTTTCTGTCGCAGCAGGGCTCGAACCGATTTTCCCTAAAAAAAATTAGTGACTTTAGAGACCAGAATCAGCGAAATTAGTGACCAATTAGTGACCAAAAATAATTTAAGTTTTAGATTGTTCAGACAAAAAAAGAAGGGTAAGCCAAAACCCCACCACAAACACATCAAAAAACATTTTTAAATTGCTTCTTTTCAAAGCGCAATGACGATAGGCCTTCGTACAGGCACTTTAATTAAATTTCAACAGATCGGCAGGCAGTCAGGCTTTTTTTTTAATTTTCGGGTAAAAAGTAAAAGAAAAGAAAAAAAAAACTTGCTTCCATTTTAAAGGCACAAAGATTTTGAGAATGAAAGGTTCATTAATTTAATTGAACTAATCCGGAAAACCCCATCGCAAAAGAAGACTTGAAACAAAGAAGTGGATGCTAAGTTGTTTGAAAAGCTTTTGACAAGTCCGAAGATTCAATTCGTTAAGCAAAGTAAAGTAAAGGGATCGTTTAAGACGGGAAGAAAATTAGCGACAACGAGTGAGGAAATGGTCTCAAGTCACCGGAGACCGGAGTTGTAAATTGACGGCCATTTACTGACCCACGAGACTGGATGCCGGGGCCCTGTTTAATGAAGAGGAGATAAGATTCAAACAACTAAAGCGAAATTTGTTGTTTGCCACCCGAGCCGATACATTTTCCCTCGTTGCCCGCCCATCGGAAAATCCCAATAAGGCCTTGGAAAGGACGGACAACTAATTACCCAAAAACGGATATGATAAGTTTCTCGGTCCGAGGATTGAAAAGCATGGGAAAACCGCAAGGGGGGGGTTTATTATTCCCCGGCCCTCTTTAATCCGAAAAGATCGATCTGACATATGTATGATTTAGCGTCATCTCCAACTTTTCCAGAGGGAGAAAGGGAGATGGAGCGAGCCGGGGAAACAAAGAAAAGCGCTTCGATTAGACAAAATGGAAATCGCACATACAAAACAAAACGAAATTAACTGCATTTTCGTTTTATTATTTATACGCGGCGGGGTTTATTTCCGCGGTTTTAAAATTAATGGGAATATACACTCAGAGGAGAATCAATTATCTCCATTCAAGCTTCACTAATTTTTGTCTTTTGTTTTTAAAATTATAAAAACAGGAGCCTTTTTTTAAATAATTTTCCTCCTTTTTAGGTTGTTCTTACGGTTTGGTGATTTTCAGCCAATCAAATCAAAAAAAAAATACGTTTTTCAATTTTAATTAAACAAATTAAACAACTCGTCCCCGCCCTAAACATATTTCGGATTACGATTAAAAACCCTTTTAAAGGGCTAAAGAGGGGAGGTTTTTATTTTCAAAAAATTTCAAATGCCAATAACCGAAGGGGGGGAGGTTCGAAAGTAGCTTATAATAAATCTCGTATAGCCCATCTTCGTGAATATTATTTCTTTGAACGTTTTATTGCACGGAATTCCTGTTATCCGATTATAATCAATAATATCGGATTTCGTGCTTCCAAAATATTATATGAATGCGGGATTTTATCTGTGTTTTACATATTTGAAATGAGTAACCCCCTTTCTTTTTGAAACTCATATATCAAACGGTTTTTGTCGCAAAATGAAACCAAAAAAAAAATTATATATATGCATTCTCGAGGGTCCCTTTTTAAATATCGTCTTACTTTTTGTTGCGGTCGGTTACTTTACATCGTCACGATTTTAACCTCTCGAAAAATGTAACGAAAAAAAAAAAAAAAAAAAAAAAAAAAAAAAAAAAAAACCAGACACAAAAAAAAAAGTTGTGCATGATACTCTCCCGGTACACTCTAGAACAAAATAAATGAAGCGAATTGGATTTAATCCCGTAAAACATGTTTTTTTAAATATTTGTGAACGGAAATCATATTTTTTCATTTTTTTTTTTATTTGCATTTCGGGTTTTCATTATTCTCGTGTTTGTTAAAAGTCATGTATGTAGAATTTTCCAATCATCAATTTGTTCGGAATTATGATTTTTCTAAGAGAAAACGATTGATATCAGGTCAATCGAAATGATTTCATTATTCCATATTTAAATATTTGCATCATTTTATTTATCATCGATTTATTTATTAAAAAAAAAAAAAAAAAAAAAATAGTTCCTGGGTTGGTACAGTGGTCTGAGTTGAACCAACTCAGACCACTGGCTGAACCAGCCATTCAGTTTCTTTACCCCCGCAGAGAACGGGTTCTTTAATTGAAAAAAAAAAAAAAAAAAAAAAAAAAAAAAAAAAGGGTAAAGCCATCAAATGGCATTACTGATATTTTTTTTTAAATTGGCCCGGATGTCAAAATGGCCATTTAAAGAGAAAAAAAATTTTTTTGTTCATAATAGCGTCGCCGGAGTGAAATTTCGCAACGACAGCCAAAAAAAATTGGTCTAAGTACACGTGCTTCTAAATTTTTTTCTCACCAAGAAATTGGGCAAAAAATGGCAAAAACTTTAAAAAAATATTTGCTCAGCAAAGAAAACGCTGCACACAAATTTTTTTATCACCACGTGAGAGTACGCAAAAAGCTGGTCTGAATACGTATTTTTTTGGTTTTTTTCCCAAAAGGCTAAAGTCGCCATACAATGGAAAAAATGTAAAAAAATTTGTTTCGCCACGAAGACCACGCTGGACCCAAATTTCGCCTTCACCATGTGAAAGTACGCAAAAAATTGGCTCAAAATCATATATTTCGCCATGGAACCCTAAAAGCGAAAGTGACCAAATTTAATGGCCTAAATCATAAAAATCAAAAAACCATTTTTTTCGCTAATAAGGCCGGCTGGACCAAAGTTTCGCTATCACCACCTGAAGGTACGCAAAAAATAGCCTAGAATCATATTTTACCATTAGAGAAAAATAGCTAGAAATCGGCCAAAATTAATCGCCTAAAGTACCCGAAATGGATAAATTTGGGCCAATTCTCCTGAAGCTTCTTCCAAAAAAAAAAACCACCAATTAAACAAACTCCACGAAGTGTAACGACGAAGCAAACTACACAGAAAAACATCATTTACCACCCCTCACAAAAAAGGAAAAAAAAAATCAAAAAAGAGAAAAAAAAATCTATCGCACTAAAAACCCAACGGATAAACGTACGAGCAAAAGAAAAAAAAATAGTCAAAAGGTAAAATACGAAATTTCTTACAAATAAGAGAAGAAAAAAAAAAAGAAAAGAAAAAAAAATGATGAATTTGATTTTCTTCATTTTCGTATTTTAAATCCCCTGGGCTTGTTTTTTCCTTTTTCCTTTCCCTTTCCCCCGATTCGTGATACACAAAGTTTCCGCGTTCGGTGACCGAAAAAAAGAAGAGAATCAAACAGTTAACAACATTTCTTTTTTTTTTTTTCTTCTCTCTCAATCAATAATGCATAAAAAATTTAAGGTCATAATACCGATCAATTGTACATTTTTCTTTCATGAGACAATCAAAAAAAGATCGATTATATTGATTGTAAACTCATTCATGGCGATTGCCCCGTAGCGCCGTCTACATTCAGTGTATTGAACCTGTTATTGTCTTCACATTATTATGCCGACTCGTCCTACCGCGAGGTTCAAGTCTTTTACCGGAAAAATCCATTACGACAAAAGAACTCTGGAAAATTTTTTTATCTCCTCCCCCGAAAAAAAAAAAAAAAAAAAAAACCTTTTGGAAATTCAAATGTTGACCTGATGCATTGTGCATGGCTGGGTGATCCCAAAACTGTTGAAAAGAATAACGTTTCCTCCTTGTTTACATTGTATTTTGTTTCATTTTGTTTTGTATTCCAGAGTTTTAATGTAATTCTCTTTGACACGCTCGAATCCCCGGAAAACAGTAGCATCGTTAATTTTTTTTTTTTTTTAATCCTGTTCGGTTACAAAAAGGAAAAGATGATCTTTTTTCTAACTAAAAGAAATTATATAACGAAATAATTATGAAAAGATTCGGGGAAAACAAAAATGGGACAGATTGATTGCAAAAAAGCAGGAGAAAAAAAAAAGAGCAACCAGGATCACACATTCACAGAACGTTGAATAATTCATACGGCAATTAGAAATTCATGCTTGTTCTCCCCGTCGAACGTAGCGCATCATTCTGACCCCGTTTGTCCCTCTTTTGCTCTGACTCTATGTCCTTCCCCCCCCTTTCCACTTTTAGGATCCCTTTATGCGTTCAGGAGCACGTTGAAAAATCGTCGTTAAATGCGACAAGAAATATCAAGAAAATGCGGGACTGATAATTCTGCCCTGTCAAAATGATTTATGAAAGCTACCCTGTATCCCCTTAATTCTCTTAATCACATGTAGGTTAAGCTTCGTGATTTAAAGAGTTGTGGTGACCCATAATGCTTATTTTTTTAATTATTCTTTTAACCTTTCCATCATTATTATCTTGGGAGTTGAGTCGTGTTTTTTTATATTTCCCTACGTCAGAGGTCAAGTGTCTTATCGACAACTCATCCCCAAGTACTTCTTACGGCGATGAGTCGTCGATAAGATACTTCACCTCTGACGTACGGATTCGGGTTTTTTTTTTTTTTTTTTGCTTTGTCGGTTGCAGGGAGAACAAAGCATTGATTTTAGCACAAATTTCAGACTTTCTTTTTTCGATGTATTTACACGTTTAGAGGTCCCCGAGGCCGAAAAAAGCCAAATTTGAGTGGTGTCTGTATGTGTATATTAGGGTGGATTGAAAATCAAAAATTTTTGATGATCATTGCTATAACCTGTGTACTGTTCGCGCAAGTGCCATAGCCGAATTAGGCTTTTATCTGTAAAATCTCTGAGTATTGAAAGGAAATGTTCCTGTGAATCTTAGCTGGGGGAAAAAAAGGATTATATTTTCAAAAAAACTCGAACTGGTAAATAGAATTCCGTGCGTCGGAGGTGTTTTAACGTATCTCCATCGTAAATATGATTGGAGATAGTCTGTTTCGAATTTTTATGAATATCATTTGATCATGCGACTGAAATGCCTGATTGAATTATGAATATCACTTGGTCATGCATTCGAAATGCCTGATAGCACAATCGCTGCGTTTTATCATTTGTAAAAATGTTTTCCTCTTTGAAATTTTTTTAAAATGGAGTCTTCAGGTTTCGCAAGAGGGTCAAAGTTTTGCAAAACTCCATAAAGGAGGAAAATTCGAACTCACTCGAGCGAGATTTTTTTCTTTTGCAGGCCTTGTATTGTAATATACTATTCACTTCATTCCAGGCTAAAAAAATTTTAACCTCATCCTCAACTTAGAATTAAAATTTTTTCAAAAAACATGACTCCAAATTTGGAATCACTACCCAAAGCTCCCAACAGTAAGCAATACTACAATTTGCTCCCCAGCTCGCTACGGTCTCACTTTTCCGATTGGCTTCCATTGAAAATGCAGAACAAATTTGTACACCGAAGCAGAGGAGAGAGAAAAAAAAAAACAAAAATATGAGGGAAAATCCATTTAACAGATTGTTTTATTAACTTTTTAAATTAAGTCAAACGTTTCAATTTTGTATACGCGATACATGAATCACCCCGATTCGCCAGAGACTGGATGGAGTATGGATGTGTCGGACGAAAATCCAGTTAAAAGCAAAACAAGCATGTGAGAGGAGGAAAGGAGGGGGTGGGGGAGGGGAGAAAATCGAAATTTATTTGCTAACTTTTTGATTTGCGGACTACTTGTTGCTTCCGTTCCGTAAAACGATGGAAGGGAGATAAGGAAATCTTTCAACTTGTAAACAAATGATGCTTGCTGCCCCTTTCCATTTTCCCGGTAAAGAAAATGCGGCTTTTTCGAAAATTCATCAGTAATTCTTTTTTCCCTCCTAGAAAACTACTCCAAAAAAATCATTCAGAGCCTCTTGATAATATCATTCTTCTAGTCGTTTTGGGAACAGGAGAGGGGGGGAGGAGCTTTGATCCCTAACAATAATTTTCTCAACATTTTTACACTGATCCGCCCTGGAAAAGGTTTACCCTCTACCCAGCCCTCAGAGCTTTTAAAGTTGTTACACCAGTGCGTAGCAGTGATGCACCCCTGCGTGGGAACTTCAATCATTCATTTCGATTCCATTTGAAAATTAAACGTGACGAAAATTTTCTCCCACATAAAAAAAAAAAAAGTCACTGGGAAAGTTTTCCGGGGAGAGAGAAAAGTTGAAGCAAAAGCGTTTCCAGTTGAAATGTTAAACGCTTGGTTAGGCATATATGAACTGGAACTCCCAAACTTAAAGCTCCTTTTTTTTTTTTTTTTTTAAAGTAAAAAAAAAATATTTTACGAGTTTCCGTGTCACTTTCCTACTCGGATTCCAGAAAGAAAAAAAAAAAAAAATAAAAAAAAAAATAAAAACGCGCATTTGGCATTTATCAATTTAGATTTGGAAGTTACGATTGAAACAGGAAAAAAAATTGATGTCTAACTTGAAATTTCATCTATCATAACACGTGGAATATTATTTCATTTAATAACACCAACGGTGGAGTTGGTTACGGCTTTTTCTCTTTTTTTGCAATATTCCCGCATAGCCATTTTTCTTTATTATTTTTACTCTCCAATATACGTTTTCATCAAAAAAACTCGGTCAATATCCGGCCAACCGACTTTTGCTCATTTAAAAAACTGGCGTTCCAAAGTGTTACATCATTTGTTACGAGATATTATTCATTTTTCCTCCCTTGTTCGATTTAAAAGGGAGAAAAAAAAAAAAAAAAAAAAAAAAACGTTCGCTTTTACAAATTTTTTATTTTTTCGGGATAACATCTAAATCTATATAGAGCGGAATCGGGGAAGAAATTCATTTTCAACAGAGTTGAAACAAAAACGGGAAATGGAAAACGATTTTGACGGGAAAAGTATAGCATAAAGAACTTTTCCCTCGGAGTCGAAAGTTCCCGGAAAAACAAATCTTCGCCGGTCCAGAAACCCGGATAACCTACAAACCGGAGATAACATCAAATTTATAAATTCCGATGACATATTCGGTAACCTTTTTTCTTTTTTTCTCCTTGATCGGCAATTCTTGTAAACGCATTTTTTTCCAAACTCTTGATTAAATTTATTTTAAAAAAGGAAAAAAAAAAAAAAAAATATGCAAGTTTGGAGGATTTAACGAAGGCAGAAATTTTAAAGCCCATAGTCAACAATTTTTTTCTGTGGGGAAAAAAAGAAAGCATGAATATCGTAACTTTCGTATTTTTTTTAAAAGATGAGATTCGCTGTCGTCAGTTTCTGGAGGGGAGTTAAAAACATTACGCTTTATTCATTTTGAGGAAGAAGCTTGTTAAATTGCTGTATTGTATTTTGTAGAAGTAGAAGTAGTTATTATTACGGCAACGGCTAGAAGTAAGCTACACTTAAGAGTCATATTTACAAGACAGATAACAACATGGAGAGGTGAAAGAACATAAATCGAAACTTGGAAGGGGTACCGCAGGGCGCAATACTAGGTCCGCATCTATTCAGTATTTCTATTAACCCCACGTTGGGCGCCAGTTTGTGGCCGTAGGGAGGTCAGGAAGGGGGGGGGGGGTAGAAAGAAAAAAAAGAATAATCTAAAATAAACAAAAATATATTCAAAAAAAATATTAGGGCTAGCTCAGGAATGAGACGTGAAAACAAATGTGGGCGTGTATGCCCGATCTTAGTAAACAAATACAAAAAGAACTCAACTCACTGCTGAAGCCCCGCTTCAGATCTCTAATAACAAGCGATCGGTGTTTAAAAAAAAATAATATGTACCTCTAAACTCGGTGAAAACTCAAAAAGGCTAGAAGTAAGCTATACTTAAGACTCATATTTACAAGACAGATAACGACATGGAGAGGTGAAAGAACATAAATCGAAACTTGGAAGGGGTACCGCAGGGCGCAATACTAGGCCCGCATCTATTCATTATTTATATTAACGATCTTGCCAGCAGTCCTGTGGAAGGAAACTATGCTGACGACACTAATCAAGGGAGCAAAACTGCAGTTTTGCTCACGAAACCTGGATCATGATCTATAAAAAAATTAGGGGTGCGTTCACCTAAATTCGAAAACTCGTAAAATAAGTGACACCCCATTCAGCCTACTACCAGAAAAAAAAAAACTAAAAAATTGTCAGAATCAAAAATATATTCCGATTTACTTCGTAACGGAAAAGGAAGATAAAGCACTTTTGGCATCATCTTGTTTTATTTTATTCCATTTTTTCTTCCTTCATTCGTTTGACTCTTTAAAAAAAAAAAGCTAAATATCTCTCCCAAATTTTTTTTTATTCGAAAAACCATTTAAAAACGTGCAAAACGTTCATAAAAGTCGGCGGCTGAAATGATATATGACGTCATTTCCATATGCCTTGAAATATGGTAATTCAGAACAATCGAATACCATTTCATCTCTGTGGAAGGAACTGGGAGGAAGGCATCTTTCCTCGGTTTGATTTGTAGCCTTGGGTTTTGATCTGGCTGAGGGGCGAGAGAGTGAGAAACACAAGAGGAAAAGAGAGGATTCTGGAGAGGAGGTGGATGGATATTCTTCCGCTAAATACGAGAAGACGAAGAAAGAGGAGAGGGGAGGGGAGGGAAAAAAAATGTGCTTTCGGGTCAGTAGATAATTCAGCGTAACCGCTATTTATTTTTCCTTCGAAAAATATCATGGAAAATATCTTTTTGCTTTTCCTCCCCACCCCCGATCGAGAAGTTTCGGAGTCTGAGGAAAAGGGTAAAAAACAAATTCGTAATTTTTGATGCGGTTAAAAGGGTTTTTCAAGGTTAAATGCATTATGCATGAGCCGCATAGCCTGAGGAGCCTTAACAGCTGAAAGTGCTTACATTTGAAATAACTTGAAATGGCAAGGTAAATCTCCTGCGAAATGCACCGACGGATTCTTCTCCGAAAAAAAATTTTTTTTTCCCCCGTCTGACTAAAGCGATAATTGACTTCAAATCGCAGATCATCTACCGTTTCGATCTGTTATTGTCGGTTTTTTTTTTCTTTTTTTGCCATTTTCAAACAACAAAACGTGATCGCAATAAAAGAAGAGTTTAAAAAAAAAAAAAAGGTTTTATACGTGATACTTCATCCATTTTTCATTGCACCAAGGGGAGGGGAGGAGAGAAGGGGAGGGGGAAAACATGAAAAAAAAAACTGGGAAATATGATGACGCTGGTAAAATAAACGTACGTCATAAAAAACCAAGTAAAGCATTAATAATAATAAAAAATCTCTAGATCGCTGACGCCTTGACAGCGTAAGATCAAAGTTCAACAGTTTTTCCGAATTAAGTTGCATTCGGGGAGAGAAAGAGAGAGAAAGACAAAAGAAATAAACTACACAATTAATTTCTTTTTTTCGAAAATTGTGTTGCCTCAGCATTAACATCAACGGGGTTTTCAATTGTTATCAACAACTTCCTCCCCGTCATCGCAGTCACGAATTCACCACCCATCATCATAATCGCATATCCACATCATTATCTACTTTTTTTTCCCCCTCTCCTTTTTCTTCGCTTCCGCGTATTTTTTTTTTTTTTTCTCCCGTCTACCGCTATATTATCCTCATTATTTCTCGATTACGAGTGAAAAATGTAGGAATAACAGTGACAAAGACTTAGTCGGATGTAAATAATACAGAAGATGACGTTCGCGGTTTAGACGTCTGTCTTGCGGGATTGTGAATCCTCTTTTCCCTCTCGTTTTTGTTTGTTTGTTTGTTTTCTTTCAATTAGTCCCGGACTTGGGGAATACGAAAAACCCATTCTGATAAAACGCACGACCACTTCAACCGAGAATCCAGCAGAGCCAGAAGCGCTTATTTCAATTTCCAGAGTTTCGAGGGGGGTAATCCCTCTTTCAAACCGAATGTTATCGCCGAGGGTAAATAGTAATGGATTTCCGGATTTCGGTTCCGTTGGGCTTCTACGATTAGCAGGGGGCTTTTCGCAGACAAGAAACAAAAAAAAACGCTTTACAAAAAAGCACAAAGTTTAAATTGCGGTTAAAGCATTAAACAAACAACCGATTTGCTGACAAGGGCTAGTGTCGCTAAATGGCGATATAAGCTTTTGTCTGCTTCGTGGATTTTGAGAAAAGCATTCGATAGGGTACAATACACACAGCTGATCAAAGCAATGGATCGGTTAGAGTTGGATGGACAGGATATTAGGCTAGCGGAAAAATCTTTACTGGAATAAGCTGACAGTGGTAAGGGTCGACGATCGTTGTGAAACCAACCGAGTGCCCGTCAACGAGGCATTCGACAGGATCCCTCATTATCGTATGGAGCGCACCTCATTTTTCTTTTTTTCCAACACTCGAACTACATCTATTCTTACTCCAGGGTTGTAAACCCCGGATTTTAAACTTTCGGGTTGAACCAGACTTTCTTTTTTTTTTTAAGAACAAAATTATTAACTGCCCCAAAATCAACCCTCGTATTGGTTGAGCAACAAGTTCAGGCTGTCGGTCATAAAGACCAAGAGGTGAGTGATTACTAGGGTATGTCATTTTAAAAAAAAAATTTTGAAATGTTGGGGGAGGAGGGCGTGTTGAAAATCGGTTTCTTTAAGGTGTTCAGGGTTTTGAATTTTTTTTTACCCCCCAAGTTGACTTTAGCCTTTTAAAAATTGGGCAATCAAAGTCTTTCAAACTCCCATTTTTTTACCTACAAAATATTTTGAAAAAAAAAGTTGAGCGAGCCTCTCTACGAAAGCTCGCTGTAGAAGGGAAGTGAAACTTCTTATGGCAATCTATTCCAGTACATCTATTATTATCGAATTATCGGCATGAATTATTTAAGAAAAAAGAAATCCGCGTTAGGATGGAATGGGCGGACGCGCTCGTTTTGTAAGTATTCTGTTCTTATCATGGTTGTGTTGATTTGTGTATTATTATTGTTATATATAATCCGTTTTTGTGTTTTCGTTTCAGAATGACCACATATGAATTTACATTCAGCAATCATCTCCGCGAGGTCTGCGCGACCAGAACATGGATTACCACAATCTTGCTGAGTGAAATGCTCGGCCCCGCGGAGGGGTTTACGCTCATATTCCGACTCTTAGATTGTTATATACGACATTTAAGTATCAAATTTTACTGGCAGCCAACGACTCTGCATATAGCTTTGAAACTGGCGTGAGAAATAGTTGGAAGCTAGAATTTTATGTCTGGCCTTTTATTATTTTAAGTAATTTCATATTTTTTAATTTATAAAAAAAATTAAGTATGTAAGTATCACAAAGAAAATGTAGACAAGGGATTAAAACCAAACGAAAATCTCGACTCTTGACTCTTCGGTGTTGCGTAAAACACCGCAACACCTCAGATTTCGCCCCCCAAGCTCGGGACTTTTTTTACTCTTATCCTTATCATTTTCTAACCTAACGCCTTAATTTCTAACTCAATTAAAAGTGTTTCATGTTGCACCATTTTTTCTATTTTTTCCGTCTAGCGTGCCATAAGAAGTTTCACTTCAAAAATGTTTTCTTATGTCTTCGAGGTCGTAGAACACGAATTTCACTATCCCGAATTTTTCCGATTGGCCCCTGTAACGTCGTTAGCGTTTTTATCGAGCTTATACCTGATTCATCCGACTGAAATTCGGCTGAACTTCGATTTTGGAGCCCTGAATATTTTTTGTATTTTATTGGTATCCCTCATACTTATGCAAAAATATCCGTACACGGTAAAAAATTTTATGTTAACAGCCTAAAAAAGGGCTACACATTCAATATGTAAGACTTTTTATGTTAAAAGTTGAATGTAAATATTTTGTGTTGACAAATGACGATTGTTTATTGGTTGATCAACAATCAAATCGATGCAACACAATCGTTTTATGTAAAATTGACATGGAAAAAATGTGTACCCTCTTTTTTTACAAGCGAAATGTGTTACTTTTAACATAAAATTTTTTACCGTGTAGAACACGAATTTCACCATCCCGATTTTTTCTTATCAGTATCAACCTCTGAGTAGGGATATAAGTACAAATTTGGTTTTTTGGGGGAAAAAATGGATTTATTTTTTGCTAAAAACTGGAAACAACTCCTCATTAGTTCGATTTAGAGGTGAAGTCCACTGATATTTTTTACTCAGGACACTCTAATTAATGTGGATCTTTCGTGTTTCGAATCAATTTCCGGTCGAAAAAAATTCGGAACCTCAAAAAAATTACTTGTAAAACTTTCCCTAATTTCCGAAATTTTTTTAGTGGATTTACACCTGAAAAAGCCGATTTTCAACACGGCCCCCAACATTTCAAAAATACATTTTAAAATGGCACACCGTAGTGATTACAGTGTTTGAAAAACGTATATGACCGTGTCCAGAAAAAAGTAGATTAGGGTGAAAAAAATTCGGTTTCAATTTTTTGACGGATTTCGACTGACCCAATACTATTGAAAAAAAAATTGGTCGAAAAATCGAAGTCGAATTTTTTTCACCGTAAGTGAAATTATTATATTTTTGACCTGTGAGGTCAAAAATAATTTTGTTTTTCAAAAATCTAATTGGTATAATTTTTTTTTTTTTTTTATTACAGTAAACCATTCAACTTCAGCAAAGAAAAATGGATGTGACGAGAGTAAAGATTAAATACGAGAAGAAAAATAAGGAATTTGAAAATTACCTATTGGCCATTCGGAAAGAAATGTCAAAAGTCACATTAGGGAACGTTCAAGTATTACGTAAGATTTTTAGGGGGGGGGGGGGGTCCAAAAACCCGAAAAAAAGTCTTACGTAATACTTGAGCGTTCCCTTAGGGGATATATATAAACTCATAGAGTACGACAACGTCTTCGGAGACGGTTTGTTCAACCTACGTGCATTCATCATAAATGACGTTAGGTAATTTGAATAAAAATTTTAGACAAAAAAAATGAGTAAAGTTTAATTTTTTTCTTTTCTTTAAATAATTTACAGGTGGAAACGTTTGACTATTTTGAATGACGATAATTTAGTCTGTCCTTATTTTTCCTACTTCGATTGGAGACGAAATTTAAGCCCGATCGATCCCAAATTTTATACATGAATAGGGGGCACTAAGAACAAGAACTGTATAACTTTTGGTCTAAATACGTTCGCATGTAGCAGAACGGCAACCGTTCGAAAGGTATAATATTTAATTTAACAAAGCAGGAGTATTTTTTTTTTTTTTAACTTTTTTTTTTCTAATCTTTGTTTTTCGCATATACAAGTAGATATCGCTTTCTGGGCTGTGTCAGCGAAAATGGTTATCTCACATTCCGGAATGTTTGATAAGTCATTTTGGTGCAGACAAAAGAAAAAAAGTATTTACATTTCGGGGCTTTTTTTTTCTCGCTTTAGTTACTATAGTTTTGCACTATAGTTATAAACCTTTTCGGGTACTTTAATTCTCGTGCAAAAAATCATGTTAAAGGAGGAAGAGTTCCCTCTTTCCCCTTTAACATGATTTTTTGAGCTATTCTCATTCTGTTATAATTTTGTAATCTTTTTCTTTTTTAATGTTTAGTAACTCTGCCTCTGTAAGCGACTTCAGCGTAACTCCATTTTGAAAAAAACTCGAACGGAACCGTTGATGACAAAAGCTAAACATCAGAAAGAAGCTATTGTTTACAAAAAGGAGATACGCTGAAATCGCTTACAGGGGCAGAGATGACCTTATAAAAATTTGACCGTTGATACGTAATGAGTCTATCATTCTTTTTTCTTTTCATTTTTCCAGCACGGAGTACCGTTCAAAGAGACAACTAGAGAGGGAAGAAATTTGAAATCATAATGACCACCTCGAATGGCAACAAAATGTAAATAAAATAACGTAATAAATGTAAATAATGTAATAAATAAAGAAATAACTATTCCAAACAGACTCCAAACACAGATTTCGAGATACATATGCAGCGAACCGATTCTGCTTCCTTGAAATTGTCAAAACATGAAGGGGCCGATATAGGCGGAAAGAATAAAAAAGAAATTTATTTAAGAAAAAAAAAATCGAACCGACATAAGATAGAAAAAGATCTTCTAAAAAGCATAATAAAATTTGGAATTCATGCTACTTTGATTTTTCGGCTTCACTTGGTTTTGTGTACATTGCCGCTCTACTATTTTGAATATTTCCAATATATTCGTCATCCAACGAAATCCTAGTTTTCCTTCTTTAAAAAAAAAAATCTTTTTCTTTTTCCAAGAAAAAAAAAAAAAAAAAAAAAATTAACAAGATCCACTTGTTTTCTTTTGCTTATTAAAACATATTCCAAAGGTAAACAGTAGGGTGCCTGTTATGAGGGGGTGTAAAATATTTTTGTGATGCCCCTCTTTCAAAAGTCTCCTAAAAAATCAAAAATATTGTGTGCAAAACCTGAGCGCACAGCTTGATTTGGATCCCTTTTAATCATTTCAAAAACAAACTCCGGTAAAAAAAATCTCTAATTAATTTTCTTTTGTTACAACTTTTTTTGAATAAATAAACGATGAAAAAAAAAAAAAAAAAAGTGACGATTCTAAATTTATCATTCAAGGTCGTAAAGGTCGTTGAGACGATTTTCATACAACAGCGAGCAAACACACGGCTGAGAACGTTGGCGCCAGGTAGCATAATAACCTACAACAGAGTATGACCTTATTTTCTTTATCATGATTTATAAATAGAAGAATGCACCGAAGAATCGATCTCCTCCTCCTCGCAGAAAAAAATAAAAGGAGGGCATTTAAGAAAAAATCAAATATGTAAGTCACGGAGTCAGTGAAGCCCCGAAATTGAAAAATCTCAAAGCTCTTGTCAGAATGTTTATATATTTTTTTGTTGTTGTTGCTGATATAATATATTGCATCTCAGACGTATAATACACGTTGGAAAAGATCCAAAATATATTCACAATTTTCCCGTATAAGAGTGTAATATTTCGACTTTTATAAAGAATGATGATTTTTTTTTTTTTTCTGCTTTCCTCAAAGACAAAATTTTGACGTAATTACTCCTCTTTAAATTTTTTTCCCAGCTTTTCATTGAAAAGTCGTAAAGGGGGGAGAAAAAAAAAATCATCGGCCCGAAAGAAAAAGGAAGCCACAATGTTCTCGTTTTTTATCGTTTCAGCGTTTTCTCTCTCTTGAACTGCTTCCACGCCTTTTTGCAATGTTTTATTTTTTTTTTTACCCCTTTTTCTTTCTGCGCCTTGTTATTTATTGGGCTACGGTTCACCAAAGAAAGGCGATAAGGTGACAGTAAAGGACATTACGACCAAATAATTCGGAGATTTTCTTTTCTTTTTTCTAGAATTAAGTGCGAAAAAAGAGAATTAACGAGTTACAAGATACAATAAGAGGTTAAGAGAGGCACGACGAGTGAGATAATTTTAAAAGGCTGAAATGAAGGACGGAAATGTCGAAGACGAGAAAAAGTTAGCTTAGAGCCAATTCGAAAAGCTTGGAGACAATTCGGAAGCAGCTTTTAGGGGAGCAGTCTTCAAAATCTTACTTCAATGTTACATCTCCTTAAGAGAAAGGCTCCCAAGTCCTTTGCGTTAAGGTGGTGAAGGTCGAAAAGGACTATATAGGACCATAGGACCACTACCAAACATTTGGTGAGATAGTCACCACCAATAAAAATTAAAGTTTTAATTCAAAAAAAAAACTTTAAAAAAAAAAAAAAAAATTGATGAAAATCTTTTTTTGTAGAGATTCCAACAGCGCTTTACCGGTAAAATCTTTAACTATAAAACCTCCAACTACTTGAAATAAAAAAAAAAAGAAGAGCATTGCTATATTAAATGACGTGGATTCTGTTTTGCAGACGGGATTTTTTCCTTTTTACGAATATAATTTATATAATAACTATTAAGCCTTTTTCATGCATTTTAAATGATGAATTTTGATCTCCGAAAATTGCTGAAAAATTATGGGGTAATTTCGATACGAATCAAACTCATATTTATGTATAAAATACCGCATTTAAAAACTTTTTTTTTTCAAGTATCTTGTAAAATACTAGCCAATTAACCAAGATGCCAATTAAAACTTTAAAATTATTTATAAAGTTATTAATTTCTCATTTTTTTCTTTCCGTTTCAAATAAGTTATTGAACACACACTTATGCAGCGCGGCCCACTATGGAGGGACATAAGCTAACTTAAGACTAGTGTAAGGATCTACTGTTTTCCAAACGGTACCGATTTAAAAAAAAAAAATTATTATTAAAATTTTACACGGCAAGTGTAAACAAAAATAATTCTCACTGGAAATTTTTTTTTTTTTTTTTTTTTTTTTTTTTTTTTTTTTTTTTTGAACTGCCTAATTGACCTATGGATTGTCTTATTAATCAAAACTTTTTTTAAAAAAAATCATTTCCATCCGTGCTTAATTAACCACTAACTAGAGATAATTATTTCATTCGAAAATTTTTAATTATAAAAACGAGCTTTTGATTACACTTAATGAACAAACATGCGAGCGAGACGAATATTATGAATTACAGACGGTCCAGGTTTCGTAGAAAATAATTCCTACTACTTGTGCTTTAAGTGTATCAAGAAATACGGCTAAAAATATTATTCGAAAATGAAGTGTGCAACACATCCAAAAAAAAAAGTAACTACGGAAACTTATTTTTTTACATGAACACACTTGTACTTATCATAGCATATATGAAAAAGGCCGTTGGGAAGGCCGTCGAATGAGACTGTTTGGAAATCTCTATATTACGGAGCGGAAGCCCTGAAGGGTCAAATATCTATGTTCCTTTTATTGTTTGTTCCGCAACAAACATCGTCTGTTCCAGGACTGGCACATTTTGGTTCATTGTTTGTTCTCGAAAGACAATGTCCGTTTCGGAACAATCAGCGTTTAATAAGAAAATTGCTTGTTCCGGAACAGACAATTTTAAATTCATTGTCAGTTCTGGAACAAGCAAAGTTCTGTTCTGGGTGTATGAAGAAATTATCAGTTCTCGAACTGAAAAATGAATATTACATTCGTTGTCTGTTCCGGAACAGGCAATTTACATATTAAACGTTGTTTGTTCTGGAACAAGCAATGAACCGAAATGTGTCAGTTCCGGAACAAACAATGTTTAATGAATAAATTGCCTGTTTCATTTCGTCAATGAATCAAAAATTGTCTGTTCCGGAACAAACAATTAAATTATTAAACGTTGTCAGTTCCGGAACAGGCAATTTACTATAATGTGCAAAGTTTAATGCGATGTCACGTGACTCTGCTGTCACTCCTGAATTCAAAATTGTAATTGTTTCGAAAAACAATTTTGGAGCAGGTAGTGAAAAAAAAAAAGGAAATGTCGGGTTTACAAATAAATTTGGGTTGTGTTTAATAGTTTCAAATTTTTTTCAGGCACCGTTCCCGATATCGAACCTGAGCCCGAAACCGAATCCGTTTCCATATACTTCCGCCACCTTGCCCTCCACCGTGTTTCCCGCTGCGACAATGTCCTTCGCCTTTACGTGATTTTATGATCTCGAACCACGAACCTACTGCTTCTAGTCCAAATTAATAGTCAGATACGTTTTGTTCCGTTTAATTGATTTCAGCCCGATTCTTTGTTTCTTTGTTTTTTTTTAAGGTTCCACTTACAATTATTTATATGCAATTTATTTATTAAAAGTTGTTTGTTCTGAAACAAGCAATGAACCAAAACCCGTCAGTTCCGGAACAAACAACGTTTAATAAATAAACTGCCTGTTCCACTTTGACGATGAATCAAAAATTGTCTGTTCCGGAACAGGCAATGTTTGTTCCGGAACAAACAATTGAATAAGGTAAAAGCACCAATAATCTGTGATTTTACTAATTGCCTGATTCCTTATGGATCAGGTTGGTTTTTTTTTTCCCTAAATAAATTTCTTTTCAGAACATTTATGGACTCTTTATTCTAAAGCTATCCTCAAACCAAAGGCAAAGCTGATCCAATAGCAGCTATCTCGACAGCGTGACATTGTCAGCGAAAGATTAAGCACTCATTCAACGAAGAAGAAACAATCTTGAGTTACGTTGAAAAGAATTTAATTGAAGATTGCAGAAAAAAAAGTCTTTTAACTAGTTGAAAAGAGCTTTTTTTCTTTAAAAGCTATCATTGAAACTTTAGCAGCAAAAAAATAATAATAATTTTCTCCCCAACTGCATTAACAACTCCTGCAACTAAGTGTTGCAGTTTAAGTATTGTAGCTGCATTTATTGCTTTTCACCGGTTAATGTGGCTGTTTTTTTTCTTTTTTCTTTTTTTTTTTTTTTCTCTTTTAAATACTTCCTTATTCTTTTCCCTAGTTTAATTTAAAGTGCTTCCCTTTCTTTATGCTTTTTTTTTAACGTTTGAGGAATTTCGAAAGGCGCAACGAAGTGAAAATGACGCTCGTATTTTTTTTCGGTTTGGTAAAAGGGACGTAATCGATAATCTATTTAGCGGCATGAAAGCTTTATGATTAATCATTGGCATCTAGATTTTTTTTTTTCCTGGAAATTTTTACGGGGGGAGAGACGACGACGCTCACATCCCGAGTTCTTTAAGATGATTTTTCATAACGGTGGCGTGCGTTTTTTATAGACCTATGACCTGTATTTTTTTTTTTTTTTTTTTTTTTTTTTATAGACGAATTTAAATGCTTCTCTGATAAATTCAGGGGGCGACTCTAATTAGCGACTATTGAAGTCCTTTATTGTCGATAATTGTATAGCAGTCATTTGTTCCGAAAGCCCTGAAGAGTCAAATGTCAAAGTTTTTTTTTTTAATTTTTTGTTCCGGAACTGATACGTTTTGGTTCATTGCTGGTTCCGGAACAAGCAATGTCTGTTCCGGAACAAACAACGTTTAATAAGAAAATTACCTGTTCCGGAATAGACAATTCTTTATTGATTTAAATTTTAATTATAAATTTTAATAATAAATAACCCTAATTTAAATTTTAATTTCCCGGAGAGCCCAAACGGGAATTCGACAACATCATGGGGACAACTAATATGAAACCTTACACCTTTCTTTCATCGCTAAAGCAAAGGTTTGGCTTAAGAGGGAACAACAAATTAATTATTAATCGCTGTCGGTTCCACAACAAACATTGCTTCTTCCGGAAAAGACAACGATTTTAAAATTGTCAGTTCCGGAACACAAGTCAAAAAAAAGGATTCGATTGCAGAATAAATTCAAAGGATTGAAGGAGAATAACAAGGACATCATCAAACCCTTGGAAAACAGATTATTAGTCAAAAATACCACTGATATTCAATTTAATGATTTAGAAATGACAATTTTGGATAGAGGATTGAAATTTAATTTTCGTCAGGATAGACAGGATTTAGAGGACATCATTGCACACATTGAATCAGGAATAAAGTACTTACCTCTAGCAGACAAAGAGTTCATCAGGAATTCATGTAAAATTAGACTTCAAGAAAATTTGAAAAAACATAAGCCCAAAAATAAGGACATCCAGGGATCTAAAAATCGTAAAGGGACTGCGGGATAAAGATTGCTACTATATAATGTTCTCCTTCTTTTATTTTAAAAAATTTAAGTTCAAAGTGGGAATTATCTAATTGATATCAGTCCCCACATTCTCCGTCTTCTAATGTTTTAACCTTTCTATGTTTTTATAAAAGGTATGTTTTTTGTTTATATGAATTGAAGCTGTGATATGTTAATTTATTTTTATGATGAAATTACGGTCCTCCATCTTTGTTTTGCTTTTTATTTATTGTAGAGATGGTCTGAAGATGGTTGAAAAACCGAAATAGCTGTAACCTTTTTTAATTTTATTAATAAAAAGACGTATTGGAGCGACGTGTATCCGTCATTTTCCTTCCATACACAAGTCAATTTTAAAAAAATGGTCTGTTGCGGAACACACGATTTAATTATTAATCGCTGTCAGTTCCAGAACAAACATTGCTTGTTCCGGAACAGACAATGAATTTAAAATTGTCAGTTCCGGAGCAGGCAATTTACATATTAAAAGTTTTTCCCGGAACAAGCAATGAACCAAACCGTGTCAATTCCGCAACAAAAAGTAAAAAAAAAACCAAAATAATGATCCTTTAGGGCTTCCGTACCTTTACTCAGAAACACGTTGCAATGGACTGACGGACCAAACAAATTTTACAAGTCTCGGAAAAGCTAATGAAGGACCCAATCGGTAATTTTCATCCGTTTAACTTCAAATCTTTCGTAATAAATGATATTTTAACGGGGAGAGAAATGACCAAATGAAAGGGACCGTTAGAAAATGACCGAAAGATAAATTGATAAGTCTTCATTAAAATCTTTGCTCTCCTTGCCATAGAGCGAAAATGTGATAAAGTAAAACTTTTCAACTTCGGTCTCTTCATTTCGTAACGGGATTTCCGGGCAGCGAATTTCCTGCTTGTTGTATACAAAAAAACCTTTTTTGCTATTAGTATCCCCCAAAGTCGAATTATTTTCGCTATAGGAGCTTTGAGCAACCCTTTCCCCCTCCCCCCTTCCCTTTCGTTTTGGGAAAAGAGGAAGTCTAATAGTTATCGGGGAGGAAAAAGGGAGAAAATCAAAATAGAAAACCGTTCGGAAGGGAAGTCGTAAATTAAGCCGTGAAAATGACAGAAACAGAAAAGAGAAAAGGCCGCTTAATATAACGGGGGCCGTCTTCGAATGAAACCGAACGAGAAAAGGATTCTTCGGTTTTCGCATTAACACACATTACGTTCCTCTTATTTCTCTAATTCTAAATGACCGATTGTTTCTATACATTCATTTTCTCTTTTCTATACGTTTTAATCCGAATGGTTCGCTCTGTTTGCTCAAACTACTTTGTCTCTATATTTTATAAAAGAGACAAAAGGATTAACGACCATCGCTTTCGGTTTATTTTAGATAGACGTTGTCTCTTTTGTTCCAAAAAAGAAAAAAAAATACAAGGGCGCAAACAGAAAAAAAAAAAAAAAAAAAAAAAAAGGATTCGGTCACTCGATTTTATTTGGAGAAAAGGAATCAGGATGAGGATGTAAAGTCAACAGAAATCACGACTAAGTTAGTGTCGACGTCACGTAATCATCTACCTCCTCCCCGTCTCTACCTTTTTTTTTTTTTTTTGGATCCTCCTTTCCCCTTGCCCTCCTTCTATCCCCTCCCCCTTCGCCCCGATTTTTCTGACATATATATACACGTCAAGTCACGATGTTACATGTTTCGAATACGAAGTAGGGACTTTTTCGCTTCTTTTTCTTTTTTTTTCTTTTTCCCCCGCATCTGTATGACATTTGTCGACCTGTCCGAATGAGAGAAATCACAAATGAGATTCGCTTATCCGTACCTTTTTAAAACGGATTGAAATTTAGAATGCAGGGGTCGTGGTTACGAAATTTTCCGGTTTGTCGGATTTTTTATACACCGGCAGCTTGCACAGTTTAATAAGTTACAAGAGTCTAAATTTAAAAAAAAAACGATCATTTTCGATTTTTTAAAATTTTTTAAGTAAAGGTTTATATGAGCCACTATACAGAGAGAACCGATTCCGGGGTCGCACACATTCAAATTCGAAAAAAAACCTACTGACTATGGAGCTACCACAAGCCAGTCATTGAATCGTGCAGCATAAACGAAAAGCCCTTTTTTTTTCATTCATGTAAAGAAAATTCGGAATAGCTTCATTTCCTGTTGCATTCAAAAATCATATTAAAGACATCAGAGCTCAAAAAAAAAAAAAAAAAAAACGAACTGTCACTCTTAGAATTAAGATAATGAAATTAATAAAGGCAAAAAGTTTTTGCCTAATTAACATAGGTTAGGAAGACTAAGAGCTGTTGAAGTTTCCTTGGAAACCAAAGATGAAAAAAAAAAAAAAAAAAAATCTCTCGACTTCGAAACTCTCAGGCACTGTGTAAGTGAAACCACGGTAATGGATTAAATCCATATTGAAACTTTTTCAAAAGTAAATCTTTTTTTTTTTTTTTTTTTTTTTTTTTTTTTTTTTTTTTTCTCCTTTAAAATTTGAATTGAGCTTACCAATATCAAGTTCAACCATTATCAATTTTCATCCCGAGGAAAAACTCATTAAGCTGACTGTGCCTTCGATCAGAAACTGTGTGTATATTTTAATGCGGTTAAGCACTGAAAAGGCAGCGGAAAACGAAAGCTCTGGTCAAGCTCTTTAACCTTTGCCGGCCAAAATTCGAAATTTGAAAATACCCTGTTCTTCTCAAAATATTATTTTTCTGTATTACATCTATAAAGGTAAAGGCCTAGGCCAAAGGGACATTTTAAAAAAAAAAAATCATACTGGGATATGGGCACGGTGCTCAACCAGCCTCCGATTATCGGGCGGAATGGACGAAAAAATCTGACTTCACAGCGGGTTTAGGGATCATGAATATAGTCCGAAACAAGCAACCGCCAAATCGCGTCAGATCATCCTGGGCCCCCACTAGGGCCCCCCGGGAGCCCCAAACTTTTCCTTGGTCGTGTGGCATATCATATGAAAACCCGTTGCAAATGCTGTCGAATGAGACCTTACAGAGATTTCTATCTGTTATAGGCATGAAGATATCGTCATTTAAACCATTCAAAATGAAGGATCAATTTTAGACTCTTTTAAATGACAGTATCTTCATGCCTATAACAGATAGAAATCCCTGTAAGGTCTCATTCGACAGCATTTGCAACGGGTTTTCATATGATATGCCACACGACCAAGGAAAAGTTTGGGGCTCCCGGGGGGCCCTAGTGGGGGCCCAGGATGATCTGACGCGATTTGGCGGTTGCTTGTTTCGGACTATATTCATGATCCCTAAACCCGCTGTGAAGTCAGATTTTTTCGTCCATTCCGCCCGATAATCGGAGGCTGGTTGAGCACCGTGTGGGGGCATATCCCTACGTAGGACTACGTCTTTGTGATGCTGTCCTAATATTGCTAAATTTAAACAATGAAACGATTTAAAAATTTTAAGGCATTTTCTTTGCTTGTTTTTGATCAAAAAATTCGAATTTTTTGATAAAAATACAATTTTTTTTGGCGCGAAAAAAACTTAAGATAATTCATAAAAATTTTCCATTTTAATTTTAACATTAAAATTAATATTAAAATTAAATTTAAAATTAAATTTTCGAAGTTTAAAGTTTAATCCTTTACCCCGTATTGTTGGCTCAACAAATGTTGCAAACATTTGTCAAAATTCGACAAAATATTATTTAAATGTTATTTTAACCAATTTAAAGTCAAAATATTATTATTTATCAAAGATTTCGAATAATGGCGCGAAAAGACTTAAAATTTTTGTTAAAAAAGATCAAAACTTCAAAACAATTTATTAAAGTTTTCAAAGTTAAAATTTCAAAAAGTCAAAATACTATTTAAAATTTTCGAAGCTAAAATTTAAATGTAAATAATCATTTTAGGTGGAAACATCGCGACAGACCCCTCCCGGACAGACAGATTTCCCCAGGACCGAGCTCAAAAACGTAGTCCTACGTCAAAAAAAAAAAAAATCTGTAATATTTTAAATAAAATTTTAACAACCATCCGCCATCTTGAATTTTGGTTCTTTTAAAATTCTGACTTCAAATTCGGTTTCAGAAGTTCAAAATACATGGTTTTTATTTTCGTAAGAAAATAAAAGCTCTGCATGGTTGCAAAACTGATGGATCCATTCAAATCGCATTTAAATACCTGAAATACGCAAAATTGGCCCATTCAAAAAAAACCGCCAATTATTTTCGTTACAAATAGGCGCTGTTAGTAATTATACGTTTTCGGAACAAGAAGCCAAGCCTTACAAAACCCAGACATATGGAGTAGAGATTAGAGGACATGAGAATCGTTCTATCGTTTCAATGACTTAATTTTTTTTTCCTTTTTTTTTTTTTTTTGTTATAAAAGGTCATTGGGTTAATATTCTGACCTGTGATGTCATAACACATTAAGGAAAATAAATCCGATTCATCTTGATTTACTGCAGAAAAAGTCTGGGATGCTCTTTTCAATGACAACATATATTTTTTATATATAGAGCGTACAATTTATGAGTAATTGAATGCAATCAATCGCTTTCCCAACTTGAAAGGACTTTGAAAGATTTCGATTTTACTTTGTTCGGATCGAATGGGGATTGATGACGAGGAGTAGGGGGAATAAGAAGCTTGCGCGGGAGGCAAAAAAAAATATTAGAAATGCTGAGAGGAAAAAAAATTGAACATATATGGCTACGGCTACGAAAAGGTGGGAGTGACTTATTAAAGAATGCCAGGCAAAAAGGTGCGTCCATTTGTTTAAGTCGACACTGCGGGATTTCACGACGAAAACAACATGTTCTGCAGAACATGCTCCGCAACATGGATTCAAAACCGTAATTCCGCACCCATTTTAATACGAATTCAAGTAGAAACTTCTACATTTTTTTCTTCAGAAATCCATAAAGCGCTACAGCGATTTATGTGGGTGATTAAAAAAAAAGAAAGCAAAATTAATTGCCTCAAGTTTTTCATTCAGGTGAAAAGAAACTCAAAGAGAAAAGGAAAACATGTTTCTCATAACTGTAAAAACAAAAACCTACGTTTTCCGCGAATCGTATGGGAAAAGAACACACTTTCATAATCACAATTAAGAAGGGATTCATCTCCCCTGAAAAGCATAGAGGGAGAAAAAAATAAATAAAAAATAATAACTTTTCCCCCTCATGCAATTAACTCTCACTTGTTGAGAGATAGCCTTCAATTCGAAATCAAATTAAGACACCTCGGAACGATCCCCCTTCAAGAACAAAAAATTAATTTTTTTCTTCAGTTCAGAAAGCGCACAGTATCATTCACTCATCGGGAATTCATAATGGGTGCGTGTGGATAAAAAAATTGTTTTTCGCCTTTATCCTGTGGCTCTTAGAGGAAGATTAGTAAGAAAGAGAAAGTCCAAAGCATGTACAATAATAGTATATTGTTAACCTAAGGAGGAAAATGAATTTTCCCGTTCGGGTTTAAAAGAACCGAAACGGAAAAATCATTTGACTTCCTAGGTTAAAGGAGGATTTTTTATTAGGAATCAATGCATAGTTTTTCAGAAAAACTAGAGAAAATGATTTGATCAACTGTACTTATTACAGTTTCTTTCCCTTTCAATCAGTGATTGGTATTTTTTCGTTAAACTCAATAAATATTTTTTCAAGCGTTGGTCTCATTAAATCCGGAATATTCAATTTTTTAAAACCGACCTCAGATTCGAAATCAGTAGCCCCGATAACCCCCGATCATGAATTCGACTGAATAAAATAAAAATGAGAGAATAATATCATAACTTAGATACTCTTAGCGGATTTAAGAGATGCAGGGCCCGCTTAACCCAAATGCAGTTTTTAACACGAGTAATAATCACACGAAAAATAATAAATTGAAAACAATAAATTTAAAATAGTAATAATTAAATTAAAAAAAGAGGTTGCAGTAGCTGCGGTTTAGGGCCTTTGGACGGTATGCCAATTCACCCTTCCGAATTGACGATATATAGACACGCCCCACTGTATAACATCAGTTATAATTTTCCTTTTCATTTTACCGGTAAGATGAAGAGTGTCTTCGATCTCCTTGTTCCAGCAATCGTCCGCCATATTGGATCGCCATTTTGAACGATTTCAAAAACTATCCTCAGATTTGGAATCAGCGACCCCGATAACCCCCGATCATGAATTCGACTGAATAAAATAAAAATTTTTCCAGCAATCGTCCGCCATATTGGATCCGCCATTTTGAACGATTCCAAAAATTATCCTCAGATTTGGAATCAGCGATCCCGATACCCCCGCCCGATCATGAATTCGACTGAATAAAAAACAAATTTTTCAGCAGTCGTCCGCCATATTGGATCCGCCATTTTGAATTATTGTAAAAACTATCCTCAGATAAGGAATCAGCGACCCCGATAACCTCTTAGATACGAATTTGAGAAAAAGCAACTACTTTCTAAGATCAACGTCCGACATATTTAATCCGCCATCTTGAATTTTATAACCCGACCTCGGAATCTAAATCAGCGACCCAGAAAACCCCCGAAACAAACGTTTCGTAACCATCTAACCGAATTTGTGAACAACGGTTAACAAATTGTTAACAACGGATTATTTAATATATTGAATTTGAATTTGAATTTTGAATTTTAAAAATTCACTCCCTTGGTCGGACACTCGACATATTTAATTTTTTTGGGGGGGTTGTGACAATTGCAAAAAAATTTTTCCTGGAGGATTCCTGTTTAGGGTTATGTGCTCTCTCATTTTCGACCACCTTCAAATTTTTCGCTTCAGTCTCTGCTGAAACGGGGGGAAAATAATACAAATTTTTGATTTTTTTCCATTTTGCGAAAAAATGGGGGTGGTTGGGGGTGTGAAATAATGCTCGGGTGGGTGGGTTAAGTCGGACAAACAGCATGCGCAGGGTGGCTCTTTCTATTTATTAGTAATAAAAAATAAGTTTCTAGAAAAATTAACAACTCGTGACCGGAAAAAACGGAAAACCGCAAAACCACAATTTTCCAAATTTTTGTTGAATTCTGGAAAATTCGAAAAATTTTTTCCAAAATTTTTTATTTTTGAAAAATTTTGAGGAAAAACTATCCTCTGTTAAATTTTCATGAAAATTTGTACCAAGGGGTTGTCGAGGTCGCTGATCTCGAATCCATAAACCGTTTTTCTGAATTTCGAACATACAACGAGTAAATTAACTTTTTTCGATTTGAGTCCCTTTAAAAAATTTTAGAAAACTATTAGCGGATTCGAGATCAGCGACCTCGAAAACCCCTTAGTGCAAATTTTCATGAAAATTTAACAACATTAACTTTTTATTACATTTGTCGCCATACAAAGTCCGACATCTTGAATTTTAAAATAATTGTTCCAGATATGAAATCAGCAGCCACAAAAATACCTAAAAATAAATATTCATGAAATTTCCTACATAATTAAAAATTTTGGCTTCCATATTTTGCCCGCCATTTTGAATTTAAGGGCACGGGCAGCAAGTTTTTAATTGCACAAAATATCGAAGCTTTTGACACCTTCAACTTTTTTCGAAGTTTCACACACATTTGGGAATGAGTTTTGGCCATTAATTTTTCTTTCCTGACTACTGTGCCGCGCCGTTAACATTTAAGTACTCGTCCTATGCGTTAAGACCTACACAGAGTCCCTACCGAATTCGAGTATAGGCAACCCAAATCACATGTTCTACCAAACATCGCATTTGAAAAATCCTGAAATCGCTTTACTTACGCAAGGAAAAATTTGAAAAACTGAACCTCCAACGTGAAGTAAAATTGATTAAATCTTACCTGAAAATAAAGAAAAAATAATTAAAGAAGGAAAAAAACAATCAAAACTTAATTGGTGACTTCCCTGTTTAAGTCACAAATCGTAACAAAAATGTACAAACTGTTCTGTAAACTCTATAGCTGAATCATATCAACAATTTTAAGAAATAAAAAAATATGTGAGTTTAACCTCGACAGCAACTTTTATCCCCTATTAGGCGCTAAAGCAAAAACATAAAAACCGGACTACGGGACAGTTCCTTCTTTTTATGATTTTTTGCGGCCGTGGAATGGAGATAAAAAAAAGATTTTTACAACCAGGGAAAATATCCACTTCCTACCACCCGATCCCAGAGAATTAAAGTCCTTTCCGGATAGCCTTTTTTTTCCCAAGGAGATCCTCCCCGTTTTATTTACAAAAAATAAAAAATACTTTTTCCGATTGGATAATTATCCCTTTGTGACCCGGTGACCGTGTTTCTAATTATACCGAACATTTGATGCAAAATGATTGTAAATAATAAAATTTAAAAAAAGCGCCCCAGAGATAAATAAACTTTGAAGCAGGATAATCAGTCCCGAAGGATCTGGATATCGAGGTGATTCGTTGGAACAGATTTTTTTTTTTTTTTTTTTTTTTTTTTTTGTTATGAAATTGAGACATATAGACAGGAAATGATTGAAATATGAACCTGAGAAAATCTCTTTTTTTTTTCCTTCTCTTTTTCATTTTTTTTTCTTCCTTTATTGTTTGGAGAGGAAAAAGTATTTTTATTCTAAGTCGATTGCGGTCAAAGGTTTGTAGAAAGACTTGAGCTTTTGAATCGGGAAAAGTTTTGATTGAAATCAACCGAACAATAGATTTTGGAACACAATGAATGCTCTTGCCTGCTCATCTGATTCTCCATCGAAGATGTCACATACTAGTTTTGTTATCAGTTGAACCGGATGGAAGACACTTCTTTTTTTCAAATAATAGAGGAAAAAAAAAAGTTGTGAGCATTTTGAGATCTATTTAAGATAAAGGTAGCAGGCAGAGACCCGCTCAAACCTGCTATCTTCCTGATGATGAAAATTTTTTTAAAATTATAAATTCGTCTTTAAAATTTTTACTGCATAATTTCAATATTATAAATCTTCCACTAAAATTTCAATTTTGAAATTTGGCTAAAAATAATAATGATTTTTTTTCTTTTTTCTCCGTCGGAAAAAAAATTAATCCGAAATAATACCGTGCTTTTTATATGGGAAAAAACGAGTGCCTTGAAACACGGGTTCCGGTTGAGATAAAAAAAATTTTTAGATTTAGACTTTTTGAATTATTTGGAATCGATTTGGGGGGTGCCCTGAAAAAAATTCGTCAACACGGTATTTAACGGGCACCCTAATGTGGACCGAGTTTGTTTAAAATACACAACATGTTTTACAGTGTACACATTTTAGATTTGAAGTTTCAAAAATCCCAAATAATTAGCATATTTCCGATTTTCGGCCCTTCCGAACGCCCAGCAAATAAATGCAAACGCAAGAATTTTGAGCTTTGAGTCTTGAAATAATTTTTGCTGTGGTCCTGTCTACGCCCTTTCCGTCTTCTTCCCCTTCGACAAGAAATTTCATTCAATGAAAACAGTGTTTCCGGTGCAAATGTCGCCACACCTCGCGTAATAATCGTAAAAAAATTTGTTTTTTCTTCACTGATAACGAAAAAAGAATGTTATTAAAAAATATAATTTCGAGATATAATTTTAGTAACGGGTGTATTTCTTTTTTTTTTTTAATTCGTGGAAGTAGTTACGTTTAACGTTATCACACCTTTTTTTTCTTTTTTTTTCTTCGAATAAATTTGAAAAGAAAGGAAATATTTTAAGTTCTGTGCTTCCTTAAATTGCGTAATTTTTTTTTTTTTTTTTTTTTTTTTTTTTTTTAAGAGAGATTGTAATAATTTGCAAGGATCGATTCTCAGCGGATTTAAATCCGGCAAGGATAACCTCCAACTTTTCTTAAAGAATTTCAATTTACAAGTAGAATTTTTTTTCTCCCCTTTCAAATTTGCATTTTTTAGAATCAGCTTAAAAAAATTTAAGAAAGGAGGAGAAGCGTTTGAGTAATTAAAAATAACAGGAATGATGGGAATGGGGAGGGAAATTGTGACCTTGCGTGCAGTGGCGTACGCAGACGACGGTGACATTTGCACCGGAAACAAGGTTTCCATTTAATGAAATCTCTTGTCGAGGGGGAAAAAATACGAAAAGAAAAAAGGTAAAATAAAAATGAAATCTTAAAGATTTTCTCCCCCCGTGATAAAAAATAATTATTGGAAAGTCAACTGGAAAATTAAGTTCCATTCTAGATTGATTTCGTTGAATATACACTCAGGGAAGTCTTTTGAGAGGATTTTTGACGGCGCATTTCACATTTTATCTTTCATAAAAAATAAAATAAAAATGATGGATTCCCAGAATGTAAGCAATAACGCCCATTCAAACAACAACAAAGGTATTGTGTATATTTTTTTATATATTTTTTTTTTCTTTCTTCGTCTTGAGATGCCGCTAATCCATCCCGTCAAAAGTGATCAATAACGGTTTTAAATCCATCAACTAACACATTACAATGCCTTCATTAATAATTTTTTTTTTCTAACCATTAACCGCCTTTGCAAAATAATAAGGGAAATGAAATATACCGAAATCGGTTGGTATAATAAATAATTTTTTGAGAAAAAAAAAAAAAATAAATAAAATAAAATAAAATAAAATAAAATAACAAAGAACTAAAAAGCTAAAAACAAGTTTTTTTATTTTAGAATTAAAATAAAAAATTTTGAAACATTTACACTAGTGCTGAAAATATTCCGGAGAACTTAAAAGCTAAAAACAAGGAGATCTTAAATACTACAATAACTTTAACCAAGAATATGCTGAATCAATGTTTTAATATTAAAATTTTAACTTTGAAGACATTAATTAAAATTTTGACTAATTTTTTTCAGCTTTTGACCATTTGATCAAAAATTTTACGTTTTTTTCGTGCCAGGAAAAAAAAAAAATTATATTTTTATCAAAAAATAAGAACTTTTTGACCAAAAACGAGCAAAAAAATGCCAAAAATTTTTAAATTGTTTCATTGTGCCTAAAATAAACTTAGAATTTTTTTTGGAATTTCCTTTCAACTTCACCCCCATCTACGGTATTTTTCCGGGAGAGGTGGGAGCGGAAAAAAGGTTGCTCCATTCACGCTCACAGTTAACGAATTTAATGATAAATAGTAATTGAAAAACAATATCGGCGAGCGAAAGAGGCAATTAGGTCACGGTAATAATGGTTTGTTGCTCGCTGAAAATTTCAAATGTGAGGGGGGGAAAAAAAATGTGCCAACATGTTTTTCATTAAGATTAGGAAGCGTAAGGGGGAAAAAGAAACCACGTTTAAGATCGCGCAATCCGGTTGATCTTTTCGCGTGATTCGATAGAGGAAAAAAAACGCATATGAGAAGTTTTTATCCTTGATGTGTGGACAATATAATAATACATTTAACGTTGTATTAAGCTAAACGTTTTTTGTTCCGAATCGTTGAATCCTGGAATGTACGAAACAAAAAAAAAAAAATGAGATTGGAGAACCGATCAAATTGCTTTATCGACTATTTAAATAATTCTCAAAAATATGGTTAGTTTTTCGATCGGAGGTCTATCAAAGCCGAGTACGGGCATAAAGAATTCGAATTTCGGAAAAATTATTTTAAATTCGGAATCCTCTACCCCGAAAATATTCTCAAAAATACGGTTAGATTTTTGATCAGAGGTCCACTAAAGCCGCAATACGGGCATAAGGAATTCGAATTTTGGATAAATTATTTCAGATTCGGAATCCTCTACCCCGAAAATATTCTCAAAAATACGGTTATTTTTTCGTTAGCTCCCACGAGGAACCCGCCAATCAGCATCCAAATCGCTTTGTTGACGTAATCGATGACGTCATATCGTGACGTTTCAAAAGTTGGAGATATCGGTTTTTAGGCCTATACCCATACTTTTAGCCCTGCTCACCGTTTCTGAACCACTCAACTGAATTTAACCAAATTTTAATGGTAGCGTATCTTGATGAATATCTACTGCAGTACGAAAATCGGACTCAATCGGTAGCTGCGTTCGCGATTTATAGTCAAAAAAGATCTTGAAATTGTTGAAAATTTAACATTTTCACTCACTGCTTCCGAATCGCTGAACCGATTTGGCTCAAAAACTAATCAGCACCTACATTTCATTAGAAGTTGCTACCCACCAAAAATCATCGAGATCCGTTCTTTCGTTTTTCTGCTTTTCGACGGACAGACACTTTTTTTTCCACATATATTCATACATTCATACATTCATAAATACGCACATTGCCATACACTGTGGCGACCGGAGTTCCAGAACCGTATAAGTCCAAAATTTTACCCGGCCAAGGTCACGCCCTTTGCACGTGCTCGGGTCGTGATCAGCGCGTGATCACTCTGGCGACCAGGGTATTGGTCGCCAGAGTGCACAGGTCGCGAAAGTGATAAGGGAATTTGCACAATCGGTCGCCAAAGTGACGAAAATGTACGCGCATACATTCATACACACATACACACATCCATCCACCATCCAAATTTTGCTTTTTTCGGCATCAGGGGACCTCAAAACGTGTAAATATATCGAAAACAGAAAATCTGAAATTTGTGCTAAATGCAATGCTTTATTCTCCCTGCGGTCGATAAAGCAAAAAAGGCCGATAGCGAAGGATTTCGCTCACCTGCCATTTTTTAATCAAGCTTTGCTTCCGAGAAATAAGATTTATCAACTTTTATGAGGATGGAAAATATTTTTTGCTTTTTGTGATATTTGCGAAGATTACGAATTTTCATTCAAAAATTAGTTTTGGTGCACGGTTCAGAGGGGGACTATACAAAACTTCTAGTTTAAAAACCTCTAAACCCATTTTAGAGAATATGAAATTGGAGGTTTTGGAAACGGCGTATTTTTCATAACCTCTATCTAACTTACTACTTTATCGATGCGAAACGGAAAACAAGAAGATTCAAGTCATTCTTGAGGAGAAGTGTAACTCGAAAGGGAAAAAGCTACTAATTTCTGTAAATTATGGAAATTTACAATTTTGTTTTGTTGATTTTTTTAGTGCTCCTGTCTCCGTTGCCGGTAAAATAAGCTTTCAAAGCATATTCTTCGATGTACCGAGAGAAAAGAAAACATCAGCTCATAATTTAGAGGTTTTTATTAGAGGTAATTATTAAAGGTTATGAAAAATATGCCGTTTTCAAAACCTCTAATTTCATATCCTCTAAAATGGATTCAGAGGTTCTGTTAAAACTGAAAACTCTTTAAATTGTCATAAAATTTCCAACATGACCATTCGATATATTAAAGGTGGAAAAAGAGGAAGATCAAAAAGTTATGAGAGAAATATTAGATCCTACTTCTAGTAATGCTTCTACTCATAGTAATGCAGTTATTAAAGAAATGCAGGAAGAAGAAAATAGAAGCAGGGAAACTCCAGATCCTACTCTTTGGAGTACTTCTTAGTCCTTTACTCGATTACGAGCGTGGTGATCTCTCACATACACCTGTGCGTGCGCTCACAGGCATATGGGACCTACAGTTTAACGCCGGTTCCGAACGGTTATTTCTGAGAGATTTACGAGGCAATAACCGCTCGGTGGTTTGCCTTCCGAGGGGTGGTGACCGTTGATTTTCTGACTAGCGCACTAGTTTTGACCTGAGAAAAATTCCTAGCTGTGAACTAGGATAGAAGCACGACGCGTCGCATCTCATGATTGAGTCGAGCGCGCTATGAACTATGCTACGGGCCACCACAACATGACCATTAGGATGTGTCATTTTAAAAAAAATTTTTGAAATATTGGGGGGAGAGTGTTGAAAATCTGTTTCTTTTAGGTGTAAAACCACTAAAAGCCATTTTTTTTAACCGCTTAGTGGCCTCCCAAAGCCACTTTGGTTTTTTGAAAATTGGGCAATCAAGGTCTTTTAAGATCAATTTTTTTTTATGCACTTTAAGGGCCTACAAAATATTTTGAAAAAATGTTTTCTTATGTTTTCGAGGTCGTAGAACACGAATTTCACTATCCCGAATTTTTGCGATTAACCCCTGTGATGTCATTAGCGTTTTTATCGAGCTTGTACCTGATTTTTCCGTCTGAAATTCGGCTTAATCTCGATTTTGGAGCCCTGAAAATGTTTTTATTCTATTGGTATCACTTACACTTATGCAAAAATACCCGTAGAACAAGATTTTGGTGTTTGTGTTTCTGTGAGGGCTGATATTGTAAAGCAAGGAGTAATTCATGAAAGTTTCTTTGGGGAAGCTCCAACGTATAATACGTATAATACGAATAATACGAATAATACGAATTTCAACATCCCCTGTTTTCCGATCAACCCCTGAGTAGGGGCATAAGTGTAAATTTGGTTTTTTGGGCCAAAAATGGCCACAACTCCTCACCAGTTCGATTTAGAGGTCATGTTTAATGACATTTTTTAGTCAGGACACTCTAATGAATAAGGATCTTCTGTGTTTCGAATCAATTTCCAAAATTTTTTTACCGTCGAAAATTTTATCAGTAATTTTTATAAATGATTGTAAGCTTGGCGATCCATAATTTTTTATAAAGATTATTGGAGGGATTGGACCTATATATTTCGAAAAAGCCACGATGTTTATCGCGTGCTAGGAAATATTAACAAAGAAAACATCGATAAACATCGTGGCTTTTTCGAAATATATAGATCCAATTCCGCCAATAATCTGTACAGTTTTTATAAAGTTCCAAATTTTTTCCGACCGTAAAAAAATTTTGGATAGTGAAATTCGTGTTCTACGACCTTGAAAACATGAGAAAACATTTTTTCAAAACATTTCGTAGGCCCTTAAAGTAGATAAAAAAAATTTGTTTAAAAGACCTTGATTCCCCAATTTTTAAAAAGCTAAAGTGGTTTTGGGGGGCCACTAAGCGATTAAAAATAAATTCAAAAAAAAATGTTTTTAGTGGTTTTACACCTGAATGAAACCGATTTTCAACACGCCCCCCAACATTTCAAAAAAATTTTTAAAAATGAAAAACCCTAATGGCCATCCATTATGGCTTCTAAAAAGCGAATCAATCAGAATTTAATGGGTGAATTTGCCAGTCTCTTTTTATGTGGGGTCTATACCTGTACTATCTTCCTCTTCACTATCTTTTAAAAAATTAAAACGTTACGGAAATTTAATACGATAAGGCTTATTTAACGAATTAAAAAAAGATTGAGTATGGCATGGCTTGCTTTCCTGGAATCAAACCGTTAAAATGCTGTCTAGCAATGCGATAAAAAACAAAATGCATCAACATTGCTTAATTTATCAATGAATAATTTTCATGTTTGCATTATCCAATGTCATGATTTTCATTCTGACAATCCAGACGTAATTATAATCCTATGTCTGATAGTCCCTGATATTAAAAAAACATGTCGTGTTTAGTCTGGGGTCAACTGAAAAGCATAAACGTTGCCCTTTTTTCGAACATTTTTGTGATTTCCCTCTCGAACGAAGAAAAAAAAAAAATCTTTGAAAAGAAGCAGTACCGGTACGTCTTCTCTCAATCGTACCCAAATTAAAAATCGATTCGCAGCCCTAAGCGACCGTGTTTTTTTCGTTATGGAAATCAACAAAGAAAATTTAATTAACGGTTTTTCCGACGACTGGGAAATTTTTATATTTTTTTCAACTGTTTAATGATAAAAAAAAAAAAGGGAAGAGACGTTCGATTTTCGATTATTTTTTATTCGGTTTTTATTTTTGCATCAATGTCGGTTTGATTAGGTCAAGATTGGGAATATTTCCGTTTTGGAGCACGTGAAAATTTTCCAGCATGAATAATCGCAAATTAAAGTCTGGTATTGTCACCGGCGGTTATTCTTCGTTGAAATTCATTGTCTGCAGACAATGCTGACTTAAGCTTGAGGAATTCTCTTTTATTATTATAAAATGTATTCTCGGGTGCCGCTGTCGTTATCCTCCGTAAACAAACGTTCCCATAAGAGACTTGTTGAAAACTAGACGTCGCGGGGAAAACTTTTCCGTATAAATATATAGGAAAATGTTTTTACCCCTCCGCTTTTCCCGATTATATAAAATGGAAACAACTTTTTAGAACAAAGAAGGTATGAGTAACGTAATAATTTTATCTGGTTTTAACTGTTCAATGAGCAGTTTCAATTAACGTCTTCGTCACAGGATCTTGTGCGGAAGGGGGTTGGGTTTGCCACGAGGCGGCAGTCTTATAACAAAAATCGTGGGCGGTTTAAGTGCTGAGTGAGGTATTTTTTAACGAAAAGCAGAAAGTTCAGTTCTACGGATGACAGTAACCGACATAGAATAGATCGTCTTATTCAGTACCCGAGAAAAACGCATTCAATAGACTTCGTAGAGACTACGGTGCGTCAAAATAAATCGGTCACTTCAGATTTTCGCTCCGAGGTCAAATTTTGGTTATTTACTGTGCAGAGGACCCCCTTAACCTCTTGCGGGCGGGTGTATCATATTTGATACAGTAGCGATTTAATGTAAAATAATTCATTCAACGATGCTGTATTGACTTATTTCTGTTGGTATGAGGTCAAAATGATCAAATCTTGAAATTTTAGTAAAAATTAAGTTCCTATGTTTAGCTTATGGGACTATTAATACTTAATTAGAGTATTAATTAATGGCATTAAAATTATGTTTTTGATAATAATGCAAATAAATATGTTACAAACTACTGCAACATGGCCAAAATTAAAAATTGTGAGCTGACATGTTTATCATATGACGAATTTATTCCTCCCATACTTAGCTTATGGAGCTAAGATAAAATTAAACTTTCAGAAGCGAAATATGACAAAAAAATTTCATAAGCTATAAATTTTGATATTAATATAGATTCTGAGACTTGTTATCTTGATTTTACTGCATTTTATACTTCAGCTATTAGTTTTGAGCGATTTTTGTAAGATTTCATTAAAAATTTTTTTTCCATAAGCTAAACATAGGCGGCCAAATATTTTTTTAGCTTTACTAACTGCCTCTATGGATCATACTATATCAAAATATTGCCGAAAAAAACCAAACAGAATCTACGCCCCTAACGTTTCTAAGGAAGAAATAGGCTTCCGACAGCAAAAGGTTAATTTTTATAAGATTTTTAAATTTTTTGAGAGAAAAAACGGAATATAAAATATTTATAGGCCTAGTTGAATATTGAAAAATTCACGACTTACGGAGTACGGGAATTCAAAATTTGGTTTTATAGGGTGATGCTACCAATATGCAGAAGTATCGGGAGAAAAATAAGTCAGGTCGAAAATATCATCCATGTAGAGTGTGGGGGGGAATTTAACTTAAAAAATGTAAAAATTTGGACAGTTTTAGGCCCAAAAATTTGGGTGACGGGATAGTGAATAAAATTTAGTTAAAATATGTAGAATTAAGGTCACGTATGATATTTTTTTCGCATTTCAGTTTTTGCCCAAAAACAGGGCATAAAAGTGATTTTTAATTTTTTTTTTCTCATTAAAACGCCATATGGGTCATTCTCGTTCTACTTTGCACTTTTCGAACGAAAAATGTCCCAAGCAAAATGTAAGCAGCAAATAGTACGAACTGGAAAACAATAACAAATAAATTCGTAACGTTATGACATAAAAATAATTTTTTTCCGTTAAAATTGAGTTTAAAAAAATGGGGTGTCAAAAAACAAATAGTAACTGACATTATAATCCTTTTTGTAATTTTCTTTTTTTTTTTTTATTTTAATCTTTAGTGCCTTTTTAATTCTTTCTTTTTGCGTTACGAATTGCAATTTAAGCTTCAATTTTTTTTCAAAGCTCTGAAATATCGACTTTTTTAGTGTTTATTATAAAAATCGGTTCTTGTGTTAATAGAAGACTTATAAAAGAGTAATTCTGGGCCCAGGTAATTTTTTTTTTTTAATTTTATGGCTAAAAAAATCGCGTTACGAATTGGAGTTACGAATTTGACAATTATCCCGGGACCGTCTTTAAAGCAGAAAAGTGAGCCTTTTGAGCAATTAAAAATTTTAAAGGGAGATTGATTTCAAGTATTCCCTGGTGGAAATTTTGAGATCATCAATGTCGATGCAGCATCGATCCAACCTCGGACGTCCATTTAGAAAGTTAACGCTTTTCAATATCGGTCAAATGAGAATTTAACATATTTTCAATATTGGCCGTTATTGGAGATCGGATCGATCTTGGCCAAGATTGGCCCGATGGCGATCCGAGGTCGACAAGCGTTAATTTTCAATATCGATACGACATTCCAAAATTTCCACCAGGGTTGGTTTATATTTAAACAATAATTTGTAAAAATAAATGTTTGAAACGGCTTTTTTTTTCTAAATTTCAATTATTTTAGTGTTCGGTCGAGAACTAATACCGCAATACTTTTCAGGTAAAAATCAAGCCTTATAGGAAATTGTGCAAAAATAATAATGCGGTACAATATAACATTTTAAATGATTCAAGAGCGAAAAAAATTATGAGCTGTTAGAATTGAGTAAATAAGCAGCAGAAAAAACCTCCGGACACTGTTTTGCCATTTTTTTTGAGGACGACCCATATATCGCTTTCGAAAAATATTTTAAATTACTTAAAAATTCCCAAAAATTATCTTCTGACTTCCATTGAATGTATAACTTTCAACATTTTTGCCAATTGGCCATGAATGCAGTTAAATTGCCGAACAGATATTTCCGGTCGTTTTTAAATGGACCTTTCAATAGGATTTTATAATTTTTATTTCCATTGGCCTCTAAATGAGCCAATCTACAGATATGGGTCAATAGGATGCCCTTAAGTAAGTTTTTATAGAGGCCGTTTTTATAGGTAAGGTAGTTCGGAAATCAACTTTTTTGGCATTTCAAAACTCCTATATCGGAAACGTTTCTTTTTAGGTAGAGTATCAACCCCAAATTTTTTCAGATTTTTTGAACTGCATCTTGAGGTGTCAAATTGGCCTTGAAATTTTCAAGAAGCCCATATAAGGGCCAAAATTAAACTTTTTTTTTTTTTGTATAAAAGACAGTGGAACACTTTTTTCGTAAATTTTTCGTAGATTACAAATTTTAAATCGAAAATTAGTTTTGGTGCATGGTTTTTTAGGTGTAGACCGGATTTAAAGCTCTGAAGAGCTGGTTATGACTTTTTGCCAGTGGCTCCCTAAATTTAAATAATTTTTTAGTGCAATTTAACCGTACAATCTCAAACTGCAAGTAAATGCTTTATATTCAAAAAAATCTCGCTTTCGATTTTTTTTCCGGGTTCCCTCCCATACTTACAGAAAAAAATTGAACAGGTTTTAACCGATCCTGATTCAAATTGACGATAGGCCACATTCAAAGATTATAAAAACTTTGATCGATTACTCTTGACAAATCCAAAGAAACTTACCTGAAAATAAAAAATAAAAAAATTTTAAAACGACATTTCTTTAAAAATGATTAGAGAGTTTATATGCCTAGTTTTTTTATGCATGAAATCTAAATATGCATAACTTTTGCATAATTTATGCATATAATTTTTTTTAAAATCATAAAGTAGGAAAACTCACAAAAACTTTATGTTTATTCAATTTTTTTTTCTCAGTTTTATGCATATTTTTATTTATGCATTATTACAATGCAGAATGAAAAAAATATTTCCGGTAAAAAGTCAAATTCTTTATACACATAATTTACAAAAATTATTTCGTCCAAATTTTTTCTTTTTTATTTCTAAGAAGAAATTTCTAAATTCTTCTCAAAGAAATCGCAATTACTTTCTTCGCCACCTTTGCGGGCTCAAAGATAAAAAAAAGGCACATTACTCAAAATATTTTGAATTAGTTGATTCAAGAAAAAGAAGAAAAAAATCTGCTTTTATATTCCATTGACGAGTTTATCATCTTAATGAGCTGAAAAGGGACAGATTGTACGAATTCCCTTTTGCTGATCATTCGAATGCAAATGAGAAGTCTCGCCTGCTAAACAGAAAAAGGGGTAACTCGCAATAACCCTTTCACTAATATGGTCATCCCCCTTTTTAAAAAAAGAATTACAAATCAAACGCGAGACTTTTTTTGAATGCTTATTTAACGAAAAAGGCTTTCTCTCCTCACCCTTCCTTCCTACTGTTTTTTTTTTTTTCGCCATAAATGTCGTGATTTCCGAAGGGAATTTTCCGCAACTCAAGTTTTTTTAAAATGATAACAGGAATTTTCATCGGTTAAAAAGGTTTAAAAGAAAAATGTGCAAATCGGCTGGTAAAAGGTATCCCCAACAAATTGAAGCCCTCTCGCGGGGGCAATTTATTCTCTATGTACTTCATTCTCTGGTCTTTTCAAAAAAAAAAAAAAAAATAGACTCCGGAAAATTGATCGTTAAGTTCATGGCGTAAACAATTCTCTTCTTCGCTAATGGCCTTATGTACTTTTTTTTTCACAGTTCCTTTTTTTTTTGAGCGAAGCCCAAGATTAAACGAGGTGCTTTAAAGGTAAGAATAAATCTTACATATAAATGACCTCCTCATCCGACGTTTTCCACCCACTTTTCTCCTCTGCTTTCCAATTTGACATCTAGACAGCTTAGCAAGTAAGTATAAAGTGTCAAATTAGCTTAATGTAACTTCCGGTTCTTGACAGTAACTCATAAACTTCATCACATTCTCTTTTACATTCTGGAATCCTTTTCTGCCAAAAATCTTGTGCATTTTCAAAATAATTACGTCCAATTATGAAAATTAAAATAGGAATTCAACTTCGTTTTAAGTGACAATTTGGGTTGGGGAATAAACTAAAGTCTGACGAAAATATAGCTTAGCTCGGTTTTTGTGTGAGCCAAACCAGAGCTCCCATCTAAAAGATTTTTATTACGCTTTATTCTGCTTTTTGAATTCTCCCTAAATGGCGGAAATTTTGGAACTAACATAACACAACAACACATTTATTGTTACAAACTTAACAGCCAGTCCTGCTACGTAATATTGTCCGTTTCTTAAGCAGGCCAATGCGTTTCGTCCGTCACCCTAAAAATTGAAGGATTACTGTATTAAAAAAAAGTAATGGAATTCAAAATCAGGAATGGCAAAACCTTTTGAAAAAAAAGTTTGGGTTGGGTTTGGCTGTTTTTGGGGAAAAAAATAAATTTGTTTTCCTGCTGAAATGCTTTCTTCGTGAGCGTAATATCTTCTGATTATAGCTTGACTTCCGATTTACGCCTTTTATCTGAGTTCGAATTTGCTAGGAAAATCGTGCAAATTGTAAAAAATTCAATCTTTAGTTGAGATTTCTTATTCTGAATATAAAAGAGTTCTAAAGCCTCTTATTCCATCACTGAAAACCGATTTAGTTTTCACAACCAAAATATTGGTAAAGCGATATTCACCCCAAAGTTTTCAGTAGTTGTGACAACTAAATCGTTTTTCAGTGAAAATAGAGAATATCATGTAAATTTCATTCCAAATAAATAAATAAATAATTAAAAGGATAAATTTGATTTAATAAAATTAATCGAGCGTCCATTTTGAGCGCCATTTTCAAAAACCAATATCAATATGATATATCGAAATATCGATACGTCATCGTTATCACTCACGTATCACATTAAATTCACGATTATTTTAAAACCATTATTTTATTTTTTTGTGCAGCTCAAATTTATGATTCCATAAAAATGACTTCAAGTCAAGACAATGGTTGGAAAGAAGTAAAAACTAAGAAAAAGTCTTCAACCCGCAAGAGAAAGATTGAAACAATAGATTTATCTCCAGAAGTAGGTATTGTTTTCTATTTGCATTGAATAACATATTTTGAAATGGAATTTTCTTGTAGGAGTGTAAAACAAAATACTTAGAGCTAATAAGCATTATTGATGCTAGAAGGAAAATTGAAAATATCGAAGAAACGATTTTGGAAAAGTCACCACAAACTGTAGTGAACGAGAAACTAAAATACGTTTTTTTCTTTTTCAGTCTGAGGGTTACAGGAATTGCAAAGCGAATTGAACCGGGTTTTTAGTTTTGGAAAAACCAAACCGTAACGAACCGAAACCGAATCCAAATCGGGTAAAGAAAAAACCCGACCTGAAATCGAATTCGAACCGTTTATTTAAAAAATCAAACCGAACCAAAACCGATTTAAAAAAAAAAAAACGAACTAAAGAACCGAACTGAACAAAAATCTTTTCTTTCTACTAAAAAAAAAAAAAAAAAAAAAAAAAATCCTGTTTTCCACTAAATATTAGAACCGAAAATTGGGTTTATTATTAAAAACCAAATGAAACCCGATTTTTTTTTTTTTTTTTTTTTTTTTTTTTTAACCGAAAATCAAAGTATAAGAACCAAAACCGAGTATTTATTTGTTAACAAAAGAACTGTTTTTTTCAAACCTAAAACAGAACCAAAACCGGGGAGATTTTAATATACACGGTGGAACAGTTTTTGTGGTGTGATTTTATTAAGGTAAACATAGGAAACACCGCCATAAAAATTGTTCCGCCGTGTAAAACCGAACCGAACCGAACCAAAGCCGATTTATTCGTTTAAGAAAACCAAACCAAACCAAACCAAACCGTACCGTACCGAACCGGTTTGGTTCAAAAAGTTTTAGATCGGTACCCAAACCGAATCAAACCAAACCTTTCCTGGTGGACAACTTTTTAACTTAAAAAGGAAACAGCTTAGAAGAAAAACCAAATCGAACCAAAACCGGCTTATTTTTACCAAAAAAAAAAAAAAAACAACCGAAGAGCCGAATTAAATTAAAATCGTTTTCTTTCTATTTAAAAAATTCTAGTTTTCTACTAAATATTAGAACCGAACATGAGGTTTATTACTAAAAACCAAATTAAAACCGGATTTTTTTTTTTCCTCTTTTACTGAAAACCGAACCTACACCGAGTATTTGTTAACAAAAGAACTGTTCTTCTTTTAAACGGAAAGCAGAACTAAAACTACAGAGATTTTAATAAAAAACAGAACCAAACCGAACCGAGTTTAAAAAACTTTAGGTCGGTACCGAAACCGAACTGAACCCTTTCTCTTGGACAACATTTTAACCAATAGCAAACCGAATTCAACTTCTTAACTTTAAAAGAAACCAAACCAAACCGAACCGAACCGAACGGAGCCGAGCCGAATTGCCATTCCTACTAGATATTAAAATTATCTGAAATCATGCAATAGAAAAGTACAAAAACTCTCCTTTCCATCCCACACAGTAAAAAATTTTGTGTACTTTTAACATACTCGGTCTACATACTCTGTATGTTATCCCATTTTATGTAATTATTTTACACATTGTTTTGTCAATGTTAATAAGTATCAATGTGTCAAAAAAATAACAAATATAATATGTTAATTTGACACATTGCCGGTGTTAGGGCTATTTCTAGTTCCACGATAAAAAAAAAAAAAATAAAAGGATTTTGCGGAAAAAAAAGAAAACAAATAAAAAAAATAGTAGTGGCAAATTTAAATAAATCGTGATTTAAGTCATTGAAAGGATTAATTTTTCGAACAGATTAGCATCGTTCTGTTTTGTTGTGCAAGGATTCCGGATTCAGGATTGGATTCAGGCTCGGAATTCGCTTCTTTAAAAAATTATACAATAAATTGCTGGGTTCTTGTTCTTTTTTGGTTTGGTTTGGTTTTGAAATGCTTGATGTATAAGCCTGAAAAAAACAGTTCACAAATACGGGAAAAATTTTCTTAAGAAAACGCCTAGATTAAAAATTTATGAATAGATAAATACGATAGTATGCAAATAATAACACATAAATTTTAGTAACTTTTTAACACATTTTCATTTTGTCAGAATTAGAAATAAAAGTATGTGGACCATATTCTACACAGAAAGTGAGTTAAAAGTACACAAAATTTTTTACTGTGCAGCTATTTATTTTTAGTCTGTAAAGATTTTGCGATTCCTCAATATTTTCTCTGAGCCTTTCCTGTCGGAATCCAAATCCTCAGTCACAATATCGCTTAACTAACTGTTTTTAACATTTGTGCCGTTCAGCGTTTGCGTTCGAACCAAAATTTCAATAACGAGACGATAACAATACCATTGAATGCTACCTTCCGAAAAAAAAAATTTAATCAACTATCTTTTCGCCAATTGACGAGCCCAGAGCGAAAGGTAAAAGTGAAAACACCCGGATTATTAAGTTACACAATAACAAAATTGAATTGTCTTTGATCCCCCCACATCATTTCTCTTTCTTGTTCCTGTTCCTTTCTCTCTCCTATACTGTATTTTTCTCTCGACGACAGTTTTTTTTTTTTTTTTTTTACTTATTTTTCCCATCTTTTTGGCACGTTTTCACATTCTTCAATTCAATTATCGTTTTCACTGTTCTTTGATTTCTCGGAAAAAAAAAATAATAATAAATAAATTTTTTATGGGTCTTATCTCGTTTTTTTTTTTCTTTCTATTTTTTCCTTCCAACAAGGAAGTATCGAAATAGAGAGAGAATGTAAGTTCCGAGTTATCTGGGATATGGGAAGAACCAAAGGAGCCATAACGGAAAATGAAAAAACACCAAAAATTGCCACTCTGAGACCGCAACCCATCGTTTTCAAGGAGACTACTGATTATCCGGTTCGGATGTTACAGTTATTACTTGGAAAGGAAATTTTTAAACAGATTTCGGATTTTTTTTTTTTTTTTCCCGAACGTGACCTACATTTTTTTCTTCTTTTTCTTCTAAAAACAAGAAAACTAATAAAGAGCTTCGACGCCGGGTATCATATTTGTCGTTTGTCAGTTTGCATAGTTAAGTACACTGCGGAGACATTCGCGTCATTGTGCTGCGTGACGTCATTTTGCAAACATTAAAGACTGTATTTAAATATTAGATAGCAGATCCTCGAGTGTTATTTACCTTTAAAGGAGCTTTAAGCAGAGGTGAAGTAGACCAAATATTTCGGTAAACTCTGCAAGAACTAGAAGGAAATAGCAAGGACGGAACTCGAATTTATTGTATGATTGCGAAGGAAAGGGAGCATCAGAAAAGATCATCGCAACAGAAGGTTTAAGTGAAATTGTTACGGATTTCCGTGCCGTAACGTGTTTCTTTTATTTTCCCCAAATTTAAACGCTGAAAGCTGAAATTTTAATCTTTGTCAAATTAACTTACATTTCGTTTTTTATATTCTTTATCAATTTAAAAACATTAACAACCTTTACAGATTTTAAAAAATTTTTTGATTTTCTGGGTCCCTGAAGTCAGCAGTACAAAAAAAGCGGAAGAAGTTTGCGTTTTTAAATCTTTAAATTTTTTTTGAAATAACATTGTAAACATTGCCTGGCGTCGCAATGGTTCCAATCGATAAAACCAAAGTTGCACCGAAAAAGCTCGAAAATATTCCTACTTTGAGCTATCATCCTTATGAGACCCTTCATCGGAAAAATGTCAGTGCTACGCCACTTTGTAGGGCTAATAGTTTACTTTCACTTGTATGAAGCCAATTTTTTATACCTAAGAAAATTTTAGGTATTCCACAAAAGCGAAAAAAAACCGATTTTCGGCGATTTTTCCAAGTTTTTTCACTTGAAAAAAAAATTCGTAACTTCGCATCCGTTTATCGTACAGAAACACGTAAAAAACCAATCGAAGCAGAATTTTACGTAGAATAAAATTAGTTAAGCTGATTTTTAGGAATTCCGAACCGTTTCGAAGATATTTGCAAAAAACTAGAAAAAATGACCTTTGAAGCGGAGCCCCTTAAAAACTCTCCTTCGACTTCGGTTGAATTTATTATTTTCCACGACTTTAGGTCAAATACTAACCATTTATGAAATAAAATTGCATAAATATTTTTTTTTCCTTTTGGGAGAAAATTAAATCCCTGCCGACTGGCCTATATAAAATTATAAAAATACTCAAGTGAGATAAAAATTTTATTTCTCCACTGAGTATCTTTACAATTTTCAATATGGGAAAACAAAAAAATAAACATTATATTCATATTTCTTTCCTCATTAGCCTCTTCTTAATCCACGGAAAAATTTAAAAAACCAGCCAATTTTTCAAAAAATGATTCAAAATTCAATCATTTTTGAATCGTTTCATAAGGCAAATATAGCGTTCGTAAAAAAAAACGGACTCTAACGTTAACGTTAGAATAACGGGATTCAGGCGCCATATTGTCATTTGAGACGACAACTACGTTCTAACCTTTTCGTTGTGCCTTTTATTTTTTTTACATGCGTTAATTAATTTCGGTGTGGTATTACAAAAAGCATCATGAAGAGTAAGTAATACTTACTTGCTTTTTAAGTAATACTTACTAAATATTACTTTTTCTTTTCAAAAAGAAAATAAATTTTTAAAAGATCATTCAAAAAAATGTGAAATATGCTTTTTTCAGATGAAAAATGTGTGAAAAATGTCGTGCATTTCGAAGTGGTCTGCATAGTGTGATCACCACCTATGATCCCGTAAGTTTTTACCCTTTTTTAGTTTTATCCCAAAAAAAGTTTTTAATTAATGAAATCGATTTTTTTTTTTTTTTTTTAAAGACTCCACCGGAATTTGGAACTGACTCGTTATACAAGCGAAAGACTGAGATTAGATGGGAAAATAAGAACCCTACGCCGCGGAAGTATGCTGAAATGGTATTGAGCTGGTGAAGTGGCGGGCGCTGATGAAATGATACATGTGGGTCTTTTTTATTTTATGCCATGCATAAATTATTTTATGCATGGCATAAAATAAAAAAGACTCAATGAAAAACAAAACCTTCTTTTATATTTCATGCTATGGTTCTGGGTCTGTTTTACTGCATGTGCTCAAAATGCCTAAACAATGGAGAATGTTCATTTAATCCCCAATGTAAAGGCTTGGTTTTTCACATAAAAACAAAGGTGAGGATGAATCAGTTCTGCTTCTCGGTTTTTATGAGCCAACCAATGTTCATTGTTTACGCTTTGTACTTTGAGTTCAAATTATAAAGCGTAAACAATAAGACATTGTGAGCTCATAGAAACCGGGTAGTTATAAGAAACTGTCTTATAACTACTCTGCTAGTTTGCAATTATGAAAATTATGTGATTCCTTTTTCTTATGAGTATGCTATGCTTGCTATTAAGTTGTTCAGGCAAATATTTAGTCTGCCAGTTTACGACTACTGAAATTAAGCTATGACTATTTTCTTATGATTCTGCTACTTTACGCTTGTAATTCAGATGCTTAGGCAAATATTTAATTTCCTAGTTTGCTATTAGTAGTACAGTTGATTTTCTTTTTTCAGTTTGAGCAAAAAAAAAGCAAAAAAAAGGAAATTTTTCTTGCTGAAAGGATGAAGAAAAGGCAAGTGGCAGTCAGGTTGAGAAAGGTAATTAGAATGTGAATGTTAAAAAAAAAAAAATTGATTCCTAAGAAAAAGTGCGTTATTATAAGATTTTATAATCAACAGATTCTGAACAACTGTTCAGAAAGAGTTTTTAATTATTATCCATTAGCTTAACTATTAATTATCATCCATGGATAATAATTAATAGTGCTCCTCAAATTGTTGCTATCTTACTAGATTTTGTAAAATTCTGCTTTACTAACTATTATTTTGTGAAAAAGATTTTCTGGACTTATTTATTTTATTTTAAGCATAAATGTTAAAAAAAATGGAAAATCTGTAATTAATATCTTTTGATCGGCGGGGTAAAACGCGACGGGCAAAATTCATGCGGATCTGTGGACACCGGACAGTTAACCAGGATCTGGGAAAAAGGTAAAAAAGGAAAATTAAATTACCGGCGATATTTTTTTACATTTCAGTCAGATTAACCGACGTCATTTTCTGTCATTCACTGACTGACAATCATTCTGAAAAAATTCCCCAATTTATTGGCTGAAATCACTTTAAAAATTGTCGGTCGGTCAGTCACTGACTGACATCATTCTAAAAAATTCCCTCAGAACATTAACTGACATCATTCTGGAAAATGTCGATCATTGACTGACGCCATTTGTACTAATGTCAGTTTGACATCAGTGTCCAAAAATTAGTCATTATTGATTGACATAAGTCAATTATTGACTGACATTTTCTCTTGGGCATAAATATCTTATTAATTATTATCCATTAGCTAAACATAATCTGTTTGTTATAGCCATGATGAAGTGTATTATATCAATATACGAAACGTCGGCGAAGGAAACAGTATTTTAATATTTTTTTAATTACGTTCCACCCATCCCGAGAGTAAAGAAAGAGAAAATCAAAATGAAGGCAACGAAATCATCAATAAAGTAATATTAATGTAATAACGCATAGTAATAATTACCTCATTTTTAATATTATCAACTCAAACGTTTAGACGTCACAGGACCCAACTCAACATTCAGTAGCAGGAACCGAACCTTTTCCTCCGAGTTCAAAAAATCATAGTGACAATCGTTTCTTTCTTTTTGAGAATATTAATAAAGACCAACGACTGCCTAAAGCTCTATTATTACTAGTTTGGAGTCCTATCATGCAATAGGATAAAGAAAACATATTTTTTGTAATTTTTGTACATTGTAAAAAATTTTGTGTAATTTTAACACAATTTATAATTGAAAAACGGTCCACACATTTTTATTTGTAAATAATAACACAATAACAAATATTGCCTAGCAACATGTGTCAAAATTGACATAGAAAAAGCTACATACAGATTGTGTGGACCAAGTTTGTTAAAAATACATAAATTTTTTGCATTGTCAAACAACAAGGACTTGGATCATGAACACTGGTATGGAGACTCAGGAGCAAGTGAGCATATGACTTTCAGTAAACAAATTCTTACTGATTTTGCAGCTTTTGATAAACCAGTTGAGGTTAAGATTGGAAATGGAATTTTTATTTATGGATGTTTAGGAAATATCTTTAGAATGAATGGATATTTATGGATGTTTAGAAATATCTTCAGAATAAAACCTAAAAACTATTTATTAACTAAACTAAGACATCTTCATTCTTTCACATTTTAAGGTGGAGTTTTACATTAGTTTTACACGCTGCCTTTTTCAAGCTGTTAACATTTAGTGGATTACTGCCCTAGGGTGGAAGATGTTAAGTTAGCAAGTTTGAGTTACGTTCAAACTTGCTAACTTAACATCTTCCACCCTAGGGCAGTAATCCACTAAATGTTAACAGCTTGAAAAAGGCAGCGTGTAAAACTAATGTAAAACTTATGTAAAATGTTTCACTTTTTAAAATTTCTTTAATTTATTTACTAGTTAAATGGCTGCTGCTACTCCTACTACACCAATTATCTGCGGGATTTGTTTAGCTTTTGTGAGTCCAAATGATTTCAAAGAACTGCCCAAGTGCAGTCATGCATTCCATTCAACTTGCCTGTCTCGCTGGCTCAAGAATGTGTCCCACAAACAGGGAAATAATACGTCACCGGAGAAACCTCGCTGTCCCATGTGCAGGAAACAAGTCCATGTGTTTACGAGGAATTCTTCTTCTTTTCTTCTTTTTCGGCATAATCAGGACATGAAGCCCTATGACCCGGCGCCTACCTTTACCAAGTTCGGTTTCTGGTGTAAGGTTTAGGCGTTACTACGTCATACCCCTTAATGTATCGAGTGACGAGCTCGAAGACGGGGCACTCATATCGCAAAGGTATTTTAGAAATGAGCGGGACCTACTTTATTTAGACAGGGAATCCGAACTCTGTGACACATCGGTCTTCTTCACATAATACACATATGAGTATCAGAGGTGAATGCTGGCGAAAAAAAATCCTGACTGAAATCAGGTTCGAACCAAGACTCCACACGATCATTCGTTTCGGAGTCGAGCACGCTCGCCACTCAGCCGACGTCGTGTCAATATCCTTGACAACCTAGAAAACGATCAGCTATCCTCTGCAATCTTTCTCGACATCTCTAAGGTTTTTGACTGTGTGGATCGAAACATCCTTTCGATCTATAGGTCCGATTTATAGTTTACTCAAAGTTTTTTAATTCGGTTAAATACTAACTCAGATTTTAAAAAAAGAAAGTTATCTTGTATACACGCTCTATCTAAAGATTCTCACCAGAAGACACTCCATTATATTCCAATTTGTTACGCCCCTGTAAGTTCCTGCCGCATTTTTTTTTCCGTTAATTTTTTTTTTCCTAGCGAGTAAATGAACGTCTAATCTGGAGAAGACGAAATTAAATTGCTTTCTATTATGTGCAGAAAGAAGGGAAAAAAAAAAAAAAAAAAAAATCTCCCGACCTCGCGGTTCAATTTGTTTAACATTTTTTCTCCCTTTCATTAATTTTATTTTAACGCGGACAAGAAAAAAAAAAACCAAAAAATCACGATTCCGCGAAGAAAAAAAAAAAAAAGCTTTTTGAAAACAAAATTTTGGGCTTTTTGTTCTCTCGGTTGAATTTGCTCATTGAAAATAATGAGGCATGTCAGCTGAGGTCACGGATAACAATAAGGGGTTAAAAAAGGAGGAAAAAGCTTCAAGACATTCGACGACACACGTTCATAACCTAACCACATTATAATAAAGATGGATGCCGAGGACAAAAGGTTCCCAAAGAGTAATTGGGATGGGGGGTACCGGGGGGGGGGGGCTTCTGTTAAGTCCTCTATTGTATTCCTCATCCATTACCGCTTATGACGAAAAAGGTTCCATTCAGTTTGCCCATTTATGTAATTTGTCGAAATTACGAGGACAGCGATTTGGAAAAAAGAAGGGGGATAACGATGTATATTTTCTTTTTTTTCTCGATTTTTAAACTGTGTTTGATGAGTCGCGGATGTGCCCCCCGGCTGTTTTTTTTTTTCCCCTTCTTCTCAGGTGTATGTGGCAGACTGCGTGACTGCATCTGCCATGGATACATTAAAATTCTGTGTGTGTACTGTTGAGCTGTTCTACCATTCATATCGCATTTTAATTAAATACCTAGTCGGATCATGTCGCAAGTCATATTTCATGGAATTTAATTAAATTGGGGTATTGCCTCTTTAGTTCGGTCTGGATGTCCTCTTGAGATGATACGTGTTAATGTCTTTTGCTAGCCAAATTCCACTGAGAAAACAGATATTTATCACCGGGAAATGGTAACGTATTTATATATATTATTTGGATTCCGGGAGACCGAAATGATTTCATATTTCGAATAAAGGAAAATTGAACAGTTGAAAAACATCGATTACATCCGTTTCGAATTGACGAATTTTATTCACAAAATAGGAAAAACACCGTAAGGCCGAAGTATACTTTTTTGAAAGAAAAACTAATAAATAAATTATTGGTCACCCAAGAAAAAGCTTTGGCCGATTATAAAATTTTAAAACTATTTATCAATTTTTATAATTAAAATGCTGCCACCGGGGAACGATACGATTTGTGCCCCAAAATTAAATTTTTTTCGGACTTTCACCCGTCGATAGGACCTAGTGAGGGGGTAAATTAGGCCAAATATTACGGTCGAAATGAAAGCCGTTTCTGAGGCGGGGATGAGTGTGCTAATTCAGTTTTTACTTTTTTGGGAGAGAATGGGTTGTCCGATTGAAGAATCCGAATTACATTTAGAAATTAATTTTAATTTCGCGATAACAAATTGGTCCTTCGAGCCGGATCCAAACCTCTGCATTGTAAAATTGTGAAATATGGTGAATCTTCGAAGCGGTAAAAACACGGATGGGGACGCCGTAGACGAAAATAATCAGGATCCCAAAACGAAAAAAAAGCTTTTTAAAAGGGCTATCTAAGGGCATAATTGCTAATTTTTTAAAAAATGGCCAATTAATCAAAATGGGCACTTAAAGGGGGAAAAAATTATTTTCTTCATGTTAGCGTCGTCGGACCAAAATTTCGCGATGACAGACAAAAAGGAGGTCAAAAATTTACCTAAGTACATGTGCTTCTAAATTTTTCTTCCAACGAGAAAGTGGCAGAGGTCCGAAGCTTGGACATTTTAACCGATGCCGATGCTAGCATCGGCATCGAATTTTTTTCAAAGTCGAAATCGGCGTCGGCGTCGGCATCGGCATCGCGAAATTTGTTAGTGCCAGCATCGGCATCGGCATCGCGAAATTTATTAGTGCCGGCATCGTTAGCGGCATCGGCAGCGGCATCGGCATCGGTGCCGGTACCAGCACTGACGTCGGAATTAAAAATTTGAGATATGTGATTTCACAATTAATTTATACTTTGAAAAAAAAAAAACGAACAAACAAATTATAGAAAACGTATAGAATGGCTCTAAAATTTTTATCTGATTAAAAAATCGGTACATTGGGTATAACAGATGCCGGCATCGGATGAGATCGATGCTTGGTGGCATCGGCATCAGCATCGGGTGGTCGATGCTGGAATCGGCATCGGCATCGGAAATAAAACAGATAAAATGGCATCGGCGCCGGCATCGGCGTCGACCCGAAATTTTAGCTGGCCGCGGCCGGCTTCGGCATCGGCATCGGCATCGGCTTCGGACCCCTGGAAAGTGGCCAAAAAAAAAAAGGCGAAAAGTTAAAAAAAATTTTTCGCACCGAATATGACGCTGCACACAAATTTCGCTATCACCACGTGAAAGTACGCAAAAAACTGGTCTAGATACGTATTCTTTTGGTTTCTTTCCCCAACGGCCCAGGCGGCCATAAAATGGCCAAGATCTCAAAAAATTTGTTTCGCCACGAAGACCAAGTTGGACCCAAATTTCGCCTTAACCATGTAAAAGTACTCAAGAAATCGGCCCAAAATCATGTATTTCGCATTGGGCGCCGAAGGTAGAAAGTGGCCAAATTTAATGGCTAAAATTATAAAAATCACAAAACATTTTTTTGACTGACAAGACCCGGTTGGAGCAAAATTTCGCTACCGCCACGTGAAACTGTCAAAAAAATAGCCTAGATACATAATTTTTTGTCGGAGAAAAAAAGGTAGAAATTGGCCGAAATTTACGCATTTTGGTTGCTTTAGGCCATTAGATTGGGTCCTATCGATGGGTGAAAGTCCAAAAAAATTTAATTTTGGGGCACAAACCTTATGGTAACCCGGTGGCAGCCTTTCCGATAGGAATTGACCATTTCTAAACGGAAAAAAAATATGATCCGACTTTTTCGTTCTTATCGGAATTTTCCGACCCACAGTAGCACGCTTTTCCGACATTCCAAAAATATGAAAAAAAAATTCACGGAGTTTAGGTGAACCAGAAGGAAAAAATTCCGGAGGTGACAAGATTTTTATTTGAAAATTATTTTTTTTTTCCTTTTTTTAAACCAGCTAATGAAATATCGTTCATTATTAAACTAAAAAAAAAAGTATGTTATTAACAAATATTGAAAGCCCAATCCACGAAAAACGAATTAAAAACTGTTGGTCAAATAATGCATCTCCTCAGATTTGACGGGTGTTAATACGCCACTGCGCCGTTTAAATTTTCGTCGCCATTCGCCTAATATAATACGACAAAAGGCAGTTCGAAATCCGCAAAACGGCGTGGATTACATACGAACAGCATTAAGTTTGATTTAATGGCGCGCCCTCTTTGTTTAGACTCAATTTAATGGAAAAAAAAAAAAGTCCCATTTCACCCGAAAACCGACGCACCTTTTTCCTCCGTAACAATTGAAAAGAAAATTATTTTAATTAAGTTTACGGATCTGATCACGTGACCGGTTTTAAAATAAAAATTAAATGGGAAGTTAGAGAAAATGCTCCTTCGTTGCCGCAATTAAAAACAAGGAGATTGGATTACAAATTCAACCATTTTGTTCATTAATAAAAAAAAAAAAAAAAAAAAAAATCAAGGTTCTTCAGTCTCGTGTACAATTTAGGATTAAAAACTTTAGGGCTTTTTTCCCCCCTTCTCTCCGTCTAATGAAATTACTTATTTTTTTTAGTTTTTATAATATTTTTACTTTATCGACTTAAATAATTTAATTAATTTTTCAAGAATTTTTTAATCCAAACTTTTTCTTAAGAAAAATATGTTTCGTATCGATGTTATTACGGGAATTTAAAAAAAAAATTTAAAAAAAAAGGAGGAAACAAATATAAATAGTACGTTTGGTAAACGGATTTTTAACACATCTTCCCGTCACACCTTCGGTAATTTAATGATACAGGATATAGGTCCATATTTCGGGTACCGCCCCATTCGCATTTGCTTTCTCATCCTCTCGTCACTTTTGATTATTATAAAATCGCTTGGAAACGGTAAAAAATAATCTTTGCTTTTTCTTTTTTTTTTTTGAATCTGAGAGATGACCGAGCATGCGATCGGTTATCGTTTGATTATTTTGTAATTAATGAACCGAATCGATTGTGACGGTTACGGAACGGTTAAAAGTTGGAACACATCCGATTTGGTCGATTAATAAGGGCGTTTTATTTATAAGAGGCAACCCTTCACCTTTTTTTCAATTACGTTAGCCGTGAACCGCGAAACCGAGGTAAAGGCGGTTTTTAAAATAAAAATGCGATGCATCCTAAGCCCTTGGTATCTAGCGGTCAATCACACATACGTTTGATCCGCAAGGAAATAAAATTGAATACGGAAAATTGGTTCTGCGGACCGCATTCTTTTTACAAACCTCGCGGCCCAGGGTTATAAAAAGAATGAGGTACGCAGGTATGGTGGATACCTGGTCGTAAAAGGCGAAAAAAGACCATCCCCGTGACTTACTGCCTATTACGGTCGAAAAACGCGAATTTTCGAATTTGAAAACGCCTGCTATGGAAATCGATGCCTTTTTAAAATTCTATTAACCCTAATTTTTTTCAGATTTTTAAAAAGACCTTTTTTTCAAAAAATGCCCCATATGGTAATGAATGTGTTTGAACCAATTACACCTTCCTTTTTTTCCAGAACTAGTCACACCGAATTCAGAACTAAACTGGCAGATTATAAGAGGTACTTAAGAAATTTAAAAAATATTTTAATCGCCGAAAATGTCCCTGGTGGACCGTATCAAAACTACTAACTAGGCCTGGTCACCTTCTAACTTTTGAGGTGCCGCAATAGCCTTGAAATTTCCAAAAAGCCCATTTGAGGACCAAAAATGAAAATTTTTTTCCGCATTAATCACCGCCGTTTCCTATCGGAAATTTTGCATAGATAACGAATTTGAAATCAAAAATTAGTTTTGGTGCACGGTTTTTGAGCCACAGGCAGAAAGCCACAACAAGATTTTTAGAATTTTGGAATCCGGCTTGCGGCTCAAAAACTGTGCACCGAAACTAATTTTTGACTTCAAATTTGTAATCTACGCAAAATTTCCGATAGGAAACGACGGTATTTTATGCGAAAAAAAAAAATTTCATTTTTGGTCCTCAAATGGCCTTTTTGGAAATTTCAAGGCCATTGCGGCACCTCAAAATGTCGTTTAAAAAATCTGAAAAAAATAAGGGTTAATGGTATTAAAAAAAGGCGTCGATTCCGATATCAGGCGTTTTCAAATTCAAAAATCCGCATTTTTCGACCCACCCTACTGCCTATGGGAGCATGCAATTCCTGTTTAAGAAGTAGCTTAACAAATTAAGGCAACTTCTTAATAAGAAAAAGCGTTAACGGTTTATTCTTATAAAGAAAAATTCAAAAGACATAAAATCATTCACGCCTTTCTCTATAGGCTCCTCTTACTTAAAATTTTACAGCGTTAAATTTTTAACAGCGTTAAAGTTTTGTTTAAAACCCAGCTGACATAAAATATATAATACTTTGAAGTCGGTACTTTTGAAAATTATGTCAGAAGTCAGGTTAGTGCTGATCTGGATACACCTTACGATCAGAGTAAAGTGAAGAAATATCAAATTGCTTTTTTCAAGGATGTTCTCAGTTCAGTCAAAACGTTTAGTACTTCAACATTGACTGTTACCGAAATGATCAAGGACTTTTGCACTCAAACCGATTCTGACCCAAAAGGTTTGCTTCCCGTGGCCCAAAAAATAGTTGTCTGCTACACACGAGCATTTTCCAAACTTGGATTTTCTGATATCTCATTAAGACAGTATATGGATTCAGAGGGGTACAAAGCTGAGATAGCAAATCTGATTCGTGAATCAACCGATCAAATCAGGATGGCCATAACACCCTCGCCACTGAGAATAGGAACAAAAGTATATGAATTTCCTAAAGGGACTGGTGCTATTAAGAAAACAAATCCTCAAGAAAAGCATCTCACTCCGACTAAAACATCGGTTAAAATCACAGCTTTGGATTCACTTTCAACGCCAAAACAACCAACCCCAGTATCCTCGACTCCACAACGAGCTGAATCTCCAGATCCAAAAGGGGATGAGGAATTTCAAGACTCAGTATCTTATACACCTGAGAGAGAAGATTTTGAAGAACGTCTAGCGAGATTAAATTTGGGATCTCCTGTTCCTCAAAAACCTAAATCTGTTGGTTCAAGGAAAACTGATGAATTTGATGATATTCTCCCTTTGTCGAGATGTAATGGAACTTATCTAGCTCGTTTTATGAATCAGGAATGGTTGAATTCAATTGCTTTTAACAATCCAACTTATATGAGCTTGTTTTCTAACAATGTCAATGATTCAGAATTGTGGGCTTACATAGAGAAAGAAATTTTAATTCCTTTTATAATAAGTCACTTGTTCTTTCATAATAATAAAGATTATACAGACATAGTTCAATCTATTATAAGAGACCAATATTATCCTGTCGTTGAACAAGCTTGTAATGAGTTCCAATCAAAAATCGAACGTCTCCAGCTGGTTCAACTTGGTGATCCTAAGTTACTGCAACGGTTCGAACATCTTATCGCAAGATTAGAGAGTGCCGCAACGACTAGCGCTCAAATCCCGGTCGGTCCTCCGAAACCAGTAGTAACGTTAAAAGTACCAGCTCCCCCTCCAGTACAAACATCTAGTGGAATAACTCAATCTACTTCCACATCTAGCTTTGGATCATCACAGGTTAAAAAGAATAATAAGAAAATTCCCCGTTTAGATTAGTTCAAAAAAGAGTTTAAAAAAAAAAAAAAATAATAAAATTTTTTAATTAAGAGCGATCACACTTTATCTAAGGTTCAGCTGACTTAAAATTTTTTAGCGTTTTTTTTAAGGGTGCTAATTCACTATCGAATGTTGGGCCAAAACGTTGTACCAACATTCCACACTAATTTTGGCGTAAATTCTGCAATAGTCGATTCGTACGATTGTCAAACATGTTGGTACAACAAGTTCGCCCAACATTTCAACAAGTCTGTAAGAAAAACTATTTTTTTTAAAGGGTGCAAATTCACTATGGAATGTTGGATCAACATGATGGTACAAGAAGTTGGACCAACAAATTAATTTTGGCGCAACGAGTGAATTCTGCAATAGTCGATTCGTTCGCTTGCCAAACATGTTGGTGCAACAAGTTCGCCTAACATTCCAACAAGTTGGTATAACATGTTTGTCACAATTGTTGTACCAACATGTTGGTCCAACATTCCATAGTGAATTTGCACCCTAAATTTTTCGTTTCTTTAGAACGATTTTGGCGAGAAATAAATTTACGGAAATGAATTTACGGAAATAAATTTGAAATATTGAATTTCCTGTTGAGGAAACAGCTTACAGCCCATAAATAGCATATAAAAAAATATAATAAAATTTAAAGCGTCGAATTCTTAAGGATTCCTAAAAATTAATTTCCTAAATCTTAAGATACGATTATATTATATTATTCTGTATCAATGATCATTTCGAACCTTGAGCGGTTCATCATCAGGATCTAGAAAAACAAAAGCAAAAGGTACTTTAAACGAAAAGGGTCTTATATACATAACGAAATAACAGACATCATATCTTATAATAAAAATTAAATAACAGTCTTATATAAAAATTAAATAACAGACATCATAAAAGCTATCGATTTTTTAATCTTTTTAGACCGAGTTTTAATCGTAAGTACTGTTGAGTTGTCAAGTTTAGGTTATGTCGTTGTGTATAGGACCCTTTTCGTTTAAAATACATTTTGCTTTTGTTTTTCTAGATCCTGATGATGAACCGTTTAAGGTTCGAAATCAGATTACTAGCGAATAAGACAGAAAAAGCATGCAACAATATACAAACAAGAGCATGTATACAATATCATAACTGAGGGATCGGAGTGGTGACCGATTCACAGCAGTATCATCGCGATCAATGAAGTTAAGCAGCATTCCCCCCGCTAGAGGGAGAGCCTCCCCCCCTCTAGCGGAGATAATTGAAACTGCAAATGCAATCATCTGCAATCATCTGCAAATGCAATCAACTTAGCAGGAGCTGGAGCTCCTAAAGATTTTCTTTACACCATTGACATAAAGAAAATTGGCTCTCTTAGAGCAGACAACTCCATGGCTGTGTGCGGTGAAGATATAGTCACGGTTGGTTTCGTGATAACAGGAGGGATGCCTTCTAAATATAAAGGGATAACAAGGTACCCTAATGATCAAGAATGCAAACAGCAGTTGGGTCCTGTAATATCGTCGTGCATCGCCGCTATGGCTATCGCAAAGCCGATCACGGTTGAGAACAAACAATATGTGTCTAAACGACTTACAACAGCTTATGCTAGCTTGGGTATGGCCCCTCCTTCTGCTTCTGCCATAGAAAAATGTATTATGGGTGCTAATATGGCATCTGATGTATTCAGCTCTAACGTTGAATTGCGAAATACTTATTATGAAGCTTTTTGTTATGGAGATGTAAGTAAAGCAGATCCCCTGATCCTATCAATCATCAATCAAACTAGGATGGTGATAAAGGGAATGGGGACCCTGTCATATGATTTGATGGCTCAATTGATAGATAACAAGCATGCAGTGTTATTGCTACCTGAATTAACAAAAGAAGCGAACCAATTCAAACCTTTGTATCAAGTAGCCAAGAGAAATGATAGATATTTAACAGCTCCATTACTCAATCCTGCTCTCTTAGAACCCCTTGCTCATCGCAATTTTCCCAATCTCTACACCGCCGCAATCCTATGGGCAAAAAAGACTGGGACAATCACATCCAATTATAAGATGTCAATCATATCAGGAGCTCAAAAGGACTTGATAGAGAGTTTGGTGACTTATGGATCACGGTCCACTGTACTGACACCCGATCATGACGGATTGTCGAGATTGGGATGGACTGATGATGAAATTGACGCCATTAAAGAAGATTATCTTAAACGTTGGTTACATTACACGAAAATTTTTGTTCGAAGAGTTTCAAAAATTTTTTCTCGATGAAAGTGTTTACACTTTTCGAACATGTTCGAAATGTTTGATGATGTTAGACGTTATTTTTGGGGTTCAATTATATTGATATGGGTACTCGGCCGATGATATATGTATTTTCCCATTACGTAAAAAATATAATACAACCCCAAAAATAACGTCAAGCATCATCAAACATTTCGAAAATCAACGAAACTTTTCAAACATGTTCGAAAAGTGCATAAACACTTTCATCGAGAAAATATTTTTGAAACTCTTCGAACAAAAATTTTCGTGTAATGTAACCAACGCCTTAACCTCATTGTACAAGTAGTTTCAGTAAAGCTAGAAAAGGTGGTGGGAAATCGTAATTTGCGAAGAACAAGTATGGCCGAAACGCCAATTAAACTATAAAAAATACAAAAAGGGGACGTGGCACCAAATGGCAAATGGTTAACGTCAGCCAATACAGGGGGGGTTTAAAAAAAAAAAAAATATCATAACTGATATTCAGTTATGAGCTGTTAATTTTTCTCCCTAAAACTGTACTAAGTTTTTGAACAAAACAGCGGGTCGTACAAAACTCGTAAATTTTTTTTTCTTCAGTTCTGATCATTTTCGAAATTTTGAAAACAAATTTTCTTTTACAATTGAAGGCATCAGGGGGAAAAGGAGGCCGTTCAGAAAGAACGTTTTGTATTTATTTACATGGCGTTTTTCTTTTGTTTCTTGAACGGTCTCCTTTTTCCACTGGTGTCTTCAATTTTATTTTGCTTTTTAGCAAGTATTTCATATATTTTTTTCAGTTTTATTTCACTTTGCCTTTTTCACAAAAAAACTGTAGCAGTTTGACTGTGTAAATTCTGATTCAGATTTTTCAGATCGACCTTTCTTGTTGTTTTTGGTTAACAACAATCCCCTTTTTCAAAAAAGTAATCCTCCTTTTGGAATTAAATTACAGTTTCTTTTTTAAATTAATTTTTTTTTTGTTTGCTTTTTCGAAGCCCCTGATTTTTCTGGCAATTAGCCGTATTCACTTTAACTAGCTTAATTTACTTTTCTAAGGGGAGGGGGGGGGGGGGGGTACAATGGTCCCAATTCAATTTATAAATTGAATATTAAGAAAAAAATTTAAATAAATTCAATTTTTGTAGGGAAAGAACCCGATATTTAAGAAAACCCGAAAATTAGTCAAACCGCAAATAAATCATGCATTACTCAACGATTATTATTTGACAATGATATAAAATATCGAGAAAAAAAAATCACACCTCGAATGGGGACACGCCTTGAAGTCCCATAAGCGGATAGCATATAGGATCTGACTTATTTTCGGGTTTTCTTAAGAATCGGGTTCTTTCCCAACAAAAATTAAACTTATTTAAATGGTGTCTTAATATTTAATTTATAAATTAGCTTACTTTAGGACTTTAGGTTAAAAATGCATTTAGTTTCAGTTGAGCACTCGCAGTTGTCGTTGGCAAACGACAACTGGTCGCCACGTTAACTTCGCCATCTTGAATTTGAAGAAACTGGTGTCAGATTAAGTATTCAGCTACCCCGAAAACCCCCGAGAAAACAGTTTTATGAAAATCAACGCAAAATTTCGAAATTTCATCCAATTTTTCCACCATTACTATTTCTTCCTAAAAGCTTGCTAGTTAAATAAAGAAGATTGGAATGCATATATCTTTTTATTGGCTTACCGCAAACACTAATTGCTATTTCCTCAAAATTTAAAAAAAATTATAATAAACCAAACAAAAAATTGCATACGAAAAACATTCCATTTAACTTTTCATTGAGAGAGGAAGGTGGAATTGAAATGTCCGAAAGGATAATGAAGAATGGGACTCGGGGATTGATTTGAAATGCGGACATATACTGACAAATGGAATTGTTCTGCCCCAGAAGGGGTTATATTATCAGGGCTCCCTAGGAAATACCGTCTATTTTACACACGGAGTTTTGCTTTTATCCGACCGTTTTGAAAAGGGAGTCAATATTTCATGTAATAAGAATGCCTTTCCGTTAATGGTTCATAATTTTGAAAAAAAAAAAAAAAAAAAAAAAAAAAAATTCTCCAGCAATTGATGGACACGTAGAGCTTCCAATATTTGTTGTTTAAGGTGACGCAGGAATGATTCATTTGTAACGGGCATAAATCCCGCCATAAATCCTTAACTCGTTAAACCCGCGTCGCGAAAAGCTCGCGAAAGAATTTCACAAGCATGCGCGCGCGATCGTCAAAATGCCGTGCGTACGCACAGTAATTTTTCGGATTACAAATATTGTTAATGTAATAAAGAACCCCGCACAGAATAATAGGAATTTGGACACCGGATGAAATTCCATTTTTGTTTTTGTTTTTAAATGTAAACTTCATCCGGTGCCCAAATTCCTACTATTCTGTGCGGGGTTCTTTATCAACCGACTTGTAATTCATCCAATGACGCTATCCTTACAAGTGGCATCCCAGTGGTTCTTTCCAACAGACAACTAGTACCGAGCCATCGACTCAACTTAGGTATGAACTCGTCCATGACAAGGTCCCACTTGTCGGCACAAAGCGTGTCTTTTTTAAAACAGGACTCCGGGAGAGCTCCGGATTTCCGGCCTCCCCGGTCGTTCTCGACCTTTTGTAACTTTGTCTCAGGTGGGAGCCCACCAAGATATAATTAGGATTATAAGTATATATAAGTTAGGGTGTCCCTTATTTTGCGAATTTTCGAATTTTAAATCGCATACTATCTAAATCGGTGCTCTATGGGGCAATGATAAACCCTATTTTTTTCCAGATTTTTTTGGGCACCGGAAAGCGTGCCGACTTGAGCTTTAAGTTCCGAAAATTCCCATAAGAGAAAAAAATTCAATTTTTTTTTTTTTTTTTTTTTTTTTTTATTTTGCGGAAAGACGTCGCGGAAATTTCTATTGGGAATTTTGCGTAGATCACGAATTTGAAGTCCGTTTTTTAAAACCTGGTACGGCTTTTGAGCTAGAGGCCAAAATATGAGCAAAACTTAGGACTTAGTGGGTTTTGTCACTTAACCAGGTTTTCTTGCCACATTTTCTCGTTTAGCTCAAAAGCCGGACCAGATATAAAAAAAACGGACTTCAGATTCGTGATCTACGCAAAATTCCCGATAGAAATTTCCGCGACGTCTTTCCGCAAAAAAAAAAAAAAAAAAAAAAAATTGAATTTTTTTCTCTTATGGGAATTTTCGGAACTTAAAGCTGAAGTCGGCATGCTTACCGGTGCCCGAAAAAAGCTGAAAAAAAATAGGGTGTATCAGTGCACCATAGAGCACCGATTTAGAGAGTATACGATTTAAAATTCGAAAATTCGCATAATAAGGGACACCCTACTATAAGTCTAATTGTAAGTACAGTATATATATTGGTTATAAATCCTTATGATTAATATATAGAAATTAATACCGCTTAACTTCTCTCACATGGATCCATTTCCAGAAGATACGATCCAGGACCTTCCCGGACTTTCTCTTAACACTTTTACACATACTGAAGGTTGGAGAGCCGTCTTGAATTCAACGGTTCAACAATACGAAAATCTGCAATCTTGACTAAATAAACCCTTGGCGGAAAATCGGGACCCTTAGGGTGCAAATTCACTATGGAATGTTGGAACAACATGTTGGTACAAAAAGTTGGCTCAGCGTGTGGTATCAACTTGTACTAACTTGTTGGACCAACATTCCAGACTAGTTTTCGCGTAGGAGTAAATTTTGCAATAGTCGATTCTTTCGCTTGTCAAACATGTTGGTACAACAAGTTCGTTCAACATTCCAACAAGTTGGTCCAACATTCCATAGTGAATTTGCACCCTAAGACTTACGTTCCAAAAAATCTGGTCAATCCCATGCGGCTTTCTGGCTTCACCGGGAAAACGAGATAAGAATAGCGGATTTACCGACAGAATCAGTACGTTCCATGCTACAAGGTTTACGGATTCTCGATAACACATGGGCGAAGGATTACCCTCACCTAGCTCCGAAGAAGGGATGCTGGGAATGCGGCCAATGTATCCTCCCTCGAAATATAAATGTCTGCTTTCGTTGCGGGACGAGATTCTCTACGACACTGGATTGCTTTAGATGCCCCCGCATCGAACTCATTCTACGGCTAATTAAAGAGCTCGAACAGAGTGCCAGTGAAGAAAAAGAGATGGATGGTCTAGTCTCTTCATTTTCATCGAGAGCTCGTCCTTTAATGCTAACTTTTTTCTCACTGTTACATGCACATTCTCATAAAAAAAAGAAATCGTTTTTTAATCCCCGGCGACTGATTCTGTACTAGGCAGGTCAACTGAGCTATGTCCATTTCAATCTGGAAAGGAAATATACTTTTTTGAACCGTTGCAGCTCAAAACCGGTTCAGGCAACGGTTCAAAAGAGTGTATCTCCTTTGCAAGATTGCGATGGACATAACTCAGTTGACCTGCCTAGTACAGAAATAAAACCCAATTCCTCATCTTACAACCTACTCGATTGTGTTTTTTCGCTCAAAAATGCCACATGTATTTCATTTAATATCAACAAGGCTGTTGTCGTACGAATCAATCATTATTCTTTTTTTTTAAAAAAACTCGTTTTAAGAGCATTTTCAGATATACGCCTTAAAAGCATTACATATAAGAAAATTATGGACAACGTAAACCATTTCGCTCTGAAAAGAAAGACAGGGTCAAACCCGGTTTGTCACGCCACTTGGCGATTTCTGGACGTTAATTAATGAGGTGTACATTTAAAACGCTATTAATCTACATCCGGTAAAAAAAAAATCTTTTTCTTTTTTCAGGCGATGAAAATCCTCTTTTAAAAAGAAAATTTTCTTTTTTATTTATTTTTTTTTCTCGTTGCTGGAAGTTTGTAATTTCACGATTCGCCGAGTTATTTATAATTACCAAGGAAAACCCCGTTGCATATAAACTTTTATCCCTTTCTCTGGCTCATATAAATTGGAGTTTATTAAATTTTTCCTTCCTGTTTTTTCTCCTTATTTTTTTGCAAATCAAAAACTAATTAACCTGTTTAGTTTTACCCCCTAGTGAACCCCCGATATGGCGCCCTTAAAGTTTTCTTCCCCTCAATTTATTTACTTGCAAGTTTTAGGTTTACGTAATACGAATTTCATCGTTTCGGCTTGTTAACTTTTAACAACATTTTCCCCTTGAAATAATTTTATAAAGTGCCCGTGAGAAAACTCTTTTTCAAAAAAACGATTTTAAAGGATTTTTCGAGAATTAAGATAATTACGGACCACTCCAAATCATTCTTCGGGAAAAACGTCAAACAGATTTTTCTTTTTTCATCGTTGTTAAAAACTTTTTTTTTTTTTTCGTAGACTCATTTGTTTTCACGAAACAAGAAATCTCGACTGACAGGAATGACTTTGGCAACGCTTTTCCATTTAATAAAAATAAAAGCGCCTGATTTTTTTTTCCTTCTCGAATCCTTTACTTGCTTCGATAATCCTGATAAAAAGAGGATTTGCAAATTTTATCCGGTAGGTTATGAATTATCAGGCGTAAAGGGAAACCGCTCTTCCTCTTCTTCTTTTTTTTTTCCTTTCCTTCTTCAAGTCTTTGGGAATTTGAAACTTTGAAAAATTAAAAAGTTTCTTTATTTTAAAACAAGTTGAGTTCACTCTCCGCATTTTTTTTTTTCTTGTACGAAAATATGAATTTTAATGAAAACCTGCAAACACTCAGCTCGACTGTCCGTGTATTGTTTCATAGCACTGCGGTCTGAGGAAGGGATACATTTTTTTGAAGCCTTTCATATTTAATTTGGTTAGAAAATAGATTGTTATTTATTTAAAGGTGTCTGCCTGTCCTTCAAAAAGGTGTCAAGTGCGGCATTTAGGGCAAAAATAAAAAGAAAAGGCGAAAAAACAGGAAGGAAAAATTTAATAAACTCAATTTATGATTGGACTCATTATTTTTTTTTTTTTTTTTTTTTTTTTATAGCAAATTTAAAAAAATATTATACTTGGGTTAATTCCCGACTTTGCACCTGACAGATTTAAGGATAAAAAGTTCGGTTTGTTTTCAGCGTGGCAAAAAAAGAAAATGATTCCGTTTTCGTTCTTGACTTTACCCTTGTTGTCGAGGAAATCAATTTTAGATGTTCCTGGCTTTCCTAAAAGTGCTACATTTAATATGAGTCTAACTCAAAAAAGTGTCTGGCTTGAGCAGTGTAATTTGAAGTTTCCCTCCGAAAATAAAAGGGAGATAAATTTCAGTCCATTTGACTAAAGCTTTGACTTCAGCGAGTGCTCAGGGCGTCGTTTACCTGGTACATCAAGTGTGGAAAATGTACCTACATGCAATCAATGCAAAATTTAAGGGGTAGTTACGGAAGCCCTGAAGGGTCAAGTATCTATGCCTTTTTTTTTTATTGTTTGTTCCGGAACAAACACTGCCTGTTCCGGAACTGACACGTTTTGGTTCATTGCTTGTTCCGGAACCAACAATGTTTTATAAGTAAATTTCCTGTTCCGAAACAAACAATTTTTTTATTGATTGTCTGTTCCGGAACAAGGAATGTTTGTTCTGGAACTGACAGCGTTTAATAAGTCAATTGCTTGTTCCCGGACAAAAAATGTTTAATAAGTAAATTCCTTGTTCCAGAACCAACAATGTTTCATAAGTAAATTGCCTGTTCCGGAACAGACAAATTTTTTATTGATTGTTTCGGAACAGACAATTTTTTTATTGATTGTTCCGGAACAGACAATTTTTTTTATTGATTGTCTGTTCCGGAACAAGCAATGTTTGTTCTGAAACTGCCAGCGTTTAGTAAGCAAATTGTATGGAAGCCCTGAAGGGTCACATTTCTATAATTGTATTTAATTGTTTGTTCCGGAACAAGCAATTATCGAAAAAATGTCTGTTCCGGAACAAGCAATGTCTGTTCCGGAACAGACAACGTTTAGTTAGAAGATTGTCTGTTCCGGAACTGACAATTTTAAAAATTGCCTGTTCCGGAACTGACGATTTTACATTAATTGTTGGTTCCGGAACAAACAAACAATGTCTGTTCCGGAACAGACAACGTTTAGTTAGAAAATTGTCTGTTCCGGAACTGACAATTTCAAATTAATTGTTTGTCCCGGAACAGACATTTTTTCGTTAATTGCTTGTTCCGGAACAAACAATTAAATACAATTATAGAAATGTGACCCTTCAGGGCTTCCGTAAAATTGCTTGTTCCGGAACAAACGATGTTTAATAAGTAAATTGCCGAAATTTTTTTATTGATAATATCAATATTATTATACTTATATTTTAAGTAAATTTCAACAAACAATTTTTTACTGATTGTCTTTTCCGGAACTGACAATTTTAAATTCATTGTCTGTTCCGGAACAAACAGTTAAACTATTTAACAGTCAAACAGTCCTACTACTTAGAAGTAAAAACCAATACTTCTTAGTTTTGGTTTTAACTCCTAAATAATCAACTGGTCACACAGCTGTCCTGATTATTTCAAACGATTTCATTATTAAACGCTGCCAGTTCCCGAACAAAAATTGTTTGTTCCGAAACAGACAGTGAATTTAAAATTTTTAGTTCCGAAACAAACAATCCATAATAAATTGTCCTTTAAAATTTAATTATATCAATAAAAAATTGTCGCCAATTTATTTATTGAACATTGTTTGTTCCAGAACAAACTCAGCTTGTTCCGGAGTAGACAGTAAATTTAAAATTGTCTGTTCCGAAACTTATTAAACCAATATTTGTTCCGGAACAGTCAATGAACAAAAATGTGTCAGTCCAGGAACGATATTCGTTCCAAAGCAAGCAATAAAAAAAACATGGAAACTTCACCCTTCAGAGCTTAAGTAGGCAGTTGCTGAACTTTTGAGCCCTTGGAAATAAATGACAAATCATTTTAAATATCCCAGCTTAAAGAGAGAAATCCCGGGAGGGAATTTGATTTTTCTAAAATAGTATTTTAGGTTAAAATCTAAAACTTGAGATTTAAAAAAAAGAAAAAGAAAAAAAAAAAAATCTTTACCTAATAAATTTTGGATAAAAAACGAAATTACAACTGGAAAGAGTACAACATTTTTCGTAAGGAATAATAATTGGATCATTTCATCATCATAATCATTTTTTTCCCCCTTTTCTTCCGTACGATACACATTGAGCACATAATAAAAAGAAATTTTTCTTCCTTCGAGTAAATCATCAGATTCAATATTTTATTGCCTCAACGAAATTTTCGAAACCATTTGCTTACATCCATTTTTTTTCCTTGCTGATTTCGCATTTTTCTTCAGAGAGAAAAAAAAAAATCTCTTTTTAGTCGGTTTCCTTTTCCGTAAGAGTATTTTTATCGCTAATAAATTTCGTCTTCTTTTTTATTTTTACGAAAGTAATTCGAAATTTAAAATCAAGACCTCGAGAGCATATTACCATTCATTTTTTTTAAAGGAAAAAAAATTAAATTTCATCGTCGGAAAAAAAAAAAAAAGTTTCTGTAACTTTCAGAAAACACTTGTTAAAGTTTGAGTTGTTTGAAATCATTGTAATTTCCCGCCACTTTGTGTCGCGGTCCTACCGGCACTTGTTTGCTTGTTCCCTCTTTCCCTTCTTTAATCTAAACTTTTTCCCATTTTTATTTTTAATTTTTTTTTTTTAACGTTTACAATTCCGTGCTCCCGTATTCGACTAGACGCATCTGCACTTTCGCAAGGGAAATTTTCCCGCGATGTTTAGCTTTTGTCAACAACGGTTCCGTTTCAGCCGTCGGCAAAAGTGTAGATACGTTAAAGTCGCTTACGGGGATGAGATGTGGAACACAATTAACTGTATGGTCGATCGTGTCCTTTGACACGCGAAAGGGATGAGAAACTCACATGACGTCACGAAAACAGCAAGTAAAGTCATGTATTATGAAAGGAGAAACGTAAACCGGAGGTCGTATTATGTACTATTGCATCGGTGAACTCAATTCACAAGGCGTCATGATATATTTACCAAAATTGATGAATTGAAAATTCCCTTAAGGTTTCGGCTTAAACCGACTTTTTTTTTTTTTATTATACTGCAAGTTTGTCCGTTGTCAGTAAGCTGAAGCTTTAAACGAATTGTGTCTTTAATATTTCCAAATCTGAGTCGTTTAAAGAGTCATTCAGTCTTTTGTCAGTCTTTCTGGATCCGCCCAAGAAAAAGTGCGTTATAAAATTTTATAACTCCAATAACGTTTTGGCCGATTATAAAATTTTATAACTATTTATAAATTTTTATAATTAAGATTTTTAACTGAGCAATATATTAATTTTATGCTTGAATTGCACAATATTTAGCATATGGGGACTTTATAGGATCTTTTTTAAACATTTTTCATGAGGAAAAGAAGGAAAAAAAAAATTGAAATTTTTTGGAAGAGAACCCGAGTCTTGTGGTCGACTTACCAGCCGCCTTTACTCACTGCACCACTATTCAACTGATTTTTAAAAGCGGCAATATGGTTCTTAAGTTGCCAATTATTTTGACTTATAATATTTTCCAGCTTTTTCCGAATTTTCGGTTTATTTCTTGTATTTTCAATTTGACAAAGGCTCGAAAACAAAGAAAAACAAATAGAAAAATTCGGGAAGCGTTAGAAGAAAATAAAAAAACTTGAAAAAAACTGAAAACAATGTGTTATAAAATTTTATAACGAATTATAAATAGATGTCTTTTTTGGCGGGTTATAAAATTTTATAACGACGTTTAAGTTTTTAATAACTCAAGTTTATAACACACTTTTTCTTGGGGCCCCCGCTAAGTTATTGGGAGTTATACACAATTCTGCCGTGAATTTAAAAAATTGAACGGTTGTAAGTATAAGTTGTCTTAAAAACGTATGCTTTCCAGGCTGAATAACACTTTTTTTTTTTTTTTTTTTTCCCCCTCCTATTTTTTCTTTCCCTACAAAGATCTTGCATCCTGAAATATGATTCATGTACCAAATTTTCATTTTTATTACTTTGTATGAATACAAAGTAGATGGAGGGAAGGAGAGAAACGATTCCTAGGGACTGGCTGCTGATGCTTTTTTACCTTCAGAATTATCTTCCGCGTGGTGATTTTTGAGTTCCGGGTTGATTTTTTTTAATATTTCCGATTTTTATTGTTTTTAGTCTGCTAATACTTTTTTTTTTTAAAAAAAGTTTTTATCATTTTCTTCTTCTACTATTCGAAAAGAATATGTCAATTGCGATAATGCAGGTCGTGCCTTCCTTAGCATCATAAACTTCCTTCGATTCCTTTGAATATCGCAGGAAACCCAAGAAAAAGTGTGTTATAAAATTGAGTTATTAAAAAATTAAACTTCGTTATAAAATTTTATAACCCGCCAAAAAGGACATCTATTTATAATTCGTTATAAAATTTTATAACACAAATTATTTTCAGTTTTTTTTTATATATATATATTTTTTTTTATATTATTTTCTTTTAACGCTTCTTGAATTTTTCTATTTCTGTTTTTAGTTTTTCTTTATTTTTGAGTCTTTGTCAAATTAAAAATACGAGAAATAAACCTGAAATTCGGAAAAATCTGAAAAATATTATAAGTCCAAATAATTGGCGACTTAAGAACCATATTGCCTCTTTTAACAAACAGTTAAAAAGTGGTGTAGTGGATAAAGGCGGCTGGTAAGTCGACCACAAGGCTCGGGTTCTATTCTAAAGAATTGTATTTTTTTTTTCCTTTTTTTCCTCATGAAAAATTTTTAAAAAAGAGTCTATAAAGTCCCCATATGCTAAATATAGTGCAATTCAAACATAAAATTAATATTGTAAGATTTTTCGTGGGAATTGGATCAGTATTAGGAACCTTGAAAATATTCAAGGTGGAAAATAAAAAAGGAACATCAATTAAAATATTAGTCGAAGCGGCGAAGGATGGACTCGAAACGGAAGGTCGGTGGTTCGAGTCCATCCTTCGCCGCTTCGACTAATATTTTAATTGATGTTCCTTTGTTATTTTCCACCTTGAATATTTTCAAGGTTCCAAATACTGATCCAATTCCCACGAAAAATCTTACAATATAATTAATAATCAGGATCACAATATTTCATAAAATAAAATTAATATATTGCTCAGTTAAAAATTTGAATTATAAAAATTTATAAATAGTTATAAAATTTTATAATCGGCCAAAACGTTATAGAGTTATTTTTATAACGCACTTTTTCTTGGGTAAAACTTACATTCGGAATTAAACTCGTTTCAAAATGCGTTTCAAAATGCGAAGAAAATCGGGGTTATTTTCCCCCCTCTTTCGAAAAACAAAAAGATGATAGGAAACGGAGAAAGTCTCTTAAATGCTGCGGTTCATCCACTTTAGATAAAGGATTTTAGAGATTTTACTAAAATAAACACGTTCCATTTTCCAAACACGGTCAGTTACGACATCACGAATTAATTTACAACTTCGTGTATAATTTTAACATTTTTTCCCCGCAAGTTAAGGATTCTATTAATTTATTCGTTTTTGAATGGCTTCAAGTATTTTCCGAAAAATTTTCAGATTGCAGACCCAACCAAATCTAAAATCTCTTCCGATGACTTTTGAGTAGAACTCCGCCAAATCGATAAAAAAAAATTCAATTAAAACGATCAAAAGATGGGAAGACATTTTCCAGGTTTTGGTACAGGAATATTGTACAGGAATATCTTCCAGGCTTGCCAACACCAAGAGTCCATCAAACCTCCGCTAACCTATGCCAACGTTTCTTATAGAGACGAGGATAAAAATAAAATAGAATACCGATCCAAAGATCACCGAATTACATTCCTCCTTATTCAATTAAAAAAAAAAAATGTTGTTTACCGTTACAAATTCGTTACAAAAATAGATAAGATTTCAGTAATTACGCTTGCTTCTCATTATAAACGTATAATAAAAGAAAGGAGCGCATTTAAAATGATAAAAAAAAAAAAAATTAAAACCATATTAGGAAAAAGACAAAATGAGTTATTACCGAAATTAATATGAGCCAACACATGACACAAAGTCAACGATACCGATAATCAATTTAATACCTCATGTATTAAGTAACTAAATAATGAAGTAATACAGTAATTTATCACTCTAACTTTCAGATACATTTTTTTTTCTTCTTTTTTTAAAAATAATTTCAACATTTGGAAACGATTACGTAAATATTTTTAACGAGAAGTTCTGAGATCTTTCCGAAGATCCAGAGGAAAAAAAAAATATTGTTAGCGCTATTTTAATAAATCTTAAAATATGCGTGATTCAGGCCGAGAAACAGGTTGGGCGGACCGCCCGATTTGCATATCGAAGAAAGTGTTTTTTTTTTTTTTTTTTTTTTTTTGTCTTGCACAAGTGATGTAATATGTTTTTTTTTTTTTTATAATTATGACAAAGTTGCTAATAAAAATAGTCATGACCAGATGAGCTTTCTGGATCGTTTTCTATCGATTTTCTCCGAGTCTTATCAATATTAATTAGGTACGTAAAAGGAGCTTCCGGTTCGTTTTCCAACTGATACAGCCTGAGCTGCCATCCGCAGGGCTGCAATTTCAATTTATTGTTATTTTTATTTTTATTCGGAATCGGAATCGGTATCTCGTCTGAAAATAGTTCGAAATCTTTGGAACTGGAATCGGAACAGGAATCGGCATCCAATAAAATATTTTCGATTCAAATTTACTTAAAAAGAACGAAAATACCTCTATTACAGTTTCAGGCCTCGAACCGGTTTCTGGTCTGAAATTTAGGGACATTAGGGACCAAAAACATGAAAATTAAGGACCTTTTTAAGAACCTAAAAGTAGCCTAAAACTAGTCAGTTTTTTTTTATTTCAGGCACCTTCCTCTGGTTGATTAATTTTAAAGGTTTGTGAAATGACTTAAAAATTTTTTAATTCTAGCAAAAAAAAAAAAAAAAAAACATATTAAATCTTTTTTTCTTTCTTCTATTAAATTTTCTTAAATCTTCTATAAAATTTTTATAAAATTTTTGCTTCGTAATAATATCATGCTCTTTATTATAAACGAGCTGCAGATTAAAAAAAAAATTATGGACTTTTAGGGGCCATTTTTCGATTTTACGGACTTTTAAGGACTTCTTTTAAAAATATCGACTTTAGGGGCTTTCAGGGACCAAGTTCGAGGCCTGGTTGAGAAATTTTGGGAGCCTTTAAGTATTACGAAAGACCGAAAGGTGGGGAAGGGTGGTACTCGAAATTCTTATGATTTCTTACTTGGGGGAGGGGGGGAGTTTGGCAAATCCTACGGAAGAATTTCCAATATAACTTATTGTTTAGAATTTTTTTTTATATTTTTTTAATTTCAAAAAATTAAGTTGTTTTAATTTTTTTTTGAATGCCTAAAGTAGAAAAATTGAAAATTCGTTTCAAAAAATTTTAAGAAATAAAAAATAATTTTTTTATGAGATTTTATGTAATTTGTAGCCAACTTCTAGGATATGAGTATGAACTATAAATCTATATTTAAGAAAAATATTACTCCAATTTAAAATTGGCGCTAAAAAAAAGGGGGTGGGTTCCGGGAAAATCTTACGTAATATAATAGCGGGGGCTCAAAGAAATCTTACTAATTCTTACGAGAGGGGAGGGGGGGGGGATCCAAAAACCCGAAATAAAGCCTTACGTAATACTTGAACGTTCCCTTCGGTTTAAATCGAAATCAGATTTGGAATCTGTTTTTCTAAAATATTTGTTACTTGGAATCGGAATCGGAATCGGAATTGCAGCCTGGCCGTCCGTACGAAAAAGAAATGCATAAATAATATAAAAATTATGTAAATTATACAAAAATTGGACATACATAAAAAATGCATTAAAAAAAATACATAAAAATGCATAACAATTATGCAGATTTTTGGTGCTTAGAAAAGTATGCACAAACTTTGCAAAAAAAATTATGCGTGTCCAAATTTTTGAATAAAATTAACACAATTTTTTTATTTATTCTGAATTTTATCCACTTTTTGCATCACTTTTTCGTACGGGCAGTCACATGATCGGACAAGTGAAATGTTTTTCAAGTAGCCGCCGCCATCTTTGGTAGTTTGTGATCAATTCTCTGAATTAAACATTCAATGTAGGACTCAGAAATTCTTGGATGACTTGTCATCCATTCGTCTACAACGAAAAAAGGACTCAGCAAAATACCTTCCGGAGAACAATATCCTCCTAGTATAATTTGACCAATAAAGAACTTAAGAAGCCAAATAAAAATCCATTCAAAGTAATAAAAAAAAAAGTGTCACTTTTCATCAAGGGTCGGATGGAAGAAGAAGTAGAAAATTGGAAAAAAAGCAAAAGCAGGCTGGCGTAACATAACGACGTAAGCAAATGAATTTTTCGATTCGAGTTTTAATTATTATCCGAACCTTCGATTAATAAAAACATAAATAAATAAAATAAAATAAAAAGAATATTTTTTTCAATGCAGTTCCGCAATTTCCTTAGTCCAATTCCGGAATTTCCTTTTTTTCCCACACCTTTACAACCAAGACCAAGCGAAGCCATGTATCCAGTTTTTCTTTTTTTGAATTTATTTTATTGTTACGCAAAAACCCGGAGACTTGCGCTTTGAAATAAAGTTTACGCCCGCAAGATTTTATTTTTCTTCTGACAGGAGAAAAAAAAAAAAGAAAGCCGTCATTCAAGAAAAAAGCGGAAAATGGGAAAAAATAAATTTGAAGAATTAATCAAAACCGTGGAGAAGATGGAACCAAAAGCAAAAGTAAATTGATAAAAACAAGGCGAAAAGATGGGGGGGTTAAAAAAAAAAAAAAAAAAAAATTATGTCGAAACTTCGAATTCTGGCATTCGGCCCAAAACTTTCATCGGCAGGGTAGGAAAAAAAAAAAAAAAAAAAAAAGAGGAAGAGGTCAAAAAGGGCGGGAAAAGGGAGATATAATAGGTGACGTTTTTTTCGAGATTTACAACTTCAATTTAATTCTTTTCACTAGATGTTTCATTTGATTTTCATTTCAAAAGCCTCGTGTAATTATCACGGGGCTTTCCGCTGGAAAAGTCAAAAAAAAGCAAAAAAATTATACGTTTCGTAACGACAGAAGTTATAAAAAAAAAAAAAAAAGTCGTGAGAAAATGATTCCTCCGTAAAACCTAATGGATTACGTAGAAAGTCGGGACCCTGCCCAATCACGACTAATGGCTATCTAAATGCATGTTGAAGAATTTTAATTGGTTTCAGAAATTGGTGATGTGCGTGTGAAGACAGACAGACAGATTAATGAACGAAGAGACGACGTTTTGTCCTTGTTATCATAAATCACAATTTTTTTTTTTTTTTTTTTTCATCAAGTTTTGAGCGTTAGCGGAGGATGTTCCTGCGGTTGCGTAGGAACGGTTCGGTCAGCAGGAACAATGTTACTTTCAGTGATAAAATTTAATTACATCAAATATCAGGTATTCTGATATTTCGGGATTCAGATTTTTCGCTGAAAAGCAAACGCTAAAAGAAACTGAACAGATGTTCGCTGAATCAGCGAATTTCCCAGTAACTGTCAGTCCAGCTGCCGATTACGGCGTTTTTCCTACCACGGAAAAATGAGCGTCTCGCGATAAGAGTTTTTGCTTCATCCTCACAATCCCGCGCCGACTTAACTTTGAGATTTTCTTCCCACAAAAAAAAAAAAAAGCTTTATATTTTAATAATCATTTTTTTTTTTTTTAAATGAAAGGGAATTTTTCTGACGTCGTATATTAACACCGAAGAGATAATTTTTCGTTTCGGAAAAACCGGCTGTTTTCTTTTGAGTAACTGGGGACTAGAGGGGGGGGGGGGATGAAAAAACCAAGGCATTATGATCGAGATAACGCCACTAATTCCAACTGTTTTTAATGTTTTATTTTAATTTTTTGCCGCCCCACTGACTGTCTCCCATGGGAATCCCAACTTCTTCTCATTATTATGTTTGTATTCGTATTTTGCTCTCTTCCTCGTTTTCTGTTTTTTTTCCGAATTTTTTTTTTCCCCCTCCCTTTCGTAAAATCTTTTTTTTTTTTTTCCCAGATCTGAAACCGCTTGTTTATTTTCTCACGGATTTGCATATTATTTTTCTATTATCATTGTGATCAACACGGCGATGATAAAAAGAATTTTTTTTTCTTTCTTTTTTTCATTCTCAAGATTGAATTTCTTCTGCAGTCTCATAAAATTTTATGTCGGGAAATCTCAGCTGAAACCGCCTCCAACATAGATTTTTCAACTTGTACGCTCATAGCCCGGATTTAAAAATCGAATTTGGAAGAATTTACTCACAAGGGGGTCTTTTTTTTTTTTTTTGTATTAATTCAACAAATTTTCATCGCGAAGAAAGACGAGGAAAATCGGAAACAAGGGAAGTAAGGGTATGGGGAAAATAAATACTCGAAGACAGTTCTACCCCTTCCTTTTTCTTCAAATGGATAGATAGATGGACATTATAGTGCCTTTAAATTTTTACAAATTTTTAAATTAGTCATCAGTTTAAATAATAATAGCCCCCCGACCGAAGGTATATGAGACTGACGTTAAGCGCTACGTATAAATTTAAATAATTTTTTAGTACAATTAACGTTACAATTATGCTGCTTCTCCATTATGGCTCAAAATTAATTTTACAAAATTAATTTTACAAAATTATTGGGAATAATGCTTTTATTTTACTAATCGAACATGAGGATGGCTTAAAAAAGAATAAGAAATCTGTAAAAAATAAATATGTTATGAAAAAAGAAAAAGCGCATAATTTCCGGTAATTTTATAAAATTAATTTTGCAAAATTAATTTAGGACCATAATGGAGAAGCAGCATTACATTCTTTCTTTCTCGATTTTTTTCCGGGTTTACTCCCATACTTACAGTTCTTACTTACAATTTTTTTAGAAAAAAAAAAAAATGAACAGGTGCAACCCGATTCTGGTTCAAATTGACCGCATTCAAAGTTTATACAAACTTTGATGGATTACTCTTGACGAATCCAAAGACACTTACCTGAAAATAAAAAAAATAAAAAATTAGAAAACAACTAAGTCTTTAAAAATAATTAGAGAATTTTTCCCGGTAATGTATCCAGAATCTTAAAGAATAAAAATAAATGAAAGTGAAAATTTAGTTGATTATCCTGACCAATTTGGCTAAGAATGTTCGGCCTAAGATTCTTATTTTGGATCCCATACGAAAATGTGATGTAGCCTAAAAAGTGTATAAAATTTTTACAAAATAAATGAAAAAAATTTATATAAAAAATGTATAGTCTTTGTAACTGTTTATCCAAAAATTTGGTCATGCATAATTTTTGCAGAAGTTTATGCATATTTTTTTAAGCACCGAAAATTAAATTTGCTTAATTTTTACAAAAACTTATGCATAATTTTTAAAAAAATTTATGCATAATTTCTACAAATGCCGCTTCTCCATTATGGCTCAAAATTAATTTTCTAGAATTAATTTTCAAAATTTCCGGAAGTACTGTGCTTTAGTTATTCTATGAATTTTCAACCATGGATTAAAAATATAAAAAACGCAATGTACTAAAAATGGCCGACTCCATTTTTAAATCTTGGGTTAAAAATCCATGGAATAACTAAAGCACAGTACTTCCGGAAATTTTGAAAATTAATTCTAGAAAATTAATTTCGAGCCATAATGGAGAAGTGGCGAAAAATTCATGCATAATTTTTATTAATGGCTTTTATTTAACTTGACCAGCGATATATATATATATCAACAATATCCAGAAATATAAGAAAACGTTGAAGCCCATTCCTTTACGTTAACTTCCCCTTTCAACTAACGATAAAAAAAAAAAAAAAGAAATTTAAAAAGAATCCAAACTCCATCCCATTATAGTAACTTCCGCGTTCAACTAACGATAATAACGGTTGAAAAAGCAGTCATGCGCAGTTTCATCATTTTCGTCATTTCTTTTATTGTTATCAGCGTTGACGTTTTTTACTTTTTAGATGGATTTTTTTTACTGTATGTAAAATAAAAGCCATTTTAAAAATTTTTAATTTTTATACGTTTACTTGTTCTTGTTGCTGATGTGACCATTGCATTCATTACTCGAGCTCCGTCGTAGCATTGTCCTACGCATAATGCCGGATCGATACCCAAACTTTTTAAATCGTTTAAAATTTCTGAAGATAACGATTCAGCACTAAGGTCTTTGACGTGATGTACACCGATCGCTCTTTCTTTGATTTGCAGAGTTTCACTATCTACATACCGGATTAACAAGGCCAATTGTTCTTTTTCACTAATGTCTTTGAACTCTATGAAAAACGAAGTAATTTCAAATGATTCTAGTGAAAACCCATAAGGTTTTTTTTTTTTTTTTTTTCCAGGTGATCAAAGGTTATGAACAGCTTATGAACCAAAATTCGAACAGAACAGCAGAAGAGACTCCAACCAACAGAAGAGAGGAATTGCCACCTGCTCCAACAAATGGTGTGGAAGCATTTGAAGGTTCTTCAAATGAGGCTGAACATCAACAATTCGTAGGGGAAAACAATGCTGATGTTGAAACATCAGGTCAATTTGAACAAGAAGCACCAATTTATACTGGTCAATTAAATATGGAACAAGAAGCACCAGGAGCTGATGTGGATGTTGCTGGATTCCCTTCAGAGGCTATTAATGATCCAACTGTTCATAACGAAGCAGCTGAACTAAATTTAAATGATTCAGACGCATCATTGTCTGCAGCAGCTGACTCTTTAAATTATACAAATACATACGAAGTAGATACGATCAAAATTACAAAAAACTTTGATATTCATTTTAGATTATGTTTGAACTTCTTGGTAAAGGATTATAAATAATAGTTGATTTATTTCATCTCAACGTTTCGTCATTTATTTATGACTTCTTCAGGAGAATAAACCTTTTTTGATAACATGTGCAGCTAAAAACAAACAATCAAAATTAAAAAATTAAAAAAAATTTAAAAAATGTTTTTAGCTGCACATGTTATCAAAAAAGGTTTATTCTCCTGAAGAAGTCATAAATAAATGACGAAACGTTGAGATGAAATAAATCAACTATTATTTATAATCCTTTACCAAGAAGTTCAAACATAATAATATTGTTGGGATTAAGATAATTAAATAATTTTAAAAAAATTCATTTTAGAGTCAATGATAGAAGCAGAAAAAAGTGGACCACGGCCAAAAAGGTCGACAGCCAAAAAAAAAAAAGGATTTTATTCCAGCACTACTGGAAGTAAGTATTTTAAATTACAGGAATTAAGTGAAAAAAAAATTGACTTATTACCAAATTTATGCATAATTATTACAAAAATTTATGCATAATTTTTACCAAATTTATGCATAATTACTACAAAAATTTATGCATAGTTTTTCTAAGCATTAAAATCTGGATATGCATAATTTTTGAATAATTTATGCATTTATGCATACAATATTTTAAAATCATATGTCGCTTCTCCATTATGGCTCAAAATTAATTTTCTAGAATTAATTTTCAAAATTTCCGGAAGTACTGTGCTTTTGTTATTCTATGGATTTCTAACCCTAGATTTAAAAATGGAGTCGGCCATTTTTATTACATTCATTTTTTGTATTTTTAATCCATGGTCGAAAATTCATAGAATAACTAAAGCACAGTACTTCCGGAAATTTTGAAAATTAATTCTAGAAAATTAATTTTGAGCCATAATGGAGAAGCAGCAATAAACGAGGAAACTGCAAATATTATGCTTCTTCATTTAGAGTTTTACGCATACTTATTTATACATAATTATATTGGAGGATGAAAAAAAAAATCTGGCAGCTCCTATAAAGCTGGCTAAATTCAAAGTGCTCCCCGGCATTGCCGGGGATTTTCGATTGCCGACCCGGCAATTGAAAAAAAAAACAACGAAAACACAACACAGTGTGTCTATCTGTAAGTTCGCGTTTTGCCAAAAAATCTCTCGACATGTCGAATCCGCCTTTCAGTCGATATATAGAAAATGTCGTTAAAAACCTTATAACGTACGCACGCCGTTTTAAATTAATGAAATGAAAGCATGATATGAAATTCTTTTCAGATATGGAAAATTCATGAACCTTATCGGATTTCGAAACGACCTACATCGACCTCAGCAATGAAATCCTCACACACAATAGATTTTCGGTGGGGGAGAGAGAAAGAGAGAGGGAGTATAAAAAAAAAAAAAACGTAAGAGAACGTGACAAAACTGTCAAACAATAAAAACGGCAGGAAATGCAATAATAATGAGAAGTTTAGCTGAATCACCGTAAACACTAAAAAATAAAAAGTGAAAAAAAAGTGATCAAATTTCCATAATTCATTTGCAATAGATCAAAACATTGCAAGCAATGAAAAGTGAACTTTAAAACAAGTTTCGAGCTTAAATACGGTGCAAAAAATTAAGTGTGAATTTAAATCATCCCCGTACGACGATTCCGGGTTTCCCGAAGCGGTACAAAAAAAAAGTGAGGCAGGTACGATTCGGTACAAAATTAGTAGAATACAACCCGATCGGAAAATTTACAAAGTTTTGAAAATTTGAAACCATGTCCCCAGAACAACCCAAAATTGTGAATTTCTTTCATTTTCTAAAAGCTCATTTTTCCCGGGATAGGGTCTGGTACAAAATTTTTGCTTTGTGGTACAATCGGGTACAATCGGGTACAAAACGAATACTCCCAATTGAAATGACTTAAATTTAATACCTGGTAGTGGGCTGTAATGTGTCCCTGGATCCACCCACAGAAAGCTTCATTTTCCGGGAAACCGTAATGGTACAAAATTTTTTTTCGGTGGTACATTTCGGTACAAAATGATTTCCATCTGGTACAATTGTTTAAGTTCAGTTTTTTTTATGTCCATGGTATCACCCACGATGATTTGATTTTCCCGGAAAACCGTGCCGGTACAAAATTTTTTTTTTGTGGTACATTTCGGTTCAAAATTTCTATACTATTTTAATTTTTATATCTCATTGGGTAGGGCTGGGGACACAGCGCCCTCATAAGGTTACCGAGATGTCAATTTTGAAGACGAAGGAAAAAAAAATGCAATTTTTTTATTTTTTTTATTTATTCTTTTTTTGAATCAAACATCAAGAATGAATCAGTGAAAGGTCATCCTCTTGTTTATTCTTTGCCACACTTATTCCTGACCCATTAAAAAAAAATAAATGATAAAACGATATGTTTTGGCTCGCAGGCTTATCTTTAACGTAATAAAGTTGTCCGTTCAGCATTTAGATTTTAAAAAAACTCAACAAAAGCAAACTATACTAGGACTTGTTATTTAAAACATTTTTTGCTGACAAGTAAAATCGTGCACCCGCGCTGAACTCAAGTTTTTATAAACAAAAATATCCCGTTTCTTATCATTTCTTCTAAATATTTTAGTAATAATAATATTTGATGTGGATAAATAGATAAAAACTTTTGAGTTTCGACAGGTCGACGATGTATGGGGTTACCGTAATGGTTTTACGGCCTCCCCATCGGAAAGGTGTCCCCTTAAAAATGGAGTCAAGTCGGAAAAAAAAAAGATAATTGGTGGTGGTCTACTGAATATGCCTCGCAAGAATGCAAGTTACGCAAGAATGTGCTATCAAATTAGCAAATGTGCAGAAAATCTCTGTCCCCTAAAACTGTTGTGTATGTAATTAACAAAGGGGAGCCTCCTTCGCTCCCGGATATAAACAATTGCAATCCCGATTTTCAATGAATCGCCCACGTTTTAATAAACGTACGAAAAAGGGTTCAACCGTCTGACCGGAAAACTTATCTACCCCGGAGCGATTTTTGAGTCCGCCCCTATTCTCGGTCATGGGCTGTTTTAATATAAATACGATTGGAAAATCGCATGCAACCAAAATTATTCCATTTCAAAGTGCATTACATTCCTTTCGAGGGGTGAGCTTTTATTTTTTTTTTTTTTCACCCATCTTAATAACGTTACAAAAAGCAGGGATAATAACCGTTGCCATGGGACTTCCGGCGTAATAAGGATTCTTAACCACAAAGAACTCGAAATTCTCGGATAAAGCATGTAATTTTTTCCCTGCTGGTTTTTATATAAACACGGGGAAAAATGTTGGAATTTATTTAAAGTGAAAACGCTGTGCGTTGTGTTTCTTTTTTACGATGCCCCGTGTAGGAATTTCTGTTTTAAATAATATCTGATGGACGTCTGAAATGCAGGGTGGTGCACCCGCACCCCCTTAACGTCAGACCTTTCATGAGAGTTTTGGTCATTAGATTCTACAAACCTGAATGACTTCAAATCGGAAATTTTGCGTAGATTATGAATATGAAGTCCAAAATTAATTTTAGTGTACTGTTTTTAAGCTAAGATGGAAAAAAGCCTGAAGAATTTCAGTGTTTTAAAAAAGGCCTAAAGTTTAAAAACCGTGCAATTAAAATGATTTTGGGCTTCACATTCGTAATCTACGCAGAATTTCCGATACGAAGCGATACAGATTTTCCGATACAAAGCGATACAGATTTCAGAGAGAAAAAAAAAAAAAATCTTACTTTTTGTTTTTACATTGGCTTTTCCAAAAATACAAGATCATCACGGCACCACAAAATCGTTTAAAAGATTTGAAAAAAATTAGGGTTATTAGTATTATAAAAAGGCCTCGATTCCCAAATCAGGCGCTTTCAAATTGCAAAATTCGCCTTTTTCGAGCCCACTCTATTGGGCATATGCCGCTTCTCCATTATGACTCAAAATTAATTTTCAAAATTTCGGAAGTACTGTGCTTTAGTTATTCTTCGAATTCTCGACCATGGATTAAGAATAAAAAAAACGCAATGTAGTAAAAATCATAGACATATATACTAGACCGGGCATCCTGTACAAAAGAGCTTCCCTAACATGTCTTTTGTTTTTTTTAAATCTAGGGGAAAACAGAACGGCACCAAAACATACAGTGTCAATAGAAATGATAACAAAAACAAAGGGCGCGGTTTAAAATTCTTTTCGGAAACAAACGTTTATAATTTTTTTCATTCCTTGGACTAAAAAGTAGACCATAAAAATTGTTTTCCTCGGAATAAAAAATATTTTTCTTTGCAGGTATCGAAGGTAAATTTCAAGACTCGACCAATTACGGCCCTCGGCTTCGCCTCGAGCCGTAAAGTCGGTCTCGTACTTGAAATATTTACCTTCGACACCTGTAAAGAAAAATACTATTCTGTTCTTTTTTTATTGTTTATCATTGCGATCATAAAAGAGAATAATTTTACAAGACGCAGTCAAATGGCTATGTGAAAAAAAAATGGTGAAAGTGTGTTGTGTCTGTGGGGATTATTTGGGTAGAAACCCCGAAGTTTCATTTCACTGGTAAGTTAAACTATTGTGATGAAATTTGTATCAGTTTTTCATTCTTATATTTTATACATTTTTAGCATTCCAAAGAAAGAAATTAGGTCTAAATGGCTGGAAGTTCTAAAGGGTATAGACGGGATCGGGGAAAGCTCAACCATATGCAGCCGACACTTTCGTGAGACAGACTTTCATATCACGACTGGTAATAAAAAAAGATTTTTAAATGTGGGGGCCATTCCGACTTTGATCAACGTACATCTTAAAGGAAGTGAAGAATGTTCACCGATTAATACACATTCAACGTCGTTAGCGAAAGATGTTTTGGAAAGCCAACTGAACGAAAATCATATAGAGTAAGTATCTTAAAGTTGCAGTTTTAAGTTTTAAAAATGCCTTAAGATTTTTATTCAAAAGTTTGCATTTAAATTTAGGACTCATTCATAAAGTACGTAAGCATATTTAGGGAATGGGGGGTCCGCCCAATGCTTACGAAGTAGAGGGGAATCTTGGAAATCTTAAGTAAGCTTAAACTTCAATTTCGATGCATGTACTGCAATATGCTTCCAAATTCTAATTTTTAAAATTAACTCAATTAAGTGTAAAAATCTTTCTATGATAAAAACGAGTAAGCAATTTTTAAAAAAACGTAAAATTGATTCTTCGTTGAAACCTTAATTGTTTTTTTATGCGTGAAAGAAATATTTAATCTTCCTCATTTTCATTTTTTTGCCGGGCCGAACAAGTGCAATATTAAATTTTTAAAGCAAACATAGCTTTATTATTACTTCTTGCTTAAAACTGTAAAAATTTTAATTTAAATTTAAATCTTTTTTAATGTTCGCTATTTAAATTATTCAATGTTAAATGTTCCTAATTTTTTTTTTTTATTCTTTATTTAATACAATATTTTTTTTTTTTTTTTTTTTTTTTTTTTACATTTATTTATTTTTTTTTAAAATTAATATACATTTAATAATCATTAAATTATAATTTAACTATATATATCCCTTATTTCAGTAGTCAAGAAGCTACAGAAAATCCCATTAATATCGATTGTTCAGTTGAAAGCCGAAATGTCCGATATGTCGGAGATTTAAAACCCGAGGATTTTATTGTTCCCGATCATTGGGCAATTGTTGATAATTATAAGACAAAAATGCAAGAGAAAATGTCTGATCTAGTTAAGAAGATCAAAAAATTAGAAGAAAAAATTAATAAATTAGAATCAAAGCCATTGGATGACGAATTTTTATTTGATGAAATGTATGATGCATTGATCGTAAGTAATCAATTCCTTCTCTCCATAGTCCTAAATTGTTTGAATTAGTAACTATTATGGTTTTTCCTATTACTCCAGCAAAGAACCAACCCTGTTTGTGCCGATTTGTTTAAAAGATTAGTTAATGATAAATTAAAAGAACCCTATCCTCCAACACTCAGAGAATTTGCCTCTACGATCCTGTACCACAATGTTCCTGCTTATGAATATGTGAGGAAAGTCTTTTTAAAAAAATTGCCAGATTCTTCCACTGTTAGAAGATGGTTTAGTAAGGTAGAATTCAGCCCTGGGATTCATTACGAAGTTATGGAGCATGTAAAGATGAAAATGGATGAAGAAAAAAAGAAGAATAATTGCGAATTAGTATTTGGGGTGCAAGTTGACGGAATGTCGCTCAAAAAAAAGCTTAGTACACCTGATGGAAACAAAGTATGGGGATATGTCGACTTAGGATTAGATACTAATGTCAATGAAAACACTGATTTAGCCAATTCTTCCCTAACTTTTATGCTTGTTGCCATTAATGGTCATTTCAAAACACCCATAGCATATTATTTTGTGCGCGGTATTGATGGTGTAGAAAGGGCTAGACTGTTAGAGCAAATCCTGGATTCTTTGTATGAAATTGGAATCTCGCATGTATATTCTCTCACATTTGATGGTGAGTCCCCAAATTTTACTATGGTAGAAAGTTTACCTCATGTGAATAACGAACAAGAAGGTTTTTATATAATCCACCCTAAAACAAAAGAGCCCATTTATGTAATTCCTGATGCATGCCATATGATGAAATTAGTCCGAAATACCATGGCTAAATATTTGTTGTTAGACTCAAATAATGAATTTATTGAATGGGCATATTTTCAAAAATTAGTAGAACTTCAAAACATGGAAGGGCTTTTTATAACAAAATTAAGAAATAGGCATATAAATTTTCAAAATGAAAAGATGAAAGTGAATTTAGCTGTTCAACTTTTAAGCAATAGGTCAGCGGATGCATTATACTTTCTAGAAGAGGACCTTCAGTTATTTGAATTTGAGGGCGCCCACGCCACTGCCAAATTTTGCAAGAATTTTAATAACATTTTTGATATTTTAAATACCAGAAGAAAATATGGTAAAGGCACTTTTGCACAAGCCATTTCGGCAGAAAATCTGTCTCAGTTAAGAGATCAAGTTAAGCTTTACATTAAATATATCGAAAACTTAAAAATTTATTATCTGGATAGTGGCAAAACTCAGCCCATTTTAGAAAGTAGAAATAAATGTGGCTTTAATGGTTTAATAATTGGAATGCGGAATGTGATCTTCCTGGCAGAATACTTAATTAATAAAAAATTAATCACATATCTGCCCACATACAAACTGTCCCAGGACCATCTGGAAACCTTTTTCGGTGATGTGAGGCATCAAGGTGGGTTTAACAACAATCCCACATGTCAGCAGTTTTCTTATGCCTATAAGAAATTGCTAACCCACGTTTTCCCCTTTGTGCATAAAAGTGCCAATGTCACTACTCAAGATGACACAACATTATTAAAAATTGGAGATGGCAGCAACACAAACAAAAATGTCACAAATGACAATTTTGATCCCGTCCAGATGGAAGCCATGAATACCATTCTGGATGACCATGATTATGAAACTCCTAACTTCACTTCACCTATGGTCAGAACTACTCTTTATAGGGATGAAGTTGTCATTTACCTTGCTGGAGTTGTTGGGGGGAAACTTATGGATTCAGATTCCATAAAATGTGAAAAATGCTGTGCTGCACTAGAAGCTGAACATTTAAATTGCCTGCTCCAGAAAAGAAAAGATCGTGCCCCAGCAGAAAAAGACTCTGATAAAAATTTTCCAAATGCAAATGATGAAAATAATGAATCAAAAACGTTGAATAAAAAAAAAAAAATACGTCGCGGATTATTCAAGGCAAGCAACGATTTGATTAAAGTTTGTAAAGAGGCTGAAAAAGTCCTTCGCTTTTATCGCCAAAAAGAAAACTTTAAAAAAAAAAACCTTTTAAAATATTTAGTTCTACAAACAAAAAAATTGATTCCAGCAAAAGTGTTTAACCATCCTTGTAAAAAAAGCACAATCACTCTCGGGTTAGATGATCATCGATCACATCTTATTGAATCAATATTAAAAAAATATTTTAAGATCAGAATCTATCATGATTGTAAGGAGATGACCGGAAACGAAAATAGAATTCGGTCGAAGTATTGCAGACTAGTTGTATTCAGTGGCCAATAATCCGGTACAAATTTCCTTTTTTTTTCCTCTTTAAGATTAAAATAAAGGCATTTCTTAATTCAATAACGACCACAATTCATTTTTAAATCCTTTAAATCATTTTTTTTTTTTGTTTACCATACTGTGCGCCATATTGACGTTCTGTTTTCCCCTAGATTTAAAAAGAAACAAATGACATGTTAGGGAGACTGCTTCCATAAGGATGCCCGGTCTAGTATATATGTCTATGGTAAAAATGGCCGACTCCATTTTTAAATCATGGGTTAGAAATCCATAGAATAACTAAAGCACAGTACTTCCGGAATTTTCGAAAATTAATTGTAGAAAATTAATTTTGAGCCGTATCAGGGTTGCTGTTTAAAACATTTTTTAATAAGAAACAGTTTAAAACGTTTTATATTATTTTCCCATGTTTTAAAACGTCTTTTATTCGGCCTGGTTTTAAAACGTTTTAAAACATGTTTTAAAACACTTTAAAAATGTTTTAAATTCGTTTCTATTTTTATTCAAATTTTTAAAACGTTTTAAAACACCTTGTTTTAAACCAATTTGTTTTAAAACAATCATCTTTGCCATCTACTAAGCAACCATTATGAATATGAGCGGCTCATACAATCTATGGTATGGTCCATACCATAGATTGTATAAAATGAGTCGTGCGCGACAAATTGCGGGCTCGGGCCTCTTAAAAATGCATTTTAAAACGAATTTTATTCACTTAATAAAATACGGTGTTTAAAACAGTGTTTTAAAACGTTAGTGTTTTAAAACGGTGTTTTTTATTCAAATGTTTTTAAAACGTTTTAAAACACTGTGTTTTAAACCAATTTGTTTTAAAATAATCATCCCTGGCCGTAATGGACAAGTGGCAATAGTACGAACCTCGTACTGTTGCTGGAAAATGCCGATACGTCCAAAAAACAGGAAAGTGTAAAATCGTCTTTAAACAGCAACTTTCCCAATTTCTTGAACATATCTGCATTTTTTTTCAACCGTACCTAATTTTCAAGGCCACTTTGAAGTTTAAGTTAAACAATTTTTAAATTCTTTTAATTTGAATTCGCAATTGTTTCCCAAATCCTATAATGCAAAGTCCCTTTGAAATCTGTACCACGATTTTCATCTTTTTAAAGGAAAAAAATTAACAAAATAATTTTATACGGTCCATGATCGGAATCAATAACAAAAAAGGCTCAAAGTCGTTATAAACTTTAAAGACATCGAGGGCCGAATTGATCGATGTTAGAAACACCGTAAATGTTGCAATTTAAACGTTAAATTATTAACCTATTCTTTTTTTTTTTTTTTCATTATTACGATGTTCAAAGTGATCACATAAATAAATGCCGGTAGCGTGCTTTTACCGACTTAAAGAAAAAAGGACATTCGGGAACTTTCCCTTTTTCAATCCCTTCTTTTTTTTTTTTTTTCTTAAAATAGGTCTGGAATATCATTCCCTTTTTATTAGGTACCCGGGAGATTTATGATTCTAAGTTTAAGTTGTATAATACTTAAAGAACTTCCCAAACTGTGTTCCGAATGGAAAATCCCTAACCAGGATCTTGCGAAATGGATGATAATAATTAACTTAAGTCATGAATTTTGTTTCAGTTTTTTTTTTTTTCCCCTCCTCTCTTCTTAAGCTTAATCGCTGCTTATTTCCATCTCATGCAAATACTCGTTGAGATGCAAATAAGAAACGATTAAAAAGAAATCTCCGCAGGTTGCAAAAACACTTAGAATTTTTAATTAATCAACTTTACGTACGATACGAGAAAAAAAAAAACCGAATCAAAGGACAGATAAGTCTCATATTCGAGGCGAGAAATGAAATATTATCCGGTTATCATGCTGGTATTATTTATTTTAAGGCGTCTCTCCTTCTTTAACCAGGCTATAAAATATCAATTTTTAATCATTTTCGTTTTTAAGTAATTTTTTTTTCTTTTTCCTAAGAAAAAAAAACGCATTCAGGTCGGGGGGAAGAACAAGTTTTCAAAAGGAAAAAAAAAAACCTTTAATTAGGTGTAATAACCTAAGGTGAATTTGTTATTTAAATAGGCCTATCAGATATAAAAATCAAGATCTTTTTCTTGAAGTTTGCAAGGGAAACAATAAATTTTAGTCAGCTTCATAAAAATCGAACAGGGAAATGCAAAGAATCCAGACAATTTTTACTCGTTTCTTAAACTAAGATAAACACCCAAAGTTTGAACAGTCATCGAAACCTGAAAAGTCCATAAGCTAAACACTATTTCCTTTTAGGGGCGTATGAATGTTTAGCTTATGACCTGTTCAGGATTAGGTGACTGTTTAGGATTTGGGTGTTTTACCTTAGACGGTTTATTCATTTTTCCCTCCCAAATGGAGGAATGATCCAGGCGATATAAGCTAAACTCGACTTGAAGAGTTGCAAAAAAAATGTTGAATACAAAAAAGTTTCCATTTTACGTGCAAAATAAGATCCTAAAATTGCAACTCACTGGGATGACTTTAAGTGCCTTTTAGCCCTATTTTCAATAAAATTTAATTTTTTTCGTTGCTTGAAGCGATTTTTATGTCATTTTTCGGGTATTCCATAGCTCTTTTCAATATTTAGGACAATTTAGGATCGTTTCCGCCGCAGTGTATAAGCTGTAACTACCCCATTAGCATATTTTTACAAGTAACCGATTCAAACCATACGTGCAACATCGGATTCTTACCGCCATTTAAATACCGAAGAAATCATACAATAAAACATGTCATCACATCATCCCACGCCACATGATAAACGAACAAATTGCAAAAGCCTACGTGGCCGATAAAGTTGAGTTTCAGAGCATAAGCATATATGGAATACCCGAAAAATGACATAAAAATCGCTTCAAGCAACAAAAAAAATTAAATTTTATTGAAAATAGGGCTAAAACGGCAATTAAAGTCATCCCAGTCACAGTGGTCCTGAACAAAAATATTATTCGACAAAAATGTCAAAAAAAACTGCTAATGAGGCTTTGTTAGGAAACATCTTAACTATCAAAATTCACTAAAATCAAAATCTTACCTGATCGTCTTCCCCTACCCCCGACAACCCCCCCGGCCACTCAATTTTTTTTCCAAGGCTTGTCACATATCAAGGCTTGTTACATTTCATATGAAAGCCCATAGAAAATGCTTTAAAATGAGACATCGCCGAGGTTTATAACTTTTACCGGGACGGAGATATCGTCGTTTCAATTTCCCAAAATTAAGCGTCTAATTTTCGATTTCTCAAACGACCAAATCTGATATCTCCGTGCCGGCAAAAGATATAAACCTCGGCGAGGTCTCTTTTTAAAGCATTTCCAATGGGGTTTCATATGATATGTAACAAGCCTTAAAAAAAAATTCAGGGGCCGGGGGGGTTGTGGGGGGTAGGGGAAGACAATCAGGTAAGATTTTGATTTTAGTGAATTTTGATAGTTAACATGTTTCCTAACAAAGCCTCATCAGCAGTTTTTTTTGACATTTTTGTAAAATAATATTTTTGTTCAGGACCACTGTGCAGTGAGTTGCAATTTTAGGATCTTATTTTGCACTCAAAATGGAAACCTTTTTGTATTTAACATTTTTTTGCAACTCTTCAAGTCGAGTTTAGCTTATATCGCCTGGATCAGAACCCGTTTTCTTATCCAAAGAATCTGAACGGAATGGTGTACGTGCATATGAAAACCTTCCACTTATACAATCCGGATAGTTTGTTTTGATTCGAAAAACTTATTGGTTTACAAAAGTTTAAAAAGACAAAACATAAGGTAAAGTACCCGAATCCTGACAGGGCACCTAAACCTGACAGGGTCATAAGCTAAACATGTTTTCCTTTTACGGTATTACGTATTTAGCTTATGACCCTGTCAGGTTTAGGTGCCCTGTCAGGATTCGGGTACTTTACCTTACTATCCGGATTTTGTAAGTGGGAGGTTTTCATATGCACATACACATTATACCGATTAGTCTGCTGTCACGATTAGTAAAATACGATTAATCTGCTATCACGATGTTTAATGCCAGTATAAAAATTTTCGATTCCTCACTTAGTTACTACGAGTTTAGAAGAACTCCAAACTCCGATGAATTTCTAGCCACCTTGTAATGCACGCTAGATGGAAATTATGCTCGCATTTATGCTGTTTTTTTTTTCCTTTTTTTAAAACGTAATATCAATTAGAGACCCTTAATTAAAAGAGACTGACCAGAAAAAATGGGCGAGAAAAAGCGGTGTCAATGGGACAATGCGCTTTGAGTTAAATTTTTTGAAGCAGCCACCATTTGCAAACCCGAGCAAAAGAAAATGGCGACTGTTTATTTAGGAAATAAACGTATAAAAATTAGAAATTTTTAAAATGGCTTTTATTTTAAATACAGTAAAAAAAAATCCACGCTGATGACAATAAAAGAAATAACGAACATGATGAAACTGCGCATGACACGCCTTTTCAACCGTTATTATCGTTAGTTGAACGCGGAAGTTACTATAATGGGATGGAGCTTGGATTCTTTTTAAATTTCTTTTTTTTTCCTTTTTTTTTTTTTATCGTTAGTTGAAAGGGGAAGTTAACGTAAAGGGACGGGTTTCAACGTTTTCTTATATTTCTGGATATTGTTGATATATATATATATATATATCGCTGGTCAAGTTAAATAAAAGCCATTAAAAAAAATACCAATTAAATTTTTTAATGTCAACATTTTTAAGTTTTAATCTTACAAATTTTATTGTTTCCCCTAATTTTATTTGAAACATTCAAAATTCGCTAGTTTATTGATCACTTTGATTTAAAAAAAAATAAACGATCGCCATTTTTATTTGCTCGGTTTTGCAGGTGACGGTTGCATTATGAAATAAAACTCACAGCGCATGTCCAGTTGACTCCGCTTTTTCGCGCCTATTTTTTCTGGCCAGTCTCTTTTAATTAAGGGTTTCTACAGCAGCCCATCAGAATGCTGCATAGCCAGTATAATAAAACTTTTTTTGCAAAATCGAAATGCAGGATTACAGAGAAAAAATGAAGATATAATTAAGAGAATTTAATGAATTCACAGAAAATTATAGGACAGCAGACAGTCAATTTAGTAGAGTCTTCAATATGATTTTTTTTAAAGACTTTTAGCGCCCATTCCTGAGCATGAGTCTCTTTTTCTGAAACTTTTGCGATTAGTTTCTTTTTGTCCTTTTTGATGAAATGCCTTCCCACCATTTTTTTTATTCCCTTTTTTGCAAAATTTGTACGTAAAACGTAAAAATCAGAATGACCTCAAGGTTGCGAAGATGAGCCGCAATAAAAAGAGAGAGAAAAAAAAAAAAATAGGTAAAAAATTTACATCTGTCCGGCCTGTGAATATAAACCCTCAATTGTTTCGAATCTCCTCTTTCTGTCGGTCGTAGAATATTTTAACATCTCTTTTAACATCGGATTGAATAATTCAAGAGAAAATACTATCGTCTGGATACAGTAGCATAGTCTTTAAATGGAGAATAAAACTTTCCCACACGAAAAAAAAAAAAAAAAAAAAAAAAAAAAGGACGACGAGAAAAAAGGGAGATATTCAGCAATGACGGGTTCTCGGCTCGCTTGAGAATGAAAAGAATTCAACCTCAATTTTTTTTTTTACTTAAAAAAGTTTTTATTGACTTTATTCTCGTAGATGTGGGTCTTATTGACCCCTCACGACCTCGGGAACCGTCAGCTGACCATGTCAGGACATTTTCTTAAAAAAAAACTCGAGGCGCACCTCCAAAATAATCTTTTTTTTTTTTTTTTTTTAATTTTATTTTTAAATTTTATTTTTAAAAAATAGGCGGTCAAAAAAAAATCTAAAGAAAAAGCAAGCGGGCGTCATATTTTAATTTTCTTTCCGGCAGACATGATGAAAAAAGTTGCAAACAGAACAGCCTCTGAGGATTCTTCACAAAAACAAATTGTATTTTTGATTAAACTTCTTTTTTTTTCCTTCTCTCTCTCCTTCTCTTTTCCTCTCCTCTCGTTTTTCTTTTTTTCTCGTACAAATCCTCCGGTTTTGCACGATTTCAGTCATTTTTAAAATGACTTTTTTTTAAACTTAATTTTTCGATAAGAGAGATGCCTTATAAAATTGAAAATATCATTTAATCGTTTAATTTTTTTTTTATTATATATTTTTAATTGAAAATAAAAAGGGTCCGATTTAAAATGATGTTGGTTATATGTCGTTTCGATTGTGGCAGTTAATTGAATGTTGAAAGGAGGGGGAGGGGATGGAAGTAAAAAGAGATCGTTCTGGAAATAATACGTCTGGCATTTAGACTATTCCACACCTCACTAACCAAGTACATTGAACGATCAGTTACGGAAATTGCATTTGGTGCCCACGAATGTGTAAGTGCATATGAAAACCTTCAACTTGTACAATCCGGATAGTTTGTTTTAATTCTACAAACTGATTCCTTTACAAAAGGTTTAAGAAACAAAACATTTTATCTGTATTTTGCAAGTGGAAGGTTTTCATATGCACTTACACAAATATTCTTGAAGGGAATTTTGAAATTAGCAAACGCATAAGGCCTTGAAATATTTATGATTATTACCAGGAAAGCTCAGAAAAATCCCAAAGACTATTTTTATTTCTTTTTTTAAAAATGGCGGAACCGGAAATCCCTGTTCCAACTATATCAGACAGACGTAACCCGGTTATCACCGGTTTAAAGGTGGTTACTAAAAGCTGAAAAAATTAATAAAATTGAGGTTTTACGGGAAAAATTCTGCCGCTGTAAGCGACGGCAGCGTAACTCCATTTTGAAAACAATAGCTTCTTTCTGATATTTAGCTTTTGTCAACGAAGGTTCTATTCGAGTGGTTTTCAAAATGGAGTTATTCTGAAGTCGCTTACGGCGGCAGAAGTGCAACAATCAAACGACTTTAAAACGACGTCAAAATATTCCGCTGCTTAGCTTTCCACAGGTGAGTGCCAACCAATAAGAATTCATTAATTGATTTTTTTGTTTAAGTTTAATTGACTTTTCGGTTAGAAACTCAGTTTTTAGCAGTGTAAGTTCATTCAGCAGTGTAAGTTACGAAAGTTCGAAAAGACACTTTTTTGGAATTTCAAAATTCCTTTAGCGGGAAAAGTTTCCTTTTAGTAGTAGTATTAACTCTGAATTTTTTTACATTTTAAATGGCATCTTAAGGTGGCGCAAGGGCCTTAAAAAGTTCCTGAAAAGCCCACATAAGGGCCAAAATTTAATAATATTTTCCTCTGATAAAAACCAGAGTTTCCTATCGGAAATTTTGCGCAGATGCCGAATATGAAGTCCAAAATAAATTACAGCTTACAATTTTCGAATTAAAAGCCGATTTTAAGATGTGAAAAATTAAAGTTCGAAAATTGCCTCTAACTCGAAGGTCGTAAGCTGGAATAAATTTAGGACTTCATGTTCGTGATCTACGCAAAATTTCCGATAGGAAACGATGGTTCTCATCTTACAAAAAATTATTAAATTTTAATTTCCTTAATTTTGAACCTTATATGGGCTTTTCAAAAACTTCAAAAAGATGCCTTTCTAAAAATCTGAAAAAATTTAGAGTGAACACTACTTTCACAAGGAAATTTTTCCCGCTATAAGAGGCTAATTTATCCCGCTATAAAAACCAAACCTTCTAAATGGTTTCGAAGATTTGGTTTCAACAATGGAATGGAGCTTTTCAAAGAGAAATAAAAAAGCTCATCTGACCAAAAAAAAAAAAAAAAAAAAAAAACTGAGGCATCATTGTGAGACATAGTCGAACCCGCTTATAACGAGATTGAAGAATTACCGAAAATTTGCTCGTTACACCCAGGTCTCGTTAAATCCCAACAAAAAATTTAACATGGAAGATATAGGCGGGACAACCGCATTTTTAAAAAATGCTCGTTAGAGCCGGGTTCTCGTTATATCCGAGCTCGTTATAAGCGGGTTCGACTGTATTTAATTTTATATAATTCTCATGTGCTTTTACATATATAAATGTGCTTTTCTTGGACATATTTTTCATTGAAATCATTATTCACGGTGGTAAACTGGCAATTATTATTTGACTTAGTTGTCGACAAAATTTGACTTCACAGATGTGCTAGGGACCTAAAAAGAAACTAAAATCCGTTTAAATGAAAATCTTACATGCTCGTCTTTGCCAATTATGGCCAAATTTCTTGCCGTTGTCGCGTCATTATTCTTAGAAGATGGCGTTTGCCGTAAGCTAACTATAGGTGGCGTATCAAGTGATTTTTTTTTCTCATTTTACACAAAGTTAAAACCTAAAAATAATTTTTTTTGCTTTTGCAAAAAAAAAAAAAAAAAAAAAAAAAAAAAAAAAAAAAAAAAAAAAAAAAAATAGGGAATTTCACATAAAAATTAAAAATAAAAAAAAATCACATTGAGTATCGCCTTACATTGCAATGCAATAAACAAATTTATATCATATGACTTGTCGATAATTTCATCGGTGTTTGATTTGACCTAAAAATATTCATTTCAGGTACATTCATGATATAAATTTGTTTATTGCATTGCAATGTACGGCGATACTCAATGTGATTTTTTTTTTTTAATTTTCCATATTTTTTTTTTTTTTTTTTTTTTTTTTTTTTGCAAAAACAAAAAAAAATTATTTTTAGGTCTTAAATTTGTGTAAAATGAGGAAAAAAAAATACTTGATACGCCACCTATAGTTAGCTTACGGCAAACGCCATCTTCTAAGAATAATGACGCGACAACGGCAAGAAATTTGGCCATATTTGGCAAAGACGAGCATGTACGATTTTCATTTAAACGGATTTCAGTTTCTTTTTAGGCCTCCAGCACACGTGTGAAGTCAGATTTTGTCGACAACTAAGCCAAATAATAATTGCCAGTTTAGCACCGTGATGTTAAATTATCAATTTTTGAAGTTTTTTACCTTATTCAAATATTGTATAATTTTATGAAATCGGTTAAAAATATTGGTTTTAAAACGTTTTAAACCATTCAAAAATAAAAAACGGTTTTTAAACGTTTTTGACGTTTTTAATCATAATTTTTGACCTGGTAGCAGAAAAATAATTTTTAACATGAACTCTGACTTTATTACGGAAGCCCTGAAGGGTCAAATTTTTTTGATTTTTCGCTCGTTGCCACTTTTCCTACTGGCAATGCCCCTTTTTTGTGGCAATGCCACTTTCCTTCGTGGCAATGCCACTTTCCTTCATGGCAATGCCACTTCGTGTAGTAGCACTGCTACTTTGCATAGTGGCAATGCCACTTCCTTTTGTGGCAAAGTCATGGCAAAAACAAATAATCATTGCCACTTCATTTTGTGGAAATGCTACTACTTAAACTGGCAATTCTTAGTATTTAAATTTTAATTGTCACTTTAGGAACTGGCAATAAATTTTCTAAAAACACAAAAAAATTGCATATCGACTTGGCAACATCTGTCGCACTATTATCAGCGAGGTAATGCTATGCGCGACAACATGGCTACCGCGAAATAAAGTATAATTTAAATATTACAAGGGAATATTTATAACTCGTTATTATATTAATGGTACGCGTATAATGGTGTTTTTTAATATTAATATTTGATTGTGTCGAAATTCAGGTACGTCTAGATATTATAAAATGTTTAGTTGAGGTTGGGCCAGTTGGTTTTCATAAAACGGATACTCCGGTTATTAATAATTTGCCGAATGCATTGTCAAATTCTAGGTTAGAAATGAATGAAGATAGAATTATCTGGAACTATTTTAAAGCCGGTTTCAACACGAAGATATTCTCATACTTTTAGAAAGGGAGCAAAATGTGGAAATGAGTATGAGCACTCTGAAGAGAAGATTGAGAAGATTAAATTTGTGGAGAAGGAAAAATTATTCCCCAATCGAGGACGTGGCTTCTTTTATAGAAAAAGAGCTGATTACCTCAAACGGTCTCCATGGCTACAGATGGTGGACCAAAAGATTGTTGATGAAAGGATTTATTGTAAAACAAGACGTAGTAAGACGTTTATTAAAAGAAATTGATCCTGATATATGGCTTTAACTTATCGAACCCATCGATATGCCAAATATAATTCGGTCCTTTAGTACGATAAAGCCTTCTTTTTAACCTTTTCTTTGATCTTAGCCATGGAGACCGTTTGAGGTAATCAGCTCTTTTTCTATAAAAGAAGCCACGTCCTCGATTGGGGAATAATTTTTCCTTCTCCACAAATTTAATCTTCTCAATCTTCTCTTCAGAGTGCTCATACTCATTTCCACATTTTGCTCCCTTTCTAAAAGTATGAGAATATCTTCGTGTTGAAACCGGCTTTAAAATAGTTCCAGATAATTCTATCTTCATTCATTTCTAACCTAGAATTTGACAATGCATTCGGCAAATTATTAATAACCGGAGTATCCGTTTTATGAAAACCAAATGGCCCAACCTCAACTAAACATTTTATAATATCTAGACGTACCTGAATTTCGACACAATCAAATATTAATATTAAAAAACACCATTATACGCGTACCATTAATATAATAACGAGTTATAAATATTCCCTTGTAATATTTAAATTATACTTTATTTCGCGGTAGCCATGTTGTCGCGCATAGCATTACCTCGCCTCGCTGATAATAGTGCGACAGATGTTGCCAAGTCGATATGCAATTTTTTTGTGTTTTTAGAAAATTTATTGCCAGTTCCTAAAGTGACAATTAAAATTTAAATACTAAGAATTGCCAGTTTAAGTAGTAGCATTTCCACAAAATGAAGTGGCAATGATTATTTGTTTTTGCCATGACTTTGCCACAAAAGGAAGTGGCATTGCCACTATGCAAAGTAGCAGTGCTACTACACGAAGTGGCATTGCCATGAAGGAAAGTGGCATTGCGACTAAGGAAAGTGGCATTGCGACTAAGGAAAATGGCATTGCCACGAAGGAAAGTGGCATTGCCACAAAGGAAAGTGGCATTGCCACAAAAAAGGGGCATTGCCAGTAGGAAAAGTGGCAACGAGCGAAAAATCAAAAAAATTTGACCCTTCAGGGCTTCCGTACTTTTTTTATGCTCTATATTTGAAGAATTCAAATTTTTCCCCCGATTTTTGCAAGGGAAAATTTTTATCACGTTTTACCGATCTCAACTTTTTCTAAGGCTTTTGAAACAGTAACCAAATACTTTTTGGACACCCTGTACTAACGATGCGATTGCTGAAGGTCGAAGAATTAAGTCTAAGCATCCGTTGTAGCTGAAAGCAATTAAAAAGCAGCCTTTACAAAATAATTCGCATTCCGAATTTCAGAGACTTAACCATTTTGGTAAGACAGAAAATAAATGAATCAACATTTCGAAAGCAAGATTATTAAAAAAAAAAAAGAACGGGATTCGCACGCATCTAGACAATAATCAAATACTCGTGGCTTTCAGGTTTATTATCGTTTTATATGTTACCGGCAATTTTCAAAGTCCGTCAATTTCATTATTTTTGTGATTTCCGAGCTGTTTAAGACCCAAAATTGTATTTTGGTGCAAAAGAGTTCTTTCCCATCGAAAATTTTCCGTTAGTTTAAAAAATAAAGTCAAGTTTTACAGTAACTGGAGCCATTTTTTATATACGAGCCAAAAGAGGTATAGGGAATTTAATAACATCCGTTTTTTGCTCGTAAATAAAAAATGGCATCAATTTCTGTAAAACCGTCTTCATTTTTGAACATTCCGGAAAATCTCCGATAGAAAATGAACTCTTTCGCACCAAAATACGTCTCTCATTTTTTCGGTCCTTATGAGACTTTAGAAAACTCCAGGCCTCTGGGACCAGCAGAAATCTGCCTCCAAAAAATCTGAAAAAATTAGGGTTAATACGGAAGCTAAAATGCAACTTTTCCGCCCTGTCGCATTTAAAAATTCGTGCTTTTCGATTTACCTTAATAAGAAATTGTACGAAATTCGAAAATCCAATCAACTTATATAATATATATTTCGTACTATTTTACCTTTGACATTTTGCCTGACCGGATCGCTCCCACGTATAGATTTACAAGACCTTCTCATTAGGGTGGGCCGAAAAAAGCGAATTTTTGAATTTGAAAACGCCTGATATGGGAATCGATGCCTTTTTATAATACTATTAACCCCAATTTTTTTCAGATTTTTTGAAGGTCATCTTGAGGTCGCGCAATGACCTTGAAGTTTTTGAAAAGCCCATATAAGGGCAAAAAATAAGAATTTTTTTTTGCTAAAAAAAGTATCGCTCCCTATCGGAAATTTTGTGTAGATTACGAATATGAAGTCCAAAATTCATTTTTATGTACAGTTTTTAAGATAAAAGAAAAAGCAGCCTAAAGCATTTTCAGTGTATAAAAAATAGGCGTAAAGCTCAAAAACCGAACTCTTAAAATGATTTTGGACTTCATATTCGTAATCTACGCAAAATTTCCGATAGGAAGCGATACTTTTTTCAGCAAAAAAAAATTCTTATTTTTTGCCCTTAAATGGGCTTTTCAAAAACTTCAAGGTCATTGCGCGACCTCAAGATGACCTTCAAAAAATCTGAAAAAAATTGGGGTTAATAGTATTATAAAAAGGCATCGATTCCCATATCAGGCGTTTTCAAATTCAAAAATTCGCTTTTTTCGGCCCACCCTACTTCTCATCTTCTAAAGGAAAACCGTGAGGGGAAAAGTTTTTTTTTTTTTTTTTTCCAAAAGTGATTAGCAAAATGAGAAATGTGCAAAGTTTTTAAGGAAACGGAAACAGCACTCGACAGCGAAACTAGAAAACCGGAAATGAAATGCTAACAACAGGAGAGAAGAGGGCGAAAAATAAAAAATTATTACGATCCATCATAGCATGGATTCAAGGAGGGGCCGAGCCATTTTTTTTTTTTTTTCGCCTTCATTTTCAGCTATAGTCATCGCCAGATATCTCGACTGGATTTACTTATGAACTTTATTTCATAAATAAATCCCGTTTAGTGATTAAAGATATCTGGCGAGCGCTTGTACAATCCTCTCTGTAAATTGATGGATGAGATCGTCCAGTTAAAAAAAAAAAAAAAAAAAAAAAAGAAGAATTAGACGAGAAAAAATAAAAATTAGAGACTGAAAATTAGAGTCGAAAAAAAAAGACTTGTTTTGAAAAGAGGTGGAGGCGAAACCGGGAGGGGGGAGGTGAGAGAGGGCCTTTGATACAATTACTGCGCTTTTGTATTTTTTTTCTAATGAAAGTAATCACGAATATAGAGTCAATTCATTTGTTTACTGTTATCGGTTTTGAAACTTTAACTTGCAAATGAAATTGTCTTCTTTTTTTTTTCTACCAGTGCTCCCATTCAGTTTTCAGTTTATTGCATTTTTTGTATTTCGAATCTGAAACGGAAAATTCAATCTACCTGATAATTTTTTTTCCCGTCCTGAAATAACTCATACAAAAGGAGGAAAGTTTTTAAAAAAAAGAGAATAATTGACAAAAAAACATTTTGAATTCGATTTTCGTGGATTTAGTGTATTTTTTCTGATTGCACTCGGTACTATTTTATTCCCCAGCTTTTAATCTCTGAGTTCGAAAGCTCAAAATAATATTTATTAGTATTTACTACGACCAGAGAAACCGTGGAATCGAATACCAGTTGATTAAATAATTACCGGAAATTCCGGTAATAAGGAATACCGTACAGCTAGGGTTTCTGTTTTCCCGGGAATTTTAAAATTTCGGGAATCGGGAATCCCGTTTTTTTTGGAAAAAGCATTTCCCGGGATTCGGGAAATAATGATATGGCGGGAACCCGGGAAATTCCCGGGATTAACCGGGAAAACCCGGGAATTTTCCCGTTATTTTCTGAAAAACGGGAAAAATCCCGAAAAATTTCAATCCCGGGAATCGGGATTAAATTTTTCTTCCGGGATCCCGGGAATTCCCGGGACGGGAAATCCCGGGCAGAAACTCTACGTACAGCCTATAATGGCAAAAATTAAATAATGTGATGCGGCTAAAATTAAAAATTGTGAGGTGACATGTTTGTAATGCTCATGTTAACCAAAAAAAAAAAAAAAAAACTTACCCAAAACTAAATTAGAAACGGGATAGATGAACAAAAAAAAAAGACTCCATAAGCTTCATAAGCCTTAGCTATCCCGTTTTTATTTAGTTTTGGGTAAGTTTTTTTTTTTTTTTTTTTTTTTTTTTGTCCAGATTCTTGAGGGATATTAATCGCATAGGGAAATAGTATGTTATTAACCTAGGGAGGAAAATGAATTTTTCCTTGAGGCTTTTTTAAACCTCTATTTAAAATAAACCTTAACGGGAAAATTTATTTCCCTCCCTAGGTTAACAATATACTATTTTCGTTTGTTGAAGCGGGAGGGAAACTCATTTCCCTCCCGCTGTGATGAAAATTGTTTTACGTCTGAGTTACCTCAGACTGACTCCTGCTGTATCGGTATCCTGGAACTATGCCTGACAATAGCTCCAACGTTTTGTGCGACATGGTGGGCTGCCAATTTGTGGCTGTAACCTATCTGTTAGGATGCAACCATCCTTGAAGATGCCAACCTCACGCTTTTCGATCCCGATGCGTCCCTGGGGACTCCCTCGGCTTCTGGCGTTTTAATCGGCATTGTACACTTGCCAATATTGCCACTGCCGTAGCAGAGGGTTCTTCTTCTAGGGAGGTTTAGGGTATTGATTGCGAGTTTTGTCGCAACTTAACTGTTATGCCCCTTGGCCGGAATCAATTTGTTACCGACCATTGGACATAATAGTTAAGGTAAAATCCTAAAAACAGTCTTCAGAATATGGCCTTAAAGCATAATGACCGATTTAAAAAAATAAATGTCCGCCTAGTAAAGAGTATCATCAAAAAAATTATCAGCTTCTGTATTAAAACATTGTAACTCACTCTGAAAATTTACTCTTAACATTTAGAAGAAGGAAGAAAATAAAAAGGGTTTTAGTGAAAATAATAAGATTTATAGCTGATAATGTATATATATATAATTTAAACATTTTTATATATAGTACAAACGCCTCATTAAGAGACAAATGGCAAAGGAATGTTTAACTCCTTAATCGATCAGCTCACATATTTTTATTTTTACATTTTTTAATGTACAATAAAACTTTTTTCCCCATATTGTATTCTTAATCCATGGTCGAAAATTGATAGAATAACTAAAGCACAGTACTTCCGGAAATTTTGAAAATTAATTCTAGAAAATGAATTTTGAGCCATAATGGAGAAGCAGCATGGCAGTAAATTTAATAATATGGCAATTTTTTATTGGAGGTACAATTTTGGGGAGTAGAAAAATTATTTTGGCAGTGAAATAAATAATTCGGCATTAAAAAAATATTTTAGCAGTATAATAAATAATTTGCCATTAAGAGGCATTATTAGGCATTTTTAAAAAAAAAAAATGTTAAAATAAAGTGACACAAAACATATATCTTTGATATATTTTTCAGTTTTTTAAGTGACCAAAATGATGCCTGTCCCAGCGAGTAAATAATTTTAGTTCGGCAGGTGGATAATGCCCTGCGTTCTTTAAGCAATATTTGTGCAAAAAAATAAAAATATAAAAAAAATTAGTTTTATAAAAAATACTGCTCTTCGATTACTGCCACTCTGCATCTTCCCTAAAATATAAAAATTTACGGTAGAGGTAAAGATTTTGGAGAAAAATTAGATATTAGATATGATTTATATATAAAATATAGTCATTTTTTATATATAAAATTCTGCCCCAACATCTTTACCTCTGCTAAATTTGCTGCCCCCCCAAAAAATAATCCACTGCCAATCAATATAAAAAACCGCCCCATATTTAAATTTACTACTGCCAATTTTATGGAAAAAAAAACTGCCCTACCCGTATTTTTTTACTGTCCCATTTATACAGTCGCCATTCATAATCAGTTCCGTTGAAGTTCGCGACAACTTGAGCCAATTTCAGAAGAGTGCATTTAACAAAAATACACCTCGTCCAACTCTCCGTAACTTCTTAAGGAAATAAACTGTCTCGTTCGGCTTTTTATCATCCACATACCGCATTTCAATATGTAAAAAAATGTTTTACTAAAACGGACTGAAAATCATATTTTTCTTTTTTCTATCCTCCTAAGAAAAAAAAAAAAAAAAAAAAATTCGCTATAATAAAAATAAAACTTTATTCACCTTTTCAAGTATCGCATGAATTTTTCAGGAACAAGTTTCCATTATGCTTACTGTTTGCGGGGAATTTTTTTTGACAGTTTAAACATATCTTGAAAAGGAATGTGCATCGAGACATATTTTTTTCCCCAGACGAAAGTGGAAATGGAAAAAAGTAAAAATACTTTTTAAAAAAATAAAAAGTAAAAATAACTTTCCTCAACAGAAATAAATTTTTTTTAAAAAGAAAATATTAATTAAAAAACACGAAAACTCGAAATTGTGGCGAAGGACATATTGATTACTTTATCCTAATTACAATAGCGTGACTGGGACTGCGACTGGAGAATTATTTTCCGTCTAAAAAAAAAAAAAACAATACTCCAGCAAAATTTTTTCTAAAGATTTTTTTTTATTTAAACGAGGGTTTGACGTCTGTCATTACATAAACGTAACAAGTTAATTTTTGTCCTTTAGCCGAACAAAAAAATCTCGGTCCTAGTTTTCAATTGCAAGTTGTAAATCAGGTCCTTCGAGTCCTCGAGAATTCTCTGCATGTGGTTAGAGTTATGAAAAGAGATTACTTCACTTAACAAAAGAAACAGTGCGTAGTGTGGCACATGTTTTAAAAAAATTAAGTTAATGGGCAATTATTTTCCAAAAAAAAAAAAGCCCTTGTTAAAAATCCTAGCGTCACTCGGAATATCTTGCACCTTTTAGGACTTTAACCTGAAACTCAAGAGTATATTCAAATAACGCTGACTTAGAAGCCTAAAGCGGTATTAAATTTCCTTGCTTTCAAAATCGCTGTACGCAAACGGCATAAATCAGTAAGAAAAAAAGAAAAAAATTGTCACCCACTGCGATTTAATTTATCCTGAGTGAGATACCCCGTTCCTCCTCCAAACCGGTCGAGATTAATTTCAACGAAATTAGTCGTCGTAAATGCTAAAACCTTCTGGCTATTGGACGGAATTAACAAACTTAACTATTACCGAAACTGATTTCTGGAAATGTGATGACGGTTCGGGCTTAAGGGTTTTTAATCTTTATAAGTCGGTGATAAGGAGGGAGGGATCAATTTAAACCTTTTGTGAATCTTTTTCTTTTTTACCCGCAAAAAGACTTTTTTACTCTTCGTTACACCCTTTCCGTGGCTCCGCCATGTTGAATTTTAATCTTGGCAAAATATTGACTTCGTATATTATATCATCGTCTGATTTTAATTCTGTATTCAATATTTCAGATATGTATGAAATATAATGACTATAATTTGATATTTCGAGTTGTTTGGAGGCCAAAAGTTAAGGAGCAACTAGGCAACCGGCATCACATACATGTTTCATAAGTAGTAGGGTGGGCCGAAAAACGCGAATTTTTGAATTTGAAAACGCCTGATTTGGGAACCGATGCATGTTTATAATACTATTAACCCTAATTTTTTTTCAGATTTTTTAAAGGATATCTTGAGGTGCCGCAATGACCTTGAAATTTCCAAAGAGCCCATTTGAGGACCAAAAACGAAAATTTTTTTTTTTCGCGTTAAAGATCATCGATTCCTATCGGAAATTTTGCGTAGATTACGAATTTGAAGTCAAAAATTAGTTTCGGTGCACGGGTTTTGAGCCACAGATAAAAAACCATAACCAGGTTTTCGGAACTTTTAAATTCGGCCTGCAGCTCAAAAACCGTGCACCGAAACAAATTTTTGACAATTAAAAACATTAAATGGAAAAAACGGGGGTTTATGGCATGTGTCTCATTTGAAACCCATTCTGGCTTAAAATGTGTCTGTAATTCTGAGTTCTCTCTACTCGGATATGACTTTTGAGTTTTATCGGATTATGCTGCCCCTGTAAGCGATTTCAACGTATCTCCATTTTGTAAACAATAGCTTCTTTCTGGTGTTTAGCTTTTGTCAACAACGGTTCTACTCGAGTTGTTTTCAAAATGGAGTTACGCTGAAGTCGCTTACAGGGGCAGTATGACGTAACTTCCAGGAATTGTATAAAAATTTAACGGTGGAAATTTGTTAAAATTGGCACCCTAAAACGATTGTGACTTTAAATGATTTAACTTACTTTTCTATTCTTTTTACAACCTACAACCCTCGCGGCCCAGGGTTGTAAAAAGAATGTGGCTCGCAGGTGTGGTGGTCACCTAGTCGTAAAAGGCGAATAAAGACCAACCCCGTGACTAACCGCCTATGAAAGCACGGCCCAACCTTCTTCTTTCCATCAACAATCGCGTACTGCCTGTTTAGAGCACAGCGAATAAATGTTTGGTGTGTTTTCACCACTCGAAAGTTTCATTTTTTGAAACTCTAACAGTGTTATCATGCTGTTAAAAGCGATAACCCCTTCTTAAAGGGCAGCTTATTTAAAATTTCGACATAATTTTAGAAATTCTCACAGCGTTAATGTTTTATTAAAAACTCAGCTGATGATTCAACTCTAAATTTAAAGCACAACTCCTGTTCAGGAGCCAGCTTATAATGAAAAGCAAAGCTTACTGATGCGATTTCTTGCAGAACAGGTTCGGCGAAAGTAGTTAAATTTTTTAACAAATTTTGTTATTTAGAGCGTTAAAGTTTTTTAGAAAACTCAGCTCATAAACTAGTAAAAATTTAAAACTTAAAAGCGATAACCTCTTCTTAAAGAGCAGCTTATTTAAATTGTTACATAAAATTTGAGACTGAATTCTTTTTATAAAAAGATTCGGCTCGAGATAAAGGTGTTAAATTCTTGTTTAAGAATCAGCCCATATTATTTTCTGCTTTTTCGTCGGATCAGTTCTGCAAGGAAACGTCAAAGTAATTGTCTTATCGAATTATTAAAGTTAATTCTGAGTTGATAACTTTAATGCAAATTTTTAGAAGCAAATTTTTATCTATTCTTTTGAACCTCCCCCCAAATTAAATTGCTTTTAGCAACCACCCTTAAACTCTTTAAAAAAAAAAAAAAAAAAAAATCTTATTTAAAATTTGTCATCCATTTGAAGCCAGCCTTTCAAGGCTCTAATATGATAAAAAGAAAAGTAGTTAAATTTTGTCGTATTTCGTCGCAGCTGAACGTTCATTGTCGCTCGACGAACGACATTGCTTTGTTCATTATCGTTCGGCGAGCGATAGTGCGCGTTCGGTTGCGGCCAAATAAACTTTACGTAACGTAAACTAACCGAATGGCTTCAACTCCGATTTTTCTCCTTCATTTTGGGATCCGGTTTAATGCCGTATATCCCTCCCCCTCGTTGGAATACATCCATTGAAAAGCGATCAAACTTCGATCTTCGCATAACCATTCGTGATACGCCTTCGACCAAACGCCCGTTTCGTCAGGCATTCCCCGACACACTGACAATAGTGCAAAAGAGGAAATCGGGATGTCTTTGCCCAATACAATGAAGGCAATATGTCCTCCGTTTCGGACGAATATTCGCTGTCGCTCGACGAACGACCTCGAATATGTTCAAGAACACTTCGTTGTCTTTCGGCGAGCGATAGGGAGTCTTCTAGGGATTTTCTCCATGATTTCCACTGCGAATTCCCGCGGGGGACACCAGTTGGAAATTTATTTTAGCCTATGGCCCCTTCTCGAGAATCTACGGAGCGGATTATCATGTCATACATCCGTTTCTACTTATGCCGCTTCTCCATTATGGCTCAAAATTAATTTTCTATAATTAATTTTCAAAATTTCCGGAACTACTGTGCTTTAGTTATTCTATGAATTTTCGACCATGCATTAAGAATTAAAAAAACGCAATGTAGTAAAAATGGCCGACTCCATTTTCAAATCGTGGGTTAGAAATCCATAGAATAACTAAAGCACAGTACTTCCGGAAATTTTGAAAATTAATTCTAGAAAATTAATTTTGAGCCATAATGGAGAAGCGGCATTAGTCATCGGATATTAGTCTGTTTTTTTCGAAAACGGGAAGTTTCTCAAATTTGTACAAATTTCCTTTTTCGGAAATACAATAAGCCAACCTCGATACAATTCTTTCACAATATCGAAACCTTAGCTCATTTAACCCTTGAATGCTTTGGTTCCAACCGAGCGGCTCTTGTCTCTTGGCGAAGGGTAGTGAAGTCCAGTATCTTTCGACAAGAGATAGGGGACGTTCGTTTGGAATCAAACATCCATATGCCATGTGTTCCACTTGTCATTTTGTTGGTCTTATTTTTGGCCTTTTTCGTTCTCGAAAGCTCATTCGGGTCTTCTTTTTCTCGTTTCAGATTTTTAATCATTAAGATTTAAATCCAAATTCCCTTAAAAAAAAAAATGGCGAAGCAAATTACGCTTAATGTATTAATAATTAATAGTAAGTAAGTCAATCAGTATTAATAATTAATGGTAAGTGTCTCAATTGGTCATTGCCAACAACTGTTGTTGGCAATGACCAATTGAGACACTTACCTAGTGTCATTAAGTCTCCTAACTGTCACCACAAATTTTCAATCCACGTAGAGAAGGAAAATCGTATGGATACCCCGACTTTGACTAAAATCCGTTCGTGGGTAGCGGAACTCCCTTCTACCAACCGCGTCCTTATCCCTCTCTTACCTCTCCCGGACTCAAATGTCATCCCTACAACCTCAGATATCCAACTCCTTACAACTGAGTTCGTAAGACCTCTCTTCGAACTCAGTTGTCACCTTCTCATCCCGACCTTACCTCCGAATAGCCTGTCCGTTACCCACAACGCGATGATTAACAGGTTTAACAAAGGACTCTATACCATCGTAAGAGAAGAAAGGGTGAGTAGAGCAGACCTTTATATCTCGGTTTTCGACTTTAATAAGCTCTTCCTGTACCGGCCGGCAACCGATGCAATGTATGAACCCGATCCAAAATCCCAACTCCTGGATCCTCAAAATTCCCATCTTTCCGCCTTAGGAAACACCAAGTTCGCTCAAGTAATAGAACCGAAATTAAGCAACATCGTAGGTTTCCTAAGGAAAAGTTCCTCCCAACTCACCTACTCCTCTGCACGTGGCGATGGTCGCAAGCGGCGTAAGTCGGCCACGTACAAAGGAAAGCAAAACCTTTCCCGCTCGGATTTCAGTAAGTAGAAAATAAAAGGAAAAACCGGGATAAACCCACGCGCGACCAAAAAAAGGGACATCGTCTTCATGTTTTGAAATCATCTTAATGTTGTACTGTAAAAACGTGAATGTGCTTTTAAATAAGGAAACCCCCCCCCCATTGAAATTCATTTTGTCACACATGGCATGGCACACAAAAATTAGTTTCGGTGCACGGTTTTTGAGCCACAGATAAAAAACCATAACTAGGTTTTCGGAACTTTTAAATTCGGCCTGCAGCTCAAAAACCGTGCACCGAAACAAATTTTTGACCTCAAATTCGTAATCTACGCAAAATTTCCGATGGCAAACGATGGTCTTTACGCGAAAAAAAAAAAAATTAGTTTTTGGTCCTCAAACGGGCTTTTTGGAAATTTCAAGGTCATTGCTGCACCTCAAGATGTCCTTTAAAAAATCTAAAAAAAAAAAAAAAAAATTAGGGTTAATAGTAATATAAAAAGGCATCGATTCCCATATCAGGCGTTTTTAAATTCAAAAGTTCACGTTTTTCGGCCCACCCCTAGAAAAAGTGAGTTATAAGTACAGCCAATATGTTATAAAAACTTATAACAAAATAATAAAACTTATAATGTTGTTATAAGTTTTTATAACGTATTAGCCGGACTTATAACTCACTTTTTCCCCTAATAAATAGCCATCTCAATTTTAGAATTCCGTTTTTTCTGTAAACAAAACGGGCTACATATAAAAATGTCAAAACAGACGCTAATTTTTTTTTTTTTTTTTTTTTTTGTTTTTGAATTTGATTTTTTTGAAAATTTGTAGATTTACGGAATGCGATCTTTTTTAAAAACACCCATTTTGGGTCTTTTCGCATAAAAAATTAATAATATTAAGAAAAGCTATCATTAAAATTATTTAAGGCCGAAATTTCACGCTGAAACATGTTGCAGTAACATTGTTCAACATGTTGCTAAACATGTTGCAGCATAGAAACTTGTTGCGCAACATTCACAAATTTTCATTAACCACTTTCTAGTGTTTCGTAATATGTTTTTATGCTTCAACATGTTAAGAAACATGTTAACAACATGTTTATGTATGCAACAAGTTCAGCAACATGTTTCAGCGTGAAATTGCGGCCAAAGTTCCGAACATTTTTTATACATATTTTTCATATTGTCAAATGGCCAAACTAATTTCAATAAACCAATTTTTGATCAAAATGACACCAAACCAAAAAAAAATTATTTCTTCCTCTCCCAAATGAAGCGAAGGAAACCGGGCTCATCAAATCACGATAAGACTTTATTCAAACGGCTGACAGTGAAAAGTCATATTGACGACGCCAAGCCATAAACAAATGCATACGATTCAGGCCACGTGGTTACCGACTTGTTTACCGTAATTCAAGATGATGTAACGAAATTACAGCTAACTCTTTTGCACGTGTGTGGTCGAAGCGAAATGATTTTTTTTTTTTTTTCCGCCGACATCGCCAAAAAGATTCCCTCTCTCTAAAACAATAAAAAGTTTCCTTGCCAAAAAAATTAAGAGAAGCTCGCGGGGAATTTAATTAAATAACAATTCAATTTTCAAAAATCGAATCATTTCGTAGGCGAAAAATGACCCTCGGATTTACAATTTTCGACGCTAAAAAAAAAAAAAAATTCAAAGGAGAGAAAAAAAAATAAAATCGTCGACTTAAGTCGATAAATCGGGAACACGAGATGGATTTAAATTGTGTACACAAGGAATTTCTTATGACGTGCAGAAGGGTTTTTATTTTTTCAATGAATTTTAACAAGATTAAAGACGTGACGAAATATCAACCTCAGGATTTCATATCCCGTGACCTGATAAAAATTAATTCAGATTGTTTTTTTTTTTTTGTTTTTTTTTTTTTTTTTTTTTTTTTTCCTCCTTTTTTAAAAAAATTATAAAAGGGAGGAGGAATGGTAATTTTTGTGAAAAAAAAAAAAAAAAAAATCAGATTTCCTACTCAGAACACTTTATCCACGACTAGAACTAGGAGTTGATTGTTGGTTGATTTGGAACTGAATAATTCTGACAAAAGGCTAAATTTTAAGGATCAATAAAACCGGTAATTTTTGAAGGCTGCAATGCCGATTATATTTTACTGAAATTAGAACCAGTGCCGAGTCGGAACTGCATGTTTTTAAAACAAATATAAAAGTGCCGAAAATCGAGTTAATAATATTTAAAATGGCTCCGCATTGTTGGATTTTGAAAATTCTAACTTGATGCCTGGAATGAGCAGGGAAATCGGGGGAGGCCGATTTCCCCCGATTTCCCCGTCCTCCTAGTTCGTAGTCCTTGAATCAAGGTGTGGTGCAGTCTTGGACGACTCCCGACTTGTTTGGTACTTCAGTTTCAGGCCACTCAGGGAAGGGGAAAAAAAACAAATCTTAAATCATCCTTTCATAAGCTAAACATGGAGACCATAATAGCAAAACGTATTTTGCTTTAACACCGTTCAGGATTTGGGTGCATTACGTTAGAGAAAAAAGTGAGACTTGAGGGGTAGTGTGGATCGAAAAACACGAATTTTTAAATTTGAAAATGTCACAGAGCGCATTTTAGCCTCCATATTAACCCTAATTTTTTTTTTCAAATTTCTTGGGAGGTCGATTTCTGCTGCCCCCAAAGGTCTAAAGTTTTTTTAAGTCTCATAAGGGGCAAAAAAATTAGAGCCGTATTTTGGTGCGAAAGAGTTCATTGACCATCGGAAATTTTCCGGACATATCAAAAATAAAGTTGGTTGTACAGTCATTGGAGCCATTTTATATGAACGAAAAGAGGTACAGGGAGACTTCAATTTTTTAAAAACCGTCTTTATTTTTGAAATTTTCGGAAAATTCCCCAAAAGAAATACTCTTTCGCATCAAAATAAGGTTCTAATTTTTTCGGCCCTTGAGACTTTGAAAAACTTGAGGCCTTTTGGGGCAGCAGAAATCGGCTTATAATAAATCTGAGAAAAAAAATTCCCTAAAGCCGATATTTAGCCCAATTAATTTCTTTAACTTGTACATCAAATTTATTACTGATAAAATAAATATAATAATGATCAAGTGTTTACTGGTCAAGGATTAGGCCTACTGATCAAATATATTATTTACTGGTAAAGTGTAAAAAAAAAAACTGATTTTTTAATTTTTAAAAAAACCGATCAAAGTCATTCAAAAACTGATTAATTAAATGCCACCCAAAAAAAATTAGGGTTAATATGGAGGCTAAAATAACACTTTTCCGCGCTGTCACATTTTCAAATTCAAAAATTCGTGTTTTTCGATTCACCCTACTGAGGGGAACTAGAAAATTCCCCATCTTCTGTATTAAAAAAAAAAAAAAAAAAATTGTGTGCCAATTCTTCGTATCGCGTCTGGCTTCTCAAACGAAAGAAAGAGTTCTTACCCAACTTCATGTACAAGTCAGCGAAAATTCCCAGAAACGCTATCAAGAATATCATTTTCCATGACAGTGTTTTCTTTTTTGGTTAAAGGGAACATAAAGGCGAACTTCAAAGTGAATGATTCCAAAAAATATTTCCATATAAAACATTTTCAAAAAAAAAAAAAAAAAAATGACAGATGAAATCTGTTCCGAGAATTCTGGAACAGACACAGAGAAAAAAAAAAATCTGATATCCTCAGCTGGAGCAAAAAAAAAATGTAGTTTCTTAATTTTTTAAAATATTTTTATCTGATAATTACTTTGTGAAGCTGCGAACCTTAAAATTACATAATTAATGATCAAATGACCTTTTGCAAGTAAAGATTTTTACCGCGAAATAATTTCGCCAGAGGGCAGGTTAGTCGGGCTCCAACAACTCAAATGGGGAGACTGACTTTTAATTTTTTTTCTTTTTCCATAAGGAATCATTGTCTTAGCTTATGGAACTTTTTCAAGTGAGGGGTCTAAAATGTTCCTAGCTTTTTGTCTGCAATCAGTTTCTTCAGGGCAGATGTAAGCACAAAAATAAAATTGCAGAAAAATAATATCGGGCCTCCCAACATTCGAACAGATTTCACCATAAAAGAAAAATAATAATCCCATAAAATGCTCCAGGAGAGCTTCCTAAATCAAACTTATGACGCCAGTGGAAAAAAGATCATACGCAACATTTAACTTAAAACCTATCAAGAGAATTAAGAGAAAAAAAATAATAATAAAGAAGATAAAGGAGGAAATTAAAATTATTACACCGACTGAGGTTCATTACGTTTAAATACTTTAAGTGCGCAAAAGGGCGAAACGTCTCATTAAACATAACGTTCCAAAATTTAATATTCAACCCCGTTGCTATTTCACATTTTCTTTTCCTGCCTTTCTTTTTTTTTGTATCATGCTGCATTTTTATAAGCTTCGACATAAAAATGTCATTTAAAAATCTGATCGATTCGCTCCCCTTCCCCCCATTACCGAAGGGTTTATTTCTAAAACAACATATCTCCGCTACTTCCGGAAAAGAATCGTTTTGGTTTCGCTTTGCTTTTCCTTACACTCGTTCGAAAAACAAAACAAGATTCATCCTGCATCAAAAACACCGGACATGTTCCCTTTTTCAAATCAAAGGCATATAATTCAACTCGAAATTCAGGATTTTAATCAGGATTTCAATCGGGGGAATATAAAAAGAATCGTTTTTTATTACCTTTTTCTTGGGAGAATTAATTCGAGCTGTAATCTACTTTGCGACATGATCAAAATCTTCATACGGTTTACCGCGAAAATCCTTTTCCACGAAAATAAATGAAGCGAATTAAAGAAGAGACAGAGACGGAGAGGAGAGAAGGGGGAGTGAGGAGACGGAAAATCAGGGATGAAAACGTCGAAACCGTTTCGGGTTTAAGATGTCACATGATTTCCCGTTCAATCGACAATGCAGGTAATTTCACCGTCTTAAAGCTTTTAGCTTTCGCATGAATAATTCATTTCGGAAAATGATGATCAAACAGTCAAAGCGAAAAATAAAAAATAAAAAAAAAAAAAAAAAAAATGAAAATGAAAAAAAAAAATCGGGTTCTCAACCGCGGCGGAGATAAAAGGGAAGGATGACCTTTTTTTTTAAATGTCTGGAATGTTGCCGATTCATTGTGTGAAAAAAAAAATTAAATGAAATATAAAATAAAATAAAAAAGTAGATGCCGTTTATCCATGTAGCCTCCAATTTATTTTAATCATAAAACAGGGACTGCATTATACCGGTTTTACAGACATCGGTAACTAGGGATGTTCGATTCCAAGAATCGATTCTTTTCACTTTATCGATCTCTGGAATCGATTAATCGGCACGAAATGGAATCGATTCCATAGAATCAAAGAATCGATTATAAAGTAAACTTTTTATTTTTTAAGGGTGCAAATTCACTATGGAATGTTGGACCAACATGTTGGTACAACAAGTTGGACTAACTTGTTCGACCAACATTCCACACAAATTTTGGCCTAGGAATAAATTCTGCAATAGTCGATTTGTTCATTTTTCCAAAAAGTTGGAACAACATATTTGTTCAACTTGTTGTACCAACATGTTGGTCCAACATCCCACAGTGGATTTGCAACTTAAGTGATATAATTTAAAAAATTTTCATTAATGTAAGTCATTTTTCTTTTACAACCTTCTTTTTTATTTTATTTTATTTTTTTTTTTTTATTTTTTGTTAATTTTTAGAGGAATCGATTTTCCAGTTTTCCCGGGTTTTGGAATCGAATCGAATCGAATCGAAATCGAAGTAGAAAAGTATCGAATAGTAAAGAATCGAACATCCTATTGATAACACCGGTAAATTGGAGAAATTTCTATGTGTTTTGTAAGTTCGTATCTCGGGTAATCCACTTCCACTTCCATCCACTTCCACTATCCACTATCCACTACTATATAAAAGGGGAAAGGTATGTCCACAAACTTTATTTTAAGAGTTTTTTTCAATTTTTGTTTTTTATTTATTTATATAAGCCAACTTAACCTATTTAAACTCAAAAAAATTCTTTTTTTTTTTATTAAAAAGTTTTTTAATTCTATACCCTTTTTTATATCCTTATTTCTGAAAAAAAGTTTTTGAAACTTTTTACCCTGAAAAAGTTTTTTTTTTTTTTATACCCTTTTTTTGAAAAAAATTCTTTTAATGAGAGTATGTCCACTAACTTTATTTTAAGAGAGTTTTTTTCAATTTTTGTTTTTTATTTATTTAGAAGCCAACTTAACCTATTTAAACTCAAACAAATTCTTTTTTTTTTATTAAAATTTTTTTAATTCTATACCCTTTTTTATACCGCAGATTTTTTTGCAATAACTTCCGAAAAACTAAAAAAGTTTTTCTACGACTAAAGAATATTTCTCAAAGCTCAAAACTCGCTCAAATCACTCTCAAATCACTAGCAAAAACCTCCTTCCAGGGGAACCTTGAGGAAATTTGAGTCCCCCGTAAATTTGTCTTTAGCAAAATATTTTGGTTGTCTTTCATGTCACCATACGGTTTTTCAAATTTGGAGATAGGCCTATAAGAAATTGCAAAGTAAAAAATGAATGGAGCAATATTATTACAGTTAATCAATGGAGCAATATTATTACAAAATTATACAAGGGGCCGCAAAGCGGCCCCATAGAGGCTCGTCTTTCTAAAGGAATAAACTGGACTTAGGGGTTATAGGGTAAAAAATCTGTTTTTTTTAAATAAAATTTTATAAATTTAAGTTTTTTAAAAATTTTATAAAAGTTAACTTTTATAAAATTTTTAAAAAACTTTATAGCATTTTTATAAAATTTAATAAGTTTTATAAAAATTTTATTTAAAAAAAAAAAAAAAAATTGATAGAAATTTTATAAAACTTTTTTTAAAAAATAATTCGAATTTAAAAAAAAAAAAAGTTCATTTATAAAATTTTTACTTCTATATAAGTTTTACAAAAAAATAACAGATTCTTTACCCTAACCGATTTAAGCCATGCAGTCAATTTAGAAATTATTTTCATAAGTACGTTCTGCGAGTGCTGCCGACATTAAAATTGTAATATTTGTAAAAATTGTAATAATTTGTCAACCTGTACTTGCTTTCAGCGAATATACTTAATTTCATTTATTTTTATTTAAATTAGCCGTTATAGCTCAGATACGGGATTACTGTGGCAAAAAATCAAAATTTTTTACCAGGGAAAAATAATAATAATAATTTCAATAATGAAATTATTTTTAACGGGCAATCTGACCTAACTGAGAATGAAATTGTTAATTTGTTAAACAAATACTTTGTTGATTACAAATATTTTGATGATTCATAAATTAAATTTACATTATCAACAAAGTATTTGTTTAACAAATTAACAATTTCACTCTCAGTTAGGTCAGATTGGCCGTTCAAAATATTTTTTTTTCCTGATAAAAAAAATCCGATTTTTCGCCACAGTAATCTCGTATCTGAGCTATAACGACTAATTTTCCCAGAAGCGGGGAAAAAAGCATTACCTGGCTAAAAGGCCAAGATGCCCTGTTTTTTAAAAATGTACTGTATCATAAAAAGTCAAACATTTATTTTAGCATGAACTACTTATTCAAGAAGAGGTAAAAATTTTAAATTAAACCCAATTTTTTTGAAACATTTTCGACCCTATTTTTTAAAAAATTGATTGGATTTTTTAAACTGAAAATGGATTTATATATTTTGAAAAAGCCACGATAATTATCGTGTGCTAGGAAATATTAACAAAGGAAATCAGTTGAAAAGTTAAATCGAAGTGGCGAAAGATCGAATCGAACCACGAGAAAAGGCGGAACGAGAGGTCGGTGGTTCGATTCCATCTTTCGCCACTTCGATTTAACTTTTCAACTGATTTCCTTGAAAAAATGGTAGGGTATCGCCTAATCGAATTAATGAGTTACCATTCAATAATTTTAAAGAAAATGTTATGATTTTCTTATGAGTTATTACTAATTATTTTTTTTATATCGTGTTTATTTTATTTTTAACTGTTAAATAGCTAATGCAAAATAAATAAAAAGGGAATTTATCCGGCGAGAAATACCCTACGCCTAGTATACGATTCGTAAAGGGTTAACCGTCCGTTCCGACTTCACCGAACGGTATTTAAAAAATATAAAAATAAAAAATCATCGACTCGTTCAAATTAATATTAAGAGAGGAAAAAGAAAAAAAAAAGAACGGACGCTCGAATGCAAAAAGAAAAAAAAAAACTTAATGGGTTTTTAAAAACTGTTTTCCGGGTTTTAAAAAACAGTTTAAAAAGGGTGCTAATTTCCAAAGGGGTTAAAACATTTTTCAAGTAGGAAAGGAGGAATAAAAATGTAAATAAGAATAAAATTCATCATTCGAGAAGGCGAACGAAATAATTATTCCCTATCTTAATGAAAGATTTATTTTGTTTAAAAAATGAATTATGGGTCCGGTATTTGCCAATCGCTCGTGATAACAAACGACTTTTAATGCAGCTTCAAAAGAGGAAAAAAAAAAAAAAAGATTCTTAATTTTTTTTTTTTTCAAGTGTTATTTCAATGACTGATTAACGCTAAAGAAAGAAGTTCAAGTCACTCCTCTCTGATACGTTCTCTCATGCGTTAACTTTTTTGAATAAAAACAAATCTCATTCAAGTGCATATCATTGCATTCGATTCGAATCATCATTGCGTTCAAGGTCGAAAACTAATTCGCCTGAGAAAAGAAGGAGGGGAGGGATATAAAAATCGAAAATTGATTCAAGTTAAAAAAATAATATTTTAAATAACGACTAAGCTTAATCGATTACTTTTCCCTTTAAATTATTGTATAAACACTCGAAAGGTGAATCGAATATTTTTAATAAGGCTTTTAAATTGAGGAAAAAGGCAAAAAAGGGATGGCTAACAAGGGTTGAACGTATGTCTATTTTTAGGGGCTTTTAGTTAACCCTTCGGAAGTGGACAGGCGCGTGGGATTTCCTGGTTATGTGGCAAGTGAAACTGAATTTGTCAGGAGTGGTTTTCCACGTGAGGGTTTGACATTTCTGATGGAAAAAAAAACAACATGATCAACTGTAGGGTGATCATCGGAAGATTCGGCCATAATTTTTTTCATTTATGGGCGATTATAGAAAGTCTAGGGTTAGTCTACGGTCGGTTATGGAAGCCTCTGAGGTTAACCCTTAAGCGGCCAAACTTAAACAAAAATTATTCTCTTTCAGGACCGAATTGATTGATTTATTTATTTATCAATCATTGGCAGTGGAACCATTTCTGGCATTGCCTGCGCCATGTACAAATTCGTTCTTTCTCTTTAAAGTACTTAATTAAATAAAATGTAAAAAAAAAAAAAAAAAAAAAAATCTTACATTAATCCAAAATATTACTGCACAAACTATCACAGGAAGATAAATTACATAAAATCAAAATTTAAAAAAAAAAAAAATTTCCTAATAATTTTTGATGGTTTATAAACAGTTTTTCACAACCCAAATTAATTTAAATAAGCGAATGCATATATGTACAATACAAATAAGCAATCTCATTGCACGTTACTGGTTGCATAGCAAAAAAAAAAAAAAAAAAGATTTTAATTAAAATGGACATTAGGAATTTTTTGAGGGCCCTAAATTTGAACTTGATGTCAGAATGACTGCAATTCATTTCCCCAATAAGTTCCGAGCCTGGATCGAATAGATGCCAATTTTCGAAAACTCCATAAACTAAACATAGCAGAAATTCCAGTAATAAAAACATTGAAAAATCTAGAACATTACTAAACATGTAAAACATAAAAATAATCACAACATTGCGGTTCGTCTACTATTTCGACATCCTAAAAACGGACACCCGGTATTTTCATATTTTTCCCCACACAAAATAAAAACCGACGTAGCTGTCGTGTATACACGTTGCCTCCAATTTATTTTCATTACGAAACATTCATTTTTTTTTTTTTTTTTTCGTCGTTGGGGTGAACTCGCTTTAAAGGTTAGCTCCGAGCTAAAAGCTGCGTTTTGTGCAACATGATTTTAGCTCCGAGGCTGATGGGTAATAAAAGTAGGGGAAAAAAAAAAACATTTTATTTTCCATAAAAACCGATTAATTAATCAATGTTTTTTCAATTAATTAAAAAGGTGTAAAATTTTATTATTTAATTTTTTATTTAATTTTTCACATATAAAAAAAACCTCGATAATTATTTGTTCAAGCACGAAATATTTTCTCTTGTTATTTACATTGCGTGGGCAAATACTGCCATTTACCGTTTAATGTACACAAGAAAAAATTGAATATGATATCATCACTTTCCTATCAAATCATGTTGTTTTTTCTTCTCTTTTTTGACTTTTGGTATGCGAAAAATATAGGATGATTCAAAAAGTTTAATTCGGTTTTACGATAAAAAGGGATCGAATCGTTTAAAGCCCTTTCTTACTGGATCGTGTCTTGCGTCTGGTGTTTAAAATATTCTATGGTACAAAATACGTTGACTTTTAATATTTTTCTTGAAAGTAGAGGGTTGGGTGGCTGAGGTTTTAATTTTTTTAATTTAAAATTGTGTTAAATTATATTTTGAATGATTTCAGGTATGGACGGCATGAGAGTTCGCTCAACGATCAGGGGTCAAAAGCTTGAAAATTTTGGCCGACGCCGATGCATCGGCATCGGCTTTTTTTAAATGTCCCAGGCCTCGAACCGGTTTCTGGTCTGAAATGTAGGAACTTTAGGGACCAAAAAAAAACATGAAAATTAAGGACCTTTTTAAGAACCTAAAAGTAGCCTAAAACTAGTCAGTTTTTATTTTATTTTAGGCACCTTCCTCTGGTTGATTGAATTTAAAGGTTTGTTTATAGTGGATACTCATATTTCTGAAGATGGTTACAATTGGCACAAATTTCATCAGAAAATAAATTTTTATTTCTTAAAATTTTTTGAAAAAAATCTTCAATTTTTCCACATATGAAAAAAAAAAAAAAACTGAACAAGTTATAATGGAAATTCTTCTTACATAATATTTGCCAAACTCCCCCCCCCCCCCCTCCCCCAAGTAAGAAATCGTATAAATTTCGGGTACCCCCCTCCCCCCCACTTTCAGTCTTACGTAATACTTGAACGGTCCCAAAATGCAAAAAGCACAGTATAAAATTTTGATACCCACACCGTCAAGGACTTAATTTGTAGATTAATTTTCGGCTTCAACTGATAAAGAGCTTTCGCGGCCTTAAAAAGTTTTCGAGTTGCAAAATTTCCATTTCTCTACTAACCCTATCGGATACTCCAAATTCATTTTTTTTTTAAATCACCCTATTCCCTGACGTCATCAAACCGCCATAACATTCCTGTCTGATATGGTACACCACCCAACCGTCTTTGTTTATAAATCCGAATCCCATAGCAAAGACATAACGTAAATGCAATTACATTTCAAGTTCTCCCGTGACATCGGTTGCTATGCTATAAACGATTTAAAGAGGGGAAGGGAGAGTAAGCGGACTTCGTGGAAAAGAGGGGGGGAGGGGAGGGACTAGCAGCTAATTGGAAACCGTTCAGTCAACCATAATATTTTAATAATTAAAGTAAACATGTCAAGCTTTAATCGGCCCTACTTCCATCTTGACCTACTAGGATCAAGCTGCACGCAAAATTTCCCCAGAAAAAAAAAAAAGACCATTTTTCTTAAATTCATTCCATCTCGTTTTTCCTACGTAAACTCAAGATACTCGATTATTGGAAAAACTACGAGAAAAACGCCTTCGGATATAAATATCTCGTATTACCTTTGAAGATCACGCGGGGGATAGATCGAAAAACCTTTCAAGAGATCGCGAGTTCACAGCTTTTAAGATCGTAAAAACAAAAAAACAAAAATTTTTTTTTCTCTCTCACTCTTTTACGACACGTCGTTAAAAAACGAGAGGGTGTACTACTATATAGATCCTCTTGAAAATTAAAAACAATGTCGCTTTAATCAATGCTCCTGTAATCGCGTGACAAAACACAATTTTTTATCGGCTGCTAAAAAAATAAAGTTCGAAAAAATATTTTCGAAAAACGAATTCGAAAAAAAAGAGGCCAGTCGTTAAACGTTTTAGGAATTTATCGGGGTCTGTATTTTCGTTTTGCAACCGCTGTTTTATTAATAATGAAATTAACTTTAATATGAGGTTCTCTTTAAATGAAAACACTTCCGTGTTGGGTTTCGTATTTCAACGGAAAATCAATTTTTAAATTTACCTTTTTCTAAAGTGATACCGACTTCTTTATTATTTTTTTCCATTTTATTTTTAGTGAAATAAAACACTAAAATTTTAAATGAGTGGGTTAATGCAGTATGGGGTGAGGTTGCAAACAGGTTGCATGGTGCATTTTTGACCAAAAATGGTAAATGGGACGTTATAAGGAAAATATAAATAGGACCGATTTCGACAGAAATGTAGGACGAACCTGCCTTTGCTTAAGAATATGCATCAGTCGTGGCAGTAGATAAATCGTATTTTTCTTTTTAGATTACTCTAGAATAAGTTTTTTTTAGAAAAAAAAGAATATCAAATTGAACTTGTGTTTTTTTTCTTCATTTTTCATATATTTTTAAAAACTGAAATCGAAATAGCATTGGAAGTTTATACATTCACGAGATGCGATATCGATTTTAGTTTTTAAAAAAAATATAAAAAAAGATACCCTAATAATTTTTTTTGAATGATTTTTCTTCGTTTTTTCGTAAGAAAAAGAAAAATACGACTTATCAGCTGCCACGACTGATGCATTTTCTTAAATTTTTAACGTCCAAATTTTGAAAAAATTTTCCGGAAAATCAATTTTTTTTTTTTAAATTTTGCACCTAAAGTTAATTTAAAACACATTAGGGACACGGTTAAAAATTTTATGTTAAAAGTAACATAATTCACTAGTAAAAAAGGAGGCTACATATATTTTCCGTGTAAATTATACATAAAACGATTATGTTGCATCAATTTTAGCTTCAATAGTTTATCGTAACCCTATTGTGCTTTAATTTCTTGGCATCGATTTCTTTTTTGATCATGACCAATTGTCATTTGTCAACATAAAAATATTGACATTCTAATTTTAACATAGAAGTGTTATATTAGGAATGTGTAGCCATTTTTTAGGTTGTTAACATAAAATTTTTTACCGTGAACCCTCACTGTGCGCTAAAACTTATATTAGACGCCTACCAATTTTCAGTATATGCAACCCGCAACACATGCATGCAGTACAAAATGTCGCACATGATTTGCTTCTTTCCGTAAAAAAATCGGGAAAACAACTTCCTATACGTTTTCGACGTCGCTGATTTCAAATCTGACATCAGAATGACCTAATTCCACTCGGAAAATCCAATATGGCAAAAAAAAAAAAAAAATTATCTAAATGATTAAAAATATAACGGATCCCCCCTATTGGATTTTAGTTTTTTTAGAATTTTCAGGAGCCTCTACATTCAATTCGAAGCGGCCTAACTGAAATATAGTTTAATTGCCTAGCATAGGATAAAGCAAAGCTAAAAAGCTTAATACAAATGCCGTCCGCCATAGTGAACTTATTTTAAGGTGCCATATTGTCCCTTCCCCATTTTTAAAATTCAAAAATTAAAAGCTTACTCCTAATTTCAGGTTATTTCAAAATGACCTCTAAACTATGGACACTCATGACAATTTTCAACAAGAATTGACCGAAATGACATAACTGCAATTTTGTAAACAATGCACAGAGGTCCGGAAAAAAAAAATTAAATAGCCAAAACTTATCCCCAAGTCTGTGTGAAACTTAAAAAGAAGATGAAGGTGTCAAAAGCTTTGATATTTTGTGCAATTAAAAACCTGCTGCCCGTGCCACAAAATTCAAAATGGCGGGCAAAATATAGAAGCCATTTTTAATTTTGAATTTCAAGATGGCGGACTTAGTATGGCGACAAATGTAATAAAAAGTTAAAGTTGTTAAATTTTCTTAAAAATTTGTGCTAAGGGGTTTACGAGGTCGCTGATCTCGAATCCGCTAATAGTTTTCTAAATTTTTTTTAAAGGGACTCAATAAATCAAAAGAAATTAATTAACTCGTTGTATGTTCGAAATACAAAAATACGGGTTATGAATTCGAGATCAGCGACCTCGAAAACCCCATAGTACAAATTTTCATGAAAATTTAACAATTATAACTTTTTTTTACACTTGTCGCCATACCAAGTCCGCCAATTTCAATTTCAAAATAATATAACTACACAAAATATCGAAGCTTTTGACACCATCTTCTTTCCAAGTTTCACGCAGACTTGGGAATGAGTTTTGGCCACTTATTTTTTTTTTCGGACCACTGAGCAGTGTGGGTGATTACCATTTTTAATTTGTGTACAAAGTGGTTCTAATTCCCTAGTTTTTCAAAATGCAGTTATGGCCATTTCGCTTACAGGGCCAGTTATTTTCTCCCAACTTTTCATTTAGGTTATCATTTACCAGCGTTAAATTTCTCGCATACATGGGTCTAAACAAATAAATAAATAAACCAATAAATAGAAATAAATGATAAGCAAATAAATAAATAAGCACATAAACAATCAATAAAAAAAAATAAATGAATGAATAAATGAATATGAATTCTTGAAAAAAACGGTTGACATGAACACCCCTTGGCATGTGAAAACATTTGATAACAAACTATATCGCACACACGTTCTTTTTTTTTTCAGCAGATGAGGTCTCTCCTCTTTCGTTTGACGTCTCGTTATCTCCCATAATAATATTTTTTTTTTATTTCGTATTCTCTAGTAATTAGAAAATACGAAATAAAAAAAAGCCTCATTTCAAACATCAAAAGCGCGTTCACCTAATGACCAACTGAATCAAAAAAAGGCTCAAAGCATATTTTTTTTTTCGATGGTAATTTGGCTCCCGGTTATGTAAAAAATAACACGTAGGCAAGGCAACGTTGCTTTGGAAGATATTTTTTTTTCTTTTTTTTTAACTTTTTAATACGGTCGTCGTAACATTAAAACGCCATAACAACTTTCAGTTTCATTGTGTACAGATCCTAATAAGGCAAGTAACAGCCTAGACTACTTCTCCCACTTTTTCAGACCGACACCGGTACCTATGTTGTGGGCAGTTCACACACAGTCTGCATTTTTTTTCTTAAAAAAAAGTTTGATTCATTTAAAAAAAAAGTTGATAACGGGTTAAGGATTTCCTATTTTGAATGAATTTTATAAAAGAAATCAACGAAGATGTACGCAGTATAATGAAAACGGTTGAAGCCAACAATTCATTTTTTATGGGTGCAAATTCACTGTGGAATGCTGGACCAATATGTTGCTACAACAAGGGAATGTCAAAGGGAATGTTGCACTAACATGTCGGTCCAACATTCCATAGGGAATTTGCACTCTATAATTGAGATTCCAAACAATTATCCAATCAAAAAAATTTGTTCTTTAAAATTCCATTATTGGCCGGTAACTGTACTCAAAGTAAACCCATAAAGAGTTTTAGACTCGTTATTTGAACTCAAGCTCAAACCCAAAAAACAGTTATAACGATTTTAGTATCGGCAACCCGCACCACTCGCACGTAATAGTGTAATACAAACTATCCTGCAACCATTTAGAGCAAAAGAATTTTCTCTCAGATCAAATTTTTTTTATTAATATTTTATTTAACGAGAATTGGATCTCATAAACATAGGAAATCAGTTGAAAAGTTTAAATCCAAGTGGCGAAAGATGGAACTTCAATTTAACTTTTCAACTGACTCTCTATGTTTAGAGATCCCATTCCCGTTAAATAAAATATTGATATTTAAATACAGTATGTATAATTAAATATTGATATCGAAGTATGTATAATTAAATATTGATATCGAAATACAGTATGTATGTACCATCTTTAAAAAATAGCAAGCAATTTTTATTTTCATTAAAATCTAAGTTTCGACATTTTGAACATAGTCAGAATTAATACTGTAAGCTTAGGCAAATAAAACACCGTCTTTGTGTTGCTGGTTGCGTGGCAAAAAAAATTTTTTTCATTAAGCTAAACACCTTAAGTCTGAACAGTCACCAAAACCTGAACATTCCATAAGCTAAACACGATCTCCTTTTATGGGCACGCGTGTTTAGCTTATGACCTGTTCAGTAGGGTGGGTCGAAAATCAAAAATTTTGGATTTTCAAAATGCCCGATAGCGCAATCGCTGCGTTTTATCATTTGTAAAAAATTTTTCCTTTTCGAAATTTTTTTTATAATGGCGTCTTTTAGTTTCGCAAGAGGGCTAAAGTTTTGAAAAACTCAATAAAGGATGAAAATTCGACTTTTGGATTTTTGTGAAAAAAGTATCGTTTCCTATCTGTTTTTTAACGTAGATTTAAAAAATGACATCGGTTTGCGTCTAACTATTTTTGCTCTTATAATACAGGCCAAAAATGGCAAAAATCTCAAAGTCCAATATTTTTATTACATTTTCTAAAATATCTCAAAAAAAAAAAAAAAAAAAAAAAAAAAATAGTTAGACGCAAACTGATTTCATTTTTGAAATCTGCGTTAAAAATCCGATAGGAAACGATACTTTTTTCACAAAAATCCAAAAGTCGAATTTTCATCCAAAGTTTTCTAAAACGTTGGCCCTCTCGCGAAACCTCAAGATGCCATTTTAAAAAAATTTCAAAAAGAAAAAAATCTTTACAAATGATAAAACGCAGCGATTGCTCTATCAGGCATTTTGAAAATTTAATATTTTTGGTTTCCGACCCACCCTACTGTTCAGGATCAGGGGACTGTTCAGGCTTTGGGTGTTCTGCTTTAAACTAGCTAAAACTTCTTGAAGCCGTAGGTTTTCGGGGGTGCTGAATTTAAATTCAATACATTTCCAGTTAAAGTGACTGGATTTCATCTTTGGCGTTGGTTACATTACTCGAACATTTTTGTTCGAAGAGTTTCAAAAATTTTTTCTCGATGAAAGTGTTTACACTTTTCAAACAAAGTTTCGATGATGTTTGATGATGTTCGATGATGTTTGATGATGTTTGATGATGTTTGATGTTATTTTTGGGGTTGTATTATATTTTTTACGTAATGGGAGGGTACATATATATATAATAACTTTCGAAATACAGCAGATTCCGATTTCGATTCCGATTCTGAATAAAAATTAATCGGGATTTTTTTTTTTCCCCCCCAACTTTTTTTCAGTCTTTTTTTCCTACCGCGTGTAGGAAAAAAATGACTTAAATTAATATGGGTACTCGGTCGATGATATATGTACCCTCCCATTACGTAAAAAATATAATACAACCCCAAAAATAACGTCAAACATCATCAAACATCATCGAACATCATCAAACATCATCGAAACTTTGTTTGAAAAGTGTAAACACTTTCATCGAGAAAAAATTTTTGAAACTCTTCGAACAAAAATGTTCGAGTAATGTAACCAACGCCTTTCAATGAGTTATAGAGGTTTAAATTTAAAAAATAAAGAACCCGCACAAAATAATAGGAATTTTGCTATCGGATAAAATTCCATTGGCTTTTGTTATTCTCTTGTTTGTTTTTAAATGTAAATTTCATCCGACAGCCGAAGTCTTATTATTTTGTGCTGGGTTCTTTCAAAACTTTATAAGCTAAGCCTTGAAATCAAGTATTGCATATCGACTGCCAATCAAAAATCAAAAATCCAATAACAAGTATCAAGTGCCAACCATTCAAAAACAATTCATTTAAAAGTCGATCGCTCATAAGCTAAATAACGGAGAACAATGCTTACAGAACCAACATCCTAGTTTTCAGTGTCGAGCTATCTTTGGCCTCAAGTCTACACGGTAAAAAAATTTATGTAAAAGTAATATAAAAAAGATGTAGCCCTTTTTTATTGAACATAAAAACGTGGAGTCAGAAATTCGAAACGTTCGAAAAAATTGAAGATTTAACACAACTCATGTTAAATAAAAAGGGTTACATATTTATTATGTTACTTTTACATAAAATTTTTTACCGTATACGCTAAAATAAATCAAATTAAAGAATGATCACCATATGCATGTGGAGAAGTCCAACAGTCCCGATCCCATAGACACACCCGATAATCGCTCTATACACCTTGGTTCTCAATTGGCTAATTCTGTAGGCAGATCAACTGAGCTATGTCCATCACAATCGTGCATGGAGATACACTCTTTTGAACCGTTGCAGCTCAAAAACCGATTTACCCAGTGGTTCAAAAAAATACATCTCCATGCACGATTGTGATGGACATAGCTCATTTGATCTGCCTAGTACAGAATTAACAGCTTAAAATCGTTATAAAGTTTTCATTTCAATATTGAATTTGAGGCGTCAGTGCATTTTTTTTTTCCTATAGACGTTTTGCAACATTTAAGATTTATTACATTTCTCAAAATATCTCAAATGCGAAAGATTTATTTTTTTTTTCTTCTTCTTGTTTCAAATTAAAAACCAAAATAAATTCCAGTCAAAAATAATTGACAGACGTCTCAAATTTAATGTTACCATACAAACATTATAAATGATTTTTCATTATTCTTTTACGTCTTTTTGGCCTTCACGGGTATTTGCTTTAAAAATCATCTAATATGAAAAATGACGGATGGAACCCATTAAACAAAATAAAAAAATACGAAACCGAAAATGAGAACATCGTTGCCGTTTAACAGGAAGAATCTTCACCATATTTTTCCTTTTCCTCGAAAAGAAAAAAAAGTCCGGAGAATCGTCTTCGAAAAAAAAAAAAAAAAAAAAAAAGGGAAACAATAAGAATTTGTTGGAAAACTCCGAAAACAAAATTTTCCCTAAAAACTTTCTCTTAAGGGAGAAAGAAAAAAAAAAGACGGAAAAAGGGCAAAGTTAACTCGGAGAGGGGGAAGCGGGGTCAGAGAATATGTTTGAATAAGAAAGTTTAATATTATACGATTAAAATCTTTTTTCAAAAACCGTTTAGATAGAAAGATTTTTTTTTTTTTCAGCAAAGGTTGGTAGCCTTTGAACGATAGATATAACATTCAAATCGTCTCCTTACAGACGGCCGCCCCACAAATTTAATTTTTTTTTTTGCTGGATTTTTCTTTTAATTTAATTTTTTGGCTTAGTTTTTGCAATTAATTTGTGGGTAGTACATTACCCATGAATTTTGAGTGTAAATCACCTTTGGAAGTGTCCTAAAATTAATTAAAAGGGTTAATATTACAGCTAAACCGTAAACCAAATGAAAACCACGAATAAAGTAGAAATGGATTCATATTCAAAAATATATTAAACAAAGTCGCCAAAAAATAAATGGAGTCCTCATCGTGTAATGGAAGAAATCAATAATCGAGCATTACATCAATCAACTGAAAATGGATGAGATCAGGAATGAATGAGAAAACGAAAGAATCTTTTCTGCCGTGTTTAATGTCAATTCTTCATAGTTGTTCTTATACAGGAAAAAAGTAAAGATGTACTCAACTTTTTGGGTCATCATGCTCAAAACGTCGTCTCCTCCATACAAGTACGCACGATCTACAAAGCAAACGTAAGCGATTCAGAAAATGACGATGTCATTTTGATTATTCCATGACGAGGTAGTTTTAAAAAAATTCGCACGCTGTAGTTTTGTACAGCGTAAAGAAGAAGTGAAACTTCTTATGGGGTCCAAACCAGCAGCAGCACGAGCGGAAAATGAAAGATCTCATTGTAAACTACCGTTTAGGAGAAAAAAATTCCGAAAAAATCATCCCCCGGTAGAAGAAAATAATTTTTTTTAATTTTCCAATACCCGAGTCAGAAATGGCCTACGAGCCCCTGTTAGGACTAAAAAAATTTACCGAGCCCGACCAGAAAATGAAAGATCTTAACGAAATCAGCACTTTAAAAAACATAATTCAAAAGAAATCATCCTTTTGTTTAGGAAATGGTTTTTTTTTTTTTTTCGGAAAAAAAAAGAATCATTTTCTAAACAAACATTTTTTCGGAATTTTTTTTTCTTAAACGGTGGTTTACGATGAGATCTTTCATTTTCCGGTCGTGCTGCTGCTGGTTTGAAATATTGATATTTTTAGGTGGCTCGGAACGGGCGCACAATTTTTTTTTTTTTTTTTATTAGGCAAAATAGACTTTTTTAACGGGCTCGTTCCTTTGCGAGCCCGTTATTTAGGCAAATTAGATTCACCCAACGATTTATAAGAAAAAAACCACAATTTTAAACAGACGACACATTACCTAATTACCTTCATTTCGATACAGAATAATAGTTAACTTGCGACGGGATTTTAACTCATGGTTGACGAAAGCGACTCTTTATAAAGTGAAATGATTCATAAAACAAAACGACCTTGTATGAGAAAAGTAGAGAGAGAGAAAAAAAAAAGAAATACTATATTTGGGTTTTTAAGGGTGCAAATTCACTAATGAAATGTTGGACCAACATGTTGGTACGTACAACATTTCCTTGTTGTACCAACATGTTGGTCTAGCATTCCATAGTGAATTTGCACCTTAACAGAACGATTTTTTTTTTGACTTTATGTATGAATGTAAAATGATTGGCAAGAAAAAAAAAATCAATAAGTATTTAAATTTCTCAAAAACAATCTAAACATTTAAATCCTTTGTATTCTATTTAATTTCAAAAATAGATACACTGTGATTAATTATAATTTTTACGAGATCAAAAAAAAAAAAAAGAAACAAAATGCCAAGAACTCAAAAAGTTTCGAGAAAGAAAAAAAAAAAAAAAAAGTCATTACAACTTCAACATCTCGTTTCCTTTAATTTCCCATAACTCCCATTATTTTAAAATAACATTCTCAAAGACTTTAAACTTCTTGATTTATAAAGGCAATGAGTAAAATGATGATCTTTGTCATATAAATTACAACATAAAAATAGTCAGGACAGAGAGCAATTAATCCATAATTGATATTCATGAATGATAAAATAATGGAATAAGTTTTTATCGCTTGGGAATTTTACTGCACCATAGAGAGAAAAAAAAAAAAAAAAAAAAAAAAAAATAGATGTTATGAAGTAATTCCACTCCAAATCCTTCACATTGAAAACTCAAAATAGAAAAAAAAATTGAGCTTATGCATGTATGTACAAGTCCAAACAAGTTTTTTCGAGAAAATAATTTTAATGTCATTTTCTACTTTTTTTAAATTCTAATTCCAGAAATTATTCTGGAATTAAAAAAATAAAAATGAAAGAAATAAGAGAAAATAATTTCCATAATCCAAGGAATCGTAAAGCAAAACAAGCAGCAATACCCATAACATGAAAGAAGCAAGAGATACTATATCTTGAGAATCGGAAAATGCTAAAAAAAAAGCCCAACCCCAGAAATTGCAAACATAATTTAAAAGATAAAATGAAAATATTTTTATCTGATATCCTCAACATTTTGAACGTGAACGAACGCGTTGTTTGGTTGTAAATGCAATTAATTATGATTCAGGCTACTCTACGATTGTAACATAAAACGCTATGAATTTCGAAGGATAACTTAACAGGGAAGAGAAAAACAAACAAAAACCTGCATCTTTACCTTTTTTTTTTTTTCTTATAGGTTAACGGTCTGATTTTAGGTTTATCTTACAATTTTTCGACGCACCTAACGATAAAACTGGGTATTTTTCATCTGATTTAAATTTACCTTGATAAAATTCCAATAAAAAGAGAAGAATGCAGCCAAAAATTAAATTGTAATCCAAAAAACGTGCATCATTGAAGAGGATTGAAGCACTCACTCTCACATTTCTTTTTTCTTTTTCTAAATAAACCTTTATTTTATTATTTTTTTTTCTTTTCTTTTTCTTTCACTCACACCACATGCTTCATTTTAAAAAATAAATAAAATTTTATAATTAAGAAAATAATTAAAACCACTCATTGTTAGCGAAGAAAAAAAAAAAATACCGACCGGCGGAAAAATAAACCACGTTACAACACGACGCGGCAAAAACTAAGCTAAACAGCGGATAAATGTTGTTCGTCTGCCTTCGACTCGAGACTTCGTTAAAGTTCGTTTTGATTCGTGCGTCTCCGCATGCAGGTGCAACTTCAACATTCATACCAAAGAAAAGAATACATCTTTTTTTTATTATGCTTTTTTTTTTTAATGTTATTTACGGGCGTTATCCGATATCATTTACTTATTTATTTATTTTTTAACAATTGAGAAAAGCCAGTTTCTATGGCATTTAGATGGGGGAAAAGGATTTTTTAATTAATTTATTTTATCCGTTATTGTTGAAGTAAGAGGCGCCTTCACTTAAAACAATAAGCTTCACATTCATGCAACTCCAAAATAAAATCAACTTTCCCTAAATGTTCTTACCCTTTTATGGCCAGAATCACGGAATTTTTTCAGGGGGATTCTAAAAATGTTTCCCAAAAATTATATTTCTTAAAAACAACTCAAAACTCAATGACTCCCCATAAAAAGCGCCTATCAATATTTAGTAGACAGCCCACATCACACGCCTTTAATACAAATGATTGTGTCAAAACTTGCAATCTTTAAAAATTAGTTGATTTGTCGACGGAACGAGGAAATCTCAAAATGGCGCCGAAAAACATATTACAGTTGACCTTAGCAGATCGAGGGGGCTATGATTTAGCAAAATCGAAACCATCCGATTTAAAAGAGATTTCAGCAACTTTTTCTGATTCTTTTTTTTACTCAACACACAAAATCAAACCTCTTCGGAAAAACTAGGTCAAGTTTAAAACCTTGGAACGAAAAGATGGCTACCTCGCAACAGAAATAAAATTAACCGAAAAACAAAATTCATTACTCAATTAAAAAACTTTTTGCGATTCGCAATTTTTTTTTCCAGTCAAAATTTCAAATCAATAAACCTTTTCAACAAATTCTAAACTAACCAGCGACCTTCATTGAATTTTCACCTAATAGCGATCGGCTGATAAAGGGAGAAAAAAATAATTCCTTACCTTATTTGAACGAAGATAAAACCGATGCGGGTCTCCATCTCTTCGGGCGTGTTGATCTGTAAAAAACAAAAAAAAAAAATTATAATTATTTATAGAACTTCATAAGCCGTGAAATATCCCCACTAAAGATCATGTACATTGCTATAAACAATTCAAATATTTTAGCGTTGTTAAAGGAAATAACATCATCCATAAGCTAAAGGCTTTCCATTTATTGGTAGGGATTGCAGTACCCCGGTATACCGGGAGTATCAGAACCGGGAGAACCGGTACCGAGCCTAAATTCGGGAAACCTTGGAACTGCTTCCTGTAATTTTAATATTTCTATTGATAAGACAAAAAAAAAAAAAAAAAAAAAAAAAGGTTACGTTAAACACGTCCGTGAAGTTGGCAGGACCCAGTCAACGGATTTGATCGAAAATAGTCTTATATAGTAGCTTTTCATTGTTCTTTAATAGTTCCGTGATTGTTCCAATTTGTTCTCTAACCTGAAAAAAACTGGAGCTAAAGTTGGTGGGTCCTGCTAACTTCACGCGAACAGGACCCAATTTGAATTTATCAAAAATTTTTGCCTCTCTCGGTTGCTTTTGATTTGTTCTTCATTGTTCCGGCCAATTCAACGCTTGTTCTGCAACAGGTATGACAGTATAAAGGGCACTGCAAACTTCACGGAAATAAAATAAAGTCAAATTCAGACGTTTAAATAGCTTGAATCGATTTCATTTTGTTTGTTTTCCGAGAAAAAGGTTTGTTCTTGTACGAAAAATACTATCAGGTTGAATTTTTCATTTTTGGAAAGACATTCTGGGTATGAAAAAATCATGGCCTATTTGTAATATTTAGGACTTGTCTATCAATGTCTTTTTGATTGTTCTGAAATGTTCTACAAATATTTCGGTACTCCCATCTTCTCAAATCCTGGAAATACAGACTTTTGAGGTCCGCATGCAGCAGGACCCATTTTTTCCCTCCTATAGAGCGCGCCATCTTTCCGGTTTGTTATTCAATCTGCTGCCACGTTGGATTTACAGTGTTCTTTTTTTTTGTCCATTATTGATCAGACATCGTTTGTTCTCGATTGTTCTCGTTTGTTCTCGTTAGGAAAACGTTTAAGTTCATTTGTGGCTGGAAGTTCTGATCAAAAGTCGTTTGTTCTTGATTGTTCTTGTATTAACAAGATAATTTGGAATACCTTGCATTATTGTATTGATCAGAAATCGTTTGTTCTCGATTGTTCTTCCCTGACAAACGACTGAACGAACGACTTTTGATCAGAACTTTCAGCCACAAATGAACTAAAACGTTTTTCTGACGAGAACAATCGAGAACAAACGCGAACAAACGAAGTTTCATCACTACTTAATAATGCGAGGTATTCCAAATTATCTTGTTAATACCAGAACAATCAAGAACAAACAACTTTTGATCAGAACTTTCAGCGACAAATAAACTTAAACGTTTTCCTGGCGAGAACAAACGAGAACTACGAGAACAAACGAGAGCAAACGAGAACAAACGAGAACAAACGAGAACAAGCGAGAACAAACGAGAACAAGCGAGAACAAACTAGAACAAACGAGAACAAACGAGAACAAACTAGAACAAACGAAGTTTCATCACTACTTAATAATGCCAGGTATTCCAAATTATCTTGTTAATACCAGAACAATCAAGAACAAACAACTTTTGATCAGAACTTTCAGCGACAAATAAACTTAAACGTTTTCCTGACGAGAACAAACGAGAACTACGAGAACAAACGAGAACAAACGAGAGCAAACGAGAACAAACGAGAACAATTGAGAACAAGCGAGAACAAACTAGAACAAACGAGAACAAACTAGAACAAACGAGAACAATCGAGAACAAACGATGTCTGATCAATAATGGACAAAAAAAAAAGAACACTGTAAACCCGACGTGGCAGCAGATTGAATAACATACCGGAAAAATGGCGCGCTCTATTGGGGGGAAAAAATGGGTCCTGCTGCATGCAGACCTCAAAAGTCTGTATTTCCAGGATTTGAGAAGATGGAGTACCGAAATATTTGTAGAACATTTCAGAACAATCAAAAAGACATTGATAGACAAGTCCTAAATATTACAAATAGGCCATGATTTTTTCACACCCAGAATGTCTTTCCAAAAATGAAAAATTCAACCTGATAGTATTTTTCGTACAAGAACAAACCTTTTTCTCGGAAAACAAACAAAATGAAATCGATTCAAGCTATTTAAACGTCTGAATTTGACTTTATTTTATTTCCGTGAAGTTGGCAGTGCCCTTACTCCTCCTAATACTGTCATACCTGTTGCAGAGCAAACGTTGAATTGGCCGGAACAATGAAGAACAAATCAAAAGCAACCGAGAGAGGCAAAAATTTTTGATAAATTCAAATTGGGTCCTGTTCGCGTGAAGTTAGCAGGACCCACCAACTTTTGGCTCTAAGTTTTTTTTCAGGTTAGAGAACAAATTGGAACAATCACGGAACTATTAAAGAACAATGAAAAGCTACTATATAAGACTATTTTCGATCAAATTCGTTGACTGGGTCCTGCCAACTTCACGGACGTGATTTAGCGGGTCAACCCTGACCCTATTTCTTCTCATTAAAGAGCTCCTAATTTCAGCCGGACCAGCTAAAATTTTCCACTTTGAAGCCCTTAATAATGACACTCATATCGTCGAAAAACGACGAAATAAAATCGAAATCCGGAATCGTAAAAAAATCGAGTTCCGGAGCTTTCCATAATAGGCGGGCACATTATGAAAAGAAATTCAGCGGGTCAACCCTGACCCTATTTCTTCTCATTAAGGAGCTCCTAATTTCGGGCGGACCACTAAAGTTTTCTACTTAAAACCTTTAAAAAAAATCATATATTTTCGAAAAATCGAGATTATTTTAAAAAAAATCGAATTCCCGAGCATGAGCTTCATGTCATGGCAAAATATGAAACAATATTTGGAGGGTCAACCCTGACCGGCCAAAACTTTTTTGACTGGGTGGTCAAAAAATGAAAGGAGCCATAACATAAAAAAAGTGTAATGATTTGCGAATTCGTTGTAAAGGCAAAAAAGTTAAAACAACTTACCCAGTAAAACGCATGCCAGACGACTTGGTGACCGAGGGGTTGCATCATACGAAAGACTCCGGACTAATTCGAGCGACGGATATTCAATTAAAATATAAAATAAAAAATACGAAGAGCGTACTTTTAATTCCCTAACCTACTGAACCGAACCGAACCGAACAAAGGCTCCCCCGGGCGACGGTGGCCAACGAAGCTATAGTTACGAGTAATCGAACGCGAAAAAACCGGCCGCGTAAACGAACCGAGCAATCCCTCGACAATCTGAAAATCAGCACCTGAAACATCTAAAGAGAGAAAAAATATATTAAGAATTGATCCATGCCGTGGTGCCTAAAGAGTGTTTGGTCAGGTATAAACGACAATAATATAAGTATTCTTTTTTGCTATTTAGAACTTTTTAAACTAATGTAATTTCGAAAAAATGTAAGAAATATCTGACCAATTAATTTTGTACCTCAGTACAAAACTGACCAAGTCCTTCACAAATCGTAACTACTTATTTCAAACCGACTTTGGAAATCAAGCACAGTTTGGCAACGCTAATTAGTCTTTTCCGCAAGTTGATGTTTCGGCTTTATTTCAAAATGACCGAGCAGAAGACAAAAATCAAATTTACCAACGCTTAAAAACATACAAGCTTTGTAAAGTCGCGTTTGAAGGAAGAAGTTTTAATTCGTGATTTAACTTCGTCTAATTCTGCACTGAGGCACAATAGACTAATTTACAAACTAGTACACAGTAAAAAATATTATGTAAATATTAGGGTGTCCCTTATTTTGCGAATTTTCGAATTTTAAATCGCACACCCTCTAAATCGGTGATCTATGGTTCACTGATAAGCCCTATTTTTTTCCAGATTTTTCTGGGCACCGAAAAGCGTGCCGACTTGAGCTTAAAGTCCCGAAAATTCCCATAAGAGAAAAAAAGTCGACAATTTTTTTTTTCGCGGAAAAACGTCGTTTCCTATCGGGAATATTGCGTAGATCACGAATCTGAAGTCCGTTTTTTTAAATCTGGTACGGCTTTTGAGCTAGAAGCCAAAATATGAGCAAAACTTAGGACTTAGTTCGTTTTTTCACTTAACCAGGTTTTCTTGTCACATTTTCTCTTCTAGCTCAAAAACCGGACCCGATATAAAAAAACGGACTTCAGATTCGTGATCTACGCAAAATTCCCGATAGGAAACGGCGTCTTTCCGCGAAAAAAAAAATTGTCGACTTTTTTTCTCTTATGGGAATTTTCGGAACTTAAAGCTCAAGTCGGCACGCTTTCCGGTGCCCAGAAAAATCTGGAAAAAAATAGGTGTTATCAGTGTACCATAGATCACCGATTTAGAGGGTGTGCGATTTAAAATTCGAAAATTCGCAAAATAAGGGACACCCTAGTAAATATGTTCTAGGAGGGCCACATAAATTTTTTATGTTGTTTGTCCCAAAAGGTAAACATAAAACAAAAACAACATAAAAATTATATGGACCTAGTTATGTTGATTTTCACATAAAATTTTTTACTGTGTACAAAATAATGACGACATGCTTACAACTGCTGGCGACAAAAAATTTCGAAAGACTACTGAAAAGTTAAGACAAGAAATTTTTTGAGTCATTTTCTTTCCATCGAACTAATTTTTTTCGATACTAACTGGGATAAACTTATTTGAAAACGGAATACATACCGGTACTGACATAAATCCTTTTTTGTAAAAGCTGCAAAACTAGATGATGCCAAGCATGGAGAAGTCAAGAATCGTCTTTCTGGTATCGTCGGTCGACCTAGAAGTGTATACCGCAAGGCGCTAGGAGGAGTCGATGGTCGTCCGCAGGTGATTCCATCATGCTGCTGTAAAGGGTTGCTAAAAAATAAAATTGATATCATGTAAATGTTTTAATTCTACAAAAGTATTGGTGCTTTGTTCCCAGTATAAAAGATGCTCCCGTAGTTTAAGCTAGATCCGAATCCCTGAAAGGAAATATATTAAACAAAGAAAGCGATCGCGGTATTTTTGAGCATTGGGAGAACATTTACCCATCTTCGTTTTCATGGCGCTCTCCAAAATTTAAAATGTTATCTGAAAAAAAATTACAAGAGCTAATTAAGTGGTGGTAGAAGAAGTCTAACAAATACAAATAAATTGAATATAAGAAACACTTAGTGAAGGCGATAAAATATCGATAATTATCGACATTTTCCTTCAAAATCGAAGTTTCATTTTTGAGTCGAAATTCCGGCAATTCCGACAGTATTTAGCCTACGAGTAAATAAAAAAGGCACGAGCTTATTACATAAGGCTAATCACTGACCAGCGATTGTTGCTGAGCTAAATCACTGCTTTCGAACCCGAAATTGGGTAGAGGCTACCCAGGGAGAGATACGAAAGACGGGCTTTTTCCCAGGAACGAGGGGATCGAAAAGTCTTAAATATTTACAATTCCAAAGCAGTAGTATGTCATTAAAACCCTTCCGCTAGCTTTATATTTAAGAAATCAAACTTTCAATTCTGAATAAAAAAATTCGGACTAAAATTTCTTTTGAATTCTCCTCATAAGCTAAAATTTCCAAGTGATCAGTTAAACATATGTATATCACACTCTAAACTGTTTTATCTTCATTTGATTGAATATATTAAAGGCTGAAAAGAATTGAATGTATGCTAAACCCGAAAAATTGCGCCCTTGATGCATTTTTAAAGGCTTTGCCCTCCGCCCTATAAGATTCAAAATTATGAATTCTTAGATTCTATAACACCTTATAGTATTTTAGATTTTTTTTCCCGAAGTTTCTAATTAATGCAAATACATAATTTTTTAATATTTCTAAAATTAGTTGAAATCTTCTGATAATAAATGTCGGGTGAAAGTCAAATATATCCTCAAATACATCAGAGTAATAAATGAAGTCCTATCCCATCTCCTCTTCTGTTGTGGTTGCTTCTTCGATCTTGTTACTATCTCCATTGAATATAAAAAAAGGAAAAAGAAAACTCCGCTCCGGCCGTTGAAAACTCTTCGTCGAAGGTCTGGCACCGATTTTTTGTTCACTTTCAAGTAGCTAAAACAATCAAAAATACATAAAGAGGATAGGTTTTACAATAAGGATATGCTTTTGAGCTTCACTGCTGTATATTCACAAAATACTTATTTCATTTGTAAAATAAAATTTTAAAAATAATAAACGGTTTCAAAAACGATTTTATAAAACACAATAAATAATATGCATTAATTAGAAACTTCAGAAATACCAAAATCTAATCTTAGATTTTAATTTGGACTGACAGGTCTAACTGTCACGATTCAAAAACATTTTCGGTTTTTTTATGTAAGTTTTCAAATGACTACTTATTCGGGCTTTCAAATTAATGTACTTATATAACATTTTAACATTATTTGCTAATAATAGAATCCAAACGATAATAATACATGGTCTATTAAATTTCATTGAGGCGATAAGCTATTTCGTACTTTCATCGCGTCTTCTGGATGTGGTTGCGGCTCGCTTACAATTGCCCATTGCATTCAAAGACAGCCATTATTAACGCCGGGAGCTTCAAAGTTTTTGCCGCAGATCAGGCTCACACTTTTTTTTTATTAGCTGAAACAATCAATAGTCGATCAAGAAGATAGGTTTCACTATAAAAACAAGCTTTCGGAGTTTTATTACCATATATTTATAAAATAATTATACAATTTTCAAAATATATAAAAGTATACCTGGTAAGTACATTAATTTAAAAGCTCCGAAAATAATTTGATTTATGATAATTTATTTCAAATCATTGATTTGAACCTCCGAAAAAAAAACAAGGAGAACGGTAATGGGGGTGCATACGCACCCCATTAAACTTTCTCGCGGCTTTATTGGTGGAAAAAAGAAGTTGAAATAAAGAAAAAATGTAAAAAATCAAGTTTAGGTTTTCAAAGGGTATTAATTAAACCCGAGGTACACGATTCCCGCTGTACCCACATAAAGAATCCCAATTTTGGAAAAATAATTTCATATTCGGATTCCTCTACCCCGAAAATATTTTCAAAAATCCGGTTCGATTTTTGATCCGAGGTACACGAATCCCGCTGTACCCACATAATGAATCCCAATTTCTGAAAAATAATTCCATATTCGGATTCCTCTACCCCGAAAATATTTTCAAAAATCCGGTTAGTTTTTTGATCCGAGGTACACGAATCCCGCTGTACCCACATAAAGAATCCCAATTTTGAAAAAATAATTCCATATTCGGATTCCTCTACCCCGAAAATATTTTCAAAAATCCGGTTCGATTTTTGATCCGAGGTACACGAATCCCGCTGTACCCACATAATGAATCCCAATTTCTGAAAAATAATTCCATATTCGGATTGCTCTACCCCGAAAATATTTTCAAAAATCCGGTTAGTTTTTTGATCCGAGGTACACGAATCCCGCTGTACCCACATAAAGAATCCCTTTGAAAAAATAATTCCATATTCGGATTCCTCTACCCCGAAAATATTTTCAAAAATCCGGTTAGTTTTTTGATCCGAGGTCCGCGAAATCCGCTGTACCCACAAAAAAAATCCGAATTATGGATTGTTCCTGTAACTCGAGATATCGATATGACGTAATAAGTCATATCGATATATCGAAATGACTTAATCGATATATCGATATGACTTATTACGTCATTCGAGATATCGATTTTTAGGCCTAATTTACACGTAGCCTAATCCTCATAATTTGTGAACCAATCATCCGAATTCAACCAAATTTTGATGGTATGATACTTTGATGAATATCTACTACAGTACGAAAATTGGTGATGATTTGTAGCCGGGTTCGAGATTTATCGTCGCAAGAAGAAAACCAAATTTAAAAGTTCAAATATTTGCCGTTTACGTAATTTTTTAAATTTTTAAAAAATAAGAAAAGACCCCCTCTTATTTTTCGACGAAAAATACGTGTGCAAAATTTCCTTTTGATCCGATGCGTAATAGCGGAGAAAAAGCTCCGGGCGTACGCGGCGTACGAGGCGTACGAGGCGTACGAGGCGTACGAGGCGGACAACCGGGAACTCAGAATTTTATTCTAAGTATAACTATATAAGTTTCATGTAGAAACTCGCAGGATTAACGATTTTCCCTTTTCCGACCACGGCAATACTTTCTTCGCGCCCGCTTCGCGGCCACTCGAAAGTAAAAAAGAAAAGATTTAAATAACTACTGAAAAACTAACAATTATTTCAAAGATCGGGAAAAAACTCTAGCACAGGGTTTTAAAGCAGCCCAAACAATCAACTCATATTTCCTTAAGTCTAACGAGGAGAAATGCTAAAAAAAAAATATTCCATTTTCGCTCATAGCACTGAATTCTGTAAGTGCAATCAAACGACAGAAAGTTTATAAAAATTTTAAAACAACGTATGGGCAAAAAGAATGTTGCAATTATGCAATCACAACAGACTTGAAATAATCTTTCATTGCGCCTAAATATAAATTTGCCTCTGACCAAAATACAAAAGATCGAATTATTTGATTTCTTTTGCTCATTCTTTAAAAAGGGGACAAAATTGCAATTTTAATTCTATTGTCCTTTTGTATGTCCGGAAAGAGCTAAAGGTGGTTAGTTGAAGTGCTGCAGTAATTCTAGTTATCTTGAGCTTACCAATCGTCATGTCGATCCTATATTTGGGCTAGGCCATATTTAAAAGTTTAAAAAAAGGAAAAAGAAAAATTTTAAAAATAAGCAAAGGTCAAAGTTTGTCCAATAAAATACTTCACATAATGTTTTCTTTTTTAAAAAATGTTTTTAAATTAATTCTTGACTGTGGATCTTCAGAAAAACCATTTTTCTGTCGTTTTTGTCATTAGCCTCAGATCTGATGTTTTAAAAAAATTTAGAAAAGTTCAGTACCTTGAAATAACATTGAATCTCAGAAGAAAATTTAATGACTCATATATTCCATGGGCATTAGGGTGTCTCTTAGAAATGCAAATAGGGAATTTAAGGGCGTTCGCCCCCTAAAAAATTTCTAAATAAATAAATAAAAACATGTCCCGAAGCCGGGCTTCGTAACTTGTTTCTAACCCGTGCCTCTGAGGCCTTGCTTTTTCCCATATAAAATGCATGGGGATTTTCACGACTATCCGATGTTATTTTTGAAGTAAAGAAAAAATGAAGGGAAAATTCTGCCGGTGTGGTGGAACAATGTCTATGAGTAGGGCTTTCCATAGGACCTATCCCGGACTTCCTCCTCTGAGTTCAAAGTTCAATTTTTCTTATTTTTAACCATCTTTTAGCCCCCATTACCTCCGTTATTAGTCAGAGGAGGAAGTCCGGGATAGGTCCTATGGAAAGCCCTACTCATAGACTTTGTTCCACCACACCGGCAGAATTTTCCCTTCATTTTTTCTTTACTTCGAAAATAACATCGGATAGTCGTGAAAATCCCCATGCATTTGGGAAAAAGCAAGGCCTCAGAGGCACGGGTTAGAAACAAGTTACGAAGCCCGGCTTCGGGACATGTTTTTATTTATTTATTTAGAAATTTTTTAGGGGGCGAACGCCCTTAAATTCCATATTTGCATTTCTAAGAGACACCCTAATGGGCATTCGAAAAAAAAAAAATTATGGGAAGGGTTAATGATTTCTTAGAGACCAAAAATCGAATACGTGTAAGAGATTTTCTCCTGAATTAGTTTCTGTAAAAGACGAGAAAATAAGGGAATTTCCTCACTTAAGTCTCCTGCTTCAGAGACTTAAAAAACTTTTAAACTGCATTATACAATTTTCCAAACGAGTAATATACCTTAACTCTATTTGAACTAAAAAAAATTGACTGTAAGGTGAAAGAGAAACATTCAACACTCGCCTCGAGGCTTTAATCTCTTTCCTTAAGATTCTATATTATAAGAATTCTTAGCCCCTATAACCATAGATTGCTTAAAATTTTTTTAAAGTTTTGAATTAATATATACTTATAAATATTTTCATAATTTTTCAAAAATTTTTTAAACTGGTTCAAAAATTTACTAATAATACATCCTATGGATTAATTTTTAATAAAATTAGGTAGCTTGGTACACTGTGCTGCATCTTCAGCGACTCTGCAGTTCTGGCTCGCCTCCTGTTTTCCTTCAGTCCCAATCAGCCCCAAACGTTAAACATTTGAGCTGGCAAACACTGGGCGTTAAAAGTCTTGGTCGTAGATCTGGTGCTATTTTTCTAAAAATACACATGCTAAAACAATTTTTAAAAAATTAAAAGGATAGGCTTTTAAAAGAAAACGGTTTTATCCTTTTAATGCTGATTCAATTTTAAAAATAAATCTTAAGGAATTAAAATTTATAAAAATCGTGAACCAGTTTAAAAATCTGTATTATAAAATAGGCTTGTACAAGCTTATTAATCTCATAAAAAAATTCTCCCTTGAGAAAAATTTTAATCTTAAATTTTATGTAACCCTACTACGGGCTTTCGAATAAATGCATTTTCATGCTTTCGAATTTTTTAAACTGGTTCATTTCATATTTTTACTACTGTATAATCTAAGTAATAATCTATGCCGTATCTTTATCCACCTTGTGTTACTGTAGAGCCTCCCCCGTGTTGATGCCGCTCAGATGCAAACCATCTCCGTCGGTAACTCTGGACACTGAAAAGCCTTGGTCAAACACCTGCAGCCGATTGTTTTAAAATGTTTCATTTTTTATTACAAATTATTAGGCTAAAACAATTAAGAGTAAATTATGCGAATAGGCCATTAAAAAAAAAGAGTTCATTTTAGCTTTAGAAGTTATATATTTATAAAATAATTACTTATATATTAAAGATAGTACAATTGAAATAAAAACGTTAGTGAACCAGTTTAAAAAATTTTTAACTTATTTTTGTAATATATAACAATATTAAATTTTTAAAAAAATCTTAGCAAAACGTTTTGTTAAGGAAAAAATCCCCGAATTTCAATAAGGAAATAATCGCAATTTTTGCTGTGGGAACCGCCGCTTTATGCAAAAAAATTGTCAGAATAGATGAGTCCCAGAGATCATAATATGTAAGAGATTCAATGATATTACTATGCCATTGCATTATTTAACAGAATAATTTGTTGGACTTGCAAAATCTGCCTACTTCACTTTGATTACGCATGTCTGTTGTTAAGAAAAATTTACTTGATATTAAATGAGGTAGAAACTCAGAATTCTGATCTTTACATTTTGGTTTCAAGGCACTTGCAACATACATAGTTGTTGGAAAATTTTGGCATAAAGAAACAATTGGAAAGCAAAATATACTGTTAACATTTTGGGGGGAAAAGATCATAAAATTAGTCGATTAAACAAGTAAGTTTATATAAATACTTTGCACCAACAGTGCAAACTCTTCCAACTCCACTGAATGCTTTACATGTAAACTAAAAGGAAATGATTTCCCAAATTTTTAACAAGTCATGAGCAATTAAATAAATTTTGTTTAGTTTAGTTTTTCTTTTGTAAAACTTTGTATGAAGTTTTTTCCTTAGACCTGAATTAAGTCACAAAAATAGAAATTTGCTGATCACTTGCTTGTACATTGAAAAATTCAACAAAATCTATTTTGTAGCTCAAGCTTCTGCAATAGTATACCACTCTCCACATTTTGGAATCAAAGGTAGAACTAATTAACCTATTGATCATTACTATTACAAAATAATGATTATGATCATTACTAGGTGACATAAGAATCAGGAAACATACATACTCTTTTTGACTCTTGCTATTACTTTATAAAAATGAGCAGATAGTTATCTGGAACATAAATAATTGGAAAGGTCTTACCGTATGTCATCCACTGGCAGAGATCCACCTAGGCACCAACCTTTACTCTAAACAATCTAAATGGCAGAACATTGATAATCTGTAACAAAACAAAAACCAATTATTAATTAATGAACCAGTTCAACTCCTTTGATTTCATGGCCTGCATCGTAATGTCTGGTGTAATGTCTATATCCAAAACTGGATTTACAGCATATATGAAGCATTTTCCTACTTTTATGTCAAAAACCCTCATGCTTTTTCAGTTGCTTCTGGGCAAATATAAAGGAGAAATCATACGGGCTCTATATATCTGCGATCTTAACCGTAAAAGCCTTTCCTCATCTAAAGTATAACGTTAATAATGCAAGCTTAGGTTTTACAATAGAACTAGGGCTAGGGGCATCCTTACACATCTACCAAAAGCATATTCATTTTCTTTAAAACAATCATACAAATTACGGCTAACGACTAAAATCATTAACAACTATATATTTAATGCTAAAATAATTCAAACGAAACAGATTTCATCACAATATATTTAGTTTCTTTTAAATTAAATCATTAATTAATATTCTTACCTTTCATCCCCGTCCCGTTTTGTTCTAAAATGCCGATCGGAAAAAAGCCGACCATTAAAGGCATTGCGACAAATCCAACATTTTGGACGCCATATTTTGACCAAATCCTTAGCCTTTACCAATAAGTTTCACTCCAGTCCCAGAGTAAAATTATATTGAGTGTCGTGCAGTTCAATGATAAGGGCTCCATTATGTTTGGCGTCCTTTTTGGTGTGACGTCATAACTTCTATTCCCGCCATGACAGATATGCATTATTTTACAATGAAATTACATATTTTCTTTCTATTTAAAAAGAACAAGTCGTTAATTTAGGCGTGTTTTTGGCTGGTGTAATATAAATTTTTAAAATTTTTCTTTTAGGAAACGAATTGATGGTTAATCATCTTTATTAATTGTATTTAATACTGACCTCTAGCGTTGAATTTTGACATCATAACGGGACGAACTTATTTCTTGCGTATGTAGAGTGGAAACCGGTGAAACATTGAAACATTGAATTCATTTATTTCAATTAGGGGAAAAACGGGTGCCTGCTTTCAATATCCTCGTCTAATAAATAATTTTAAAGTAAGTATTTCAACAGTAATTTATTATTTTGTGTGATTTAAATTGATGTGTAGTTTAATGAACACGAAAGGTTGTTTTTGTCAAATTAAGTTTTTGTTAGCCTTTTGTGCATTTATTTTATTCTTATATAAATCAAATTAATACTTTTCACACAAGTGCCTTAGAACCGTACTATCTGCTGGCTGTCACTGACAAGTTGCTGTTGTTTCCTTATGAAGAAGTAAGGAATATTTAACAAGGTTGCACCTGACCCCATCCCACTTCCTTAAAAGGATGACAACAATAACATGTTTTTAATGTTTCAATTTCACTTTTTTAATTTTGAAAAAGGGGATGAGGCATCTGTTACTTGTAGTTCATAAAGCTATGCTAAGTCTTTTGAACATTCAAGGAAAAAGTTTCATAAATCTAAACCACCCAACTTAAAAATTTTTCTCATTGTTTGGAGCTGCAATTGGTGTTTCAACATCTTGAACTCCTTTGTGCATTTTTGAAGAAAAATAATCAGCAATGACAGCATTTTTTCTGTCTAAAGAACAATAATGGTTATAAGCAGTTGAACTGGAAAACAGAAAAAAGTTAGCCGACATATTAATCCAAGTTAACATAAAATTTTACAAACTCGCAGCTTTGAATACATGCTGATAATGTCATCAATAGGAATGTTCGGAGCACCAATCACTTTCACATATAATTCTATACAATTTTGAAATTTTTCATCTGTAAATGACTGATTTGCCTAATCTTTTACTTCTTTGACTTTTGGATCAAGTTCCTGATGTTTCATTGACTGCATCATAGATTCAATATTAATTTGATTTACATCTATCAATAATTTCTAAATTGTCAACATCCGCCTGCAAAGTAATTGAACACCCAGTTGTCTCCAATAATCATAAAGTTCTTCATAAGTGACTACTGATGCAATTCTTGTAAGATTCAGGTTTATTTTTGGGTTCCGATCTAGAGTGGTATCATACTCATCCTTTAAAAATTAAAAGGACTCAGTATTTTGAGAACTTTTAAGCCTTAACCTTTGCAATTAATGTACTTTGTAATTGATTCAAATTAAAAGATACATTGTTGCATTTCACAGTAAAAAATTCTGGACGTTCCATATGTTTTCAATAAGGACAAATAAAGGTTTATAATTTGATAGTCATGGAGTTTTATTGTGTATTTGAACAATCATATAAAATCGTAATTGTGGCGTCGGTGGGGAAGGGGAATTATTTCAGGTTTTAAAAGCCAGTCTGGCCTTGTTTATTATTAACAGTGCTGGATACTCGCGAAACTTTGACTCAGAGAGCACGATTTAATTCTAAAAAGATTAGAAATACAAGCTGCCTTTAACATTGACCGGTTCGAAAATCACACGAATGGTGGACCCGGTATCTTGATCGCTTAACTGGACCCATCCATCTTGAGAGCTAAATCCCTCGCCCTCTTTCAACTCAGACCCATTTATGGAGACAGACTTGACCTTGACACTTCCTGGGAGAAGGAAATCGGGCCACACGACAAAGCGTTTGGTATCCTTGTTACTTGGCCGGAAGAAAAGGGTGAAATCTTGCATGGTAACGTAGACGGAGATGTAAATATGCGCAAGGTAGTTGAGCTCGAACATGTGGTAACCTGCGATCGCGTGGCCTGCTTTTGCGCCATATGAGCCCTATAAAAAGAGAAATAAGCTTATTAATATATTGTAGCCGATCAACTAGACCAGTCAAAAATTCTATATTAAAAATTACTATTCGCGTAATTTCTGGACTAAATCTCTAAAATATAAGACAGAAACATAGGTACCTCGATTACAGGGTCGCCGATGTCCGTTGTGCGAAAATGAACTGCCGTATTATCGCGATCCAGGAAGTAAATATTCCAAAATGCGGACATCTCGCGAGCGGCATCGAGGAAACGCTGATTGCCGGTATAACCGTACAGCACGTAATATGCCAGAATGCCTTGCTCTTGTTGCCAGAAATCTTTGGTATTCGCCCAAGCGAATTTCGGCGGTTGACCGGTAAACGGCTCACGTTCCACTGCGTCATAACAGCCGCCGCTGAAAAGGTCGATCGCTCCAACCTCGAGCTGAAAGGAAAATATTTAGAAAATATTACGACCGAAAATACTTTAAAAAATAAATTTTACCATCTTATCTCCAAGCATGACAGCATATTCTGCGAGAATAGCGGCCTTCTTGGGGTTAGTCTTTTTGTAGTAGCTCGCTACACGAATAAAGTTCCAAGCGATTTTGAGGTTATGTCCGATGATCGCGCGATTTTGTTGCCAGCTGTAGGTCTTGTCGGGAATCCAATCGGCATGGAAACGCTCTTGCACGTATGGAATGTTCTCTTTCATCTCTTTGAAAAAGTGGTCGACGATGAGTTGGCTAACCTCGTCCAGCATGCTTTTGGAAGTTTGAAGGATTCTAAAAGAAAGAAACAGGTCAAACTTTGATTCTCGAAGTAGGTTGCGAAAAAGATAAAACCTCAAATATTATTGCACGTACCCTTTTAAACCTGCACTGCAAACATCATTTTCAGCAGATTCTAGCGCCAAAATCAAATTGACGAGATACGCCGGGATGTGATCTCCTATCGAGTTCCAATTTTTCCTCGCTTTGTTGGGACCTAATTTGTCGGTTGTGCAGCATGCCGAGACATAGTCAAGATGAGAGAAATACCCTCCAAGCTTCTCATCTTTGTAGAATTCGTTGAAACTTGCAATCGTCAATCTGATGTCCTCAATTACCTGAAACAATAGGCAGATGTATTTCAACTGCGTTAGGAGTGGCAAAAGAATCGGCACAAATTATCCGTTTTTGACAAGTTTTTCTTAATTGAAAGGTACCGAGAATGTGCCGACTTACCGACCAGTCCTGACTGATTCTGTAGAATTGACTCAGTCCAGCAAGATCGTAGATTTGCTCGTAAAGGGGGATGGTGTTTTCATCGTCCCCATTTCTCGATGTAAAATAGAGCTTTTTATCGACTCTGCCAAAAGCCCATAATAAATAGTCGCCTCCATCGCCTTGGATCTTGTAGTGTTTTCTCTACAGTAAAATTAAAAGTTACAATCAAAATCAAACTTTTTTTCGATTTGGGGTCCCTTTCACACTTTCAGTTCAAACAGATTCAATATCTATGCAAATTGCTTTTAAGCAATAATCCAAATTACTTCTCCAAAGCACGATAGTAAAAAAATTGAAGTACATACCTGAAACTCAACTCCGGCCTTGGCAGCATCATAGTAGCGATCGATGCCAGTAAGTAGGTAGCTAGACGACAAGCCATAAATCAAGCGGGAAAGAGTAGCACACTCTTGAGTACGATCCTTTGTGGGACTTTGAGTAATGTCTAGGTTGGACAAATACCCATTGAAATCATACTCGTCTTTTTCGGGCCTGAAAAAAATACGAACGATGTCAAATATCACAATATGCGGTTTCGTTGCCTTTAACAATAACGGGTCGATATAATAGACTCTCCAGGCAATGACAGTCTTGCTAAACATTTCATCAAAATGGTTGTTTTGTAAAACATATTTTAGAACTTTTATTGTACTTACCAAAGCGAGGCCAACCACGTGTCAGCCATTGCTCTCACTTGTTGTTGCCACCAACGAGGGGATTCCCAGCTGAATTGCAATTCTGACACCGGCGTGCTCTCAAGAGTACGACCGTCCAGCTTGTACAACAGATGGATGATTCGCGCATCCATAAAGTTGGATGTGCCTGTGAAACAAACTTGTTTTAGACTTTTATTGACTTGTGCCTCACAAACACATCTGTGAGTGTGATAACGCATCTCTAGTCGACAAATTTTGTATTCACACCCTCTATTAAAATCCTTTTTTAAATTCTGCGTTTCTTGATGGAATATAATCTCTAGTGTTGGAATATATTCTCACGATCAATTTTCTGGTTAATTTAGCGCTATAGAATTAAAATATTTGAAACCTATGAAAGAATACTTACGTTTGGGTATGGTGTCTGCATAAAAGGTGCCTTGAATTGAAACCAACACGCCTTCTTTTAGATACTTCTTTATAACACAAGCAGGGTTCGACGAGTCATAATTAGGAGGATCTCCATAACGATCGCGGTTTAGTCCTTTTTCCCCTAAATTAGTCAGTGCGCTCCAAACCGTGTTTTCATTCGTCTTAACAGGAATGTAGTCACCGCTAAACAGAAAAAAGAGCTTTAAAATTGTTTACAGTAAAAATTTGAAGCATATAATGTAGGCAATTGTATCATTGTGCTTAATTTAGAGTCATTGGAAGGAAACAGCAAGCTATTTCTTTTTCAGATATTTCATATTAGATCCAGAATAAGTTTTTGATTATGTTTGGTCGGCGAAAAGTTTGCGTAATTATTTTTCGAAGATGATGTAAGGGATCTGTTCGTACCTGCGACATCTGATGTAAAATTTATCGTTGTCAACTTTTGCGACAATACCCATAAGTGAGGTAGATTGCATGCAATTAGTGATGGACTTCACGAACCCTTCTTTGAGTTCTGTGATTACAAGTTTGTTTCCGTCGACATCTTGAATACGCACAAAAATTGTCGTCCGAATGATTTCTTCATCCGATTCCGCTGAAAATAAATAATAAATATTAAATATTAACTACAAATTTTTTGAGTGATTTAAACGATCAGTAAAAAATGACAAATAGGCCTAAATTTTAGACTGCAAATGAAAGTCACCGTTTTCCAGATTTCGAAAGCTTAGCAAAACGAAACATATTAAAAAAATATTTACTTCTCTTTTTGGATACATTCAAATTTGCAGAGCAGAATTCGTTGCAGTTGTCTACTATGGTCAATTGTTCAATATGATAAATTGTCTTCTCCGAGCCCGCATACCATTTTTTCATTTCTTCCGAAGTTGCCATCCGAGGACTATTTGCGATTTTTACCGAGAATGAGAGGCTATCTTCGTCTGAGGGGAACAACGTAAGCACATCTTCTATCGAGTTTTTTCCGCTAATAAGCGCGAAAAATCTGGAAGGAGAAGCAATTTAGTCAAGGGCGTTGGAGGACGAGGACGAGGAACTTTTGAAATGACTAAACTGTCGCTATGATATATACATAAGTATAATAGTGAGGTTTAGACTTGAGCTTGTCTCACAACATGGCGGTGATCAAAGGAACTAACCGTTGAATGAAGCGCTCAACATCGCTGACGTCCAATTTGGGCTTTTCACGTTTTGCATCCGTAAAACCTTTATCCAGCTCCTCGACGAATACTTCGACGAAATTTTGAACTACATCTGGGCTACCTTGGCGCGCTGTGATGAAATTTCCGTCGACGTGGTGGAAAGCAAGCTCGTCGCCCTCAGCATTGTAAACTAATCTACCACCAGAAGCCGTAACGTCACTTATGATATTGTGGGCTGTAGTAACGCGACGGTTGTACAAAAGCTCCGGTGCTGCCACAACTAACCACATTCCTGTATGAAAACAAACAGAGCAAATCCAACGTCAATGGAGAACAGTTTTTCGTACAAAGCTAGGATTTTACAAATGCCAAGCAAATTTTTCGCTTGACTATGAACAGGGCAAGGCATCACTAAACGTTTTTCAGATTGGAAGTTTAAACTTGATGTAGGAAGACAGTTTGTCTTCATCAGTTTGCTCTGAAGTTGCACGACAACTTCAGACCAAAGCTTCCTAAAATAATGAATAATTTACCGTGGCAAATGACACCAAACTTGATTTGGTTTTTATCAGCGGCCCTGGCTGCTCTCCGGGCAAAGTCCACGGCAGGAGCATGATTGAAGGCGCCTTGTTTCACTTTCCCTTCGTAGCGAAGCCTGTCAGCGCAAGCACCTCCCATGAGCACTATGCCCTTGTAATCCGCAAAATCATGGATCGTTGTTACGTCTTTTTTTACGGTAATTTTCGCCTAGAAAGACATAAAAATATTATAAGTTTATTTTTGCTTGATGTAAGATGTACTATTTAGGTCAGGATAAAGGAAATCATCAGGGGAAGGCCAAAGTCCTCGAGAAAGGTTGCCAAGCAGAAAGGTGGACCAATTGAAGCCCTTGCTGGTAATTTCACTCCCACAGTTAGTCCATATAGTTGAGAATAGTGGCCTGGAGAGACCAGACAAAGCTGGCAAAGCAGTGCCCCACCCTGTTGCTTTTTTTTTTGTTGGAACATAAAGTGCTGGCATGTGCTGCGTATCTTTAAATCTCTCTAAATGGCGACACATATAGCATCTCGAATATGTTCTCTTCGAAAGAGATCCCTCAGCAAGGGAGCTATCTCTTCGAAAATAATTACAAAGATAAGTGTTAGGTGACTCAAATGAGACTCGGGTTCCTTATTTAATACATAATATATCGTCAATGTATCATTTTAAAATAATTTACAAAAGCAAAGAAAATTAAGTCATTATAGGAAAGTTCAAAATATCACAGCCTTTGACCTTGTGTTTGACAACTAAAACGGTCGTACACCTCTTCCAATATGTCCCTTCGACCTTGGCAGTGAAGATAAACGTAAAGGAGTGGATCATTTCAAAAACACTGATAAGTCGAAATCACATTTGCAACAGGAAAATTTATGATCAAATTTAGGAAAATTATACGACCATGCGTAAACAAGCTGCTTTTTTTTGCTTTGAAAGAATATGATCGATTGGGTGGGTGCAATTATATACGTACCGGTACATGTTCGGGCTTGTCGGCTTCGAGAGCAGCTACATAAGTTGCGCTAGGTTCTCCCCACAAGTACGAAAGGTACTCAACTTCATAACCTTTGCTCGGGAAATACTCGTTGTAACGGAGGAATTCGATCTCGTTGAACGAATGTTCAATAACAATACCAATTTTACCTAAGATAAATAGTAACAATGTACATATTACAAACTTTGTATTTTAGCTCGGAAATAGGGATTGCAATCCCGGAACTCCGAAATCCCGGATTCTGGAATTTAGGCTCATTTTTCTGATCCCGATTAGACGGGATTGCTTATCGGGATCTCGGAATTAATCGAGATTTTTATAAGTTTCATATTTATTTAAATGATAAACCTGAATGCACTACTTCATTGGATTTCCTTAAAAATAATGAGTTATTTTTAATGAGAATTTTTAAATATTAACCACGCCCTTAATCATTTTAAGCTCAAATTAGTTGCGATACTTTTTTTCACTGGAATTGAAAGAAAATCTGAACTTCAAAATTTGAACTTAAAACTGCAAATTTTGTAGATGCCCAAAATGGACATCGAAGTGTTGTTTTTATGCAGTGGACACGTATCCTCTAGATTTAGTATGGCTTTCGAATATTTCTGCACAATAAAATATTTTATGTAAAAAAAAGTTCTGCATTGAGCTTTATATGAATTTTTTTGCTTTTTAAAGTTCGAATCGAGATTTAATTTTTGTAAAAACTCGAAAAAAAAGTTCCAAATTACAGTCCCTGTAATATAATTTCAGATTTTACTGCAGCGCTAATCTCACCTGATTTTTGACATTTTTTTTAAAATTCCAAGAAAAAAGTTATTAAAATAACAAGATTTAACCGGGTAACTGACAACGCCAATTATGGAATTACGTGAGCGTCCACTTTTCCAATAAACTTTTAAAAATTTAATTTTTTTCCGATTCTTAAAAAAAACGCAAAAAAAAAAAAAATAAATAAATAAATAAATAAATAAGTAAAATAAAATTTAAATTTTAAGGGGTAAAATAAACGACGACTTGGATGATTAGTCTCAAATTAAGCAACAATCCACTAATTCACAATCAGGAATATAAATATGCACATGAAAACCTTATTAAATATTTTGCAATGATCCAAACTTTTTAACCACTATTAAGTTTAATTCGGATAAAGGAATAAAATTTTGGTGCTTACCCTTAGAGCCCATGTTTGAGAAGTACGACAAGAAATCCATTACAATTTGCAAAGTAGTTGTAAAAGTTTTTCCTCTTATATCGGTGTTTTTCCTTGCCTTCAGTTGATAATCACCGTTTTAATTGACAAAAATGACCGTTTAAAACCGGTTTAGGCCCACCGGTTTGTGGAAATAAATTTAAACGGGTAAAAAACATAATTTTGAACATGATTATCATCGTTTGGATCGGTGATCGTCTTCATGTACGAGTGAAAAGTTGCATCACGTGACTGTTAATGGGCGTCCACTTATTATGTAAGAATAATTTTAGTGATTATTAATCCTTTCTCCCCACCGTGCAAGCATAAAAATAATCCTTTTTTTCAAGGAAATTTAACATTGCGTAAGATTTTCATGGACTCCCTCGTCCCGTCTAACATGCTTACGTAATATGTGGACGACCCCTTAGCCTGATTATTTTCGATGGTGAACCGAAAAACATTGCGATGTTGTGAGAAAACTTTGGATTTTTTAAACTTTTATCTTACGCTAATGTTAAATCGGGGGGGGGGGGGGAGGAGGGGGTTGAAAATGGACCAAATTGTGCTTACGTAACACATGAATGGCCCCATGCTCTTTTAGAGAAACAAGGAATTCTTCCAAGACCTTGTTATTTGAGGTTCATCCAGTGAAATTTAAATTTAGAGCCAGGTTAGATTAGGTCAGGCATGAAATAGTGACGTCATATGCAACAGACGAAGGTTCAAAGTCCATTAATGCCACGACAGTGATAGCTAATGACACAGTGCCCTTTTCCCTATCGTCTAGCTGTAAGGGGGAGGGGAGAGTTCAAAATTATCAGATTCAGCTGTATAATGACACGAATGTTAACACGGACTTTTATGCACTCATATATCTGTCTAAATGGTACATGGAAGTAAAATGCAATGTTTTGAGTTGGAAACCATTGTTAAAAAGGTTTTACCAGTGAATTTGAGATTCTTAGCTGATGGCTTTCCAGTAACTTAAACATGGGCGGAATTTTGTTTATTGCTTGAAGAAAAGTTTTTCCGACTACAAAAGTTTAATTGGAACCGAATAAATTAAAAAATATAGGAATATGCCTTTTAACATTTTCCTCAACATTTGTTTCATGAAATTTTGATCCCTTTTATCATTTGTGGTTTTTTTTTGTGATATTTTCAAAAAAAAAATTTCTACGTTTATATAAGCAAAACACCAGCATCTTTACAATATTTGCAAATTATTTTTGTAAAGACTTCATAAAACATTTTAATTAATTAATTATAAAAGCGAATTTGCATGTAGGCCTATTAAACACATATTTCTTGGGGGTCGTCCATAAATTACGTAAGCATTTTTTTGGCCCAACTTGACCACCTCCCCCCCCCCCCGGGAGTAAGGAAAAATAGGCTTCCTCTTACGGAGATTTAAATAATAAGATTTATTATGTCAATGTTAATTAACATTGACATAATATTCTCGGAGATCCCCCCTAAACATGCTTACGTAATTTATGGACGACCCCACGAGAAAATCGCATCCAAAAGCGCGTTTTTCAAGTTTCAATTACAAAAATTTTCTCAATCAAAAATATCAGAAGGCTTAACTTTTCCGATTTGATTAAATGGAGCAGATTTCAGTTTTTAATTTTTATCCGTTAAATATAGTAGTTAAATACTGGAGAAAAAAAATATTTGGAATTCGGAGAAGGAAATCACCACTTTTAACTAAAAAACAAATATACCTAAAATATACTTAATCTTTATTTTAAAATGAAAACAACAAAACATTAATCTTATATTTTAAAACTACTCTTTTATTGCAGCAACTCTATGGCAAAATAATTTCTTTAACTAAACAAAAGTGAATTATTCAAAAAAAAAAAAAAAAAAACTTACTAGGCCTATATCCAAAACTTGACGGAAAAAGAAAATTACACTTGTTTATTACTATTAAACTTTGGCACATGGCTTTTCTAGAAACGACCAAGACTAAAAAAAAAAAAAAATTAATATTAATTTTGATTCTGTATCTCAGAGCCAAACGTAAAATTTGAAAGTTGCTATATGATTGTTTCTTACGGAAAATGAAAAACTGCGGATCGTTTTGATTTTTTTTTTTAAATTAGACGTTTTGACTTTGCGGTACAGCAATAGGAAATATTTTTTTATAAGAAAATAATTAATACATACCTTGGATTTCGAAAATAAAAATAAATATAAATATAAAAAAAAAAAAATTATGAGATCTCGGAATGTCCAGATTTTTTTTTCGTAACTTACCAGTTACCCCAAGGACGACGAACCCAACATTGAAATCCTTAAAAAATTTTGATTATTTTCATTTTATTTGTTAATCTAAAATTGAAGAAATTTAAAACAGAGTAGACGATCTCCGGTCATTTTAATACTGAAATTGATCGAGAGGTCAGAATCATATTCTCCCATGCGTCTAACGATGATAATGGTTATTTTCCAAAGGATAACTGAAAAGTATTTGGGGCATATATTTTGTTTCTTCACTTTTTACAAATTCTGACTACTTATAAAGTCTTTTATTTTTAAACAGGGTGTATGATGCCAAACCTGTAGCCAGACCGAAAGATCCAAAGCAGCGCAGAGATTTTTAAGAACCGGACTCCAGATGACCTTCTTTTCACATAAACGATAAAGGAAATACATTGGTAGCCGAAAAATGGATGGGGTGCAGGCGTAAGTGATGCCTAAGTGACCGTAAGTAATACATAAGTGATACTCTTCCTCACGAGCTTAAGCCGAATTAAAAAAAAAAATTATCATTTGGTAAAACCTGTCTTTAAACCAGATTGGGAGAGATTGTGTTTAAAATAAGCTTTAATAATATTTAAAAATTAAAAAAAAAATTAATATTTGAAAATATTTTTAAAAAAAAAGAAAAAAAAAAGCCCAAGAAATGGACAAAAATGTATCACTTTTTCCGACAGCTAGGGATCATCTTAGACATTTATTTATTTATTATTTTTAAGACATTGTTTCGTTTCTTCTAATTTTTGTCACAAGAAATTTTACGCTACAAATTACTTGGCCAGTATTGAAATTAATTGGCCAGTATAGAAAAAATGAATGGTCAGTATGCTGTGGCCAGTAACAACTTGCCCAGTAAATAAATTAAATGGTAGGTACTTAATTCCAGTTTTTACATAAATTCGGGGTCAGTAAAATAAATTCGAAAGATGCAATTTAATGGACATGTTATCTTTTGGAAGTAGCAAAAGAGTATGGCCTCGATTGGGAAAAAAAAAAATTATTTAAGAGTATTTAAACGCCAATTTTTCAAGAAAAGTTTTTTTTAAGTAATAGAACTAAAAATAAAAAGATGTTTTTGTTAAAAGGTCTCAAAAATTGAATTTGAACAAGAAGTTTTTTTTTTTTTTTTTTTTTTTAGCAGCTCCAACTAACATTTTTTTAAAAAATTTGCATATTGACAAATAATTTAGCTTTTTCGAGAAAAAGAGTATATTTTGGATTTTCCAAAAAAAGAAAGAGTACTCTCTTTTTTGGGTCTCAAAGAGACCCAAGCAAAGACCAAAGGAAAGATCCAAAACAGCTTCACGGGCTTTGCTTGTGGATTAGGTACGTCTTGACACTTTGAATGATTTTTTTTTTTTGCAGCCCACATTAAAGAATTTATTTAAGATATTATATTGATCAACAGAAATTTTTTTTTCCAGACAGATCAAGATAAACAAAAATTAAAAAAAAAAAAAAAATAAAAAATAAAAATAAAAATAAAAACAAAACAAGATTAAAAATAAAATAACAAGGTAGAATAAAATAACAGTTTAAGGTTAAAAAAAAAAAAAAAAAAAACAGCCAACCAGCAATTAGCCCTCGACTAGTACATTCAAGACAGCTTTTTTAAATGCATTAAGACTGAGGACGAAGGGATCTGATCTATGTCTTCGAGCTTTGTATTAAAATCGCGCAGAATCCCGTCGATTACTGCACAACTTGAATAGTGAAAGAGATTCCTTTGACGAGTAAAACGAATAGGAACCCTAAATTGAACAAGATTAAGTAAAGAAGGTGAATCAATTATGTAATTGAGTAGTTTAAAAATAAGAGTATAAGCTGATAAATCCCTTCTATCCTGCAGTCTTAAATAACCAAATTCAGCTCGAAGTTGAAAGCTCCTGACCGGATGATTCCTGTAGTGGGGATATACATTATGGGTCTTAAAATATAGGAAACGGAGAAATCTTTTTTTTTTATTTTACAGACCGAAATGCCATATTCTATACTTGCTAAATCATTTTTTTACATACCAAAAAGCCCTTCTTTACTGACCGAAAAATATTAATTTACTGCCCATTTGCGTGTATTGTACTGCCCAATTATTTTAAATACCGACCAGACATCAATTTTAATACTGGCCAAAAATTAAATAAAAAACTTCCCAAAAATCGGAAAAAATACTTGCCGTTTAAATGCAAGCCAATCTAAGCAAATCTAAGCAAATTATATAATTTGCTGTGTAATACACAGTATATTTGATCTGTTTAATGTACAGCCATTTAATCTAGTTAAGATAATCAAAAAGGTAATTATTATTAAAAAGTTCAATTCTTTGAGAAAAGCAAAGGAAGTAATTTTTTTCAGTGAGTTTTCATATTTCCCATGCAAAATCCTCTACCTTTATTTTTAACTTGAACTCATCATAATTACATATTTCTGCCAAGCCTTAAAAATTTTCTGAAGGTTCGTCTTACACTGATGATGATTCAAAAAAATTTATGATTATATTTTAACGATTCCAAGGTTGAAGAGACATTTAAAATGTTCACATCTGGTTAATCGGAAGATTTATAGTATTGAAAAAGAATGGTTTTGCTTTTCTTAATTTTAAAAATAAACATTCCGTCTCTCGTAACAGGAAAAAAAAAAGCGTTATTTATGCTCACGCAGATACAGATAAGCGCCGGTTTCAAGGTCTTTTCGAATGGATTCACGTTTTATAAAATCCTGCAGTAGTACCAATAGCCTCCGTGGCGCAATCGGCTAGCGCGTTCGGCTGTTAACCGAAAGGTTGGTGGTTCGAGCCCACCCGGGGGCGTAATTTTTTTAAGAAATAAATTCTATGTTCAAGGGCTGTTTTGGTTGTAATGTTGATACTTAACTTGTTAGCACTTGTATCTTCTTCCCTTAATTTTTTTTTTTTGGCTTTTCTGTGTTTGATGGAACAATCATGCACTGTGCAAAGAAAAAAAAAAAAAAATGCATTTAGAGGTGAGATATGATCTCATGACCTTTTAATCTTTCCATTTCTAATTCGTTGAGCTACCCTAGGCATTTTTTTTTTAAAATTGGTATTCCGGAAGAAATGACTGATTTGTTTAATATTTGACCCACTAACAAAAAATGAATATAATATTGTAAAAATATATTAAAAAAAGAAAATTTAACAATAATGTAATTTTTTGAACAGACGAACATCAGATCATAGAAATACCAGTGTATCATCTACATATAATAAGTAAAATATATAAATCAATTTTAATCGTTGCTATGCAACATTGCTACATTTAGCGATAACTACATAGCTTTTAGGAACTGTAACTTATTCGCAGTTGCGAAGTTTAGAAAAATTATTAGACCGAAAAACTTGTCTAAAAACGAAAGTTGTGATGATGCCCCCTTCAACGGATTCTGCCTCAAATTGATAAGTGAGAATTAGTCATGGCTAGAGTATCGTTTTCACTTTTATTTATTCGCATATAAATAAAATTTTTAGTGTATATTTGATTAATTTTCGATCTTCAGCCATTTTTGCTATATTAATAACTGATGACATTTAGCTTATTGAGGCTGTAAAATCGAGGGGTCCAGCAAACCCACCTTTTCAGCCTTTTCCCTGCATTCATAAGCAAAAGTATATATTTTTGTTAAATCTATACTTCATTATGTTATGATCCTAAGTATTATTTTTATTAAATAATATAGTATCATAACAAGGTAAATTCTGAACACTACCCAGTGCCTACTTGGTTTTCTTATCTGGTTTTCTTGGAGGAACTTGTTCCTGTTTGCATATTTGATTCCGTTTTTCGTTTACTTTGTTCGTATAAGTTTTTCAGATCAAACGTAACTGGAATATTATCCTCAAAGAAGTCAAATTCTTGAAGTCTGCCTCCTGAGTCTGCGTTAGGCCTTCGATTTATTTCCTTTCCGTTTTGAAATAAAATTAAAGTGGGCAATTGTTGACTTGTAAAATAATCGCTGCTGACGTGGTACTTTTTACCTGCGTCTGGGAACTCTCCGATGTCTATTTTACCGAAACGCAAATAGTCGCAATGATACCTACAGAAAAACAATTGTGATTATTGAACTGAATTTGATTTGGATTTTTTTAAATCCTCAGGTGCTGAGGTTGATTTCAGTTTCCAAATATTTTGTAAAGTGTTGGAAACTAAGTTGGAACTTTTACGGTTTTAATTTTGCAGTCGGAGATTTAAGAACCCGTCAGGCTGAAGTCTAAGGACTTTTAGCAAAAACTTATAAAAATCTGGGTAAAGAGTTGAGTTTAGTATGCCAGGCAGAGTTAAAGGATCGACAGGCTTAAGTGAAGAGCTGATATATAATGAAAATTAGAATTTTTAAGTCTATTCAGTCAGATTACATTTTATAGCAGACAGTTGCAATTGGGGCCTTTAAACTGAGGTCTTAGATTGGGAGTTTGTATTTCTTAATCTAAAACTGAACTCATGTCAAAAGTTGCTGTTTGTCAGTACAGTAATATTGTAATGGATGAACAAATTAGTTAGTGTTATTATGTAATGAATACTTACTCTGCTGATAATTTAGCAAAAGTTGGATTAAAGTATAAACAAGCAGGGTGAGACGTTGTGACAAATGCAATAAGCCACGTTACATTCCGATCTTGTTTCAATTTATCTTCTAATGCTTGAAGACCTTTCAAATAAGTTACATTTTCTGGGCCAAAATATGTCGGTTCAGGTAAACAAAACCGACACCCTGAAAAAAAAAATTAATTTTGCATAAGAAAAGTTTTTGTTGCAAAAGACATTTACAACAGTTTATACTTACATACAAACGCAACTGAAGAAACCAGTCCCAATGTTACATCTTCAGAAAACCATAACGTCATATTTACAACATGAGCATACATGAATGAACTAGTTAGATAACTTGTTAAGGAGCACCCAGTTTTTCTTGGTTGCATCAAAATCATTGTCATCAGGAAAAGTGCAGTACTTAAATCTTTCTAAAATAAAAAAGATGTCGATTTTTTTCTCAAATTAGCACGTTTTCGAAATTTTAAAATTGGGTTAGCTTACCGAATCTAATTGGCATCTTCCGTCTGAAGTCGAAAACATGTAATCACATAAGAAAGGCAATTTTTTAGCTATCAAATATGATAGAGAAAAGAAAATATTTACAATATAATAGGGTTGAGCTAACTGCCTCAAAACTGTTTCGAATGACATGTTTCTTTCAAGTTTATTATTATCTCACAATAAATCACTTTCATTTCAAAATATTTATTTTCATTTTTTTTCCTTTTATCTCCTTTGACATCAGTGTCTAATGACACTTTGGAAATTCTCCCCTAAGTAATTCGCGGGAACTTTGAAACTTGAGAGTAGCTGCTGATCGTTTATGATCCGTCAGTGAAAACGAGGCTGTGGTTTGGCAAAAATATCTACTTTTGTTAAATCTATACTTTATTATGTTATGACACTAACTATTATTTTTATTAAATAATATAGTATCATAACAAGGAAAATTCTGAAAACTACCCAATGCCTCCTTAGTTTTCTTATCTGGTTTTTTTGGAGGAAGTCGTTTCTGTTTGAATTTTTGATTCCGTTTTTCGTTTACTTTGTTCATATATGTTGTTCAGATCAAACGTAACTCGAATATTATCCTCAGAGAACAAAAATTTTTGAAGTCTGCCTCCTGAGTCTACGTTAGGCCTTCTATTTATTTCCTTTCCGTTTTGAAATAAAATTAACGAGGGCAATTGTTGACTTGCGGAAGAATCGCTGACATGGTACTTTTTACCTGCGTCTGGGAACCTTCCGATGTCTACTTTACCAATCGCAAATAGTCGCAATGATACCTTTAAAGAAAAAACAATTGTGATTAATAAACTGAATTTGATTTGAATGTTTTAAAATCAGGTGCTGAGGTTGATTTCCGTTTCCAAATATTTTGTAAAGTGTTACTAGGCTGCTATCAAAAGAGCTGTTTGCAGTGGAACAGAAGAAAAATGGTTTCTCCTGATATTTATTTAAAATCAAAGCTGCAACTCAGCCTCTAAAATCCATTCAAGTTTGTTCTTTTTTTTCATAATTAACCTGTAATTTTCCTGTAAATTCAGTCTATTCATGTTAAAACAGTCTACAGCAGACAGTTGCGATTAGGGCCTTTAAACTCAAGTCGTAGATTGGGAGGCTATTTGTATTCCTTAATCCAAAACTGAAGTCATGTCAAAAGTTGCTGTTCATCAGTACAGTAATATTGTATGAACAAATCAACGCTTTGATATAATAACACTTACTCTGCCGATAATTGAGCAAAAGTAGGAGCAAAGTTGTTACAAGCAGGGTTCCACATTGTGACAAATGCAACAAGCCATTTTACATTCTGATCTTGATTCAATTCATCTTCTAATGCTTGAAGACCTCTGAAGTAAGTTACATTTTCTGGGCCAGAATATGTCGGTTCAGGCAAACACAAAAAGCTCACTGAAAAAAATGAATTTTGTGTAAGAAGTAAGTTTTTGTTGCAAAAGATATTCACAACAGATTATACTTACATACACACACAACTGAAAAAAAAAGTCCCAATAATACATCATCTAAAAACCATAACGCCATATTTCCAAATTTAGCATACATGAATGAATTGGATAGGTAACTAACCATTGTTAAACAGCCAGTTCTTCTTGCTTTTATCATAATCACTGTCATCAGCAAAAATAAAAGATTTGTATCTCTCTAAAATAAAAAGACATAGATTTTTTTCTGTAATAAAGGGAAAGATTTTTTCTTAATTAGCACGTTTCCGAAATTTTAAAATTGGGTTAGCTTACCGAATCTAATTCGCATCTTGTGCCTGAAGTCCAATTAGTGTAATTACATAAATAAGGCAATTTCTTAGCTATCAAATATGATAGAGATAAAAAAATATTTACAATATAATAGGGATGAGCTAATTGCCTTAGGTCTTTTTTAAATCGCATGTTTCTTTCAAATTTATTATTATCTCACAATAAATCACATTGATTTCAAAATATTTATTTACCTTTTTTTCCTCTTACTGACTTCAATGTCTAATGACACTTTGGAAATATTTCCTTACCTAAATAATTCGCGGGAATTTTCTTAAAATGTATTTTTTTTTTCTAATTTTTAAAATGCAAAGCTAAGTTTAAGGTTTTTTCTTACTTCTTTTTTTTCTTTTAATGAATCCTGCACGCTTCCGTCAATAATAATAATAATAATAATAACATTTAAAAAAAACGAGTTCAAAAATATTTTTCCCTCCATTATATTTTAAGACGTCTCGCGTGACGTCACGATTATTCTCGTTACTACGCCATTTTAATTTTGCCACATAGAAGGCGGTGTGAAATACATAAAATGGCTGTTACTCAAGGGTCTATGTTGACTCCTGATATATGGAAAAATTGGGAAAAGAACGGAAAATCCGAATTGTACGTATAACTTTAGAGTACTAACGCTTGCTCATTAAACAGGGTTTAAAACAGTGTAGAAATAATTATCTTTTTTTATACCCAGAAACATTTTTTCGCATACTTGTTGATGGCGTCACATTGCATCCTACCATTGTGATATTCAAACCCATTTGTTTACTTTTTAGAGTTTAATTTGTAAAATGTTATAAACAATCTCGATAATTAGAAATAAATGAACCCAGCTAGGTCTAATACATAAGTTGGAATGCTCATCGGTTTAACATTTATAATTGCGATGATTTTTTTTTTCAGCATTAAATCCTTGAAGAATTCAGTCACCGATCCAGTAAGCCCTAAAGCAGCTAGGTACATTTATGAACTGATATCAAGTGGAGTGTCCGGGACTATTAAAAAAGAATGGGTGATAACCGTCCTAGGAGAAATTGTACCTCTTCACTTAGATATACCCAGCATCATTTTAGATGTTTTCAACATATTAGATTCAGAAACACTATGCTCTGAAAATGCTGAAGAACGTAATAACTTTTGCACAATTGTCAGAGACTCAGAAAAAGTGATCCCTGAAAAATTATTAAAAGAAAGATTAGAAATTGATACGTTGCAAGATGTAGGTACACTTAAAAATAGAAATTTTTACACGAAATTCATTAGGATCAAGACAAAGTTGTAGTAAGTATTCATAACTTTTTTTTTTTAAAATATGGAAGACATTTTAATCATAATTTTTTTTTTTATTTTAGTTATAAGCAAAAGAAGTTCAATTTATTAAGGGAAGAAAGTGAAGGTTATGCAAAGTTAATAACACAGTTAAATCAAGAAATCACACCCAATTTTACAGCAGAGAATCTTTTAGAAGCTACAAAGTCATTAATTGGTTGTTTTAATTTAGATCCCAATCGAGTGTTGGACATTATTTTAGAAGCATTTGAATTAAGGACAGACAAAGCAGATGTTTTTACTAAACTTTTAAAAAGTTATTCAAATGAACCTAAAGTTCTGTGTGAAATTCTCGGTTTTAAATTTTCTCATTATTATAAAAATAAGGAGCAGACACCTTTATCTTTGTACAAGGTTACAGCTCTTATGCTTCAGTATGCCATTATTGAACTGGATGAGATTTATCCCTGGGTATGTTTAAAAAATTATTTTGTGATGTTTGCTTCTGTATTTTAACGTTTTTTTTTTTGCTTTTTTTAGCTTATGCCCTTGGATAGTGTGATTGAGAAAGATTGGGAGAATGAGATGAAAGAAGCAAAGGAATATGTGAGAAAGTTAAAAATTATTTCAACAAAGGAGAAAGAGAATGAAGAAAATGAACCTGAAAAGGAATCAGTACAGGAGAAAGTAAGTTGATTTTTTTTTTTTTTTTTTTTGTTAAAGTAAATTAAAGTACTGACATTAATACTATGTTTTCTTGTATTAGTATGGAATGAATCAGAAGTTTGGACTCTGTGAGGCATTATTATCAATTGGAGCCTGGTCTGTATGTCAAGAATTATGTAAAAATTTGCCTGACCATTGTGTGACAGAACAACCTCCAGTAGCCAAAGCCATGTGCACTTTACTACATTCAATAATTGAACCGTTATATGCAAAGTAAGTCACTGAAATTTTCTTTTCTTTTCTTTTGAATTTTATACTAAAAGACATTGCTTGTTTTTTTGTAGGAATTGCTGCATATCAGATAAAGTTAAACGAAAACCAGCACGACGTATTTCAAATAATTACACTCCGGCCCCTGTTGATTCCTTCTTAGCCCTTCGAAATGATGTAATTCCAATGCTTTTAACACTGGGACCATCATTACATTTCGATCCGGTTTTAATGTATAAAGTAAGTAAAATATTATAGTGTAGCAGCAGGTCTTTGAGCATTTAAAAGTATATTACTGTTGTAAATTAATATTAATCATGTTTAATTAATTAAAAATTTTTATTATTTTTTTGTAAATTTTTTCAGATAATAAGGTTATGCAAAGTGAGTCTACATAAGCCAGGCAATGAAAATGACAAATGGTATCAGCCACCAGAGCAGGATTCTCTGTATTATGATATCATAGTCTTGTTAGATAATGTTATCCTTCCTTCTCTTTCTTATATGGATTGCAATTGTAGTGTTGCTGAGGAAGTTTGGGATGTTCTTAAAAATTTTCCCTATCAGATCAGGTATGATTTTTTTTTCTAGCTTGCATTTTGACTCGTAAATCTTTCAAGCTTTTCCATCAATCTTTTTACCCCACTCAGAATTTTTAAGAGTTATGGTTGGTTTTTTGAAAATAGTTTCAAATTTTTTTTTTTTTTTTTTTTACTATGTTTCACTTGAGCCTAAATCTACCCAAAACATCCTAAGCCTGTTGCATAATTTTTTTTTAATGTTGCAGATATTGTTTGTATAGTCGATGGAAAAATGAAACTCCTAACGAATATGCCAAATTATTGAAGAAAAACGGAGAAGCTTTGAAAAATATTAAAAATATTATGAAGAGAGTTAGCAAAGAAACTATCAAACCAGTTGGCAGATTAATCGGTAAATTGACACATGCTTCACCAGGAGTTTTGTTTGATTATGTAAGTAAAAAATTATAATCATTCAATTTTTTTGTTGGAAAAAGTCTAATTAACTTTTTTTTTTATTTTAATTTTAGATACTACTTCAAGTCCAAATGTACGATAATTTGATCATACCTGTTGTGGATTCCTTAAAATTTTTGACGAATTTATCATACGACGTTCTCGGATACTGCCTCGTGGAGACCTTAACGAATTTAAGCCTCGACAAGGACCGGTATATTAACGATGGAATGTCTATATCTCCGAAACTTCACAGCTTATCGTCGTTTTGCGGTTCTGCTTTTAAAAAATATAATATTGAGCTGACTGGACTGCTTCAGTATGTAGCTAATCAATTGAAAGCAGAAAAAAGGTAAGTTTAGAAAAAAAAAAAAAAAATATGGAATTCGTTTCGTTTTTAGAATTCTTTTAATGTAATTTTTTCTTTTTTCAGTTTGGAGCTGTTGATATTGCGAGAAGTTGTACAAAAAATGGCGGGGATAGAAGTCACAGAAGAAATCACGGAAGATCAATTAAGCGCGATGTCCGGAGGTGAAATGCTTAAAGGAGAAGCCGGGTATTTTAGTCAAGTCCGAAATACCAAAAAATCCTCTCTCAGGTTGAAGGAAGCTCTTACCGAAGACAATTTGGGAGTTTCCTTGTGTTTGTTGATGGCGCAGCAAAGATACTGTGTAGTTTATAGGGAGACGGACAAAAGTCCTTTGAAGCTAGTCGGAAAATTATATGATCAAGTGCGTTACAGACTGAGATTACTCCATTAATTTAAAAAAAAAAAATTTACTATAATTTTTTTTTTTAATTTCAGTGCCAAGACACATTAGTACAATTTGGAACGTTCCTTTGTTCGACATTGTCTGTTGATGAATATGACCAGAGATTTCCATCCATACATGCCATGCTTTCTGAGTATCACATAAGCGCAGATGTTGCTTTTTTCTTGGCTAGGCCGACCTTAAATCACGCGATTAATGTAAGTAGAGTGTGAAAATTAAAATTTAATAGTTCTCTGTAGCAAAATTATTACAATTAGTTCTTTATTTTTTAGATGAAATACGACGCCATAAGGAAAGGAGACCCTAATTACAAAAATTTAAGCATTGCTATGAAACATCAAAAATACTGCGAAGCTGTCCAAGAAGTAATGACTCCCATCGTCGAATCCGTCAAACCCCTTCATTCTATTAAAGTTTGGGAGGATATCAGCCCTCAGTTCCTTGTAACTTTTTGGAGTTTAACAATGTACGATCTTCAGGTACCGATCGAGAGTTACCAAAAAGAAATTTCAAAAATCAAGCAGTCCTCGCTTCAGGCTTTAGATTCCAAGGACCTTGTAAGTTGAAAATTCGGAAAACTTAGGAAATACGATGTTTGATTAAAATTTTTTTTTTTTTTAATCTTCAGACTGCCAGCAAGGGTAAAAAAGAACAGGAAAGATGCAACGCCCTGATGGAGAAATTGCAGGACGAAAGGAAGAAGCAGCAGGAGCACGTCGAGAAAGTGATAGCTCGTCTCAAAGCTGAGAAAGACACATGGTTCCCTACGAAATCTCTTAGATCGCCCAAGAACGAGTCCATTATGCAATTTTTGCAGTTATGCGTTTTTCCTCGTTGCATTTTCACGTCAATTGATGCATTATATTGCTCAAAATTTATCCATACCATTCACACGTTGAAAACTGCGAATTTTTCAACGTTGCTGTGTTTCGATAAGGTAATTTTTTTAAAAAGTTTTTATGGTTTCAGGTCAGATTAGGCCTAAAATTAGGCTGGACTTGTTATTGGTGACTAACATTTTTTATAAAAAACGGGCTACTTATTTGTTTTATTTTTTTTCAGCTACTTTGTGATTTGACTTACACTGTCACGTTATGCACTCACAATGAAGCAAATCGGTACGGACTTTTCCTTAAATCCATGCTAGAACTAGTGCAGCGATGGCACGGAGACGAAAGTATTTTCAAGGCCGAATGCTCTAATCACCCCGGTTTCGTCACCAAGTTCCGCGTCAGTAATCAATTTTCCGATGCTAACGACGAGGTCAGTCATTTTTCTTTTTTTAAAAAAAATATTCAAGGATTACCTAATAAAATTTTGTTTTGTTTTGGTATTTTCAGGTTTCGTACGAAAACTACCGTCACGTATGTCATAAATGGCACTACAAAATCACGAAAGCCATGGTCGTTTGCTTGGAATCGAAGGACTACGTTCAAATTCGCAATGCTCTTTTAATTTTAATTAAAATTTTACCGCATTTCCCAGTCATTTTAAAATTAGCTCAGATCATTGAGAAAACGATCGAGAAAGTTCAGAGAGAGGAGAAAAATCAGCGGCAGGATTTGCATATTTTAGCGACGAGTTACGGGGGGCATTTGAAAGCGAAAGCGCCGACTATGGTTCGGGAAAGCGATTTCCATCAAGTCAGCGTAAGCATCAATTTAAAAAAAATTTTTTTAGTAGTAAAGAAGTTTGTTTCAAAATTGATTTTTTAATTTTTTTTTCTCTAGGTAAGCAAGCAAAATTCGAAATCCAACAAGGAAAAGAAAGAAGGCGGATCTGAGAGCGGCGAAAAAACAGAAAAGAAAGAAAAATCGGCGAGCAAATCTTCTGAGACTAAAGAAAACGGAAAATCGCGGTCGGGGAAAAGGGAAATCGTCGAAATTAAGTTGGAAAGCCCTCCAGCGTTAGTATTTATTTTTTGATTTATTTTTTTCGTGCTAATGTTTTTTAAAAGTTTAATTAATGTTAATTTTTAATTTTTGTAGGACGAACAACAAAGAGATGAGGTTAGAAAAGGACGATGCTAGGGAGGAAGTGAGACCAGTAAAGGATGACAAACAGCGATCGAAAGAAAGGAAGGAAGATAAACATGGAAAGGAGGATAGAGTTTATAGGGTAAGACTTTGAGAAAAATTAAACAAAAATTAAATTAAATTAATGGGAGTTAACTCGAGATTGCGAGTTCTCGCGAATCGCTAAAAACCAAAGAGAATTTTAAAAGTTTCGATTTTTTACCTGACCGAGAAATTTTGTATTTGACAGTATGTATTCCGACAAAATTTGATATTTTGCAAATTTTGAAGTAGTTTTATAACCGCTGATGGCGTTAAACTCATTTAGCGAAATATCTCTACGAGTCAGAAATTATCATCAACATCTAGTTGAATTTAATTTTAATATAATTTCCAATACTTTTTTTTTTTTTTTTTTTTTGCTTTTCCTAGCAAGTTCAAATTTATTAATTATAAATTTTTGTTTTTTTTGCTTATTACAGGATGAAAGATACTTAGAATCGATACCTTTATCTAAGGATGAACAGAGGTACTCAGGAGGATACTACAGTGGAACTGGACACTACGTTGATGAAACTAGAGATCTCAGTAGTCTTTCAAATAGTAGTAGTGGATCACATAAACACGGAGGAGAAGTCTTAGAACCTGATCGAGGTAAATATTTTTGCGAAGGCACTGATAGAACCTAAAAATTAATCGTATTTCAAATTAAAAATTGAATTAAATTAAATGAAACTAATACGCAGCTATTTTATTTAGTTCATAATAAGAAACCGAGTTTATTTTCTTTTCTTTTTTTTCCAGATGTAAAACGAAGGAAGTTGGACGGCAGTTCATCCTCCAAGGTTAGTATTCGAGTATCCTAATCAGTGAACAAGAAAAAATCTAGATAGCACAAAAAAGCCGAGGAAGAAAATATTAAAAAAAAGTACAACCAAAAAATTCAACAACACGGTTACTGGTCCCGGGGGAATTTCGATGCGACCACCTTTTTTTTGATCCGTTCCCCTCGCAAATCGAACAAAAATAATATAAATTTTGAGATAAAGAGCCTCTTTGTGTGTCGACTGGGAGAGCGTTTAGGAAAACTGATTTTCATTCATTGCTTTGAATCAAGAGGATCTATAATTTTAATTGAGAGAAAATAATTTTAACCAGAATTTTGAAAAAACAAATATGAAAGACGGTTTTGAAACTTCAAACTGTTTTCCTGCAAAAAGGGATGCGGAACGAATTTCATTGTAAGCAAATTAAGGCCGAAAATGAATGCCGAAACTATGCATCAATCAGCTAGTTATTTTTTTCTAAAAAAAAATGTGCTTCACATTAAAGAATAAGGCAGAAAATGGATGTGGAAGAGAGAACCTGCATTGTAAATACGAGTTTAATCATGTGGCGGATGGAGCTGCTTAAAAAGTTTTTTTGAAAACCAAAAAAACTGGACGATGTATGAATCAATCATCGGAGGAATATTATTTTAATCAAGATTTCCGGAGTGGGGACCGTGAAAAAAAACGGAAGAAATCCTCGCTTATCATGGCTGTTTTTATTGTTTTATTGCAAAAGCTGGAGAATTGGCTGGCACAGGAAATGGTTTTTAGTATGGGAAAATATTCAGTGGTTTTATTTATTTTATTTAAAATTTCGTTTTTGGAAGATGACATTTGAAAAATAGTGGAACTGGTTTTTTTTCTATCAATTTTCAATTTTTTTTTTTACGATGATTACATGGGAGTGTTAAATGAGTGAAGAGGATATCCTTGTACCCAGTAACCGTTTGTTTTCCCGATCGATGTAGAGGTTTCTCGGATCGGATAAGGTAAGCCTTTCCTATGCTTTTAAAATGACAATCAGTTTTTGGAAACAGATTTAATTTGATTGTTAAATTTTTTTTTGATTGGCAAAGTAGTCCTATGAAATGCGCTGACTATGGTGTCATCTTTAGTGTTTTTGAGAGTCAAGTAAGTCACGCCACCTCGGGACTTATAAGATGACATCATAATTAGTACAGTTTATCACTGGAATATGTTGCACCAATGATTTCAAAGAAATATGGCGGTAAAATTAGGAAAATTCAAAAATTTTAGTAAAATATTATTTATTTTAAAGTCTTTAAAAACGATCGTTTTTTTAAAAAAAATGTTTTTATAGTTTTTTTTTCGGAAGTTATGATTTCGTTTTTTAAATCGAAATGCAGAAGAACTTTGTGCATGCTAAAGTTTAATTCGATTTTTTTTAAAATTTATAAAGTTTTTTAAGTCTTAAGCAGAAAATTTAATTTTGCTCTTACCGATCGGATATCGAGATCAAGTTTTGCCATTTATAACATTTTATGCTTTCAAAACATTGTAAATTTTAACTTTATTCTATTTAATTTTTTTTTTTTAAGCAAAATGTGGGAATGGACGAATTAGCACAAGTTATCAGTTTTGAAATAGCTTTTGTACGACTTTTTTCGAGTTTATCGTCGTCGTAGGTTTAGGTCTTGTTAGGTTTTTTTTTTTTGTGGTTTTTTTTTCTCGTGCTTTTTAATATTCTCTAAAAAAGAAGAAAGAAAAAGAATGACAGACTAGGTTTTTACTAAACTTGTGGCTACTCAATAAAATTTGTATAAAAATTTTGCACTCTTGAGATTAAAATTTGCCCTTATAGAGTTTTTTTGCAAAGAGTTTTTTGTCATTTTGTTGTCATTTTTGTTAGAAATTCGGACAACTATTTTTAAAACCAGTTTTGAAACAGCCTTTTTTACAGCTGAACAAACGCTCTTCACCCTTATGATTTAATTATATTGGAGGGAATTCTGAGAAGTGTGGGCCGGAAAAAACGAATATAAGAATTTGAAAGCGTCTGATACTGGAATCGGTGCCTTTTGGTGTTACTATTATCTGCAATTTTTTCCAGATTTTTAAATTGACGTCTTGAGGTTGCACTGTGACCTGAAAAATTTCAAAAAGTTCATTTGTTGCCCCAAAAGTTTATTTATTTATTTATTTTTTTAATATTTTGAGAAAAGTGCAAAACGCATTTTACAGAAAATTTTGTGCAGATCATGAATATGAAGTCAAAAAAAAAAAATTTCCTACGGTTAATGCACAAATTTCAAATTTTTGAAAATAGTACTTTAAGTTTAGCTGCCTCGGATTTTTTTTTTTTTTTTTTTTTGACAAAACCGGACCAGGAAAAATTTTTTGGGCTTCATTTACGTAATCTACTCAAAATTTTCGATAGGATACGATAGTGTATTTCAGAATACAAAAAAATTATTTTTCGGTCGTCAAATGAGCTTTTCAAGGTCAATGTCGACTTCAAGACGTCAATTTAAAAGTCAAAAAGTTTGGGGATAATAGTAACACCGACTCCGATATCGGTCATTTTCAAATTCAAAAATTAGGTTTTTCCGGCCCACCCTAGTCCTGAGAATGCTACAGACAGTACCGGTATCAATAAATTTAGTATATCTGTAGTAATTTAAAACTGAAAAGTAATTTATTTTTAACTTTTGGTTAAAACGGTGGTCTCAACATTAGCTCTCATGAAGCGAGTAAAAGCAAAATGACAGTGTCATGGCCTTCAAGCTTTTTTGGCCCGTAGATTAATAACGCAAAGGTAAAACTCAGTAGAGCATACTCAGTGTGGTCATTCAAATATTTGATAAAATGATTTTTTTTTTTTTTTTTTAATAATTTTATCTGGAAAACTTTAGAAATTGCTTTGTGTTACATAATGTAACTAACACTATTTAGCTTTTGTTCTTTTTTTGTAATTTTAATCTAGGGAAGGCTAGAAAATTTTTCGGTAAAAATAAGATAAAGTTTACAGTCGAACTCAAGAATTTTTGGCATATATGTTAAATTCAGCGAACTAAATTGTTTTTAAAGTCGTCGCACAAAGTAAATCTGGACTAAACTAACCATCCAATCCATTTTTGTTTTTAAAATTTTTAAATTGTTTAGCTCCAAATAATTAATTTCCTAATAAAAATTCACTTAGCTCCTCCCGAACAAAATAGGGAACTATTAATTAACTTGATTAATAATTAAAAAAGCAAAAACCAAACGTTACATTACAGCTTATTTTCAAATAAGCCTAAAAATACTAGCTGAATGTAACTAATTCTTTTTTTTTCTTTAAGTAATTTTTTTGGTCAAAGTTTCTAGAAAAAATTCATTTATAAAATATTATGAACGAATTTTGATAATTGCGAAGAAGAAAGTCACAATTTGAGAAAGGTCAAATCAGTTATTTTGTTTAAATGAAGAAATTCCTGATTTGCACAGAAATGTACTGTGCCATGGTTGAGACTCGAGCCAGGGTCGCCATAGTATGGACATACAACATGGCGGCAAGTCTGTACCCGATGAGCCAACTTAAGCTTACACTGACTGACGAAACGAACAACTTCATAAATGCTTTTACGGCTACCATATTCCTGAACTATTCTTTTATTGTTGTACTTCCATTTTATTTTAAAACTTTAAGGCGGTTCTTTAGCAAATAAAAAATTTTTGAAGCTTTCTTGAATCCGTACCCGTAGGAGTAAAGCTAAAAATATTGCTGCTCATCTAAGAGTAGCGTCACAAGAGTAACGAAACTTATGTTTAGCTTATGAAAGCATTTAAATATTTTACACAAGGTAGGGGATTTTTGTTGCGAGTGCGGATGATGACAAGGGGAGGAGATCCCCAATAAAAAGTGAGCTGTAAGTTCGACCAATACGTTATAAGAACAAGGTGATAAAGCTTATTATCTTTTTATAAGTTTTTATAAAGTATTGGCTGAAGTGAGTTATAAAACAGACCAATAAGTTGTAAAAACTAGGTAACACTACTACTTATAACAAAGTTATAAAAAGTTTTACTTATAACAATGTTGTAAAGCTTATTCTTGTTAAAGTATGTATAACTTATTGGCCGGAGTGAGTGAGTTATAAGACCGATCGATACGTTATATAAACTTATAACAAGATTATAAGCTTCATCATCTTGTTATAAGTTTTTATAACGTATTGGCCGCATTTATAACTCAATTTTTCTAGGTGTCCGTTTGGATAATGATGATATTATTACCGTGCGTCGGGGGTCAAATGACGTATCTCCTACGGAAATGCAATTGGAGATAGTCTGTTTTGATTATTTTGCATGTCATGTGACTGTACTTTTTTATGTAAACTTGTGATCCCAGGATTTTGAAAAACAGTCAAAGCAAACTATTTCTAATCATGTCATTGGTGGAGATATGTCAGTTGACCTCCAGCGCTGGATTTACACTAAATTAATCAAGAAACTTTAAAAATTTCGGTTAATATTTTGACTTTAAAAAAATCGATTTTTTTTTTTTAAGTTTAAAATCGGTTGAATTGGAGGGTCTTCAAAATTACATACTTTTTCATTACTCATACGCAAGAAAGTCCCTTTTTAGGTGCTGTTCGGAAGAGCAAAAAGCATAACTTTTTGAAGTAACGAGGGGCATTACTTTTTTTTCCACGGGCAAAAAAGTGAACTTTTTAGTGCCATAGAATAAGAAAACATTTTCCTATTTTCATAAAAAATATGTTTTATGCCAAGGGCAACAAGGGGCCCTTATCTGCATTTAAAACAGCAGGGTTGCCAAGCCGAGCCGAAGGCAAAGTTTGGCAACGCTGTCTCCAGTTCAGAAAAGTGCCAGTTGCTGTCCTTCGTATAAAAAATACTATTTAAGAGGGGTTGAGGTAATAATGACTGATTAGTGATCGGGGGGCGAAATCGAAAGTCGTGGAAAAGTAAAAGATTTGGTAAAATTTGAATGTCCCCTATTGTCCTTCTTATTTGGGGCCATTTTGATTCCCTTTGGGGATCATTCACTGATTGGCTACGGACCTGCTTAACAAAAGTATTTAATTTTAATATTTGAAGAACCTTTTAAGTTTTTGTGATGCCCTGGCACTGCCAACGTTGAGGAATGCTGTGTGTGTACAAATTTCTGTAAATATTTTTAAATTCCAAAGTTGGAAACTCTGCTTTTAAGCCGTTGCTAATAATCTCGCTCTTTTCCTGCATTTCCATAGAAAAAGTGAGTTCTAAGTCCGGCCAAGATACGTTATAAAAACTTATAACAAAATTATAAATTTTATCATCTTGTTATAAGTTTTTATAACGTATCGGCCGGACTTATAACTCACTTTTTCTGGGGATTAGCTTATAAAGTAGTTTCTCCTGGAGAATTGACTAGTTCATAAGCTAAATATAAGAGACGAGCGAGGTTACTAGCACTTTGGCTTTAAAAAGTAATAACAGCTGTAAACCTGTGGAGTCAACTGTAATGAACTTGCTAGGAAAATTAAAAAAAGTGAATAAATTCATCAATTTTGTCAATTTTTTGAGGTTAATGAATTTTGTCTTAATTATTCAAAAGATCTATGTCACTTTAAAAAAAACCTCAAGAAATGTTTTTTGATAAGTTTATTTTTAAAATGAAATGTAAATTAACGGATGAATGTCTTTTTTTTTTTTTTTTAAATCACTTGAATTATACGTTTTCAAATTATTGTAGATTGTGAAAACAGTAAATCGTTATGTTAAATGAGTGAAAGTTCCAAAGGAAGAAAGAGCCAAAAGGTTCAGGAGGAAGAGAAAAAGAAAGAAGAGAGAAGGATTTGTGTGGACATCTTCGAAATAGAAGATATTTCTTTTTCTATTTCAGAGCAAAAAAAATATGCAGTGGGCCGAGCCTTCGGAAAAACCCGAGAAAAAAGAAAGGAGTTCTAGGACCAAGGATAAAGTAGCTAGGGATAAAGATAGGGAAAAGGATAAGAAGGAGCGAAAAGTAGGAAGGAAGAGGGTTAGTATTTTCTTTTAAAAAAAATGACAGAAAGTCCATTCTGAAACTAATTTAATTTTTTTTTTTAATTTTAGGATCGTTTGGCGGATGACGGTTCTTCGACCGAAAATACGAAAATTAGGAAAGAAGATGATAAAGGTTGGTTGAAATAAAAGAAGTGTAGCTCAAATATTCGGTTTATTAATTTTTTTTTTTTTATTGCAGGAGCATTTAAATCCAATAGTCATCAAAACGGAGGTTCGGATATGGTTGAGCCGAGTCATAGAGAGAAAAGGCATTACCCTAGAGTGAGTAAATTTAAGAGAAAAAATTAAAAGAATTTTTTTCATAAAAAATTAATTTCGTTTCTTTTTTTTTTAGCAGGTTAGCCCAAGTTATCAAAGCGAAAGAGAATCAGATAACAAGTCTAGAGAAAGAGTAGCCCGATCTTCTCACTCTACGGATCGAGCTCGATCTTTGGAAGTTGCTGACCGAGAAAGGGAAAATAGGGACAATAGGGACAATTAATATCCTTTTATTACAATTTAAATTTAAAAAAAAAATAGGTCAAAAGATTTGCTCTTCAATTTAAAAGGGGAGGTTCTAATTCTTAAAGATTTTTCTCTGCATTTTCTAAGTTCGAAATCAGGAGGATTTTTTTTTCTACCTCTGCAGTTTTTGCTGGCCTTTTTGTTTATCCCGAATTTTTTTGCATCCTAAATGCAAATCATTCACAAAATTTTCCCTTCCTTAATTCCTAAATATTTCCCTTTTTCTTTTAGACACGTGACTTCTTCCTCGTTTTGAGTCTTTTAACTTTGTCCGCCTTTAAGTTTTTCATCGTTTCTTTCTGTTTTTGCTCGTTCCTGATTTTTTTCGTTAGTCTTTCGATCCTGATTTTTCTTTGTCAGTCTTTCGATCCTGAATTTTTTATTGTTAGCCTCTCGATCCTGAATTTTTTTTCCCTGATTTTTTTCGTTCATAATTTACAGTAGGACCTAAATAACTTTCTATGCATCCTCCATAAGCTAAACATAGGTTTTAACTACAAAGTTACGACGATTTGACTGTCTTTCTTTCATTCAGGAACGCAATTTTAGGAATTTTGGAAGGGGCGGGGGATGAAACTACGAGCCAAATATCGATTACCGTTTCTACTTTTTTGAACTTTACAAATTAGCCATTTTTCATTCTTAAATTCCGCCTCCGTCTTTATTTTCCTTCCCTTTTTTTTTCCCCATTTAACCTCCCCTTTCGTTCCTAAAATCACCCCTTAAATTGAAGAGCTTAAAATGTATTTACGAATCGAAATCTTTTTTTCCTTAACGTTATGTTTACCAGACGGACAGACACGTCCAAACGAAGGTGATATAATTTTCTAGAGATCAATATAAATTAAAAAAAATTTTTGTATGTCTGTTTAAAAAAAAAATAAGAAATAAAATCAAATGTGACAGTTAATGACTAAAATTCGTCTTGTTATTTTTCGCAAATCCGTACCTTCAGTGTCATTAACCTTGTCCTTACATCTTTTCCCTTTTCTTGATTTGACATGTTCTGATCATCACGTTTTTTCTTTTCATCCATCAGTGAGATCGATTTTTTTGTTGTTACCCTTATAATTTATATGATGATAATTGTTTAAATATTTGTTATGTGTGTTAATTTATTTCGTGAGTATTTTTGCAATTCTTGGAAATTTTTTTTTTTTTTTAAATTTGAAGCAAATTTCCTAAAATATATTTTGTTTTTTAGATAAGGCAATCATGTTCCGATTAGTGTTAATTCAGTGTTTAGTGTTATGTGTAGTTTGTCAATCATTAAAAAATATACTGCAGGCCACGGATGATTTGTTCAATAAACTGGGAGATGGAACAGAGTTCAATATCGAAGAAATTGAGTCCTTGCTTAAAAGAACATATGGCCTGTATCCTGATAAGCATGTTGTCAAGAAACGTTCATTAGAGGATAAAACAACACTCATAAGGGATGAAGAAGGTATGATTTAAATCAAATAAATTATCTTGCAAAAATAAAAATTTTTATATTATTCAATGAAAGATTATAAAAAAAAATTGCATCGTTGTAATATTGCTGTAAGAGGCAGCTTTATTTTCTTATGATCCATTTAAAAAAAAAATATTAAAGCTTTCAGCTCATTTACCATCGATTCCAAAATAGTCTTTAAAAATATAATCACAACCATGTTGAGTTAAATATTTATAAAATTCTCCAAAATCCATGTGAAAATCTCTTTTGGTTTTATTCCCTTCAAATGAGATCTCTTTAAAATCTGAGAACTTACGAAAGTCATTCAAATTTTTTTCACCTAATTCTTCTTCTTCCTTCTTTTTGCACATGATTTTTTTCCAGTTCATACATCTAACCTGCAAAACAAAAAAACAAAAAACCTTTAAAACAGGATTCTGTCAAAAAAAAAATTTTCAATAATTCTACACACCTTATACCACCATTTTTCACAATCTGATGCTGATCCCTCTATACAAATAATCCCAGGTCTTCCAGGCAAAGAAAATCCAGTCACATTATACTCTTGCGCTAAATCTAAAAGCTCTCGCCTTTTAGTTTTACTGTATATGTGATGTGAATAAATCCACAACCTATTAAATACTTCATCTTCAACTGTATTCGGCTTTAATAAATCATTCTTGTTGGTCAATGATGTATCATCAAAATATTCTGAAGCATTTTCTTGAAGCCAAGCTACAGCAGAGTAAATGCAAATCTCTCCCCTTTCCAGACTTGAAATGTATTTTGCTAAATCATAGTTTAAGGCATGTTGTTGGTTTCTGTTTAAAGCCTCACTTCGCACAAAAACATCAGGTTCTAAATTAGGATATTCCAAGGGAAGATTCACACAAACTTCTAATTTATTAGAAGAGATCTGTAAATTAATTGTGAAATCTAAATGAGAAGGAATGATCGCTGTTTTTCCTTCCACATAATTATTGAAATCAGCTAGAACAGAGTAATCATCAACGCACAGCTCTCCTGGATTTGAAAACATTGATTGGAGCATCTCAAATTCAGTTAGCTGAATTTTTAACATTTCCTCAACAGTGCTCCTGTCAACAAATTCAGCGATCTGGTTTTCTAGCTCTTTTAAATCCAGTATTTCTGTATCGACATCCCAAGTTGAAGACATTTTGTGGTAATCGATGGTTATTTAATCCCATATGGAGCTTTAAAAAAAAAAAAAATTTCATCAGATTGTATTTTAAAGTGGAGGACATTGTATTACTTTTTTTTTCTCAACACTTGATTCAACTTACTTGATATTTTCTAGCTGATGTTTAGTTACAATTTAGTTAAAAATCTTCAAATTATTTAAGGCGTAAATATTCTTGTTTTTGTTTTGGTTGACATATGGTTTGAAACATAAACATGAGTATTTTCTTTTTTATTAGAATTTATAAGTGGTCTGAGGCATATTTAACTTATGAAAATGGCGGTTTTTTAAAGTGGTTTTTGTACTGATAGGTTGGTATACCTGCATTCCCATGTTTTCTTTTAGAGCGGCTAGTTTTAAAATCGTTTACAATTCCGTTTTAAGTGTTTTAATTTATTTCCAATGCCCGAAAACATTTTAATGAACGGATAAAGCATTTTAAATGCATTAAAAATTCTATTCAAATGCAATCTCTGAGGGAAACTTTGCAATGAACTTTAAAAATTTTACATGTTTTGTTTTGTTTTCTTAGAAAAAGCGATCACATGACCGCGGTTAAAAATGGCTTCTTTCCCTTTGACGCGTATACCTTTGGGTCTTAGACCATATAATACTCTAGACACGCCATTTAAGCATTGTCAAATGAGAGTCGAGTGAAGCAAACATGAATCGTGAGTAGTGACGTCACTTGTTGTCATAACGTTCCTCGTGTATAGGGGTTTTACTATGGTAAAGTATTGTTAACGGTTTTATATTATTTTAAAAAAATGTTTTTCTGGACATTTTATTCCTTTTAACTAAATTACATTTTAAGTAGGAAGCTATAAAATCGGTTATGATGCTTTAATGGTGACCAATACTCCCTCTGTTCCAAAATACTTTGTGTTTCTCATTTTTATTTCCCATTTCATAAGCTCTTGATTTTTGCCGGAACTGTCTGTACCACTTAACCCACCCACCCAAGCACTATTTCATACCACCCAGCCATCCCCCCCTCCCGGGGTCCCCCCCTTCGGGAAAAAAACTAGTGGAAAAATGGAAAATATCAAAATTTTTTATTATTTTCGTCCCGTTTCAGAAACGGAAGCGAAAAATTTGAAGGTGGTCGGAAAAGAGGGGTACATTATCCTAAACAAGAATCCCCCATGAGAAATTTTTTTTCAATTGTCGCAACCCCCCAAAAAAAATCGAATATGTTAACTGTCCGAGGAAGGGGGTGAATTTTTAAATTTCCATTAGATGGTCGCGAAACGTTTGTTACGGAGGTTTTTTTAAGTCGCTGATATCGATTCCGAGGTCCGTTTTAAAAAATTCAAGATGGCGGATCCAATATGGCGGACATTTTTTTTAAAATCGATTATTTTTTACCTAAACACGTAATCGGGGGGCTATTGAGGACGCTGATTTCGATTTTGAAGTCGGTTTTTTAAAATTCAAGAAGAAAGAAAGGAATGTCAGCTGTAAAATGCATTGAGAAATCCAAGGAAGTTATAGCTGATGAAAATAAACAGATTAAAATATTGAAACAGAGAAATCGGAGACTGTCAGTAGAAGTAAAATTACTAGAAACACTTGTAGTGCATCCTCAAAATAAGCAATTAGCCTCAGAAAAAGCTTTATCAACAATATTAGTACCTACTTAAAATTTTTCTGGACTGTTTATTTATCCTCTAATCATAATTCATAACAGTAACTTTTTATTTGACCAACTATCTTCTGTGGACTCAGTCTTTCAGTTAAATAGTGATCATAAAATTTATTAAAAAGGCCTTTGTTCTGTAGGTAATACAAGGTGAAACAGAATTTAGTTTTGATCACCTGTTTAAACTGATTAAAGGCATTAAAACCCTTAGCGCCGAAAAATTAACAATAAATAAAGTATTATAGAGAATTATCAAAGCCTATATTTTTCCCAAATTAAAAAGCCACGGTTTCGATGAAAATCCCCTAAGAAATTATATTGTTCATTTTTCAAAGTTGATTATTAGTATAAAAAATAGCATAAAAACCTGAATTGCAGAAAAATACATACAAGAAAAAATAATGTTACCATTAAATAATTTTTTTCTTTTTTCATATAAATCTCCTTTAAATATGTAATAAGAATTTTTTCTTATTCCTTTATTCATAAATATTCCATTAATAAAATTTTAAAATTTTAAAATTTTAAAATCCAAAAGAAAATCCCAGAACTAGAAAAAATTCATTAAAAAGTGGAAAAAATACCATATAGAGTGTATAGAGCGGGAATCTTTTTGACAACAAGTGACGTCATCACCCCTAGTACATGTTTGCTTCACGAATCTACTGGTTGGCGTGTCTAGAGTATTATATGGTCTAAGCTTTGGGTAGCTTGATTTTTGAAATTACTTTTCGGTGTAGATTGCGGTATTAATTTCTTTTCTTTTCGATGGTTTAGGTGTATACTTTGCTCTGGACAAAATTCGAAAAGCTGGCATTGTACCGTCTCGCTTTCCCAATGACATAGCTTTGGCTGGTCTAAATAATCAGCTTTTCGCTGTTTCTCTCCAACGAGGGAAAGATAAGCAAGCGAAACACAGTAACGAGCTGCTCATTTTCAAGTACATCGTAAGTAATATCGGTCGTCTAGCATTGTTATCGCAATTTTTAATCAAAATTTTTTGTGTTTTTTACAGAAGGGAGTTGGTTTTACGGTTCATGCAAGTTTTCCAGTCTTTGGAGCAAGCAGGTTATCCATACAAAATGTTGATGACAGCATTTTCATTGCAGCGATGGAATATAGTGAAAAAAATTCCCAGACATTTCAAGGAACTGAGTTGTATAAAATGACTGTGTCTAAAGATCAATTTTTTGTCCGAAAAGTGCAAACTATAGATGTTTTTCATCAGCAAGCTGTGGAATTTTGGGAATATTTAGACCAGGTTTTTATAAATTTTTAATTTGCAAGAGAATAGATCAGGCAGGTTCTAGACCAACTGTCAGAGCTTTTTCTGGATAAAACAAGGTTGTTCAAATGTTAAGACCTGAAATTTGTAATAATTTTACAATTGGTCTAGAATCACCGTTATCTATTACCAATTTTACTTATTTTTTTTAAGAAAGTTATGTTTGGTGTTTTGTTTCAAAATTTTAATTTTGTTCTCAAATTTTTCAGCTATACTTGATAATTGCTGCTGAACATCCACCAGATAGTTCATCAAACATTTTAGTATTCAAATGGTTAGGGCTTCACTTTGATGAAATCCAAAAGATTCCAACAGATTATGTCGAGTCCATTACCCCATTCACCATTGGCAGTTTCATGTATCTCTCAGTAGCCAATCACAAAGACTCTCGTGGAAATACTGACATCCATTCATGGATCTACAGATTTCATCTTCAAGACAATATGTTTAAATTGTTTCAAAAAATCCCTACTCAAGGAGCTAAAGACGTGAAATACTTCAAATTTAAGGATCCGAAGTCGTCAGCCGAGGAACATTTTTTAATCTACGCAAATTATTTCTCCCTAAATGAAGACAAAACGAGAAATTACGAAACTGATTCTATCGTTTACAAATATGTGAATGATTATTTTGTACCTTTCCAAAGTTTCAAGTTGTATGGAGTTAGGCAATGGGTTCCCATTATGGGGGAAAATAATGAGTTTTTGCTTTTGGGATTATGCACTTATGGAATTGTTGGTTTTCAATATGATGGTTGGAGATTTGTGGAGGTCCCTCAGCTTCCATTACCTGACAGTAATTTGGAAAGGGAGATTGAATTGATGAGAGCTTTTAGTTTTGCTAGGAACTTATTTGTAGGTGAGTTGGTTACCAGATAATTTGAGTTACAAAATTGCAGCCTTTGATCATTTACGTTTAAAACTAGCAACATTAATTGACTGAAAAATTAATAATTCGTTTTTTCTTTTTAGCTGTAGCGGATAAGAACAACGATGGCTCGGAATCAAACGTGTGGCAAGCAACATTCACGAAGAGAAACGATTTAGAAGATCAATATAGGGAAATCGAATCATGGTGCGATAAAATGCACGTTGAGCTCCCCAAACATGATGTCGAAATCGCTTTGGATCCGCTTAAAAAAATTGTAGATTTCACTTCGGGGTCCTTGAATTTTAAAGTTCCTGTTCATTTTCATGATTTAGAAGTCGAAGTATTAAAGACAGATAAATTTGGGAATCTGGGTCCGAATTTGATCGAGGAAATTAACGGGCTTGAAAGCGATTTGGAAAACTTGAAATCTTCACTAAGCGAAATGAGAGAAATGCTTAATACTGTGGAAAATGGCACTGAGTATCAAGATGTCGAAGGTAATAAAAAAAATTTTCTTTTTGCCCTAATTAAAGGACTAAGATTTTAGGACTTTTTTTCGATAGCTACCCGAAGGAATCAACATCAGTCACTTTTTTAGGTCGTTCAGGGATTTAAAATTCAATTATTCATGCTGTTAATTTTGTTTTGTAGGTCCTGTTTATATGCCGGAAGTGAAAATTAACTGCAAAGGACCGAAATCGTGCGTGTTTCCAGATCTTCGCATTAAGAAGTTAAACGGGGAGAATTGGGACGTTTTTTCGAAATCCCTTGTGCCGTTAGACCAGGATTTGGAATTAAGTTCCGTCGAGTTCGAAAATATCACCGTTGAAGATTTTACTGCTCGTTACTTGAATAACCACCCCGTCGAAGCTTTAATAGACGTAAATTCGGATCATTTGCTTAATGCACCTTTGATCGTAAATGGAACGGTTGTCGTTCACGGAGAGCTTAAAGTTTCCGGCTTTTTGGATGGGATTGTTGTTGACGAGAAAAACGTTTTACTTAAAAGATTCGATCAAAATTTTACAGGTAAGCCAAATTTAAAGTTAAAAACGTTATTGCGCACTAATCAGGGCTGTAGTCAGCATTCGAGGTGGGAGAGAGGGGATGGAGTGCATAATACTTAAAAAGGGGCTCCAAATGACTCTTAATTGAAAATTTAAAAAAATATTTAAATTAATTTGAAGAGGGGCTCAAATCTGAGGAGGGCAGAGGCCCTCTTTAGTGACTACAGATTTGCCTTATCGACAATTTATTTAATCCTATTTTCTTTTTTGAATATGCGAGGCTTTGGAGATTTCTGGTTAACAATACCCTTAACATATTAGTATTTAAATTTCAATTATTTTTTTCTATTTTCAGATAAATTTATCTTCAGCTCAACCGTTATTGAAAATTTAGAGTTATCGGGAAAATTGAACGGGCACGAATTGGAGGATTTAATGAAAGCTCCAGAAGTCGATCTCGGCGACACTTTTACCAGTTTGAACGTTCATAAATTATACGTCGAGGGGTTAATTTCTGGCTACAATGTTTCCAGTTTGGAAAACGCTCTCAAGTGCTCCGGAGACCAAGAGCTTAAAGGTAATTGTTTTTAGACCTAAGGGACACTGAAACGCTTTGGTCCCAATGGGAATGGTCTCTCATTTTTTCTCTCTTTTCAAAATTATATAAATTCTAAATTTTCCCGGAAAATACAGAGAAAAAAATCAGGGTTTCTCGTTTTCAAGAAATTTTAGTTTTTTTTAAAAAGACTGTTTTAGGGCTTCTTATCAAACGTAATAAGCACGCTATGTTCCCATTCTGCTTAAAATCCCTCATTTTATTTATTTTTATGTAAGAATGCTCCCTCTTTTCCTATGCCAAAAATATATGAAATTTCTACCCCCACCATAGTCTTCCACTTCTAATGATTTTTTCCCTTTATTTTTAGGAAATATTTTCATCTCGAATTTAACAGCGGACGACGTGGTCCTGCCATCAAATTTCCTATCCGGGAAAAATTTAAGCGAATTAATCCAAATCACGAAAAATGAAAATTACACTTTAAAGGGAGATTTGATCTTTCATCAAGACGAGTTGAAAGTGAATAATTTAATAACCGATCAGATACATTCCGTGCCAGTGAGCGAATTTCCCGGCCAAGGAAAAAGCGCATCGGAGGAAGATGTTTCATCCCCCAAAACCGTCGTCTTCGATTCTCTTACGGTCAAAGATATAAGAAGCATCCACGGGAACTTTTCCCTCTTGGATATCTATAAAAACGGCTTGCGATTGGACGAACCGATCATCGAATCCGAATTCGAATTTTCGAATCTTGAAGTAAAGGACTTGGTTGCTGAAAAAATTAATGATCGGCCTGTGCATTCCTGGGTGTATAACAACAATTCGACCGAACCGGTGGTTATTACGGGAGAAAAAATATTTAAGAACGGTGTTAAGATTTTGGAAAAATCTCATGTACATCTGGTTGATGGTGTTGATGTGGAAGAACTGGAAAAGGATGCGCTTAAGTTGAGCGGAAATCAGAATATAACAAAGAATTTGGTTTTCGACTCGATAAAATGCGATAAGTAAGTCTTGAAAATCTAAAAAAGGCCTATTTTATGCTTACAATGTGGGAGAAAGGGTCAAAAATCTTCAAAATTTTGCTTACAAAATAAGTGTACAGCCCCCTAGCTGATTTATTTTGCAGTAAAAATTTTCATTATGTTAAAATTTAAGTTTGAGATTTTTCTGTCTTCCCCTGGAAAATTTGGATTCCGCCTTCTTTCCCGCGGACCTATTATAGAATTCAGCTAATTTTCTTTTTCGTTTTTTAGCTTAAATCCTGGATGTATTCTTTTCCGCGGAAAAAATCTAGAAGACGTGATTAAATCTCCAGAACGCATTGTGATTAATGGATCCATGACGGTTGATGAACTGGATGCTGAAAATGTAGTCGTTTCCGGTATGTAGACACAAAATCAATTACAATTTTTTTATTCCTTTTTTAATTTATTAATTTTTTTTTCAGGAAAAATAGATGGCGTTTCATGGGATGATTTTCAGGCTGATTCGATTTTTAAAAACCGAAATCCCGATGCTCTGATTCCGTCGGAAAAAGTTTTGAACGGACGGCTAAAAGTGAAAAATTTAAATTTAGTCGACGGAAGTGTAAACGACTTTGATGTATTGGAATTTTTTAAGTCTAAATCGGAAAACGTCACGAAAATTGTAATACCTCACGATGTCGTCTTAAATGACACTTTAATTGCTGACCGATTGATATTTGAAGGTAATCTATTAAGCATCTTAATTCAGCCATAGGGGTTGTTCAAAAAATACGTCATCATTTTTTGCAAATTCTTGACCTCTTTTCGTCTTAAAAAAATAGACCTGATTGTCATTTGGAGGATCCCTTCCCCTCCCCCTAAAATGATGACGTAATACTTTGAATGGACCTTCGCTCGCCAAGATGGCGCTGAGAATTTTTATTTTTTTTTTCGCCATCTTCAGAGAAAAAATTAAACTAAATATTCCCTTTTTACTCATTATTTTGAATTTTCAGATGAATTGGGTCCCATCAAAAGCGCAGATTTTGGAAAAGAATGGCTGCTTTCGGAAGGAGATCAAAACATCACGGGGCCTATGATTTTCGAAAACGTCAAACTAAATTCGGGTTGCTCTTTGAAGAATAAGATCGTGAACAAGGTCAACATCACGAGTTTGTTCGAAGATTCCTTGAAAATCGACGAGGATGCCAATATAAAATCTTTGCAAGTCATGACAGAAATCGAAACGACGGACGTAAACATCCAAGGAACGGTTAACGGGGCTAAATTTAGGGAGTCCGTAATTTTAGCCAGATCGGATAAGCCGCAGGTGGTGGAAGGGGATTGGATTTTCAATCACAATTTAACGATTAACGGGAGTTTGAGGGTTGAGGGATTTATTTCTGGATTGAACGTTTCGCATTTGTGTTCTTTGAAGTTGGATGACGAGGAAATTAATCTTATTGTCGGAGGTAGGTTAACTGAAAGTAGCAAATTCTTTTCCTTATTTTATTTTGAGGAATTAATTGTTTTCTTATATTTTCAGGCTCTGTTAAATTCCCATCTGAACCGGCCATCCTGGAAACCGTAAACGGCGTCAACGTCACTCGCGTCCTGGACCAAGTATGGCTCAAATCCGGAAAAACGGTATTAACCGGAAAAGCGAAATTCCAGGATCTTGAGCTCCACGACAAAATCCACTTAAAAGGCTTACTGAATAATGTGAACTTAACCGATTTGGCCAAAAATTATTTTAACAAAAATTCTACAAGAGTCATCCCTGCCAGTATGGAATTTGAAAACATTTTAATCACGGATACCGTGAAAATCACCAACATGACCGTCGGCGGAAAAATAAACGGGATCGATATTAAGGAACTTCACGAGAATATATTGCTTATGGATGAGGATCAAGTAATCACCGGGAAAATTCGATTTAATAAGTTTCACGCTGAAAATTTGGAACTGAATGATACGGTGAACGGTTTGGATTTGAACAAGGACGTTTTGAGGTACGACGTGGAAAATGCCGTGGTTAAGGGAGAGAAGAAATTCGAAAGTTTAAAAGTTCAGGATTTGACGATGAGCCCCGGGAAGTCGTTGCAGGGAGTTGTTGTATCCGAATGGAGGAAAAACGCAGTCAAAATTCGTGATAACGTTACGATTGTGGGCGATGTCACTTTTTCGAGGATCAAAGCTCCGAAACTATGGTGAGTTGATACGAAATTTTTGTAGAAGTGTCATTCAACTGTTTCGACCTTTTTCGATATTTGCTCTATGTTGAAAATATGGCTCTTTAGGGTCTAAAAAGGCTTCCTATTTTTTTTTTTTCAGCGTAAAAGGAAATGTCAACGACGTGAAATTCGACACCAAACATATTTTAACCACCAACGGAAATCAAGTGATCACCGGTAAAAAATATTTCGATCTTCAAAAATATCCGAACGAAACGTTAAAAATGAAAAGTTTGAACGTTTCCGGTTCGATCGGAGGGATCGATTTGAAAAATCTTATCGATAATCAAGCTTACAAAAATCGAGATCTCACATTTACGAAACCGGTGAATTTCACCGAAGGCATCAAAGCGGACCGGTTGTCAGTCGAAGGATTGTTCCAAGGGTTTAACTGGACCGAAATTTTGGACGGAGTAAATCGGACGTATTTCGACGAAATCGATGACATGTTCACTCATTTGTTGAACGAAAGCAGGAGAATCGAATATTTGATGAGCGGTATGATAAATTGTTATTTTCCTTTAAAATGCGGCGGAAGTATTAATTTTTTGGATTTTTTTTTCAGATCAGCCATATTTCCTGGATCACTTCGAGCTAGTCCAAACGGTAAAATCGGATGTAGTTTCTCTAGTACCGTTTTCGTTTGATACCGACGGAAAGTTATCGTTGTGCGCTTTTAGGAATAATTCAGAGACGGAAATTTTGAAATGGGATTCATTTTCGGAAACTTTCATCCCTCAAGGTAAGTTGGGAAAGGGTAGCTTAAATTTTTAATTAAAGTAATAATTTATCATTTTATTTTTCTTTACAGACATGGAGATGAAATTGAACATGACGTTCGTTTCACCGGAGATAAGATCGAACAAATTTTATTTGTACATTGAAACGAATAACAAAACTCTTCTTTTGGATCACGGGAAAATGATCGAAATCCAAACAAACAACACTGCGTGCATAACTTCTTTCGAAATCAAACAACTGAATAAATCTTGTCTATTCGTCGGAAGGAAGTTGGGAAATTCCAAAATTTTGTGCAACAGCACTTTGATGGACGATTTACAGACTTACCAAGAATTAGAAACCCTTGGAAGTGTTGGGGTAATTATTATCTTTAAAAATCCTTTTTTATTAAAAATAAAAGATGGAAGGACCTTTTTAAGGCACGAATTTGACCGTGTCACTTCGCGTCTAGACTTCTAAGGAATTAACATTTAGGGGTCATTTTAGTGTTAGGGAAGAAAGGGCGTACAAAATGCTAACTGCAGAGCTAAATTTTCTATAAAAAAAGACCTGCTTTTAGAGAATGTCATGTATAAATATACATATATAAATACTGTATATAAATAGTATTTATATACAAAAATATACTGGAAAAAATATACCATGTATATTTTCTATACCCTAGTATATTTTTTAAAAACCCTATTTACTCTTTTAAATAAAGCTCCGGAATAATTTTTTGCACTCATAATGGTAGATTAATTAATTGTGAATGACATAGGAATGTAAAATATCAATGAAAATGATTAATTAAAAGGATAAAATTGATTTAATAAAACCAATCGAGCGTCCATTTTTTGCGCCATTTTCAGAAACCATTATTAACAAATATGGCCGGCATTTGGAGAAAGCGCCATACAGCTAATCGTCATTCTTGCATTGTTTTATTTTACAATTTTTGTAAATTATTTACGGTAAATCCCAATCCACATGGAAGAAAAAATCCCGCTTGGTCTTATTTTTTAGAATTTCATACCCTTGGATAACATAAAGGGTGCAAAGTTATAAAAACCTAATAAAATACAAAAAAATACGACCTGGTATTTATATCCGTATTTATATACGTATTTATATACTGTATATATACGAAGGTTTCGTATACTGTATATTTATGTTCTCTACCTGCTTTTGCTGACCCGAGGGGGAGGGATCAAAAAAACGAGAACGAGGCTGATGTAGTACTTAAATAGCGTTCTAGTTTGCATTCGGTTTTCCTGGTAACAGATACATATTAATAATATTCATGAAAATCAGTGGAAAAATGCATGTTAAGTTCAGCCTTTTGAAAAGGGAAGCAGCCTTTAAAATATAAAAAAAATAATTAAGTTATTTACAGCTGTTCAATTTTTTTTTAAAGTTTTACCCAAATTTATACAAAAAATTTTGTTGGAAATGTATAAAAAATTCTCTTTTTTCTTTAAATTCTCGTTTTATTGCCAAAATGTACAAAATTTGGTCTAGCCTTTTTTTAACACTTTTTTTTTATATCTTTTCAGGTGTCCGCCTTAAATATCGATAAAGATGTTTTTATAGCTGCGATCAACAAAGAAAAAATCAACGATAAAACGGAAAATATTTTATGGGTGTATGAATACAATCGAAAATATCATCACTTTCAAAAACTTCAATCTCTTCCGGAAATCAATCCGGTAGCTGTTTCGACCATCAGTCACGAAAACTATCATTTCTTAGTCTCTGCCGGCGGTCATTTGCCAGGATCGGTGCGAAGTAGCGCTTTAACTATTTTTAGGTAAATAAATCTTAACAGGGAACAAAATTTAGGAGTATTAAATGTTTCCTGATACCTTCTTTAAAATATTTTGTAGACACTTATCCAAAAAATTATGTAAAAAATGGTTGTGCCTTCAAAATGTTGCGAATGCCTGTTACCGCATTAATGTTCTGAGTCCCAAAAACTTAAATTTTTTTCGTTTTTTCCGGTCTATAAGTTATAATGAAAAGCTGATTTATGGCAAGTAGGGTCGCAATCTGAATTATTTTTTACTGAGATTAAATCAGCGTTAAGGAAATCGAGAAACAGCTTTTAAATCCTGATAAGGGACAAATTCTGGTTTTAGCATAATTCTTTGAAAGAAAATCGCGGCAGTAGCAGACTTTGCTCACTTATTTTTAATCGAGATTTGACTCATAAAAAACTTTTAAAACTTCTTTCTTTCCTTCTTAAAGTAATTTTATAAAATATTTCGCAGAAAAATTTCATGATTTGTCAAATAAAATATTTTGCAGATCCGTTTAAGCACTCAAATCAAGGTTAACTTAATTTGACTTAATTAATTGATTCAGGTTTTTTTTTTTTTTTTTTTTACTTTCAGATTTGACCCTATCGAGAAACGTTTCGCCCGGTATCATTCTATTGTGGTCGACACCCCAATCGACGTCCGATTCGCCGTTTTACCATCCTCCGAATTAATTTTGTACGTGTTAACCGCAAATCCTGCCAAACCTCTGGTCGTTTTTTCGCATCAAGGAATTCGAGGTTTCGTCAAGGAGACGTCAGGTTTATCTCTTTACCGCGGTTCGAATTTATACCCTGTCACCGACCAACACGGGGAGCACTTTTTGGTTATCAGCGGCTACAATAACGGAAGGAGGGCGCAGATTTTGAAAGCAAGCTTCAAAGGAACTAAAAATTAATTGATTTAAGGTATGTATGAGTCCATGATTGTTTACGGATAAATTAAATTAACTTTAATAACAAAATGAAAGTCATCGTTAATACCACTCCTCGATCTAACGATTTTCGCGCTGATTACTACTTTTTTCCTGGCCCCTTGGCATTCCTATAAGAGAGAAATGTAAAATTTATATGATACAAAAATTTTCCGCTTATAAGGTATTGTTTTTCGGACCCTTGGAACGAAAATCCATACAAAATCGATTCGTTAACACGAAATTTTCAAATTATTTTACTACGAGCGCTCTATGTTTTTTTTTTTTTTGAAACTTGCAAATGAATACCAACAACAGACAATCGTCATTGGAAGTTCATACAATTTACAATATACCAGACATGAGAAACAAGATTATTTTTTGACAGTTTTTGAGCGTAAAATGACCTAGGATCTTTTTTACCAATCACTTAACCGCTTCTAAAAACTCTAGCAGATAGCTCTCCAAACTCCTCTGTTATTTTAAATCACGCGTTTTCTTTTTCAATTTTTTTTTCTTTTTAAGTTATAAAAGACCGTACCGGGCTTAAATTTTTGTTAAATAGAAATACATAAATAAATCATTGTAAAGATATAAAGGCAGAAAGATTCGTGCCAGACCAAACCTGAATTAAGAATTCATGCAAAATTTTATGGAAACTCATTCCACAAAATCAAACTTTTCATCATGCTATAATGTCCACAAACCCCAAACCGTCTTTTTTTAGCCTTACCCCGGAAAATTAAGAAAACTGCTAGATATTCCAGATTCACATTCTGTTCTATTGTGGCTAGTTTTGGTCCGCCTGAGGAATAAATCCTCATACTCTCCGATTTCGGAGAGCGTTCCCCTATCCGCCACCTGGGGAGGCGCCCGATGGGGGACTAGCCGAAAACCCCACACGGGTTGGGGGGAAAACTCGGAGACCGCGCGCGACCGAGTTGTCCCCCCAAGCCAGCTTCCAAGGATCACATCCTCCTAACGGCACGAGTCACCAACCCCGTACGGATCGACATAAAAATGACGTCCTTTTCACATCGACCAGCACGAGTATTGGATCCGCATGACGTAAGGAGGACTTTACTCCTCTAGCTGACAACTTAAAACTAATACAATACCTATAACTAATACAATAACTAAAACTAATACAATAACTAAAACTAATACAGTAACTAAAGCTAATAAAATGAATACGACTAAGCTTAAACTAAATATGATTTAAGATTGTACGAATGTACAATGTACGGCATTGGACGTTCATACAATTTACAATACCAAACATTAGAGACAAGATTGTCGAGATACTATTCGACAACCTTTACGCGAAAAATGAATTCGATTTTTTTTTTTTTAATGTCGTTTAACCGCTATTTTAAAAATATGGTAATCGACAGCTTTTTCAAACTATAATACGCTGCCTTTTAAAGTCCCGTTTTGTTTTGTTTTATTTAATTTTAATTTTTTTTTCTAAATTAAAAAAATGTAGGAGAGGAATAGAAATAGAAAGAAAAATAATAATAAAAAAGTAATAGAAAATAATTGGAAATAAGAAAAAGAAGAAAAGGTAAAAACCTCATAACCCAAATCCATGCCAAACCATACCATACCACATCCATGCATACCTATACCATAGCCATGCCCAACTCCATACCCATTGCCCAAACTCAAACCTCGTTGTTGAAGCTTTTGGACTGCGTTGCGGCTGCGACGTTTCCTCTGGCTGCGATGATTCCTCTGGCTGCTACTGTGAAAACTGAAACAAAAAAAACAAAAAAAAAAAAAAAAAAAAGACGATTAAAAAGGGGGGGGGGGTTGGAGACCCTCACAATGGAGTTTATCTCCCGCGGTATGATTGAAATAAAAAAATTAATGATTTTAAATTGTAATGTTATTATTATTACTATTTTTGTTTTTAAATGAATACTTTGAGATTTAAAAAAAAAATGCAAATATGCAAAAAAATTTCGGATTTCCAGGCGTAAAAGGTTTCGACCTTCCGCATTGGACCCGCCGTCTAGGGAACCATGCCATCAGAGCTAGCCGGAGACCTATCGGCTTTAACTCTACATGTGTACAGTTAAGGCTTGCGGTGCGCCAATAACCTCGGACACCCAGTCAACCGAAATGAAACCCTGGAGACTCTCACTATGGAGCTTATCTCCCGCGTAATCCATGATCGAATCGAACAGATTGCACAGCCTAATAAAACTCTGCAGCTCCAAGAGAGGAGCTGACTCCTAACGTAACGATTTGCGGGGGAACTTAACACTAAACCCTTAACACTAATACCACAAGGCCAGTCGCTGGGTCGATACCTAGGCCTTCTACGATGGGAGACCAAACCTCCTGGTTTGCCTCCAAGCCGGACCGATAATAGTAAATAAAAAAAAAAAAAATTATACCGTATTTAAAATTTAATAATTAAATTACTTTTAAAAAAATAAAATAAAAACCGAACACTATTTTATTTAAATTAAATAAAGCCCGAGCTAAAAAAATAATTTATTAAAATTTAAGAGAAAAAAAAAATGCACTCACGGACGCGGGCGAAAAAGACCGATCCGACCCTTCGGAAGATGAAGTCGGAATGAAGGTACTGCTCTGTGATGTGAACTCTCAAACCTCGTTGATGAAGCTTTTGGACTGCGTTGCGGCTGCGACGATTCCTTTGGCTCCGATGATTCCTCTGGCTGCTACTGTGAAAACTGAAACAAAAAAAACAAAAAAAAAAAACGATTAAAAAAGGGGGGGGGGGGGTTGGAGACCCTCACAATGGAGTTTATCTCCGGCGGTATGATTGAAATAAAAAATTTAATTATTTTAAATTGTAATATTATTTTTATTATTACTATTTTTGATTTAAATTAATAGTTTGAGATTATAAAAAAAAATGCAAAAATGCAAAAAAATTCGGATTTCAGGCGTAAAAGGTTAAGACCTTCCGCATTGGCCCGGCGGTCTAGGGAACCATGCCATCAGAGCTCGCCGGAGACCTATCGGCTTTAACTCTACATATGTACAGTTAAGGCTTGCGGTGCGCCAATAACCTCGGACACCCAGTCATCCGAAATGAAACCCTGGAGACTCTCACTATGGAGCTTATCTCCCGCGTAATCCATGATCGAATCGAATAGATTGCACAGCCTAATAAAACTCTGCAGCTCCAAGAGAGGAGCTGACTCCTAACGTAACGATTTGCGGGGGAACTTAACACTAAACCCTTAACACTAATACCACAAGGCCAGTCGCTGGGTCGATACCTAGGCCTTCTACGATGGGAGACCAAACCTCCTGGTTTGCCTCCAAGCCGGACCGATAATAGTAAATAAAAAAAAAAATTATATACCGTATTTAAAATTTAATAATAAATTACTTTTAAAAATAAAATAAAAACCGAACACTATTTTATTTAAATTAAATAAAGCCCGAGCTAAAAAAATAATTTATTAAAATTTAAGAGAAAAAAAAAATGCACTCACGGACGCGGGCGAAAAAGACCGATCCGACCCCTTCGGAAGATGAAGTCGGAATGAAGGTGCTGCTATGTGATGTGAACTCTCAAACCTCGTTGATGAAGCTTTTGGACTGCGTTGCGGCTGCGACGATTCCTTGGCTCCGATGATTCCTCTGGCTGCTACTGTGAAAACTGAAACAAAAAAAACAAAAAAAAAAAAGACGATTAAAAAAGGGGGGGGGGGGGTTGGAGACCCTCACAATGGAGTTTATCTCCGGCGGTGTGATTGAAATAAAAAATTTAATTATTTTAAATTGTAATATTATTGTTATTATTACTATTTTTGATTTTAAATTAATAGTTTGAGATTATAAAAAAAAAAATGCAAAAATGCAAAAAATATTCGGATTTCGAGGCGTAAAAGGTTAAGACCTTCCGCATTGGCCCGGCGGTCTAGGGAACCATGCCATCAGAGCTCGCCGGAGACCTATCGGCTTTAACTCTACATATGTACAGTTAAGGCTTGCGGTGCGCCAATAACCTCGGACACCCAGTCATCCGAAATGAAACCCTGGAGACTCTCACTATGGAGCTTATCTCCCGCGTAATCCATGATCGAATCGAACAGATTGCACAGCCTAATAAAACTCTGCAGCTCCAAGAGAGGAGCTGACTCCTAACGTAACGATTTGCGGGGGAACTTAACACTAAACCCTTAACACTAATACCACAAGGCCAGTCGCTGGGTCGATACCTAGGCCTTCTACGATGGGAGACCAAACCTCCTGGTTTGCCTCCAAGCCGGACCGATAATAGTAAATAAAAAAAAAAAATTATATACCGTATTTAAAATTTAATAATTAAATTACTTTTAAAAAAATAAAATAAAAACCGAACACTATTTTATTTAAATTAAATAAAGCCCGAGCTAAAAAAATAATTTATTAAAATTTAAGAGAAAAAAAAAATGCACTCACGGACGCGGGCGAAAAAGACCGATCCGACCCCTTCGGAAGATGAAGTCGGAATGAAGGTGCTGCTATGTGATGTGAACTCTCAAACCTCGTTGATGAAGCTTTTGGACTGCGTTGCGGCTGCGACGATTCCTTTGGCTCCGATGATTCCTCTGGCTGCTACTGTGAAAACTGAAACAAAAAAAACAAAAAAAAAAAAGACGATTAAAAAAGGGGGGGGGGGGTGGAGACCCTCACAATGGAGTTTATCTCCGGCGGTGTGATTGAAATAAAAAATTTAATTATTTTAAATTGTAATATTATTGTTATTATTACTATTTTTGATTTTAAATTAATAGTTTGAGATTATAAAAAAAAAAATGCAAAAATGCAAAAAATATTCGGATTTCGAGGCGTAAAAGGTTAAGACCTTCCGCATTGGCCCGGCGGTCTAGGGAACCATGCCATCAGAGCTCGCCGGAGACCTATCGGCTTTAACTCTACATATGTACAGTTAAGGCTTGCGGTGCGCCAATAACCTCGGACACCCAGTCATCCGAAATGAAACCCTGGAGACTCTCACTATGGAGCTTATCTCCCGCGTAATCCATGATCGAATCGAATAGAATACACAGCCTAATAAAAGTCTGCAGCTCCAAGAGGGAAGCTGACTCCTAACGTAAAGATTTGCGGGGGAACTTAACACTAAACCCTTAACACTAATACCACAAGGCCAGTCGCTGGGTCGATACCTAGGCCTTCTACGATGGGAGACCAAACCTCCTGGTTTGCCTCCAAGCCGGACCGATAATAGTAAATTTAAAAAAAAAAAAAAAAATTATATACCGTATTTAAAATTAAATAAGTAAATTATTATTAAAAAAATAAAATAAAAACCGAACACTATTTTATTTAAATTAAATAAAGCCCGAGCAAAAAAAAATTATTTATTAAAATAAAAAAAATCACTCACGGACACCGGCAAAAAAAACCGGTCCGACTCCATCGGAGGTGGAAGTCGGAATGACCGCACTGCGCTGATGACGTGAGCAGGTTTCCAAAATGGCGATCAAAGCATTTTTAGTGTATTTTTGTGTGAATTTAACATTTTACTGCATTTTTCTTGTTCTTTTTTGAATTTTTTCAAGTAAAAATAAATTTAGATTTAATTTTTGGTGAAAAATTTACTTTAATTTGGAAAATTGTATAGACTTTTTTTTTGCGGGATAAGCTTAATTCAGAACAGACGAGTTTTGGAGAGCTGCGGAGTTACGTGGGTTTTGTTGGCGTTGGCTGCAAAGAATAATGGAATTTCTTTTCATTTAAATTGTGAGAAAGTGCTTTCGATCCGATTGTCAATGTCGAGTGAAACTGTGCCATAGCGTAACTTTTCAGTATGCAAATCAGGCAACTGACTAGGGCCACACGTTTTTTGGGGGCCGCACATCCTTGAGGACCCGCCGATATGAGATGGCAAGGCTGTTTTTCATTTCTTAGCAAGAAATGAAAAACTTTCTAAAAACTGTTGCAAAAATAATATTTTTTTTCATACAAAAACTGTACCTGCTGTAAATCTAAATCGCCTGCATTGTTATTCAGACGTTCAAAAAGTAAAAAAAAACACTAACAAATTCTATCCCTTTTCCCATTCGTTAAAATTATGAATAAAAAAAAGAGGCTATGATGGTGTGCATATGGTGGCATTAACCTTATTATCCAGGCTGACTTCTGTACCTGCCATTGAAAAAGTACATCAGAAGAAGCGGTCATATTTTACTTGTTTACATATTTTGAAATAAAATCTTTTCTTAAAAATTAAAAAAAAATCGATTAATTAGTTTTTTCTTATGTAACAAAATACAAAATTTAACAATACTTTTTTATTATTTTTATTTAATTAAAATAATTAACTAAATTTTTTTTATTTTATTCTTTTTTTGCAGGAACTGGTTGATTATTCATTGGAGAAAAAGCTCTTTTCCTCTCCAAATGGAAACAGGAATGGAAAATAAACAATAATTTGGAGCATAATTGAAGAAAATGGCGTTTGGTTTTCTGCAATGGTGGTGTTTCACAGTTTTCATGAAAATGATTAAAGGCTGCTAGCTCAAGATTTGGTATGTATAATTAAGTTATGCGGTTTAGTCTACGGTTTTTCGAATCCATTAATTAGTGTGATGAAGCGATTTTCATGATATACCATGTCCAGAAAGACATTTGATATACTTCTTCCTTCAACCAGGATTATATAAAAAATAGCTCCAATTACTATAAAACCGTTTTAATCTTTGAAATTTCCAAAAAAATTTTCGATAGAAAATAAATTCTTTGGCACCGAATTACTGCTCTAATTTTTTTCGGTCATTATGAGACTTTGAAAAGCATTAGGCCTCTGAGGGCAGCAGGAATCGGCCTCCAAAAAATCTGATAAATATTAAAATTAATATAAAGGCTAAAATGCAACTTTTCCGCGCTGTGACATTTTGAAATTCGGGTTTTTCGTGAAGGTGCTCAAGATGAGGCCCGGCTCGCATATTCTTTCGAGGCACCTCAATCCATTGAGTCGATTCATTCAACTGTTACTGTCGTACAGTTTGTGTTCCATCGTTGCTGTTGAAAATCCAGTTCCAAATACAGGTAATCTTCACCTTAATTCTGAAGTATGAACTCCCAAGTTTTGGTAAATACAGATTCAACTTTTTCTTTTTTTTACGATTTATAATTTCCCCAGCCAGGATTAGTATAGATAAAAGAGCTCCAGAAAACGAAATCGAAAGCACTACAATTATTTGGTTGATTTCTACTGGCCGAAATGCATCTTTTTTTTCCTCGATGCTCATTGAGAAATCATTTTCGGCCATCATTTTTTCCATTCTTTCCATCAGACCTGTTTCGTAAAGCCTCCAAGTACTGGAGAAAAATAGTTAGGATAAATGGTAAAGGTGTGTCATAATTAATCTCATACCTATAACGGAAAACATCCGTGAAAGGGCTGAAATCTGGAAGGGATAAAGTGTACCATGTAGATGCTAGGGGCTCTGAGATTTTGTAAACTTGACATTCCGAAACTAAAGGTTGTAGATTACCATTAAAAGCAATAACGGTTTTCTCTTTGCATAACATTTTTCTAACGTTTTTTTCAAAGTAGTCTGGGTCGTAAACTTGAATAGAATTGTGAAAAATATCGTTCATATGGGGATTATCGAGTGCCTAAAAAATATAGAGATCTCAGTATTTTGTTTTTGACGTAGTACAGTTCATCTTCTTTTTTCTTACCGTCATAAAGTACAAAAAAAATGGGGAACGTTTGCTTAAAATCAATTTAAACTTCCCATTGCGAACGAATTGCTCGAAATTGTGAAAAGGTATTTCTGGGATTTCTAACGTTAAAAAAGATGCGATAACAGCGCTGAAAGTGGCCATCAGGATAATGGCAATCATTCGCGATTGCAACGAAATTATTCTCAAAAAAATATTTTCCATTTTGTCGTTTCCGGTTTGATTACAGAAAGACTCAAATATTAAAAAAGTGTTATCAGTAAATGATCTTTCGTCGCTCTTTGTGTTCAGGAGATGGAAAATAATTACGAATATGTTTCCGATAATGATCCAAAAGACGATAGCCATCCAAATGTTATAATCGAACGGTCGGAGAAAATAATCCGATGGTAAGGTCGCGCTTGGTTGTTTAATGTATAGGTAACCACTGGAAAATTATATAAATATGAAATTTGGATAATTTTGGTGATTGGCAGAGCTTAAACTTGGCATTCGATTAAAATCTTGAAATATATTCAACCCCAAAAGATCATTATTTCCAAGGCGAAAGATTTGTAATCCCGGAATAAAAATTAATTAAAAGCTAAAGTCTGCTACCTGTCCGGTGGTGTAAACGAACTAATACATTTCACCGGAATTTTTTATTTTTTGTTTTTGGGATTTTGCATTTTTTGGAATTTCGTGATTCTGAATTCCGAGTTTGAGTTTGTGACCCTTCGGAAGTACTCTTTTCGGAATTTTAATTTTAATTCCCATAAACTCACGTTGATTTAAATATCTGGCCTATATCATAAGGGTAGTTGTAATGTATGCCATAATCCATCGCCATACTGGGAATTTCACCAATAAATTGTTTTAAATCCATGTTTCTATAATCTTCAATCGTTATAGTAGTAATATCAATTCTGGAATTACATCAAACGCAGTATAATTATTTTTGATACTAACTTTTAGAAATATAATCTGTACCGGTAGAGGATAAAAAAAAAAAAAAAAAAAAAAAAAAAAAAAAAAAAAAAAAAATAAAAAAAAACACTCACGCAAAATTTAGGATTCTGCTGAAGTCATTTAACAAAACTTTTGTTTGGCAGATTATATTCTTCGGATATAATTCGCATATCTAGGTTTTTTTTTAATAAAACAATATATAAATACATGTCAATTTTTTTTGGCATTGGCTATAGTTTATTTAAGCTACATACATTTGCATTTTCAGTCTCTTCCAGCGCTATAATTCTGATTTTATTTCTGTTAAAATTTAGTCGTCTGCCCAAAAATGAAATATTCGGCTTCGCTAGATTCAGCCTAGATAAAATGTTCCACTGTCCAAAATCAGTCGTGAAAGAACTGTTATGGATCGTATAAAATTCGGTTAGTTTATAAAACGAACCACTCTTCGATGAAATTAGAATGAACTCGCAGTTGTAAGGTATTTTTATTTCGTTTTCGGGTGCATGAAATTCCTCGCTTGTTACGAATACAAGCCACGTAAATTTACTCCATTTATGAGTTTCGTTAAGCTACAAATGTCAATCAAATTGCATATGGGAAATGTTTAGTGCCTAAGTTAGTTGTTCACCTACCATAGCAAGTTGATGCGATATTATTTTGAGTTGATCGTAACGTTTGTCTTTTATTATGATTCCTATGCTTTTGGAAAAATTATTTGTTTCGTGAATGTAGTCGGTCAATTGTTCGTAGCTTAAATATGTGGCTGGAACATTCTCAGACGAAAGCTGTTTTATATTTTTAAAATAAGGTTCCCTGTGACTATTGTCATGAGATAATATAATGCAATGACGTATGTGTAACTCATTCAGAATATCCAATGCTACAGATATTTCGTTTTGACGAGAAAAGTTAATAACGTTTTTAAGGATGATAAAAACCAAAAAAGTTAAGATTTTCATTTTTGAACCGATCACTTCCTGTTAGTTGCCAAAACAAAACCCTTTATTTATAATATGCATTATTATTAATTTTTAAACATTTATTTAAAACGGAACACTATATGCATAGCTAAAATGATTGCTCCATTAAGTTTTATCAATTCAGCCGTAAATGCATGTCACTTGCCTTTTTTAATTTGTACTTATTTTTTTCCCTTTGACACTGTCAAGGTTCTCGTGATGGGGCCCGGTAGCCTATTTTTTCAAAGCAACTGGATTTTCTGGATCGATTCATTCAACTGTTCCTCTCATATAGTTTGTGATCCATCGTTTCTGTTGAAAATCCGGTTCCAAAGACAGGTAATCTTCGCCTTAATTCTGAATCTTGAACTCCCAAGTTTTGGTAAATAAAGATTCAACTTTTTCTTTTTTTTACGATTTATAATTTCTCCAGCGAGGATTAGTATAGATAAAAGAGCTCCAGAAAATGGGATAGAAAGTACTAAAATCATTTGGTTGATTTCCACTGGTCGGAATGCATCTTCAATTTCATCGATGTTGATTGGGAAATCGTTTTCGGCTATTAATTTTTCCATTTTTTCCATCAGACCTGTCTCGTAAAGCCTCCAATTGCTGGAGAAAAATTGTTAGCTTAAATTGTAAAAAGTGTGTCACAATTAATCTCACCTATAACGGAAAACGTCCCTGAAAGGGCAGAAATCTGGAAGGACTAAAGTTTTCCATGTAGATGTTAGGGGCTCTGAGATTCTGTAAATTTGACATTTCGAAACGAGAGGTTGTAGGTCACCAGTTAAAGGCATAGCGATTTTCTCTTGGCATAACATTTTTCTATAATTTTTTTCAAAGTAGTCCTGGTCGTAAACTTGAATATAATTTTGATAAATGTTTTTCATATGGGGGTTTTCGAGTGCCTAAAGGAATATAGGGATCTTAGTATTTTTTTTAACGTAGTTCAGTTAATTTTTTTTTTTTTTTTTTTTTACCGTTATAAAGTACAAATAAGATGAGGAACGCTCGTCTAAAATCAATTTAAACTGCCCATTCCGAACGAATTGCTGGAAATTATGAAACGGTATGTCTGGGATTTCTAATGTTAAAAAAGATGTGATCACAGCGCTGAAAGTGGCCATCAGGATAATGGCAATCATTCGCGATTCCAACGAAATTATTCTTAAAAAAATATTTTTCATTTTGTCATTTCCGGTTTGATTACAGAAAGACTCAAATATTAAAAAAGTGTTATCGGTAAATGATCTTTCCTCGCTCTTCGCATTGAAGCGATGGAAAATAAGTACGAATATGTTTCCGACTACGATCGAAAATATGATAGCCATCCAAATATTGTAATCGAACGGTCTGAGAAAATAATCCGATGGTAAAGTCGCTCTTGGTTGTTTAATGTAAATGTAACAACTGGAAAAAATATATAATTTTGAATTTTTAATAATGTTGTTGATCGGCAGGATTTAAACTTGGCATTCGATCAAAATTCCAGAATGTGTACAAAAGGATGGTTTGAAAATGACCTTTTTTGGAATATTAAAACTCCCATATCGGGAAAGGTTTTTTTATAGATACAGTACCAACTCTTAATTTTTTCAGATTTTTTGAACGGCATTTTGAGGCGGCTCAAGATAGGTCTAATTGGCGGACTGTTGTCGATGCAGCGATGGGGCTTCAAGCCCTGAAAAGGCTTGTTGTTGTTGTTGTTATCTTGAGGTGTCAATTTGGGTTGAAATTTGGCTAAAAGCCTAGATTAGGGCCAAAAATGAAAATTTTTATCGGCATTAAAAACCATATATTCGTATCGGAAATTTTGCGTAGATTACGAATTTGAAGTGGAAAATTAGTTTTGGTGGATGGTTTTGGAGCTACAGACCGGATTTTCAGGCCCTTTTATGGTTTTTGTGACTCAACCTGTGCTCAAAACTAATTTTGGATTTCGAATTTGTAATCTACGCAAAATTTCCGATAGGAATCGATGGTCTTTTATGGAAAAAAAAGAGGTCCATTTTTTGCCATTATATGGGCTTTAGGCCAATGTGAAACTTCAAAATCTAGAAAAATTCTGGGTTGATACTTTACCTATGTAGAAAATTTTCCCGGTATAAGAGTTTCGAAATTCCGAAAATGTTGATTTTTGTTGATGTTTACCACCCTAATGTAGAACCCCGAAAGGTCATAATTCGCAAGCAGAAAGATTTGTAAATCCGGAAATGGTTTCCCGAAAGAGTGACGTATCGTCAGGTATGGAATTTTTCATGAAGGTGCATAAAATTGATAAGAAATGTTGCTCGGAGACAGAATTTTGATATCTGGCTCCAAAACGTTAATAGTAACGTTTTTCGTATTATAGGATGTTCAAAAAATTAAATCGCTCCTGCGTCACCTTAATTTCTATAAACTCACGTTGATTTAAATATCTGGCCTATATCATAAGTGTGGACGTAATGTAAGTTATAATCCATCGGCAAACTGGGAATATCACCAGTAAATTGTTTTAAATCCATGTTTATGTAATCTTCCATCGGTATAGTAATAATATCAATTCTGAAATTAAGTCAAACGCAGTGTAATTATTTTTGGTAACTGACGTTTAAAAATACTATAATCTGTACCGGTATAGGATAGAAAAACCAAACACTCACGAAAAATTTAGGATTCTGCTAAAGTCATTTAACAAAATTTTTGTTTGGCAGATTGCACTATTTGGATGTAATCCGCATACCTAATGATTTAAAAAAAAAATATATATAAATATATAAATACATGTCAGTTTTTTTGGGATTAACTGTAGTCTATTTATTCTGCATAAAATAAGATACATACATTTACTTTTTCTGTCTCTTCCAACGCTATAAATCGGATTATATTTCTGTTGAAATTTAGTCGTCTGCCCAAAAGCGAAATATTCGCCTTCGCTAGATTCAGGCCAGATAAAATGTTCCATTCTCCAAAATCAGTCGTGAACGAACAGTTATGGATCGTATAAAATTCGGTTAGTTTATAAAACGATCCGCTTTTTGATGAAATTAAAATGAATTCGCAGTTGTAAGGTATTTTTAATCCTTTTTCGGGTACATCCAATTCGTCGCTTGTTACGAATACAAGCCACGTAAATTTACTCCATTTGTGAGTTTCATTATGCTACAAACATCAATCAAATTGCAGATATAAAATTTTTAGTACCTAAGTTCACTTACCAAAGCAAGTTGATCCCATATTATTTTGAGTTGATCGTGACGTGTGTCTTTTATTATGACTCCTATGCTCTTGGAAAAATTATTTGTTTCGTGAATGTAGTCGGTCAATTGTTCGTAGCTTAAATATGTGGCTGGAACATTCTTAGACGAAAGCTCTTTTATATTTTTAAAATAAGGTTGTTTGTGATTATTTTCATGAGAAACTATAATGCAATGACGTACGTGTAGCTCATTCAGAATATCCAATGCTACAGATATTTCGTTTTGACGAGAAGAATTAATAAAGTTTCTAAGGATGATAAAAACCAAAAAAAATAGGATTTTCATTTTTAAACTGATCAGTACCTCTTAGTTGCCAAAACAGAACTCTTATTTATATTACTCATAATTATTAATATTTAAACATTCATTTGAAATGAAACACTATAGCTAAAATGATTATTATATGCTCCATTAAGTTTATCAATTGAGGCGTAAATGCAAGTCACTTGCCTTTTACAATTTTTTTCCCATTCGAAGTGTACATGTAAAGTAGGGTGGATCGGAAAACAGGAATTTTTAAATTTGAAAATGCCACAGCTCGGAAAAGTTGCATTTTAGCCTCCAAATTAACTCTAATCTCTTAAAGATTCTTCAGAGGCAGATTTCTCCTGCCCCCAGTAGCCTAGAGATTTTCAAAGTCTCATAAGTGCAGAAAAAATTATAGCCTTATTTTGGTGCGAAAGAGTTCATTTCCTGTCGGAACTTTTCCGGAAATATTAAAAATGAAGATGATTCTATGGAAATTGATGCCATTTTTTATTTATGAACGAAAACCCCTGTTATTAAACTGTTCATACCTCTTTCGCTTAATACATAAAAATGGCTCCAATCACTGTAAAACTGACTTTATTTTGAAATTGACGGAAAATGACCTCGGATCTTTTTTACAAATCGCTTAACCGCTTCTAAAAACCCTAGCAGATAGCTCTCCATACTCCTCTGTTATTTAAAATTACGCGTTTTCTTTTGTAATTTTTTTTTTCTTTTTAAATTGTAAAAGACCGTACCGGGTTTAAATTTTTGTTAAATAGAAATACATAAATAAATCATTGTAAAGATATAAAGGCTGAAAGATTCGTGCTAGACCAAACCTGAATTAAGAATTCATGCAAAATTTTATCCAAACTCATTCCACCAAATCAAACTTTTCATCATGCTGTAATGTCCACAAACCCCAAACCGTCTTTTTTTAGCCTTTTACCCGCAAAATTAAGAAAACTGCTAGATCTTTTAGATTCACATTCTGTTCTGTTGTGGCTAGTTTTGGTCCGCCTGAGGTATAAATCCTCATACTCTCCGATTTCGGAGAGCGTTCCCCTATCCGCCACCTGGGGAGGCGCCCGATGGGCGCTTATTAAAGATAATTTTTTTTTTTTTTTTTTTTTTTTTTTTTTTTTGCTTTTCAAATATTAATGCTTTAATGGTTTAGCCTTGAATTTTTCGACGATGCCCTATCTCGTATTTTCTTTCTGTTTCTAAAATTTTCAGTTTGCAAAATATGGATGGCTTGTTTCATCGCGAAAACGTCACATAATTTAATTTGTTTATTAAATAATTCGGTGCTCGGAATAACGCAACAAGAACTTTTAAAATATTATCTGCAAAAAGTTGTGATATCCCCAAAAAAACAATTCCTTGTAAAAACTACAGCCAAGTTAAAGAACCTTGCAAAAAGATTTGCCAAAAGTGTCTGCCCTTAAAAAGCTGTGATATCAAAAAGGGCAGCCAAGTATTTTTTAATGATAGCTTTCATTTGATTATGCCACTTTTTTTCCAAAAAAGTTAAAACTTGGCCGCTTTTTGCTATGTCTCTTCCTCTGCAAAAAAGCTCTGTGATCATTATTCTTTGCAAGAATTAAAAAAATATGATTACTTATGATATAAACAGCTCTTAGTAATCTTCCTTTAAACGTTGCCTTAACAAGAGCATTAACGTTAAGACCGTAACTTTAAGGCATTGAGTAGGTAAGCGAGTATAAAACGGCCAATAAAGTTATCGGCAAGCTTGTATCACAAAACAGCATCGTTTCTTTTAATTTTCATTATTGTTAAAAACCATTTAAATGCCGTACCGCCCTGCGCCGGTAGGAAAAAAAACTCCCTTAATTGCCGAATACCACCCCGTTACATTAAGGTTAAAAAATTCTACATCAGTTAAACGGCAGGGTCAAAAGACGAAGTAAAAAAAAAGCGGCCAAGTTTTAACTTTTTTGGAAAAAAAGTGGCATAATCAAATGAAAGCTATCATTAAAAAATACTTGGCTGCCCTTTTTGATATCACAGATTTTTAAGGGCAGACACTTTTGGCAAATCTTTTTGCAAGGTTCTTTAACTTGGCTGTAGTTTTTACAAGGAATTGTTTTTTTTGGGGATTTATATTAATAAAACAAATCCCGTAAGACTCGCTCGAACCGTTTCCTAACGAAACTAAAATAAAAGCTGCAAATTTATAAATCAGGTCAAAAATTTTTTTTAAACCATGAATTGAAATTTTTAGTTTCTTAATTTTTGAAAAAAAAAAAAAAAAAAAAAAAAAAAAAATTAAAGGGATGTAACATATTATGAGATCAATTTTGCGACGCAACACGTGTATTTTACACGTTACATTAGTTAATAATGAGAGAAAAAAAAAACAAAAAAATTAACAAAATAAAGTAATTATGTAAATTAGTAAATTAAAGAAAAAAAAAAAACTTCTTTAGCTTATATAAAAAAAAAAACCGATCCTTTTAAAAAAAAAAAAAAAAAAAAAGATCGATGAAAAATTTGACGATCAGTGATCGTATCCATGAGATTTCATATCAGTTCTATTCTCTGAAATTGATCCCTAAAATGAAAAAAAAAAAGGAAAAAAAAGATTAAAATCTTTTAAAATAAATATCTCTTGCAATCTCAACAAGCTTTCAACTTGCTTGAACATATGTAATTAATTAAACTAAAGGGCTTTTATTTATGGTGAAGTGCAATGTATTTGTTTAACTCTTACCCCCATTTCCAAAGCAAGGAGAAACGCCAGGCCTGCACCGCCGCCGAACAAAACGACAAGAGAGCACGTGACTGAAACAGAAAAAATTACAAAAATTAAAATTCTCTTCCTAAAAAGATACGTCTCTTTCAATTCAAAGGTTATTTCCCCAGCTAACCTTAAAAAACGGGAAAGAATATCGATTTTCAAATTACCAACATTAGAAAACCATCATTACCATCAACTCTTTTTCGTTTTCTTCTTAATATATTTTCTTTTTTAAAAATTAAATAATATAATAAAAATGTACAAAATATTAAGTGAGCCTTCATCGAGCGAATACGTCGAAAAACTGCCCCTTAATAAAGCAATAAATAGCGGAGGCTCAAGGGTGCTACACTGAGAGCAGCTCGGTTTTCCGCAATCTACGCATAGGTAGTATTTGCTTTAAGCTCAGTTAATAGGTTGCAGCAATCAATATTTTGTTTCCTGCAACCTATTTCGTAGGTTGCAGGAAACAAAATATTGATTGCTGCAACCTATTAACTGAACTTAAAGCAAATACTACCTATGCGTAGATTGCGGCAAACCGAGCTGCTCTCAGTGTAATAAACGGGATTCATTGAAAGAAAACAAAAAAAATTTGCAATCATTTGTGTACGTGCAGAGCCAAAAAGTTCAATCTAAACAAAAACACTTCCGTGTAAAAAAAAGGGAGCCAAGTTTTTTTTGCTTCCATTTACAAAAACCGTCTGCCCTTAAAAGTGGTGATATCAGAGGGGGCAGCCAAGTAGCTTAATTTTCTTATTACAAAAAACATTTTGCCCTCAAAAGTGGTGATATCAGAGGGGGCAGCCAAGTTAATTTTTTTGCTGTTATTAAAATTTTTTCCGAAGTCATTTTCCTCCGTGAATAAACTCAAACTTGGGCGCTTTTTTCTATCATGCAAGTGAAAACTTTTCTCAAATATCGAAAATCATAGCTCAGATAAAGGTTTCGACGTAATATTTATTGTGAGTGACGGGAAAATTTAGGTAAATCCTTATTTAAAAAGTGAGATTTTGTAAGGATTAATGACGAACCATTGAGACAGACTTATAGCGACGTAATAACTTTCTGGTGCAAATTCTTGTCCGATTGCTGAGAAAAAAATTTTCATAGGAGAATTTTTCCAGTTGAAAAGGATTGAGGAAAATTTGATTTGAGAAGGATTATTGTGTCATTCATACAGAGCCTTAAAAAAAAGCGCCCAAGTTTGAGTTTATTCACGGAGGAAAATGACTTCGGAAAAAATTTTAATAACAGCAAAAAAATTAACTTGGCTGCCCCCTCTGATATCACCACTTTTGAGGGCAAAATGTTTTTTGTAATAAGAAAATTAAGCTACTTGGCTGCCCCCTCTGATATCACCACTTTTAAGGGCAGACGGTTTTTGTAAATGGAAGCAAAAAAAACTTGGCTCCCTTTTTTTTACACGGAAGTGTTTTTGTTTAGATAGAAAGTACTAAAATCATTTGGTTGATTTCTACTGGTGGGAATGCATCTTCAATTTCATCGATGTTGATTGGAAAATCATTTTCGGCTATTATTTTTTCCATTTTTTTCATCAGACCTGTCTCGTAAAACCTCCAATTGCTGGAGAAAAATTGTTAGCTTAAATTGTAAAAAGTGTGTCACAATTAATCTCACCTATAACGGAAAACGTCCATGAAAGGGCAGAAATCTGGAAGGACTAAAGTTTTCCATGTAGATGTTAGGGGCTCTGAGATTCTGTAAATTTGACACTTCGAAACGAGAGGTTGTAGGTCACCAATAAAAGGTACAGCGATTTTCTCTTGGCATAACATTTTTCTATAATTTGTTTCAAAGTAGTCCTGGTCGTAAACTTGAATATAATTTTCATAAATGTTTTTCTTATGGGGGTTTTCGAGTGCCTAAAGGAATATAGGGATCTTAGTATTTTTTTAACGTAGTTCAGTTAATTTTTTTTTTTTTTTTTACCGTTATAAAGTACAAATAAGATGGGGAACGCTCGTCTAAAATCAATTTAAACTGCCCATTCCGAACGAATTGCTCGAAATTATGAAAAGGTATGTCTGGGATTTCTAATGTTAAAAAAGATGTGATAACAGCGCTGAAAGTGGCCATCAGGGTAATGGCAATCATTCGCAAAAAAGTATTTTTCATTTTGTCATTTCCGGTTTGATTACAGAAAGACTCAAATATTAAAAAAGTGTTATCGGTAAATGATCTTTCCTCGCTCTTCGCATTGAAGCAATGGAAAATAAGTACGAATATGTTTCCGGCTACGATCGAAAAGATGAGAGAATACGATCGAAAAGATGAGAGAAATGGTATACTCAAACGGTCGGAGAAAATAATTCGATGGTAAAGTCGCTCTTGGTTGTTTAATGTAAATGTAACAACTGGAAAAAATATATAATTATGAATTTTTAATAATGTTGTTGATCGGCAGGATTTAAATTTGCATTCGATCAAAATTCCGAAATGTGTACAAAAGGGTGGTTTGAAAATGACCTTTTTTGGAATATTAAAACTCCCATATCGGGAAAAGTTTTTTTATAGATACAGTACCAACTCTTAATTTTTTCAGATTTTTTGAACGGCATTTTGAGGCGGCTCAGGACAGGTCCAAACGGCGGACTGTTGTGGATGCAGCGATGGGGCTTCAAACCCTGTAAAAGCTTGTTGTTGTTATCTTGAGGTGTCAATTTGGGTTGAAATTTGGCTAAAAGCCTAGATTAGGGCCAAAAATGAAAATTTTTATCGGCATTAAAAACCATATATTCGTATCGGAAATTTTGCGTAGATTACGAATTTGAAGTTGAAAATTAGTTTTGGTGGATGGTTTTGGAGCTACAGGCCGGATTTAAAAGCTCTGAAAACCCTGTTATGGCTTTTGTGACTCAACCTGTGCTCAAAACTAATTTTGGATTTCGAATTTGTAATCTACGCAAAATTTCCGATAGGAATCGATGGTCTTTTATGGGAAAAAAAGGTCCATTTTTTGCCATTATATGGGCTTTAGGCCAATTTGACACTTCAAGATCTAGAAAAATTCTGGGTTGATACTTTACCTATGCAGAAAATTTTTCCGGTATAATAGTTTTGAAATTCCGAAAATGTTGATTTTCGAACCACCCTAATGTAGAACCCCGAAAGATCATAATTCCCTAGCAGAAAGATTTGTAAATCCGGAAATGGTTTCCCGAAAGAGTGACGTATCGTCAGGTATGGAATTTTTCATGAAGGTGCATAAAATTGATAAGAAATGTTGCTCGGAGACAGAATTTTGATATCTGGCTCCAAAACGTTAATAGTAACGTTTTTCGTATTATAGGATGTTCAAAAAATTAAATCGCTCCTGCGTCACCTTAATTTCTATAAACTCACGTTGATTTAAATATCTGGCCTATATCATAAGTGTGGACGTAATGTACGTTATAATCCATCGGCAAACTGGGAATATCACCAATAAATTGTTTTAAATCCATGTTTATGTAATCTTCCATCGGTATAGTAATAATATCAATTCTAAAATTAAGTCAAAGGCAGTGTAATTATTTTTGGTAACTAACGTTTAAAAATATAATCTGTACCGGTATAGGATAGAAAAACACCCAACACTCACGAAAAATTTAGGATTCTGCTGAAGTCATTTAACAAAATTTTTGTTTGGCAGATTGCACTATTCGGATGTAATCCGCATACCTATGATTTTTTTAAAATAAAGAAATATATAATTACATGTCAGTTTTTTTGGGATCGACTGTAGTCTATTTATTCTGCATAAAATAAGATACATACATTTACTTTTTCTGTCTCTTCCAACGCTATAAATCGGATTATATTTCTGTTGAAATTTAGTCGTCTGCCCAAAAGCGAAATATTCGCCTTCGCTACATTCAGGCCAGATAAAATGTTCCACTCTCCAAAATCAGTCGTGAACGAACTGTTATGGATCGTATAAAATTCGGTTAGTTTATAAAACGATCCGCTTTTTGATGAAATTAAAATGAATTCGCAGTTGTAAGGTATTTTTAATCCTTTTTCGGGTACATCCAATTCGTCGCTTGTTACGAATACAAGCCACGTAAATTTACTCCATTTGTGAGTTTCATTATGCTACAAACATCAATCAAATTGCAGATATAAAATTTTTAGTACCTAAGTTCACTTACCAAAGCAAGTTGATCCCATATTATTTTGAGTTGATCGTGACGTGTGTCTTTTATTATGACTCCTATGCTCTTGGAAAAATGATTTCTTTCGTAGATGTAGTCGGTCAATTGTTCGTAGCCTAAATATGTGGCTGGAACATTCTTAGACGAAAGCTCTTTTATATTTTTAAAATAAGGTTGTTTGTGATTATTTTCATGAGAAACTATAATGCAATGACGTACGTGTAGCTCATTCAGAATATCCAATGCTACAGATATTTCGTTTTGACGAGAAAAATGAATAAAGTTTCTAAGGATGATAAAAACCAAAAAAAATAGGATTTTCATTTTTAAACTGATCAGTACCTCTTAGTTGCCAAAACAGAACTCTTATTTATATTACTCATAATTATTAATATTTAAACATTCATTTGAAATGAAACACTATAGCTAAAATGATTATTATATGCTCCATTAAGTTTATCAATTGAGGCGTAAATGCAAGTCACTTGCCTTTTACAATTTTTTTCCCATTCGAAGTGTACATGTAAAGTAGGGTGGATCGGAAAACAGGAATTTTTAAATTTGAAAATGCCACAGCTCGGAAAAGTTGCATTTTAGCCTCCAAATTAACTCTAATCTCTTAAAGATTCTTCAGAGGCAGATTTCTCCTGCCCCCAGTAGCCTAGAGATTTTCAAAGTCTCATAAGTGCAGAAAAAATTATAGCCTTATTTTGGTGCGAAAGAGTTCATTTCCTGTCGGAACTTTTCCGGAAATATTAAAAATGAAGATGATTCTATGGAAATTGATGCCATTTTTTATTTATGAACGAAAACCCCTGTTATTAAACTGTTCATACCTCTTTCGCTTAATACATAAAAATGGCTCCAATCACTGTAAAACTGACTTTATTTTGAAATTAACGGAAAATGACCTCTGATCTTTTTTACAAATCGCTTAACCGCTTCTACAAACCCTAGCAGATAGCTCTCCAAACTCCTCTGTTATTTAAAATCACGTGTTTTCTTTTTTAATTTTTTTTTCTTTTTAAGTTATAAAAGACCGTACCGGGTTTAAATTTTTGTTAAATAGAAATACATAAATAAATCATTGTAAAGATATAAAGGCTGAAAGATTCGTGCCAGACCAAACCTGAATTAAGGATTCATGCCAAATTTTATCCAAACTCATTCCACCAAATTAAAATTTTCATCATGCTGTAATGTCCACAAAACCCCAAACCGTCTTTTTTTAGCCTTTTCCCGCAAAATTAAGAAAACTGGCTAAATCTTCCAGATTTAAATTCTGTGCTGTTGTGGCTAGTTTTGGTCCGCCTGAGGAAAAAATCCTCATACTCTCCGATTTCGGAGAGCGTTCCCCTATCCGCCACCTGGGGAGGCGCCCGATGGGGGACTAGCCGAAAACCCCACACGGGTTGGGGGAAACTCGGAGACCGCGCCCGACCGAGTTGTCCCCCCAAGCCAGCTTCCAGGATCACATCCTCCTAACGGCACGAGTCACCAACCCCGTACGGATCGACATAAAAATGACGTCCTTTTCACATCGATCCGCACGACATTGGATCCGCATGACATAAGGGGGACTTTACTCCTCTAGCTGACAACTTAAAACTAATACAATACCTATAACTAATACAATAACTAAAACTAATACAATACTAAAACTAATACAGTACTAAAGCTAATAAAATTATACAACTAAGCTTAAACTAAATATGATTTAAGATTGTACGAATGTACAATGTACGGCATTGGACGTTCATACAATTTACAATACCAAACATTACAGACAAGATTGTCGAGATACTATTCGACAACCTTTACGCGAAAAATAAATTCGATTCTTTTCTTTCTTTCTTTCTTTCTTTTTTTTTTAATGTCGTTTAACCGCTTTTTTAAAAAAATTGGTAATCGACAGCTTTTTCAAACTATAATAGGCTGCCTTTAAAAGTCCCGTTTTGTTTTATTTAATTATAATTTTTTTTTTCAATTAAAAAATTTTAGGAGAGAAATAGAAATAAAAAGAAAAATAATAATAAAAAAGTAATAGAAAGTAATTGGAAATAAGAAAAAGATGAAAAGGTAAAAACCTCATAACCCAAATCCATGCCAAACCATACCCATAACATACCACATCCATACATACCTATACCATAGCCATGCCCAAACCTATTGCCCAAACTCAAACCTCGTTGTTGAAGCTTTTGGACTGCGTTGCGGCTGCGACGATTCCTCTGGCTGCGATGATTCCTCTGGCTGCTACTGTGAAAACTGAAACAAAAAAAAACAAAAAAAAAAAAAAAAAAAAAAAAAAAAAAAAAAAAAAAGACGATTAAAAAAGGGGGGGGGGGTTGGAGACCCTCACAATGGAGTTTATCTCCCGCGGTATGATTGAAATAAAAAAATTAATTATTTTAAATTGTAATGTTATTATTATTACTATTTTTGTTTTTAAATGAATACTTTGAGATTAAAAAAAAAATGCAAATATGCAAAAAAATTTCGGATTTCCAGGCGTAAAAGGTTAAGACCTTCCGCATTGGCCCGGCGGTCTAGGGAACCATGCCATCAGAGCTCGCCGGAGACCCATCGGCTTTAACTCTACATATGTACAGTTAAGGCTTGCGGTGCGCCAATAACCTCGGACACCCAGTCATCCGAAATGAAACCCTGGAGACTCTCACTATGGAGCTTATCTCCCGCGCCATGCATGTTCGAATCGAATAGAATACACAGCCTAATAAAACTCTGCAGCTCCAAGAGAGGAGCTGACTCCTAACGTAACGATTTGCGGGGGGAACTTAGCACTAAACCCTTAACACTAATACCACAAGGCCAGTCGCTGGGTCGATACCTAGGCCTTCTACGATGGGAGACCAAACCTCCTGGTTTGCCTCCAAGCCGGACCGATAGTAGTAAAAAAAAAAAATTTATACCGTATTTAAAATTTAATAATTAAATTATTTTTAAAGAAAATGAATATAAACCGAACACTATTTTATTTAAATTAAATAAAGCCCGAGCTAAAGAATAATTTATTAAAATTAAAGAAAAAAAAAATGCACTCACGGACACCGGCGAAAAAACCGATCCGACTTCATCGGAGGTTGAAGTCGGAATGACCGTACAGCGCTGATCCCAAAAAACACTTGGCGCCGACTGGTGTGCGCATGCGTCATGATGACGTGAACAGGTTTCCAAAATGGCGATCAAAGCATTTTTAGCGTATTTTTGTGTGAATTTAACATTTAACCGTATTTTTCCTGTTCTTTTTTGAATTTTTTCAAGTAAAAATAAATTTAGATTTAATTTTTGGTGAAAAATTGACTTTAATTTCGAAAATTGTATAGATTTTTTGTGCGGGATAAGCTTAATACAGCACAGACGAGGTTTGGAGAACTGTGGAGTTAAGTAGGGTTTTGTTGTCATTTGCTGCAAAGAATAATAGAATTATTCTTCATTGAAATTGTGAGAAAGTTCTTTCGATCCGGTAGTCACTGTCGAATGAAACGGTGCCATCGCCGAACTTTTCAGTAGGCAAAATAGGCAACGGACTTGGGCCGCTCGTTTTTATGGGCCGCACGTCCTTGAGGAGCTGCGGATATGTGATGGCAAGGCTGTTTTTTCATTTCTTAACAACAGTTTCTAAAAACTTTGTTGCATAATTGATTTTTTTTTTTCATACAAAGACTGTACCTGCTGTAAATCTAAATCGCCTGCATTGTTATTTAGAACTACGCAGACGTGCCGGTCAAAAAGAAAAAAAAACACTAACAAATTCTATCCCTTTATTTCCCCTTCGTCAAAATTATGAATGAAAAGAAGGCTGTTATGATATGGTGGCATTAACCTTATTACCCAGGCTAACTTCTGTACCTGCCATTGAGAGAGTAAATCAGAAAGAAGCGGTCATATTTGACGTATTTACATATTTTGAAATAAAATCTTTTCTTAAGATTTAAAAAAAAAATCGATTAATTAGATTTTTCTCAACAAAATACAAAATACAAGAACAATACTTTTTTATTATTTTTATTTAATTAAAAATGATTTATTAATTAATTTTTTTTTTTTTTTTTTTTTTTGCAGGAACTGGTTGATTATTTATTGGAGAAAAAGCTCTTTTCCTCTCCAAATGGAAACAGGAATGGAAAATAAACAATAATTTGGAGGATACATGAAGAAAATGGCGTTTGGTTTTCTACAATGGTGGTGTTTCACAGTTTTCATGAAAATGATTGAAGACAGCTAGCTCAAGATTTCGTATGTATAATTAAGTTATGCGGTTTAGTCTACGGTTTTTCGAATCCATTAATTAGTGTGATGAAAGCCATTTTCATGATGTACCATGTCCAGAGGGAGATTTGATATACTTCTTCCTTCAGCCAGGATTATATAAAAAATAGCTTCAATTACTATACAACCGTTTTAATCTTTGAAATTTCCAAAAAAATTTTCGATAGAAAATAAATTCTTTGACGCCGAAATACGGATCTAATTTTTTTCGGTCATTATGAGACTTTGAAAAACGTAAGGCCTCTGAGGGCAGCAGGAATCGGCCTCCAAAAAATCTGATAAAAATTAAATTTAATATAAAGGCTAAAATATTTTCAAATTCAAAAATTCGTGTTTTTCGTGAAGTGCTCGGCTCGCATATTCTTTCGAGGCATCTCAATCCATTGAATCGATTCATTCAACTGTTACTCTTGTACAGTTTGTGTTCCATCGTTGCTGTTGAAAATCCAGTTCCAAAGACAGGTAATCTTCGCTTTGATTCTGAAGTATAAACTCCTAAGTTTTGCTAAATACTGATTGAAATTTTTCTTTTTTTTACGGTTTATAATTTCCCCAGCGAGGATTAGCATAGATAACAGGGCTCCAGAAAATGGGATCGAAAGTACTAAAATCATTTGGTCGATTTCTACTGGTCGGAATGCATCTTCAATTTTGTCGATGTTGATTGGTAAATCATTTTCGGCTATTATTTTTTCCATTCTTTTCATCAGACCTGTTTCGTAAAGCCTCCAAGTACTGGAGAAAAATAGTTAGCATAAATGGTAAAGGTGTGTCATAATTAATCTCATACCTGTGACGGAAAACATCCGTGAAAGGGCTAGCATTTAAAAGCGGTAGAGTTTTCCATGTAGATGTTAGGGGCTCTGAGACTCTGTAAATTTGACATTCCGACACGAGAGGTTGTAGATCACCAATAAAAGGTACAGCGATTTTCTCTTGGCATAACATTTTTCTAGCGTTTTTTTCAAAGTAGTCTGGGTCGTATACTTGAATATAATTGTGAAAAATATCGTTCATATGGGGATTATCTAGTGCCTAAAAAATACAGAGATCTCAGTATTTTGTTTTTGACGTAGTACAGTTCATCTTCTTTTTTCTTACCGTTATAAAATACAAATAAAATGGGGAACGTTTGCTTAAAATCAATTTAAACTTCCCATTCCGAACGAATTGATCGAAATTGTGAAAAGGTATTTCTGGGATTTCTAATGTTAAAAAAGATGCGATAACAGCGCTGAAAGTGGCCATCAGGATAATGGCAATCATTCGCGATTGCAACGAAATTATTCTCAAAAAAATATTTTCCATTTTGTCGTTTCCGGTTTGATTACAAAAAGACTCAAATATTAAAAAAGTGTTATCAGTAAATGATCTTTCGTCGCTCTTTGTGTTCAGGAGATGGAAAATAATTACGAATATGTTTCCGATAATGATCCAAAAGACGATAGCCATCCAAATGTTATAATCGAACGGTCGGAGAAAATAATCTGATGGTAAGGTCGCGCTTGGTTGTTTAATGTATAGGTAAGCACTGGAAAATTATATAAATATGAAATTTGGATAATTTTGGTGATTGGCAGAGCTTAAACTTGGCATTCAATTAAAATCTTGAAATATATACGACCCCAAAAGATCATTATTCCCAAGGCGAAAGATTTGTAATCCCGGAATAAAAAATAATTAAAAGCTAAAGTCTGCTACCTGTCCGGTGGTGTAAACGAACTAATACATTTCACTGGAATTTTTTATTTTTTGTCTTTGGGATTTTGCATTTTTTGGAATTTCGTGATTCAGAATTCCGAGTTTGAGTTTGTGACCCTTCGGAAGGACTCTTTTCGGAATTTTAATTTTAATTCCCATAAACTCACGTTGATTTAAATATCTGGCCTATATCATAAGGGTAGTTGTACTGTATGCCATAATCCATCGCCAAACTGGGAATTTCACCAATAAATTGTTTTAAATCCATGTTTCTATAATCTTCAATCGTTATAGTAGTAATATCAATTCTGGAATTACATCAAACGCAGTATAGTTATTTTTGATACTAACATTTAGAAATATAATCTGTACCGGTAGAGGATAAAAAAAAAAAAAAGAACACACTCACGCAAAATTTAGGATTCTGCTGAAGTCATTTAACAAAACTTTTGTTTGGCAGGTTATACTCTTCGGATATAATTCGCATATCTATGTTTTTTTAAATAAAACAATATATAAATACATGTCAATTTTTTTGGCATTGGCTATAGTTCATTTAAGCTACATACATTTGCATATTCAGTCTGTTCCAACGCTATAATTCTGATTTTATTTCTGTTAAAATTTAGTCGTCTGCCCAAAAATGAAATATTCGGCTTCGCTAGATTCAGACCAGATAAAATGTTCCACTGTCCAAAATCAGTCGTGAACGAACTGTTATGGATCATATAAAATTCGGTTAGTTTATAAAACGAACCACTCTTCGATGAAATTAGAATGAACTCGAAGTTGTAGGGTATTTTTATTTCGTTTTCGGGTGCATGAAATTCCTCGCTTGTTACGAATAGAAGCCACGTAAATTTACTCCATTTGTGAGTTTCATTATGCTACAAACATCAATCAAATTGCAGATATAAAATTTTTAGTACCTAAGTTCACCTACCAAAGCAAGTTGATCCCATATTATTTTGAGTTGATTGTAACGTGTGTCTTTTATTATGATTCCTATGCTTTTGGAAAAATTATTTGTTTCGTGAATGTAGTCGGTCAGTTGTTGGTAGCTCAAATATGTGGCAGGAACATTCTCAGACGAAAGCTGTTTTATATTTTTAAAATAAGGTTCCCTGTGACTATTGTCATGAGATAATATAATGCAATGACGGACGTGTAGCTCATTCAGAATATCCAATGCTACAGATATTTCGTTTTGGCGAGAAAAGTTAATAACGCTTTGAAGGATGATAAAAACCAAAAAAGTTAGGATTTTCATTTTTAAACTGATCAGTTCCTGTTAGTTGCCAAGACAAAACTCTATATTTATAATATTGATTATTATTAATTATTTAACATTTATTTAAATTGAAACACTATAGCTAAAATGATTATATACGCTCCATTAAGTTTATCGATTCAGCCGTAAACGCTAGTCACTTACCTTTTTTTAATTTTTAAGATTTTTTTCCCTTTCAAAGTGTGAAGGTGCTCAGGATGTGGCCCAGCTCGACTATTTTTTCAAAGCAACTGGATCCTCTGGATGGATCGATTCGTTCAACTGTTACTCTCGTACAGTTTGTGATCTATCGTTGCTGTTGAAAATCCAGTTCCAAAGAGAGATAACCTTAATTCTGAAATTTGAACTCCCAAAATTTGGCAAATGGAGATTCAAGTTTTTCTTTTTTTCACGATTTACAATTTCCCCAGCGAGGATTAGTATAGATAGAAGAGATCCAGAAAATGGGATAAAAAATACAGAAATGATTTGGTTGATTTCTATTGACCGAAATGTATCTTCACTTCCATCGATGTTGATTTGGAAATCATTTTCTACCATCAGACCTGTTTCGTAAAACCTCCAAGTACTGGAGAAAAATAGTTAGCTTAAATAGTGAAGGTGTGTATTAATTTTTTTCTTTTTTTTTTGGCGACAAACATGGCGTAGGGTTGTTGTGTTATTCGTTGCTCGCTCGGTGCCATCCGTTTTTCCGCGTTTTTTACTTTGTCCGGATTGTTGTTTATGTGTGGTTCGATGAACGAACTGGTTGGTTCTCGGATGAACATGTTGTTTGTGCGGGGGTCCCGGGGATAGTGTCATTATTCACGACTTTTTATTGAGTACTTTAACCTCACTTGGTTAAGTCATCTCACCCATCAAGCTTCTTATCTATTTGCCGCCTGGTGTCGTAGTCTTTCAACCTCCAACTGACCTGTACGAATCCCGAGCTCAGCAGAAAACCGAAAACCAAAGCGCGCGATCTTATAGCAGCGGAGTGTCCACACTTAACTTATAGCGGAGTGAATAAATCAATTTAAATGGAACATTAACATTAACATTAATAGCATTCGAGCATTCGAACATTCATAGCAGTGTATAAGCTAAGCATATGAATTCCGCATAAAAAGTTTTCGTTTTGTTTTAGTTAATCATTTCACCGATGGATTGAACCTGTTTTCAGTTTTTCTTATTTAAAAAGGTGTCAAATGATAATAATTACAATTAATAACTCAAATGAAAATTTTATAATTAATAACTTGCTTTAACTGATCTTAAATGGAATTTATGGTACAAAATGGATAACAAATTTTTTGTGCCATATGTTTTCGTGTTCGTTATTCTCTTTTTTATCCATTAATCGATTTTAATTACATTTTTAATTTATTTTTTTTTTTGATTAATTTATTCCGCCGTCTGTTTTATTCATACCGTTCGGTACTTTTTATCCGCCTGTTTTATGGACAATGACGCAAAAGAAGAAAAATATCTTATCGCGCTCCTCAAAAGTAGATTTAAGTGATGATTACATCTCTCATTCATCACGAGAAGGAAGTCTTGATTTCTTTACAAAGACATCAAGAGATGGAAGTTTTGATCTCTGTACAAAGTCTGAACAACCTAAATTCCTTCCTGATGGTTGGCGAAGCATTGAGGTGACGACTATAAGCGCGAAAACTTTGAAAAGCAAAACTAAAATAGTCATGGAGGCACCGACAGGATTACGATTTAAAACTCCCAAATCCCTCGCCACCTACATTAAAAAGCAAAAACTTCCATATTCCCTCGATGACTTTGCCTGGTCCAGACAGCCCTGGACGATAATGGATTCACAGTCTGAACATAACAAAGTGGAAGTACACAATGCAATTTCTCCAACCGTCCGTGCACCCGAAAGAATCAAGGAAATATCCCACCTCAACTCCAGTACTTCATCAGACATTTTTCGCAGCACTGAAGAACAAGCTTCAACAGAAGAGATCATGAGCGAAAGGGACCATGAAAAATTCCTAATGTTTGAGCATAAATGTAAGCTCCTTACTAATAAAATCGCCTTCCTGGAAAATGAGTTAGAGGACCGTGAAGGTGAAATAGCTAAATTGGAAAGAGAAGTTAGCACACTCTCAGCAGAAAAAAGTAACCTAGCGGCCAAATTAGACGCATGTCAGGCGCAGCTACTTTCTCTACAGCAGGAGAACAACTCCCTGGAATTAAAAGTACTAGGCTCTGAAAATGAAAAATCTATGTTACTGGAAACTTTAGACAGTAATAACCGACTCCTTGAGGATAATCTTGCAAGAGTGATTTCTCTAAAGGAGGAGAACACTAAGCTTATGGATCGACTAGCCAGCTTTAACATTCAGGCTGATATGGATTGTGCCCTTCGCAGTCTGCTACCTAATCAGTGGATTACGGACACTGCTCTTTTTACGTGCATCAATCATCACAGCCTCCTCAGTAAGTCATCAAACGTGCTACACCTGGAACCTAGCATTTCATTGCTTATCAAATCTGCATCTCCCAATAAAGAAAGAGGTTTTACTGTGGATGATTGTAGAGAGCTTTTATCACCTTTAAACATACCACGACACAAGTTTGTAGTTTGTCTAATAAACAACTCAACCAATGTTAATTTACCGTCAGGCTCTCACTGGTCGTTACTAATTTTTGATATCGTGTCCAAGCTCTGCCTCCATTTGGATTCTTCACGTAGTGAATGTAACAGGGACCATGCAATACTATTTCTAAAAAATTTCTCGGAGATAACGCGGATGAATTTTGAGCTCAAAATTAAAGATTGCACTCCTCAAGTGAATTCCTTCGATTGTGGAATTGAAGTTCTTTGTAATTTGGACCAATTTTTGAATCATATAAAAAACTCATTATCGATTGATTCTTGGTGCCTAAAGAGAAACGATACTGTATCGGTTCGAAGATGCATGTATAATTTTTTAATTAATCTGCGTTATAATGAAAATAGCAAACAGTCTTTTAATCTTAGTGCTTCCGAACGACCTTTCGCGGAATCTTTGCAAACTCGACTTGTTTCTGTGTCTGACTCCAGCATACAGACGGATCCAGCCACAATTGTCGATAATGATTGCCCTACAGTATTGCCGAATACTACGTCACCGGGTGATATACAAACTGTTCGAAACAATCAGAGCTTATACGATGAACTGAAACACGCGACTGAATTGAAAGATAAAAATAAAAATAAAAATAAAAATAAAAATAAATTAAATCGGAAAAAAAAAATAATAAAGTCAAAATTTTAAATTACCCAAGATTAGATAATACCCTAAAAAAGAAGTTAGCTAAAAATAAAAATAAAAATAAAAATAAAAATAAAAATAAAAATAAAACAAAAAATTCGATTCCTGGTGATATAAATAAAAATAGAAACGATATAAGTGCACGTATAGTGAAAAACCGGCAGACCTTATCCCCGATTAATGAGAATAAGAGGAAATCGCCCTTAGAACGTCAGTCTCAGGAGAACAACAATGGAAATAAACAGGTTAAACGTAAAATCGTTCTATTAGGAGATAGTATGATTCGAAACCTTGCTGCTGTTCTCCGGGAGAAACTGGGTGATACTTTCTTTGTCACCTCATCGTGTCGTCCGAATGCCACTTTGTCACAAATTTTATGCGATGTCGATTATTTTTCGCGTGATCTGACCCTGAATGATTATCTAGTCATTGCAGGTGGATCAAATGATATAGTTGACCAATTCATGGAATCTAAAATCACTGATAATTTGTTTTCGGACGTCATTAATGCCAGTAAAAAGGCCAATATAATTTTCTCGCAAATTCCTTTCCGGTACGATGTCAAGGATTATAATAAATGTTATCGAAATGCAGTGTTTTTAAATAATAAGTTGCAGTTTCTCAGCACTGTTTTGCCAAACTTTTCTGTGTTAAATCTGTACTTTTTACAAAGGCATCATTTTACAATACATGGACTGCATTACAATCATTTCGGCAAGCAAACTGTTGCAAACGAGATTTTAGTTTATATCGCAGCTTTTAAACGTAAACGAAATTTTTTATTTTAAATCAGCCTCGGATAATTACAACCTCGGATAATTTCATATCAAAAACCAGAAATAATTCCACCAATTTGTGTTCAAATTTTAATAATTTTACGAATTTGAAAAGTTTTAAATGTAAATATTTTTCATGTTGCTACCAAAACACGAGAGGGTTGCGCACAAAATTAAATGAATTTTTAGCCTCGGTCCTAGCAACGGAATTTGACATTTATTTAATTACGGAATCTTGGCTACACAGCGGGATTTTAAACACTGAATTCTGTCCTATTAATTACTCGGTAATAAGGTCCGATAGAAACTCCGCATTATGTTGCAAGGACCGCGGGGGTGGTGTGTTTATAGCAATCAAAGACAAATATGTTATAAAAAAAACGAATACTTTTAATACTCGATATGTTGACGCTTGCTGGGCTGAGGTCAAGTCACAAAGTCTATCTTTTTTCTTCGCTGTAGTTTACATAGCACCGTCAGCGCCTGAGACTGACTACCAAGCTCTTTATGAGTTTTTATCCACCCCAAATCTAGAACCTCATACTCAAGTCTTAATTTGTGGTGATTTTAACATTCCAGAGTTTTGTGCGCAAACCCAATCTTTAGTTTCTAACATCAGCCTGACCATGGAAAATTTTATTAATTTTAGTTCCTTTCTCAATTTATCACAGTTCAATACAATATTGAATGAAAATAACCGAATTTTAGATCTTGTATTATCTACGAATTATCTTAATGTATCACGTTGTCAAACACCTTTGGTAAATGAGGATAAACACCATCCTGCTCTCTCTTTTCATTTTCGCTTACCTAAACCCACGGACTTTAATGAAACAAGACATTCTTCTACAACCACTGAAAAATTCTCTTTCGGTAAAGGCGATTATGACTCTTTACTTACGTATTTCTATAACACTGATTTTTCGAATGTACTTAACTGTACTAAGATAAATGAAAGTGTTGGTTCTTTTTATGATCATATCTTAAATGCTTTAAATGAAAATATTCCCAAAAAAAAACATTACCATAATAAAAAGTTTCCCACTTGGTATAGTTCGAAATTAATTAATTTGATTAAGTTGAAAAATAAAATTCGAAGTAAACGTAAGTCAAGTAATAACTGCGATAAAGTATCTTTGAAGGTTATAACTAATAATAATTTGGAAGACGAGTTTTGTCAGTATCGCAAGGCAATTAAAAAAGAACTTCGTAAAGTTCGTCGATATAATGCATTAAATGCTGAACTGAACATTAAGTCTGCTCCGAAAAAATTTTGGACCTATTTTTCATCGCAAAATGTTCATTCCAATCAATCTTTTTTCTTCAATGGGAGTTTCTTTGATAAACCCGAGGATATAGCGAATGAATTTGCTCGAACTTTCCAACAAATATATTCCTCATCAGATCATGCTATCACTCCTGAGACAGATGAGTTGATTTTTTGTAATCAATCAGAACTTAATTTAATCTCGGATGAGGAGCTACTAATTGCCTTAGATCACTTAAAAAAGTCACTAGTATGTGGACCTGACGGAATTCCATCCTTCATCTATAAGGAATGTGCAGATCCTTTGTTACCTCCGATCAAGCATATATTAAACCTATGTCTAACATGTTTGACTTTCCCAGAAGAATGGAAACTATCCCGTATTACACCTATTTTCAAAAATGGCGATCGATGCGTTGGAGAGAATTACAGAGGCATCTCTATCCTATCAGCTGTATCTAAGATATTAGAAATTATTCTCTACAATCGCATATACCCTTTATTTTAAAATCTGTCGCCCCTGAACAGCATGGCTTCATGGAAAAACGATCTACTGTAACTAATCTTCTTTCTTTCATGACTTTCGTCTCAGCCGAATTAGAAAAAAATAATGAAGTGCATGTTGTATACTTCGATTTTTTGAAGGCGTTTGATCGAGTAGATCATAACTTACTTTTAAAAAAATTAACTCAAAATTTTGATCTTCCTCCCTACTTGATACGTTTGCTTCGCTCATATTTAAGCGGTCGTAAAAGTTATGTCTTGTTTCAGGATGTCAAGTCCTTTTGCTTTTCCATCCTAAGTGGAGTTCCCCAGGGAGCAAACCTGGGTCCCCTACTCTTCTTGCTTTTCATAAATGACCTCCCAGCCTGCCTGAACTACGTTCTGTGTCTACTTTTCGCTGACGACTTAAAGATCTTCGAAGTATATCATCCAACTTAGACATGGAATTACTCCAAAAGGATATTAATAATGTATTGCTTTGGTCTAAAACAAACCAGTTACCCATTAATGAAATCAAATGTAAATTGATGGTTTTCTGTAGAAATAAAAGTCGCTTCGATAGTGTTCAATACATGATTGGTAACACCGTAATTACTCCACAAGCAGAAGTAAGGGACTTAGGAATTGTGTTTGACTCTAATCTAACTTTTGATAATCACATTCGCTCGATTATTGCAGAAGCGAACAGAACGCTTGGTTTTGTTATCAGATCATCACATTCCTTTCGAGAACTTCACACCTTAGTTATTCTGTACAATTCTCTGGTTCGTTCCAAACTGGAATATGCATCCATCATATGGCATGGACCAAGTGTTAATCAGATGAACAAACTTGAGAAAGTACAGAAAAAATTTCTTCGTTACTTGTACTATCGAAAACATGGTGTTTATCCTCACTACCTTCGGCATCCAGTGCACACTAGCGATATGCAGAAAGAATTTTAATCTTATCCTTAAAAGACAGGAGAGATTTAAATGACGCCCTATTTCTATACCGCATTTTTAACAATGCTGTTGACTCTCCGGAGATGTTAGCAGAGTTCAATTTCCGTGTTCCTCGCCATAATTCGAGACAAAAAGAAACTTTTATAATTCCTTTCAATAAATCGCGATTCATATCACCTGCTTCGAAATTATCAACGCTTTTTAACGACCTCTGCAAAAGAAATGAATTAGACCTTTACTGCACATCGCTAAACCACTTTAAACGCACCTTAGTACAATTTTTCTTAAAAACATATTAGACTCAATTATTCGATTTTAAGCTGTGATAACTTTCAAATTTGCTCAATAATTTTCTATTCTATGTGATATTTAATTTATTTAATTTTTTTTCTTTCTGTGATTGAATTGTAATTGAATCTGTAATGGGCCTCCCAGGCTGTTGATATCAATAAAGCATTATTATTATTATTATTAATTCATCTCACCTATAACGTAAAACATCCGTGAAAGGGCTGAAATTTGGAAGGGATAAAGTGTACCATGTAGATGTTAGGGACTCTGAGATTCTGTAAAGTGGACATTCCGAAACGAAAAGTTGTAGACCACCAATATAAGGTAAAGCGATTTTCTCTTGGCATAACCATCTTCTAACTTCTTCTAACTAAAGAGATGTACAACTCCGAAAGGTCTTAATATCCAAGCCGAAAAATTTGTAATTCTGGAATGAAAAATACAGAAAAGCTCAAGTCGTGAAACCGGACGAATTCAGGAAAATACGATTCCCGTTTTTAACTTATGATAATTCTTTTTAAATTTGATATTACTTTTCTCAGTGACTAATCTAAAAATGCATGTAATAATAATAATAATGAGAACCAAATATTGTCAGGATTCCAAAGGGTCCGCGTCTTGTTTTATTGTCCAGCTTGTGAAAATTTGTTTCGTCCATGCTTGGTTTTTGTGCAATAAGTCTTGGCAAAGAGTCATTACATGCAAATAAAAATCATTAGCAGCTCTAATTCTTATATTAAAAAATTTCTGGTCTTGCATAAGCAAAACATACTTTAAATGACACACAGTACAGTAATCTTATACCTAATTCATAAAAGCTTTGAGAGAATTTATGAGAGCTTATGTAAGAAAATATTTTTTTGAAAAATTTTTTCTGCGAAAATTTAATTATGGCCTTTCAAGTATTACGTAAGACGCGTTCCGGCCTATTTCGACCCCATCCACCCTTTGTAAGAAAGATTTCCTGGACACTGCCCTTCCCCCCCCCCCTTCATCTAAAGTAAGATTTTGCAGTAAGAAAAATTTGGTCCCTTCAAAATTAAGTAAACCTACTGCTGTTTTTCCGCCGATTTACCGGACAAATTCTTACGTAAGACTTTCCAGACCCTTCCCCATGTGAAAAATAATAACATTTAATTAACTTCACACCTCCCTCTCCCCAACCTCACATTTTTTACGCCGAAATGTTTTTCTTTTTTCTTTTTCGGATTTTGCATTTTTCGGAATTTTGTTTTTCAAAATTTGCCCGATCGATTAGTTGTTCAAAATTCCGCCTTCGAGTTTATGACCCTTCGGAATTTTTTAATTTTACTCTTCATAAACTCACGTTGATTTATATATCTGGCCTAAATCATAAGTTTGCTCGTTATAATTCATCGGCAAACTGGAAATATCAGAAACTTGGCTGCCCTTTTTGATATCAGAACTTTTAAGGGCAGAAGCATTTCGGTTTTTTGCAAGATTAACTTGGCTGAACCTTTTTACAAGGAACTGTTTTTTTGGAGATTTATCATACCGTTCATCAAATATTTGATTCTCCTGCTTTCGTTCAACAAATGACCGAACTTATCATCGATTTTGTCCAAATCCGTCGGATTGGATACTCCGTCCAAAATTTCGGTCATGTTAAACCCTTGGAACAATCCTTCGACTGACAACCGGTCCGCTTTGATGCCTTCGGTGAAATTCACCGGTTTCGTAAATGTGAGATCTCGATTTTTATAAGCTTGATTATCGATAAAATTTTTCAAATCGATCCCTCCGATCAAACCGGAAACGTTCAAACTTTTCATTTTTAACGTTTCGTTCGGATATTTTTGAAGATTGAAATATTTTTTTCCAGTGATCACTTGACTTCCGTTGGTCGTTAAAATATGTTTGGTGTCGAATTTCACGTCGTTGACTTTTCCTTTTACGCTGAAAAAAAAAAATGGGAACTTTTTTAAATGACCTGATAGACCCATAAAATCTTGCTTAAAAATCTAAAAAAAAAATAGGAAGTCTTTTTAGACTCTAAAGAGCCATATTTTCAACATGGAGCAAATATCGAAAAAGATCGAAACAGTTGAATGACACTTCTAGAAAAATTTCGTATCAACTCACCATAGTTTCGGAGCTTTGATCCTCGAAAAAGTGACATCGCCCACAATCGTAACGTTATCACGAATTTTGACTGCGTTTTTCCTCCATTCGGATACAACTCCCTGTAACGACTTCCCGGGACTCATCGTCAAATCCTGAACTTTCAAACTTTCGAATTTCTTCTCTCCCTTAACCACGGCATTTTCCACGTCGTACCTCAAAACGTCCTTGTTCAAATCCAAACCGTTCACCGCATCATTCAGTTCCAAATTTTCAGCGTGAAACTTATTAAATCGAATTTTCCCGGTGATTACTTGATCCTCATCCATAAGCAAAATATTCTCGTGAAGTTTCTTAATATCGATCCCGTTTATTTTTCCGCCGACGGTCATGTTGGTGATTTTCACGGTATTCGTGATTAAAATGTTTTCAAATTCCATACTGGCAGGGATGACTCTTGTAGAATTTTTGTTAAAATAATTTTTGGCCAAATCGGTTAAGTTCACATTATTCAGAAAGCCTTTCAAGTGGATTTTGTCGTGGAGCTTAAGATCCTGGAATTTCGCTTTTCCGGTTAATGCCGTTAGAGCCATATTTGGTCAAGGACGCGAGAGACATTGACGCGGTTTACGGTTTCCAGGATTTCCGGTTCGGATGGGAATTTAACAGAGCCTGAAAATACAAGAAAAAGAATAAATTCCTCAAAATAAAATAAGGAAAACAGTTTGCTACTTTCAGTTTACTAAAACCTACCTCCGACAATAAGATTAATTTCCTCGTCATCCAATTTCAAAGAACACAAATGCGAAACGTTCAACCCAGAAATAAATTCCTCAACCCTCAAACTTCCGTTAATGGTTAAATTGTGATTGAAAATCCAATCCCCTTCCACCACCTGCGGCTTATCCGAATCCGATCTGGCTAAAATTACGGACTCGCTGAATTTAGCTCCGTTGGAGGTTGAAATAAGTTCGGTGTCTAATTTATTGCCGTTGACATTTCCATTTACGCTGAAAAAAAAGAATGGAAACTTTTTTAAATGACCCGATATATCATATTTTTATTAATTAAACAAATTTTAAAGGTCAAAACGGTTGAATAAAAAATTTTGTATCAACTCATCATAGTTTTGGAGCTTTGATCCTGGAAAAAGTAGCATTGCCCACAAAAGTAAAACTATGATTAAATTTGGCTGTGTTTTTTGGCCAGTCAAATAGAATTTCTCTCAAACAACAGAACAATTTGTTGCTGTTTTTAATGTTTTGACAGAGATCCAGGCTGGCTTCTGAAAAATAAATTAATGTTGATTAAAAACAATAAAAATTTTGCTTAACTAGGTTAAATTACCTTTTTTTAAATTGGTAATTCAGAGGTCGACTTGGCATGACTGGTCTCGTAACGTGTGGCGAACAACGAAGTTAAGCTTCTGAGTTCGCGGCGCAAAACACGGATTGGTGTGACCATCGAAACCTCGCTCTATCTAGCGGAATAAGTTGGAACTTACCAGTATACTCGCATGCAGGCGCTGGGTAAATTGCGATGCGGGTATAACGGTAGTTTCACATAAGTTAGACATTGACATAGACTAGACATCTTGAGCCAGCGAGACAGGCAAGTTGAATGGAGTGCATGACTGCATTTGGGCAGTTGTTTGAAATCGTTTTGATTTACTGGAGCCAAACAAATTCCGCAGATTGTTGGACTAGTAGCACTCCTACTCCTACACCCAGTCCTAGTCTACCATTAATTTTTTTTTTTTTTTTCGGCTTTTGTTTGTTTGATGAAACACCATGCACTATGCAAAAGAAAATTAAGGAAGGAAAAATTTGCATTTAGAAGTGAGATATGATCCCATGATTTTTTAATCTTTAGTGAACCATAATCTCAGTCGAATAATTTGCTTTTGAAAAGGGTTTTTTTTTTTTTTTACCTCATTTAATGATTAATTTTTTTTTTCTATTTCCAGATTTTGATGCCATCGAAAGAATTTTCGGCCGGTATCATTCTATTGTAATCGACAACCCGATCTAGATCCGATACGCCGTTTTGCCTTCCTCCAGATTAATTTTATAAATGTTTAATCGCAAATCCAGTCAAACACTTGATCGTTTTTTCGCACCAAGGAATTCCAGAATTTCGAAAAAGAGACCTCGGGCTTTCCTCTTTACCGAGGTGGCTTATCATTGATCAACACGACGACCATATTTTGATCATCAGCTGATACAAGAACGCAAGTCATTGGAAAAGCAAGCTTTAAAGGAACAGAAAAATTAATATAAGGTATGTGTGTGTTCAAGATTGCCAGATGGATGAACGAATTAAATTAAAATAAATTAAAATTAAATTGAATTGAAAACGAAAGAAAAAAGTAAAAAAGAATCGGATTTAAAATAAAATTTACAATTTTGTATTTAAATTACTAAATTTTTTATAATATTAACCATAATCATAATAATCACATAGAACACATCCAAACTTTGGATTTTAAGTAAATTAATTTAAATTTTAATTGCGGTTGAGTGAGAAAAAAAATTCTCACTCCTACTTTGATTTTAAAAAAACTGGCAAAAGTGCTTAATTTTCGTAAATCCTTTTTTTAAAAAAAACGTGCGAATTTAGAAAAAAAAAAAAAAATAGGGGATTATCGAAAAAAAGCCAACGTTTAAAAATTTCGTTAATTACGTGAAAAAAACGTCTTTTTTCAAATTACATGAAAAATAAAGAACGATGTAGACTAGTTTTATTAAAAACAGTGCACGAATTTCGTGACGTTCATGATTGCTGTGAACAAATTAATACGTTCATGAACCGGTGTGAATAAATAAATATAGAAAAAGTCAACCCATTTCGAATAAAAATCAGTTCGAACGATCTACCACAATTCAACTACTTTTTGACAAAAAAAAACTAATTTTATTTTTACAGAGGAATTGATACCCAATACCTATAAAAGATCGTAAGTCTTTTTCCGAAAAAAAAAACAATACGCCTAATGATTCAATACATAATATTCGATAAACATTATTAACTGAATCTTTAAAAAAAAAATGATCTAAGGTCTCCCTCTTTCCATGAACAGTACGTGATTGCAAAAAAAAAAAAAAAAACATTTAACGATTTCGTTAAAACCCTTTAAGATAAATATTTACAAGATCATATGTAGAAAAAAAAAACTGAAATAAAATTGATTATACGAAAACGAAAGAAAAAAAAAGGCGAAAATCCGAAATATTTCCTTCCAGAATAATAATTCTTTAAATATAAACATATATATATATATATAATATTATTTTAATAAAAAAACAAAAGTCGCTCCTGCGCCGTACCGGATAATAATCTCCAACCCCGTTTGATGTTTAGATACTGAATGATTGCCCTTACAAATATTAAAAGTCCAAATGCCATTATAAGCCACCATAACCATGAATTTTCTCGGGATGCTAAATCGGTTGAATGTTTGACGATTAAGGTCCATTTAGCTAGGGACAGGCCGAATCCGGATAATGCACCGTACCTGGCTGCGATTGTGTGGCAAAAGCACATCAGTAAAAGAAAACCGATCCAGTTGAATAGGAATGCAACTGAAAAAAAAAAAAGAAAAAGTGGTTATGAACTGAGTTATTTTTTTAAAAATTAGTAGCCCCCCTTGGAGTAAATTGGCTAAACATGACAGGTATAGGGAATGAAGGCTAATCGCCCCCCTTAACAATCCCAACTGCCCCCCTGGCTCTTCGTTTTGGCTATGAGCCTGTGAGGGGAGTGTTTTTTCTATTCATGCTTTCCTTACAACTTTTAGTTTATTATCCATACCTAAGAAAGCGGTGAAAAACATAAAATCAGTGCCCAACAATCCAGACTCATTTTCACCGTCATGACCCTCTGTGTCTATGGCTAAAAACGCAAGTGATTGTGGAGGTGGGCGAGGTGGAGTCGGCTGTGAACTCTGAAACCCGAACAATAACAATCATTAAAAAAAAAAAAAAGAAATGATAAATACATAGGCATTTAACCATTTAACCTTGCAATACTTACACTATTTATCTGTGGCTCTCCGAGTCTAGTCTTTTCCCTTTGTACTTCCTCATAAGTTGGTAACTTAGCAGCTACTTCATACGGGGGAGGTGCTGAAAAATCTGGCTTCGGAGGTGGTAAATCTTCTATGTGTAAAGGGGGTACTGGTATTTGTGACGGACCTGTTGCACCTAAAGCTGCTACAGGCAAATCGACTGCAACCTGAGCCACTGGTGTGTTTGTATCTGGTGTATTCTCCGGCTGTGTTACTGCTCCACCCCCAGTAGGGGGCTGATTTTGACAAAAGAAACACAATTATTATTTATGACAAGGAAGATTGACAGGTAATTTTTTTTCTTCCACATCGCGTTTGGGGGAAAAATACGTTGTTAACAGTTATCACGGGTTAATTAAGGACAAATATTATAAACTTAACAAAGGGAAAATAAAACTTAAGCACCGTAGTATGAATTCGATTTTTTTTAAGCCTATTGCTTACAAGTGAAAGTTGACATAAGTTAATATCGATTTAAATATCCGTAAAAGTTTCCGAAAAAAAATTTTAATTACCGTTTGTGGTGTTGTACGGCTTTCCATAGACACTAAATAAATCCAAATGTTTACAGTATAGGGCTAAAAATACTGATAAAATTATTGAAATTTATCAATAAGAATTTTCTCTAAAAAATGTCGACTACCGAATTAGTCAAAACAGATACTTTTTAAATCAAAACATTGATAACATTAAGCAATGATGTTTAAATGTGATTCAAATTGATTTTATATTATTTTAAATATGTTTATTAATTAATGATGAGAAATTTAAACAGTGTTTAAGGAAACTATTACGGATTATTATTGGGTTGATTCGAAATTTACAGTACGGAATATGACCACTTCTGGTGTTTCGATTCTCGTTCGATAAATTGATTTGGCGAACAAAAATGGCCGCCGGCGACGGTAAATATTTAATTTTTTATTTATTTTATTTCATGAAATAAAATGATTAATCTTTTTCATTTTATTGAGTTCATTAGACGCGATTTAACGATTGTTTTCTAAATATTAATTTTTTGCCGTTGATACTCGCCTGAACTGTCCAAATTTAAATTCATCTGTGACGGTTCTTTCAAAAACATGAGGCTGCCTTATTTCGTTTTATTATTTTGATTAATCAATTTTATTTAAAACCGGTGTATTTCAAGTGCTTATGTTGCTGTGATCGTAAAAAAAAGTTATGCCCTAATATAAATTTTTATTAAATTTTAGATGTGCCTCCCTTGGGAACTCATTACAACGACAGTATGGACGATGATATAGACGACGACGATGACGACGATGAAGCATGCTGGAATGAGATGGATGCTGAAAGCGAGACGCACATGGTTTGCTTATTTTGCACCCAAAATTTTAAAACAATGGCTGTAGCTTTAGAACATTGCAAAACGGACCACAATTTTAATTTGTTGAATTTAAAAACGAAATTTAATATGGATTGTTATTCCTATATCTGTATGGTTAATTATGTTCGGAAGGAGGGTGTAGGCCCCGAAGTTATTTTAAATTCAAAGGAACCTCCTTGGCTGAATGAAAGTTATTTAGCACCTGTTATTACTGATGACCCATGGCTTATGTTTGGTGAATATCATTTGAAGCAAACAAATTTTTTTTCTTGTGACATCTGATTTAATTTCAAATTTTTTTTTTAGATTTTGAAGGATTGGAAACGCCATCAGAGAGTCGAGTTATGACGCCTGATAAGGATTACCACATTGTCAATTCTGAAAATGGCCTAGTCACTTTAACAGAACAGCATTTTGCTCAATTGCAACAGACCATCAAATATTTAACCTGCCAGGTTAGTGAGAATTAATTGTGAAATGTAAAAATGCTCTTTAAATGTTCTAGTTAAGTAAATAAATCAAATTTTTTTATTTAAGATAAGAGAAAAAGAAGAAGCCTTGTCCATGGCTGCAGATCAGATCTCCCAGATGCGAGCTGTCACCCAGAAACTAGTCTGCTGTGATTTAAACGACAAGGACCTAGAAGATGATGTTAAAAACATGAGCATAGCTGATGATATGGGATATTTTAATACGTACTCACATTTTGGAATTCATCATGAAATGTTAAATGTAAGTTTCTTTTTTTTAAAATATGGTTCAAGCTATCATCAATTAATCCTTTTTTTTTTCGCTTAGGATAAAGTTAGGATGGAAAGCTATCGCAAAGCGATAATCGAAAATCCGTCAGTAATTGCAAATAAAATAGTAGTTGATGTAGGCTGTGGAACTGGGATATTGTCGATGTTTGCTGCCACGACAGGAGCTGCAAAAGTTTACGGAATCGATCAGTCTGAGATTATTTTCCACGCAAACGACATCGTTCGCGAAAATAATTTAACAGATAAAGTAGATTTAATTCACGGGAAAGTAGAGAATGGATTGTTGGCTGTTGACAAAGTTGATGTGATAATTTCTGAATGGATGGGATATTTCTTGTTGTTTGAGGGGATGCTTGATTCCGTCATTTGGGCTAGGGATAAATATTTGAAGCAGGGGGGAGTTATGATGCCAAATCGATGTTCCATTTATATTGTAGGAGTATCAGATCCAGGTATGAAAAAAAATTTGAGTAAAATTTTTATGCATTTTTGTTTTCTAATTAATTTTCTTTTTTTTTTGGATTTTAGTTAATTATCAAGAAATGTTGGGGTTCTGGTCGGATGTATACGGCTATAAAATGACGTGTTTAGCGAAAGAAGTGATAAAGGAGGCATTAGTGTCGACTGTGCCATCGAATACGATTGCTACTTCACAAGCACAAGTTTTAAATTTGGATTTGTACACGGCTGATGTCACTAGGTGATTAAATTTTTTTAATATTGTGTTTTTGCTGCTGTTGTTTGATGGAACGGTAGCGGAAGCCGGGAATACTTTTCTGGATATGAAATCGTTTTTTTCAAAGTGAGAATTTGTTAAACTTACGGTTTCTTTTTAATCAAAAATCTAATGCAGATTGGTGCTTTAGCTGTTCAAGATTTTTCCGGCAGAGGAAAATTTTTTAATCACTAGAGAAAAATTCCATAATTTTCTTTTGATAGGAATTTATTTTGGTAGTTTACTTTTAATTTTCCAACGAAGCTAAAACTGCTTTAAGGCAAGGGGGTCCCCCCCCTTGGGGCGTAATTCTTTCAGTTGGGGTTTCTCGGTATATGTGGATCAAAGAGAGAACAGGGAAGATGTTCAGTAAAAGAATCCACCAGAGTTACTCAAAGAATGGAGAGTGTATTTTTTATAGATTCCAGAGAATTTATTTCAAATTGAAATTCTAGTCAATGAATCAGAAACTTTTTATTTACTTTAGACTAGGATTTTTCATTCGCGAGAATTTTCGCATTTGCTGTTGCCACCAGAAGCTATGTAAACTTAAGTCCGAATTTTTCAATTGTCTTAAAAATTCCCTAAGGCGTTTCTCTGAAACATTCTTTGAGAAGAGATTTTCAGGAATTTTCTAGGAATTTTTTAACTTTGAAAGAGGATCATTTTTTTTTGTTTCTAGTGCCAAAGGCTCTGTCGTCATAATAACCCATTGTTATGCTCTTTATTTCTTGCTTTTACCAAAGCGAACGAAATTTGAATATTTTATGTTATAAAATATGAAGTCACGCCTATTACAACAGAATTTGTTAATTTTTTTTTCTTTTCTTGTCTTTTCAGCACAAACTTTTCTTCCGATTTTGCTTTAGAATGTAACATAGACGGAGTCATTACTTCACTGTGTGGTTTTTTCGACACTTTTTTTGATTTACCCACCCCAGCGGTTCTTTCTACTAGTCCAAATACGCAAAGCACGCATTGGAGACAGACGGTGTTTTATTTACCAATTCCGATTGAAGTGAAAAAAGGTAAATATTAAATTTAAAATAATGCTTTGGCTTTGGTTAATAGCGGAATATGATTAAATTTTTATAATAGCTCTGGAATCCTTGTCGCAACAGAAGCCAGACAAGTTGATAAATCTAAAAAAAGATACCTAATTGAATCAGAAATTCATTCTTTAAATAGTATTTAGCCTGTCCTCAGATTAATGCAAAATAACCATAAAAAATTAAATTTTAAAAGTTCTACAATATTAACATTTGCTAAACTTTTAACATTTAGGAGATTTTTAGATTTATGAAAATTGGCTGGACTTGACTACTTTTGCATAAAAAAAACACTAAATGGATCGAATTCATAGTAAAAGTTAAATAATGCCTCCTTGTGATTGATTTCAAATTCACTGGAAGGCATATTTATTTTAGTGAGGTCTGAATCGTTCAATCTAATTTATTGTGACACAACATCTATGTTTAGCTTTGGTATATAAATGCTTTAAATGGTTGACTGGACCAAGCACATTATTTAGCTAAATTTATTGAAGAAGTTGTAATTAAAAGCAATGAAGGATCCCTTTCAATATGCTTTATATGCTTTCGATGTAAAATCGAATAATTGGGGTGGATTTTAATTTTACAGCTTCTGTAAAAATGCAATTAGTCCTTCTCTCTTTATTCTCAGAATCTTCGGAATTTTTAAGTTTTAGGTCATCAATTTGCATCGTTAGTTAATTAACATAAAGGTAACGGTAACGGTAACGGTTTCTATGGTAAACAAAAAAAAAAAAACAGACTAACGCCATCTCTCTTTAAAAGGGTACATTAAATTTTATCGGTAACAGTTCGTAGCCCCAAAAAAAGTAGCTCCTAATTCAGGGGAAAAACAGCATTTATTAAACAAAATTTTGAAATAAATCAGTTTTACTTTTAATTTCGGACGCCATATAAATTGTTTCAAAACACTCAAATACTGTTTCAAAAACTAGAAAGCGGCCATCTTGCTTTAGTCAATCACGGTCGTGGTTTTCGTCGTGGTCGGGTTTTGTATTTTGATACGTTCGCATCCAAAAAACATAGGTTGCTTATGAGGACTGGAAGTAATGGGATGTTTTTAATTGGTAAGCGTGCTTTAATTATTAAAATGTGTCGGTTTTTAGGACGATTCCCCCGATATTTCGTGTTTTATGAATGAAAATCTTAATGCCGACTCTCGTTCGTATGCTTATGTCGGCCATGACAGAATAAAACGAACGCTATGTGTTGTGTTAATGGTAATATATTTGGGGTGGATCTTATGGCGTAAAAAAGTCATTACGATATGAAACAAACTAAAAATTAAAATCTTCATATCTGGGTACTCAAATTGCATTGGGCAGTAGTGTTCTCCTTTGGTTATGGTTCGGGGCCGAACACTTTGAAAATATGATGGTTATTGTAATGCAGTGTAGCACCCCTGCTTCATACATCTTTATAAAGCAAGGTTAACAGAGTAAAGTTAAGTAAGTTGAAAGAAAAATCCGGAAAATTCAGTCAATTTTTAGCAGAACTCGACAACCGCAAGCAAGACTGTCGTGTCTACTCTGTGCTGTAATTAGTTAAATATGTGAAGTACGAAAGAGATTACATCCATTTTGCTCAGGAATGGCGACTTGTGCACTTAATAGTATGCTTTAGTGAACACAGGAAGGAATGGCTGTCTTGTCTAATACTTGATTTATGGGGAAAAAGTCAAAATTTTAGGTGTCTGACGAACTCCTTTGGTGTAACCTGGAGTTTTTAGGACAACTTTCCACTTGTCTGAATTGTAAATGCAACCGGAAAATAATTTTAAAATAAATTTGTATTTGAACAACTTAGATTTTGTTTTCCAAGTTTGTATCTACTTGAAGCTAGTTGAAACTTGTGTTAAAAATTCCGGATACACCAAAGGAGCTTGTCAGATACCTAAAATTTCAATTTTTCACCCCTGAAATCGAGTATTAGACAGAACAGCCATTCCTTCCTGTATTCATTAAAGCCTACTCTTAAAGTTTCTCTTCAAAATCAGATACTTGGGAAATAAAACTATTATGTGTACTCAATTTTTTGTAAAAAAAAATATTTTTAATAAGCCATTAGGTTAAAAACTTTATGTATGAGCCAGAGGTGTAGAATCATGGTTTGAACCGGTAATTATTAAATTTAGCGAACTGTAAACTCACCACTGCTTTAGGATGATTCAGAGAAATTCTATCTGCAAAATAGCATACAACACAGTAGGATAGAAAAAGGTCCAGGGATAATCCCTTCTGGTTTCATGTGTCTTATCAATCTGAACCCTTAAAAAATCTGAGTCTTTCTTGGAGAGAAATATTTGTCTGTTTTGCTCTGGATGTAAGGAGTGAAATATCAAACCCAGCTGCAGTTTTGACTTAAATAATAGAGACCAGCCTAACATGTATTGTTTTTGTTTTGTTTCAGGGGCCGTTCTCAAAGGGAACATTGATTGCAGGAAGAAGCCTGAGGATAATCGAGCTTTGATTATCACAATATCAATTTCTGATCAAAAAAATACTTATGTGTTAGCATAAGCAACCTTTTTTTTAAGAAAAGAAAAGTATTAAAATATTTTTACTTTTAGTAAAAAAAAAAAAAAAAAAAAAATTTTATTCAAAAACTTCATTTTGATCCTGAGTAAATCGAGTTAACAATGGGTGTAAATTGTGAAAAAATAGGCTGCAGTTTTGGTTGGAATTTAAAAGGAATCAGAAGAGGAATCAAAAACACAAGAGGTTTTGAAAAAGTAGAAATTCGAATCGGATGCGGATTTTTTAAGAAGATTTCGTTGTTGTCGATATCGGAGTCGCGGTCGCGGAGAGAATCAATCAGAATTGGAAGCAGCCTGGGATACCTGTTGGGAAAAAAATTCAGAAGAAAAACAAATCAAAAATTGAGGTAAGTGTAATAATTTTTTTATTCACTGCTTAAAGGTAAATAACGAGTTTTATAATTTTTTTTAATACAAAAGAAAAAAAAAAACATTTTTTTATATGACTATCCTGCAATAACAAAAATTATGTAAGCACCATATAATTAATTCAGTCAAATTGCACTTGAGATCACATAAATGTAATAAAAAAAAAAAAATAATAATTTTTTAAATTTACAAAACATGACACTGACCTAGTGTCAGCAACAAAATTCCTATGACAGTAATGAAAAGAAAAAGGTAGTGACCAGTTATTGGAACTGAAAATAATTTTGACTTCATTTTTAATGTCGATGTAAATAACAAAATAGTATCTAAATCTTCACCGGGTGTGTCTTGATATACAAATGGTCTTATTCTGACTTCATGCCCCACGTTTCTTAACATGCTACAAGCAGAGGTCAACCAAGCTGCCATAATGAACGGAGCCAAAGCTGCTACAGTCCAAAGTATTACAATTAGGATACTGACGATGGTAATTGGCTTTGTGTCGGTGTCGATTGCGTCGAATTTTAATAGCCAAAAAATCCCTGACAGAGCCCAGGAAATATTCACAAAGGTGAAAATGCCAACTGCAGGCGCAAAGTCCTTATTTAAATATGTTAAAAAAATTTGACATTCATTAATTTCCCTGACCCATGTCAAAGGCTGTATCGTGTGCTGTAATAGTTTTCCTCTGAGAAAAAAAAGACTTGACGATAAAAGTTTGACTTGGAGGCAGTAACTTGTGATTATTGTTGCTTGAACCATGTCATGCCATAAAGTTGAAATTATCAAAATTATTTCTAAGAATATTTTATATTTGTCCGAGTGAAGCCACCTGATTACAACATTCCCGTTGCTTAACATTATTAAGACTGATGAGAATGACAAAGCCATCCATAAAATACTTAAACTTATAAAAATCCATAAATATTGAACGAGCAGATGCTGCTTTCGAGGACCATCGGTCCTGTGGGCTGACAACAAAAAAGTTCTTTCCATCAAGTTTTGCAACTGTTCCGTTTCTTTGATTCTCATCATGTATAAAGAATACAAAAATGCAATGAAATGAAGCAAACTTGGAATTATAAAACTATAATAAGTGCTTCCGTAACAGATTTGGCTGTGATCAGAGGCAGTTTTGTATGTGGGTAAATTTTTATAACAGAAACCTCTGTCCCTTCGAAAGCATGCCATGTACTGCAAAATATATCCGAATATCATGAACAATATGACTTGTGACAGGTGAACGTAACCTAAAATGTTGACTAGAATAGGGACGTTCGGTTGTTCCATCGCGAAACCGCGAAGTCCGATGACCGCAAGCAACCGGAGGTAAGGTCGAAGGATTTTATGCTTGCAATGAGATAAAACAGCGGATGTAGTTAAAGATTGATAGTTGCCATAATCGGTTTCCTCGGCTATGTCCACTCGACTTATCAAATCGTCCGTATCCACTGAGTCCGTTCTGATAGATTCGTTTTCGTTTTCGCCCTCTTCTTCGACGGCCATTATCCTGCTTTAAATCCCGTTGTGTTTGATTAATGTAACATTCGCGTTTTTCTCACATGATAAAAAAGAAAAATTTGAGAATTTTTGTCGATTGTGTTTACAAATTGCGCCGCCATTTTTTGTAGTGTCAGTAGGAAGGATATACTTGATATGCGTGCGCATTATGTTTTGATTTGAAAATGAAAGCGGTTTGTTTAAATTATTTTTATTATTTCTTTTTTCTTTCTTCCTTTTTACCTATAATTTTTTAAAATTTTATTTTATTTTATTCAATTTGATTTTTAAAAAAATTCTATTTCTCTCCATGAGAATAGCAAAACCATCGAATTTAATGGGGGCCGAGTTCCAAAATGCGAAAAGAAAATATGTAGAGGACATTCGCCTGTGAATGTCCCTAACTGGAGGATATTGAGCTGTGTACATCTCTAACTGGGGGACATTCGGTCTGAATGTCCCTAGCTCGATGATATTCAGATGTGACTCATCACTGAGTCTAGAACATTCGCCAGCGGGGACATTCTCATTTAAATATCCTGGAGTCAGGGACATTCTCCCCCGAATGTCCTTGTAGTTAGGGAAATTCATTTTTGAATGTCCTTATAGTCAGGGACATTCATTCCCGAATGTCCTTATAGTCAAGGCCATTCATTTCCGAATGTCCTTATAGTCAGAGGGGCATTCATTTCCGAATGTCCTTATAGTCAGAGGGGCATTCATTTCCGAATTTCCTTATTTATAGTTAGGGACATTCATATCCGAATGTCATTATAGCCAGGGACATTCATTTCCGAAGGTCCTTATAGTCAAGGACATTCATTCCCGAATGTCCTTATAGTCAAGGGCATTCATTTTTGAATGTCCTTATAGTCAGGGACATTCATTTCCGAATGTCATTATAGTCAGAACATTCATTTCCGAATGCCTTTATAGACAGGGCCATTTATTTTTAAATGTCCTTATAGTTAGGGAAATTCATTTTTGAATGTCCTTATAGTCAGGGACATTCATTCCCGAATGTCCTTATAGTCAGGGGCATTCATTTCCGAATGTCCTTATTTATAGAAAGGGTCATACATATCCAAATGTCATTATAGCCAGGGACATTCATTTCCGAAGTCCTTATAGTCAGGGACATTCATTTCCGAAGGTCCTTATAGTTAGGGGCATTCATTTCCTAATGTCCTTATTTATAGTTAGGGACATTCATATCCGAATGTCATTATAACCAGGGACATTCATTTCCGAAGGTCCTTATAGTCAAGGACACTCATTCCCGAATGTCCTTACAGTCAAGGGCATTCATTTTTGAATGTCCTTATAGTCATGGACATTCATTTCCGAATGTCATTATAGTCAGATCATTCATTTCCGAATGCCTTTATAGACAGGGCCATTCATTTTTGAATGTCCTTATAGTTAAAGAAATTCATTTTTGAATGTCCTTATAGTCAGGGACATTCATTCCCGAATGTCCTTACAGTCAAGGACATTCATTTTTGAATAGTCAGGGACATTCATTTCCGAATGTCATTATAGCCAGGGACATTCATTTCGTAATATTACCGATTCCTTGATATTCACTCGCGAATGTTCTCGAGTCAGGATATTCACTTTGTAATATTCTCGAGTAAGGGACATTCACTTCTGAATATTTTTGAGTATCAGATTTTTCAGTTTCAGTTTTTGAGTTTTCAGATTTTGCTGTATGATGCTGAGATATGGGACTTCGGTCACTTTTTCATTAAAACAGGGGTGCCAGTTGGTAATGAAAACTTAATTTCATCAATATGTTCAACATGACCAATACGACTACATCAATCTACTTAAATCAAGAATCGTGCAAATTATTTTAAAATACTCGTGGAGTAGTGGTGGATCTTGTGGCAACACGTTTAAATGAGGTGCAGATCACGTGTCTTGTTTGGGTAAAAATTGGTTGAGGTTTTTTATTTTTATTTTTATTTTTTTCCACTTTCATTTTTAATGTTTGATTTTTTTTTTCCTTTAATAAAACTTTTGCAAATAATATTTTTATGACTGCAAAAATGTAAAAAAAATAAAAAGTCCACCCAAAATCTGATTCTTGATAGAAGCTATTTAAAAAGCACATAATTGTCTTAAAGATTTGACGTGGGTAATGACACTGAACATTAAATGTTTTTGACCGTGAGTCGTACTCCAGCTACCCCGCCCCCGTCCGCCCTCCCATCCTTCAGAACTTTCTAAAATCTGAAAACCGGGAGCTCCCACCTGCCCTGTGACTACGCCATTGTAAAGAAGCCATCGTTGACAAGTAACGACACGAATAGAGGTTTTTCAACGTAAATTTAAAACTACAAAAAAAAAAAAAAAACTTTTAGCGAATCCTAAATGGTAAAAGGAAAAAAAAAAAGCAAAAGAAATTAGCATAGGAAGCCAAAAAAAGGCATGTAGGAACACGTCTAAATCTTGATTCCGTTTAATAAATTGCTGCGCGATGTTGTTTTGATCTGGGACGCCACCTCTTAAAAATCCGCTAATTGAAGGAAAGAATTTAACCGCGATAAGGCAATCGAATCAAAAGGAAAACAATAGCAAGAAAAAGATAATGATTAAAAAAAAAAAAAAGTTATAAAGAAAAAGTGAATGAGCGGCCTTATCATATTTGTAGCGGTGAATCGGGTGTACGGGCCTGGAGGGCGCGATTCGAGTCTGTGAAATTGAGTCTCGCTCAGTCTTGTTCAGTATCGCGAGTGGCTTCGGTCGTGCCCGTTTCGCCATTTCAATTCTCGTTTTAGAGCGAGGACAACGATCTTTATTTTTTTTTTTTTTATTCTTTTTTTTCTCTTCGTTCAATGACGTGTTTTATATCAACACCTGTTGTATTTATTTATTGTTTTTTATTTATTTAAAAAGTGATGATCGCTGTGCTGGAGTGATTTTTCGTTAGATTTTTCCCCCGAAAAAAACACGTGAAGTGAATATCCGAAAAAAAAGTTCGTTAAACTTGTGAAAAAAAAAATATATAGAGAAAAAAAAAAGAGGTAAAGATGAGTGCGTACGAGTTTGAACGGGTAATTAATTTTTTTTTTTTTCCGTAAAAAAAGATATATCATTTTGGAGTGAAAAAGTATAAAAAAAAAAGACGACGGCGACGCCGTTTGTCGGATCAGTTATGACAAATGAATCTTTCGAATTCGAAGTTCTTTTTTGTTTGCTTCCTATATTTTTTTTTTCTTGCGCCGAAAAAAAAAATTGTTTTCGAAAAAAAAAAAAAAATCATCGATAACATAAAAAATCCCTATCTTTAATTAGTCGATTTTTTTCTTAAATTAAATGCAAAAAAAATCTTTTGTAGAATTTGCTTATGATAAAAGAAATTATCCGAGGCGTAAGCACATTTTTCCAGCCGATTAACTTTTCCATTCTCTCCCTTTTTCGGTTTTTTATAATAGCAAAAAGATTAAATTGAAACCGCATATCGCTTTAGGTAATGTCAAATATTAAATGTCCAAATATGTGAAGTAATTAGTTTTTGCCAAAAAAAAAAAAAGATGGCCTTCGGGGGATTCTGTCATGTAATTCAGAAGACCGGAGGCACATTTAAGTTTATATAAAGAAATGTAGGCAATGATTCTTTTTGACGGTTAAATGGAATTTAATGTATAAAAAAATGTTGTTTTGGGTGCGAAATGATTTTTTAATGTTAAAGCATTAGAGATTAAAATCAAGGAAAGTTGCATATGGGAATGAAAACATGTCGGAAATTAAGTTGAAAAGTTTTTGCAAAAATCCGATATGAAATGGTTGTTCAAAGACACAAAAAGCGGGAAAAGTTTCTCGAAATGTTATCGGAAATTATTTTAAACGTATTTTCTAATTTAAGAAGTAAATTACTGTAAAAATTTAAGCATGTTCGATCCTGCAATTTTTTTTAAAATCTTTTCGGATTAACTTGTATGTTCATGTTTGGAGTTGGAAGTTAAGAATATAAATGTTGGGGAATATTCCCCTCGGTGTGAAATAAATTCCCGCCGAAGTGGGAATTTTAGCCATACTGAGTGTAATAAACTTGTCAAATTTAGTTTTGATTTCCCTATTAATGTGCAGGTCTTTTTTGTATTTTTCTAATGTTTTTTCTTTAAAAAATGAAAATAATGGTTTTTCCATTTTTGAAGTAGTTTCAAAAATTTTAAAAATTTTCGACTTCGGAAATATTTCTGGAAATGTTTTGTGTCATTTTAAATTAAAAAGCTGAATCCATTTGATCTTGGGATCTTAAAATGCTGCAGTGAAATTTAGACCTCCCTTATGACCAACACCTAGAAAAAATAAAATGGCCAATGCGAAATCAAAAATGTCTTGTCAAGAAGCAACCTGTCCGTTGTCGTGAAGCATTTTCGTTTTGCTATGAAACATTCCAGTTTTTTTTGCAGGACAAAACTTGTTCAAGACATTTTGTTTTTCTGAGTGAAATTTTGAAAAAAGTGTGTAAAATGTTTGCATTAATAATGCAAAAATTTATATAAGAAATGTATTATTTTTGCATCATTTATACAAAAATTTGGACATGCATAATTTTTTAAGCATGAAAATCTGGATATGCATAAATTTTGAATAATTTAAGCATAAAGGAGAATTAATTTAAGCATATAATTTTTTCAAATTATTAAGCAGGAAAATTTGAAAATATTATGCTTATTCAAATTTTTATTTTATTTTATGCATACTTATTCATGTATAATTTATGCATTTTTTATGCATATTAGGACTACTTCTTGGGGCTCGGTCCTGGGGAAATCTGTCTGTCCGGGTGTTGTCGGTCTGTTCGCACCAAAAATGAATATTTAAATATTTTATCATTAAAATTTTAACTTTGAAAAATTAAAATAATATTTTGATTATTTTTTTTAACTAATGGTCTTTTTTAATAGTAAAATTAGACGACATAGAAAATTTCTTGTAAATTTTCAAGAAACTTAAAAGTTGCTAAAGCAAGGACTTAAAAATTCCTTGAAATTTTATTGAACTTTTTTTTGAATTTTCGCGGTTTAATATTAGACTACATGAACAAAAACAAGGATTTTAGAAATTTTAAATAAAATGTTCATTACCTTTTGAAATTAGTTTTACAGGAGAAGAGCTTAAAATTGAATCAACAAGAGTATGAGCTAAAGCAATGTTTTAATATTAAAATTTTAACTTTGAAGACTTTAATTAAAATTTTGACTAATTTTTTTCAACTTTTGACCTTTTCTATCAAAAATAGGTTTTTTTTTCATGGCAAAAAAAAATTATATTTTTATCAAAAAATTCGAATTTTCTGAACAAAAACGAGCAAAAAAAATGCCTTTAAATTTTTAAATTGTTTCACTAAGGAAGTGCGACCGGGTTCTAGAAAAAATTGATTTTGACCTTTATTAGTTCTTAATAGGAAGAGAATCAAGCCAAGTTTTTTATTACAATATACTGCTCCATTATTAAGCTTTAATGTGCATTAGCCTCAAATTTGAAAAACTGCGCGATTTAGAGTTCAACCATATTTTTCTGACTGCCGACGTATAATATTTCAAACCTCCATTTTTTGAAAAGTGCGACCGTTCTTATTTTTTTTAAAAAAATGAATTCTCCAAAGCAAAAGTTATTTGTTTATAAAAGATCGATGAATATTCTTTCAAAAATTGCTGAACACCGTTAAAAACAAATAATCCTTGTTTATTAAAACTACAATTAAATGATTATTATTAGTGGCACTCCGAATTGCATATGTAAATAAAAACAAGATGGTTTCCTTTGTCAAAGGAATTAAAGAAGTCGTCTGCTAGTCGCACTTTCCGAAAATATTATTTTTGCCAAAAAAGTGCGACCTATTAAGGTTTATCAAATAGGAAGTCGAGTAAAAAAATCTTGATAGCATAAAAAAATAATGCAAGGTATTGACAATTGAATGGAGCATATTTCATAAAATAAGCCAATGTTTACATAAAATTAAATCAAATTGAAAATGAGGCAGTCTAACTTTCCGACGAATATGAATTTTTGCTTTTGTAAAATTATTTTTTTTTATTCAAAAATGGACGACAACAATACATTTCTTTGATCATAATAGGTTCTGAAAACATTAAAAAATCGTCCCTTGAAATCTTTTTTTTAAGTATGGGATTTTTATCAGTTTTTATTAAACCGGTCGCACTTTTCAGACGGTCGCACTTCCCTACCCTTACCTTATTTAAATTTGGCAATATTAGGACAGTACCCCAAAGACGTAGTCCTACGTAGAATATGCCTAATTTTTTGTATAATTTTTATATAATTTGAGCATCACTTTTTCGGGGAGCGTCAAAAGAATCTTTTCTGGTTGGAATAGGCGCTAAAACAGTTTCATTCATTTGCAAAGCCGCCGAAATCGTTTTTTTTAAATTACCAGAGTGAGCGCCAAAAAAATCTTTTAGATATATTTAGGTAGTTTTTTCCTATCTGTTTTTAATCCCGGTTCCTGATCTTGTGCTTCCGGTATTGCCGTAAGTTGCGAAAATTAAGATTCCTGGATGAGAAACCCAGTTTAATAAGAGTGTGAATGTCTTATAATTAAATCGGCATAATAATTTGAGGTTTCTTTTAAGAAAGTTTGGTAAAGTAAAATGATTTAACAAATATTTGCGTAAAAGTTTCAACGTTAAATTCGTTGGCGCATCGAAAAAAAAATCATTTTTAAATTATTTGATTTTAAAAGTTACTGCTTCCTCCAACAAATCGACATATTTTACAGTTAAAACGAGACATTTTTTCGAAAACAATTTTTAATTTCCAGGAAAATTTAACCCTAAGGCTTTAAACTATACACTCGTTACGAACCAAGGGTCGGAAGCCGGTGCCGGTGCCGACTAAAAACTCCAAAATAGCACAACAAAAAGCTCTTGAAAAATAAGAGGGCTACCTTTCACATGCATCTCGTTGCACACTTGAATTTGCATTACATTGCATTACTTTGATGTTATTTGCATGTTGCATTATTACTGCACCGTCTCCACTTGTTATTAATCCTATAATCGGATTTATCGTATTTTCGGTTTTGTCAAAGTACCGGAAATATTTGCACGATTCGAGTTATTCTATAAATTCAAAATTTATAAAAATTCGGTTATGATGAGTATTTCTGTTTTGGTCAAAAAAAAAAAAATTATTTTTCTGTAAAAAATGTCGAATTGAAGGTTAATAAGACGGTAAAAAAAAGGTTCAGTGCCCTGAAAACTAAAATTTTAATGATTTTATGGAAAACGTGGAAAGCGTTTGACAGAATTTATTTCCGGTGCTCGGATAAAACAGGGATACGATTAATCCGATGATCGGATTAACCACAAGTGGAGACAAGGCTTGCATTACAGATTGAATTTCCTTTTGCAATAGATACAGTACCCTTCATTAGGAGCGTTCTCGCTGCATTATACGTGCATTGCTTTGCATTACTTTTTCTGGGAGTGAGTAACGCCTCGCAAAAATATTTTCATATGTAATTTAGCAAATGAAATCCCCCGGTCTCTCCGGAAATTGGGTAAAACATTCGATTTTTAATATTTCGAGACTCATCATAAACAGTTCGATTTGCTGTTTTTGTTTTGTGCTTAGTCTAATGTCTAGCATGTAGAAATGAGTGCAAAAAGCAAGAAAAACTGGGTTTTAAAACATAACTTCAGAATTAAAGATTTCAACATATTAAATTTTATGTGAAAGGTTTTTTTTTGGAAGGGGGGGGAGAGAGGTAAAAAAAAAAAAAAAGTTGCCACAGAGCGGAAAATTTGCATTTTAGCCACCATTTTAAACCCTAATTTTTTTCTGATTTTTTGGAGGCCGATTTCTGCTGCCAGAGAGGCCTAACGTATTTCAAAGTCTCATAAGGGCCTAAAAAAATTAGAGTCTTATTCGGCATGAAAGAGTTAATTTCCTATCGGAAATTTTCCGGAAATTTCAAAAATGAGACGGCTTAACAGAAATTGAACAGGGGCCCGAAGCTTGAAAATTTTGGCCGACGCCGATGCGGGTTTTTTAAATCGGCATCGGCACTGCGAAATTGTAAATGCTGGCACCGTCTTCGGAATCGGACCCCTGATGTTAAAAATGGTCTAGGATGGCTCTGATTTTTTTCTTCACTAAAATCGGAATTAAGAAGCGGCATCGGATATGATCGATGTCGGCATCGAATATAATCGATGCTTGGTGGCGTCGGCATCGGCATCGGCAGCGGCAGCGGGTGTCGGTGCCGGTGCCGGGATCGGAATCGGAATTGGAATCGGGAGTTAAATAAATAATATGGCATCGGCATCAGCATCCACATCGACCCAAGATTTCAGCCTGCCGGCACCGGCATCGGATTCGGACCCCTGAAATTAAAGCCAATTTGTATATATGAGCCGAAAGAGGTATAGCGGGTTTAATAACCGCGTTTTTTGCTCATAAATTAAAAATTTCTTAAATTTCTGAAAATTTCCGATAGAAAATGAACTCTTTTGCACGAAAATACGGCTTTGATTTTTTCGGCCTCCATTAGACTTTAAAAAATTTTAGGCCTCGGGAGGCAACAGAAATCGGCCCCCAAAAAATTTGAAAAAAATTAGGATTAATATGAAAGCTAAAGTGCGTGTTGTGGCATTTTCAAATTCAAAAATTCTTGTTTTTCGATCCACCCGTACGAAAAAGAAATGCATAAATTCTATAAAAATTATGCATAAATTCTATAAAAATTATGCATAAATTATACAAAAAATTGGACGAAAATAAAAACTGCATGAAGAGAACTTCAGTTTTTCACCAAATTTTTTTTTCCATCCTCTGTTATAACTATGCATAAATTATGCATAAATAAGTATGCATAAAATGGAAAAGAAAAGTTGAATAAGAATAATATTTACGAATTTTCGAAACAAATTATGTGCGTAAATTATGCAAAAATTATACATACCCAGATTTTCATGTTTAAAAAAATTATGTATAAATTTTGTTAAAATTGTGCATATTTAAATTTTCGTGCTTAAAAAATATCCATAACCTTTGCAAAAATTATGCATGTCCAAATTTTTGTGTAAATGATACAAAAATCATATATATTTTTTTTAAATTTTTTGCATTTGTTTTGCAAAAATTTTGCATGCACCACTGGTAGAGAGCTCACTTTTAGTAAAATTTGTACAAAGAATTTTTAAGTGAAACATACTTTGAAATAACAAGAGATTTGTATGCAGAATTTGATAAAAAAAAAGCATGTCCCAGTGTTTGAAAAATGGAAAAAAATACTGCTGAAAACAAAACGAGAAAAAAAAAAAAAAAAAAAAAAAATTTTGGAAAGTTCCGAGTCACGTGACCCATCCTGTTAAGTATCGACTTCACCGGTGTGACGTCACTAATAATACGAGAAACGTATACACGTGTTAGTGCTTGTAGGTGCTTTTCAATCAAATTAATGCAAGAGGGGTCGTTATAAACCTGATATTTTGATTATCGGTTCTCGGAATCGCGTATTATGAGATTACACGTGGTAACCATTTTACTCTGACGTCATAATCGGCCATTTTGAATTTTCCCGCGGAAAGATGTTCGCAAATGGGAGGATTAAAATAAAAAAGAAAAAGTCTGTCGGTTTTGACCTTAAAGGGAGCTAACGTGTATCGATGATAACTGGTACCAGGGGCGCAATCTTTTTTTTTTAGAGGTGGGAATGGAGAGGGGGGAGTGAAGTCTGTAATTAAAAAAAGAAAATAAGTATAGAGGGGGGGGGGGAACAAAAAGGAAATCTGATAAAATCGAAAAAGAGACTCAGACGGAGATAGTTATTTATAATAAAATTAGCAAATTAAGATTGAAAATTTAATTCAAATAGAAGATTAGTAAACAAGGAAATGGTTTTGGAGAAATAAACGGCTACTAATGAAGTTCCGGAAAATAGTAAAATAATTAAAAGAATGGAAAGGGAAAATGTTTAGAGGGAATGGAATAGGATTAGATTTTAAGAAAAAAAAATGATGTATTATTGAAGAATTTTTTAATTATCAATGGCAAAAATCGGTCTAACTTCTTAAAGACTCCAAAAAATTTTGTGTAGAAAATATTGTCACGGAATCATTATTATTATTTTTTTTAAAATGTTTTTCTTTTTTATATTTTCAGGTAAGTTTTCTTTCGTCAATTTATCGCCGCTTTGGGATGCCGATTAAAAAGCCGTTTTGGATTTTTCCAAAATGGAATCTTTGAATTTTTCCAGTTTGGATTCTGGAAATTTTTGGATTCGACTAGATTTAATTAGTTCAAGTTTCGTGCAGGTATGCAATATTTACAGTGGCGTCGTTAGGCGTCGGCTATTTCAGATATTAGATTCCCCCCCAACAGGGTTGCGATGCCGATGGCATTTTTACTGGCATCGGCATCGGCATTGGAATCGATGAGAGGTCGACTTGGCATGGCTGGTCTCGTAACGTGTGGCGAACAACGAAGTTAAGCTTCTGAGTTCGCGGCGCAAAATACGGATTGGTGTGACCATCGAAGCCTCGCTCTATCTAGCGGAGCAAGTTGGAACTTACTAGTTTATTAGCATGGCAGGCGCTGGGTAAATTTCGGTGCTAATATAACAGTAGTTCCACATAAGCTAGACATGAAGTGCTTACTCAAGCGAAATTTTAACAAGTGACATGAAATTGAAAGTTAACTATGTAAATATAAATGTAAATAAATGTTAATTGTGCCGTGTGCAGTTGGTCGGATGACCCTTCTATAAGGTTAGCACCAAAAATAGAAGTAAATGTTATTTATTTATTTATTTATTCATTGGAATCGATGAGAAAAAAAAACCGGAATCGGCATCGGCGTCGGAGTCAAAGCCGAAATCGCGAAAAATTTTCAATTTCAAAATTATCTTTCTCTTAATTTCTTTACTTTACAACTATAATTAAATTTAATAACCGATTACTAGATTAATTTTTAAATAAAAATGATGGTTTTTATGATAGTTCTGCTGACCAAAAGAGAACTGCCTTTTTTAAAGAAACGAGCTGAGTGAGACTAAAAAAAATTTCTATTTTAAATAAAAAACAAGATAGGCCTACTAAATTTAGGTTTAAGAAAAAACTAAAATTTAATCGGAGTTAAAAATTGTTCAACAATCCGATATCGGCTTCGGCTTCGGCGTCGGAATCGGAAATTTTTTTTTCAAACCGGAATCGGCGTCGGCGTCGACTAGTTTTAAATAACTATTCGGCGTCGGCATCGGCATCGAAATTTTTTTTTATTTTACCCGGCCGCGGCCGGCATCGGCATCGGCATCGCAACTTTGCCCCCCACACAATAAATTCTCTTTGCATTTCATTTTCTACGGAAAAATTTGATAAAATTCACTTTCAGGCAAAGTTTTTATTGAAATTTTTTCTCTCCCCCCTCCTAATATTATATGGCTGCGATGCCACTGGAAGATACATAATAAAAATTGCCAAAACTGAAAGTTTTAAAAATCGTGAGTAAAAAAAAAAAAAAAAAAAAAAAAAATTAAAAATAAGAAGAATTTTTGAATTTACCGGCTAGGGTGTACAGAAAAAAAAAAAGTGTTTGGAATTTTGTTGCTCACCAAAAAAATAGTTTCATTGGGGGGTAAAAACCTCAAAAAAGTTTTGAAACATTTTTTTTTTACCAGCTGGAGGTCGCGCTATGCGGAAAAAGGACCTAAGCCAAGAATTTTTTGAAAGCGTTCAATTAAGTTAATATTTAGCGCATTTTTCAGTAATCGATATTTGTAAAAGGGGTCTAATTATATGTTTTTGAGGTCGTAGAACACGAATTTCACCATCCCGATTTTCTCCGACCAATGCCTGAGTCGCTGTTACCGCTTTTTTAGCGTTTAAGCCTGATTTTTCGGCCTTGATTTTTATTTATGTCCAGATTTGGAGCCCCCAAACTTTTTTTTTTCCTTTTAAAGTTGCTTATACTTATGAAAAAAAGCTTGAGGAACACGAATTTCACTATCCCGATTTTCTCCGACCAACGCCTGAGTAAGGGTATAAGTAAGAATTTGGTTTTTTGAGCCAAAAACTAATTTTTTTGTAAAAAAATGGCGACAACTCCTCACCAGTTCGAGTTAGAGGTCATGTTCTATGACATTTTTTAGTCAGAACACTCTAATTAATAAGGCACTTTTGTGTTTTGGATCAATTTTCTAAATTTTTTCACGGACGAAAAGAATTTGGAATTTCAAAAAAATTAGTGGTAGAATTTTCCGTCCGTTAGAAAATTTTGGAAATTGATCCAAAACACAAAAGTGCCTTATTAATTACAGTGTTCTGACTAAAAAATGTCATAGAACATGACCTCTAACTCGAACTGGTGAGGAGTTGTCGCCATTTTTTTACAAAAAAATTAGTTTTTGGCTCAAAAAACCAAATTCTAACTTATACCCCTACTCAGGCGTTGGTCGGAGAAAATCGGGATAGTGAAATTCGTGTTCCTCAAGCTTTTTTTCATAAGTATAAGCAACTTTAAAAGGAAAAAAAAATTTTGGGGGCTCCAAATCTGGACATAAATAAAAATCAAGGCCGAAAAATCAGGCTTAAACGCTAAAAAAGCGGTAACAGCGACTCAGGCATTGGTCGGAGAAAATCGGGATGGTAAAATTCGTGTTCTACGACCTCAAAAACATATAATTAGACCCCTTTTACAAATATCGATTACTGAAAAATGCGCTAAATATTAACTTAATTGAACGCTTTCAAAAAATTTTTGGCTTAGGTCCTTTTTCCGCAAAGCGCGACCTCCAGCTGGTAAAAAAAAAATGTTTCAAAATTTTTTTGAGGTTTTTACCCCCCAATGAAACTATTTTTTCGGTGAGCAACAAAATTCCAAACACTTTTTTTTTTTCTGTACACCCTATTACCGGCGCTGGCGCCGGTACCAAAATTTTCAGAAAAAAAAATCTGCGCCGGCGGCAGCTCCACAATTGTAAAGAAATTGGCGCCGGAAAAATTTTTAATTTATTTTATTTCATAATAAAAAGCAAGAAGGCGTTACGTCAGTTAAAAAAAATCACGCTTTGTACTTAAAAAAATTTATTTATTTTTTAAGATTAAAAGCTGAGAGGAAAGAAAAGATTTTCAAATTTAATTGAGATAAATTAATATTTTTAAAAATATTTGGCAGTTGCGCTTTCTGTAAATTTTCCAAGAGATTTGGGCCCTAATTGATCCCGGAGGATCAACCAGTGTCAGGAGCCCGAATCCGATGCAGGTTCCGATCTCGGCCGGCTTAAATCTCGGGTCGATGCCGATGTCGATTCCATACTATTTATTTAACTCCAGATTTCGATTCCGATTCCGACTCCGGCACCGACACCCGATGCCGATGCCGATGCCGATGCCGACGCTACCAAGCATCGATTATATCCGATGCCGCCTCTGATTCCGATTTTAGTGGAAAAAAAAAATCATAGAGCTATTGGACGATTTTTAAAATCAGGGGTCCGATTCCGGTGCCGGTGCCGATTTCCGATATTAAAAGCATCGACCAAAATTTTCAAGCTTTGAACCCCTGTCCAGTGCAGTGGTGGGGTCCAGGGGGGACGATAATGCTCCCTCCCCCTAACTGAAAAAATTATGCACAGGGGTCCGAAGCCGGTGCCGGTGCCAGCCACGGCCGGTTAAAAACTCAGATCGGTGCCGAAGTTAGTGCCAGTGCTAAATAATTTATTTTAAACTTTGTGCTTCCGTCCCCCAATTTCGGTTTCCATATCTCATCAATCACGCAGCCGAAAAAGGCAGAAAAACAAGAGCTTGTTAGATCCGGTTTTTTTTTTTTTTTTTAAATAACAAATATTTCAGGAATTACTATTTTTATTTTGGAAATAAAAAAAATTTGTAACACGACCCAATTTGCAGTTTGTCGACCATTTATCATATTTTTTATTACCAAGAATCCTAAAACTCCGAAAAGGGAAATACGAGAAAACGATAATAAAACTTTTATAAAAATTTTAAAAGTACTTGTTTTGAGTACAAACAACTTCCCGACGTGATTTAAGTCTAATCTTAATACCATTGCAATTTGATTTGCATAGTTGTCAGCTACAGAGAAAAGTTCTGAGCGATACAAGTATAACTTTTATCCGAAGTATAAAAATCCATAAATCTTAATAAAAAAAAAAAAAAAACCTTTTGAGAGAAAAATGTGTAAAGCATTTCCTTTCGCGTATAATTTTCAAATTCCAAGCAATTTTCATCTCTGACGTTGACGAATTTTGGTTAATTTTCAAAAACACCCGAAAAAAAAAAGGAAATAGTTTTTCCGGTCGTTTTGCTCATTTTTTTTTTACTCCTAACGGGTAAAAAAAAAGACTAATGACTTAATGAAAACGTACGTAAATAACAGGAGAAGTTCATATTAACGACCGCTTTTTTTTTTAATACTTCGAGGGGGATTCCTGACAACGTTATTAAAAATTTTAAAAAGATAACGTTTAATTTACTTGTTTCTCTTGAGAAATAAGGGATAATCGATTCCGATCATCAAAAGCAGTATTTCGACCAATTTAAAATATTAAAATTTACATCCAGATTAATCTCTAGGCTTTTACATCCTCAATAAAAAAGGACAAACAAAAAGAGAGGCCAAGGTTTTTTTCCCTGACATAATTTCAGGAAAAACCGCGATGGATTTTTGATTTCTTAATTTCAAAGAAAAAAAAAAAAAATTTGGCCAAATGTCAAAAATCAGCTTGGTGCATTTATATCGATGACAGCCTTGACGAACCCATCCATTGCTCAATTCCAAACGATAAAAAAAAAAAAAAAAAAAAAAAAAAAAAATCGGGTGGATAATAAAAAAATCCCGAATACGGATTTCAGGCCAAAAAGATTTTGTTTTTCCTTATATCATAAAAAAAGGGGGGGCAAAAACCTTATATAATAACTTTACGATTTTCCCCCGCGAATCGATTTAAGCTTTTGCAAGGGGCGCAGGTTAAAAGGAAAAGCGAATCGACGTCTCACTGACCATTATTTTTTATATATTTTATATATATTTTCCCTCCCCATTTTCCTCATTCCATAACTATTCCTCTTCGTTTCCATTTTTCCCAGCGGTATTATCCATTTAAAGACCACGTGTAATACGTATGGGTTTGTCCTTTTCGTTTTGGGTTTCTCTCGGGCACGGCGATGAGATTTTTTTTAAGTAAGGGATGAAAAACACCCACGCGCGACAAAAAAAAAAAAAGAACATCTCCCGAGGATTTCTCGGGAGGGGGGAGTTTTTTTTTTTAACGGATATTTTGCATTAATTTTTAAAAATAAAAGGATGATGAACTGTAATTATTTTTTTTCTTTGACGGTGTGGGTGGGTTGAGGCTATTAAAAAGTAAACAGATAACGACGTCTTGGATTTCTGTTATAATTTTTATTTTTCTGCACAAATAATCGCAATAGTTTTTTTTTTTTTTGTTTTAATTTCTTGACTACTTGATCACTGACGGGTCCACAAATTTTTTTCTCGCGAAGGGGGGGGGGGGGTTGCGAAAAAAATGCTATTTATTGTAGAATTAATTTTCCTTAGGGGTCCAAAGCTTGAAAATTTTGGCTAGCATCGGCATCGAAATCGGACCCCTGATTTCAAAAGTTATCTAGAATAGCTCTATGAATTTTTTTTTTTTTTTTTTTTTTCTCACTAAAATCGGAATTAGAGGCGACATTGGATATGATCGATGTTTGGTGGCGTCGGCATTGGCTTCGGGCTTCGGTGCCGGAATCGGAATCGGGAGTTAAATAAATAATAAGGAATCGGCACAGGCTTCGACCGGCACCCAAATCATATTTGGACCCCTGGAAAAAATCGTATTCTATCTCTAGTGCGTAATCAGGGGTCCGAAACCGGTAAAAAGCAGCTAAAACCGACTTCGGCATCGGCGCCGAAACACCCAAAACATGCCCTATTCCATGGGGCATCGGAATAGCAAAATTTTTGCCGTTGATGCTGGCACCGGAGCCGGTTCCATTGCCGATGCCGGCCGCTGCCGGTTGAAATCTCAATTCGATGTCGATTCCGATTCCGGCACCTACACCCAACACCCGATGCCGATGCCGATGCCACCACGTATGGATTGGATCATATCGGATGCCGCTTTTAATTCCGATATTAGTAAAAAAAAAAAAAAAAAAAAACCATAGAGCCATTTTAGACGATTTTTAAAGTTTTTAGCCGGCCGCGGCTGGCATCGAGGCCGGCACCGGCATCGGCTTCGGCTTCGGCCGATTCATTTATTTCGGCCTCTTATCATCAAAACTGTATGGGATATAAAATTCCTAACTTTTTGTGATCTGCATAAAAATCCGAGTCTCAAAGCACCAGTTTTTTATAAAAATAAAATTTGTGACTTTTCGGTCTATACGGGAGTTTCGAAATTTTTGGGTCCTAGTGGACGTGACTAAATGACCTCCAAAAAATCTGGAAAAATTCAGGCAACTTTCTTTCGGTTACTATAAAAGAATTAGGTTGTGATTTCGCCAAATCTCAAAGATTCGCAAAATAAGGGCCACCTTATAACAGAAGATAAGTTTTCTGAGGGGAAGGACTTTTAATATTTGAAAATCGAACCGGACTTATTCTTAGTTAAAGCATTGGAATTTGAGAAAATTATCCACAGGGGTCAGAATCCGAGGCCGGCTAAAATCTCCGGTCGATGCCGATGCCGATTCCATATTGTCAGGCTGCACAGCTGTCCTATATGTCCTATATTTCCTATATTTTGACAAACGTCCTATATTTCCTATATTTGTCCTATATTTTGAGTATGTCCTGTATTTTTGGGAGTTTTTAACTTTAAAATATCATAAAATCAATTTTTTTGTAGTTAAAGTTCATTTTATGGATAATTTTGATCCCTCATTTTGATCCTATGGATAATTTTGATTGGATAAGGATATCCCTCTTCTTGAGAAAAAATGAATTACTTTTCAGCCTTTTTTTATTACAAAAAGTGCCTTATTTGTCTTTCCCGACCCGGAACGTTTTTTCAAGAATTACCCATAAAACAAATATTTTTCAATTTTTTTTATTTTTTTATAAATAGCGAAAAAAAAAAAAAAAAATATATAGAGTTGTGGATGTTGAATTGAAGTTTTTGTCCTATATTTTTCATAAAATGTCCTATATTTGTCCTATATTTTTTAAAAAATTGGTCCTATATTTTTCCAGAAAATGTCCTATATTTTGGGAACGAGGCGCTGTGCAGCCTGATTATCATATTATTTATTTAGCTCCCGATTACGATTACGATTCCGATACCGACACGGACATCCAATGCCGATGCCGACCATCGATTATATCCGATGCCGCCTCTGATTCCGAATTTTTGTGAAAAAAAAAATATAGAGCCATTCTAGACGATTTTCCAAATCGGGGTCCGATTCCGATGTTGGTGCCGATGCCGATTTCGGATATTAAAAAAAATCCGATTGGCATCGACCAAACTTTTTAAGCTTCGAACCCCTGATTATCCACAAGTTCACGGGGAAATCCTCCTGAAAAAAAGAAAATGTATTAAAACTAAGAGCAGTTCAGCAGTAAATTCCGCGGTTGTTTTGCATGGTTATGTCTTCAGAAATAGGATGCGAGGCCGGTGGCATTTTATCGGCATCGGCATTAATGCCGGCATCGGAGTCGGTAAAAAAAAATTCGGAATCGGCATCAACATCGAAATCCTGAAAAAAAAAAAAATAAATAAATATCGGCTTCGGAATCGGGGGAAAATAATTTACCGGCATCGGCCTCGCAGATTCAGAATTCGGAATCGAAGCCTGCATCGGCATCGACATCGACATCGGTTATCTTTTTTAAAAAAGGAATGGGAATCGGCATCGGCATCGAAGTTATTTGCTACCCGTGGCGGCCGATGTCGACATCGGCTTCGGCTTCGGCATCTGCATCGCATCCCTGTATCGAAAATCGTATCTTGCGCATAAATCGCTTTACTTTGATGCAGTTCGATTTTCGATTAACGGTTCAATTATTTTATTACATTCACGAAAACGAAAGAAAAACTAAATGCTAATAAAAAAAACAACAAAGACAAATGTAATCATTTGGAAAAAAAATTCCCGTTAAAAACGATGCAAAAAAAATAAGTAAAATCCGAAAAGAAAAAAAATCTCAAAAACAAATAAAATATAAAAATATCGAACAGACCGAAAGAATTCGCAAAAAATAAAAATGAAATATTTCGCAAATTAAAAATAAAAAAAATTAATTATTGTTATTAAAAAATCGCGTGATATCATTTTTTAGGCGGTTCCTTTCGTACTTATAAAAAAAAAAAAAAAAAAAAAAATTAAAGCACTCACTCATTTCTTTCTCATCACAATCGAGTTCCCACCCTTCCATCGGCGATTATTAATCGTAGGACTGATCAATTTTCCTAAAAAAAGGCGGATCGAAATAAAATTGCATCTTAAAAAAAAAAAAAAAAAGTTTAATCAGTAATTATTATTAACCACATAATCTGAAGATTCCAGTTCATTAAAGCTTGCTTGACTGGTTATTACGTATTACAGATCGCGGTGCATCTTTTTTTTAAAATTTAAATGATAATAACAACAACAAAAATTGTAATTTATTACTTCCAGCCGAGTGTGATTCGATTTTTTTCCTGTTCCGAAATTGAAATAGCAAATATTGATATTCTCTCGTCAACTTAAAATTAGCCTTTAAAAAAAAAAATTGACGATAGTCAAATTATAAAGAAATTCATCACCTCAAGGCGCGGATTCTGGCCTTTCTATTATAATTTATGGCTTAAAATTTCAGGGGGAAAAAAAAATGTATGTAAGATTTATTTTTCGTAATTGAATTTTCTTGTAAGTTGCAATACCATATTTGACAGGAACAAGAGCGAAAATGTTTAATTAATCCAAAGTAAAAAAAAAAAAAAAAAATTTAATAATCTAACGGTTTTGAAAAAGGATTGGACGAAAAAAAAAACGAATTCCTGTTTAATCAGATTTAAAAAATATGACATTTTATGGTGCCTGGCACTTTTATTTATATATTATATATATGAGACTTTGATTCAAATAGAAAAGAAGAAAAAAAAAAGGCAAGGTTCAGATTCGTGACCTAGCACAATCAAGGTCAACGCACCTAGGCGATTGTGAAATGAAATCGAAGAGTAAAATAGATTTCGGAGTTGAAAAGTCTTTTCGGGGGGGAAATCGTCGAAATTTGGGTTTTGTGTTTTGACGTACCGACCTTCAAAACCGAAAGGTGGTAAATCAGATTTTTTTAATTGGTATATCGTTGCTGTCTTCTACTTAAGATAAATTGATACCGATTTTTGATTGAGATTACATAATGTTTGGCCCCTAAATCCTGATATCTTGATGTTTTAAGTCGTTATTTTTTAACGTGATGGCTGGGGTGTCCCTTATTTTGGTAATTTTCGAATTTCAAATCGCGTACCCCCAATAATGGTTCTCCTTGATGTAATGGTAATCCCGAATTTTTTAAAAAAATTTTTTACTGCACGGGAAATCGTGGCGACTTAAGCTTAAAGTTTTGAAAATTACCAGAGGAAAAAAAAAAAAATCGAAAATTATTTTTTCGCGAAAAAATGTAGTTTTTTATCGCAAATTTTTCGTAGATCACGAATCTGAAGTCCGATTTTTTAGCTGGAGACCAAAATACGAGTGAAACTAAGGACTTGCTATGTTTTGCCACTTTACCACGTTTTTTTTGCTATATTTTGGATTTTAGCTCAAAAACCGGACCAGATATAAAAAAACGGACTTCAGATTCATGATCGACGGAAAATTTCCCATAAGAAACCTCATTTTTTCGCGGGAAAAAAAATTGTCAATTTTTTTCCTCTTATGGCAATTTTTAGGATTTTAAGCTCAAGTTGCCACGCTTTCCCGTTGAGTAAAAAATTAAAAAAAAATTCGGATACATCAGTACACCAAGTAGAACTATTTTCGGATGTAAGCGATTTGAAATTTGAATATTGCCAAAATAAGGGACCCCTTAGTGATGACCTATGGCTTCATTTTTTTCAAGTTTTTTTTTTTTAAATCAGAGTTTTCAAATTTTCGGGAATTCATTTTTGAACTTAATTTCGTGGCGAGGGAATCAAAATGTGTTAAACAGATGGCAAAATTAATAAAAACCACCCGATAAATCCCCTAATGTTTTCCTTTAAAAATATTAAGAAAAATAAAGAAAGTAAGAAAATAAGGAAAAAGCAACCCGATTTGACTTACGTACTATTAAGATTTAAGTTTGAAATATTCCCCGGGAATATGAAATACATTGCCCTGAAATGAATCAAAAAGTGCATTCCTATGCACTCAGAAAGATGAATCCGCCTCTTGATCGCAACACAAGCGACGTGTCGTCGTCGCGAATCGTAATTGCTCCGTCTCGACGCAAGCACTTAAGAGCAAACGTTTCCACCGTAAAGCCCTAGATAAAAAAAAAAAAAAGATAATCATTGTCGCAATGCATTTTTGCATTGACCTGAAGCAGTATTAATGGGGATCATATAAGTATTACGTAAGCATTTAACAAATGAGGGTGGGGGGGTAGGGAGGGGTTGATTGAATGCTTACAGAGCGGGGGTTTTTAAAAATTTGCCATTAAAAAATATTTGCTGCATTTTTTAGTTTAAAAAATTGCCTCATTAGTTCGTAATTTCATTTTATGATTCCTTTAAATTTTATTTTATTTTATTTTATAAGTAATTTTTGATTTTGTTCATTGAATTTCAATATTTTATCGATTCATTAACTTTTTTACAATTGAATTTCACTGCTCTTTTTTTGACGCTTAAATTTATTTGAGAAAAAGAAGGAATTTGTTTATTTATTTGATCAGAATTGTAAGGGTGCAAATTCACTGTGGAATGTTGGACCAACAAGTTGGTACAACTAGTTAACCCAACATGTTGTGCCAACTTGTTGGACCAACATGCCTCACTAATTTCAGCGTAGGAGTAAATTCTGCAATAGTCGATTTGCTCGTTTGTCCAACTTGTTGTACAAACATGTTGATACAACATTCCATAGTGAATTTGCACCCAATCATTTTTTTGAAGATAAAAAAAAAAATTAAAGTTAAGATTTTATTTTTGCAAATTAATACACTCAAAAAAATGAATACTGGTCGCCAATACAATAGGGAAGTTAAGCACTTTTTTTTTATTTTATATTTTGATCCCTAAGTATGAGTTAATAACCGAGGTATATGTAAAACTTTAAAAAAATACCTAAAATAATAGTAAAAAATTGTTAAATTTTGATGTAAAAAAAAGTCGTTTGAAACGCGGGGAAAAAAATTGTGACGTAATTGTACTATAAAAAAAAAAATGAAGTTTGGTAACACTGATCGTGAATGGGCCCATTTTTGAATATTTTTTTTGTTTATGTTTTGATTTGTAATTTTTCCAACAAAAAAAGAAAGACTCGCGAGCAGGAATACCAACTTTTAAAATTCAAAATATAGTACAATGACGTCACAATTTTATTTGCCGCTTTTTTAATTTTTTCAAAATGTCAGATTTTTTTCGGAATTTTTCGAATTTTTTTCTCCGACTTTGTTTCATTGACCCTTCTTGATTATCGTTAAAATAATATTTTTATGAAGTAAAGAACTCATTTTAACCAGAATATGTCTCACTTGCTATAACACTTAACTTCCCTATTTAAACTGGATTTTGCGCCTAATTAAAAATTGATTAGAAGCCATTACAATTGTATTAGTCTCCAGTCAATTTTGTTTTCGGACCAGTCAAAGCGTCCAGTCAAAAATATATTACCCTACTTTTTTTTTGAGTGTAAGAAAAATCATACTGGGATGTGGGGGCATATCCCTACGTAGGACTACGTCTTTGGGGATTGTCCCTAATATTGCTAAATTTAAACAATGAAAATTATAACCTGTAACAACATAAAATTCTAACGCTGAAAAGCTCAAAATTTAAAAATTTAAACAATGAAACGATTTAAAATTTTAAAGGCATTTTTTTTGGCTCCTTTTAGGTTGAAAAATTCAAATTTTTAGATGATTTTTTCCTGTCACGAAAAAAAACTTATAATTTTTGATAAAAAAAAGTCAAAAGTTTTAAAAAATTATTCAGAATTTTAATTAAAGTCTTCAAAGTTAAAATTTTAATATCAAAATATTGCTTTAGCTCATATTCTTGACACATTTTATTTAAAATTACTGAATTCTTATTTTTGTTCATGTAGTCTAATTTTAATATTTAAAAAGAACTTCAATAAAATTACAAGAAATTTTCCAAGTCCTTGCTTTCGCTCATGTCGTAAAAAAAAAAAAAGGTTTAAGTACCGTAGATTGGAGTAAAATTAAAAGAAAATTCAAAAAAAAAAAAAAAATTCTAGATTTATTTTAGGTACTAAAAATAAAATTCTTTGCTTAAGTATCCAAAAAACAATATCCATTTAATGAAATAAAAAACTTTTATTTTTAGTGCCTAAAATAAACCTAGAATTTTTTTTGAATTTTCTTTTCAACTTCACCCCACCTTTTCAACTTCATCCCAATGTACGGTATAAGTTTTTTGTAATTTTTTAGAAAATTAAAAAAATAGTTGAATAAAATTTTTGGCGCAAACAGATTAACACCCGGACAAACAGATTTCCCCAGGACCGAGCCCCAAAACGTAGTCCTACGTAAAAAAAAAAAAAAAAAAAAAAAAAAAAAAAAATTACCTAACAATAATGGAGGGGGGGGGGGGGTGAGCATTTCTTACGCTTGCTTACACCCGGGGAGGAAGGGATACAAAATAGACAAAAAATGCTTAGTTAATATTTTTATAATCTCTAATTTTGAAAAATTTTCGTTCCATGACTTCCACAATTTTTTGAAAAATTTAACGGACAGGACAAGCCAAAAGCTCCTTAAAATTTCTTACATTCTAATCGATTCAAAAAATTGATAGTATCTTACTGTGAAAATAGAGAATATAAACACATCATTAAGATTTGAAGCATAATTTTTGCATTAATAGTTTCATTGTTGGAGAGACCCAAAAAAAGATCTGTAAATTTCATCATTCACAATCATTTGCTGCCAAAATATTTGATATTTGAAAGCTTCGAAATTCACTCCAAATCAATACCAGAAAAAAATTTCTTGCCTTAAATATCAAGGTCTAATAATTACTGAACGTTTTAAAAACCTTTCCATGGTCGTAATTTTAAAAAGATTTTTTTTTTTTTTTTTTTTTTTTTTTTTTTTTTTTTTGCACAAGAAAATTCAAAAGAACGATATTTTTCACGATTCCTCGTAAGCATGGATTTGCTCTAATACACGTGGTTTTGTACTTAAAAGCTGTTAAGCGATAATAAAGGTAATTTTGACTGTGGGGATTACATTTGAAAGAGTTAGAATGACTGAGGAAAAAAAAATAGCATGACTAAACAGGAAAAGGGCAAGGAAGCAAACAGATGAAATAGAAGCAAAAGACGAAACGTAATTAATCCAATTTTAACATCAAAAGATCGAATTTTCAAAAAAGCAAAATGAAGGGGGTTTTCCTTTTTTTTTTTTTTACGCGAATGAACTTGAAGCGATCAGAGAAATGAATGATTTTAACCTTGCGTAAATTAGCCTACACCGAAGCATTTAAACCGGCCACGATCTCCCTGACTCGAGCCTAAAGCGGAATAAATACGTGCACTGGATGTTTAACCCATTACTGCCATGCATTTTTTTTTTTTTTTTTTTTTTTTGCTGACACTTATTTTCGAATTTGTATACGATCTTGTTTTTTGACTCTTCGCCGCTCGTAATTTCGCGGGAAATTATCGGGAGCGTCAAATCGCTAAAAAACCCATTCATTACCCAGAGGATGATAACTGTTCGTAAGATATTTCAATTATTCGAATCACGTCATCGAGTGTTCCGGTGGCCAAAAAATATTAATTGAAAATTAACAACGTTTTTTTTTTTTTTCCTTTTTAAATTTTTCTTATATGCAAAAAAATCCATTAAAAGATGTTTCGTGTCCTTACGAAACCAAACAAATCGAAAGCCTATAACTAACTGTTTTGGTGAAATGATTCATTCAGCCAAATGACTCATCAAAAGGTATATTTAACAAAGTAGGCCACGGCGAACAGACTAATCGAAAAAAAAAAAATTCTGGTTTGGCTCTCGATACGGGAACAAAAAAAAACCTCCGATCGAGCTTTTATATACAATATAATTAATTTCCTTTTTTTTTTTTTTTTAAATTAACTTCCTCATTTTTAATCGCAAACAAAAACTTCGTCTGTTCGAAACCGACGAACTTCAAATTAATTTTGGTGTCACACCGTTTCATCGTTCGATTTTTTACTCGCCGATGTTTCATAATGGCAGGACTGCGAACCTCAATTTTAAAAGTTTTTCGGGGTTTTCATGAACTTAAAAATCAGACTGGGATATGGGGGCATATACATACGTAGGACTACGTCTTTGGGGTACTGTCCTAATATTGCTTAAGTTAAACAATGAAACGATTTTAAAATTTTATTTAATTAAATTAATTTTTTTACTGAATGATTGAGATTTTATTTGAGAGATTTTATTTTTTATTTAATTAATTGTTTTTTTTTTTTTTTTTTTTTTTTTTTTTTTTTTAATCGAAAAATTAGAATTTTTTGATAAAAATATAATTTTTTTTCCTGAACCGAAAAAAGCTTAAAATTTTTAATAAAAAGGTGAAAAGTTGAAAAAAATTAATCAAAATTTTAATTAAACTCTTCAAAGTTAAAATTTTATTTTAATATTAAAACATTGCTTTAGGTCATATTCTTGGCTAAAGGAAAAATGACAAAAATAAAAAGTGTAGTGAACATTTTATTTAAAATTTTCAAATTCTTGTTTTTGTTCATGTAGTGTAATTTTAAATAAAATTTTAACTTTAAATTTCTTGTAAATTTTTTAGAAAATTTCTTGAAAATTTTACTTAAAAACAGAAAATTAAAAAAATATTTAATAAAACTTTTGGTGCGAGCAAACCGACAAACTTGACTTACACACCCACAGACAGACAGATTTCCCCGGGACCGATCCTTTATACGTAGTCCTACGTCAAAAAATTCTAAGAGTTCGGGTTCGGCAAAAGGATTTTGAAAAGTTTGAAATAAGGTTCTGATTCGGGTTCGGTTTGGGTTTGGGTTTCGGTTTTCTTAGAAATACGGATCGATTTTTGTTGAAAGTTCTTAATTGCCAAAAATATGGGTTATAATGGCTGTAGGATTCGGTGGTTTTTGTCCTCCCCCAAGGCCTCAAATTTGGCCCCTAAAAATTCTTTAAGTCCTTATTCTAAAAAACTGTCTTCAGAAGTCCATATTTTTCAAATTTTTGAGTGAATTGAGGAGCTTATCATCTGCCTTCATTTGATCAAAGTTTGATCTTGTAAAAAGTGGTGACAAGCAAAAGAAAAAGGTAAAAAAAACGTTTCTTTTTTTAAATCGAAATTTAACCTTTTAAAGTCCGAATTCTGGAAATTCCCTGGAATGTTTTAAAAAAAGATTTTCCAAATTTTTATTTTTGAATAATTTTGAGCATGAAACTATACCCCGCTGCCACAGATACTCGCCCTGTGCTTTAAGGACCTGTATTGAGTGACTACCGGTTTCAAGTATAGGCAACACTCAGAAAAAAAAATGACTAATGCGAACGCAAAAGTGCATTGAGACAAGACATTTTTCGTAAAAACCGTGCGAAAACAAGAAAATGTCTTGTGATAAGTCATTTCGGTTCGCCTTGAGATAAAATGTCTTGCCACAAAACAATAGGCGACACTAGGGGACATTTCTTATACTATGCTATTAGAATCAAAATGGCGGCTCGCAAAAACAATGATTATTATTTAATGAAATAAAAACTTAATGTCATTTTAATTTTTATTTTAAAAACGTGTAAGTGGACAATGGACATCGGGATTAACCAAGATGGATATTCAGGATTATTTTTATATTCACGTAACTTAAATTAAACATTTTCTTTAAAAAAGTTGAATTGAAATCTAACATTGTCCATTGCAGACGATATGGGTTATGTTTAGGTTATGTTATTACTATTCATATAAAATTATGAAAAGAAGATTTAAAAATCAAATGAAAAATCTTAAAAGTTATATCACATAGATTATGATGGTTTTGCAGGCATATTTATTAACACGAGCATGAGCAGTATTATCATAACATATAATGTATAAATTCTACGTAAGCCGCCATTTTGTTTGTTTACAATATATGACTTGCCGACAGCCGACTGAATGACTTGCGACAAGTCAGAAAATGTCTTCCCACAAAACAAAAGCGTTTAAAGCATAATAACAGCTTATGCTAAGTTATTTTGTTTTCTGAGTGAACCCGGATCACATGCATGTAATAAAAATATCGGATATTTTTTTTTCTTTTAAGTTTATAACGATTGAAAAATAGTATATTTCACTACTAGAATCTAAAACGAGACTTTTTGAGTCCGAGAACGATTTTGCTGAGCGAAGCGAGCAAAGCTGCAATTCCGATTCCGATTCCGCAGAATCTTGACTATTTATAAGAAAGATTTCGATTCCGAATGGCGGAAAAAAATTTTCGATTCCGAAAGGTGGAAAAAAATTTCCGATTCCGATTCCAATTCGATTCCAACTAACAAATATTTTAACGATGCCAATGCCAATTCCGATTCTGATTCCGATTGAAACTAAAATTGATTAACTGTCATAACAGTATTTTCGTTGTTTTTCTGAATCGAAAATATTTTTTTCGATGCCGATGCCGATGCCGATGCCGATGCCGATACCGATGCCAATGCCAATGCCGATTCCTATTTCTTCAGAAAAAGCAAGCATGGCATGCTGATTCTGATTCTGATTCTGATTCCGATTCCGGTGATGCTATGATTTTTCAAACGCGATTCCGATTCTAAACTACGGAAGAAATTTTCGCGATTCCGATGCGGATTCCGATTAAAATCTATTCGGCATACCATCCCTGAAAATAAGCACGGACTCCGATTCCGATTCCAATTACTTTTGAAGTAGTAGATTCCGATTTTGATTCCAATTCCGAATAAAAATTAATTGTCATTGCAGCCCTGTTTTCAAGGTCAGTGCTTGGCCCCAAGACGTCAGTTTAAAAATCTGAAAAATATTGGGGGTAGCTGTAACCCCAAAAGACACCGATTTCAATGTCAAGCATTTTCAAAATTGAAAATCGGTTTTTTTCGGCCCACCCTAATATCGATGACTTCTAATTAATAATTAACTATTGAGTCTGGATTTCTTAATTTGTTTCCCTAAGTTCTTGGACCAAATCGGAAAGAAACGACGGAAAAATTCTTCATCTATCTTTAATTTTTTATCTCCACACAGAGTCGAACATTAATCGTCTCACAGGGAGACATCAAATGCGAATTTTACTACTTTCGGTAATAAACTGCCTACAAAAACCCCCATTGACGTTTCTCTTCAATTTCAGAATGTGTTCAACTCGCATGGACCTTTTTTTTTTCTCCAATTTTTCCCCTTCTTTTAATAACGAAAAAAAAAAAAAAAAAACGGAGAATGATAACACAAAACATTATGAGATAAGTTAAAGTCGTTATGACGTAGAGGCGAGCGCGCATTTATTTAAGACTAAAACTTCTCTCCATAGGTTGTCTAAAACACTCTGTAGGACCCGACAACATCTGGCTAACTTTTTACTAAATGATAAAATAAAAATGTATAAAGGCAATGAAACAAATTAAAAATGTTTAATATAAAACCGTTCACAATAAACAATTTTTTGCCAAAAATAAAATTAATTACGTAATTTGTACTTGCGAGTTTGATCAAGTGGAAACGGGAGTCCGATTAATTATAATTTTTCAATATTTTTTTTTTCTTTCTTCGTTAAATTATAACACGAGAACCGTTATTTTAAAAGGAGAAAAAAAAAGCATATTAATTTTGTTAATATTTAATACATAAAATGTTGGGACGATTTTTCATAATTAATTGAAGATCATAAACCTTGTCTCTTTTACAATTTTTTATAATAATCATTAAATTTAACAACTGAGCGGTGAATATAACGAATGGAAAAAAAAGTAAGAAAAAAGGATTTTCTTGTTTATATATTTTTTTTTTCTTGGAAGCGTGAGCACGTAGGTTAATCTGGAGTGTGGTTTTGATATCGAGTAAGTTTTTGTCGAAAGGGAGTGTGGGAATTATCAGGGCATGAAGTTAAGTTTTCCCGACTTTTAAAGTGGCGTGCAGCACTTATAAAGGGAATTTAAAAAAAAAATTCTAGATAGATAAAAAGGAAATAAAAAAAAATATCAAGATTAAAAATAAGGAAGCTAATTTTGAACGTTAAAATCATTTTTTTCCTTTTTTGTTTCTGCAACTTTTTTTTTTTTTTCCTTCGCATATTTTTTTTCCTTCAATTCAGAATAAAATGCGTAGGGAACGTTTATTAAGTGTTATGGTTGTATAATATTTGGGGTTCTCGACCCCCACCCCAACCCAGTGATGAGATTAATTTTCTGCTGCCCTGAAAGTTGTCCTCTTAAAAGAGGTTTTACCGTATAGGCTGGTCTCCGGACATGAAAAATTTCTGCAATAATGAACAAATTCTCGAAGGGATTTTTTTCTCATAGGACACTAGTATGGGGTGTAAGGAACCTTGAGTAAAAAATGTGACCAAATCCGAGTCCGGGTCTGTGAGTTATGGCACAAAAAAGGGCCCAGTTTTGCATTTTTTGCGATTTTTCCGCTGACAGTGGATTCGGAGAAAATTCGCGTTAAAACCATATTTTTCAGCGTAAAATTCTGCGTTGATTACTTTTTTATTCGACTTTCTTCGATTAGTAGAAGCGAAGTTAAAAATTTTTTCGTGAACTTAAAAAAATAACGGAAAAAGCACCAAAACAGGTACTTTTTCTTTCTTGGCTTGCACATCGAAAACGATGGGTTGCACAAAAAAACTGTAAATGGGGGATAAAAAGCGCATTAAATTGCGAGTAAAATGGGACCAAGTACGATTTTCTACGATGAACTAAAGCTGACTTAAGACAGGTTATAAGTGGAGTATTTTAATATTATTTTAATTTTAACGCAGAATCTTCTTTTTATCGTCCAAAAAGGAATGGATACGGACTTTTTTTGTCTCGTAATATATGGCGGTAAGTGAAATGGTCGAGTTTAAGTTGGAAGATGGATGATTTGATTTAATTTAAATTTTTTTTTTTTTTTTTTTTTTGGCTAAAATGTTCCCTAGTTTCAAGTCCACCAAATCAAATCATCCATCTTCCAACTTAAACTCGACCATTTCACTTACCACCATATATTACGAGACAAAAAAAGTCCGTATCCATTCCTTTTTGGACGATAAAAAGAAGATTCTGCGTTAAAATTAAAAAAATATTAAAATACTCCACTTATAACCTGTCTTAAGTCAGCTTTAGTTCATCGTAGAAAATCGTACTTGGTCCCATTTTACTCGCAATTTAATGCGCTTTTTATCCCCCATTTACAGTTTTTTTGTGCAACCCATCGTTTTCGATGTGCAAGCCAAGAAAGAAAAAGTACCTGTTTTGGTGCTTTTTCCGTTATTTTTTTAAGTTCACGAAAAAATTTTTAACTTCGCTTCTACTAATCGAAGAAAGTCGAATAAAAAAGTAATCAACGCAGAATTGTACGCTGAAAAATATGGTTTTAACGCGAATTTTCTCCGAATCCACTGTCAGCGGAAAAATCGCAAAAAATGCAAAACTGGGCCCTTTTTTGTGCCATAACTCACAGACCCGGACTCGGATTTGGTCACATTTTTTACTCAAGGTTCCTTACACCCCATACTAGTGTCCTATGAGAAAAAAATCCCTTCGAGAATTTGTTCATTATTAAAACCTCCGGAGACCAGCCTAGTAGTTTTTTTTTACGTTTTTAAAAGTTTATAATGCACTCACTGATTTTTATTTATTTTTAATTTTTTTTTCCCATTGCATTTCTAGTGATTCTGGCGAACCGGAAAATATGGGATAACCTTAGGGTTTTTGAGCTTTTACACCGAAGCGACCGTTATAGGAAGTTGATTGTTAAAAATTGAACGCAGTACTTGAACGCTGTTCCGGAATGATCCTGAACCTATCCCCGTCTTCAGGGAGTAGAAACGTTTTTGGGGCGCCTATGTTTAGCTTATGTAAGCTCAGAAACGGAAACGGTTATTTTTGCTAATTTCACCCCCTGCTCGTCCTTGAATGTCTCATTAGTGTAAAATCGGTACTGATGTATTCCAGTTCAATTCTGAAATATTTTTAGGACCTTTTTATAAAGTTCCAACAAACATAAAAACTGCTTCGGTAAGTGGTTCAAAGAGGGGACCGGGAAGATGTTCAGTAAAAAAATACACCAGAGGCACTCGAAGAATGGACTCGAACCACCGACCTTCCGTTATTTTTAGGACCGTTCAAGTATTACATAAGAATTTTTTTTTGATCACTTTTGATCCCTTCCCCCCTTTTTGTTAATGCTTTGCCTGTGGCGAAAATTCTAGTTTGGACCTCCTCCCGTTAGAAAAATGAATGGCCCCTACTGTAATCAAATCCGATGCTCTCAATGCTCTTCCTTCTTTTTTTTTTTTTTTTTTTTTTTTTTTGTTAATCAAAAAATGGAAGCCCAAGTCGATTTTTTTGGAAAATTTAAGATGGCGGCCAAAAATTGATTATTTGTTGTTGAAACTTAAAAATAGTGCTGCACTTCTTTTATCTTCTTAAAGGGCCATTCAGATATTTTTGGTCATTCTCGATCCCCCCTCTCCTCCTCCTTTTCCTTGTCCTTTCGGCATACCGCATCGAAAGTTTAAAAAGTTTGCCTAATATTTAAGCTAATTTTAAAGGACGGTCTTTGAAAACGGAAAAGAAATTAAATTTTGAGTTTTTTGCGTTCTTTAATAGAAATACAAGAATTTTGTGCACTTTATCGGCAAAAAAATTATTTATATTTCCAAGTTCTTGAAAATCCACTTTATCATGCTACATTTTTGTTTTTGTCCTTGATTTTAAAAAATATTTTATAAAATTGAGGCAGTACAAAAGTCACAAAATATAAATAATGATAACGGAAGTATTTTCGATAACTCCTTCCCCCATGTCAATCATCATTTGAGAGAACGGATTTAATTTAGGAGCAACCCCCCTCGCCCTCCCTCCCTCCCCCCCCCCCCCCCCGATTCGATGTCATATTCGAATGACCCCTTAAAAGAAAATTAATGCCTGTTATTTTACGAAACTGCTATTAAAAGGTGACAATAAGTTCCATAACTGTTCAAAAATCCAAAATGGCGGCCAGAATGAAATTTTTTGGATTGTGTATAATTTTCAATCAAATTTCAACGGAATGTGTATAACTCTCATATAATAATGTAATATGTACTTCAAAAAAGAACTCGACTGTTTTTTCAGAAAAATTTTATTGTTAGAAAACCTTTTTCTTAATATACTTATTACGCTTAAAACCATCTTTTTACAACAAAATTTTAATGTAATTTTTGTCTCTAGAAGTTTTGTTGTAAGAAGACTGTTTTATTCATAATAAGCATATTAGGAAAACGGTTTTCTTACAGTAAAATTTTTTTAATAAAATGGTCGAATTCCCTTTTGAAGTACATTAATTTATTCAAAGTTCAACTTAATTTTCTTTCTTCTTCGATTTTCTTTCTCAAGAATAAAGTCTTAGCACATTAATAATTTTTCCATTTTTTACTTTCCGAAGAAATTTAATTACAATTTAATTTTTCTTTTCCAGGTGTTGTCGAATTTGAAAGGACCGGAGGAAATGTCGACGGAGGAGAAATCCGAATATGAAAAATACGTGAGAAATGCTATGTTATAAACATATCACAATGAAAAAACACAAAAGTGATAAATTGGAAAAACAGGAAACCGATCGTAATTGGTCTCTCTGGGAGGGGAAAACCGTTGTGTTTCCATGACAAACCGGGAGATTTTCAACACGGGAAAATGTAAAACATTACAAAAATAGAGAAGATATGCAGTTTATTATTTTGGTGATGTGGATCTTGGTGAATTATACCAGTGGTCAATTGCCTCATCTGCCTCTGGACTCGACCGTCCCCACCATGGTTTTGTGCGGTAGTCAGGAACCGGAAGGTTGCCAGTGCTCTTCGGATTTAATGGAGATCGATTGCAGGGCGGCGGGGATCAGGAGCCTCTCGTCGGATTTTCTCCCGGCTTCAGTCATCAAACTGTAAGTTCTTTTTTGATTGATTTTACTCCCTCTTACGGTACTCTGCTAAAAATGTGTCGGACAAAAACTGGTCCCGTATCTTGTCTGTTTTGGAGTATATTTTTTGCATATTGAATTATATCTTATAAATTATATCGGTAATCACAACGAATGCGACCATTAATCCCTCTGCTAAAAATACATGTTTTTTTTTTTTCGCAAAATACGCAGTGGACCAGTCAAAAAATTAGATTGTATCTAGTCTAATAGCAATAAAAAAAAAAAAAGCATGTACGATTTAAAGAGCGTTGGTTTATTTTTAACTGCAGATATATATATGTCACTTAACCACGTTAGCCTCCTCCATCTCATTTTATTGCATAATGACGCATAAAATTGCTTTGTTTTATTGTCGAAAATCTTGCAATCCCAAATGCAATATTTAAAAAAAAAAAATAAACTTTTACTCAATTTTCGGATTTAAAATTTTTATCGACGCCAGGAAGGAGGAAGAATAAGAATAAGAAAAGAAAGAAGAAGGAAAAAAAACGGTTACTTTATAGGCAGGAGGCTTTATAAGCAGGCGTAACAGGCTGAATACTTACGTAATCAAGAATCCATTACGGTATACATCATACTGTCCTCGAAAAAAAAAACTTTTCCCTTCCTTTCCTCCCTTCTTTTATTCCATTTTGGATGAAAAGGAAAAAGCGGGGGCCTTGAGGTGAAATGCACAACAGCAAAAGTGGAAAAAGGAAAATGTTTGCCAACATTTGAGAAAATCAAGTTAATGACGCGGAAAGTAGAATGAACTGCCAAATTTGCTATACATTTTAAGAATTGGGTGGACTTGGGATTCCCCTTTTTCCAACAAGACAGCGGGTCTAAAAAGCAAAGGAAAAAAAAAAAAAAAAATAGGACATTTATTTTAAAAGACATACCGTGAATTTTTGTGTTTCTCCCCGGGTGGCCAATTTTCGAATATTACTTTTAATTAATACGGTGTTTATTTTTTTTTTTAAATGTTTGCTACGTTTTTGCTACATAATTAGGATGTCGGGACAAAAGATTTGCTACGATTGTTCATCGCCTTCAGCGAACTTTGTTGTGATATTGTAATGGAGTAGATTTACCCAAAGAAATCTTTACGGAAGCCCTAAAGGATCAAGTATATATGTTTTTTTTATTACTTTGCTCCGGAACTGACGCGTTTTGGATCATTGCTTGCTCCGGAACAAGCTATGTCTGTTCATGACATAGCTTATGTTCATGACACAGCATCCCCCACAAGGGATGCCATGAGAAACGAGTAGAAACGCGTATTTGCGGGTTAATTTATTACAAATCATCTTTTGCATAAGAACACTTCAAAATCATTTAAAATAGTCAAATCATTGAAGACGTACGTCTTCAATGATCGACCACTGGGAGGCTTGAGGGTCATAGGTTGGTTGGATACGCGCGACGCGTCGCGCGTCGCGCGTATCCAACCAACCTATGACCCTCAAGCCTCCCAGTCTACATGGCAAGGCTAACCTAGTATGTTCGTTAGGGGCAATGACCTGATGTAAAGTGGAGATACTTTGGAAGTTTTGCGGATTATACGGCGTGATTTGAGATTGATCCGCCACAATCTCGCCGTTTACTCGTTTTTTGTACCCTTAATAGCCTTTGACAAGGTTAGAAAATTCTTGGATAATTCACTCACGGCATTAACCACGGCTGCATTCGATTGTACGTTTTGTCGCAACATTTTCTGTAACTCTGAATCCTGATTTGTCTTGGTAGTGTTCCACGACACGTGGTTCTGCTGCTTGTTGGATTTCTCGTTGCTGGATTCCATGAGCTTCCGAGGGTGACCTTGTTTAGCGCGGTATTCATCTATCAGCTTCTGTCCTATTGGCGGTACAGATAAGTCCTACTGTATGCAGATAAGTCCTACTGTATGCAGATTCGTCCTACTGTATGCAGATTCTGTCGTACTGGATGCAGATTCTGTCCTACTGGATGCAGATAAGTCAACTAGTCTCGTGAATGGCGTCCCGAAAAATTTTTTTGTATGGGCTTCTTCGCAAAAAAATTCTTCGGGACGCCACTCAGGAGACTAGGCAAAGCTTTTTTCTTACTGTTGGCATCTAAATTCTGCCGTGGTAAGCGAAATAGGCGTATGTCCATTCTGGAATTGAATCTTTGTTTACATAAGTTAAAAATAGAAGACAAGTGCCAACTTAAAAATGGACATACGCCCATTTCGCTTACCACGGCAGAATTGAACGCGTCGGCTAGGTCCTTGTATGCTTTAAAGAACTTCATGATTGATTGGGTCGTTGTATCCCCGTATCGAATCCTTTGTGTTCGGCACTCGCACTCCTTGATGAACCTGTTTAATTTACTATCCGTTTCGAGTTTAATAGTAGTATTATTCATCGAGTTATTCTGATTCTGTGACAAGTAGTTAAGATTCTGAGCCATCAGGGTGAGCACTCCTAGTGTCTCTTCCTGTGTAGCTGGTTTGTTGCCGTGGGGTGGTTGACTATTGTCTTCCTCATCACCGACGTCAGGCATCAACTGTGGTTGATTACTGGTTGGTGATGAGGAAGACAATAGTCGACCACCCCACGGCAACAAGCCAGCTGCATCCGTACATCATACTCGTTGGTGGCCCATAATGACTTGTCGGTGGATACGTCCACGGTACAGGTGTCCAAAAGGACATTGGTTTCCAAAATCCTTAAGGGCTGCATTTAGCAATTCAATCTTATGCTTAGGATCAGTACTACGCGGGAGCACAGTAAGAATCAAAACAGAGACATTTTTAAAGGGAGTAAGAGCATTCAACAAGTTCATAAATTGGAGCTTTACGTCATTGATACTATCGTTTCCATCTTTTCCCAAGATATTGGAAGCACCTAAATGGAGAATTAAATAAAGAGGATCGTCTCCTACCGTAGACACTCTATGCACGAGGTGTTCGATTTGAGCCGTTGAGATAGGGCGATCTATTCTAGAATCTACGACGGACGGATATCTAAAGTGAAAATTCCTGAGGGGGTCGATAACTGAATCCCCGTAGATGAGGATCTTGGCCGTAGATCTCTGAAGGCGATACGGCAGCATGGTTGAAGGTCTTTAATTATCCTGTAGAATGGAAGCAGGGAAATCGGTTAATATTTGAAATGACAAGGTGAAAAGACAGATATAAGGTTCCATTTTTCCAAACTCATCCTTTAAGCGGTACATTGTATGAATAGTTTTGTCTCAAATTTTTTCAGCCTCCTGTATCCACATGTGGTTTGGTGACCCAGGACAGACGTTAAATGTTTTCCAGTTGACGCAGTGTCTACATGTTCGCATTCCTTGGGACCCAAAGAATGTAAACATACAGAGACTGAATGTCGTTAGCTCATTGAGACTCATTTTTACGAAGTTCCAGTTTCCACATGTATGGAATCGAGTGAGTCATCCGAATTCATACATGTGAAGACTGGTAGTGCGGTTCGTATCTGGTCGGCGACCTATTGTAAACCCAAAGATGGTTCGTCCCACCGACTGGTAAGCTTAGAAAAACCGTAAAAGGAGCCACTGATTGGATGCGGGTATGGAAACTCATTCCGGTTGTAGCGAGACGAGACACGGTGTCGACGACGTAAATCCCTCAATTTGATGAGAAAAGTTAGATGCCACTCGTCGTAAAAGATTTTCAAATTAGGGATATTAATGACAAAAAGATAGACGGAGGTTTTTTAGTAAAAAGCGGTATATTATAAGGGTTCACATCGAATTTCTCCGACTACCAGTTTTCATATGATGGATGGTTCGAAGTGGATAAGAGTTCTTTTTGGTTTACCACAGTGCCTGTACGTTCGCATTTCCCGGGAATCCCAAGAAATGTAGACATACAGAAACTGAGGCTCATTAATTCTTGGAAGGTTATTTTTCATAAGGTTCCAGTTTCCACATGTATGGAATCGAATGAGTCATCCGAATTCACACATGTGAAAACTGGGGCTATTTGTTAGTATCCAACGCTACGGCGTAAGTACCACAGGGTTGATTCACTCTATTCTTTTGATAAATTTCATATTCTAATTATAGCCTGGTAAACCCAGGTTGGCTTTCCTTTTTTTCTTTTTTATATTTACATTTCAGATTTGGAATAAAGCAAATTTGATGTTCGTTAAATTGATTGTTCTTTAACGATTCCATCCTCTACCCAAACGTAGAATTAGAGTGTTTCTATTTAGATGGTAACAGCGGATGCGGGATCCTTAACAAGTTGATTCTCTAAAAAAACCAAATATGCGCAGCTCGTTTTTCGTAGAAAATTGCAAGTTGTTATTCGAAGACAGCGATACGATACTTAAATGGGTCCAGATGTCTGTACATTCGTAGTTCGTTGAACTATGGATATACAGGCATCTGGTCGACTCTGATTGAACTTTTGCTCGTCTTTTGGCTAAAGGACTTATCAACTGAGAAAATGATGGAGTTGTCGGTCCTTTCGTCGTGATGCTCAAACCCAGTGTGATTAAATGTAGGTTGTTAAGGTACAACCAGGAAGGAATCCCACTAGATCGCTTTTTTAGTTGTGTTTTATCTCCAACAGTTGGACAATCCATCGATATACCCAATTCATAAGCTGCAATATGGCTTCAGACCAATCAAGTGGGGGAATGAGATTTTTATGACTTGGATAATAAAGCGATACTGTTTTAATTCCATTGACTATCCGCGTAAACAACGTAATCCGATGAGATGACCTTGTTTACGAGGGTAGGTTATCTATTTTTGGAAATTTTAAACACATTAGCGTGAAAAAGTGATGACGAGTCTGTGGAAGTTCTAGCTGGTATGTTTGCTTCTTGACTGTTCGGCTAGAAAGCATTTGTCCAAGCATTTTTATTTTATAACCTTGGTTTCGAAATTTTCCGTAAGGACTAGGTACGCTCAGCCACTCTGTCGTCCCATTTGATAGCTGACCGGCACAAGGATCAGGTGGCAAGGGGAACCAACGATAAACTGTAAGTTGATATCATGGTCATGAATTAATTTGATCAATAGTTTTTTTCTGTTTTCTTAATACCAACCTGGTTTTCCAGGTTCCAGGTTGTGTTAAAGTTGATTCCACTCGTAGCAGGAACGCCTAGCTGATTGGTTGCTGCTTCCAAACCATTCGTACTGGTGGGTCCTAGGTTGTCGCTGGCGGCTATGTTCATCCTATCTTGGCTTGCAAGTGGTTCGGGTTGTTGTCCCTCAGGTCCATTTTCTTGAATGGGAAAGCCAAGTCCGTCCGGTATTCCAGCTGCGATGCTGGTGGGAGGGGCTTGCTGTTCCGGATTGTTGACATCGGGAATGTCAATCAACGGTTGGTGTATTGACCTTTCAAGTTATCTAGTTGTAGCCGTTGTGGTGATTCGTTGATGGACGAATTTAGAAATCCCGAACGAAAGTTTTCCAAATTAATTGCGAAGTCCCTTTCTTCGAAAAAGCTCTCCGCTGACTGCATTCCTTCAGTGTTGGCACTGGTCGGGATGTTCGATATCCTGGGGAAAATATCGGTCCTCCGGCTAGGTCGCTGAATATCCGTACGGGTAGACTCCAAGTTGACGTCACTACTGGATTGTTCCGTTTTTTCCTCAATGACCGATAATTGATGAGCCGGTTCCAGCAGATTTGCTTTCTGTAATTGGAGTTGCTTCGCTGCGTTAATTACAGCTGATCTATCTAGTTGTAGCAGGTTATCTACTATTTCCGTTGATGTAGTATCCGGTGTGGGTACGATTCCTAAATGAGCAGCTAACGTCTGCAGCTCCAGTCGGCTAACCTTTCTCAGGAACTCATCCAATAATATCGGTTTCATTTTAAATATAATATCAGAAAACTGCCGTCTTTAGCGAAACTAACGTAACTGACATTTTGTAAACAATGCTCTTTTCCGATTTTTAGCTTATGTAAGCAAAGGTTCTATTCCGCTTGTTTACAAAAAGCAGATACGCCAGTTTCGCTAAAGACGGCAGAAAATCGAATTTAAAAAAAAACGACACAAAATAAAACAAAAAAAAAAAAAAAAAAAAAAAAAAAAAATAATAATAATAAATTCAAAAATTTAATTCAATAATTTAATTGATGACTCAATAAGCTGTATCAATATCTCAAAACCTAAGCTCACTATAGATTGGACCAACTCAAACAAGTTCATTCAGTTTAAAACCTGGATCATACAAGTTAATTTAAAAATTTAAGTTAGTTAATTTAATTTCAAATTAAACTCGCATGAACCAACCCTTGTCTTGAACTGAATGAACTTGTTTAAACAACGTTTAAAAAGTAAATTTCCTGTTCCAGAACTGACAATTTTAAATTCATTGTCCGTTCCGGAACAGACAACGAATCAAATATTGTCTGTTCCAGAACAAGCAATTTAATTATTAAACGCTGTCTGTTTGCTCCGGAACAAAACGTGTCAGTTCCGAAACAGACAATGGTTGTTCCGGAACTGACGTTTTGGTTTATTGCTTGTCCCGGATCAAGCTATGTCTGTTCCAAAACAAACAACGTTTGTTAACTAAATTGCTTGTTCCGGAACTGACAGTTTTAAATTCATTGTCCGTTCCGGAACAAACAGCGAATCAAAAATTGTCTGTTCCGGAATAAACAATTTAATTATTAATCGCTGTTCGTTTCCAGTAAATTGCCTGTTCCGGAACATGTTCCTTATCAAGCAATTTACTTATTAAACATTGTTTGTTCCGGAACAAGCCATGTCAGACAATGTTTGTTCCGGAACAAACGATAAAACAAAACATAATTCTTGAACCTTCAGGGCTTTTGTACCCATCTGTCGGCTTCTTTCTCCTGTTGTTTGTCTTCTTTAGCCTTTATGAAGTCACCGAACTTCATTTAAATTTACTCTCACACTCAACTTAGAAGAAAAGAAAAAAAAACAAGTCAATGTACGTAAAATGAATTCAGTGTTCTTTTGCAAAAAAAAACAACATAAAAGCTTTCTCACAATAGCCCCAGATTTATTCAAATAAATTCTCCATATAGTTGATAAATCGTTTCTCGTTAAAACATTTCTAAGATTTTTTCTTCTTTTTTCCATGTCCTTTTTTACATTTGGCATTTCGAGCCTTCCCTTTTCATTCGATTCAGTCCGATTCGAAAAAAAAGAAAAAAAAAAATGAATGAAAATCGCAAAAGCATTAGCCATCTACATGATTTATATCAACGAGATTTTTGACTGAAATCCGATATGAAATATTTCGGATGGAGCAAAACGGAAACCATTTAACACACTTCATATGCAAAGGCAGGTCTTTCAACTCGATTTTTGATATCAAAAATGTTTCAGAAATTGAAATGTCACTTTTTTTCTCTCTCTCTCTATCTATTTTCATATCGTGATGTAATGCGCTTAATTTAGATTTAAAGAAAATGAAGTTAATAATTTACCGTAATACGGGGTTATGTAGGGGGTGTTTGACTAGCGGGAAAATTGCAACTTGGTAAGTTGGCTGGGTGGTTGTAAAAATCGAAAGTATTTTAGAATTAAAATACTAAGGTCATCCTTATGTTACGAACATCTCACGTGACCCTATAACCGATTGATAAATGGAAAATTGAAAAGGTTCTACCGGTGAATTAGAGGTTCTTAGCTGATCGCTCTCCTGTATCTTAAACATGGAAATGGATTAAAATGAGACCTTGCCGAGATTTCTATCTTTTAAAGGTATGTAGATATTGTCATTTAAAGGGTCCGAAATTGAGTACCACCTTTTGGAACTTTTAAAAGACGATATCTGCCTATCTATGAAAGAAAAAAATCTCGGCAGGGTCTCATTTTAATTCATTTCCAACGGCCTCTCAAATGATATGCTACAACACATGGAAATTTTTTACAGTGTGAGGAAGGAGGAGTAGGGAGGAATCTTTCCTCAGGAAACCTACCACGTTGCCAAACTTAGCTGTAAGCAAGTTGGCTAACGCGGAGGTTCCTAAGGCGGAAAGAAAGGAAGTGTTGGGATCCAGAAGGGGAGTTTTAGGATCAGGTTTCGTGCATGTTGCATCTTTAGCCGGCAGGTACATGAATCGCCTATGAAAATCAAATACTGAGAGGTAGAAGTCCGGCCTTTCCTCACGGAGGAGGTTAGAAAGGCCGCTATTGAACCGTTGGATCATGTCGTTGCAAGTGGCGGTATGAGGATGTAGGAGAATGAGTTTGCAAAAAGCGTAGAAATAAAAATGACAATTCGCTACCTCAGGATAAAAGGCTTGTATCTCGTTTTTCGAATTGATGCTTCTTAGGCATATTTAGCTTATAGCAAGACGAATTCAATTCTAAAAACGAGATAAAAGCCTTTTATCCCGAGGATGCGAATTAGCGAACATGGCATATGAACACTTGGTACATATTCGGTAATACCTAATTTCAAACGAACGCTCCCCATCTCCTGCCGAAAGATAATGGATTAGTTGGACTGAGTTTTAAAAACGTTAGTGCCCTTTGCTTTGGATCCATTACCATTCGACAAGAGACGGGGACCGCTCGGTTGGAACCAAAAGCATTTAAAGGGCTAAAAGAGCTCAAGCTACCTCATGGCGAATGTAAGACGTTTGTAAGTTAGCCTTTTGCATTTACGGAAAAGGAAGGTTGTACAGTCTTGAGAAAAGGGGCCATAGGCTAACGTAAATTTTCAGCTGGTGTCCCCCGCGGGAATTCGCAGTGGAAATCACGGAGAAAGTTCGTCGATGGTTCCGGTGCCGAACCCGAACCGTTCAACTTGTTGAATGTCCGATTTGGAGGGATTCTTGCCTGAGAGAAGACAAAATAGAAGCCTACACTTCTTTTTGTCTTTTTAGCTTGGGGAAGAATTTTCCAGGTTACCGGTTGTAAGGAAAAACCGAATTATTTCTGATGATGAACATGAAAATAGATACGAAGTAGAAGGAGGGAAAAAAATATATTGAGAATTGAAGTAAGGCTTGGCCAGCACCATCTCTCGGTGCGAGCCGGTATTACATTTCTTTTGAGAATTTTATACATACATACATTGGTGGAGGTCTTTTGGTAAAAAGGTGAAGTAATAGAAAAAGGAGACAGATTTCTTTAGGACAGAAAGATGAGAATTTTACTTTAGCTTTAATTTAGCTATCGCTACAATGCTCTATATGTGTACCTCCACATGAAAAGGTCCCACTCGGCAGATGGGAGCTTGGAAGGCTGTGGAAATATAACTTATAAAAGAACCCTTTGTATATAAACAAAAAATTCTAAGCACCATCTGCAAAGTGGGACCTTTTCATGTGGAGGTACACATATTTGCATGCTTATAAAATGTCCCAGGATCACATATAATTGTTCTTCAGTAAAATTCTAGGGAGAGTAGGTTTCAATAACAATCCCACTGCGAAATAATTTACCGCAGCATATAGAAGTAGTTTGATGCATAAGGAGCTATCTGAGGATCGAACAGGCAATTGCATATCTTTAGAAGAAATCAACATTTTAACAGATTATCGTAACTCATCAATGAATATTATCGCACATGTTTGGGTTGGCCATGTTCGTTTATAAGCTAAACATAAACGAACATGCCCATCCCAGGCTCCCCTTTTTAGGGGATCGTACTCACTACTTGTTCCTCGCGACCGAAACGCACGATATAGCGCATCTTATAATTTACTGAGGATTGCCCCAAGAAAAAGTGTGGTATTGAGTTATTAAAAACTTTCATTTCGTTATAAAATTTTATAACACAATTATTTTCAGTTTTTTTCTAAGTTTTTTTAAATTTTTTTTGAAAGCTTCCCGAATTTTGCTATTTCTGTTTTTCTTTATTTTTGAGCCTTTGTCAAATTAAAAATACAAGAAATAAGCGGAAAATTCGGAAAAATCTGGAAAATATTATAAGTCAAAATAATTGGCAACTCGAGAACCATATTGCCGGCAAGTGTTGTAGTGGGTAAAGGTGGCTAATAAATCGGCCACAAGACTCTGGTTCGATTCCAAAAAATTGCAATTTTTTTTCCTTTTTTTTCATGAAAAATGTTTGAAAAAGAGTCTATAAAGTCTGCATATGGGTCTGTTCGCCGTTACTCGTAGGACAATTATACAGTTCTTTTGCCACTCTTTTTGCTCTATCTTTTTAAAAATTTGCTCTAAATTGAAATCGAGTGCACCGGGAAACACGTAAAGTTATAAGCTTTCGATGCAATAAAAGAATTTGACTACAGAAGTTTTTAAAAAATCAAACCAAGCGGTCAAAGATTTTCGTTACTCGTAGGACGGTTTGAACGGGGTTTTTCGAAGATTTGAAATGAAATCCAATTTTCTCCAAATCTATAACGAATATACTAAAACTAAAATTGGACAATAATCTTGAGGTCATAATAAACTGTTTGCCATAGTTTCCACTTTCATTAAATCGTTTTTTTTATCGAAAAAAAATCGCCTTTTGACCTCTCAGCAAAAACCTGCATGTCCTACGAGTAACAAAACGGGTGTCCTATGAGTAACGCAGTTATAAAGGGTTTTATTAAGAATAAGAAAATAATATGTTCGAATACAGAAGCTTTATTCTGCGATATCAACTAAAATAAAAATAATCAACTGAAGTAGAAAAAAAGATTTTTGATGACCAAAAAAATTTTTAAAAAATTTTTAAAAAATTTTAAAAAATTTTTTAAAAAAAAGACAAAAAAATTTTAAGCGCGCTTCGGTAATTTTACCTCTTTAAAATAAACTTGGCGGCTTAGTAAAATTCGGCTCGATTTCGGGGCGATAATATTAAAAAAAAAAAAAAAAAAAAAAAAAAAGTTTCAAATTGTTTGAAAGGACGCCTTAGATATATTTGTAAAAATAAACTGTTGCCACGACTCATCTTTTCGCATATATTTAACTAATTGATTGATTAAGGACACATTTTACTGATGCATTCTCTCCACTAGACCGTATAAAAATTTTGAATTTATTCGCGCCCAAATTTCGTTACTCGTAGGACATTAGAAAACATTAAAAATTTATTTTTCCGGTAACTTTGGAATGTCCAGAAGATGCATAACGTTATATTAATATCTCAACCTTAAATTACAAAAAAAATCACCAAGATACCGGCTGTTTTTTCCCCGTAATGAGAACTTTTGTATTTTTTTCCGTTACTCGTAGGACATTCCATTTTTTTTTTTTTTTATCTTATTTTTTTTTTAATTACCGGCTTTAAAAATTAAATTCTGCTTAAGCTATATAAAAAGCTCATTTCATAACGAATTCAGTGATATATAGGTTTGTCTAGTTTGCCTACGGACTTTTTGCTCAAAAATCGTAAAGTGAAACTGTGACTGATCCTGTCTTCAAGTCCTATTTATTGATTTTATTCACGAAAAGGCTTTTATCTTTTCTTTAACAATTTTTTTTTTCAAAAATGTTTTCAAAATCATAAAATATATACTTTTAGCTTTCCATTGATATATAACAAGAGAGAAAAAAATCATTTTGAAATTTTAGTTTTTCGAAAATTTTTGTGCGAACAGACCCATATGCTAAATATAGTGCAATTCAAGCATAAAATTAATATATATTGCTCAGTTAAAAATTTTAGTTATAAAAATTTATAAATAGTTATAAAATTTTATAATCGGCCAAAACGTTATAGAGTAATAATATTTTATAACGCACTTTTTCTTGGGATGATTTTTGTTCGGTATTATTTTCTTGTACAAACAAATATCCAATTCCAAATGTGAGTTACGGCAATTTGGCTTATGGCAGGCCATGATACCCTAGCGCAAATTCATAACAGCTTTTAACTTAAAAAAAAATACATTAATTGATAGATAAAAAATTTAACAATGACGTATATTAAAAAAAAAAAAAAAACTATTAATGATGGACAAGTGCCAAATAAGGTGTAATACCCTCTTAATAAAGCAAACATAGGATTCGATCCAAGGTTTTAGGTTGTCTATTCATAACATTATTCCGTGAAATTATAAGAGGTGATATTTTGATATCACTTTCACTCGGACATGCATGTAACTTTTGCATTATCATTATCGATTGTCAAAAAAGAAATGACGTAATCTCTTATAAAAAAAAAAAAAAAAAAAAAAAAAAAAAAAAAAAGGAAAGATCCGAAATGTAGTTGTTGCAGATATGAACTTGAAATTTGTCAAAACTAATAATGGCATTAAAACGTATTTACTCCTCGGGTTAAGTGCGATACACCTACGACACAACATAAACGAGTTTACAAATATTCACTGTTTGTTTATGGTTAAGGACTTTGGTGGGCGTTAACAGGTTTTACTTATTGTCATTTTACATATTTTTTTTTCGCATTGCGAAAAAAAATAGCTACCATTTTTTTTTTTTTTTTATTCGTGTAATAGGAAGATGATTTATTGAATTGTTGGTGTATTGGATGTTCTCTGTCAAAATTAGTTCTTGTTAAGTGCGGAGGGAAAGATTGTTTTCCTTGAGGCGGTTAAAATTTACGTCAGGTGTCTTTAGGTTTAATAATTTTGACAGGAAATGTAGTGGCGAATGTAGGGCTGTGTAGATGTTGGATGAGTTGATTCTGGCGGCTTCTCTGGAGATTTATTAGGCTGGGTGCTGTTTTTAGGATGGTGATGTAAGTGATAGGTGAAGGACGTCACTTTGAACTTTAAGTCCAGCATCGTTTTCGGGGGGCGCAGGTAAATTGCGGCTCTTAATTCCTTATACATTTATCCGGTTCAATGATACAATGTATTCTATAGATCCTATTTTTTCTTTAACAGTACGAACGCTCCCCATCTTTTTTGTGTTATTGGAAATGTGTTATTAAAAAAAAAGAAGGGAGTTTTTGTACTGCTCAAAAAAAAAAAAAAAAAAAAAAAAAAAAAAAAAAAAAAAATAGGGACTTGTTCTTCGGAGCAGTCGAATGGGAAAAAGGTTACCCAAGAAAAAGAGTGTTATGAAATTGAGTTATTAAAAACTTAAACTTCGTTATGAAATTTTGTAACCCGCCAAAAAAGACATTTATTTATAATTCGTTATAAAATTTTATAACAAAAATTATTTTCAGTTTTTTTCTAAGTTTTTTTATTTTCTCTTAACGCTTCCCGAATTTTTCTATTTCTGTTTTTCCTTATTTTTGAGCCTTTGCCAAATTAAAAATGCCAAATAAATGAAAAATTTGGAAAAATCTGGAAAATATTATAAGTCAAAATAATTGGCAACTTGAGAACCACATTGCCGCTTTTAAAAATTAGTTGAAAAGTGGTGTAATGGATAAAAGCTGCTGGTAAGTCGACCAAAAGGCTCGGGTTCTATACAAAAAATTGAAATTTTTTTTTTCTCATGAAAAATGTTTAAAAATGAGCCTATAATGTCCCCATATGCTAAATATAGTGCAACTCAAGCATAAAATTAATACATTGCTCAGTTAAAAATTATAATTATAAAAATTAATAAATATTTATAAAATTTTATAATCGGCAAAACGTGATAGAGTTATAAAATTTTATAACGCACTTTTTCTTGGGTAACTTTAAGATCGGTGAATTGCGCAATCAGATATGCAATTATACTGATTAGCAATGACCAAGAAAAGAAAGGCCCACCGTGACGGTGAAAAGTGCACAAACCCGTCAGCTCTTCTTGTTTTGAAACAATCTTTTAAGTATTCAAATCAGAATACAGTGAAACCCGTCTAAAGCGGATCCTGCATTACTCGGAAACTTGGATAAGGCGGAAAAATTTTCCGGTCCCGGCAAAATAGATAGGGATTTCCATGAATTTTTGCTGCATAAAACGGAAAACTGTGTATTAAATATTGATTAATTTTTTAACGGGAAATGGATGTATATTTCGAAAAAGCCACGATGATTATTGTGTACTATGAAATATTGACAAAGAAAATCAGTTGAAAAGTTAAATCGAAGTGGCGAAAGATGGAATTGAACCACCGACCTCTCGTCAATTTATAAAAAAGTAGGATCGAAAATCTTATTAAAAAATTTTAAATACCGTAGATTGGGGTGAAGTTGAAAAGGTGGGGTGAAGTTGAAAGGCCTGAAAAAGTCATTATCAGCACAAATTTTAGCAATATGACTATGCAGCGGAAAAGTAGAGAACATTTCTAGTTCACTTCATTGCATTTAGAGATAAGCAGGCGATGCTTAATAGCATTTTTTAGGCCTTTCAATCACAGTAAAAAATTTTGTGTACTTTTAACTCACTTTCTGTGTAGAATATGGTCCACATACTTTTATTTGTAATTCTGACAAAATGAAAATGTGTTAAAAAGTTACTAAAATTTATGTGTTATTATTTGCATACTATCGTATTTATCTATTCATAAATTTTTAATCTAGGCGTTTTCTTAAGAAAATTTTTCCCGTATTTGTGAACTGTTTTTTTCAGGCTTATACATCAAGCATTTCAAAACCAAACCAAACCAAACAAGAACAAGAACCCAGCAATTTATTGTATAATTTTTTAAAGAAGCGAATTCCGAGCCTGAATCCAATCCTGAATCCGGAATCCTTGCACAACAAAACAGAAGGATGCTAATCTGTTCGAAAAATTAATCCTTTCAATGACTTAAATCACGATTTATTTAAATTTGCCACTACTATTTTTTTTATTTGTTTTCTTTTTTTTCCGCAAAATCTTTTTATTTTTTTTTTTTATCGTGGAACTAGAAATAGCCCTAACACCGCCAATGTGTCAAATTAACATATTATATTTGTTATTTTTTTGACACATTGATACTTATTAACATTGACAAAACAATGTGTAAAATAATTACATAAAATGGGATAACATACAGAGTATGTAGACCGAGTATGTTAAAAGTACACAAAATTTTTTACTGTGAACTTCACCCCAGCTTTCAACTTCACCCCAATCTACGGTACCTCAAATGCCACAATTGTCACAATTAAATAATCAACATTTACATCTCTTAAAAGATTAATAAGCGCCACCGATGCCAGTAAACGATGCTAGGGCGTATAATTTTTTTATTACATTGATAGCAAATACCAACAAAAACCGTGACCGTGAAATGGGCAGAGTCTTATCGTTTTCTTTGATGCCATGAATTTTTTCACAGCGTAAAAATAATTTGAAATCGCCATCTCGCTCTGCTGTTTGAATTACATTGTTGAACGTTGAAAGTAGGGAGATGCACACAACAAATTTCAACAAAATTTCGAGAAATTAATTGCTCAGATTTTGGTTCTGGACCTGCAATGCTCTAAGCATTCAAAATCTAAAATTTCTTGTTCGAGGATCTTGCTCGAGGTCTCACAATATTTCAGAAGATCTCGCGAGATGTTGAGAACATGAAATTTAAGATTTTGAAGCGTTAGAGTCTTACAGGTGCAGAACCAAAATCTGAGCAAATTTCTCGAAATTTTGTTGAAATTCGTTGTGTGCATCCCTGGTTGAAGGTTGAATCGCTTGTCGAAGCAGCTTAGGGGTAGGGTAGAGCAATCGACATGAAAACGAGAGGTCGGTGGTTCGATTCCATCTTTCGCCTCTTCGATTTAACTTGTCAACTGATTTCCTTTGTTAATATTTCCTATCGCACGATAATCACGGTGGCTTTTTCGAAATATAGATCCAATTTCCGTTAAAAACCAATCAAAAGCGATAAAATTCAATTCTTATAAGATCAACGAAATTGTATATTATTTCTCTGTCATCATTTCTTATTTCCTGCCGTTATTTTCTTTTGCGTAAGTGCCCGATTTCCCTTTCTTTTAAAAACTGTACTGGATAATAATATTTACTACCAATTGCATTAATTTGTTTTTTTAAAAAATCCTGAACTTTCTGCACTAAACTGTCTTTAATGGGGTTCAATCAAACACTTTTTCGCAAAATTAGTTATGTTAATTTGAATATGGACGTAAATATTTAAATTATTATTATTTTATTTAACGGGAATTGGATCTCATAAACATAGGAAATCAGTTAAAAAGTTAAATCGAAGTGGCGAAAGATGGGATCGAACCACCGTTAGATAAAATAATAATAATTTAAAAATCTGGATCGAGGTATTTTCCACCTTAAAAATTATAAAATGTAAAATATTTAAATTTGAAATCCTTTTTTTTTTTTCGAATTTAAATATTTTAAGCCATTATGAGCCATTATGACCTCAAATATCCCTATATACAAAATTTTAGAAACATGGGTGAACTTCAGCTAGTGCGGATCGATTAAAGTCGCCATATTAAGGAGTTTAAGCCAAATTAATAAAAATTTTGCTTAACTAGGTAAAATTACCTTTTTTTAAATAGATAATTCCTCGAAAATACATTACCTTGTTTCCTGCACATTAGGGTGACGCTTAAGAAACCTAAGTCAGAATTTAATGGAGGCCAATCGCTCAAATGATTCGAAAAAAATAAAAAACTTAGTAGCCAGAAGCTGAATTCTCTCAGTCACCTCCTACTGGTGCCCATAGGCAGTCAGTTTTTGCCATTTAAAATACATGTGAAATACTTGCTTTTGAAGACTTTTTTTTTTCTCGACGTAAATACACATCAGAAAAATCGATCCGATGGTGGAAGTAATACTCATATATGTAGCTTTCAACATGAATTTTTTCAGGTTTTCAAATCTTATGTAACGGCTGTATTGGGTAGCTGAAATTGAATTATTTTGGCTAATTTTAGCCATCCAATACAGCCGTTACTTAAGATTTAAAAACCTGAAAAAATTCATGTTGAAAGCTACATATATGAGTATTACTTCCACCATCGGATCGATTTTTCTGATGTGTATTTACGTCGAGAAAAAAAAAGTCTTCAACAGCAAGTATTTCGCATGTATCTTACTTAAATGGCAAAAACTGACTGATTATGGGCACCACTAGGAGGTGACTGGGAGAATTCAGCTTCTGGCTACTAAGTTTTTTATTTTTTTCGAATCGTTTGGGCGATTGGCCTCCATTAAATTCTGATTTAGGCTTCTTAAGCGTCACCCTAGCCGAGGTGAAAAATATGTGAGCATTTACTCAGCTACTTTTAATCGGCAGCATTGACTGGAAGAAGGCCTAAATGCTGCATATATTTTTTTGAAGCCATTTAAAGTAAAAAAAAAGAAAAATAAATAAAGTAGTTCTGTACGTCTGAGCCGAAAGGTCCAATATGCAAATTAAAGATGTCCGCTAAACGTTGTTTACCCGTAACAAACGGCCATCTTTAATTTGCATATTGAACCTTTTGGCTCTGACGTACAGAATTAGGACTAGGGTGGGTCGAAAAATTCGAATTTTTATATTTGAAAACGCCTGATATAAGAATCGATGCCTTTTTATAATACTATTAACCATAATTTTTTTTCAGATTTTTTAAATGACATTTTGAGGTGCCGCAATGGCCTTGAAATTTCCAAAGAGCCCATTTGAGGACGAAAAATGTTTTTTTTTCACATAAAAAACAGTCGTTTCCTATCGGAAATTTTGCGTAGATTACGAATTTCAAGTCAAAAGTTAGTTTGAGCGAACGGTTTTTGAGCCACTGGCAGAAAGCCATAACAAGATATTCAGGATTTCGAAATCCGGCATGTGGCTCAAAAACTGTGCATCAAAAATTATTTTTGACTTCAAATTCGTAATCTACGCAAAATTTCAGATAGGAAACGACGGTCTTTTATGAGAAAAAAAAAAATTTTTTTTTCATTCTTGGTTCTCAAATGGGCTTTTTGGAAATTTCAAGGCTATTGCGGCACCTCAAAATGTCATTTAAAAAAATCTGAAGAAAATTATGGCTAAAAATATTTTAAAAAGGCGTCGATTTCCATATCAAACTTTTTCAAATTAAAAAATTCGCGTTTTTCGACCCACCCTGGTATAGAACAAGGGGTCGTATTTTAAAAACAAGCAAAAGCAAAAGCTTTTGCTTAGGTTCTTTAAATAAACTTAAACAAGTTTATTTAAACTTAATTAAGTTAAGTTATTTATTTAATATCTTTTATTATTTACTTCTTGTTAATCTTTGAGAAGAAGAACATATTACGAAATATCACAAAAAACAAAAGGTTAATTTTTCAAAGTAATAATAAACTAATAATAATAATAATTAATTGCGGGTATAACTCAGTCTTAAAAAAGGAAATCGACCTATCGCAAATGTCTGGGTTGGCCATGTTTGTTTGTAAGCTAAACATAAACAAACATGGTCATCATAGAGATGTGCGATAGGTCGATTCCCATTTTCATGGCAGAACTAAGCCCTAGAATAGACATTAATTTTAAAAATTTATTCTTTCCAAATTATTGTTTCTTTCTTTAATGACCAGCATGAAGAAAGTACGAGTTGCATAATGAATGGCTTTTTTCTTCTTTCACCTGACACAATGAGGTGTTTCTTACGGTTTTAATTCTGTAAATTCTGTAAATTCTCCAGTTGGAGAAAATCAGAGAACAAGGTGGAAACGAAACCCCAAAATCTTATTATATTTTTAAAATAATGTAAGCATACTTAAATAACAGGAAATAAGATTAAGGTTATAAAGAACTGCAAGTAAAATTAATCAGGCATTTCAAGTTATTTCAGTCTCGTATACTGTACAGTCAAATAAAATTGAACGAAAAATTGAACAAAAATTAGTAAATAACTTATATTAAAAAATTGAACTTAAATTAAAAAATAAGGAACTTACGTAACAAACTTGTAGTTAAGCTGTACATCTTGTGGTATTTTATATATATAAGTTATATATAAATTATATATCAGTTATACATAAGCTATATATGATTTATATATAACCTATATATAAGTTATATATGAGTTCTATATAAGTTATATATAAGTATATATAACTTAAGTCTCGTCAGCGAAAATGTAGACATGAGACTTTTGACCTCCTCGGCCGCATCTCCCTGACTGTTGGGTAAATTCTTTCAGGGATCGCGAAAAATCATATAAAATGGCAAATGTACAGTCGGGACTGTCGACCCCGCTTGACAGACATGACGTGCAAATCAGAACGTTGCATCCCGTGTTTTTTCCCAATGTCCAGCGCTTGTAGATCGCGTCGCTCTCTTTTGTGGACTTTTCGCTGTGAAACGTTTCGACGCCGAATCCCATGTCTGTGAAAAAAAAAAAATGATTGATTTGAAGGTTTTCGGGATATGGAACTTCAATAATTAGAAGAATAAGAACTAAGGAATTCAATTTGTTGAATTCTTATTCCAGCCCAAGATGGCGTCTTGTTCCAGCGCTCTGATTGGTGCAGCGCCTTGTTCTTATTCCTTAGCTCTTATTCTATTTCGTGCGACCTCCCGAGTACCGTAATTGTTAGCGTGTTTGCTTTCAAAAAAAATTCGCTGATTGCATCACCGGCATTTTTTTAATATTGCCAATTCAACAAATCATTTTTTTAGACTCAGTTTCTCGTTCCTGAAGTAATTGATTTGAAGGTTTTCGGGATATGGAACTTCAATAATTAATTATAATAAAATCTATATATTAATTCGAGCCAATAGATGGCCGAAACGCGTCGCAAAATTAATATATAGATTTTATTATAATTAATTATTGAAGTTCCATATCCCGAAAACCTTCAAATCAATTACTTCAGGGACGAGAAACTGAGTCTAAAAAAATGATTTGTTGAATTGGCCACCAAAATAAATATGTTTTTGACCATGTTCGTTTGAAAAGGGAAGGCGATGAGGCAGAATTTATGAAAAATCTTCAATGGGGACAGAGGACTTCGTCTTTGAGCTTCTGCAAATGCATTTTCATTTGCAGCATATGATTGATTGATTGATTGATTAATATACAGTATAATGAATTATATAAGTTATATATAAGTTATATATAACTTATATATAAAATACCACAAGATGTACAGCTTAACCAAACTTTTTGGCTTACTGAATTCGGCAAAATAATTGGCCTCTAATTTTTTGGTCAGTAAAAAATCGTCATTTTGGTCAGTTAAAATAATCATATATCAGTAAAAAAATTGTAAAATGGTCAGTAATTTTAACTCATTTTGGCCATTAAAATAACTTGCTTGGTAAGTTTTAGTATTTCAAAAATGAAGGTTACATTTACATAAATTGAAATTTTTTACCTTGTTTACTGCATTAAAAGCGCACGTGCTGCCTTCTTTGGCCTTCCTCTCTTGCGCTTTTCGATTGGGACCGATTTCGCCGCAGGTGGAGCTTTAGCCTTTTTCAGTCGCCGGTTAAAGTTTTTGAAAAAAATTGGGCAAGTGCAAGTTCCATTAATCCAATTTTCCGCTGGTTTTGGCATCTCAACAAAACCAAGGTTTAAGCCCGCTTTTGGTATTGTGCGAAAGTGTTGTAACGCATGTTTTTTACATCCGAAATGTCTATTGTCGAAACACTTGCTGCTTCCCCGGCCGGACAAAAAATTTATCCGCATGATGACCCAAGATATTTAAAGCTATTTAATAAAGTTATTTCATATTTAAAAAAAAAAAAAAAAAAAAAATCATGAGTAAACAAAACTTTTAACTTGCAAAAGTATTTATTCTTACTTCTATTTCTAATATAAATGCTGTCAAAGTTAATTTTTTTACTTTCATTTTCAATAAAAATACCGACAAGATGAGTTTTTTACTGACCAATTGCATACTGACCGCGAAAATACTTGTCAACTAATTTAAATACGAATATATTGAATATATTTACTGACCACTGAATTTATTTACTGACCAAAACCGGTATTTTTTTACTGACCAGAAAATTATTGCCCAAAATAATTTGACGTTTTAATAACAAAAAAAAGGAACTTAAAAAAGTTATAGTAAAACTTTTTTTTTCTACATATTTCGACACGAAAATATGTTAAAAAAGATTGAAAAGTGTACTCACCAGAGGTTTTTTTTCATCTCCAATATAATTTCCCATAAGGGTTAATAATGGAGGGGACTTAAACAAATATGGCGCACACCATAGGCAGGCGGATGTGACGTCAACACTTTTCGACTCTATCCTTTCCCGACTTGCGTATTTCTCGCCGGACCAAGTTCCTTTTTAGAAAAAAAAAATCTGAAAGACATGTTTCTAAAGGTAATTTGAACCGCTGATTCCGAACCTGAAGTCAAAATTCTGACAAAACTAAAATCCAATATGGCGGAGCCATTTTATTTTTAATAATTTTTTTTTTTTTTTTTTTTTTTTTTTGCTCGCCTTATTGGATTTTTTGAGTGGAATTAGATCATTCTGACGTCAGATTTGAAATCAGCGACGTCGAAAACATATAGAAAGTCGTTTTCCCAGTCATTTTACGAAAGAAAACAAATTTTGTGCGACATTTTGTATTGCATGTATGTGTTGCGGGTTGCATACACAGAAAATTTTTAGGCGTCTAATATGGGTTTTAACGCATAGTGCGGATCCCTAATGGGTTGTAGATTTGCTTTAAGTGCGAAATCATGGTGGGAAAAACATTTTGGAAATTTTCTTAGATTTTCCGGGAAAATCTTCCAAAATTTGGCCGTTATCGGATTAAAGCAAGTTTAAACTTGTATTAAAAACACAAGAATTTTCTTCTTCGTGTTCTTGCACCTTTTATTTCCCTATTCTAATAAAGCAAATTCGGAAAAGGAATAATTAAAAATGGAGAAAGAAATAAACAAAACTGGAAAAGAAATAAAAAAAGGAAAACCAAATGCAACATGGAAAAGTTTTCGTACGGATCTTCTCCTTCCTTTATCGATGTTTTTAACTGTGAAACGGGAAACCTTCGAATTACGTCGTTAATGCACTTATAGTTTATATCGATTTAATTCTCGAAACGAGAGAAAAACACAAACACGGAAAAAAAAAGAAAGAAAAAAAGAAAAGAGGTTTAAAAGGTATCTAATGGAGAGTCAGATATTTGAGATGCTCTATTTACACATCTCAAATATCTCGTGCTCTTTGGCTGTTGACCCTAACAACCTCAATTTTTTTCCCCTCGAAATTGAAACAATCTAAAATTCTTTTCGAAAAAAAAAAAAAAAAATCGCTTTTCCCCCCCCCGGTTTTGAGAGACAAAAAAAAATGTATGTGTTGATGTTTCTCTACGTCAAATTTGTCATTTTGCAAAATGGTTTCAAGAAGGAAAGGGGAAAAAAAAAAAAATTTAACAAAATTGAAGAAGTGGTGACAGGATTTACGTAAAGTGGCTCGGGCCCTTTAGTTAATTACATGGGTTTGAGATAAAATATGACGAGAAGCAAAAATTTTTCGAAAACCGGTGCCAAGAAATTGACATCCAAGATAAATTATATCATGAAAAGATCCGACACACTACAAGAGGAAGGTTCAGATAGGATTTCGCTTTTCACATAACAGACCTGACATTTTCTTAATAAACTCTTTATTAACTATCTCTCGGAGTAAGGATCTTATCCCGATGACGTTTTATTTTCTTAACGGTTATAAAATTTCCCGGGGGTGGTGGAGGGGGAAAAAATTGGCTTGAAAGTTTTTAATTTGGTGGGCTTCAGAAGACGATCACTTAAAAATCCGGTGAAACGGGTGGAGATGATTTTCAGAGGAGGAAAAAAATTTAAGGAAAATATGAATGGTTCTGAAAGTTTTTTTTTATTACTTTTTATTACTTTCTTACTTTCTTTATTATACGTTTCACTGTGAACTATCGGACTCTGTCGGCAATTTTAAAGACTCGAAAGATGCGTGGCCAATACATTAAAAATAGATATCGCGACGGAGTCTTTTTACGATCTCACTCGAATCTGGACTTCGTGACTTTTCGGTATCGTTCGGGTATAGTTCGTCTTCGTACACGCAAGGAATCAAAGTCTATTTTCACATGACTTCGGCACCAAGTGTTTACTATACAGTATAATGATATTGTGAATTTAACAATGAATTATCGTATGCAAAAACCATGCTTTTTCACGAAAACAAGGGTTTCTGTTGATTGAAACTAAACCCAGAAAAAAAATTCGACAGGATCATGCTTTTTTATGCTGCTTCTCCATTATGGCTCAAAATTAATTTTACAAAATTAATTTTATAAAATTATTGGGAATAATGCTTTTATTTTACTAATCGAACATGAGGATGACTTAAAAAAGAATAAGAAATCTGTAAAAAAATAAATATGTTATGAAAAAAGAAAGAAAAAGCGCATAATTTCCGGTAATTTTATAAAATTAATTTTGTAAAATTAATTTAGGACCATAATGGAGAAGCAGCATTAGTCATAAAAAAAATTTATATATAAAAGAATATTTTTTTAAAAAACTTTCTTTATTATTATATTAAAAAATCGGACTAAAAAGCAAAAAATAAGTATAATATAAAATCTTTAACAAGTAGTGCCTAAAATAAAGAACCCCACACAGAATAATAGGAATTTGGGCACCAGAGGAAGTTTACATTTAAAAAAAAAAAAAAAAAAAAAAAAAAAAAAAAAAAAAAAACAAATGGAGTTTTTTTATCCGGTGCTCAAATTCCCATTATTTTGTGCCGGGTTCTTTATTTTAGGCACTACTTGTTAAAGATATGTGTCTGGGATTACAAATGCTTGGAAGTGATATGAATAAAATAAACACATAAGTAAAATTAAAAAAAGATACGCCCACACATGAAGAGTGTTGTGTGGCCAGGGTTTATAGAAAATCGCTAAGCCGGACAGACGTATTCCAGGTGGCTTAGCGCCCGGCGACCTGGATTTCCGGGGTACTGCGTTTACGCAGTACACCCTGAAATCCACGTGCGCATCGGGTATGCACTCTAAGGAGTGCATACACGCATGCGCCGGTTGCTGAGTTAGCGACGCACCTGAGTTGCGACACATCGAGAGAACCGGTTTAGCTCTGTTACCATAAAGACGTATTTTTTATTTACTCGGCCTCATACCAAGAGGTAATGGCAATAAATATAATATTAAAAAAAAAAAAATTTTCAAAAAAACTTTCTTTATTATACAATATAATACGTAATTTAAAAAAATTAAAAAATCGTACTAAAAAGCAAAAAATAAGCCCAAATTGCAATGAATCGATTCACCGATTGGTCCGAAAACGATTTTCATATTTTCCAAGAGCTATGTTTTGAATCTGTTTATGGCTTTCTACTCGAATTCTTTTTAAAAAATTTTAATTTCGTAAAATATAAAGAAAGTTGCCAGATTTGGAACAGATTTTTATCTGATCTGGCAACTTTCTTTATATTTTACGAAATTAAAATTTTTTTAAAAAGAATTCGAGTAGAAAGCCATAAACAGATTCAAAACATAGCTCTTGGAAAATATGAAAATCGTTTTCGGACCAATCGGTGAATCGATTCATTGCAATTTGGGCTTATTTTTTGCTTTTTAGTACGATTTTTTTAAATTACGTATTATATAGTATAATAAAGAAAGTTTTTTTGAAAAATTTTTTTTCATCACACGGTACTGAAAAGTGGACTTTTCAGTACTGGGCAGTTTATTTACAGACTATTTTACGCCGTACCTTGTGATAAAAAATATCTTTCAATGCAAGAAATGCAAACGACTTGCCCGTCTCGACCTATTTAAGGCCCTCGCCTTCGGCTCGGGCTTAAAACTCGGTCTCGACGGGCAATTTTGTCGTTTGCAGTCCTTGTATTGAAAAATACTATTTCTTTATATTATATTTTTTCTTCATACTTGGGACAGTGGTATTCCACTTGTAACCACTGGCCGCCAATTTGGAGTGATGGCTGTGTCCACCCCCATATGAATACGAAAACCCCAACTTTTCGAGAACTTCTCGCATTTCCTTGGGTTTCAGAGGCTTCATGACTATTCTGAAATAAAAAAAAAAAATAAAAAAAATTATTTTTAAAGTTTTTTTTAAAAATTGTACTCAATTACTAGTTTCTTTCCTACACTGTTAAAAAAAGGAGTAAAATCTACTCTTAAAGAACACATATCGGACCCGCTACTTTTTTAGAGTAAAAAAGCCTTTCTTCATTGATACACTACTCTTTTTCAGGAGTAAAATTTATTTCGGAGAAAGTAATGTTAAGTATTACTTTATTGAAATAAATTTTACTCCTGAAAAAGAGTAGTGTATCAATGAAAAAAGGCTTTTTTACTCTAAAAAAGTAGCGGGTCCGATATGTGTTCTTTAAGAGTAGATTTTACTCCTTTTTTTTAACAGTGTATGAGATGGGATAGGATCCGCCATCTAGAATTTTTGAAAACTGATTTCAGAATCGAAATCAGCGACCTAAAAAACCCCGTAACAAACGTTTCGCGACCATCTAATGGAAAAAGAATTCACCCCCTTCCTCGGACCCTCAACATATTTAATTTTTTCGGGGGGTTGCGACAATCGAAAAAAATTTTCTCATGGGAGATTCTTGTTTAGGGTAATGTATACACGAATATACGTAATTTACGCTTTCTTTTTCGTACGGGATGCAACTTTTAACACAAGCAAAATAACCAAGTTTTCCCGCTTTTTAATTTCATTATTTTTCCAAGAGAGAAGAAAAAGGATCATTTTCCCAAAAGCAACATTATCACAATCCAAAATCTTAACGATACTTTTCGAAAACATTTAAATGCTCTTCTTCTCCATTGTATAGTCTGACCTTTTTCAAAAATGTCAAGCGCTTAACAATTTAACATTCATCCTTCCACGAAAAATTAACAACTATCTAAATCATGGCAAAAGACCGGGGGAGAGGGGATCTTTTGCAGAAAAAAAAAAAATAAAAACTAGAAAATAGAAAAGCCAAAGTGCTGAGATTTCGAAAGGAAGAGAAGTTTGTTTTCTCTGTATGAAATCAATAATGGAAGGCGACAGCCAGCTTGCTATCACTGATGCCGATATCACTTTATAGCAAGAGATTTCATAAGATATTATAATTTTTTTTTTCTTCTTTTGAATTTTCCACCTGAAGGGATTTTTTTTTTTTGCGATGCAAATTTCGAGCAATAAAAATAATAAATAAAATAAAAAAAGTTTTTTTGGTTTTTCGGTTCACGAAGGGAAAAAAAATTCCTGTCGCTTAGGTCATTTATAACCGGTCACAAAAGTCGATGGTATCGCGTCTTTTGCACAAACGTCGCGTTTGTACCCCATTTACGTGCGATTTGTCATTTTTTTTTTTTTACGTTTTCGATTTTCTTTTAATCTAAAAACATTTTTTCATGAGTTTGACATGCAAAAGGGGTTTTTTTTTTTTTTTTGGGAACCTTTTTGAAAATTAATGTGAACTCATCAGCGGGGAAAAAAAGAAAACGTCAATTTCGATAATATTTATCGTTTGTAATTGAGATTTCACGGTCGTAATTCGTCAAAAATGGTTTCCTTTATGTTTGTTCAAACGGTTTCGGTCACGCGATACCGAAGGAAAAATATAGAAAACGATAAGGTGTTAAAAAAAATTACCTTATTTTCAATAATTAAATTGGTTGTAAATCAAAAACAAAAAAATTTAAACGCTTCATTTGGTTGAAGAAAAAAAAATCGAGATTTCGAATGGATACATGCGAAAAAATATTGTGGCAAGGAAGCGACAAAAATGTTTACAAAAAATTTTTTTTTCCGATTAAAAATAAACATGTTTGGTGATTGCATGCATTGAAATAACATCGATTGATGCCTGTCAGAATTGCTGAATAAACAAGAGAAAAGGGGAAAAAAAAAGAATTTTTGAAGAAACCTCGGAAACGATAAAAATCGAATCAATCCTCGAGATAAACGTTTTTCAAGAAGGTTATGTCATTTTTTTTTTTTTTTTTTTTTTTTTTTTATATCTTTTCACTCCTTTGATTTTTTTTTTTTCGTAAAATTTTTTTGATTTTTGTGTTATATAAAACCCCTAGGGACCTCGCGATATTAATTTCTATTAACAACCGCGTGGCCATAAATTTTAAACTAAAGTCAACTTGAGGTTCTTAAATAAATAAATTTTTAAAAAAAAAAGAATACCCCTTCAACAAAAAGAACTAAAAAGCAAAAAATAATTTTTTTTTTTTAAATTTTTAAAAAAGAACTGAAAGGCAGAAAACGAGATCAATTTTCACTATATAGGTAAGAGTTCGATTTCCCGAAAAAATGAACCATGACCTTCAGATTTGAAAAATTTTCACTACGCGCAATAAATAGGCCAATAAAAATGCATTCAAAGGACAAAAGAAGCGCAGAAAAAATTTTTGTTGAAGGAGCAAGTCCCATTTTTTTTTTAAAACTTGCTCCTTCAACAAAAATTTTTTCTGCGCTTCTTTTGTCCTTTGAATGCATTTTATTGGCCTATTTATTGCGCGTAGTGAAAATTTTTCAAATCTGAAGGTCATGGTTCATTTTTTCGGGAATCGAACTCTTACCTATATAGTGAAAATTGATCTCGTTTTCTGCCTTTCAGTTCTTTTTTAAAAATTAAAAAAAAAAAAAATTATTTTTGCTTTTTAGTTCTTTTTGTTGAAGGGGTATTCTTTTTTTTTTAAAAAATTATTTATTTAACGCATTTCAGTTTTTTTAAATTACATTAATTTTTGAAGGTTTTTTTTTTTTTTTGACGATTATTTTGCGCATTTTAGTTGATTGCAAATTTTTTATTTTCATTCTGATTCTGACTAATTAATTTTTTTCAAACACGATTTATTCCGAGTCCTAATCCAATTGAGAATTTTTGCTCTGTTTGTCGTTCTTATTCCAATTTTTCTTTTTTATTAAATAAAAAAGTTGATCCCAATCCCGATTCCTATTTGCAAAATTTATTTCAAGATTCCAATTTTTAGCTGTTCACGAATATATTCAGATTCTTATTCACAAATTTACTGCAAGATTCGATTAAAATAATAAATTTTCAATTACTCAAGAAATCGATCTCCATTCTTATTTATCAAATTTATTCAAGATCAGGCGTCCGAATCCGATGCCGATGCCGATTCCATATTATTTATTTAACTCCCGATTCCGATTCCGGCACCTACACCCGATGCTGATGCCGACGCCACCAGGCATCGATCATATCCGATGCCGTCTCTGATCCAGATTTTAGTGGGAAAAAAAAGTCATAGAGCCATTCTAGATTGTTTCTAAAATCAGGGGTCCGATTCAGAAGCCGGTGTCAATGCCGATGCCGGCATCGGATTTTTTTAATTATCCCAAATCGGCATCGGCATCGGCATCGACCCGAGATATATAGGCGCGGCCGAGGCTGACATCGGCATCGGCACCGGCACCGGTATCTGATTCGGACCCCTGATTTCAAAAATCGTCTAGGCTCCACGACTTTTTTTTTTCACTAAAATCGGAATCAGAGGCGGCATCGGATATGATCGGAATCGGAATCTGGAGTTAAATAAATAATATGGAATCGGCATCCACCCGAGATTTCAGCCGGCTTCGGCCGGCACCGGCATTGGATTCGGACCCCTGTTTAATTTCCCGCTGGATTTGTAACGCAACACCCATTAATTAATTCTTTTTAATTTTTAATTTCTTTTAAAAAAATTATTTAAGAATGCTTAGGCCTACTCCACAAAAACTAATAATTTCAAAAAAAAAAAAAAAATCAGCTGTTCACAAGTTACATTTCTTCCATCTTTTTTTATTTTTATAATTTAATTTAAATGATAATAATGTTATTTCGTATTAACCGCCAGCCTTCTAACATTCTACTGTTGAATGAAAATTATAAAATGACTGAACGCTTATGCGATGGTCAATGGGCTTCGCCGTCATCTTATGTGGCTCACTTCAAGGTTCCGATTACTATCACAGAAATATTCGAGATATGAGTACTACCCTGTGAACCACCTTAACTTTGACACCCCCTTATTCCTGTTGATATTGTCAGATTTTAATTTTGAAAATTTTAAATATTACGTTGGACCTTCCTCTGTCGGATAAGCCCAAAAAAAGAATAGGTCATCACTGAAAAAAAAAAGTTTCTCACTAGCAAACGAAACCCTTCCGTTTTTCTTTTTTTTTTTCTTCCGCCATAAGTTAAAGCTATGTGTTTTGTACATTTTAAATATTTTCGGATTTCTCGGTTTACTCAAAAACTGTTTGGAATTTCGAAAAGATAATTACAACAGGGCCTCCGGGAAAATATGTAGAATCAACTGTGAAATTTTCAGATTTCTACATATTTCGGTTTCAAAGTTACAAGGGAATTCCAAAATCATGCCACACGGCAGCCAGCCGTATAGACCATTAACCAGACGAAGCGATAAACATAACGCCCTTCAAATTGGTTGAAGGGGTAAAAATTGGTTGAAGGGGTAATTACGATCTATATAATTTATAGTTTTAAGGTGGATATGACAATCGAAAATCGTTTTTTATAGTCTTACTCCCTCTTATACGTTACACGGGCGTTTTATTACTGGTATATATCGATCCAATACGGGTTAAGGGAAAAAAATTATGCGGTAAGAAAATAATGAACGAGATCGTTTTATTATTTTTTTACCGCGTGATATTCTCCCTTGAGTTTTGCTTTGGGATAAGTGCGTTACGGTTAATCTTGCATTTGGATTAATCTTGGGCCAATGTAAACATTAACCAATTATTTGGGATAAAGATTGCCTGAATTAAAGCCTAAATTAAGGATTAAGCCTAAATGAAACCTAAATTAACCCCCCCCCAAAAAAAAAAAAAAAAAAAAAAAAAAAAAAAAAAAAGCGGTTAAGTAGAATTATTAGTCGTGGCAGCAGACTAATCGTATTATACTTTTTACGGGGAAACGAAGACAAATCGCAAAGCAAAAAATATTACGGAATTTTCGATATTTTTTCCTGAAAAGTCCTTAATATTTTTTGTTTCGAGATTTGTCTTCGTTTCCCCGTAAAAAGTAAAATACGATTACTCTGCTGCCACGATGATGATTCCTTTAAACGTCGACGTGTATTTTTCTTGAATAAATTAAGAGTTTTTTTTTGGGGGGGTTTTGCATCACCTTGACCCAATTGCTTCGATTAAGTTTTTAGCTCGTAGTTTTGAATGTTGAGTTTTTCTTTGCGAGATTTTTTCCCCTTTTTGTTTTTTTTAGATGTCTAGGTTGATTTCGGCGAGAAATTCTACTAAAGCCCTATAGAAGTCGATTTCAAGATCAGCATGACGGTTACGCAGGCCGGCAACTTGGCTTTCTCTAGGCGCTGTAAGAGCTTTTTTTTGGTTCGGCTAGGACGTTACACTGGAAGAATATATGTTGAACCGTTTCTGGATTGTTTCCGCAACTTAAGAGTTCGCATCATTAACTTGTCTGCTGCCACGATTTAATTTTTCACTCATATCAGGGGGTTACTTTGTACTCGACCGGGTAACTTAGGACACTTCTATTTTCCCTTAACTTCTTGAAAATAGAAGAAAGAAAACCCCAAATAAAAGGATTGCATTTCATAAAATGAAGCTTCTTGAATCAAGATGCACGGAGTGCACCCAGCCAAGTTTTATTTAGTAAAATGGCCAAGTTTTATTTAGTTTCAATTGGCTTCATTATATAAATATTCGATTTAAAAATGATGCGAAACGAGGAAAAAAGATCAAAGTACGGAATACCCTTCAACTGTATCTAAATGCCCTATTCAGGTTCAAACACGTTCGGCACTTACCCTACATCATCCTTTAACTACCCAAAAACTTTCTTCCCAAAGGGTTTTCCTGAGAGCAGAAAACAAGAATTAACAAAAAAATGTTTGTAAAACTCTCCATAAACGCCATGTTTCCCATCCAATTTATTCATCCGAACGAATTATTTTTTGGTTTCAGAGAATTTATTTTTCTTCTTTTCATAAGCAAATAAGTATCTTGATGGACATAGAATTCTAATGACATATTCTCCATTTGCAAGAATTGGGAGAAAATAAAACCCATTCTTTTGCGAACAATGATTATTTTCTCTTCTTAAAATTATTTAACGGAATAAAAATTGTTTGTTTATTAACCGTCATACGTTTTGAGGATATTTTTTCGCCATTTATTGTTTTTATTATGGAGTTATGAATGCAGAAACAAGAATGTCCAATGTTACCCCACTTAGAGATCGTCGAGGGCGTTCGGAAAATTGAGTCATAAAATGACAACGATTGCAAAAGGGTATCATTTGAAAGCTGAAGGATCTCTCTTCGTATTTGTGGTGGCAGATTGAAAATCTCCTCAGTATTCATACAAGTATTAAGAAAAAAACACGAAAAAGTATGAAAAGTAACCCCTAGGTACGGTATTGAGTGCTGCTGACCAGTTGATCGCTTATTATACCTGATTACGATATTGAGAATTTATTGCTGAAAATACGGCACCCCTCTTCTTAAAACCAAAAAAAAATCAGAAAATAAATCCATAAAGAACCTACAAAGTTGAAAGCACAAAACGTGATTCCTTGTTTAAGATTCCTATAAAATCCACTTGGAAACATTTTAGAAAAAATAAGAGAGAGAGAAAAAAAAAAGAAATTTACTAGCATCCATACCAGCATCCATAATTCTTTTCTTTCGTCAACATAATTTTTATATCTTTCCGATTCCCCGTGACAGTTTGTTATAAATTCAAACAATGAAATTTAAGATCAATTACCGTCTTTTTATTACAGTGTAACACGAAAAAAAGAATAATTTTTTTTTCTTTGAGGGAAAAAAAAGTGCTGGCTTTAATCCAAACGTTTTTATTACGGAAACGAAATCGTTCAATCGTTTCTCATTCATGTGATTATTTACGAAGTAAACTTCGATTAAAGACAAAGCCAAATAAAATAACATCATTTTTCCCCTTTTTCTTTTTAAAAAAAAATTCTCACACTTCGACATCAAAAAACATTTTAAAGTTTCTCGGTTATGAGTTAGAGAAGAATGAAATATTTCCCTTGGCCCTTTCCCCCTCACGAAAAACTAGTTTCCTTTAAAGTCTCCCGACTTATTCATCAAAGTTTTGGTGTAAAGTTTTGGGGAGATAAAGGAAGCGGAACCGCATAAATCACCTTTTTAGTCGCCGGGAAATAATCACGTAAGGGATATTATATCCCGACGATAAGGACCTTTTCTTAACCCCTTTCCGGTTCAAGGCCTTTTTTTTTTTTTTCTCGAGTTATTTTCGGCGGGATTTTTACTTTGCGAATTCTTAAGTTTGGAATGGAGGAAAAATATTTTAATGAAGATTTAATGTCACTTAATTGAAAAATCTACCAAAGTTTTCTGATTTTGTTTTAATGTAATTGTGTATGGTACATCCACATGAAAATTTGCATTTTGGAAGAATGTAAGGCACTTCGTTGGCTAGACAAAACCGGCCGGTTCACCGTCCGGTTTTAAAAAAAAAAGTTTTTAATTAATATTTTTAAACGTTAATAATGCATTAAATGAGGCGAAACTTATACCAAATTGTTCCTTATTATTAGAAGTCGAATATACATTTTAAAAATGTCGGTAAGCTTAAATTAAGTCAATATTCGCAAAATTTAATGTTGTTTACAAAAAAAACAAAATGGCCGATGTAAAAAAACAAACGATCGGTTCATTTTGCGAATATTGACGTAATTTAAGCTTACCGACATATTTAACATGTATATTTGACTTCTTCTAACAATAAGGAACAATTTGGTATAAGTTTCGCCCCATTTAATGCAATATTAACGTTTAAAAATATTAATTAAAAAAACTTTTTTTTTTTTTTTTTTTTTTTTTTTTAAACCGGACGGTGAACCGGCCGGTTTTGTCTAGCCAACGAAGTGCCTAACATGGAATGTTTGAATTTTAACCCAACCAAAACAAACACTTTTTTCTAAAAATTTAATTTAAAAAAATTTGGAAAACTGCAAAGCTCTCAAAGTAATTTGGATAACTTTCGATTTAATTAAAATCATAATCATAATCATTTTCACTTTGATTTACAAATTCTAGTTTGAAAAGAATCACAAAAAATGCAGAATCTTCGGGTTTCTTCGAAGTCAATACTCAGTCCTTCTAGAGATCCTAAAAGAGATTAGCCATTCAGCCATTTCCGGTTTTTCGATAAATCCGAAAAATAAATTTCTGTCTGAAATATTAATTTTTTTAAGTTTACAAAATGGTTCCTGATTGTTTATATTTGAAGACATCAGTGGAAAAAGGAGACCGTTGGACCTCTCGAAAAAAAATTCAGACAACAGGCTATTTTCTATTGTTTTTTTTTGGAAGCCATTTTGATTCCGATAGAATTTTCTATGTACTGTTTGTAAACAAGCAGTAGGAAAATGTTAGATCCTCTTTCGATTTTCATTTATTGACTACAGTTTTTCGCTGGAACCTGAACGGTCTCCTTTTTCCACTGATGTCTTCATTTACGTTCTTAATTTTCCAAAAAAATTTTTAATGGACCAATAATTTTCAGGAGAAAAATATCGAAGAACCGGAATTACAGGTATGGCTAATCTCTTTTAGGATCTCTAAGTCCTTCTAGAAGAAAAAATATGAATGAAAAATAATCAGTGAAATAATTAAAAAATAAAGCATATTAATCTTCCCATTAAAGCGGTTTTCTTACAGTGAAATTTTTATGGACTTTGTCGACTTCTAACCTAATGTACAGAATCTTTACAAATCGTGTTTAAAAAATTTAAATCAACATACGTAAGCTAAGCATAGAAGTAGCGACAGTAGATTTTGTATAAATCTTCAAAGAATCTTTTCGCTACTTCTATGCTTAGCTTACGTACGTTGATTTAATTTTTAAAACACGATTTGTAAAAATTCTGCACATTAGAGTAGAAGTCGACCAAGTCCATAAAAATTTCACTGTAAGAAAACCGCTTTAGTGGGAAGATTAATATGCTAAGAAGCTTCTTTAAAATGAAGGGGAAAAAAATATGGTCTTGATCGAGTTCTAGCCTTATGCACAGAATTTCGAGTATAAAAATTTTTTATAAGATGAACGTGAGTGTTATAAACCAGTATATTCTTAATTATTTCTGCGATTTTCCTACTGCGTAATTTTTCACAAAATGACATACCTGGCCTAGGGTATTATAAAATTTTTATTTTTTTCACTTGCGAGCTCTGCGAAGTTTTCAGTTTTATCTCTGTCGTAGCGTTCAGTATACACGAATTCATGTAAAAAAACAGCACAGAAAGAGAACTCAGGGTAAAAAAAATTCAACATTATTTTTTTAAAGGATTTTTGGCATTCATTGGTCGGTCGAAAATGACTCGAAATTCCGTCAAAGAATTAATGCTGAATTTTTTTCAGCCTGAGCTCCTTTATATTTGGTAAATTTTGCCCACTGCCCTTATAATGTTGCTGAATAAAAAATAAAAAATTAAAGTGAATGTCATATGCACATTTTCCTTGAAGACAGTGCGTCGGTGAGAGAAATCGCACGCCCACGCGCACGGAAAAAGGTTCAAAAAAGGAAAATTGGAAAATGCTTAGAATAGAAAACATGTTGGTTCCAAAGACGAACTTTCCCAAACGGTTTCATTTAACTCCGAAACGTTTACTCGTTAAAATGTGATCGTTTGAGTAAGTGTACCTACTACACCTACTTCCTCGGACTTCCTACTACACCTGCTTCCTCGGGAACATCAAAAGTCGCGACATGAGTTGCGTTTCCGCATTCTGTATATAATCCCCGCACTTTCTTGTCACAAATGCCGCATTTGAAGTAAACGCCGGGCTCTCTATCAGCTTTAGCCCTGTATCTTCGATATTGAGCCTTGGCACAATCGAAGCAGCACCCATTTCCTACCTATTAGGTAGGGAAATGATTGAATAGTAATCGTGGGCATGTTGTATGTAATTAAAACACTTGGAAGGGTTTTCAATAAATTTCGTTGTGAATTTTGAGGCGAAGTCTTTATCGAAATCAACTTTTACAGTTTTAACTGTCACAGTCATTTGTTGAAAACAAATTAAGACGAGCGCCATATCGCTGAATGGATCTCTTTGAGGCGAAAAAAAAAGAAAATGTTTTCCGTGAGCTATTGTCGCCCGTTCCGGAAATCGCGCAAGATCTTGGTAATTTTGGCTGTCCCATCTATTCAACTTTTATTTATAAGAAGAAATAATTGATTCTTTTCTAGCAATTTTCATTTACAAAATTCAGTCCGTTCCTTTACAATTTGATACAGAAAATCCATAGAGGGCAATTATTCTATGGAACCGTGAAAGGTTCTGTCGAGGGACGGAATAAAATTCTGTACTTCAATGCAGAGCTAGGCCAAGCTCATTCAAGGATTGCAACTTCTTATTTCAAACCTGACTATACAAAGCATACAAGCGTTGCCAATCAAAATTAACGTCTTCTGCGAGTTAACTTTCCTGCTTTGTAAGCGAAATGAACTTGCCAGCAAAAGACATAAAATCAGCAGTGCCAACCGTTGAGACTGTATACCTTTCGTAAAGTCGGGTTTAAAATAAGAAGTTGCAATCCTTGAATGAGAATCCTTTCTATAATAATAATAGAATATATTTGCAAAGTAAGAAATTATTCACAATAAAAATTGAACCCTTTCTAGATTGTCTTTTGTAGTTGCTCTATCTTTTGGTTCTCGGACGACGCATTTCCGTACCACTTCTTGAGCAATCAGGCTAACGTCAGTTATCGCCTGATCGATGTTTAAATTGGATTTTGTATCCATAATTTATTTTCTTTTCTTTTGGTTTTGTTCTGCACCAGATTTGGAATCAAAAAGATAACTCCGAAATCGATTATTCCGAATTCCGATAAAAAAAATAATTTAAGTCCCGATTAAAATAATATTCTTACTATTCAAGTTTAATCGATGATGAATTAAAAACATCGATAGTGGAAGACCCGAACTAGTAGCGGAACCTAGTTTAGAAAGGGCCGAAACGTATTTATTTAACATGGATTTTCCGGCATAAAATTTCCGGATAAAAATAATAATCATTATGTTTATGTTTCGGCTCTTTCTCAACGAAATTCCGCTACAGATTCATATCTTGCATTATCAAATACCGTACGTGGTGCCGGAAAATCCATGTTAAATAAATACGTTTCGGCCCTTTCTAAACTAGGTTCCGCTACTAGTTCGGGTCTTCCACTATCGATGTTTTTAATTCATCATCGATTAAACTTGAATAGTAAGAATATTATTTTAATCGGGACTTAAATTATTTTTTTTATCGGAATTTGGAATAATCAATTTCGGAATTGTTTCTCCGAGCGACAGATTTGTACAATAATACCAATTTATATACATAGTTCTAAGCATAAATGTAAATATGGGAAAGCGGGCAGTAAAATTTATAATTTAATAACCTATAATTAATAATTCTTTTAAGTATCCCGAAACTTGCTATAAAAATTAAAAGATATAAACAAAACAAAAAAAATTGAAATTGATTTTTTAAATTGTGGAAATTACCTTTTATTCTTTCGCTCATATTGAGTAATTGATATACGCAATAATTTAAAATTGGAAGCTGGTTTATGTTGCATGGCCAAAATCACATGACATCATTGAGAAAAAATTTCATCGGGTACATGAGCCGAGAGGGAATCGAACCCCCGTCTTCCGCTTGCCGGGCGGGTGCTCTACTTCTAAGCCACCGACCCGCACTTACTTGGCGAATCTTCTCTCAATGATGGACTTACATTGCGACACGAATCTCATTGTGGTAGTGGTAGAGCACCCGTCCGGCAATAGGAAGACGTAGGTTCGATTCCCTCACGGCTCATGTACCCGAAGAAATTTTTTCTCAAAGATGTCGTTATTTCCATTGTTGCACTCAAAAGTGCCCTAGTTTAACTTATTTCAAAATGAAATCCAGGAGGATCCAGGAGTTGGGATTTTGGATCGGGTTGATACATTGCATCGGTTGCCGGTCGGTACAGGAACAACTTATTGAAATCGAAAACTGAGATATAAAGATCTGCTCTACTCAACCGTTCGTCTCTTACGATGGTATAAAGTCCTTTATTGAATCGATTAATCATCGCGTTGTGGGTAACGGACAAGGTATTTGGAGGTAAGGTTGGAATGAGAAGGTGACAACTGAGTTCGAAGAGAGGTCTTACGAACTCAGTTGTAAGGAGTTGGACATCTGAGGTTGTAGGGATGACATTTGAGTCCGGGAGAGGTAAGAGAGGGATAAGGACACGATGAGTAGATGGAAGTTCCGTTACCCACGAACGGATTTTGTTTAAAGTTGGGAGGTCCATACGGTTTTCTTTCTCTACATGTATTGAGAAGTTGTGGTGACAATTCGGAGACTTTATGACACTAGGCAAGTGTCTCAATTGGTCGTTGCCAACAATTAATACGTTAAGTGTGATTTGCTTCGCCATTTTTGACTTTTTTAAGGGAATTTGGATTTAAATCTTAAGGATTAAAATCTGAAACGAGAAGAAGACCCGAATTAAGTTTGTCAAAATGACAAAGTCAAAAATAAACAAAAATGGCAGTGGGAAACATGGCATAACAACACTTGGTTCCTATTCGGTAATGCCTAATCTCAAACGAACACCCTCCATCGCTTGTCGAAAGATAATGGATCTGTTGAACTGAGTTCTCTTAAGAACGTTAGTGCCCTTTGCGTTGAATCCATTACCCTCCGGCAAGAAACGGAGACTGCTCGGTTGGAACTAGAAGCATCTAAAGGGCTAAATGAGCTAAGGTTTCGATATTGTGAAAGAATTGTATCGAAATCGTCGTATTGCATCTCCGAAAAAGGAAATTTGTACACTCTTTTTTTGAAAATTTCCGCTTTTGAGAAAAAACAGAATAATATCCGATGACGAAGGACATGATGTATCCGCTCCGTAGATCTTTGAGAAAGGGCCATAGGCTAAAATAAATTTCCAACTGGTGTCCCCCGCGGGAATCCGCAGTGGAAATCGAGGAGAAAATCCGTCAATGGTTCCGGTGCCGAACCCGAGCATCGAACGGTGAGCTGTTCAACTCATTGAAAATCCAACTTAAAGTGCCGCTTGCATGAGGGAGGATAAGATAGAAGCCTATTATTGTCGGTTTGCTTGGCTTATGGAAGGATTTTCCAGGTATTGTTTGGTTCTGTCGATGAACATGAAGACAGAGAGCCTGTTTTCGAAAAAGGGAGAGGAAGGAAATAAAAAGGCCATGCGGGGAATTGAACAGCTCCCCAGTCGATGCCCGGGATCGACTCCGGAATCACCAACATGTTGCTCCAGGGATTTCCAAAGCGAAATCACGCGAGGGAAACCTGCACTCAAAAAAATGAATACTGGTCGCCAATACAATTTAAACTGGATTTTGCGCCTAGTTGAAAATTTATTAGCAGCCATTACAATTGTATTAGTCTCCAGTCAATTTTGTTTTCGAACTAGTCAAAGCGTCCAGTCAAAAATATATTACCCTACTTTTTTTTTGAGTGTGATGGAAATTAAATTATGAAAAAGTTCGGTTGTACTCCGCTGCGGACGAAGATTCCCTATCGCTCGCCGAAAGACAACGAAGTGTTTGTGAATATATTCGATGTCGTTCGTCGAGCGACAGCGAATATTCGCCCGAAGCGGAGGACATACTGCTTTTATTGCATTCTGCAAAGAAATCCGATTTCCTCTTTTGCAGTGCAGGCAGTGTGTCGGGGAATGCCGGACGAAACGGGGGTTTGCTCAAAGGCGTACCACGAGTGGTTATGCGAAGAACTATTGTGAGGTTTGAATGCCTTTTGATGGATATATTTCAACTAGGGGGGAGGGATATGCAGCATTAAACCGGATCCCAAAATGAAAGCGCAAACTCGTAGCTGAAGGCATTCGATGAGGATTGACACTGTAAAGTGTATTTAGTCCCAGCTGAACGCGCACTATCGCTCGCCGAACGACAACGAGCGTAACAATGTCCCAACAAGGGATGCCATGTGTTGCACTCAAAAATGCCCTAGTTTAACTTATTTCAAAATGAAATTACATTTTAACGATAATTAAAATCTGACGACGTTGCGTAGTCCCTTTACCGATCGCGCGTGGGTATGTTTTCCCGTTCAAATTCTCATTCTCTACTTACGAAATATTTCTAATTTAGGAAAAGTTTTGCTTTCCCGGGGTCAGTGCCTGGGATTTAAGGCCACGATGGCGGCCCATCCCAGGTTAACCCCGGTACTCACGATGAAAAGTAACGAAGACATCATGTTCGATTCAACTTACTTCTTTATTAAACAAAAAAATGTTTGCTACATTTCTTTTTTTTTTGAACTGTTTTAATTTGAGGTTGAGTGAAGACTGAATACCGAGCTCGCGCCGAGTTCCGATGCTCAGCTTCGAAGCTCAGCTTCGGGTATCATCGTACGCGCTTGCGCACGATGATAACCGAAGTCGAACCCTGGCCAGCACCATCTCTCGGTGCGGCCCGGTATTAACTTTTTTGTTAAAACTTTAAATGTCTTATTTTTAATTTGATTTTTGCTATCGCTACACCATAATTTAAAAAAAAAATCGAGATTTCGGCTTTTATATAAAAAAGCGATAGATTTTTTCTCATAAAATCGGTAGATTTTTTTTTGCTCGTAAGTTGAGAATTAGACAGAACAGTCATTCCCTCTGGTATTCACCGACTCATATTCTTTTTCAAATCTTTCTCCCGTGTTTTTCAGGCATTGATCGCATTCCCATTAAGAAAGACACAAGGTTTCGCTTACGGATACCGGATGAGCGGAGTTAAAAATAAGTGAATGAATCTCTTCGAGCCGTTATTCTTCTAAAAGAAAATAAATTACGATGCTTGATTATTAATTAATATTTTGGTTTTGATAGCATCTCGCAACGTAATGAAACATGTTAATTACCCCATACAATTTAATTACAAAAAGAAAATAGATTATTTACTTTTTGAAAAGATCCAAGGCATTGTGGCAAGGTCGAACATTTGAGATCGCAGCTTCGGATGCTGTTTCGCTTCGGAAGTCGTGACCTGTCTATACCGCTACATTAAATAGGTCAACTTTAATTATTCTATCATCGTTAGGGCCTCTTGAATTTTTTTTTTTTTTCGATTAATCGGGAAATTTTTTTCCCCCTACCCCGAAAAGGGATTATTCCTTTGGACGTGTTGGTTATTAATATTAAGGAGAGGAAATAAAATAAATGGCCTGAGACGCGCGGGAAAATTGTTAATTTGAAATAATGGCGGTTATTAAACCGGAAACGAATTATTAATCAACCGGAAAATTGACTACCGAGCTGAGGGAAGTCGGGTGTTTTAATCGCTTTTATAAATAAATATCTGCCTTTTTCGCTTAATTTCTAAACATTCCTTGCTTTACTGGATTTTAACGTGATTTGGGTCGAGGAAATGGTCGAATCAGTTCAAATGATTTGAAACAAAATTGGGTTCGGTGTTTAAAATTTTAGAATTTTAGCACCTGATTTAAATATCGAATGTTTTTACGATGATTGGTGTGATTGACGCCAAACTTTCGATTTCTGGGCTTTCTCAGTCGCATTTTAACATCAAAACGATACTATCAATTTGATCCGGCAATTTACTCGAAACTGTATGTACCTTAAAAATAAGGTTTTTATGTTCGTTCATTTAAACAGTTTAAAGTAGGGTTCCTAATTTAATGGATTTCGTAATAGAAGATAACAGTTGTTTTGAAATTTTACTTATAGAAAAAAGAATCCCGCACAAAATAACTGGAATTTGACTGTAGGATAAGGTTTACATTTAAAAATACAAAAGAATAACAAAAACAAATGGAATTTTATCCAACAGCCAAAGTCCTGTTATTTTGTGCGGGGTTCTTTGTAAAATTTTAAGGATTTATTATTTTTCAGATTTAAAACGCTAGTCACTAAAATTAAATACTGCGTTTTATTTGACTCAAATTAGTTTCTAAAAAAAAAAAAAAAAAAAAAAAAAAAATTAAATTTAAATTTACCGAATACTGAGCTACTCAACTTTATTTTCTAATAAATTTAATCTTTAACAAGTAATGCCCAAAATAAAGAACCCGACACAAAATAATGGGAATTTGGGCACCGGATAAAAAAACTCCATTTGTTTTTTTGTTTTTTTTTTGTTTGTTGTTTTTTTTTCTTTTGTTTATTTTTAAATGTAAACTTCCTCCGGTGCCCAAATTCCTATTATTCTGTGCGGGGTTCTTTATTTTTTCGGCCTACCTTTGCTTTGAGCGACTTCTAATTGGATGGAAAAAAAATTTGATTTTAGCCTAAAATGTTTACGTGCATATGAAAACCTCCCACTTGTACGATCCGGATAGTTGGTTTTGATTCGAAAAACTTATTTGTTTACAAAAGGTTTAAAAAACAAAACATACTATCTGGATTGTGTAAGTGGGAGGTTTTCATATGCACGTACACAAATGAACAAAAATTTTAGGGATGAACAAAATCTAAGAACATTTTTGAATTGGTAGGGTATACCACCCTAGAGAACAGCCGAATTTATTTCTGTATTGTAAATTTTTCAATTTCAATGTTCGCAATTATGCACGTAACTTATATAAACGCTGCCGCTCTAGGCAATTTTGCCGTAAATTCATTTTGAAATTTATTTTTTTCCTCATAAGTAAAGAATGGGAGACAAGTGTGGATTTCCGAATCGGCTTACGTCAAAATTGCTTAGAACGACAGGTTAAGGAGTATGAGTCAATTATATGAGGCAGAAAAATAATTGTCTCATATTTTTAAAAAGCGAAACTGAATCGTTTATTGCAAAAAGGAGTCTTGTCCACCATTTTTAAAAAAGGAAATAGTTTGTTTTGATTTTTTAGAATGTAAACAAATATAAGTTATCAAAACAAAACATACATTTTCCATTTTCTAAAATGGTGGACCTTTTTGCAATAAACGATTCAACTAGTCTCATTTTTAGGCAAGTTATTGTTAAGAGTACGCATCAGTCGTGGCAGCAGAAAAACTGAATTTTTTTTTTTTTTTTTTTTTTACCGGAAAAGCGAAGCCATATCGTAAAAAACGAAACATTAAGAAATGTTCAGGAAAAACTTTCTAAGGTTTCTTAATTTCTTTTTTTTTTTTCTTTAAAGATTTGTCTTTCTTTTTCCGATAAAAGAAAAATACGATCTATCTACTGCCACGACGGATGCATACTCTTAAAATATGTAATACGTAATGAAATGAAATTAAACTTAATTTGCATTATTCGGCGTTAATGGCAGAAGTAATTCACAGTATGTAAAAATGCACATATAAGCACAGACTTCCTTTTTACACCTTCCATGTTTTACTTTTACGAAAAACTCTTCTCGTCTAGGTAGGAAGATTCTGAGGTTGAACTTCATGACGACCCTGAAAGATTTTCCACTTTTCCAAAGTTGAAAAAATAAAAAAAACAAGCCCTGCAGGAATTTCAATGAACGTGAGGGTTGGAGGAAAACAGAGAATGGAAAAAAATTTTTTAATGTTTCCGCGTAGGTAATAAATTAAATGACATGACAATGGTGGTAAAGGTTATGGAACTCATGACCCTTCAGCACACAATTTCAAGTGCTCCATAATTTTTTTTTTTTTTTTTTAATTGCAATTAATAACTTTGCGTTATTCATCAACAGATGTTTGAACGATTTTCAACGAGTATCATAAATGCCAGACTTTTTTTTTTTTTTTAAATTGTTTTTTATTTGAATCGAGTTTATTTCGGAATATTTGCAGGTGGAATTTTCGTGGTAGTTATAAATGCAGCCGATTCCACTGGACGTAAAGGTACAAATCTAGATTAATTATGACCAGGGTTTTCCTTTCTCCCTGAGGTTCTAAAATCGATAATATAAACGAGCTTTTGGAATGATATCTCCCATCGAGAAAGTACCCGATAAATGATTAATTATTGTGGCAAGTTCGCTAAATTATTGTTTTGTGGGATCTTTCCTGGATTAGAAGGAAAATATTAAGGTCCTCTGCGATGAAAATTGCGGTCAATTAAAGTAGGAATTCTTCCCGAGATGATAGAAGCGTTGAATGCTGGGTGCTATTAGGGTGGTCCTTATTAGGAATTTTTTCTCGTATCTTTTTAAGTTATGGGGGTTTGGTACCATTTCCAGAGATTTCTAAATGTGCCAAATTTGAGCTCTGACGGACAGAGTTAACACGTGCCTCAAAGGATCCTAAAATTAATGTGGATTTAATGTACAGTGAATTTTTTATCTGTTTTGTTCTCTAGGATCAATACGGATTGAGATGCGGAAATCATGACTTCATTTTCATAATCTGTATAAACATTTCGAAAAATTCTATACCTGACCATTCAGTACTTTTTCGGGAAACTTTGATTTAGGATAAATTCCCGGGAATTTATAGTAGATTATGGTTTTCCAAAAAAGTACTGTATGGTCAGGTATGGAATTTTTCCTGAAGGTGCCTAATATTGATATATATTGTTGCTCGGAAGCGGAATTTTAATATCTAGCAGCAAGCTGAGCTCTGCCCAGTTCGTGATCGGGGCAATATCGTTGCGCCGTCCGTGAATTGGGCAAAAATTCTGCCCAGTTCGTGGTTTGGGCAATTACACGATCTGGGTGTAACATATACAGGGTGTCCAAAAAGTATTTGGCTGCTGTTTCAAAAAACTTAGAAAAATTTCAGATCGGAAAAACGTGATAAAAATTTTCCCGTGCAAAATTCGGGAAAGCGGAAAATTTTGGGCCTAAAATTTTTTTTTCCATTTTTAAATTCTTCAAATTAAGAGCATAAAAAAAGTCTTCCGGACCCCTGGTCGGAAATGACCGGAAGTCCTGTTTTTCCGGGATCAAAGTCTAAAAAAAATTATTTAACCCCTTATATCACTTTTAAATATTTTTTTTTTTACAGAAAAATGATATATCGGTAATAAATAACGTCTTTTTAAAAAATCCGTACCGCCAAGATGACTTAAAAACCTTTAAAATAAAAAAAAATTGCAATTAAAAAAATTGAAATCATTTACGCGCCATTTTCCATTAAGGGAGGATTAGTCGCCGTGCTCACTGCAGACACGAGTCGATGCAGAACCTAGCAATAGCGATCGTCGTTATTCATTATTTTTTTTTTTTATGCGAAATTTTTTTTAAATTTTTAAAATCTTTGTCGCATTCTTTCTTTCTTTTTTCTTTAAACAAATAAAAAAAAAAAAAGAATAATGAATAACGACGATCGCTATTGCTAGGTTCTGCATCGACTCGTGTCTGCAGTGAGCACGGCGACTAATCCTCCCTTAATGGAAAATGGCGCGTAAATGATTTCAATTTTTTTAATTGCAATTTTTTTTTATTTTAAAGGTTTTTAAGTCATCTTGGCGGTACGGATTTTTTAAAAAGACGTTATTTATTACCGATATATCATTTTTCTGTAAAAAAAAAAATATTTAAAAGTGATATAAGGGGTTAAATAATTTTTTTTAGACTTTGATCCCGGAAAAACAGGACTTCCGGTCATTTCCGACCAGGGGTCCGGAAGACTTTTTTTATGCTCTTAATTTGAAGAATTTAAAAATGGAAAAAAAAATTTTAGGCCCAAAATTTTCCGCTTTCCCGAATTTTGCACGGGAAAATTTTTATCACGTTTTTCCGATCTGAAATTTTTCTAAGTTTTTTGAAACAGCAGCCAAATACTTTTTGGACACCCTGTACAACATGAACTGGAAACTGATTTAACTGTTCAGTCTCTTCTGTGATGTTATCCTCTAATATTTCGACGTCTTCAACATGTCCGACCAAGGAATAGGCAAAAAAACAATAACGCCGCCAAAATGGATCGGCTACAACCTTCTTATTTTATAAAATACCCATCACGAGTACATTCTCTATAATCATTTGGTTTAAACGTTATAACTTTCAACAAGGAAAACATTGCATCATATCGCAAAAAAGAAAAAGGAGGGAAAATAATTTAACTGGAGAGACATTCACATCTGAGTTGATACCAAAAGGAAACTTTTGAACATTTTCTGCCTCGATTATGTCTTCCTCCTCATTTCTCCCTAGACGGTCATTAGCGAACCCGTATTCTAATACATTTCATTACCGTTACGCAAAAAACAACTTTCTGCGAACTTAACGATTTTTTTTTTTTTTTCACATTAATAAAAAACTCTTCGATACGGAGAAAAAAAAAAACAAATTTTATAAACTTTCTAGATGAATAATTAAATTTACGGGACGAAAAAAAAAAGATCATCCTTTGCTTTTAAATTATTTACAGGAGGATAGGATGAAAGCCTAAAAATAACTAGAAAATTATGGTTCGTATATGTCTGGAGGCTGGTTAAGTCATTTCGTCTTGAAATCATCCGAGGGAAAAAAAAAAAAAAAATCTCGTTTGCGTTTAAAGAGAACTTGAGGGTTTAAGAAACTCATCAAATTACGTCTTGCGCAACGAATAAAAAAGTTTATTTTTTATTTATTTAGTAATGGGTTTTTAGTCGGCGTTTTTCTTTTTACTCCGAGGAAAGGAAAACTCGGGAGAACGACCCGAAAAAACGGGGAGACGTTTAACCTGATATTTATTATTTAGAAAGATGCTCCGAAATTGGAAAAGAGGACGAAAACGGGGAAAAGCCGCAAAACTTCCGGGGAGGGAATTAAAATTAAAACCCGAATACCGCCGGTCAGTTTTGAAGTCCCGAAGGTAATGTTCGAGAATCAAAAATTTTCTGGTGACGTCAAAATCTGTATAATATTCCGTGGAATACACAAAAGGGGCGTTCGCTCATCCTTTTTTAAGTTATAAGGTCGTTATTTCTGATTGCATGCCATTCTTTTATGGCGTTTTTTTTTTCTCAGGCTAAACTGTCTCTGACGTTTTGACGGCGGTCATTTTTTTTTGGGGAATATTTACTTGGTCAGTATAAAAAAATTTTTTTTGGTCAGTATTTTTATTGAATGGTCAGTAAATTATTTAGGTTGTCAGTAAATTAATGAGATGATCAGTTAATTAATTAGATGGTCAGTAATTATATTAATTGGTCATTATAAAAAATGAGTTGTCAGTATTTATATTAGATGGTCTATATTTTTTTCCCCGGATGGTCAGTAAAAATTTTTAAGTGGTCCGTAAACATCATATTTCAAAAAATGTATTATGAAACAAAAAAATTCACATCAGTTGTGTGACGTCAGGGCCGAGGTAGCTCAGGGGTAAAGCATCCGACTGGAGTAAATGTTATTTTTGGCACTGGTGGATTCAGAGCCAGGGACGCGGGGGAGAGGGGGGTAAGTTTAGGGAATGCAGGGGTACCCCAGGCGCTTTCCCCGGGAAATAAAAAAAAAATTTTTTCCTAGTTTTTTTTTACATAGCACAGTCAGGACAAAGATGGACTAGGAAATATAATTATTTAGTTAGGTTATATGGAATGTTAGTTTTGGGGTCCCCCCCCCCCATTAGTGATCGGTGGGCTAAAAGTCCAAAAGGGCTGTGCTAGTGCCAGTCACGGACTGGCCCACAGGGATATGGAGAAATTCCCGGTCCGCCTTGCGTTCTGCGCAAAAAGTGCGCCCTTACAGACGCAGCGACGGTCACAAAAACACGGACCGGGGAGGGGGGGGGGGGAGGAAGACTGAGCGCTCTTTTTTTGATTTTTTCCCGCGCCCTCAAAGGGAGCTAGTCTGTGTCTGGCTAGAGCGACAATATTATGGTAAATGAACAAAATCTTTTTTTTTTTTTTTTGAAGAATAAAATTTTTAATAACAAATACTGACCACAAAATTATGTTACTGACCGTTATCATTTAATATACTGACCAAATCTATTATATTTACCGACCGAATTTAAATTATATACTGACCATTTACATTATTTTTACTGACAATGTAATTAATTTACTGACCAAAAATAAAAAAAATACTGACCAACGAAATACTGACCAAGTCAATTAAAAATACTGACCAAGTAAATACAGGCCTTTTTTTTTTTTTTTTTTTTTTTACTTTCCTCCCACTCTCCCTCTTGTAAAAGTGAGCTTTTGGTTAATAGGATAGGAAGGAAGTTTTGCAATAAGGAGGATGAGCTATATTTACGTGATGGGAAAGGATTTCCGATTAATTGCTTTTGTTGTAATCCGGAAGGTTGTGTATCTGTATCTGGGTGAGATTAGTCATTTACCCATCCGTTTAAACTGTTTTCTAAAGGGTAATCCCCCCCGTTCGGTTTGAATCGTTTACTCGAAATTGGAACTATTGTGAAAAAAGGATTTGGAAGAAAATTTTTCGGATCTGTTGTATATGGAGCTGAAACTTTCGTTCGAATTCCTTTTAATTTCAACAATCCCATTCACTCTGCTGATAAGGTTTTTACGAATCGCAACATACTGGTCTCAGTCTCATTTTAAACGAATTGACTTGCTGCCCTGCTTCCGAAACTTTGGAAGTATTACTTTACTAAAACTTGAAATCGGGCCTTAATATTATGAAAAATTTAACGCTTTACGATTATAATTATAAATTTTACTGTTGCAAATTTTAATACCTTCGGCACTCTATACTATATTATGCATTTAATATGGTAGTGCCGAAGGTCCAATACTAGTTTTCAAGCTTTTGAGAACTAAATTTTATAACAATTAATGCCTCACAGGTGTTATAGTGGTGACTCGTTCCTTCTAGCGGCATCGTGATCAATGAAGTTAAGCAGCATTGAGAACGGCCAGCTAGTGGATGGGTGACCATCGACACTTCCCCTCTAGTGAGGATTGTAAGAACTACTAATAGTAGGGTGTCTCTTAAAAATGCGTTAATGGAATTTAAAAACGTTCGCCCCCTAAAAAGTTTCTAAATAAATTAATAAAAAAATATATCCCGAAGCTGGACTTCGTAACGCGTGCCTGTAGGGCCATGCTTATAGCCATGTAAAATGCATGGAAATTTCCACGACTTTCAACTTTTATTTTTCACGTAAACTAAAAATGATGGGAAATTTCGGCCATTGTGTCAAAACAATGTCTATACGGTCCATTGCATCGTGTGTGGGACTGAACCAATTGTGTCACTTGGGTTACCAGTCCCAAAGGTTACTATATATACCCTTTGGGCCTGGGACTGGGACTACTACTTGGGACTGGGCATTGACTTGGCCCCTGAGAAACAGTTGATTTGCGTAAAAGTTTAAGGGGAAAGTTTTGAAATACATAAAGAAGGAGTAACTAGTCTAAGAATGTCACACAACGAAGCAAGTGTTCAATGTCATGGTCAATAACTATTACCCTGCGACACATGTGCCCTAAAGTCACGGTCTAAGGCGAATACCTTATTGCTGTTGGGGCGGTTAGCCTATGATAAGTCTCTCTCCCTAACCCTACAACGCATTTGAACCAGAAATTTGGGAATGGGAAAGAACTTATAACAAATTACCTCATAGCCCCAAATCCCAGTCCCAAGTTGGGCCTGTCGTTCCTATCTGCTTGGACTTTTCCCAACCTTGCGACACATTCTGCAAGTCCCTACGGTCCCATGACGGTGATTGGCAATTTGGGAATTTGGAAAAAAAACTAAGTCCAGTCCCATTCCCTTTCACAATTAATTAGCATAAGGTTGAAGGGTTAGGATAAAGTGACCCATTGTGTTAGTTTTCGGTCTTTGTATCTCACCTTAGGTTAGCCATTGGTGGTTTTTTCGAGGGATGAATGCGTCTTAGTTCTTTTCCGTTGCGTTAAACGGAAAATTAAGGTCCACCACCACGACAAGGTGCGCATTCGTCGGTGGACGGGAATGGGAAGGAAGAAGGATGTTGAATAAAAAAATGAAAGGTGCAAAAATTTTTCAGTGGAATTGCCCTGAAAGAGAAATGAAATTATAGTCTCACTTACCTTAATGTATAAGTTCGAAGTTTCCTCCAACGTCGAAAGCTGAAAAATGAAAAAAAAATGAAAGGTGCAAAAATTTTTCGGTGCAATTGCCCTGAAAGAAATGAAATTAATGTCTCACTTACCTTAATGAATAAGTTCGAAGTTTCCTCCAACGTCGAAAGCTGAAAAATGAAAAATCCTGAAAAAAAAAACTTATTCTGAAAAATGGTCTTTCTAAACAAAAAAAATTCACTAAAAATCGGAAAGTTCTTTCACTTTTAAATAAAAGTGATACTTTTTCATGTCAATCACAACCGCGCTATCTAGAAATCTATAGAGACCCTAAATTAAAAGAGACTGGCAAAAAAATTTGGCGCGAAAAAGCGGTGCCCACGGATCATGCGCACTGATTTTTGAAAGTTTTTGGTTACATTGCCGGTGTAAACTGCAGCAAAGTCAAAAATGGCGATTGTTTTTGTTTATTCAAAGTGTATTTGTTTACCGACTCCTTAAAAAAGAGTCAGATTTTGAACGCAAACATTGAAAGTGCTTACCAAGACAACAAAACACTTAATGCTGTTCAGCTATTACTGAAAGCCACAATTAAGTCGGATTTGTTAAATTTATAATGGAGAGCAAAACAAAAACATTCGCCATTTTTTACTGTGCTGCATTTTGCAGCGGTAGTTTTGCCAAAATTCCGAAAATTCCAACACATCAGTGCGCATGATCCGTGGGCACCGGTTTTTCGCGCTAATTTTTTTTGCCAGTCTCTTTTAATTTAGGGTCTCTAGAAATCTATACTTCGGGAATTTTCTTCTCCATCATAACCTGTTAAAAATAAACTTAAGAAACCGAAAACTTTAATTTTTTAATAAAAACTCAGATTCCGGCAAATCGAAAGAAAAAACCGATTTCAAATTTGAAATTTACGCCATCAAAAATGTCGAAAACGATGCCCATATTGCATTTTTGAATCTATTTTACAAGAATGGCAAAAATTAGGGTTTGGGGAATACGCCCCTTAGTCTAAAATTCCAATTTTTTAAAAAGTTGATCCTATCCTAAGGTTAAACTGTCATGTTAGCCGATTTCTCGTACCAGAATGTCATTTTTAGATTTTTTTGAAATTTTAACCCCCCCTGGCACCCTTATGATTAAGGGCGGGAAATTTTGGGTGGGCCTTGTGAAAAACCCTACTTATAGACATTGTTTTGACACAATGGCCGAATTTTCCCATCAGTTTTTGCTTAGGAGAAAACTTATTTGACAGTCGTGGAAATTCCCATGCGTTTTACATGGCCATAAGCAATAAGCATGACCCTACAAGCAGGCGTTAAAATCCAGTTTCGAAACCCAGACTCGGGATATATTTTTATTTATTTATTTATTTATCTAGAAACTTTTTAGGGGACGAACGTTTTTAAATTCCGCTAACGGGTTTTTAAGAGACACCCTACTAATACAGTCACCTTAACCTCATTGTAAAACTATTTCCTAAAAAAACTGAGTATCTGACCGACTATACTTCCGAAAAAATATTCTTTGAACATCTTCCCGAAAGTAGTCCTCGGCCTTTACAACCTTAAGGCAGTTTCCGTACCCTTGATCACTCATATTTTTTAAAATATAAAAAAAAAGTCTTGTATTTTTCAATTTAATACTTCTTTTAGTCAAACGTAATGACTAAAAATTTCGTCGGATTTTGAGCGTCATAAACCAGACTGTCCGTCAAATGAGGCTGTAAAAAACTCTGTACCTCAGTGCAGAACTGCACAAAGTCCATTTAAGGATTGCAACTTCAAAAGGTATACAGGCTCAACGGTTGGCAGTGCTGATTTTATGCCTTCTGTGAACAAGTTTTATTTTGTTAACAAAGCAGGAAAGTTAACTCGCAGAAGACATTAATTTGAGTTGGAAACGCTTGAATATGCTTTGTAAAGTCGGGTTCGAAATAAGAAGTTGCAATACTTGAATGGACTTGGTGCAGTTCTGCATTGGAGTACAGCATTAATGACTTGATTCACGACCTTCTCTACTTTTTACCCCCTTTCCTTAAAAAAAAAAAATCAATCAAAATGCACTACTCCTTTCCTTTCCCTTGGAGTCCGAAACTATTTTCGAAGGGACAGTCGATCTAACCCCGGAGGCATTCCTTGAAGCTGAAGTAGAGTAAGTGGGTCCTACCCTTGCTTCCACAGATTTCTTTGCCGGAGCTGGAGTCGAAGTCGAGCCGGAGTTGGAGGAGCTTCCTCTGCAATCCTCGCTATCTCCAAAGAGCTCTCCTTCTCGAGTCGCGCCGATTCCAACTCCTATGTAGTCTCTCAGTCCTCCCGTTATTTGATGTAACAATTCCGTGCGTCGGAGTTGAACTAACGTATCTCCATCGTAAATATGACTTGAGATACTCTGTTTCGATATTTCGTGAATGTGTCATGCGACCACAAGTTTACGCCAACATGAGCATGTAAACTTGTAGTCACATGATTTTCACAAACGGTCGAAACACACTATCTCCGATTTTATTTGCGATGGAGATACTCTAGTTCATCTCCGACGCACGGAATTGTAAGCGTTTGGGTTTTCCTTATTCTACCGGTTCAAACCAAATGATTTTTTGAAGAACTTCCAGGTGGTCTCTAGTATTTGTAGAAAAATTTTATAGGTTTTAACGGAATAGCCCGGCGACCAACATATATATATATATGCCCGTCATTGTTCCGATTGAACGCCTACTGCACATTTGTTCGGAGACCTTACGAGTTGTTAAAGGAAGTCTGCACGAATTGGATGGACAAAAATTTCCGGGAATGTAAAAACTACCGTGGTTAGCTGAAAGGGCGTATAAGCTTTGTAAATAAACAAAAGGAATAGAACTTTTTATCACTCGGAAAAGTAAACTTTTCGTCCCTAAGGAATTTTTAAGGGACCTATTTCACGCAGTTCTTCGTGATGAAAAATATCTTACAATGCAAGGTCGAGATCAAGTTTAAAGCCCGAGCCGAAGGCCAAGGCCTCAAAGAAGTCGAAAATGTTGTCGTTTGCATCCCTTGGACAGCAATATACCATTTCATAACAAAAGCTAAACGTTGGAAACAAGTATCAGTTCCTTTTGTTTATTTACAAAGTTAACAAGTCCTTTCAGCTAGCCAGGGCAGTAAAGGGTAATCGTAAATGTAGAATCAGATCTATCAAAGGATCTTTAACATCATTATATTGAAGATCCTTTGATAGATCCGATTCTATCTGAACAGCTTTTATATTATTATTTCTGAACAGCTTTTCCTGTATAGGTATGAACTGGTATAAAATTATTCCGGCCACGAAGCATGCTGCGCTTACTGCGATTAAAAGACCTGGTATCGATACTGAAAAAAAAAAAAACTTTCCCGTTTGTTTGCTTTTCCACATTTTTTAAAGAGGATAATTCTTCCCTATAGAGAAGGTCATCGTATAGCTTTTTCTTATGAAATTTTTTTTCTGACATTTTATTGTCGTACATAATGTTAAAGTTTTGGAACTTCCTGGGTTGGCATTTGCACCATTATGTGAAGAGTAAGACCTAACTCTAATCTGCTGTGATGTATGCCTGGTATAGTATTACAGCAGATTTTGGGGCTACTGTAATTAGAGTTCGGTCTTATTCTCGTTGTTTTACGATTATAGGACCGAATATCTGGTAATGTCAAGAGCTCGTCTGATCGAGGACCTTTTGGAAGTGAACTACTTCAGGTTTAAGGACATTACGCAATTTGTATACTTGGCCCCACCGTTACGCATGGCAATGACATGAACTGTGAGGTCAATGCGAAGATCAAAAGCAGTAACCGTTAGAGGAAATCGTCGTTTGTAGTTAGAAAATCATGGCCAATAACTTTAACTCTTAATCATGTTGTACCAACTTGTTGCACCAACATGGTTGACAAACGAACGAGTCGACTATTGCAGAATTTAGGGTGCAAATTCACTACGGAAGTTGGAACAACTATGAAGTTATGAAGTTGGATAAACATGTTATACGAACTTGTTGGAATGTTGGACGTACTTGTTGTACCAACATGTTTGACAAGCGAACGAATGGACTATAAGTGCAAATTCACTATGGAAAGTTACACCAACATGTTGGTCATGGATGTTGTACAACATTTTGATCCAACTGGACCAGATGGTCCAAAAATTGGATTTTGTCAACATTGTGACCAACAATTGTTGGTCATGGATGTTGTACAACATTCCATAGTAAATTCTCACCCTATTGTAGAATTTACTCCTACGCCAACATTAGTGTGAAATGTCGGTCCAACAAGTTAGTACAAGTTTGTACAACATGTTGTTCCAACATTCCATAGTGATTTTTCACCCTAAAATCAAATTTTGGGATTTAAGGAAAATTTATGTCGATGTAAAACAATAGAATCCGTCGGTCTGATTTCAGTGGTCCCATCATCACAAACCGAACGTTAAAAATTCGGCTCATTTTTCTTCTTTCAAAAAGATCTTCGAGGAAAAAAAGAATTCCCTTGATCTTTAAATTTTCATTTTTATGTAATGTCGCCCTCCTTAATTTTTGAAACGCTTAATAAATCACCTGATAAAAAAAGTCGAAAAAAGAGAGAAAAAAGAAGAAAAAAAAAAAACTTTATAGAAAAATCCGGAGTTCCCGAAGTAATTCACTTTGAAGTTATTTAGTCATAAAGTTAAAACCTTTTCTATAATTTGTTTTTTTTTTTCTTTTTTGAAAAAAAAAGAATGAAAGAAAAAAAAGAGAGAGTGTAGATTACAGAAAATTACGATCCTCATAAATGTGAGAGAAGCGTTTCTCTTCACTCGAGGATAATGTAGAATAATATTACTTTTAACTATAATAAAGACAGAAACTTGTCGTTGGGATTTTTATATCTTTAATTTGTATTAACTTTTATTTCCACCCTTTCCCCCAAAAAAATAAAGATTAAAAAAATTATTATTATAAGTATCGATTGGGGAGGACAAAGCATGCGTGTGCCATCTTTTTTTTTTTCTCCCGATTTCCGAACGATCCAAAATAAATTTAATGTCTCGTACGTACATTAAATCTGGCTTAGAAAACATCTAAATAATGTGAGCACTTTAGCCTCACTTTAAAATGGATTAAGTAAGATTAGGATTGAGCGACGCATTTAAAGCGTCGCGGGGAAAAGCTCTGCTCCCGTCAAATTTAATCCTAGAAAAGATTTTTACGCTTAACGAAGTGACGATTTTTATTTTTTTTTTATATTTTTTATCTAGTCTGTGTGAGTCTGTTTTCCTCACGTGGAAAGCATCGATTAAAACGTCTGCCATAGTAAATTACTCCCGGTGTTTTAACTCGGATGAAAATGACTCCGCACGACTTTCACTTTAAGAATGAAGAATCGCTTTCCGCTGAAAAGCTCCCACTCACAATGTAATTACAATCCTACGGGTAAAGCATGTGAGAAAATAATTATTCTCGCGGGGATTTATATGAAAGCGGGTGATTTTTTTTTTTGTTGTGAAAAAAAAAAAAAAAAAAAAAAAAAAGACAGACATTGGCACGATTTCCCTATAAATTTTATCCGGGAGGTAACTTTGTAACTTTTCTAATGTTTGTGAAAAAAAAAGTGATCTAGGTCAGGTCGATGATAAAAAAATCGAATTTGTGAGGTGGAGCTTGATTTGTTAAGGATGTCCTTTTCCCATTTATTTTCACCGTCGCATTAATTCTAATTTCCCGATGATTAATAACGGGGAAAGAAAATGTTTTTGTAATCCGTGCATTAAAGAAAACGTGAAGAAAGCACCGAAGTCGCACTGAAAAAGAGAATTTGTAGATATTTTTTCGATTAGCACATTGCTGATGTTATTGGTCAGTATCTTCCTGGCTTTAGTGATCAGAACGGAATGGTCTCAACTGGTCTCTTACATGCAACTTATGTAATGATTTCTTTATTAGTCACAGAAGTTCAAAGAATTTAATTTTCAACTTCTTTTTAAGCAACCGAAACGAATTTATAATCTTGCTGTCGCCGTTGACAAGCCCTAACCAAGGGTAGTTTTTTTTATTTGGTGAACGAAAAGCTCATATGAGAATATAATACCTTGGTTTACCCCGGTACATGTTGGAATGATCATTTGAGGACCGCCATATTGGATTCTGTGTGTGGAGTCATCAGTGGAGTCTGTAACTGATCTTGGCGTGTTATTTGATAAGGAAATCAATTTTCACGACCATATTTCGAAAATTTTAAACCAAGCTTACCGCTCTCTGGGCTTTTTAAAGCAAAATGGTCATTCATTTAACACGAAACTCTTAACTTGCTTTTTAACCTGTATGTACGTTGAAATTTAGAATACGCTTCAATTGTGTTTGGAATCCTTATCACCATAATTATAGCCAGCTAATTGACTCCTTACAACATAAATTTCTACGGTACTTGTTCTTTAAGAAAAATAAAACGTCACCAGTACTAGCTACCACTACCTCTGATCTTATGAGTGAATTCTCAAAATTAAAGATAGTACTTTTAAGTAACAGACGAGAATTAGCACAACTTACATTCCTAAAAAAGCTAGTTACTGGTCATATCGATAGCCCCCTCCTGTGCGAACAACTACATTTCAGAGATTCCAATACCCGTACCCCTCTCAAAATCACTTTTTTTTCCCGATCACCCGAACTGTCCATCACCGTAACTCTCCCATATATTCCATCATGCTAGCATGGAACAGACTACAATCCCATAATCCGGAGCTTAACTTTGATATGAGTCTGAAACGTATAAAGGACAATAAGCTGACTAGTGCTGGTGACATTTTACTTATCTTTGCCTCCCCGTTGTAGCGATGTTCCGAGTGAATTTTTTTATTTTGTTCTTTGTTTTATTCTATTTTATTTTGTTTTAATTATTGTACTTTGGTAAATAACTGTTACATTGTTAAATTGATGTCAGTCAATATAGTAAATTATTTATTGGCGGTGGTAGAAAATATGGGGCAGGAATGTAGATTCTCATTAGTAAATGTAAATCAGAGGTCCAATGATTGATCCCTGCGGACATCTCACTACAACTTAACGTTTTCCTCTCTTCGGAAAACTGGACTTTTCAAAGGCCTGTATTTACTTGGTCAGTATTTTTAATTGACTTGGTCAGTATTTCGTTGGTCAGTATTTTTTTTATTTTTGGTCAGTAAATTAATTACATTGTCAATAAAAATAATGTAAATGGTCAGTATATAATTTAAATTCGGTCGGTAAATATAATAGATTTGGTCAGTATATTAAATGATAACGGTCAGTAATATAATTTTGTGGTCAGTATTTGTTATTAAAAATTTTATTCTTAAAAAAAAAAAAAAAAATTTTTGTTAATTTACCATAATTTTGTCGCTCTAGCCAGACACAGACTAGCTCCCTTTGAGGGCGCGGGAAAAAATCAAAAAAAGAGCGCTCAGTCTTCCTCCCCCCCCCCCCCCTCCCCGGTCCGTGTTTTTGTGACCGTCGCTGCGTCTGTAAGGGCGCACTTTTTGCGCAGAACGCAAGGCGGACCGGGAATTTCTCCATATCCCTGTGGGCCAGTCCGTGACTCGCACTAGCACAGCCCTTTTGGACTTTTAGCCCACCGATCACTAATGGGGGGGGGGGGACCCCAAAACTAACATTCCATATAACCTAACTAAATAATTATATTTCCTAGCCCATCTTTGTCCTGACTGTGCTATGTAAAAAAACTAGGAAAAAATTTTTTTTATATCCCGGGGAAAGCGCCTGGGGCACCCCTGCATTCCCTAAACTTACCCCCCTCTCCCCCGCGTCCCTGACTCTGAATCCACCAGTGCCAAAAATAACTTTTACTCCAGTCGGATGCTTTACCCCTGAGCTACCTCGGCCCTGACGTCACACAACTGATGTGAATTTTTTTGTTTCATAATACATTTTTTGAAATATGATGTTTACGGACCACTTAAAAATTTTTACTGACCATCTGGGGAAAAAAATATAGACCATCTAATATAAATACTGACAACTCATTTTTTATAACGACCAATTAATATAATTACTGACCATCTAATTAATCAACTGACCATCTCATTAATTTACTGACAACCTAAATAATTTACTGACCATTCAATAAAAATACTGACCAAAAAAAATTTTTTTATACTGACCAAGTAAATATTCCCCCTTTTCAAATACCTGAAACTTCGGGGATTTTTATACCTAATTTGTACAGTAAAGATTGCAAATCAACATCCTGGGTTCTGTTGACCACTTGATTAATAACTAATTTCAAAACATCCCGAATATGAATCTAAATTAACACCGAATCATTCCGGAATGTTTTCTGTAAAATAATCGATGGCTTGGGGATAAAAAGTTCCCTTTTGTGGGAATGATTCAACCAACTCTGAAGCAATCGTTCCCGATTTCATACAATCGACCAGATATGACATCTTATCATCATCACTGATGGTTGCGTTGTTGTGAATCTTCTGAAACCTGTTCCAAAATTTGAGCCTATTTCTTACATCGCCGTCGAAGGTCGGACAGATGAGCTTGGGGAGCTTTGTAGTCTTATTTAACAGGCCACTCGAGGAACTTCTATGACTTTGAACCTCGTCGACATCGGCAGCTTTGTCACACTTCTGTAGAATATAACACTTCTTACAGAATATTTTATAAGAAGTGTTATATTTTAACAAATTATTGTTTTTTCATGTATATACCCTACTTGGGTGCCACTCGAATACTTGGAAATTAGCCCAAATGACGGCTATGGCTAAGGTTTAAATCTATCACAGTGGTCCGGATATAAAAATAAATGGCCAAAACTCATTCCCAAGTCTGTGTGAAACTTAGAAAGAAGATAAAGGCGTCAAAAGCTTCGATATTTTGTGCAATTAAAAACCTGCTGCCCGTGCCCCAAAACTCAAATTGGCGAGCATAATATTGAGGCCAAAATTTTTAATCGTGAATAAAACTTCATGAATATTTATTTTTAGGTATTTTTGTGGCTGCTGATTTCATATCTGGATTATAATAAAATTCAACATGGCGGACTTAGTATAGCGAGAGATGTAAAAAAAAATTAAAGTTGTTCAATTTTCATAAAAATTTGTGCTAAGGGGTTTTCGAGGTCGCTGATCTCGAATCCGCTAATAGATTTCAGAAATGTTTTCAAGGGACTCAATAAGTCGAAAGAAATTAATTTACTCGTTATATGTTCGAAATTTAGAAAAACGGTTTATAAATTCGAGATGAGCGACCTCGAAAACTCCTAAGTACAAATTTTCATGAAAATTCAACAATTTAAACTTCTGCATCTATCGCCATACTAAGTCCGCCATTTTGAATTTTAAAAAAATGATTCGAGATATGAAATCAGCAGCCACAAAAGTACCTAAAAATTCATGAAATTTTATTCATAATTATAAATTTTGGTCTAGATACTATGCCCGCCATTTTGAATTTTGGGGCACGGCAGCAGGTTTTTAATTGCACAAAATGTCGAAGCTTTTGTCACCTTCATGTTCACGCAGACTAGGGAATGAGTTTTTGGCCATTTATTTTTTTTTTTTTTCCGGACCAATGTACTATGCTCGGACTTGAATTTGGTAAGCTATGCTCTCTGTCCGTTTACTGCAAAAAGCTTTGTTGAAAAAAAAAATGCAAAATAATCTCAAAAGAAATTCCGACGCCCAATTACAACAATAAAATCGTTTACCGTAAAAATAATATCTTAAAGATCCATTAACAAACGATCCATTTTCAAACAAACTTTTAAGTCATTTCAAAACATCGGGAGCTATTTTTTTTTTTTTTTTTTCAAAAGCAAACTTCGTTTGATGATTCTTTTTATCCCTTTGTAATAAAAAGAAACCAATGATTGAAAAAACAGGGAAAACACTTTGAAACAATGGATTTTTTCTTCTCCCGGACAATGATACCTTTCTCCTTTATAAAAGTAGCAGGAAATCGGATGAGATCAAAGTCATCCGCGAAAAATTATACATCGTCTTAGTAATCGAAGGTGTTCCAAAAAGTAAACGCTCCCTCCTGGGGGTCCGCACGGTTATTGGGCTTTTTCGGGATTTTTTTTCTTGTTCTGACAGAAAGAATTTTTCATTAAACAATCGATTATCGGGCATATTGATCCAGGAAAGAACTTGATTAAATATCAAGGATAAGAGAAAAGCTTGATTTAACATCAAGGATAGAAAAAAACCAAGGAAAATCAGTTTAAAAGTTAGATCGAGTTGGCGAATGGTGGACTCGAACACACCGACCTTCCGTTATCATGACGGCTGCTCTAACCACTGAGCTAACTCGACAATCGATCCAACATTCAACTGATTAGGTATTTAAAGGTGGAAACAGACGTAAGATTATTATTATAGGAAAAGGCGGAATATTCCGAGCGGAAAACGATTATGGAGCATTATAGTTTTTTCATTTTCAATCGACCATTATATATGAATCTTAGAATGAAAAGTCAAAACATGGCTCCCCTCCAACCTACCACAAGATAAGATAATAATAATTTACTCTGACGATAAAGCCCAAGAATTAAATTTTTTAGAAGGAATCGAGTCCACCATTCGCCAACTCGATCTAACTTTTAAACTGATTTTCCTTGGTTTTTTTCTATCCTTGATGTTAAATCAAGCTTTTCTCTTATCCTTGATATTTAATCAAGTTCTTTCCTGGATCAATATGCCCGATAATCGATTGTTTAATTAAATAATGGGATCCGAAATTTTCCTTCTAAAAAAAAAAAAAAGAATTTTTCATCTTTCCGAGTCTAATTATAAAACTTTAAAGTCTGAAGTGTTTAAATTATGAGTCCCAGATGTATTGTCCAATCGAGAACAAGGAATAAATCCTTGAAAACTGGAGCACTTAGCGACAAAAAATTCGATTTTAAAGCAACCATAGAGCAAACCACTAAACTTTGCAACCAGTTCTTTATTGCTATTTTTCAGTTTTAACATTTTTATTACTTTCATCTTTATTTCCATTTATAACGAAAAAGAGAAATATAATTGATGCTGAAATTCCCTGCTGAAAAATACGACAAATCATAAAACGTTCTTTGCAAAAAAAAAAGTCGACGCTGTCAACTTTTGACAAATCGATCTCCTTGCCCTAAGTTTTTCAGCTGTCGCGAAAAAAAAAAACAAACACACACGAGGTAAATTCTTTTCTCATCTTTCCCCTTTTACGAAATAATTTTTTTCTTCTTATTTTTTCCCTCGAAAAAAAAAAAAGAAAGCCTCAAACTGACGTCACGAAATTAAGTAAATAAACACGGATTTTTCATCCTTTATATAAAGAGTATAAAGTATCGGGTTCATCGATTTACTGCTTTTTTTTTACCGCCTTTAAAAATATGAAGCTTTCACTTCATTATTTTAGAAGAAAAAAATTTTTTTTTTTTAACCCGTTACCATAAAAAAATGTGGAAGAAAATCATTCGATTCTAAAAAATTTATTGGCGGAATTAATAACACGTTTTCCAATAGAATCAGAAATTGGAAATGGCCCAAGAAGATGTGTCCATATGGTGTCGAATATGAGTTCACTTCGATATATGGATTGTGAAAAACCAGTTCATATAAATCAAATATTTCAGCTTCATTATCTCAAAAATACCGGAGCGTTTTTTTTTTTTTTTTTTTTTTTTTTTTTTTTTTTTTTGCCCCCCCCCCCCCTTTCCCGTCAATTTTCTCTTCCATCATTCAGTTTTGTGAAGATAATTTTTTAAAATTCCCGGTGAGTTCGTTGAATTAAAAAAAAAAAAAAAAGGGACTTGTCCATGCAAAAAAAGGGGACATGCCCCCCGTTTCAAAAAAAGCGCCTTTTTCTCTTTAAAAAAAGTCTTTAAAATCGCTGCAGCGAAATTGTAAATAATCGAAAGAAAAACAGTCGTAAAGCAAGTAAAACTTTGTAAAATACAGATTTTTTTTTTTTTTTTTTTTTCCTCTCCTGAATCGAAGTATTTGATATCCGGCGCGTGTATATAAGTTTTATGGTGACATAAAAATGTTATACTAAAAAAATTTGGCCCATGGCCATCAATTTATGGGGTCAGTTACAGTCATTATATATGTCTATTCCATTCAAATTTTTCTTGCATTTTCCTTTCGGAATAGGAAACAGATGCGAGAAATTTAAATTGGGGGTGAAGCTTTTTGTCAGGCGTTGAAATTAATTTTTAATTAACACTTCAGAGCCGTTTAACGGAACGTTAGAGCGATCAAAGCTTCAGAAACAGACGCCATTAAAAAAGATTACGCGAAAGGGGACCGCAGTGACACGCAGTTGACACTTAATGGGGGGAAAATATAGTTAAGTGTGGGGCCACGGTTATCTTGGTGGTCTTTGTACCGCAATTATTCGGATTGCGGATGGTTTTCCCGATCCCCGAATTCATAATTTTCCCTGAAAATTACATAAATTCGAGATCCGTGATTTATGTTTTCCTCTTTTAAGGGAAAACATTTTTTGGCCAAATCTCGATTGACTGTTGCGAATACTGTAATTCACCTGTTAACGTTCTTCGTCTTTGGTTTTTTGTTTTTTTCTTCTTTTTGGCCTCTCCAAGAAAAGTGGGTTATAAGTGCGGCCAACACGTTATAAAAACTTTAAAACAAGTTTTTAAAACTTCATAATCTTGTTATAAGTTTTTATAACTTATTGGCCGAACTTACAACCCATTTTTTCTTGGGTCCTTTTTTCTTTATCGATATTTCCTGTTTGCTTTTCAAAGTTTTTCAACATAAAATGGCACAAATGGGTTCTGAAATTCCCCAGATACAAGGAATGAAAAATGACGTCAGATTATTTTTAAACACATTCTATTTGAAAAAATTTACATGCAACCAGAATCCCACCACAGACATCGAACTTGGTCCCTGAAAGTCTTTAAAGACTTTAAAGACTTTCAGGGATCAAGTTCGACTAAAAGATCCTCCTAACGGCTAACATCGGTTAACATACTGTAGATTTCGAACGATTTAAATGACTGCCAAAGGAAAGCTTAAAAAAATGGCGTCACTGTTTTCTGGTTTTGTTATTTTTTTGGCAATTTTTGGGAAATAAGAAAATGTATCCTCTTCTTCTTTTTCTTTCCATGTCAAGAACTGTTGATAATTATCAAAATGCAGCTTGACAGTGGTAATTTGGATTATCATACGTGGTTCATCAGATGTCCCTATCTTAACTTTTGATTTCCTATCCGGATATGCAATAAAAACGGGTTTTTCATTTTTCAAACCTAAGTCAACCTAAGTTTTTTTAAACGTCGGATTTTCCGAGTGACTTTGGTATTTTCGGATACAGGATCGAAAAGTAAGATAGGGATGTCTGATAAACCAAGGGCCTAACTCTAACCCTTTTTTTGAAACATTCATATCTCCGTAAGGATCGGAGATAGACCCATGGTTCATCAGATGTCCCTATCTTCACTTTTATTTTCCTATCCGAGTATGCAATAAAAACCAATTTTTTTTGAAACCTAGTACGAGATTGACGAAGACTTACGTATTTAACTAGGTTAAATTGAAATCCGGTCTAGAACTTGCAAAGTCCATTTCTGTGAAGTACAATATTTGAAAAGCAGGAATGTGTCTTTGTTTCGTTCTTGTATCACTGTAGATATTAGGCAGTGAAAACCGACGATCAGGTGATATTTATAGCAATTTATTTGTTAAATTATCCAAGATTGTCGTTTTTAAACCTTTAATGGTAGCAAGAACGATTAAGCCCCACCACCAACGTCAAGGTGCACATTCTTTGGCAGGGGAAAAAAAAGTTTGTAAAGTAAAGAAAAAAAATATTTTGCAAAAAAAAATTCACGTATTCATAAGGGACGAAATGTTTTTATGTTGACTTCCGGACAACGTAACTATCAACAATGAAGCGTGGTTCGTTTTCGATGACGCTCGGAATCTGGGAGAAAACTTGTAATATTTTCCAGTCTTCAAGATCCAATATAAATTGCGAATAGGCGATGCCGCTAGTTTTCATTATGATGAATTTTTGAGCGTTTTTGTCAACCTCGTACGATATTTTGACTTCGACACCATGGAAGTGGGCGTTGTCCATGCTGCTGAAAATTTGTTTCAGCTGCACATGCCCGGTAATTTTTTCCACTAGTGATGTCGATAATTAATCGAATAACTCCGTATACCGATATATCGAGGTAAAAATTATCGATAAATATTCGATTTTTACGAACTTCGATAAATCGACTTATCGATATTTTTCTGTGAATATCGAATTTTTATTCAATTTAAACTAATAGCTTATTAATTTTCAACAATATTTTTCAAAATTCTGTTTTACAAAAAAAGCAGAGTTGGCTGTCATTGTGAAAGTAAAAAAACATGGCAATAAGTCTCTTTATCCGCCTTAAACAACTTTATGAAGCACTTCATTTTTCGAAAATTCGGTTTCTGCTGTCTAAATTATTATTCACTTTAACTATTTCAAACATGCAAGTCGAAAAACTTCTTTTTTTTCCTGTTATTTTTTCCTTTACTCCTACTTTAAGATATCAATATTATCGATATCGATATTTTTTACTTCGATATATCGATAAATCGATATTGCTTGATTTCGATATTCGATAACGATATTTATCGATATTTTCAAAATTATCGACATCGCTATTTTCCACATTATACAGATTCGATAATTTGTCTAAGTTTATCAGGCTGCAAAGATTTGTTTCTGCCGTCTCCGTTAAATGAATTGATTCGGAAAGTCCGTTTTCGCTAAAATCGAATTTCGGTATTTTTGGTGGACCGACATATTCAGGAAAATCCGACTCTTTATTTTCAGGTCCAATGATGGGAACTAGCCTGGAAACATGTTTAGGAATAACCTAGGAAACATTGACCAGGAGTATCCCAGGAAATTCCTGTGATACATTTTTACCTCGCCTACCAAAAATTTCAACATGAGATAGTATAATTATCTAGATCATTTTCCTCACTAAATCTTATATTTAAATATATGAAATACCTGTTAATTGACCGTAGAGGACGTAGTAAGTAACGTAGCTTTGGAAAAAAAAATGGATGACGATCTTAATGTTGGTAACAGAAATACAATGTTGTAGAAGTATGATCTTGATATAAGGGAGGTTTCTTGGATAGAAAAAAAGACTTCTTCGCGCGATCACTCATATATTACTGACACTTACAAACTATATGAACAAAAAACGTTTCGCGCCCTACTTATGAGACTAGGCCCCTGACCGATCGCTCATTCAGCGTTTTGTCGGTCAGGAACCTAGCTCGCGTTTCTCGGATGAGTTTTGGGGGGAAGATATGATACGGTGATATCAAGGGAAAAAAAAACTCATCCGAAAAACGCGAGCTAGGTTCCTGACCGACAAAACGCTGAATGAGCGATCGGTCAGGGGCCTAGTCTCATAAGTAGGGCGCGAAACGTTTTTTGTTCATATAGTTTGTAAGTGTCAGTAATATATGAGTGATCGCGCGAAGAAGTCTTTTTTTCTATCCAAGAAACCTCCCTTATATCAATCTGTTGAACGCCCGTCTAAAAAGAAATCCTTCAATATCATTTTGAATAATGTTTCCGTCCGACAAGAGATTCAGTTCTTTAACTGATGACAGTTGATCGATTTCTTCTGTTTTCTCAGCTAAAATGAATAAAAACAGGAAATTGTAATAAATAAGACAAAGTTATACCTAAATTTTACTGATAAATTAAAAATGCTTCCTTACCTTCAATAGTGTCTTCAGGATTTACGTTCAGGGGGACGAATACTTGAAGTGTTTCTTGTTCTTGTTCTTCTTCTTCTTCGTTTCTTGTTTCTTCTACTTCTTTTTCGAATTTGGACTTTGTGTCGTCATGGCTAGAAAATGTTTCTTGTTCTTGTTCTTCTTCTTCGTTTCTTGATCCTTTTACTTCTTTTTCGAATTTGGACTTTTTGTCGTCATGGCTAGAAAGGAGTGATGAAGTTAGTATTCATTTTAAATAAGCAACATAATGATTGTGAAAGATTATACAAGACCTGTTTTCGGGTAATCCTGCACTTGCACTTCTTTTTTCTTCGAGAAATGTAAATTTGAAGATTGTTCACTGCAACAGAAATATATTATTTAATATGTTGGATGTTTTTTGGTAGGTATTTCATTGGGTCCAAGTATATAAAAAATCATTGTCTTTTTTTTTTTTGAAAAAATAAAAACTTACGTAATTTGTTGACTGGTTTGTTCCTCGTTAACTGTGTTACCATTAAAGAACCTGAAAAGATTTATTTCGGTGCTTTTTTTGGTGAATAAATATAATTTTTTAGCATTTGAAAACTTACGAAATCGGTTTCAATTGTTTCAAATTCAATGTCGGCAAGGCCTCCTCGTTTGTTGTATTTCTGCAAATCTGATATTTTCGGACCTCATCAAAGATTTCTGGGATGAAAAAATTAATGGCTTCGGCAATGTTGTTGCCGGAGTTGAAACCCCAATGGAGTCCGTCTGCAAATGTGATAACCAGATCACCAGGACGTTGGACTATCTGAAATTCAAATCGTTAAAAATATAAGTTGAAATAGTAAATGTTATGTTGTAATCGATTTTAATACTGCAATTGTTTGTTTACTTCTTATAGGCTGCATTCCAAAAACCTAAACCGGTAAACCTCTATTAACCTGTTTTAACCAGTGTACCTGTATTTCAGCGGAAATTTGGATTAGAAATTTTACTGTAAGCCCAGATGGAATCTTGTCCATCATTTCTTTCAAAAAAATGATACGAGCTTTTTAGAGCTTTTCAACCCTTATTCTACTTTTTATTTCGCATTTTACTCCAAGATTACTTTGGCGGGAAAAACAAAAGCAAAAACAAAGTAATCTTGGAGTAAAATACAAAATAAAAAGTAGAATTAGAAGAAACGCTCTAAAAAGCTCGTATCATTTTTTTGCAAATGCAGTATGGAATGTTGGTCCAAATGTTGGTGCAAACTCACTATGAAATGTTGGACCAACATTCCATAGTGAATTTGCGTCCTAAAAAATTCATCAAGGATGAAGCTTTGCTTCATTTTTAAGATTGTGCTGATAAAGAAGTAAAGGTTTTTTCAGAAGGAAGATCTTTTCAGAAAGATGGTCTATTGTACAGAGCACCGGTTTGATAGGATAGGGTAGGATGTTTCTCAAATAGGTGTCTCGGAGTGGTTTTCACGAAGTGCATTGCGCTCAGATGGAGGCTATGTATCCGCTGGGGTTCACCCATGTTGCATATTTTGCATACTCTATCCTGCTTCCACGTGTAAATGTGATCGTTAGCCGACAGCTTAACCAGTAAGCTATTACAAACCCTTAACCGACTCAATAATTTTATCTTACCAAAGTTTTAATTGAGCGGCAGGGAGGTTGGCTTGTTTGTGGGCAGCAAAATAAGGCCGTATGTTGGGCAAAAAGCCGAGTTGATAATTTCTTCCTTATCCTTCAGGATTAATTGCAGGACCAACATTCCGTAGTGAATTTGCACCCTAAGGGTGCAAATTCACAACGGAATGTTGATCCAACTTGTTGTACCAACTTGTTGAACCAACATTCCACACTAATTTCGGCGTAGGAGTAAATTCTGCAACAGTCGATTCGTTCGTTTGTCAAACACGTTGCTACAAGTTGGTACAACATGTTTGTCCAACTTTTTGTACCAACATGTTGGTACAACATTTCATAGTGAATTTGTATCCACGCCGAAATTAGTGCAAAATGTGGGTCCAACAAGTTGGTACAAACAAGTTGGACCAACATGTTGGTAGTACATGTTGCACCAATATGTTGGTCCAAGGGTGCAAATTCACTATGGAATGTTGGATCAACATGTTGAAACAACAATTTGGACAAACATGTAGTACCAACTTGTTGCACCAGCTTGTTGGACGAACGAACGAATCGACTATATCAGAATTAATTCCTACGCCTAATGTAGAATGTAATCCCTACTTTCTAATGTAGAATGTTGGTCCAACAAGTTGGTACAACATGTTGGTTCAACATTCCATAGTGAATTTTCATCCTAAGGGTGCAATTTCACTATGGAATGTTGGTACAACATGTTGTACCAACATGTTGTACCAACTTGTTTGACAAACAAAAATTTTACATTTTTGGATTTTAGCCGGAATCATGCTTTCCGGCTAAAATTCCGGCTAAAATCCAAAAATGTAAATTTTTTGTTTGTCAAACATGTTGGTACAACATGTTGGTCCAACAAGTTGGTACAACATGTTGGTACAACATGTTGTACCAACATTCCATAGTGAAATTGCACCCTAAGGTTAATCTTTAGGTTTCGGTTTGGTTTCAGAATTCAACTTTTTTTGAAGTCACGATTTTATTTTAGGGCGCAAATTCACTAGGGAATGTTGGGCCAACATGTTGTACCAACTTGTTTGACCAACATTCTACAGTAATTTCGGCATAGGAGTAAATTCTGCAATAGTCGATTCGTTCGTTTGTCAAACAAGTTAGTACATTAAGTTGATACAACATGTTTCTCCTACTTGTGGTATCAACATGTTGGTCCAACATTCCATATTGAATTTGCACCCTCGGAATTTTCTTCTGCCTTTTTATTTTTTTTTAAAATTTGTGTTTAAAAATAAAATTTCTTTAACAAATTTTCTTTTTCTTTTCAGGTAAGTTTGTGTACAGATTCCTCCACCTCCACTCCGACACGTTCTCGTAAGCGCTTAGATTTTCCCATTTAAACATGTGGCTTTTTCGATTTTCCCGTTTTATTTTTTTCCTGCAAACTAAAAGATGAAAATTGCATCATTGAGCTTAGTTACTACTTACGCTTTTCGAAACTCCACTTTTCAAAATTACAGTTTCGTACTGGATCCATTTTATTATTTTCAGTATTTTCGAAACAAAAATTATGCATGGAAAAATATGATAAGCACGAAATCCCAATTTTTTCCTTTTGCTTAAACCGATTCCAAATTCCATGAAATACGCACCATAGAAGTCAAAGTCTTTTTTTTTTTCCTTCTTTTCTTGGAAAACCATCCAAAAGCTTTTTATTTTTACCAATAAAAAAAAGAATAGGGAGAAAAAAACTGAAATAAACGTCAAAAGCAAGTACAACATTTTGCTCCAGTTAAAAAAAAAAAGTTGGTGACTTATGATAATAAAAATTATATTCTACTTGAGAATTCATCGGAAATCGATAAGAATCATTTTCCGTCGATAATAAAAAATGAAACACCATATATACGGAATAATTTTTACAAAAAAAACCTTAAAAACTTTTTTATGCTTGGGTTTCCGTACTTATGCATATCGATTATCCATAAATAAAAGTGCATTACCATTGCTTTTCCCCCCTACCCTTTTTCTTACCTCAATGAATACAAATTTGAATGCCGAAAGCCAATTTTCCGATATCGGAAAAAGTCAAATTTTCATTTCATACTCGACTTCCATAAAAAAGGACGTGACTACATCAATTGTCGCGCTAGACTTTTGTTATTGTTGTTGTCGTCCTTCAAAATGATGACCGATTGTCATTTTTTTTTTTTTTTTTTATTTCCCTTTGACAAATATTCTTTTGTGCTTCGGGAATAGGGAAGAAAAAACGGGAAATAGCCCCTTGGCTGACTTCCGGATGTATTTTTCCGTGGGATTACATCGAAAAGTTTTTATCACGGAAATAAATCACGACGAATTTTCACGGGGTTAACATATTTTCCCTTACCTTTTTTTTTTTTTTTTCCTTTCCCTTTTATTTGGGGTAAATGAATTTCATATTCCGGGAAAGATTTATTAAACGTCTTTAAGAAAAAAACAAAAAAAATGGATGAAAAATAACTTAGATTAATTTTTTTTTTGTTTGTTGTTCCGAAGACATGAAATATTAGCCTGGGATAGTTTTATTGGAAATGGCCCTTTTTGGGGTCTAATTCCCCATTCATTTCGAAAAGTGAAAAAGCGAGAAAATTATTCACTCAAGTCTCGTATACGGTTCATAATCCGTACTCCGTCAGAAAAAAAAAAAAATTGAAGAGGGATGACTCTGACGTTTTCCTGTTTTGTTAGGGGGGGAAGAAAAAAAAAAAAGAGATCGACCAGAAACCGATCACGTAAAATGAGATGAAACATTTCAGCTCAAGAGATTTTACAAATAAACATGAGGCAAATAATAACAAAGTCTTATCACGCTTTTCCCATGTCATTTTATCATAGGATTTTTTTTTCCACCTCCCGACTCCTTTATGCCTTTCAGTCAAACCTTCAGGAAGAGAAATGTTTTCGGTTTCTTCATTTGAGGAAATTGGGATGCCCCTTCTTGCGAAAAAGAGAGACATAAATTATATAAGAATCGTGTATAAATACGACAAATTGGGCATGCATAAAAAATGCATAAATTATGTATAAACAACTTACGTTTTTTTTTTTTTTCCAAGAAATTTTTTTTAAATTTTTAAATATAATTATGCATAAATCATGCATTAATAAGTACCGTAACAGGGGTTACTTGTTCTAACAAGAATAAAAGCTCGATTTTCCGAAAGGTGTCGTTCTAACAAAAATGGGGTTACTTTTTACAATCATGTTTATACCTGAATTAATTTTATAATTGAAGAGGATATGACAAATTATTAGCTTCTGTAAACGGAAAAGGTCTTAATAAAACGATTTGTACCTTTTTAGATGTTCTATTAATGACTATCGCTGTTTATTTAAAAAACTTAGTGAAAGTAGTAAAAACGTAATTAAAACTTTCGAAACGTTGTCGATTTGTTGTGGATTTAGCACACATAGGACATCGCCATTGAAATATCTGTAAAAAGTAACCTCATTGATCATAATTTTTTTTTTTTCTTCAATTTTTTTCGGCTTCGAATACTTTAATTTTGAGTGAGGATGATTGTTTCAGTGTAACGGACTATATAGGGCAAGCGGGAAAAGCAATTTAATTTTAATTTGACCGGTGGATGCAGCAGAATGCATCTTAGTATTTTAGGCTGCGTGATTTCTTAATTTTTTTTTTCGTATTAAAAACTTAATATTTTCATTATAAGACAAGTTTAGGCAACTAGGCTTGATCATAAAACTCGAAAATAATCAATATTTTTAGAGTAAGTTTAATTTTTGAAAAAATTCTTAGCCGTTTTCAAGTATTTTTAAGAAATAAAAGGGTCAAAAGTAACCCCCTCCCGGAAGTAAAAAGTAGCCCCATGTTACGGTATGCATTATACGGGGAAAAAAGAAAGTTGAATAAGGGTGCAAATTTACTATAAAATGTTGGACCAACATATTGGTACAACATTTTGACCCAACATTCCATAGTGAATTTGCACCCAGGGTGCAGGGTGCATAAAAAAAATAAGGGTACATCCATGCCATTAACATCCTTATTTTTTTAAAAATAAGGACAAAAAGAAGTTCCTCTTGAAGGAAAAACAAAAAAGGTACTTACGAGTAGACATTTCTAAGTTTTTTAGCTAAAATTGCTAAATTGCGTAACTTTTTAAAGATGTTTTTACCCATATTTACAAGAAATTATATCTCTTTGATGTATCCTCTACAACCATCACCATAGCAGAGTACAGCGACTGCGCATGCGCAAAAGGGTCTTTAAATTTTATTCAATGGAAAAGTCTTGTTGCCAGTCAATGCATAAACACACGAAATGGAATAAGAATAAGAACTAAGGAATTCAATTTTTTGAATTCTTATTCTAGCCCAAGATGGCGTCTTGTTCCAGCGCTCTGATTGGTGCATCGCCTTGTTCTTATTCCTTAGCTCTTATTCTATTTCGTGTGTGATTAGAGAATGTCATGTAAATATATACGTATATACATACCGTATATAAATAGTATTTATATACAAAAATATACCGGAAAAAATATACCATGTATTTTTTCTATACCTCGGTATATTTTTAAAAAAACCTTATTTATTAGCCTAAATAATGCTGTGGAATAATCTATAGCACGTTAAATCGAAGATTAAACAGAATTTAAAGTTTTACTACCCCTCAGAATGACTTCCAGCTTCAGATTTGGCAAATTTACACGTGAAGAGCTTTCGTTCAAAAAAAAAGATCGTCAAAATCGGTCGGATAGGGGCTGCAGGGCGATTGGAAATAGGTTTTCGGGGTCGTTTTTCCGACTTTTCGGGGAAACCGGGGAAAATTTTGAAAATCCCGACCAATTGGGCAAATCTACATGTAAAGAGCTTTCGTTCAAAAAAAGGTTGTCAAAATCGGTCGGATAGGGGCTGCAGGGTGATTGGAAATAAGTTTTGGGGGTTTTTAGCGTTTTAATATATAGATAGGCCATTTTTTTTTTTTTTTTTTTTTTTTTTTTTTTTTTTTTTTTTTTGTCACGAATCTGGGGGATCTGTGGGAAAGAAGGGCAATTTTCCGCAGATCACGAATCTGAAGTCCGTTTTTTTTTATATCTGGTCAGGTTTTTGAGCCAAAAGCCAAAATGTGGCAAAAAAAAAGTTGATAAAGTTACAAAACATAACAAGTCCTCAGTTTCACTCGAATTTTGGTTTCTAGCGCAAAAACTGGACCAGATGTAGAAAAACGGACTTCAGATTCGTGATCTACCGAAAATATCTAATAAGAAACCACATTTTTTCGCGAGAAAAAAATTGTCGATTTTTTTTCTCTTATTGCAATTTTCGGAATTTTAAGCTCAAGTCGCCACGCTTTCCCTCCTAGTAAAAAAAAAATTCTGGTTTATCAGTACGCCGAAGAGAATTATTTTTTCGGGGTAAGCAATTTGAAATTCGAAAATTACCAAAATAAGGGACACCTAATTTTAGGGAATTGCTTAGTAAGGAATTTCAAGGTTCATATGCAAGACTGATATAACATTTTTTTGAAACCCATAATTCGATTTTTTCGGTTCAGGCCGTTTCATACACTTCCTCCTCTACCTTCTTATGAATTTGAGTTCTCCCTTAGTGTAGTTTACTTATTAATATGCTAAGTCCTGCGTTCTGTTAAGCCCATCCTTACTTCGAACGCCTTTTGTTTTTCCTCGTAATCTTCTCCTTTCGTGTTCCTCTTCCGATTGATTCATCTCTCGCAAGAGATGTAAACTCCCTTTCTAATATTTCCCTTGGAAGTTCTTATTGTTTCCGGACGTGATGGAATATGTGGGAGCATTCTCCTCCATTCCAAAATATCAATTCACCATTATTTCCGCACACTATCACACAAGGAAGATCCTCCATTATGTTCGCTGGGTGGGTTTAAGTCCCATTCATCATCGTTTCAATTTTCACATCCCTATTTTGATTTTGCGTTTTCCGTCTCGCGTGTCGGTATCCCGTAAGGTCGTTTTCTGATTCCAAGTCCCATGCCACTTTCGTTAATTCGAATTTTTTTTTCTCCCTCCGAAGAGCGCGGGTTCATTTAAAATCTGTCGTTCGTTTTAGTACAAAAAGGCGGGCAAATAGCTTTTTTTTTTTTTTTGAAAAAATCTCCATGAATAATCCAAATTCAATTAAGCTATGTTTAATTCAGACTTCTATCGATTCTTGATTTTTTTCCCTTTGTTTTCCTTGTTGGGATCAAGGGAAATTCTTTTGTTCCTCCCCCCCGAAAAAGAGTACCGTTCCTGAAATTTACTCCCGATTGTTCTTTTTCAAAACTTTGGGCTCTTTCAATAAAATAATAAAAAAGAGGCGGTTACTAACCTAATTCATTTTCAATGGGGGGGAGTGGAAAAAATGCGGCCTCTGAGATAATTCTTTCGGGGTTTTCGATATCTTGAAAAGTGTCATCTTGGCGAAGCATCAAGTTTCTTTTTTCATTTAAAAAAAAAAAAAAAAAAAAAAAGGAGAGAGAAGAAAAAAAATGGAAAAGGAAAGTTTCGAGACGCTTCTTTTGCTAAAAGCAACTATTAAATTTCCCGACGAAACAAAAAAAAAAAAAAAAAGTTTGATTTAGACCGAGAAAATGCGTGCAGTCGAGCGCCCACCGAATTGGCTGTAATCGGGCGGGGGAGAAGGGAATAAAAGGAAAATGTGCGTCTATATATCCCAGGCGAGGGAAAACAAAACGTAATCCCGAACTCCATGTACCAGATTTAAATTCAATCAAAAAGTGGTGGATAACGCGAGCCTAGGGAGCAATTCAAACGCCACACTAGGCGTTATCCACATCATGAGCGGATATTTTATAAATGACGAGGAAAAAAAAGATTTGAGATTTTTTTTTCCTTCTTTCTGGGGAATTTAAGTTTGAAAAAGGAAAAAAATAAATCGCAAAATAAATAAATATGTCCATGTCTTATCGAGATAATACAGTTACCAACGTGATGTGCATATGTGCACCGTGTATGTGTGTATGTGTGTCAAGGTGTACTACTGCACTTGGAAAATGACCTGTCCATTGTTTAAATATATCTATAAACATGATGATAATTACTATGTTAGCTTTGATTCAGTTAAATGTCCTTTTTTTTTCTGGAAAAAAAAGTATTGAATTTTTTTAAAAGCAGGGGTCCATACGTTGGAAATCTTCGTTGATGCCGACCATCGGCATCGGCCAAGATTTCCATTTTAATTTTTTTTTAAATCAGCATCGGCACCGGTACCGGTACTGGCATCGAGAAATCGGTTGGAGCTGGCATCAGCATCAGTGCCGGCATCGGCATCGGCGCTGGCACCGGTACTAGCATCATAATTATAAAGTCGAGATTTAAGTGATTTCACAAGAAACAAGGCTGCTAGGTAGAATGGTGCCTGCGTGATTCATAAAATTATATTTTCAGTAACGTCGAGAATGGTTCTATGATTTTTTTTCTACTAAAATCCAAATTGGGGCGGCATCGGTGGTCGAGGCCGGAATCGGAATACGGAGTTAAAATAGTATGGAATCCGCATCGGCGTCGGCATCGACTAGAGATGTTCAGTGGTCCGATTCCGATTCCCGCACCAACACCTGATGACGACGCCCATAAACTTCGATTATATCCGAAGCCGGCATCGATCATATCCGATGCCGCCTCTGATTCCGATTTTTGTAAAAAACAAAAAAAATCATAGAGCCGTTCTAGACGATTTTAAAAATCAGGGGTCCGATTCTGATGCCGATTCCGATGGCGGTGCCGATGCTGATGCCAGCAGCGGCCGACTAAGTATCTCGGGTCGATGCTGATGCGATGCCGATGGCGATGGCGATGGCGATGCCGATGCCAGCATTGGCATCGGGAGATTTTAGCCGAACGCGCCCTGAATCGGCATCGGATTCGGACCCCTGTTTAAAAAGGTCGGATTATGCACTTAAAGCCAGGGATTGTATGCTGATTCCGATTCCGATTCAGTGATGCCGGATGATTTTTCAAACGCGATTCCGATTCCGATTCCAATTCCAATTCCGATTACCGTGGAGAACTTCAGAATCGGAATCGATGCTCTTATGTATTTTATATTAATCGTTTCTGATTCCGATTTCAGTGAAAAAAAATAAATTTACAATTCCGATTCCATTTAAAATTATAGTTGGTTGCTGCTGATGCTCATTCCGATTCCGATTCCGATTCTGATTCTGATTTCAATTTCAATTTTATTGTATTTAGAGCAGGGCTGCGGTTCCGTTTCCGATTCCCTAGATTCTTCAATGTTTTTCGGGTCGATTCTGATTCCGATTCCGATTCCGATTCCGATTCCGATTCCGGTTCCAATTAAAAAATATTTCAGTGGTGCCGATTCCGATTCTGATTCCGATATTTCCAGTAATGTACTAATCGTATAAAAATTATTAATACTTTTTCAGCTCAATTAAAATCAAAATTATTTTTCAAAGCGGATTCCGATGCCGATTAAGATTCCGATTCAGAACAATTTTTGAGCCAGATTCCGATTTCGATTCCGATTCCGGCTGTTTGAAAAAAATTTAGGATTCCGATTCCGATTCAATTTAACTTTTGAACCGATCGATTCCGATAGCGGTTCTGACTCTGATTCCGTTTAAAATCCAAACGACACCGCAGGCCCTAATTTAGAGGTAAACAAGTCTAGTCAAGTCAAGCATTGTAATGAGCATTCGTTGCGGTAAAAATCGGGGAATCGAGAAAAGAATCGCACGACATGACAATTCCGATTCCGATTCCAATAAATTTCTTATCACTCGAATCTTATTCTGATTCCGATTCTAAACTACGGAAAAATTTTCGCGATTCCGATGCCGATTCCGATTAGCTTCCGTTCATCGAATCCGATTCCGATTTCGATTCCGATTAGTTTCCGTGGATCGAATCCGATTCCCATTTCGATTCCGTTTAGTTTCCGTGGATTGAATCCGATTCCGATTCCGATTCGTTTCCGTGGATCGAATCCGATTCCGATTCCGATTTCGATTTAGTTTCCGTGGATCGAATCCGATTCCAATTTCGATTCTGGTTAAAATCTATTCTGCATACCATCCCTGTTTAAAACATGTTGCATGGGGTGCTTATGCTTTTATCTCAATTACCGTCTAAATCCGTTCTTGATCAGCTCGCTCTTCTCCTCCACTACTTTAAAATCGTTTAAGCTAGGTAAACGCTGAATTCGTAATCCCTCCGTATTAATTAAAAAAACATTCAACAGGTTTGAATCTCAAAATAAAAACCCCATTAACAACCCGACATAATTTTTCCCTTTTTTAATCTCCAACCGAAAAATTCTCAAAGGTTTCCCCTCTCATCACGAATCACCGGCCACACCCTTGATGCAATTAGGCGTGAAGAAAATTAATTTCTCGAATTTAAATTTTTTTTTTCTTTTTCTCCCCCCTCTCCAAACCATTCTTCATCACATATTTTTTTCCTCTCATTTTCTCTCTCTCTCTCCATAAATGATAAGACCGCATCCTTCGGGAGGAAAACTGTCGAAACAGCAAAAAAAAAAAAAAAAAAAAAAAAAAAGAACGATCATACATCAATATCAGTTTCAGGGCGAGCCATCAACTCCATAGACCGGCATTTTCTTTCCCAAGATTTTTCTGTTAAACATTTCCATTTACTTCTTAAAAGGTTAACTGGAAACTTTTTTTTTTTTTTTTTTTTCCTTCGTGGAATGTAAAAAGTAATCAACTCTCTTTTTTTTTCTTGTTGTGCGTAATTAAGTGAGTCATATCACTTTAACGTTCTTCTCTCTGGTTTTACTGTTTTCGACTTCTTTCCACATCGGTGCACCGTTTCCTTATTTTCTTTTGTTTCCGTGGAAATCTTTTACTTTGTTTTTATTCCTCCTTTTCCTTGGATCCCCCCCCCCCTCCGGTATAATACCCGTGTCGTCGTCTCGACATACATTAGAAAAGAAGAAGAAGAAGAAGCCAAAAAAAAAGTCGAAATGTGACGAAAAGATTCGAAGTTGCGACAAAAAGAAGAAGAAACAAAAAAGAGAGAAAAAGTCTTTAATTAATTGTTTACAAACCGCCACGGAGGTTTGCTTACTTGTTTACAAAACTTTAAAAATCCGACCGTTTTTCGCATCATCGACTGCTTTCAAAAGTTTTTGGTTGATTTGATCGTTTTTTTTTTTCTTCACGACGAATTAATTTAAAGTTTGAATGCAAATTTTTTTTTTTTTTTTAAGATTGTTGGTTAAATAGGGAAAAAAGAGCAGCGCGTTTTAACGAAGCGAATCGAAAATTGCCCGAAAATAAAAATAAAATTTTCTCTGGTTATAAATCAAGGAAAATGGTGTGGTTAATGGGATGATTACAGTGTTGATGGGACGGTAAGTTAAAGCATTACGGTTCTTCTAATTTGGTAATTACGATCGGGTTTACCTGTCAGCGGTTATGAAACGTCTGATATTAATATGCTAATGTAAATCGGCTTAAATGTCGTGAAATTTTAATTTTAAAGAAAGGATTAAGTACGGGCTTGAGGTTTTGATTTTTGTGCGAAGTCAGATAAAAATTTGTAAATAAAATATAATAATTTAGCTGGTGTTACGTCCTTGAGGTGAAAATCAGACCGGTGGATGGAAAGAATGAAGCAACAAATCAGAGGTACATTTTGAAAAAGGAAAATTCATCTTGTATTGTATTTTATTTTAGGAGTTGCATCTTCGTTTGAAAAATTTCCATTTCAAAACTAGAACCCTAAAATGGATTCTTTACCATTTTTCCTAAAAATTTCGGTTCCTAAAATTTTTTTCCTAACTATTTTTTTTCTTCATTTTTTTTTTTTCTAAAATTGTTTGAGATGATATATGATTGGTCAGTATTTAAATTGCTTTGGTCAGTACTTTAATTAAACGGTCAGTATTTATTGTTCAGTATTTCACGGTCAGTGCAAATCATTTTTTGGTCAGTAATGAAATTAAATGGTCAGTTTATGAGTTGCAGCATTTTATACGATTGGTGACTAATTTTAAAAACGGATCTAGATTTTTAGTCATAACAATCAAATTAGCTCTTAATTATTTCGACTGGAATATTATTGTTCTTACTTCTTTTGAAGCTAAGGAAAACTGAGGGGGGGATATTTCGCCAATTAACTTCTAAGCTAGAACATTTTATTGTAAAAGGAGAACCGCTATAGATTTTCTTTTGAAGGAAAATTGAAAAAAAAATTTTGTTGTTAATTTCATCAGTCGATTCTCATTTTTCAAAATTTGAAGATTTGATTCTACTATCTGTTCAGCTTGAAAGTTAAAAATGAAAAAATAAGCTTTAAAAAAAAAAAAAAGATTTGGAAACTAAAGTTTTTTACTGACCGAAAACCTCGCCGAAAACCTTGAAAAATCTTGAATTTTGAACATAATTTTTAGTAAATTTCCCTGAATTCAGAACTTATACAGTTTTTCTGGAAGCCAATTTTCTCAACTGCTAATATCTTCTTCTTCTTCTTTTTTTTTTTTTTTCTTCTCTTCTTCTTATTAAAACTAGACCCATTCTGGAATTTTTTTTAAAATTAAAAAACTTAATTTTGTTTAAAAGACTTATTTATTACCTTAGTCCAACCTTTCTACAGTGGAGCATGTCCTGAAAAAAAAAAAAACGTTTATTTTTTCTAAAAATGAGCCTTGAAAACCTTGAAAAAAACCTTGAATTTCCAAAATGATTTTCAGTAGACACCCGACTGGAATATTTTCCCTAATTTTTCGAATCCCTAATACTTTTGTGATACTTTAAGTGATGCGTTCGATGTTAACACCGGACTTAGGCAAGGCGATGGGCTTTCACCCGTCCTTTTCAACCTAGTCCTAGAGAAAGTCGTACGGTGCCTGGAGAACGTTCCTGGGGGAGTAAACGTAGGCGGACTCATTAAAGACCTGGATTATGCCGACGACATCGATTTATTAGGGGAAACCCGTGACGATGTTCGAAGGTTATGTGGAGAGTTGCTAATTACTGCTCGTAGGGTTGGGCTCGAAGCGAATGAGGGGAAAACTGAGTACCTTGTTATGGTCAATGAGAAAGACAGGCAGAGACGACACGATGAACCTCTGGAGGTAGGAAACCTTGGATTTAAGAACGTTACCGAATTTCGGTATCTAGGGTCCTATGTCACCAGCGACAATGACATTAATTTTGAGGTCGCAGCGAGGATTCAGAGTGGCAATCGTTGCCTTTTCGCGCTAGGCCATCTCCTTCGTAGTAGAGTTTTATCTAGACGAGCGAAACTCCGCATTTATAATGCCATAATCCGCCCTGTAGTCACGTACGGCTGTGACACTTGGAGCCTTACCGTCCGCGCTCAAGAGAGGTTGCTGGTATTCGAAAATAAGGTCTTACGCCGAATTCTAGGCCCTAGAAGGGATCCAACTACTGGCAGGGTGCGCATGCGTTCAAATGACGAGATCCGAAGGCTCACTGGGCAACCATTAATCACTAGTGTGATTAAGTCCCGAAGGCTCAAGTGGGCGGGACATGTCGCTCGCGCACCTCCGTCAAGATATATCCGGCAGGTCCTGGAGGGCAGACCAACGAGTCCCAGACCTCAAGGTAGACCACGGATCAGGTGGGAAGATAACGTGGCGGCAGATGCGAGAAGGTTGGGAGTGCCCGACTGGCGAGATGCCTGCCAGGAGAGGCCTGATTGGAAGAAAGTTTATAGCGCGGCGATAGGGCTCCAGGCCCTGTAAAAGCCATATGTGTGTGTGTGTGTGTGTGTAATACTTTTGTAATAATTTACTAGTCTTAGGCAAAGTTGCGAAATTTTTCAAAAATTCTTTTATATTTATATTTTTATAAGATAACTCTTAAGAATATTGAGGAGGGAAAAGTTCTACAAAAGATGTTTGACTCCAAATTAGGGACCGGTATTTGGCATGCAGAAGCCAAAAGCAGACTAGAAGAACTAGGACTGGAGAAGTGGCTAGCCCCCCACGTCACGAAAAGGAAGGAAATAAAGACCGAACTAACGGCGAAACTAGAGGAGAGGGAAAAAGTTAGGGTGAGGTCATTATGCACGAGTAAGAAATCCTTATTATTGTTCCAAAAAGTCTCGAGGGAGGGAAGGGAAGTGTATACAGATTTAGACAGGGAGAAGAGGGGAGGAATGGCGTGGTTTAGGTTAGGATCGTGGATGTGGGAGGGGAAGAAAGGGGAAGATGGTAAACGGCTATGCCCCCTATGTAATAAGCCTGATGGGGCAGAGCACATACTCCTGGAGTGTGAGGAATTGAACGATTTAAGATCTAAGATTAAGGCGAACATCTCGGAATTCAACTTGATTCATATACTAAAAATTAAAGACATGTCAATCTTAAAAGAGTTAGGCTCCTTTTTAGCCCAGGTAAGAAATAGAAGGAAGGAAAAGAGAGGGAACGGTTAAAGGAGACTTATTTATAAATGTGTATTTTACTCTACATTCCACGCATAGCAGAACCAACTTGTAGGATAAGACAATTTGTTATATCCAAATACAATATAATAATAATAATATTTTTATAATTTATATTTTCATAATTGTATTTTTATAGTGGTTTATAAGGAAAAATGAGGTTTCCGTAGGTTGCCCGTTTTTTGGCAATTTTCGAATTTCCAATCGCTCTCCCACAAAAATGGTTTTCCTTGGTGTACTGATAGACTAGAATTTTTTTTTAAATTTTTTACTCGCGACTTGAGCTTGAAGTTCCAAAAATTGTCATAAGAAAAAAAAATCACCAATTTTTCATCGAAATTCTTCCGCAAATTACGAATCTTAAGTCCGATTTTTTATATCTGGTTCACTTTTTGAGTCATAGACCAAAATTCGAGTGAAACTGAGGACATGGTATGTTTTGTCACTTTACCATGTTTTTTTGCCATATTTTGGCTTTTAGCTCAAAAACCGGACCAGACATAAAAAAACGGACTTCAGATTCGTGATCTACGGAAAACTTCCGATAAGAAAACACATTTTTTCGGGAAAAAAATTTTTTTGATTTTTTTTCTCTTGTGGCAATTTTTGGAATTTTAAGCTCAAGTCGCCACGCTTTCCCGTCGAGTGAAAAATTAAAAAAAAAATTCGGGTTTATCAATACACCAAGGAGAACAATTTTTGGAGGTAAGCGATTTAAAATTCGAAAATTGCCAAAATTGTATGACACTCAAATAAGTATTGCTGACGCGAGCACACTTATACGCACTTCACATACTTCCAGTTTGCTGAGATTTTCTTTGAAATATTTTGCCCTTTAAAACACCGTCATCCATGGCTTTTTGCCGAAAACTTCCTGCTCCATAACTCTTACTCTTTTTCCCAACTTCAGTGTCGATAACTTGTTTTTCTCTGATTGTTTATGATGCCTCGTATTTTTTTTTCTTTATCTTTTGTTTTGCTCTCTGCCCAAAAGGCAGCACTTTTTATTTTATCGCCTCCCACCCCAAACAAAAAAAATTCATTATCATTTTGACAATTGTCATAGGAAAAAAATACTCGCATGACGGAACCGACGGAAAGACTTACCGGACGGAAAGGAGCGGTTTACATTTTGGTGAACATTATTTTCTGTTTTTGTGACGCGCTTCGCTTTTCCCTTTTCCGGGAATGTATTCTAACAATCCTTTTTTTTTGTTATTTTTCTCCTGGACTTTTCGCAAATCTACGATTTACAAAAGCATCTGCTTCTCCTTCCCCGATATTTAGAAATTAAATCAAGAAAATATTTTATACAAAAGGAAAAATGCGTCAAAAAAAAACTTTAGAAGTTTAAGAATTTTTTTTTATCGAAAAGAAAGATGAAATACGTAGAAGAAAGTAGGACGAATTTTTTTTTTTGTACACAGCCTTATTTCTCGCTGAAACCTTTTGACGTCGGCTCATTTTCATAAAGGAACAAGTGTTATCTTTGTCGCCTTGGGTTGGAAATAAAAAGGGAAAAATGATTTGTGTTGTTTTCCAGAATTTTCCTTTACCGATTAAGTTCCGCTTTTCGGATAAAGTTTCTTTACCCAAGTTTAGTTGTCTGTTTACTTTTCCTTCTCGCGTTTTATCTCCCCATGTCGCTTGAATATACATTTTAAACGTAAGTTGAGTCTTCCAGATGCACGCTTTAAATTGAAAAATTTTAATTAAATAAATAATTAAGAGGATTAGTTTTCGAAAATTCACTTTTCGATTGACGGAGCTTCATTTATTTTATATTGGCTCGTGTAAATTAACCCGTTTAAGGACCGAAGGATAGGTCTGCAGAACCGAAGCCGGGAGACTATGATTTTTCAATTTCGTTTGGGCCGACAAACTGTTGGTTTCGAGTTCGTAAATTGAGGGAAAAGTTTTGACTTGTGAATGTGAATTTATTTTTGGCGAATTCTACACAGTATAAAATTTTATGTAAAATTAACATAATTATGTTAAAATCGGTCTACAGAATTTTTATTTTGTTTTTTGTTTATGTTTACCTTTTGGAAAAAAACAACAGAAAATATTTGTGTAGACCAATTTTAACATAATTACATAATATTTTTTACTGCCTGTCGTCTAGAGCTTAGGATGTCTCTTATTTTTTCTTCACATTTTGAATTTTGAAGTTTCTTTCAGTTCCTTTCCCATCGGAGTGTTTAGTGGGAACATAATAATCGTACGGAGATGTTCTTTTTCTAATTCGTTTAACTGCCCCGGATGCCATGATTATTTCGGTTTTGAATGATAAGGAACAAAATCGCTTACCCCCAAAAATGGTTCTCCTTGGTGTACTGATTAACCCAAATTTTTTTAAATTTTTTATTCGACATTTAAAGCGTGGCGACTTAAACTTAAAGTTTTCCGAAAATTAAAAACAAGTTTCGGAAAAACGATTTTTCCGAAAATTGTTTTAAGAAAAAAAAAAGTCGAAAATCTTTTTTTCCCCGCGAAAAAATGTGTTTTCTTATCGGAAAATTTCCGTAGATCACGAGTCTGATGTCCGTTTTTTATATCTGGTCTGGTTTTTTAGCTAAAAGCCAAAATAAGAGTGAAACTAAGGACTTGGTATCTTTTGTCACTTTACCACGATTTTTTTTTTTGCCATTTTTCGGCTTTTAGCTCAAAAATCGGACCAGGCATAAAAAAAAACGGACTTTAGATTCCTGATCTGCGAAAACGTTTCGATAGAAACCTCATTTTTTTTACGAAAAAAAAATTGAGCTCAAGTCGCGAGTTAAAAATTTTAATAAATTCGGGTTTATCAGCACACCAAGGAGAACTATTTTTGGGTGTATGCGATCTGAAATTCGAAAATTGTCCAAATAAGATATATTTCATATGCTGGTTTTAATTTTGCTTAAAAGGAGGCGAAACATAGGACCTGAGTTTCTGTAGAGCTTGTTGAATACTGCAGCGCAGTATTCTGGATCCTATCCAGCGCAGTATCCTGGACGCAGTAGTCTGGATCCTAAAAATATGAACAGGGTTGTTTCGTTATATTTCCAAAATTTTTTTTAATAGTCCAGAAATTTAGGGAAATATATCAGAAAACGAATCTCATTTGCTATTGTCTCGTTGGGAATGTTTTCGATTTTTAATCTTCATTTTTTTTTTTAATTTTTCCAATTAAAATGGAAATTAATCGTTTTTCAAGTTTTTCCAATTTTTAAACTTCAATTAAAATCAAGGAAAATTCAGTACGATTTGAACGTTTTCAAAAAGCGCAAAATAAAATAAAATGGCGTCGGTTATTTTTATTGCTCCGTACAAATAACCAGTTCAAAACAACAGTGAATTAAACGTTTAAAAGGCAATTGCGGTTGATTTTTGAATTCGTTCAAATCGTACTGAATTTTCCTTGATTTTAATTGAAGTTTAAAAATTGAAAACATTCTCAGCGGGACAAAACCAATGAGCTTCGTTTTCTGATAATTTTCCTTTTTCTGGAGTATTAAAAAAAAATTGAAAATACAGTGAAACAACCCAGTGAAACAACAGATGAACTAACGTATCTCCATCGTAAATATGATTGGAGATAGTCTGTTTCGGAAGTTTATGAAAATCAAGTGATCATGTGACTGCAAGTTTACACGCTCTTGTTGCCGTAAACTTGAGGTCACGTGACACTTACAGGAAACGTCGAAACAGACTAACTCCAATCATATTTACGATAGAGATACGTTAGTTCACCTCCGACGCCAGGATTTTTACTTGAAAGTCTCCGCAAGGAAAAAGTGATGCAAAAAATGTATACAATTTTTGCAAATAAATGCTGAAAATTTGTATAAAAATGTAATATAATTTTCGTGTCATGTATACAAAAAAATTTGGACATATGCTTAATTTTTTCAAAGTTTATAAACACCAAAATTTGAATATGCATAATTTGTCGTAATTTATGCATAATTATATTGAGATTTGAAAAAAAAATCATAAAAAATATAAAAAGTAAAAAAAATATAAAAAATAATTATGTAAAATAGAGTGGTCCTTTTCTTCGAAAAATTTCATATTATTTATTTTTATTAAGGCTTTAGCTTCTTAGCTCTCGATGAATTTTCCTCAGTTTCCGAACCTAATCTTTTCCTATCATGCTGCTTCTTCATTATGGCTCAAAATTAATTTTACAAAATTAATTTTATAAAATTATTGGGAATAATGCTTTTATTTTATTAATCAAACATGAGGATGACTTAAAAAAAATAAGAAATCTGTAAAAAAAAAATATGTTATGAAAAAAGAAAGAAAAAGCGCATAATTTCCGGTAATTTTATAAAATTAATTTTGTAAAATTAATTTAGGACCATAATGGAGAAGCAGCATCAGTTTCCTTCGCAGGGCTATTTTTGTCCGAAGAAGAAAAAGATTCTAAGGATGTGTTTTTTTTATGTGGTTTTTTGGAAGAGAAAAAAAAAAATTTTTGAATTTGTTCCAATGCACATAAGATTACCCCATAAAAAATTTGAATTCCATCGGTCACCATTAGGAGGTTCCCAAGGTTCCAATATAACCCACTACACGCCGGAAAGTAAGTTTTTAATTCAGCTAAACTTAATTTAGGATTAGGGGTCAGAAAAATCTGAAAAGCCCTACCGCCCATTCGTTTTACCAACATGAATTTGTCCCTAAAATAAAATAAAAAAAAGTTGTTGTTATCTCACTAAAATAAGGGTGGTATATAAATTACTTTTTGTTAATAAATATAATTATTTAAACTTACATATTTCAATTTGAGACGTTAAATTACCAATGCGCATAAGATTACCCCATAAAAAATTTGAATCCCATCGGTCACCATTAGGAGGTTCCCAAGGAGCCCGAAAATTTTGAAAAGCCCATATTAGGGCCAAAAATTAAAATTTTCTTCGGCATATGAGACCACCTATTCCTAAGGGAAATTTTGCACAGATTACGAATTTGAAGTTCAAAATTAACTTTTGGTGCATGGTTTTTGAACCACAGACAGGCAAAAACCCATAACAAGGTTTGTGACGCTTGTAAATCCGGCCTGGCGCCAGCTTCGGCACCGTCCTGAGTTTTTAGCCGGCACCGGTTTCGGACCCCTGTCCAGCTCACTTGTATTTTTTCTAAAGAACCTTAATAAAATTCATCCCTACTGTTTTTAATCCTCAAAGTTGCAGTGCTTAATCCTTTGAGTAACTCCGGATAAACCCCTCTTTTTCCTGCTATGGAAATCGTTTCCCGTGCAAGGGGCAAAGACCTTTTTTTTTATTGTTTTCCGGGAACGCGTACTTTTGTTTTTCCTTTAACGAAAGGCATCACGCTGAGGAAAAAAAACATCTCAGCGCCGTTTGACTGTGTCATTTTAAAACGGATTTCTTTTGATTAATTCGTAGGAAAAGGAGGATGTTTTTCCAGGTCTCATTTTCGGAAAATTCCGTACAAGTTTCTTAAACAGAGAGCAAAACAACTTTCTGTGAGATTTTTCTACGAAATCCATTAAAGGGGGAAATTCCGCGAAAAATCCAGCAGCTAATGAATCCAACTTAAAAAAAAAAAAGAAAAAAGAGAGAATAAAGGAGCATTGTGATACGTGGAAAAACAATAGCCCTGGAAAAAAATAAAATGGGAGGGAAAATAGCAAGAGTGTAGTTTGAGTTTTTGTACAAAATGAGAACGTATGAGTCTGGGACATATTTGATGCGAAGACGGTGGTTTTATATTGTTTCCAAGTCATATATTTCCATTTGAAACCGCATTCTGGCTGGCACTCCATACTTTCCAACCCAGTTCCCACCTCCGTGGTCTCCGTTCTTTGTTTAATCTCAGACTTAATTTATCATCTGGATTCCTTTTCCTTTTTCCTTTTGGTCTATTAAACGGGCTACAGGGAAAAAGGGTAGATTTCGGTCTGCGACAATGTTAACGAGCTCGAAAATTATAGACGGGGAAAAGGGCCCAAAACAAGGAATGGACAAACATATCGTGTAGCATTCCCCCGGAGGATCGAGTTGACGAGATGTTACGTCGCCTGGGGAGATGGAAAACATTTTCCTTCCCGTTTAAATCATCTCTGGGAAAATATTTTGTGAAACGAAATCGTCCCCGTCTTGGATCATCGATAGCACTTAACGCGTGTCACATAAAACGAGAGGAATGATTTCGCGTGTTTCTGTTGTGTTGCTTTTTTTTTTTTTTTTTTTTGCTTTTTCTCGACACAGAGAAATACGACTACCACTTGTAATGGTCCTTTATGTTTTTACATCATCTGTTTTATGTGTTTGTTTTTATTGCGAGACATTTTCATATTTGTTTTCTAATGCAGATTTTGTCATGAACCATTTTTTTTTGGGGGGGGAGGGGTGGTCCAACCCATTGTGTCTCTTTTTTTGGTTGTCAGTCTATGTACTAAGAAATTTCAACAGTAGATCATTCGTGTGAATAATGATTCAAATTTTTGAGCCTAAATTTTTTTTTGGAATCCCGAAAATTCCCCATTTTTTTTTCTCTTAAAATACTCTACTCTAATGTTTATTAATTAAAACACCAACAGAAACAATAAAAAAAATTTTGACACTTTTTAATTTTTAAACTTTTACCGGACTTGTAATAATATTTCTTTCAATGATACGACCACGACGGAATTATATTAGCGTTTGATGCGTTCACTTTGAATATCAGAAATGCTAACACGGTCCGAGGGGAGGTAGAATGATCTTGGGAGGACCAATCAAAGCATCTCATTTTGCGAATTTTGAAGGAGTGGTAGGGGTTTCGGAAGGATTCGGGCATATTCGTTTAACTACGCATTTTCTCAGGTACAGGTGTTTGCTGGGTTTCTTAGAATTTTCAAGACTCGACAAGTTTTGCAGATAAGAATAAAAATAATATTAGTTCAAATATGCCGATTCGACATTTCTCGGAAAACCAATTTCAAAACGAAAATAATTTTCGAGGCGGGTGGGACAAAAGGAAAAAAATGTACAGGGTGTACAAAAAAAATTTTAAATTAAAAAATTAATTAAAAAATTATACATTTTTCTTTCCCATCATTATTTTTATCATTTTCCTTGGTAAATTATTAATTGGGTCGTAGTCCGCCGTCCATTTTTAAATTTTTCTTTCCTTTTTCTTTATTTTTACACCCTGTACATTTTTTTTTTCTTTTGTCCCACCCGTCTCGAAAAGGGGAATAGTATGGAAAGAAAAGTAGTAAGTAGGGAAAACAAAAGTTTATTAAAAAATAGGGAGTTTCCGGAATTCCAAAAAAAAATTCAGGTTCATAAATTTGAATCGTTACACAGGGTTAGAACTTTACGAAATCCGTAAATAGTATTTTTCACTGCTAGAACCTAAAGCGAGCCTTTTTGAGTCCGTGACGGAGGGAAGCGAGGTGCGGAAATCGCTCAAGAGTTATAGAGCTGGGGCCCAAGAGTTTATTTTCTGTATAAGAGTTTTTTTTTTTTTTCGATTTTTCCGACACCGTTTAGGGGTAGCTCAAAGGGGGGGGGAATTTTAGAGAAATTTTTTATTTTAGGCTCGTTGGTAAAAATTTTTTAAACGTTTTTAAAGGGTGTAAATTCTTGCTGAAAGACTTTAATTCTTATTCTACGTTTTCAAGGTCGCGGAACACGAATTTGAGCTCTCCGTTTTTCTAAAATTTACCAAAAGTTGGCCAACGGCCCATTTTTGACCAAAAATGGCATTTTTATACTATAAAATCGACAATTATGAATTATGCCGTTCTCGTACGTGAACATTACTATCGAAAAGACATCTAGACTTGTGTTTTCAAGGTCGTAGAAACCGAATATGACGATTGCGATGTTGCAAAAATTTTTATGTAATTGGCCAAACGTTATGTTTTGACCAAAAATGGTGATTTTTGACCAAATAAAGTATTTTTGGTCCGATTAGACCTCCTTATCAGTGTCTGCTTCTGAAAAAATTACTTAGTTACATGTTTTTAAGGTCAAAGAACACGTTATTTTGACTAAATTTTTTGAAAAAATAAAAAAAAAATAAAAAAAATAAAAAAATTTCGGCTCAAAATTAGGAAAAGTTTTTTTTTTTAATTTTGGTCACAAACTTCTTTCTTGACCGTAATAACGTGTCGGAAAAATCGAAAAAAGTGTTTCGAAGTGCAAAAGAACCGATTTAACTTGTGCCACGCAACATTTCAAAATTTTTTTTAAAATGACCCACCCTTTTGAAGACTTTACCAAAAATATGACTAAAAATAATCAAGGACAAAAAAAAAAAAAATTGACCTAATTGATTGTGGTGCTGGCAGCCATGCTGAAATCGGCTCCGGCACGAACACCAGCGACAAAAATTTTGCTATTCCGATGCCGGCGTTGGCGCCTGCTTCAGCACTTTGGATATTTCGGCGCCATTACCGGCGTCGGTTCCAACCAATTTTTACCGGCTTCGGACTCGGTTTAGTGCTCACTTGTAGCTTTATCTGCTTGCAAGGGGACCGACTCAAAAGAGCTTTGGATCTTAAAAATATTGTCATCGTTGCCGTACTGGTAACCGTCAACATCCTCAGTTATAATAAAAAAGTCTTAAGTCGAGGTTATAGAGTCATCCGGTGTTTCAGACATGTGTCCTATATTCATTTTTATTTTATTTTTAAATTCGATGAAAAGATCAGAAGGTTAGATGCGCGACAGTCGTTTCCAGCATGACACGACTGTCGCCGTTGATCTCCCGATTTATTCCTTCACATTTCTCGCTACCGGATTCATTCTCCTTAATGGCATCCAACTGCGGTTGGATATTATGTGTGATGTGGGACGCCTCCGAATGCATGTTTAACAAGGTGTGTTTTATGTGTAGAAAACTAGACGCTCGTAAATCAATTTAAATTTCGATCATTGTCTTCGAACGTCGGTAATAATCATCCGTTATTTTAATGAATTGTTTAGATATATAAAGCTAACGACCCGTTAACGAGAATTAACTCCTACTTATGAGAGGATTAAGTCTTTCAACTTGTCAAAATGCTTTTTTTTTTTTTTCCCTTCCCCCCTTTTCGCTTTCGAGATTCGCATTATATTTAACGTCCGGCAAAAAGCAATATCCATTTTCAAAAACAAACATTTTACATGCTTTCTCCCTGCATAACAAAAAAAAAAAAATCAGGACAAATAAAAAGGTTTTTCGTTTTCTTTTCCTTTTTTTCCTTTCGGAAAAACACGAAAGGGATCATTTGAAAGCTGAAAAGCACTGGAACGAGATATGTTATGGACCTATTTATTCAATCCCGAAAGTAAGTTCCCTTCTGTTACCAAGGCAACGTCTTGTCGAACGACGCTGATGACGTCACATTTGACACACATATCTCTTTCGCGAAACACGATGACATCCTTTTTTTGGACTGAAGCACGTTCCGATTTCGTTGTGTCACCGAAACCTATTTTCCGTATAAAAGGCAGCTTGTATACATTTCCCGCGGTTCATATTTCCGGATTTTCAGGAATGAAATGAAGGAGTAAATGAGGGGAAAGAGATTACTGGATTTACCAAAACAAGGTGATTTTATAACTCTGAGAATTTATGCGAGTTCTTGCTCTTGGCAGCGACTTCGAAATTATGACAAGTTAAAAGGAAGAATAAGGAGAAGATAAAGGGGGTTATATTTTGGGTTAAATTATTTCATGGGAATTCGCTCGTGCGGTTTTTTTTTTTTTTTTTTTTTTCGGGGTAAATGAAGTGAACAACTTTAAGAGCTAGACTGACACGTATTGGTTATTTATTATAATTAAAATTTTTTTTTTGAAAAGATTGGAGTTTGGAAAATTTTAGAAGACGAAAAAGGCGTGTCGGAATGAGTTGTGTGCAGTTTCCAATCTGTTGGAAAGAAATATTGGTTGAGACCCCTTCCCCAATCTTTCCTCAAGACTTCCGCCTTTTGGGCAAACCGTAAAAAAGGTCATGCGGCATAGGGAGTTTTTAAATTCCTGACTTCTTAGTAGGTAATGGAAAGACCTACAATGGGTTTTACAACGAATTTTAAAAATCCTATACTTAGCTTATGAGAGGTCAATTTCTTACTGTACAAGCAGTAGGAAATCCTAAAATTCACTTTAATGAGTTATTTAGGTATCTTTATTTTAAAGGAAGGGCTTTACTCAACTTGAATGAATGAAACGAATTCTAATGTTTAGCTTATAAGAACATCTTTCTAGTGATTAGCTTATGGACGTTCCCTGAGAATTTTTCTACTCACTAAGGTAAAGGCACCGAATCCTGACTATATAAGGTGATTTTTCTATAGAAATACTTACTTATATGGGAATAATTTACTTAATTTCTTTTGAAAAAATGGCAAACTATTTAGGGATTTTTACTCAAATGATTTATTATTTTCCAACAAATTTTTCAAATAATTTACTATAAAGTATATAATAGCGTTAGGAAAGTAATAAAAATATGGTTTTGAAACTATATTCATCTTTTTTTTTAATTAATCAACTATTGTATATTGCAATTCATTATGCCTGCTATATAAAAAATTCTAATTTTTTCGATTATTTGATTTTTCTTGTTCCTCTTTTCATATTAATTCAGTAAATTTTCTTGGATTGAAGGAACCGTCATTGAATTAAAAATTACTATCAATAGAACATCAGGTAATACCGACCGGTTTCGTTTTTTATTAAAACATTTTGAAAAACAGGAGGGCTTGTCAAATTGAAAAACAGGAGGGCTTTTCTCCTAAGGTGCAGGAGCAAAAAAGTATTTCCGGCTTTCATAGACAATAAGATTAACTGCATGAGTCAGTTATGGAGCAGCAATTCAAAATTCTTCAAGAAAATCAACAGTTTCATATTTAATTGCAAAAAGGACCTCCTAAATTTGATCATGTATATTAAGCGAAAACGAAGGAAAAAAGGATAAGGAGGATATTTAAATTGTTTCTGTTGGAAAGCTAAACATCGAATATTCATTAGTCTAGTCAATGCTCGTGTCAATGTCCTTTAACGTCTCATATGGTATGATTTTCTAATGTCATTTTAGGATTTATTTTTATTGTATAAATTGCTTTTCTATATTTTAATCATGTTGTTACCTTTGTTTTTTAGCCTTGAAAATGTTTTAATAAAAAACGAAACCGGTCGGTATTACCTGATGTTCTATTGATAGTAATTTTTAATTCAATGACGGTTCCTTCAATCCAAGAAAATTTACTGAATTAATTCTAATTTTTATCCTCGCGATCCGACGCCATTTCCCTCGATTCTAAAACCCTTGTTGATTTTCACAAACACCTCTCTTCTAGCTGTAAGCATGTTAATATCGGTTGAGCTTATAACAGTTTCAAATCGACCAGGATTCAGCCTCACTATCGCGGTCCAGGTACCGTTCGTGTTCTGCCTAATTTTAAACTGAAACGGTACTTTACGCTGTTTCATCTCCTTTCTTTGCAGAATTTTGTCTCGGTGTTATTTCGGCCATAACTTTGGATCATTTTTATCAATTAAAAAATTAACGAAAAAATGATAATCCATTTTATCAAAAACTAGCCGTTCACTTTTTTTTAGTCTTGTAGCGGTAGCAAAATCAAAATGAAAACATTTAAAGTTTTAATAAAAAAGTTAATACCGGGCCGCACCGAGAGATGGTGCTGGCCAGGGTTCAGCTTCGGTAATCATCGTGCGCAAGCGCGTACGATGATACCCGAAGCTGAGCTTGGCTCCCCACAAGGGATGCCATGTGAAACAAACTGAGATTTCCTCACAATCGGAAATTCGTGGGTTTACTTGAGGGATTTTATCACTTTTTCTAAATCGTACTAATCTAAGCATTTAAAAACGTGAAGATGTCCTTTTGGCGTTGCGCGTGGGTTCTTTTTCCCGGTTCAAAATCTCATTCTCTTACTTACAATTTAACTCCGGTTGGGGTTTTGCTTTCCCGGGATTAGAGACCAGGGTTTAAGGCCGCGATGGCGGCCCACCCTGGGATAATCCCAGTACTTGCGATGAACAAAAACGAAGACATCATGTTCGATTCAACTTACTTCTTTATTAAATAAAAAAAAATGTTTATTACATTTCTTTTTTTTCCAAGTTAATTGATCCTAGGTTGAGTGAAGACTAATACTCGGCTCCGCACCGAGTTCCGATGCCGGCTTCGAAGCTCAGCTTCGGGTATCATCGTACGCGCTTGCGCACGATGATTACCGAAGCTGAACCTTGGCCAGCACCATCTCTCGGTGCGGCCCGGTATTAACTTTTTTATTAAAACTTTAAATGTTTTCATTTTGATTTTGCTACCGCTACAGTCTTACCGTGAAACATTGCAACATTTCAGGTTTCGCCCCCCAAGCTCGGGACACTTTTTTTTTAGTCTTACCGTGAAACATTGCAACACCTCAGGTTTCGCCCCCAAGCGAATTTTTACTCTTATCTTTATCATTTTCTAACCTAACGCCTTACTTTCTAACCCAATTAAAAAGTGTTTCATGTTGCAACATTTTTTCGATTTTTTCCGTCTAGCGTGCCATAAGAAGTTTCACTTCAAAAAAATACTTCACTTGCTCTGAAATAGCTTGAATAGTCCCTGTATTTAATTTACGGAGATCGAGCCGCTTGTGTTTAGCTTATGGTAATTTTTTTCATGCTTAGCTTATGGAGGTTACATAAAAATTTGATTATTTAGGACTTAATGTATTAAAAGGGACTCCTCTAGTTCCAAAGTCGTCTCGAAGATGTCTTTATTTAATTTTTGGAGATTTTTGTTTAATGTTTGGCCAATGGAGTTGTCCAAAAAATCAGTTTTGAGCAATTTCCTGTATTTAATTTTTTTTTTTTTTTTTTTTTTTTTTACTTGTATTTGACTTGCAGTTTGCTAAAAGTTGGAATGATGATTAAGAAAAAGATACGAGTACATAAAAATTGTAAATAAATTTTGTCAATTTTTAATGAATAAATGAGGAAATAACATTATAAGTATTCCAAATAAAAAAAAATCAATAAAAAGAAACACTGCTTAGGGTTGTGAAAAATTCCGAAGCACGGTGCAGGGCACAATCCCACTTTGCATTGCGCGCATACAAACTCGAAATCCTTTCTTAATTCTCTTTTTCCTTCCCTCTTCCGTGCCTCGTTTTCAAGCTTATATTTTTCTTTACACACGACACACACTCTCTTACTCTTGCCTTCGGGGGCCTTGCTTGGAAAATGTCGCTCGGTAAATCTTTATTCGTCTAATAACTGAGTACTCGGCTTTTGACTCGCAGACCGGCTTACTGCGGATGGCCTACCCGCTAATGCCCCACCTTGAAGAAGTTTTAAAGACGTCATCCTCTTAAAGATGTCTTAGAGATGAAATGTCTTAAAGACGTCTTCAAGGTGGGGCATTAGCGTATTATAAGACATCTGTAAGAACTCTCAACTTTTCTGCCTTACCTGCAAACGTTGTATTGCATAACGTTAAAATACTTCCTTATTGGGTAAGGAGGATCTGGCGGTGCATTCCCGGATGAGTTTTCTTCGTCCATTTTTCGGTACTCTTTTTCGATTTGATTTAATAGTATTTGCTTCGTTAAAAATCTGACTACACCCAATTAAACTAAATCACTATTACACAGAAAGACATCAGTGGAAGAAGAAGACCTTTGGACCTTTCGAAAAAAAATTCAGACAACGGGCTATTTCCCGTTTTTTATTTTGGACGCCATTTTGACTCCGACAGAATTTTGAATAATTAATTCCACGGTCGTATAGACAAGTCCGAAACTTCCTGTGCCTTTCATGTCCCGCTTAACTTCGCAAAAATTAGTTCTAAAATTGGCCACTGGCGGCGCTGCGATCTCGAGAGCCGCAACATGGCCCAAGTTGGGACTCCCACTGGGACTCTCGGGGCGGCCATATTTATTTGTTCGTTACTAACCACGGCCGTATAAACAGGTCTGGAAACTCCTATCCCTTATACATGGGAGATCATGTCCCGCTTAACTACGCCAAAATTAGTTCATCTTTTCCACCACCGGAAGCGCTACTTGTTAGAGAGCCGCTTTTTGATTGGTTGTTGAGATTTGATGCCGGCCATGGGAGCACACAGTTTATATGGCCATGGTCCCAACTTATATGATTAGACATGTTCCGACTCTAGATCGCAGCGCCGCCAGTGGCTAATTTTAGAACTAATTTTGGCGTAGTTAAGCGGGACATGATCGGCATAGGAAGTTTCCGGACCTGTTTATACGGCCGTGTTACTAACTTACCGCCATGGTTGTTTACAAATCTCAACGACCAATCAAAAAGCGTCTCTCTAACAAGTAGCGCTTGCGGTGGTAGAAAGGAGGAACTAATTTATGCGTAGTTAAGCGGGACATGTTCTCCAATGTATAAAAGATAGGAGTTCCCGGACCTGTCTATAAGACCGTGATTTATTCATTTACTATTTGTAAACAAGCAGTAGAAAAAACGTTAGATCCTCTTTCGATTTTCATTTATTGACTACAGTTTTTCGTTGGAACCTAAACCGCCTCCTTCTTCCACTGATGTCTTCACATATTTGGATGAGTTTTAATGGGAATCCTAAGCTTTTTTTTTTTTTGTTCTTGATCCTCTTTCTCTTGATTTCACTTTTTCCATCTCGAAAATGATTTGGCAACTGGAAAAATTCTTCCTCCCTTCCTCCTCTCCCCAACCAAAGCCTTTGTATAAAAATCTTTGACAGGATATTTCTCGCTGAAAACAAAAAGGAAAAAAAAAAAAAATCCGCAGGCGGAAGGGAAAAAATGTTTAATTTCATTAATCAATAGTGTTTAAGACATTTCCGAAACTAGAACGAAAGAGAAAAAAAAGAAGAAGCAAAGGGGAAAAAAAAATCCGGAAAAAAAAGAATGAGAAGCGATTGAGGTTGTGTCTTCGGTCTAGTTGCGGATGCTGCTGTCTGAGATTTTGAAAATCACGACTCGTAACATTGATAAATAACAAAGGAAGGATTAAGATTTATAAACAATTTCATTTCCTGAGTGCTTAAGGGAAACGGAGAGAGAGAGAGAGAGAAAGGGGAGAAAAAAATTTGTAACGAAAAAAATACAGTCCGCGGAGATCATTTGCATTTTTTTGATTTATAGCGACATAAAAGACGTAAAAATGAAAAAATAACTTAAGCCTATTATACAATAAACAAAACAAAGTTATGAAATCATTTTTCTTTTAAAATGTAGTTATGTTTCCGTTTCCATTTATTTTTTTTATGAAAATTGCGGAGATTTAATGTCTCATATCGATGGCATTCGGCACGACGAGAAAAATGATGAATCTCCTCGAAGATTAAAAATATGTAGGAAAAGACCCCGAAGGGATTCCCTAAAGGTCGGCTGCCAAGACAAATAAAACATAAAATTCGTGAAAAATGTATTGCAGAAATGTTCCGTTTTGAATTGAAATATCAGCGGGTTGGCAAAAGCTTTATTGTTTTGGCTAATTAATTGTGTCAAACTCCTATTGTTTTGTCTTTTAAAACTTCAAATAAACCGTATTTCTTTCTTCACAGTTGAATAATATAATGATTTGTTCAATTTGATGAATGATCCCTTTTAAAATATCTTTATCTCTTCATGTCTTTATGTTAATTCATTATTCGTTCGTTCACTTAGACTTCGTGAAGAGACTAAGTGCAGAGTGGCGAAAGCGTCACTCCATGTGAGTCTTTTGGATCTTGTGAGTTCTGGATTGTTAGTGACAACGCGTCGGCGCGGCGTGTTCCTCCCAGAATCTGGGTGTTTTGAGGCGTTTAGCTTTCTTTTCCTGAAAAATTGTCAGATGCGGGGATCTAAAATTAGGTATTACGTACCTTTGAGTTGAATCGTGTGGCTACAGCTTGCTCAACAATTTCTTTTAAAATTTATGTATTAATATTTTTTTTAATACCTCGAATTACCAGCACTGCCGCCTGGTTAACTGATAATGTTAGTGCTACAAGTGACAGCGGTGTTGACTCTTCAGAGCTTCCATACAATTCCCTTCCACTAAATTAAATCTTGTACATCACATTCAAATTTTTTAAATTTCTACAATTTTTTATCCCCTTTCGAAAATGATTTACACTAAATTCTTCTCAAAACGATCTTGACACTTGCTTATTTATAAATTTGAAGAAGAAAACTAATAGCAATCTTCCGGTTAATTTCGTTTCCGGAACGCATAAATTTTAATTTTTTTTATTTTTTTATTCGAAATATGCATCTAATCCGCGTGAAAAAAGAAAAACGGGGGAGGAAGAGCAAAAAAATAAAAAAGCGCTCCGGAGTGTGTCTCTTAGCCTTTCAGAAATATGAACACAAGATTTATGAGTTGACGATTCTTATATAAATTGAAAAAATGTGAAAAATGAACAGTGATGAAGTGAAGGCTCATGATTGATTGCATGGTTGAGTTCTAACACTTTCGATCTTAAGACTCTTCTTCATTTCAAACAACAAAACTTTCGACAGTTTAATCATTTCTTACAAATTGCAGCTGATACATTGTTTAACTTACTGTGAAAAAGGATCTTCCGCCCAGTTTTTCTAAACGTCCATAAACTTATTAACTATTTTAGAGAGCTCTCGGGGAAAAAAAAACAAAACAAAAAAATTGCGAATGTCAAAGATAAATGATTCCTTCTCTTTTTTAAAACGGTCGGCCATTAATATGAAACCGCTTTTAATTTGACATTTGTCGCTTTGAGAAGATAAAACAAATTTAAAAAATGGATTGTCACAATAATATTACTTTTTATCGCTGGATTGTAATCGATAAAAAAAAATCCGCGATACTTAATTAGATTGGGTAGTCCAAACAAAAGCTTTTTGATGAATGAAAAGAAGAGAGAGAAAAGGAAGACAAAAAAAAAACGGGCTATCTCAATAAATCAAAATTGTTTAACATACTCGTTCTCCGTCTTGAAACCGCATATCATTATAATACATTATGTCATTGGAGTATGCCGAAATATGTTCAATTAATATTCATTAAGTGTTAATGGTTAAACGATTGAAAGGGAAAAAAAAATTACGTTGGAGCGCCTTTTATTTTTATAACAAAAAAAAAAAAAAAAAAAAAAAAATTGTTCGATATAATGTTAATGACCTGCATTACTACGTTAATTATTAATGGGATATTTTTTTTTTAAATGTGGAGCACTTTTTTTTATTTATTTAAAAAAAAATGGGTTTAAATGAAGTTGATTAACAAGAAAATAACAAAAGTTTTGTTATTAATATTGTAATTAAAACTTCAAAGTTAAATTTTTATATAAATCGTCGTTTTTAATAATGAAAAAGGTAAAAACAGCATTATAAATAATTTTATTTTTTGTTAATGAAAAAAATGAAAAGGAGAAGGAAAGGAATGGTACAGTCACACCTTCAAGAAAATTTTAGATAATAAAAGACGAATGTAAAAATTTTTCTGTCGCTGTTTAATCCAACTTCTCAATTTACTCGGTTTGTTTCGTTGAAAGATAATCGATGGAGCCATTTTTTTTTTTAAATTTGGAATTTATATCTAAAAGCTGAAAAAAAGTTCAAAGTTATTTGTAGCCAGTACTTAAGGTGACGCAGGAGTGATTCATTTTTTTGAACACCCTATACTTCGAAAAACGCTAATATTAATTTTTTGGAGCCAGATGTCAAAATTCCGTTTCCGCGAGCAACAATTTTTATCAATCTTAGGCACCTTCAGGAAAAATCCCATACCTGACCATACAGTACTTTTTCGGGAAACTTTGATTTAGGATAAATTCCCGGGAATTTATAGTAGATTAAGGTTTCCCAAAAAAGTACTGTATGGTCAGGTATGGAATTTTTCATTGATAAAAATTGTTGCTCGGAAGCGAAATTTTGATATCTAGCACCAAAAGGATAATATTTGCATATTTGGAAGTATAGGGTGTTCAAAAAAATGAATCACTCCTGCGTCAACTTAATAATTTTTATGGCTTTAATTGCTCTTCCTAGTTTATTTGAATTTATTTCATTGAACTTCTTTACAGAATTTTTCGCCACTTCATTGACTAATGAATTCCCATATTTGTTTATGATCTCACTTAAGATTCAGGGCTTCAAAAGTCCTTCAGCCCCCTGTAACCCTCTGTCACAATTACTTAGCGGGGATAAGGGTACAACTCCCGGCATCCGGCTGGTATAATAATTTAGAATCCTCAAAAAAGTTTGAGGTTGATCTTTGTCCAAGAAAGCTTCTTAGACCCGTCATAGTACCAGCACAATTCTGTACTTGGCAGGTCAACTGAGGTATGTCCATCACAATCGTGAATAGAGATATACTCTTCTGAACCGCTGCCTGAACCGGTTTTGAGCTGCAAAGGTTCAAAAAAGTATATCTCCATGCACGATTGTGATGTTGACCTCAGTTGACCTGCCTAGCACAGAATTATTTGAAAGACTCGGGACGCTCCTAGTCCACAATTATTTCAAAGGCCTAACGTTTCTCTGTACAAGGTTATGTCACAGCTTCTGTCTTCCGCCGTCCCCGGCTGGCGGAAAAGTGTGTAACCGCACGCGTTCAATTCGTACGGTTACACACTTTAATCTGGTTACTCACTGGTTCAAGTCCACTCTTTTTTGTTTTTTTTTTTTGTTTTATTGGCTTTCGGCTTTTGCCATTAGCCATTAAGTGGCCTACTGTATTAGTAGTTACTACAATGCTAGAGGGAAGGAGTGTCGTTGGGCACCCATCCACTTACGACGATATGTGCAAAATGTGAAGTTGGACCCTTTGCCATTTTTTACTAGAGTGAGATACCGAGGCGAATACAGTATCATTTTTCTCGTGTCAAGAAGCTCTATCCGTATCAGGCGTTTTCAAATTTAAAAAAAAAAAAAAAAAAAAAAAAAAACCTCCCTCCGTTATTTACTTAAAAAGAGTAATAAATTGAATTCGAATACAGTAAAAAAACATGTAATATTTAAGAAAATATTTTTCAACAAAAAAAATTGATCATCGGAAATAAAACTGGGACAAATGGGAGGGTTGTCAGCCGGATGGAGGTACATAATTGAATCTGGAAAAAAAAGGAGAAGAGGTCTATCAAAAATTTGGCATAGATTAGGATTTAAAAAGGTCTTGTGGGTGTATATATGGGCATATATAGGCATATACAGGCATATATGCTCGTCGAAAAAAGTTTTAAAAATGTTCACAAACATGTTCACAAACAAGTTTGCAAACATATTTTAAAACATGTTCACCGTGAAATAGCACCGTTATTGATATGCCACATGAGCCATTGCGCCGAAAATTATGACTTTTAGCGGCACAAGCAGCGCAAATAGAGCACAATTTTAACGGCATTGGTCCCGACCTGGCATTTCACAGACATCCTCAGATGAGTATCTGTCCTTGTCAAATATATGTAATAATAACAATTATAAAATTTAGTAACAATAAACAAAAACATAAAAATAGAATCAATCATTTCTTCTTCTGTGATTGGAGTGTATTACCATTCATCTGGAATTGGGTCGATTTCTTGAAGGATGTGATCGACATTGGATTGGGCGGGAGTCGAGGCTGGCAACATTAACAAAGAATTTATTAAATTCCTCACAGATCAGTTGGGGATCATCAACTAAGGGTCTTAAGTCTATTTTAATTTGGTCTATTGCAGCCTTATCGACTGTTTTCTTGTTCCTAAGGGTATTTATTATGTTCCATGATGTTTTATTTTTATTGCAAGACTAATAAAGTTAAGACTATGTTATTCTTATACATTTTCATTGCCGCGATCTTCAATTCAGGAAAATGCTCACCGCTATTAAAAAAAAAAAAATTTCAATAAAAAAATTTCTTAGAAAACTATTTTAGACCTTAATCGAAAAACGTTTTGCCCAAAATTTTAAAACATACATCATAAGTTCAACTTCTTTTGTCAAAGTATCACGAACCGGACCCGTGTCTCCGAAATTATCTGCCATGGCGTATAAAACAAGATATCCGTTCGCTTATAATAATTTTCGACGACTGAATTTTAATCCATTTAAGTATATATTAATAGCTTAACTATCTTTGTTACTTTTATTTTTAGCTTATGTAAACAGTGGTTCTATTCCATTGTTTGCATAAGTTAAGTTAAGTTGTACATAGAAATACTTGTATGTGGAGCTGTCGTTGGTTTCATTTCTTGTACAAATTGATCTTTGGTAACTTGAAAGTAGTACCTATATGGGTTCTTATTTTGCGAAGTTTGGATTTTCGCAGGTGCCACCCCCTAACTTTTTGTATTTGGTATGCGATAAGCTTCCCTGAATTTTTTCAAATTTTTTACTCGACGGGAAAGCGTGCCTCATCGAGCTTTTAGTTCGGGAAAATCTCATTAAGAACCAAAAAATTGATCATTTTTTTTTTTTTGCAAAATGAACCCTCGTTTCCAATTGCGTAGATTTCAAATCCGAAAATAATGTTTTGGTCCTGTTTTCGAACAAGAGGCCAGAATAAGACGAAAAAATCGAGAAAAGGGACAAAACGCACTAAGTCTACAGTTTTCATTAGTTTTTGGCTTCTATCTTATTATAAACCGGACGAGATACAAAAACAAAAAAAAACTGTTTTCAGATTCGAAATCTACGCAAATCCCGCTTTTCCCAAAATTATGCTTTCCCGTCGAGTAAAAATTTTGAAAAATTCAAGGAAACTCATCTCATACAAATAAAAAAAGTTAAAAGGTGGCACCTCCGAAAACCCAAACTTTGCAAAATAAGATTCTAATTCTGCACGTAAACTCTCAATAGGGGCAATTCCCGATTGTCTGTGCAGTAAGTTTATTTGCGTCAAAATACTTTCGTAAGTTATATTTCTGAAAAAAAAAAAAAAAAAAAAATTGCATAGTGCAATCATCTAGCTAAAAAAAAGAGCTTTCTCCTAATCGATATCATTATGGTGAAAAAGAACATGGGGTTGTCCACGGATCACATGGGCTTGACACGGGTGAGACTCCTTGAGGATCTCAATTATTTGCCTTGGAGAGTCTTTTGGCCAATAAAGAATTATTGGAAGAATTAGTTGATCAAAGACCTGAGGTTTAGTTGTATTTACTAAATCCGAATTTTCGAGGAAACTAGGTCATTGCTCCTTTTAACGCCTCGATGAAGTATAAAAATTTTAGGTCTATAAATTTTTCTTTCCCTATATATCGTTGACAGAAAATTTACAGCAACGTCTTCGTTACTCAGGAGATTAAAAACTCGCGTCCCTATTTTCAGAAAAAAAAAAACTGTGTTTTCCAAACTCAATCGAATTTATTCCAGTCGAGCGTACTGTGTATTTTTTTTTTTTCGCGTTTCCGAATTCAGCAAATATTTTTATTTTAGTTTTTCCTCCGGACTCTCATTTCACATTTTGTTGATGTGATGTCCAATTACGCTTTTTGTGTTATGAATAAATCCGTGACTGTTCCTGAGCGATATATTTTTTTTTTTTTTAACGGAATGAAAAGCTTCCGATTTTCAATATTTTAAATTCTGTTTATTGTTGATATTTTCCCGACCTAGACAGACAACTTTTATGCTTTTGTTGCTTTTTTAATTGACTTCAAACAGCATTTTTAGATCTTTCAGGTTGGGTTTGGTTTTCTTCAGAATTGTAATCTTGGATTGGTTTTCACAAGTTCTGAGCATAAAAAAAATGGCTTTTGTTTCCTTTGGTTTTGGTTTGTTTATTTTGTCAGCACTGAAGGAGACATCGTCTTTAGCATATTCGGATCTCTAAATACAGGGAGATCCTTTGCTTGGAAGCTATTTCCCAAACTAATCATGTCACCTGTCGACTTGAAGCTCCCTAATTGGCTCGAATCATGATGTGCATAGGTTATGTATAACTAATTGCTTTTAAAAAAAATTTTAGACAGGAAAAAGACGTCTTTAATCAACCGCCTAACCGATTCGTTCCCCCGTGTAATTATGATATTTTTAAAACCTGACAGTGTTTTTTTTTTTTCTTTTTTTTAAGCTCGTTTAATCATGTAAAAATGTGTAAAATTTGATTACTTAATTATACGCTCTTTCGAATCCGATACATTTAAAAAAAAAATATAACATCGGAATCGAAATTGATTAATTTAAGTTTGTAAAACTCGTTCCTCAAGAGACAAACACTTGACTTTTGCAGGAAAGAAGCGACATCCATCGTCGGGAAGAAAATCACAATAGGAAATGATTGCGATTTCCCAAATTACAGAAAAGAGAGAAAGAGAAAAACGAAAAAGAAAGAAAAGAAAGAGGGTGGGATGGGAAAACAAAATAACTAAAGTTATTTACATTTGACAGTGACTGAATGACAGGAGTTAGTTTTTTTTTTTTTTTTTTTTTTGCTGCTGCATCCAAAATACTTAAAATGTTGCCATATTTTTGATTTTCGAAATTTTTTTGTTGTTGCCGGACAAAAAAGTTTTTGCTTTTGTTGCTTGACCGTAGGAGTTTTCTATTGAATTTTATGTTTCTCTAAAAAAAAAAAAAAAAAGTATGGAAGAAAAAGAAGAAAAAAAGAAAGAAAAATCCACAGAAAGTTGGCCGACGTCCTCGACTATCATCCACGATTAAGAAACTAACTCGGATGAATCCGTGTCGCCGGTTGCAACTCATGTGTGATGAGGATTTTGTGCCACTCGCCAAAATAAAAATATCTAAATAGAAAAAGCAGTTTTTTTTCCTTTTTTTTTTTTTTTTTTTTTTTTTTTTTTTTTTTTTTTTTTTTGCGAAAAAAAAGCAATGGAAATGAAGTGAAAGATATAAATGACAAAAACCTTCTTGTACTTGAAAGCAACATTTATCAAGAAGTCGTTTTCGAGTTCTTGCACTGGAATGATATGCACAAAAAAAAAATTTGTTCCTTCTCATTTATTGCCATAAAAAAGAGCAAGGGTGGCGAGAAAAGTTATGATTTCAAAACTTTTGTGGAAAAAAAAAATATATATTTTTTTTTTTTTTTTTTTTTGTTGTTGGGGAAGCGTTGTTATTTATTTCTCTTATTTGCACCGTCGATTGAATTTGATGAAAGTTTGAAAAGCCGGTCGGTAAAGAATCCTTATGATTTTAACTCCTGCTTTTGTCAACAGAAAAATGGGATATGTGTAAATTTGAACCCTTTAAGGAAAGTTTTCGGTGCGATAAAGAATTCATTTGAGTTTCGCATCCTCTGAGAAATTTTAGAGAAAAGGTGAAAATGCAGAATTAGTTATATTTACACCCCCTCAAGGAAATTTAAGTGAACGCACGAATTGGGAATTTATTTCATTCACTCTGGAAAAATTGTGATTCTAATGAAATTTTAATTGGAGTCTTCTTTGATATTTTTTTTTAAAGTTGAATTGGCGTTTATCATTATTACGTTTTGATTAAATTCAAATTAATTTGAGCATTTATTTTTATTGGTTGAGCCGATACCTTAAGTGTAATTTTTTTTTTCTCGAAATTTCGAGTCTTTTGCTCTTTGATTCTACTTTTGTTTTTCCTCCTAATTAGAAAATTATGGATGAAAAGACTACTACACCAATGACAAGTTAATGTTTTTTAAATCGCATTTATTTTTGATTAGTGGCTTCGACGAGAGTGAAGCAAGGAATTTTTTATACCTCTAAAAACTAAGGTTTTGAAATTCGAATTTTTTCATTTTTATGTTAACAAAAAACGAGACTCGGACAAGTTTCTTGCCGGTTTTTGTAAACAAAGGATTTTTTTTTTTTTTTTTTGGTAACTCGGATGGTGGCTTGGGTCTATTTGGAATGAAATGGGGTCTTTATTGAATGCTTCTAACGATCAGCTATAAAAATCAAAAATTTCGAATTTTAAAAACTTGGTTTTTAGAGGTATAAAAAATTCCTTGCTTCACTCTCGTCGGGACCACTATTTTTGATTTACTCTGAAAAATTGTCTGTTATATTTTCTGCTCCGGCAGACTACATTTCCTTAGGGGATTTTATGTCTTTGCTACACTTATTGTTTAATAATAAATTTTAAAAAAAAAAGAAAGAAACCTAGAAATGAACTATGAAATAAAACAGGCAACAAGTTGGACGCCTTCTGATTGAATTTACCGGCTTCGGGCCCCTGCTCCTCTTTTCACTGCTGTCTTCAGTTAAATAATTATTTTTTCATCATTTTTCAAATTAATTCAATGGTCGAAAAGTCTCCTTTTACATACAGCTCGTTTAAGAAATATTGCTTGTTGTCTTGTATTCACTCTGTTATTTTTTTTATGGTTAGTACCATAAGTTTTTCTAATAATGGATTGTAAATTTTCTACTAAAATCATATGCCAAAATTAACATAAATAAAACCTACAAAGTTTAAGGGACCTAGCAATTTTAATTTTTATCTTATTGCAAGTCGGAACCTTAACCTGCTTTTGACATATGTGTACCTCCACATGAAAAGGGCCCACTTGGCATTTGGTGCTTAGAATTTTTTGTTTGTAAACAAAGGGTTTTCTTATATGTTAAATTTCCACAGCCATCCATGTTACCATCTCCCAAGGTGGCCCTTTTCATGTGGAGGTACACATATTTTTTCATTATACTTTTAAAATGTATATTGTTATCATAAAATTAATAAAGAACCAATTCCGTCATTTTCATATCGATCATGAAATTTCTTACTAAATGTATTAAAAATAAATGAAGTAGTGCTTTTTTAGTGACTTTTATTTTAACAACCGCTTGTGGTAATATGCACGCGGTAGGAAACTAGCCCATTATAATTCGGCAAAAACTGACTTCGGAATTTGTTAGGCATCCTATAGGAACTTAAAAAATGTATAAACTAAAATCGTACCTGATCATCTCACAGTGGGCCAGCCACCAAGAAATTTGAGACAAAAATCAAAATTCGAGTTGTTTGATCAAAGGTTCAAAAATGCATAAAAACATTGTTAAGTAACTATATTTTATGGAATCAAACTCACTTTCGCTCAAAAAAATTTTTTAAGACGGTAAAACATTTTTAAAGTTGGCAATTTTTAAAAAAAATTAATGGCGGTGTTTTCTTTTACAAAATTCCTATTTTTGTTTTTGTTGATATTTATTAATGACTTAAGCAAAAAAAAGTTTTAAAAAATGGATCAAACGTCCCAAGGTATGTACTTTAAATATATGTAAACGATTTATATTTGAATTATAAGCGACTTTAGTTTTTCATTAATTTTATAAATGGATCCAAAAAAGGACTGTATTTAATTTTTCTTTTTTTTCGATGAAAGTTTTACAATGTTTCTTGAAAAGTTTTGGTAATATTTTTACATGAAAATGATGGGGTGGATCTTTAACATTTTAGGACTGATCATAACTTTTGCCCGTTTTTGCCCGTTAAAAATGTTTTATATATTTTTTAAGTGCACTAAGTTTGAAAAATTTAAAGAATTTGTCTTTTATATCTGCCATTTTGAATCCATCATCTTGAATTTTGATAAAGCCGATGTCGAGTTCAAAATCGGCGACTATGTAAACGTATAAAAATACTGAATTTCGCGAAAAAAATGAAAATTCGGCTTTTCAGACTGCCATATTGGATCCGCCATCTTGAATTGTAAAACTAATATCGGATTTGAAATCAGCACCCTTGAAAACGTATAAGTGCGTACAAATTCGATTTTTGTCCCAAATTTTTTGGTGGCTGGCCCACTGTGCATCTCAACCATGCATCTCCAAAATTAGTGTCCTAAAATCCTAACAATCGAAAGTTACAAAAAAATTTAGTCAAAATCTTAATATTCGAATAGACTTAAGTAATTTGAGTCAAAAAGGTCTAATAAAAATACCCTCTGAATCTAACCATTATGGAGATTTTGGAGATTTAAAAAAAAATGACTAAAGATACAGATTTTTTTTTTTTTGAGATTTTGACCCGCAAAAAACGAATATGAAAAATTTCGGCTTTAACTGGACTAATAAGATGATGACCTTTTTGGCTCAAATCACTTCAGTCTGTACGAATAATAAAATTTTGAATCAATTTTTTTGCAACTTTCGGTTGTTCGGATTTTAGGGCACTAATTTTGGAGATATCTGGTTTAGATCTCAGCTTTTTTATTTTCTATAATATGAAATAATAATAATAATAATAAGTTATGGATAAGTTAAATAATCATGGTGGTTGACCTTCGATATGGATCCGCAGAACTTTCATTCTGGACTCTAAACTAAAATCCTGGCAGTCGAATTTTTCGAAATTAAGATGCCCGTAATTTTAGTTCTTTTTTGTATCTTGTCTTGGGCGTACATCATACTTTACAGCAGAAATAGGATACGATATCATATAGATGATCAGATATGATTTTAGTTTATACATTTTTTAATTCTCTACAGGATGCCTAACAAACCCCTGAAGTCGGTTTTTGTCGAATAATAAAATAAAAAATAAAAAAATAAGTACTTTATTCTCGCCTCTCGGCATATAAAGGGGTAGCAAAAGTAAATGCAATTTTTTTTTTTTTGTCGAATAATAATGAGCCAGTTTCCCACCGTATGCATAGTCGAAATTTGGATCAATGTTTGGTTAAATGGGTCTTATAATCCTATAGACAGAATAACTTTTTCCCAGGGGTCCGAAGCTTACGATTTTCGGTGGTGCCGGTGCTAGCACCAGCACCAGAAATTTTTTTTAAATAAAATCGGCATCGGCATCGGAATTTTTTTTAATTTTATTTTTTTTTCGTTGGTGCTGGCACCGGCACCGGCACTGGATTCGTAAAATCTTTGGGGCCGGCACCGGCACCGGCACCAGCATTGTAATATCTTTGGTGCTGGCACCAGAACCGGTTTCGAAAAATCTTTGGTGCTAGCATGGAGGCTGGCATCAGCGTATTTTCCCCCGAAAAAAAATATTCGAAAAAAATGGGTATTTACTAATTGTGAAAAATAAAAAGTTTTATATACGTCATCGTGTCTTAAATACAAAGTTTCTTCAATTGGTTTCTTTTGAAAAAAATATGTAGTTAAAACAGAAAAATAAAAAAAAAAAAACAATCATAAACATTGGGGGTCGTTCAAGTATTTCGTAAGTACCTAAAGGATGGGGGCGGGCTCTTCGAAAATCTTACGCTAATGTTAAATCTCCATAAGACGAAGCATATTTTTATTTTTGCTTACTATAGGAGGAGAAAAATAAAAATAATAAGAATAACAATGACGAAATGACATTTTAAAAATTATTTCACTGCCGGATTGAAATCGGCACCGGCACCGGCACCGCGGATGGTCCGTAAAAAATTACATCGGCACCGGCACCGGCACCAGATGTCCGTAAATAATTACATTGGCACCGGAATCGGAACCGAGATTCGAAATAAATGTATCGGCACCGGCACCAGCACCGGCACCGACCAAAGCGAAACTTAAATATATGCTAGCACCGGCACCGGCACCGGCACCAGCTTCGGACCCCTGCTTTTTCCTGTTTTCTTTTATTCGATTTGGAGGTACTCACTCAAATTCACTAAGAAGAGTAGATCAAACCAAAATAATGTTGCTTACAGATCTTATAAATCTGTACGTCAGAGCCAAAAAGTTCAATATGGAAATTAAAGATGGCCGTTTGTTATGGGTAAACAACGTTTAGCGGACATCTTTAATTTGCATATTGAACCTTTTGGCCCTACGTACAGAAATGCTTATATTTTGCATATGACGAGAACTGGGTAGAGCCTTTTGTTTTTTGGGTTGTAAAATTTCACTACCCAAAATCTTTAATCGGTTCATGTTGTTACGGAGAATGTGAAGTGTACATTTTACGGGGTCTACGGGACATTTGCCTAATATGAAATGAAATATTGAGTTTCCACTTTTTGGTAGCTTTTTTGGTAGCTTTGAATTGAAATACTGAGTTCAGCTTTGGTAGCTAAATGAAATATTGAATAGCACTTTTTGGTAGCACATTGATTTAAACTGCTCTAAATCATCTAATGATGGCATTATTCCAACAGAACTTAAGATAGGGATGCCCACAACAAATTTCAACGAAATTTCGAGAAATTTACTGAAATTTGCTTGAAATTTGAACCCTTTAAGGAAAGTTTTCGGTGCGATAAAGAATTCATTTGAGTTTCGCACCCTCTGAGAAATTTTACAGAAAAGGTGAAAATGCGGAATTAGTTATATTTACACCCCCTCAAGGAAATTTAAGTGAACGCTCCTTGCGATTACCATTTCCCTATCTCTCGTGTCATTGGCCACTGCATGCCTTTCCTTTTTCTTGTTCTTGTTTTTTTCCAATTTGTTTTTGCACGAATTGGGAATTTATTTCATTCACTCTGGAAAGATTGTGATTCTAATGAAATTTTAATTGGAGTCTTGTTTGATATTATTGACGAATGCTCCATTTCAGCCTTCATCAAATCATAGCGGAAATCATAGCGGCATTTCTGGACGCTACAATCTGATAACATATTTCAACAAAATTTCGAGAAATTTGCTCAGGTTTTGAATCGTTAGAGCTTTACAGGTCCAGAACCAAAATCTGAGCAAATTTATCGAAATTTTGTTGAAAATTGTTGTGGGCATCCTTACATTAAGAAGTGCGTACCCTCTTCTCTCGCTTCTGAAATTGGAATCTTGGTAATAACTTTTTGATATGTTCATGGTTTGAGCGCTACCGTCGGCCTTTGTGTAATCTACGCTCTGATCTTGATACGGACGCGTGAGGGGAAAAGTTTACACGTCTATCAAATACTAAAATGAAGATAAAATAAACGTCGACTGACTTAACTCGTAGTCCGTACGTGAGTCAGCTGACCGAACTCACGTCGTCTTAGCCTTAGCTCAAACGCATGCGCGGAGCGTGGCTGTATCGCGACGTAGTTCAACTAATCTCTTGTAATAAACGAAAATGGTCTAGTTTAACTTATTTCAAATATAACAAATCACGATTTAACGATAATCAAAATCTAAAGCCGTTGTTTAGTCCCTTTTCTTTGCGTGCACAGTAAAAAATATTATGTAAATTTGTTTTTAGGAGTCCACATAAATTTTTTATGTTGTTTTTGTTTATGTTTACCTTTTGGAGAAAAACAACAGAAAAAATTTATGTGGACTCCTAAAAACATATTTACATAATATTTTTTACTGTGTGGGCTTGCTTTCCCGGGTAAATCTCATTCTCTACTTACGAAATATTTCTGATTTATGGAAAGTTTTGCTTTCCCGGGGTCAGTGCCTGGGATTTAAGGCCACGGTGGCGGCCCATCCCAGGTTAACCCCGGTACTTGCGATGTCAAAAATCGAAGACAAAATCATATTTCAGTTTGACTTACTTTTTATTTAAAAATGAACATTTACTACATTTCTTTTCTTTTTAACCTTCTTTATCTGAAGTTGAGTAAGAACTAACTCCCGAGCTCGCACCGAGTTCTGATGTCGGCTCTGAAGCTCAGCTTCGGGTATCATCGTACGCGCTTGCGCACGATGATTATCGAAGCCGAACCCTGGCCAACACCATCTCTCGGTGCGGGCCGGTATTAACTTTTTTATTAAAATCTTAGTACTTTTTGCTACCGCTACACTCTGCTAGATGGAGCTCGAATGCTCCATTTCAGGCTTCATCAAATCATAGCGGAAATCATAGCGGCATTTCTGGACGCTACAATCTGATAACAAATTTCAACAAAATTTCGAGAAATTTGCTCAGATTTTGCATTTTTAGGGCTTTACAGGTCCAGAACCAAAATCTGATCAAATTTCTCGAACTTTAGTTGAAATTGGTTGTGTGCATCCCTACATTAAGAAGTGTGTACCTTCTTCTCTCGCTTCTGGAATTAGAATCTTTGTAACTTGTTAATATTCAAATCGGATCAAACGGGATATGGAACAAATGAGAAAATAAACGATGTTGGCCTGATTAGTTTCGAAGTCTATTATGTCTTCATCTTCAGAGGCTATTCCTTTACAAAAACCTGTTAATATGTTTATGGTTTGAGCGCCACCGTGAAATCTACGCTCCGATCTGAGTGTTTTGACGCCCCTCACGCTCCAAAACATTCACGATTCGGTGGCTTTCAAGAGACGTTTTAATGACAGCTTTGACCTACGGGGACGTGATGCTCCCCACCATCTCAGAATCATTATGTTGGATTCCCCGTTAATTACCCGAGAACGCGGAACCCTTTCAGCCTTAAAAAAAAAGTTCCAGGAATTCACGAGTCAAAAATTAATTTCATTCACGCACCCTCAATGAAATCCAGTTCGAACATTGAAAACCAGCAAAATAGAAAAATATAAATTCAGATCCGAGTCTTCAATGCGACGCAAGAAATGACTTCATGCAGATATCATTTTTCCCATCAAAATAAAATAAAATAAAAAGAAGGGAGAGAGAAAAAAAAATCTTTTTTTCTCCGAGACGGTTACACCGGTGAAACATATCCGAATGAGATAACAGCTTTCGAGATCACGAATTACAGGGAATCACACAAATAAAAAATACTTGAAATTCTTTTTTTATCTAGTGTAAAAAAGAACATTTAGCTTTTTTCTTCGTATATATATATTTTTTTCTCCCCGTCATTTTATTTATATATCTTTTTTTTTCCTTATTTATTTTTATAAGCCGGCAAAACGTTACAAAATATTATTTTTTTTCCTCTCGGAAAAGCTGATTGAAGCAACCGCACTGAAAGAAGTGGAAAGCATCAATCAATCATTTTAAATTTACATCTGTCAATGCTGTCTAATTCATATTTCATTTCAAAAAAAAAAAAAAAAAATTTAAGGTTATTAAAAGAAAAAAACGTTTAATTCTAAAATGTTTTAAGAGCCTTAAGTAAAATAAATTAACGGTAGAATAAATATTTTCGGAGTGCAATCCGATTAAAACGAGAAATAATTTTTTCCCCCTCCCTCCCTCGGAAAATACATGCGTTAACGAAAAGATAAAATTTCGTGATTAACAGGAAAACCTGTCGGGAAACAAGAACACGATGACACTATACACACGGGTAACGAAAGTAATTAATTAGACGTCATGCAGGGAAGGAACGTGGTTGCCACACATGAACCATTAGGCGGAATATTTTCGACAAACGCAACCGCGTTAATCTTGTTTCGGAATTATGTTTTTCCTTTTGCAAATAAGCGCCGGCGATTAAATTGCTTTTATCGGTCCGCGGGTAAAATGTGGGAGCTTCGTGGTGGATCCGCTTTTTGCGGTGTTTGAATGTCAGAACCAAATAACGGACCGGTTGAGGTCGAACCTGAGTTACTCGTTTTAATTTTTTTCTTTTCTTTTTCTTTTGTTTCAGAGATCTTTCCAGCAATAATTTGACGGAGATACCTGAAGAAGCGTTTTCTTCGCTGACTGAATTAGAAGAATTGTAAGTAGAAAATTATTTTTTGTAAGAAAGAGAATCTAAGAGGAGGAGGGGGCAGGGGGACCTTCCGGTAAAAGTTTCGAACCCGTTTCAATTTAAATATCGGGGGCTGTAACGTAATCCTTATTTCGCGGAATTGCATGTACTGAGGGAAAAAAATATGTTTTTTTTCTTTTTTTTTTTGGCAACTCCTGAAGAACGGAATCAAAATTTCATGCAATTTGCAACCATGGAACATTCACTAGAGAGAAAAGGGATAAAATCGTACCTGAAAGTAGAAAAAAGAAGCGTTAAAACAACTTATTAATGCAGGGTTAGTTTTGTTTAAACAGTTATCGTCGACCTGTAAACAGCTCGAGAGTCTTAGACAGCGTTATGTTCTATAAGGGGGACATTTTTGGCAGGAAGATGGGGAAAGATAAAGGTAAAAAAATTGGCAGGAGGGCTCATGTCTCCCCACAGTCCTTGCCCCTTTTCTGGCAACAGGTCTGGGAAGCGTTAAGGTTAACTTTACTTTATTACGTGGACCCGAAATTTTTTAGAAAATTCCTTCCGTTCCTAAAAAAAATTACTGTAAAAAAACTTCACTTCATTACTCGGACCCGCCCCATAAGAAGTTTCACTTCAACAAATATTGCCTGCAACATGTGTCAAAATTATCATAAAAAGAGTAATATATACGGTGTGTGGACCAGTTTGTTAAAAATGCACAAAATGTTTTACAGTGCGTGTAGAGGCGTTTGTAAGTTTAAAAATAATTCGAACTAAATATTTTGGGGGGTTTTTTTAATTGCTAATTCTGAATCTGAAGTCCAAATTTTGAAAAAATAAAATTAAAGATTGGGGATGACCATTATTAACTTTTACAATTTTCAGTTTTCTTAGTTATTATTACTTGAAAAATAGTCGATTTTTGAAAAATTAAGACAAGTTAATTTTCCGGGAGGCAGTTAATTAAAGAAAAGTTAATTTTCTGGGGGACCGCCGGAAAAAATATAAATCGTATAAGTTATTTTTCCAATGACTTAAAAAAGGTTTGTTTTCTGGGGGGGCACGGGTGGCCCCCCTCGTAAAAACTAATTTCAGATTCGGAATCAGCGACGCCTAAAACCCCTTAATTCATACAAATAATATTGAAAAATTGTCCGGAAAAGAGCTAAAAAAAATTGAACTTGCATCACCGGTTGCATAACAGAGCAATATAGGGCGCATCACTTTTTATTATAATGTCCGTTTGGCCTAGTGCTTTACCATTCTACTCTCAAAAAAGCGGTTACTAGTTGCCAGTACAGTTTTAACTAGAATTTGCGCCCAGTTAAAATTTTACTTGTGGACAGTCTAATTTATTCACAGTCAAGAAAAATCTACTGGCTGTTAATGAAATTGATTGTTGACCCGTAAAATTTAAACTAGAATTTCACTCCTTCACTGGCCACTAGTAATCATTTTTTTAGTGTAGATATAATACAGGAAAACAATATTTGAAACGAATGAGGTATTTTTAAATTTCGTTTTGCCAGCAAAAGGTTAATAAAAAAGGATAGATCGTTTTAAAGCGCAGATCTTCTGCTAATTCAGTCTGGAAAAGTCTGGAGAACCTAATTACCGAACACCAAACACTTTACACTTTCGAAAAATACCAACCCCCCCTCCCCTTCTCCTGTTACAACCCTAACCGAAAAACGATTCATTTGTACTTCATGCGCAACGTAACCTTGCCAAACCTTCAGCATTATCATTCTTTTAAGTTAAGACAACCTTGGAGCTTTCAAATTTGACCCGTCAAAAATCTTGAAAGAAGCTCTTACGGAAAGTAAGAAAAAAAAATCTTTAACATTAAATATCGCACCGTAATATAAATAAAAAAAAAGTTTAATTTAATTTAAAGCAGGACGAAAACATTGGAATGAAGCCAAAGTTCTTTTCGACTATCACGGCGTGTTTAGTTTATAAGTAGTAGGAAGCTGCCGAGGTAGTGCTTGTGTCATTTTTTCAGTTCAATTATCGTCATAGTCAGTCATTCATGCGTTTATGCTCATCGTTGTTTTTAATCTCTTTTCATATTGCGGATGATTAAATTGTCAACCGATTTGGATCGTTTTGCGTCGATATCGCGTTTATAAAATGTTGTTTCAAGAGATCGGAGATAATCGTTTCTTTTTATTGCCCGATTCGAATCTGTTTTCTCGTTTAGTTTGTTACCATTTCCATTTCCATTTTTTTTTCTTATTATATTTTTAAATAATGGTTTAATAATATTGGAATTTAGCTGGTGATTGAAGGATCGAAAGGAAATCGAAGGAAATCATGTGTAACAAATTGCTGGTTGTGTTGCATTAGATTCGCACTAGCGCATTGGAACATTCCTACACTTTAAATTATTTGATATCGATGCAGTATAAATCGAATAGAAAATATGCATCATATTATTAGGCCAGCATTTTAACCTTTTAACGACGGAATCCTGTTTTGAAAAATCACCCCCGTGGACGGAAATTTCTTTTTTCAAGTTTTATTCGAATAAATAAATCCTTAACCACTCTAAAACAAAAGAAAATAACATTAGAATTTGAAAGCGGCCTTAGTTCAGTTAATTATGCAACCTGTGTTACGCCTAAATTAAAAATTTAATATGTAAAAAGAATTTTCAAAAAAAAAAAAAAAAAAAAAAATTAAATTAAATTAAATTAAAAAAAAAAAAAATAAATAATGCATTAAAACCAGTTTTTATTGACGTAGAATAGATATTTTAGAGAAATTAAACATTTTGGAAGGTATTTATTACGCTTGTGTTTAAGTTACACAAGTTCCAGATGCAAAACGAATGTAATTATAAGTTCCATAACCTAAACTTAGTCGATATCGAACCGATCTATTTGTTTGCTAATGAATCGTCAAATACATTCCTATTAATTAGACTTCAAGATACTCGGACAGGGGAAGCTTTTGCAGCTTCATAACAGATTATACGCAAGTAATTTACTAGAGTTTCTGGTCTTCCTCCGCCGTCGTGGATTGCGAGATGGAAATTTTTTTCCGTTAGATTTGAAATCAGCTACCCCGAAAACCCCTTGGCCGTGAATCACATTGTGAGTGGCGTCAGAAATTGTTTTCATCAGAGCTTCCTATACTGGTATTAAATTTGTTGCCACCGTCCGGTCCCAGGAAATGGATTTTGTTGGCATCAGATCCCGACTGTTTTTCCTAATTCATTTTTCCTAATCTAAAATTCCTAATACAATTTTTATTAATGTATTTTTCATCACTCAATGCAAAAAACTTATTTTTCCGCACTAGTGCGTTTTAGAAGTAACTTTATTACGCTGTGCTTTGTGATGAAAAGTAGCTTACAACACAAGAACTGCAAAAGAATTACCCGTGGAGACCTTTCTAAAGGCCGTCGAGGCCTTTCAAAATCGGCCTCGAGGTACAATATTTTCTTTTGCAGCTCTTGTGTTGTAATATACTACTTCTGCTAATTTATCTTTCCTAACCTCTACATTTCCAAAACCTAATTTTCTTAAAAAAAATTCCTAATTGATTTTTTCTAATCTAAAATTTCTAGGAAAAAAATCCCGCGATTTAAAAAAAATAGTTAAAAAGTATTATGTAAATTGAAATTAAATTAAAATAAAGTAAAGTAAAGCCGCACTAAAAATAATATAAGTTTAAAGCTAAGAAAAATTAAATTAAATAAAAAACAAGGGGGAAAAAAATCCCATTGTGACTCCTCCGAAAGTCGGAGCCACAATGAAGAGACTTCATGCGCTGACGTCATGCGCAGCCAACAGTGCGCATGCCCTGTCGCCTACAATATGGAGACTTTAATTCCAACAATCATCCATTTCGGAGTCAGAATCGGCATTGGCATCGGTTTCGGCATCGGCATCGGCATCAGCATCCAAAAAAAATATTTTCGATTTAAATTGATTTAAAAGCACGAAACTATCTTTAATACAGTTAATCAATTTTGGTTTAAATCAGGATCGGCATCGTTAAAATATTTATTTGGAATCGGAATCGGAATCTGAAATTTTTTTCCACTTTTCGGAATCGGAATCGGAATTGCAGCCTGATCAGAATTTTCCTTCAACAGTACCTAATTCTATGCGCCATCTTCAAATTTTAAGGTCGAATTAAAGACTATTATGGAGCTGTGGATTAATTCCACAGATGTTTGTCTCAAAAAACCCTACTCCATGCATAAACCTCTTTGTTATAAGAAAGGAATATTAATTAAGAGAAGCGCCTGAAGGAAATGCTATCGAAGACTTAGATGAAATGTCAAAATTTTGAAAAATGTTTATTTAACCAGACAGCTCCTCTCTCCATCTTCTCTCTCCCACAGAAAATCTCCACCGGGAGAAATAACAGAAATGTAATAATTCCGATTTTTTTTTTTTTTTCATTTTTAGGTCAATAGATGATAACAAAATAGAAAAAATTCACCCCAGAGCTTTCCGAAACAATCTTCAACTTAAAAGACTTTCTCTTCAAAGCTGCGGATTTGTAGATGTTCCATGGGAGGCTTTGTCTCATCTAAAATCCCTGACATCACTGTAAGTATATATATGTTTTTTTTTTCTTTTTTTTTTTTGTTGCAAAACGACAAAACGTTATAAGATACCCAAAAATCGTTGACCGTTTCTTCTTTCCAAATTATAGTTAAAGTAACCCAAAGCATGGAAAAGTTAAGAGGGAAAAAAGAAAGTTTTGAAAGATTTTAAGGAAAATGAATTGGTTTACAAATTCTTTGTTGGAAAGTATTGTTTCTCGAGACGAAAAGTCTTGGGAGCATTTTTTTTTCTTTTAAAAAACTTTTTTTTTTTTTTTTGTTGCAACCAAGACATTTTCAACTCGGTGAAAGCTATTCATAAACATGTAAGACTTTTTTTACAGGATGGTTGGGAAATTCTTTTTTTTTTTTTTCCTCCTTCTAATTTGAGAAGGGATTTGTGTCGAAAACAGAAAAAAACTTTTAACTTTTTTATTTAAAAATAGATTCAATAAATGAGAAAGCTACAAATTTGAGAAAGATGTGGGGAGAAGTCATTAAAAGGGATGAGAATTGAACTGAAATCCGAACGATCAAGCGGACGACGACCCCGGGGGAGAGAAGAGAAACACACCGACAGAATCAAACAACTTTCTTCCCCTCCCTTCCCGTAGCGGAATCATGTATAAAATGCCTTTCTATTTCCAGAGGTTGTTTTGCATTTTCCCAATCGCTTCCTTCTTTAATCTCATTATTATTCTACTCGATAATTCGAGTTCATTTGAATGTCGTTTAACGATAGGTTCTCCTTCCTTTTTCTCCCCCCGCGCCCCCGCATTTCCTTCCGATTCCTAGGGTATTATTAGTATTTACCAAGGAACTAATTTGTCTAACCGTCTTAAAGCTATGTGCGAGCCCCGATGACGTAAATTCGGTGAATACAATGGGGATATATTTTCGGGGTCGGGGACAGTTTTGAATTCCTTTTCAGGAATTCGTGGTGACACGAAAATCGATGACTTTCATCAATCTTTTTGTCATTTTATTATCTGACTTTTGCTTTAGAGAGGCTAAAAAGCAGCCCCGGAGCGAGAATTAATATCTGGAAGGCCATTCGGTTACCTAAGGGGTGGGTGTGATTTTTTTTTTTTTTTTTTTTTTAAGTTTTGGGGTGCGAACTTTAACCCTTTGCCGACCTTATTCCGAAAGAACCCCGCACGAATTACGCATATCTGACGAAATGGTCAGATATGTCCGTCAGGGTCAAAAATGGGTTTTAAAAAATTTAATGATTTATTCAAGAATAGGTTTGTGCCTATTCTAAATAGTTTTTAGATGTGATTTTTAAAAAAAAAAACGGAACTATTTTTTTTTCCGAGGATGCAATGCGGCGCCATTTTCGGTGTCCGTATTTCGCATTTTTGTGCTATTTTCTGAAAATAGCAGGATGATTTGAATGATAATTTATATCATTTTCAATTTCCCGACCCGAAATTAATCGAATTTCAAATAAAGTTTCATTTTTTATTGCGAAATTCAAACGAAATTGACATCCGATCTTCGGAAAGAAATCAGACGAAAATTTAAAACCAGCCATTTTCGCCGCGACCGTCGTACAGCTCGCGTGGCGCGTTGCGATCGGTCTTCGCCTCCCGTCCTCGGAAGACGGGGTTCGAATCCCGCTGCAATCAAAACTTTTTTTTTCCTCTTTTTATTATTTTTTTTTATTTCATTTTATTTATTTTAACTGTCATTAGCCGCGGATAATTATTTCTCGGAAATTAAATCCGTTCTTCATGAAAAAAAAAATGAAACCTTGTTTGTTATTTGATTTTAAATGTTTCGGGGGCAGTACAGGGACACGAACATAAAAGTCCGGGGCTCGTGCTTTTGTACTGCCCCCTGATGGCATCCAAAATATATAAAACGAAATAAAGAAAAAAAACAAGTGTTTTTTTTTTTTTTTTTTTGCATGAAATTGAATTTATTTTCAGGAAGATAATTATCTCCGGCTAGTGCCTTGCAAATACAATTGAAATTAATAAAATAAAATAGAATAATATAATAATAAGATATAATAATAATAAAAAAAATTCCACGCACTGTGGTTTTTCCCGACTTGAAAATAAAAGCGAATATTAATTTTTTTTTTTTAAATTTCTCGAACCAAAATTAATGGAATTTCGAATGAATGTTACTTTTTTTTCTTAAATAGGCTTAAATAAGCTTGATTATGTTAAAATAAGCGTAAAACAGCTTAATTTATCATAATTAAGCTTAAATAAGTCTAATGAAACTTAAATAAGCATAATTATGTTAAAATAAGCGTAAAAAAGTTTAATTTATCATAATTAAGCTTAAATAAGTCTAATGAAACTTAAATAAGCTTGATTATGTTAAAATAAGTGTAAAACCGCTTAATTAAGTCTAAATAACTTTAATGAAACTTAAATAAGATTAGTTAAGTTTCATTAAAATTATTAAGACTTAATTAAGCTATTTTACACTTATTTTAACATAATTAAGATTAAATAGGTTAAATTAAGTTCATAGAAACTGGTGTAAGTTCATTCAAACATAATTAAGCTTATTTAAGTTTCATTAAAGTTATTTAGACATAATTAAGCTGTTTTACACTTATTTTAACATAATCAAGCTTATTTAAGTTTCATTAAAGTTATTTAGACTTAATTAAGTTGTTTTAAACTTATTTTAACATAATTAAGCGTATTTAAGTTTCATTAGACTTATTTAAGCTTAATTATGATAAATTAAGCTGTTTTAGGCTTATTTTAACATAATCAAGCTTATTTAAGTTTCACTAAAGTTATTTACACTTAATTAAGATGTTTTAAACTTATTTTAACATAATTAAGCTTATTTAAGCCTATTTAAGAAAAAAAAGTAACATTTATTCGAAATTCCATTAATTTTGGTTCGACAAATTTAAAAAAAAAAAAAAAAAATATTCGCTTTTATTTTCAAGTCGGGAAAAACCACAGTGCGTGGAATTTTTTTTATTATTATTATATCTTATTATTATATTATTCTATTTTATTTTATTAATTTCAATTGCATTTGCAAGGCACTAGCCGGAGATAATTATCTTCCTGAAAATAAATTCAATTTCATGCAAAAAAAAAAAAAAAAAAAAAAAAAAAAAAACACTTGTTTTTTTCTTTATTTCGTTTTATATATTTTGGATGCCATCAGGGGGCAGCACAAAAGCACGAGCCCCGGACTTTTATTTTCGTGTCCCTGTACTGCCCCCGAAACATTTAAAATCAAATAACAAACAAGGTTTCATTTTTTTTTTCATGAAGAACGGATTTAATTTCCGAGAAATAATTATCCGCGGCTAATGACAGTTAAAATAAATAAAATGAAATAAAAAAAAATAATAAAAAGAGGAAAAAAAAAGTTTTGATTGCAGCGGGATTCGAACCCCGTCTTCCGAGGACGGGAGGCGAAGACCGATCGCAACGCGCCACGCGAGCTGTACGACGGTCGCGGCGAAAATGGCTGGTTTTAGATTTTCGTCTGATTTCTTTCCGAAGATCGGATGTCAATTTCGTTTGAATTTCGCAATAAAAAATGAAACTTTATTTGAAATTCGATTAATTTCGGGTCGGGAAATTGAAAATGATATAAATTATCATTCAAATCATCCTGCTATTTTCAGAAAATAGCATAAAAATGCGAAATACGGACACCGGGGGAATACCCCGTTCCTCCCAAATATTGCTTTTCTGTATTACAGTTATCTACTTAGGTAAAGCACTGGGAAAATGAGACATGAAAAGAAGAAAAAAAAAAAAAAAAAAAAAAAAGTTATGCGCTCGATATTGCTCAATTATGCAACCGGTGATGCAAACTCGATTTTAATTTTTTTTAAACCTTTTTCCCGAAACTTTTTAAATATTATTTGTATGAATTCGGGGGTTTAAGGGATCGCTGATTTCGAATCTTAAATTAATTTTTACATGGGGAGCACTGGTGGTCCCCCAGAAAACAAACGATTTTAAAATTATCGGAAAAACAACATGTGGGTATCGATTTATATGTTTTCCGGCACCCGAATTTCAAATCTAACATCGGATTTTACGTGGGGGGCAAGTGAGGCCTCCCAGAAATACAACTTGTTTTAAATTAACTATGCCTCCCGGAAAATGAACTTATCTTTATTTTTTAAAAGCCGATTATTTTTCGAGTAATAATAATTAAGAAAAGTGAAAATTTTAAAAGTGAATTGTCCGCCATCTTTAATTTTAATTTTTTCAAAATCTGGATTTCAGATTCAGAATTAGCAGTTTAAAAAACCTTCCAAAATGTTTTGTTTTTATTGTTTTTAAACTTATAAACGCCTATACACAGAAAAACTGTTTTGCCCATAAGCTAAAGATAAATAGAGAGCTCTTAAATGACTGCCCATCCGTTATTTTCTTGCATTTTTATGTTCATAAGAATAAAAAGAGCAATAAATAAAGCGTTTACAAAATTCGAATCTACTGAAAAAGTCTGTAATATTTAAAATAAGATTTTATCAACCATCCGCCATCTTGAATTTTGGTTTTCTTTTAATTTCGACTTCATGTTCGGTTTCAGCAATTCAAAATACGCCTAGCTTCAGGGGTTTTGCAGTTATTTAAAAAAATTAAAGCTCTGCGGGGTTGCAAAACTGATGGACCCATATGTACATGTACATGGAGTCATGGGCGGCAAAGGGTTAACCCTTTAACGGCCGAATTTTGGAACATTTTCCCGAGAAATCAAAAAAAATTTCCCAAATGTTATTTTTTCATGATTTTGCACCTAAAGTTAACCTACAACACATTAGGGACCCGCAATGTGCGTTAAAACCTATATTAGACGCCTAACAATTTTCTGTGTATGCAACCCGCAACACATACATGCAATACAAAATATCGCACAAAATTTGTTTCCTTCCGTAAAATGATGGGCAAAACAACTTTCTAAACATTTTCGACGTCGCTGATTTCAAATCTGACGTTAGAACGATCTAATTTCACTCGAAAAATCCAATATGGCACAAAAAAAAAATTATCAAAATGATTACAAATAAAACAGCTCCAAAGCAAAAAAAAATTTTTTTATAAAGGGCGGGACGGGACAGAGGCTGCAAATTCGAATCGATTCCAAATTTTCACGGGATGGGATCGGATTTTTTGTAAAATTCCGGTCCTAAAAAAATTCACAATAGCTAATTAATATGCTATACAGCATATTTTTTTATAAATTTTGAAGCGCTCGTCTTTTGGGAAGCGAAACGACACCTTTAATTTTATCAAAATTCTGACTTCATATCTGATCAGGATAGCTCCTGTATGCCAAATTTCAGACAATCCAGACGAAAAAAGAGTTTAAATGATTTTTTGAGTAATCCGGAAGCTAAAGGTTAACTTTTGTATTTTAAAAAAATCCCCATAGGGGAAATATTTCTAGCGGAAAATCTTAAACCGCATTACAAATACTTATTCCGAGCCGCATACGATATTTATTTCACTTTAATTGTACATCACAATTCGTAAGTTTAAGTTACAAGCTAAATTATCGAATAAGGTGGTTGAACTTACAAAACAACATGATAAATGATTTCTCTCTCTTTTTTTTTTTCTCTAACTCGAGGAAGGCTCCGAATCGTTTTTGCACGGGAAACGTAATTCTGCTGAAATGCTTCCAAACGGGAGACGACTTCGTTATAATTACATACATTTTCGTAATACGTAATTGTAATTTTTATGAATTATATGCGACTTGGCACACAGGAAGAAAAGAAAAAAAAAAAGTTTTGACACGCAAGGGTTTTTCTCGTGATAAATTTATTTGCCCCAAGCGCATCTCTCGTACAAATGCATCAAAATAGGATCGAAAGCAATAAAAAAAATTTAGAGAGGTAGACGAACTTTCCCTTATTTTGCACAAGAATCCCGAGACGGGAACGACCGAAAAAAAAGTGAAAAAAAGAGTTTCCCGGAGAAAAAAAAAAAAAAAAGTGCTTGAATGATAAAAACATTTTGAACAAAAATGAAAAGTCGTTTCACTCTAGTGAAAAGTTTTTCAATGATAAATCCTATCGCATGAAACTTGAAACGGAGAGATGCATTTTACGAAATCTGGCTTAAGTCGAGTTGAATCAAGTCTTTTTTTTTTTTTTTTTTTTTTGCTTTCATCCTCCTTTCCCTCTCTCCGTTGTGCTTTTTAAGAGCCAGCAAAATAAGTCATTCGGAAAAAAAAGGTCAAGAACCTCGGCTTTTTTGTTGTCGGAAATTTACCGCATTCTGTTTTCCGAAAACCATTCAAATCAGCGTCGTAGGAATAGGGGAGATTGTTTTCTGAGGAGGAATACGAAAACGATGACGATTCGGAATTTTGGTGAGATTAAAATCCAACATCCCGGAGAAATTTTTAAGTATTAACAATTTGCTTTTCGGCGCCATTTTGGATGTTTTGCCTAAAATTTTGCCATTTTGACAAATGCGTGGACATAAAAAAAAAAAAAAAATTATGCGCCCGATATTGCTCAGTTATGCAACCCGCGATGCAAACTAATTTTTAATTTTTTTAATCCTTTCTCGAAATTTTTCAAATATTATTTGTTAGAATTCGGGGGTTTTAGGGGTCGCTGATTTTGAATATGAAATTAGTTTTTACGTTGGTGGCACTGGTGGTCCCCCAGAAAACAAACGTTTTTAAAATTATCGGAAAAACAACATGTGGGTATCGATTTATATGTTTTCCGACACCCGAATTTCAAACCTAACATCGGATTTTACGTGGGGGGCAAGTGAGCCCTCCCAGAATATCAACTTGTTTTAAATTAACTGCCTCCCGGAAAATTAACTTATCTTTATTTTTCAAAAGCCGATTATTTTTCGAGTAATAATAATTAAGAAAAGTGAAAATTTTAAAAGTGAATTGTCCGCCATCTTTAATTTTAATTTTTTCAAAATCTGGATTTCAGATTCAGAATTAGCAGTTTAAAAAACCTTCCAAAATATTTTGTTTTTATTGTTTTTAAACTTATAAACGCCCCTACACAGAAAACGCTGTTTCGCCCATAAGCTAAACATAGGTGAAGCATTCTTGTTTAATATTGCATAATTGATTGACCATCCGTTATTTACTTTCATTTTAAGGTCATAAGAAAAAAAAAGAGCAATAAATAAAGCGTTTTCCAAATTCGAATCAAGAAAATCTGTAATTTTTTAAATAAGATTTTACCAACCATCCGCCATTTTGAATTTTTTTTTTTTTTAATTTTGATTTCATATTCGGTTTCAGCAGTTCAAAATACCCTAGTTACATGGCTTTTACGATTTTTTAAGAAAATTAAAGCTCTGCAGGGTTGCATAACCTGGGGCTAGTGATGCCGATGTTTTAAAAAAAATATCGAAATCGGTTTCGATAAAAATCGAAAAATAAAATATCGCCGCATCGATATATCGGGGAGAAACATATTAACAAGATTAACATGACGCACATCTTTTCGTAAGGTTTTGATCGCCAATATAAGCATTATTATATTAACCATTTAGAATTTCTTAATTTTGACTATAAATTTGAGACCCTAAAAAGCGTCATGGCCGCCCCATTTAAGTAACTTTTATAGAAACTTAAACCTCGCAAATTATCTCACATTAAGGTAGAGCTGGTTGCATAACCAAAATTCATAAGGCTTTTTTTTTTTTTTTTTTTAATTTGTTTGTTTTGTATTTGATTTATTTTATCAGTCGAAGGCTTTAAAATGAATCTTCCTCAAGTGTGAAAGGGTAAAACTTCAGGAGAATATATTTTAATTCCGTTGCAATTTTTGTCGTAAATAAATCAAAAGCTAAATTACGATTAATTATCCAATTAGTTCTCGTATCAGTAAATCATTTTAAAAAGATGGCTTGAAAAATACATGTTTTGATTTTTCTACACTTTAATTGCTTCATTTTACGAGAAACGAAAAAAAAAAAAAATCTCGACCAAATGTTATCTTTTCTCTCTCTCTTCTTCATTTCAGACAAATAAATCAAAACGAAATTTGGCAGATAGAAGACGATGCCTTCGAAAAACTGGTCCAATTAAGAGATTTAAGATTGGATGGAAATAGACTGAGATCGATTCCGACTGGAGCGTTGCAGCCTCTTAAATCTTTGGAAGCTTTGTAAGTATCTTTTAAAGGAAAAAAAAAATTTTTTTTCTTCTCATTCCCTTTTTTACTGCTCCCAGACTTGGGCTGTTGAGTTTCCTTTTTTCCTATTTATGTTGCGTCGCATCTCCTGCCAAATAAATATATTTGAAAGACAATATTCCGCTATATCCGGATTTGATGTAAAAATTTTCCGACGGAAAGCCCAACAAAAAAAAAAAAGGTAGAAAAAGAAAGGAAAAAAGGAAAACTTTCCACAATGCGGTTTTTCACCCGCAATAAGATTTGTTTTTGAAATTGTGACTTTCCTCTTTTTTTTTTTGCGTCTCGACTTTTCCGAAGAAATTCGAAAAAAAAAAGTAATTTTCTTCCCGAGGATGACCATCATTTACATTTTCATGCTTATTTTTACGGCAGTCACTTTTTTTTCGACTTACGAAAAATATATGCGTTTTGTGGATTATTTGAAAAAATGAAAATTTAATTAATTATTTTGGAGAAACGATCAACAGGTAATAACGAATTTAATCAGCAAAAGTGAAAAGGGAAAGGGAATACATCGGTGTTGATATTAAGTTGATAATTTGTTGTTTTCTTCCGTTTGTTTTGTTTTCCTCCGCTTTAAAATTGTTATTATATCGTAAAAGGTATTTTCTCTCAAGTTATTCGCGTGTTATGGAAATTTCTTGGCTCGTTTAAGATTAAGTGCTTCGCTCTCTTTAAACGGTCGATAAAAAAAAAATTGTAGTGCTGGATTTTCGTTTCACCGAATTAACTTTTCAAGAAAAAAAGTGGTGAGTTTTTAGGATCGAAGTCCGATTATGTCGTTTGTTGCGAATGACCATTTTAAGTTCGGAACCTTTTAATGGCTAAATTTATTTGTGATAAAATGACCCATATCACGCGTTAAAGGGCCAAAACTATTTTACGTAGAAATTTTTTAATTTAAGGAGCAACTAGGCAACCATTATTACATGCGTGATGCACAAAAAACAGAAATTAGCTAACTGAGTATTTTTACGAAATGTTCATAGTTTTTAAGTGGATATTGTTATGTCTCTGATTTACTTCGTAATCTTTTTGGTTATTTTTACGGATTTTGGTTCTTGGTGAGCTCACCCTCTAATTTTTTTTCTTGAATGAAAAAAGAAAACCTAATTTTTTAATTTTTTTTTTTTTTTTTTATTAAATTATAAGCCGCTATCCTTAAAAAATAATTTGGAGATTGATTTTCGGGATCGGAACTGAATAATTGAACGGTTCTCAGGCCAAACTTTTTTTTTTTTTTCAAGATTTTAGATTTTTTTCTCATTTTTGATTTTGTTCGATTTTTTTTTCTGATTTTTTTTAAGACCCTTGCGCAAAGGACTCGAAATTAATATGGATACAGCCATTTGCACTTCTGAATTTTTTATCTGTTTTCTGAATTATAATGGATTGAGATTGACATTTTCATAATCTGGATAAACATCAGGGCTGCAATTCCGATTTATTTTTATTCGGAATCGGAATGAAGTCGAAATCGGAATCTGCTTTTTTCAAAAGTAATCGGAATCAAAATCAGTGCTTTTTTTGAAGCAATAGGAATCAGAGTCTCGTCTGAAAACAGTGTAGAATCTTCGGAACCGGAACCGGAACCGGAATCGGAGTTGTATTCGGAATCAGCATTGGCATCCAAAAAAATATTTTTGATTCAGATTGACTTTAAAAGCACGAAAATTCCGTTTACAGCTAATCAATTTGGTTAAAATCGGAATCAGAATCAGCATCGGCATCGTTAAAATATTTTTTAGTTGGAATCAGAATCGGGATGTGAAATTTTTTTCCACCTTTCGGAATCGGATTCGGAATTGCAGCCCTGATAAACAATTCTGATAGAAAATGATTATTTTGACATAAAAATAAAACTTTTGATTTTTCGGCTCATATAAAATTTCGCGACCTTAGAACCAAAGAGTGCTTTCACTTTTTGATTTTTCGTAAGCTAAACATAGAAAATTTTTTTTAGATAGCACACTTTGGTTCTAACGTCGCGATTTTAAAAATTTTAGGCTCTTTGCTGCGGCACGGCTGAACAACACCAAAAAAATTTTTTAAAATTCAAGCTGAAGATGGGTAATGTCTATTTGATTCGCCTTGAATCGTTTTCCCGCCTCTTTTTAATTTTTCAATTTCTTGTAGGTATTTGAATCGAAGGAAACAGGTGTGAGTCAAATTTTTAAAATTGTAAAAATGTACACTTTTTAAAATTATTTTAAATTGCTGTTGACTTAAAAAAATTGTTGAATTGCTGTTTATAACTATTTTTAATTACATTGTTGTTGCTTTCGGTCTTAAAAATGTTTTCATATTAAGAAAACGAAGTCGATCGTCTAAACCAATTTTTTGATTAGTTTCTCAATCCAAGAAAAATTCATTATTCACTTATTTGGTTTGTTGTTTCCCTTTCGAATTTTTTAAAATGGTGAGTTATACCGTTTTGCTTTTAAACTCTTTAAAATCGTCATTTAAACATATTAAAAATTAATTTTTTTTAAATAAGCTTTACAAAGAGCCCATCTACAGCCGATAAATTAAAAATTTTTTGACGATAAAAATATAAAATACGTAGCATCGAATCGATTCTTGATTCAGGTCAAATCGATTTTTTTTGTATCCGATTTTCCCCGAATCGAATTCAGTGTAACGATTAATCGATTCGCCGCAAATCTATTTATCCCAGGGATGATTGGTTTAAAACAAATTGGTTTAAAACACAGCCGAGCCCGCAATTTGTCTCGCACGACTCATTTTATACAATCTATGGTATGGACCATACCATAGATTGTATGAGCCACTCATATTCATAATGGTTGCAACCAATTATCAAATCATGTTTTTTCATCCAAAAGAAGAAACTTGCAGGGTGAGACTCATCGAAAATCCAAACTTTATGAAATAAGGACCACCCACTCATTGGTTTAAAACGTTTTAAAACATTTGAATAAAAAACACCGTTTTAAAACACTGTTTTAAACACCGTATTTTATTAAGTGAATAAAATACGTTTAAAATGCATTTTTAAGAGGCCCGAGCCCGCAATTTGTCTCGCACGACTCATTTTATACAATCTATGGTATGGACCATACCATAGATTGTATGAGCCACTCATATTCATAATGGTTGCTTGATCGCAGGGATGATTGTTTTAAAACAAATCGGTTTAAAACACGGTGTTTTAAAACATTTGAATAAAAAACACCGCTTTAAAAATTTGAATAAAAATAGAATCGAATTTAAAACATTTTGAACGTGTTTTAAAACATGTTTTAAAACCAGGCCGAATAAAAGACGTTTTAAAACGTTTAAAAAATGGGAAAATAATATAAAACGTTTTAAACTGTTTTTTATTAAAAAAAATTTTAAACAGCAGCCCTGATTTATCCCGAAAAAATCGCCAATCTTTAATTCAAATCATGTTTTTTCATCCAAAAGAAGAAACTTGCAGGGTGAGACTCATCGAAAATCCAAACTTTATGAAATAAGGACCACCCACTCATTGGTTCATTAATAGTCCTATTTATTTTATTTCTTATTGTCGCCGTTTTTCTCTTTCCATCCTCATCCGCACTCTACCGTTCATTGATTTTAGATCATTTAAATTATGAAACCAACCAATTATCAATAACGGCTCTTTAACTATTAAACTTCTCCACGCAAAAAACATTTTTTATAATCTCTTGCTCTCTCTCGATTTGTTACAGGAACTTGGGAAACAATATGTTGACTTCGATTCCCGCGGGTGCTTTTCCGGAGCTTCCGAAACTCTACGTTCTGTAAGTGCTTTTCACGCTTTTCATTCTTTTCAGCTACTATACGGAATACTTGCGTAACACGCGTGGGATTGTCGTAAAAAATTGACGTGAAAATTAAGAGATTCCAAGAAAATATTTTACGAAATATGTAATTTTCGGGTAGAATTTGGCTTCCCTATTTCCAGGGGAAAAAAATTAATTCCACAAGGAAAATTGTCGTTGCTCAAACAAGGATTTGCAACCACGGTTCGGTTGTTATAATATTTCTTCATGAAAAACTTCTAATCGTGCACATGTAGCCTGTCATTAAATCCAGCTAAAAAGGGCTAAAAATCGTTTATTAGCCGGCTGCAGCTAATAGGGTAGTTTTTTTGGAATAGGGGAAAAATATATTTTTGAATTTTGGCGACGAACCCCCCTGATTTTGTTCCAATACCTGTAATATTATCCTACAAAAAGTTTTAAGTAAATCGGCCACCATTAAGGGGTGTCTTAGGAGCCCGAAAATTTTCAAAAAACCGATAGAAGGGCCAAAAATGAATTTTTTTTTTTGGCGTAAAAGACCATCGATTCCTATCGGAAAATTTGCGTAGATTACGAATTTGAAGTCGAAAATTAGTTTTGATGTATAGTTTTTGAGCCAGAGGCAAAAAGCTGTAACAAAGTTTGCAGAGCTTTTAAATCCGTCCTGTAGCTCCAAAATCATGTTGGCGCTTGTTTAATATATTTAATTTTCTCTCGATTCTGGAACTTTTATGCTTACGAAGCAATACCGATGTCTTGTTTAATTTTATTAAAATTATATTTTTATTCTCTAATGATGAAGATAAAAATAAAAATTGAAAGCTATTTTTCAAAACTAATTAAGCCGGATAAAATAGCACATCATTCGTACTGTTCAATCGATTCTAACTTAACACCAATTTAAATAAGGAATTTAATAAAATGTTGGCGACCTCGGAAACAAAAGGCGCTATATCAATTTTTTTTTTTTTTAAACTGACACGTGTCATTTAGAGTTATTAAAAGCTATGTGGATCTTTTAATTTGATTTAGCACGTTTTAGGTCTGAGGTAACGTAATAATCTTATAAAAACACATATTTTATTACATAATAAGTACTTCAAAAAAGCTTAAGCAATGGCATTATTGCCTAGATGAAACAATACAAAATTAATGGTGAATTTCCCACTTATAGTTTTAATTCGTAAAAATTTATTTGAAGACTAATTAAAATAAAATGAAAATTTTCCTTTGGAAAGACTAGATTTACAGTCAATAATTATTCCTTTCATCGTCATTATTTTCAATAAGATTTCCGAATATGCTTGCATCCTTAGATTAAATACATTTATTATTTTGTTTTCATGCCCCCCAACAAAAACAAATAAAAAAACTTGCGAGAGTTAACAACATCAACCGAAAATTCTATTTAATTTATTAGCAAACCCAAAAAGATTCAAGAAACATTGATGAGATTAAAAGTTTTGCCGAGACCAGAAAATAATAACCGGGACGTCGGATGGAGGGGGTCTCAACATTAAATATCTAAGTCGGCGAATATCTAAGTCTAAGCGAAAGCTTTTAGTTTACATATTTTTGAATGTGCCCCTTCCTCCGCGGCGCCCCTGATCAAAGTCACACAAATATACAAAATAATTCTACTCACTCATAACAATTTTTACAGTATATACATTCATTCGAATTTACACATTCCGCCTAGGATATAACGTACTCATTATTGCGCATAAAATTTAGACGATTTTTTGCAAAAAGAATGGGTTTCCAAGAAAAAAAGTACCTTTTTTTTCAGAGAAAATTGTCTTTTTGAAAAAAAATACTTTACGTTTTACTTTTAATTGTTGAATTTAATTGTTGAATCTCGAAATTAAATTTTATGCCAATTTAAAGCAGACGAAAACGACACACTTTTTGATGTCTTGAATTTATGTTTGGAATTTTTTAAACCTTAAAATAAATCGTAGAATTTTTTTCTGATAAAAATAAAGTCTCTTATTTATAAAAAAACCATAACCTTAAAGAGATAGCTTAGGTTCTGACGATTACGTTATAATCGAGACGGACTGTATTTACAATATTTCAGGCATCGAACCGTTTTAGCCCTAAAAAATTAGGGACTTTATGGACTTTAGGGATAATTACGAACTTTTTAAGGACCAAAAAAATTTAATTATCTAACTTTTTATTTAGGTCCAGGCTTAATTTGACCTCCTCATGACCATTTTTGATCCACTTTGAGCCTCAAAAAAAGGTCAGACATTTCATAGAAACCTTTTTCCGAAAAACTTCAAAAATTATATGTGGTTAATTTCGCTTCAAAGTTGCCGAGGCGGCTCAAAGAATGTTGACTCAGCTTTAGCCATTTTTTAGCAACAACTTTCATCTAAAAATTGCAATCGCATGCATTTTTTTAGTCAGGTTACGACGAGCTTCATGATATAACCACAATGAAATTTTGACTTTGCAACGGTATCACGGTTCAAAAACTTTTTCTCATTTTTTTAGCTCCGAAGGGGGCATTTCAAACAGGCTGCCTAGGGCTAACTTAAAAACGTTAAAACGTATGTAACATTTTTCAAAATAAAATGATACAAAACGCAATACAATATGAAAAAAAAAAAGGAAAAAAAATTAGGTTAAAGTCAAAATGTAAGCTCAGTCAAATTTTTGATTTTGGTTGTAAGTTTCTTGAAAATTTTTCTCAAAAATTATTTGTCCCAATTTTTCACTTTGATTTTCATTTTTTCTGATTTTAAACGAAACTAAGCAAGGCCGAAGGCCGAGCGAAAATTTTTGAAAATTTTAATATGCGATGGAATTTTTCTTGGTATTTTGACAATTTTTTCTGATTTAATACAATAATCCAGGCATAAAAATTAAAGGGAAGAAAAATAGGGACTTTGAAGGACTCGGTTCGATGCCTGATGTTTACATTCCTTTTTTTTTCGGAAAAAACTCATGGCCTTAGTCAATTGAAGACATCAATAGGAAGAAGGGGGCCGCCGGTCAGGTTCCCAACGAAAAATTGTAGTCAAACGAATAAAAACCTAAAGAAAATAAAATTTAACATTTTTCTACTGTTTGTTTAAAAATAGTAAATAAATAGAAATTATTTCAATGATTAAAAATTCTGTCGGAATCAAAATGGCGTCGAAAGTAAACAAAATAAAATAACCTATTGTCTGAATTTTTTTCGGGAGGTCCAACGGCCTCTTTTTTCCCACTGCTGTCTTCAATTAAATAATAATTTTTTTCTTTTTATCGAAGCCACCCATTTAAAATTGCTTTAAGGGTTAAAAAGTCTCCTTTTTCGTAAAGCTCGTATAAAAAATACTTGTCGACGTATTCACTCTTACTTACTTTTTTTTGGGTTAGTACCATAAGTTTGCCCAATAATATATCACAAATTTTTTTACTAGGATGTTTGAGGAAAGCATAATTAGTTTTTAAAATAACTAAGATAATGTCCAATATGTTTTCGTACTGTGTGCTTTCTATTGTTATTTTGCTGTCCTCGACCACTTGAAAAATTTGTAAAATCCATTCTTGGTAAGGCCATGAGTTCTGACAAATTTTAAATAAACTAGGGCAATGATTTAAAACAAAATCAGTTTTGCATTCTTCTGGTATTTGATTTAATAAAAACAAAATAATTTCTAAAAATTTAAAATCCGGTTTTAAAAGAAAATTTTTAGCAATCTCAACTAAATTTTTCTTGTCGCGGTTTGCTAACTCATTCGCGAAATATTTGGTGGCCTTGACAAAACCCTCTTGCGAACACCGTAATAGTAGCTCTTCGGAATACAAAGCCCCTTGAAAGCCGACTTTGTTTATGTCATTAATAAAAAAATAAGTTATCAAAATCCGAATAATTGTGTGGGTATTCAAATTTTCTTCCCGTTCCCCCGGATAAAAATAAGTCTGAATGATGTACCGAAAATCTCCTAAGTGATCTCTAATAAAATCCTCTTGGGTGAAAACGCAAGCCAGCGAGTATAACGATTTTTTTTTCGTTAAATGAAAGTAATGTTTCTTTGTTAATACAGATTTTAACTTTGTGGCTTTCTCCCAAAGGTACTTGAAAAATTTCGTTTCGTCAACGGTACCGACTGAAGTGAAAAAAATTTTTCCAAACACTTCGGTTTTAATTTAAGGCGAAATAAAACAAGTTTCGCCCAACTGAGAATATTTTCACCGATAAAAGGGATAACGTCTTTAATTTCACTTCGAATTTTCGGAGGCAAAAAAGTTGAGTCTATCAATTTCAATACCTTGTAAGTTATTTTATCCCACTTTGTTTGATGATCGGTAGGTTTAAATATACAATTATTTGAGTTTTTAACCTCCTTAAGGTTCGAAAAATATTTGGCAGTTTTCCTCTTTATGGCCGGTAACTCCCAATAATGGACGGCTATGGTGATGGACGAGATCCGTGCCAGGCTTAAATCGAATTTGAATGCCATGTTTGAAACTGTTTAAAAGTCACTTTTATCCTGAGAAAGAAGACGATATCCGCATCTAAAATTTAAAAAAAACGAGGAATTTTATCAACGTGAACCAACACTTAATTTCCGTATTTTTCAACTGATTTAGCACTCACTTAATTTATATCCAAACTATAAAGTTAAACTGTGTCTTTCAAAGTAGAAACCTGTACTAACTTGTAAAGGGAAGATTCGGAGGGGAGAAGATATTGAAACCACACCTGCAGTGTGATCAAAACTAAAAAAGCCTTTAAAAATGGCCATAAGCTAAATATTGGCCAAAAGAAAAGTGAAAAAAATGTATAAAACTAATTTTTTTAAGATGCTCCTTCGGTCCTTACTTAGCTTATGGGGTAAAGCCACATTTTACACTGATCAATTCCCAAGGTCAAAAGCCTTGGTTTGCAAAACCTTGAAGGATTAGTAAACAAAAAGAGGTGGCGGAGCGGAATTAATTGGCAAGTATTTTGGGGTAAACTATCACACGAGTCATGAGTTCATTTTTGTGCATTTTAGTTGGCCATGAGTCATGCTTAAAATGGTTAACCTCTCCGAGATTCAGTAGGGGATTGACCTTTTGCTTGAAGGAAAAAAATTCTGCCTATGGGTTTGTCTTTGTAGCAACGCAATCTCCCTTAAAATTGTCGTGTGTTTATAAAAAAAAAAAAAATTGTAATGAAGTCGAACGAAATTCGAATCGAAACAAAATAACTTAGGCCTACCAAAATAATATTAAATTACTTGCCGATTTTTTGAAAAAAAAAAAACTTATCATTCAATTTAAAATTACTTACCAATAAATAGGAGCCATTTTTTATCATTACTTTAAAATCATTTTTGATTTTTTTCAGTGATTTTGATATTTTTTTATTGATTCGTTAACTTTTTTAAAAATAAATATCATTCTTCTCTTGGTAAGTGGCCGATAGGATATAAATAAATATACGGTTTTTACTTCCTTATATTTCCCAAACGCTTTAGCACGACAACTACTCTAATAAAACGACAAAAGACGAATGAATAAAAGACGCTGAAAGCCTGCCCGCGCTGAGTGTATATCAGCTCGGGTGCTTAGTCAGCGGTTCAGGTTCGATGGAGGGATTCGTGGGAATCGCTGAATAAGCGATAAACGAATCCGTCCATCGAGCAACTGGTAGCTTTAGGACCGTAACTAGGTTCGTTGGATCGAACCTCCTTTTCGGTCTCCGGCGTACCACTCTTTTTCACGCTTAATTTTATTTCAAAAAAAGAAGAGAAATTGTAACAATTTTTTTGAAGATAAAAATAAAAACAAAATAGGTGAAAAAATGTTTACGAAATAATTGTATGATCAGTTGTATTTTTAATGACGATTTTGGTAACATGTTTTGAACATTTTCGGTTACCTTTTTGAAGACTTTAATCACCGAACACCCAAATCGGCAGAATCGCAAACCGCAAACCGCCCCCCCATCATGAAAGGAAAATTGGTGCCTATTCGATATTTAAAAATTGAAACTGTTTACTAAAATTGAAGCAACATTGTATATCGTTTGGTGAGATACACCCATTCTTTTCCAGTTCATCCAACAGAAACTTGTAAATCGATTTCTCCCAGTAGATTCCAACGATTTGCTTTATTTTACTAAAATTTCCATACGGCTGCACCCACTCATTTAAAAATATCAAAACTGGATCAAGAAAATACCTACAACGATGTTCCAGAACTATGGAAAATAATTCAACTCCTTTGGAGGAATTTAAGTATTTTTCAATTATTTCTTTTTTCTCATTTTCGTTTTCCGAAATCCAGTTTACCAACGCGTTAGCAACACGAAAATGTCTTTTTTCGATAGCTAATAAATGTATCCAATGATCTACATTGTCTCTGATTTTTGCCTTAATCCCTTTTATTTTATCACTTGATAGGGAACAAAATTTAAAAAGTTCGTCGATTGTTTTTAAGTCTTCTGCGAAATGTAAATTATCACAAAATCGTTTGACAAAATTTTCGTCTTTAATTAATTTTTCTTTCTCGGATGCTTTAATTTCTTCGTATTTAAGATCCGAAAACCATTCTAACATTTCTGAACATTTAGTCTTAGCTTTTTCTGTTGATGAGTGACAGTGGTCAGCCCAAATTTTACAAATTGCTTTGGATAATAAATCTTCTGACCAAATGTCAGGTTTTTTTCGTTTAATTAACTCTGAGTCTCCGTCAAACTGCCAATTCAATAGCTTATTGAATTCGGATATGTTAAATTTTTTATTAATGTAGTAGGATTGGCATATTTTAAGGGTATCCATTTTCCGCTTAAGTCGTTTTTTGTCTTTGCTTGAATTAACGCACAGCCAATTGACCAATTTTTCAGCTAAATCAAGTTTTCCATCTTTTGCGAACCGTTCTAGAAAATAACTGTATTTATTTTTAAATGTTTTCGTTTCTTCAACCGAGAAATTTGCAGCATTTAAAAAGTCATCTATAAATTCAAAATTAGCCTGTTCTATTAATTTTTCGAAAAAGTGATCCATGGCATCTGTTAACTCATTTTTCGAATCTTTTAATTCATCGTCATCGAAAATTATTGCAATAGTCGAAAAGTCGCGTGTTTTTAGAAACCACTCCCAATGTTCCTTTATCCATTCAAGTATCCAGTCTTGTTTTTCCTCTTGTGGAATCATCTCCAATACTTTTCTTAAGATTTGTTGTTGTGTTTTATTCATATGTGAAAAGGACTTGTCAGTTGTTCTTAAATACCGTGGCAATTTGGTGCCATGTAAAATGTCCAAAATTGATTTTAAGAAAATTGTGAAACGTTCATGTGCCACAATTTTATCACAAAAGATATTAAGCTGTTCTAAAAGTAATTCTTGGTGAGGCCATACGATAAACCACAATCCAAATATATCAATATTTCGTCGTGCAATTGCATCGATTTTATCTTCATCCGGCATATTGTTTAAAAAAAATACAATCATTTCCAAAAATCTTTCTTGCAAGAATGAGGCAAAATGGACGAAACCGTTCGCTAATTCTGTAATATTCTTAACTAAAAAGTTTCCGTCTTCTGCTGATCCTAGAGCAAAATATGTAGCAGCCTTTACGAAACCATCAATTTTACATTTACTTAATAATATAGAATCCGAATAAATGGCTAATGCCATCTTTTGATTAGCAGGCTTACGTTTTATTTTACGATCTGACAAGTAAAAGAACGAAATCCATACCCTTATAAGAGTTGCCATATTTAGACTTGTTCTCCCAAATTCGAGAACGAAATAATTTTCAGTCATGTGCCTCATTTCTTGCAGGTGGCCTCTGATAAAATCTTGTTGAATAAAAATACAAGCCAAGGTGTAAATTTTACAGTATTTCGTTAAAATGTCGTCCTTCTCATCGTCTGAAATACATAAGCTAGGGTTTTCCCGAATATAATTGAAAAATTTCGTTTCATCAATTGTACCGACGGAAGTGAAGTATATTTTTCCCAAGCACTTGTGATTTAGTTCCAGAGATATTCGAACGAATTGTGCCCAGTGGAGAATTCGTTGACCAACGAAATGTATAAGAGGCCTTAGTTGACTCCGAATTTTTTCAGGCAAATTAATTGATTCTGTGAGATGCAGTACCTTCTTGCTGATATTTTTCCACTGTATTACCATAACAGGATGCGGCCTTCCATGAGGATGCCATGGGGGGTCATGATATGGAATGCCCTTGAAAAAGTCTGCGGTTTCGGATTTTATATCTGGTGACTCCCAACAATAAGTGACTATTGCAATGGAAGCGATTCGTTGGAGGTTGCAGTCGAATTGTAGTGTCATGTTGAATTATTTTTCCAATGTGCTTCTGGTAAATCAAAAATTTTGTTGTAAGGCCGCTTGTACATCGAATTTCAAAAGCGCATCACCACCTGAAATAAAGTAGAAAAAATATCAATTTGATTTTCCCATTGCCCTAATTTTATAATATTACTTTTTATTTTTAAATAATTTTAAAATTGATTAGTTACTGAGAATGTTTGTTCAGTCCGTTTAAACTATATTCTTGCCAATTAAAGAAAGGCGACTTTTAAATATGGGGCAGTTTTTCAAATTAATCGGCCATGGACTAATTGCTTTTGGGGCAGTTAATTTCATATTTTAGGGCAGTATTTTTCTTATGAAACTTATTTTATAATTTTTTTGCTATTTGATTATTAATTTTAAGTTTAATTTGCACCATATGGTGCCGTCCTAGGGAAGGTAAAAAAAAATATTTTTACCCCAAAATGTCAAATAGCATTGAATTATAAAATTTTTTATGTATCTCCCAACTTGGGAGGCCAAAATGTTCAATTCGGTTAAAAAATAATTCAGATTTGGTTAAGACTGACTTAGGGAGGTCCTCGTTAAGTTTTTCGTGGTGTTCCGAAAATTTTCAAGAATCATATAAATACACGATTGTCGTCGCGAAAGGGTTAATTGATGCATATGAGGATCCCTTAAGGACTAAGGAGGGTGTCCAGTATTTAAAATTCGAACCCAAAACTGTGGAAAATGTTTTCTGATCAATTTTAAGCCCAGAATCCGATACCGATTAAAAAAATATTTCAATACCTATTAACATAGGAGATCCCAGATGCAGTGAGTACGAATCGGATGGGTCCGGAGTCACATCAGTTATTACAAACAAAATTGAGATTTATATTCATTAATTTTATTTTATTGCCAAAATATTCATAAATTCATTTTTTTTAAACTGCCATTTTACATATTTTAATGCCAAATTATTCAGTGTACTGCCAAAATATTTTTTTAGCCTTCGAAACTGTAGGGGCAATAAAAAATACTGCCCTGTATACTTTTAATAAAAAATGACTGCCCTTTAAATAGACGCTTTAAAAAAACATTCAATTAAATTAATTGATCTACTTTCGTCGATTTTACGAGGAAATAGAAGTAAAGTAAATTTTTCCCAAATATTTTAGATCTAATTTTTTTTTTTTTTTTTTTTTTTTTACTGTAGTTTTTTTTTTTTTAAATTATAAAATGAATTAATAACTAGACGGTAGCTTACGGATTTTAAAGTAAAACAACGGAACCCGAACTGTCGGATCAAAATATCCCTTGTGATTTGGCAGAAAAACTGGGTTCGATTGTGATAATAAGAGGAAATCCAAACCAACCTAAGACAAAAACTATCTGAACACAGGGTTCTAAGAAAAAAAAAGTAGCAATGAGAAAACGTTTTTTAAGTTATTGACCTTAAGGGATGCAATAGAAGATAACTGTAAAGATTCTATCTATATAGAAAAAAAAAATCGTCTGCTTGAAGAGGTACAAATAATCCTTCATTTTCAATAGTTGGTATCAGGGTTGATGTTTTTAAACCTCTTTTTTATAAAAACAGTTAAAACATTTTTTCGTGTAACTGTATATTTAAAAATGTAAAAAAACTTGATATTTTTGTCAAATGTAAGGTTTAATTACGCCGAAATATCCAGTGGTACTCTCCTACATGTGAAGATCCCAATTTCATACAGTTTTTGGCACAATTTGACCCTTTTTCGGCACAATTTCTGACACAATTAAACTCATGTTTGGCGTCACCCAAGCATTGAAAATGGTTCGAGTGCACAGTCTTTAATTTAAAAAAATTTTACTTCTTCGAAAAAGTTCGTTCGGTTTCCTTTTGGATGCTTTTATCACCTAAGACCCAAATCGGCAGAATCAGAACTCCCCCTTCTTTCCCTTGGGGGAGGCCTATTCGAAATCCGAAAATTGACCATTTTTCTGAGTAAAAATTTTGCAACATTGTATATCGTTTGGTGAAATACACCCATTCTTTTCCAGTCTATCCGACAGAAACTTGTAAATCGATTTCTCATAATACCTTCCAACTTCTTCCTTTATTTTACTAAAATTTCCATACGGCTGCACCCACTCATTTAAAAATATCAAAATTGGATCAAGGAAAGGCCTAAAATCACGATTTTTTACAACTTTGGAAAATAAATCGAAACCTTTGGAATTTAAGTATTTTTCAATAATTTCTTTTTTCTCATTTTCGTTTTCCGAAATCCAGTTTACCAACGCGTTAGCAACACGAAAATCATTTTTGTCAATAGCATATAAATATATCCAGTGGTCTGCGTTGTCTCTGATTTTTCGCTTAATCTCTTTTATTTTATCACTTGATAAGGAACAAAATTTAAAAAGTTCGTCTATTGTTTTTAAGTCTTCTGCGAAATGTAAATTATTACAAAATTGTTTAACAAAATGTTCGTCTTTAATTAATTTCTCTTTCTCGAATGCTTTAATTTCTTCAGATTCAAGATCCGAAAACCATTCTAAAAATTCCAAACATTTAGCCTTAGCTTTTTCTGTTGATGAGTGACAGTGGTCAGCCCAAATTTTACAAAGTACGTTGGATAGTAATTCTTCTGACCAAATGTCAGTTTTTATTTTTTTTATCGGCTCTGAGTCTCCGTCAAATTGCCAATTCAATAATTTATGGATTACCGATATGTTAAAATTTTTTTCGTGGTAGTAGGATTGGCATATTTTAAGGGTGTTTATATGCCGCTTAAGTCGTGTTTTGTCTTCGCTTGAATTAGTGCACATCCAATTGACCATTTTTTCAGCTAAATCAAGTTTTCCATCTTTTGCGAACCGTTCTAGAAAATAAGTGTATTTATTTTTTAATGTTTTCGTTTCTTCAACCGAGAAATTTGCAGCATTTAAAAAGTCATCTATAAATTCAAAATTAGCCTGTTCTATTAATTTTTCGAAAAAGTGATCCGTGATATCTGTTAACTCATTTTTTGAATCTTTTAATTCATCGTCATTGAAAATTATTGCAATAATCAAAAAGTCGCGTGTTTTTAAAAACCACTCCAAGTGTTCCTTTATCCATTTAAGTATCCAGTGTTGTTTTACTTCTTTTGGAATCATCTCCAATACTTTTCTTAAGATTTGTTGTAGTGTTTTATTCATATGTAAGAAGGAATTGTCAGTTGGTATGAAATACGCTGCCCACTTGTAACCGAGTGAAATGTACAAAATTGATTTTAAGAAAATTGTGAAACGTTGATGTGCCACAGTATTATCACAAATGATATTAAGCATTTGTAAAAGTAATTCTTGGTAAGGCCATACGTTCCACCACAATTCAAATATACAAGTTTGTCGTAGAATTACATCGATTTTGTTTTCATCCGGCATTTCGTTTAAAAAAAAAAAATCATTTCCAAATATCTTTCTTGCAAGAATGGGGCATATTTGGCGGAATTGTCCGCTATTTCTGTGATAATCGTAACTAAAAAGTTTTCGTCTGCTGCTGACCCTAGAGCTAAATATATAGCAGCCTTCACGAAACCATATTTTTTACATTTATTTAATAATTTAGAATCCGAATAAATGGCTAATGGCATCTTTTGATTATCAGGCTTAAGTTTCCTTTTACGATCTGACAAGAAAAAGAATGAAATCCATATCCTTATAAGAGAGGCGATATTTAAATTAGTTCCAGCAAATTCGAGAGCGAAATAACTTTCAGTCATGTCTCTCATTTCCTGCAGGTGATCTCTTATGAAATCTTGTTGGATAAAAATACAGGCTAAGGTGTAAATTTTACAGTTTTTCGTTAAAGTGTCGTCCTTCTCATCGTCTGAAATACATAAGCTAGGGTTCTCCCGAAGATAATTGAAAAATTTGGTTTCATCAACTGTTCCGACGGAAGTGAAGTAAATTTTTTCCAAGCACTTGTGATTTAGCTTCAGAGAAATTCGAACAAATTGTGCCCAGCGGAGAATTCTTTGACCAACAAAATGTATGAGAGATTTTAGTTCACTCCGAGTTCTTTGAGGTAGGCCTAAATTGATCGATTCTACGCGATGCACTACCTTCTCGCTGATTGGTTCCCACTCAATTCTAGTAATGAGTTCCGGTCCATAGCAGTGTCGCCGCCATGGGAATTTACGTCGAATGCTCTTAAAAAAATCTGCGGTTTCGGTTTTTATATCTGGTGACTCCCAAAAATTAATGGCAACTGCAATGGAAGCGTTTCGTTCGAGGTTGCAGTCGAATTTTAGTGGCATGTTGTATTGTTTTTCCAAGATGCTTCTGGTAAATCAAAAATAATCTAGTAAGGTTGCTTGGATGTAGAAATTCAAGAGAACATCACTACCTGAAATAAAATAGATGCCGGGTAAAAAAATATTTCAACCCCTGGTTCGGAGTCAGCAGTTATTACAAAAATTTAGAAATTGTAAAATTCATTCATTTATTATTTTTTACTGCCAAATCACATATTTTCTTTCCAAATTATTTATTGTATTGCCAAATTTTTTTTAAACGTCCCAAATTGTAATGCTGATAAAAAAATTGGCATGTTATTAAATTTACTGCCAGCCGATTAAGTTAAAATGGTAATGGCAGGAATATTAAATTAAATTTGTTTAGCTACTTTCGTCAATTATACCATAGGAAGTAAACTGAATTTTTCCCAAATTTTGTAGATCAAATCCAAGATGAAGAAACCATTACTATCTAAAATTGAAGTCCCTTTTACTTTGTTACACATAACAATCTGAATTTTTTTTTGCATCATATTCCTTTTTTTTGTTGAGAGATATTAAGATTTTAAAATGAAATTAATAACAAAACGGGAACTTTTGGGTTTTGAAGTGAAACAATGGAACCTGAGCTGTCCATCTAAATCTCCCTTTTGAGTAGGCTGGAGGGTTGGGATAATAAGAGGAAATGCCAAAGACAAAAATCCAAACCAACCAAAGACAAAAAGCAACCTAAACAACCGATAGTTGTCTTGTCAGGAAAAAAAAAACGCAGGTAGCGAAACGGAAGCAATAAAAAATCGTTTTTGAAGCAATTGATTCTAATTGAATGGAAGATAAAGGAGTGTTTTTAACTGTGAAGATTCTTAAAGGGTTAGTTTTGTTCGTTTAGCACTTCCGTGGTAATGTTAATTGTAATTAACACAACTTCTTCCCATAGGGGAGAAGATTTTTAATAACCAAGCATGTTTCATTTTCAGCAACAATATTTTTTGCACCCAAAACTATCATTTAAAAATATAAATAAATATAATATAATATATATATTTACCTTTTGGTCCGACAGAAGAATTCTAACCTCAATCAAATAAAAAAGGTAACGAGAGTTGGCAACACCACTCTCCGCAGCGCCAGTTCGGAGGGAGTCCGAACTACGTTTAATTCATAGACCGCGCAATAAAAGGACTGTAACGTTTTCCTAACCATTACAATTCGATGTGTCACAGAAAAAATACAATATATATAAAATATATAATACGTAATAAAAGTATATAATAAATATATTAAATATATAATAATATATATGTAAAATATAAAATATTATATTTTTTTTTTTGGATGTATATAGAAAAAAAAAAAAAATTCGTCTGCTTGAAAAGATACAAATAATCGTTCATTTTCAATGGTTGGTATCAGGGTTGATGTTTAAACCGCTTTTTTATAAAAATAGTTTAAAAGCTCCAATATTATTCTCATGTGTTTAAAAAGTTAAAATCATTTTTTCATTAAATATATGATTACACATGTGTAACTGTATATGTAATGACAGGACCCAACTCAACATTGATTAGCAATAACCGAACTTTTTTTTCCTGTGAGGTCATTGGGATCAAATCGGGACGGAAAATGTAAGAAAGAATTTAAATTGACATTTATTGGGTATTTCAGTGTATTTATGAACGCAATTTAACATTATATTCGGCAAAAATCCCGCCTTATTTTTACTGCTCATTTTGAAAGTACTAGTGACATATTCTTTTCATTTTCGTAAATTAAGCAAAATTTATTCCCGTCAAAAAAAATTTAAGTTTTACATTACACGGAAATCTTCAATGGTGCTCTCCTATATTTGAAGATCAAGATTTCATAGAATTTTTGGCCCGATTTGACTTCCTGGTCATAAACAATTGTGTTCGGAAAAAAAAACCTGCTCGCTGCAAACTGAAGTACCCTTAGACCATGTTTTTTAAAATTGCAACATTAATATGATGTTGGTGAAATGATTTCATTTTTAAATTTAATAAAAATAGTGGCTTAAGAAACCTGAAGTTTTTTTAATTTGGGCTCCTTCAATGACTTCAAAAGATTAATTTATTTAATCTTTTGTTTGGCTTTACCCAAGCATCAAAAAAGCTTAAAATACACGATTTTTAATTTAAAAAAAAAAAAAAAATTCGTCTGCTTGAAAAGGTACAAATAATCGTTCATTTTCAATGGTTGGTATCAGGGTTGATGTTTAAACCGCTTTTTTATAAAAATAGTTTAAAACCTCCAATATTATTCTCATGTGTTTAAAAAGTTAAAATCATTTTTTCATTAAATATATGATTACACATGTGTAACTGTATATGTAATGACAGGACCCAACTCAACATTGATTAGCAATAACCGAACTTTTTTTTCCTGTGAGGTCATTGGGATCAAATCGGGCCGGAAAATGTAAGAAAGAATTTAAATTTACATTTATTGGGTATTTCAGTGTATTTATGAACGCAATTTAACATTATATTCGGCAAAAATCCCGCCTTATTTTTACTGCTTATTTTGAAAGTACTAGTGACATATTCTTTTCGTTTTCGTAAATTAAGCAAAATTTATTCCCGTCAAAAAATTTAAGTTTACATTACACGGAAATCTTCAATGGTGCTCTCCTAAATTTGAAGAACAAGATTTCATAGAATTTTGGCCCGATTTGACTTCCTGGTCATAAACAATTGTGTTCGGAAAAAAAAAACCTGCTCGCTGCAAACTGAAGTATACCCTTAGACCATGTTTTTTTTAAATTGCAGCATTAATATGATGTTGGTAAAATGATTTCAATTTTAAATGTAATAAAAATAGTGGCTTAAGAAACCTGAAATTTTTTAAATTTGGGCTCTTTCAATGACTTCAAAAGATTAATTTATTTAGGCCTAATCTTTTGTTTGGCTCTACCCAAGCATCAAAAAAGCTTAAAATACGCGATTTTTAATTTAAAAAAAAAAAAAAAAAAAAAGATCTACTTCTTCCAAAGAGTTGATATAATAATTGCGCAAAAAAATTATAATCTCAAGTTTTTTTTTTTTCGAAAAAACTCATTATTTTATTGATTAATTAACTTTTTTTAAAATAAATTTCACTGTTTTTTTTACACTTAATTTTATTACAAAAAAGGAGAAAGATTGTAACAATAGCTTTTTTGAAGATAAATATAAAAAAGAATATAAAACTAAAATCTGTTTTATTGCAAATTAATAAGAAAAAGAAAACTAAAAAACAAAAATATTACGTAATATCATTGGGAGGGGTCGACCATTTCTTAAGCTTCCTTACACCCAGAGGGGGGGGGGGGGGGGGGGGGGGATAGCCAAAAAAAAAATGTTTACGTAATGTTTGTATGATCACTTGTGTTTTTAATGATGATTTTGATAACATGGTCTGAAAAGATTATACTACAAAGTCAATGGAACCAATTAATGAATATATCACAAGACCATTAAACTTACAAAAATGCTAAATATAAGATTGCGTAGAAGAAAATAAGAAAATTGGATTCATTCGATATCTAAAAATTGATAATTTTTATTAAAATCCTTGCAACATTGTATATCATTGGGTGAAATACACCCATTATTTTCCAGTTCATCCAACAGAAATTTGTAAATCGATTTCTCCCAATACGATCCAACTATTTGCTTTATTTTACTAAAATTTCCATATGGCTTCACCCACTCATTTAAAAATATCAAAATAGGATCAAGGAAATACCTAAAATTATTATGTTCCAGAACTTTGGAAAATAATTTAACACCTTTGGATGAATTTAAGTATTTTTCAATAATTTCTTTTTTTTCATTTTCGTTTTCCGAAATCCAGTTTACCACAGCGTTGGCAATACGAAAATCATTTTTTTCAATAGCTAATAAATTTATCCAGTGATCTGAGTCGTTTCTGATTTTTCGTTTAATCTCTTTTATTTTATCACTTGACAGGGAAAAAAATTTAAAAAGTTTATCGATTGTTTTTAAGTCTTCTACAAAATGCAAATTATCACAAAATTTTTTTATAAAATTTTCGTCTTTAATTAATTTTTCTTTCTCGAATGCTTTAATTTCTTCAGATTCAACATCCGAAAACCATTCTAAAAATTCTGAACATTTACTCTTAGCTTTTTCTGTTGATGAGTGACAGTGATCCACCCAAATTTTACAAATTGCGTTGGATAATAACTCTTCAGACCAAATTTCAGATTTTTTGTTTTTAATCGACTCCGAGTCTCCGTCAAATTGCCAGTTCAATAATTTATTGATTACGGATATGTTAAAATTTTTTTCATGGTAATAGGATCGAAATATTTTAAGGGTGTCAATATGCCGCTTAAGTCGTGTTTTGTCTTTGCTTGGATTAGTGCACATCCAATTTAATAAATTTTCAGCTAAATCAAGTTTTCCATCTTTTGCAAAGCGTTCTAGCAAATAAAAATATTTATCTTTAAATATTTGCGTTTCTTCAACTGAGAAATTTGCAGCATATAAAAAGTCATCTATAAATTTAAAATGGCTCTGCTCAATTAAGTTCACGAAACATTGATCCATGACATCTACCTTTAACTCGTTTTTCAAATGTTTTAATTCATCGTTATTGAAAATGATTGCAATAGTTGAAATGACGCTTTCCATTGACGACAGATGCACATGGCACCTTATCCATTTGGTTATCCGTTCTTTTTTCTCTTCCTTGGGAATAATCTGCAATACTTTTCTTAAAATTTGTTGTTGTGTTTTATCTGTTTTTGCGAACAGCAGGCAACTCGACCATGGCAACTTGGGGATGTGTAAACCGTCCAAAGTGTGTGCTAAGAGAGGTGTGAAACTTTTATCAGCCACAACGTTATCGCAAATTATATTAATCATTTGTAGAAGTAATTCTTGGTAAGGCCATATGTTAAACCACAGTAGAAATATACGAAGTCTTCGACGTTTAATTGCATCGATTTTGTTTTCATCCGACATTTTGTTTAATATAAATACAATAATTTCCAAATGCCTTTCTCGCAAGAAAAAGGCAAAACGGAGGCAATCGTCCCCTATTCCTGTAATAAATTCAACTAAAAATTTTTCGTCTTCTGCTGATTTTAGAGCGAAATATGTAGCAGCCTTCACGAAACCAACAGTTTTACATTTATTTAATAATATCAAATCAGAATAAATATCTAACGCCATCTTTTGATTATCAGGCCCAAGTTTCATTTTACGATCTGAAGAGAAGAAGAATGAAATCCACACTCTTATAAGAGCCTCCATATTTAAACTTGTTCCCGCCAATTCGAGAACGAAATAATTTTCAGTCATGTCTCTCATTTCTAGTAGGTGATCTATGATGAAATTTTCCTGAATAAAAATACAAGCCAAGGTGTAAATTTTACAGTTTTTCGTTAAAGTGTCGTCGTCCTCATCGTCTGAAATACATAAGCTAGGGTTCTCCCGAAGAAAGTTAAAATATTTAGCTTCGTTAATTGTACCAACGGAAGTGAAGTAAATTTTTTTCAAGCACTTTTGATTTAGGTTGAGAGATATTCGAACAAATTTTGCCCAGTGGAGAATTCTTTCACCAACCAAATTTATAAGAGATTTTAGTTCACTCCGAATTTTTTCGGGCAATTGAATCGATTCGGCACGATGCACTACCTTTTTGCTGATACTTTCCCACTTTTTTTCCATATCATATGCAGTATTCGAAAAAGAGTCTACTGTTTCAGATTTTATGTCTGGTGACTCCCAAAAATTAATGGCCGTTGCAATGGAAGCGATTCGTTCGAGGTTGCAGTCGAATTTTAGTGGCATGGTTTATTAATTTTTCCAAGATGCTTCTTGTAAATTAAAAATAATTTTGCACATTGAAATTCTTGAGCTCACCACCACCTGAAATAAAATAAAAAAGGTATCATCTTGATTTTTCCATTGCCCTAAAACCAGTTTTATCAAATTTTTAACATGGTTTTAAAATTGTTTAAACTAAAGAAAAACATCCTTGATTAGTCACTGAAGATGTTTGTTTTTTTATTTTTTTTGAAATGAACTGTTTTGGGGATGGATTCAACACAAGACAACACAACACAAACACAAGACGGTCTTGTTTAGCTCTTGTGTTTTGCTCAAGATCTTGCAAGACAAGGCAAAAGCAGCTAAGACAAGACAAAGGCAGACAGTGCAGCAAGCAGCAAAGACAAGAGCAGACAAAGGCAGCAAAGCTCTAAGTTAATATTTTTTTCTTCTCTCACTTTTTTTGTAATGGCGGTGAAAGAGAAAAGTTAAAGAAAAAATATAAACAAAGCCATATAATTATTTGGCAAATGAAATAGTTTTAATATTAAAATTACGTAACACATGGCCCAATCAATCTTCCACCCGAGACTGGAATATGTTTTCAAATCAATTTTAAACCCAAAATCCGATTCAGAGTTAAAAAATATTTCAAACCTATTGACATAGGGAGATCCCAGATGCAGTGAATACGAGTCGGATCGGTCCGAGTCACATCAGTAATTACAAACAAAATTGAAAAATTCATTTTTAATTTTTTTTGCTGCCAAGTTTTTAACGTCCGAAACTATAGTGCCCATAAAAAACACTGCCCTGCTGTTAATAAATGACTGCCCCTTTAAATGGACGCCTTAAAAGAAACATTAAATAAAATTTGTTTAGCTACTTTAGTCCATCGTGCCAAAGAAAGTAAAGTAAAATTTTTCCAAATTTTTTAAACTTTAATGGTTTTTAACTTACGGATTTTGAAGTAAATGGAACCTGAGCTGTCGATCTAGATCTCCCTTGTGACTAGACTGCAAAACTGGGTTCGATTGGGATAATAAGAGGACATCCGAACCAACCAAAGACAAAAAGCAACCTGAACTGAGGGTTTTGAAAAAATAGGAAGCAATGAATAATCGTTTTAGTTGTTATTGACCTTAAGACAATGACTGTGATGATCTCAGAGCAAATAAGACTAAGACTACGTTGTAAAAATTCGATTTAAAAAAAAAAAATATTGTTCTTGACGTGTTTTGATCAGAGGAACTCAACTGTAATCGAGATTTTAATAGCTTCTAACGTTTTTGATTTATTCAAGTGCTAATTTTTTGACCAAAATTCTGCTCAGCTAAACTATAATTTAATTCTTAAAAAATTCAAAAGTTGATATCCTGGTCCTATAATATATTTTTTTACGTGTAATTTTATTTCAGAAAAAGAAGAGAAATTGTAACAATAACTTTTTTGAAAATTTAAATAAGAAGAATATAAAGTTAAAATCTGTTTTTTTTTTTTAAATTAATAGGACAAAAAATTCTAGGTAATATTATTGAGGGGGGTAGACCATTTCTTACGCTTGCTTACACCCGGAGGGAAGGGGGATACAACATAGGTAAAAAAATGCTTCAGTAATATTTGTATTATTCATTGTTTTTTTATTGATAAATTTGATAACATGTTCTGAACGGATTATGCGACGGGGTCAATGATCTCAATTCAATTGAACCAACTAAAAACTATTATCACTAGACCATTAGATTGAAGAAAATTCTAAATATAAGTTTATGAAAAATAGAAAATTGAGGCCTACTCGATATCTCGAAATTCATAATTTTTATTAAAATTCATGCAACATTCTATATCTTTGGGTGAAATACACCCATTCTTTTCCAGTTCATCCAACAGAAATTTGTAAATCGATTTCTCCCAATACGATCCAACGATTTGCTTTATTTTACTAAAATTTCCGTACGGCTTCACCCACTCATTTAAAAATATCAAAACAGGATCTATGAGAAACATTCTAATAGGAAGTTCCAGAACTTTGTAAAATAATTCAACACCTTTGGAGGAATTTAAGTATTTTTCAATAATTCCTTTTTTCTCGCTTTCGTTGTCCGAAATCCAGTTTACCACAGCGTTAGCAACGCGAAAATTATTTTTTTCAATAGCAAATAATTGTATCCATTGATCTGCTTTGTCTCTGATTTGTCCCTTAATTTCTTTTATTTTATCACTTGATAAGGAACAAAATTTAAAAAGTTCATCTATTGTTTTCAAGTCGTCTGCAAAATGTAAATTATCACAAAATTTTTTAAAAAAATTTTCGTCATTGATTAATTTTTTTTTCTCGAATAATTTAATTTCTTCAGATTCAAGATCCGAAAACCATTCTAAAAATTCCAAACATTTACTCTTAGCTTTTACTGTTGATGAGTGGCAGTGGTCCGCCCAAATTTTACAAACTACATTCGATAATAACTCTTCTGACCAAATGTCAGATTTTATTTTTTTTATCGACTCCGAGTCTCCGTCAAATTGCCAGTTCAATAATTTATTGATTTCGGATCTGTTAAACTTTTTTTCATTGTAATAGGATTGAAATATTTTAAGGGTGTCTATATGACGCTTAAGTCGTGTTTTGTCTTCGCCTGAATTAATGCACATCCAATTTAATAAATTTTCAGCTAAATCAAGTTTTCCATCTTTTGCAAACCGTTCTAGCAAATAAAAATATTTATTTTTAAATGTTTTCGTTTCTTCAACGGAGAAATTCGCAGCATTTAAAAAGTCATCTATAAATTTGAAATCGCTTTTCTCAATTAGTTTTACGAAATATTGATCCATGACATCCATCGTTAGCTCATTTTTCAATTGTTTTGATTCATCGTTATTAAAAATGATTGCAACAATCGAAAATGCGCTTTCTTTTGACATTTTACGTAGCTGCACCTTACACTTTATCAATATGGTTAACCGTTCTATTTTTACTTCTTTTGGAATCATCTGCAATAATTTTCTTAATATTCGTTGATGGGTTTTATCGGTTTTTGAGAACAACTGACTACTAGACCATGGCAATTCGGGGACGTGTAAATTTTCCAAAGTGAATAGTAAGAAAATTGGGAAACTTTGATGTGCCCCAACATTATCATAAATGACATTAAGCATTTGTAGAAGTAATTCTTGGTAAGGCCATGTGTTCAACCACAGTTGAAATATAAGACATTTTTGTCGTTTAATTACATCGATTTTGTTTTCATCGGACATTTTGTTTAATAAAAATAAAATCATTTCCAAATACCTTTCTTCCAAGAATGAGGCAAAACGTTCCCCTATTCCTGTAATTAATTCAACTAAAAATTTTTCGTCTTCTGCTGATCCCAAAGCAAAATATGTAGCAGCCTTCACGAAACCATCAGTTTTACATTTGTCTAATAATATCAAATCAGAATAAATATCTAACGCCATCTTTTGATTATCAAGCCCAAGTTTCATTTTACGATCTGAGGAGAAAAAGAATGAAATCCACACCCTTATAAGAGCGGCCATATTTAAACTTGTTCGATCCAATTCGAGAACGAAATAACTTTCAGTCATGTCTTTCATTTCTTCTAGGTGATCTCTGATGTAATCTTTTTGAATAAAAATACAGGCTAAGGTGTAAATTTTACAGTTTTTCGTTAAAGTGTCGTCGTCCTCATCGTCTGAAATACATAAGCTAGGGTTCTCCCGAAGATAGTTGAAAAATTTGGTTTCGTCAATTGTACCGACGGAAGTAAAATAAATTTTGTCCAAACACTTTTGATTTAGGTTCAGAGATATTCGAACGAATTGTGCCCAGTGGAGAATTCTTTCACCAACCAAATTTATAAGAGATTTTAGTTCACTCCGAATTTTTTCGGGCAATTGAATCGATTCTGCACGATGCACCACCTTCTCGCTGATACTATCCCACCGTTTTTGCATTGCTTGCAATATTGATTGAGAATGCCATCGGCCCTCATATGGAATATTCGAAAAAAAGTCTGCGGTTTCAGATTTTACATCTGGGGACTCCCAAAAATTAATGGCCGTTGCAATGGAAGCGATTTGTTCGAGGTTGCAGTCGAATTTTAGTGGCATGTTGTATTACTTTTTTAAGATGCTTCTGGTAAATCAAAAATAATCTTGTAAAGTCGCTTGTGCATTGAAATTCAAGAGCGCATGACGGCCTGAAATGAAATAGAAAAGGTATCAATTTGATTTTTCCATTACTGTCGTAAAAACACTTTTATAAAGTCATTTTATTAAGTTAGAGAGCCTAGAAGGAGAGAGTCGCATTTTATATCAGATCGCTCTGATTGGTAGTTTTCCTTCGTGGTTCTAGATTTTGTTCTAACCTAAATTGGTTGTTTCTTATATCCAGAGTATCCGCGGGATTCCGATACAATATCCATTTTTTTTTTAAAGATTTGATTTGATTTTTAAAAATTAAAATAGACATAGCATCAAGTACTCATTGTCAAAGAGAAAAAAATAAAAACCAAATTCATTTGCCCCTACATTTGGGGTATAGGCAACTTTCAATGCATTTAATAAAAAATAATTATAAACTAATGGTAGCTCTTCTATTACAACAAGTAAGAGATCAAAAATTTGATTTTATAGGCTTTTGAGGTTTCTGATCGTAAATTTACCAATATAAAAATTATATAAAACCGAAAACAATAACCAGTTTAGGTTAGCTCAAAAATCTAGAACCACGGAGGAAAACTACCAATCAAAAAGCATCATGGTTATGTATGGGAATCGCGACTCTCTCCTTCTAGGCTCTCTATATTAAGTCATTCAAGATGAAGGAACCATTACCATCTAAAACTAAAATCACTTTTACTTTGTTACACATAAGAATCTGAATTTTTTTTAACACGTCTTTTTTTTTTTTTTGGGCGATGAGAAATTGGAATTATACAATGAATTAATAACTAAACGGTAACTTACCGATTTTAAAGTAAAACAGTGGAACCTCAGCTGTCATAATCAAAATCTCTCTTGTGGCTAAGCTGAGAGCTGTGTTCTATTGGGATAATACGAGGAAATCCGAACCAACCAAAGACAAAAAGCAACCTGAACTAAGAGTTGTTAAAAAAAAAAAGCAATAAACGGTATCCACAGAAGGTCACGTGACCAGTTCTGAGAGCTAGTCATGTGACTGGGTCACATGGTTTTCAAGAAGGGGAAGTAGTCGTCTGCTCGGCATACGCCTGTAGCTTTTAAAAACGACAACATTAGTCATTTACCAAACAAATTTTTTGAATTTCAAAATAAAAAGCAAATAAAGTTAAAATCTTTTTTTTTTTTTTTTTGCAAATTAAAAGGAAAAAAAATCGTACGTAGTATCAGTGAGAAAAATCGACCATTTCTTTATAAAATTGGCAAAATTAATATTTATTAATAAATTAATACATTTTTTAAATTACAATTTTCTCTATTAAATTGACAAAAATGCTAAATTTAAGATTGTGATAAAGAGAAAAGGAAAATTGGATTCATTCGATATCCAAAAATTGATAATTTCTATTAAATCTCATGCAACATTTTATATCGTAGGGTGAAATCCACCCATTATTATCCAGTTCATCCAACAAAAACTTGTAAATCGATCCCTCCCAATACATTCCAACGATTTGCTTTATTTTACTAAAATTTCCATACGGCTCCACCCAGTCATTTAAAAAAATCAAAATAGGATCAAGGAAATACCTGAAATGACCTTGTTCCAGAACTTTTGAAAACAATTTAACACCTTTGGAGGAATTCAAGTATTTTTCAATAATTTCTTTTTTTTCATTTTCGTTTTCCGAAATCCAGTTTACCACAGCGTTAGCAACACGAAAATCATTTTTTTCAATAGCATATAAATATATCCAGTGGTCTGCGTTGTCTCTGATTTTTCGTTTAATCTCTTCTATTTTATCACTTGTCAGGGAACAAAATTTAAATAATTCGTCGATCGTTTTTAAGTCTTCTACGAAATGTAAATTGTCACAAAATTGTTGAACAAAATTTTCGTTTTTAATTAATTTTTCTTTCTCGAATGCTTTAATTTCTTCAGATTCAACATCCGAAAACCATTCTAAAAATTCCAAACATTTAGTCTTAGCTTTTTCTTCCGATGAGTGACAATGTTCAGTCCAAACTTTACAAACTAAATTGGATAATAACTCTTCTGACCAAATTTCAGATTTTTTTTGTTTAATCGACTCTGAGTCTCCGTCAAATTGCCAGTTCAATAATTTATTGATTTCGGATATGAGAAACTTTTTTTTATTGTAATAGGATTGGAATATTTTAAGGGTGTCTATATGTCGCTTAAGCCGTGTTTTGTCTTCGCTTGAATTACCGCACAGCCAACTTAACAAATTTTCAGCTAAATCAAATTTTCCATCTTTTGCAAACCGTTCTAGAAAATAAATGTATTTATTTTTAAATGTTTTCGTTTCTTCAACGGAGAAATTCGCAGCATTTAAAAAGTCATCTATAAATTTGAAATCGCTTTTCTCAATTAGTTTTACGAAATATTGATCCATGACATCCATCGTTAGCTCATTTTTCAATTGTTTTGATTCATCGTTATTGAAAATGATTGCAAGAGTCGGAAACATGGTATCCTTTGAAAACAGATCCACGTTACACCTTATCCATTTGGTTATCCATTCCTTTTTCTCTTCTTTTGGAATCATCTGCAATACTTTTCTTAAAATTTGTTGTTGTATTTTATCAGTTTTTAAGAACAATTGGCTATTTGACCACGGCAACTCGGGGGCATGTAAACCGTCCAAAGTATATGACAAGAAATTTGTGAAACGTTCATCTTTCGGGATATTATCACAAATAATATTAAGCATTTTTAAAAGTAATTCTTGGTAAGGCCATACCTTAAACCACAATTCAAATATATCAAAACTCTGTAATGCAATTGCATCAATTTTGCATTCATCCGGTATTTCGTTCAATAAAAATATAATCATTTCCAAACATCTTTCTTGCAAGAATGGGACAGAATGGACGAAACCATTCGCTATATTTGTAATAGTCTTAACTAAAAATATTTCGTTTGCTACTGATTCTAGAGCGAAATATGTAGCAGCCGTCACGAAACCATTGCTTTTACATTTATCGAATAATAAAAAATCTGAAGGAATGTCCAATGGTATCTTTCGATTAGCAGGTGGAAGTGTCATTTTACGATTTTTTATGATAAAGAAGGAAATCCACACCCTTATAAGAGCCGCCATATTTAAACTTCTTTTTGCCAATTTGAGAACGAAATAACTTTTAGTCATGTCTCTCATTTCTTGAATGTGATCTGTGATGAAATCTTGTTGAATAAAAATACAGGCTAAGGTGTAAATTTTGAAATTTTGCGTTAAAGTGTCGTCGTCCTCATCGTCTGAAATACATAAGCTAGGGTTCTCCCGAAGAAAGTTAAAATATTTGGCTTCGTTAATTGTGCCAACGGAAGTGAAGTAAATTTTTTTCAAGCACTTTTGATTTAGGTTCAGAGATATTCGAACAAATTGTGACCAGTGGAGAATTCTTTCACCAACCAAATTTATAACAGATTTTAGTTCACTCCGAATTTTTTCGGGCAATTGAATCGATTCTGCACGATGCACTACCTTCTTGCTGATACTTTCCCAATCTTTTTCCATATCATATGCAATATTCGAAAAAAAGTCTACTGTTTCAGATTTTATGTCTGGTGACTCCCAAAAACTAATGGCCGTTGCAATGGAAGCGATTCCTTCGAGGTTGCAGTCGAATTTTAGAGACATGTTGAATTATTTTTCCAAGATTCTTCTTGTAAATCAAAAATAATTTTGTCAAGTCGCTTGTACATTGAAGTTCAAGAGTGCATCACCACCTGAAATGAAATAAAAAAGGTATCAACTGGATATTTCTATTACCATTCTAAAAACAGTTTTATAAAATCACTTTTTATTTTTAAAGTAGTTTATGGGTCAGCGTGAGTAGTAACTTAAATATTTTTTTTAAATAAAAAATTTTGTTAAATTGTTCAGAAGAATAAATAGATTTGTATTTTTCATGTCCAGAAGAGTTCCCGTAAATGATTTAGAAAATTAATTAAATATTCTGAATATTAAAGGTTTAATAATAATGTCACTGTAATGAATTTATTATTTTAGTATTTTCGGTATTTTTAGTAAAAAAAAAAAAAAAATACTGCCCTACTATTAATAAATTACTGCTCCTTTAAATAAACGCTTTAATGAAACATTAAATTAAATTTGTGTAGGTACTTTCGTCAAATTTATTAAAGAAAGTAAAGTAAATTTTTTCCAGATTTTTTAGATCGAATTCAAGTTAAAGGAACTATTACCATCTAAAACTAAAATCACTTTTACTCTTGTTACACATAAGAATCTGAATTTTTTTTAACATGTCCTTTTTTTTTCTTGGGCGATGAGAAATTGGAATTATACAGTGAATTAATAACTAAACGGTAACTTACCGATTTTAAAGTAAAACAGTGGAACCTCAGCTGTCAATCAAAATCTCTCTTGTGGCTAGGATGGAGAGCTGTGTTCTATTGGGATAATACGAGGAAATCCGAACCAAACAAAGACAAAAAGCAACCTAAACTAAGGGTTGTAAAAAAAAAAGCAATAAACCACGTATCCACAGAAGGTCACGTGACCAGTTCTGAGAGCTAGTCATGTGACTGGATCACATGGTTTTCAAGAAGGGGAAGTAGTCGTCTGCTCAGCATACGCCTGTAGCTTTTAAAAACGACAACATTAATCATTTACCAAACAAATTTTTTGAATTTCAAAATAAAAAGCAAATAAAGTTCAAATTTTTTTTTTTTTTTTTTTTTTTTTTTGCAAATTAAAAGGAAAAAAAATAGGGTTGTTTCACATAATTAAATTAAATTTTTTAAACCACCTAAAAAGTTAGAGGAAAAAATAAAAATGCATTCTGAGTTGTAATTTTTTTGTTTTAACTCGTCATTAGCTCAAAAAAAAATAAAAAAAATCGGGCGAAAAATTGATGCATTTGAAACGATTTCGAAAAGCGGTACAAAAACAAACGGCCTTCTTTTAACCAATTGTTTTTATTGTTCTGTTATTTGCCTTCAGCGCATAATAAGAAAAACATAGTCGCTAATTCTCAAGGTGCAGAACGATAAAAACAATTAGTTCAAAAAAGGCCATCCCGCTTTTCTAAATCATTTCAAATGCATCAATTTTTGGCCCAATTTTTTTTATTTTTTTTTTTTTCAGCTAATGACAATCTGGAACTAAAAAATTCCAACGCAAAATGCTTCCGTATTTTTTTCTCGAATTTTTGAAGCGGTTTAAAACATTAAATTAAATCGTGTGAAACAACCCTATTGTACGTAATATCAGTGAGAAAAATCGACCATTTCTTTATAAAAATGGCAAAATTAATATTTATTAATATATTACTCCCTCTGTCCGGAAATAATGTGTGTGTTTCTAACTTTTAATTCCCATTTCGTAGGCTTTTGATTTTTGACGGAAGTGATGGTACCACATAACTCACCCACCCGAACACTTTTTCACACCACCCCCCCATCCCCCCCGGGGTCCCCCCCTTAGAAAAAAAAAATTCATGAAAAAATAAAAAAAATCGATAATTTGAATTTATTTCGCCACGCTTCTGCAGCGAAGGCAAAAAATTTGAATGTGACCGGGAATGAGAGAGTACATGACCCTAAACAAGAACCCACCATGAAAAATTTTTTTGCATTACTCGAAACCCCCAAAAAAATTTTGGGGTCTCGACTACCCGGCCAAGGGGGGAAATTTTTTAAAACCTATTAAACGGCCACAAAAATTTGGTCACGGGGGTTTTCGGGGTCGCTAATTTCAAATCCGAGGTCGGTTTTCAAAAATTCAAGATGGCGGATCCAATATGGCGGACTTATTTTAGAAACCTTGACGTTTTCCCACGAAAATTCGTGTTCGGGGGGATATCGGGGTCGCTGATTTCAAATCTGGGATCGGTTTTCACAAATTCAAGATGGCGGATCCAATATGGCGGACTTGTGTTAAAAAAATTGACTTTTTCCCAGGAAAGTTCCTGTTCGGGGGTATATGGTGGTCGCTGATTTCAAATCTGATGTCAATTTTCAAAAATTCAAGATGGCGGATACAATATGGCGGACTTATGTTAAAAACATTGACTTTTTGGCACGAAAATTCGTGTTCGGGGGTATATCAGGGTCGCTGATTTCAAATTTTAGATTCAAATTAACTGTTTTCTTTACAAAATGTTCTTAAAAAATTATAGTTCAGCGGCATAACGCGAAACCACATTGTTTCGTAGAAGATTCGGTTTTTGATGACGGAAAGAAAAAGAATGGTTGGAACTGGAAGAAAACAGTTAATTTTGACCTAAAATTTGAAATCAGCGATTCTGATATACCCCCGAACACGAATTTTCGTGCCAAAAAGTCAATGTTTTTAACATAAGTCCGCCATATTGTATCCGCCATCTTGAATTTTTGAAAATTGACATCAGATTTGAAATCAGCGACCACCATATACCCCCGAACAGGAACTTTCCTGGGAAAAAGTCAATTTTTTTAACACAAGTCCGCCATATTGGATCCGCCATCTTGAATTTGTGAAAACCGATCCCAGATTTGAAATCAGCGACCCCGATATCCCCCCGAACACGAATTTTCGTGGGAAAACGTCAAGGTTTCTAAAATAAGTCCGCCATATTGGATCCGCCATCTTGAATTTTTGAAAACCGACCTCGGATTTGAAATTAGCGACCCCGAAAACCCCCGTGACCAAATTTTTGTGGCCGTTTAATAGGTTTTAAAAAATTTCCCCCCTTGGCCGGGTAGTCGAGACCCCAAAATTTTTTTGGGGGTTTCGAGTAATGCAAAAAAATTTTTCATGGTGGGTTCTTGTTTAGGGTCATGTACTCTCTCATTCCCGGTCACATTCAAATTTTTTGCCTTCGCTGCAGAAGCGTGGCGAAATAAATTCAAATTATCGATTTTTTTTATTTTTTCATGAATTTTTTTTTTCTAAGGGGGGGACCCCGGGGGGGATGGGGGGGTGGTGTGAAAAAGTGTTCGGGTGGGTGAGTTATGTGGTACCATCACTTCCGTCAAAAATCAAAAGCCTACGAAATGGGAATTAAAAGTTAGAAACACACACATTATTTCCGGACAGAGGGAGTAATACATTTTTTAAATTACAATTTTCTCTATTAAATTGACAAAAATGCTAAATTTAAGATTGTGATAAAGAGAAAAGGAAAACTGGATTCATTCCATATCTAAAAATTGATAATTTCTATTCCGACCCTGGCAACATTGCATATCGTTGGGTGAAATCCACCCATTATTTTCCAGTTCATCCAACAGAAATTTGTAAATCGATTTCTTCCAATGCCATCCAACGATTTGCTTTGTTTTACTAAAATTTCCGTACGGCTTCACCCACTCATTTAAAAATATCAAAATAGGATCAAGGAAATACCTAAAATGACCTTGTTCCAGAACTTTTGAAAACAATTTAACACCTTTGGAGGAATTTAAGTATTTTTCAATAATTTCTTGTTTCTCATTTTCGTTTTCCGAAATCCAGTTTACTACCGCGTTAGCGACACGAAAATCATTTTTTTCAATAGCAAATAAATGTATCCAGTGATCTGCGTTGTCTCTGATTTTTCGTTTAATCTCTTTTATTTTATCACTTGACAGGGAAAAAAATTTAAAAAGTTCATCGATTGTTTTCAAGTCTTCTGCGAAATGTAAATTATCACAAAATTGTTGAACAAAATTTTCGTCTTTAATTAATTTTTCTTTGTCCAATGCTTTAATTTCTTCAGATTTAACATCCGAAAACCATTCTAAAAATTCCGAACATTTAGTCTTAGCTTTTTCTTCCGATGAGTGACAATGTTCAGTCCAAATTTTACAAACTACATTGGATAATAACTCTTCTGACCAAATGTCAGATTTTTTGTTTTTAATCGACTCTGAGTCTCCGTCAAATTGCCAGTTCAATAATTTATTGATTTCAGATATGATAAACTTTTTTTCATTGTAATAGGATTGAAATATTTTAAGGGTGTCAATTTGACGCTTTAGCCGTGTTTTGTCTTCTCTTGAATCACCGCACAGCCAACTTAATAATTTTTCAGCTAGATCAAATTTTCCATCTTTTGCAAACCGTTCTAGAAAATAAATGTATTTATTTTTAAATGTTTTCATTTCTTCAACCGAGAAATTCGCAGCATTTAAAAAGTCATCTATAAATTTAAAATTGCTTTTCTCAATTAGTTTTACGAAATATTGATCCATGACATCCATCGTTAGCTCATTTTTCAATTGTTTTGATTCATCGTTATTGAAAATGATTGCAAGAGTCGGAAACATGGTATCCTTTGAAAACAGATCCACGTTACACCTTATCCATTTGGTTATCCATTCCTTTTTCTCTTCTTTTGGAATCATCTGCAATACTTTTCTTAAAATTTGTTGTTGTATTTTATCAGTTTTTAAGAACGATTGGCTATTTGACCACGGCAACTCGGGGACATGTAAACCGTCCAAAGTATGTGATAAGAAAATTGTGAATCGTTTATCTTTCGGGATATTATCACAAATAATATTAAGCATTTTTGAAAGTAATTCTTGGTAAGGCCATACCTTAAACCACAATTCAAATATATCAAAACTCTGTAATGCAATTGCATCAATTTTGCATTCATCCGGTATTTCGTTCAATAAAAATGTAATCATTTCCAAACATCTTTCTTGCAAGAATGGGGCAAAATGGACGAAACGGTTCGCTATATCTGTAATGGTCTTAACTAAAGATTTTTCGTCTTCTGCTGATCCCAAAGCAAAATATGTAGCAGCATTCACGAAACCATCATTTTTACAATTGTCTAATAATAATAAATCCGAATAAATATCTAACGCCATCTTTTGATTATCAAGCCCAAGTTTCATTTTACGATCTGAGGAGAAAAAGAATGAAATCCACACCCTTATAAGAGCGGCCTTATTTAAGCTTTTTCCCGCCAATTCGAGAACGAAATAACTTTCAGCCATGTCTCTCATTTCTTGTTGGTGATCTTTGATGAAATTTTCCTGAATAAGAATACAAGCCAAGGTGTAAATTTTACAGTTTTTTGTTAAAGTGTCGTCCTTCTCATCGTCTGAAATACATAAGCTAGGGTTCTCCCGGAGGAAGTTGAAAAATTTGGTTTCGTCAATTGTACCGACGGAAGTGAAGTAGATTTTTTCGAAGCACTTGTGATTTAGGTTCAGAGATATTCGAACGAATTGTGCCCAGTGGAGAATTCTTTGACCAACGAAATTTATAAGAGATTTTATTTCGCTCCGAATTTTTTCAGGCAAATGAATCGATTCTGCATGATGCTTTACCTTCTCGCAGATACTTTTCCATCTTTTCATTATTGATTCAGAATACCATCGGCCCTCATATGGAACATCCGAAAAAAAGTCTGCGGTTTCAGATTTTACATCTGGTGACTCCCAAAAATTAATGGCCGTTGCAATGAAAGCGATTTGTTCGAGGTTGCAGTCGAATTTTAGTGGCATGTTGTATTATTTTTTTAAGATGCTTCTGGTAAATCAAAAATAATCTTGTAAAGTCGCTTGTAGATTAAAATTCAAGAGCGCATCACGGCCTGAAATGAAATAGAATAGGTATCAACTTGATTTTTCCATTACTGTCCTAAAAACACTTTTATAAAGTCATTTTATTAAGTCACAGATTATACAGATGTTCAATCCCCATATAAAACGTGAAGCCTGTTTTTTTGGAGCTTGAGCGCCCGACCACCGCGAGCGCTGTAAAATTTTTTTTCGTTTCCAAATTAAAATGTCAAAAAACATCTAATACGACAAACCTTATCGATGCCACACACACTCAAAATAGGTTTTCTTATATTTCAGGGGCGAAAAAAATTTTAAAAAACCTTTTAGGGTTACATTCATATAGCAGCATGGTCCATCTTAAATAAATTCAGGTACAAGGTACACAGTTCTACAGTTACGCTACCCTTGTGGTAAGAACCCTCTGTTAAAATTCACTTACACTTTTCCTTCCATTCATAGACGAAATCCTTTTATTTTCGTTGCATGCGAATTTTTAAAAGCCTTTTTTTTTTTTTTTTTTGTCACTGCATATAGTCTTTTAAGAAAAGGTTTGTTGCATGTTTATCGAAATATATTTTAAAGATAGACATGAAAATGATTAAAAAAAAATTTTAAAAAAAATTTGAATTAATTAATTTAAATACAACGCTTTTATTTTGTACAGTGCAGAGCTCGTATATACTAAAGCAAATCAAGAAAAAAGAAAAAATTTTAGTCATTTCGTAATATTTTTACTTTGCGATGACGCTTTGGTGGACTGCTGGATCTTTTCCTTCTTTGATTTGTGTCTGGCGCTGGCGCTATCACAGATAAGTTCGATTCGGACACTTTTGAAAATTCTGAAAAAATTCATGTGCCTTCGCACCTTTTTGAGGTACCTCCACAAAAAATTTCAGAATGGCTTTTTAAAAGATAAGGGAGTTATTAATTTTTTACTAAATTTAAAATTCGTTTTTATGGGCGATCTCTTAGTTTATATTACGGTTTTCTATCTTTTAAACAACATTTAATATTGAATGACGGTCGTATATATGTAGTAGCATTTGGATATAGAAGTTTACTTTGGTATGTCACTTTAATTGGGGGGCCAGGCTTGAGGGGGGGGGGGGGGGAGGAGCAACTTAAAAAAAATTAAAAATTAAAAAATAATGAAATGTATTAGACAAGTGATGTTATTTAAAAGACTTGGTAAAACTATAAAAGTTTCTGTAACTGAATTCAACACAAAATTATCTATGATTGTAGAGAAAAAAAATTATTTCTGTATCTTTCCGTATTTGTGATGAACTATGCTACACAGTAAAAAATTTTATGTTAAAATTGACACAAATTGTATGTCAAAATCGGTCTACATAAATATTTTGTTAAGAAAAATAACACAATTGTTTTGTTTAATGTTCTGCGTCCATTAACGATTGTCATTTTTTTGCTGTTTACAAACAAGTTATGTTGATTTTTTAACATAATAACTTAACATAGACTTTATGTAGACCGTTTTTAACATATTTACATAATATTTTTTACTGTGTATGTAAGACTGATCACCGCCTGCTTAAGGTGACGCAGGAGTGATTCATTTTTTTAACACCCTATATTTCGAAATATGCTAATATTATCCTTTTGGTGCTAAATATCAAAATTTCGCTTCCGAGCAGCAATTTTTATGAATCTTTCGCACTTTCGTAAAAATTTCCATACCTGACCATACAGTACTTTTTTGGGAAACCTTGATTCAGGATAAATTCCCGAGAGTTTACAGTAGATAACTTAGCTGCCCATGTAAGCAAAAATAGCGTATCAGCCATTCTGGAATTGACTGTTTGTTTACATAAGTTAAAAATAGAGGGGAGGTGTCAATTCCGAAATGAAGATACGTTATTTTCGCTTACACGGGCACTTAGGTTTCCAAAAAAAGTACTGTACAGTCAGGTATGGAATTTTTTATAAAGGTGCAAAAGATCGATAAGAATTGTTGCACGGAAACGGAATTTTGATATCTTGCTCCAAAAAGTTATTATCAGCGTTTTTTGAAGTATAGGTGTGCAAAAAAATGAATCACTCCTGCGTCTTCTTAAGAAACTTAACTGAAGAAACTAAAAGTTACAGAAACGTTTATAGTTTTACCAAAGCCTTTTAAATAACATCACTTGTCTAATATATTTCATTAATTTTTTAATTTTTAATTTGTTTTAAGTTGCTCCTCCCCCCCCCCTCAAGCCTGGCCCCCCAATTAAAGTGACATACCAAAGTAAACTTCTATATCCAAATGCTACTACATATACACGACCGTCATTCAATATTAAATGTTGTTTAAAAGATAGAAAACCGTAATATAACTAAGAGATCGCCCATAAAAGCGAATTTTAAATTTAGTAAAAAATTAATACTCCCTTAACTCCCTTATCTTTTAAAAAGCCATTCTGAAATTTTTTGTGGAGGTACCTCAAAAAGGTGCGAAGGCACATGAATTTTTCAGAATTTTCAAAAGTGTCCGAATCGAACTTTTCAAGTCAAAAGGGTTAGGTCAATAACCTCAAAAGGTCATTCGTTATCACTCAAGCGTGATACATATCATATGAAAGCCTATTTCAAGAGCTTTCAAATGAGCCATAATACGACTTTGTATCTCAAGCCGTTCCGGAGTTACATCGAATCAAAGAAGGTTGGGCCCCTACATTATCGAAATTTTTCAAAGCCAGTAACTCCGAAACCCGTGGGGGTAAAATTTTTTTGAAAATTGGTCTGAACACCTCTAGGTATGTACAAATAAGAAACCAAAAATGAAAAAAATCGGAAGGGGTCCGGTTATGCAGTGGCGAAAAAAAAAAAAAAAAAAAGGTTTTTTTTAAAAATTCGCATGCAACGAAAATAAGAAAGATTTCGTCTATGAATGGAAGGAAAAGTGTAAGTGAAATTTTAACAGAGGGTTCTTACCACAAGGGTAGCGTAACTGTAGAACTGTGTACCTTGTACCTGAATTTATTTAAGATGGACCATGCTGCTATATGAATGTAACACCCTAAAAGGTTTTTTAAAAATATTTTTTCGCCCCTGAAATATAAGAAAACCTATTTTGAGTGTGTGTGGCATCGATAAGGTTTGTCGTATTAGATGTTTTTTGACATTTTAATTTGGAAACGAAAAAAAATTTTACAGCGCTCGCGGTGGTCGGGCGCTCAAGCTCCAAAAAAACAGGCTTCACGTTTTATATGGGGATTGAACATCTGTATAATCTGTGATTAAGTCATTCAAGATGAAGGAACCACAGATTATACAGATGTTCAATCCCCATATAAAACGTGAAGCCTGTTTTTTTGGAGCTTGAGCGCCCGACCACCGCGAGCGCTGTAAAATTTTTTTCGTTTCCAAATTAAAATGTCAAAAAACATCTAATACGACAAACCTTATCGATGCCACACACACTCAAAATAGGTTTTCTTATATTTCAGGGGCGAAAAAATATTTTTAAAAAACCTTTTAGGGTGTTACATTCATATAGCAGCATGGTCCATCTTAAATAAATTCAGGTACAAGGTACACAGTTCTACAGTTACGCTACCCTTGTGGTAAGAACCCTCTGTTAAAATTTCACTTACACTTTTCCTTCCATTCATAGACGAAATCTTTCTTATTTTCGTTGCATGCGAATTTTTAAAAAAAACCTTTTTTTTTTTTTTTTTTCGCCACTGCATAACCGGACCCCTTCCGATTTTTTTCATTTTTGGTTTCTTATTTGTACATACCTAGAGGTGTTCAGACCAATTTTCAAAAAAATTTTACCCCCACGGGTTTCGGAGTTACTGGCTTTGAAAAATTTCGATAATGTAGGGGCCCAACCTTCTTTGATTCGATGTAACTCCGGAACGGCTTGAGATACAAAGTCGTATTATGGCTCATTTGAAAGCTCTTGAAATAGGCTTTCATATGATATGTATCACGCTTGAGTGATAACGAATGACCTTTTGAGGTTATTGACCTAACCCTTTTGACCTTGAAAAGTTCGATTCGGACACTTTTGAAAATTCTGAAAAAATTCATGTGCCTTCGCACCTTTTTGAGGTACCTCCACAAAAAATTTCAGAATGGCTTTTTAAAAGATAAGGGAGTTAAGGGAGTTATTAATTTTTTACTAAATTTAAAATTCGCTTTTATGGGCGATCTCTTAGTTTATATTACGGTTTTCTATCTTTTAAACAACATTTAATATTGAATGACGGTCGTGTATATGTAGTAGCATTTGGATATAGAAGTTTACTTTGGTATGTCACTTTAATTGGGGGGCCAGGCTTGAGGGGGGGGGGGAGGAGCAACTTAAAACAAATTAAAAATTAAAAAATTAATGAAATATATTAGACAAGTGATGTTATTTAAAAGGCTTTGGTAAAACTATAAACGTTTCTGTAACTTTTAGTTTCTTCAGTTAAGTTTCTTAAGAAGACGCAGGAGTGATTCATTTTTTTGCACACCTATACTTCAAAAAACGCTGATAATAACTTTTTGGAGCAAGATATCAAAATTCCGTTTCCGTGCAACAATTCTTATCGATCTTTTGCACCTTTATAAAAAATTATACCTGACTGTACAGTACTTTTTTGGAAACCTAAGTGCCCGTGTAAGCGAAAATAACGTATCTTCATTCGGAATTGACACCTCCCTCTATTTTTAACTTATGTAAACAAACAGTCAATTCCAGAATGGCTGATACGCTATTTTTGCTTACATGGGCAGCTAAGTTATCTACTGTAAACTCTCGGGAATTTATCCTGAATCAAGGTTTCCCAAAAAAGTACTGTATGGTCAGGTATGGAAATTTTTACGAAAGTGCGAAAGATTCATAAAAATTGCTGCTCGGAAGCGAAATTTTGATATTTAGCACCAAAAGGATAATATTAGCATATTTCGAAATATAGGGTGTTAAAAAAATGAATCACTCCTGCGTCACCTTAAGCAGGCGGTGATCAGTCTTACATACACAGTAAAAAATATTATGTAAATATGTTAAAAACGGTCTACATAAAGTCTATGTTAAGTTATTATGTTAAAAAATCAACATAACTTGTTTGTAAACAGCAAAAAAATGACAATCGTTAATGGACGCAGAACATTAAACAAAACAATTGTGTTATTTTTCTTAACAAAATATTTATGTAGACCGATTTTGACATACAATTTGTGTCAATTTTAACATAAAATTTTTTACTGTGTAGCATAGTTCATCACAAATACGGAAAGATACAGAAATAATTTTTTTTCTCTACAATCATAGATAATTTTGTGTTGAATTCAGTTACAGAAACTTTTATAGTTTTACCAAAGTCTTTTAAATAACATCACTTGTCTAATACATTTCATTAATTTTTTAATTTTTAATTTTTTTTAAGTTGCTCCTCCCCCCCCCCCCCCTCAAGCCTGGCCCCCCAATTAAAGTGACATACCAAAGTAAACTTCTATATCCAAATGCTACTACATATATACGACCGTCATTCAATATTAAATGTTGTTTAAAAGATAGAAAACCGTAATATAAACTAAGAGATCGCCCATAAAAACGAATTTTAAATTTAGTAAAAAATTAATAACTCCCTTATCTTTTAAAAAGCCATTCTGAAATTTTTTGTGGAGGTACCTCAAAAAGGTGCGAAGGCACATGAATTTTTTCAGAATTTTCAAAAGTGTCCGAATCGAACTTATCTGTGATAGCGCCAGCGCCAGACACAAATCAAAGAAGGAAAAGATCCAGCAGTCCACCAAAGCGTCATCGCAAAGTAAAAATATTACGAAATGACTAAAATTTTTTCTTTTTTCTTGATTTGCTTTAGTATATACGAGCTCTGCACTGTACAAAATAAAAGCGTTGTATTTAAATTAATTAATTCAAATTTTTTTTAAAATTTTTTTTTAATCATTTTCATGTCTATCTTTAAAATATATTTCGATAAACATGCAACAAACCTTTTCTTAAAAGACTATATGCAGTGACAAAAAAAAAAAAAAAAAAAAGGCTTTTTAAAAAATTCGCATGCAACGAAAATAAGAAGGATTTCGTCTATGAATGGAAGGAAAAGTGTAAGTGAAATTTTAACAGAGGGTTCTTACCACAAGGGTAGCGTAACTGTAGAACTGTGTACCTTGTACCTGAATTTATTTAAGATGGACCATGCTGCTATATGAATGTAACACCCTAAAAGGTTTTTTAAAAATATTTTTTCGCCCCTGAAATATAAGAAAACCTATTTTGAGTGTGTGTGGCATCGATAAGGTTTGTCGTATTAGATGTTTTTTGACATTTTAATTTGGAAACGAAAAAAAATTTTACAGCGCTCGCGGTGGTCGGGCGCTCAAGCTCCAAAAAAACAGGCTTCACGTTTTATATGGGGATTGAACATCTGTATAATCTGTGAAGGAACCATTACCATCTAAAACTAAAATCACTTTTACTTTGTTACACATAAGAATCTGAATTTTTTTTAACATGTCTTTTTTTTTTTTTTTTTTTCTTGGGCGATGAGAAATTGGAATTATACAATGAACTAAACGGTAACTTACCGATTTTAAAGTAAAACAGTGGAACCTCAGCTGTCAATCAAAATCTCTTTTGTGGCTAAGCTGAGAGCTGTGTTCTATTGGGATAATACGAGGAAATCCGAACCAAACATAGACAAAAAGCAACCTGAACTAAGGGTTGTAAAAAAAAAAGTAATAAACCGTGTCCACAGAAGGTCACGTGACTAGTTCTGAGAGCTAGTCATGTGACTTTGTCACATGGTTTTCAAGAATAGGGATGGGACGTATATGTATACGGGATATGTATACGGTATATATATACGTATACGTATTTTTTTGATCAAAATTAGTATCTTTTGGTATACATATACCTATTTTTAAAAATACAGCTTAAAATGAACAGAAAATTACGGAATTTTAGGTCAAAAGAGCTTAAATTACTATAACATTTGCCTACATCGATAAATACGGAGTATTTCGAATAATTAAATCGTTAAAAGCAATCTCTTTCTTTTCGTATTTGTCAAATTCGAATAATTTGAATAATTCGTCAAAAAGAGTGGAATTCAATAAATATTTCCGCCATTTTTAATAAATATACGATACGGTATACATATACGTATATATATACGTATTCATACATTTATTATAAAAATACGTATTTTTCCCAACTAAAAGAAGGGGAAGTAGTCGTCTGCTCAGCATACGCCTGTAGCTTTTAAAAACGACATTAATCATTTACCAAACAAATTTTTTGAATTTCAAAATAAAAAGCGAATAAAGTTAAATTGTTTATACTTAGCAAATAGCAAGTCACATCCGTGAAAATTTCGCAGTATTCACCTAACACCTTATGTAACCTAGTTCAGTACGAGATGCATCAGAGCCCGAGGTAGCTCAGTGGTAGAGCAGCCGTCATGAAAACGGAAGGTCGGTGGTTCAAGTCCACTCTTCGAGTGCCTCTGGTGTATTCTTTTACTGAACATCTTCCCGGTTCCCTCTTTGATCCATATACCGATAACCCCAACTGAGAGAATTACACCCCCCCTGCCTTAAAGCAGTTTTTGGTTTGTTGGAAAATTAAAAAATTTAATTTAGGATCGATATTCGCGTTTATCGCACATAAAGAGTTTTAATTAGTGAACTTTGAAATTGATCGTGTTGTTTATACTTAGCAAATAGCAAGTCACATCCGTGAAAATTTCGCAGTATTCACCTAACACCTTATGTAACCTAGTTCAGTACGAGATGCATCAGAGCCCGAGGTAGCTCAGTGGTAGAGCAGCCGTCATGAAAACGGAAGGTCGGTGGTTCAAGTCCACTCTTCGAGTGCCTCTGGTGTATTCTTTTACTGAACATCTTCCCGGTTCCCTCTTTGATCCATATACCGATAACCCCAACTGAGAGAATTACACCCCCCCTGCCTTAAAGCAGTTTTTGGTTTGTTGGAAAATTAAAAAAAAAGTTAAATTATTTTTTTTTTTTTTTTGCAAATTAAAAGGAAAAAAAATAGTACGTAATATCAGTGAGAAAAATCGACCATTTCTTTATAAAATTGGCGAAATTAATATTTATTAATAAATTGTTACATTTTTTAAATTACAATTTTCTCTATTAAATTGACTAAAATGCTAAATTTAAGATTGTGAAAAAGAGAAACAGAAAATTTGGTTCATTCCATATCTAAAAATTGATAATTTCTATTCCGACCCTGGCAACATTGTATATCGTTGGGTGAAATCCACCCATTATTTTCCAGTTCATCCAACAGAAATTTGTAAATCGATTTCTCCCAATACGATCCAACGATTTGCTTTATTTTACTAAAATTTCCGTACGGCTTCACCCACTCATTTAAAAATATCAAAATAGGATCAAGGAAATACCTAAAATGACCTTGTTCGAGAACTTTCGAAAACAATTTAACACCTTTGGAAGAATTTAAGTATTTTTCAATGATTTCTTTTTTCTTATTTTCGTTTTCCGAAATCCAGTTTACCACAGCGTTAGCAACACGAAAATCATTTTTTTCAATAGCTAATAAATGAATCCAGTGATCTGCGTTGTCTCTGATTTTTTGTTTAATCTCTTTTATTTTATCGCTTGACAGGGAACAAAATTTAAAAAGTTCATCGATTGTTTTCAAGTCTTCTGCGAAATGTAAATTCTCACAAAATTGTTGGACAAAATTTTCGTCCTTAACTAATTTTTCTTTCTCAAATGCTTTAATTTCTTCAGATTCAACATCCGAAAACCATTCTAAAAATTCCAAACATTTAGTCTTAGCTTTTTCTTCCGATGAGTGACAATGTTCAGTCCAAACTTTACAAACTAAATTGGATAATAACTCTTCTGACCAAATTTCAGATTTTTTGTTTTTAATCGACTCTGAGTCTCCGTCAAATTGCCAGTTCAATAATTTATTGATTTCAGATATGATAAACTTTTTCTCATTGTAATAGGATTGAAATATTTTAAGGGTGTCAATTTGACGCTTAAGCCGTGTTTTGTCTTCGCTTGAATCACCGCACAGCCAACTTAATAATTTTTCAGCTAGATCAAATTTTCCATCTTTTGCAAACCGTTCTAGAAAATAAATGTATTTATTTTTAAATTTTTTCATTTCTTCAACCGAGAAATTCGCAGCATTTAAAAAGTCATCTATAAACTTAAAATCGCTTTTCTCAATTAGTTTTACGAAATATTGATCCATGACATCCATCGTTAGCTCATTTTTCAAATATTTTGATTCATCGTTATTGAAAATGATTGCAAGAGTTGGAAAGACGCGTTTATTTGAAAACAGATCCACCTTAGACCTTATCCATTTGATTATCCATTCCTTTTTCTCTTCTTTTGGAATCATCTGCAATACTTTTCTTAAAATTTGTTGTTGTATTTTATCAGTTTTTAAGAACAATTGGCTATTTGACCACGGCAACTCGGGGACATGTAAACCGTCCAAAGTATATGACAAGAAAATTGTGAAACGTTTATCTTTCGGGATATTATCGCAAATGATATTAAGCATTTTTAAAAGTATTTCTTGGTAAGGCCATACCTTAAACCACAATCCAAATATATCAAAACTCTGTAATGCAATTGCATCAATTTTGCATTCATCCGGTATTTCGTTCAATAAAAATATAATCATTTCCAAACATCTTTCTTGCAAGAATGGGGCAAAATGGACGAAACCGTTCGCTATATCTGTAATGGTCTTAACTAAAAATATTTCGTTTTCTGCTGATACTAGAGCGAAATATGTAGCAGCCGTCACGAAACCATTATTTTTACATTTATATGATAATAAAAAATCTGGAGGAATGTCCCATGCTATCTTTTGATTAGCAGGTCGATGTTTCATTTTAGAATTTGATATGAAAAAGAAGGAAATCCACACCCTTAATAATAATAATAATAATAATAATATATTTATATTTACAAATTTCTTTTATAAATAATCGTCATATAGTTAAATAATTTAAACTAAAGGGGTAGACTTGGAACACCGGAATTAATTCAATAATTATCACTAAATATCACAGAAAAAAAAAAAAAAAAAAAAAAAAAAAAAAAAAAAAAAAAAAAAAAACATTTTTTGGTATTGAAAGTTCGAATAGGCGAAAAGGCGAAGGGCGAGAGGTCGGCATTGAATGTTATAATTGTTAAATGAAATGGAAAAAAAAAAAAAAAAAAAAAAAGCTACAGATCGGAGACACAGTAGAGACATTTATCAATTAGATGTTTTTTGAGAGTGTTTTTGAAGGTTTTAATATTTTCTATGGATTTTATATGATTAGGGAGTCTGTTATAGATTTTTAATCCCTGATACGTGGGTTTTTTTTCGTATCTTGCCGTTCGGTGGTGTGGCATAGCAAAGCGGTCTCCGTGACGAGTGTTGTAGGAATGGGAATCATTCACTTTTGGTAGGTGATCAGACTTTGATTTGATCAGGGTACAGATTTCCAAGACATATAAGGAGGGCAATGTCAAAAGATTTAGGTTTTTAAAGTGGTCTCTACAGTCCTCACGATAATGCAATCTGCAGATGATTCGTATAGCTCTCTTCTGCAGTCGAAACACCTTGTCCATGTCGTCGTTCGAACAGCTGCCCCAAAGTATGATCCCATACGATAGCCGGCTGCTTATTAGGGCGTGGTATACGGAGAGGAGAATGTTGCGACTGCAGAATTGGGCTAGTTGTCTTAGTATGAAAAGCCCTGAACTGATTTTGTTGGAAATATAGGAGACATGGGATGACCATTGAAGGGCGCTGTCGACGCACATACCCAGGAATTTGACAACTTCTTTATTTTCAATTTCGGATTCACAGATATCGATTCGGGGCACATGTTCAATGACTTTCTGTGTTGGTTTAATGAACATGGATGCAGATTTTCTTGCATTAATTAGAAGGTTATGAGTCGCAAAGTCCTGGGCAAGCGCGTTGACATTTATGTTCGCTAAGATTTCCAGATCCTCTGAGGTGGCGGCGGCGGAAAGGCTGTTTGTGTCGTCTGCGAACATGAAGTTCGAGCCAACAAGATCATTTATGTAAAGTAAAAAAAGAAATGGCCCAAGTATAGACCCTTGTGGCACACCGTAGTTTATGGGTCTTAATTTTGATTTATAGCTTGTAGGGAAACGGTCGTCATTCAGTTCCACGTATTGCTGGCGACCAGTCAGGTAGGATTTTAGGAGATCGTGCGCAGGTCCTCTGATACCGTAGGAATATAACTTACGTAAAAGGATGTTTCGGTCTACACAGTCAAAAGCCTTAGAGATGTCGAGAAAGATTGCAGAGGATAACTGATCGTTTTCCAGGTTGTCAAGGATATTTTCGACGAAAGCAAGCACCGCATCTATGGTGGATCTACCCTTAAGAAATCCGTATTGGCGGTCGGATATTATATTGTGCTGTAGGATAAAATTGGTTAACCTGTCAAGGATTACGTATTCATATATTTTACTCACAGCCGGGAGTATTGAGATAGGTCGATAATTTGCGACATCTGACTGGTCTCCATTTTTAAAAACGGGGATAACTTTAGAAGTTTTCAAGCCATTGGGGTAGATTCCACTTTCGAGGGACCAGTTTATGAGAAAGACGAGAGGTTCACTAATTTCCGATGCTAACAGCTTTAGGATGCTGACTGGTATTTTATCATAACCAGCAGAGTTTTTGTTTTTAAGATTTTTAAAGTAATGAAAAATTTCCTCCAAGGTAACAAAATCTATAAAAATGGTATCAATAATGGAGCTGGCTGTATTTGACTTGTAACTAGGGATATTATGATGTGTTTTTTTTAGGTCTTCTGAGATTAGGTTAGGAACAGATACGTAGTAGTCGTTAAACAGATCACAGGCCTCCGCTATCGGAATTTCCTTTCCCGCTTGATCTTTGATGTTGAAAAACTTTTTTGAGGGATTGTTGGACCGGGTTTCCTGATTTATAATTTGCCATGCTGTTTTGGTTTATTATCGGACTGGGAGAGGCTATCTTTGACAAGATCAGATTTTTCTTGAATTAGCTTAGCATGATATTCTTTTTTCTTTTCATTAATTTTGGACTGTAAGCTTTTGTTGTTTTTGCAGGAATGAAAGAGATCAGAGAGATTAATTATCTGAGCTTTTAGGTTACAGATTTCCGCAGTATGTTTCTTTTTGCGATACTGCCTGTTTTTTCTTTTTTGGACAGGCATTTTGCGTAAGGGAAACGAGAGTTCAAATGAGTTTTGAAGAATTTTTTGGAAATTATCAAAAGCTTCGTTTACAGTTGGGGCGCTGTAGACATAATCCCAGTTAGCGTTAGTAAGAAAATACTTCATTTGATTGATTGAATTCGCGGATTTGAGGTTTCGGGAAAAGAAGAAAGAGGGCTTCTCGAGTCCTGGGGTTGTCGTTGTAATGGAAGTACCACGGTGATCAGAGAGACCCGTGGCGTGAGTTGCCGTACTGAAAGATCCAAATGGAAGGTTAGTGAAGATGGTGTCAAGGACCGCGTTAAATCTAGTTGGGGAATTTTGCACGGATTTGAGGTTGAACATGTTCGCACAGTTTAGGAGTGATGAGGAACGGTAATCATTGGTAATTACATCCACGTTTAGGTCACCCAGCAAGATAATGTGGTTGCGGATGGAAGTCAGGTGATCCAGGATTTCCGTTAATCTTGTGATGAAGTCATCTATTTCATGCTTAATATGGGATGGGGTTCTGTAAATGCATAGTAGTATGAACGATGTATGTCGGAAGTCCAGCTGGACTGCGCAACCTTCAAGAGTGAAATCCTTACAGAATTCAGAGATATCTATAGATTTATAGGTGTAGGTATGATCTTTTCTTAGAAATAGTCCAATTCCACCTCTTTATAAGAGCCGCCATATTTAAACTTCTTTTTGCCAATTTGAGAACGAAATAACTTTTAGTCATGTCTCTCATTTCTTGGATGTGATCTGTGATGAAATCTTGTTGAATAAAAATACAGGCTAAGGTGTAAATTTTGAAATTTTGCGTTAAAGTGTCGTCCTCCTCATCGTCTGAAATACATAGGCTAGGGTTCTCCCGAAGATAGTTGAAAAATTTGGTTTCGTCAATTGTACCGACGGAAGTAAAATAAATTTTGTCCAAACACTTGTGATTTAGGGTCAGACATATTCGAACGAATTGTGCCCAGTGGACAATTTTTTTACCAACCGAATTTATAAGTGGTTTTAGCTCACTCCGAATTTTTTCAGGCATATTAACCGATTCTGCATGATGCACTACTTTCTCGCTGATACTTTCCCACCGTCTTTGCAAAGCATCTGGCATTTCTTCAAAATGCCATCGGTTCCCATATGGAATGTACGAAAAAAAGGCTGCGGTTTCAGATTTTATATCTGGTGACTCCCAAAAATTAATGGCCGTTGCAATGGAAGCGATTCGTTCGAGGTTGCAGTCGAATTTTAGAGACATGTTGAATTATTTTTGCAAGAATCTTCTTGTAAATCAAAAATAATTTTGTCAAGTCGCTTGTACATTGAAATTCAAGAGTGCATCACCACCTGAAATGAAATAGAAAAGGTATCAACTTGATATTTCTATTACTGTTCTAAAAACAGTTTTATAAAATCACTTTTTATTTTTAAAGTAGTTTATGGGTCAGCGTGAGTAGTAACTTAAATATTTTTTTTAGGTTAAGTTAGGTTAGGTTAGGAATTTTTAAATAAAAAATTTTGTTAAATTGTTCGGAAGAATAAATAGATTTGTATTTTTCATTTCCAGAACAGTTCCCGTAAATGATTTAGAAGATTAATTAAATAAATTCGATGAATTAATTCGTTCCTGTTATTTCAATTAATTAATTATTTTAATTAACTAATTCCCGACCCGAATCAAATCAATAATTAATTAATTAAATATTCTGAAAATTAAGGGTTTAATAATAATGTCACTCTAATGAATTTATTATTTTAGTATTTTCGGTATTTTTAGTAAAAAAAAAAAAAAATACTGCCCTACTATTAATAAATTACTGCTCCTTTAAATAAACGCTTTAATGAAACATTAAATTAAATTTGTGTAGGTACTTTCGTCAAATTTATTAAAGGAAGTAAAGTAAATTTTTTCCAGATTTTTTTTAGATCGAATTCAAGTTGAAGGAACTATTACCATCTAAAATTAAAATCACTTTTACTTCGCTACTACATAAGAATCTAAAATTTTTTTTAACATTTATTTTTTTTGTCTTGAGCGATGCGATATTTGGAATTATAAAATGAAATAATAACAAAACAATAACTTACGGATTTTGAAGTAAATCAATGGAACCTGAGCTGTCTGATCGAAATCTCCCTTGTGACTACGCTGGAGAGCTGTGTTCGATTGGGATAATAAGAGAAAATCCGAACGAACCAAAGACGAAAAGCAACCTGAACTGAGGGTTGTAAGAAAAAAAGCAATGAAAAATCGTTTTTGAAGTTATTGACCTTAATTCAATACAATAGAAGATGTTTGTGAAGATTTGATCTATATAGAAAAAAAAAAATCGTCTGCTTGAAAAGGTTCATATAATCCTTCATTTTCAATGGTTGGTATCAGCGTTGGTGTTTATGCATAAACCGCTTTTTTATATTTAAAAAAAAAAAAAAGAACCTGAAATGTTATTTTTTATATCAGGTATGCAGGTGGTGTATGGCAGGCCGAAACTGGTTACGGGCTGCAATAGTCCACCTGCATACCCGATATGTAAAATACTATTTCCATGTTACTATATATTTAATGACTAGGACGGAACTACACATTGAATAGAAGGAACCGAACTTTTATCTCCATATGTGGTCCTTGGAGGTCAAATCGGGCCCAAAAATGTAAGAAACCCCGTCATTAGCAAAGCTCATCTGTTTTACACCTTCTCTAAGGTCATTTTAAATCTTGGAAAAATTTGGCAAAAGTGGCCTTCTTTTTTTTTGTATAATAAGCTGTGCATTGGTGCATCATTTAATTTTTCGGCTCCCCTTTCATCTCCTCTGTAAAAACACTATTTCTTTTCCATTGCAACGCTTGGCAATTTACCAAATATATGCAAAATTGTATATCGTTCTTTGAAATACGCCCATTATTTTCCAGTTCATCCAACAGATATTTGTAAACCGAATCCTCCCAATGCGTTCCAACGATTTGCTTTATTTTACTAAAATCTCCATACGGCTTCACCCACTCATTTAAAAATACCAGTACTGGATCAATGAGAAACATCCTGAAAGGAAGTTCCAGAACTCTGCAAAATAATTCAACTCCTTTGGAGGAATTTATGAATTTTTCAATAATTTCTTTTTTCTCGTTTTCATTCTCCGAAATCCAGTTTACCATCGCGTTAGCAACACGAAAATCATTTTTTTCAATTCCTAATAAATGTATCCAGTGATCTGCGTTGTCTCTGATTTTTCCCTTAATTTCTTTTATTTTATCACTCGACAGGGAACAAAATTCAAAAAATTCGTCGATTGTTTTTATGTCATCTGCGAAATGTAAATTATCACAAAATTGTCCGAGAAAATTTTCGTCTTTAATTAATTTTTCTCTCTCGAATGCTTTAATTTCTTCAGATTCAAGATCCGAAAACCATTCTAAAAATTCCGAACATTTAGTCTTAGCTTTTTCTGTTGATGAGTGGCAATGGTCCCCCCAAATTTTACAAATTGCGTTGGATAATAACTCTTCAGACCAAATTTCAGATTTTTTTTGTTTAATCCACTCTGTTTTGTCTTCGATTGATTTACTGTACAGCCAATTTAATAATTTTTCAACTGAATCAAATTTTCCATCTTTTGCAAACCGTTCTACCAAATAAGTGTGTTCATTTTTAAAAGTTTTCGTTTCCTCAACCGTGAAATTTGCAGCATTTAAAAAGTCATCTATAAATTCAAAATTAGTCTGTTCTATTATTTTTACGAAAGATTTATCCATGGCATCTGTTAACTCCTTTTTCAAATCTTTTAATTCGTCGTCATCGAAAATTATTGCAATAGTTGAAAGGTCGCGTTCTTTTGCAAACCACTTCAAATTTCTTATTATCCATAGTGGTACCCATTCTCTTTTCCATTTTTTTGGAATCATCTGCAATCCTTTTCTTATGATTTCTTGTTGTGTTTTATCCTTACGTAAGAACAACTTGGCAGTTCTCCTTGAAGACCATGGCAACTCACTGACAAGTAAACTTTGAGAAGTTAAATTTGAGAAAATTGTGTAACATTCATCTACCACAATATTTTCGAAAAAGATGTTGAGCATTTGTAAAAGCAATTCTTGGTAAGGCCATACGTAAAACCACAATTCAAATATATAAAACCTTAGTTGTGAAATTAAATCGATTTTGCCTTCATCCGACACTTGGTTTAATATAAATAAAATCATTTCCAAATATCTTGCCTGCAAGAATAAAGCAAACTTGTCGAAATCGTGCGGCAGTTTTATAATAGTCTTAACTAAAGATGATTCGTCTTCTGCTGATTCCAGAGCAAAATATGTAGCAGCCTGCACGAAACCATTACTTTTACATTTGTCTAATAATATATCGTCCGAATAAATCGCTAATGGCATCTTTTGATTAGCAGACTCAAGTTTTATTTCTAGATTCGATCTGAAAAAGAACGAAATCCACACCCTTATAAGAAGGGCCATAGTTAAACTTGTTCGATCCAATTCGAAAACGAAACAACTTTCAGTGACGTCTCTCATTTCTTCTAGGTGATCTTTGATGAAATCTTTTTGAATAAAAATACAAGCCAAGGTGTAAATTTTACAGTTTTTTGTTAAAGTGTCATCTTCCTCGTCGTCCGAAATATATAAGCTAGGATTTTCCAAAAGAATGTTGATAAATTTGGTTTCGTCAATTGTACCGACGGAAGTGAAGTAAATTTTGTCCAAGCACTTTTGATTTAGGTTGAGAGATATTCGAACAAATTTTGCCCAAAGGAGAATTCTTTGACCAACGGAATGTATAAGAGTGGTTAGTTCTCTCCGAATTTTTCCAGGTAAAGTAATCGAATCTGTGGGATGCACTACCTTATCGCTGATTTTTTTCCACTCTATTTTCATAATATCATGCGGCATTGAATATGATGAACGCCATGAGCTGAAGCATTTTCTCTCGCCAGATGGAATGCCCAAAAGGAAGTCTGCGGTTTCGGATTTTATATCTGGTGACTCCCAAAAATAAATTACTATTGCAATGGAAGCGATTCGTTCGAGGTTGCAGTCGAATCTTACTGGCATGTTGTATTATTTTTCCAAGATGCTCCTTGTAAATCAAAAATTATGTCGTAAGGTCGCTTGTACATTGAAACTCAAGAGAGCATCATCACCTGAAATAAAATAGAAATGGTATCAACTTGATTTTTCCATTACAAATATCCCGTGTGAAAATTTGAATATTAATTTCATATAAAAAAAAAGGAATATGAATTTAATATGAATTCATATAAATTTAACATCGATTTTTGGACATGAAAACATATGAAAATAATATCACTCTAATGTAAATATAATATCAACATCAATTTCTTATTAGTTAAATATTCATTTCATGTGTTTAGAGGGTCTTCAATATCACTCATCTTGAAATATAAAAACTAATATTTTCTTATAAATTTGATATTTCTTTTTTTATAAACATTTTAAAACACTCTTAAATTCATATCAAATTCATATTCCTTGTGAATGTTTTTCATGCTAATCAATATGATGATCATATTAATTTAAAATTTAAAAAAATGAGAAAGACTTGAACATTCATATCATGGTAATTGATATGAAAATAACATTCGTTTAATATTAATTTCATATTAGACATGGAATTTTATTTCAGAAAAATATTTAGTAATATGAAATTAATATTTCTTCTTTTTCCTTTTCGAAGTTTATACTGAATCATTATTTCAATTATATTACCTAATATAAAAATCATATAAGGAAAATATTAAGTAATATGCAATTTATAAGAAAGTAATATTTCTTCCTTATTCTCTCCAAATTAAATATTGATTTCATATAAAATCATATTCATATTATATTAGCCAATATGAAAACGATATAATTTGCATACTATTTTATATGAATTGAATATATTTACATGAGTAGGTGATATAAAACATCATTTATCTAATATAGAAATTTTCACGCGGGATATATTTACTTAATTTTTAAATAAATAAAATAATGTCTTTTTCGGGTTTAAAATCCCGAAATGTTTTGGATATTTGATTTTTGACTTTATAATGATTCATTTTCATTTTAACCTCTTATTAATTTCAATATTGCTACTCATAAGAATCTGAAATTTTTTTTAAAACATTTCTTTTTTTTGAGCGATATTGGAATTATAAAATGAATTAATAACAAAACGCTTACTTACGGATTTTGAATTAAAACAATTAAACCTGAGCTGTCGATCTAAATCTCCCTTGTGACTAGGCTGGAGAACTGGATTCGATTGGGATAATTAGAAGAAATTCGAATCAACGAAAGACAAGAATCAACCTGAACTGAGGGTTGTAAAAAAAAAAAAAGCGATGAAAAATCGTTTTTAAAGTTATTGACCTTAAGATAATGACCGTAAAGATTCAAACTACATATGAAAAAAAAAAATTTCGTCTGCTTGAAAAGGTACAAAATAATCCTTCATTTTCTATGGTTGGTATCAGGGTTGATGTTTAAACCGCTTTATTATAAAAAACAGTTTAAAACCTCGAATATTATTCTCCTGTGTTTAAAAAGTTGAAAACATTTTTCCATGTAAATATACATTTAAAGACAGGACCCAACTCAACATTGAGTAGCAAGAACCGAACTTGTTCTCCGTGTGGTCATTGGAGGTCAAATCGGGCCGAAAAATGTAAGAAACTCTTTCATTTACATTTATTGGGTGTTTCTATGTATTTATGAACGCAATTCAACATTATATTCCGCAAATATCCCGTCTTATTTTTACTGTTTATCTTTTTGTTTTCGGACATTTTAAAAGTACTAGTGCCACGTTCTTTTTTTTATTTTCGTAAATTACACAAAATTTAATTTAATATTCTCGTCAAATGTAAGGTTAAACTGCACCCAGTGGTGCTCTGCTACATGTAAAGATCACAATTTCATACAATTTTTAGCCCGATTTGACGTCCTGGCCATAAACTATTGTGTTCGAAAAAAAAAAACCTTCTCGCTGCAAACTGGTACCCTTAGACCATGTTTTTTTAAAATTTAACATTAATATGATGTTGATGAAATGATTTCAATTTTAATGTAATAAAAATTGTGGCTTAAGAAACTTGCGGTTTTTTTATTTTGGGCCCTTTCAATGCCTTGAAATGATTAATTTATTTAAACTTTTGTTTAGCTGAACCCAAGCATAAAAAAGGTTCAAGTGCAGGATCTTTAATAATAATAAAAAAAAAAAACTTTTTTCTTCGAAACAGCTAATTTATGCAAAAAATTAGAATTTTAGTTTTTTTCAAAAAGCCTCAACGTTTGGGTCAATTGGATGCTTTTTTTTTTACTCAAAAATTGCATATCGTGCTTTTTGCAATTAAGATGTAATGTGTAGTCCGGTTATTCCTAGATAAACGCCCGTAGTGCAAGTGGCCTATTTATTCGCTTCAAAATTGCCTGAAAATATAATAATTGAATTAATTAATTAATTAATCAACTGCTGAAATTTTTTTGCCCTTACTTGGGCGAAATGGAACCAGCATCCTCTTTTTGTGCAATTTGGGAAAATCTTTCTGCAACTTTTACAAATTGCCATTTCGAAGTCACTCGAAAGACTATCCGGATAAAATCCATGTTTTTCTTGTAGGTACTTGAACAGAAGCCTATATACAGCCGAGCTCTTCCGCATGTCATCGTTGCAAAAACGATAGGAAAAATCTAATATAAAATCCAGAAAAATTGAGGAAAAAAAAAAAAAAAAAAAAAAAAATTAATTTACTAAAAACTTACATGATTGTTTTCAACTCCCATAATGCATAGTTTAATTTTTCGGCTACCCTTTCATCTGCTCTGTAAAAATACTATTTCATTTCCATTTTAACAATTTGTCATTTGCCAAACGTTTCAAATGTTCTATATCACTTCTTGAAACACATGCATTATTTTCCAGTTTGTCCAACAGAGACTTGTAAACCGAATTCTCACAATACATTTGCTTTATTTTACTAAAATCTCCATACGGCTTCACCCAGTCATTTAAAAATATCAAAACAGGATCAATGGGAAACATCCTGGAAGGAGACACCAGAATTTTGAAAAATAATTCAACACCTTTGGAGGAATTTATGTATTTTTCAATAATTTCTTTTTTCTCGTTTTCGTTGTCCGAAATCCAGTTTACCACAGCGTTAGCAACGCGAAAATTATTTTTTTCAATAGCAAATAATTGTATCCATTGATCTGCGTTGTCTCTGATTTGTCCCTTAATCTTTTTTACTTTATCACTTGACAGGGAACAAAATTTAAAAAGTTCGTCGATTGTTTTGAAGTCTTTCGCGAAATGTAAATGATTACAAAATTTTAGGACAAAATTTTCGCTTTTAATTAATTTTTCTTTCGTGAATGCTTTAATTTCTTCAGATTCAACATCCGAAAACCAGTCTAAAAATTCCGAACATTTAATCTTAGCTTCTTCTGTTGATGAGTGAATGTGGTCAGTCCAAATTTTACAAATTGTGTTGGATAATAACTCTACTGACCAAATGTCAGATTTTTTTTGTGTAATCAATTCTGTTTTGTTTTCGCATCCTGAGTACAGCCAATTTAATAATTTTTCAGCTAAAACAAATTTTCCATCTTTTGCAAATTTTTCTACCAAATAAGTGTGTTCATTTTTAAATGTTTTCGTTTCCTCAACCGTGAAATTTGCAGCATTTAAAAAGTCGTCTATAAATTCAAAATTAGTCTGCTCTATTAATTTTGCGAAATATTTATCCATGGCATCTGTTATCTCATTTTTCGAATGTTTAAATTCATCGTCATCGAAAATTATTGCAATAGTCGAAAAGTCGCGTTTTTTTATAAACCACTCCAAATTTTTCTTTATCCATTTGGGTATCCATTCTATTTTCCATTTTTTTGGAGTCAATTGCAATATTTTTCTTATGATTTTTTGCTGTGTTTTATCCTTACGTAAGAACAATTTTCCAGTTGTCCCGAAACCCCTTTGCAACTCGGAGTCATGTAAACTCTTCCAAGTTAATCGTAAGAAAGTTCTGAAATATTTATCTATTACAATATTTTCAAAAATGATATTAAGCATTTGTAAAAGTAATTCTTGGTAAGGCCATACGTTAAACCACGATTCAAATATAACAAAGCTTAGTCGTGTAGTTACATAGATTTTGCTTTCATCCGACATTTCGTTTAAAAAAAATAAAATCATTTCCAAATATCTTGCGTGCAAGAATAAGGCAAAATCGTCGAAATCGTGTGGCATTTTTATAATAGTCTTAACTAAAAATGTTTCGTCTTCTGCTGATCCTAGCGCAAAATATGTAGCAGCCTTCACGAAACCATCACTTTTACATTTGTCTAATAATATAACGTCCGAATAAACGTTTAATGGCATCTTTTGATTAGAATTCTCAAGTTTCATTTCACGATCTGAAGAAAAGAAGAAAGAAATCCACACCCTTATAAGAGCGGCCATATTTAAACTTGTTCCGGCCAATTCGAGAACGAAATAATTTTCAGTCGTGTCTTTCATTTCTTCTAGGTGATCTCTGATGTAATCCTCTTGAATAAAAATACAGGCTAAGGTGTAAATTTTACAGTTTTTCGTTAAAGTGTCGTCCTTCTTATCGTCTGAATTACATAAGCTAGGGTTCTCTCGAAGAAAATTAAAAAATTTGGTTTCGTCAATTGTACCGACTGAAGTAAAGTAAATTTTTTCCAAGCACTTGTGATTTAGGCTCAGAGATATTCGAACAAATTTGGCCCAAAGGAAAATCCTTTGACCAACGGAATGTATTAGAGATTTTAGTTCACTTCGAATTTTTCCAGGTAAATAAATAGATTCCGCGCGATTCGCTACCTTCTCGCTGATTCTTTTCCACTGTGTTTTCATAATATCATGCGGCATTGAATATGATGAACGCCATGAGCTGAAGCATTTTCTCTCGCCAGATGGAATGCCCGAAAGGAAGTCTGCGGTTTCGGTTTTTATGTCTGGTGACTCCCAAAAATTAATGGCTGCTGCAATGGAAGCGATTCGTCCAAGGTTGCAGTCGAATATCAGTCGCATGTTGTATTATTTTTCCAAGATTCGTCAGGTAAATCAAAAATAATCTTGTAAAGTTGCTTACATTGAAACTCAAGAACGCATCACCGTCTGAAATAAAATAGAAAATGTACCAACTTGATTTTTCCATTATTGCCCTAAAAACAGTTTTATTAAATTACTTTTTTTTTTTTAAGTAGTTTGTGGGTCAACGCGGTCCAGAGCCACATTAGACAAAATTTAAAAATTAAAATTTATTAATTTTTTTTACTGCCAATACTCATATATTATGGCCAAATTATTCATTATACTGCCAAATTTTTTTTTTTTAACGCCCAAAACTGTACTGCCAATAAAAAAAAACTTCCACTTTTTTAAAAATATTATCCTACTATTAATACATTACGACCCCTTTAAATAGACGCCTTAAAGAAACTCATCTCAAATTCAAATCTCTTTTACTTTGTCACGCATAAAAATCTGAAATTTTTTTTAGCCATTTTTTTTTGTTGAGCGATATTGGAATTACCTATAAAATAAATTTACTTAATTATAAAACTGTAAACTTACGGATTTTCAAGTAAAACAATGGAACCTTAGCTGTCCATCTAAATCTCCCTTGTGACTAGGCTGGAGAACTGTGTTCGATTGGGATAATAAGAAAAAATCCGAACCAACCAAAGACAGAAATCAACCTGAACTGAGGGTTGTAAAAAAAAAAAAGAAGCAATGAATAATAGTTTTTGAAGTTATTGACCCGATGACAATAGAAGATATAGGAGTATTTCTATTTGTGATGATTCGAGGGACATAGATAAAAACAAATAAATAACCCTTCATTTTTAATGGTTGGTATCATGTTTAAATATAAAATACCATTTTATTTCATTATGCTGAATTTAAAATTAAATAAAATTACACCCTGGAATTCTGCCCTTAGAGACTGTACCAGAGTTGATCGCACGCTCCACCGCACATCCTTACCTACGTTTTTCAAGCATAAAATCAAAATTTTCCCTTGAAAATCGATACACAAGAGTTCCTAATAGAAATTCTGCGATTCCCATTGAGAGCACATGTCACCGTAAACGTTAAATTAAATTTCCTCTCTTTTTGAATTTTAACTAAAACTCAAAATTTCCAGGTATATGGTTTTAATATTCGCAAATGCATCCGCAAGAAAAAAATAAATAATTTTTTTTTAGTATAATTTACGATGCCATGTTATGAAGAACAAGCTCGACTGTTTAATTTTAATTGAGTAGAATATTTATACAAGTTTCATAAAAAAAAATGTAACATGAAAGAAGGAAAAAGTCGAGTATACCTTGTTTACTTAAAAATAAAAATATATCTATTTAATTTATTTTTTTTCCGTCTCCGTATTCGCTTGAAAAAAAAAAAAAAAAAAAAAAAAGGTTTCCTCGAAGCATAAGCGAGAAATAGTAAATCACTTCCAGCAGGATCCATAATTCATTCTTTTGGCGATAAATCCAATTAAAAATCTCGGTAAACTCTGTTAATAAGGTCAGTGAAGTTCCTGCATTTTACGATATAACTTCATTTTTAGCAGTTTATTTTTTCTGACCCGTTACCGCATATATTTATATTTTTTCTTTCTCATTTTAAAATCTTTCCCATAATCGTAAAAAAAAAGAACAGAAATATAAATAATAGTAAAAATTATTTTTGTTTACCGACTGGAAAGAACGGACAATAATTTTTTTATAGTCGATTTTTTTTTTTTTTTTTTTTTTTTTTTTTTTTTTTACGACATTTATTTTTTTATTTTTTTTAAAACTGATTTCTCATCGTCAGACGAGACATTAACAATCAAAAAAGGGACAACGAATTTTTTTTTTCTCGGGTTTTTGAAAGGAGTTTTAGGGAATTTTTTTAGTCCGGCTTGTTGCGTTGGGCTATCCATTTTCTGTCGGCTGTATATACGTTGACGTGGGGGAATTCTTGATTTTTCAAGTGGAAATAATCCAAAAGGCAAGTTAACCAAAGTTGAAATCGTTTAGGGTTATCAGAAGCCATCTATCTCGTTTTCCATCTCCTTTTACCCTTTTCGATGGGTTTAGGAGGATATTTTCTTTAATTATTCCCCCTTTCGCCATCGCCCGCTTTTGCTTTCGGGTTTTCCCACAAAACTCTCTAAATTAAATGAATGGATAAAATTTTTTTCCTTTCGCCCTTTGAGGTGGTAATTGACTTAGGAAAGTTAGACGTCGCTGTATGAGGTTTCGGAAGATGTGTGTGGAGGTGGAATCGGAGTGTGAGATTCAAGGAAAAATATTTGGTGGGTTAGGTTTGAATGATTTTTGATCAGTGCTAGGCCAGTAGCCAGGGTGTAGAAATGATAAGAGGGCTGGTTCCTGGACGGTTGAGTGAAATTTTTTAAGTTTTCGAGCTGAAATGTAATAAAAATTTGCTGTGGACATTTTCGAAAGTAGGAATATCCCAGTCAGTTTTTGCTTTTAACCTTTTAGAGTTCGAAATCTGGAAAACTCCGAAAAATTTTACCAAATTTTTATTTCGGAATAATTGTCAGAAAAAAAATTATTCCTTTTTCTCTAACACTTGGAATTTTTTGTGATCTGGTATTCATATTGTTAGACGTCCAAAATTATTAATTCGTAAATTAAGGTGCACGGAGTGCGTCCAGCCAAGTTTCAAGTGCACGGAGTGCACCCAGCCAAGTTTCAAGTGCACGGAGTGCACCCAGCCAAGTTTCAAGTGCACGGAGTGCAACCTGCCAAGTTTCAAGTGCACGGTGTGCACCCAGCCAAGTTTTATTGCATTCCACTCGCATAATAATTTAGATGATAAATTCGATTTTTCTTTCTTTCTTAGAAGCTGTCCATAGTTCGCCAGTCGAACGTTACCCCTTCAACAAGCTGCTCCTTCAAATCTTGCTGATTCGTTTGAAAGTCGGACGGTTATGTTTAAGTTTAAGTTTAAGTTTCAACTTCAGCTTTGAAATAAGCTTTCGCTTGCAGATTAATTCGCAGATAATTATTACAAAGCTTACTGCAGCTCCAATAAACGGCATTGCCAATACTTGCGTCATTTGCTCTATTTCGACCGGTTGAAACGGCTCTGCATAATTTTGTAACACAAACCGAAGCAACTTCTGGTCGATTTCGAATTTGTGTTGAATACCGTGCTCATAAAATCTAAGCCAGCTGTAAAATTTTTAGATGATTGAGAGGGCATGCATTAGAGAGGGAAAAAAAGGTACATGCTGAACCTACTTGATATTGAAAGTTTTCCTAAGCAGACTGAGTTGATTCATCTGGAGGATATACCAAGATTCCAAAAATGGTATTGGACTTTTTAGTACTTCGCAAGGAAAATTGTTATCGGTACTAGAAAGAGCGGCCAAATATTTGTTTTCACAAAAATGTTTTTCATATCCCCGTACTCCACCCCAATCAATGTCGTAGGAGATACTATAATTTTGCAGTAGAAGCTTCTCTAAAGGATTGTTAGATACCTATATAAAATGTAGTACAATTATTTGTGCAATGCAAATATCTGACTTATTTGTCGACGAAAGCTAACCTCCACATACTCTTCTAACAGGGAAATGCCTCCTTGACTGAAAAATGATAATAATTTATATCGTCCGTCTGCTATGAATTCCTCTAAATTACGAAACGGAATTTTGGAATCGTCGACGGATAAAAAGGACGTTATGACCGCTCCAAAGGAATTAACAAGAACCAATCCGATAATATTAAACATGAAGAAGGCAATCCTTAACGAAATATTGTCCACATCCTCGTTACTTTGATTGCAAAATATTTCAAAAACAAGGAATATTTTTCCCATTTCGAACCCTTTTCTTTTGATTAGAGTTTCGAAAGCAACAAGTCCAGTTCCAAAAATTAGAGAGAAACAGATAGCGAATCCCAAATATTTTTTGAACGGTTGAAGATAATAATCTGTACGCAAAGCTCGTTTCAGCTTCGTTGTGTACCAGTACGTTTTTTCGGTACATATAGGACCTATTATGTTGGCTGAGGCGGTGATCTCCCAAGCGGAAAGACCTTCTATCACGTCGAAATCGTTCGGATTTATCCAGACACCCGTCCCCTGAGCAATTGTCCGGTTAATTCTAAAACCAAAAGTTGGCTTGTATAGGATTTTCAACCCTTCAGCCTGATGGGTCCATCAGTCTGATGGACCCATCAGATTTGCAATCCTGCAAAGCTTTAATTTTTAAAAAAATTGTTAAAAACCATGCAAATAGGAGTATTTTGACCTGCTGAAACCGAATATGAAGTCAGAATTTTAAAAAACCAAAATTCAAGATGGCGGAGGGTTGGTAAAATCTTATTTTAAATATTACAGATTTTTTTACTAGATTCGAATTTTGTAAACGATATATTTATTGCTCTTTTTATTCTTATGAACTTAAAAATGCAACTAAATAACGAATGGACAGTCATTTATGCGATATTCAACAAGAGTGCTTCACCTATGTTTAGCTTATGGGCAAAACAGTTTTTTACGTGTAGAGGCGCTTATAAGTTTAAAAATAATTAAAACTAAATATTTCGGGGGGATTTTTTGAACTGCAAATTCTGAATCTGAAGTCCAAATTTTTAAAGAATTAAATTATTATTAAGAATTAAATTAAAGATGGCGGACCATTAACTTTTGAAATTTTCATTTTTCTTAATTGTTATCACTTGAAATATAATCGGTTTTTGAAAAATTAAGGCAAGTTAAGTATCCGAGAGGCAGTTAATTTAAGACAAGTTGATTCTCTGGGGGGGGGGGGGGGGAAGAGGGGGGTCGTATAGACATCTATACGCGGCCACGCGCCGCCATCGTTGTTTACAAATCTAACGACCAATCTCGCGTACAAGCAGCGCTTACGGTGGTAGAAAGGATTAACTAATTTTTGTGTAGTTAAGCGGGACAAGATCTCCCATGTATAAAGGATAGGAGTTTCCGGACCCGTCTATACGGCCATGTTCCAGTCGTCAGATGGCGAAAATTTTCCCGAAGCGCGCGAAGCGATAATTTGAATGTCGGTTTATTTATTTATTTATTTATTTATTTATTTATTTACGTGGTGACAAAAATGTAGTTTTACCAAACTCTTCAATTTTGTATATTTCAACGAGACTTTTTAGTAGACCTAATAACCTTATAAACTCATTAAAAAATATTTCTTTTAATTAAAAATGGAAGACTTGGTTGCTTAAGTTCAATAAGTAGTTTTGGCTCGGTTAAGTACGTTCTGATTATGTGTTTAATAATACATCGCTGACTGCAAATAATACTTCTAACCGATACCCTTTTTATAGTAATTCTACTCTGGAGGCATTAAGAGCATAGATGAAACGATTATTCCTTCAGATTGTAGTTTTTACTTACTTAAAATTCATCATTTTTGAAAAGTCCCCAAAAAATTCGTATATTTTACATTGCATAAACACATGCGGATATTCCTGGCGATTCGAGCAATTCTGCAAGGATCAAAAGTTATAAGTACCAATTTAAATACCCATATATTATTATATTGACATAATATTGACGATATTTTACATGTTTTGTGAATTAAGGGAGGTTCTACCGGTAAATTTGAGATTCTTAGTTGATCGTTCTCCTGCAACTTAAACATGGGCGGAACTTTGTTTATTTCTTGAAAAAAGGTTTTTCCGACTATAAAGGTTTAATTGTTTTAAAAAAATATATGTTGTCCCTTTTAACATTCCCCACAAGTTTTGTTACATGAAATGATCCCTTTATCATTTTTGCTGCTTTTTGTGAGATTTTCTCAAAAAAAATCCGATGTGTACGTATAAGAAAAACACCAGCATGTTTATAATTTTTGCAAAATTATTTTTGTAAAGAGTTTATAAAACATTTAAAAAAATAATAAAAGCGAATTTTCATGTAACAAAAGTTGTGGAGAATGTCAAGAGGAATATTCCCATATTAAATTTAATTTAAAAAATTATTCGGAACCAATTAAATTTTTGTAGGTGGAAAAAACTTTCTTTAAAAAATAAACAATGTTGCGCCTATGCTTAAGCTGCAGGAGAACAGTCAACTAAGAATCGGAAATTCATCGGTAGAATATCCTTACCTCATTATCATCAATATAATTAGGCAGTGTTTTTGACAGTAACGAAAGCAGAAAACTTACATCTGGATGGAAATAATCGAAGGTTAGAGTATTGACGACACTCTGGTTAAAATTTCTAAGTCTCCAATACGTGGATGTACTTTCCATTGTCAATCCGGAATTCAAATCCCACTTTCCGAGATTCTTTACAAGTATATCATACCTGTGGTAAAACTCTGATAATAATTCGTAGGTAATCGAATTGATTTTTTGTATTCTGATAAATTCGGAAATATAAGGTATCTTGAATTTGATGGTATCGTCAAAAACCAACCAAATAAACCTGTCCGTTCTTTCGGTAATTAATAGTATTTTCCCATTTTCATCTAACGTGTTTTCCAGGTTTTTCACGAGGATTGCTGTTTTGTGATAAATACGGCCATTTTCTTCTACGTAAGAAATATCAAAATTTGGAATATGTATATTCCAAATGGCGGCTATTATGTTATGCGTTGACATCATTTTTACGTAAGAAAATATTTGCCCAACGTCCGAAATATTGTTGAGCTCATCGAAAAAAAAAACTCCATCGTGAATTTCCAAATGCATCATTATATCCAAAGCTATTCTGAATTCATTTTTATTAATAAAAGAAGCCGAATTTTCTGTCAGAAGAGTGTGGAACGATAAAATTACCAAAAGTGTCTTCATCCTTGTAGTGTTACCCGGCTAAGATTAAAATAAATGAGGAAAGTACAAACGGCCGTTAACTAGTTGTTTTAAAAAATCAAAGTTCAAACAATTCATTAATTATTAATATTAATAATACATTAATCGATTTATTAATGAATTAATTTTTTTAAAAAAATGAAACGCTTTTTACTCTAGCAATCACCAAGCCGTCAAAAATAAATGAGTCCCTCCCCCGTATCCGCCAAAAAGATGGAATTAAAAGGATGAGGGTTAGGGTGGCCCAAAAAAAAAAAATCGACCATCTCGGATTTTCGTTTCCTAGCAAAAAATGGGTTCTTTAGGGTCTTGGAACACTTGTGAATTTTTTTTGGTTTTTTAAAAAAATTTTTAGACCTGACGCCCGAATTTTTTGATTTTTTTTTTTACTTTTCGCACTTTTATTTGATCAAATTTCAAAAATTCGCAGGAAAAAAATTTGATGACATAAAAAATTGATCTTTTTAGGGTATAATCCTTATGTGTGGATGTATTCAGAAAAATTTCATTTTGCCGAAAAATGAGACCTTATGGGTGTTATATGACTTATTTCGGTGAAAACGGGTATTTTTATATCTGACCAGCCCCAAAAGTTAAAAAAATTTCAAGATAGCCAAAATGACCCAAAATAATGTAGATTCATCGCCTTTGATCTAATTTTTGGACAAAATTTATTTTGCGTGAGTAGGGGGGGTTTCAGGTTAAAAAATAATATTTTTCAAAATTTAAAAAATTTATTTATTATTTTATGGTGGCTCAGTTTTCTTTCTCCACCTCAAAATCAATTCTACTGCCTCGAGATACCTTCTTCAATTTTTTTCAGATTTTTAAAAAAATGCATAGGGGTCGCTACCAGCCTTTATAAACCAAAAGCCTTCACTGCCTCCTTTCTCTCTTTCTAGAAAAAAAGGAAATGGCTCCTACTTTATTTCATTCGATTTACTGTAAACGGCGCTTTAAACGAACAATTTCCAAGTAAAAAAAAAGCAACGAACGCCAGTTAAAGAAAAAAAAAACGTTTTTGCGTAAATTGAAAAACTATGTCACGATTTTCCGGAATCATTTCCTGAAGTCGGGCTTGCATTAATATCAAACGAATTGGAATCAAGTGAAATCCAATTACATTCGACGACACTTCGTAAAACTCTTTTTTTTTCTTAAGTCGAAAAAGAGATAATAATCGGATCGAGTACATTTGAAATTCTTTTTAATAAAACGTTATTGAGATGCTTTTTTTTTTTATTTGTTGCTGTAATTTGAGTTTCGATCTTGTTTTATTTTAATTTATTTATTTTTTTTCGTTTTGAATGACGGGGGCCCTCCTCTTAGTATGTAAAACCGACCCTTACACGCGGGAGAGAAAATTTTTTAAATTTTATCGGAAAAAGGTTCGTGCGGAAAGTTGACGTTTCATTATAATATTAATGTCGTGGGATAGGGCCCATGTTTTGACATTTTTCTTTTTTTATCAAGCACATAACTCTTTTAAAAACTGATCTTTTTTAACTTCCTTTTTTTTTCGAATTCAATATTCGTTTTTTTTTTCAATTTTCAGAGCTTTGGGTTTTGGGTTCAAAATGCCGTAAAGAAAAAAAAATGTCAAAAGTCTATCGAGAAAAGATGAATCATTTCCTGTGGTCGCTTTTTATAAGCGATGCTTTAAAGAATTTGAAAAGACCATTTCGAAGCAACTGGATTATATCCCGTGGATGCCCTAGACTCATTTCCATTCAGATTTTTCTTCCCGTGAATGTTTCAGGAAAGGTCATAACATGTAAACACTAGGGTGGCTCTTATTTTCCGAATTTTTGAATTTCGGAGGACGTAGGTACCCCTTAATTTTTTTATTACCCGAAAGAAGATTGCCTAAATTTTTTCAGATTTTTAAAGACCAAAAAATCAAAAACTTTATTTTTATGTAAAAATAATGGGTCCGAATTCTGGAAAATTCCTTGAAAATAATTTTTCCAAATTTTTATTTTTGAATAATTTGGAGCATAGAATTCTGCCCTGTCTTTATAGATTCTCGCCCTTGGCTTCAAAATTTATTTTGAGTGCCTACCGTTTTTCGATTATAGGCAATCCGCATCACATGCATGTAATACAAAATATCGCATAATTTTTTGATTCCTTAGAGAATTTAAGGAAATCGTCCTCTTTAAAACCGGACACGGAAGTTCTGGCAATATTCGTATTTCTTCCCCGAAAATTTAAAAACTTTCGCCCGTAAATCCTTTCTTCCTGCTTTGAAAAAAAAATCCTGCATAGATATCGTCAGTAGAATTTTATCGATGGCGTTTAAAACTCATTTAATTGATAGGATATCTTGATGCCTTGTCAAACGGAACAATCCCTTTTTCTTAGTCCGAGTCACGAAGCATCAAACAAGTTCGAAAAAAAAAAAATCCCACTTGACGGACGTTTTACTGGCCTTTTCTTTCTTTTTTTTTTATTATTTGCTCTTTCGATAATCGATTCCGTCCCTTGATTAACGCGTACACGCAACCACGCCAAATCCCCAATGAATTATCATTCGACGTTGAAAGCTTTTTCGGCCCCCCACCTCCCCTATTATAAGATTTTTAATACATTTTAACCGTCGGTTTTTGCGGGTTTTCCCTCTTTCTTTTCCTTTCTGCTTTCTCTTCTAAAGCTTCATCTAAATATCATTTCGTCACATTAATTTTTTTAAACTTTCAAACTTTTCCTACGTGTTTTTTTTTTTCTCTCCTCTACTTCTCCTTTTTTTCCCCGGGAGAGGGAGCGAGAAAGAAAAGATGAAAACGATTTCCTTGGGAAGAAAATTAACGTCTAAAGAAAAAGAAGATTTATAATTAAATTTAGCGCCGCCTTGTAATTTCTCGCCATGAGCCTTCGCGGCGTCTGCTTTTTAACGAAAATATCCGGTTTTATAAATTCTTAAATGCGTGTGCGTTTATAAGTTTTTAATCTCGTACGTGGAAGGGCTTTGATAGTCTTTTTGCAGTGAAAATTTTGGAAAATTCGTATAAGTCTGTAAAAAGCACTGGAAAATCGGAAAAGATTTGGATGAGAATTTTAGATGGGTTAGGGTAGTTTTTACGTGGTGAACTTTCTAATCGGAAGGCTCAGGGCTCCACCTGTGGGAACCTCAACCTGATTTTTTTTTACTTCAGTCGCTGACCTTTTAGCAACCAAATTGAAGCAAAAAATTTTTGGATTTTTTTGATTATGATTTTAAGTCGCTTTCGACAATTTGAATGAATTAGGCAAACAATACTGCATTTGTTATTGTTAGTTGCCTAGCAGAAAACGTTTTTATTAAAATGGCTAAAAAACCTTAATTCATTCTCAACTCAAATTTCCCCGGAAAAATAGAATTTCTATGCTTAGCTTACGGGGATGTTTATTTGATTTCGAATTACATTTCCCTATGAATTATTTGAAAAGCCTACTTAATAATATCCTGTGTTAATATTGAAATATTATCAGAATTATTAAATTTAATATTTAATGTTTACCTTATGAACGTTTCATCCGCCCATGCTTAGCTTATGGGACTAATAAAAATTAATCGTAAATTTGAGTTTTCATTTGTAAAAAAATTCTAGATTTTTAGGCGGGTTGCCTAAACTGCATAAATTTCGGGGTATGTGAATTAGGTTTTGGTTTTCATTTTTTACTTTTCTTCCGGTTCTCAGATCTGCTGAAAAAATATTTTTTCTGAGCACGCTTGGAATTTTCAAAATGAGTCAGCCCCCCCCCCCCCCAAAAAAAAAAAAACTGGATTTAATTTTGTTTAGTAGGAAAAAAAGGACTAAAGTAGGAAAAAAAAGAAGAAGAACGAAAAACTACTTGCCATGAATAATTAGCTGATTGAATGACGTGACGTGTACTGAAAACCGAAAAGTGAAAAAAAAAGAAACGGGTTAAATTCTATACAAGGTTCCTTACGATCGAAAAATGTTTTATGACGAGGGCTCATCCCACTAGTGATAGAATATGCATTATTCACATATTGTAACCTCTGGCAAAACACGATATTTACAAATTTATGAACTCCTATCTAGAACTCTTTTTTTTTTTCGTTTTTTTTTTTAAATCTTTTGCTCTTTTAATTGATGTAATAATTATTCAAGATTCTTTATTCTCTTTTGTATTTTTTTTACCTTAGTTCCTTAACGTGATAATAAATTTTTCAGAAGGTGTCCTAAGAAAATTTTTCGGCCTGTAAGCAAGCAGGGACTAATTGCATTTTAATTATGACTTTAAGAACTGCCCATCCCTGAAGGGCGCGTGAGCTTCAAAATAAAAATGTTAAATATGAAAGAGGTTAACCTGACCTTTAACGGAACCAAAGCTAAAATTTTATACATAGTAAATTAAGGAAAAACTTTTTTTTTTTTTTTTTATCGCGAGTATCGGAATTGCCTCTTATCGCCAAAAATGAATTTTTCGTGTATTTTTTTATTGGGTTCACCTTTTAATGCTACAGATTCGAAAAATCGGGAGAACTCATTAACCTTTTTTTATATTTATTCCGCTTTGTTATTCAGACTCTGGCATTAAATTTGATTTCAGAATGCTCGAAAACCCCTAAATTCAAAGACTTTTAGCCATTGGCCCAAAATATAAACATTTTTTATTTTATTTTTCGTCAGAGTTGTTCGTTTTGTATTCAAGGGTAAATGGATCCTTGATATCAGATATGAAGTCAGAATTTTAATTAGATTAAAATCCAACAAGGCGGGCTATTTTAAGTATAAATTATTCGAGTTATGGCGGTATATAGGATTTTCTGCCAAAACTTTGTCGTTTTGACATCAAATTCGAAATCTACGAGGTCGAAAACCCTTAAAACATTTTTTTTCTCATTACGCAAGTAAATGATATTTATGCGATATTTTGCACTGCATGCATGTAATGCGGGTTGCCTAAACTAAAATTCGGTGGGCGCTTTTTATAGGTTTATAAGAGTAGCAATGACCCATAAGCAATCCTACATTAATTTTATGCCAGAAATAATGGGACAAAAAATTTCAAGGGAAAATTTCCCCCGAAAAAGTCCGTTTTCTCCCCGTTCCCTAATCTCATTAATCAGAAGTCCAGTTTTAACCGGAAAATGATGGAGTCTTCACTATGTCTCAGGTTTCCTAATTTTTAAAAAAAAGTAAAGTCGTTCAGACTTCTCCTACACTTTGAAAAAAAAAAATATAGTGAAAATAGTCACATTATTTTTTATTACAAAAACAAAAGTACAATTTTTCAACAAGATTTTACTTGCGATTGCTTAACTTTCTAATTATTTAAACTATAAAAAGGTGAGGATCTCCCCCCTCACCCCCTTTTTACCTCACATCGGTTTTCGTGCCGAAAGAAAATCGTTATAAAAAAAAACTTCCAAACAGGAAGAAAAAATGTTTTTTCTTTAAACCAATTTGCATAATGTTTTTTATAAGGGGTGAAAAAGTCAAAAAAAGTTGGGTGGGAAAACTGTGAAGCGGTTGAGCTCTGATTATAAAAATAGTTCCATAATTTTTGAAATAATTACTTCTCACATGCTATCCCGATTCTAGACAGACTGCTCAACATCACGCTTCGGGGATTTATTTTAAATGAATTGCGTTAGGTCATGCCTTTTTTACTTCTTCATTTCTAAATTTATTTATGTGCTTTTTTACACTTTTTTACCAAGCGGTGGGACTTGGAATTTAACTGAAAATGAATTTTCCCGATCAATGAAAATAACTCCCGGGGGGAGGGAATTTTCGGTTAAAGTCGTTTCCCGTGTTTTAGATAATCGTTTGTAGTAAATCAACCTTGTGCATATTTTGGCATTAAATTACGTCGGCTTTTTGGTTTTCTTGGAAATAGAGGCTCTTTAAAAAAAGAAAATTGTGTTCAAAAAAATTTACGGACTTTTCTTTTTGTTTCAGGCTCTTAAAAAGGAATCAAATCACCAAAATAGATGATGATGCTTTTGTAAATCTCACCTCTCTTCGACTTTTGTAAGTATGAAAGTTTTTAAGAATCATGATTGGATTCAGTGTGGATTAGGGTGTTCTTTATTTGAAGAATCATCCTTCCTCTACCTTTTTGAAAATGCTCCACAGTCTAAAAGCCCAAAACTGCCTCTTTTAACCCTTTTCCTTGTAAAAAATTAAGCTACCCCAGATTCACATGCCGCTCTGATGTGGCTAGTTTTGGTCCGCCTGAGGAATAAATCCTCATACTCTCCGATTTTGGAGAGCGTTCCCCTATCCGCCACCTGGGGAGGCGCCCGATGGGGGACTAGCCAAAAACCCCGCACGGGTTGGGGGGAAAACTCGGGTGCCGCGACCGACCGAGTGGTCCCCCCAAGCCAGCTGAAAGGATCACATCTTCCCAACGCCACGAGTCACCAACCTCGTACGGATCGACATAAAAATGACGTCCTTTTCACATCGACCAGCACGAGCATTGGCTCCGCATGACGTAAGGAGGACTTTACTCCCACAGCTGACAACATTACAACAATGCAATAATACAATTTACAATACAGTTTAAAACTTGAAACGAATACAACATTATGTACAATATACAAATTACAATACAATACAATACAATACAATACAGTACAATACAATATACAATACAATACAATATACAATACACAATACAATACAATATACAATACAGTGTTTACACAAGTTACTAAACCTAAATTAAGATTGCACGAATGTACAATGTTCGGCATTGTACATTCATACAATTTACAATATACTTAAGCTATTGTTTATAATATACTTAAGCTAAATATTAATTAAGATGTACAAATGTACAATGTGCGGCATTGGACATTCATACAAGACAAGATTGTCATCTATACTCTTCGGCAATCTTTACGGTAAAAAATTATCTCGATCTCTTTTTGCGAATCGCTTAACCGCTTCAAAAAAACTCTAGCCAACAGCTTTTCAAATTATGCTGCTGTTATTTAAAATCACGCTTTTTTTTAAGTTGTAAAAGGCCGTACGGGGCAGTAATTTTTTTTTTAGATGGAAATAAATAAAGTAAAAAATAAATGAATGAATGAATGAAGGTAAATAGATAAAAAGATAAAGATAAAAAGTTTGTAAAGCAAGACCAAACCTGAAGAATTCATGCCAAACATTTCCCAAACCCATACCCATACCCATACCTTGATGACTGTGTTGGACCTTGACTGACCTGGACCTTGGCTGACGTTGGACCTTGAAGCTTCTGAGACTGCGTTGTGGCTGCTCCTGAAATCAAAAAAAGAAAAAAAAAATGCAAATTATAAAGGGGGGGCTTGGAGACCCTCACAATGGAGTTTATCTCCCGCGGTATGATTGAAATAAAAAAATTAATTATTTTAAACTGTAATGTTGTTATTATTATTGTTGTTTTTTTTGGAATTAATACTTTGAGATTATAGGAAAAAAAAATGCAAAAATGCAAAAAAATTTCGGATTTCCAGGCGTAAAAGCTTAAGACCTTCCGCATTGGACCGGCCGTCTAGGGAACCATGCCATCAGAGCTAGCCGGAGACCTATCGGCTTTAACTGTACATATATGCACAGTTAAGGCTTGCGGTGCGCCAATAACCTCGGACACCCAGTCATCCGAAAGAAAACCCTGGAGACTCTCACTATGGAGCTTATCTCCCGCGCCATGCATGTTCGAATCGAATAGAATATACAGCCTAATAAAACTCTGCAGCTCCAAGAGAGGAGCTGACTCCTAACGTAACGATTTGCGGGGGAACTTAACACTAAACCCTTAACACTAATACCACAAGGCCAGTCGCTGGGTCGATACCTAGGCCTTCTACGATGGGAGACCAAACCTCCTGGTTTGCCTCCAAGCCGGACCAATAGTAGTAAATTAAAAAAAAAAAAAATTATATACCGTATTTAAAATTTAATAATTAAATTATTTTTAAAGAAAATGAATAAAAACCGAACACTATTTTATTTAAATTAAATAAAGCCCGAGCTAAAAAAATAATTTATTAAAATTAAAGAAAAAAAATGCACTCACGGACGCGGGCGAAAAAGACCGATCCGACCCCTTCGGAAGATGAAGTCGGAATGAAGGTACTGCTCTGTGATGTGAACTCTCAAACCTCGTTGATGAAGCTTTTGGACTGCGTTGCGGCTGCGACGATTCCCCTGGCTGCGATGATTCCTCTGGCTGCTACTGTGAGAACTGAAACAAAAAACAAAAAAAAAAGACGATTAAAAAAGGGGGGGGTTGGAGACCCTCACAATGGAGTTTATCTCCCGCTTTATGATTGAAATAAAAAAATTAATTATTTTAAAATGTAATGTTATCATTATTACAATTTTTGTTTTTAAATTATTACTTTGAGATTAAAAAAAAAAAAAAAAAAAAAAAAAAAATTTCGGATTTCCAGGCGTAAAAGCTTAAGACCTTCCGCATTGGACCGGCCGTCTAGGGAACCATGCCATCAGAGCTAGCCGGAGACCTATCGGCTTTAACTGTACATATATGCACAGTTAAGGCTTGCGGTGCGCCAATAACCTCGGACACCCAGTCATCCGAAAGAAAATCCTGGAGACTCTCACTATGGAGCTTATCTCCCGCGTAATCCATGATCGAATCGAATAGAATACACAGCCTAATAAACTCTGCAGCTCCAAGAGAGGAGCTGACTCCTAACGTAACGATTTAGGGGGCACTTAACACTAAACCCTTAACACTAATACCACAAGGCCAGTCGCTGGGTCGATACCTAGGCCTTCTACGATGGGAGACCAAACCTCCTGGTTTGCCTCCAAGCCGGACCGATAATAATTGTATGTAAAAAAAAAAAAAAATTAAATTAAATTGAAATTAAATTAAAATAAAATAAAATAAAGCCGCACTAAAAATAATATGAGTTAAAAAAATTAAATTAAATAAAAAATTAAAAAAAAATACCGATGTGACTCGACGAAAAGTCGAAGCCACAATGACTATAGGAACCCGAATCAAGAGACCTCATGCGCTGACGTCATGCGCAGACATCATGCGCAGTCAGTAATACCATGTTGAATCCAATATGGTGGTTCAAAAATTTTAGCTGTAAAGTTTTGTGGATCTGACATTTAATTTGAGATTAATTACATTTAAATTCAAATGAATTGATTGCAACATTTCGAAATTCGAATTTAAATCTAGACCTCTAAAGAGCTTAATTGACGAAAAAAGAAAAAAAAAAGAAGAAAAGTCGGGCGGAAATGCTATTTTGAATTTTGTAAACAAACCGCCATGGCATTGTTTCGTTTCGTGAACGTTCTCCAAACAGTCATTCAATATGGCGGTCGGTCGGTTTTGTTTTGATTCAGTGAATCAATGTTTTTCATTTTAATTTCGATATTTTAAGTATAAAATCGCGTTTGAAAATGTAAAATAACGTTCATTTAATCGAAACTAAATCATATATTGTTTGGTGAATTCATAAAGTTAGTTAATGGATTTTTTTTTTCGGTTGCATGGTAGAACAGTAAACTTTGTGTAACATGTTTTTGATACCAAAGCCAAAAATCTCAAATTAAATTACCAATTACCGTTTAAGTTTTTTGATTAATAAACAATTTGGAAATGTGATGAAGAAATAAATGCTGATGGATTGTGTTCTGTACCTTATGAACCATGGATATATCTTTATTGATTCTGAATACTTATGACTTGGGTGATTGTTGACTCTGTGTAATCGTTAAAAGTGTTTCTTTTGCACAAACTCAGGTACTTAAAAGCTCATTGAATTGTCATAATTGATAAGTCAGATAAACCTGATAGCAACTCATAATTGGGGACAACTGTATCACTCAAAGCTGCTGCTGATTGTTTTCGAGAACTTTCAGCTCAGAGAGCAGCTGCATGAGTCTGTATTCCTTGTAATGCAGAGATTGATAACATTTTGTTTATCTTCTTTTACTGGCATCTGAGATATGTAAGTCAGTTTTTATAAATACCTGCTGTATTATCGTTCACTCAACTATAGTCTAGTTTTAAATATGAAATTTTATAATTTTATTACAATGTATAGTAAATAATTTTTACATTCATTGTTCTGCAGTTTTTAGTTTCGAACTGTTGTGAAGCAGTAAATGGTCAAATTAATCACCTCAACTCAGGGATTTCAGATGAAATGTAAAAGCTGTTATTGTACCTTGTCGATATTCCTTTTTATAATTTTGATATGGGTGTTAAATATTAAGCTGAATAAGAGGGTTTTTGGTACTTGAAGGCAACAAAGGAAAATGGCTTCAGTGATTTTATGTAGAAGAGGAAAAAAATTATGTGTACCGTTTTCAAAAAACTATTATTAAAACTCTTAGATAATCTTAGAACATTCTAAAAGCCTAGAGGAGACTTTCAGGAGCAGTTGTGAATGTATTTTTATGAAATTTTAAAACTAAAAACTTGAATGGGTCCTTAACAACGGAATGCAAATAGTGCTTCATTTGTTGAATTTTAATAATTTTTATGTTGTTCAGGTTTTTTCCATGGGCTTTCAATAAATTTTTTTTTTTTTTTAAATGATGCAGGAATATTGTTGACCTGAGTGTATCTGATGCCTGCTGCCAGGGGGTGCAAAGTTTTTAAACGGAAGCTTCAAATGATTTTTTTCGAAGATATGGAAAATGCATAAAATTAATGCATTTTTTCATTTAAAAAAAAAAAAAAAAAAAAAATTATTGAGGGGGCTCAAACCTCTCAGGGGCTTACCCCACTTTTGTTATACACATGGAATGCTATTTGTTTTTGGGCTAAGCATAAGAATTCAGCAAGCCTTTTATTGATTTTTTAATCAATTTAAGCATGTTTATTCTTGCTCTGTATTAGGTCATCAATTCAAGACATGTTCATACTTGTTTCAAAACTCTGCCGAACGTGTCTATCGCAATCAGTTTTTTATACTTAATTTTTTTTTTTGACGAGGGGCTCGGTTTTAGAGAAATCTGGCTGTCCGTGTTATTTTTCTATTTGAGAATTTGAAAATATAAACTTATGAACATAATTTTTTATACTTTTTTGTTTTTTCTCATTTTAGGCGACTAGACGACAACCTTCTTACCCACCTCCCTATAGCTTTAACCGAATTAACACAACTCCAAGAACTCTCCATATCCGGAAACAAAATCAAATACATCCCTGGAGGAATTCTGCAAAAATTTCCGGGATTGGCTTTGTTGGAACTTCGGGGGAATCCGCTGGTCGGAGTAGATCCACATGCATTTTCCTTCCTCCCTCAACTTCTCAAATTGTAAGTATTCAAGGTTTTCTTGTAATTTATTACTTTTATTTTTATTTTTTTACATTAAAAAAAAATTGATAAATAGCGACCCTAGGACCAAACGGAGCTAAATCGAAATGATTTCTCATACGTTAAGCTAAATGGCTTTGATTTAGTCTTATAAGGTAGCAAATAATAAGAGACCCATTGAGTTTCAAACTTTTTTTTTTTTCTCCTTTTCAGAACTTTGTCGGAGGCGCGTGAATTGACTGAATTTCCCAGTTTGAACGGAACCGGATCCCTTGAGGTTCTGAGGTTAGACAGGGCAAGTCTCCATCAAGTACCTATTACGCTTTGCAAAACATGTCCGAAACTTAAAAGTTTGTAAGTATAAAAGATAAATGACTTGTAATCTATCATAGATATTTTTTTTTTTTTTTTTTTGCATAATATCGAAACGTCGGTCTCTCCTTTGCATACGATTATTAATGATCGTATTTTTTTTCCAGTTCCACCTTTTTGTGATTTTTATTTTTACAAAATTAATCATCGATAAGTAATTTTTATTTCTTTTTACAGGGACGTGAAATGGAATAAACTAACTCAGGTGCCGAATCTTAATTCATGCAAAAACCTGCGAGTTCTGTGAGTAAGGATTTCATTTTTAACTCATTTTACGAAAAAGAAAAAGACGGGATTCTTTAAAAAGAAAAACCTCAGCTCCGAAAAAAAAATAATAATAAGAAAGGAAGATTAAGGGTCCGAGGGGTTTTATCCGATTAGAAACTTTTTTATTTTGCTGACATTCAGATAATTTTTAATTACACGGCTTACAAGGCGTTGCTTCAAGCTGACCCAGTGAAAAAAGAGTCCATTTCGTTTTATTATTTTTTTCAAAAACCCAAGATAATTGTGATGTATGTATGCGTGTATAATTTTCTTTCCATTTTGTTTATTTGCAGAGATTTAGCTCACAATAGGATTAGCTCGTTGCAGGGGAGGTTATTTAAGGAACTTTCAGAACTTCATGATTTGCTCATTTCACATAATCTGATACCGAGGATACCCAGTGACGCTTTCTTCGGGTTGAGTGGACTCAAAGTATTGTAAGTTTTATTTTTTTTTTTAACATTGGATATGTGGAATTAAAGTAAACGCCTTAAAAATGACGATTATGCAGTCGTAATGCATGACAGTAATGCGATGATATAAACATCATCCTGAAGGCGTTTCTCGTGTCACTCATTTAAGTCGTCTAGTTTTTCTCTTCGTTTCTCTCTCTTCTTTTTTTTTTTTCTTTCATTCTTTTTTTCTTGAAATTCTTTTAGAGTTCGAATTCTTTTTCTGATTTAATTAATTTTTTTATCGGTCTGTTCAATATTAGGCCTTAGGCAATCTGCTGGTTTTTTTTTTAAATCTCAAGTTTTTAATCTCCAATAAAATAAAATAATGTTTATCACTTTAATTTTTTTTTTTTTTTTTGCAATTGTCATTTTATTCCGTAACATTTTCTTTATTCCCGAAAAAATTCGCATACTTTTGAGAATTAATTGATAAAAAAAAAATCGGGGAAAAGAAGAACAATAGGGTGCATTAACCGCAGAATTAACAAGAAAAACTAGTTCGACTCAGCAAGTTCCTTAGAAAAAAAAAAAGCAGATAAAAATTTTCCGGGAATTCCACAGCAGTTATACAAAATTAGAAAATCCTTTTTTCTTAAACAAAAAAAAAAAAAAAGTGTTTCATAATATGGGACTGGCGTAAGTCCAACCAGATTGTGACCATCTCACCGTTTTTTTTCATAAGTTTTTTTTTCCCCCGAGAAAATTCTTTTAGCTTTAAGAATAACATATTTTTTTCCCCCCTTTCGGTCTTTATTGCTATTTTTAAAAGCTGCCTGAATCATTATGGACGTGTTCTATCGTCTGTAAAAAAAAAGTCAAAAGGATGTTTCTTTTCTTTTTCAACGAATAAACTGTCAATTTTTTCGGGAAATCTTCAGGAAAATGGAACAGAAAATGGACGATTAAAATAGATTAAAATAATAAAATTGAGGATTGTTCTTTTTAAGGGGGTTATCTCTGCTTTCTCCTCCCTCCCACCCCCGATATAACCCGATTTTCGGTATAATTCAAATGAAATGTAAATTAATTCATGGAAATCAGATCAGTTTCCCTTGTATGTAAAATATTTCCTATTAAAACAACTGCTTTCGCCGAGGCTTGTTATTTCCTCTCCTGCATTAGTCCGGTTTATAAGGAGGAAGCCATTCTTCATTTTTTAACGTCGAAAAATTTCCCGAAAAAAATAAATAATTCCTTATTGTTTTTAAAAAATTTTTATGGTTAGACTCTTTGAAATTTAATTGATTTGGTTGAAGCGCCTTAAAAATGATGATTATGCAATCTTATGCTTAAAAGTGCTGCGGTGATATAAACGCCATTCTGAAGGCGATTTTTTATTTTAGTAGTACAGCAGCATTTTGATAATATAACCATCATTTTGAAAAAGGATTTTCCAGTTGGTCGTTCTATTTCCGTTTATTTCATTCATTAATGGTGACATGATTTTTTTTTTTTTTTTCAGAGATTTGGAAGGGAATTCTATAGACTTCATTCACCCTGATGCATTCTTAGCTCTTAATAAATTAGAAGATCTGTAAGTACTCGATTTTTTTTTCTTTCTATTTTTAAAGTTAATGAGTTTATGAACTTCCAGTCTCGGTTAAAGTTAATTACAACTAGGTTACGCAAAAGTTCCGAGAAATTTTCTCCGAAAATGCGTATAATTAAATTGAAAATGATTTTTCTTTTGTTTTAAAATGGAGTAAGTTTAATTAATGTTTCCGGATTTAATTCTCGGAAAAAAATACCTTTTTCTCTGTGCGACTTTTTAATATGTCACTCCGGTTTCTTTTTTTTTTTCTTTACAGGAATTTAGGTAATAATATATTCCCGGAGTTACCTTCGAAGGGATTGAATAGTCTCCTTCATCTCAAGACTTTTAATAATCCTAATTTAAGGGATTTCCCATTACCGGATAATTTTCCGAGAATTCAAACTTTAGTAAGTATCGAGTTTTATTTTTTCTTCATGAATAATAATAAAAATTATTTAAATTATGACAGTTTCGGAGTTAATACGTTCTGTTTTAAATCTGGAAAAAGCTGAAGAAAAAGTTTTAGAAGTTTAAGAAAATTTTGCAAGGAGGAAGGTTGCCCAATGCCCAATATGCAGCTCTGCTTGTAAAAATCAGTTATTTATAGTGATGGCGATAAATTATCGATATATCGGGAGGAAAATTATCGATATTTTTTCCGATAATGCGGAGTTCGATATATCGATGTATCGATAATTTTTATACCGATAATTAGTTTCGATAAGTTTTTTAACTCCCAATTTTTTTTTCTGCTTTCCTTAATTTAAAATTAATTTATTAATTAATTTTAAATTAATTAATTTTTTGTCACGGCCGACTTCATTTACGCTGTTATAAGTGATGTTCTTTTATTGTATTCTTTTGTTCCAGTGTAGAGATACAGGAAATATACCGTATATTATTTTTATGTATACCTTGGTATAAATATACGTGTGTGTGTGTATATATATATATATATATATATAACGATTTGGTATATTTTCGTTTTTTAAGCTTTCTTTGATTTTAATTAACTATTTTAGAGTTTAAAGTTATTTTACATACTTTTTTTGCTTACCAGTATTGGAAATACAGTAAAAAATAAGAATAAAAGTAATCAGTACAGAAATAAAAAGTTTTTTAAAATACAAAATTATTTAAAGTTATTAGGAATTAAAAAAACAAAAATGATATGTTCTATGGGTAAATATACCGTATACTTTCAAAAATTGTATAAATAATGCAGTTTTTTAACTGAAAAGGGAATTATCGGATTTATCGATAAATTTATCGATATATCGATCATTTTTGGCGATATATCGACATATCGCTATCGGGAAATTTCAAATATCGATATATTTCAGACTTATCGCCGTCACTAAGTTATTAAAGAAATTATAGTTGCAAATTCAAAGTGATTAATTTTTAAGACATGCAGCACCGCGTAGTGAGAAATTTCTAAATTTTCTATTGGTTCACCCTGTGAGTGCTTCAAAGTATTGAAGCATTCAGTGCCCTAGCACAACCCACCTGAATTTTTAAACTCATTTTTAAATTATTTTTTCAGGTCTTATCTTACGCTTATCACTGCTGCGCTTTTCTTCCTTTGATACCTGCAGACACTCCAAGGCCGCAAATAGAAAAAGTTATTTTTCCGAAGAAAACTGACTCAAAAATTGACATGAATTTTTGGAATTCCAGTTCGACGAATTTTGGCCTCAGTTTCGTAAGTTAAAAAAAATATAAATAAATTATTATTATTATTATTTTTTTTTTTTAAATATTTTTTCTCTTTTTTTTCGCAGAGAGTCAGAATCTTAGCAAGAAATTCGGAACGCAAGTCAATGAATTTTGGGACAATCCCTATTCGGATATTATGTATTCGGAAAATTTTCCAGCGTACGTGGAGGATTATTTCGAGAAGCAAGAGAGTAAGGGTGGGTTTTCGATGGAGCCCATGCCGGGTAGGATACAGTGTTTGCCTTTGCCAGGTGAGTAAAAAAAAAAAGAAAAAAAATCCAAGTTTGCGTTAACAGTTTGACAATTTAAAATTAAAATTAATAATTAAAGTACTGGAATCTTTGACTGAAACTAGGCATAAACGAAATAAATAACGTAAAAGCCATTTCCTCCAGTAAAAAATTATGAAAGACACAAAGAAAAACTGGGTGGGAATGGGAATGAATTTTAAATTTTTAACTCAAACGAAAGCATTTGAAACCTGTGCATTTGTTAAAATCGACGATTTTATTACTTTAAAAAAAATTGTAGTTTTATTTATTTATTTATTTGTTTATTTTTCCAGGTCCATTTCTTCCTTGCCAAGACCTGTTCGACTGGTGGACATTACGCTGCGGAGTTTGGATAGTATTTCTTCTCGCCATGTTGGGCAACGGAACAGTCGTGTTCGTCTTGGTATTCTCCAGGAGCAAAATGGACGTTCCGAGATTTTTAGTTTGTAATTTAGCAGCGGCGGATTTTTTCATGGGCATTTATTTAGGATTTTAGCCGTGGTGGACGCTTCGACCCTGGGAGAATTCCGGATGTACGCGATACCCTGGCAAATGAGCTTCGGATGCAAACTCGCCGGATTTTTGGGGGTTTTGAGCTCCGAGCTTTCGGTTTACACGCTGGCCGTGATAACGTTGGAACGAAATTACGCCATCACCCACGCGATGCATTTGAACAAAAGACTGTCGCTGAAGCATGCCGGATACATAATGGCTTGCGGTTGGAGTTTCGCTTTGATAATGTCATCGCTCCCGATATTCGGAATTTCCGATTATAGAAAATTCGCTATTTGTTTACCGTTTGAAACGGAAACTCCGGGGAGTTTAACTTATGTAGTCTTTCTTATGTTAATTAATGGTGTAGCTTTTTTAATTTTAATGGGTTGCTACCTGAAAATGTATTGCGCGATACGGGGGTCCCAAGCTTGGAATTCCAACGATTCCAGGATCGCGAAACGGATGGCGTTGTTAGTTTTCACAGACTTTTTATGTTGGTCGCCGATCGCGTTTTTCTCGTTGACCGCGGCTTTCGGTCTGCAACTCGTGTCTTTGGAACAAGCTAAAGTGTTCACCGTGTTCGTACTGCCATTAAATTCGTGTTGTAATCCGTTTTTGTACGCCATTTTAACGAAACAATTTAAAAAGGACTGCGTTTTAATTTGTAAAGCCATCGAGGAGTCGAGAGTGACGAGGGGGATCGGGAGATGCAGGCACAGCTCCAATTTCAGCAACAGGCAGACCCCTGCCAATACCAACAGCTTGGTGGATCGGTCGTCTAGGGATAATCAGCACCAACACCAGCAGCAGTGTAGTTGTAATGTTAAATTGTTGGCCGATAGTAGTTCGGGAGCTACGCAAAGGACCAATTCCACTTCTGGTGGAGCTCCTAGGATGTGGTTAACTAATAAGGTAAGACTGCAACAAAAGTTCTTATCGCCTTTTTTTATAATTTCAGGAAACTGAATTAATTTTTTTGCTCAACAGATTCAATGGCTGATGCTGTGCCTAAACAGAGAATCCGACAGCAGACGCCGCACCAGATCCGATCAATACGCCTACCAAATAGCCGAAATTCAACAGAAAACTCACAAACGAGCATCCTCCGTTTCCTCCAGCGAGAATTTCAGCTCCTCCAGGAGCGACTCCTGGCGTCAAAATCACCATCACTGCGGGATCCCTCTCAGGCTGTTGGACCCGAAACGCCGGGCTAGCTCTTGGTTGGTCACCCGAAAAACCTCCCAGGATTCGAATCTTCCTCTTCTAGAAACGATTCCTCCGGTTCCGCGACCACCCAAAGCACGAGCACGTGGAGGATGTCGAGATCGAGCGCGTCCAGCGATCACCGAACGCAAATCATTCCCGGGGCGGATTTAAACTCGAACAAACCAAGGACGAAACCGAGGTTAACGAGACAAAGTGCCATAACCGACGATAGTGAGTTACACATCCCCCCGGGCTCTCCCGGAAGGCTGACGGTTCGGTTTTTAACGACCATCCCGTCCGCGGCGGAAACGAGCGTTCAAAACGAAGAGGAAACCCAAGATCCGTCTCCCGACAGCAAAAAGGATTTAAGTCAATTGTATCCGAGTTTGCCGGAAAAAGAAGGGGCGAACCTCATGGATTTTAACAGTCAACCTTCGAATGTAACGATTCACACGTGCCCGTTTGAGAAAAGTTCAGAATCCCCAGGGAAAAAACTCATGTCCTTGTCACCGGGACCAAGCACGTCTCCTTCCTCCGGGAAAAGTTCTTCCGGGTCGACGCCTCAATCGCCGACAGCGACCTACGATCCTTCCGCTTATTTTCGAGTTCCTACAGCTTTTCCGGGCGGATCCGGTTTGCCCACGATCCGCTCCGCTCCCTCCCTTTCGACCCCTTCAGGGTTATCTAGTCAATCCCCAACGAATTTAACGCGGAAAAACCATGACACGATGCTCAAAGAGGAAAAAGAAAAACCACCTGGGAGTGATTAATTATAATGTTAAAAGTTTTTTTTTTTTAGTTAATTATTAAATTAATTGATGTGAGAGGTGATCGTATTATGGCACTAGAAAAAATGAATTTTCTTTGAGGATCTTTACAATCCATAAAAATCCGATCACTTTCAAATCATTAAGGACCATTAAATTTTTTTTTTTTGAAAAAAATGTTATTTGACAATAATAATAATATTATAAATGTACAAACTTTGAAAAGAAAAAAAAAAAAAAACCATGACAGTTTTAAGTATTAAAAAAAATCATTTATTGTATATTTCTTAAGAAAACGTTGAGAAAAAAAATATTTATTTATGTTGTCCGGTTGGAAAAGAATGTTTTAAAAGGAAAGTATACTAAAAAAAAAAAAGAAATGGCTACAATAAGAGAACTTTCTTTTAAAAATTAGTTGATATTCTAAAAGAAATATATTTAGTAAAAAAAGATTTGTTTTAGATATTGATATTGATTTTATAAATGAATTTTAATATTTTTGGGCAATGAGAGCTGATGGAAAGATGAATTTTTTTTTTCAGAATAGAAAAATTAAGAAAATAAGTGCGAGTTCACGTTTTTTGTACATTCAAAGCAGTAGATTAATTTTTACAATTATTATAAAAATTTTGCATTAAGCTTTTATTATACATTGAAATACATTTTCACGTTACAATTTTACCGTTATGTTGTGTCGCCACCAGAAATGACAATGTCCGAATGTCGATTTTTCACCAAATTTAAATAAATTTGGTTCTTGTAAAATCATAAAATCCATTTGAAATTGGAATATTATGCTGACTTATAATAAAAATCTACATTCAAAAAAGTTATTGAAGTATAGTGGAGGCACAATATTTTTAAATCAAAAAAGCTGTAGAACCAAATAAAAAGAAATTTAAAAAAAATGTCATGACAACATAAAAGTGAATCAAAGACTTAAAAAATATATTTTATTTCCAAAATTTGAACATTTGTTTTAGTCAATATTCCTTCTTTCGAGTAAATCTCTGTCAGTATTAGCAGTAATCTATGTCAGCAGTAAAAAATGAATTACCGCCGAATGTTTTTGGAGAGTGTAAAAAAATTGAAACGTGTAGGCCGTTTTTCCATGTCAAAAGACTTTTAAAAACTTCAACACTGATTATCTCGGTGAGTGTTGGTTTCTAGAGGTTGCGCTCAATGCGCAAAATGATGTGAAAAAATTGATGGCGTCACGTCATGAAAGACTGAGATAAATTTAAAATGCAAAAACTTTAATGCTGAAAGATCCAGATAAATCAAATTTATGAAAAATTAAAAATTTTGTAGAAGTGTCAGTATTATTTAGGCAACTCTACAAGATTGTTCAATTTTTTTTAAACTGCAAAAAGCAGTTGTGAAGAAGGAATTAATTCTTCAAAATGAATGGAGACCGATAATCCCGGTAAACACTGGCCCTTGTTTGTTGTTTCAAATTCTACTTCTTGGCTCACAATTGAATCAAGATCTTGTACTGATAGAATTGCCAGCTTTTAAGATCATTGTCTATTCAAGCAATACATTTTTTTTTTTTTTTTTTTTTGCTTTGTTTGTTATTTTATTACTTATACCGTACCGTCAACTTCGCTTATATATAACTGAAGTTTTTATCTGACAAAAAAATGGACAGCTTCAAAATTATTTCACTATAGTCCTCAATACTGCATTTTTATTCTGTTTATAAAAATATACACCGTTCTCGGTGCAGAACCTAGTAAGAATAATCTAAAAAATTCTTCACTTATTTTATTTATTTATTTATTAATTTATTTTTTCTTTTCGGGGGGTTTAGCTTTTGGCAATTATACATCAAATTGCGGTTTTATTTTTCAGAGATTAATTCCAAATTTTGGAATTTTATATATGGACATCTGGCGCGAGACGAAAAGAAGCGTGACACCAGAACAAACAAATAAAGCAAGTTTTTAAATTTCAGGTATTGTAAAAACTTCTTAAGCACTTAAACTTCTTAAGAACGATTAGGTATCTTTATTTTTAACCTTTCAACCTCAATTTTATTCCAGAAAAATGTTTAAAAATCATAGTTTATCGCTTTTATGGTAAGATTGTAACTCGCAGTGCCATCTGTTGGACGTTATTGTAACTAAAAAAAAAAAAAAAAAAAAAAAAAAAGGTTGGCAACATTTAAATTTTAAAATCTAATATGGCGTTGGTCAGATTCACGTCTATTCACGTTCACGTTTATCATCACAGCTCAGGCATCGTTAAGTGTTTTTAATCGTTTGTTAATATATATAAGCTAATTATTACTTTTAGTAGCATCTGTGCAATTATGTGAAAGTTAAATTTTCTTCATGCAGCCGACTGAACAATCAAAGCTGTGGTAGTTTTATAAATGCTTTGTTTAAACTTGTGATAAAGATTGGGTTAATTGGAAACGAAGGATCAATTTTTTGCAATTGAAATAAATAATTAAATCATGTAATATTGTTAATTATTAATAGAAGATCGCGTCAATCGAATATGTGATTGTGTTGTTTATCATAAAACAAGCTCATGATTCATATTGGAGGCTGGCTTGTGGATATTCGAAATGAAATTGCTCATTGATTGTTGTGCTCACTGTAATTCTTCTCCAAGCAGCAAGAATGAGACAGGTATTGTAATTTTCATTTACTTCTTGCTTATGAGGATAGCAATAGAAATAGAATGAAATATTATTGTCTTGTCTTTAGCTTTGTACTTTGTACTTTGACTAAGAGCCGAGATTCCTAAAATTACATATTCATGTTGAATTTACATGTAGTTTACTTACTTGACTGTGCTAAAAATCTGATATTTTTTAATTATATCATTTTACTTGGCCTATTTGATGGATGTGATCACCTTTATGTCAATTTATGTTTTATAAAATGTGTTTCTTATTTTTGCAGGTTTGTTGATTTGTTAAAGGCTGGATACATGTTTGGGTAACAAGGTCAAGAAAGATAGACAAGAAACATAGATGTAATCTTCCGATAAACAAGTTAAAAGCAAGCTACTGATGGAGAGAGAAGAGTCAAACCTGAGGCCTGCCTGGCTTGATGAAAGATGTTGCGACTTTGAAGAAAAATTATGAAATTCTTTTTTATAAGGTAAATTTCTTTAATTTAATGTAAGAAGCAACCTTCTTTTTTTTTTTTTTTTTTTTTTCATTAAAAGACAAATTCTGTGGGGTAATACCAGTAATTTATATACGAAAAACCCTGATGCTTGATTGGCTGATTGGCAAACTTTAAGAATAAGATGTTGAAAATTTTTAATTAAAAGCGGAAAGGAATGTTCCTGCTTTAATGAACAATCCAATTCTAGTTCATTAAACAGTCAGGCGCTTTTAGATTGGATTAGAAAACCTTTTTTTTACTTTTTAGGTGCATTTTGCTTTCATCGCATTCAGCTTTTTTTAAATTTCTATTGAAACGTTTCAATAGAAATTTTAATTTTTTTAATTTTTATTCGTTTCAGCATATTAGCATGTGTAAACGTTTTACATATGATGGACACTTCAAAGCCTACATCCTTTTCAGTTGTTTTTGGGGTTCCTTACAGTCATCGTAATGGATCTGGCCGTTATGCTTGTTGAATGATGAGTAAAGGAACTTGAAGATGTATTGAGTGGATAAACACTGGTTATCTTAAGAGTTTGTTGTCCCTTGGTTTTTGGTAAGTAAAAATTTACAAGTTTTTCAGCATTTGCTTTGCTTTTGTTCATTGTTGATAAATCCAAAACTCATTATACCAACAAGAATTTGGGGATTCCACCCTTACAAATTCTGAGATTTTCGGAATAGTTGCAAAATAGGTTTCTAGAGACAATGTATTGTAGCATTTGTGAGTGAAACTTAAATAAACTTGTTGAGCTTTTCAACGATTCTATAATGGAGTGACTTGAACTTGCATCTAACTGAGAGAATTTCTTATGTATTATTAAAATTGTAAAATTCTACAATAAATTTTAAGATTTTAATAATGTTTTTTTTTCCCCACAGGTATGAATGAATAAGCTCTTTTGTGCGGTCAGTAACATCATCTGGAAATGCACATTGGTAAGATTCTACTGATATTATGATTATCAGTCTTGTTAAAGAGCTGACCTATGAAACAAAAAGGTAAATACTATGGTTTTATGCAGTTTTTTTTTTTCTCTTTTCTTAAATATTTAAAGAATAAGAGACTAAAGTTTGGACCTGGCCACTGTCGGGCATACTATAAATGTATTTTGATTTTAGCCATTATTATACCATACGAAATAGTTTTCCATCACTGGAGAAACAAGTGAGAGCAAGATAAATAAATTTCTTTAATTTTTGACTGAATTTCATATTTTCAAGTTTTTAATTTAAAAATTTAGTAGAAATTGTGATTTACTAAAAGGGAAACATTATTTATTAGGATAACTGAATATGTTTTGTAATTTTAATTAATAAATATTCTCTTTGCTTTTGCTAAGGATTTGAAGATACAATTTAAAATGTACAAGGGAATTCAAGCGGAGATTTAACTACAACTTTATGCAAGAGCCACAGCTACATAATTAATCGTCAAAGTGCTACCACATGTAGTACAGCCAAGATCTTCAGGATGACTGTGTTATTGTTATTGTAAGTTGCTTTGCTTTATGAATGATTAAGTTTTAATTAAACTTCGGAAATTTTTGAAAGTATTTTAATGTTCCAAGATAAAGCTAATAATGTCTTAATTCATGTTTTGAAAATACAGTTGCTGTGATTTTAGTTTAGATTTTATAAGCTTTGTTTAGCTGTTTAAAATCTATTCGTTTGTAGGAAAGTGAAATCTCCAGTTGTTGAATAAACACAAAAATATGCATTTGTGAAATCTGAGGTCCATTTTTGTTCGTGATAAACTTGTTAAATTTTTTCAAATATTTTTTTAAAATTGTAATGTCTTACTGTTGGTATCATTTTAAAAGCTAATGTTTGTCCTGAAATAATTTAGTTGTACCAAATTAAGGTGTTGACATTTTTTTCTTTGAAAGAAATTTAGTAGTTTATTAAAATCCAATGAGAATTTTAAAAAATTTTTAAAATTTCAGATCAGTTGTGAGCATCAAGTCTTAGCAGTCTACAGTCTGGCCTCAGTTAAGAAGTATCGAAGATTGGCCAAGGCTTGCATCGATACTACCCTTACCATCGATTTATATGGTTGTTGTTGCTTGTACATTCGTCCCCGACAATCTCAAACAGGTGTGATGACTTTCAATTTTCCATAATTTTTTTTTGAAAAATGTAATTCTCTTTTGGGATCGGATTTTTCGCAAATTATATTACCTTAAAATATTCTAACTTCAAAGTTCAAAAAAAAGGTTTTTTGATGCAGAGAAAGTTGAAAAAAATTCATTATGAAAAAATGCATGAAAAAAATTCTTTATGCAGATATTTTGGCAAGCAAAAAAAATTGCATTTTAAGAAACAAAATTTTTATTGTATGGAATAAGTAAAAGTAATTATAAAATTAGAAAGAATATTCCGAAAAATGTATACTACCAAAACATAGAAAATTTTTTTTAAAAAGAATTTTAAGATTTGGAACGAAACATTCCAGTCAAGATTTAGAAACTATTTAGCTATTATGGATCTGCCTCCATTGTAAATTGGTTCCATTTTGGACCTCATTCTGCGCTTTCTCCATTTCTCCCAACTATTTATCATATTTAATTTTCTCCTTTTAAAACCCCACGTTTACCAATTGCACTATGGTAAAAGGTTTCATGTCGTTAACCGGGAAAATGATGTTTTCTACTAACCTAACTTTGTTTTAAAAATGTCAAAATTTTACCGGTAAAATAGGTGATTTTTTTTTTTTCGAAAACAATAAAAGTAAGCGCTTTACCGCTGAAAACCAATTTTTTTTTTTCGTTTTTTCGAGTAAAGATCTTGGGTTCAACACTTGCAGTAGAAATTTGGCTTTTCAATTCAATTTTTTTTGATTTTAACCTTTTGTAAATTAATGATTGAGATTTTTCTGACGTAAAATTTTTTTTTGTACAAGAAGTTTTAGTGGAAAATGAATTAATCTCGTATTTTTTTTCTTCTTAAATAATAATAGGTCACGCCATTAGAAGACAACATGAAGACTCTTAGCATTTCATCTGATGCTCCGGTGTATTAAACATTGGAATGTCCGTCGTCGTTTCTCTTTACACGGCCGTAAGATTTTTTGGATATTTGAAATATGGATCGGGGACCGTGGCTGCTATCGCTTTAAATTCACCCACCCACGATATCTGTAAGTGCATAAGTATATTTTGATTACGTTGAAAGATTGAAGAGGAAATGTATTGTTTATTTAACGATTTGCCCTGTTGAGGGACAATTGTTTTGTCTCTATTTTAAAAATATTTTGTATAAACTTCAAAACGAGACTGAATTTGGCAGAAAACTAAGAACTGAATGTTTAAGAAAGCATTGCATTTTTTTTTAAAAAACGTTCCTGATCAAAGATCTATATATGTACAGCTTGGAGAAGGTGTCAGGTGTTAGGAGTTAAAAATAAAATAGTATTACTGTAACCTCGATATAATCCATTTTTCTTGTTTAACCTTTACGATGCAATGCTTGTTCATGAGTGGGGTATTCAGAACGATGGGCTCCCTAACACCACTGGTCCTGTGGGCCCGTTAGTTACGCCACTGGTCAAGTGGCAAATTCTAAGCCCCACTCAATTATTCCAATTGGATATACAGGCCTGCCTCTCCTGCATTCTTTCTTCATTTTGTTACTATACCATATTTTATTTTTATTTTCAGAGAACACGAATACGAACCCATCAACCCACCCCCACAATTGATACTGAAGAAAACGCGGGGTAGGATCAAAAGCGAGTACATCTAGTGTCTAGCATTCCAAAAACCGGCAAATATTCACGAATACCTCTCGACGACGAATTAGTCATAAAAGATGTCGAAGAAGGGGAGGAGGAGGATAAGACGTCGCCATGTCCGAAGAAGTCGAATCCCCCGAAAACGTTGAAGTCGGAAGACTGGCCGCGGCTCAAGATCTTTAAGATAATTTAGAGAATCGATTTTTAACCCACGACACCAACCACACGTTGACACGTCGCTTCGACGTTATAAAATGCGGATATGGACAGCGACGATTTGAAAGAATCTGAATCCCGCCGAAGCAAAACATCGGAGACCCTTTCCGATTTCCGTAACTTGACAAAGAATTAGGCTACACCAAAGATTTAGAAGTGACTAAACTTCCATTCGGACGAAGAATCATCAGCACCAAATCTAGTATCAGTATCACCTCTCGGACAGGGAAATGAAATCGTCCAAGAGTTCCGAGGACCGATTGCGAAAGGGTGTTTTGAAAGAAATCGACTCCGATGAATTTTTCTTGCGTCAAAAAGGAATATGCCAAGAGAACATCGATACGGGGAAATACTTATCCCACGAAATTCGAGAAGTGTTCAGATCGTCAACGCCCTGGTTCAAACGGTTTAGAATTACGACGATTATGGACATCGAAAAGATAGTAGGGCTGTTCGATATGACCACTTTTTGATACGATAAGCGATAAATTATCGGTAAGAGGTGAAAGTGGTATATCGAACAGCCCTAAAATATAGATCCGAAAAGTCAAAAATTACGAAAGGAATCCAACAGACCGGGCAGGACGGATCCTTGAAGAAGAGATATGATCCTAAAAAACTGGAGAGCGAACCGTTTCTCGATTATTAAAAAACGTATCCGCCTTGTAAGCCGAAGTAGGTCGATCCAAGTGGAAAGGAACCGGTGAAACTCAGCCGAGGTATGAAAACGAGGTTTTGGGGAATGGGAGTCAGTACGAAAACGTCGGTCAGGATCTTGAAGATAACGTGAGCGAATATTGCAAATCCCCGGGTTCGGTTAAAGAATACCAAAATTATAAAGCGCAAGAGCGGATGCTCCGACGGTGCAGCCGACGCCGACGAAGAGGAAATCTTCCTCCAAGGATAGGATATCGAATTTAATATAAACGCGAAGGTTGGGTGGATATTGAAATTGAGACGTCCGTTGAAGAAATCAAACAAGGGCCCCCGTCTCGACCGTCGACGAGGCGAAAAAGTCGAAAACAGCGATGGATGGAAGAATGGACTTCAAGTGCGGTATAAGATGAAGTAAGTTTAGCCATTTTTTTTATTCTTAATTTAATTCATAAGCCGTATATCGGCTGATTTAATATGAAAGAGTGGAAATGGCAACAGAAGTAAAAAAAACGAGACAACAATTTACAAAATTTAGTAAGATTTTAGCAAAAAATATTCCAGTGCAGCTAAATTTTGTTTAAAGTTTGTGATTATAGTAAATCTCATACATAATTCAGGGATATAGCACTTTAAAGGGATTTTTTTCATTTGCGATCATAACTAGGTCATAGGGTCCTTATCATTAAAATTTAATAAAGGTAAAAAAAAATTTAGAAGGCAAATTTTATATTTCAGCTTTTGGTTTTTGTACATAGGGTGTAGTCAAACATTTCGATAATCTGTTTTCTTGCTTGTTATCATTAAAATTGAACTTTTTTGGACAAATCGTAATCTCTATAGTTTAAAAAAATCATAGGCGTAGACTTTGTTGGAAAGTATGCAAAAAAAACAGTAAGCATTACAATGCTGAACGGGGATGCAGTAAAATTTTTTCCAGACTTTTCAAAATTACTCATAATTAAATCAGAAATAGATTTCTTTAATAGATATCATTTTTACGCAAAATTTGAATTTTGTGTATGTTAAGTCTATCTTTTCTTATTTGCAGTAAAAATAAACTTCTTACCTATCGAGAAAGTGAAGGAAGTTGGAATTGGATGTGATGAAATGAGCAGACTATTCTTTCATTGGAGATGCATCTATTTTGTTTGAAACATTTATGGATTTAATTGAAACCACAGGTAAGAAATTGAACTCTTGTTATTATATATTTTCTTTAAAAATTAAAAATTTTTTTTTGATAAAATAACATTATGCTCTGCAATTAAATGTGTATTAAAAATACAGCAGCACTTCTACAAAAGTTTTGCTCTAAGTATAGAGCACAACTTATGTGCTGTTTCCACTGTGCAGAGTTAGTGGAAAACCTCATCTCTTTTCTGTCAGAATTTGTGAGCCACTTGGCCGTCTCCGTGTTTTTAAATGCCCTGTTTGGCTTCGGGTTTATAAAAGCCCATTAAAGAATTTTTTTTAAAGGCGTTGTTGACGTGTATTAATTATCAATTAAAGTCATTAGGCTAACGAAAAGGATTTAGTCTTTGTATATAAAGTTAGTAGGTCATTTTACACGGGCAATGAAAATTCTATTATTTGTTGTTGCAGATTTTTTGATTACACTGCAATAAAAATTAAAATATTGTGAAAAAAAAGAATGGGCGTCGTATTTTTGTTTAAATGTAATCATGCGAGGATAAGTGTTGTAAAAATTAATTTCTGACAAAAACTGTCTTTCTAACTTCTGGCTAATTTGTGGTCACAAAAATCGTTCAGGCGAATAAATTTGCTTAAAAAAAGGCACAATTCCATTTTTTATTAATTTTAAAAATTACTGAAAAATTAATTAATTAATTAATTAATTAATTCTTTAATTAAGTTCGATTAAAGTCCTTTCAATTCTTACCAATGTTAATTTCTTTTTTCTTTTTTCAGAGCTTTTTCCTTTGACAGCCTGGTCGTCGCTGATGAGGCTCGATTTATTATATTCGCCAACGTGACATCGAAGTTGACCCTTCAAGGAAGAAAGAAAAACTATCCGGATCAACGCCTCTGCTGCCAAGACACCGAAGACATTCCAAATTCCAAGACAAGGATAGTTCACCTATCGACGACGTTCACGACAATTTTTTTTTCTCTAAAAGATTATTGTAATATGTAAATAGGGTAGGGGCACCTATTATATCGGACGAGCCAGCGAGGTTTTGTTTTCCAGTTTTACAGAATCGCTTTGGCGAGTAAGATGTTATTAGTTTTTTAATTAGTTTTGCAAAGTTAATTAAAGTCCGATTTTTCCGAAAGGAATAAAATTATTTTTGGCTTTCATCTGCCAGCGTGGCATTGGAATTTATGAACCTTTAAAGAAAGTTTATTTTATTAGGTAACTAACAATTTTCATTGATAACAAGCAATGTTCCAAAAAAAAAAAAAACTAATATCCTTTGAATAATATTTAATTATGTAATCGATTCACTAATTGGAAACAAAAACTCAGTTCCCTGGCTCTCCGATAAGCAGGTAAACCTCTCCTCCCTTTGATGAACTAAGACACTGAACTCATAATTTTTTATCTTGTGGTTTGGAGATTTTTTCCGTGAGTCGTAATGTTTCTGCCTTAAACTCAGCTTTAAATAATAATATTAAGATAAGGTTTTTTTTTTTTGGAAAACAATTTTTATGTGGAAATGAAAAAAAAAAAATCAAAGTTTTTAAAATTTTTTAGCTTTTTCGAGAGGTGTTCATAAGCTTTCCAAGCTCTCGTAAAATTTCGTAAGCTTTTTTAACAATTTTCTTTCTCTTGAGTACTTCCGACCAGCAATTTTTAATTTAAAAAAAATTTAGAATATAAAATTAGTCCAGATATTCCGGTCGGGATCAAATATTCTTATGTTTACATTCCATCTAGTTCGATTAACAGTGTAATTTTTAAGGAAGGACCTGTGCAAATGTTTCAGGTCACGTTTGGAAATTGTTTTTTTTAAATCTTTTTTACTTTGATGCGCCTTTCTATATGTTCTTAATTGGGATTATCTAAAAAAATTTTAAAATTACAATTGTGCTGATATTAAACATTTATTACTCATTAATTTTTATTACAAGAGTCGTTTACTGGTATTTCGATAGTTCACGTTGAGTTCAATGTTACAGTATATGTAATTGCAATGTAATGTAAATGTGTATCACTGATAAAAATCAAGTAATACGGATTTTTTACGATTTTTTGATGGCTTTAAAAGGCTATTCAACACAAAGGTTAATTCAATGCGTAATAAGTTTCCAGAAATTTAATGCTGAAATCATATTTTCAAGAGGAAACTTTCCGAAGAGTGCTTATGCCCATTCCAATTATTCTAATTCTGCGTATCATAGAGTTTCAATAACACGAACAAACAAGAAACATAATGATGGAAATGATACGGAAAGTTTCGTGTTAAAAATAAGACTTTTTCAAACAAAAGATTTATAAAGCACAATACGAATTAAATTAACAGCATTTTTGAATTCCCATTTAAAACCATTGAAAAGTCGAAAATAATCCGAAGTCGTTCGACTTTCACAAGAAAAAAATACTATTGTCATTGTAATTGTAATTGTAATTGTAATTGTAATTGTAGTTGTAGTTGTAGTTGTACTTTTAGTTGTAGTTTTAGTTGTAATTGTAATAATAAAATATATAGTTCAAATAAAATACTTCAAACGATATGCAGTATATTTATTTTAACCTTTACCTCCCACGTCACTTGATTAAAATTATAAAAAGAAGTTAAGTTCACGACGTCGAGAACCAACCGATATGAGAAAAAAATGTGGTGACGTCATCACTTCTTTTAACTTCATCGTAGAGAGTTACGGTTAAGCTCATTCGATTCGCCTGGTCAAGGCGAAAAATTTTTCCAATTGAAACAACAGTTCGACGCGCCTAGTCGAGAGGGTCAAAATTCCGTTTCGCACGTCCTCGTAGCCCCATCCGTTCCGGAGATATTCACGGTGAAAGTCTTCCAAAATTGACTTTTTCTTAAAACTTTAACCGTGAATATCTACGGAACGGATGGGGCTAGTGGGGCGCGCGAAACGAAATTATGACCTACTCGACGAGACGCGTCGACTGCCAAAAGCGCGACCCGATTTAAAGACATGAAAAAACGTGACATGAAATTTTTTTTTTTTGACATGTCACGTTTTTTCATGTCTTCAAATTACGCCGCCCTTTTGGCAGTCGACGCGTCTCCTCGAGTAGGTCATAATTTCGTTTCGCGCGACCCCGTAGCCCCATCCGTTCCGTAGATATTCACGGTTAAAGTTTAAAAAAAAGTCAATTTTGGAAGACTTTGACCGCGAATATCTCCGGAACGGATGGGGTTACGGGGTCGCGCGAAACGAAATTATGACCTACTCGACGAGACGCGTCGACTGCCAAAAGGGCGGCGTATTTGAAGACATGAAAAAACGTGACATGTCAAAAAAAAAAAATTTCATGTCACGTTTTTTCATGTCTTTAAATCGGGCCGCGCTTTTGGCAGTCGACGCGTCTCGTCGAGTAGGTCATAATTTCGTTTCGCGCGCCCCACTAGCCCCATCCGTTCCGTAGATATTCACGGTTAAAGTTTAAAAAAAAGTCAATTTTGGATGACTTTGACCGCGAATATCTACGGAACGGATGGGGCTACGGGGTCGCGCGAAACGAAATTATGACCTACTCGACGAGACGCGTCGACTGCCAAAAGCGCGACCCGATTTAAAGACATGAAAAAACGTGACATGAAATTTTTTTTTTTGACATGTCACGTTTTTTCATGTCTTCAAATTACGCCGCCCTTTTGGCAGTCGACGCGTCTCGTCGAGTAGGTCATAATTTCGTTTCGCGCGCCCCGTAACCCCATCCGTTCCGGAGATATTCGCGGTCAAAGTCTTCCAAAATTGACTTTTTTTTAAACTTTAACCGTGAATATCTACGGAACGGATGGGGCTAGTGGGGCGCGCGAAACGAAATTATGACCTACTCGACGAAACGCGTCGACTGCCAAAAGGGCGACGAAATTTGAAGACATGAAAAAACGTGACATGAAATTTTTTATTTTTGACATGTCACGTTTTTTCATGTCTTCAAATTTCGTCGCCCTTTTGGCAGTCGACGCGTCTCGTCGAGTAGGTCATAATTTCGTTTCGCGCGCCCCACTAGCCCCATCCGTTCCGTAGATATTCACGGTTAAAGTTTAAAAAAAAGTCAATTTTGGAAGACTTTGACCGCGAATATCTCCGGAACGGATGGGGTTACGGGGTCGCGCGAAACGAAATTATGACCTACTCGACGAGACGCGTCGACTGCCAAAAGGGCGACGAAATTTGAAGACATGAAAAAACGTGACATGAAATTTTTTATTTTTGACATGTCACGTTTTTTCATGTATTCAAATTTCGTCGCCCTTTCGGCAGTCGACGCGTCTCGTCGAGTAGGTCATAATTTCGTTTCGCGCGACCCGTAACCCCATCCGTTCCGGAGATATTCGCGGTCAAAGTCTTCCAAAATGACTTTTTTTTAAAACTTTAAGCGTGAATATCTACGGAACGGATGGGGCTACGGGGTCGCGCGAAACGAAATTATGACCTACTCGACGAGACGCGTCGACTGCCAAAAGGGCGACGAAATTTGAAGACATGAAAAAACGTGACATGTCAAAAAAAAAAAATTTCATGTCACGTTTTTTCATGTCTCTAAATCGGGTCGCGCTTTTGGCAGTCGACGCGTCTCGTCGAGTAGGTCATAATTTCGTTTCGCGCGCCCCACTAGCCCCATCCGTTCCGTAGATATTCACGGTTAAAGTTTTAAAAAAAAGTCAATTTTGGAAGACTTTCACCGTGAATATCTCCGGAACGGATGGGGCTACGAGGACGTGCGAAACGGAATTTTGACCCTCTCGACTAGGCGCGTCGAACTGTTGTTTCCATTGGAAAAATTTTTCGCCTTGACCAGGCGAATCGAATGAGCTTAACCGCAACTCTCTACGATGAAGTTAAAGGAAGTGATGACGTCACCACATTTTTTTCTCATATCGGTTGGTTCTCGACGTCGTGAACTTAACTTCTTTTTATAATTTTAATCAAGTGACGTGGGAGGTAAAGGTTAAAATAAATATACTGCATATCGTTTGAAGTATTTTATTTGAACTATATATTTCATTATTACAATTATAAGTAACAATTACAACTAAAAGTACAACTAAAAGTACAACTACAACTACAACTACAATTACAATTACAATTACAATTACAATGACAATAGTATTTTTTTCTTGTGAAAGTCGAACGACTTCGGATTATTTTCGACTTTTCAATGGTTTTAAATGGGAATTCAAAAATGCTGTTAATTTAATTCGTATTGTGCTTTATAAATCTTTTGTTTGAAAAAGTCTTATTTTTAACACGAAACTTTCCGTATCATTTCCATCATTATGTTTCTTGTTTGTTCGTGTTATTGAAACTCTATGATACGCGGAATTAGAATAATTGGAATGGGCAGAAGCACTCTTGGGAAAGTTTCCTCTTGAAAATATGATTTCAGCATTAAATTTCTGGAAACTTATTACGCATTGAATTAACCTTTGTGTTGAATAGCCTTTTAAAGCCATCAAAAAATCGTAAAAAATCCGTATCACTTGATTTTTATCAGTGATACACATTTACATTACATTACAATTTACATATACTGTAACACTGAAACGGTTTGAAACAGTTAAATTCGTCCAAGAAATATTGATATTTAAAGTCTATCTGTCGACAGAAACTTTATTCTCGGTCCTTAGTGTAGCTGAACCCTGCCCTTGATTTCCACCGGAAGGGATCATTATTTAGCAACCCCTTTCGATGCGCAAGAACCAACCACCTTTCCAACAAATCCACGAATTCCCCACAATGACTCAATGCTCAGTTGACGCTCATTATCAGCAGTTATTGAGCTTGAGCCTGTTAAAAAAGAAAAAAAAAATATTTACAATGTACCTTAAAAAACATTTTCTTTATGGACTTTCATGGAGCCAATCAGGGCATAAGAAGGGGCAGAAACATTTTAGCTTGCTTACAAACTCTGACAAAAATAAAATGGGACCTTACCCTAATTTCGAACAGTGGCCCAAAAAATAATATTTTCAAAACGACCTACACAGCAACAAATTTTACTCTTTAATTTTTGTCAAGTTCTAACTGGATTTTATTGAACTGTTCAAATCTTGTCTGGGAAAAAAAACTTCTTAGCAACCTCACGTGGACTACGTATTTGAGAACATACATGCAGTCACTGTCCAAAGGTTTACACTTCAAAATTTTGTTTTCTAAAATTTAATAACATCAAAAAACTTGTCGTCATGTGTGACGAAAGACATGTTTTTGTGATTACTGAAACACTAAATTATCTATCCTGCAAAAAATGTATATACAACAGCTAAATAAATCTGATTATTGATTTTTTAACTTTGGATTGGTTGAGCTTTAACTTCAACTTTACATCTTTCAAACCAATTGTGTCTTGACTCTGCCACAACCTCACATGCATTTTATTAAAAAATACTTTTCAAAAAAAGGAATCGAAACTAAGGAAACAACATGAAAAGCTCACATCTTTTAGACCATCGAATTTGCACTTGCGACATTTTCACATAAAATACAGTATAAATAAATAATCAGTAATTACTGCTTTTAAAGGCTGAGGCAAAAATTTTATCTGCCACATCACTTAGGTTACATCAACATTAAATGTCGTTTTCTACTCTTTCCCTCCCCTTATTATAAATATCAAGCATCACAGGATACCTACACACAAGTAAAATTAAGTCATTACATAATTCAAAACAGTAAAGTTTTCTTAATGGCACTAAAATACCAGTAAAAATTAAGTTGTTATTCCTTTTCTTCTATCTTATTTAATTAAAAAATATTACCTGATAATCTTGATAGTTGTCAACTACTAGCCACATCCGCGCATGATTTGCCGTGACGTCATCGTTTTTTTTTACTTCGTCGTAGACATGTGGTTGGGCTCTTTCGATACGAATATAAGACGAATAATTTTTCCAATGGGCACGACCCCGAAAAACCAACCGTTTTAAGAGATATTTAGGCTGGAAAGTTTCAAAAATTTCGTGACTTCACCCGATATTGAGGTGCGTACATAGTTTTTTAGTGTTCAAAGGGATGAAAATTTGATTTCCTTCTGGAATGCTTTCTTCTCGAGCTTAATACCTTTTAATTAAAGCTTAACTTCCGATTTGGGCCTTTTTATCTAAGTTCAAATTTTTCGAGGAAAACAGTCCAAATTATAAGAACTTAAACTGTACAGAAATTGAATCTTATGTTTCGAATTAGCCTAATATGCTGATCATAAAAAAATCTAAAGCCTCTTAATAAAAATGATTGTTATATCAAGGAATGTATCAAATTTAAAAAAATGCGTAACCCCTTGCTTCCTAATGTAGTTCGGAAAACCTGATAATTGACTATGTATACTTTTTTTAAAAAAAAGTCATAAGCTAAACATCTTCATATGCCCAGCAAGCTATAGAAAGTAGAACTGTCTTATTCAAAAAGTTAAACTCTACGACTCTAATATCGAAAGAGAAGATGAGAAAACGAATTTCCAATTTAAGCTTCAGATCAGATTCTATCGAGGTTTTTTTTACGATTTAAATCAAAGAAGCTTCAACAGTAAAAAAGGAGGAGGCAAATTTTCGAACGAATTTCCGCGTTCGAAATATTTCAGGTAAGTCATCACCGCGATTTCCACTGTGGGATAATCGCGGTAGAAAGGAGACCGAATTCAAATAATATATTAAGGGAAGTACAATCAGTGTGGCGTCGGAACCATGAGTTCAAAAATGCAGTTGGACTTACACTTACTTATTACAAAAATTCTATGGAAAAAAAAATATATATACCAAAACAAAAAAAAAAGCATAAGTATGCTTTTGATATTTTTTTTTTAAATATGCTGGCAATATGATCTGTCTTCTTCCTACTTCCAGTAAAAGATATTTCTCAAAAAAAAAAAAAAAAAAAATATTTAGAGATCTATCAATCAATTAATTAATAATTAATTAATTATTATAAAAAAGTTCATTACTTAAAAAAATTTTTTTAAAGAGATTTGAGTATAAACTTATTCAAATATTCCGACGCCACAGGGAAGTTGGTTTAATAATAATTTAAAAAAACAAAATCCATGATTGACCAGATCCAGTAGACATCTGCTTGCAAACCCCATTTGGATGGTCCTGGCAGGCCATAAAACGATAATTGTCGTTGCCCCCTGGAAATCTGAATGTTGTATTTGTTTAATTTGTACAATACGAAATGTCAAGTTCCCAGGGGGGCGACGAAATAACGCAGTATCCTTCGCTTGGTGATTGCGTTTGAGTGCTCTCTTTCAGCCTGCATTCAAGTTGGTACTACTAATGCGTAAATTCGTATCTGCAAGTGTAACTGCAAGAAAAATTTTTTTTTTTAAATTTCTGCCTTTTTTCGATTCAAATCATACAACCCTAAAAGTTTATCGATTACCATGCAGCTTTGCAGATTTTCTTTATCGGTATCCTCCTGTGAATGAAATCCGAATAAAGTGATGGTCCTACATCACCTCCCCTATGGCGGAAATTATGTGCTTCGATCAATTGACGATTGCGAGATCTTACCATCACCTGCCAAAAAAAAAAAAAAAAAAAAAAATCAAACATAATTATACATTCATTGAAAGGGTCGGCTAAGCAAACTATTCAAATTTTGAGCTACGTTTGCGTCTTGTTGCGAGTTATTTTGCAGAATTTTTCAATTGTGTACATCAAATTTTGAAATTTTGTTAGAAGCCGTATATTATTATGAATTAAGTCAAAAATGCATTTCAAATGTCCCAATTATTAAGTACGATAGCATAGTCCTATAGTCCTTTTTAAAACTTTTTAAGTCATTAAACCAATACGCTTTGTACATAAATGTTCTCTTCTGTGAATTTTTTGAAGAGAAAAATAATTACCTTCTTACTGAATTGATATTCTGCACTTCGGATTTCTCATACTGGTTGGCCTTTGAAAAGCGACTTCGAGCTCTGGGTTTAATTTAATTTATCTACTTCTGCCAGCAGTTAAAAAAAACCGCCAAAAAAAACTGCTTGGAAGAACTGCTTGTTCATGTCGATCTTGGACACTCATTTTAAATATTATCAGGTTCCATTTTAACTCGGAAAGAACAACTGGATATGACTTCTGTACTTAAACATGGATATGACATCATCTGAAATTGAACAAAAAATTGTTATAATAATGACCAAAGTAATTCGTTAGGATCTAATTAAAAATTTTACTTACAATTATTCGTTATGTCCTCTGAACTACGGGAAAGCTCTAGGAACCTCCTTTGGAGGTCTGGTTAAATAAAGGAAAATTCGACCTTCCGAAGATAGGCTCCTGACGAAGGTCTAAAGGATGGTCGACCTTCCGAAGATAGGCTCCTGACGAAGATCTGGATAAAGGATGGTCGACCTTCCGAAGATAGGCTCCTGACGAAGGTCTAGGAAAAGGATAGCCGACCTTCCGAAGATAGGCTCCTGGCGAAGGTCTGGGTAAAGGGCTAGCCCTCACAAGACAGGACCTCAAAAGACAGGCTCCTGCCAGGGCTGGGAAAAGAATAGCCGACCTTCCGAAGATAGGCTCCTGACGAAGGTCGGGATAAAGGGCTGGCCCTCACAAGACAGGACCTCAGAAGACAGGCTCCTGCCAGGGCTGGGTTAGCAGAGCTTTCAGAGCTTGAGTCTGAAAAGAAAGAACCAATTATTAATGAATTAAGTTAAAAATTTTTCATTGAAATTTTTTCAAAAATATGAGGCAGCGAAAATTGATGCCCTACATATAGGAGTCCCACATACACGGTATCACCTAACAAAATTTGGAGAAGAAAGTGGGAGAAAAAGGCTCAAAAAAAATATAATGCCGTGTCATCTTTATTAAAAAAGAAAAACAAAAGCGATTTTATTTTCACTAACAAGAAGGGTAAAGGTGTCAAAAATGTTCACTTTTGGCATTTTTCAAAAATATATTAAAAAAGAGTTAATAGTTTTCCCTCTTGTTAAAAGATGTTTCACGTTTTTTTTCCTTCTCCTTACTTTCCTTTATAATCAAACGAGATGCAATAATGGCCTATTTTTTTAACACTTTCGGCTAACTATTGATTAAATTCTCAATTTCAGTTTCTTTTCTTGTTTCAGTCAAATTTTTTCTTAAAATCAAACAAATTTTAAAAAATTACGGTATACTTACAATTTTAATCTCAGCTCCAGTACTAGACACTGCATATATAAACTTTGCAAACATGAAGGACTGACAAATGGGGCACTGTTTTTAATTCCATTCGTAATAGTAGAGACATAACTCTGAAAATATGAAACATACTTTTAGTATAAATACCAAAAAATCTTAAACGTCCTGCTACTTAAAAAAAATTCTTACTCAAGGTTTAATGGGCCCAAACTTTTAAATCTCTTCAAGTGACGGATGAAGAGATACAAATACGCTGATATGCTCGCAATCGTGAAGCAGACCGGAATACAAATACACTGAGAATCGTGTAAAAGAAACTAATGTTTACGGCATTTGTGGGTTTGTTGATGTTAAACCTATAAAATAAGGGAAAATAAAAAAGATTACAGTATTAAAGTTATTATGATTTTTTTGAAAGAATATTTATCTAGTCATCTGTGCAAAAAAAGTATCTGGACAAATGTAGTTTCAGACAAACCTATTTTTTTTTTTTTTTAAAACTAAACCATTTTCAAAATAAGATCAGGGTTCCGAAACCGGCGCTGACGCCAGATGATTTACTTTCATTGTGGTGCTGGCGCCGGCACCTGTTTTTTACGTTCGGTGTGACGCCGGTGTCAACGCCAGCTCCGGCGATTCAAAATTTTTTTTAAAAAATAATTTTTAGATTTTTAGAATTTCATTGATTTTTTTAAAATAACCTCTTTCCGATCTAGTTTTTTTTTTTTTTTTTTTATCAGAGGTACAAAGCCGGTAAAAATTAGGCAATTTTGGAAAATTTTAGTGAAATTAAAATGGAAATTTTATAATTTTTTGCTTTTACATTATTTACACAGTAAAAAATTTTGATTTTGGATAGCGAATTAGTTCAGTAACTCAGTATTCATTGATTCATATTTTTTGATTTTTTAAATGTTTATCTCAATAATTAAATTTTAAAGTCTTTCCTTTCAGTCTTTGCTCTTAAAAATAAATAAATTGACGAAAACGTGATTTTTATTTTGTGACGTAACGCCTTTTTGCTTTTTTTCCCAAAATAAAATAGATTAAAGCGCCGGCGCTTACGCCAATTTTTATACAATTGTGGCGCTGGCGCCGATTTTATTTTCTGAAAATTTTGATGCGGGCGCCTTCTGATTTTTAGCTGCTTCCGACCCCTGAATAAGATACTTTCTTCATAAAATAATTTTGACCAGATCTTTCGATTCAGACCGTTCATTATTAGGTACCATGTAAAAAAGTTGTTGATATTCTCCTTCCATTGAATGGATAAAAAAAAAAAAAAAAAAAAACCTACCGTAAAATACAGCGTGCCATATTTCAATTGTCTCTTCAGGTGACCAGAAGAAGAGACGTCGCAGCTTTCTCTTCTTAGGAGGAAAATCGAACACCTGAGAGAGATCCTATTTTGTTTTCGATTCCCTGCTATTGGATCAGGGAAGGGGAAACGACTCTAGGACCCCGCTCAGGTTTTCTCGATGAATCCAAGCTCCCAGAAAGAGAGGCGTACCGCCTGTGAAGAAAAAAAAAAAAAATTAATTATCTTTCAAAATGATAAAAAGAGAAAAAATAATTGCTTACTCTGTACTATAATACGCCATAACCTAATCACACGTATAGTCGACCTTCCGAAGATAGGCTCCTGACGAAGGTCTAGATAAAGGATGGTCGACCTTCCGAAGATAGGCTCCTGACGAAGGTCCGGATAAAGGATGGTCGACCTTCCGAAGATAGGCTCCTGACGAAGGTCTAGGAAAAGGATAGCCGACCTTCCGAAGATAGGCTCCTGACGAAGGTCTAGGTAAAGGTTAGCCCTCACACGACAGGCCCTCAGAAGACAGGTTCCTGCCAGGGCAGGGTGGACAGAGCTTTATGAGCGTAAGTCTGCAAAGAAAAGAAAAAAAATTAATTCAATGTTTCAAAATTTTATTCACAATTTTTAACAAAACATCTGGCAAGAAAATTGTGATCGACCAGTTTATTTGGGTTATGTTAGGTTATTACCAATATCTAGGTTCATTTCCTCGACTAAAGTCTTTAGAACTTCCTAATTTTTAAAACTAAAAGTCCTTGAAGGGCTTGCTGCTCAAAAATTATTTTAGAAACTAAAAAGTAGCTAAAAAATCTGTTCTTGAATATACTGTACAGGGTTCTTCAAAAACCTAGTGCCCAAAAATAATAGATTCCCAAAGTTTTGACTGCGTTTAGTTTTTAAATAGTCTTTTCAATGTTTAATATTGAATTAAATTATAAGCTCTCAAATGTAGTATCTCGAAGAGGACGAACGGCAGTCCATTGGTAACTCTGGGTTCGGTTCGCACGTGGAAGCTCCGTGGTCGAGTCAAGTTTACATTAGCATTCACTGCTTGATTCAGGTTATGAAATCCAAATGAAATAATACTGGGTTGCCCTACTCGGTTTGAAACCCATGTCTAAATCTAGGTATCAACACCCTCCTGTAAGAGGATAGTGCTGATATCTGTGGCAGTGCAGCTAATAAAATAAAAATTGTGCTTATAAAGGAAGTGGACACACAGCTCCATCCTCTGTTAAATTTCTGGTACGAAAATGGGGGTACGCCAACTTTAATTTTAACTTTTTTTAGTTTCAAAGCAGTGTTCGACCTTTCCCCCTTTTCGTAAACAAGACAGTCTTTTTCACAGGGAGATTGAACATGAAGTATGATTTTAGAAATCCTTTCCTTTATTCTTTTACCCAAGCTGCTTATGACACTTCAAGGATTCCTTCGTAGAGTTAGAACTTCTAGATTTTACTTGATATTAATTGCGAACTTAATTAGACTTTTGAAATCTGTATCTCTGAATTATTCCTATCGTAATTCAAATTATCTCATCAGATTTTTTAAGGACAAGTCAAGCTAGAGTTACAGTTTCCCCACTTATATCTTTAATGTAACTTCTTTCAGTTACTTGCTTGTTTCAACCATATATAAAAAGCAAAGATAGTACTTGACTTGAACTTTTTTAAGCATAACAATTTCTGTTTGTTTTCTTAAAAGTTTGACACCCTGTTAAAACCCATCGTATTAAAACAATTAAGAAATACGCAGACTTACAATGTTAAATATCCGCTCCTTCATTATAAAAATCGTCCTTTGGACTTGACGCATTGACAACTTAGCATCACTTTTAATTGTTTCCATAGCAATCTAGACACTATCCTGAAAATGTAACATCAAAATTTATTAATGATCTAAAAATTATGAAAATTAATCATTTATTGAGAAAATACTTGCTATTGATTTTAGCTGGAAACACTTCTGCACTTAATGTTTAATATTTTAACTGAAGAAGACGAAAAACTTAGTAAGTTTAGCAAAAACCTTTCAGACGAAGCAATAATTGACCAACTCCTACACCTCTCTGATTTCCTTAAATGTATTTTCCATCCACAAAGAACATCTACTTTTTGTACTTGAACGTGGACATGGATTTATAGAGTAATAATTTATCTGAAATTATAAAATTTATTAATATTCCTGTAATTAAAAATGGTTTTAATATCACTTACATTTTATCGGTATGTCCTCTGAACTATGCGAAAGCTCTAAAAGGAACCTCCTTGGAGTTCCTTAAAGGAAAGTTCCCCCTGGCGGAGGAAGGATGGTCGACCTTCCGAAGATAGGCTCCTGACGAAGGTCTGGGGAAAGGATAGTCGACCTTCCGAAGATAGGCTCCTGACGAAGATCTAGGTAAAGGGTTAGCCCTCACAAGACAGGCCCTCAGAAGACAGGCACCTGCCAGGGCAGGGTTAACAGAGCTTTCAGAGCTTGAGTCTGAAAAGAAAGAACAAATTAATAAATACATTATAAACGTCTACAATTTTTATTTGAAATTTTTTTAAAAATATGAGGCAGCCAAAATTCACATGTCCCACATAATAAACGGTATTACCTAACAATATTTTAAAGAGGAAGGGGAAGAAAAAGGTCACAAAAAAAATTAATGCCGTGTCATACTTATAAAAAAAAAAAAGCGATTTCACTTACCAGCGAGAAGGGAGAGGTATCAAAAATGTGCACTTTTGGCATCTTTCAAAGATAAATTAGAAAAGATTTAATAGTTTTTCCCTTGTTAAACAACGTTCCTGAATTTTTTCACTTTTCCCCACTTCCCCTTACAATCAAACGAGATGCAACAACAAATTTTTTTACAGTTTCGGTTAACTATTAATTATTCATCATAATTTACATCAGTTTCTTTTTTGTTTTAAGTCAAGTTTCTTCTTAAAATCATACAAATTTTAAAAAATTACAGTATACTTACAATTTTAATCTCAGCTCCAATACTAGAAACTGCATATATTAACTTTGCAAACGTGAAGAACTGACAACTGGGCACCATTTTTAATTCCATTCATATTCTTCATCCAGACATACCTCTGAAAATGTAAAACATACTTTTAGTATAAATAACAAAAAATCTAAAACGTGTCCTGCTTTTTAAAAAATCTTCTTACTCAAGGTTTAGCGGGCCCAAACTTTTAAATCTCTTCAAGTGACGGATAAAGAGATACAAATAAATGCTGATACGCTCGCAATCATCGTGAAGCAGACCGGAATACATATAAACACCAAACATCGTGTAAAAGAAACTACTGTTTAAGGCATCTGAGGGTTTGTTGATGGAAAACCTAAAATATGGAAAAATAAAAAAGATTATAGCATTAAAGTTATGATTTTTTCGAAATAATATTTATGTAGGTAGAGCCGAATTTAACACCAACATGGCCCTAGGCAACCGTCTCGATACGGCCCCCCAAAACCTCCCTCCCTTAATACACTAAATATAATATATTTATCTTTTAGTAATTTTCGCAGAAAATTTTGTTTTAGTTTTGTACGATTCGACTTTTTTCCCTTCGGTTTAAAGTAAATTCGAATAATTAGTAAAATATGGAAGCTTGTTCTGATGCGCTTTTTCAATGGCAGGTAAGAATTTAGCCTGGGTAATAAGGTTAATGCCACCACATCATAATAGCCTTTTTTTATTCATAAAACAAACGGAAAAAAAGCTAGAATTTGTCAGTAATTTTTTCTTCTTTTTGAACGGCACGACTGCCTAGTTCTGAATAACAATGCCGGCGATCTGGATTTATAGCAGGTACAGTCTTTGTATGAAAAAAAAAAAAACTCATTTTTTGCTACAACAATTTTAGAAACTGTTGTTAAGAAATGAAAAAACCGTCTTCCCAACTCATATCCGCGGGTCCTCAAGCACGTGCAACCCTCTAAAAACGTGCGGCCCTGGTCAGTTGCCTATTTTGCATACTGAAAAGTTAGGCTCTGGCACCGTTTCATTCGACAGTGACTATCGGATCGAAAGAACTTTCACAATTTCAATGAAAAATATTCCATTATTCTTTACAGCCAAAACGACAACAAAGCCCACGTAACTCCACAGCTCTCCAAAACTCTTCTCTTCTGTAATAAGCTTATTCTGTAGAAAAAAGCTGCACGATTTTCGAAATTAGAGTCAATTTTTCACCACAAATTGAAATTGCATTTCTTTTATTGAAAAAATTCAAAAAAGAACAGGAAAAATACAGTTAAATGTTAATTTCACACAAAAACACACTAAAAATGTTTCAACCGCCATTTGGAAAATTGCTCACGTCATCATGACGCATGCGCAGACAAATCGACGCCAAGTGTTTTCCGGGAGTGTCTCATCCGATTCCTACGTCCCAACGGGTCGGATCGGTTTTTTCGCCGGTGTCCGTGAGTGCATTTTTTTTTTTTTTTAAATTTTAATAAATAATTTTTTAGCTAGGGCTTTATTTAATTTAAATAAAATAGTGTTCGGTTTTTTATTTTTTTTTTAAAAAATAATTTAATTATTAAATTTAAAATACGGTATATAATTTTTTTTTTTTTTTAATTTACTATTATCGGTCCGGCTTGGAGGCAAACCAGGAGGTTTTGGTCTCCCATCGTAGAAGGCCTAGGTATCGACCCAGCGACTGGCCTTGTGTGGTATTAGTGTTAAGGGTTTAGTGTTAAGTTCCCCCGCAAATCTTTACGTTAGGAGTCAGCTCCTCTCTTGGAGCTGCAGAGTTTTATTAGGCTGTATATTCTATTCGATTCGAACATGCATGGCGCGGGAGATAAGCTCCATAGTGAGAGTCTCCAGGGTTTTCTTTCGGATGACTGGGTGTCCGAGGTTATTGGCGCACCGCAAGCCTTAACTGTACATATGTAGAGTTAAAGCCGATAGGTCTCCGGCGAGCTCTGATGGCATGGTTCCCTAGACCGCCGGGCCAATGCGGAAGGTCTTAACCTTTTACGCCTGGAAATCCGAATTTTTTTTGCAATTTTGCATTATTTTTATAATCACAAACTATTAATTTAAAAACAAAAATAGTAATGATAATAACATTACAATTTAAAATAATTAATTTTTTTTTTTCAATCATACCGCGGGAGATAAACTCCATTGTGAGGGTCTCCAACCCCCCCTTTTTTAATCGTCTTTTTTTTTTGTTTCTTTTGTTTCAGTTTTCACAGTAGCAGCCAGAGGAATCACCGCAGCTAGAGGAATCGTCGCAGCCGCAATGCAGTCCAAAAGCTTCATCAACGAGGTTTGAGAGTTCACATCACAGAGCAGTACCTTCATTCCGACTTCATCTTCCGAAGGGGTCGGATCGGTCTTTTTCGCCCGCGTCCGTGAGTGCATTTTTTTTTCTTTAATTTTAATAAATTATTTTTTTAGCTCGGGCTTTATTTAATTTAAATAAAATAGTGTTCGGTTTTTATTCATTTTCTTTAAAAATAATTTAATTATTAAATTTTAAATACGGTATATAATTTTTTTTTTTTTAAATTTACTACTATCGGTCCGGCTTGGAGGCAAACCAGGAGGTTTGGTCTCCCATCGTAGAAGGCCTAGGTATCGACCCAGCGACTGGCCTTGTGGTATTAGTGTTAAGGGTTTAGTGTTAAGTTCCCCCGCAAATCATTACGTTAGGAGTCAGCTCTTCTCTTGGAGCTGCAGTTTTATTAGGCTGTATATTCTATTCGATTCGAACATGCATGGCGCGGGAGATAAGCTCCATAGTGAGAGTCTCCAGGGTTTTCTTTCGGATGACTGGGTGTCCGAGGTTATTGGCGCACCGCAAGCCTTAACTGTACATATGTAGAGTTAAAGCCGATAGGTCTCCGGCGAGCTCTGATGGCATGGTTCCCTAGACCGCCGGGCCAATGCGGAAGGTCTTAACCTTTTACGCCTGGAAATCCGAATTTTTTTTGCAATTTTGCATTATTTTTATAATCACAAACTATTAATTTAAAAACAAAAATAGTAATGATAATAACATTACAATTTAAAATAATTAATTTTTTTTTTTTCAATCATACCGCGGGAGATAAACTCCATTGTGAGGGTCTCCAACCCCCCCCCCCCCTTTTTTAATCGTCTTTTCTTTTTTTGTTTCTTTTGTTTCAGTTTTCACAGTAGCAGCCAGAGGAATCACCGCAGCTAGAGGAATCGTCGCAGCCGCAATGCAGTCCAAAAGCTTCATCAACGAGGTTTGAGAGTTCACATCACAGAGCAGTACCTTCATTCCGACTTCATCTTCCGAAGGGGTCGGATCGGTCTTTTTCGCCCGCGTCCGTGAGTGCATTTTTTTTTCTTTAATTTTAATAAATTATTTTTTTAGCTCGGGCTTTATTTAATTTAAATAAAATAGTGTTCGGTTTTTATTCATTTTCTTTAAAAATAATTAATTATTAAATTTTAAATACGGTATATAATTTTTTTTTTTTAAATTTACTACTATCGGTCCGGCTTGGAGGCAAACCAGGAGGTTTGGTCTCCCATCGTAGAAGGCCTAGGTATCGACCCAGCGACTGGCCTTGTGGTATTAGTGTTAAGGGTTAGTGTTAAGTTCCCCCGCAAATCATTACGTTAGGAGTCAGCTCTTCTCTTGGAGCTGCAGTTTTATTAGGCTGTATATTCTATTCGATTCGAACATGCATGGCGCGGGAGATAAGCTCCATAGTGAGAGTCTCCAGGGTTTTCTTTCGGATGACTGGGTGTCCGAGGTTATTGGCGCACCGCAAGCCTTAACTGTACATATGTAGAGTTAAAGCCGATAGGTCTCCGGCGAGCTCTGATGGCATGGTTCCCTAGACCGCCGGGCCAATGCGGAAGGTCTTAACCTTTTACGCCTGGAAATCCGAATTTTTTTTGCAATTTTGCATTATTTTTATAATCACAAACTATTAATTTAAAAACAAAAATAGTAATGATAATAACATTACAATTTAAAGTAATTAATTTTTTTTATTTCAATCATACCGCGGGAGATAAACTCCATTGTGAGGGTCTCCAACCCCCCCCCCCTTTTTTAATCGTCTTTTCTTTTTTTGTTTCTTTTGTTTCAGTTTTCACAGTAGCAGCCAGAGGAATCACCGCAGCTAGAGAAATCGTCGCAGCCGCAACGCAGTCCAAAAGCTTCATCAACGAGGTTTGAGAGTTCACATCACAGAGCAGTACCTTCATTCCGACTTCATCTTCCGAAGGGGTCGGATCGGTCTTTTTCGCCCGCGTCCGTGAGTGCATTTTTTTTTCTTTAATTTTAATAAATTATTTTTTTAGCTCGGGCTTTATTTAATTTAAATAAAATAGTGTTCGGTTTTTATTCATTTTCTTTAAAAATAATTTAATTATTAAATTTTAAATACGGTATATAATTTTTTTTTTTTTTAATTTACTACTATCGGTCCGGCTTGGAGGCAAACCAGGAGGTTTGGTCTCCCATCGTAGAAGGCCTAGGTATCGACCCAGCGACTGGCCTTGTGGTATTAGTGTTAAGGGTTTAGTGTTAAGTGCCCCCCAAATCGTTACGTTAGGAGTCAGATCCTCTCTTGGAGCTGCAGAGTTTATTAGGCTGTGTATTCTATTCGATTCGATCATGGATTACGCGGGAGATAAGCTCCATAGTGAGAGTCTCCAGGATTTTCTTTCGGATGACTGGGTGTCCGAGGTTATTGGCGCACCGCAAGCCTTAACTGTACATATGTAGAGTTAAAGCCGATAGGTCTCCGGCGAGCTCTGATGGCATGGTTCCCTAGACCGCCGGGCCAATGCGGAAGGTCTTAACCTTTTGCGCCTGGAAATCCGAATTTTTTTTGCAATTTTGCATTATTTTTATAATCACAAACTATTAATTTAAAAACAAAAATAGTAATGATAATAACATTACAATTTAAAATAATTAATTTTTTTATTTCAATCATACCGCGGGGGATAAACTCCATTGTGAGGGTCTCCAACCCCCCCCCCTTTTTTAATCGTCTTTTTTTTTTTGTTTCTTTTGTTTCAGTTTTCACAGTAGCAGCCAGAGGAATCACCGCAGCTAGAGGAATCGTCGCAGCCGCAATGCAGTCCAAAAGCTTCATCAACGAGGTTTGAGAGTTCACATCACAGAGCAGTACCTTCATTCCGACTTCATCTTCCGAAGGGGTCGGATCGGTCTTTTTCGCCCGCGTCCGTGAGTGCATTTTTTTTTCTTTAATTTTAATAAATTATTTTTTTAGCTCGGGCTTTATTTAATTTAAATAAAATAGTGTTCGGTTTTTATTCATTTTCTTTAAAAATAATTTTTTAAAATACGGTATATAATTTTTTTTTTTTTTTTTTTTTTAATTTACTATTATCGGTCCGGCTTGGAGGCAAACCAGGAGGTTTGGTCTCCCATCGTAGAAGGCCTAGGTATCGACCCAGCGACTGGCCTTGTGGTATTAGTGTTAAGGGTTTAGTGTTAAGTTCCCCCGCAAATCTTTACGTTAGGAGTCAGCTCCTCTCTTGGAGCTGCAGAGTTTTATTAGGCTGTATATACTATTCGATTCGAACATGCATGGCGCGGGAGATAAGCTCCATAGTGAGAGTCTCCAGGGTTTCATTTCGGGTGACTGGGTGTCCGAGGTTATTGGCGCACCGCAAGCCTTAACTGTACATATGTAGAGTTAAAGCCGATAGGTCTCCGGCTAGCTCTGATGGCATGGTTCCCTAGACGGCCGGTCCAATGCGGAAGGTCTTAAGCTTTTACGCCTGGAAATCCGAAATTTTTTTGCATTTTTGCATTTTTTTTTATAATCTCAAACTATTAATTTAAAAACAAAAATAGTAATAATAATAACATTACAATTTAAAATAATTAATTTTTTTATTTCAATCATACCGCGGGAGATAAACTCCATTGTGAGGGTCTCCAACCCTCCCTTTTTTAATCGTCTTTTTTTTTTTGTATTTTTGTTTCAGTTTTCACAGTAGCAGTCAGAGGAATCATCGCAACCAGAGGAATCGTCACAGCCGCAACGCAGTCTAAAAGCTTCAACAACGAGGTTTGAGTTTGGGCAATGGGTTTGGGAATAGCTATGGTATAGGTATGTATGGATGTGGTATGGTATGGTTTGGCATGGATTTGGGTTATGAGGTTTTTACCTTTTCTTCTTTTTCTTATTTCCAATTTTTTCTATTACTTTTTTATTATTATTTTTCTTTTGATTTCTATTCCTCTCCTACATTTTTTTAATTAAAAAAAAAAAAAAATTAAAATTAAATAAAACAAAACGGGACTTTAAAAGGCAGCCTATTATAGTTTGCAGAAGCTGTCGATTACAATTTTTTTAAAAAAGCGGTTAAACGACATTAAAAAAAAAAAAAAAAAAAAAAAAAAAAAAAAAAAAAAAAAAGAATCGAATTCATTTTTCGCGTAAAGGTTGTCGAATAGTATCTCGACAATCTTGTCTCTAATGTTTGGTATTGTAAATTGTATGAACGTCCAATGCCGTACATTGTACATTCGTACAATCTTAAATCATATTTAGTTTAAGCTTAGTTGTATTAATTTTATTAGCTTTAGTTACTGTATTAGTTTTAGTTATTGTATTAGTTTTAGTTGTAGTTATTGTATTAGTTATAGGTATTGTATTAGTTTTAAGTTGTCAGCTAGAGGAGTAAAGTCCTCCTTATGTCATGCGGATCCAATGTCGTGCAGATCGATGTGAAAAGGACGTCATTTTTATGTCGATCCGTACGGGGTTGGTGACTTGTGGCGTTAGGAGGATGTGATCCTTGGAAGCTGGCTTGGGGGGACAACTCGGTCGGGCGCGGTCTCCGAGTTTTCCCCCAACCCGTGTGGGGTTTTTGGCTAGTCCCCCATCGGGCGCCCCAGGTGGCGGATAGGGGAACGCTCTCCGAAATCAGAGAGTATGAGGATTTATTCCTCAGGCGGACCAAAACTAGCCACAACAAAACAGCATGTCAATCAGAAAGATCTAGCAGTTAATCTAGCAGCCTTTTTAATTTTGCAGGGAAAAAGCATGGGAAAAGGCTAAAAATTACGGTTTGGGGCTCGCGGACATTAGAAAATGATGAAAAGCTTTATGTGGTGGAATGAGTTTAGGAAATGTTTGGCATGAATTTTCACTTCAGGTTCGGTCTTGCATGAATCCTTCTCCTTTATCTTTGTACTTTTATTTATCAATATTTAACAAAAATTAAGGCCCGGTACGGTCTTTTAAAGCTAAAAAAAAAAAAAAAAAATCATTTTTGCAACAAAGTTTTTAGAAACTGTAGTTAAGAAGTGAAAAAACAACCTTGCCCTCTCATATCCGCGGATCCTCAACGACGCGCGGCCCCCTAAAAACGTGCGGCCCTAGGCAGTTGCCTATTTTGCCTATTGCAAAGTTCGGCTCTGTATGTAGGCATCTCGGCACGAAAAGTATCATCTGGACAAATGTAGTTTTAGACCACAACCCATTTTTTTTTTTTTTTTTTTTTTTTTTCAAATTATTTTGTAAATAACACTTTTTTCATAAAATAATTTTGACCAGATCATTCAATTCAGACCGTTCATTATTAGGTACCATGTAAAACCGTCGTCGATATCTCCTTTCATTGAGTGGATAAAAAAAAAAAAAAAAAAAAAAAAAAACTTACCATAAAATACAGCATGCCATATTTCAATTGCCTCTTCAGGTGACCAGAAGAAGAGACGTCGCAGCTTTCTCTTCTTAGGAGGAAAATCGAACACCTGAGAGAGATCCTATTTTGTTTTCGATTCCCTGCTATTGGATCAGGGAAGGGGAAACGACTCTAGGACCCCGCTCAGGTTTTCTCGATGAATCCAAGCTCCCAGAAAGAGAGGCGTACCGCCTGTGAAGAAAAAAAAAAAAAAAAAATTAATTATCTTTCAAAATGATAAAAAGAGAAAAAATAATTGCTTACTCTGTACTATAATACGCCATAACCTAATCACACGTATAGTCGACCTTCCGAAGATAGGCTCCTGACGAAGGTCTAGGTAAAGGTTAGCCCTCACACGACAGGCCCTCAGAAGACAGGTTCCTGCCAGGGCAGGGTGGACAGAGCTTTGTGAGCGTAAGTCTGCAAAGAAAAGAAAAAAAATTAATTCAATGTTTCAAAATTTTATTCACAATTTTTAACGAAACATCTGGCAAGAAAATTGTGATCGATCAGTTTATTTGGGTTAGGTTAGGTTATTACCAATATCTAGGTTCATTTCCTCGACTAAAGTCTTTAGAACTTCCTAATTTTTAAAACTAAAAGTCCTTGAAGGGCTTGCTGCTCAAAAATTATTTTAGAAACTAAAAAGTAGAAACTAAAAAGAAAAATAGTATTTATTCTTAAGCCATTTTTGTAAGCAGCCCCTAACCATATATATGAAACTGCTAATTGGATTTAAATTTTAAATACCGGTTTTCTTTTTAACAACTATAATTTCTTAAAACCAATTCAAATAAAAAATTATCAAGGCCTAGCTGCTATACTTACAGTGTACTGAATCTCCGCTTTTGCATTCAGAAATGGACATTTGATATTTTGAAAAATGACAAACTGACAACTGAGCATTTTTGATTGTCCGTATAGCAATCCAAATACTGATCTGAAAATATGAAAGTCATTACATTATTAAATAAGTATGAACAGATATAAGAATAAAACAGACTGATAAAAATGGTCTGATTAATTTTCTTATAAAATATTATTAAAGAGTTTTATCGGAATGTTCAAAAACTGTTATGTAGTCAATCTTTTAAAACTGTAGATAAAAAAGGTAGCATTCTCAATCATCAATCCCATCCAACAATAATTGCTTCCTGTTCATTTAATATAACTTTGTTTCTTTTGCACGCTTACATGTTTGGTGATGTCCCTCAATAAAACAATAAAAATCCTACTATACATTGAATCAACGCAACACAATATATTTCTTCTCCCCAATTAATCACAGTAAAAAAATTAGACATGGGGTTTTGTTGATGACCTGCAAGATCTGACTTCCAATGATGCATGCACCCTAAAGGTTGTAAATTTAATACATTTCTCCATACATTTCCCACCATATAATTCATTTAACGTTGATAATAAATTCGAGGATTTTAAGTGAAAAATGAAATCTTTCAATGCCTCAAAATGCCGGTATGGAAAAAACACGAGAGACACGTGAACAGAAATACGAAAACATAAAACACGTTGTAACACGATTACAAAAATACAACGTAAAAGGCTGAATTAAAACTAGTACAAACCTATTATTCATATTTCAATATCACTAGAATTCTTTTAACTACGTAATAATTACTTCTAATAGGTAATTAATCATCAAAAACTAATCGTGAAAAACCAGATCGACTCAAGCCATAGAAAATCGCAAGCAATATGGTGGTCTATAGAGTCCCATCCTACAAGAGAGTAGACATTTTATGGGCCCATACTTCAGAGGGTTCATTTTTCTAGCGCCACGAACTCTCGATCGCTAACCGAAGTTTCGATATATCGATCTCTTATGTCGTCAAAAACACTCAACAGATGTAAACAAATATTTCGAAAGTTAAAAAAAATCAGTATTTCGAGAAATTTTTAATTGGGCTTATGTCTGATTATACATTAAATGGACACACCTGTTAAATCTTGGGAGGAATTTACAAAATTCGTGGGAGCTTTAGCTTCGATATGGACTGTAATACAAATGTTAGCTCCTGTGTAAATAATTGAAGTTCACGATTCCTTATTTTATGTTAAAGTGTATCTTCAGGGGATACTCATTTACCTTAATGAGTTTTTTTTTTCTTAAAGACCAACATGTTATCATATCATAAAAAGAAAAAGCGTTGGAGATATGACAGTCACCCCATACACGTCAGCATTAACCGCTAGCTTTTTGTGGCTTGTTTATGGTGTTATAATCAATGATCAACCTATTATGCGAAGTCCAGTAGGTGCCGAAAATCAAATTATTATTAAATCAAATTGGATTTCAATTTTTTTTTTAAATTCTGACTTCAGATTTGAAACCGGAGATTCAAAATGCATAACATTCTTTTTTAGGTCCTTTGTAGGACCAAAAATAGATCGAATTTTTAATTCTTCAGTCTTTGCCGCATATTATATCTTAGGTAAGTCAAATTGTAGTCATTGCTTTGGGTCGTAAAGCAAATTTAAGCTCTTTTTCCAATCTTCTTCATTCTGTAAAGCAAAATAAGCAATAATTGTTTTCTTTTATCAATCGATCCTTATTGTATTTGATTACTTTTAATATTCATAACTATTCTAAAAAAGTATGCTCTTCTGGAATTTGCTACGATTTGGCTTACACCATTGCAGAACGTTAAATCGCAGCAGACCAATTCAGAAAAATGAATTTAGAAAATTCTGAAAAAGTTTCCATCTTTTATTTTTATTTCAAATAGCATCATGTTTCCTTTTTTTTTACATCTTTGAACTTTTCCATAGCAATATTGGCCAATAAACGCAAACGAAACACAAAAACAAGCAGGGGAAAATTATTCTCGATTGCCGATCAATTTCCTTCCATAAAATTTTTTCCGAGCCGGTTTCCGGATCGAACCAAGTCATTTTAAGAATGTTCGGTCTGGACGGTGGGATTTTTCTGCATCGAACGTGTCCCGATCCATCCCAAGCGGCGATTGTGCACTGGCCTTTATCCAAAGCGGTTATCCTCTGCAAATAAGGTAAAAGGCAATTTTTTTCAATTGCAAAATTGCACGTGTCTGGGGGAAGGAAAAGAAGTAAAACAGACCATGGGTAGAATCGTGGGTAAATTCATTTTAGCTTTTTTAAGCTCTAACTGGTAACGGACGTCCAGGACTTTAACTACGACAAATTCTCCTAGGGCGGCGAAAACGAATACCATGCAGCCTGCCATCCAGAGGTCCAAAGCCTAGAAAAAAAGTAGAGTTTTGAAATATAAATTTAAAAAATAACTCGGAAGAGTCGGGAAATAAAAATTCTCGAAAATAAGATTTTAAAAAAAAAGCTAAACGATTTTCGGACCATTTTCTTAGTAGTAACATCAGAACAAAAATTGTACAAGAAAGAAAACATCGCATGAATTTGTATAAAGAAATAGATAATCGTATTACTTTTATGTAAGCAACAGGAGGTATGTCGCTTTTGAGTCCGGTAAACATGGTAACCAATGTCAACATGGACGTCACAAGGAGGGTGACCCTCCCAGGGATAGCATCCAATCCAATCCAGAAGCTAAACCAGCTTAAAACTACGACCAAAGTACTAGGAGCAAAGGTCTGAATCAAATGATGTCCTATTTGCCTTTCGAATCTGAAGTAAATAATTAATCTCGAAAAATTACCTAAAAAAGAAAACAGAAAATAAATAAAATGTAACGAATTCCGCGAAGTTCAAATCACTTTTTTTTTTTAAAGCTTGTGCCGATTACGTCAAGATGAGCGAAATATTTTTTTGATGATACGGTTTATGAATAGAGATTTTGATCAAAGGTGATTAGAAAATGAGGACGTCTTTAATTATGAAAAAGAGCGGTGACGACAAGCTTTGTGTCAAATACGTTTTAAACCTGGAGGGCATGCAAAGTAAAAAATAAATTATTAAAAAAAAAAAAAAAAAAAAAAAAAAAAAAAAGGGATTTCTTGACCTTGATTTTTCTTTTGCATTTTTTTTTCTTCATTAATTTCAAGGTTTTTATCCCTTAATTTTCTCTTACCGACTCTTTCGTTAGTTAAGCTATCCTTTTCTTCTAATTTGAGTTTGTGATTCATGAAATATTGAAGTAATTTTAATTCCGGATTGACTCGTACCCTCTCGTCGCTCCATTTCAATTTTAATTTTTGATTGTTGTAAGAGACTGAAAAATGAAGAAAAAAATAATTAATGAAAAGTATACAGTCACGCATTCGTAAGAAAAAAATGCTCACAACTTTCGATGAACATGGGACAGACTTGAATGTCCATAGGATACAATTGAAATTCCATCTGACACGCAATGATTGCATGCATTCTGGCTGCATACCTCACTGTTTTGTTCCTGTACAATGTGACGCTGGAGAATTTGTGAGTCAGTACCGCAATTTCTGCAATTAAAAAAAAAAAAAAAAATGAAATTGTAAAAAGAGCAACGAAACACTTTTCGAACTAAAAATATTTTTCATACCTGACACCTTGCTGTTAAGAATGTACGGATCGGGCTGCCATAAATTGTCGAAAAATTCTGGGGGTAATGTAACATAATCATCTCCTTCTTCGAAAATGTCAGGATGCATGTCCAGCCGAGGTTCGGTCCATTGCTGCCGGATGAACATGTCAACTCTGGAGATGAAAGAAAGAAAAAAAAAAATAGGGTTTTTTTTTTCTTGTTAAATCTGTTAAGGGATTTTTTTTAAAAAGCTTTTTAAAGACGGTTTTTAATTTGGATCTGTTACCGGAAGTCCATGTCTTCCACGTTAATGGAATTTATGTCGACGACGTAAGCGTCAAATTCGACGATGACTGGCTGGTGTTCGAGAGGTCGAATTTCTAAAAGAAGAGAAAAACTTTGATGAAACAAAAAGTAAATTAATTAATCAATTAAAATGAAAATTAAGTTGAACCCAAAAGAGTAGAAAAGGTTAAATTCATGGAGGCATGAGATACTCATGATTTCTATACAAAGTCCGAGGGGTTACTCAGTCCCAAAAAAAGTGTACACAGTGATAAATATGCAGAGTAATGCCAGCAACGCAGTGGTAATGTGAGCGGTGCAAATGATCAAATGCAATTGTAAAGCACGTAATGCAACGAGATTGCACCTAATGATAAAGTAATACATTTAGTGCAAAGGTAAATGCAATCGATAATGCAGTGGCAATGCAAGTGCACTGATGGAAAGTATGAGTGAGTAACCCCTCAACAAAATAGGTATAAAGTAGAAAGGTGAAGTCTGGACGAAGAATTCATAAAATAAGTACAAAACATGCTTCGAAAATCCACAAATTATGCATAAATAATGCATAAAATATGTTTACGCTATGAATAATGCGTGCATAAATTATGCGTAGATTATGCGAAAAATGGAACACTCATAAGAGGGCCTATGTTTAGCTTATGGGCGTTCCCAATCACTTAAAATATGTGCCAAAAGTATGCATTAAATGCACATCAGGCATGCAACATAAACTTATGCATAAAGCACGTCTCAAGTAAAAAATGAAGGAAAGTGTAACAGCACGGAGGGGGGGCATTCTGCTCCCCTCGGCAGAGCTTAGAAATTGTGGTTTGGGTCCCATTCAAGTATGAGGTCGTCCATAAATTACATTAGCATTATTTTGACCATTTTTGACCCCCTCCCCCTTTGTTAGCAAAGGTTAGCATTCCGGGACCCCCCACCCTTAAAATGACGTTAGATTTTGGTTAACCCCCTCCCCTTAAAATTAATAAAATAAAAATAAAAATAAATTAATATTAAACATCAAGATATTGGAAATTCTTCAAAACTTCAATTTTTTTTTTTTTTTTTTAACTTAAAGAGCAAAAGCGCTGGTAAAATTAAAATTTTTTTATAAAGTGAATTAGGTTACATAATTTAAAAAAATGAAATTTTTTCATTTTTGCACGTTTATTACATGAGACAAATGCTAACGTTAGATATGTAAAACCTCTCCCCTCCCCCCCCCCCCCCTCTTGTTAGAAAAAGTTAGCATTTTGAATACCCCCTCCCCCCTACATTGCTAACGTGGTTTATGGACGACCCCTATTATGTAAGCACCGTTTTTGCACATTTTTACCCCCACCCCCTCCCGTCTTTAATAAGAAAAATACGGTATCTCCTCTAATGGAAATTCAACATTGAATCGAAGAAAGATTTCGGTGACCCTCTCTCTCCCGTGAGCTGCTATTACATAACCTATTTTGAAGCATTGCAAAAGCTCTGATAAAATACACACGAGGTATGCATTAATTTTGCATAGTATAAGCAAACGAAAAAAGCTGAAGGGCAAAACAAATGAAAAGTAACAACATCAGAACAAAAATTAAAGAATAAGCCTGCAAAGCACGAGAAAATTAGGTAACGAAGAAATTGATGTACTTTCCTCAAAAACAGCAGACAGACATGTTCAATGGATTTATTCACCCATTGGCTTTCAAGTTCCTAACACCAAAAGCAAGAAAAAGAAGGTAAAAATAATAAAAAAAAAGTTGAGAAAGAAAAGACAAACGGTGAAACTTCGTGTCTTGCTTTGAAACCATTCAAGTAATTACATCAGAAAAATTTCGGTTATTTTCAACCCTCTCTCCCCTTGTCATCAAAAATCAATCGTCCCTCTCTTAACTGAAATAGCAAATGCCAGTGCCAACGTAATACTTGAACAGCCCCTTAAGCTTCAAAAATCATTTCAATTTTAAATAAAAGTAGGATTTACCTTTGACATAGTTCTCGGGAAGGACCACCCTCGGCTTAATCGTGTAATTTTTTTTGGATAGAGCTCTGTTAAGAAAACTGTAAAAAAAAAAAAGATAACAGAATAAAAAATTAACTTCAACAGGCACTAGCCCGATTTATTTCTTTTTATTCAATAAACGATAATAGAAAACTCGAGCCACTTCGGTAACCCCGCGGATTTTTTATTTTATTTTTTTTTTTTTATTTATTTACCTTTTACAAGTCAAACAAATTCGTGTCAAACTCTCCCATATTTTTTCGCGTTAATAAATAAACGAAACATTTTTATAAAAGATTTTATGCCGAATAAAATACTTATAAAAGGAAAAGAAAAAAAAAAATTCAAAACGCCTTAGGGACGCATTCATTAGCGCTATAAATCATTTTTAACAAGAAATAAAATCCGATACCGGGTTACTCCAAGACGATTTTCCCAACATTTTTTTTTTTTTTTCCCTCGTACCTTATCGATATTACTATAATAATCCAGTACGGGATCATTGTGAGTTGTTGACGTCTTTATGTTTTCATTAGCAGTCATGTTGTTTTCTTCGCTTAAGGATCATAAAGCTCTACCATTACTTCGACCTTTTCACTTTCTGAAAAAAAAAAAAAAAGTCTGGAGTAAGTTTTTTTTTCCGAGGATGTGAATCAAAGTTTGCTGTATATAGACGTGACCTTGTATATTTTCTGTCAGCCAGATATGGTTAAATGATAAGCATTGTTCCCTATTGAATACCATAAGAGATGACTTTGTAAAAATTAAGGCTATAAAATGAATAAGAAATTATAAAAATGTAGAGAGGTAGGTAACCTCGTAAAACAATGGCACATCTGTTTTTCTCATCTTTTTTTTTTACCGTTTTTATTTTTTGATAGCTTAACTTATATTTTTCCTTGTCCCCCGTCAAAACTCACATACTTATATTCGAATATATCAAAAATTATTTAGAATTAAGCCTGAAAGTCATGTAAGAAAAGCGTGCAAATCGTCGATATTAAATAAAGACGATAAACATGGTTGAAAAAAAAAAAGCGTCAAATCATCTTTATCTATCAGCATTAAAAAATTTATTGTCGTTTTCCTAAATACCCCTTTAAGGTAAATTAAAATTTAAAAAAAAAAACGAAGACTTGTCGAATGATTAATTGGTAATGAAATAAATCTCTTTGGCCTGGGTTTTATAGGGCCTGAAGCCCTCATTGTTGCAAGGTGATCCGACTTCCGGTTCGATTAAGCTCTGGATCAGTGATGCATTTTTCATCGACCCAACTTAATTGAAATTCGTGTCAACTGGAGATGGCCTGAATCCTAATAGAGGTTGTGAGCTCTTGTCTACCAAGCAATAAAAAAAAAATAAAATAAAAAAAAATAAAAAAAAATAAAATAAAATAAAAAAGTAAAAATTCCAGTAGGGGTCTGAAGCCGGTGCCAACCGCGGCTGGCTAAAAACTTAGGTCGGTGCCGATGCTAGTGCCAGTGCTATAGAAAATTTGTTTGATAATCGGTGCCAGTTACCAGCTCTTTTGTAATTAATTTTTTTTCTTGACTTCCAATTTTTTTCATTAAAAAAAAAAGTTGACAAAATTGATGGTGGTGCTGGCACCGACGCTGGAATAGGCGCCCGCACCAGCACCAGCGCCAAAAATCTTGCTATTCTGGTGCCAGCGCCAGCACTTTGGGTCTTTCGGCGTCGGGTCCAACCAATTTTCACCGGCTTCGAACCCCTGAATTCCAGTAAAAGCTTAATTTATTTTTATTGTGACTGGATTACATGAGCGGAATAGGGCCAGAGTCGCGGTCGGAGGGGAGGGGGGCTAGGGGGTGAGGTCTTAGCTTCCTCGTAGGATGAATTTAGCACCTCCCACTGGAAAATATTTGGGTCATCGTCAACATATTTAGGTACTTGAAGAAGTCAGCAGTACAATGAAAAGCTCAAATTTTAAAATAGACGCCGTTTTATGCCGCTAAATTTGAGCTACTACTTCGAACCATTTTGACCAACTAAACTATGTCCGAAAATAATAAAGGCTGCCCCCTGTCAAGGGTTGTGCCCCAAAATTAAATTTTTTTGGACTTTCACCCATCCATAGGAACTAGCGAGGGGGTAAATCAGGCCAAATATTAGGGTTGAAATGAACTCCGCACCGTTTCTGAGGTAGGGATGGGACTGCTAATTCAGTTTTTATTTTTTTTTGGCAGAGAATGGGTTGTTCAATTGAAGAATCCAAAAAACGAAAAAAAGCTCTTTCAAACGGCTATTTAAGGGCATAATTGTTAATTTTTTTATAAATGGTCCAGCTGCCAAAATGGCCAATAAAAGAGAAAAAAAAATTATTGTCTTCATGTTAGCGTCGCCGGACCAAAATTTCGCTGACAGCCAAAAAGTACGCCAAAAATTGGCCTAAGCACATGTGCTTCTAAATTTTTCTTTCAACAAGAAAGTGGCCAAAAAACGTCCAAAAGTTAAAAAATTTTTTTCGCTGCGAAGATGACGCTGCACACAAATTTCGCTATCACTACGTGAGAGTACGCAAAAAACAGTCCTACATACGTATTTTTTATGGCTTTTTTCCCCAACGGTCAAAGCGGTCATAAAATGGCCAAAATCTCAAAAAATTTGTATCGCCGTGAAGACCACGTTGGACCAAAATTTCGCCTTCACCATGTGAAAGTACGCTAAATATTGGTCCAAAGTCATGCATTTAGCTTTGGACGCCGAAGGTGGAGAGTGCCAAAGTTAAATGGCCAAAATCATAAAATTTATTATTTTCGGACATTATGACACTTATTCGGACATTTTAATTTATTTTTATATTTTCGGACATTTTATTAATAGGTTATTGTTTTCGGACATATTTTAGTGGGTCAAAATTCTTCGAACATATTTCAATAGATATTGCAGCTAACAATCGATTTTTGTTTCAATAAATATTTACACAATATTTTTAAAAGATTGAAAAATATTTTAAAAAAACATGTTATAAATATTAATATTTTTTGACTGGGTTCTGGCGCTTCTTAGATCCGCTACTGCGCATTTTGATTAAAAAAAAAAAATTCATCCGCAGCAAGGTCAAAAAAAAAAAAATCCGAAAGTTTTTATGTTGGAAATAACCGAAATCGAAATGGCACAATATTAAATGTCTCTTTACAAAAACTTTTGAAATGTATCTTTCATTTTTTTAGGTCAAATTCCACGAAATTCATTTTGCAACCATTTCGGTAAATAGAATAAAGTTTGCTCGGCTATCCAAGTTGTGCAATTCAAACTTTTCTCAAAAATCCTTTTTATTTTTTGAAAGTTTAAAAAACGGATATAAGTAAATGATCATATCTCTCTTAATCTGAACGAAATCATTTTATAACATCAGCTAATTAAATGGTTGCAACAATCTTCAACTGGGAAAAAATTTTCCATTCTAATATTTTCATTTGAGAATAAAATTTTTCGACGAAAAGATGGCTTTAAGTGGTTCTTTCCAACCCAGATTCGACCACTTAAGATAACTTTTTTTTAACTCACGAGTAATATTGACATCGTTGGGGCGATTGATTGAGCTATTAATCTTAAAACATAGGAGCTGCCATAAATTTTCTTTCGATAAAATTTTTTTTCTTTTATTTTTTCGAGTGTCGTATATACTGTTGCCTTTTACTGCTGAGCTAAAAAAATTAAAATTGGGTTTTTAGCAGAAGCATCGCGAGAAAATAAAGTAGGAATTTTTTTATGTTTTGAAACATCGAAAAAAAATCATATAAAGACAGGGGATAATTTTTTGCTCAAAATTATTTGGAAATAAAAATTTGGGAAAATATTTTCCGAATTTTCCAGAAATTTAGCAGAATTTTGGCCCTAAAAGATTAAAAGCAACAGCCAGCCATTTTTGGGGACCTCAAAGATTCTGATTCAGAATCCTTCTGGGAATGAAATTTTTCTCATTCTCGGGAATTACCGATTCCCGGGATCGATAATTTTTTTTTCCGGGAACGGGAATAATATCATTTTATCAACTTTTTGACTATTTATCACATAAAATTTTTAATATTTTAGAAAGAAGTTATAAAAATCAGAAATTTTTTTTTTCATAATTTTCCTAAAGCGTGCCCTTCAAACAACATAGAAAAATTTTTTTCGACACGGCTCCGCTTATTTCCGAACTTACTTCCAAAAATAAGGGAAAATCAGGGTTATTTTCTTTTCAAAAGAAAAGCCTTCTTATTAAATTCTCCGGGAATTCCAGGGGATTCCCGGTGTGTCAGTGTTCCCGGTGTTAAGTGTCAGTGTCTCGATTCCCGAGAAATGAAAAGCTAACCAAAACGGGAATTCTTGATTCCCGGGAATGGAAAGGCGTCGGGAATTTTTAATCTCTAATTGTGAAATTTAGAAATTTTCATATTTTTTACTCCCCCCTAGTACAGAACTACAAGCCGGGGGGTAGTCCAGGACCCCTAAAGACAGGTTTGAACTCGCCTTAATGTCTCGGGTCGACTACAAGCCGAAGAGACGGTGCTACTTTCCGCCGTTAAAGTGAGGAAAAAATTACGCTCGATTTTGGTTTTTCCTTGTCATCTTCAAGTAAAAGTAAATTAAGATAAATAGAGGAAATCCTATAAGACGTTGATTACAATGTAAAATTAACCCTTATGAACTTGACATTGCTATTTTTCTCGACCTTAAAGTAGCAATTCATCGAATGAAACAAAATTAAACCGACATTACACATGACTCTGAACTTAAAATCCGGAGCATCATCCAAACGATTACATCCCGAAATTGACTAATTTTGGCAAAATCTTTTCGAATTAAGAAAAATTTTTAAAAAAGCGGATACGATTTAATATAAAAAATCTTTCTTATCATCTACTCAGATTTAATTACACCGAGACGTATATATTCCCTTTTAAAAAAAATATCAAATAAAAATCAAAGTGAAATTTACGATGATCATCAAATGAAATTACTACTAAAATCATTATATCACGTTCAAGCCTACTTATTCTTAAGAGGCATGCCGTAAGAATTAAATGCTTAATAACTAAAGAAAAAAAAAAAAAAGCAAATATTTATTTCGCTAGAGAATCTCACCTTGAATTTCAGTTTTCCAAAAAAACAAAATCTATCCCTTCAGCTGGAAAAACTTGAAAATCACCCCCAAAGATTCATAAACCGCTGCCCTTCTGCGGCATGATGACGTTTCACTGAGACTGATTAAACTGGAAGCCGTTCTAGGGGATGCTGACTCGGATTCCTCCCCCTCGTCCCCCATGTTCCTTATAACATACTGTAAGAAAAAAAAAAAAAAAGATTTATAAACAAAGTTCACGGCGTTTTTAAAGAAGTCAAACTTTGCAACTCGGACGAAAACGCCCTAAGGTTACCGAATTAATTGAGGAGCCTAATAACGTGGGCAATATACAGACATAAAGGAGGTCCCCATTTTCAAAAGTAATTTTTGTTTTCGAATGCCGAGGCTACTGCATACTGACAAACAATGATCCATTAGACGGTTATTAACGAGGATGTCGTTTCGGAAATGTGCCAGATCATTTCAGGTCAAAATCATTAAAAAAAAAAAAAAAAAAAAAATTAAGGTAAAAAAAATTGATCGAAAACGTTTTTGCCTAATTAAAACGTCTCATCGATTTTAATTAATTAAGACGGGTGATGACTCCCCAAGTTGATGTCTGCTTTTTTTTTACCTTGACAGTTTTCAATGTCGCCAATTTTTTTTTTTGCAATTCATTGGTGTTACAAAGAAGCGACAAGGAAAATACAAAAGAGAAATGCATCTAGGTGCATAATTTTTTGCATGTAATACAAAAGTCATGGCGTAGGTGGTCGAAAACGCTAAGCAGATGTGTGAATTAATAAAATGTTTTTGTTGTTGTTGTTTAAAAAAAAAAAAAAAAAAAAAAAATAGGGACAACGTTTTGCGGAATTCGAACTCAGACGGAATGGGGGAAAAAAAAAACTTCACGAAGACGGACAGGAAATTAAAATTCATAAAATGAATAAATCATGTGACGAATCGAATAATCAACATATGTTAGGCATCTTCATGAATTCGTTTAGCAGGTTGTTTTTTTTTTTTTTTTTTTTTTTTTTTGTGATGAGACAAGATTAAAAATAAATGAGGGGATTAGGTCAATGAAGTTAAACATGCAATTAAGCAGGGATAATCGGGAGGTTTTTTCAAAAATTCAATTTTAGGGTTTAAGGTTAAAGTTTCAAGCTTCAATGCCAAAAGGATATTAGGATAGTCCATAGACTTCAAAAATCATTTTTTAAATTTTGAAAAAGTGATGAAAAAATTGTATAAAAGTTTTGCAAAATAAAAACAAAACATACAGCATTGTCACAATTTCTGTGACAAAAAGCCCCGGGATCGCATCGCTTGTATAAATGTTTTGTTTTTATTTTGCAAAACTTTTATGATTCCGGGACTTTTTGTCGCAGAAATTTTGTCACCGAAATTTTGTCACAGTTAACATTTGCCACAGTGTAGTTTTTGTCACAAAATAAAATTCGTCACAAGTATATTTTGTACTAGAAATTTTGTCTCAATAATGATTTGTCACGTTTTCTGTCTTGTCACAAGTATACTTTGTTCCAAATTTTTTTTGATAATGGAAGCCAATCAATGTATAAATATTTCATGAATCCCAATTCATTTTAAAAAATAACACTTAAGAAATGAAGTTTAAAAAAACGAAATTAAAAAACCCCAATTTCGAATTGATGATCCGAACTATAAACAAAAACATTTAATTTTTTTTCTTTTCTTCTGCTTTGAAATTTCTGAAACATTAGAAACTCAGCGGAAAAAGCAAAAGCAATTATTTAAAAAACTTGGAAAATGCCATTTAAGTAGCATTTGGATTTTCGTGACGACGAAAAAATTTGGTACCAAATTATTGTGACTAAATTTATATTGTGACAAAAGTTGTTTGTGACAAAAATTTACATGTGACGAAAAGTCCACGTGACAAAATGGCTGTGACGAATCGTCCGGTTAGGAAAAATTGTATTATTTTTGTTATTCATACAAAATTTGGACGTAAAATGCATAATTTTTGCTACGTTTATGTATATTTTTTGAGGCACCAAAATTTTAATATGCATAATTTTTTTAAGCATGGAAATCTGAGTAGACATAATTTTTTAAAATCATAAAGCAGGAATATGTGAAAATATTATGCTTACCGGTTATGTCTTAAACTTAATTTTCTAAAATTAATTTTCAAAATGTCTAGAAGTACTGTGCTTTAATTATTCAAACATGGATTACGAATAAAAAAACAAAGAAGTAAAACTGGCCGACTTCATTTTTAAAGCTTGGTTCAGAAATCCAAAGCACACACAGTAAAAAATTTTATGTCAAAATTAACATAGTAGGTCCACATAATTCTTATTGTTTTTGTTTATGTTTAAATTTTGGGAAAAACAACAGAAAAAATTTATGTGAACCGTTTCGAACATACTGTATTTACATAATTTTTTTTTAATGTGCAGTACTTCCGGAAATTTTGAAAATTAATTTTAGAAAATTAATTTTGAGACATAGTGGAGAAGCAGCATAAGACCATTTTCACAATTTTTTTTTGTAAATTTTTTCACAAAAAAAAAAAAAAAAAAAAAAAAAAAAATTTGAAAAATGACCAATTAAAAAATTTTTTTTTTCTTTCTTACTATAGCTTTGAATTAAATTAATTCTGTTCGGCATGCAGTGTAGGTACCCTACTAGGTACCCACACACGAAATTACAACCCAATTCGTAGACATTAAAAAAAAATTCTCTTAAATTTTGCACTCTGCTGTATTTTATTCATTTTCCATGTTACAAAAAAAATTTGGAGCTTCCTTTTCAAAATCCCTGAGTCCTTTCCAGCAAAAGCTTTAAGCCTCGCCATTTACTGCTTTTAAGTTTTCCAGACCAAAGTATCCTTTATTTGCTTTGAGGACACAAAGCCTCAGGCCCAATTAGCGCACAATGGGGCTGTAATTTCATCCTGCGAAAATTGTTAATAAAAATGAAACCAATACATATTCTTTTAATATTTCGTTCTCGAAACGACTTCATTAAGTTTAAAATACATTTTGCATGATCTCTTAATGATATGAATGTATTATAAACAGAAAACCGTGTCCAATTTTCTTCTCAAACCAAAATTTGATTGCTAAAAACTTTTGTATTAAAAAAATCTAGTTAATTTAAGAAAATTATCTCATCTCCCGTCTTTTTTTTTTTAAACACTAAATTTGTTAATTAAAAATGTTTCGGTCCATCCGGCAATTCGATCAGGGGGAGGGGAAGATTATTCATTTCAAATTCCCGAATGTATAATAAAGATCTTTTGATTCTTTTTCTTTTTCAAACACAATCGAAATCGAAAAGAATAAATTGACCTTAAAAAATGATTTGGCAACGTTAGATGGTAATACTTTTCCTTCTTTTTCAAATATTGAAAAGATGATTTTTTTTCTTTTATCATTACAAAAATTTATTGATAATTGAAATTTAATGACTTCTAAAATAAATAAAATAGTTTTTTCAAACTGAATAGTAGAGCACTTTGGAGAAAGGTTAGTCGCATTTTTTTTTTCTTCTTTTTTAAATTTTTCTTGTTGCATGGTTTAATACGTTTGTAAATATCAAAGAAGCGTTAGGTAAATAACAAAATTTAATTAATTACAATTTCTCGTACTTATATTGGCCCAGATTCGGGAATGATTATGGGAAAAATGTTAAAAAAAAAAAAAATTATCTCTAAAAAAATTGGATATGGTTTGTTTTATTGTTTTTTATTTATTTATTTATTTTTTTCGGGTATTTAGCGTCCAGTCGAGAGGATGAATGTTCCTCATTGATAACGGTAATTAACGGAGAAAGATTCCTTAAGTGTTTGTAATTCGCCGTGAAAATTTTGGGTTTCAAGTGCGAATAATGTAACAATGACGGCTTCCAAATATAGATTCTACGTATTGTCCGTATGTAGTCGATTGATGGTTTTCATCCGAGGACTACTCTGAGATAGCGGAAACTTTCTACTTCTCAGGCGCTGTTGCAGGGGTCAATTGGCCTTCAGGCAAAAGTCGGAAGAAATGCCGAGGTTGATGTGCGAACAATTGGGAGATTCGGAAATCGTTGTTCGATTTTGGATCTCAAAAGCAAAGGTTTTAAGAGTGTAAGTTTTATTGAAAATCTTCCTTTTATTTTGAACTATATAATAGGTTCGTTTCACAATTACTGTTTGGCAGTCAAACTTAAGAAAAATTTCGATAACTGCATCAGAAGTGGAAGCAGAATACTAAGGTGAAGTCATGGAGAGTCAATCCATGAATTATTTTAGTATTTTTGCAATTTTTTACTTCCTCAGCAAAAAGAAATTTTTCAGGCGGGCCCGTAGCCAGAACGAAGAGCCAGGGGGCAGTTGGGTTTGTTAAGGGGGGCAATAGGCCTTCATTCCCTACGCCTGTCATGTTTAGCCGATTTACTCCAGGGGGCACCGAGCCAGCAACTCACCCGAGTCACCTGGGGCAACTCTCTTGCTGGCCTGGCTGGCCTTCTCGTGACCATCTCGTCGCCCCGGACATAAATCCGCTGTATATTTAGAAAAAAAGCAAAAAAAAAAAAAAATAAAATAAAATAAAATATATAAAAATTATTTATTTTATTTTATTTTTTTTTTTATTTGCTGAAACGAATATTTTTATCGGAAATTTTAAGTAGAATACGAATACGAATATGAAGTTCAAAATTACTCTAAGCGTACGGCTTTTGAGCTTTAGCCCTTTTTTTAAACGCTGAAATTTTTTCAAACTTTTAGTTCTTCCTCTGATGATGGCGGTACGCCGAAACGGACATTAGGATTATTTATAATTAATATACATCTGTTTTTATGACCTTGAAAGGATATCGTTTATTACAAATTTAATCATGAATAAAGTCTCTGCTCTAATAATCGAGTTGGTCTCTATGTGTCATCAGTACTATATTCTAGTGAGTGCTTAAATCGTTGTTCTGAACATGTGAAAAAATAGTATTTTACGAAAACTCGTATCATTTATATGCGATTAAAATGACTTTCCCGCGCAGAGTTCAATTGTTAATGACATTTTGGGCCTGTTTCGGTAAGTTTGCTGCTAATGGTTTCGCCTATTTGAGGCTTGCTCTGCGAACTACTACCCTCAAACTTGTAATTTGTTTTTTAATTTTACGCTTTTAGTTTATAACCAAATGGAATGCAATCATACAGCAGCCTACACAAATGTAGAAACCGAAAAGGTAAGACATAAAAAGGACAGTATTATGTTATTATGGCTCATATAGTTATGTAGGCTTTATAAGTTTCAGCCCGACCTCTTGCAAAATCACATGGAAAAAATCAAAAAACATTTCCTAAATTTTAAACTCGTGTTGTCTCTTCAAAGCCTATGATGTCATCTCACAATGCATTTATTTACCATTTTTTTTCAGGGTCCCAAAGAAGCTCAAGCAGAACATAAAAAAGTGGCTGCCTTGGAACGTACTGTCCGTCTCGGTGACCTATACGACGCAACAACCGACGATTTGTGGGTCATGAGCATTTTGAAAGCAGACCTCCCAAACGAAGCAATTCAACAGACGAACAGGAACCATTCCAGCATAGAGCTCATAGGGGATGAACCATTGAAAGAAAGAATGAGGAAATTAGATATTGAACCGTCTCAGTTCATCAGGCTTTTATTGGAACCTAATTATCCGATCGATATGCGCAAATATTTCAAGCGATTCACGCCTAATCCCCGAACAGCCAAAGCATCCCTCATCTACAAATTTCGAACTGTCGTGGAACGTTTCGATCCCTCCTCCAACGCATCAGCGGCAATAACCGATCGGGGGATGTTGGGCTTTTATTTTAACAAGTCGGATGCTGTCCGAGATTGTTGGGTTATTGACAAAAGTCATGTCGTCGTCGGACGAGAATATGGCGTAGATGCGGTGCTGACTTTGAAAAAAAAATGCAGCAGCCCGGCTAGTGCTAAAGAAGTACAAAAGCGGCTGGAAGCAGAAATGCAATCCATAAGTGAGTATTTGATCGATCCTTCAAGTAACCGTCCGGACTGGCATAAATTTCGTGGATTTCATCTATCTGCAGACTTTATTTCCGATACTGTTCCTTTTTCGATTTCCGATGCGGTATCAATTATTAAAAAAATCCCGAAGCAATTAAAAGGTGAAAAGGGAACGATAAAAAATTTCATTTTAGAGCCACTTCAAAATATTCGAGAAAATCTCGAAATTCAAAAATGTAGTCCAGGGGTTTTCAATGAAATGGATCAGGAGTTAATCGATAAACTGTTGAACTTTCTTCAAGAAATCGAAGATTCGACCCTTTTGATAGACGACTTACACGAGGAAATGAACGATTGGAAAGACATGTTCCCTTCAGATGAACCAAAAACAATTTCAGACATTAAATCCAACTTCGGTAAATATCAAAATAATTTGAAAAAAAATCTCAAAAATTGGATTGTCAGTTTTCGAAGAGGTGAAGCAGAATCGGAAACGATAAAAGAACTCATTTCTTATTACGAAAATGGTAACTGGTCAGCAGCGAGCATCAACAATACCATTTCGAATAATTTTAGGCAGACCATGAATAAAATAAACTTGATGAATTTATTTCGCGCGAATGGTGCCAGTTTTATAGGTAAAAGGACACAAGAATATACAGTTATAGGTACAAAAAGTGCTGAAAGGGAAATTAGAGTGCTTTCGGTAGATTTAAGTATGGATATTTCATCGCCTTACGTTCAGGATATTGTGAAGCTGCTGCAGTCAGCAAAGGGATCTGATGCAATAAAGTATTACATTAAAGACGTGCCGGTGGCAATGCCTACAGTTGAGGTCTATTCGAAAGGTAAAAAAATAGAAGCGATTCTAGTTGTGAAAGAGTAACTATAGGATCATGGGTAAAAAAAATATTGATGATAAATCTGAGGACAATAAGAGCTTTTCAGCACTGAAATGCGTAACTGATACTGTCTAATTCCCTCAAATTTGAGGTTTCTAAAGATAAATCGTTCAAAATTTTAGTGCAGCTTTTTGCTGATTAAATTACCCTCATATTGAGTACTGCCAGATTCACGTGCGACTCTTTCGGAGTTTGAAATCTAAAATTGATCCTGTCTTATTCTACCGATTTGAACTTCCGGGAAAAGATAAATTCAAAATTTGAGCTTGGGAAAAAATTAAGCGATTCCCATTATCAACTTACCGTGAAGTCAGCAGTGCCAAATTGATAATAGGAATAACTTTTTTTTTCTTTTTTTAATCAAATGATAAAGCTCAAATTTTAAACGTTATATCTTCAGGAATCTCAAATGGGAGATTAAAATATGATCAATTTTAGACTTTTTAGCTTCGAAAGAATCGCGTGTGAATCTGGCAGTGCTGCTGCATATTTACGATATTGTAATATTTTTTCAAATTTTACAGGAGAGAGCTCGAATTTTCAAAGTTGTATTTTCTGAATGCTCAAATTCAGTAGAATAGAAAATCCGTTTCCAGTTCAAGTTTAAAAAATATCAGGTGTGAACCTGGCAAAGCTCAATTTTCGTGTCGTATGTATAATTTTGGTATTATAACGCACAACCTTTTTTTGTTTTGTAGCTACGAATTGGGGGAAATGATTTTTTGAAAGCTCAAATTTAGGGGCTTAGAATGGCGTCTATTTCAAAATTTGAGCTTTTCATTGTGCTACCCGGGAGATTACCAGTACAAAGTTGGTAGCGCTAAAAACTTCTTTTGTTTTAAAAGCTCAAATTATGAAATTTGATTTTCCTGACAGCTCAAAAAAAGCTCCAAATCCTGGTATAGTTTTTAAAATTTGACCATTTCATTGAACTGATGACGTAACGGACCCTCAAAAAAATGTTTTAAAAAGAGTCTATTATGTCTCAATAATGAAGTTCAAGCACAGAATTAATATAATTGATCAGTAAAAAATTTTTCATGATAAATAGTTATAAAATCTTATTGTCGGCCAAAACGCTATACAGCTATAAAATTTTATAACACATTTTTTTCTTGGAAGGGGCAAGCCAAAGTCTAGAAAATTTCATTTTCCTCTGACTGCTTGCTCTCGTTTACATCGGAACTCACAATTTTTTTTCCCTGCCACAAGAAGCTCTTCACGAATTATAATATTTAAACTTCGAAAACAGTCATAATAACACATTATCTTACAAGTAATAATATAAATTAGTCACTCAATGAAAAAAATTTTACTCGCTTATTTAAAAAAAAAAAAAAAACCGCTTGTCACTCAACGGAAAAAGTAAGAGGATCATTATTTTCAGTGATTTTAAATACTGTTCCGAATTTCTCGTAATGTATGATTTATCCCTTAGTTATTTAAACGAAGTCATTTTTTTTTTTTTTTTTTTGTCATTGACGATACATGTTTTTCAACACCGTGCCGAAACACTAAAAAAAGGAAACCAAACGTACATGCACACGATTTTTTTTCTCTCTCCCTGAATGATAAGGCGAATTAAAAAAAAAAAAAAACTATCTATGCAAAATAATGACGATTAAAGAAATTAAAAAGAAAAAAAAAAGTGATGGAAAATCATCATGGTGTATAAAAGGATGTGCGAGGTTCATTGCACGATAATAAAATTGATTGAAAAGTATACTACCTACTTTGAAAAAGTAGAAAACATTGAAAAAGATGATTAACATTATTAAAATATGATTGTCTGAACAATGAGATCCCTGTTTCGAACAGACATGTGTGGTACTGTACATGGATACTTTTCATCGACTCATCATTCATAGAAACTCCTCTTTTTTTGCTGGATTCTGATCGTTTTTTTTTTTCATAAATGACTTTTACAGATTAATAATAACCTTGTTTGATTGGTAATTCATGTGGTTGTGGATCCCACGCGGTACATTTTACAAAAAAAAAAAAAAAAAAAAGTATCGCTAAAACCCTTTTTCTAATTATAGGGCCCTAGTTCAAGAGTTAATAAACACAATTTCTCAAATTTTCACCCTTTCTTTTGGGGAAAAGCAAAAATTGGCTCACTCTTATAAAGGTTTAACACTGCCGTGCTTAACATAGCAGGGGTGACAAGTCACTCCGCAGTAGCCTTTGGACAAGATTGGCACATGATCGTTATAATAAATAAGAAAATGAATGAGCAATTCCAATGTGTGGAATGTAATACTTAATAAATCCACTTGCGTCTTTCCACGTTCATGTCATATCTGACAAGGGAAAGAGCAAAAACGGTTGAGGCTCTTTAAGAAAACTATGAATTTTTCAGGGTCCATCTTTTGTTGCCCTTACTTAGCAGGCCCGTAGCCAGACCGGCATATACAGGGGGGCCGGAGGTTTTTAAAGGGGGGCTGGAATTTTTTTTATGTCATACACAGTGTAGGGAATTGAATGATAATTAATTTTTTTCCTGTTAAAATTAGACTTTGATTTGGAATTGGGATATAAATTTCAAATCCACAGGGGGGCTCAAGCATTTTCACAGGGGGGGCTGAGCCACCCTATGCCCCCCCCCCCTGGCTACGAGGCTGTTATTTAGACCATGCTTCAACACTCAAACGTACAAAATTTGTAACCCATACTGTTTAGAAAATTCGGACTGGCTAGCGATTATTTTAAAAAATTTTTTGAGAAATTTCTATAGTCGAAATATATTGTAAATTATATTGGTTAGTATTTACATTTCCTCCCCAAACGGTTTTTTTCCCCATCCTTTTCTACACTTAATTCATATCATTTTTCCAACGAAAAGAATTTTGGGAAAAAGGACAATCATGCATTAGATAAGCAAGTTAGGGGGTAGGGGGTTGAAAGTTCGTATTTTCGTTTAAAGGGAGAAGAGATTAAGTAAATTATTCCGCCAGCGGGAAAAAAATTGCTTTTGCGGGTGTGTTTGGTACTGAAACAGTAGCGGTATTTTTAACAGTATTTTCACCCCTGATAATGAAATGGTTGCCTTTCGGCAACACTATTACAGCTAATTTTTTCAGATTATTAATTTAATTATTTATGAGGGACACTCATGGGCGAATCTAAGGAAGATCTGGGCGGATCTGGGGGGACTAGCCCCTCCCCCCAAGAAGCAGAATAGCCCCCCCTAGAGTTTTGAAAGTTATATGGCTTGAATAGGGTCAGCCTCCCCCCCAGGAAAATTTTTTTCTCTATTCTTAGATCCCCCCTAGAAAAAAATTCTAAATCCGCCCATGGAGACACTAATCGAAAACTTCCAGAAAATGAATTCTCGAATATTATAAGACTTGATTTTCTGAGAAAAGATCTGCAAAACTTTCGGAAATGTTTTATAAACCTGAGAATCAATTTTGAAACAAAAATGTTAAAAAATTAATAGCGCCGGCTTTACCAGTTTCAGAGCCCCGTTGAGATATTTTGTGTGTCCCCCCCTCCTTCCCCAAATTGTAAAACAAGTATAATGCCAAATTCTATATTTTGGCGCCAGTAGGGCGCTATGACCTCTTGAGCAATGGGGACTTGGATTTCAATTAAATAAAGGGTGGTGCACTACTTTTGGGTCCATAACTTTTTTTTTTTACCTTAGCCGTTTTCCTCCACTGGAGGCCAACTGACGTACCTTCATCATAAATATGATAGGAAATAGTCGGTTTTGGTTGCTGTTAAAAATCAGGGAACCGTACGTTTACCCGCTTAAGTTGGCGTAAATTTTTGGATGAAAAGTAGTCAAACAGACTACCTTCAGACATGCATACGATGGCGATACGTCAATTTGACCTTATGCACGGAGCTTTTCGGCAGCTTTTTTACTAGTTTACTTACATAAATGCGATGTTAAAACTCGGCGAAAATTCATGAAAAAAATCTTACCTGAAAATGAAACAAAAAAAATAATGTTATTAAAAAATTTCCCTTGAGGATGTTGTACAATCTCAAAAACTTTTCAGGGCTCCTTCAAATTTTAAATCATGAATTTTAAAAACGCCTAATAGTGAATTGGGTGCCTTTTTGGCGACACTGTTAACAATCTTTTTTTTCCGATTTTTTGAAGGTCATCTTGAGGTCACGCAATGACCTTGGAAGTTTTTAAAAAGCCTTAACAGTCATACGTTCCAACAGCCTTAATTTAAGGGCAAAAAATAAGAATACTTTTTTCTGAAAAAAGTGTCGCTTCCTGTAGGAATTTATCCGTAGATTACAAATATGAAGTCCAAAATTAATGTTATTAGTCTGGACAAAACTTATACAAGAAAAACAAGGAAAGGACTTTTAATTTTCGCGCAACACCAAGAAAATAATAAAAATTAATTTGAGTTGATCTTAATAAATTCGTTGTAAGTAGTTGTTGCTTATAGGGTACAAATTTACCAAAAATCTAAAATAACTCTGATATTAAGGTCCGAAAAAATTTTCAACAGCCTTAATAACGCTTCAGCATGAAACGGAAAAAAATTTAGATGAAGAAAATCCAGGGATTGCAATCTCTAAAACCAATACCTTCAATATCGATCAATCTTAATCCGAAATAAATCCAAAACGATTTTTAATAACCCAAAAATTGCCTAAAGCCTCAAACGTATCAATCATTTCAAGTGCAAACCGCAGAAGACAAAAAACAACCCATGTTGCAAATGATAAACCTTAAAAAAAAAGTCGGAACTGTATAATAATGTCGGTAGTTTGTCTAGTCATCATCTATCACATTAACACGCAAAGTGTGCCTCATGATTTTTAATTGCAAAACTAATCTTTTCCCTTGTAACTACATATAAATTGAACCTCCTATTCCTCGTCTCTCCGCATGCTCCTTTCAAAACTGTAACACACCATCAGCACTAAATCCAAACCTGATATCTCTTTTCAAACAATAAAAAAAAAATGCAAAATCGTTCCTGTTTCTTTTAAAACGTCTTTCAAAACTCGGGACATCAGTTTTGATTAATGAAAAAAAAGCTGATAACCATCGGAATGCCAGTCAGGTTCGAAAATGATGAATTGATGATAGTATACATCGGTCTTATGCTATTTACATCTCGGAAATCTTCGACTTATATCGGCTACCGGAGTGCGTGCCATTGACGTTTATTATGATATTATCGATCAAAATTAATCTTTTTTGAGTCTCCCGTTTTTTTTTTTCGATATAAAAAAAAAGGGCAATCACGAGTCGGTTCTTGACATTGATAAAAAAAATGCGACGCGATTCAAAAAACGGGGACCCCAAAATGCCAGGAGCCATTTGGATTCATGACAAACAAAACACCTTGCAGTTTTTCTTATTTCCACTTATTAATGGTCCCTTTGTTTTTCAAGTGGAAGGCCCGGCTGGTTCTTTTGAATAATTTTTCTTCTCTTCTTGTCCTTCGGCTTTGATTAGCCCGGTTTCGATAATGCATACCACTCGAGTGCCAAAAAAAGGGGCCCGGCTCTCTTTAAAAAAAAAAAAATAAATAAATAAATAAACAAGCGACACGTTGACTTCTTTCATTTTTTGCATTTTGGTATTTTTGACGGTCATGATTTTTGAATGGTAACGCATTTGGTGAAGCACCGTGAAAGAATAATCGCATAAAATAATGTTCCATCGTCATCTGAATCGTGTTCATCGGTGTTCACCGTGAAAAGGAGAGATAAATAAAGAATATCTAACGGACATTATTCATTCTTTTTTCTAATGGCTATGAAAAAAAAAATTTGATGGCGAAAATATATCTATGGCTTGATAAATTTATGACTTAATTTGTTTTCGCATTGTTCTTTTTTTTTAGGAGTTAATTCGAAGACTATAAAAACAGCAACGTTGTTATACTTATATTGATTATGCGAGCACGCATTCCGTTCCTATCAAGAACCAGGGCTGTAAATACTAAAATGGTTTTGGTTCCAAGAAGTTTTGCTGCTGGAGGGAAAAGTTCTGGTTAGGCTTAGGGGTCTTGAAATATTTAATGAATTCTGCTTCCGATTTTTTTACAGCTGTATTTAGAGTTCTCGTTTCAGTTTTGAGTTCGGGTACCGGTTCCTGTCCCAGTTCCTTCAAAAACTGGCTGGATTCTATGTAAGGGTCCTAGAACCGTAAAGGCCTTAGCTTAAGGATTTTGAATGACTTCAAATTAAGAACTGCTTCGGCTTCTTTCGAGAACTTGAATCAAAGTTCTGGTTCCGGTTCTTTCAAAAGTTGGGCTCAGAATTATGGTTAAGGTTCAAACTCGTTTTCCTGGCCTTTTTGCAACATTTCAAATTAGGTTCTGCTTCTAGTTTTTTCTGGAAGCATATCGGCTCAGACTTAAGTTTCAATTTATGTTCAGGTACCAGTTTCTGGTGCCTGGTTTCTGGTTTTGGTTTGGGTTTAGGCTTGCTATTAGGACAGTTCAAATCAAGTTTGGATTTGGGTATTCCCAAAATTTTGTTCAGAGTTCTGGTTACAGTTTTGATTTGAGTACCGATTCTTGTTCCAGTTCTTTCAAAAACTGTTCAGTACTCTGGGGCCTTACTTGAGCCCGGTTCAACTTAAGGCTCTTGATAATTTCAAATTAGGTACTGCTTCGGCTTCGGAAAACTGTTTTCCAGCGTTCCTCTTCGGCTTTTAAAGTTCCTACAATATTTCAAATTATCATTTGTTTCGGATTCATCGAAGAACTATACTCAGAGAACCAGTTCCGGTTCTAGTTAGGTTTGGGGTACCGGTCCTTCCGAAAACCGGACTTTACGACCAGAACTATGGTTCTAGTTAGGTTTTGGGTTCATAAATCCAATTTTGAAAGAACCTAGTTTCTAGTATTTAAAAGCTCTGCAGAAATGCAAGGGTCCCTCCCATAAGTCCAAATCGACTTTGAATTTATTGAGGTAAGGGGAATCATGATTCGGAACTACTGAAGAATTCTAAGCGGAGCCTAAACCCGAGCCAGGATCCAGAATAGGTTCTGGAGTATATCCGAAACTGTACTCTAATACAAATTGGAACTGAACTCTGCTCCGAATTAAAAATGTCCTAAAAACCTTAATAAGTCGAATTCGGACCTTAACCAGAGTCCAGCTTTTGAAAGAACCGGAACGAGAACTTCGATTAAATTTTTCGAAAGAAGCTGAAATTGGATCAATACCTAATAGGAAATCATTCAAGAACCTTAAACTGAGGCCGGACTCAAGCCATAGCCATAGCATAGCACAGTTCTTGAAAGAACCGGAACAGGAACCGGTACTCGAACTCAAACTGGAACCAGAACCAAGTTTCTGGAAAAATATAGTCCCTAGCGACTATAAGCCAAGCTCGTCGAAGTACTTCAAATCGTTTTATTGGGAACCTTGATAAAGGAAAATTCTGATTCTTGTCAACTTCCTTCTTTCAAAGCTTCAATTCAGGATTCGGTTCAAGTACCAGTTTCTCTAAAAGATCTATCGAACCCGTGTTCTATTATTTTGGCAGCCCTGGAAAGAACTATAAACCTAATAATCTGTTTTTTATTAACCGAAAAGAAGCTATAAATCTGTAAATATTAAACTTAATTAATTTTTTTTTTGCCAACTGAACTCAGTTTAGCGCTAAAAAGGTGAAAGGCTAATTTTTTCGTTTAAAGTAAAATAAATTAAAAATAAAATTTGCAATGATAAACATAACATATTTTATAACAGGAAGACAAGCTACTTTATTTCTTATATTAATTGCGTTAGGTGTAATTATGATACCGAATTGAGAAGATGAAAAATTAAAAAAGACAACCGATTCGAATCGGAAACGATGAGGTAGATGGATGTTTTTATATCTTTTCAGGTCGGGTCCGGTCTAATGCAAAGTAGCACTCTTCACATGGACTTGGCACAGCTTTGTTAGTAGTCCATGAGAACGAAATTTAAAAAGTGAAGCTTCCCGTCACAATCATGTCACTGGCAGCCGAATAATGCGAACTTGTAAGACATTCACAAGAATGGCATTGACGGAATCGTCCCTGGGAGGGGCGATTCCGAGGTACCTTTTTTTGTTTAAATTTGAAGTGCCACTGACTCGACCCGAGTATCGACGATCTCACTACAGTTTAATGACTGAATGGGAAACTTATTGTAACGATTCAAATTTTTAAGAATGTATTTTTTTTTTTTTTTTTTTTTTTTTTTTTCTGAAAACCCAATAATTTTCTATTTTTTTTTTTTCTTCGTTTCTTAGAACGTTCACGACCGAATTCGATTAGAGTCTAATGCGCTGATTAGGGGCTTCAATTATGCTAAAACGAGCGAAGGGGAGGTCGGGGAACGTTAGAAGGACCAATCAGAACCAAGGGTCCGAAGCTTAAAAATTTTGGCCGAGCATCGGCATCAGCCATCGGATTTTTTTTATATCCGAAATCGGCATCGGCATCAGCACCACGAAATTACTAGTGCTGGCATTGGTATCGACCCGAGATATTTAGTCAGCCGCGGCTGGCAACGGCAACGGCATCGGAATCGGACCCCTGATTTTAAAAATCGTCTAAAATGACTTGATGTTTTTTTTTCACTAAAATCGGAGTCAGAGGCGGCATCGGATATATGTTCGATGTCAGCATCAGATATAATCGATGCTTGGTGGCGCCGGCATCGGCATCGGCATCGGGTGTCGGTGCCGGAATCTGAATCGGGAGTTTAATAAATAATATGGAATTGGCATCGGCATCGACCCGAGATTTGAGACGGTCGCGGCCGGCACCGGCGTCAGATCCGGACCCACTGATCAGAAAAATCGTTATGCAAATTTTGACGGGGTGGCAGGGGTTTCGTAGGACTTCGGAGGTACTCGTTTGGCTACGCAGTTTCTCAGGCTTTAGATGCAGGTGTTTATAGGGTTTCTTGGAATTTTCAAGTCTCGACAAGTTATTTTGGGGAAAACATCTGTTAATCAAAATAATTCCTTTGAGACATATGCAGATTCCGACATTTTTCTCTGAAAGAGAAAAAATAAACAGATTTTTAAGTCATATTCAAAGGAGGGTATGACCAAAAAAAAATGAAAAATTATTCGGTTTTCAAAAAAAAGAAATAAAATGTATGCTCACAAATTTGAATCGTTACATTATGAGTATGAGGAGTACAGTGGCACAAGTGGCGCTATTCTGAACAGAAAAAAAATAGTTAATCAAATTAAAAACTAAAAATTCCAAGAATTCAAAAAATTTTAAACTTTCACCGGTTGCGTTTGATGCGTTAACACAAAAGACGTTTATTTTAAAAAAAAAAACAGGGGGGTAAATACCGTAATTATTTCCGTACCCCAAGATCACACGGGCCTAACAATGCCGAGTCATTACAGTCAGGAAGAAGATAGATCTTGCGTATTTTGGACGTTCGGTCAACATTAAAAACGAATTCCTATAGCGAGCATTAATTTTTTTTTTCTTCTTCACGAATCAAAAGATTTTTCTCTCGTTTTTTATTCATTCTCTGTTTAAAAGTAAAAGTCTAGGAAGTACAAGAGGAGAAAGTCATAGCGTCGTGAAAGGCGGTATCCTAACGAAAATTCCGAATTTTTTTCCAGGGTCGGTATTTTTTTTTCTTTTAAAGAAAAATGTGGCGTTATTTTTTTAAAAAGAAAAGTCGGTCAAGAAGGTGATGATAATCTGAAGACGAAAAAAAAAAAAAACTGTTGACAAGAGTTAATATATACGCAGCGTCCGAAAAAATTAACGATCATTAATTCATCGTTGATCTTAAAAGAAGTCTTATCGGTCTCTCGAATGATAAATTGCCAAAAAACAACTCATTTGTCTGATGCGAGTACAAAAATAATATAATCTATCAAAATCTTTATACACATTATTATATTATGCAGGTTCATCGGCATTCTTGTCAAGTAACGCTTTTTATAATTTCTATTCACGGAGCCGGCCGCGCTCGGTTGGATTTTTCATCCCAAGTTCAAGGCTTCAAAATAGAAAAAAAAAAAAAAGAGCAAATCGATCCTGCCCTCGTTAAACAGATGCTAACTAGCGAATCAAATCAAATAAAAAACGAGCGCTTAAATACCATAAACTCGAGTTTACATTCAATTGTTCCCACATGAGGCTCTTAAAAAAAATAAAATTCACGTGATGCAATTTAAAAAAATATCGTTTAGTAATGTTTCTCGAAAAAAAAAGGATAAAATTAAATACAGCGTTTTAATTTGTCTTGCTCAAGCGGAATCGAATTACTGTAAATCTTTTAATATACGCGGACCTACATACGTTTAAAATCAGTCACATTCAATTCGATCACGAATTTTTTTTTTCGAAAAATTTTCGCTTGGTCATCCTATAAAATTTGTTTGCATGTGCGGGAAAGAAGAAAAAAAAAATTTTGGGTTTGTTGTCAATCGAGCTCCTTTAAACCACTCGATAATAACAATTAATATTCTTTTGCGGTAAAACTTTCGCAAGCACGGCTAAAAGCTTCTTGTGATAGATGACTTTCTCCTCGGATACATTATTCACGGTTTAACTATGATTTATTTCTCAAACACAACGTTTCAATTCTCCTAATGCACTTCTGTTTTTTAATCCTGAATTTTTTTTTTTTTTTCTTTTTTTTAACATCCACCAAAAACTTGGATTCAAGTTCAAATTCAAATCCGTATTAACGCTTCGTCATCACTTCAATTCTTTTATATTATTCTTGTAAAAATTTTCTGTTGACTTCGTGATCGGTTTATAAAAATGAAAGTGTCGGTGGAGGAAGTAGAGCATTTCAGAAACAAAGTCAAAATATTCTGCCATTTTTTTTCTTCTTCTTATTCCCTAACCGTATGTCTTGCAACTGCCAGGAACTCGTGTTTGCGTCTGTTAAAAAAAAACTCGAGTGGCCTTCCAAATTACTTTCTTTTTCCCTCGAAAAAAAAAATATTTTTATTAAAAACGCGATAATCTATTAAAAAATAAGAATAATTATTTCACGGTTTTTCGCGGTTTACCGCAATCAAATAAAAATTACAAATCGCATGATTTACTTTTCCATCGGAGTTAATAATTTTATTTCCCATTATAAAAAAAAAAAAAAAAAAAAAAAAAAAAAAAAAGATTTACAACTTTTTTAAAGGAAGTCGTCCAGCCGGGCAGCTAATTGCGTTATCATTCCCACCCGACTATTAAAAATTAAATTTTTCGCCAGCTCGAATCTGATGTCTTGATTAAAACGTGAAGTTTTTAAGGCTCATAAAACGATTCCATTCTTGAGAATCGTTTATTTTTTCGTTAATCACCTACTTCATCAGGTACTTACTAAAACGTATAAATCTTTAAAGTAAGAGAGGAGAAAAATAAAGTGAAATATAAAAAAAAAAAAAAATAACATAAATTATCGTGTTTATATATCTCCGGTGGCAAAGGACAAAATATTTGAACGTTCTCTCTCCGTGACAATGTATATTTGCATAGCCACTTAACACATAGCCATCATCAAAAATAAATATTTTTCCTTGCAGCACATGAGAAAAAAAAATATGCGATATTATTTTAAATGAATCAGCCGCGGAAAAAGTAGACCGTTTTTACTTTCCTTATTTGAATGAAACGAAATAATATAATTAGGGGGAGCAAAGAGCTCAAAATTAGGTCGAGGGGATTAGATTGAAAAATAAAATGGATTTTTGAAAAGATTTAGCTTTAGGAATTTTGTGATGTGATGGGAAAAGGAAGCACAAAGACAGTCAGTCTGGGCGGGTAGTAAAAACCTTCTGCTGTAGCGTCATGACAGAAGTAACGAATAGTGACTTTCCTACAGAGGAAATTGAGTCTATCAAATATTCGACATATCGGGTCAATAGTCAGATTTTTTTTGTTCTTCAATAAGAAATTTTCCAGGGGGGGGGGGGGGCACGAGCTTCCATTAGAGGGCCCCTATAGTTAAGGGCCGGGAGATGTCCGATGAACGTATTTCAATCAGGGTAATAGACTTTGTTGCATCTAACGTTCTGCTGGAACTGGAAGAAAAGCAATGTCCAGGTGCTTTAAGACAATGAAACATTCTGTTAATTGAAGAAAAATTAAATTTTTGTTGGAATTGAAAATTGAACTTTTTAGGTGAATGAAGATCTATTTATTAGGGTGGTTCGAAAATCGACATTTTTGGAATTTCAAAACTCCTGTATCGGGAAAAGTTTCTTTATAGGTAGAGTATCAACCCTGAATTTTTTCAAATTTTTTGAACGGCATATTGAGGTGTCAAAATAATATTACGAATATTAAGTCAAAAATTAGTTTTGGGGCGCTGTTTTTGAGCCACAAAAAAAAAGCTAAAAGCCACAAGAAAAATTCGAATTTTTTGAAGGAAAACGAGCAAAAAATATTCCTTAAAAATTTTATTTAATTTTGTCCTGTGTTTCCGTTAGCCAAGAATTTGAGCTAAAGAAATGTTTTAATATTAAAATTTTAAACTTTGAAGACTTTAATTAAAATTTTGACTAATTTTTTTCAACTTTTGAACTTCTTTATCAAAAATTTTAAGTTTATTTCGTGCCAGGAAAAAAATTCAAATATTTTGACCAAAAACAAGCAAAAAAAATGCCTTAAAATTTTAAAATCTTTTCATTGTTTAAATTTAGCAATATTAGAACAGTACCCCAAAGACGTTGTCTTACGTAGGGATATAGCCCATATCCCAGTCTGATTTTTTCAATAACTATTTTAGGATCAATTTTTTACTATAAAAAACACGATTTTTGGAAACTGGGCGATTTATCAAAATATAGTGTTCTTATGATCCTTAAAAGGTAAACTTCAGCAAGTGCGAATGAAAATCGCCATATTAACTTCGCCATCTTGAATTTGAAAAAACTGTATTCAGCTACCCCGCTAGATATACAGTTTTATGAAAAACAACGCAAAGTTCGCCATATTGGATCCGCCATTTTGAATTTTTCAATATGGGCAAGTGATTTTAAACTACAGAGAAAATTAAAGCTTTTGACGCCCAGATCCATTTTATAACTTTTACCCTGAGATGGAAATCATGTCCGCTTTTCTGTTGACTAGCGACCACTGTGGAATGACCTAAAACTAACTTAAATTGATAAGGGTACTCACGGCAGCCGATACATGTATCCCCCCCATTACGTAAAAAAATATAACAGACGCCCAAAATTAACAGAAGATATCTTCAAAAATTTTCGAAAATGTTCGAAAACAAATGTAAAACAGTTTCCTCGCAAAAATATTTTCGAAAAGTTTCGAACAAAAATTTTGGGAGAATTTAACCAACGTCTTATTCTTATTCTTGCTATCTTCGTTCTCAATCATCCTCCACATCTAATGATATTTTCTGACATCAAAGAGTAGCCCAGATATAATTTTCAATCCACTGGACATCCTGTGGATTGTCCATCAGATATTCACAGGATATCCAAATCCATGGGATATCCATAGGACGTCCGAAGAACGCTTTTTGGATCAATGCTGACATGGAAAATCCAATAGACGTCCAATTAATGTCCTAATGACGTCCTGAAGACGTTCTCGGGACTGGATACACTTTGGTATCTGGGAGGATATGCTGCACAGAGACGAATTACATTCGACATCCAAATTGTGAAAACGGCAAAAAAGTACCTTCGGCTACTATCCAAGTAACAGCATATATAACTATTTCCAACAAAAACTAACAATAGCCGATCATGACATCAACCGCTTACTATCTGAATGAGCTCAAGGACTTTTCCGCGAATTTTTCGCGACAAGAATAATGGGAATAAGCTAAGCACGAATACCGTTATACTTGTGACGTTACATTTGCACGGACAAGCCCTTAAGTTTTAATTACAAGTCTTTAACCTCTTATCTCAACCTCTGCTAATCCCCCACGAAAATCTACGCATATCCTGTTATTAATTAACCGGTATCCGGTATCCCTCCACTTAATTAAAAAAAATACACCCATTTGAAGAGCATCGCAAAGTTTCAAAATCGGAAACTAATGGAATCTTCATCACCTGTAACTAACTTGAGTTATTTCCTCAAACAAGCACCGACGAAAGTATTCCACACCACAAAACCCCATTTTCCGCAATATCATAAATCAAAAATGTCGCGCAAGATTTTATTTCCCTCCGCAAAAATCACCTCAACACATCATCCATCATTTTTGCTCTAATTAATTGTATGTATTCACTTGTTAAAAATAATTATTCCTCGTTTTTTCCGTCCTTTTTCTCAGGCAGAAGAAGAGAAAAAAAAATAAAAATAAAAAGCAGTGTGAGAATTTATTCGCCTATAAGTGGACTATGCAAAGAAAATATAATAATTTTACCCGTGCGTATAGAAAATGATGATTGGGCAAAAAAAAGCGAGTCATCGATGGTTTAACATACGGATATCATCGTCCGAGATACGACAATTACAGTACTATTAAGCCTCATTTGTACACTTCATCATGACGAACACTTACCGTAATTGATTTGCTAGGCCCTACCATCGGGTAACTACAACCTCACCGTATTAATTTCGAATATAAACCATTAACACTTGCATACATTGTATTAATAGGTGGTCGGGTTATATAGTCTCGCAAAATAATCATCATCAATTGCAAATTAATCCAAATATGGACGAGCGCATCAAAATAAATGAGAATTTAAAAATATTCTCCGGGAATTCTCTTTTATTTTTGCATCGTGTCATTTTTAATCGAAATGTACCCCATAAGGTGTACCAGTTTTTAAACATTTTTCAAGAGGTTGTTGCTCGTGGGAAGTTCTTCCTTTGGTGGTCAAAATATCAAGCGATTTTTTTTTTCCCTACACAGTAAAAAATTTTATGTAAAAATTAACGTAATTATGTTAAAATCGGTCTACATAATTTTTATGTTGTTTTTTGTTTATGTTTACCTTTTGGAAAAAACAACAGAAAAAATTTGTGTAGACCGATTTTAACATAATTACATAATATTTTTTACTGTGTAGCATGTACAGGTCTCAGCTAATAAGCCCGAAAACGTTTTGGGCTTATCGAGGAGAAGGATGTGTTTCTGTTTATCAACTGCTCTTGACGCAGTCAATACTAGGGTGGCTCATTTTGAAGGTTAATTTTTTAATTTTTGCTCCCTGGGTAAAAATCATTCATGTATAAGTAAAAAGAAGCCTGAATTTTTTTAAGTCGAAAAAAAATTTTTTGGCCCAGGCCCAGAGGTTTGAAGTTTTTAGGGCCAAAATGGTACTTTATTTGGACGAATTTCAAAAATTCGCCCTATTAGCATCTTTTAATATAAAAAATTGTATTTTATAGGGTATATTAGGTACGTATTGAGTTTCCTAGAAAAAATATTCGGTTGGAAAATATTGACCCGTTGGCCACCCAGGCAGGGTTAAAGTAGAAAAACGGGGATGGCTGTAACAGGGTAAGGGCAGAAAATTTTGAAAATTCGAAAATAGCCAAAATGTGCCCAAAATATGTAGAAATAATGCCCCAAATGTGATTTCGATGCCAAACATTTTTTACCCTATGTTAACCCCATTTTTCCTTATTTCTGGCTCTTTTTCTTCTACAAAATTGCATTTTTAAAGCCAAAAAGTGAACTTCCAATGCATGTAAGTACCCAAATTAACAAAACTTGATAAGTTCTCCAAAATAAAAACTTTAAATTTCAAATTTTTGGGCATTTTTAATTTTTTTTAAAAATTTTCACTCAATTTTTAATATTAAAAAATTGATTTTTAATCAATGTTTAAAAAAAATTAAAAATGCCCAAAAACTTGAAATTTAAATTTTTTATTTTGGAGAACTGAAAAAGAAGAAAAAATAGACCTTTTTTTATCTGAATTTGGCAGTTTCGGTAAAGGGTAATTCAATCATTTTTTTTTTCTTCTTTTTTGGCGTAGGACTTCCTCTTGGGGCTCGGTCCTGGGCAGATCTGTCCGGGTGTCGCCCTGTTAATAACCAAAAAATAATAACCAAAAATAAATAGTTTATCATTTTAATATTAAACTTTTAAGTTTGAAGACTTTCATTTGACATGGCATTTTGTTTGGCCTTTTTCGCCCTTCGCCAAAAATAAAAAAAAAAAAAATACATTTTTAAGCAGTTTTTTGGGTACTTTAATCCTGGGATCGCGAAATTTGGATCGGAGCTTTAAAATGCGGATAAAGCTGAATTAAAAACTTTTGGCATTTTTTTTGGCCCTTTTTGTTCTTCGCAAAAAATCTTAGAGAGTACCATTTTTAAGCAACATTTTGAGCTCTTTCATGCTACGGTAGCGAAATTTAGATCCGGGCTCAAAAACGTGGGTAAAATTGAATTTAAAATTTTTGGCATTTTTTTTGGCCCTTTTTGCTCTTTGCAAAAAATTTAAAAAAATACGTTTTTTAGAGCTACTTTTTGGGTAATTTAATCCTACGGTAGCAAAATTTGGATCTGGCGATCATATTATAGAAAAAAGATTTTTTTTTTATCTTTGAAAAATTCTGGCACTTATTCCGGGAACTTAAAAAAATTGGCACTTACACCAAAATAAAGCTCTTATTTTTCTCTTTCATCTCGGTTTTTTCTTTAAACCCCAAAATCTTCCTTGGGGATTGCAAAAAAAATTTCTGACTTCACCAAAAATCATCCCTGAGGTACCTGAACAAAGTACCAATGAAAACTCAAAATTTTTTTTCGTGGGCAGATATCTTTTGGTTCTCCTGTACCAGCCTTTGTGTTTTTAAAAATTTTTATTCAATAATTAATTTTTTTTTCTTTTTTTTTTTTTTTTGGTTTTACAAAAATCAACTTCAAAATTCTGATTTAAAATTAATATCTGTACTTCGTCGTAGCACGGAAGCCCTGAAGGATCAAGCATCTGTTTTTTTTTATTGCTTGCTCCGTAACAAACATCGTCTGTTCCGGAACAAACAATTTAATTTTTAAACGCTATCAGTTCCAGAACAAACATTGTTTGTTCCGGAACAAACAATAAAAAAAAAAAACATAGATACTTGACCTTCCAGGGGTTCCATAGGTTTTACTGTCTGAAAAAATAGGCTCGAAAACATAAACTTCGACAGTTTCTGAGGCAATGGATTTACACGAAACGCCCCCCTGTCGAAACCTTTGGCCCCAAAGAAAAAAAATTTGGGTTTTTCCAACCAAAAGAAAGATACATTCCACGAGCACCAAAATACTTTACTTAACAAATGGGACATCCTGTAACAGATCCGGCATAATTGCGTTCGTTTTGCCTCGTAAGTATGTTTATTATGCGAACCCGGGGGGAGGTACGACGAGGAAAAAATAATTTTTTTTAAGGGTCAAGTTGACGGAATATAAATTAAAAAATATCGAATCGTAGGTTGTAAAATAAATACGAGACAAAACGTCAACATTACCCGGAGGGGAATGATTATTCAGAGAGAAAAAAGAAAAAAAATAATACAATTGAGATAGGACATACCTGCTTTCCGTCGTATCATTTTTAATTATGCCCATCGCGGTATGTCTCTTGTATCTGGTTGCCCCAGGCCCTGGTATGACAATGCATCGCGAGGTGGGGTTTTTTTTCCGTTTTTGAATATCTGATATCAATTATCCGTCATTAAAAGAATCGACTAGCTTTCACGGGGAGACGGTAGCCCGATAGGATGTCTGCGACCCACGGTTGGTTAACACGTCTCTATCTTCAACGTACCTAACACATACAATAAAATGATTAGTGCAAAAGGTTTTTTTTAAAAAATAAAATCAAATGTGATAAACGTTTTTTGCAGACGGGATTAAAGATCGCGCCGGATAATTCACAACGTGTAAAATCCGACGCGACTTCACAATAATCGAAATCTCCTCTTCTCATCTGCTACAATGAATGGGGCTGTTAATGAAAATGATGTGATGGTTTTTTATATTCGTACATAAATATTGTTTCGTGACGTTTAAGTCAGTACCTTAAGACAAGATAATGCAGAAAATAGCTATATGAAAATGCATTTCTACGAAGATTCATTTACCGAAGAAATATATTTCCGATTTCAAGGCCGAAACAGTTAAAAAAAACGGGGATAATAGTCGCGAGGAAAATCATTGAAAAGGATGTGACTATGATTTTTTATTTATAATATATGAAGATGTTCTGAAATAACGACTAATTTAATCTTTTTTTTTCATAAAAAAAACAAAAAGTGAAAACGTTTTTTCTCAGTAATTTTCTGCTTTTTTATAATAAAGTTCGTGGACTTTTACTCGAGCGTAAGTTCTCAGGCGGCAATCAAACATTAATAAGAATTTTTTGTTGGGAGAAAATTGCATGTGCATAGAAAAAAAATTGTTATGTCAAGAAAGAAAAAGATCATAAAACCATGATTTTTTTTTGTTCTTATTTTAGGGAGTGGGGGGAAGGGGGGAATTAATCAAATTATTTACATAAAAGAGAATTTCAAAGAAATCTTTAAATCTTTGAAAAAGAATGAACTAATTTTAAAGTGATCGCGTTCTGCCATTCGATCAGAGCAAGAAAAAAGGGCTATGAAGAGCCCTTATAATCTCGCACTTCTTTCTTGGGCAGAAAATTCCATCTTTAGAACAATTTTTTCTCGAGAAATTTTTCAACCAAAACTCTTCCGTAGAAATGCTTTTCCAATCTTTACAAGAAAAAAACATTAAATGGCAAATAGGGGAAAAGCAGAATAGGAGGCTGGCTGGGGTATGATGGACCTTGACACCATAATGGACTTATTATCAGAATTATAGAAAATAGAAACACTTCCGTTTTTCCCATAATTCTGATTGAAAGATTATGATTGATATCAAGGTCCGTTACACCACGAACCATCTTATCTTAGGGAGAAAACTTTACATCTTGTAGGAGAAAACTTTCATTTGAACAAAATAAAAAGTTTGAAGTTTTAAGCCAAAACTGAACTTTTTCTATGCTTGAAATGTTTTCATGAAAGCTGTCTCTTAGCTTTAAGGAGTATTGGCTTTCCAACAAATTCTACTACATACGAAACTGAATACTAGGGTGGACCGAAAAAAAAAACGAATTTTTGAATTTGAAAATGCCACAGAGCGGAAAAGTTGAATTTTAGCCTCCACATTAATCCAATTTTTTCTGATTTTTCGGAGGCCAATTTCTGCTGCTCCTAGAGGACTTAAGTCTTTCAAAGCCTCATAAGGGCCGAAAAAATTAGAACCGTATTTTGATGCCAAAGAGTTTATTTTCTATCGGAAATTCAAAAATAATCTTAATTTCAAAAATAAAGTCAGTTTTACAGTAATTGAGCCATTTTTATACACGAGCTGAAAGAGGTGTAGGAGTTTAATAACAGCCGTTTTTTGCCCATAGATAAAAAATGGCTTCAATTTCTGTAAAAACCCGTCTTCCTTTTTGAAATTTCCAGAAAATTTCCGATAGGAAATGAACTCTTTCGCACCAAAATAGGGCTCTAATTTTTTCCGTTTTATGTAAAAGTAACATAAAAAATATGTAGCCCTTTTTATTTAACATAAAAACGTGGCGTCAGAAGTTCGAAACGTTCAAAAAAATTGAAGATTTAACACAGCTCATGTTAAATAAAAAGGGTTACATATTTTTTATGTTAACTTTTACATAAAATTTTTTACTGTGTGGGATCAGCAGAAATCGGCCTCCAAAAAATCTGAAAAAAATTAGGATTAATATGGAGGCTAAAATGCAACTTTTCCTCGCTGTGGCATTTTCCAAGAACCCCTCACAAAATAGGCTAGGAATTTTGCTGCCGGATAAAGTTTACATACATTAAGGGGTATGACGTAGTAACGCATAAACCTTACACCAGAAACCGAACTTGGTAAAGGTAGGCGTCGGGTCATAGGGCTCCATGTCCTGATTATGCCGAAAAAGAATAAAGTTTACATTTAAAAACAAACAAAAGAAGAACAAAAACAAATGGAATTTTATCCGATAGCCAAATTCCTATTACTTTGTGCGGGGTTCTTTAAAAATTAGTCTTTTTCAATCCCCCCTGCTGAGCTGAATACTATGAGTTTTTCTTTAAAAAAATTTTTTTTTGCTTCCAAAAGGAGGGAGGGGATATAAATCTGCCAAAAATCGTCCTTACGTAATATTTCAATAACGTATTGGCTGATTTCCTCCCCCCTCCCCCGTTCAATCTTTTTAAAACAAGCCAAACTACCCTTAGTTTTCTGAGATTTTTTCGTCAAACAAAAAGCGTGACCTAAGGTTGCAAGTCTCAAAATGACCGGAAGCTTACGCTCATTTTTTTTCTCCTGAAAGTCAGTACTTTTATGTCCCGAAATTTTCCACAAAAAAAGTAATAAAAAAAAACCGCTTCTTTTTATTTCTTTTACCCTTCATACTGCTAGTAATTTTAAAATCCTTACAATGCGCAGAAAAACCGCTAGAGGTCCTAAAAAAGCAGATTTTACTATCGTAATTTACTAGAAAATTTCAAAATCACAGTTTCTCAACGAAAAAAAATGACTTTTTTACCCGTTGAGCTTTTTAAATTGTAAAGTCCCTTGAACACGTTTTTTCAATCACAAAAAAATTTTTTTAAAATTCAGCATTTTTTGTATTTAAAAAAAAAAAAAAAAAAAAACTCCCGGCAACAGTAGCCAACGTCTAAAATTTGCGCAATAAGAGCAGAAGTTAAGGTTTACTCCACAAGCGAGCTGCAGTTTTGCGAGGATAAAAAGAAGGAAAAGATCATATTGCATTAATTATCTTTTCTTTAGAACGATGAAAAGTTCAAACAACAAATTTCCTTGCACGACAGACTCCCACTAGCTACCAATATTTTTTTGAATGGCTCTCGGTAAAATTTAAAACGCCTGGCTCATATTTAAAGCCATGAAAAAATAAATTGCTAAGCAGTGAGATTTAGAGATTTTTATTTTTGCACCAACTGCAATAAACTTCGAAAGGGTTTTTAAAGATTTGGGCATAGAGACATTTCAACCGAAAAATTTACAAAAAATTCAACCATTTCAACCGAAAAAGCTCAAAAAAGTTCAAAAAATTACGTTTACTTAACACTAACACAATTAAAAACGGATTTTAAAGGCCCGATTAACTGGAAAAAAATGGAAGAAAACAAGGAAATACAAAGGCAAAGAATCAAATGGTGAAAGCCCGAAGAGCGATCAAGGATTCCGGACGTTTTTTCTGGAAAATCCTTTAAAAAGAAAAAGAAAATCATTATTTAGGTCTGTATTTCATTATTTACAAAATATTGAAAGAGACAAAGACCAATTAGTCGCACATCTCAGGATAAAGGAAGAAAAAATTAAGTAGGAAAAGCAAACATGGCGTGGTTCATCAAGCTCTTGAAAGAAAACTTCCAATTACATTTTCGGGAAAAAATAATTAGTACTGACTGTTATCAATTGTTTTTGAAGAAAAATCTCGTTTTTTTTGAAAGTTTTGTCTCATTAAGCTCATACGCACACAAAAAAGGGAACCTTAAACCGCAAAACAGGAAACTTTGCCATGACGAAAAGATCGACCACAATGACGATTCAAAAGGAAGAAAAAAAATGGAACCAGGTTATGATAATAATAAAAAATCATAATAATAATAATGATGGCAACTTTGGCCCATTGTTATTTTTATAAATTGACGTCACTATTCCGTATTTTTTTTTTTTTTTTACTTCTCTGATGCTGCATGCGGAACAAAAGTCCGCTCGTGACTTAAATTTTCCAATTTCTTTTTCATTAGAAAATAAAAGCATTTTTTCAAGGTCGAAAATCGTTTTCTGCTACAATTAAAGTCAGATCAATTTTCGGTAAATTCTTAAGTTTCAAGGTGTTGGGAGTCTTTTTTTTTTTCCATCGTAAACGAAGAAGGAAAAAGAAGAAAAAAAAAATATATACCGGAACGTGTGAGGTAGAGAGAGTTCCACCTATCACGGTGGAAAAAAGAAATTCTTGCAGATCATTCGTCGAATGCAAGTCCTAGTTTTCGGGTATTTGACCCAGTTATGTTCATCTTTTGCAGTTGGAGGGATAAGATGTCTCTTTCACTGGTGCACTCCGGCTTCGACAATTCAGTATCCATCTTCGCATCGCCCGTTGGTGGACTGAAAAAATTAAAAAAAAAAAAAAATTAAATTTTATTTAAATTTTTTTTTCGGTTTTTTTTTTTTTTCGAAGTTCGAAAATGCCGGAGGATTACCAGTATTTCGTTACGGATACTTACTTATTTACTTTTTACTGAAAATGTTGGTGAAGTAGTGAAAAAAAAAAAAAAAATTACCGGGAAAATAAATTGAAAGGATTACGGAAAAGGATTTATTAGAACAGATTTATCGTTTTTATTTTTCCTTTTCGAAATTTCGGTAAGTGCGCCTAAAATTTTAATTTTCCTCTTGGGGAGTTGAAATTAAATTCGACGTGCAAAGCCGGGCTCTATATACAAATAATATGGTTAATCGGACAATTTACATGCGGAACGAATTGAAAGGAATTGATTTTTAAAAGAACAGTTTTTACGGCCCGGGAGACTAATAAAGGTCTCACTTGAGCGATTTCAAAAATAAAAGAAAAAGCTTTTTTTTTAAAAAAAAAAAAAAAAAAGAAAGAAAACAAAAAATCATCTGACTTTCTTTTTGCACGAAAATCTCAGGTAGCATCATAATCCAAAGTTCGTTTAACAGTATAATAATTAATTAAGTACCTCTTAAATCAATTTAACTTCCAAAACGTGTCTGCAGGTTAAAAAAATAAACGATTGTTTAATACTTTTAGATTGCCTATAAGCAGCTTTTTTAAACATGCCGTTATTGACAACAAATCATGAGATTATTGACTTTTCCGTTGTAAATTAACTTTACGCACACGCATTTTTTTTTCTTTTTCGTATTTAATTTTTTTATGGTCAGTCGTACAACTTTTTATAGAATTTTCGCGGTTAAACTATTTAATTTTTATTTTTAATGGATACTATTTGTTGGTTAAAAAACGATAAAACAGAGAGAAAAAAGAATTCCTCCATATGTTTTTCGCGTTTATGTTTCGTAAATAACATTTTTTTTAATTGAGTGTTTAATCAAGGGATCATAAAAGCGAAAAATTAAATCAAAAGAATTATGCGCAAACAAAAAAAAAACGAGATTTTTCTTATAGGTAATTTGCTTTTTCACTTACAGTAGTTTTCAATAATTTTCAAAAAATCAACTTGACATATTTTCAGCAGTAATTCATTCGGCTGCTTTTTTGTTAAGCATAAATAGTAGAGTGGATCGAAAATTACGAATTTTTGAATTTGAAAATGTCACAGCACGGAAAAGTTCCATTTTATCCTCTACATTGACCCTAATTTTTTTCAGATTTTTTTGGAGGCCGATTTCTGCTGCCCCCAGAGGCCTAAAGCTTTTCAAAGTCTCATAAGGTCCGAAAAAATTAGAGCGAAAGATTTCATTTTCTATCGGAAATTTTCCGTTAATTTCAAAAATAAAGTCAGTTTTACAGTGATTGGAGCCATTTTTACATATGACCCGAAAGAGGTATAGGAATTTAATAACAGCCGTTTTTTGCTCATAAGTAAAAAATGGCTTTAACTTCTGTAAAAACCGTCTTCATTTTTGAAATTTCCGGACAACTTCCAATACGAAATGAACTGTTTCGCACCAAAATGTGGCTCTAATTTTCTCGGCCCTTATGAGACTTTGAAAAACTTTAGGCCTCTGAGGGCAGCAGAAATTGGCCTCCAAAAAATCTGAAAAAAAATTAGGGTTAATTATGGAGGTTAAAATGCAACTTTTCCGCGCTATAGCATTTTCCATTTTCCGATTCAAAAATTAGTGTTTTTTGATCCACCCTAATAGATAGTTTATTTGTTTAAAAAAAAAAAAAAGAAGTTACCACTAACAATTAAATCAGCAGCAAAAGCATGGTTTGATAGGTCAAGTTACTTTCTCGGAATGTTTAATATCATTTGATTATATCCAAAAAAACAAGCAGTTTCCACTTATTGGTTACGCTAACCTACCCAAAAAATTCAATTTTTAATGCGTTGAAACATTTTTTTTTTTTAAACCTTTCGATAACTATAAGTTTCACCTACTTTTTCTCTTCGTTCAGATCGACTGATCGATTAAATTTAATTAATTTAATTAAATTAAGAATAACAAGGAAAAACCTGTCAACTTTAAAAAATTCCGATTAGTATTGTAAAGAGGCACTGCACATGACTTAAACCGAAAAAAAAATTCAAATTTAAAAAAAAAATTTAGTTTTAGGAGGGAAAACTGGCCGTTTGCTAGTGAAAATTTTGAGGCATAACTTTTGATAACGGGCCGAAGACCTATATCTAAAATCGTATGCAATATCCAAATACTCTATGTGTGCGATGCAAGTGACTTAGGGCAGTCATTTAAATGTTTTAAGTAGTATTTAGTCGTATCAAAAGATCCGCATCAAAATTTGCATTAGCTCACCAATGGTTTCAAGCTGCAATATTTTTCCGTCTTAGCTAAAGGACAGCGCAACATATTTTAAACTGGAAGACTTCGCAAAAATAAAGCGTAAAATTATTTTGAAAATATTTTAATTGCTTGTGCTTTTGTATGTTTGGTAATGCAGATTGTTCAGGCACTTCTCTTAGAGTCAAAATAATATAAATCAGAATGGTTGAGGACTTGGATTTTAAGAACATTTGTATACGTTTTTATAGAAAAGGTATTAACTGGAAGAAGTAACTTAAAATAACTTCAAATATTTTGTTAGCTTTCTTTTTTTTTATTTTATAAAATATATCCTATTTCTCTCTTATCGGTTAAATGGGGTATAGAAAAAAAAAGTGCTGTATAATGTTTCTGCTGCCGCATAATATAGCAAAGCAAAACTAAACTTTAAAAAACACCAAAGTAGTGCAGGAAGCTCAACTAATTCAGATTTTTCGTTTCATCCTGTCCAGGTTGTGCTTTTAAGTCATACAAAATCGGTTGGCCATTCTAAGGGAAAATCAAAATGTTCGAGAGCCATAATTTTGAGCTTGAGACAGATTTAAGAAAAAAAATAGACTTCTTCTACCTCCATATTTTGACAATTTTGAGCTGTAAGAATTTCCACAATCTACTAAAGAGCCCTAAACAACAACCATTTTAAAGAAACACAAAAACAAAAAAAAAGAAATCAAAATTAACACAGGGAAAATAATTTCCATTTCAAAATACCTTGAAACTGAGAAAGATAACATCGATGAAAAACCTGCAAAACTTTTGAAAAATAATAGGCTTTAAATTATATCTCAGCAGAGGAATAGATTATTGAATAATAGTTAAATTAACTTTCCAAAAGATTTTCCCTCTAAGCTTAATGCTTACAAAATTCGCAACTTAAAAACCGAAAATGTTCAAATGAATTCATTCAGTTCTTTTTGCTTTTCTCCAAAAAGTTACGGTATAGACTTTTTCAGTACTCATGTGTGTGAAAGTCCCTTTTTGATCATTATTTCGAGCCCAGAAAGGAAAACTTTGACAGACACATAAAAAAGGGCCCTGCTTTCATGCCAAGGACTGAAAAGTTTTACTTTTCCCTACAGTTTTGACGCAATACCAACTATGAAATGGTAAAAAAAAAAAAAAAAAAAATGGTTATTGCTAGTTTTTGACAATGACGGTAGATGTCGTAGCAGAGGGCCCCGAAAAAAAAAAAAAAAACTGGCCACGCCTTCAATAATTCTCACGGGATAAAAACGATGAGCGTAACCTCAATTTTTGACGTTGTTTATTTGATTTGATTTTATTTTTTTTTTCGTGGAGGTTTATTGTTTTTGAAAATGAATGACAACGCGAATGAAAACGACAACGGAAACGTCGAACCTAACCTAACCCTGTTATTCGTACTAAAATCGCTGCATTTATTTAAACAAAAAAAAAAAAAAAACTTCGTTATTATACAAAGTAAACACTTTGTGCCCAAATTTTGTGAAAATAACTGCTAGTTTCTTTGCTATGCTCGCCCGAGAACGAACTATACCGAACGATACCGACAGACCCATCTAGCTCACAGTGAAACGTATAATAAAGAAGATAAAAAAAAAAGGCAACACGTCTTACTTTCCAAAAACAACATTTTTCACAGAAAAAACCGCTGTATTTATTTTTTAAAAAAAGGCAACAATTCTCAATTTAAAAAAACGTTCGTTTTTTCATCAACATTGAACCTAACCTAACCCTTTTTTATTCGTACTAAAAAATATCTTTAGGGCCTTATAGGGGAGGAGCGACTTTGAAGACAGTGCTGCCAAGCCTCGCTTCGCTCGGCTTGGCATTCACACTGTCTTGCAAAGTCGCTCCTCCCCTACAAGGCCCTAAATATACTATTAAAGTCCGAATAACATTTTTTTAATTATCTTAAAGTAACTGTCTCAAAACAAAAGTGAAGCTCGAAAATTTTCCAACTGGCACTTCTCATGAGTCAAATACTTTAACCCTTTAACGGCCGAATTTTGGCACCCGGAAAATCGAAGAAAATTTCCCAAATGTTATTTTTTTATGATTTCGCCCTTAAAGTTAATCTACAACCCATTAGTGACCCGGATGGTGCGTTAAAACGCATGTTGTTGGACGCCTACCAATTTTCAGTATATGCAATCCGCAGCATATACATGCAATACAAAATGTAGCATAAAATGTTTCCTTCCATAAAATGATCGGGAAAGCGACTTTCTATAAGTTTTCGAGGTCCCTGATTTCAAATCTGATGTCAGAATGATCATATTCCACTTGGAAAATCCAATAAGGCGCAAAATAAAAATTATTACAATGATTAAAAATAAACGGCTCCACCATATTGGATTTCGGTTTTTTCAGAATTTTGACTTCAGATTCGGAATCAGGGGTTTAAAGTAGGGTTAAAGGGATTAAAGTAGAATCGTTTAAAAGGATTGGGAGCTGGAAAACATTTTTAGATGATTTTTCCAGATTTACTAAAAAAATTTTAATCGGATTTATTTAATGCTGCGAAAGCCAATGAAAAAGGCAAAAGCAAAATAAAAACAAAAAAAACTAGGGACATTGGATAAAACTGCAAACTTTTAAAATAAGTTTTTCCGACACTGAAGTTACAAAAATTCTTCATCTCTGTCAAAAAATTCGACTGAATTACTTAAACCCGTTGTATTATCGGAGTAGTAGACGAATTATCCCTACAAAATATTATTTGTCTTCGGAACCCAGAAAGATAGGAAACTTGTGGAGATCATTGTTGGAATAATTTTTCCGAATGTTGTACAAATTATTGACATGATGAGGTTTTTGAAGAGCTACAATTGAATTTTTCAAAGACCTGGATTTTTGCGATATTCAAAAGTTGCCATTTTTTATCCGTCATTTAAAAAAAGTTTATTAAAAGAGTATAAACATGCATAAAAATTTGCTTTTTCTTTTTTTTTTGCAAAGTTGCAGGGTTTTGGTACCATTCAAATGTCGGGTAATGTACCGGAACATAAAAAGTGTGCAAAAAATGTGAATAACGAGTTGTCAAAATCATAAGAGTTTACTACAATCTAGTGTTTTATGCCATTGTCCATCCAGATAAGACGTGGAATGATTTTTTTTTTTTTAGGATTAAAAAATTTGACATATTTGAAAGAAAGCAAAATTTAGAGTATTAATCAACCCTTATTATGTCAAAAATCCATACCCAGCGGTTTAACGTTGGTAAAATAGTTAGAAAACTGATATGATTATTCTATAAAAAATAATTTAACTACTTAATTGGTCGAAATAGAAAAAAATCGATCGCGTTGCTCTCGGAGGACAATGATGTATTCAAATTATTATAAAAAATCAAGTCAGCAATTAGTGGTTAAGCACTACTTCAGAGAAACTAAAGGTTTTAATCCTTTAGAATACAAATAGCAAATAAAAAGCACGGAGCTTGTGCCTCAAGACTCGCCAAATCGAAATGGTTTCCGGATCATTTTTGCCGAATTCGTATGCAAAATCAGCAAAACCTATTTTTTTTAAAGTTAAAGACAATTAATTTGAGAAAGACCCTTGAAGGATTTTGGATTTTATGAAGTTTGTTCAATTTAAGACTTATTCAATACCAGACTTGACAGACATTTCGATAGAGCTTAGTCTCGAGAATTTTCGAAACGAGACCTTTTCGGGACTTGAGCTTAAATTCCCGAAAAATTCTCTTTAGGGGATTTCATTCAAACTTCACGAGACGCTTTAGATTTAAAGGTTTTCACATCAAGATTCCCGAAGACTTAAAATTCCCTAAAAATCCTAACCTCAACATTTAGACTTTTTTAGCTGAACTGTTAAATCTCAAAAAAAAAAATTGGAATTGTATAAGGAGAGAACACTCCAAAGGGCAAAACGAAGGCAAGGAAGTAAAAAAGCAAAAAAATCGTCAAGCTGAAAAAGTGCTAAAGCTCCTCATACATTCTCCAATTTCAAGTCATAGAAAATAAAAAATCTGGCAATAATTACTTTCCATCTAGCTGTATTTGTTCCGCACATTTAGGGTGCAAGTTCAAGGACGAATAAAGTCAAAGACAAACTTGGTCATTTGGTCGACGAGTTCTTAAGTCATCAAGAGGTTTTGCATTTGTAAAAATTTGCTCCGTTTGTCCAAAATTTTTGTACATAAATACTGGTCATTCAATTTGGCAAAAACGTCGACCTTGAACCAGAAATGTTTTTTATTGATTTAATTTTTTTATTTATACGTATTTTACTAGAAAAAAACGCTAAGCCTTCTTACTCTCATTTTTTATTTTAATTTAAAAAAAATTATTCTACTTCACCTAGACCTAATTTCGTTTTTCTTTCTTTTTTTCAGATTTTCCAATTCTAAATAAAAAATGGCATTCTTCAATTCAACTCAAACAATCCTTGCAGATGTCTATAACTACTATTTGTGGACTTTATCTTTAGCAGGTAAAAAATACACAACTTTCATTTCCCTTTTTAAAATACTCCACTCGACACTTATCATCAACTTTTACTCCTCTCTTTCTTTTTCAAATCAATCAAAAAGCGAAAAAAAAAAAAAAAAATCCTTGAACTTCTTTGAATGCAACAACAATAGCAACTAATTCCCTTGAATGAAAACGCTATGATTTCAGATGATCGTAGCAAAGGATGGCCATTAGTAGATTCTCCAGTGCCTACATTAGTCTATACTGTGATCTACTTATCAATAGTATGGGCAGGGCCCAGGTTGATGAAGAAAAAGAATCCGTTTAAATTAACATGGCTTTTGATACCCTACAATCTCGCGATGGCAATTTTAAACGGATATATAGCCTTTGAACTGTTAATCGCAAGTACCAGGTTAAGGTACAGCTACGTGTGCCAGCCAGTCACTTATATTAACCATAAGGAAGAGTTAAGGGTAAGAAAAAAAGAAAAGAAAAGAAAAGAAAAGAAAAGAAAAGAAAAGAAAAAAAAAAAAAAAAAAAAAAAAGGAAAGTTAAAATTTTGAAATTTTTTTGCAGATAGCAAATGCAGTTTGGTGGTATTATTTTTCAAAATTATTGGAATTTTGCGACACATTTTTCTTCATCTTAAGGAAGAAAGAAAAGCAATTAACATTTTTACATGTTTATCATCATTCGACCATGTTTTCGCTTTGGTGGATAGGAATCAAATGGGTGCCGAGTGGATCAAGTGAGTGAATAAAACAATTTTAAAGCATGGTAACTTAGGATCAAAAGACGTTAGCCCTTTAACGGCCGAACTTTGGAAAATTTTCCCGGAGAATCAAAGAAAATTTCCGAGTGTTATTTTTTTCATGATTTCGCACTTAAAATAACCTACACCCTAAAATATAAACCTAAACCCCTAAAATATAAACCTTTCTACCCTTAAAATATCCTTAAATACCTTACTTTAAGGATCCGCACAGTGCGTTAAAACCCATATTAAACGCCTACCAGTTTTCAGCATATGCAACCCGCAACACATGCATGCAATACAAAATGTCGCACAAAATTTGTCTCGTTCTGTAAAATTGACTTTCTATAAGTTTTGGACGTGAATTTGCAAATTATATTTTGCAAAAATGTGTACGAGCATATGAAAACCTCCCATTTGTACAATCCGGATAGTTTGTTTTGATTCGAAACTTTTTTGTTTACAAAAGGTTTAAAAAACAAAACATACTATCCGGATTGTATAAGTGGGGGGTTTTCATGTGCAAGTACACAAATATTTGGAATTTTATGCATCTGTTTAAATATTTGGGCTTGTATACATCTTTTTAAATATTTTGAATATACATATTGCAAATGTTCCACAATATTTGGATCATTAGCAAGAACTATTTTTCAAATTATCCAAATTTGCTTTGCAACATTTGCAATTCGGAAATTTTGCAAAAATAACGTTTTAAAAATGCTTCAAACCAGTTTTGGATCATTTGCAGTTTTGATCATTTGCATTATGGCCAAATTAAACTTTATAAAACGAATTGTTTACATAAAATACTAACCATCTGTTTTTCAAACTTTTCAGCTTTCCTTCCTGCCATGGTCAATAGCTTCATTCACGTTTTAATGTACACCTATTACGGATTATCCGCTTTAGGCCCGACAGTTTCCAAATATTTGTGGTGGAAGAAGTACCTGACCATTCTTCAACTTGTAAGTAGTTATTGTTATACTGTACGAGAGCGATCAAACCTAAAAAAAAAAAATAACACAAGAATTAAAACTTGAAAAGACAACAAAATTTAAAAAAAAAAAAAAAAAAAAAATTATACGAATGAGACAGACGGAACGAATTTCTGTTACGGGGAAACAGTTTGGCGGGACAGGTTTTTACACGAAAACATACAGATGGTGCCAAGCAGTGACCAGTTACAGGAAATGCTAAATGACCATACATACAGTCACTTATTAAGTCAACTTTGGATCTACTTTTTCTTGCTTCGGTAAAACATTTTGTTTTTGGAAAACCAAAAAAAAAAAAAAAAAAAAAAAAATGTGGCGACACACTAGGGAAAAATATTAGTCCAAGATATAAGAAAATGCCATTGTAGAAATGTAATTTAGGATATTTATAAAACTTGCATTTTTACATTACAGGGAGACAGAATTGAAAAGTATTCCCTAAAATCAGCAAAAGTGCTGTACTTTGCAGCTTCATATAAGAAAAAATTTGAAAGAAACTTTCGATAATTAGCTGTAGGGCGCTAGGTCCTTGGTCCCTGTAGGTTTCTAGTATTTTTGGTCATTATATATTTTTTTAATTCTTTCCTTCGAGAGCATAATAATTAAAAAAAGAGCAAATATTTTAAAAGATTTTTCGTCGGTATTAACATTTTTTTAGGTCTGCTTAAATTGCTTAGAAACATCATCGGTTGTCAAAACTAAAAAAGTGAACATTTTTTAGAAAACCCAAAACTTTGGTACGAAGAAAAACAATGGTTCCAGCAATCACGTTTTAAGAATTTTATAAAGATTGCTGGCTTGGTTGCTAGATTTTAGCTTACAATAATCAGTTTTCAACGTCAATTTTCAAATCAACTTTGTAACGGTTATCATTCTTTTTTTTGCTTATTCAGATCCAATTCACTACTGCCTTGATTCTCGGAATAAACGGAATCCGATCTGGATGTGAATTTCCCTTATGGATGCAGTACATGTTGGTCATTTACATGATCTCATTCATCGTTCTATTTGGTAACTTTTACGCTCAAGCATACATCCAAAAAGAAAAGGTAAGTCCTGCTAATTCAAAAAATTATCTAGCAAGGAAACTGTCTTTTAAAACCATTTTTCTTTTATATTCCAGCAAAGATATTTAAGAAACAACGCGGCCAAACGTATGGAAGCGATAGCGGAAGAAAATCAAAACAACCTTGAAGAACAACCGCATTATAGCAATTATTACGGCACTGATGAAACTAAATCGAAAGTAGCTTAAAAAAATAGTAAAAAAATTTTTTTTATTGTTTAAATCGCTGTGCCATCATGATCTTTATACTTCTAATTTAAAATTATATTATTTTTCAATCGCTCTTATCTTCGAAAAAAAACTGCCCTTGTCGAGTATACCAAAGAGGAATTTCATACGTAGCCAAGTCAGTTATCGTCGTACCAGAATTGTTGTTTTTCAATTAATATTTTCTTTAATTGTTTTATAATAAGAAATTTTACATAATAAAAATTAGTTTATGGTCCTTCTGAAAAATATTGAAAAATGTTATCAAATTTTTACGATTTAAATTTTATGTAAGTATTGATATCTTAGTTTTTTTATAATTAAAATTATTTATTTCTCAAAGATGAAATTTTTTTTTCCTTTACTTAAAAAGACTATATATCTGCTCAACGTATAACTTCATTTCAAAGGTTTCCAAACGGAAAATTCGCAGGCTAATAGGACAAGGACAGAGCACTGGTTTTCCGGTAAAGGATGTCAAAATTTAACTGGGAACTTTAAAATATTCAAAAACTAAAAATATAAAACACGATTACTCATCAAATTTTAAAACTATTTTATTTACTTAAGAATAGAAATAACAAGATAGTATTACAGGTTACATTCTGATAGGTTATATACATACGAGTACATACAAGTTACATACGATAAATTGTAAGATAACCGAAGGATAACAAAAAAGGTTGGGCTTCGACGCTACCGGACCAGCACGACCGAAAGTAAAGGCCAAGACTCGATTGTGCCATCGCTATTAAAGGGAACGTTCAAGTATTACTTAAGACTTTTTTCCGGATTTTTGGACCCCCTCCCCCCCGGTTGTAAGACATTTCGCAATACTTAGCTTATGGCGAAGATGGTGGATGCGGACCCCCCCCCCCCTAAAAGTCTTACGTAATACTTGAACGTTCCCAAATAGGCAATCGAAATAAGATGTTTTAATAATATATCAAAACATCCTAAGCCGATCCAAATCGAGGACAGCATCGAGAATAAACTTCGAAGATCCTATAACTGACTATAATCTTAAACAAACAACCAGCCGTGGCAGCAGATTTCAAAATCGACGTTAAACAGTTTTCTCGTAAATACGTTTTCTATAATTTCTGAAACCATTGATAATCGCATTTTTAACTGATTTTTCGACATTATTAATCCTATTTTCCATGATCTTATCCTTACTAAACAAGCCTATTGAATATATTTTCTTTTTATTCGTGAAAAGCCTCAAAGCGAAATTGATCAACAATGCAAAACTGTTTACATCATTACTTTTCCAATAAATCTCATTTTTGTCATATTCTGGCTCACTCTCTATCTCAAAAAAAGGGAGGGTTGTTTCAGAATCCATTACAAAAAAAATATTGTCTGAAAGTTCCTCGGGTTTGGAAATAGTTTCAGAATTAACACTTCGGATATGGCGAGAACCAAATTTTTTTTTCCGTTCAAGATATTTTACCACCTTCCATTTGCCATATTCATTAGCGAAATGCAAAGGGGTATAACCAGAAGACGTTTTAGCGTCAACATCCGCCCTTTTATTATCTACCAAATACTTTACCACCTCCAAATTCCCATTTTCGGCAGCCTCATGCAAAGGGGTATGACCAGAAGACGTTTTAGCGTCAACGTCCGCCCTTTTATTATCTACCAAATACTTTACCACCTCCAAATTCCCATTTTCGGCAGCAAAATGCAAAGGGGTATAACCAGAAGACGATTTAGCGTCAACTTTCGCCCTTTTATTATCTACCAAATACTTTACCATCTCCAAATTCCCATTTTTGGCAGCTATATGCAAAGGAGTATAATCAAAACTCGTTTTAGCGTCAACATCCGCCCATTTATTATCTATCAAATATTTTACTATCTCCAATCTGCCACTTTCGGCAGCCAAATGCAAAGGAGAATCGCCATAACCCGTTTTAGCGTCAACATCCGCCTTTTTATCTATTAAATATTTTACCCCCTCAAAATTCCCATTTATGGCAGCCACATGCAAAGGGGTAAAATCAGCAGACGATTTAGCGTCAACATCCGCCCTTTTATTATCTACCAAATACTTTAACATCTCCAATGTGCCATATGCAGCAGCCAAATGCAAAGGGGTGTCACCAGAAGACGATTTAGCGTCAACATCCGCCCTTTTATTATCTACCAAATACTTTACCATCTCCAAATTCCCATTTCTGGCAGCTATATGCAAAGGAGTATAACCAGAACGCGTTTTAGCGTCAACATCCGCCCATTTATTATCTATCAAATATTTTACTATCTCCAATTCGCCACTTTTGGCAGCCAAATGCAAAGGAGAATCGCCATAACGTGTTTCAGCGTCAACATCCGCCTTTTTATCTATTAAATATTTTACCACCTCCAAATTCCCATTTTCGGCAGCCGCATGCAAAGGGGTATAACCAGAAGACGTTAGTATAACATCAACATCCGTTTTTTTATCTTCCACAAAATATTTTACTACGTCTAATTTTCCCTCTATGACGGCTTCAAGTATATTGCTATCTTCTGCTATAAAAATGTTTTCAATCTCTACGTGCTTTTTATCCTTAGCTATATCTAATGGTGTTTTCCCGTTGTTGTCCATTACGTCAATTTCGGAACCGATGTCGATTAGATATTTTACCATGCTCACTTCACCGAATGCAGCGGCGAAATGTAGAGCAGTATAACCATTGCTATCTCGACTTTCGAGGTCAGCTTTTTTTTCTACTAAGTATTTTACAACTTCCAATTTTCCCTTATATGCAGCGCACTGTAATGGAGTCAAGCGATCCGCATTTGATGTTCTTATGTTGACGTCAACATTATTTTCTACAAGATATTTGACTATATCTAAATGACCCATTAAAGCAGCATTGTGTAAGGGTCTGTTGCCTTTACTATCTGATTCTAGCAAATCAGCACCTCTTTCATGTAGGGATTTTACTATGTTAAGTTTACCTCCTGAAGCTGCTAGGTTCAGAGATGTTTTCAGATCTATTCCAGTTGACTTAGTATCAATGATATTTTCCGTTAAAAATTCTGGTCCGTTTAATTTCGCATTGTCTATAGGGATTTCTCTTCCTTCAAGATAATTTACAATATCTATGTAATTTTTTTCTCTTGCGACATCTAATGCTGTATCCCCATTATTATCTGTTGCTGACAAATTAGCTCCTTTATTGTAAAGGTATTTTACTATTTCAAACATATTTGCAGAAGCGGATATGATCAAAGCAGTACTTCCGGTATCATCAGTGGAGTTAATATCAATGTGTTTATCTTCTATAAAACATTTTAATTCGTCTAATTTCCCGCATCTGATGGCCTGAAACATTTTGCTCAGTTCGGTTCGCTCTTCAAAATATTTTACTACATGTTTCTGATTTTTATCCGATGCTACATTTAATGCTGTTTTGCCGTTTTTTGCCTTAATCTTGATATCAAGACAATTCTTCACAAGGTAATGTACTATTTCTATATGACCCGACTCAGCAGCACAATGAAGAGCAGTATAACCAAAACAATCTTGAACATCGAGATCTGCTTTTTTATCTGTCAGATATTCTACCACCTTGATTTTACCTTTCAGAGCAGCCCAGTGTAGAGGAGTGTAGCAGAAGTCATCTGTAGTTTTTAGGTTTATGTCGACTTTATTTTCTATAAGGTATTCGATTATAGTCAAATGACCGTTTGCAGCAGCATTGTGCACGGGACTTTCACCGTTATTATCTGGTGCTGACAAATCACCTCCTTTACTGTGGAGGTATTTTACTATTTTCAAATTATTTTCTAAAGCTGCTACATTCAATGCAGTCCTTCCTTTACTATCCTTAGAGTTAATATCAATTTTTTTAACTTCTATAAAGTATTCGACAATGTCAAATTCTCCATCTCTAACGGCTTGAAATATGTCGCTGACTTTTAGTTCCTTTTTCAGATAATTTTCAACGTTTAGTTGGCCAGACTCAGCAGCCCGATAAAGAGCTGTATAACCGAAACTATCTTCAGCCTTCATGTCTACTTTTTTGGATACCAGGTATTTAACTACCTGTATTTTACCACTTTCGGCAGAAATATGCAAGATATTGTACTGACGATCTTTTGCGCCTCTTATGTTTATGTCCATGCCGATTTTTAAAAAATATTTCACCACGTTTAATTGGCCTGACTGAGCCGCACGATGCAGAGCTGTGTAACCACCATAGTCTTGAGCATCCCGATTTGCTTTTTTATTTATCAGATATTGAACAATTCGTAGTCTACCATTTTGAGCAGCAAAATGTAAAGGAGTGTAAAGGTAACCAGTATTTTTTTTGTTTACATCCACATTATTTTTTACAAGGTATTTGACTACATCCAAATAACCGTTTGCAGCCGCATTGTGCAACGGAGAATTTCCATCTTTGTCCATTGCTAACAAATCAGCTCCTTTACTATGGAGATACATTACTGCATCAATTTTTCCTTCTGTCGCCGCTATGTTTAATGCAGAGTTTCCAGTCTTATCCACAGAGTTAACGTCAGTTCGCTTGTCTGTTGCAAAATATTTTAGTAAGTCTAAATGTCCACATTTGGCAGCCTGAAATATGTTGCCGATTTTTTCAAAATATTCTACAATATCTGTTTTATTCTTTTCTTTTGCAACATCTAACGCTGTTTTCCCATCGTCTCCTTTGAGATCAGTTCTTGCACAATGATCCACGAGATACTCTATCACGCTCAACTGACCATTTTGAACAGCACGATGCAACGCTGTATAACCAAAGTAATCTTGAGCATCACTACTTGCTTTTTTATCTATCAAATATTTTACCACTTCCAACCTACCATACATTGAAGCCAAGTGTAAAGGAGTGTAATGATATTTAGCTTTAGTTCGTGCGTTTATGTCCACATCGTTTTCCACAAGGTATTTGACTATATCCAAATGACCCTGTAAAGTAGCATAGAGCAACGGATCATTTCCTTGGTTGTCTGTTGTTAACAAATTGGCTCCAATACCATGGAGATATTTTACTGCATCAAGTCTTCCTTCTGAAGCTGCTATTATTAGTGCAGTGTTTCCAGTCCCGTCCGTAGAGTTAATATCAATTAGTTTATCTTGTATAAAATATTTCAATTTGTCTAAGTTTTCAGATTTGACGGCCTGAAAAAAATCGCTGAGTTCTGTTTTCCCTTCAAGAAATTTTACAACATCTGTGTGATTTTTATCCCTCGCAACATCCAATGGTGTTTTCCCGTCAAGATTCCTATCGTAAATATTAACACCATTTTCAACAAGGTATTGAACTACTTCTAATTTACCTCCATATGAAGCGCAGTGCAGAAGGCTATTTTTATTATTATCAGTAACGAAATAATTAATATTCTCATTTTCTATAAAATACTGCACCAACTTTAATGAACCACTGTTAGCAGCGCTGAATATATCCCCAATGCCTTCTTCCTGCACAAAATATCTAATAATACTTAAATTATCATTTAAAGCTGCATAATCTAATGGAATTTTCCCGTGATTATCCTTTATATTAGGATCAACCAGTTTAAATCTTACTAAATATTTGACAGTGGTTAAATAATTTTGTTCTGCAGCATGATGTAATGGAGTCTTACCGTTATCATCAGTTATGCTGGCATTAGCACCCTTTTCTTGTATTAAGTATTTCAGCACACCCAGATAATTCTTCTTAACCACATTAAATACGTCAGTGCTGTAAGAAACATTCTTTTCGTCGGTAAAATATTTTGCTACACGAATGTCGCTGGTTAAAGTCCAAGGAAGTAGACCTTCATTGTTCGTAACACTAAAATCACATCCTTTTTGAACTAGATAACTGATCATGTTTACATTACCCTGTAAAGCAGTCAAATGCAATGGAGTGTTCCCATTCCGATCCTTCAAATTAATGTCTGCACTTTTTTCATCTACAAAGTACATCAATACATTTAAATGACCCTGTAATAGTGCAAATTGTAGAGGTGTCAAACCGTTATTATTTGCTGCACTAAAATCGGCGCCATTATTTACCAAAGATTTTACGATGTGTAAAACTCCCCTTTTTGAAGCTTCGTGAAGAGGAGTATTGTTATCTTTATCTGCAATCGTGACATTTGCACCTTTTTCTACCAAATAATTTACTACATCCCAATTATTCTGCTTTAAAGCTTCTAACAAAGGTGTATTTTCATTTTCATCTGTAGGATTTATTTCAGATCCTTTTTCTACTAAATATTTTACAATCTCTAAGGAGCCCATTTGAGCTGCAAGGTGTAAAGGAGATTTGGGATAAAAGCTGTTACCAGGAGCATTGACATGGAAGACTTTTTCCTCTACAAGATACTTAATTATATCGAATTCCCCATTTTTGCAAGCAACATGCAAGAGAGATCTACCAGATTGATCGACGATCTTGTAATTTCCATTCTTATCTTCTAAAAGAATCTTGAGAGCATCTAAACGGCCAAAAGCGGAAGCCCAAAATGCAGGGGACCAACCATCTTTGTCTTGCACATTAACGTCGATATCTTTTTTTGTAAGGAAGTTTATCATATATTGTCTACCATCACGGGCTGCAAAGTGCAAAGCAGAATTTCCATGGATGTTCGTTGTTTTAGGATTCGCTCCTTTATGGGCTAGAAATTTCACTACAGACCACCTTCCTGCATGCGCAGCCTTTAAAGTGGGGGTCCAACCTTCTTTGTTAGAATAATTGATTTCTGCTCCTTTTTCTATCAGATATTTAATTACCTCCAAGTGCCCATTCGAAGCTGCAAAGTGCATAGGAGTGTTTCCAGCGTTATCGTTTGAATAAATGTTTTGCTTTTTCTCTTCTACAAGGTATTTCAGTAAATCTACATGTCCGTTCGAACTGGCCACGTGTACGCAAGTGGTATTGTAGTTATTCGCTGTACATACTTCACCTATTTCATCTGCAAGATACCTCATTAATTCCAGATTACCACTCTGAGTAGCAAAATGCATTACAGAATTTCCATCGTTATCTCTCATATTTGATTTCACCCCTTCAGGATAATTAACTATTTCATAGTAAACTTGCTTAGCTGCAGCATTAGGATCAAGTCTTATTTTTCCCACAAAATACTTTACTACGTCTAAATTTCCCCCACGAGCCGCCCAATGTAACGAATTACTTAAGTCGGTGCCATTTTTATCAAGAAGGTTAATAATGTCCCAATAGCCTCCCCGAGCAGCTAAATCTATCGGAGATGCCCCAAACTTGTTTCTAATATTAATTTTCGCGTCTTTACTAAGGAGATATTCCACTACATCAGACTTATTATTCAAGACGGCAAGGGATAGAGCTGTATGGCCATCTTTTTGTCTGGAGTTGACATTAGCAATACCGATCTCAGTTAGAATTTTTACTGCTTCTAAATTCCCTTCAGTGGCAGCAAAATGAAAAGCTGCAGAATTATTATTGTCTTCACGCTCTTCCACTAATGCTTGCTTATTAAGTAAACTTAGTAGAACATTATTTTGACCAGTCATAACTGCAATATGCAAAGGAGTTAAACCGTACTTCCCCTGAAGATTCACATCAATGAGTGTAGATTTTAGTAATTCAAGAGCTACTTTTTCGTTCTTCAACAAAATGGAAAAATGTAACGGGAGCCACCCATCAACAGATTGCATATTTATTTCGATTTTATTTTGAGCTATTAATAATTGAACCATCTCTAAAGTACCAGATGCGGAAGCAAAATGAAGAGGTGTGAGATCCCCTTTAGCTTTAGCATTTATGTTAACTGTACTATTCTTGAGTAAGGTTTGGACGGCGTGAAAGTGGCCACTTATTACGGCCAAATGTAAAGGAGTTGATCCGTCATCGGTACAGACATTAAAATCAATTTCGCTATTTTGACGCAAGACACCGATTATGTTATTATAACCTAGAAAGGCAGCAAAGTGAATAGGAGTAAATCCACCATTTGATTTAACATTTAAATCGGCGCCATTTTGTATTAATAACCTCACAAGATTTTCTTGATTATTATAAGCCGCATGATGTAAGGGCGTCCAATTTAGATTGGTTTTAGAATTGACATCAGCATTATTTTCTATTAGAAATTTGACGAACTTTGTATTATTAAATTTGGTGGCGATGAAAATAGGTGTGCACCCATCTTTGTCTCTTGCGTTAACATCAGCTCGGTACTTCAGCAATGTTAATCCAATTTTAGTACTTCCCCTTTCAGCAGCGACATGCATTATACTCTTTTTGTGTTGAAATTTGGCATTTATATCAGCCCCTGCTCTTATTAAAATTTCTATTTCAGATACAGCTTCAATTTCATTTTCCTTTGCTACAGCATTATACAAATCTTGATTAATATCTCTAAATTCGTCTTGATTACTGTCTTCGACAATGCCCACAAATTCTGGAGGATCGTTATCAAATTGTCTAAAAATGACTCGTTTTCTTCCTTGTGGAGCAGTACCTATCTTAAGAAATGGGTTTGAAAATGCGTTTTTTTCCTTTAAGATTTTGTATGGTTCAGACCAGTCGCTAACTTGCGAAAAAGTTTCTCCGTAAATAAATTGTATTGCATAACGTACCTTTTCCCGGTTTTTCCATTCTCCGATTGGTGCACTTAAATTGGTTTTAGAGAAGTCGTACGTTATTTTTACCGACGGCTTCTTTTCAGGTAGATTTCTCATTTCATAAATTAATTCAGACTTCATTCGCTTTACTGCTTTATTTCTCCTTGTTAACAGCTCCATGATATCTTCTCTTTCTTCTTGCATAAACTTTTTCTTTCCGACCTCTTCGAACACCTTTAACACTTTATCAAGTAAACCAATTTGACCGTCTGCGCCATTTAATGAATTTACAAAATCCTTAAATGTTACTGAAAGGGACGAAAGATATTCATTATACTTTTTTATGTCGTTTTTCTGATAGTGATAGTTTGCAAGAATACTTTTACCTTGAACGATAAAATACATTACCGAAATATAAACTAAAGCACCACGATAAAGAAATTCAAGTGCAGTAAATGCAATTTTATCATTCGCATGTTCCGGAATAGCGAGCTCTCGGTTGATAATATCAAACAAGTTTGTATGCAGTGTGTTTGACTGAGGAGTCCTCTCTTGCTCTAGGCGATCTAATATGTTATTACGACCTTCAAGCTTAAAAATGAGCTCGTCCTCCGGAAGTCCTTTCAATTTGTTTTGTTCGGTGGCAAAATATTCGATAAAAGTGACTACGTTTGATATTTTTGAGTTCTTCACGTCCTCGTGTAACGTCCTGATGACTTCCTTTATCTCATGACTTTTATCATCAACTTTTTTATCAAGATGCTGGAACTCTTTTAACAGTTTTGAAAGAGTCTCATCTACCTTGTCCTCAACTTTCTTAACTGCCTGGTAATTCCTATTTATTGCCCGAAAATTTTGTCTGGCAGAATCAAGATTTTGCTTTATGCTATAGTCAATCAAATTTATAATTGTCTGAAGCGTATTATTGTTCTGACCTTGTTGCTTTATAATCTGTTTAGAATAATCGTGGCTTGCATCAAAGTTGTAGTAAAAATTACGACCTATTTCCTCCCACTTTCTGTCAACTCTATATTCCACTCCTCTGATAGCATAATAATTTCTATCCAAACTACATCTATACAAATCCCTATCTATAAAGTTAAAAATAATATCCTTAAACGGACTCTGCCACGTCTCCAGCAAATAATTACTTTTTTTATCAGCCAAATCTATGGCTCCTCTACAATCTTTAAGTATGTTCCCAGTATTATCCGACAGGTGAAAATTCTGTATTAAATTAAAACTATCCGACATGCTGCTAACATTCCCTAACGTTTCAGCGAATCTTTTTGATACGTAACGTTTTCCAGGGTCATCAGTACCGTTTTTATCCATGAAACCACTTTATTTAATTTCTTTCCCTTCTTTAAAATAAGTCATTTTTCCTAAACGATCTAGATCTCTAACATAAAACGCCAATTTGTCAAATAATTAACAATCGATTTTAGTTCAATTAATACCGGGAGAGTGTTTTATTTTGATATTTCGTGTACTTTTTAATGATGGAGTTGTAGATGGAGATGTAAATTTGTAAGTTTAGATCTGAGAAACAGATCAAGTACCCCAAATGTCATACAACGGTTGTTTGATATTTGCCAAAGCTTTTCCAAAGCTTCGTCCCGGAGTTACAAATCGAATAGGATAATTGGCAGCGTTTCCCTGTCTATCTGAAAAAAATTAGGGTTAATAGTATTATAGAAAGACACCGATTCGCATATCAGGAGTTTTCAAATTAAAAAATTGGCCTTTTTCGACTCACCCTACGGTTTAATGGCCGTCAAATATTACGTAAGCATACCATTGGTCTTACGCGTCCTTGGTTTCTCGAATATATTTTGTGGCAGGATATTATCCACAGCATTCAGTGATGCCTTTATCAGATGCAAAATTCGACTGGATTTGTATTCGTCCAATCCTCTTATTGTTTCTTTGCTATTTATTCCTCTTTTAAGCTATTATCTAGAGCATCCAAGAAAAATGCTATTGTCCTTGAAATTATTGACTAATACCGGTTCCTACTTCCGTTAAATTAAAACCAGGAATTTGTATAAAGTTGTTATGTGACCATTTAACAATCCTTAAAACTTTAAAAAAAATCTGTCAGATTTTTAAAAAAACGTAATTAGTTTTTAATCTGTCAACGCTATTTACACACTACAAAGACACTTCGGCCTTCCGTAAATCTTAAAACCGTTCACTATTTCTTGCAGAGTTAATTTTCCTCCTCTTCCAAATTCACTGAAACGATTCCGTCTGTCTTCCGAAGTGTTTAGAAAAAGTCCTCTAAAATATTTTTGTAAGTTTCATCATTCGCAATATAAGTAGTTCTGCCATATGCAAAATGAAAATCTAAAGAAAAACAAAAAGAAAATAATCTTCCTTTTTTGCCCAATTTTGCAAATTTTTCGAACCATACCCTTTGTGTATCTCAAGAAGTCTTCAACAACGATCGTGTTGCTTGCTTTTCCGAACAGATTACTCTGCAATGGGATCAGCCACTTTCATTCTCTGTTCCAAATCCACAGTAATGAATTCTATTTAATCCTGCTCTTCTAAGTCAACTCCACTTATCTCATCAGCTGATTTTTGCAGGAATTTTTTTCATTCATTTCAAACAAAGAAAAGAGTTTCAAAGACAGACAATTTTTTAAAGAAAAAATTAATCGTCTATATCTTCTTTTCCCTAATTTTTATCAACCTTAATGATTTTGTAAATAAAATTATAATCCACGAACCGGGGAAACAACCAGAAAATTTTTATTTTGAGACACTTGTTTCCAACATGAAAGAAATCAAGAACCATTTAATCCTTTATGATAACAACTGTACTAATCATTCGATTATTCCGCCACAATTTTCATGATTTCATTGATTCCAGGCAATCGCCATAGCCGACGTTATCTTGCAGAGGGGCATGACCCTCAACTTTGCAACTTTGTTAACTTTGTTTTTTATAACCGAACAGCATGCAGGGTGTCCAAAAGGCGGGGAAAAAAAGTTCGCGGCTTTGACGTTTACCGACCCTGTGATTTATTTTGGGATCAAAATCGCAGTATGTACGTCATTTTGTTCTGAACAGAATTACCAAAATCCCGATTTTGAATCAAAAATAAATTATTCTTTTGCACTTAAAAGTTAGCATGCCAAAAATTTTTTCTCCTAGGCATCCAGGAAATGTTTGCAAGTCATTATAATTTACAATACCCCTAGTATTTTAAAAAATTTGAACAACTCAGATTACCCAACTTTCGACCAACAAATGCAAATACGTAATAAAATATTTGAATAGTATCCACTCCTGATAGGGAGACTTAATTATGATAAGAAATAATTAGAATAAATAAAATTAAAGAGGTCACCACACAGAGGCTATAAAAGATAATTATGAACTGAAAAAAAAAAAAAAGAATTTCGCAGACTTTAATCTTATATTAGGGAACCATGGGAAATAAAGAATGTTAGGACTTATTAATTTTTAATATTAAATTACTCTATGCACCAATTGTTTACCTACTATCAAATATGATGGATAGTCTTGGCTTACATTTAAATCAAAAAGATTTAAACTGACGATTTTCTTCCCCCGTTTCTTTTATTTTAAAAATTGTGTTCTTTGTATAAGTTAAACGGTTTATTTTCATCTAGACCAGAATGGCCTTTACTATTTTACACGGTATTCAAATTAACATTAAAAATGTCCAATACCTTGAGATTATCAAATAAGTTGGTAATCCTGCATTTCACCATTAAAGCCAGATATTCAAAAAGACCAAACGAGAGGGGGCTCCGACCTCTAGAATATTTTCAATTCTTAATTTTATATGAGTGCTTCCCTACCATAAGATGCAACCTTATTAGAAATACCTGCAGCCTCATAAAGCATTATAAACAAATACTGCGTCAATATTAGAAACACAAAAGTTAACCTCAAAATTTATTTGCCTACAATAGGAGGACTGATCCTGATTAATCCATGACTAATCTTGAATTCTGGGCAGTAAAATATGATAGCACCCATTAATTTTTAATATTAAATTATTTATTTTTTATTTATTTTTTTATTTTTTTTTTGCACCTTTCATTTACCTATAAGAACTTCAATTATATGGTAATCTCAGAATCTTCAGAATCTCAAATTATCTTGCTGAATCTTAGGAAAACAAAGCAGTTCATTTTTTTAAAACCATGTAATTGGATAAGTGGATTACTTATACTTAAATCAGGAAGTTTTAAAACTAAAGATTTCCCTTTTTCTAAAAATGGCATACTCTGTATAAATTGAATGGTTGATAACAACAAGCAAGAAGAATACAGGTCGACAAAAAATAAAAGAGCTTAAAGTCTCCCAGTTTATAAATTATGACTGTCACTGAGGTTGGGATCAAGGCAAAGGGCAAGGGTAAGGGGTACCTAATTACAATCCGAAATGATCGGTTACCTACTCCTTTTTTTAAATGGAGTCTTTTATAGGAAACTCAAACACGACCTTATTAATTTTCTGTCAAAAACTAACAGTAATGCCTGATGAATTTTGAGTTCGGGTTGCTTAATTAACCGAAATCATCTTAAAATATATGCAGAATGTTTTTCATATAAATTAAAATAAAGATTCGTACTCACCATTTTCCACTTTATTCCGCAGTTAACAGTTCATAAGATAATTGAGATCTACAAATTATCTTTCTGACGAATCTAAAACAAAAAAAAAATTAAAGTATTAATAAAACCCAGGTCCGGACATAATTTTAAACATCAATTACGCAATTATTATTATTATTATTAACCACGACTTTTGCGAATACTGACTATAGAAAGTCAAAGTGAAGTCTAAAAGTAACTTCGTAACAGTTGTCATAATTCCTCTCTTTAGATTTTTATTCATAGTTTCCAGTATGATTTTCCGTAACATAGATCAGATGTAGTTGTGGCTTTTCTTATTGACTGTAGTACATTTGATTTGATTTTACATGTCGACTTCTTCTGCGAATTTCAACCTCAAGCTTACATTCAAAAGACAAACGTTTCATACTCCAAACTTTTGGATAATTTTTTCTTTCTTTTCCTTAAAAATTTAAGGTCTTTTTTGTTCGTTTAAACTTTCGAGCTTCGATGTCAAAAGCGATATCCCATTAAATCTTTCCACAATGAACCCGAATCAGGTTATGCCACTTAAAAATTTTTATAAAACCGTTTTAAAATTTAAAAATTTGCTTTCATCTTAAATATCTACTTATTGTTAGTTATTGACAACATTAATTTGTCGGTAGATCAAAATTTTTTTTTAATACTTACGTAATACGGTTTGTTGAACTGAAAAGTCGTCGATGGGAGTTTCCGTTTTTATACATTATCCTATACCTAAGAAGAAAGAGAAAAAATAAGTAAATAATTGATAACATGTTACTTAAAATGAGAATTTATGTAAATAACCCCCCTGTTCCATCCTCACTCTTCCAAGAAGCAAGCATTAGCTTCTTATGGATCTTCAATTATATTAATGTTTCTGCCTGACATTTCTAGCTGAGGTAGAAATACTAAAATTTTCAAATAATAACCAAAAGCGTTTTACAAATATTACCCAACAACTTAAATCAACCTCATTTTTTTTTAAATTTTTACTAAGAATTTTCATACTTGAAAAGAAAATTCTACAATTTTCTTTTTTCTGGATATGGAAATTCCATATTATTTGCTAACAATAAATCACAATATTTTAGTATATCTTGAAACTAAACTAAACTTGGTTTTTTCATAAATCATTATGTTATTTATGATGAGAAAACATTATGGCAGGATGTTCTAAAGACTAATTCCAATTCTAATTTTGCATTACTCATAAATCTGCTTCGATAGATGCAAAAGTAAAACGTCAATATTAATTATGCTTACAGTATGCCTTAAAATCGTTTTTTTAACAAATTTAGACTTAACTGGTCTATTATCATTATTATGACAGACACCTTCTATGTAATTTTATACAACCATTAATAATTCCTTAAAAGTTCTTTTTTTTAATAAAACCTTTTTAGACTTGCTACTTTCTTGAATTTCCCCATATTCACAGACCAAATTAAACACTGATTAAATTAAATTGTCTTGATCAACTGATTTTAACTTCCCTATTAAAATCTCTAAATGTTTGTTGTAAAATTTATATAATACCTCTTAATATCTTACAACCATTTTTTAAAGATAAAAATCTTACCTCATATTTCCTACCTAATGTTGTTCAATACAGATAACGATAAATTAATTTCTAGATTGCTCAAAGCATTTTGAATGCAAGAATTCTTTATCCATTACAGTTTGTTGTATTGGAAATTTGCCTATAGATCTTGCCACATTTACACACTGTCCTAAGACTGAAGAAAAAAAAAAAAAAAAAATTATTAATATTAAATCCAATTTACATTTCATAATATTCACACAATATTCTTCACCTGTTCCTACATCAGTCAGGGAATTTACAAAATTATACTGAAATATCTCTGTTGCTGAAATTAGTCTTTTACTTAAAATTAAATCTAATGCTTGAGAATATCCGATACATCTTAACAATCGTTCAGCTGCTATATTTGGAAAAGGATCAAACTGCTCTCTGTTACTCCCCACACCAAGAAGACAATTTGTTTCTGCTATCCTAATATCACACATTATAGCCAGAGCAAATCCAAAACCAGTTGCATAACCACTGATACCAGCAATAAGGGGTTTCCGCAATTTTCGAAGTTTCTGAAACAAAAAAAATTTTTTTTTTTAGCAAGTGAAGAAATATTTTGATGAATGGTTATGTTATTGCACATGACGTATTTAATATGTAAGCTTTGATTTTGATCTATCATTACCTCTATATAATCATCCTGACTTTTATTCGGTGGTAGAGAAATCCCTTTGCAAAAGTTACCTCCAATACCATGGATTATAGCTCCTCGAATGTTGTCATCATTATTGTACTTATCAACTAATTGAATTATCTTCTCCATTGAATTTTCATCTAATTCATTTCTAGTATCTGGTAAGTTGATTCCTATTGTCATGACATTAAACTGATAATTTTCAATGATATCTGGAAAGAAAAATGAAATGGAAATGTTTACAATGGAAAAATTCGTTCGTGAAAACTATTAATTTATACCTCCTTCTTTATCGGGATCGTACGCATAACTTTTACATTTTCGTATTAATTGTTTATTAATTAAGCTACTGCACCCTTTTCCGGGCTGCAACCGTGCTAAAATATTACTCATTATTAAAAATAGAAAAAGGATCAGGAAAATTTAACCGAAAAATACGACCATGCGAAAATACCCGAAGACTACTGCCACGTCAAAACAAAACACAATCGAAAATTCGAGTTTTCGATATGTTAAATAAACGGTATACATTTGTCATGGTATATATACCGTAATGCTTAGCTTATGGGCAATCGTATATAAATACCGTGTGTATATGTATACGAAAAATCACGTGTTTAACGTCACTAAATTTATTGCGTTATTTACTTTTGATGAAGCGAAGTTTATCATAAACATATTCATTCGCGTGGAATTGAAAAAAATTGAAGAAGATAGCTGAGAGTCACAGAACGTATTGTGTTTCCTTTTTGGTGATTTGCACAGTATACATATACAGATTGAATAGTCAGTAGAGAGTTTAATTCTAAGCAGCTTTTGGTTTCTTTTTCAATTTTGAAGAAATAATACCTTACAAAATGGACAAATTAGATGACTTTACTTTAAGGCTAATTATTGATTATTTACCAGTGCTTGATAAAATTAAAGTCCAGAGAGTTAGTAAACGTTGGAGGGAGCAAGCTTTAAAATCTATGAGACAAGTAAAATATCTGGATCTTGATTCTGATTTTAAAGGTGTGGATCTCAACATAGACAATGTGACAAAAATTTTGTCAAAATATGGAGAAAAAGTAAAACATATAAGGATTAATGAAAATTTAAAGCCAGAAGAAATGTTCCCTGTAATTAATAGATTTTGTAAAAATTTAAAGGGCCTTTTCTTTATTGAAGCTGTTGTAAAGAAGAAAGACTTGAATTTGTTGTCTGAAGAAGTTTTGAAAAATTTAAATAATGTTTTTTTTTATGGAAATGATATTAAATCTCCTAGTTCTGTTGGCTCCTTTTTACAAAAAGCTGTCAACCTAGAGGACTTTGGGTTCACAGAAATGCATTCTAACTTTTGGGACGTTGATGACTATGGTTTGCAACACCTAAGCAAAACAATTACAAGTTTGGATCTTTCCTGTATGTTTATCGACGATGAAGGTTTGTTTAAATCTTGTATGGACAATCTTCCAAATTTAATAGATATAAACATTACTCATACAAACATTTCATATAGACCTTTGGTAAATGTGTGTAGCCAGCTTAAAGTAATCAAAGTAGGAAGTTCAGATGTTCTTGAAAATCAAGGATACAGAAAGCTATCTTTTCCACAATTGGAAGAACTGCATGCTGGCTCTGGCACTTGTTTAGAGGATGATGATTTTCTTCATTTCTTAAGTGAAATTCCAAAATTGAAAATATTGAATTTGTATGGATTTGACGGTATTAAACATGATGAGTACAATGATGGATATGATGATGATTATGACAGTGGAGAATGTTTAAAGTTACTGGCTTTTCTCAAGTGCTTGGAACATTTGGATATGTCCCAAACTGCCATATCTGATGAGGTAGTAAAATACTGGTTGTCAAATAATCTGAAATTTAAAAGTTTAGTTTGTGAAGTATGTGTTGATTATACACTCACCGAATTGGGACTTCTTGAAATGATTAAATCTCTACCAGATTTAAAATCAATCAAACTTTCAAGTTATGGTTTAAAAGATGTAATAAAACTTCTTGAAGAGACATTGAAGTTAGTAGATGTTCGTACAAATAGAATTCCTTTGACTATAAATTTTTCACACGAGCGAAAAATAAATGCAAATATCGAAGAATTTAAATCACGAATGAAGTCTAGATGCGATGCACTTAATGTAAAGGTGGAATTTTTTTTAACAGAAAACGAATGGTATGACAGAGATGAACGATACGATCAAATTGTAAAATTTATCCCATTAAAGAAATGAGAAATGTTGAGTGAGATTTTCAAAGGACTCTAGTTATCTGTTTCATAATTATATGTATAATGCGTTTAATAAAATAATTATTGCATTATTGTACTTTTTTTTGCATTAGTATTTCTTTTTCGATTTCAATAAAAAGACCTGCTTATTATTTTTTAAAAAACTGTCCTAAAATTCCCGGACTTTTATTTTCTCTGGAAATTTTCCCCCGACACGGGGAATTTTTAATTGTAATTAAAAGATAACAATAAGCAAGGAAAAAAAAATCGATGTGTTCGCTAGAAAATTAAATTTTAATTAACGTAAAAAATTTAATTAGAGTACCCAAATAAATAATAAACAGAAGAAGTAAATCCACAGGTGATCGATTTGAAAATTCGAGTTTTCGATATGTTAAATATACGGTATACATTGGTCGTGGTATATATACCGCAATGTTAAGCTTATGGGCAATCGTATATAAATACCGTGTGTATATATATACGAAGTGTCACGTGATTAATGACGACTATTGCGTAATCTTATTTGCTTTGCATGTAATTTACTTTTGATGAAGCGAAGTTTTTCATTAAACATATCCATTGGCGTGGAAGTAAAAAAATTAAAAAAGATAGCTGAGGATATAGTCACAGAACGTATTGTGTTTTCTTTTTGGTGACTTGCACAATCTACATGCAGATTGAATAGTCATAGTAGAATAGTCAATTGTAGAGAGTTGTATTCTAAGCAGCATTTTGTTCCTTTCTCAATTTTGAAGAAATTATACCATACAAAATGGACAAATTAGATGACTTTACACTAAGGCTAATCATTGATTATTTACCAGTGCTTGAAAAAATTAAAGTCCAGAGAGTTGGTAAACGTTGGAGGGAGCAAGCTTTAAAATCTATGAAACAAGTAAAATATCTGGATCTTGATTCTGATTTTGCAGGTATTGATCTCAATATAGATAATGTGACAAAAATTTTGTCCAAATATGGAGAAAATGTAAAACATATAGAGATTAAGGAAAATTTAAAGCCAGAAGAAATGTTCCCTTTAATCAATGGATTTTGTAAAAATTTGGAGAGTCTATTCTTTTTTGAAACTGTTGTAGAGAAGAATGACTTGGATTTGTTGACGGAAGAAGTTTTGAAAAATTTAAATAATGTTTATTTTTATGGAAATGATATTAAATCTCCTAGTTCTGTAGCCCGATTTTTAAAAAAAGCTGTCAAGCTAAAGCAATTTGGGTTGTGTGAAATGCATTCAAGCTTTTGGTATGTTGATGGGTATGGTTTGCAACATCTAAGCAAAACAATCACAAGTTTGGATCTTCATGCCATGTTCATCAATGATGAAGATTTATTTACATCTTGTATGGAGAATCTTCCAAATTTAATAAAACTAAACATTAATTTTACAAACATTTCATGGAGACCTTTGGTAAATGTGTGTAGCCAGCTTAAAGTATTTAAAGTAGGAAGTTCAGATCTTCTTAAAAATCAAGGATACAGAAAGCTATCTTTTCCACAATTGGAAGAACTGCATGTTGGCACTGGCACACGTTTAGAGGATGATGATTTTCTTTATTTTTTGAGTGAAATTCCAAAATTGAAAATATTGAATTTGTGTGAATTTGAGGGAATTGAACATGGTGATTACTACGATGAGGATTATGATGAAGGAGAATGTTTAAAATTACTGGCCCCTCTCAAGCACTTGGAACATTTGGATATGTCCAGAACTGCCATATCTGATGAGGTGGTTGAACACTGGATGTCAAATAAACTTAAATTTTAAAGTTTAGTTTGTGAATTATGTGTTGATTATAGACTCACAGAATCGGGACTTCTCGAAATGATTGAATCTCTACCAGATTTAAAATTAATCGAACTTTCAAGTTGCTGTTTACAAGATGTAACAAAACTTCTTGAAGAGACATTGAAGTTGGTAAATGTTTGTATGAATCGTAGTCCTTTGACTATAACTTTTTTACGTGAGGAAAAAAAAAATGCAAATATCGAAGAATTTAAATCACGAATGAAGTCTAGATGCGATGCATTAAATGTAGAGGTGAAATTTTCTTTCAATGGAAGGGATCTAAGTATAAAATTTATCCCATTATTAAAGAAATAAAAAATGTTGAGTGTGATTTTCAAAGGACTCTAGCTTTTTTTTTCATAATTGACGATCTTTACATAGTGTGTTAAATAAAATAATTATTACATTCTTGTACTTTTTTAAATTGTATAAGTATTTCTTTTTCTTTTTCCGTTCTTTTTCGATTTCATTCAATGAAAAGACCTGATTATTATTTTTAAAAAACTCGGTAAGTTGTAAAATTCCCGGAAATTTATTATTCTCTGGAAATTTTCCCCCGACTCCGGGAATTTTTAATTGTAATTAAAAGATAACTTTAAGAGGGCAAAAAAATCTGTGTGTCCGCTAGAAAATTAAATTTTAATCAAACGTAAAAATTTAATTAGCGTATCCAAAGAAATAATAACATAAAAATTACAAATGAAAAAAAATCCAATCCACAGGTTTCCTCGATTCTTATTTACGTTTCTAGCGCCACGTCAAAGAATTCTAACCTGAAACAAATGTTATCAAACTCATGAGTTTGGTTTAGTTGAAGCATGATATAATTCTAACAAACATTTAAAATGAAGGTTAAAATGTTAACTAGAAGTGCCGATGTATATCTTCGGGAGACAAAAAAAGATATACACAAAGGTAAATTAATAAAATATACTTTACACGTGATACAGTACTTATTTTTTTTTTTCTCATTTTCAGTACCTAGAAATTATGATCCTTCGTTACACCCTTTCGAAGTACCGAGAGAGTACGTGAAAGCTTTAAATGCAACCAAACTTGAGAGAGTGTTTGCTAAACCATTCATTGGAAATTTAGATGGGCATAGTGATGGAATTTCATGTCTAGCCAAACATCCTAAAAGATTATCGTTACTTCTCAGTGGAGCTTATGATGGTGAAGTAAGTAACTGAAAATCATGGGAATATTTTTTATTCCAAAAAATAATGTATTTACATTATTTTTTTATCATTATAGATTCGATTATGGGATTTGCCTCGTAAACATTGCATAAGGTCAATTCAAGCTCATTCAGGTTATGTTCGAGGATCTGTCTTCCTACCAGATGGGGAACATTTTCTAACTGTAGGAGATGATAAAACAATTAAAATGTGGGAAACTGATCCTTCTGATGAGGATTCCATACAACCAACTGACACATTTCTAAGCAAGGTAACAAATTTTGTTTTTCTTGGGGGAAGTAATTTTTATACTTTTCATTATCTATTTCAGACCGTTGTAAGCAGCATTAGCCATCATCAAACAGAACCAATATTTGCTACTTGTGGTGAGATTTGTCAGCTATGGGAGGAAACTCGTAGTGAACCCATCAGGACTTTTCAATGGGGGGTTGATACACTTCATGATGTTGCTTATAACCCAGTTCAGACAGACATATTTGCAGCTTGCGCTAGTGATAGAAGCATAATTATTTATGATGCAAGGGAAATAGGTCCTGTTAGAAAAGTTACAATGAAACTGAGAGCAAATAAACTTTGTTGGAATCCAATGGAAGCTTTTATTTTTACCGTTGCCAATGAAGATTACAAGTAAGTCGAAAGATGAAAAAAAAAGTTAAACTAGTTTTTAAAAATTTTCCTTTTGATTTTAGCTTGTACACATTTGACACTAGGAAATTAAAATCTGCAATAAATGTTCATATGGATCACACAGCAGCAGTGACTTTTGTGGATTATTCTCCTACTGGAAAGGAATTTGTCAGTGGAAGTTATGATAAATCTATAAGAATATTTGAAGCTAGGAAGGTAATTATATTTTTTTTAAAAAAGAAAGCAAACAGGCACATAACAGAAATGTCTCACAATGTTTTCCTTGTAATTTTTTTAACTCTTTTTAAAGCTGCATGGATGAATCTCAAAAAATCGTTTCAAGTATTGTAAAACTAATTTTTAAACTTATTAAAATAATTTTTTAGAGTCATTCTCGGGACATTTACCACACAAAGAGGATGCAAAGATTAACGACGGTCTCCTGGACCTTAGACGACAAATACATTCTGTCTGGATCCGACGAAATGAACATAAGGATTTGGAAAGCTCGAGCCGCTGAAAAATTAGGGGTTTTGAAACCTAGGGAAAAAGCTGCCCTGCAATACAACGAAACTGTGAAAGCTAAATTTTCTGCTCATCCCCAAATCGCTAGGATACAACGTCATAGACAAGTTCCGAAACATATTTACAGAGCTAAGAAGGAAATATGGGAAGCCAGGCAAAAAATCAAAAGGAAGTACGTGTACCAAATTAAAATTAATGAGGAAGGAAGCATATGTGCTTGTTATCAGGTTTTCTCAAATTGGGCTATTCCGTAAAACCGAAGTACCCAAATGGTTTGGGAAATTTTATGAGTAAAAAAATGATTTAGGCAATTATAGGTGCTGGCATAAAAATGGGTAGAAATATTTCTAAGATTACTGAAGTCATTTGTCTAGTTTAACACGGCTTTGACACTATGAGAAAGATAATGAAATTACCAAAATGTAATTATCAGTTTTTTTTGATAATTGATGATATCGACAGATGAATGTTAAAAAAATTTAATAATTAACATGAAGATTGCCTAACGTTTAAGAAGTTTTAAACTGACTGTAAAAAAGTCAGGGATTTGAGAAATGACTCAAAGATTTATTAAAATATTTGGGGCATTCCTGGAATTGCCAAAAATTTTGCCTGAAAATATTTTTCAATGGATTTAGATTCGTAGGAGACGGTCCGAGTGCTAAGTTTATTTTACTTTTGCTAATCCATTCTAGAAAACTTTTAGATGATCGTAAATCTGGTAATTTTAAGTAAATATTTTATTTCTTTATCCCGGTTTCGGCTGACCAGATGTAGTTTTTAACTTTGCTGGGCGACTTTCTGAATAAGCATTTTTGGGCCGTCAATCCCAACCTTAATAATTTAAATTCAATTTCAATTGATTTTTTTTTATGCCGGAATTGGCTGTACTTTTATAATTTAATTGTTACTAGATTAAAATTGCATGAATGATTACACAAGTCACAAAGAAACTGATAAAGGCGCAGATCAGCGAAAGTAGGAAATTTTCAAGTATGTGACGAGGAAAAAAAAATTTTTTTGCCAAAAATTTTTAGAGGGAAATTACTCCGGCGCCCCTTTGTCGGAATTTGCCCGAATGAGTTTGTTAGAAACAGATTCGGGAATTGAATCCGTGCCTGAGGAAATACCTGATGACATGCAAAAAATGCCTCAAACATATTTCTATGCTTATTTTCTGGAAAATTTGTAATTAATTTTTCTCTTTTTAATTTTTTTCAGGGAAGCCAATCTTCGTCATTATTCAAAACGAGAAGTACCTTATGTATCGGAAAAAGCTCGCCACATTATCAAAGAAACGGAGTAAAATTCTTCGTTGTGTTTTTTTTATTTTTATTATTATTATATCTTTTCATTTAAATACGTCAAAGAGATTTAAATCTTAAGGCCATTCACTTAAAGCAATTAAAAAAAACGTTAGGTGTGCCATTTTTCTATTGTCGGAATATTGCTTAATAATTAGGCCCCTATCATCTAAAGTAAAAATTGAAAAACCGGACAGCTTTTTTTTTATTTACAAAGGAATTTTTTTTTTCTCAATACAGTTCGTTCACATAATCCGAGTTAAGTTCGAAACAATTCAAGGCCTCACGAGATGCCGCCGCCGCCACTCGTGATCGCCCACACCAGGAATTTGCCACAAAAAAAAAAAAATTATTTGTATGAACTTTTTATTTACCGATCCATATCGGGGCTTATTTCTTCTTTAACCTTCAAGGTTTCTCGGATCGTAATTACTGTTTTTAGTGTAAAAAGGCTTCGAGCACTAAAAAAAAAAAAAAAAAAAAAAAATTGCAACCGGTAAGTGACCTTAAAATAACGGAATAAAAAAAAAAAAAAAACAACTTTCGATATTGTTTTCGCGGAGTAATTAATTCAATAAAGTTCGGTTTTATTGGTTTCATTAATAAATTTTTTTTCCTTAAAAAAAAAAAAATTGAATTCCTTCGGAATGTTTTACTAATGACACCTCCCTCTTAAAATGCCAAACGGTCTTCCATTCAATTTACCAGACTAATTAATACCGGTGTTTGTTAATTTTTTTTTTTTATTTTTAAACTTTATCGAAAACGTGACATTAAATGGGCGTATGCGATTAAAATCTAATAAGTGATACATTTTAATTAAGAGACACCTTTCTACCGGACTGTCACGTGAATTCTTAAAAAATCATTGTCTCGAATTGTGGCTAGCTGTCCTTATCCATCAATTTTTTTCATAATTAATTTTTTTTTATATAATTAGGATTTTACCGGCCTTCTTAGGGAAATGCCTTTGATAAAAAGCCTTTTTACCTACTGGAAAACATGATTAAATTTTTTTTTTTTTTTTTTGAAAATATTATAATTAGGGCAATCATCCGGATTCCATTTTAATTAAAACAAAAAAAAAAATGAAAAAAATTTTTATCAATTTTCATACGTAGACGAAGCTTGTTTGGTTTAGCCTTGATTTTAGAAAAAATTCTCCATGTCTTGTTACCGTTGTTATCGTTAAATCGGCACCGTTATATCGTACATGCAATTACTTAATAATAAATAAGAAGAAAAGTATTTTTAAATTACGATAACGGGCGCGTGTTGCAATTTTCACCATTAAAAAAAAGTATTTAATTAATTAATGAGCAATCATCAGATTACTTACACCGTTAAGCCTGTTTTGTTCTCTAATGTGAGAATTGAAAATTGTACAAGCCTATTAATTTTTTAAGCATAATTGCCTCAATAGCAATTAGTGGTTTTTTTTTTCCTTTTAGGCCAAGACATATTCATACGTAAATGTAAGACAGTGTGCCCTTAGGTAGCGACAATTTTCATTAAGTTTGAATTGTTAATTATTCTACAGCATTTTTCATGCGCATTTGAGGATGAATGATCAGGGTTGCATTTCAAAGGAGATCGGAGAAGAAGATTAGAAGAGAAAATTTTAACAAAGGCCGTGGACTTCAACAGAGAAGAAAACTTCAAAAAAATTCCAGAGATTTTTCATCGATGTATTTTTTTTTTTTGACAGTTTTTTAGCGACCATCGAAACAAGAGGGTTAAGTTTTAAGCTCAAAAACAGTTCATCAGAAATTAAACATTTTAGGAGTTGTAACCATATTACGTCCCAGGGTTTTCCCACCAAAAAATCAAATGATTTCCTCAAATGTGTAAGTCTCCGAATTAATGAGTCTTTGTCTCAACACTTGAGGCAAAAGAAGCCATCACTCATCATCTAAACCTTCATACGCTAATCTTCATCATTTTAGTTCATAGAACTCTACAGAATTTCCCGGAATAGATTTCTTAGAATATCTCAAAATAATTAACCTAGTATTACCAACAAGTAAAATTTATCAAGGGCAAAAAAAAAAGCTTATATTTGGTGTAAAATTCTAAGTTTTTCCGAGGCGTCGCCCACTCGTCGAAAAAGTATGCATGTAATTCAAAAGTGACGACCCCTCGAGCTTTTCCTTTAAAAAAATTTTCCTTACCTTATTTACTATCAGCATCCGTGTCCGATTTGGGAGGTTTCTATTCCGAGGTTTCTATTCGGTTTCTGAGTCGATCTCATGCGTGGCTGGTCAAATTTCTTCTTAAGTTTCTAATAAAGTTGAGCTCTGGAATGAAAAAAAAAAAAACACGAGTATTAGTTTTAGATCACAATAAGGACTTCTCTGCCTCGTCCAGATCTAGGAGTCAACCGCGATCGGCCTTGCTCCTGGTTAAAAAATTTAAGGCCTCGAGAGTTGCACTTGACCTTTCTCGTAAATTTTCAAATTTTTTCCCCTTTGATGTCTAACGTATAAGTGGTAAATATTCTAATTTTGATCCTATTTTCTTTCAACGTACACGTCGGTGGCACTTATTTTAGGAATTTCGGTTAAAGCACCCGCTAATTTCTTTATAGTAACCGAAAGATTCCCTGAATTTTGTCAGATTTTTTAGCTGTGTCTCCTGGATTTAAAAATTTCGTAATCCCCGTAAAGACCGAAAAAAATAAAAATTTTATTTTTATGTAGGTAAAAATGGTTTGTTTCCTATTCGGATTTTTACGCATAGGTCTATCACGAAAATATAGTTACAAGTTTTATATCTCATACGATTTTCTTGGTGAAGAGGTCAAAATAAGTGAAAAAATTAGCAAAATATGCCTCAGCCAAAATTTTTTGCGAGATTCTTCTCATTTTTGTCTTATAGCACAGTAATCGTTTGACATAAATAAATTTTATTTTCGTAATCTGCATTAAAATTCGAATAGGAAAGGACCATTTTTACATAAAAATAAAAATTTTCATTTTTCAGTCTTTTGAGATTTTTAGGCCCCTTGGAGTAGGGCCAAAATGACGTCCGAAAAATCTTAAAAAAATTTAGGCAATCTTCTTTCGGTTTTAATGAAAGAATTCTGGGGTGCGTTCACCGAAATTCAAAAATGCGTAACATAAGGGCTAGAAAACATTCAAGTATTACGTAAGACCGAAAGGGGGGAAGGGGGTACTCAAAATTCTTACTATTTATTACATGAGAAAGGGGGGGGGGAGTTTGGCAAATCTTACGTAAGAATTTCTATTATAATTTATCATAATGTATAAGAGATTTAAACAATTTTAAATAGCAAAAAGAGTTTTCACTTTTAAAATTTAGCATCTTGATTCAATTTTTTTTTCTTCTTTACGTCTATAAGTTTTCATTATTTTTTTAATCTTCTTTTCTACAATATAACACTGAATTTTCTGTTACAATTTTCTTACAAAATTAAAGAAATGAACTCAATCTAGATTGGAGAAAAATATTACTCTAATTTAAAATCGGCGCTACAAAAAAAAAAAAAAAGGGGGAGAGGGGGTCTGCGAAAATCTTACGTAATATAACAGGGGGAGTCAAGGAAATCTTACTAATTCTTACGAACGGGGGGGAGGGGGTCCAAAAACCCGAAAAAATGTCTTACGTAATACTTGAACGTTCCCCTACCTAGCCCCAATATTCCAGAATTTCCTTAACATACGAAATCAGTTGAAAAGTTAATAGATCCATTTCCCATTAATTAAAAATATTTTAATTTAAAAAATCTGAATCGAGATATTTTTTCATCTTAAAAAATGATTAAAAATAAATCTTGTTCTTTTAAAAGGATAAGCTGGCCCAAGTTCTAATATCTTATACAGTACACTTGACTCCAAGAGCCTAAAGATTTCCCTAAGAAAAAAAAAATAGTATTTTCCTAAACAAGCTTAATCCTATCCTTAGATTTACCGCGCAACCTCAGAAAATTTCTTTCAGTGAGTATTACACCAGCCTCATTTCCAGAGTCATAATATTATTATACTAATTAAAGCATAAAGAAAGACGTTAAAAATGAAAGCTACATTTTATTCGTGTGGGTGGATAACAAACTGCAAGTTAATTACTAAACCTTAAAAAAAAAAAAAAAAAAAAAACTATGGATAGTAACCAACATCAAAAACCTTGAATTGATTACCCTCCATTAAAATATTAATATCAAATAATTATTCCATTACACCAGGTAGTAAAAAATTAATTACTAATATTAAAAAAAAAAATTACACATGTAAACGGATTAAACCAGAGTAATTTTTTGACAACATTTTGTCTTTTTTATTTTTATTATTAAATTAAAATATTTTCGCGAAGGCAAAAAAATCTTCTTGACAGCATGTTTCATTTTTAATCCCGCCTACCTAGATAAGCATTTATGCCTGCCAATCCATCATAAAAAAAATAAATTTTTATTTTCAGCCACCTCCCGTAATCTTTGATCGAATATCTGCCTCGGGAGTAACGTACCGTATATAGGTACCTTTGTTACCGACATTTTTCAAACGAATTTAAACCGAAACCGAACGCGAACGAGTTTACAACCTTGAACCGTCATCGATGAAATTCAAACACAAAAAAAAAACTTTTTAAGAGAGTCTTTCACCCGAGAAAAAAAAAAGTAATATTACGCAGTTTAGATATTTGAAAATAGCACGAAAATCCATTTCGTTTTTTGATGGACATAACAATATTTGCAATATTTTAGTCCTTGAGCCATAAGGAATGAAATAAGAATCTCCCGCTTAGTAAATTTTTACTTATTTATTTTTACGATCTTTTAATAACCGTATTATATTATTAATAATTTTGTTGTGTTCATCATTGTCCTCATTCAATCCGATGGAATTTTTTTTTTTTTTTTTAATTTGCTTCGGTTTATTCGCTTGCCTTCGTTTCGATTATATGAGCTTGCAAGGACTTTCATGGAGGGTTGCATCCCGTACGAAAAAGTGATGCAAAAACTATGGCCATATAGACAGGTCCGGAAATTCATATCCCTTATACAAGGGAGATCTTGTCTCGCGAAAATTAGTTCTTCCTTTCTACCACCGTGAGCGCTGCTTGTACACTAGACGCTTTTTGATTGGTCGTTGATATATGTAAACAACTATGACGGCGCACGGCCGTATAGACGTCTATAACTTACATGATTAAACATGTTGCGTCTCTCAAGATCGCAGCGCCATCAATGGCCCGTTTTAGAACTAAAATATGCGTAGTTGAACGGCATGGGAAGTTTCGGACCTGTCTCTAAGTCACGATCTTACATACAGGTCAGGCAACTCGGGTATCCCTCACATAGACAAAAATGTCCCCCGAAATTGAAGCAGAAGAATAGTTCACATATTGCTCAATAGATGGCTGGAGCTGTAGTTAGGGAATCAGATGTTCTGGCAGCCATCATAAAAAAAAGTGTTTCGAAAGTGTTGATTGGATGGAAAGCATATCACGTGATTCCCTAACTACAGCTCCAGCCATCTATCGAGCAAAGTTTAAACTATTCTTCTGCTTCAAATTCAAGGGACACTTTTTAAGATAGCAGTTGCCTGACCTGTATGTAAGATCGTGCTCTAAGTTCGTGGCAAAAACTGTATACAATTTTTACAAAAATTTGGATATGCGTAATTTCTGCAAAGTTTATGCATAATTTTAACATAATCTACGCATATAATGTTTTTGGTATCTAACAAACTCCTCCAGTACATCCAGGAATTTTTAGGACAAGTTTAAACTTGTCTGAAACATATGAACTGCTGGGAAATAATTAAAAAAAAAAAAAAAAGTGGTCGAAAAACTTTGATTTCGTTTTCCAGGCTCGTGTTTGCTGACTTTTACTTAAAATACAAGAAAAGGCCCAAGTGTCCAAGTATACCTAAAGTTTGAATTTTTTCCCTGTAAATCGAGTATTGGACAAAACGGTCACTCCTTCGTGATGCGCCCTCGATACGGTTTTTTCCGTGATGCGTCCTCTTAAATCGTCACGTCAGTAAGTTATTTAAATTGTCATTTTTTAAAGGTAAGATAATATCTGCATCAGTAAAATAAATATTTTGCCAGTAAAAATGAAACTGTCAGTCTTTAACACTAGAAAAAGTGAGTTATAAGTTCGGCCAATACGTTATAAAGACTTACAACAAGAAAATACAACTTATAATGTCGTTATAAGTTTTTATAACGTATTGGCCGGACTTATAACTCACTTTTTCTTTGAAATGTTAGAAATAAAAGCCAAATTCGTAAAAAAAAATATTACGAGAAATTTTTAAAATTTCCGAAGCAGCGGATTCCATATAAGAAATGCATTCCGTGATATCTATGGAGCTGAACAAATATTGATTTTGTGTTGGGCACACATGAGAAAAAATGCTGTTAAAAAAGTAGATTCATTGGTTGAAGAGCAATATTGGGAAAAACCCAAGAAAAAGTGAGTTATAAGTCCGACCAATACGTTATAAAAACTTATAACAAGATGATGAAACATATAATCTTGTTATAAGTTTATAATTAAGTTTGATAACGTATTGGTTATAAATAACTTATAACAAGAATATACACCGTAAAAATTTTTTGTAAATAATAAAAAATATGTCAGAAATGGCCCACATAACTTTTTTATGTTGTTTTTTTCCAAAAGGTAAACATAAACAAAACAGCAAAAAAGATATGTGGACCGTTTCTGACATACGTTTATGTTATTTTTAACACAAAATTTTTTACGGTGTATGTTTTATCATTTTGTTATAAGTTTCTATAATGTATTGGTCGGACTTATACCTCACTTTTTCTAGGGCAGTCATGGAGGATAGACATGCAATTATCGCCTAATAAAAATATTTTCAGCTGTAAGCGTAGAGTAGAGTAGCTGTAAGATAAAGCTGTCATCGTATTCATTAAAAAATGGAATGGAAAAAAAAAAAGATTTCAACGATTACATGAAATCTGGGTGGTTTCTATAATATAAAAATTAATTTTTGAGAATTCTCACTCAACTCTTCAGGAAATAAAATCGTAAGTATTTAAATAATAAATACTTACCCTTCCCCAGAAAAAGTGAGTTATACGTCCGGCCAATAGGTTATAAAAACTTATAACAAAATGATGAAACTTTTAATCTTGCTATAAGTTTTTATAACGTATTGGCCGGACTTATAACTCACTTTTTCTTGGGTTAATAGTGCATTGGAATTATAATTACCCTAATGGACTTTTTTTAATTTAAAATGTGCAGACATGATCGCGGATTTAATGAGCGGACGGGAGTAAGAGTTAATACAGATTTTTTGAGGTTTCTATAATATGCAGTTAGGGTATTTTTTTAATGCAGGAGGTACTAGAAAGTTTTGATTTATTTAATTGAGGAAATGCCAAAATGGGTTTTAAGAATTTGTTTGGAAATGATAAGGTTTTTATGATTCTTCGGAGAAAAAGAATAATCATTTGGTTGAAGATTCTTGATCGCTTTCTTTGCTGTTAAAGAAGAAATTTACCCTAATGGACTGGACTATATCTACTGAACTTTCAGAACATAATGTGGTGTTCAATTAAAACACAATCGCAGCTCGAGAAAATAAACAAAGATCGATATTAGCATTCCTGGGCAAGATGAATGCGAATGCTAAGGAAGGATACAGAACAATCAATGGAATTAAGAAATTTGAGGGTATTTTTTTTCTAAAGGAAACAAAAGAAACTAAACAACACGTCGCTTTTTCCTTATTTGGCGGAAAATTCTTAGGAAATCAATTTCACAAGGTTGAGAAAAATTAATAAAACGATGGGTATTACGACGTCCGGCGGGTAAATCTTTCAAACTAATCACTGGGAAATGTAATACGACGGGTGTCATGTCGTGCGTGATATACTGTCTTATTATATCATATATTCATGTTCAAATCATAATAATTATAAATAAAAATGGCATTCATAAACTCGATAATGAGAAAGAATCGATTGTATATGTCAGTACAAATTTTTTTAATCCAAGGGTTGCTTCTTAAATATTTTTCTCACAACCATTACGTAATTTTCTTTTTTCGGATTGACAGACGGTTCTAATAGATCTGTAATTTTTTTTAGATTCGAAACGATTGTGACATCAAACGTCATAAATCCAAAGTGTAGGCGCGGTTCGATATAAAAAAAAAAAAAAGAATTTGCAACATTTTTTTTTTTCGCCAATGAGGTCAACAGCAGAAAATGCGATCGATTAACCTTGAAAATACGATTTTTTTTACTTCAATATTATTTCGCAGCCAATCAATTGAATAATGATTTAAAGTTGGCACCATTTTTGATCTGCAGGGGGCGAAATTTTTAATTCAACGTAACAATTATTTTAATCGTTAAATTGATTTATGGGTTTTGGAATTACCCTAATTTTCGAGTTTGAATTATGATAATAAATCCAATTTATTTATTATGGTTTCTTTAAAACAAAAAAAAGGATGAAAATTAATTTATAATTTTTATTGATTTACAGTACGTAGGATTGAAATGATGCGCTCTGTGTACGGCGAATTCTCTTCATGTTCAACATCATCACCTTTTGAGTCCTCCATTTCATCAATAAAAAACCTTTCTGCTTATAAAAATTACTAGGGAAAACAGAAATAAGTGCCTGCAGGAGTGGACAGCAACGAAAGATGCAGAACTCCTATAAGCCCCGTAAGAGCCTCCGGAAATATTATCTCGCTCATGGTTTCCCCTAATTGTCAGAGAATAAATTAAGGAAACAGTACCAGTATCAGATTCTATATCTGCTATAAATGTTGTGGTTCCTTTTATCCTCCGCTTGCTCCTGTCGAATGATTCAGGGGTTATCTTGCAGGTAACCGAATTCCTAATTAACTGGAAGAAAAAATTTGTGTTCAGTAGTCAAATCTCATGTTGCTGTATTTGGGAGGCGTTAAGCTTTGAACTCTATGCCGTGACTGTTGATTTGACAGCGAAAAATGTGTACTTTAAACGTCGAGACGTTACAAAGCAAGGAGGGGATCTACATCGGGGTCAAATCCCCATTAAGGGAATAGTATATTACAACACAAGAGCTGCAAAAGAAAAAATTGTCCGTCGAGGCCGATTTTGAGGCCCGAGCCGAAGGCGAGGGCTTTGAAAAGGTCTCGACGGGTAATTCTTTTGCAGTTCTTGTGTTGTAAGCTACTTTTCATTACAAAGCACAGCGCAATAAAGGTTTTTCTAAAACGCACTAGTGCGGAAAAATAAGTTTTCTGCACTGAGTGATGAAAAGGATATTTTTCCAAAGAATGAGAGAGTCGAAAATTCCCAAAGTTATGTCAATAATCAACTCCCAGATAGCAAAGTCTATCCAGTCCCGAAGACGTCTTCAGGACATCATGAGGATACTCCGTCTAGTAGATATACTGGACGTCTATTGGATGTACCTATGTCCGCACTGATTTAAAAAGCATTCATTGAAGTCCTATGGATACTCCGTGCATTTGGATATCCTGTGGATATCTAACGGACAATCCACAAGATGTCCAATATGAAAATGCTATTTGGGCTGGTTTGACCAAGTTGGTCAATGATGGATTAACCCAAAAAAGCTGGTGTTCTTTATAGCATCTCCAACAAAATTTTGGTGTCAACAAACTTTTTTTACCTGAGTGCGTGATCTGCATATCTCAACATCTCCCATAAAGCGAATAAGACATTCCAAAGGAAACCAAAAATTGCCGCTTTGCCTATTTATATCACAAAGCTCCATATTTTCCCCTTTCTCAGAAAATTTTGTTTTACCCCATTGCTGATTGAAGCTGTAGTTGATCTTAAAAAGAAAAATTAAATTTTGATAACCAGTTTTTCGTAATGTATGGGATCGTACACACATTACGTTGGCACGGAGACAGGAACGTTCATGATATCTTTAAGCCAAACTTTGATCTCCATTGGAAAGCCTATCCGGGAAACGGTGTCTAAACTTGCTTCAGTTTTGCTCATTTACAGTAATATGTGTATATTCCCAATTCATCAACTGGAGCAAAATACATACTGTAACGTTTTCTACAGGATCCGTTTCCCAGGTTCCAGTAAATTCCAACTCACAATTCTCCCTTAGTTGAAAGTTTCCGTTGTTACTTAAGCGAAGAAAACCTTCACCATCTTTCGTTTCAACTTGCATTTTTTGGGTCGTAATTTCAAATCCCTCAAAAAAAAAAAAGTAAATAAATAAAATTAAAATAAAATAGAGTTTTAGATGTCACGTGAAAGTTTTAAAAATAATTACTGTACAATCTCCTAAAATATCATACTCACTGGACATGCGATCAATGGTTCAACAATCATTGAAAAAACGGAAAAAATGCCCAATAGGAATAAGGGATTGTGCACATTTTTCATCATGTTGTCGTTTGATGACTGAAAAAAAAATTAAAAACTTTTTTCTTTCTCGTCAGAACATGAAGAGTGATTCGTCCATTGATGCATGAATCACTCAAGATTAGTAGGTAGAGTACACTACGAGCAGTACCGGCGTGAAAGTAACGAAATTGTTACTGACCCAAATAAGACAATTCTCTTCAAGACATCTTAAGACGTCTTGAAGAGAATTTTAGAGTTGAGAGCTCTTAAAGATGTCTCACAATACGATAATTCCCCACCTTGATGACGTTTTAAAGACGTCATCCTCTTAAAAATGTCTTAAAGATGTCCAATAGATAAAACGTCTTGAAGACGTCTTCAAGGTGGGGCATTAACGTATTATAAGACATTTTTGGTACCATTTCTGGTACATTTTTGGCCGTACCTTGCCTTGTCAGCATCAACTATTCGCTCTGTTTACAAAAAGCATTTATGCCTCTTTCCCTTCCCAGATAGCAAAGTCTATCCCGTCCAGAGGACTCTTCAGAACATTATAAGGATATTTATTGGACATCCATTGGATTTACCTATGTCCGCTCTGACCTAAAAAGAGTCGTTTGGACGCCCTATGGATATCTTATTACTGATTTGGATATCCTGCGGATATCTAATAACAACCCACATGATGTCCAATGGATTGAAAATGCTGTCTGGGTTAGCACGGCAGCGATATCTGGAAAAAAAATGAAGTATCTGCAGCACGATTCACTTGAACCTTGAAACTGAACAGTAGACTCAACCACTGACAAGACACTTAACTTCCATTTTAAAAAAAAAGATTTGGATAATGAATTTGAATATATTGACGTACCGAGTATATACTATTGCTTTTAACCAACACGTACGGTGCCGGTGTAACATATTCCTAATTACTTTATTTCGCATAGGCCTTCATTTTTAAATAGATGACTCGGAAATGACGAACGAAAAACGTGTCAAATAAGTTAACAATGAGAGGAAAATAATTAAAAATTTTCCTTAATTTCCGACATCGTGACTCATTACCGCGACCTTAGCACAAAACTCTAATAACTGAAATTCTACACATTAATAAGATATTAATAAAAAGTGAAGTTCCTGGGTCCTTATTTTAATTAAGGCTCACTGGAACATCTCATGAATACCTGTGCTCATTTGAAGTTTTTTTTTTTTTTTTAAATATCATCATCATCAGAAGTAAGGGCTTAAGGATTTATTTGTCTTACAAAAGTTTTCGATTTGTTATTAGCAACCTAGAAATGTAATTTGAGGTCATTTTCAAAGATGATCAATAATGACTGTGGAAATCGGAAAAAAAAAATACATAATGAACCGATAAACAATTAAGGAGAGGAAATGTCACCGGTGTTAACCTGAGCGTAAAAGAAAAGTCAGATTATTATTCTGCTTAAGAATATCAATTTATTTTTTTGTTTTTAATGCGGTCATGGAAAAACTTCTTGACTGCTAGTGTTTCAAGTTCTTTTATTTTTCTTTTGATACGAACAAGTGACCGTTCCCTATTCGCGCCGAAAAAAAGATTGTTTTAAATTTTTCCACTTTCAAGTGCCTCACTATGTCAGATAACCGATTTGGATGTAGATTGTAGAAACAGTGGGTTTCCAAGATACCGGACTTCGGTGCTCGACCGGAAATTAGAACTGATCCGAAGAAACAATCTGTATTAGGCAGTTCAACTGAGCTATGTACATCACAATCGTGCAAGGAAATATACTCTTTTGAACCGTTGCCTGAACCGGTTTTGAGCTGAAAAATTTGATTTAGAACAAACTGTACAAGCAAGATTTCTGGAAACTACTAATTGAAACAGGTGAAGATCATATTATCCAAAAAAGAAGGAATTGGATAAAAATTTTGAGAGAGGGGTTTCTTTTTTAAGGATGCAAGGAACCAAAATCGTGTTTCGTTATACAGGATTTCTTAGCACGGAGAACCAGATTTAGAGTTTCAACGCTTCATTTTTGACCAAAAATCTGTATCAGCTTATTTGATAAATTCCTTTGCCTAGATAGGAAAGTCTATCCAGTCCCGAAAACGTCTTCAGGACTTCATGAGGATATTTATTACACGTCCATTGGATTTACCTATGCCCGCACTGATCCAAAAAGCGTCCTTTGAACGTCCTATGGATATCCCATAGATTTGGATATCCTGTGGATATCTAATGCTCTGTCTCCATTGGACAATTAATTGTACCACCGGAAATGCTGTTTATTTTTAGACTTTTTTCTTCTGCTACCACTTTTTTTCGTTTTCATTATTTTTAGTAGAGAGCCTAGAAGGAGAGAGGCGACAATCTATAAAAATTGTAAGCTATCTTGTGATTGGTCGGGACGGATCGTGGTACTTGGAGGTCGGTTTTCTCATGGGGTGAAATGCTAAAACGTTACAACTCTCAACTGGATTTATAAGGTTTTAGCTTTCAGCCCATATAAAACTAACACCATGTACCACGTCCCGTCCCGACCAATCAGAGAGCTCTCATTAAGTTTTCGCCTCTCTCCTTCTAGGCTCTCTAATTTTTAGTGTTCGAAAAAATAATCAAAACTATAAAAAATAGTGGTAGCAGAAGAAAAAAGTCCAAAAATATACAGAATTTTTGGTGGTACCCTTCGATTAATTAGCCAATGGAGACAGGATATAACGGACAATCCACAGGATGTCCAATGGATTGAAAATGCTGTCTGGGCGTATTACAGAGTTTCTGTATTCCAGTGTACAATTTTTGGGCGAGTGAATTACCCCTGGATTCAACTACTGTACATTTTTAAGTTATTCAATTTCTCAATCCCTCCGGTAAAATCCTAGCGCGCAGACAGCTCAAAACCGAATGCATGAACTTCATTCTGACACATAACAATCTAAAAAAAAAGAAAAGAAAAATAATGATAGCGAAAAAAATCCTTGGGCCCTTTTCGACGTGGTCAGCCCTTTTTATCACATTACTCCCGTTCAATCATAATCAATTTCGATGCTAACCATGATCCCGCCTAAAGCCAACAACAAAGTATAAAACTTCTCTAAAAAAAAAAAAACTCGACTTTAATAAAAAAAAAAAAAAAAATCAAACCATCCGTCGGATTCTTTTAATTAGGATGATCAAGTTTCCGCCTTTTCAGCATGAATATGTCGATCACGCATCCGCCAAATTAAAAACCAAGTCAAACAAATTAATTCCCACTTAATTTAATTTGCTTTTCTCGCTTTTAAACTGTCCCGGGTCAGTCCATGTGAAATGACCAAATTGCAAACCACTACCTTCACCGATTTTTTTGATTTTCGGGGAATCGAATCTACCCATCGGTCTTATGAAAACCCCAAATTTTCAAATTTTTAAAACCACCCGTTCCGAAGTTATTGACCTCGGAAAATTGGGATAGGGCGCTTACCCTGTTTTTAAAAATCGCTGTAACTATGGACCGCGGTGACATAGAAAATCGAACGAGGTCTCTTTTTAATCGCCTTTAGTGGGGCTTTCGTGTGATATACCATAACCGCCATTTTTTTAAAAATTAGTTTCCCGGACTTTCCGAAAATAAAAATTTCAATTTCCGGAAAAACTATATCTTTTATTTTTTGGAAAAATGTAGGTTAAAGTAGAGGTCTAGCTTACCTTTTAGCCAAAATTTCACGATGGGCCTGCCATGGGTTCCTACAGTATCACGCTGTTGAAAATGTGCTGTCGGAAAAAAAATTTTTTTTAATGGTGATTTTGGGTTATTTTGACTCCGTAATGAAGGTTTGTACTTGCAAAATTAATTTTTTTTAAAATTGGCCTTGAAACCAAAAAACCCATATAAGGGCCAAAAATGAAAAATTTTTTTTTTCATAAAAAGACCACTCATTCTTATCGGAAATTTTGCGTAGATTACGAATTTGAAGTCGGAAATTAGTTTTGGTGCATGATTTTTGAGCTAAAGCTCTGAAAACTTTCTTACGGCTTTTTGCCTGTGGCTCAAAAATTTTGCACCAAAACTAATTTCCGACTTCAAATTCGTAATCTACGCAAAATTTCCGATAAGAATGAGTGGTCTTTTTATGAAAAAAAAAATTTTTCATTTTTGGCCCTTATATGGGTTTTTTGGTTTCAAGGCCAATTTTAAAAAAAATTAATTTTGCAAGTACAAACCTTCATTACGGAGTCAAAATAACCCAAAATCACCATTAAAAAAAATTTTTTTTCCGACAGCACATTTTCAACAGCGTGATACTGTAGGAACCCATGGCAGGCCCATCGTGAAATTTTGGCTAAAAGGTAAGCTAGACCTCTACTTTAACCTACATTTTTTCCAAAAAAATAAAAGATATAGTTTTTCCGGAAATTGAAATTTTTATTTTCGGAAAGTCCGGGAAACTAATTTTTAAAAAAAATGGCGGTTATGGTATATCACACGAAAGCCCCACTAAAGGCGATTAAAAAGAGACCTCGTTCGATTTTCTATGTCACCGCGGTCCATAGTTACAGCGATTTTTAAAAACAGGGTAAGCGCCCTATCCCAATTTTCCGAGGTCAATAACTTCGGAACGGGTGGTTTTAAAAATTTGAAAATTTGGGGTTTTCATAAGACCGATGGGTAGATTCGATTCCCCGAAAATCAAAAAAATCGGTGAAGGTAGTGGTTTGAAATTTGGTCATTTCACATGGACTGACCCTCCCTTGTAATTAATTTTTTTTTTTTTTTTACTAAATCGATTTCGTGGCTTCACGACTCAATTTCAAGTCGGTTATTTTGTGGCTAATTAATCACAGGGTCCGACGGTTATATTTCACCCGGATGACACACATATAATTTCACACTAGTCGGAATATTTCGCCGCGGCAGGGAGCAAATCCTTGAAGTCTATTCGGCAACGGGCGGAGAGAAAAAAAAAAAAGGAAGGAACACCCCGCCGTTTGGCAAAAAATACAAAATGCAGGATATCATCCTAATTAGTATCAATTCCAAGGTTTTATGCGTCTCATTAGATGAAAAAACGTCAGATGGAGATAAAGAGATGAGATTAAAAAGGCTTATCTTCTAAAATCCGGATTCCGGACCAGATATTACATATTCCCCGTAACATATAAAAACAACAAAATGTTTTGACAAATGATTAACAGGGCAACAAATTCAAGGTTTTCTTCGCTGACAACTAGAAATTCATCTTGAGCGTTGTAAATTATGTTACACACACGGCAGCAAAAAATAAAAGTGGCAAATTACAAAACCACTTTGCAAGAATAATTACCGAGGATATCATTTACGATGGACGAATTTTTCAAATTCTTTTTTTTGTGTGTGAGTCGTTAACAAAAGAAACGCACACTTGAAAGCCAAATACGGGAGTGAAAAAATTTTTTCGGGGTTTAAGAGGTGACGATTGGAGCTAATAGCGCATATTGATATATTTGATTATAACAAACTGTTTTATATTGTTGTGAGTCATTGTTTTTATCTCCTTGACATATTAGCCGGTCTTTTAGGGACGAATAAATGAAAGCTTTGACAAGTTCAAACGATCAAGGTTTACCCATAAAAACGCTTGACGAATCATTCATGGAATTTCGTTTGGCGTGCAATCCTTTTTGATATATCTCTAAATGTTCTACCATGTTCACTACACAAAACAAACATTAACGATGAGTAAAAATGATTCGTCTTTTTGCTTTTTTTTTTGTTTGAATATGAAAGTGGTATTAAAGTTCTTTTGTTGGTCGTGGTGAAAATAAATGGGATGGTTTGTTCGAATGCACCTTTTTTTTCAAATGCAAAAGATTGTTTTGATATTCGGTCCTTAATGGCTATTTATCAAGTCGAACCATTTATCTTCTTTTTATGCAGTCAGGATCTGTTATTTTTTCGGTTACCCCGAGAAAAAGTGAGTTATAAGTCCCGCCAAATACGTTATAAAGCTTATAACAAGATGATAAAACTTACAATCTTGTTATAAGTTTTTATAACGCATTGGCAGGACTTATAACTCACTTTTCCTAGGGATACTCCTGCAAAAAAGGCATCTATTAGTCTTTTTAACAAAGAAAGCATGTGCTTTCTTTTTTAAAAAGACAAATTTTGGCAGTTCTCTAATCTCAGAGCTTTGACTTCGGTCGGAAATGAGGATATAATTAACATAAAGCTGTGCTCTTTTGTGACGATTACACTCAATCAATAGAAGAAGTCAAAAATCGAAAGTATTGGTTTTTATTCAAAATTACGTATCTGAAAAAAGAAAACCTGTTCGTCAGAGCAGGAACATTTTTGATCGGAGACCTTTACGTCGGGTTAGAACCATAGGGTTCTAAATCGATTTTTGAAAAGATGCTTGTTCAATATGTTTAACTTATGGGGAAAGATATTCAATTGAAAAATCGATTTAGAACCCTATGGTTCTAACCCGACATAATGGGAATAGTTTCAACATTTCTGCTAACAAAGGAAACATCCATAGTGCCATACAAGTTGTACGGCATTACAATAGCAGCAATTTCCAATGAAACATCCTAAACACTTCTAGTATGCTCAAGATGGTCTAATCTAATCCAAGATCCGGCAGGAACACGAGATAAGTGATCCACTAATGGATCACTTATCTCGTGTTCCTGCCAATGATACCACAGAGGGTGAAAGTGGTACCGCAGACACAATGACACCAATGATACCAAGGTAAGGTTTCTGTCCTCTGTGGTATCATCCTACGAGAATCCCCTCTTCGTTAGAGCAGGAGCACCTTATCCTTTCCCGAAAATGATGTATATCCTTTCGAAAATAGATAACCTTGACGAACCTTGTGAGCATTTCCTCGAGGAAATGCTCACAAGGTTCGTCAAGTGCGTCAAGTCAAAGTCCTCGAGGAAATGCTCACAAGCTAGGTGAGCTAGGTGCTAGAGGAAATGCTCACAAGGTTCGTCAAAGAGATGGAAATTTTGTACTTTCCTCGTTACATGCCGTACATCGTACACCAGCTGTTGCATGCGCCTCAAATGGATCGGGACTTTGGGTACCTGCAGGAGACTTGGGCTTTCCCTTTCGAAAGCTTCAACGGAATAATTGCTAAAAGTGTGCACGGGACGAAGAACCTTGGGGCGGAAGTGTCCAACAGGTTGAAACACATCGCTAAACTCACCCCCCTCCGCAGCCAATACGAATCGGAATACCGGGAAAAATTCGTTTATAAGCTGACCGACATCTGTTAAACAATTCTGAATCAACGAAACGAAATTTCGTTGATTCAGAATCGGTTCCCAAAGCGAGATGATGAAAAAAAAGACCCAGAAAGTTTAAAGTTTCATTATTTTGATTATTTTCTCCTTCTGTAAAATAATAAAATAAAATGTGAGTGAGCAGCCGGCAGCGAAAGCTGCGAGGCTGTCAGTACCTCAGAATCAGAAAGAAAAAATTGTTGCGCCCTCTTTTTTTTTTACTACTTTAAAATGTTTAGAAGATTGTCGCAATTTGAAGTCAAAAAAAGGCCTTTCCCTGATACTAAATTAATAAGTTGATTACCAACTTTTTAATTGACAATCATTCCGAAACATCTTCATTTATATTACTGCTAGGAAAGAAAATTTTATTATTAGGAATTTTGTCAAGCTTTATGGGTTTTTAATTAAAAATTAACAACCTTCGAACTTGAATTGACCCGACTTGAATTTTAACTGATTCTAATAATTAATTGTAATATTTTAGAAAACAGAAAAATTGGGAGAGGGTGTTGAAGTGGATAAAGTATGGCTTTGTAACAACCGGACTATTCAAAGGAGTGCATCCGTGTACACAGGATTGCTACTCGTAGAAATTTTAGAGTTTTTAACTAAAAGTTAAAAACTCATAAAACTCGTAGAACTTTATGAGTTTTTAATTAAAAATTAACAACCCCGAACTTGAATTGACCCGAACTCACCATCGACAACCAAAAGTAAAATTTTATAAAAATCCAAAATCGGTTAGGTCAGTTTGAGACTAAAGCATTAAACTGAGCGAATGTTAAAAGCAAAAACCAAACATTTTTCAGGGCTCTACTCCTTTTTCTCCTTTTAAAGATGCAAACCAAACTAATTTCCATGAAAATCTAAAATTCCTTAAACGAGCGCAAAATCATATATTTTTACAACGCTTTTTAATGCTGCCGTTTTATTTATATTCATTGTTCAACTTTATAAGCACTTTGCAAAGTAACGATTTGCTCAAATCGGATTAATGCTTTTAAGTAGCACATGCATAAATCATATCCTCAGGAATATTAAGGTGCAATTGAAGTTTATTTAGTTCAAGAACAATACCGTACTATATCTTGTCATTTTGATGGTAACTATAACAATAATTATTGTCTCTTTCTCCATAAGGGAAAATTCGCCGCCTTTTAAACAGAAGAAAATCGATTAAAAACCGTTTGATCACGAAAACTTTCATCTCAAAATCTTTTTTGCATTTTTCGTGAAAAAAAAATATCGATTTTCAAGGTTTTTAACAAACGAAATTAGTTTCAGTGACCTATGGAGTACAGACTATTTCACTTTCAGAAATTGTGGTAAATCAAACTTTTGTACGGTACTCATATACGTGCTTTACCTTGAGACGATTACCGCAACTTTTTTTTTTCATATTTTGCATACATACGCGATTACGTTTCACATTGCTCGGATGATACTTTTAATTTTCATTAGCCCTCTTTTTTTTATCTTTTGAATAGGCCATCTCTTTCGCATGCCCTTTAAGACTTGAAAAAAAAAATTCAATAATGCAGCTACGTGGACCTTATACGGTTAATTCCGAATCATTTTAAAATAATTTTTCAGCAATGAAAAACTCGGCCGTCTTTTCATTTTGTTTACCGGTGTGTAAACATTACGAAGAAAAAAAAAAAAGAATGGAAAGGATTAAAAAAAATAAATAAAAAATAAAAAGGAGTGACATTGTTCGTCGATTAGACCTGCCGCTGAAATCGATAAACGAAAACACCTTCGAGCCTTGTACCTCGACCTAGCGCCAGATAGCAAAGCATAAAATCACGCACAATCTCGTGATAATTTCGTGACACCACCCTCATCCATCATTTATTTATCGATAATCTCATTGTTTATTAACAGAATTCACGTGATTTTTTTTTTCAAATCCCGTTAACTCTTGCCATTGGCCTTGACAAAAAAAAAAAAAAAAAAAAAAAACGCTTTCGGTTTTTTTATTTTTATTTTTATTTTTTTTATTTTAGATGGTATCAGAAATCGGTAGCTGATTTGAAACTAATCCCATTGTTTTAAATAGGTTAGGATCAAGGTCCGCTTTGCTTATTTTTTACCCTTGCCCTAGCCCTCCTGCCTACAGGCCTGGAGTGATGCCAGACGGATCATTCGCTTGGCATTAGAATTGTCACCTCTAAGCTAATGCACATTGGTGTTTTGGCGAAAAAGGGCGGTTCGGTATTTAGTCCGCCAATATGCTCTCTTTATATTGAATCCAGAAGACAATGCTTAAGCTCGTAATTAATGATGCCAATGCTATTTTTAAAAAAAAAAGGTTAAAGCAATGTCATGTTTAATTAAAGTATTGTCCTATTGAGTATCGTTGGATAGGATTTCCTTGAAGGAATTCTTAATGCTTACAAATGATAAATGAGTGATTGGTGGGCTTAGATGCATTAAAAGGGGAGATGCGACAGGGGTCAGCCGTTTTTAGGGCAATCCGAGGGTTTTAACAAATCAAAGTAGTAATTGGTTAAAATCCCAGTTATCTCAAAAGTGCTGACACCCAACACATCTTTCTGTGTCTCTGGATGGACTCAAGTCCCCCAGATAGTAAAGCCTATCCAGTTCGGAGGACGTTAAGAGGAAATTTATTGGACTTCCATCGGACTTACCAATGTCCACACTGATCCAAAAAGCGTTTTTGGACGTTCTACGGATATCCCATGGATTTGGATATCCTGTGGATATCTAATGCACAATCCACAGGATGTCCAATAGACTAAAAATGATATCGGGGTCACTACGGGTGCAAAAGATTGCGAGATTTTGGAAGAGCAATTTAGGACTTAAGGGTACACGTAGCTCAAGGGTATAGCCACAATTTTTTTCAAAATAACATGTTCGCCAGCAAGTTAGTTCGACTGACAAGCTGAACATTGAATTTGTCCAGAGCTAAGCTCCCGAAATCCGAGAACATTTACGACGGGCCTTCTTAGGTCGTGTCTTCACATCCGATCGCAATAGTGAAATGTCACCGTTCGCTATTTTCAATGGTCACCAGAGTACCGGAAACTGAATTAACGGAAGTCCGTAAAAAAATTTTGAATTTGAACTCATCAACGCCTTCTATAATTTTTAAAAAGTTTTGCTGCAACAGTGAAAACAAAAGAAAGCTCTTTTTGTGTTGTGAAATCCATTATTGTATAATCGTAATAAAAATACAAAATATACTAGTATATTTTGTGTTTTTTAAAATCGCAAATTTATTTGTAGTACTTCTAAAATATGGCAGCTCATTACAGCAATGAAGAAACTTTCCAGGTGATAGCGGTATGGTCCTAACCCGACATACAAAAGGATTTTCAAAATTTTTCACGGCATTCGGAGGTGTGGTGTTTCCGTCTTTCCTTTTTCAAAATTCTTGCCAATAAAACTTCTCTAGCATGACCTCTATTTCGCAAACTTGTATACTGCTCGCTTATAATGCTCATATAATTTATTAAATATAAAAAGATGATCATGCTCGACATTACTTCAATCATTTTGGGGAATTTATTCGAATCCTATTTAAAAATTTTTCTCTAATAAAAACTAAATAAAAACAAACAGAAGCATGCCAACCGCTTTTTTTTGTTTCTTTCAAATTCAAAATTTTTTTACGGACTTTAATTTAGTTTCCGGTACTCTGGTGACCATTGACAATAGCGAACGGTGACATTTCACTATTGCGATCGGATGTGAAGATACGACCTTAGAAGAGACCGAAAAGGCATCAATTCGGGCAATATTGTCCTATTGTCCATTAATTCATCTAATTTGAAATTGGTAGACACAGTGCTGTGTTTTGTTCTGCGCTAGGCCGCAATGTCACGATGAAATATGTTGATTAATGTGTTGCAAATTAGAAACATGTTGCCTAGAAATTTGTTCTAAATATGTTTCATTTTCCAATGTTAAGAAACATGTTTCTACGCTGCAACAACCCAGACAGTGTTTTAATCCATAGGACGTTCAAAGGACGTTTTTTGGATCAGTGCGGACATAGGTAAATACGATGGACGCCCAATAAATATCCTCATGACGTCCTGAAGATGTCCTCGGGACTGGATAGACTTTGCTATACGGAAAGGTGTGATCAGACTAGCACTCTTTCAAAGTATGTGCAGAACAATAAGATAAAAAATCAAAGAGAAAACCAGATTATTTGAAAGTAAAAATAGGTTCGTTGCGTATTCAACAACAGTTATAAGTAGCTAATGTTGCCTATTCAGTAACATAAGCCAAACATGTTATAACCCAGACAAAAAATTTAAGTGGAAAACACGTGGATTTTAAAACTAAAATTCATCAATTTTTTACAAGATTTCTACCAGTTTTCCACTAATTATCCACGAGCTGGTGGAAATCTAGTGGAAAATTCGTGAATTTTAGTCTTAAAATCCACGTATATTCCACCAGTTTTCGGTGGAACACCAGCCCCGAGGACGTCTTCAGGATGTCATGAGGATATCTATTAGACTTTCATTGGATTTACCTATGTCGGCACTGATCCAAAAAGTTTTTTCGACATCCTATAGATATCCCATGGATTTGGATGTCCTGTGTATATCTAAGGGACAATCCAAACACGAGTTTTTTTGATTGGGAAGTAGCTAATGCGCTATTTTCTCAACTTGTTATTGGTCCAATTTTTACCCAAATAATCATTCCTAGTCCTACAAAAATCCTATTGTCTAAGCTCAAACCTAGAAACAATTATCCAAGTGTCTCATTCAAGCAATTACAGTTGCAATAAGTCATAGGTTCGAACTGTCCGAACTTTATCCACATTTTAAAAAATTATTGATATCTCTCACTAATCGCCAACCAATAATTATGACACTCGCAAAAAAAAAATGAACATAACCAGTCCTATTTAATTTTCTCCAGCCTTGATCTATTGGCTATAAGTTAAAAAAAAAAAAACGCATACTAGAAATTTTTAATCATATGACAATAAGTCACGTTTTTCTGAACTTCAAAATGCACACGTGTACAAGTTCGGACAAGCAACTATCCTGGAACACTCCTACGCTTCACACAATATGACAATTATGACCTTGTCATTGAAACCGAAAAAATCTCAAATATTCAATCCATTTTTTTTTTCACAAACGATCAAAACTACACTTTTTTTTTAGCCCCTGCAGGATATAAAGTTTAAACGGATCATTAACAATTCAATATGTAAATTACAATTGATGGTGTCATTTTTTGATGTTTCTTTTTTTATTCTTCAAACGGTTATCAATTATAACGGCTGACCTTGGCGAAAAGCTCGAATATCACACGTTCTTAGACGATTAAACAATACAAAAATCGTGGATCTAGCTCTACCGAACTACACACCCACATTATTAATTATTATCAACTGAAAATCAGTTGTTTCTTTTCTTTTTTTTTCTCAATAAGCTGACGGCACCTTGACCTTGTATTTGTCTGTAAAACACCTTTGAACTTTAAGAAAACAATGAGAACACATTTAATTTAGCACGTGAGTTATATAATCGTTCGTGAATAACTTGTCTTTTTTTTTTTTTTTGTTTAATTTGCGCGTTTAAACGGGACTTCCTTAACGACTTCTCCACCCACAAGCAGGTTGATTTTTTTTTTTTTTTTTGATTTATTTATTCAGTCGGCAGATCGTGTTTTATTTTTTCTTCCCGATTTCTCCAAGTATTGAAGAAAAAAAAATAAGGATGTGGCGCCTGGCAAATATACGTATGCGTAGGCGTTTCTCAAAAATTCAAGCCTTGAGGGAAATTTTTCGATAACGTATAATTAAGGACGACTGGGAATCAGCCCGTTTGTTTGCTTTTGTTTTAATTTTCATTAATTAATAGTTTTGATATACATCGACTATTTTTTTAATAAAAATTGATTGTTGTACCGTAATTCAAATACAAGTTACAATTTTTTTTTCTTTTGAAGTTATTTATCGCATTCATGGAAGTGGTTTGAATATAAAAGGATTGCTTTGCTCTTGGACAAAAAGACAATCACAAATCTAAAGATGTCGTTGTGCTTGCCGAAAGATTGGCATCGAGACTGTAATGCCATAAAAGTATAGCACATATGCACTACGACCGAAAACATCAAAAAAAGAAAAATATTTTGTTAGGTAATATAATAATATTAATAAAATTTACATGTATAAATATTAAAATTCTGCAAAAAACATTTTTTTAAAGTTGACATTTTAGGGTAAATATTATTTAGTAACGATTACACGGAGCAGGAATAATTTGAATGATGGTTCTTTAAATAGCAAAAAAAAAAAAAAAAAAAAAAAAAAGACATTACAAAACTCTTTTTTTAAGCTTTTTACTTTCGAGTGGCCGCGAAGCGGGCGCGAAGAAAGTATTGCCGTGGTCGGAAAAGGGAAAATCGTTAATCCTGCCAGTTTCTACATGAAACTTATATAGTTATACTTAGAATAAAATTCTGAGTTCCCGGTTGTCCGCCTCGTACGCCTCGTACGCCTCGTACGTCACGTACGCCGCGTACGCCCGGAGCTTTTTCTCCGCTATTACGCATCGGATCAAAAGGAAATTTTGCACACGTATTTTTCGTCGAAAAATAAGAGGGGGTCTTTTCTTATTTTTTAAAAATTTAAAAATTACGTAAACGGCAAATATTTGAACTTTTAAATTTGGTTTTCTTCTTGTGACGATAAATCTCGAACCCGGCTACAAATCATCACCAATTTTCGTACTGTAGTAGATATTGGTCAAAGTATCATACCATCAAAATTTGGTTGAATTCGGATGATTGATTCACAAATTATGAGGATTAGGCTACGTGTAAACTAGGCCTAAAAATCGATATCTCGAATGACGTAATAAGTCATATCGATATATCGATTAAGTCATTTCGATATATCGATATATCGATTAAGTCATATCGATATCTCGAGTTACAGGAACAATCGATAATTCGGATTTTTTTTGTGGGTACAGCGGATTTCGCGGACCTTGGATCAAAAAACAAACCGGATTTTTGAAAATATTTTCGGGGTAGAGGAATCCGAATATGAAATTATTTTTCCAAAATTGGGATTCTTTATGTGGATACAGCGGGATTCGTGTACCTCGGATCAAAAAACTAACCGGATTTTTGAAAATATTTTCGGGGTGGAGGAACCCGAATATGGAATTATTTTTCCAAAATTGGGATTCTTTATGTGGGTACAGCGGGATTCGTGCACCTCGGATCAAAAAACTAACCGGATTTTTGAAAATATTTTCGGGGTAGAGGAACCCGAATATGGAATTATTTTTTCAAAAATGGGATTCTTTATGTGGATACAGCGGGATTCGTGTACCTCGGATCAAAAAACTAACCGGATTTTTGAAAATATTTTCGGGGTAGAGGAATCCGAATATGAAATTATTTTTCCAAAATTGGGATTCTTTATGTGGATACAGCGGGATTCGTGTACCTCGGATCAAAAAACTAACCGGATTTTTGAAAATATATTCGGGGTAGAGGAATCCGAATATGAAATTATTTTTCCAAAATTGGGATTCTTTATGTGGATACAGCGGGATTCGTGTACCTCGGATGAAAAAACTAACCGGATTTTTGAAAATATTTTCGGGGTAGAGGAATCCGAATATGGAATTATTTTTTCAAAATTGGGATTCTTTATGTGGGTACAGCGGGATTCGCGTACCTCGGATCAAAAAACTAACCGGATTTTTGAAAATATTTTCGGGGTAGAGGAATCCGAATATGAAATTATTTTTCCAAAATTGGGATTCTTTATGTGGATACAGTGGGATTCGTGTACCTCGGATCAAAAAACTAACCGGATTTTTGAAAATATTTTCGGGGTAGAGGAATCCGAATATGAAATTATTTTTCCAAAATTGGGATTCTTTATGTGGATACAGCGGGATTCGTGTACCTCGGATGAAAAAACTAACCGGATGTTTGTAAATATTTTCGGGGTAGAGGAATCCGAATATGGAATTATTTTTCAGAAATTGGGATTCTTTATGTGGGTACAGCGGGAATCGTGTACCTCGGGTTTAATTAATACCCTTTGAAAACCTAAACTTGATTTTTTACATTTTTTCTTTATTTCAACTTCTTTTTTCCACCAATAAAGCCGCGAGAAAGTTTAATGGGGTGCGTATGCACCCCCATTACATATACCAAGGAGAATGGTAATTCTCCTTGTTTTAGAACGAATCACCCACAACCTTTTTTTTTATTTAGTTTTTCTTAAGCGTATTTAATGTGTAATAATACCTGCAATTATGTTGAAATTTTTAAGCGAAACAAGTGAAGGACACGCTGGTTTTTCATTTTAGCGAAACGATAATCAAATTATGAGAATTTATGTTCTCATTTTTTTTTGAAAGGTTCCAATTTTGTTGTGATTTGATTAATTGAAAGTTTAACTTTGAAATTTCGATCTTGTTAATCATGCGGGAATATAATAAGAATCATTACTTCAATCTCTATTAACGAATTCTGCTTTTTGTGTCTCTAAGAATTTTTTTTCTTTTCTTCGAATCTGCTGGTACCCAACTGGTTACCGAAAGACCTCGCCACAAAGTCCCGAATCCCAAATCCATGGGATATCCATGGGACGTTTAAAGGACGATTTTTGGATCAGTGCGGATATAGTAAATGGACGTCCAATAAATGTCCACATGACGTCCTCGGGACTGGATAGACTTTGCTATCTGGGTAGTTTTGCACGATGCTCAATTCTCGGGAATAAACGTTTATTCAAAAGATTGTGCTTTTGGAACTGTACAAGTATTACGTAAACATGACTTTGGTGATTTTTGACCCCCCCCCTAAGGTGTTTACGTAATACTTGTACAGCCTCTTTACACTGATAAAACGCCCTTAGTAATTATACATCTACCTGAAGCTGAATGTAAATTTTATACATATTATCAGTAATTTTTACTAAAAGTATGGTAAAAATGAATTTAATGGAAACTTATTACCCGAAAACATGTTCGGGGTATTGTTTACCCATATGGGCTAAAATCTCGAAAATAATGACAGAAGAATTCACCATGGATTTAATTTAGGTTTAGGTTTTAAGTAATTTTAATTGTGATAATTTTCTTAGTCAATTTTCTCCGTCACAAATAGAAAGTAAATGGAAACATCTCAGGTTAAAATAGACCTTAAGTTAGGTAAACATTACTAATAATATATATAAAATTTACCCTCAGCTTCAGGTAGATGTATAATTACTAACAAGATAATTACTATTAGCAGTAATTACTAAGAGCTCTTTATCCGTGTAGAAGTGTTTTTACTTTGCTCATGCATTTGCTGAAGGATGCTGAGAATGTGTGAAACCCACGTGAAAATTACGTGAAAACCCCGTGGAACATAAATGAAAAAATTAAGGTGATCCATCCGAATCACCAAGCTCATATCACAAATTACTGAAAAAAAATCAAATATTTTCTGCTTGTAATTTCGAATAATTTATTCGTATGCAAGTAAGTGAAAATAATATAAAGCAATATAATCCTCTTCATTTTCCTTCTGGAATTGGATTGGACTGGACTGTAAGTCCAGTCTAATCCAATTCCAGGTCCAATTTTGGTCTGGTCTGGAATCAAGGCTTGAACATAAAAGTCTAGGTCTAGACTTGTTTTGTTCAGGAAACTTTAGAAAATATACCGTTGGAAAGTATTCCGCCACCGGGGGCGTTTAGTGATGAAATTGATACCGTAGAGGATAATTGTGTACCCAAATCCGATCTTGAAGTGGGATTGAAAACTATTTTTGTTTTATTTTCCCGTTGGATAAAATTCCGTGGACCCCCATGGATAAATTCCCGTTTTTCGTCCCGCCTTGGATAAAGAAAGATTCCCGTTTATATATCGTCAGGTTGATGGAGGCGTCTTTGAACGTCCCGGACTCCATCTACCGAAGAGGAAATTCCCGCAGATAGATTATGACTACCCACTTAAAATGATTGAAGTTCTTTGGTTCAAGGGAAAGAGTCGGACCAACAGAATCTATATGGGATAGGTCTGCGGCTCTCTCGCAATGAAACAAATACGAGATAAAAAAAGAAAAAATTGAAAAAGTACCGTCAACTTTGATTTTGGTAAAACTACAAGTGCCGGAAATGGCAGTGCTTTTTTTTTTTAAAACCCTATTCATCCTTTTATCTCCTGTAATGCCAGAGGGTCAAAGGATAAAGTAACTTCAGGAACTTTTTTTTTTCAAATGGGAGGTGCAAGTTCACTATGGAATGTTGGGCCAATATGTTGATCCAACATTCCATAGTGAATTTGCACTCTAATAAGCTTGGAAATGTACTAAAAATATTCTTTCATTAAAACATTACAACTTGTTTTCATAATAATCAACCGTTTGCTTAACTATGCGACTACTTATATTTTTGAATTTTTAATAAAGCAATTATAAAGGGCGAGGGTTGGCTCCAATTGTAAATTTAACACACATCAACTTGTTACTGTTCTAGCTCGATTTTTTGTTGCCAAAACTTGAAAAGGAGTTTCTGTGTACTTTTTTTGTTTATATTTCAAAAAAAATAGTAGATTACTGCCCAGGATGGAAGAGACTTGTTTCACGTCAAACCACTCCAACCCCCCTTGCGTGGCATGTAGTGCACTGTATGCATCATATATACAGGGTATATATGATGTTTTAAGTTATTTTTTAATTAATTATCAATTCAAGTTTTTTTTTTTTTTTTTTTGTTATTACTTGGATTTATAATTATAAGGCCTTTTCCAGAGACTTTTATTGGTCGCACGTGCCTTAAAGTTTTACCAGACAGCAATCAGCAGGAAATTTTTGTGACCAAGCCCTATATAGCTCACTTATATGGTATTTGCCTGACAGTAGAATCCCTGGGAATCACGGAAGACGATATTAATTTCATCGAAAGATTTGCTCGGGGGAAGCGTAAGGGAAAAAAGCAACATCATAGTTAAGGAACCTGAAGGGCAAAGTACAGTGTTGAAGAGCACAACTTGAAGAGCCAGGTTGAAGTCTCACAAAGAAAACAACCTCAGTAGGAATCTTTCTTGTTTCGTACAAATACTGAGATATTGGGCATAACGGTCTTTTTGAGCCATTCGTCGTCGTTAACTACTGCGCTGTATGTAAATTACCAAATCAAGGCAACATTTCCCACGCTTTATTCTGGTAATTATACATCGACGCTCATGGGGGCGGATAGGTTAGGTAGCTTTATGGACAACCATTCAAGTAACGAGCGATAAATTTCGGCACACATTGCTTATTTTAAGTTAATTTTTACTGCTTTTTTAATTATTCAGTATGTAATCCATGACCGAAATGCTGAAGTTTTGATGTACGCACTTATAAATGATCACATCAAAACTTCAGCATTTCGGTCATGAATTACATATTGAATAGTTAAAAAATCCGCCTCGGACCCAACTGTAATCTAGTACTAGGGTGCCAATATTTAATAAAAGGTGGAGCATTGTTTGTTTAACTGTGCTCTTCTTTTTTCTAAATATTGTGCTCTAATTCAACCTAGGTTAAGCCTTTTAAAGCCTAAGTCGCTTGAAAGACTCCCTACTGGAGGCAGGTCTTTATTTATGTTATTGTTTCTTTTAACTCTTTTACTTGTTGTTCTTAATTTGAACAGATTGTAAAATAAATGGGAGATGTAAAAAAAAAATTATTGTGCTCAACGTATTAAGTCCAACGTGCTAAGGCGTGAAAAGTCTCTTCCATTCTAGCGCTGTAAGTTACTTTACTTACCGAGGAAAGCGAAATTGTTCACTTCTCGAGCGGGAGAAAAATAGGCGATTTCTTTCCGAGGTATAAAAAAACATTTTATATAAAAAATTGTACAAAAATATTTCCGATTTCCTCGGTATGAAAATTAACTTACTGCAGTAGAATAGAAGAGACTTTTCACGTCTTAGCACGCTGAACACCTCTGTTTCACCCCGGTGTCTCAAACTCGTGCTTCGACATGAAAAAAGTCTCTTCCATCCTAGGGCAGTAATCTACTATTTTTTTTTCTCCAATTCGGAAAATATCTTCTTATAATCAAGAAGACGAGACGATGTAAAATGCACCATGGAAAAAAGTTCTATACTCGCAGGTTCATATGCTGCTATGGTCGATTTCCCATAAAACTCCTCAAGAGAGTTTTAATTTGAAGTTTTCAAGTGTAATAGGTCGGATAAAATGGTAGATGTATGAAACGGTTCCACCATTATATTATTTTACTCAAAAATCAGAAACCTGCATAATCCGTTATTACCTTTCGATTTTTGATTTCCAGATCGACTCAACTCATCAAATCGGTCACTTTGGCTATTGAATGCCTATACCTTCATCCGAAAGCCAAAAAGTTGTGATTTCGCGCGCGGTTCTTTCACTTAAGCTAAATTTTAGGGTTGGTATATTGCGATCAGTCAGGTTTTCCTTTCTCCGGATCAGCGACGAATGAAAGCTCTTGCAGGAATTTATACATGTAAATTTTATTAATAATATCTTATTATATTATCTAACAAAGTTTTTTTTTCTTTTTTTGATATTTTAGTCGTAAACTTTCTGCAAAATATGTTTAGAAATAATGATACAATTACACATTTCGTGAAATAGATTTTTATATTGTTCTTGTGCAACGTAATGAAAATTAATGATATCTTTTTTCTGGTTTTAAATATTACTTCCTTGATCGAGATAAAAGTCAATTTTTATTTTAAATGTATACGGCGAAGCTTTAAATATTTTCTGCTGATATCATTTAATTGAAAAGTAAAAAAAAAAAAAAAATTGTGTATAATGATTTTGCAAAAGAAAAAGATAAATAAATAAATAAAATAAGTAATTCAAAGCCGAGATCCGGCTTCCATATTTTAACATAAACTTGATATTTATAAAGATGGATCAATTTTCAATAATTTTTTAATCTGTGTTTTCAATCAAAAACTTTTTCATGGCGATTTGCCAACCGTAATTTTTTTTTTCCTTCTCCCCAAAAAAAAATCACGATGATGTCTCTTTCAACTTGTTGACTGTAATGATGAAAGGAAAGAATAATGGTGTATCGAATAAGATTCACCATGGTATTTAGTATAAAATAATCATTCATTGCATATTTTAGTAATAAATAACCCAGCAAGCTGACAATTGATATTCTCTTATTTACCCTTGATCCAATTTTTTTTTTGATTTTGTTATCTTTTTGTTCATTATCCACGCTTTAATCTAAAATAAAAATAATTAGGATTTTTTTTTTTTTTCATAGAGAAAAACACTTTCTTCCAACTTTCATATCTTTTCTTAATTGTATTTTGATGACTGGGTATTCCAAGCCGTTTCCTGGCATGATCGCCTTATGTTAAAATCTTCGAAAAAATATGATTAATCGATTCATTCGGTCGGAAAAGGTCGTTAATAAACGTCTCATTTCAGCTACTACCGATACATTAATTTTAAATTCGCATGCTACGCCTTCATAATAATATGCCAGAGCTTGTTGGAACTTTCTACATGTATATTATACAATGTTGTGATTTAATATTCAAGATAGTTCAAGTTCAACGGGATGTTCGAGGAGAAGAAAAAAAAAATCGCTGAGAGATAGAGAGAGAGAGACATAATGAAAACCCTTCCCTGTTATTCATTAATTTAATAAAGGTCTTTTAGGCAGAAAATTACTCTTGTAGGTGTTGAATCGATTGGCCGTGACAATTTCTTAGATGAATTTTTTTCTCTCTCTCTCTTTTGTTGATTTGATAAGGTTCGAAAATGATGTCATTTTTGTTTAGAAAATTTTTGTACAAACGTTAAAGAATAAATATATTTGACAATGAAACGTCAAATGCGAGACGAATTGGTACAATTGTGATCCGGGTAATTCCAGAAGAACATAAAAAAAGAAAGAAAAAAAAAATTAATAGTATAGTTTGCGACTTTGGGAATAAAACCAAAAATGTCGGAAATGACTTACAAAGATAGAATCAGGAAAGAACTGAAATTGAAACTGAAAGTAATAAATTTTTATTTAATTAAATAGAAACTAGAGGCAGAAAGCTGTAAGCACGGTATGACAGCCGTGGACGGTACCGACCTAGAAATAGTCCGCTCATCTGGATTCATCCTTAATAAAAACTCTCTGCATATATCTTCGCCATGAAGTCATTGTAAGGACGAAATATCATGCTAATACATGTTGCAGCGTCAGAAACATGTTGGTAACAAGTTTCCAACGCTGCAATAAGTTGAGCATGAAATTTCGGCCTGAGCTGCGGCTCAGACACATCGTACATACTCTTGCCTGAAACCAGGAGAATCAGAAATTTACGAGGAAAGAAGAGATTGATGAACCAAAAAACCTCCACAGTAGTCCCGAAAACAAAGCAGGAGATGCCTAAAGAGACAAGTGAGGAAGGTGAATCCGGGGAAATCCGAAATTTAAAGAAAAAAAGGTAACTTAGAAAGGAAACCGAGTTTTGCCGGTTTTGCATACGGTCTTACATTTCCGAATGCTAACGAAATATCTGATCCTATAGGTACTTGTTAGCTTGCAATACGCGCGTATGAATATCTATGAAAATCCGTTTCATTGCGTATGAACAAGTTCAATTTTGATTCCCTATAATGCCCTCAGATACGGAAAATGATGCAACCGGCGGCTCAACATAGGTGCAAGTTCATCCACCACTAACTTACCGGGACACACGCTTCAAATACCATGACGGATGAGTGAAATTCAGCTACCGAAACAATTTTCATTGCCCGATAATAATGAATAGGAGAAAATTTGGAAAAGATGGAAACAGCGATTTGAAGATTACATGCTAGCATCAGGAGCCCATGTGCACCCCGAAAGAGTCAAAATCGCGTTATTTCGACAATGTTTGGATGACACATGCCTAGACATTCTAGAAGCTTTTAGTCAAAAAGATGACTAATTTTTACTGAGATGGCCATCGATTGGACAGAAATGCCCGCACACTGCTGATTTAAGTTACCGTGATACTGTCTTCAAAGATTTTAGAGCCTAAAATCTTTTGTTTTTTATTTGGTTCAAAATTATGATCCAATAGGGCAGCTGATGGTATAAATACCTGATTTCTGGAACACCCAGACGTATGCTTTAGGAAGTTTTTTCGGGAGCGCCAAATAAAGAACAGAACGTTATTTTTTACGGATCGAAAGACAATAATTTCACCGTTACTGTAAAAGACCTAAAGATACCAAATACAAGCGTGGCAGAGTAGGATGTGGAAACGTCTGCCAAATATGGCTTCCAGGATCCCAAAGAAGGATACAAGAACTCAAACCTTAGCGATATCTGACGTCACCGGTACTGGCTTAATCCAGATAGCAAAGTCTGCCCTGTCCCGATACGAGAATTCATATGGTTTTGCCACTCACTCACAGCAGTCCCGATACGATATTCATATTTTGAGTATTTTGAGTATTTTACTATTTTCTCCATTTTATATTTTATTATTCAATTGTGCACATAGCGCAAAAAAAAAATTGTGCACATTTTAGCTCTAAGCTCATGATGAACTTTCGTTTTTTAGAATTCCTTTGATTTTTGATCGTATACAGAATACGAGGACGTCTTCAGGAAGTCATGAGGACATTTGTTGGACGTACATTGGATTTACGTATGTCCGCACGGACCCAAAAAGCGTCCTTTGGACATCATATGTATATCCCATGAATTTGGATATCCTGTGGATCTCTAATGGACAATCCACAAGATGTCCAGTGGATTGAAAATGCTATCTGGAAAGGCTAAGATGTCAAGATATCTGATGTCACCGGCGTAGTCGACCAGGCTTGAGTTCAAGTATGAAGAGCCAGAGTTGCAGGAACGGTACATCGAAATTGAACCCTTGCGGGCACCTGGTAATCAACGACGAAGTTCTGCAAAGATTGCAAAAAGAGAGACAACTTTTGCAAATCGTGAAACGACGAAAGTTGGAATACTTAGGTCATTTTCTTAGAGCACCTAAATATGAACTTCCAGGGGCACATCGAAGGAAGAAGGACAATAGGCCGGGAAAACCTACTGTGGCTGCGTAATTTAAGAGCTTGGTCCAAGTGTCGAGAAGCGATTCCGAATTTCCCCCGATAGAGAGAGTTGCCAGGCTCTCATTGGTGGTCGCCTAGGTCTGGGCACAGGTGCGGCACAACATGAAGAAAAAGAACCCTAGAGTCTGAAGTGACCAAATAGGCCCAAGCCCTCAATCTAAGTTCATGTCAGCATTCTTTTTCACCAATAATGATTCTCCAACGGTGTAGTAACCCAGATAGCAAAGTCTATCCAGTTTCGAGGACGTCATGAGGATATTTACTGGGCGTCCATTGGATTTACCTATGTTCGCACTGATCCAAAAAGCGTCCTTTGTACGTCCTATGGATATTTCATGGATTTAAGTATCTTACGGATATCTAATGAACAATCCACAGGATGTTCAATGGATTGAAAATGCTATCTAGGAACCAAAAGTGAATTTGGAAATAATGCTGACACGACCAAACGAGAACCTTACAACCCAACACAAACACAACCTTATAACTCTTCAGATAAATCGATTTCAACGACTTTATTTTTACGGAAATATCAGACTCTGAATTTTAATCCTGAAATATCGGAATGCAAATCATACTCATTTGCGAGGAATCTTTAACAAGTCCTCAAATCACCCGCCGATTACATATCACTCTCATCGTTTACGATATTACAATCTCAAACCACTCCTAATAAAAGTCTTCTCGATCGCATATCAAATCGACTCTTTAAACATGAATCATAAACGTAAAAAAAAACCAACTAACCAAATTGAAAAACCATCGTTTTTCAATTTACTTAAAGAGTTTATGTATATTAAAATGCGATGCATTCATGGTTTGCCTTCGGGGGGGTTTTTAATAAAATCCGTGATCGACCTGCCATTCGATACCTATATACTACTGTTTAACTTTAATCGATTCGTATTTTTATTATAGACGGAAGCTGCGATATAAATAAAAAAATTGACGAGACCATTTTCTTCTTTTTCACTAACAAAAAAAAAAAACCAACCGCACACGATCGGAATCATCTTGATGATGCTCCTAGCAGTTTGCACTTCAACCCTAAAACTGACACCTCGAGGAATGTATTTACCTGGCCAAAACGAGATGAAAGACTTTTTTTTCCTCGATCAATCGACTTAAAATCCAAGTTTAACTTACGATAGAAACTCAAATCACGAAAAAATTATTTTGTTTTAAACAAATTATAAGAGTGATGGTATAAAAAAAAAAAATAAAAAGCGGAATGATTAGGAAACGGCATTGTTAGCATATGGAGGCGAGTTGATTTTATACCAAACGGATTACAATAGTGATTAAAAAAAAAAAATCCTGCATGCTTTCACTTTATCCGTTATAGAGTTCTCATGCTTAACTTATTTACCAAGGAATCATCGACTTCTGGAATCGTTTCCACGTTTTGGAGTGGTGGTGATCGGAGTGGTTGGTGGAGAAGTCACTGTTGCTGTCACCACTCCAGCGGTTTAGTCCAGTGGTTTCGACTTTCGCGTTCGCGTCATTTTTATCATCGATTTCTGTTTCTAAGAAATATTTTATTAAAAAAAAAAACGATTGACTACTCCCATTTAGGTGAGTTTTAATTTTCTGCGATGGTGGAGGGTGGTGGGCTTAGGCCCTTCTATTGTCGATGCCCGTGAAAGGTTACGTCGTCTCTGGTGATGAAATCATTCGGAAGGCCCAAATGACATTTTTATTGTTATTCGGGTGATTTTTTATGGTTATCGATTTTCGAAATTATTTTAGTTCCGTTTCGTCTTTCGCTCGATCATCATCGATTCATGAGGATTACCTTTCTTTTGGATATCACGCATGGATTTATTATGGCATGATTGTGGATTTATAAAACAAAAATTTTGATTATGATTAATGGACTGGACTGGACTTACAGTTTGTGATTTGTGACATAAGTTTCGCTGTCGGAATTGATTTTTGGAATAAATTCATTTTATACGGAAATGAATTTTTTTTTAAAAAGTGTTATTTTTTTTCTGTCTCATGAAAATTTTGAATGGTGTTTTGCTCTGCTTACTCTTTCCCGAGGATCGACTGGAAGGTGCCGAGCTTGGATTTTTTTTTTGCCCGAAACGGTTGATGTTTCGATTTTTGAAATCAATGGAAACTTTTTGGGACAAATTTTAACATTTAATGGATCATTTTCATTTCAAAAAAAATTAAATAGGGTAGCCCGTCCTATAATGGAGTTCCAATTGAGTTTTATAGCATTCTGATTGGTAGCCAAATTACTGGGATCGTAAGGCGGACCACCCAAAATAAATTCAAATTCATATTTTTTCGTCGGCAGCAGTTTCGCAAAATTCGCGAGTCAACAGATTCATCATGACCCAGTTAGTATTTTCAACCCATTGGACACCCTGTGGGTTGTCCATTAAAATATCCAAATCCATGGAATGTCCATAGGACGCCCAAAGGACCCTTTTTGGATCAGGACGGACATAGGTAAATCCAATGGACGTCCGATAAATATCCTCATGACGTCCTGAAGACGTCTTCGGGACTGGATAGATTATCTGGGGTGACATCTCGTGTGACATAAATAAATTTTCTAAGCAAATACCCTCTTCGTGCGTTGTAAATGAGTCTTAAGAAAACCTCAGGCTGTCAGGACGCTTTCGGAAAAGAGGAGGGAAAAGGGGAAGGGGGGAAACTAAAGCATTCATAAAACTTGAGTTAACAAATTTTACAAAAAGAGAGCTTCGAGGCCTATATGGAATTGCCCAAATAATTCGAGTTCCAAAAAAAAAAAAAATTAAAATTTTCAAACTCTTATACTGATGCAGCATCTTTTAACGTATTTTCTTTCAGTGATGTTTACGTATATATCATCCAATAGCCCGGACAGTAGGCTGTCGGGAAAAAGAAATTTTAGGGGACGTCCCAAAAGTCCTTTTACAAGCTAGGAAATAAGAAAAGCACATGGCTCAAAAACAATTCATAGATAAAGCTCACATACATATTCCCAGATAGCAAAATCTATCCAGTCCCGAGGACGTCTTCGGGACGTCATGAGGATATTTATTGTACGCCCATTGGATTAACCTCTGTCCGCACTGATCCAAAAAGCGTCCTTTGGGCGTCCTATGGATATCCCATGGATTTGGATATATCCTGTGGATATCTAATGGACAATCCATAGGATGTCCAATGGATTGAAAATGCTATCCGGGTATATCCATCAGTAATGTGTAATCTGTTGTATACGGCTGCTCTGTCATTAAATTGCCCAAATCGACGTATTTGACATCTATCGGAAAAAAACAACCATGATTTTCGTCTGCTTAAAATCATTCCAGTGATGTAACAAAATTCTTTAAAGTCAAGAGCCTCTGTTGTTGGATTGCAAAACAAGAAAATTAAAGTTCACGCACTCTTCTGAAAACTGAGAAGTGCGAACAAAGAATACGCATCCTCTTGAAAATCCCACAGTAGGATTCAAACACTCAAACCAATTAGCTTTTGGGTCATCAATTTTGTTTGTACATAACCTCAAGTCAATCCTGTTGAAAGTGTTAAACAAAAAACAAATCACTTCTTCACACACTTTTAAAAAGAAATTCTGTCTGCGAATTCATTTTGTAGCAACAGGAAAGAGAAGGGAAACGGGAGATATTCTTCATGGTTATGAGGTTTAAAAATAGGGAGAGATTGCTACAATACAGCTGCCAAAATTCTTTGGTAAACGCCAAATGTCCCGTTAAAGTTTTAGCAAGAGATGTTTCCAAACTATTCCTGTTAAAACCGGGAAATTTGGATTAATATCCCCCAAGAATACCCTCAGTAATCTTAAAAAATTTTGATCTCAAAAAGATTTAAAAAGTAAAGATGCTGATTATTTAATTATAAAAAAAAAATTATAGTAAAAATTTTACATCTTTTTCCCTTGGATACGAAAAGAAAGAGGGCACTCAAAGGTACTTTACCCATTCCAGTCAAGTCAAAATGATTTATGCAAATCCATTCCTCCAAATCAATCAGCACAAAGTGAATTTAGTTCAGTTCCTGCTCCAAAACCAATCCCCTTCGATTCGGCTTTGTGTCACCTCTCGCTCCAGCAATTTTGACTCATAAATCACATAACACTCAAACCAGTCATTTCAAATTATTTTCGCATTAAAATAAAATAAATTCCCGCAATTGAAAAAAAAAAAAAAAAAAAAAAAAAAAAATCGCCGAAAGCCTATTTGAGTACTGAATCATGCATTACAGTTGCAATCGACAAAACGATTGCTCCCATAGGCAAAAATATTAGCTTCCGATCTAGTTTTCTCACGTCCAAAAATCTTCGATTACGTCTCAAGCAGTTATAAAATCATCTCCTAAAATGACAAACGACCGTATAAGTCAAAAAAAAAAAAAAATTTACATGAGATTACGTAACCGTAAAACAAACCTTAGGGTTGTTTTTGCGTGTGGTTATGTCTCCTCCTGCTTTCTAGAAATATTTTTATCAATTGTAATGTTCGTCAATGTCAAAAAAGAATCAAGAAATCGATTCCTACACATTCTAATAAGCATAAAGAAATCCGATGAATTCGTGATTCTGCACTTTTCGGATTTTTTTTTTTTTTTCATTATTCTCCTCTGATTAATAGTCTGTCGGGATTCTACATTTGTACAACAATGTAGGAAGTAGTTAATGCTTAATTTCTTCCTTTATATGTTTGCTTATTTGGTTTCGCTTGTTATCTCTCCGTGAATGTAAGATTATATCGATTCGTATCGAGCGATTTATTTTCATCGTGATTTAAATTTTTTCAAAAATCGAACTTCGAGGCGTATCCGAATTCGATTTCGATAAAAAACAAAAAACGTGGTTTGCCGAAAAAAAATTCATGACTCCGCTATCGTGTTTTCTTTCTTAAAAAGGAAATATTGTTGAAAACAATGGATCCGACACCGAACGAACCCAATTAAAATGCACTCGGGTTTTCTTTTTTGCGAAACCCTAAGACAACGTGACTGCAATTACATACATTAAATTTTTTTTTTTTTTTTAATGCCACCTTCCGAAACGCGCGTTTTCATTTTTATTGATTATTGCAAATATTAATTTCCAAGTGCAAAAATTTGAATTAGAACAATGTTTCGTCACTTATATTTAGGAGCTCTAAATAAACTTAGAAAAAAAAAAAATAAGATTAACTTTCGCAAGATAATTATTTAAGAAAAAAAATTTTTTTTTGTTCTTTTTCTGATTCGAAATTGTGAAACTTTTTGAATTTGTCGACATCAACAATTATAAGCCAAGGTTAAAGAGCATTATTGTAGGTGCTCGGTTAGGAAAATGAATATTGGTTCAGAAAGTTTAAGTCTCAGATGTTGTAAAACCATCGGAAATTCATTCCGAATGTTTCGAAAAAGGCATTCGTTGCAAGATTGATTTCTTATTTTGGTTTGAGAGGTCTGGGACCTTTTAAAAGGTTTCATAGGTGAGGAGGGAATATTATAATGCTCTAGGGATTTCAACATCTTGGGTATTCTATGCTTCCGGTAGGTTCCTAAACACATATAATGGGATCTAGAAACTAACAAGGAAGTAGAATCGAGGTAGTAGAAACTAGGTACTGGTGCTTATATATTAAAAATTTTAAACTAAACACAAGATGTCAGGAAGCTAGAAACTACGATCTAGGAACTAAGTAATAGGTTACTTCACCCGACAGTCCAGTGATATTTTCTTCTCGAGGACGTTTAATTAAACCTCGCAAAATTGTTGATGTATGATTTCTTCAATATAAGAGCTTTTGATATTATAATATAAATAGTAGCTTCTGCGAGTTATGCACTAGCTAGGTACTAGCTACTACTTAAGTATCTAGTACAAAATCAATTAGGAACTAGATTCTAATTACTAGTTGCACGCTATTAGGAACCATTTACTACCACCAGTGACTACTGGGCATTTCCGGAAGCTCTGAGAAACATTTACTGAATATTATTAGAATATTTCGGATAACACAGAATATTATCCAGAAGACCCCAAGGGGTCTGTTTAAAGAACAAACTGCCCAGATAGCAAAGTCTATCCAGTCCCGAGGACGCCTTCAGGACGTCAAGAGGATATTTATTGGACGTCCACTGGATTTACCTAGTCCGCACTGATCCAAAAAGAGTCCTATGGATATCCCATGGCTTTGGATATCCTTTGGATATCTGACGGGACAATCCACAGGATGTCCATTGGATTGAATATGCTATCTGGGTGGTTATTTGAAGGAATGCGATTTCGTTTAAGGTCATTAGGACTCGTTTTAAAGTTAGTGGTTGCATAGTGGATTCTTTTCTTTTGAGTCAAAAATATTGAACATTACGTTTACGTGAGTTGCTGACCAAGGGGAGGTCATAAATTGGGCCAAACTTCGTAATTCTAATACGATGAAGTTCAAATATGTGTGACGGAGGTCGATTGACATGTCTCCATCGTAAATGTAATTCGAGATAGTCTGTTCCAAACAAGAGGGTGTTCTCGTGGTCACATGCTTTTTACAAACAGTCGGAACAGTCTGTCTTCAATCATATTTTTCGGTGGAGGTATGTCAGTTGACCTTTGGCGCACGGAAATATAGAAAGAAAAAGAGACTAAAGAAAGAAAGAAAAAAGGACTATAGTAAATTTTAGAGTTTTAGACTAAGAAGATCCGCGCCACGTGACCACAGCCCGAAGCAGTTCGTTAGACAAAAAAGGAGAATCCCGAATAGGGGTGCTAAAATTCTGAGTACCACCCCCTTAAAATCGTTTCAAGTCAACTTCTCCCAGAAATATTTCTCCAAGGGTGTGTTAAAAAGAAAAATTTTTTAGATTGACTCAGCGTGAAGGATGAAATCCGCCATTTGTAAGCCAAACAAGGTTCCAACAAGATGCGCTATTTCTATTGTCCCTTTTTGATGTCCACACTCTAAAAGGATCCCTCATCTCAGCCAGGATGCGGGAACCAAGAAAATCCCGTTGCCAAGCTACCTGCCTGAGATTTTGCAGGATTGCGTTGAGAATTAGCTTCTCATCAGTACATTCAAGATTTTGCTCGTTTGGCATTTAAAATCTAGTCTCAATTTTAGTTATGTTTCCGCTTCAAACTCCTAACTTTAACCAAACCGAGTTCCTCCATTAGCCAAAGAACGATTACAACATAATCACAGTAAAAAAAAAAAATTTTATTGTTTTGATGTTTTGATTGACACCGAAGATGTTATAAAAAAAACTTGTTCGATCCTTTCAACAAGAAAAAAAAAAGCCAGTAGCCCGAATTCGATAACGACAAGTTATGATATAACCCTGTCTTCTTTACCGAAAATAATCACGTCGAAAACATTCTCTCCGCGAGTAAAATACTTCATTAACTTCGTCTTTTAATTTGAATATAATAGAAGAAAAAAAAAAGCCAGAATGAAATCATGAAAAAAAAAAAAAGTGGCGCATATCACAAAAAAAAGTGTAAGTAAACAATATGAAGAGTGTTATGATCGCCGATAAACTCAGCTTCTTACTACCCGATTAACTTTTAATAAAAAAAGTCAAGTGCAACGCATAAAAATACAATCAAGATCCAAACTTCTTTATTTATCCAATAGCAAATGAAAGTGAGGCTTCATTGCACGGAGTCAAGTCACTGAACTAGAAATTGTGGAGTCACTTATTAAAACATTATAAGTTCTTCGCCCGTGTGAAAGAGAGAAAAAAAATTTATGCTCCTTTCGGAGAGGTAAAAAAAAAAAATTGTCTGTGACTCTGCGTACCAGAGTAAAGATTGTTTACATAGTAATTTTACGCTCCATTGACTTGATAATCGATTAGCGGAACGGTTTTTAATAGAAATCGAAATAATTGCACTTTTGTGAAAAAAGGTTCGGTGAATGCACCAGTAATTAACGCGAGTTGCACATAAAAACGAAGGCTTCCGGGCCATATTTCTGCAAAAACGTAAATTTATTATGAAAGGGAAAGTCCGCGCTTTGAAACAATAGGATGCAACTTGTCTCATGGTACATTACGGAATTCAGCATATAGCTCCCGTGACAGATTCCTGAATCTTGAACTTCAATTCGAGAACTAGTTGAACAACTTTTTTTTTTTTTTTCTCGAGTCATTTTTTTTTTACAAAAGGAAAAGTATTAATTCCGTTCGGCTATTTTAAATATTTCGGAGTAATAAGGTCATTTTCGAGACCTCGCGGAAAAAAGATGTAGATTTCTTAAGATTTCTAATATTATATCATAATATAATTAATATTGTCCGTATACTAACGAATTCGCGTGCTGCTTTGTTCCTTATGTAAGGGTGTAAGCTTTTTTTTTTTTCTCTCCTTTTTTTTATATTATAAAATACTATAATTAGATGAATGTATCAGATATATCAGGAGTGCTAAAATAATAATTGGTATTTATGTTAATGTATTTATAGATATCATTTTTGCATAAAGTGTTGTTTTGTCATGTTACGTATATATAATATGAGTAATGTTTGCTGTCAGGATTTTATTCACGGCCAGGCCCTTTCTAAAATGTAGTGGTCATCGACTTTTGGGAGAGCTGTCAGCTCCTTCATTTATTTTGTGAGGGTATTTACTCTCTCTTTTACATTTAGGACGTTAAATGCGAAATGTGAAGTGAATATGCTTTCGGCTGCATTCATCGCGGGTGATTAGAAGCTTTTAACCCAAAATTTGACATGATTCGATAAAACGGAAAAGCTGTTGAGTACGATGCGAACACCCGCGATGAGCATTTCGTAGAATGAGAAATTGATGAGAACAGGACCGTAAATCGGGGTGAAGGCGACTAATGGGGTTAATGCACCGGTCGTCAAGTCACCTTCCAGAAAGTAATATTTTGAAGAATGAATTTTTTCTTTTGGCGAAAGGGGGCCTTTTATTTAAATCCGCGGGGGAGGAGGTCATAGGCTAAGTGTTCATAATTATGTTTAACTTACCTAATTCCATGTCCAATATCTTATCCTGAAGCAAGGTGCAGTAATGCTCAGGATGCGATGTTCAAGAAGTCGAAGCATCGGAACGGTTTCGAGAATTTCCGGAAACTGGTCCTAAAAAGAAAAAAAAGGTACTGTGTGGTAATCGATTTTTTTTACGCATTTCCACGGACATAAAAAGAAGGCTGTTATCTCTAATACATGTCCGGCTTAACTTAGCTCTTTGTAGTTCAACAATTTCAACACCAGCATTGCTGGCTATATTCGAGATGATTTCTGGTTAGTTGTTAGATCACCTGATTTCTATCAATTTGGTGCCTGATTCTGGAATGTTCGATACCCTGCAAATACCTAGACACAAAGCAAACCACCATCTTATCAATACATGGTTTCGAAAGATTGCTGCGCTATCATCGTCAGCTTTTCATACTAAAGTCTACTAACTTAAGCGTAATATCTTCGAGGTGGTAGCTTCCAAAACTGTCTTTATGCTCAATTCAAAAAGCTTAAATTTTTTTTTTTTGATTTTCTTCCTAAATTGAATGTTTCTACAGAGTTACATTTAAGCAGACAACATACTTTACCCAGATAGCAAAGTCTATCCATCGCCCCTGACTCGTCAGGATGCTCATTGGATTTACCAATGTCCACACTGATCTAAAAAGCGTCTTTTATAACGTCCTAAGGATATCCCAAGGATTTGGATATCTAATGGACAATCCACAGGATGTCCTATGGACTGAAAATGCTATGGGGGTACTGAAACCCACTCAAAAAAAACTCACTATCGCTGGGAAAATTCGCCAGCTGCTTGAGGCTATTGGTGCTAACTCAACGACAAGAATTTGCTCCACCAATTACCCCAATTTATCGTAAATACCAAATGTTTTTTCGACTAAAAATTTTACTTTCGTCAAGTCATTCCACTCGAGCATTCAATATGAATGATGTATATCACGACCTTGACACACTATCATTATAGGAAGAAAAAAAAAAAACTTTTTTTAAGTACACATTTTTTTTACGATTCTTCATTCTCATCTCTACCGTAGAGAAATTAAGAGAAAGATGACCCGCAGCGGGAAAGTTGATACACTTTTTTTTTTTTTTAACTTCGCTCTTAAAAGTCTCGAACCGATCTGTTTTCTTATACCATCTATCCGTCAAAATTTGATTAATATCAAAGACCCAAAATACCTCATTAAACATCGCTTTCAATTTTCCAAAAGACAATCTACTCCCTGCGGAGCCCTGTCCGCGGACCATTCGATTCACATTGCAGATAATCAATAAAATAAGATCATTCACCAACACAATAGGTGACAAGTGGGTGTTTAACCTTGGGTCCAATATTTCGGGATCATGCGAGTCACGAGCTTCGTCATTTTGGCATATGCAACCCTTTTTTTCAAAAGGACAAGGAATAAAAACAATCAAGCCCTTTTTTTTTGCTTCTTCACACTTTCGAAAAATTTGTTCAAGTTTTTCCTTGCTTTTAAACACACTTCCTAGCCATTGATACAAATGTCTCTTTGTAGCGTGCTAAGTCAATTAGTAGAGTAATTATCGTAAAAAATGGTATTTGATGCCCGGTAGACTTAACAAACCGGTTGATATGCACTCGACGATAGTACCGGTTCTGTCTTTTTTTTAACCGAAAAAAAATATGGACATATTAAATTTTTCTTGTCTGTAATCATCTTTGGCATAATCTTTGTAGTAAAATTTAGGATTATTTTACGTACATAACGAAAACAATTCTGAATTATTATTTTTTATTATATAATGTAATTAACGGTAAAATGATGCAAAAGATAAACTGTTTGAAGTATTTTTTACCGGTAATGCAAGCGTTTCGGTGGTACTTTCTTTTTGTGTTGAGATTATTTTGTCCCGGATGACCTCTGATCTCACAAAAAAAAAAGTAATCGGAAATGCGCAGATGAAAATATTCTTGGTTCCTTTTTTTCTGGCTCTTTAATGTAGGGATGTAACAACATTTAAAATCGGGGGATGGGGGGGGGGGGAGAGGGAGGGGCAGCAATATACGATATAGAAAAAAATTATATTCCTGAGTAGGTTAAAAAACCCTCAAAATACTCTATGGTTTCACGGTTCCATTTACTTTAAGTTCTGCCAACGAATCAAAACGGAGAGGATTCTTTTTTTTTTTTTCAAAAAGCAATTCTGCCCCTGATTCCCCTTCCCCTTCCCCTTCCCTCTGCTCAGTTAATAGTCAACCACACACCTTCAATGTGATTTTGCCAAACGGAAAAATGTTGACAACACAACAATGGTGAACGCACACCCCCAGTGCACATTTTGCAGACCGTGTGCATAAATAATGACGTGAAGCAATCATCTAGATTTTATTTTCGAATCCCATTTAATTTTTCTGTTTGAATAAACAAAACCGCTGAGGCTGAGTTGATATCGTAAAATCAAAACTGGAAAATTGTGATAATCAAAGACTCTTTCATCCCCTTTTCAAGGGTCTGTTTTGAGGGGGGGTGGTTTTATTGGTGTAAGGACGATTTAACACGAGTCTATTGTTCGCATCGCCAACTCTAAGACTATTACAAGAAAATATTTTCATTTGAAGAACAGCAAATATTTTTGCCGAGAGATCGGAAAAGCTTCTAGTCAAAATCTTCTTATAAAATGATCATTTCGAGAGAGTTTGGAACTCACACCTCACACAACCCACAGTTTGAACTTATAAGCCCAGATAGCAAAGTCTATCCAGTTCCGAGGACATCCTCAGGATATTTACTGGACGTCCATTGGACTTACCTAAGTCCGCTCTGATCCAAAAAGCGGTCCTTTGGACGTCCTATGCATATCCCATGGATTTGGATATCCTGTTAATATCTAACGGACAATCCACAGGATGTCCAATGGATTGAAAATGCTATCTGGGAGATCAGATTGGACCAAGAGGCGCCTCTCACTCTTTCTCTTGAGTAGTACCCTGATACAGCCACTACACTACTACCCTGATACAGCCACTTTAAGTGAAATGGGGTTGTGTTCATTTAGAACTTAGCAGTTACCTTCTCAACTTATGTGGTAAACAAACATGCAATTCCGTATTTCGCTTAGAACGACAGCATCTGCCAAAAATACTACCCCACTTTTAGGTCTTTTAATCTTCCTCCCCTCCCGAAAAATTCCTGTATTTATCTTTACGGGGATCAACTGACAACTGTAATTCGGAATCCAAGTGAGGCAACCACCTCGATTTTAATAATCTCGAACGTGTTCAAAAGTCCTTGCTTTAATATGGTAGCGTGTGAAAGCACCACCACTATTTTCGTAATATTTCACCGAGGGCGATTGATTCTTACGATAATCCCAACGGCAAAAAAGCTCACAAACAATAGATCCAAATTAATCGTGCGGAAGAACATCACAGACCGTCATTATTCTTATAAATGAGACACAATCGGGTTTAACCTAAAGCCTAGGATATAAAATATAGCTCAAGCTCCGTCTCCAAAGCAAACACTTCTTTTTTTTTTTTTTGATGGAAAATGTGTTTCCGCGTTCCAGAACGTTTTGATTTTTATTTTGTTATTGTTTTCCATTCCGATGTTTTTGTCTTCTGATTTTCACTGTTTTTTGACGACGTTTATTTTTATTTCGTTTATAAAATATATTTATTTTTTATATATTTTATCGGTTATTACAAAAGGTTATGGGCCGTTAGTTATCGCTATTATAAACTGCTTTTACTCTTAATATAATGCCTACGACAGAAGAATTGGAAATTCAGATAAAGAATTTGGAGTCGAGATTATTGTTGAAAAGGGAAAGTGATGGAAAATGCGGAAAAGGGGGAGTGATGGAAAATGTGTTTCCGCGTTCCAGAACGTTTTGATTTTTATTTTGTTATTGTTTTCCATTCCGATGTTTTTGTCTTCTGATTTTCACTGTTTTTTGACGACGTTTATTTTTATTTCGTTTATAAAATATATTTATTTTTTATATATTTTATCGGTTATTACAAAATTTTTTTTTTTTAACATTCAATTTTTCCGGTAATCTAATTCGCAAATAAGGAAACAATAATCGCAAAATGCCATTAGCAGTCGGTCAGATTCGTGTAAATTGAATCAGATACACAAACAAGATGTAAGACGTGTGTTGTTGTTGTTATTTTTTTTTTTTTTTTTTTATAACCACCGGTCTTGGGTCTCGCGACTAGTTGTAAAGAAAGTTGTCTGCAAGTTGTCAAAATAAATTCCGATGCAAATATGGCGTGCCTGATTCTCTCGCGGAATTATTTAAGGGATGGAGATGTGCGGTTTTTCAAGTCGTCGCCCCCGCATCCAAAAAGCTGTTTTCTGTTTATCTTGGTTGGAGGGATATCGATTTTAAATCCCCTCCAGGCGGTTTTAATGTAAACGGTGAATGGATTTGATTAGGAAGCTTGTTAATTCATTCACACATCTTGCAAAATTGCCTGTTCCATTAAAAACAATGATTTATCAGAATGTTTCATCTTTACTTCCTAACATTAGATATCACGGACGTTTTTTTTTTCGCAGAAATAAAGAAAATTTATTTTTTTGCTTTAGAGACCGTAAGGAGAAACAGCATGGCAATCTATCAAAATTTTTTTTCGTAGTTTGGAGTAACCAGACATTTTGAGCTGCGATTAGCGAAAAAATAAATAGGTTACTGACATCTGCCTGCGGAAAATGTAACGCTTAAAACTGCTGAATCTGTTATTATTGTCTCTGTAGAAGTCACCCTGAAAATAAAGGCAGCAACTTTGATGACACACTTTGAACCGTTGGAGTGGACTCTGTCCTCGATAAAGAGAGCACCGACCCTACAGGCTGAGACTTATGATTGTTGATGCAACTTGAACAGTATTATGCAGACTATTCTGCAGATAAACCCTCTGTTGGACTTGATTTTTCTGTCTAAGAAGTCCTTAGGTACTTTTTGAGTCACTTTTTAAGGTTACAAGACAGAAATTTTGGTAAAATGGTCCGACCTAATGGCTCAACTAAAGGCGTCATTGCTGGATGAATGAAATGAATGAAACGCGGAAAATACCTCAATTTAATTCAGGCAAATTAGATCAACTAAAATTTGACTAAACTACCCATCTTAATTAGGCAAGATAAGACGAATAGGGGTATATAGCCCCATTAGCACCCTATTGGGGCTATATACCCCTATTCGTATATAGCCCCCCAATAGGGCATATAGCCCCCTTCTTCCCGATATGCCTACCCAGATAGCATTTTCAATTCATTGGACATCCTGTGGATTGTCCATTAGATATCATCGGGACTGGATAGACTTTGCTATATGATATATAGCTCCCGCATTAAAGGTATTTTTTGCAAAATATCATCCTTTAAATTTCGGCAAAACAACCTAGATGCTTTGTAAAGCCTTTGAGAAGCCCTCGTCTGAGATCAAGACAACACCTGACTTCGGACAATCTGTATTCTGTTAGGGGTGCCGAATTGGCGAGCAACAACTGATAAAACCACAACTGTGATCGCCTGTGACGGTACCCAATCAACCATCAGTCTATTAAATTGAATTAAGATGATTACCATAATAATTGCTAAAAGTACTTTATTTTTGCAAGCAACGATTTTCTAGAAATTCAATTTTTAACACATACAAATGTTAGTCCCTAGATCGCGAATCTCTAACTACAATTTCTTATTTTCTCTCATATTATAAAAAGACCACCCAAATTATTAAAAAGTGCAAAAGAACTTTTCGTATGGTCTTCACGTCTTTATTAAATGTCACGTACAAATGGTTGTATCGAAATCGTGAGTCGCATCATAAAATAACTGGAAGTGATCACGAGAAATTAAAAATTATACATTTTTTTTTTCTTTAGAGGGCGGCTTTTTAATTCCTCGCGGGTGAAAGATGATGTTGCAAAAAGAAACATATCTTTTTAATTCCTGCTTATCTCTCATAAAGATTTCGCCGCAAACTCTTTAATCTGTAGCGGCTTGTCAAGATCGTGATTTCGTACAATCGGAAATTGATACGACCATATTTTTCTTTCCTTTCGCCACATTACGAAAAAAAAAATTAGTGATTAACCTGATCTTTTCCCCCAAAAAATTGACCTATCAATAAAACGAAATCATCTAAGCTGGACCAAACTTGATGACATTTTCGATAGATATTTAAATTAATTTTTATTTTTTTTTAGAAATGAAAATTTTTACGCAATGCTCTTCCTAGGATCATCAAAAATGGATATTTTGAAATTTGAATGGAAAACGACATAAATTGACGGTATTATGAGGTAATACTTTGTTTTTATTTATTTGAAGCAAAATGATGTCATCTTAATTCCTAGAGTATTGGGTCTGGTTAATAATGCATTCGATAAGGATTTACTCGATAAAAAGAACCAAGAACTTTTTTTTTTCCGTATCGGATTTAAGCAACTGAACTTAATAGGCTGATTAATTGATGGGATTTTATTTTTGGAGGGAAAAACTGCGTCTGAAAATATTGGGTAAATGTTAAGATGATAATGACTTGTTTAATGTGTTCGGTAAGAGCGAATTGAGTGAGCAGGATATTTTTGTAGGAAAATGTTGGATTTGAATACATTTTTGAGGCAATATTGAAGTTTATTGTATGTGAGATATGGTTCATTAGTCATCATTTTTAGGAATCCATATAGCATTTCCAATCCACTGGACATGCTGTGGATTGTCCATTAGATGTCTACAGGACATCCAAATCCGTGGGATATTCGTAGGACGTTCAAAGGACGCTTTTTGAATCAATGCGGACATAGGATTGTAGGCCGAGGATTAGGGAGGACAAAATCCAATGGCCGAGGACATAGGATCAGTGCGGACTATTGGATTTACCTGAGTCTGCAGACATAGGTAAATCCAATGGACGTCCAATAGATCCAACAGTCCGAATCCAAAGACGTCCTCCGGACTGGATAGACTTTGCAATCTGGGAAGGGATGAGTTGGAGTCTATGAAGTTTGTATAAGAAAATCTGTTTCTTCAAAACAAAGGAATTCTGTCTTCCACGAGTCCATCCACTTGTCCGGTGAGATGAAATGCCCTACCAAGACAAAGACACCTTATGTTATTAAAAAACGGTAAACAGAAAGGCGGATCCTTCAAAAAATATTTAATCACTTTGAAAAAAATAAATAAAAAAATAAAAGTCCCAGACAGGATTAAATCCTGTCGGTCTGAATTAGAGACCTAGACATCAAAAACACTGTAACTCCTATATTTTTAAACAAGTTACGCAATCATTTTTCTTTTTGAAATTCGTGCAATTAGAACGGCCCCTAATACAGTATTCCACGATGATACAGATGCTTCTGTTAAAACAATTTCGTGTCTCGCCACCCATTGTTGTAATCCTTACATTTCAGTACTTTTCAAGTCTTTTTTTTTTTTTTTTTTTTTTTTTTCTTTTTAAAAACATTTTGGTTGCTGCATTCTTCGATCCACGAGCCTGATAATAATAAAAGCATTGAATTTGAAATAATGCGTTATTAATACATAATGCGTTGTTAGAATAGTATTTAATTCTGATTTAATAGCATAGGCGTATATTTCAGGAAATAATAAGCCATTTCGACACCATTGTTCGTGCTCAGGCTCACTCTTAAATAAATTAAATCTTTCGGTACTCCCTGCGGTTTCGTTTTTTTTTTTTTTTTTTTTTTTTCATATTTCTCTCGAAACGGGGCTAAAAACAAGTCCGACGAAGGAAGAAATATATTTTTTTACATTAATTTTACAGTTTGTTGCACTTACATTTTTCCGGCGCCGTCGTCTTTAATTTTATTAAATGACTTCTCGATTAAATAACAGTCATTGCGTTTCCGTCATTTAGCGGACAGGCACGACTACAGAAGTTTAAAAAACGAAAAATCAATCACTTCCTCGTATATTTTCCCATCCCTAATTTATACTCATTAAATCCTTTCGGATCATACCCAAGATATAGTTAATGTCATGCATTTTGTGTTGATTGTCAGTTCTGAACAGTCGATGTCCTTAAGGTGGTTTTTTGTGATAGTCTTTGAGGAGGATCTTTTATGATAGCTTTTTTTTTACTCTTACTTTCACTGACTTAGTGAAGTAGCTCGCATTTTAAAAGTCATCGTTTTTAAATCGGGTCGGTGGGTACCCAACCTACTTATTTCCCATCCCGGTAATTGCCGCCTTTCGTCCGTTTAACCTTTTGATCGAAAATCAAGGTGAGAAGAGTAAATATCATCCGATTGTCACGCCGGCAATCATTTTTTTTTTCTGAACCAATTTTTTTTTTAGTGCCCGGAAATCGTGGTTCAAACTTTTCGCTTCGGAGATTGAGGATAACGTCCTCGATCCATCATTCATAAAAAAATGAGGAGGTCTCAAAAGGAAACCTAATTTTCACGGTCAAATAAGAATCAGAAAGTCAAGGATAAAAAAAAAAAAAATATAGTGCGAATAATTTATTGTTTTTCTTTCTTTCATATTCCGCCTGTAGGGTAAATATGTCAGGTCTGAAATCTGTCAGACTTTTTTTTTTTTTTTTTTTTTTTTCTCAAGAATTTTGAAACCGTCTGGAAAGCCAAACCTATGGTATGATAAATGTCGATCTAGTTTTATAAGATCATCACCACCTTTTTATTCATGCAAAAAATCGGGCACGCCTTCGCTAAAATAGGACTCGATCTTATTTCGATTGCGTTTACCAGGAGACGGAACCAAGTCTCGTTCTTTTTTCCGTTTCTTCAAAGGATTTCTCTCTACGCCAATTTGAGAATAACCACCATTGGAATTTCGTAATAATGAATTACTTAATGAATTGACCACTGACCATAGCAAAATTTCTGTGCCATGATTCCTCAGTGTGATATTTATTGGACTAAAAAACTGAGCTGTTTTGATACAAGAAAAAAAATGAGCAAATATTATCACTGTGGTGAAGAAAGCGCAGTTCGATTTTTTTCTGGTTCGGATTACCTCGACATTTTTCATTGGAGAGCAAAAATGGTGACCTCCAGAGATCGTAACAGAGATCGTAACATTTAGCATCTCGTTGGATTGTTGCTGTTCCAGTACCAAGAGCCACATCGAGAGCCATCGCTAAAGTAATCGAAGACTCCATCATTTGGGAACTAGGCTGCCCTGAATGATGGAGTCTTCGATTACTTTAGCGATGGCTCTCGATGTGGCTCTTGGTACTGGAACAGCAACAATCCAACGATACGTCCAGGCCAATAAACGATACAGTATTAGTAAAAATTACAAGATCGGGATAATTCATTCATTTAAATGAGCACTTGACTTGACTCTCATCTTACGTTAAAAAAAAATTGAATTCCAGAATGGACATTCCCCAGTATCGCCTATGACAGAGGTCTAGTAGAAATGAAAAAAAAAACCACAAGATCGGCGGTGATATTCGTTTTAAATCGCTTTTTCTACTTCACTAGTTTTAGGCGATGGTTACATTACTCGAACATTTTTGTTCGAAGAGTTTCAAAAATTTTTTCTCGATGAAAGTGTTTACACTTTTCAAACAAAGTTTCGATGATGTTTGATGATGTTCGATGATGTTTGACGTTATTTTTGGGGTTGTATTATATTTTTTACGTAATGGGAGGGTACATATATCATCGACCGAGTACCCATATTAATTTAAGTCATTTTTTTCCTACACGCGGTAGGAAAAAAAGACTGAAAAAAAGTTGGGGGGGGGGGGAAATCCCGATTAATTTTTATTCAGAATCGGAATCGAAATCGGAATCTGCTGTATTTCGAAAGTTATTATATATATGTACCCTCCCATTACGTAAAAAATATAATACAACCCCAAAAATAACGTCAAACATCATCAAACATCATCGAACATCATCAAACATCATTGAAACTTTGTTTGAAAAGTGTAAACACTTTCATCGAGAAAAAATTTTTGAAACTCTTCGAACAAAAATGTTCGAGTAATGTAACCAACGCCTAACCGAATGGCAGTTGTAATGCAAGCAAAAAATAAGAGATTTATTACAACCATGCATAAGAGGAAAAAAATGTATCAATTAATGCAAACTAAATTACACGAAAAAAACTCAAAAAATGATGAGTTCATTTTGGCTTCGATAAAAAAGGTATGCGATAAAAGGGGAAATACATAACAAAAAGAGTACATTACCTATCAAGATCCCTGTGAGAAAGGCGTTGGTTACATTACTCGAACATTTTTGTTCGAAGAGTTTCAAAAATTTTTTCTCGATGAAAGTGTTACACTTTTCAAACAAAGTTTCGATGATGTTCGATGATGTTTGATGATGTTCGATGATGTTTGACGTTATTTTTGGGGTTGTATTATATTTTTTACGTAATGGGAGGGTACATATATCATCGACCGAGTACCCATATTAATTTAAGTCATTTTTTTCCTACACGCGGTAGGAAAAAAAGACTGAAAAAAAGTTGGGGGGGGGGGGAAATCCCGATTAATTTTTATTCAGAATCGGAATCGAAATCGGAATCTGCTGTATTTCGAAAGTTATTATATATATGTACCCTCCCATTACGTAAAAAATATAATACAACCCCAAAAATAACGTCAAACATCATCAAACATCATCGAACATCATCAAACATCATTGAAACTTTGTTTGAAAAGTGTAAACACTTTCATCGAGAAAAAATTTTTGAAACTCTTCGAACAAAAATGTTCGAGTAATGTAACCAACGCCTAACCGAATGGCAGTTGTAATGCAAGCAAAAAATAAGAGATTTATTACAACCATGCATAAGAGGAAAAAAATGTATCAATTAATGCAAACTAAATTACACGAAAAAAACTCAAAAAATGATGAGTTTCATTTTGGCTTCGATAAAAAAGGTATGCGATAAAAGGGGAAATACATAACAAAAAGAGTACATTACCTATCAAGATCCCTGTGAGAAAGGCGTTGGTTACATTACTCGAACATTTTTGTTCGAAGAGTTTCAAAAATTTTTTCTCGATGAAAGTGTTTACACTTTTCAAACAAAGTTTCGATGATGTTCGATGATGTTTGATGATGTTTGATGATGTTTGACGTTATTTTTGGGGTTGTATTATATTTTTTACGTAATGGGAGGGTACATATATATATAATAACTTTCGAAATACAGCAGATTCCGATTTCGATTCCGATTCTGAATAAAAATTAATCGGGATTTTTTTTTTCCCCCAACTTTTTTTCAGTCTTTTTTTCCTACCGCGTGTAGGAAAAAATGACTTAAATTAATATGGGTACTCGGTCGATGATATATGTACCCTCCCATTACGTAAAAAATATAATACAACCCCAAAAATAACGTCAAACATCATCAAACATCATCGAACATCATCGAACATCATCAAACATCATCGAAACTTTGTTTGAAAAGTGTAAACACTTTCATCGGGAAAAAATTTTTGAAACTCTTCGAACAAAAATGTTCGAGTAATGTAACCAACGCCTTACTTGTTGTCTTCTTTAAATAGCTTCGAGTAATAGGTCCTACATTTTTTAAACTGCAAATTTACGATTAGGACGCTGCAATAAGATACAGACTGATCAAACTTTCAGTGCAGGTGCCGCAGACTGTCGTGCATATAAAAAATTTTCAAAGTTAAACCTCAGCCGCCAAGTTAAACAAAATTCAGTAAGAGAGAAACTGGATTATTTTTATATATTGTATACATTAAAATAATTCAGGTTCTTTATTTCAACTCAATACCTGCTTAAAAAGGATTAAAAGAAATTCTGCTGTAAGGCGTTGGTTACATTGCACAAAAATTTTTGTTCGAAACGTATTTTTTACTCAAAAATTTTGCCGAAACCTTGCAAAAAAAAAAAAAAAAAAATCTTACAGAACCACTGTAAGATTGCTTTAATTCCGAGCGTCGGTGGTAAACTAACTTATCTCCATCGTAAATAAGATTGGAGATAATCAGTTTTGACGTTTTCTAATCATGTTTCATAAGTAAGCAAACAGGAGCGTGTTAACTTCTAGTCACGTGATCAGACGATTTTTATAAAAATTCGAAACAGACTATCTCCAATTCCGTGCGTCGGAGGTGAACTAACGTATCTACATCGTAAATACGACTGGAGTGAGTACGTTTCGACGTTTTGTGGTAGTGTCACGTGACCTCAAGTTAACGGCAACATAAGCGTGTAAACTTGCAGTCGCATGGTCACGTGATTTTCATAAACACTCGAAACAGACTATCTCCAATCATATTTACGATGGAGATACGATAGTTTACCTCCGACGCACGGAATTATCTTTACAGAATAAACTGAAATTTATTATTTACTGGTACCTGTTTTGAACTTTACTAATATTACTTTCTTTTTACATTTTCAGGTAAGCTTCTGACATATTACTATAGACTAAGACTAAGGGCAAGGAAAAATATTTTTTCCATTTCGCACCAAAAAGGTAAGCATGGCAATGTGTTCAGTGTTTGAACATTTGTCAGAAAAAAGAATTTCCATTACTTAAATTTATCTAAATGAAAAAGAGATTGGAAAACACCCTAGCATCTACTTATTTCTTGAATTGTTGCCCCTCACCCAAAACACCGCGAAAATTCTAAAAAAAACATCTAGCGAAAATTAAGGATAATTACACTTTTAATGCAGCCTTCGAAAAAAAAAAAAAAAAAAAAAAATACATTCATTTCACCTTCTTTTTGTTTTTATGATAATTTTAATGATTGTTTGACCGTTGAAAAACATCAACATCATAATCGCGTACTAAGAAGCAAACAACGAAAAAGATTCTTGACGTTAATAAGAAGGTAATCTGTGGACAATTTAAAGAAAAATATAATTGGTTTATAATAGAAAATCATCTATTTACATAACATTTAAGCATCAAGGTGAGTCAAGATGAGCACGATTTGACTGAGTACAAGCGACATTAATCTTTGAAAGATTGTCCGATTCGTTTTAGTTAGTGAAATGGAAAAAAAAAAAAAAATCTCAGTTTGAGAAAAACGCTAATAATCTTTTGAGGAAAAATATAAAATAATTCTTCTTTTTCTTTCTTGGAAGATTGGAATCGATCTTCCGGGTGATTTGAAAAATATGTCGCAATCATTAGCGAAAAAATTAATTTTGAGATTCTAAATTGGACATACCTATAACAGGCGTGCATTTACCTTGATTTCAGATAACTACCGTGAACTTTGACTCATTATTTTTCCTGTATTTTTTTAAAGAATCGAACACGTAGTTGATCTAATATTCAGCGGGTCGGGTCTGGTGTGCATTCGATTTTTTTTTTTGTAGGTTAGGGCCAATACTTCCATTTATCGCGAACAAAAGCGTACATGTCAGCGTAGGATTTATACAACAAAAAAAATAAGACTCTTGTTATTCATATGTTTGTTTTGGACTTTTTTTTTTTTTTACAAAAAAAAGCAAAAAAACAAAGGCGATTTTTTTTATTTATTGTTACAAAAAACCCTGATCTTTACTAGATTAAAAAATTTCATCTTTCGTACATAATTTTTCCGAAACTTGTTTACCGTGAGCTCGACAGCGAAAAATATATTTCTCTCCTTTCTTGACATAAGGAGGAATACCGGAATAATCCAACGGTAATATCTCATATGTGAGATATTTTTCCCCTTTGTTATAAATACAGGAGCCCGTACCTGTTTTTTACCATATAAGACCAGATTTTTTTTTCTTTTTTTTTTCCATTGATCGAAGAAAAATAAATCAGGGTAAGTCTTGTATAAATAGGTCGACCGGGTTTCGTTTTGAGGATGTTTATGTTAAACAAACGGATAATAATGGAAAACGTTTGTCGTCCGAAGGTCCTGATAATCACGAGCGATATTCTGTGAGCCTTTCATCACGGAATTTAATACAATCTCATTAAAAAACCTGTGTATGAGGAAGGCTGGATTCTTATGTAAATAAAATGGAATTAGGAATGTAACCGTTCGGGAATTGAAGTATGGGGCTTTTTAAATGGGAGGTGGTAATAGGGGTTGTCCACTCTTGAAGTTCGAGGTACACTTGACTTGAAATATGAATTATATGAATTAAGTACGAATTGTTTTGAATTCGTCCAATTGAATTAAAAAAAAAAAAAATCGCTTGAATTTTGAATTACCGACTTTTTCGTTAAAAGTAAGCATCATTTTGACTGATTTTGACCTTCTTTTTCCCGTAAAAAGAAAAAAAGGTTTCTCTTATCAAAATTTAATATTAGTGTAATATATTTTTTAGACCCTCCTTCCGTCCCCCACAGTGGTCGCTAGCCAAGAGAAAGGCGGACATAATTCCCATCTCAAGAGTAATACAAGCTATTAAAAGGATCTAAGCGTCAAAATCTTTGGTTTTCTGTGTAGTTTAAAATCACTTGGCCATATAGAAAAATTCAAAATGGCGGATCCAATATGGCGGATGAAATTTAGTAACGAGACATTAAATTCTAAAATGTTGATTTCGATAAAAAAAAAAAAAAAAAAAAATTAATAGGAAAAATGTAAAAAACGAAAACATCAAACAGCCATGATAGCGTCATGGTACGTATGTATGGTGTGTATATCTACAGGTGTTTTCGGGGTAGCTGAATACGAATCTGATATCGGTTTTTTCGAATTTAAGATGGAAAAGTTAACATGGCGATTTTCATCCGAACTTGCTGAAATGTACCGATGTTCGTCAAAACTTCAATGTGGGGGTTTTCGAGGTCGCTGATTTCGAATCCGTCAGCGTTTTTTTCGAATTTAACACGCCAGACCTGGCAAGGCAAAACACTGCTCATAATGGCTTAAAATATTTAAATTTGAAAAAAACCTTGGGATCAGAAATCAGCGAGTTCGAAAACCCACAAATTTTTACGAACAACTGTAAAATTTTTGGTATTGTGCTTAGTGAATCATTTCGAAATCGGCATTAGTTGAATGGTCCGACGGAGAGAACAAAGACAAATTCCGTTGGATTGGATCAGAAAATTTGATCTTAATAACTATGATGATAAAAAAAGAGTATGAAATTGTATAAAAAGCGTATAAAATATATATATCAAGCAAGTGCGGAACTGCGGATAAATGTCACCACATTAACTTCGCAATCTTGAATTTGAAGAAACGGATATCAGATTTGTATTCAGCTACCCCGAAAACTCCAAGTTATACAGTTTTATGAAAATCAACACAAAAATTCGAAATTTTATCAGCCAAAACGCACATCCACCTCGTTCAGAGACGAGGTGGAATGTGCGTTTTGTGGGCTACCCTTATACGACTGGAATCCCGGAGATGATCCCGAGAAACTCCATAAGGAAAATTCTCCGATGTGTCCTTTTTTAAACGGAGAAAAAAAACAGGATGAAGAGGATGGAATAACCAATGGTAATTTTTTGTAGCTGAATGAATTTAAAATTTTGGGTGGAATTCCATTATTGGATCCGCCATTTTGAACTTTTCAATGTGGGAAAGTGGTTTTAAACTACACAGAAAACCGAAGCTTTTGACGCCTAGATCCTTTTGATATCTTTTACCTACGCTTGAGATGGGAATTAGGTCTGCTTTTTTCTTGACTAGCGACCACTGTGCCCCGCTCCCCAAAAATACTTGCGTAATTGATTCACGACCCCCAATGAAATAGTAGATTGTATCATTTAAATTTTACTGCAGCGGGAATGTTCTCTCCTATAACATAACGACTTGATTTTCAAGTAAATATGTAGTTCTTATATTTAGCTTATGTATAGCAGCTTTGCAACGATAATGATGAATTATTAATTTTTTGCAACATTTTTTTTTTTTTGGTGAATCTGTAGTTGCAGCTCTGTGATCCAATATTTAGATTAATAAGGATAGAGTTCTCTTTTCCTGATCAATTACAATATATTTTATTTAAGTAAAATATATTGGGATTCATCAAGAAAAGAAATGTCTATCCTTATTAATCTATATTTTCTTCAACAAGGAGGGGCTGCTGGATTTCAGAATAAGCCTGCACCACAAATTCTTGGTTAAAGAATCAACGGGCTAAAAGAAAAAATACTTTACGTCCAATATGAAGAATTTAAAAAAAAATTCCCCTGCTACCAGTGACTTGGATCATGTAGGCAGCATGCTTTCAAATCGTCAAATTACAAAATTTGTCGTCCATCAGGTCGGACACACATTTATTCACATATGTTATCCAAACAAAAATGACACGCCACGATTCTTCACGGTTTTTAATCCAACATGAACCAATATTCCATCGTCCTTGTTCAAATAAAAAAAAAATCAAATTCTTGACATTCATACGGGAAAAAAAATGCAAAAAGAAAACATTTACATTCCCAAGCATTACGCTGCACTTCTCTCACATTCGGGGAGGTTTTTTTTTTTTTTTAATCGTGTGCTTTTTCTGTGAAAGGTTAACAAAATCATGACATTGGCATTTTGTTATCCATCTGACCTGAATCGTTTCGGCATAAAACAAAAAAAAACCACGGTTTTTATGGGATTTTCTTATCTCTTTAAGTAAGTGTTTTTCTTAAATGGAAATAATCATAATCGTTTAAGAAAAACATGCAAATCGGCGATTTTGCTCAAGCAGGATATCAAAAAAAACTGGTCATTCGACAGTTCACACACGATTAACATGTTAATCCCCGGTACGGTAGATCGTTTGCTGTCATATTCGTAGCAACCGAATCATTTATTCGATTCGACATCTCGAATGTTGCATCCTTGATACTTTTTCTTCTCTACAGGTCAGGGACTCAGACGGGGGGGAATTAATTAAAAATCAAATGTAAATTCGATTTTTTTTAGGAAAAAAAATCCGTATAATAATCATTATTGAATTACTAAGGTCACAATGATCGTTTGAAAAACAAACATTTTTTTAATAAAAAAAAATAAATAAAGAAAAGTCTAGTGCAAAACCATCAATCAAGCTCCATTAAGAGATAAATTGGCCGCAAATAGGATATGGTTTAATGATACTTATTTTTCTTTTTTTTTTTCGTGGAAAACTATTGATTTAGAGGACGCGATCGAAATGATCATAAAAATAAAATCACGATGGAATTGTTTGTTGTTTTCTTTAATTATCGAAAAGATCAAATTTTTTCCAGATTCGATCGTGTTTGAAGAAACACCCAGATATTCTCAAGGGGAAATTGATCACGTTCGTTTTTTTTGACGAAGCTCATTGTCAACACGATCCCAAACGGCGAGATGGAACGGATTTAAAGCAACCTTGAAAATTTCAGAAAAAAAAAAATATTTTTTTCGGTGTTGACTATTAACACACTGACACAGACGAAAAACTATCCGAATTTAGACACTTTTATGATGGTTGTGTCAAGTTGTATCGTTTTAACTTTATAGACCAACATGTTATATGAATTAAAATGGATTTCCACATCGCATCATCTCCTCGTGTCCACTTGATATGTCACTTTTTTTTATTATAATCTGTAAATTTAATGACGAGTCGTCAACTGGATCCATTGTATTACATCATAAGATGCTGGAGAGTGCGTTTACTTTTTGAGGAAAAAAATGGGAGCATTCGATTAGGCCTACTTTGGTTATCGAAGTCGAGGTTGAAATGAGAAGTTTCCTTAATTAATAAATTACCCCACAACTGAGGATTGTTTCACCCTCAGTTGTGGGGTGGTTTTGAGAACAGGAAAACTTTAACGTGAAGAAGGGGTTAAAAATATGTTACGCAACGCCAGAAGGGGGGAGGGGGGTCTAATATATGTAAGAACGGCTTTACGTAATGTATGGACTAGGGTGGATCAAAAAACACGAATTTTTAAATTTAAAAATGCCACAACGCAAAAACGTTGCATTTTAGCCTCCATATTATCCGTAATTTTTTTTCGGGTTTTCAGCTCGTTCGGAGCTTATAAGAGTTTCCCGAATGTGCAAAAAATGAAAATTCGGCGATTCATAAAACCTGTATTTTTTTGATTAATTTTACAATCAGATTAATCCCCAAATGAAAACAGAACTATTTATCTAAAAAAATCTATTCTCTCGACGTAAAGAAGCCTGATAATAATCATCGACATTGATCTTCGTCTTTAATGATCAGATATTTTTAATTGAATTTTTTTTAAAAACGTTCAATTTATAGGGACAACATCGGCTTCCTGAATGCAAATAATTAAAAAAAAACTAAATTTATTTAATAAGATAACGATTATGCAAAAATTGAAAAACTCGCCATCTTTTCAGTTTTTCCCATCATCGAAAGGCCAAGCCGCGATAATGATCTCGATCAGAACCTTTAACATTTCATAAAAATTAATGATCGGATAACTTGAACAAGGGCAGAAACGAGGACACATTTCCATCAAGAAAAGAAAAAAAAGAAACGGTCCCAAAAAAGGTCTAATTAACCTTTTTTTTTTCGTATTCCTAATTGTTCCAACAATGCAGATTTCAACAAAAGCCAACACATCACCACACGTACCATCTTTCAACCTTGATATTCAAAAGCTGAGAAAAAAAAAATCCTATCTCTCTCGTTCTTTCACCGTGCCATTTTCCAAAATAAGTTGTTTAATAAATAATCGCTTTGTAATAACCTGCCTTTAAAAATACGATTGGTTCCAAAGTAATTTTTTCCCAATTTCATTTTTTCTGAACGATCATTTCATGGATCAATGTCTTGAGGGTCGTTTACTTTTGTTGTTGTTAATAATAATTAATAAAAATGTATCCTGGCATGTAGTACATGGATTCGTCATACATGATACACATTATATTATAATTTTTTATCCGGTCAGAAATTTTTCGGTTGCGTAAGAATGAAAAAAAAAAAAAATCTCAATCATGCTTAAAAAAAAGATTCAAGGTGAAATTATGGGATACATTGTGAAAATTTTTCTTTTTTTGCTCATCTTTGCAATCAGATGGCGAACGAGGGCACGTTCAAGTATTTAACGAAGGAGGTTGTGGTTTCGTAATTTTCTGTGTCGTTTGAATTCATCGATAATTCGGCATAAAAACGATTGTTCAAATCAATTATAAAATTTCTTTTTTTTTTCTATCTCATTTAATATAATCCAGGAGAGAAAAAAAACATTACGGGGGTTCCCTTTTATTAAGAAGAATTTTATAAGCCGTACCTGCGGCTCGAATAATTAATTTCCCTGTGACACTAATCATCGGTTAAAAACTTCATACATCAATAAAAATAAAAAAAATTAATTAAGACGGCGTTTTTTTTTCGTTTCAAAACATCTTCGGTGGCGAAAGTGGTCGCCTTTTATTTTACTTTTCGCTTCAAATGCAAATACAGACGCCTCGCCTAACCACGATCATTTTTTTTTTTTTTTCGTTCTAGCAAATGCCAGTTGATGTATTTACTTTTTTCACACTTGAACTCTGCCGATTTTTTGGGTTCAAAGTTCGATTTGCTTCGTTTCATTTTTTCTTTTACTTTCTACCAGTTGTTGAAATGAGTTACCTACTGCCACATTGTTTCATTTATAAAATTTTTGGCAGCTTTTTCGTGGGTTCTAGGATTGATTTATAAATCATACTTTATCTCACAGGATCCAATTTTCATATCCGAGCGCCATGCCCTTTATCCCGTTTATTTCATTTTATTTTTTAAACTGTAAGGTCTTTCATTATTGCCTTCATCGGAACGGGTTGTGCAATTCTTTTTGAAAATATATCACAAAAATAAATAAATATAAATTAGAATAATGAAGGTACGGTCAAGGCTTTGAAGTTCAATGCGATATTCCATTACGGGTCGGATTCCTTCAGGTTTTTATGAACTGCTTTTTTTTTCGTCTTTTTTTTAATCCGTTTTAAAAACTTCCTAGATCGGGCGAGGTTGGATCAAAGAAGCTTTGTCTTGCGACAAGGGGTATCATTATTTTTTTTTTTAATGTTTTAGGAGTAATTAGAAAATGTATTAGCAAGGAAAAATGGAGGGAAAAAGTAATTTAGCATGTTCCTCAAAAATAATTTAATCTGGCAAACGGTAGGAGTGGCATTGGCTGGGACGATTGTCTCATTTCTCCAAAAATTGAGCTGGTTCCATAAGCTGGTACAAATCTTTTATCAAACTCGTGTAGAACTGTCAAATACATCTTTCTTTTAAAAGTTTTCTGCCACAAAATTACAAAATTTCAATTTTTCCCCGAAATTTCCGTTTCAAACAAGTTTTTCCCAACAGAAGCCGACCGCCATTTTACCGTGATAGCAGCCAGAGCCCCCCTAGCGGATTTAGTTTGCCGTAAAAATTTTCATTGCAGCCCTGGTAAACGACAGTCCATCCGTTATTTACAGTACTTGAACTTTTAACTTCATAAGAATAAAAAAGAGCAGTAAATAATGCGTTTACAAAATTCGAAAAAAAAAGTGTAATATTTTAAATAAGATTTACCAATCATGCGCCATCTTGAATTTTGGTTTTTTTAAAAGTTCCGACTTCATATTTCGGTTTGAGCAGATCAAAATATCCCATGTTATACACACCCTGTATTCGCTCCTATATTTTTTTTTTCTTTTTTTTTTTTTAATAACCAAGAACGACTTACTTACAAAACGTTTAACTCTCAGTTTTGTTCCAGCTTGATAAAATAACCGAATATTCTTTTTCCTACACGTTTTCCACGAACAAAATAAAGCCTCTGCTTACCTATCATAATCGATGACCTTGACTATAAGGCATACGTCTTCGACATTCTCAGCGGGAACATCAAAAACTAAAGCTTCATTGTAAACAGGAGATAAAGTTGATTTCTTCACCGTCGTCTTTTTCTTCTTGATCCTTTTACCTTCGCAAACTAAATCCGCTAGGAGGGCTCTGGCTGCTATCATGGTAAAATGGCGGCCGGCTTCGGATTGGTTAATAAATGACATTAATATGAGAAGGGAATATTTATTGACCAATCCGAAGCGGACCGCCATTTTACCGTGATAGCAGCCAGAGCCCCCCTAGCGGATTTAGTTTGCCGTAAAAATTTTCATTGCAGCCCTGGTAAACGACAGTCCATCCGTTATTTACTTGAACTTTTAACTTCATAAGAATAAAAAAGAGCAGTAAATAATGCGTTTACAAAATTCGAAAAAAAAAAAAAAGTTGAATAGTGAATACAGTGAATTTTCCTAAAATCAATGTTTTATTTTTAAAAACCTTAGCTGAGGAGTCGTGTTGCAACAAGGGCAATGCACATGAAGCTAAACTTCACAACCTCGCCCTACATAACTCCTAAAATTTTTTTTTTTTTTTTTGTCTGTTTTCAAAATTTTTAAAATTTTTCTTAAAAATAAATTATAACTCTTTCAAATGGGCGAATGATCCTTCTGCTGAAGTATTTTAATGAACTTGCCAATGGTACAATGTCAGACAATGAAGATACATTGGCCAAAAAACATAAACTTGACTTCACTAAATTCGAGTCATTCCCTCGAGCTTTCTACCGGAGCCAGCACTTATAGACAGGGATGCGATGCCGATGCCGAAGCCCGGCATCGGCTGCAAATAATTTCGATGCCGATGCCGATTAGTGGAAAAAAAAATTTTTCGACTATGACGTCGATGCTTTCAAAAATAAGTCAAAAATTCCGCCGATTCCGATTCCACGAAAAAAAAGATTAGAAATAAAAAATGCCTCTCTAGATCTACTTGTGGAAAAAAATTGCGAATTTTTAAGTTTCAAAGCGGATCAAAAATTTCATTTTCAGTATTTATTATTTATTAATTATTTATTTATTTATTTATTGAAAAATGTAGTCAGACAAGTAAAAGAATTACTTATTTGAACAGACATTTAAATACAATAAAATAAACAAGAAAAAAAAAATACTTCCAATTCGATGAAGTGCTAAAGCTAAGGATCTGTTTCTTAATTTTAAATCTTTTAACTTTTTCAAATTTTTAATTCGTTATTTTAAATATATAATTTTTTATTGCTGTCAACCATTTATTTCTCTTTGTTGAAATACTTGATGCCGATGATGCCGGCTTCGATTCCGACTTCGAAATGTGCGATTCCGATGCCGATTCCGGCAAATTATTTTCCACCGATTCCGATGCCGATGCTGATTCTGAAATTTTTTTTTACCGGTTCCGATGCCAATGCTTATTCCATTTTTTTTTTTTTTTTTTTTTTTTACCGATGCCGATAAAATGCCACCGGCCTCGCATCCCTGCTTATAAAAGAAAAAAGATTTTCCTCAAAAATTCCTCATATTTCTTCCGGAAATTTTTTTGCGCTGCATATTGTTTAGAAAATGTCTCCATATCCTTCCGAAACATTTTTCCCCTTTTGGGAAATTCTGGAAAAAAAGTCTGGATACAATTTGTCCGTACGTAGGGATTAGAACAAAAATTTTTGTCAAAAAGTGGAAAAACACTGAAAGCATTTTGGGTAAAAAAATTGTAAAACATTTGAAAAACCATGTGCCATCTCTACAAATTTTATCACTTGTCGAAAACCTTAATGATCATATTCGCAGATTTAAAAAAAAATATTAAGATAATATATTGCTCATTATACACCCACGAAGTGCGGCTACGCAAAAGTAGCCTGGCAGCTACCTCATGCACAACTCTTTTTAAAATCTTATTCATCGAAAAATCTGCCAGTCGCATCATTTAACAAACGTATTGTTTACATTGTCAGAAGAGAAGAAAAATGAATACGTTCTTTTTTTCGTTTTTTTTTTTTCTCTCGGCGAGGCTTTTACAATAACCTTTTCAAGATTATCAACAATACGTGTTAAAATAATTATAGTTGCATATATGTGTGCACGTGGGCGATGGGAGATAAATCTTTCCGTTTGTTGTCATTTCTTTTACCGGTGAGGTCGCATATGCATTGTCACTCGCCGTCTCAACTTATTACTTTTTTTTTTTTCTTCTTATTCGAACCAATTAGGTTAATCTCATATTTAGTGGGTAGTTTAGTAGCCCGCGCTCTTAATCCAGATAACGCAAGCGACAATTGATTTAAAAATTAAAAATAAAAAAAAAAAAATTGTATGGTCACGTGCAAAGCAAAGTTACAAAATGGAGCGTTATGCCCGATTCCGAACTTCAATTAGACTGGAAACTATTACATAATTAAGAGTATAATGTAAATATTTAGATGAATGTCATTACTAATCTCCATGAAATTTATGCTCGTCTCGAAAAATCGCTCGTGTAGGTATTTTTTCCCCCCTATTAAAGTAGCCTTAATTAAAAAAAATATATAATAATCTATTTAAGGCGCTATGTGATTAATTTAAACTAGTTATTTTAACCACCGGATAATTAGTCATTTCTTCTTCAGTCATCTCTTAATAATTGGTTAAATAAACAAACATAAAGTACTTAAGATTTTTTTTTTTTTTAATGTATCGCGACCCTTATATGGCGGCCTCAAGGATAATAATTAATAAAAGGGGAGTTTAAACGGTTGTTATGGCAAAAAAAAAAAGAAAAAAATCTTGGCTTAATGTGAAAGTTATAGTGATGATACCTTGCATTGTCAAATTGAAGACAAACTCATCCATCATGTAATGTAATAAACAAAAAAACTTAAAAAATTTTTCAAGAGGCGGTGAATGTTTATATTTCTTTTAATAATTAATTTAAAAGATCGTTAGGAAGAAAAAGAGAAATACACGCCATTCTTTTTGAGTTATTAATGTAGCATTTTAAAAAAACAAGGTGTTGAGTAATTTGTAAGGCGGACCGCGCCGGAAGTTCTTTTAGTTTTCTCAGGCGTAAGTGAGTACGTTTCTGGTGCCACGACAGGACGGTGAAGCTCATTAGGTCCTATTCAGGACTATTTGGAACTGATGATGGCTGGTTATTGTTTTACCCTTTAGGGACCGTTGCCTCATATACCAGGCATCAATAGCTGCCTATGAATTTTGGACCCCCTATTCCGAATCTGGAGAATTTTGAAAAAATTCAAATCCAAAGTGGGAGAGTAATTTCATTTTTAAAAATTTTATTTTACTTTGGCGTCTCACTGCTTTTTCTGTTCGGAGCTGCGCCATTCTGATATCAATTTTCAAATCTACGACATCAAAAACACATACGGAGTCATTTTTGGGCCCTAGAAGGTTAGAGCTCATAATGCTGCTGCGTTTAAAATCAATAATGCTTACGTAATTAATGGACGACCCTCTAGTGACATTTCCGAATTCTAAATAAAAATCTTTTTTAAATCTCATCTTTCAATTGTTATGCATTTCCTTCCCCGAAAAACGGAACTAGAAAACACACATAATTCCTATCCAATTAACGTTTTAAAAAATCACTTCATTTAAATAAAATAGTACTAAAACTTCATCGACAGTAGCTCCGCCAGGCTAGTTAATAGATGAAAGTGTCCAATTTCAATAAATCAAAAATATTTCATGCTACAAGAAAAAAAAAACGTGTTTGATAAATTACGATCTTTTATTTAGCCCCACAGGTTCGAACGCACATATTTTTTTAAAAAATGATTATTAAAATCATCTAAAACATAAATTCCAAATGAAGACCTTTTGTTTGTTTCTTTCCTCGTTAATATGTAACAACAAAACTTTTTTTTTTCTCCTACATCACAATTAAATGAAAACGACATCTTTATTTGAAACAAGTTTTAAAAAAATAATCGAAGGGATACCGGTCATATAAATCTCTTACGGCATTGGATATGATAAATCTTGGGGTGAAACAAGTAATAATCTTTCACGCTTCCTTGAGAAAATAAAAATAATAAAATGTTGCGTCAGGTTATTGTCTTAAATTAATATATTTCAATTTTTTTCTTTTACCGCCCAATTCGCAATAAGATGTTACACTGAACATATTTTGACAATCCGTCAGTCAATCAATCAAGGAATAAAACTTCAATAAATTCCGACGTATAATTACATTGTAATCTTCAAACAGGCGACCTTCTTGATTTTTCGATTACGTTTTCAATATATATATATTAAAAAATGGCGGCATGTATTAATTTGCATGGTTATTAATTAATAGGATATCGTTTTGCCTTGAGTAAACGTTTTTTTTTCTATTAAGATGAAACGGGGATTTTGTAAAAGGAAAAAAAAATGGAAATTAATACCGGAATTATAGTTTAAAAAAAAATGTAATCGTTAATTTAAATCTAACACGACATATGAATATAAATCAATTAGTACATCAACGTAAAATGATTATAAAAATCAGTTCCGATTATTTAATACCTTTCGTGATTTCTATCTTTAAAAGCGTTACAAATCTGATTTTGATTGAATTAGCGAATGCATGTGAACCGTAATGACAATTAAAATGTTAGCCGCTTTTACGTAAGCGGCAAAGCTGTCTCGTGGATTCATTGGCAATTTTTTCCGTAAGGGTCGTTGAGAATTAAGTCACTAATTTTGAAAAGGTCACTTGTCCTTCTGGGGTCCAGAGGGCAGCATCAAGGGTCTGTTCCCAAAATGGAGGGATTTTGTTTTGCTTCAAGTAGATGTAAACAGAAGGGTAGCTACAAAACAAATCAAAATATCTCCATTTTGAAAACGGATGGACGGATGAAAACGGATGGACCTTTACGAAATTTCGTACTAGGCAGGTCAAGTGAGCTATGTCCATCACAATCATGCATGGAGATATACTCTTTTGTACCGTTGCAGCTTGAAACCAGTTCAGGCAGCGGTTCAAAAGAGTATATCTCCAAGCACGATTGTGGTGGGCATAGCTCAGTTGACCTGCCTAGTGCAGAATTATTGATTCAATTTAAACAAAAGAGAGGGGCCATTAAAATTAGGACTGTTATAGCTATTAGCTATGCTTCCATTGATGCTTATAGCAGTCAGCTTTATCGGCTTTATAGCAGAAGCAATCACGAAGCAGCACGAGTCAACCACGTTTTTAAACTGATTAAGGGAAATTGAAAATTCATATACTTGCGAGAAGAGAAAACCTCGGAAATCTCGGAATATCTAATGAATCAGGATTCATTAGATGTTCCGGGGTTTCCGAGGTTTTTTTCTTTTAGATATTCCGAGATTACCTAGGCTTTAACAAGTTTGTAAAGTATGGCTTAGGCCTTTCCATTTAGAAGGAAGTTCTACTTTCTTTCAATGCTACTATTTTTATTACAGCTTTTTTGTAGTTTGTTGTTTGTTTTAATAGTTTCGTAAAATTTGTAGTTCAGCTGTTTTACGTAGTTGTACGGCTTGTACAGGAACTTTTTCTACAATGAGGTTAAGATGACTGTATTAGTAGTTCATACAATCCCTGCTAGAGGGAGGGAGTGTCGGTGGTCGGTGGTCACCCATCCACTAACTGTGCCGCTCTCGATGCTGCTTAACTTAATTGATCAAGATGCCGTTATATGAAACGAGTCACCACTCGAACCCCCTAGTCCACAGTAAAGAAGTACGCTTGGTATAAAATACCTGAGAATCGACATTTTTTTTTTTTTCGGGAAAAAAGTGGTTTCTTATCGGAAATTTTCCGTAGATCACGAATCTGAAGTCCGTTTTATTATATCTGGTCCAGGTTTTGAGCTAGAGACCAAAATACGACTGAAGCTGAGGATTTGGTATTTAGGATATTTGGTACATATATTTGTCAATTTACCAAGTTTTTTTGCCATATTTTGGCTTTTAGCTCAAAAACTGGACCAGATATAAAAAAACGGACTTCAAATTCGTGATATACTGAAAATTTCCGATAAGAAACCACATTGTTTCGCGATCAATTTTTTTTCTCTTATGGCAATTTTTGGAATTTTAAGCTCAAGTCGCCACGCTTTCCGTTAAATAAAAAATTTTTAAAAAAATTCGGGATTATCAGTACACCAAGGAGAACCATTTTTGGGCGTGCTGTCCCTGTAAGCGATTTCAGCGTATCTCCATTTTGTAAACAATAGTTTCTCTCTGATGTTTAGATTTGGTTAACAATTGTTCTATTCGAGTTGTTTTTAAAATGGAGTTATGCTGAAGTCGCTTACAGGGGAAGCGTAAGCGATTTGAAATTCAAAAGTTGCCAAAATAAGGTATTCCAATTATATATATAAAAAAAAGCCAGTATCCAACCATGTTTTTAAATTTCATATTTGCATTTTTAAGAGACAGCCTAGCCTGGCCTGAGCGCTCCAGGCCACCCGATCCAGATACGTGGCTTAGGCTGGTCCACTCGATTCGTATCATTTTAAATTTAAGCGTCCTAAAATTCAAATTGACACCGTTATTCTTCCTGACATCAGGCACTACTTTAAGCAGATTTTTTTTAATCAGCGGAAACGGTTTTAAAAAGGTCGATACTGACGCATTTTGATCGCATATCTCCAACCGTATTTAAAATAGCAACAAAAACCGTCGAATCATTTGTCGCACTTTTTTAAACAATCCAAGGCGTTCTACTTTATCTTCTTTTGTTTTTAACGTTTGTAATAATTATACCGTTTGGTCATGGCCATTCTCCTTAACGCAACAAGCTGGGGTTCGGTACAGAGCTTACATGATGCATGTGTGTGTAACGTGTGGGTGGATAATATTCCATGGTAATTGCGATTTGAAAAAAAAAAAAAAAAAAAAAAAAAAAAACTGTATTTGGTATTTACTTTTACCATTGTCGGATGGTTTTTATTGCAGTATTAATAATTAACAAAATATTCAAACTATTGTGGGTGGACTGAGCAAATATCAACCATCCACCTATAAAAACTCGTTATTTTCAAAACCTTCGCTTTTGATACAACGACACTTTTTTTTTGCGGACGCGGAAAACGGTCTCCATTGTTTTCTTTTGTAAAAGTCACACCGATATTCTTCTCCTACACTCCCTTGGGTGCATAGCACTGAAATCAAGGACGGGAAAAATGAAATAATTACCTATCATAAGAAGAATAAAAGCATTTGCGTAGGTTACTATTTTCTTTTTAAAAAAAAATAAATAATGAGGTCGTTTGAGATGCTCCTGGCCAAGATTTCAGGCGAGAAAAAAACCTTGAAAGTTTTTAGCGAGGAAGTTTTTTTTTTACACACGGTAGCTGGCATTTACGAAAAAATTAAATGTTTTCGAGAAAAATCTTCAAGTGCTAATTGCAGCTTTTGTAATGAGCAATAATGGTTAGGTGTCGATATATTTATCCTCGTTTAACACTTTTCAAAAAGATTCTTTTTTTTTAATGGTGGCAAGGCAGCTGTATGCGCAAGGTTCTTCTTCGAAAACACGCCCAGATAGCAAAGTCTGTCCGGTACCGAGGACGTCTTCAGGACGTCATGAGGATATTTATTAGGGTGTCCCTTATTTTGCAAATTTTCGAATTTTAAATCGTATACCCTCTAAATCGGTGTCCTATGGGGCACTGATAAACCCTATTTTTTTTTCAGATTTTTTTGGGCACCGTAAAGCGTGCCGACTTGAGCTTTAAGTTCCGAAAATTTTTATAAGAGAAAAAAAGTCGACGATTTTTTTTTTTTTCCCGCGGAAAGACGTCATTTTCTATCGGGAATTTTGCGTAGATCACGAATCAGAAGTCCGTTTTTTTATATCTGGTCCGGCTTTTGAGCTAGAGGAGAAAATGTGGCAAGAAAACCTGGTTAAGTTTTCCTCATATTTCGGCCTCTACTACTGCTAGTAGCACCTACGTCCGCACTGATCCAAAAAGTGTCCATTAGACGTCCTATGGATATCGCTTGGATTTGGATATCCTGTGGATTGTGGATTGCCCATTAGATATACACAGGATATAAAAATCCATGGATATCCATAGGACGTCCTAAGGGCGCATTTTGGATCAGTGCGGACGTAGGTAAATCCAATGGACGTCCAATAAATATCCTAATAATGTCCTCAGGACTGGATTGACTTTGCTATCTGGGAACACACGGAGAAACCCACTCTGGCGCTCAATGTCACAATCTGGTAATCGTTGCCAAACTTTCTGTATTATGGCCTGACAACCAAGTTTCTCTGGTAATCATTACCAGTGGTTTCTGTTAATGCTTGTTGGATAGCATTGCTAAACCCTTTTGGCAATGGCTACCAAACATGTGGCGGTCATTACCAAAAAGATTAGCACTATTTACCATCGTTATGTATTTTATACATTCAAAATTAACAAATCCAGCTTCTTTTTGGGGGGGGGGGGGGGGGGGGGAGTGGAAAGTTTTCCGGTTTCCAGAATATTCTGTTTCCGATTCGTTTCCCGAATATTTCGACATTTTCCAAAAATGTTATACACATATTCGAAAATGCCCCCGTTATTAATAGTAATAATGATATAATAATAATAATAGTAATAATTAATAAAAAAAAAAAAAATAAGTGCATGTTTTTTATTATTTCGAATCTCATTATTTATATTATTGTTGTTAAATGACGACGCATGTCCATCCAGGATGAGGAATGTCCCTGAAAAAACCTCAACACCTTGAAAAAATCTCAACACCTAGCAAGATTCGAACCTAAGACCTCTCACACCTAAATCAATCAACCCTACTACGTTACAAACTAAACCACACAAGCCATGTCAAAATAAGTCGAAACTAAAGGGTATTAAGTGCTCGAAGAAAAAAAAAATCAACCCTTATGCATACACCATTACTACCTGCTCTAATTATAATACAAAAATAATGTTGACCATTTTTAACCATTTGTGTAAATTGATCCCGCGCGAATAGTAAAGATTCAAAAATATATAGCAACTATTACCAGTAAGTTTTGGGATCGTTTAAAGTATTTAGCCATTGACAATTAAAAAAGGAATCTTTATCAGTTTGTGGCAACGATTACTATTTTACGGTTGACATTGGCGAATAGGACTGATTACTAAAAATTGCTGGTTCGTAATGATTAAAAAATGGGAATAGATTACCACAAACGTTATTCCCAAACCGTTTAGTAGCGAACACGAGTAAAAGTTTCTCCGTGCAGAGATAGAATTTAAGTTTCAATATAAAATTGGTTTTTTTTGATGAGTTCAAAGCAGCGGAAGACGTTTCACTTTTTCCCGCCACTTTTTACTAATCTATTTTTTACATTTGGTCCTCTTTTGGGGAAAATCGTTGTAAGTCAATTGCGAAAAAGTTTTGGTACTGGGCCTTAATTCTACATATTTTACTTAAATTTTAAGCACCCAACCGACACCAAATCATAGTGCCCAAAGGTGCCTGAATTTTTTTTATTTTTTCGGATAAATGTTGCTCCTTATACGTAAGCAGCAGTTGAGACCTGGCTGCCGGCTGATTTTTTTCCGATACCCCAAAACATAAATAACTTCGAGTCGTAGTTTCAAATTTTTCTCTCTCAGAAGTTATAAACTTTGAAATCTTTGACTTTAGACCAAATGTTTCTCGTCTTTTTTCCCTAAAAAATTTTCAAACGTCACTAGCGCTGTAATAAATTTATAATTTATTTTGCTGACGAATATCTTATTTTCTATTTTTCTTTCTCAATTCTCTTTCAATCATAAACAAATAAACAACTTTCAAATGTTTTCTTTTTTCTTTTCTAGTCGTTTTCAGGAACGAGCTGAGTTCCGGAACATCCCAGTTTTTATCCATTTTCGCAAAAACCGATTTTTGCTAGGAAATCAGCTACACACAAACCACACCTCCATATATGATCCAGATACCAATCCAGATTATGAAAAGCCATTCATTATTCAAAACCTCAATAAAACTTCATTATTACCCAAAAAAACTCAGTACCAAAAAAAAAAAAAAATTGCCCATGGTCGCTAAAAGGTTAATATTCTGGAAAAAAATGTTAAATGAAACGATTTTATTATCACAGCTCGAAAAAAAACAGTCACAATTTCGAAATAAAAAATAAAAATAAAACCTGACCGTGAAGTCTGCAACATCAACATCTGCATACAGTACTTATGTGGGTTGAGTGTATAAATAACAGTTGACAAATTGTATATTGTCTCTTTGAAAAGAGTTACGTATGAATTGCGCGATGATCTAACATAACTCTCGCGTGAAAAAAAAAAAAAAAAAAAAAATGAAATTCAAAAAACGAAAAAAAAAAGTTTATTAGCCGAAAGCAAAATCGCCCTCGCCACCTAAACAAAAACAAGGTCCGATCGGTATTTTGTAAACATGACACATTATCATGTTTTTTTTTGTTAGTCACCAACTTTGACACATCGTAAAAATGTTTCCGCGGTTTATTAAATTATTTCAACGCCTCGTTTGTTTACTTTTTTTTTTCGGGGAAAAGTGAAGGTCGGGACTACACCTTTTTCATTTTTTTTTCCCAAAATGAAGTGTGACTTTTAAATGTTAAATCGGGAACGATTTAAAATTAAAATTGATAAAGGTTTTTCTTCTGTCGCATGCGATTTCCGCCATAGATAAAGGATCAGAATCGGGTAATAAACAAACGGGAGATATCGATCTGGCGTTTTTAGTGCGTTTATATTTAATTAGATTATATAATAAAAAAAATGTTTGTTTTGTTAATGAACAAACTGGTTTTATTTTCTTCTCTTCTTCTACCGTTTAAGAGAGGTCGATTTAGAAAGATTTCTTTTCGATTCGTTTAGTGGCTAAATCGTTGCCTCGTTAATTCATTCATAGATCGATTTCTTTAAGGATGTGCGACCACTTTTTTTTTTTTTTTAGTTGAAGTTTCACAACAGGACTTCCAGGACAAGAAAGTACCCTTGATCAGTCAAGAGACTGGTTGGGTTGCTTATCCCAGCAATCATTCCATCAGAGAAGCCAAACCCAAAATAACCTGCCCCGACTTTGCGGCTGCAGACAACGACCAAGGTCGCCAGTCCTTGAGTACAACCCTTTCCGCCTCCCAAGAGGAGGAGGGAAACGCCACCTCCTTAATACAGTCCCAGATAGCATTTTCAATCCATTGGACATCCTGTGGATAGTGCATCAGATATCTACAGGATAACCAAATCCATAGGATAGGATCCGTAGAACGTCCAAACGTCCTCTTTTTGGATCAGTGATTGCATAGGTAAATCCAATGGACGTCTAATAGAATCCTCATGACGTCCTAAAGACGTCCTCGGGACTGTATAGACTTTGCTATCTGGAGTAATGAAAGATTTTTTGAGAAACTTTTATTACATCCTTCAGATTTTAGCAGAACCTGAATTTAAAAAAAAATTCAAGAAAAAGGAAAGGCTGCCAACCTCTACATTCCAATTTTCATAATAAAATCATAAACTTTCTAAGCCTTATTAGCTCTCAATTTTTTTTTCCAAGTTTCCTTTCTAAAGACGTCACAATCATTCCGTTAATTGCTCAAAACGTATACCATATACGGTGCCACACTTACAACTCTCGGACGGTATCAATTAAAAAAATAATATTCTAATCAATATCATATATTTGCACACATACGTATGCATTAATTCGAAGGACGATCGTATCCCATTTGACATCATAAAAAACACAATTACAAATGGAAACGTTTCAATTATGACGAATACATCAATTGACCAAGGAGGCGACACCCATTTCGATCTCATCGGAATTCCTTTCACTCTCCGTATGATTCATTTTAAAACGGGATTTTTCTTATCCGAAAAACATTTTTTTTTTAAATTAGCGACAATTTTAGACGAAAACAAGTTTTCCGAATGGCCAGAAAAACGAATAAGAAAGAATAAATTCTCCGGAAAAAATGAATCATCTAAAATTTCCTAAATATGTGATTAAGCGAGCTTATAGGATAAAAATATTTTGGTGAAGAATTTGGGGTAGGTTTTAAATTCTCAAGTTAAAAAAAAAAAGAAGTGAATCTGGTAGTGCTGCATGTTTACGACATTGTCATATTTTTTCAAAGGCTGCAACTGGGTTTGAGCCACAAAATAAAACTTTTTTTGGACTTTCTCACCCATCAATAGGGCCTAGTGAGAGGGTAAATTAGGCCAAATATTAGGGTCGAAATGAAAGCTGTTTTTGAGGCGGGCAATGGGGTGATAATTCTGTTTTTATTTTTTTGGCAGAGAATGGGTGTCCGATTGAAGGATCCAAAAAATAAAAAAAATAAAAACTTTTTCAAAGGGCTATTCAAGGGCATAATTGTTATTTCTTTTTAAAAATGGCCCAGTGGCCAAAATGGCCCTTTAAAGAGAAAAAAATTATTTTCGAAGATTAGGTTGTGTTCCAAATATATTAATTAGGACGATCAATTAGTGGGCTTGCGGAACAAGGATAAATGAATTAAAACCACCTCATTTATCTGCCAAAAAATTATTTTCGTCATGTTAGCGTCGCCGGACCAAAATTTTGCTATGACAGCCAAAAAGTACGTCAAAAATTGGCCAAAGTACAGGTGCTTATAAATTTTTCTTTTGACAAGAAAACGGCCAAAAAAAAAAAAAAAAAAGGCCAAAAGTTTAAAAAAAAATTTCGCTGCGAAGATAACGCTACACACAAATTCCGCGACCACCACATGAGAGTACACAAAAAACTTGTCTAGATACGCATTTTTTTAGTTTTTTCCCCCAAAGGCCAAAGTGGCCAAAATCCAAAATTTTTTCCTCAATGGCCAAAATCTAAAAAAACAATTTTCCCCCACGAAGACGCAGCTGAACCCAAATTTTGCCTTCACCATGTAAACGTACGTAAAAAATTGGACCAAAATCATGTATTTCGCCTTGGAAACCAAAGGGCGAAAGTGGCAAAATTCAATGGCTAAAATTATAAAAATCACAAAAATATTTTTTCACTGATAAGATCCACCTGGACCGAAAATTGGGCTGGACCAAAATCACCACGTGAAAGTACGCAAAAAAAATTGCCTAGACACATATCATTCCGTTGGAGAAAACAAGGCAGAAATAGGCCCAAACCAATCGCCTAAAATAACCGAAATGCAAAAATTTGCATCACAAACTAATTGTAAATTAAAAAAGGATTTGACGATCCGAACGAGTTTTTTCGATACCCAAAATCCTATTATTCTGTCCGGGGCTCATTTCACGTGACGCAATCAATAAAAAATCGATTCCGTTTCCAAGTGTTAAAAAGAAATAAAAAAAAAAAATAAATAAATGACTTTCACTCTAAACAATAAAACTGAAATTTATGCAATAATTGTTAAAAAAAAAAAAAAAAAAAATCCCTGCCTGGGTGCGGGGAGTTTCTTATTGTACCCGTAGGAGTTCGGTTTTCAATTAGTTTGTGATGCAAATTTTTGCAGAGTATATAACAATGCAACGGTACACTAATTCGTGACCATTTTTTTTAACAAATAAAAAAATAATAACTAATTCGTTTAAATGAAGGAGCTGAATCCCAAATGACATAAGTTTCTTTTCTGACGAGCACCCGCACCTAATCCAAATTGTCTAATTTTTCTCTTTTTAAAAGTAAAACAAAAATGACGAAATTTTTCAAAAGTGATTGTTCAACGGTTCATGCAACCGCATGAATTTCACGATCATCCTGTTCAAACACACCAAAAAAAAAAAAAAAAAAAAAAAAAAAATGTACAATTATAATTAGGTACTTATCATTTTTTATTAGAATCTCTATATGGTAAAAAAAAAGCTAATCTTATTTGCTCAGCACGAAATAAATTCATTCGAGATTTATACCGAAAATAAAAAACCGCATTTCCACGAAAAGTAAATTACCCTATAAATATATTTTTTTTTCTTTAAAAACATGGGCCCCCATCGAGGCAATGCCCGATTTGCAATGTGTCCAGCTACCTCCAGGTCATATCGATTTCATGCCAACCGTGTGGAATGACAATATGGAAATCTAAAAAAAAAAAAAAAAAAAAAAGTCAATTTGTGTGAAGAAATGTTGGCTCGTTGTTGAAAAATGATGATCCGGTGCTTAAGGGCAAAGCCCTTGATTTTATTTTATTTTTTTTTCGTTACGTCATTTATTTGAGTACGTTTCCCCCGATGCGGATGCCTTGTGTCAATAATTTAAAGACCACTATTTAAGAGATGGAAAGATATATCGTTTAAAAATGTTAATAGACTTGAACGGTGATTAATCATAATGTAAATAAATAAAATTATTTATTGTGACAAAACATATTAAGTTGGATGTTTTTTTCTTCCTTCGATTGATTTTTTTTTTCGGTTTTTTTGCGTGGAACGTTTTATTAATTGACGCGTCATGAGGGTAGTAATCTTTAAATCGTTAGTATAAGATATCCGTATCGGAGTCAGTAATTAGAACGATTGATTAGGAGATTAGAGATGTTTGAAGTGAATTATCGACCTTGGTCCTTCAATCGACTTGAAAACTCAAAGCGCTACTGCAAGAACAAGGAATACTGGAAAAGGTTATTAAGTTTCTCACTACGTCTAAACTAGTGACAGAGCGGGGCAAAGAACATATATTAGGACCCAGACAGAGATCATAATTAGGAACCAGGCAGAGGTCATATATGTAAGGACCTGGGCAGAGGTCATATATTAGGACAAGACTCGTTTAGAGGTCTTATATTAGGACCCGGGCAGAGGTCTTATATTAGGACCCGGGCAGAAGTCTTATATTAGGACCCGGGCAGAGTTCATATAAAAGGAGATCCAGGCAGAGATCTTATATTAGGACCAGGACTCGGGTAGAGATCTTATACCAGGACCCGGGCAGAGGTCATATATTAGGACAAGACTCGTTTAGAGGTCTTATATTAGGACCCGGGCAGAGGTCTTATATTAGGACCCGGGCAGAGGTCTTATATTAGGACCCGGGCAGAAGTCTTATATTAGGACCAGGACAGAAGTCTTATATTAGGACCCGGGCAGAAGTCTTATATTAGGACCCGGGCAGAGGTCTTATATTAGGACCCGGGCTGAGGTCTTATATTAGGACCCGGGCAGAGTTCATATAAAAGGAGATCCAGGCAGAGATCTTATATTAGGACCAGGACTCGGGTAGAGATCTTATACCAGGACCCGGGCAGAGGTCATATATTAGGACAAGACTCGTTTAGAGGTCTTATATTAGGACCCGGGCAGAGGTCTTATATTAGGACCCGGGCAGAACTCTTATATTAGGACCCAGGCAGAGGTCATATATAAGGACCTAGGCAGAGGTCATATATAAGGAGACCCAGGCAGAGATCTTATATTAGGACCAGAACTCCGGCAGAGGTCATATCTAAGGACCCGGGCAGAGGTCATATATTAGGACCCGGGCAGAGGTCAGATATAAGGACCCAGGCAGAGGTCTTATATTAGGACCCAGGCAGAGGTCATATATATTAGGACCCAGGCAAAGATCTTATATTAGGACCTAGGCAGAGGTCTTGTATAACCTGTATAACCTTATAATACACTTGCCATGGAAACGGTTTTCTCACGGCAAGAGTTTCATAAACTACGTCAAGTTCTCTATCGTACATAATTCTACTTTGTCTTTCTTATGTTGCAAAGTACCTAAAGTACCTTAATTATGTTTTCTTGAAGACACACAATATAATCAATGAAGAGATTCTGTGTGGCCACTTTATAAAGACGTAAAAAAATCTCTGGAGGTCAGTTTCATGCAGATGCAAAAGAAGTCCAAGAATATGTAGTCTCGGTCGATCAAATTCAAGAGCTGGTAATAGAATAAATGAGTAAAAAATTCTAATTCCGTACTTCAGGCAAAGAACACTTTACCCATGAGTTACGGATTTAATTCCCAAAAACAACAAAAACAAAAAAAAACCAACCAAGAACTGACTACGCCCCTGAAACCACGTGCGTAACGTGTTATTTTCTGGATAAATAATCCAAAAAAAAAAACACCCGATAATCGGCTAGATTGATAATTATTGAAAAATTAATTGGAAACAGAACTTGATCTTATTAAAAAATTAAACAAAGAAGTTTTTCACAGATCAATCCCTCGTGCCATTCATCATTAACAAGCCTTTGAAGTATAAAATTCCAAGAAAAAAAAGCGGATGTGACATTTAAAAGAGGAGGTGCGAAATCTTTTTTTCTTTTTTTATATTAAATAACCTTCGATGGTAGTTGGTTTGCATTGTCGTTACAGTTGAATTAGTTAAAAAATTTGTTCTGGCTTCAGAAAATTAAAAAAAAAAAACCTCGGATGGTACGAAATCAACTGAAATTATGGCCAATAACTCAATTTCGGAATAAACGAGAAGAATAGTCACAATGGGTAAATGGAAAGGCAAAATCAAACATGAATTTCCATTCAAAAGATGACCCAACGCGAGAATTCTTCACATCAACGGGGGTTTCATCATTCAAGTTACAAGATCAAGACATTTTGATGGGTTTTATGCTTGCAGTAATTATAATGTGATGATTGTCGGCTGACTTTTTCTTCTAATTAATGTAACTGCAAATTTATGATACGTAAACGCACCGTGTGGCGATGTTCAATTAAAAAAGAAAAAAAATAATAATAATCTGCGTTTACTTAACTATTCAATTCCGAAGTACAATATAATTTTTTTAATTCGACACCATACGATCTCAAGATTCGTATCACATACTGCGTGGGAGTTTTTCCCATTCTCTTTAGCAATACGCACGTTTGACTTCATCAACTTGTAACAATTGAAAATTAAATATTGACATTGGCCAGGTTTTTTTTCGCATTCACCTGATTACTGCTGACTCTTATATAAGAGAAAGTGAGATACGCAAAAATTCAGGCCGAATCGAACCTTGAAAATCGAAAAAAAAAAAAAAAAAAAAAAAAAAAAAAATACCGTCAGTCATCGGCCAATCGAATGTACAATAAATCATTTCGGTTGACAATATTGAACGCGGCATTCGATTTTCCTAAGGCGGTTAATCATTTTTTCTTTAAGTTCGAAGTTTGAAGGACTCAATAATCCAAGTTCCCAGACGCACGTGATGTCTGATTTGCCGTTTTTTTAATATGGTACACACGTGATTCGTGTCCTGGATGACAACCTTGAGGACTGTGAACCGATAAAAAAAAGAAAAGTAAAAAAAATAAAAAAAAAGTTGGGAGAGATTAATAAGTCACAGAACCTGTTGGAGACAATTTTACGACTCCTGCGATTAATAGCGGTGGAGGAATTCATCATATGCAGGCGTGTGTGGGTGATTAAGCTGAAATTTCTTTCCTCCGATTACGAAATATAATAAAAATAAAGAGACCACAAAAAAGAAAAAAAGCGGTGGGGAAATCGAGGAAATTACAGTTTTATTGTTATTATTGTTGTGGCTAATTAATTATAGTCTGGAAAATAATAAATCGGTTTTTACAGGATTCGGTGTGCACGTATATATATTTTTTTTTTCCAGTGTATAAAAATATTTCATGCTGTGCATGTAGTAAATTTTTTTACGATTCGAACAGTAAGACATGAATGAAAGTTTCGATTTATTGAATTAAAGCGTAGTACGCAACAGAGTTCACTGTAGGGGAAAGCAGTTCGGTTTCTAAACCGAAAAAATTGCTTTTTTTTAAAAGATTAGAGCTGTAAAATTTTTCCGGGAATATTTCCCGAGGACATTTTGAAATAGGTTCTCCGAACAGCAAAGGCCCGAATCAAGTTAGTCTTACTTTAAATGAATGAGAGAGGGGGGCGGGAAACCTAAATTTTTGGCAAAAAAAGATTATTATGCTTAGCTTATGGGAAATTAATTACATTCCCCGACAGCATTTTCAATCCACTGGACATTTGTGGATAGTTTATCAGATATCCACAGGATATACGAGTCCGTGGGATATCCATAGGACGTCCAAAGGACGCTTTTTGGATCGGTGCGGACATAGGTACTAGGGTGGTTTGAAAATCAGCTGTTTTGGGATTTCAAAACTCCTATATCGGGAAAAGTTTCTTTATAGGTAGAATATCAACCATTGATTTTTTCAGATTTTTTGAACGGCATCCTGAGGTGCCGAATCGGCCTTGAAATTTTCGAAAAGCCCATAAAAGGGCCGAAAACAAACCTTTTTTTTCTGCATAAAAGATTATCGATTCCTATCTGAAACGTGTATATTACCAATTCGAAGCCGAAAATTTGTTTTGGTGTATAATCTTTGAGCTACAGGCCCTAAAAATTGCGCCCTAATTCCAAATCGCAAAAGCAAAAGCAAAAAAAAAAAAAAATCTGAATTTTTTCCTCCAAAAATATCGGAAAGACGTATAAAACAAGATTATATCCTATTAGACAATGTTAATAGACTCACTGACTAGAGTTTTATACCAAAGAAAGAAGTAAAATTTAATCCGCGTTCATCCAGCTTTAATTTGCAAAAGTTGGTACAATTATATTGTAACGTGAATAAAGGATCATGCCAACAAAATTCGACGGCATTGAAATTAAAATATGTATTCCCGGAGCAAAATTTTAAATAAATCCCGGAATTTATTTTTTAATTTGAATTACAACTCCATTTTTAATCCATAAGTTCACCATCATTTTCAAATGCTAATTGTCCGAAAAAATATCGATCAACAAAAAAATATATTCCAAAAAATTATATCTATCCGGTTTTAGGCCTATGACGCCTATATTTACGGTCTCGATTGGCAACATGTATGCCCTCAACGAGGGATTCACTAGTTAACAACCAATTTTTCCATTTTTTTTCACTTCACGATGAAACATTGTTGCAACGTTGGAAACATGTTGCCAGCATATTCAACTTAAAAACATGTTGCATTGTTGCAAACATGCTGCGCACATTAAAAAATGAAAAATAAAAATGTTGGCAACATCTTTCCGCAACATGTTACTAAAACATGATTCATTGTGAACTTGCGGCCTTAAAGAACGAGAAAATGTTTCCGATATTTTACTCTAACACAAAAATCTCCAAAAGGGGTAACTTCAAGCGGAAGAGGATCTACAAAATTTTAGGGCCAATGTTAAATCTTCATAAGCGAAAGACCTATTTTTTCGCTTTTCGGGTGCTGACTTTTATGGTCCCACACCCAAACTTGGTTCTATCTTGCATATCCTTGTCGAAATTTCCCGAATCAGCTCCCCCTTCCCCAATGCATATATTTACCCGACGAGACTACCGAATACTCCGCAAAGGCCGATAATGCGGTCAAGCGTTAATTAAATTACGATCGGTTTAAGCGAATTTAATTTCGAATTTGTTAAAATCCAAGGTAAGCTTTGAAATCAGTCACTCCCACCATTTAAAACGAAACCAAGTTTTTTTCTTTTTTTGTTTCATTTTTTCGAGTTTAATTTCTTTTAAAGGTTACGGTTATTTTCAAATATTGACCAGTCGCGTACGTTTCAGGTCGGGAGGTCATGGTAATGTAGCAGGATGTCCCCAGTGGGTGTAAAATACCACTTTGATGAATAAAAAATAATATTACGGTACGACCTTCGAATTATGTAAAAATAAATGGTCAACATTAATCGATCATTTCTACATTTTTTTTTCTAATAATAATCGCGGGTGTTTTTTGACATCCCAGGAAATTATGAACGTAAAAACATTAAACTGCTCAATGGAGAAAAAAAAAAGTAAAAAAAAAGTTAATTGGATTTTTTTTTTATTCTTCCGCGTTGATAGATTTTCCATCGGCACATATTTTTAAATATCACCCGCGAAAAATTTTTTTTTTTCTTTTTCCTCCTTGGCCCTGTTTTATTTTTCATATCTAATTGTAATCCATCGATAATTTTATTTTTTCAAACCGTTAAATTAAGGACTGCCAAAAAAATATGTTGTGCAATACTCATTCGATCGATGTACGAACGGTATGTGTTTAGAATTTTTTTTTTTAGGTTCAAGGTTCTTCACCCGCAACGGGTATGGCTACTTGGTTGGGGTTCACGTGCACACGCCCGACGAATTTATTAAAAAGAATGGGTATTTCGAAAAATGAGCTCCATCGCGTTGGCTGGATAATTGAATTACTACTGAAAATTCAGCTCCATTGTGGTTTCGGTTTTTAGGAAGTCAGAGGGAGTAAAAATTTCGACAGAGGTTTAATTTAAGCATTCAAGAGCACCAAAAGGGGGCGGGGCAATGTATGAGGAATGTGTTATGTTGTCGGTCTTTAAAACTATCCGTACGTCTTAAGGTTCTCCGGTGCTAAGTTTGGTCAACTCTTTTTTATGGATGCGAGACCTGGACTCTCAAAGTTTCCATGATGAATCGACTTGAAGCTTTTGAGATGTGGCAGCGTAATTTAAGAGCTTGGGCTGGTTTAAGTGTTCAGGAGCTCTTCAGAATTGCCCCCGATAGAGATGAATATAAAAATCTCATTGATGGTCGCCTATGCCTGGTGGACACAGGTACAGCACAGTAAGAAGAAAAGGGGGGGGGAAGGGGAGGTTTGCAAAACGTTGACGCCGATGCCAATGAAATGCGTCAGTCTCTCTGTCTGAAGTCCCGAGACTTTAGACAGTCTCGAAGTCAGAGAGACTGACGCAGACTTTACTGTCATTTCAATCTGGCGGCGGTCACTTGATCTCAGCATGCAAGATGACTCTCCTTTGTGGCCATTCCAGAGCCTTCTTATCTAATAAAAGTTGCTCAAAGGCGGTTGCGCTCAGCCAAACAACCCTAGACAGCGTTTTCAATGCTGTCCAATCAGATTGTCCAACAAGGATTGTCCATCAGATATCCACTGAATATCCAAATCCATGGGACGTCCAAAGGACGCTTTTTGGGTCAGTGCGGACATGTCCTGAAGACGTCCTCGGGACTAGATAGACTTTGCTTACTGGGAGGGTTTAGAAAATTCGAAATTCCTAAAGGCTCCCCAAAACCTAAATGAACAACCGATCTTTACAAATTGTAAAAATTTCCACGCCCCCACGTAACGATGCCCTCCAAAGATCTCCTTCGAGATAAGGAAAATGTCAGGTCCGGAAAAGTTTTAAGAAGCACCATTCACCTGAAGCTGAGTTCACCCTCCAACTCCCCTCATCCCCCAACCCCTAGCTACGCAGGTCTCTTTCAATTACTTCTTCACTTCAAAAGGCCTTAAGATAAGCTTTAAGTTCCGAAAATCTTTTGCAAACTCGAGAATATTTCAAAATGAAAACTGTCGAAAAGTTTTCCCCGCGGAGAAAACCCTTTTTATTAAAAACTTTTTGATGAATTCGTTAGGGTCTTTGATTCGGACGAGTTAATCTTCCAAAACTTGATAACAAGATCGCCAGTAGGAAGAGCGTGTCAGAAACGAGGACATGCTTGCTTATATGTGTAAAGTAATTGCAATGCACTTATGAATCACGTTCCATTCATAGCTCAAAATTACAACTTGTAATGTCAGACTGTCTGTTGCGTCAAACTAGACTGAGCACACACATTCATAATTAATTCCTCTTGAAAAATGATCTTCTTCTCTTTTTTTTTTTTTTTCGTGGCTGTATGTGTTGTGCCTGCGAAAAAAAGATCGTTTCAACACTTCGAAACTTCAATTTATAACTATTATCCTGCTCATCTCTTGTCATTTTTCTTTTCACTTACGTGTTTTTTTGTCATTAGCAAAAATCCTATGCCTATGTTTGCATACATGAGATGTCGCAGATTTAATATTTTCGTCGTGATCGGTCTTAAAAGACAATCATACTTTCATTTGTATCTTTCAAATTATGTCATTAGATTATTTTTCATTAAAAATTTCGCATTACATCACTTCACACAAACAAAGAAATCGTGGGAGAAATGAGGTAAATGAATACGTCACCTGAGAGATTTTTTATTTTTTTTCTTAATGCACTAATGAAATAAATTTTTGGTTGCACCAGGTTAAATAATTTAATTTTCTTGTCTCGTTTCAGATTTTCGTAAAAAAAAAAAAAAAAAAAAATTCCAATTCCAATTTACGGCACACGATGCGGTAACAATCGAAAGAGTGAAAAACCGACAGAGATACCATCAAAATGAAGCACTTTGGAAAACTTCTATTTTTCCTCGCTGGTAAGTAAAAAAAAAATGATATCACGATTTATTTCATAATTAATTTTCACCGAATTCAATGTTCCGTGAAAATTTTCTTGGGCAACATAAACAGGCGTGGTAATTGATTAATTACTCTCTTGCGGATAATCAGACTAACAGGAAGAATCACCCGCTTTGTAATGGGATACCCGATAGGTGGTTTATTCCGTTATTTCAAAAAAAAAAAGTGAGGGCGGTAAGGTCACTCGGGGGCTTCTTTTTAATAACAAGGACAAACATTGTTTTTTTTTTTTTTTTTTTTTTTTTTTCTTTAATAAAATGAAGAATCATTTTCCGCGCTCTCCTTTCCTAAAGGATATTTAAATCCATTGTGGAGATCGCCTTTGGGGAATGGGCGTCGTGAACTTTGCCATGTTTAACAATGCGGATATTAAGGCTTTTAAATTTTTATTGATGTAATTAAAGTAAAATAAAAGATTAAAAAAAAAAAAAAAAAGAAGTTTGATGAGAACTCGTTGATGTAAATTTTTTTATTGATGATGAACAGCGTTCACTATTTGTAAAAGTCTACGGAGGTAACTACGGGGCATTTAAAAAAAAAAATATTGAAGCTTTTAGGGATCGTCCATATATTACGCAACGATGTTTTTGCTAAAATTTGATCCCCTTCTCTCCATTGGCAACGCTAATTTCAATGCATCATCTTAAGGAAGGTATGGCTACTTTTGACGCCCTTCTTCCCTCCAAGCGTGACGTAATATACGGACGATCCACTGCTAATTTTAGCAAAAAAAAGTGGCAGGAAACTTTGATAATTTATTTGGTGTTTAGCTCAATTATATTTTGTCTGGGTAAAAAAACTACGACGTAGAGAAAAGCATATGACAGGTACTTATTATTAGAACTTAAAAATACGCAGTAGTCGTGGCAGTAGATAAGTCGGATTTTTCTTTTTACGGAAAAACGAAGACAAATCTTAAAAAAACAAAAACTAAGAAATCTTCAGAAAATTTTTTAAAAAGTTTTCTTAATTTTTCTTTTTTTAAGATTTTTCTTCATTTTTCCGTAAATAGAAAAATACGATTTATCTACTGCCACGACTACCGCGTACTCTTAATGGTATTTAATGCAACGTTGTGGTTTTTGTTTTTAAAATGTAGTTGATGTAGAATTTAAACTTTCAAAAAGTGCACTTTAACTCTAAACAAAAACCACGTAGCTGAGACGCTTAAAAGTATGATCGATTTTTTTATTATGCGAGGTTTAAAAAAAAAAAACAATAGAAAAATTTTCATTTTCGATAACAGCTTCATATCTTCCTCTACAATTAAGACCCATATTGGAAATACGGTTAGTAATCTGAAGGACGAAATTCCCATACTTGAGGACATAAAAAGTGTGCGTATTTTATAAAATTCCTTTTTTAAAAGACGCAAGATGGCGACTAGAAGGGTGTAAGATTTGAATAAAGAAACGTCTAGTTCTCCTATAAGCCTTCTATATTTCTCCGTCTAGTTCTTCTATAAGTCTTCTATAAGAAGACTAATAGGAGATTATTCTTCTATAGAAGACTAATAATATAGAATACTTATAGGAGAACTAGACACAACAAGTTTTTTTTAAAAAGTTATTTCAGTTCTTAAAATGGAAAGGTTAGCGGACGATAGTGAAATACATACGCTAACGGAATTGGGTAAACTACCTGGATACACCGCACCGTCTGCCTTCTATATTTCTCCGTCTAGTTCTTCTATAAGAAGACTAATAGGAGATTATTATTCTATAGAAGACTAATAATATAGAAGACTTATAGGAGAACTAGATGCTTCTTTACTCATATTATAGTCTTCAGCCCTCCATACTTCAAGATTGTAAGATTCGACTTTATAACAAAACATTCAAAGAAATAATTTAAACAAGGCTTAAAAAAACTGGGATTCCTACACAGTAAAAAATTTTGTGTACTTTTAACAAAAGTACAGTACAAAAAATTTAATCACTACAAAAAATTTTGTGTACTTTGAAGTTTGAACAACGGTCCACACATTTCTATTTGTAAATAATAACACAATCAACAAATATGGCCTAGCAACGTGTATCAAAATTAACATAAAAAGAGCTACTTACAGAGTGTGTGAACCGAGTTTGTTAAAAATACACAAAATTTCTTACTGCGTAGCTTTGACCCTTAGATGTATCTCCATTCTGGAATTTGATGAAATAAATTTAGATCTACTTCTGAATTTTTTTTAAAAATCGGTGTTAGCAACGAATTAAACCAGCTTTTTAGAGATTTTCTCACAAATAGACAACAGTATGTGTTTATTAACTATGTAGAGCGCAGACAAAATTTGTAATTAGATTAGTTCAATAAATACTCCTAGTTTGTCTATATTATAGACAAATTAGGAGTATTTGTTGAGTTAATCTAATTAGCAGTTTGTGTTTTTAAATTAAAGTAATAGGAAATATATTTTTATAACATTGACTTCCTCTGTGCCGCAAGGGACTATCCGTGATATTTCAAAAAAAAATTTTTTTCTGAACCACCCTATTGTCTCCGATTCACGTAAACAAAAATTCAATTCCAGAATGGCAAAGCGTCGGTATTTTTAAAATGAAAAATTAAAATTTATTGGGGTGCAAATTCACTATGGAATGTTGGACCAACATGTTGGACCAACAAGTTGGACAAACAGGTTATACCAACTTGTTTGACAAGCCAACGATCGACTATTGCAGAATTTACTCCTACCAAAATTAGTGTGGAATGTCGGTCCAACAAGTTGGTACAACATGTTGGTTCAACATTCCATAGTGAATTTGCACCCTTGGCAAAAATATATAAAACGTGTCTTACGTTTACGTCTGCGTTTTGTTACCGAAAATATGCCAGATCAAAGATCTGATCAAATTCGTCATTAACAAAATTCGTCCCCATGCATTGTACTTTTTTGGTCATTGCACATAGAAGTTTGGTCATATCTGAAATTTGTCTTTGTACAAACATGTCATTGCATATACATTCAAATTGAACCATTAGAAAACAGTAACTTTTTTGAAACTGGCCCTTACAATCCACCAATTTTAGGTAGCCCTGAACTTCGCATGCAGTAGCTTTAGAATCTCCGTGAATTACATTTTTAAATAAAAATCTTCCTTTTTTAAAAAAAACCACCATAAAAAATTCTGTTATCGGTTTATGGAAAACAACACCGCGGTCGGTAACATAAACCATCCCCTAATATGCCCACAGTAACAAATGTGCAAATGTGTGAATAATAACCAATTAACTTTTTCCTCTCGATATGGAGTCGCAATAAAAATTCCTTTTTCTCTTTAAAAAAAATTAAAGGTAAACAAAAGGACATCAACGTTAAAAAAAAATATATAATAAAATAAAATAAAAAAAAATACATTCAAACGCATTATTGTCACATAAATCCGTCGTATAATATAATAATTTTTATTGATTAAGACGAGCACACGCCAAGTCATTCTATTTATTTATGGTAATGAAATAATAAGTTTTTGACAATGCAATTGTTTGTTTACGAGTTAATACGCCACATGGCTTCGTGTACATTTGGCCTAAATCTTTTTTTTTTTTTTTTTTTTGTTTTTCTTCTCCGGATGACACATTGTCTGTCCCAAACAACTTTAATGTACTTTAAAAAGAGATTTATGAATCTTGTCTTCACCTGACCTAGCTACATTTTCTGTTTTTTCGCAAGGGTGGGGAACATAAATCTCCAGTTTTTTTTTCTTTTTTTTTTGTAAATTGCAAAATATGGAAAAAAAATCGTTGGCAATTCTAAATTACAACAAAAGGTGAAGAAGACCTAATTTGATTGGAATCTAACCCGTCACGAAGGGGGCGTATTGCGGGTCATTCTCCAAGGGTCAAACAATAACAATGATGCAATATATTATTTTCTTATTTATTCTTTCTTTTATATATAAAGTTAATGAGTTTGCCATTGCGGGACAATTTCTTTTTTTCCCGATTTTAAAATTTTGGAAGCGGAATTCGGTCTCGAATTTTTGCAAAATTGAAATTTTAATACATTCGAAATTCCTCCACGGCTTGTACTGTTGCAGATATTGGAATCAGAAATTGCAGGAAAACTGAAAACTTAGAAGACGAAAAAAACTGTAAAAAGATTCGAAAAAATAGAAGTTGAGAAACTGGAGACTTTGATATTTAGAAAATGCAAAATTGATCGGTAAGGAAACCAGACTGGATGGAAAAAGGGTCCGGTTCACATTTAAAAAATATTTGTTAGCAGTACAAAGTTGCAACTTTGTAAGCAAAAAATTGTAATATTCGTAAAATATTTATAAAATATTTTTTGAAACAAAAAACGATAAAAATATTTTCAAAATCGTTGCGACCATTATTAAAATATTTTTATCGTTTCTTGTTTCAAAAAATATGTGCATAATATTTTTAAAATATTGTACAATTTTTAAAAAATTTTTAAAAAGATTGTACAATTTTTAAATTTTTTTAAAAATGTTGTAGAATTTAAAATTTTTTTAAAAAAAAATATTGTACAATTTTTAAATTTTTTGAAAAATATTGTACAATTTAAAATTTTTTTTAAAAATGTTGTACAATTTTTAAAATTTTTTTTTAAAATATTTCTAAAAAAAGCTTAAAATCCTGGTATAGTTTTTATAATTTGAGCTTTTTTAGTGTACTGCTGACTTCAAGGACCTATTTTTTAACTTAAAAAAAAAAAATCAGACCATTCCAGAACGACCTTACACAGTAAAAAATTTTATGTTAAAATTGACACAAATTGTATGTCCAAATCGGTCTACATAAATATTTTGTTAAGAAAAATAACACAATTGTTTTGTTTAATGTTCTGCGTCCATTAACGATTGTCATTTTTTTGCTGTTTACAAACAAGTTATGTTGATTTTTTAACATAATAACTTAACATAGACTTTATGTAGACCGTTTTTAACATATTTACATAATATTTTTTACTGTGTACGTCAACATCCCCCCCCCCTACTCACGATTAAAACAGAAAAAAATACCGAAGTGACAATCACAGGATCTGCAAATACGAAAATCAGACTAAATTTTTTTTTTTTAATTCAAACCGACGATCGAATTTCGTTTCGCATATTCAGCAGTTTCACGAAACATAAATCGAAAATCGTGCCTTTAAAATTACAATAATAGTCGATAATTACAGAAGATGGAAACGTTCAAAGATGAATCGATTATCGAGTTATGAAATTTTCTTTCTTTTTCTTTTTTTAGCGATCGAATTTTTGCCTGACAAAAAAAAACCAATCGAATAAGTTCTTCGATAAAAGCCCCTAGAGGGCCCACATTCACGTGCTGGCTCAAGGATGCCTAAAACAACAACAACAATCCACATGATCTATATTATCCTAACCTATTTTTAATGCAGAAACAAATAGTGGCGATTCGTGATTATAATTAATACGGTGACTAACATAAATCAATTGTATGTAGAAAATTGGTTTCCGAACCTTGAACTCTATACTAAACTGTATCTCTCGTGCGTATGAAAAAGCAAAAGAGAGAAAAAAAAATGCATTTAGCCCTTTTCGGACCTCATTTCAATTAAAATCAATTTCCTCGGCATTTCTTCAACGAGACACATTCATCCATATATCGGTCACGGATATCCTGAACACTCACTACCCGAATGGAAAAACTTAAAAAAAAAAAAAAAACTATAGCAAATTTTCTAAATCGTGTCAGGAACGCATATCCACACGTATCATACACGCCTTCAACTTTTGACCCCAACAAGAATGAACAATCTCAAGGCAGGTATAATTCAAATAAAATCTAATTATCGAAAAAAAGAAATAAATATAATTGTAAAGCTTCATAATGGTATCATCCGGTTGTATGTTGACCCTCACGCGATTCCACTCAGATGTTTATAAACCAAACAAACCTTGAAAGGGATGAGCATGAGGAAGAAAGGTTTTAATTGTCAACGAGGAGATTGATGAGATTTTCACGGCCTAAACACCATTTAAAAATTTCGAAATTGAGCCGAGCGGCATGGCATCTGAAAAATATTTATTTATTTTTTTTTTCGAAGTCGGCCCACATACATCAAATTTAATCTATTGTTAACATTTTTTTTTTCGTTTCGCTCTTAAAAAGTAAATCTACCTTAATTAACACGTTAAGAAATTGCACGACTTAACCTTAAATGTAGACGGCGTTTAAGCTAACGAGGGTCTTGATTCATTAGAATGTGGCGGGTGATTTTAAACGAGGGCGTCTTCAACCTGTATAATCTTTAAATTAGCGTTATTTAAATTCGTAATTTAAGTCTAGAGGCGACCTTGAACTAAATCGTTAGGTGTTGAAAAATGTTGCGTCGTGCGATTAAAGATAGGGAGGTAGAACAAACATTGTAATCCAGGAAGGAATGCAAGAAATATTGGGAGAGAGAGAGAGAGATGAATAAACAGAAGAGAGAAAGAACTAAAGGAAGACTGAGAAATAAGATGCACAGACAGTAAAACAGTCACTAATAAACTCACTAACGGCATCAATTCATAAAAAACAAACGATCCGAAACGAAGAAGTCTGCCCAAATAGCAAAGTCTATCCAGTCCAGGATATGTATTGGACGTCCATTGGATTTACCTATGTCCGCACTGATCTAAAAAGCGTCCTTTGCAAGTCCTATGGATATCCCATGGATTCGGATATCTTGTGGATATCTAATGGAAAATCCACAGGATGCCACAATGGATTGAAAATGCTATTAGATTGCGCTCTTCTTAAAAATTGGCCACTGCTCACCAAAAATTATTAAAAAGAACTGAAATATTTATTAGAAGATCAGTAAAGGAATAGAGTTTTAACAAATTCTACCTAGGGGTGAGAATTCACGTCGGACATGTTAGTGTCGGATGAAAATGGTGAACATGTTTACATGTTGGGTGAATATGTTGGGACAAATATTTTCATGCAACATTTCCACCAACATGCAGAAGAAATTACAATTAAGCAGTAGACTTTTTGAACATGTTGAGTGAAAATGTTTCCAACATTGGTGTCACTTTCATCCAACATTCTTATTTACACGTAATTCATGCATTTTTTATGCATGTCCAGATTTTGTATACTATATACATTATTTTGATACAGTTTATGCATATTTTTTTCGTTTCAACTTCCCTACATCAGGTCAAACCCCTCAATCTGGACCTGCTCAAACAGTATAGAACTCAAACCCGCCATCATCTGGATCCAATAGTTAAAACTGATCCAAAACCAAATGATACGTTCTAGCTACTCATAAAGTCAGTAGTCTCCGGGACATAAAGTCAGTAGCATTCCAAGTTGTGTCTGAAAGAAAGATGTTATGTTGGAATTGTGGTCAGTCTGGCCACTACAAAAGGGATTGTAGAAAGCGTAAATCTAGTGGTAATAGCCCGTGCAGAACTCTAGCTAAGTTAGTAGAGGTAGAGTAGCTAGTTAAGTAGTTATCGTACCTATCGTACCTAGAGTAGCTAGGAAGTAGCAGTAGAACAAGTATGCCTTGCCCTCAGAAGCATTGGTTCTGCATCGGCGAAAAATTAAGGTCCAAGACCAACCCTATTGAATATTGAGCCTGACGCTCAGAAGGATCCAATGTTCGAAATCGAAGCATCAGATCGAACTTTATATCCAAATTGTGCAGGACTCTAGTTACCAGATTCTAAACTCTTTTTTCCCTTCTTTGTAACGAGGTAATAAAATCCTGCATTTCTGAAGCCGTCCTTTTAGTGTCAGACTTCTATTGACTAAAAAATTACTCTGGTAGGCTCCCAGATAGCATTTTCAATCCATTAGATATCCTGTGGATTGTCCATTACATATCCACTAGATATCCACTAAACTCATACATAGATACTAGACATAGGGTATCCATAGGACGTCCAAATAACGCTTTTTGGATCAGTGCAGTCATAGGCTAATCCAATGGACGTCCAATAAATATCCTCATGAAGTCCTCAAGAATCTCCGGGACTGGAGAGACTTTGCTATCTGAGCGACCGGTCCTCGGACCTGCTTTCGCATTACTCTGAGAACAGTTGCCATTTAAAAAATAGCTTTTAGTTTAAGCTTCTTAGCTTCCTAGAGATCGCTCATAATCTTCCTTTTTCTTCGTGAGCGTGATAATAAGGCTAGCAACTGCCGCCCAGTTTTCTTTTGATGTCAGTTCCGTCGCTCAAAACCGGACTCTAATCTTACTTCCAGGCAGATTCACCCTTTATACTAGAAAGAATGTAGAAAGGATGATTACTCATGAATACTTAGGTCCGACAAAATTTTAAACTTCGTTTTTTATTTTAACGGACTCAAATCGATTTTTAAACAGATGTTTGATTAAATTATCATAATCTAAAAATAGGTTCGACCTTAAAAAAACGTAAAATGACATATCACACTTTACTCTAGGGCTATTTTCCCTAATGAAATTTAAAACACTTTATACAATATAATGTATTCTAAGTGAATTATCTTGTGTCATAACTTAATTTCGCGTTTAATGACAGAAACGATTAAATTGTTTTAGTATTTAATTTGATCTTTTGACCGGGGCGATTTTTGTTGTTTCTTTTTTTTTCGGGCCCCCGAGCTTTGACAGTTTAATATATTGTTATCTTAACCGCTTTCGCAATATAAAAAGATCGTGTTTCCAAGAATATCTCAATTTTTTTACCCGGTGTTTCCACTCTAATTTTACAACCACCGATAATGAGGCCTTCTGGTCCGTGACCCTTAAAAGCGGGACCATTCACTGTGATTGGCATGCATGCGAATGTGAAAAAAAAAAAAAAAAAAAAAAAAAAAGAAGAAAGAAAACAATTACACGGGGAAGACTACCTTATAACAAGTTTGTAAAGTGATAATAGAATTTATTCAGAATAATACTTTCACATGCGTGCAAATAAAGACAAGGTTTTGAGGTACCAATTCAAACGGTAAGCAAAGCACATTTTTGATGCGGTAATTAAAACCTGCAAAACGTCTCTTTCGAAGGCCCCGGCCTTTTATATCTTCGTAATTATTCTTTGTGTACAAAGTTATTATCATTACTCGGATGCGAAGCGCAAGTCTATTATTTAAATTTCGACGGTCCAAAAATGAAAACCGAAGGGTGACACCGAAAATCGTAGGCGGTTAGGCGAAATGAGTTTGCAGATATTTTCCAACGGGAGGAGTCGACATTACTCATTTTTTTTCTATTTTAAAATTAATAACCCGACATTAGTCGTTAAAGAAAAAAGTAAAAACGGAAGACTGGAAATAATCGATCTTATCCGTTTATGTACGGGCGCCTTTTCTAAGGTGTGAAAATGAAGGCCGGCCCCGACGTAATTTATGAGGTTAAAATACTTGTATGGCGAAAGTTGACTCAAAATTTGCCGAGAAAATTTTCTGACCGTTACAAAATTGGGCAGTCGATGAACTTGAACCAAAGGTTCAAGGACGAGAAAATAGTAGGCGAAGAAAAAAAATAGAATATTTGGAAAAAGAAAAAAAAAAAAAAAAAAAAAAATGAACCGCCAAATTATTGCTCGGTTCTAATTTGATTTTTTTTTACCTACATCGTCCTTGTTTGCCGTGTGTTGAAATTTCTTTTGTAAACTTTTGACGTGAAAACTTTTTGTATGTAATGTGTGTGTAGAGAGTTTGACACGTTGAATGGATGTACAATTAATTCATTTATTTGCGGGGAAGATCACCGATCGCTGATTGGTGTTGGTCAAGGACAAGATTTATCAAAAGTGACGACCCAAATTAACTGCATTTGAATTTGAAAAAAAAAAAAAAAAAAAAAAAAAAAAAAAAGGCTTTGACCAAATCAATGACATGCCAAGAGTTTTAAATTGATGCTTGATTTGAAGAACCGAGATTTTTTTTCCTCTTTAAAGTCAAGATGTTGATGAACGATTCAGGGAAAAAATGAAAAATTATACTGAGAGAAGTCAAAACTCCGCGAAAATGAAAGGCGTCTTTATTGCCATGGGTAAAGTTTTCCATATAACGATGAGTTAATTAATTAGAAGAAGTTACAAATTTTCTTCGTACAGTTACCAGTTTTGTCCCATCTTACCATTTTTCTAAACTTCGGATCCATTAATAGGTACAACCTAGGTGAAAATTATTTAATACTTAAATTGCAAAATTATTTTCGAGAATACCCAGATAGCATTTTCAATCCATTGGACATCCTATGGAATGTCCATTAGATACCGTTGTATATCCAAATCCATGGGATATCCATAGGACGTCCAAAGGGCGCTTTTTGGATCAGTGCGGACATAGGTAAATCCATCGGGACGTCCAATAAATATCCTTTATACGTCCTGAAGACGTCCTCGGGACTGGACAAACTTTGCTACTTGGGTATTTTTCTGCAAGATTAAATAAATCAAATTAAATCAAATTTTTTTAAACCACTAGAAAATCAGAGAATTAATTGTTAGTCTATTAATTAGACCAAGAAGTCAATCCTATTAGTTTTCTGAAATTAATCAATCAACACTGATATTAACTTATAATAATATCCCATAAAAAAGGATTTTTTTTTTTTTACCCTTTATAAAAAAGCTGTTAAAGCCTGCGAGAGCCTGTCTGGACTTGAATCCCTACCACCAATCTGCCAGTAGCGTCAGGGGCGAATTGGCAAAGTGTTGACCCAGAAAAACTTTGGGCCGGTCCATGCAAGTTCTAAGAAGGGGGGGAAGTAGTTTCTCTCCAAAAAAAAAAATTGGTATAGTAAAAAGAACCTTATACTTTTTCCCCTATTTTTTTTCTCTTGCGGCCGGCCGAAAAGTCGCGGCCTTTTGGCCAAATTATTCATCGGCCCTTCGGGTAATCCCCAGATTGACCCTTGCAACCCGCCCCTGACCAAAGCAACCCAAAGAGCATTCGTCATCCAAACATTATTCTTCAACCCAGCACTCAAGGGCAAGTCTATAGGGTTGATTAGTGTACCCGAAATGGTGTGGCTAAAAAAGAATCAAAAGCCCAAAAATACTTTTTTTTCTTATTAGTGTTCCGTATAAAATCCGCAGGAACTGAAGTAAAAAAAACCAAGTTTTCGAGGGACCCCAACATTTCTGTCACACCGCTGCTATACTAGTTTCCTTAGGGACTAATAAAAAGAAGTAGCGTCAATTTTGTAGTCTAAATATTGAAAAAAAATTGCCGACTTTCTTTTTATCACATAAAATATTAGTAAGATAAAATCTACTAAAAGATTAAATCTAGTCTCCTTCAAGAGCGACTTTTTGCCTCCACCCCTCTGCAACCGCCCTTATGTCGAAAAACATTTACAACAGACATTAAAAACGAGTGAGAAATAGGTAAATTTCCTGGTTACCAAGTTCAGTCCCAACCGTTTTTGCAATAGAGTGCCCGGGGTTTTTTTTGCTCAAGAAGAAAGGTCAGCTAGGCGTTGCTGGGTCGCTAGCACGCTTGAGCAGTCAACACTAATCTTCCAAGCAGCTATAAAAAAAATAAAATAAAATAAAAAAAACCGGCAACATTTTCCTCAACTTTCCCAATTTTTCCATCTTTTGCTCGTATATAAAGGATAAACCGATCACACAATAACTGACCTTCGATTTTAATAAACACTTGACAATTCCATCAGCTAAAAAGAATCTGGTTAACAAAAAAAAAAGTAAGCGAATTCCAGAGTATTTCCAAAGCGCGTCTATCAATCTGTCATTTCGAGTCACGTTGGTACATGCTAACGGTAAAGTTCAAGGTGGTTTCCATCTCGTTATTTAACACCTTGTATGATAGATTTTATTAAATATTGTTCGAACTTCTCCTCCCCCCCGATCGGCTTAAATATTAAGTTTCGCAAACACAAAGGAGGAAAGCTATTTCCCCTTTGAAAGGATTTCCCTACCCGCAAAGTTTATAACGTGTTTTATTTTACTTCCTTTTCAGTTATTTCCGGTAGCAGAGCCGAATACATCCCTTTGAGCGGGCCCGTTTACATAAATCCGAATGCGGCATCATCATCTTTTGAAAGCGAGACGACCCAAAATGAGCCGGGAGAAAGAATCACGCAAACCGTTTACGGTTTCCTGGACTTCACAACAACCATAGGCAACACCGTCATGGTTTTCTCTCCTCAAAGTGCGGCGCCAGGTCAGTATATGGGTATAAAAAAGATAAATGACCCTTTGTAAAGGAGTTAATTCGGCCAATCAAAGCCGGTCATTCTGACCAGCAAACACCTTTTATGTCATTTATGACGTGAAACAACTGGCATGAATGCATGCGCTTCCAGTCGAGTTGATTGGCGTCTCACATTGGGTTAATTTCCACATTAACCCTGTTAAGATTTTTGATGGATTGTTTTCGTTTCAGCTCCCGAGAAGAAAACCGAAAAACCGGCCGTGATAGAAACAAAATCGACGCAAACGCCTGAATCAGAAATCAAACCAAGTAAAACGGTTAAGTCGGACAAAAAATCAAACGAAGCTAGTCCTAAAAAAGCTGAAAAATCCGAAGCTATTTTCAGCGTTGTTGAAGTAATCGGAGGAGATGTCAAGCCATCTAGTGTTACGGAGATCAAAGCTGGTAAGACAGGACACATGACACAATATCCAAAAATAGTCCTCTTTTCTATTATTTGCTTGTGCTCCCGGACATAATAGTGCTCCCAGATAGCATTTTCAGTCCACTGGACATCCTGTGGATTGTCCGTTAGATATCCACAGGATATCCAAATCCATGGGATAACAAAGGACGTCTATAGAACGTCTAAAGGACGCTTTTTGGATCAGTGTGAACATAGGTAAATCCAATAGACGTCCAATAAATATCTTCATGACGTCCTGAAGACGTCTAGAAAACTGGATAGACTATGCTATCTGGGTAGTGTTACTATTTTGGGGGACGAGGAAAGTCATCAAAAGATGATATTGATGTTAAAAATGGAACATCGTTTCAGGCCCTTCAGTCCTCTCCAGCAAAATCGAAATCAAAGAAAGCCCTCCAATCAAAATCAAGAAAAATTCCAAACCCATCGCCAAGGTGGAAGTCCGCGACGAAAAAAATCAAATAATCTCCAGCCAAGTTCAAATCATATCAGAGCCTACCATCTTATCGAGCATCGTCGAAGTCATAACTAACGACGACAAACCTAAAATTCTCTCGAGCATCGTCGAAGTGAAATCCGACAGCGACGAAGAGCCGGCCATCGAAGTCGATGCCAACAACATCGACAAACCCGAATACGACTTTTTAAACAGGCAGCCATCCGAAGTCGTGGACGAATCATACAGGGTAAGTCATTTCAGTTAGATTAACCAAGTGCAAAAAAAACATCAGACACAAAAGGGAAAAAAAGCATGACGTGATAAAGACTGACGTGAAAACTCGTACACGATTTTTCTTCATCCGGAAAATTTAGCGATACATACGTTCTACCCCGGGAGCTTAATCAAGCGGCAAATCAATTTAATTATCTTGACGTCTATGCAATTAACAGGTAATCGATCTCAAGCCTAATTCTAAAAAACCGAAATCGAGACCCCAAAATCGATCCGGGAAAGATGGGCAAAATACTGGTTTGGTAACCAAATTTGGCGGGACTATCGTTAAGGAAGGCGTAACTACCGTGCACGAAACTCAAGTCATAGGTACTTACATTTCTGGAAAATATGCTCAGGTAAGTCAAGATTCGCTACAACGACCCAATTAACATTTAAAAAAAAAAAAAAGATGTCAGAACGAGAAATTTATGAATAAAGAAGAATGGATCTTCCTTTTTAATTTTTTACCTTTCACACAAACTAGACTGGCAAGTTGATGATGTAGGCAATTCGCGAAATTATATAATCCAGACCCAGAAGCCAGAAAAAACGTCGACACAAAACGGTAATTAATCTTAAGCATAATAACAATGAAATGGAAAAAAAAAGAAAAGGAAAGATGATCGTTTTCACAAGATTATTAGCATCTTCAACTTTGACCCGGCTTCGTGGTAACCATCGCCGACGTGAATCATGCGACCTTGCCATATTACCGGCTTAATGCGATTTGAGTTTGGGATGCGAACCGTATCGCATCAGATTAAAGCCAATTTCTCAGGTTTCCATCTGTTTGGGAATCGATCTGAAATGGCGAAAAAGTCAAGTCATTTTCGCAACTTTTTTTTTAGAAAGGGATCGATAGCGGTCATGTGGAGATTTGCTTTGTACTCCGATGATTGTAGTTGAATGGTGTCTGCCTCCTTCCTATTATAGCACTGACTATTGCATTTTGATTCGTCCTCAAGGACCCAGATAGCATTTTCAATCCATTGAACATCCTGTGGATTGTCCATTGGATATCCTGTGGATCCATAGGACGTCCAAGGACGCTTTTTGGATCAGTGCGGACATAAGTGGATAGTAGTGAGGACATCTAGTAAATATTCTCATGACGCCTTGAAGACATCCTCGGGACTAGATAGACTTTGTTATCTCGGGAGTCTCCCGATAATTTGCAATAGGAACCCTATGTCCAGAACAGGTCATTTACTCCATCCCCGCAGGCAGGAGAACAGACCAAAGTACTCGTACGTCTATACGCATATCTTGGATCACATCCATAAGCTAAATACAGCAGGAGAAATGCCGAACCAACGAAGCAAAAAGACTCGTTGAGGCTTGACATAACTTGACTTTAGCTATCGAACACCAAACAATGAGTAAAACAATGATCCCTGCGTGTGGAGTCTATCATGCTAGAAATCGTCTCGACACGATTCAGACTTTAATCGACCTTGTTATCATGTCATCCGAATGGATTTGCAATTTGGGAAAAAAAAAGAAAAATTGACACATACCTAGCTCTAAGGAATCCGTGATTTTATTCGACAAATGAAATGTCGCGAAATTGGAGTCACAGGTGAACGTGACGAAATCGTTTGGGAGAATGAAATCGGCGAATGGGTTTAGGTCATTCTGTATCAAATTGGACAAGTTAAGACTGACTACATAATTGGTACGACCTTTTAAATTTTTCGATGTTTACGGGCCCCCCAGGATGGGGCTACAGTCAATACCCATGGATGTTCGTAGGTTCGGAACAGCAACCCTCCGGACTAGAGGGGATTTTCAAAGCCTCAGAAATTTTTTGCTTGGTTGACTTATCAGTTGTTTTAATTGCCCGTTTTCATAAATAAATGAAACGTGACTGAGGCTAAATCATAGAGAAATCTTTAAAAAAAAAAAAAAAAAAATGGAACGAGTTTTCCGAACCCTCCCTTCGATCAGGAATGTCGTTAACGGTTTTATTCATTTTTTTTTTTTTGCGAAAAATCACCGCCAGGTGTGAAAGACCGTTATTTAAGTCCAAGGTTGTCACGTGAAAAAAAAAGCATGATTTCGACAAGCGATCGATTCCGATTTTCGATTAAACGAGTTTAACCTATATTGAAGTAATACTGTGTAGGGATATGTATCGAAATACCTTTCACAGATTTTCGAAGGTCAATGTCGAGGGAATTTAAAAAAAAATCCATGAATCTTTTTAACGTTTAGGTTCTTGAAAGTACGTCCAGGATTTTACCAAGAGCTCAAAAAATTTCGCCATCCCAAACGACGAGGATTTTGAAGACGGCTGCGCCAAACGTGTCAAAAGGGAGAGTCCATTTGGAACCGACGCCGGCTGGTTCTTTGCACGAGGAAACGGCACTGCCATTGGAAGCTTTGTTCCACGGGGATAAAAGCTCGAATTTGATAAGAACTAGTAGAAGGCCAGGTAAGATAGTTGCATTTCTGACTATTTCTCTAGCCATTTTTTTTTGCTTACTTATACCTTGTTTTTACAAAATGTTTCATCAACTACAGGGCCTGCTGTTGGAGGACCCTCAGGCAAGAACGATTTCAGCAAAAGTAAGTACCAACGTCAAAGAAACAACTACAGGGACCAAGAAATATCGGACGAATACGACCAAGACGAATCAGACAATCAAAGCAGCGGATATAAAAAATCAAGAGGAAGAGGTAGCTCCCTCGTGAAACCATCTTTCAGGTACGGAATAATTCTTCGTCTTCATTTCGTTTTCGTCATCACCAAATCTTTTTTTTTTTTCGTGCATTTTTCCGCTTTTTTACGCACACTGGCAATGGGCAACACAAGCTCTTCTTCCTCTTTACTTTCACCCGCTTTTTTTTTTTGTAAATACAATTTCAGATTTGGTGGCAATAAGGGAAAAAGTTCGTCGACTATATCTCAAGTTTCTACTGTTTCTGTCTATAGTGAAGAAGCTTCCACATCTCCGGCAGGAAGGAAGTACCAAAATTCAAACAGGAGATCGAACGGATACAAATCCAAGAGCAAGGATTTCGGGAATCACGATAAGGAAGACGGATATACGAGGAGGGCATACAAACCTAAAATACAAGTAAGAAATGCAACTGGGAAAAAGTTTTAAGAATTTGTGTGTGAAACTGAGGGATTCTTTTCAGACGACATCCGTCGATAACGCCAACGCAGCCACTAGTCAATACAAATTTAAGCTCCAACGACCATCCGGAAGATGGACTTACAAACCCCCGCCGAAACCGAAACCAGTCCTCCGAAAGCATGAAGTTGAACAAAACGAGGTTTCCACACCGTTGACGACGTCCAATTCCGAATCCGACGAATATGCCGCAAATCGTAGAGAAGACAACGACGATTTGGAAAACAGTTCATCAGACGAAGCATCAAAACCGGAACCGACCATTCCTGTTTCCACTCTTAAAGTTCAAATTTCGACGCCTGCCGATTTCAGCGATACTTATTACGAAATCGCAACGATTAAATCCCCTTACATGTTCACGGTAAGGAAACATTGAATCTATTGGTTGGGATCGAATTATACGAAAACGCCTTCAAAAATGGAATTATGCAAACGCGACGATTGACCGTATGACAAATTACTTCTTATAGGTAGGGCAAAAGAAGCACACAAGATTTATCACTGTCACTTCAACTTTCGAAAAGACGCTTCAAACGATAGAACCGACGCTACCAGCGCTGCCATCCACTTTGACTGAACCTCTCACGGAAAATATTTTAGCTAGCACAGCGCCAGTAAGTATCATATTTTTCCATTTGCTTTTTATTTTTTTTTAATTTTTTACCTAACTTATTTTTAGGTGTACGATAAGGATCATCATCTAGCAATTGACTCAAGTATTGCAACGTTACCCCCAATTTTCTTGGGTACAGACGTGGAAACTCCGCCACTGGAGACCCTCACCGAAACTTTCAGCACGACTCAACAAATACTGAAAACTCATATTTTACCCGTTATCCGTGGACCTAACGACACCACGAGTTACACCTTGATTCAGTCCTACGAGGTGACAAGGCTTGTCACAGCCACGAAAACGCTACCTCCCATGGAAGTTTACCAATTTGTGCCAAGCAAAACATTGAACGAATTCAATACGAAATTGGAAGAAGCTGGATCGGAGCTTCATTTAGAATTAGATTTCGGCGATGAAAATAACAACGAAGAGGATGAAGATCATCCCCCAGGTATGTTAAAATGAAAAGGTTTTTTAGGATCTGGTAAGGAAATATTTGATCCTAAAGAATCCATGGGTCTAATGAAGTGCGCTACCCAGATAGCATTAGACATCCTGTGGATTGTCCAGTAGATATCCACAGGATCCCCAAATCCATGGGATATCCATAGGGGACGTCCAAAGTACACTTTTTGGATCAGTGTGGACATCCAATAAATGATGTCCAGAAGACATCCTGGGGACTGGATAGACTTTGCTATCTGGGTAGGCGGTGACTAAATCCTTGCAATCAATTTTGAGGAGTTTCAGTTTGAAATCTTATACAGTACAATAAGGAAGAAGGGGTCAAAAATTTCCAAAATCATGCTTACATAATGCCTGACTGGCCTCATATGTGTCGCTCATATTGCAGTTCCTAAAATTTTCAATTTACTTTTACAGCGATCCGGGCATTCCCGCCAGATCTTGATCTCGCCAACGTCGGTAACGACTTCGACATCGCCTCAGCAGACGATAGCAAATTATCCGAAGCTCTCCGACGTGCCAAACAATTGAAAGCAAAAACCGCTAAACCAACGACAGACGCCCCAACGACGCCTCTTCCAACTACAACCCCCGCCATGACTCCGGAGCAAATCCAACAACTGGCTTTACTGAGGTTCTTCAATCCTGCAGCAGCGGCCAACCTCCCGGCCAACATTCCTGGTGTCATCACTTCATCGAAACCGGTCGTCAAGCTCGAAACCGTTTTTGACACTCACGTCATTCCCGTCTTCGACGGTTCAAAAACCAGCTTCAGCACTCTCTCCCGCCCGATCGCGACTGTCAGCAAAACGGAATACGAAGTCGTGACAAGCTCGGTGGCTCCTCAGATTCCCGGGGGAATTCCGCCTGTTAATCCGTTAAATCCCTTTGCTCCTCAATTTTCAATAACTTCAACGCCGGTCGTTACCAGCACCAACGTCGTAGCCACCGAAAGTAAAGTTTTGAAACTTACTTTCGGAGCCAAAACCGCGTACACGACGCTTTATTCCACAAGGGTAGTGCCAACCGTGCTGACGTCATACCTCACGACGAGTGTACCCGTCGTTCCGACAGCAGCCTTCGGTGGTTTCCCAGGTTTTGCCTTCCCCGGTTATCCCGGTTACATAGGCTAGAAAATTAAATCAGAGAAATGGCTGGAACCGTTTCGAACTCAAGTGCGACTGATCTGTATTTTTTTTTTTAAAGTAATCATTTTGTGTTCAATGAAGTTCTTTCCGGTACGGGACACCAAATTTGAAACAAAAAAAAATTTTTACTCGAATCTGGCATCTAAGTAGTTGTGAAACAACTTCATTGATAATACAAATTTTGGCATTTTGTTGATGAAAATTTTGCTCAAACGATGCCATAACAAAAGATGCAATAACCATCGAACTATAAAACGCTTAGTCGAAAAAAAAAGTTACCAAAAAAAAGTGACAAAAAAAAAAGAGTGAAAAGTGTAAAAAGACGATTATATATACGACTGAGGTAGGACTTTAATCATTTTTTTAAAGGGGTTGTTACTACGATTAAAACTGCCACTCTGTAGGTTACCATTTTTTCTATTAATTTAAATAATTTTTTTTTTTCTAAAAATGTAAATTATGATGTGCCACCGAAAATAATTGGTAACTTTGAAAATTCCAAGTGATGGTATGAAAATTTTTTTTTATATTTTTTTGTAAGTAATTTTTGTTAATAAAATGTACATGACTTTTTGTAATAAAACGATTAAAAAAAGCTACCAAATATTTTTCCATTTAAGGGTTTTTCAATCCCATTTCTGAGAGCTACTGTACACTAGACTAACTCAGATGTCGTCCAGAGTCTTCCAATTTTTTTTTCTAACTCTTCAACCATCCAATTTAATGAATTTAATGACAAGGCAAGCTCTTGATATTTTCTGAGTGTGAAAAATTGACTAAACAGGTTATGGGCCCAGGATGGCCTGGATCAAATAAAGGAGGATTTTAACAAAAAAGATTCGCTCAAGTATTTCGTAAGCATCTTAGGGGGGGAGGGGCCCCAAATTTACAAAAATCATGCCTACGTAATACTTGAAAGGCCCCTAAAATATAGATTTTTTTTAAATATAATGGATATAAAAATTAATATAGAAAAACTGCCGAATGAGGAAGCCACTTCAAGAAAGTCGCGTCAAAAATTCAAATCCGAAATTGAACTAAAGGTAAGTTTTTTTCCTTTCACATCAATAAACTTCTTTTACATCAATATTCATGTATCATATTCTGTCTTGTAATTGATCCGCACTTTTCTTTTTTCAGTAGGATTTCGGATTTTGGATTTGCGTTTTGGAAAGCCCTTCGCTGTTTCGGAAAAGTTTGGAGTGAACCGAAGGTAAGTTTTTTTTTTTTTCTTTTAAATCAGTTAATTTCATGTTAGGAGGAACATTATGGATTTGCATCTTATTTGTAGCTTTACAACCTCTTTATATGCATTTTCAAATACCTCTTAAATTGGTATTATACATCTATTTAAGACATCTTAAGATATAACTACAATACGTCTTGTAGGTGGGGCAATAACAAAATTAAAACCCTCTTAAAGATCATATTGTTTAAGAGAGAGATAAATAAGACTATTCGTCTTGAGCAAGACGTATTTAATGCATCTAAAAGATAAAACTGTTCTACCTGGGATATATTTTCCTATCTTTATTATATTTTCGGTAGGCTTAAGAAGCCTCGTAATTTTTTATTTTATTTACCGCCTCCTTTTGACTTTTCAAATTTGGTGGCAGCGGTGGGATCCGAACCCACGACTCCGAAGAGGCTGGTGCCTCAAACCAGGCTAAAATGCCAATCACGGAAGAGACTGGTGCCCAAGTCTTCTGCAGATGGGGGAACAGCGAAGTAGAGTGCTCTACAAAATATTAGTACGCATCATAAAAGGAAAGTACACCATTTTTAAAACAGATGAGTTGGCTTCATTCATATTCAACGAGAATTCCTTCAATAAAGCAAGGGCTAAAATAATATCTTCACTTCACGGAAAAAAAAGTTCGGTTCCTGTTACTGAATGTTAAGTTGGGTCCTGTGACAACTGAACTTTTGATTTGATGACACCGAAAATTAAGTAATTATTACTAAACGTTGTTAGTCATTACGATTTCGTAGTAATAATTACTAAATTTTCAATATCAATTCAAATGTTCAGTTGTCACAGAACCCAACTGAGTAGCAGGAACCGAACTTTTTTCTCCGTGTTATTGAACTAAGGGAGACTTTAGAAAAAGATAGATGGACTGATGGATCCACTGAGGATAATGTCCTTCAAGAGTTAAAGGACTGATTATTCCATTATTTCCTTGTTATTCCATTATTTCGGCTAAGATTCTGCAGGGGAGGAGTTTGATATGACAAAAAGATGAATGAATCGAATCTTAGCCGAAACTACAAAATAAGCAGAACTCAAGACGAGTCCATTTGCAATCGACTCGTGCTGAGTCTCGGGTAATACTTCGTTCCGATACAATGTATATATTTTCCTATCTTTATTATATTTTCGGTAGGCTTAAGAAGCCTCGTTATTTTTTATTTTATTTACCGCCTCCTTTTGACTTTTCAACATCTGAAATCAGATTAATACTAAATAAAAATTAATACTTAATATATCATTGTTTGAAGAACGACGTGACTGGTCGTAGATCGGAGAGCAGATGGTAAGACGGAATAACAGTGGTAACACCGAGATCTCTTGGCAGTGTGTCTCCGAGATCCTTGCAGTGTCACCTTTCAGGTGTCCGTTTTTAGGATGTCAATGTTGAATTTATCAAAACAAAGTATCTTAAAAACGGATACAGGGTATAAATCATTTTTTCTTCATTTTTTTTGCATACATTAATTTCGTTCTTTTCTGCAAATAGTTTTGCTTACACATTTTTTTTTTTTTTTTTTTTTTCAGAAAGTACTGCGCAAATCGAGCCTATCAACACCGCCTGCTACCAATGGTCACGCTGAGTTGGTAGCTGTCATTCGGAAGAAAATTAGAGAGAAAATGAATTAAAACCAAGGCATTGACTCATTAAAATCCGGAAAAAAAACTGACGAGATAAGAAAGAATGTAAAACGTAATGATTGCTTATCTATTAATTTTTTTTTTTTACGTTTTTCAGAATGTAAGAAATGAACATCCTTCTGTACCCCGTTTAAAGCTTGGCGCCTCACAAAAATCGAATCGTCAATAGGGTACTTTCAGGTATTTTTATTTTTGAAAAGTTTTGGAGTAAAAATAAAGTTCACGAATTAAAAAAATTATTTGTGCCATAAAAATTATTTTAAAAAATTATTTTCTGTATGCAATAATTTGTTAAAATTAAGTGTTAAAAAAATGTAAATCAAAAAGGTCGAAATCGGAAACACTGCCGGAAAATTTGTCACAGAATGCGATGCTTTCAATGTTTATAAACCAACCCACCGCATGCTTGCAAAATTTTTTTGAGCAGAACGAAATTAAGTTATGACCTCACAACGCTTCCGAACTTATTCCGACGGTTTTGCTTTACAATTTTTAACCCCCATTTTTAATAAATAATTGCATACAGAAAATTTTTTAAAAAATACTTTTTATTACACAAATAATTCTTTAAGTTAATATTTTTACACCAAAATTTTTCAAAAATAAAAATACCTGAAAATACCGTATTTGGAAAAGGGACAAATGTTTACCTGAAACAGGCACGCATGATCCCTTTTCTACATAAAAGATTCAGTTGGACTAACAAGGACTAACCTGATGCCTAAGGTTAGTCCTTTCGGGTCTAACTGAATCTTATTTCACGGTCTTCGGCCTCGGCTGCCTTTTTACATTGCCGCAATTTGGGTAATCATGTTAAAAAAATTTCAAAGAACCAGTTACTATTTATTTACATGGCGTTTTTTTCTTTTTTTTTTTCCCTGATAACAATTTATCGAATCGACAAAATCTTACTCTTATGTGTAGCTTGCGCCGGGTAGTTGTACAAACACGTTTACGATATCATCTTATCTTATATTTGAGGTATGAAATCATATTAATGAAACTGATAATCGGATTCAGTTTGGGCGAGTTCGGTTTGACGCGACGATCTTTATAATTTTCGGGTAAAAAAAAAAAGTGAAAAAAAGGTTTTTAAAATGGGCGGTTTCGGTAAAGGGATCGGCAAAGGTTTAGGATTAGGAATGATCACAGTTTCCGAGAAGATAGATTGCCTTCGTTGGACGTTAATTTCCTTCACCGTTTTGTCGTGGGTAAGTGCCAGAAAAATTTGGGGTAGAAATTTGGAAATTTCGAAAATTTCTTTCTAAAAGCAAAAAAAGTACTTCAAAAAAAAAAAAAAAAAAAGAAAAAAAGAAGGGAAAAAAATTTCTTTTTAAATTATCAAAGTTTTATCCGTTATCTTGTCTCCGCAGCTTTATCTATCGTAAAAACGAAGAAGCTTAAACTTTTGTAGTTCGTTCGATAGACATCAGAATTCGCTGACGTCGCTTTCTAGAAAATAACTGTTAAAAAAAAAAAAAAGAAAAAAAGAAAAAAAAAGGATTTCCTCCTTCAAAACGAAATTACATGCACATGAACACATGAAGTCTTGTCGGACGAGCTTTTATTCCGAAAAACGGAGGAGGGGGGGGGGGGGAGGATTTTGACTTAGAGATTAAACTCCGGTTGAACGTGAAATATTTGTAAGTTTGCGATAAGGCTTTAAACAGAGCCATGTCCTGTCATTGTGCGTTAGAAGGAAGCTCGTTCAAGTGTAAATTTAAGGTTTTCAAAGTAATCGCTTTCCTCTATAGTCAAAAGGTTAATCCTGGATTGATTTGGAAAGGGGACGGGGGCACATAATGGAGAGGGAGAGTCGTTCGACCGAAAGAAAAATCGTTTTACATTTTTTTTTCATCTCACCTAGCGTGTTGGTCGTCATCAGTAAATAATTTCGATTTTATTGTTAATGAAAAACGGAAAAAGAACATTTCGAGGGTTCTGCGGGGAAGAAGAAAAAAAAAAACAAACGCTCCCCTAGATTTTTCAAACCGGAAATGATATCTCCTTTTTCAAAATGAACATTAAGCAAAAACTATCGAAGTTTTTCACCCTTTTCAGAGGGGTTTTCTACTTTTAAAAAAATGTAGGGGCATATCGTAAATCTTTTCTTTATCGTTGGGTTAGACGTTTTTTCGAACAATCATTGCGAGATGATTTCGTAAAAAAAAAGTAAAATTAAAAGTGACGTATCGGTCTTATAGAAAATACTGACTCATTACGGGAAAAATTGGTCAGTGGACATGCAGGTCCTTCTGGTTTTTTGAAGTAAAAACCATTTCTGGAGGTACAGAATTTAGTATTCTAAGGTTTGAATTTGTTAGTCTATTTTTGATTTACTGTAAAAATGTTCTTAGGGCGCAAACATGTTCGGTGAACTAATGGGGTGGTCTTATTTTACACGGTTTGGATTTTCGGTGAGCTCACCCTGCGATATTTTTCCTTTGGATTGCAGGGCCGCAGAGTCTAAAAATTTTCGAAATCCCGTAATAGCCGGAAAATTAAAAGTTTTATTTTTACGTGAAAATAGTTTAGATTTTTTCAACCAAAAAATTAACTGGGTACAGATACAGAATTACTCTTTTATAAGTCTTCTATTAAAACGAAAACCGATTTTTTTAAAAACACTAAAAAAAATCGATATTTCATAGCTTTAAGAAAAATTGGAGCTTAAAATTCAATTCGTAACGCAAAATGAAAGTATCAAAAAGGCCCTGAAATATTTAAATTTAAATTTAAAAAAAAAAAAAAAAAAAAAAACAACTACACAAAGGGCTACCACATTAGTCACTACTTTTTTTGGACACCCCCTTTTTTTTAACTTATTTTTAACATGAAAAAAAATTATTTTACGTATCTCGGGTAGCAATAGCCTGTTTTTCTCCCGCTCGAGAAGTGAACAATTCGTTTTTCTCGGTTCGTAAAGCACCTTACTGCACTAGAATGTAAGAGACATTTCACGTCTCAGCACGTTGAACCACCTCGGCTTCTCCTTGGTGTCTCAAACTCGTGCTTCGACGTGAAACAAGTCTCTTACATCCTAGGGCAGTAATGTACTATTATGTCAAAACGTTACGAACTTTTTTGCTATTGTTTTCAAGTTCGTACTATTTGCTGTTTACATTTTGCTGGGGACATTTTTCGTTCGAAAAGTGCAAAGTTAATTGATAGTGACTCACACAAGGAGTTTTTAAATTATTATAACACATGAAAAATATTCAAATTAAATTTTCCAATTATTTTGCAACTATCCCGATCAATTTCATTCCAAAATTTTTAAATTTATCATGGCTTAGCTTATGGTCATATAAAGTCCCATCATGAAAAAACCGATTAAGAGATAAAATTCACAACTTCAAAGAATTTCTTCAAATTTATACTCGTTTTCGTTCCGAAAATTAATTTAAGGAGAGTTTTCGGGATTGGAACTAACGAAACGGACTAACTCAACCAAAGATTGGTTTGAGTTAGTCCGTTTCATCAGTTCCAATCCCGAAAACTCTCCTTAAATTTCTTCAAAGTTCGTTTATTTACGTCCCCCAATCCCGAGAAACGTAACATCTCCAAATTATTTCCACCTCGTAAAATGAGCCTTCCTCCCATTAAGGTTCCTTTCCTCCCTATTTTCGGTTGTTTTGATCCCATTTTGAGGTTTCGGGAATGAGGTACCAAAGTAAAAAGATCAATATTAAAATGGGCTTCTTCTTTAGCGAACAGAACTAATCAAAAACGTAAAAAATTAAAATTCGAACGAAAATAAACGATCCGTTACAAGAAACTAAAATATCTTAAATTTAACGAGAGCAAAACCTTTTTGATAACATCGCTAATGATTTCCCAAGGTTTAATTATGACGTGCAAAGGGGGAAAAACGATTTTATAAAATCGGGACGGAAAATCATACCCCCTCCCTATACGCACAAAATAATTCGCGGATTAATCACGCATAAGGGGGTAAAACGCAGGCATGAGATGATGGAGATGTCATCGAGATATCGCTTTAGACCTTTTTTTTTTTTTTTTTTTTACTTCCTTCTTCCTTTTCTTTTTCCCGTTGTCGAGAGAGTTCCCTCTCGATTTTCCCATTCGCCCTCCGTTTTCTTCTTTCCCAATCTCTAACCCTGTGGAATGCCTAGTCAAGCAAAGAACTCGAATTACTCAGAGATGATTAAATTTTTTTCCCTTCATCGAACTTGTTATGTGTAGGAAGGAAATATTTTAGATCAATAATGGGATTCTTCTTATCCGAATTGTAAACAAAGAGATTTTCGTTGAATTTAATAAATTCCGTCTGTTCGGTGCTAAAATAACATTTTTTTATGAAAAATCTCCGGGGCTTATTATGCATGATTTATATGTTTTTTTTTTTCCTGCATTATCAAGAATGCTGTTAACCCCCGCGACTTTGTCCTTTAAAAAGCGCGGAAGCACATCAATCTTCCCTCCCCTTTTCATATGTGCTGAAAAGATCGTTTATAAATGGCATAATTAATAATTGCGAGGAATTTTTTTTTTCTTTGTAAAATGATGTAATTAAAAAAACGGGACTTTTATACTGCACCGCTTTTTTTTGCTCTTAGTAATGAAATCGAAAGCCTTCAAGCAAGGCAAAATGCATGTAATTAAATTCTTCCTCCTTTTAGCATGCAGACGTTGTCCGTTCTTTGCACAGACTATTTGATATATTATTAAAGGCAAAAGGGAACTGATTACCCTCTTCCCCCCCCCCTCTCTCTCTCCTTTTCTTCGTTCTACGAAACGCAATTCAGCCTTGAAAATGAATGGGTGATGAAGGTAAGTTATTCAGTAGGAGAACCATATTCGTATTGAGCCTTGCATTTTAAATGGAAAATTACGAGTGAGGAAAGGTGATCTATCCCCATGTAATGCAGAAAATCGTTATGTTCTTACGATTAACTCCTTTCTTGACGGCGGCCTATTGGTGAATTTGAATGATTTTGGGAATATTTTTTGAAAAATTTCAGAGCCCCTTAAAAAAATAGTTATGCAACCCGCCATATTGTTAGATTTAGCTTTAGGAGTGGAGCTTCAAATTTGGTTCAGACCGACTTCGGGAAACATTTTCGTCAAGTACCTAAAACAAGAAACTTTCTCCTAAAAGTCATGACTGAAATCCTTACATTTCTCAAAACGAAAAGCATTACTTAACTCGGCAAAAAATATTACGCCCAAAACATTTAACCATTCATACAAATGACCATCGTTAATAACAAAATGTACACTTTTCAAAAAAAAAAAGCGAAACGGAATCGCAGCTTTTAAACCACGCCCTTTTCAATAAAAAGCCAGTTGAATAAAACCTATAGAAAAAGAAAATTTAAGAAATAGAAGACTCTCGCCCTTAAATCCCTAAGTGCAAAAATCGACGTTTATTTTTTGCGCTTGCTTTTTATGTAAACAACCGGTTTAAAAAGTTAAATAAAATATTCCTTTCATTCGAAGGTAATAAAAATTCCAGGGGATTTTAAAGCGTGAAAGCTTGGCGTGCAGATTGTCAAGATCCTTGTCTGTTATGAAAAGGAAAACATCTTTATGAAAAATGATATTTACATTACTATTTTATGTAATTTTGAAACCGTCGTTTAACGAGGGAATCGTTTTTTGCTTTATCGACCGCAGGGAGAATAAAGCATTGCATTTAGCACAAATTTCAGATTTTCAGTTTTCGATATTTTTACACGTTTTGAGGTCCCCTGATGCCGAAAAAAGCAAAATTTGAATGGTGGCCGTGTGTGTGTATGACCGTATGACCGGATGTGACAAAAAAGAGGGATGTCCGTCGAAAAGCAGAAAAACGAAAGAGCGGATATCGATGATTTTTGGTGAATAGCAACTTCTAATGAAATGTAGGTGCTGATTAGTTTTTGAGCCAAATTGGTTCAGCGACTCGGAAGCAGTGAGTGAAAATGTTGAATTTTCAACAATTTCAAGACCTTTTTTCACTATAAATCGCGAACGCAGCTACCGATTGAATCTGATTTTCGTACTACAGTAGATATTCATCCAGATACGCTACCATTGAAATTTGGTTAAATTCAGTTGAGAGGTTCAGAAACGGTGAGCTGGGCTAAAAAACGATATCTCCAAATTTTGAAACGTCACGATATGACGTCATCAATTACGTCAACAAAGCGACTTGGATGCTGATTGGCGGATTCCTCGTGGGAGCTATCGAAAAACTAACCGTATTTTTGAGAATATTTTCGGGGTAGGGGATTCCGAATCTGAAATAATTTTTCCAAAATTCGAATTCCTTATGCTCGTATTGCGGCTTTAGTGGACGTCTGATCAAAAAACTAACCGTATTTTTGAGAATATTTTTGGGGTAGAGGATTCCGAATCTGAAATAATTTTTCAGAAATTCGGATTCCGTATGGCCGTATTACGGCTTTGGTGGACGTCTGATTGAAAATCTAACCATATTTTTGAAAATATTTTTGGGGTAGAGGATTTTGAATCTGAAATAATTTTTCCGGAATTCGAATTCTTTATGCCCGTAGTCGGCTTTTCGGGGTAGAGGATTCCGAATCTGAAAAATTTTTCCGAAATTCGGATACCTTATGGCCATATTGCGGTTTTAGTGGAATTCTGATCAAAAAAATAACCGTATTTTTGAAAATATTTTCGGGGTAGAGGATTCCGAATCTGAGATAATTTTTCCAAAATTCGAGTTCCTTATGCCCGTACTTCGGCTTTGGTGGACCTCTGATCAAAAATCTAACCATATTTTTGAGAATATTTTCGGGGTAGAGGATTACGAATCTGAAATAATTTTTCCAAAATTCGAATTCCTTATGCCCGTACTGCGGCTTTGGTGGACCTCTGATCAAAAATCTAACCATATTTTTGAGAATATTTTTGGGGTAGAGGATTCCGAATCTGAAATAATTTTTCCAAAATTCGAATTCCTTATGCCCGTATTGCGGCTTTGGTGGATTTCTGATCAAAAATTTAACCGTATTTTTGAGAATATTTTTGGGGTAGAGGATTCCGAATCTGAAATAATTTTTCCAAAATTCGAATTCCTTACGCCTATACAGCGACTTTGGTGTCTCTGATCAAAAATCTAACCGGATTTTTGAGAATATTTTCGGGGTTGAGGATTCAAAATCTGAAATAATTTTTCAGAAATTCGCATTCGTTGTGCCGTACTGCGGCTTTGGTAGAACTCTGATCGAAAAACTAACCATATTTTTGAGAATTATTTAAATAGTCGATAAAGCACTTTGATCGGTTCACCGATCTCATTTTTTTCTTTTTCCATGCGCCGCAGAGAAGAAGGCCTGTCAGTTCATTAATCTATGCCTCCATACTATTTTTATTTATTTATTTATTCATTCATAAAAGGAGGGCGGAAGCAAAACATAGATTAATCAAGAGTGCAAAACCTAAAGCGCGGAGAATTCAATCCAACAGCCCGAATGGCAATGTCCCATGTGAGTCGTCCCTGACTTTGTTTCGACTCGTGACAAGGAAGTTTATGTACTCAAGTCCTGTCGTCGTTTCCCAGTAAAATATTATCCCCCTCATACCCAGTCTCGGGGTTTTGTATACAACAGATATTTAATTCCGTCTGAATGTTTATAATATCGAATCAACTCGCAGTCTTCTCCCATTTTCAAGTCGACGCAATTAAATGGCAACGCCGTGATGATTAATCCCTTTGCGGGCAAATGTATCTATTACATTATATCTGGCTCAGCGTTGCTCTACTGGCCTAACTTGGGCCGTGTTACACTTGAGAAATAACTACTTGAGCCGTTGCAGAACCTGTAGCGGGTGTTTTAGCTCATGAAATGTGATTCAGGTACCCCAGCAAGAAAAGAAATAAAAATACTTTTAAAATGTTGACAAAGATTTTAAAAATAACGTTTCCTGTTTTGAAAAATTTTTGCAGAATATTTTAAAAATATCGAACAAGATTTATAAAATGTCGCATAACATTTATAAAATGTCGCTAAACAATTCTAAAATGTCGCACGATATTTTTAAATTGTCGCGAAACATTTTTAAAATGTCGTAAAACATTTTAAAATGTCGCAAAATATTGCAAAACTATAAAAATATTTTGAAAATGTTTACAACGATTTTTAAAATATTTTTATTGTTTTCTGTTGTACAAAACATTTTTAAAATGTAGCTAAACAATTTTAAAATGTCGCACAATATTTTCAAATTGTCGCAAAACATTTTAAAAATGTCGCAAAACGTTTTTAAAATGTCGCACAATATTTTAAAATGTCGCAAAACGTTTTTAAAATGTCGCAAAACATTTTAAAATGTCGCAAAATATTTAAAAAGTATAAAAATATTTTGAAAATGTTGACAACGATTTTTAAAATATTTTTATTGTTTTCTGTTATACAAAACATTTTAAAAATATCGCAAAACGTTTTTAAAATGTCGCAAAACGTTTTCAAAATATCGCAAAACGTTTTTAAAATGTCCAAAACATTTTAAAAATGTTGCAAAATATTTAAAAAATATTTAGAAACTATAAAAATATTTTGAAAATGTTGACAACGGTTTTTAAAATATTTTTATTGTTTTCTATTGTACAAAACATTTTTAAAATGTCGCAAAACATTTTAAAAATGTCGCAAAATATTGAAAAAAATATGCAGAAAAGTTGAAATTTCTTAAAGATGTCTTACAATACGTAGGGCATTAGCCCCACCTTGAAAACGTCTTTAAGACATCTCTAAGACATCCTGAAGAGGATGACGTCTTTAAAACGTCTTCAACGTGGGGCATTAGCGTATTAAGACATCTTTAAAAGCTCTCAACTCTACAATTCTCTTGAAGACGTCTAGAAGACGTCTTAAAGAGAATTGTCTTCCTTGGGCATCGACTTCCAGGTCCAAGTCAAGATCTCGGGCCGGAATCCGAATAACTCAAGTCTCCCAGACAATAGCGGAGCCGACTTCACTCTCGACCTCGGTAGCATTGCTACCGTAAAATAAAAACTTAATTTCAGGCTTAAGGAGGGAAGAAATAAATACTTAAAAAACTTTGACCTGCAAATTTAAATTCTGCTTACTACTTTCACAGTCAGAACCTTAAATTATTGACCAGCCTAGGAAAACTCCTAAACTGGGCAAGGCAGCAGATTTTTTGAAAGGAGTATAATTGAGGCTAAAAGAGGGAGAGAAAAGCCCAAAGTATAGAAAAATAGAAATAAGCCAGCATTTAACCGTTTAAACTGCTTACCATTATTAAAGATAATAAGAAAGATAGGGATTAGGCTAAAGAGGCTAAAGAGGGTGAAGGAGGCGTAACTCTGTTTTATTTTTTATTTTGTTATTATACTCATTGGTATTTTCTTTTCTTTTTCTTTCACAACTGTCGAGAGGAAGGAGGTTTATAATTTTTTGCAGAACAAATATAAGTAAAAAAAATACTAAGAAAAAAAAAAACCTAACCTTCAATACTGGATGGAACAAGTTACAGCATCAGAAAAGTAAACAAACCGTAATATTTCGCTTACGAAAGTACCTAATTCAAGAATTTTTTTAACAAATACATCGCTTCTTTTCAAGACTCAGCGACGATATAGTATTCGGTCTCGTTGCTCTTTCCTTAAGAAAAAAAAAAAAAGCGAAGAAGGAAAAACGTAGTGGTAATTACGAAGATTTTTCAAAGCAGGTGTCTCGAGAGCAAAGAATACGAATTTTCGCTTGTCATTTTTTTTTCCACAAAAGGGGGGCGAGGGCGGTTATATATCGTCATATATAAAATCCCGTGACACTTTTGACTTCACGCTCTGCAGCCAAATTACAGAACAGGTTGCGAGTAACATCATAAAAATTGCATTTTTGTAAGGAGAAATCTTGTGTCATAAAAGACTTGGAAGTTAATAAAAAGCTTTTAGCGTATCAAAAAAGTTTAAAAGAAATTTCTATGAAAAGTACGCGCGTAAGGGAGAAAAGGGTGACGTCTACATTTATTGCAATAATTTGCAAAAAAATAAAATGGGAGACGTCTTCATATAAATGTTGCACCCCTTTTTTTTGTCATTATTACTTGGTCTAAAAAACTCATATCTGAAGTTTTGAAATGAAAAATTAAAATCGAAGATTTTGCAGGCGGTTTAATGCCAGTATATTTTACGAAAGCCCTGAAGGGTCAAGTATCTGTTTTTTTTTTTTTTTTTTTTTTTTTTCATTTTTTGTTTCGGAACAAATATTGTCTGTTAGGAACGAACACGTTTTGGTTCATTGCTTGTTCTTCAATTTTTGATTGTCTGATTCGGAACAAGCGATGTTCGTTCTGGAACTGACAGCGTTAAATAATTAAATTGTGTGTTCCGGAAATTGTTGTTCTGAAACTGATAGCGTTTAATAAGTAAATTGCCTGTTCCGGAGCAAACATTGCTTGTTCCGAAACAGGCAATTTTTTATTGATTGTTTGTTTCGGAATAAGCAATGTTTGTTCTGGAACTGACAGCGTTTATTAAGTAAATTGCCTGTTCCAGAGCAAACATCGCCGGTTCCGGAACAGGCAATTTTCTATTAATTGTATGTTTCGGAGCAACCTATGTTCGTTCTGGAACTTACAGCGTTTAATAATTAAATTGTTTGTTCCGCAACAAACATTGTCTATTCCGGAACTGACACGTTTTGGTTCATTGGTTGTTCCGGAACAAGCGATGTTCGTTCGGGAACTGACAGCTTTTAATAATTAAAATGTTTGTTCTGGAACAAACATTGCCTGTTCCGGAACTGACAAGTTTTGTTCATTGCTTGTTCCGAAACAGACAATTTCTTATTGATTTTCTGTTTCGGAACAAGCGATGTTCGTTCTGGAACTGACCGCGTTTAATATTTAAATTGTTTGTTTCGGAACAAATATTGTCTGTTCTAGAACTGACAAGTTTTGTTCATTGGTTGTTCCGAAACAGACAATTTTTTATTGATTTTCTGTTTCGGAACAAGCGATGTTCGTTCTGGAACTGACAGCGTTTAATAATTGTTTGTTCCGGAACTGACACGTTTTGGTTCATTGGAACAAACAATAAAAAAAAAAACATAGATACAGGACCCTTCAGGGCTTCCGTAACATGGAATATTTCCGAGAGATTTTCTTTTCCTTTTTCGCCTTACATCGGGATTCACCTTTGGCATAAAAAAATTGGTAGTGGTACCATCAGGTCAGAACTCTTATTCCACATTTTTTTTTTTTTTTTTTTCTCAACTTGTGTAACATTTGTTTTAATTTGTATTTTTATTTGGGGGGCGTTTAAGTATTACGTAAGCATCTTAGGGGCGAACCCTTCCTCTTTTCATCACGTGAAAACGTTTTCGTCCCTTACAGTGCGATATACTATTTACACCGCCAAAATGGAACCATTCAATTCGACAATTTCGTTTAAAAAAATATACGAATAATCTACTTTACAGAGGCCTTAAAAAATGTTGCCTGTGTTATTTTTTATTTTTTTATTTGACTATAAAATTCCTTTTTATGGACGACTTACGCAAATTTCCTTAATAAAACGATAGCGTACGTTAACATCTTCCATCCGGTTAACTTTGATCTGTTTCTTTTTTTTTTTTTATTTGATCAGAAAAAAAAAACCATAAAATCTTGAAAGACTACCGTATCTTGACTAGACAAAAGAAAATTGAAAATAAAGTTCAAAAGGAAACCTTTTTTCGCTAATACCCTATGCCCGATTTCCACAAAGGTATTTTAATTAAAATTTTCTGAAAAGGAACGGAGGTAGGAGGGGTGATAAGGGGGGGTTGGGGCGGAATTATCCAGTCGGTCGACTGGAGCAACGTCGGGACAAGGATACCATTGCGAATAAAAGGGTCTTAACTCAATTAAAATATAAGTTAAAACATATAAAGCAAAGAGCTAACAGCGCGTCCAAATACTTAACGGCCTATTAGGAGGCTGGGATCCTTTGCCAAGGAGAGGACTACCGCTAATGGACGCTGAGGGTCCAAATCCGTGTTCCTTGATTAAGACCTTTTTATTGGATTTTCGGATCAGTGTCAAGGTAGATGAGAAACGAACATGTAATTTCTTCGTTCCCTCCTCCCTCTTAATTTAACTTCGACCTTTTTGCCTAAATTTTCTTGGGAAAAGAACATTATTTATCACTTTCCAAAAATTTTCCCTTCCTTGTCTCCTTACGAATTTCGGAACATTTTATTTATTAAGATACTTGGGTGCTTCCTCTTTTGGAAAAAGAGGTGAAAAAAAAAAGATTTAAAAATAGATCCCATGTTTAATATTTAAAGTAAGAAAAGAGCTCGAAGGGAGGAAAAACTCTCGAAAGTTTCGAGAGAAAGAAAAGGTGGCTTTCGAGAAGAAAGTAAAAAAATAATTTTTATTTCATTACATTTCTCGAAGCTTTTTTTTTTCTTTTTTTTCTCCTCCTCTCTTCTAGCGAATCATTCACCGTAATAATTAATTAATTTTTACCATTTCGGCGATTTTTCAAGATGATTGTTACTTTATATAATTACTTTTGGTTCCGTGAAAAATTTAAAAATAGACACAGGGACGTAGCAAGGGGTACGATGTATAAAATGCGTAGATCGCAACTCAACTTTAAAACTAAAAAAATTTTATTAATATTTATTAGATTTCGGAATATTGGATCATTTTTTTTAAGAATACCACGGTTATACTTTTGTGTGCAAGATATTTTTCAATGAAATCAGTTGAAAAGTTAAATCGAAGTTGCCAAAGATGGAATCGAACCACCGACCTCTCGAGGTCGGCCAAAGCAACAATCAACCCTCGAGCAAGACCAAAACAATAATCCTCGCCTTGTCAGAGACCACTAGTCAAAGTAAAGGGAACAAGAAAAAAAAATCACCTGAAGTAGTAAAAGCCTCAAGAACGAAATCCGAAAATGAAAATAATTCACCGAGGCCACTTTTAAAACTTTCAGAAAAACTTCATTGCTCCACACCAGCGGTAACAACAAGATCAGGCAAGATCTCTTTATTTCCCGCGAAATGCAAGGCAAGTTTGAGCAAGAAAACGTTGCCTAGCCTAGTCTTGCTTTGTCTTGCCTGGAATTTATCGCCTTCCTAGAATCGAAAAAACGAAGTCGCGTATTTTCGGTCTAACATCGAAAACAGAAATATCGAAAACAAAAAACGAAATATCGAATCACTCTCGGGCACAATTTATTTTTTCCTAGAATATCAGGAAGCGTTTTTTCTAAAAAAAAAATCTTTCAAAACAATTTTATTTCCATCCCGATTGTCATTAAATCTAAATCCACCTAAAATCCTGAAAGCTTGCGGTTCGAATTTAATATTAAAAACGTCAAACGAAGGAAGGCTTGTTAACCGGAATCCAATTTACCGAGTAAGCATATTCTTAAAAGGATCATATCAATAAATTGGTATTATAATTTTTTTTCCGTCCCCGGAAATATTTTTTTTTTTAACGAAAATTCCTCCGAGAAAAATAATCCCTTAAAAACGATCCTTATTTCTTCCAGAAAGAAAAAGACGATTTTTTTTTAAAGTTTCAACGTCGATACCGGCAAACTTTGCGAAGAAAGCAATAGAGTCAGCATCAAAACTTTCTTTTTCGCCATCATCATCATCATTATCATCCCTCCCTTATCAATTATACGTTAAACGTCGATCAGATTCTTCTAGGAAATTAACGCTACAATTCGATCTTTTTTTTTTTCCTATCCCCCCTTTTTTTTTCAGACAATCTAATCTGCTGACTTTTGATATATCTCTTTATTATTTTTTCGAAAAATATTAAATTTCACTTGAGATAATTGGATTTCGAAGAATCTTTTCTTTCTTTTTTCTCTCTTTATCCGATAGGAAGAAAAATGAGAAAATCGTTAGGAGCCGTCAAAACATTTTCGAACGGGAAGCAATGCAGAAAGCTTTCTGTTTGGCGATGGTGTGTGTGCCGTGTTTGCTTTCCCCCACACGCAACCGGTTCAACATTAAGCTTGCAAAATGGACAACTGACCTTTGTGTCACTAGCATTAAACGAGCGTTAAGTATTTATATTTGCATTACTTTGCACGTGCTTATGACTTCATGCGAGTCGTTTATACATTTTGTTGGGTTAACACACGGGGACGATATACACATACATCTCCAGGCGCGTTATTGCTAACCCCCGATCCCGGATTTACTTCATCGGTTAATTCCGATGAGAAGCGATTTTCCGAAGGGATCAAGGTTATTATTACCGGTTGATCCGATTACAACTTGTCGACGTCCAGACAGAAAAAAAAAGGATTAATTCGATAAAAAAAATTTTGAACAGTAATTTATTTTAATCGCAGCAAGCAAGCGAATTCATAAAACGTACATGTTGAAACTTTCCGGACGATATTGAAAGGAACGGAGCTACAGAGCATATCGCATGACATTATAGGCTGCGGACAGAAAGTTTAAACCTTTACAAAAGGCTGAAGCCCCACGCTTATGATCTGGTATATTATGGGGCTAAGAGGCAGGGGGTTAAGAGAGTGGTTGTTAAGAGCAAGGGGGTTAAAAGAAGGGGAGTTAAAAAAGATGGGGTTAATAGAGAACAAGCTAAGAGGGAAAAGTCTAAGAGAGAAAAGGTTAAGAGGGAGGTTGTTAAAGAGCGAGGGGGTTATGAGAGAGGGAGCTAAGAGAGAGCGGGTTAAGAGAGGGAACTTAAGTGAGTGGTTGGTTGAGAGAGGGGGTTAAGAGAACGTTTGTTAACAAAGATATTGTTAAAGAGAGAGGGGGTTAAGAGAAAGGTTGTTAAAGAGAGAGGTTGTTAAAAAGAGAGGGTGTTAAAGAGAGAGGGGGTTAAGAGAAAAGGGATTAAGAGAGAAGGGGTTAAAAGGGAGGTTGTTGAAGAGAAAGGGTTACGAGAAAAAGAGTTAAGAAAGAGGGAGCTAAAATAGAGCGGGTTAAGAGAGAACGTTAAGTGAGTGGTTGTCAATGAGAGAGGGGGTTAAGAGAAAGGTAGTTTGGAAAGATGGGGCTAAGAGACTGCGGGTTAAGAGAAGGGAGGCTAAAAGAGAGGGGGTTGAGGGAAAGGGAGTTAAGAAAGAGTAGGTTAAGAGAGAGAGGGTTGAGAGAAAAATTAATAAAGGTAATTTCAGAGCCTGTAGAGGGCTCTAGAAAAAGGTTCTAGGTTAAGGGGTCCCTAGAAAAAGCGAGTTATAAGTACGGCCAATACGTTATAAAAACTTGTAACAAGATAATAACACTTATAATGTTGTTACAAGTTTTTATAATGCATTGGCTGGGCTTATAACTCACTTTTTTTTGGGGTCGTCCATATGTTACGTAACGTAAGGTGTCAAAGATTGCGATATTTTCCATAAGACAATACATGGAAATTAGCGTTGCGAAAGGGGGGTTTGAAAAACCGGTCAAATAGCGTTATAAAATATATGGATGATCAGTTAGAGCAGCTCTAGACACGTGTCTGTGCCTAGATGACACGTGCCTAGGCGTTCACACGGAAGTTAAAATGATTAATTTTCCAACAAATCTAATTAGGGTAGGTCGGGGGAAAAGTAAAAAAATCCGCCATCTTGTCTGTGAAGACATTCTGAGTTTTTTTCTAGAGTTGATTTTCAGTTTTGAAAGCTGAATGTGAGCTACTTCTTAGCTCATATACAAAATCATATACAAGCCAAGACAAAGAACGGCGCATGAGATCAATGACCAGGATGAAGAAGTCCTGAACCGATTTGTATTTGAGCCAAAAATCCTCTCAAAGGATAGTGGCGGCGCAAATGGCGACGAACCATTGGAACATATGGCGATCGTTAAAAAAATTTAACTACCATCCCTACAAATTTCGTAGAGTTCATCGGCTACAAGGAGACGACTTTGAGCGACGGGTGCAATTTTGCAGGGCTGCTTTACAGCAAGATGACGGATGGTTCAAGAACATTGTCTTTACAGACGAGTGCGTGATCAAAAGCGATGGTTCCATGAACAGCCATAACGCCCACTATTATGCAGCGCAGAACCCTAGGATGAAGCGGGAAAGAGACACGCAACACAAATGGTCGTTAATGGTTTGGGGTGGAATTATTGACCTTTTTTTTCCAGCAAGGGGAAAGGATGAACTGCGAGTCGTATTTGCAGTTCCTCCAAAATGAACTCCCGCTTCTTCTGGCGGATCTGCAATTGGGGGTTCTCCAAAATATGTGGTGGATGCAGGACGGCGCGCCTCCCCACAGCGCCAACGTGATTCGAGACTTTTTGAATCAAAGGTTCCCCGGACGATGGATAGCCTTGAACGGCTCAATTAAATGGCCTCCGCGATCTCCAGATTTAACCCCATGTGATTTTTTTCTCTGGGGAGCCATTAAAGAAATTGTGATGGGAACCCCCCCCCTACTACCATCGATGATATGAAAGAACTTGTTAGGGAGGCTTTCAAGGAAATACAGGCGGGTGAAGGCATCAGGAAATGGATCGACTCGTTAAAGAAGAGGATGACGTTGTGCGTGCAACAGCAGGGGCAGGTCTTCGAGCATCTTTATAAGTAGAATATTATTTTGGGTTTATTGTTGCACTTAATTTTATATCTTAGGTTATTGGATACGTTTATGCATCATTAAACTCGGGTGTTCTTTCCATTTACTGTTGTTCTTCGAAAAGTTTTAATTTTGAATCTTTAAAAAGAAATTCATCTGTAAAAAAAATGTTTTTGAACCAGCCATCAATTTACTTATAAATTTTTTACATTCGGTAAAAGACTACCGTACAACCATATAGTATCTAAATCAGCAATTCCGACGAAGCTTTAAGGGTATGTTGGGGTATTTTACATATCACTTTAGGCCCATTAGTTAATTTTTTTGTAATTTTTTTGTATTCGTCTTGAGTGTGGAGTGACCCCCAGTCAATTAGTTTCCCAAAAACACTTTTATTTGAGTCAGTTTTTCACGCCTTTCCATTGCTGAAACATGGGGGGAAAGAAAAAATATGGGGTAAATATAAAAAGTCATTATTCCAGGCAAAATTATAAACAATTTCCGAATATTGCACAGGATACGTACCCAGCCTTTCATAGTTTATTAACTTTTTCCTATTTTCGCCCGTAAATAAACAAATAAGCAGATGAATTTATAAATTTTAAAGGACTTAAAAAATCAGAGCCATCCATTTTGTTCCTTTGTTTTTTCATTTTCCCCGTAAATAAAAACATTGCTTTAAATGGCGGATGACCGAAGATTTTTTTTAAAGATTTATTTTTTTTCGAAAATGGCAATAAGAAATGCTTTTGTGGGAAATAAATTATGCCAAATTGGTAGCAGAAGAAGTAAGCTTTGCATTTACCTATTCAGTAAGTCCGCTGATTAGATATAAAACTTTGTTCAACTGATTTTTACATTTACCTCTGTTTTACTTTTCCCCCAGCCGACCCTAACTACTTTAAAATAGGGAAGAGGTTGTGATTCTCTTAGTTGGACTCTTTTCGGTTTACGAATCAAAGAAGAAACCGGGGAATGTTCAGTAAAAGAATACGTCAGAGGCACTCGAAGAGTGGACAAGTTAAAAAGTCTTAAAGCAGCAATTCGACAAGTATTTGTTACTCCACACTAAAAAAATCAAGTCTCTTTAGCGACCAACACCGTTTTTCGTTCATTTTTCCTTATTTCACTTGGATTATGATTTAATTTTCCGAGCCGCTCGATAGGTAGTATTCGATTTTATCTTCAACCTCATGTATGTGCTTCTATATTCTCGAAATCGTTTCAATAACCCGCAACTTTTAATGATCACATGACCACAAATTCTCAAAACTATTCCAAGCTTTTGCTATTGAAGTTCGTAATTTCGTCTACAAAAGATTTATTTCCAGGTCGATTACAAAAGGTTAAGACGAGAGAATACGGAAAATGCCGGCGAAGATTCCTTTTCCTACAACCCAAAAAATATTTTCAAAGGATGATTCTCCGTGAAATGTTAAAAACGTATTTTATTTCTCCTTAGAAAATAAAAGATTTTTTTTTTCTTTTTAATTCTAATCCCACGATCATTCTTGGTTCCCCATCAACTTCATTTAGGAAAAAGAAAGAAACGCACATGATTTGGGGAGTTTAACGAGTCATTTGTCGGAAATAATGACAAGGGTAGTGAATAATGAAAACATCTATCAGTTCGGTACATTTTTATCTCGGAATTGCAAAGTTTTGACAAGTTAAATGAGCACTGGGAGCTTCCTCGGTGTGAACTTTAGACGGTTTTGCGCCCTTTTCCTTTGACCTCGTACTTGGGTCTTAAGAATCCTTTTCAATTATTTTGAAGGAAAGGATCTTATCAGTGGAGTCGTTCAAACGGGGAAATTAATTTTTAAAAAAACTTTCTAGAGATGGAAAACAGAGTTTTTAGTTAGGTTTAATTTTGAATTAGATCGCTTGTCGGTGGATCAGAGCCGTAATGAGGAAAAACAGAGACCCTACAGTTGGTAGGCGTCTTCAGGGTCAAGTTCCTAAAAAAAAATAGTGAAATGCGACTAAAAGTCGAGAAGAGAACAAATCGTTTCCCAAATAGCAAAGTCTATCCAGTCCCAAGGACGTCCTCTGAAACCAAAACGATTGCGCCGATCAATTTTTCCCACTTTTCTTGATTTCCTCTATTGAAAGAATAAAAAAAAAAAGGTTTACCAATTGCACCGTTCAAGGATGCAGCTCACATCTCGCATCTCGAGTTATCCTTTTCCAATTAGTCTCGCATTTCGTGGTCAAGTTTTGCTTTCCAGTTGTTGTTGTTGTTGTTGTTGTTATTGTGCTTGTTTATTGTCGCCCACGTTTGTTTTTTCCTCTCCTTTCAACTTTTAATTGGATAGTTGTCACATTTTGTCAATCTTTTTTTTATTTTGTCACTGTCCTTTTTCGCACTTCTGTTTTTATCGTTTTGGGTTTTCTACCCACTCTACCCTCCCTCCTCTTCTTCTTTTCCCGTCTTCTTCCTCCCCATTTTTGCGTTGATTTCTTTTCTTTTCGCTCCTTTTGTATTTCGAAGAAAACTCCTTTTTAGGGATTGATACTTCATCCGTGAAATGTCTTTTGAATTCATTTTTCATACTGACATCATTATTTTCTATAATGATGTCTTTTTTTTTAAAAAAAAGAGGAGAATATGCGCACCCTTTTTGAGCTCCTGTTTTCATACCACGTCATCCGTAGGAAGAGTACATCAAATTCACAGCCTTTTATTTCTCTTCAGGCCTTTGAAATCGCGCTTTAAAGTTCTTTCTGACTCTCTGAGGAAAAAAGAACGAGGATTTTTTTTTCGACTAATATTTAAATGGGCAGTATTTATTAGCACAATTTGGCAGCATTTTATTTGAACCGGAAGTATTTATTTTACAAGGGCAGTGTCCCGTCTCCAACCCAAAGTACTTAAAATTCTATATATTCCAAGTTTCGCCAAAGATACCAAAATATATACAATGAGAAAAAAATTGTAAATGAAAAGATTCCTAAAATTCACCCCACCCTCCCCTTCCACCCATCCTAGGCTCACGCTGCTCTCAAGAAGATGTTTCCTCATTTAAAACTTATTATTCTATTACTTCATTTCTTCCGGCACACGAAAACAAGATTCAGTCGCGTAATATAAGTTTCCGCATAAAAAATTACAAGACGGTAAAAAATAAAAATAAAAATAACGCCTAAAAAAAAAAAAAAGTTACCGAAAAGAGGTATATTTTCCTTAAAAGTTAATCCGGATAGAAAATTAGTTGTCGCCTCACTTGTTTACGGTATAAATCGTTCGCTGTTACAACCTCATGACCTTTTTCTCCCCCCTCCCCCCACCTCCGAAAACAAGACTCTCTTCCCCTCTTATTTCCCACGTAAAGTAGGATTTCTTCTTCTTTTTTTTTTTTTTCCTCCCTTTTTGGAATATCGGAAAATGGTGTTGCATATTTGCGTTACAACTAGATGTCATTTCTGCTTGACAGAGTGGACATCATTCGAAAACGTGACGCGATCATTTGGTCAGCAAATTCTTGCTTCACTGATTTTCTTTATTTGGAAGTTCCCATTTGCGTAAACATCATCCCGAAAGTCCTTTTTTTTTTTTTTTTTTTCTTGTTGAAAAATTCCCTCAGTAAAAAGGAGATATAAGAACTTTTCTATGGCTCATTTGATTGGAATTTTATCCGTTTTTTATGCTTTTTTCGGGTACAATGCAATACACGAGCGCTGCACGTGTATTTTAGGACCCTTTTTACAAGAATCGTTTTTCCGCTCATGCGCCATCAAGCAAAATTTTCCAAAGTACGTGTGGATAGACGATTCATTTTATATTGAACACCCTCAAGGTAAACCCCTAAAGAAAAGGAAAAAGGTAACGATTTATCCGTACGGAAAACTCAAGCTCGAGAATAGTTTGCGATCGAAAAATAAAAAAGAAATTTTAATTCATTTTCACGGTTAACGAAGGTACTGGGTACACGATTTTCTTCCGAAAATTATTAAAATGGGTTTGAAAGGGGGAAGCATGAGATTTACAAGAGAAAATTTTCTATGAATTGTATATTTCGTCATTTATTTTCTAAAAATTTTCTTTATCTTTTTCGTGGGTGAAGACTTTTGCTCACTTAGAAAATTCTAAGAAAAACAGCGTCAAATCGTAACAATGCGATTTTAATTTTTTTTTTTTAAACAAAACTCACCCTTTTAGACTAATCTTCTGCTTGTTGACGGAGTCAAAAAAAAAAAAAAATTAACATTTCAACCCTCTCTATAAACAAAAGCTTTTTCAAGTTCTTTCCCAACTACTAGCAAACAAACCGTGAAAATCCAACATTAATCCGATTTCCATTTTAATCCTAATGAGCAAGGTTGGAAAAACGTGGCACCGATATATTCGGTCAAAGAACATTTATTTGGATAATGACGACGTTTCGCGTTAATTAACGGTAGCGGTTTCCAGAAAAAAACGTGCCGCAAAAGGATTTTTTTTTTTTTTTTTTTTTCGAAAAAAAGGCGGGAAACGGAAACTGAAAGAAGCGCCTCGATTGCGACAAAGTAAAGTTTAAACAGTATACAATATTTCAGTAAACAATACAGCGAAAACAGTTGTGAAGACTCTTACATCAAAGCTACTTCTCTAGTCGTCGTTTCCTCAAAAAAAAAAAAAAAAAAGAAAGATTTCTCGCTCCCACTTTCCCGCCTTCGTCGTAGGATTAAGCCCCTTTACAAACTCGATACAAAATGTTTCTTTAAAGGAAAATTAATGAAAACACAGAAATTGGAAACTGTCCAAACCTCATTCCAAATTGGTTTTAATATTTTTAATATTTTTTAATTGCGAGAAAAACGAAACTTTATTTTTCGCTTGGAAAATTATCTTTAAAAAAAAAAAACATTTTCTTCATTCAAAATTTTTTTTCCGACTCAAAACGTTTGTGATAAGGTGTTTGTGCTTGTAGCTTTTTGCGTTTCAAGCAAAAATTTTGACGGATTTTTTTAAAATTTATTTATTCGTGCAAAACAGGCATCCAAACTTTTTTTTTTTTTTGAACTTCAAAATAACCTCTCCATATTAACTTTTTTTAAATTCAAAGTTCATACGGGTTTCTTTACACGTTTATATTTTGTATGAAGAGCTAATGAGCTTAGTATTTAATTAAAAGTACTAAGAATGTTTTTTTTTTTTTTTTTTTTTTTTTTTTGGTTTATTTTTGTTCGTGTAACAGGATTTATCTTTTTCCATCGCTCTGGGCGAAAAGTGTTTATTAGCTTAGGATGTACTTATTTTGACAATTTTCGAATTTCAAATCGCTTATCCCCAAAAATGGTTCTACTTGGTGTACTGATTAACCCGAATTTTGTTTGAATTTTTTACTCGACGGAAAAGAGGGGATTTAAACTTAAAGTTCCAAAAATTGCCATAAGAGAAAAAAAATCGACAATCTTTTTTTCGCTAAAAAATGTGGTTTCTTATCAGAAATTTTCCGTAGATCACGAATCTGAAGACCGTTTCTTTAAATCTGGTCAGGTTTGTGAGCTTGAGCTAGAGACCAAAATACGAGTGAAACTGAGGACTTAGTATGTTTTGTCACTTTACCACGTTTTTTTGCCATATTTTGGCTTTTAGCTCAAAAACCGAACCAGATATAAAAAAGCGGAATCCACATTCATAAACTACGGATAAGAAACCACATTTTTTCGAGAAAAAAATTGTCGATTATTTTTTCTCTTATGGAATTTTCGGAACTTCAAGTCCAAGTCGCCACCCTTTTCCGTTGAGTAAGAAATTTTTTATAAAAAAATCGGATTTATCAGTATACCAAGGGGAACCATTTTTGGGAGTAAGCGATTTGAAATTCGAAAATTGCCAAAATAAGGGACACCCTAGTGTGCATTGTCCGTTTAACTCTAGAAAATGTGAGAAAATAACTTGCGATCAGATGTGTTCTATGCAAGGGGTATCTCATACCCAGTGAACCTTCGGACCAAATGACGTACTAGAAATGGATGCCAAATGATACGCCAAAAGTGTTTAGATAAGATATAAAATAATAAAGCATGAAATCCTTTGAAAAAATTTACACATCCATTTTAATAGTAAATCAATAAAAAAGTGATGTAAAATTTCAATTTTTTTTTTTTCTTCAATCTCATCTTTTTCGTCTCTGTTTCCACTTTTTGAAGTGAAACTTCTTTAGAATCTCTGAGAGTAAATTTTCTTCAGTGAGTTTGCGTAGCTAGACTCACTCAGTTTTTCCCTTGAAGCTCAAATTTGGGGACATGGTTTTTCTGAAAGCTCAAAAAAAGCTCAAAATAATGGTCTTTGTTCCAAAATTTGAGCTCGAAAATGTACCGCCGTGAAGCTGGCGGTACATCGATTGAAAAAAACAGGCTCTTTTTTTTTTTTTTTTTTTTTTTTTTTTTTTTTTAGCCTACTAAAAGAAGAAGAAGAAGTAATCAGCGACCCCGAAAACCCCCGGATACAAAATTTGAAGCCAAAATTCCAAAAAATAGACTTTTTTCCGGCTAAAATGGGTATTCCGACCACTGTGCGGAGTGTAGAAGTTTCACTTCCGTTCTTTAGTGAGTTCGCGTAGCTAAACTCACTCAGTTTTTTTTATCTCTGTTTCACCTTTTTCATCTTTGTTCCATCTTTTCCAACATTATTTCATCTTTTTCAACTTTACTTCATCTTTTTCATCTTTGTTTCATCTTTGTTTCATTTTTAGCATCTTTGTTTCACCTTTTTCATCTTGGTTTCATCTTTTTCAACATTTTTAACTTTATTTCATATTTTTCGTTTTTTCATCTTTTTCTCATTTCTTTCATCTCTTTTCTCATTCAATTTCCTATTTTTTCGGCTTCTACCTTCGTCTCCCAATTCAATGCGTGGTGGTCTTGGTGGTCGACTTGCAAGTGTCAGGGATGTTAGTAATCATTCTGTTAACAATAATATCCTTCCGTTTGTCTCACTGTAATACCACCTCTGCTACAATCTACCTTCGAACTTCGATCTACCTTACGTATTAAAATTTTTTAACTTTCCCACCTGCCGCGTAATATACTATTACTTTTTTCGACAAAGGAATAAAGTAAAATAGCGTATTAACGTATAAAAAGCTCCTTTTTTTATCGATAAATTAACCGGTTGGAAAGGATGAAGTTTCGCAAACAGTTGATAACGCGAAAACATCTCACTGATTTAGTGTTGGGGAGTAATTTTGAAGATGAGGGCGTGAGATAAAGTGACAGGTTTGGAGTAATCCTAATATAAAACGAGGATCTAGGAACAGTAGCTTTCGGAATTATTATTATTATTATTTTCATCCGGGGGGATGCGGAAAACCTTAACCGGACACGTGCGACCAGACAACAAAGGGAAATAAATGGATGGGAGTCGTAAGGGGACAGAAACGTTCGACTTTTCCTCTTTCCGTTATTTATTTCATTCATTTTCTATTATATTATTATTTTTTCGAGTGGCGAAAAGAAAACGACCTAATCGATTTTATGATTTTTTTTTTTAAGACAAATCCTTTTCACCCTCATTTTTAACATGTGCTTCGTCCAGAAAGGCCTGGTTGCTGCCAAAAATTTAAACGATTAAGAGAATTTTTGCTAAGAAAATGGAAACTATTACTTTTCCTCTCGCCTGGTACCCCCCCTCCTTGACTCATTTAAATTTCGAAAACCCTTTACTGCACAACTGGTTTGTTAAATAACGGAAATTTTGAAAGATGATACGAGTCTGACGTTCAAGACGCGAAGAGATTTTTTCTTCTTTTTTTTTTTTTTGAAATTGATTTATTGCAAAAGTTTTCGGGTAATAATTCCTCTTCTTGCTTGGGTTTCGGGGAAAAAAAGAGAATAATTTAATTTATTAAAAATAAATAGGAAAACATGAAGCCTTTTCGGTTAAACCGGTTGATGAATAAACGCTGATTAAATTTTACCTTTCCCAGTGAAAATAAAACCAGGTTAGGGAAGAATCGAATTATGTTAATGTCATGATTCTCAAAGACAAACGGATTTGTGAAGTGTCTACTCTGCGCCGGGAATGGAAATTTAATGAATTCCTTTCTCGCAATTTTTTTTCGGGTAAAGATTTTTGCGATATAGAAGGAAAAAAAAGTAAAAAGAAAAAAAAAAAAAAAAAAAAAGAGGAAATTTTACATTTAATCTGGAAAAGTATTTTCCCGTGCTCATTATGATTTACGTTGAAAAGACTAAAATTGAAGCAGAAGTCGGTGAGAATAGATTATTAAGACTGGATTCGACGTTCCCATGGCACCGAGACAAATCAAACAGCACACATGTCGCTTTAAACTTTAAACAAACTCAAAATTGAATTAGCAGAAGCAACTTTCAAAACATCAAAACCATGCTTCGGATATAGAAATTAATATACTGTTTCGGTAATGACAAATTTTTAAACAAAGACTAAGTTTCTTTCACCTTCGACAGATAAGCATATTTCACGCTCGAGGCATTTGTAACTAATATGAGAAAGCTGAAATAAAGTCGTGGAAACGAAAACACGAGAAATTACCAGGTGATAATTATCAGCTGGTAAAATTCTCAAAGTGGAAAATTCGAATTTTCCAATTCTAAATAGAACTAGAAATTCCGAATCGGCACTCGCGGAAAGTGCGGAAGCCGTGAAGGATCAAGTATCTTATTTTTTTTGGTCCGGGACAAACATTAATCTGCACTGACACGTTTTGGTTCAGTTCCGGAACAGACAATTTTTTATTGATTGTTTGTTCCGAACAGACAGTTTTTTATTGATTGTCTAACGGAACAGGCCATTTTTTTATTGATTGCCTCATCCGGAACAGACAATTTCTTATTGATTGCCAGTTCCGGAATAATTTTTTATGGATTGCCTGTTCCGGGACAGACAATTTTTTATTAATTGTTTGCTCCGGAAGGGACAATTTTTTATTGATTGTTTGTTCCGGAACAGACAATTTTTATTGATCGTTTGTTCCGGAACAGACATTTTTTTATTGATTGTTTGTCCCGGAACAGACAATTTTTTTATTGATTGTTTGTTCCGGAACAGACCATTTTTTTTATTGATCGTTTGTTCCGGAACAGACAATTATTTACTGATTGTTTGTTCCGAAACAGACAATTTTTTTATTGATGGTTTGTTCCGGAACAGACAATTTTTTATTGATTGCCAGTTCCGGAATAATTTTTTATGGATTGCCTGTTCCGGGACAGACAATTTTTTATTAATTGTTTGTTCCGGAAGGGACAATTTTTTTATTGATTGTTTGTTCCGGAACAGACAATTTTTATTGATCGTTTGTTCCGGAACAGACAATTTTTTTATTGATTGTTTGTCCCGGAACAGACAATTTTTTTATTGATTGTTTGTTCCGGAACAGACAATTTTTTTTATTGATCGTTTGTTCCGGAACAGACAATTATTTACTGATTGTTTGTTCCGGAACAGACAATTTTTTTATTGATGGTTTGTTCCGGAACAGACAATTTTTTATTGATTGTTTATTCCGAAACAGACATTTTTTTATTGATTGTTTGCTCCGGAACAGACAGTTTTTTACTGATTGCCTGTTCCGGAACAGACAGTTTTTTTATTAATTGTCTGTTGCGGAACAAACAATTTAATTATTAAATGCTGTGAGTTCCAAAACAAACATTGATTCTTCCCGGAACAGACGATGAATAAAAAATTGTCTGTTCCGGAACAAGCAATGAACCAAAATTTGTCATCTCCGGAACACACAATGTTTGTTCCGGAACAAACAATTTAAAAGAACATGGATACTTGACCCTTCAGGGCTTCCGTACACATGACAGAAAAACATTTCCACGAAACGTCAAAACACAGTATCTCCATTCATATTTCTAATGGAGATACGTTAGTTGATCTGCGATTAAAGGATTTCAAAGTCCAGAAACTCTCATTCGAAATTTTTAAAGTTTGATGATCTCTTACAGTCCCGTATCACTTATTCCAATAGTAAATTTTTTAAATGCGTATTTCATTTTTATTAAAATAACGATGAAAATTCTATCTCATTAAGGAAATCGACCAGGAGGAAAAATTTGCACACTTTTTTTTTTCCTTTTTCTCTTTCTCTTCTCCCATAATCATAAACTCGCACAAGAATAAAAACATTGATGCAAAGTTATGAAAAAAAAAAAATTCGAACTGGGAGAGTAAAAATAGTGAAAGAAATTTTTCAAGGAAGTGGCACCATATTTTCTCCGCCGAACGGCGTCTTAAATTTCGTTCCGGGAGAAAAAAAAATATCCAGTAAACATATCTTTAACTTTTTTCCAGAAGAATTTTATCAAAACGAAAATAAGAAAAATTTGAATTTGATCCCGGTTCCTCAGTCGAATAAAGTCTTCTTATTGTGAAAAACCTTTAATTCATATCTTCAAGTAAACTGTCCTCGGCCTCATTTCTTTGTAATTTATCGGTCACAGTGACATTTTCAACTTCTTTTTTTTTCTTTTTTTTTTTCTTTTTCGAACTCGATTGATAACAATTTTTTTTTTTTTTACTCTCCGGAAAGAACGGAAAATCTCTTCACTCAGATGATTTTGAATGTAACGGATTTTTCTCCCCTTTTCTTTTCTTTTTTATTTTTTTCTGCCGTGGAAATCGTTCAAACAGAAGGGAGTTAATCTCAAAATGATGGATAAAATGAAAAGGAAGAAATCAATGTCGGATTTGACGCGTAAATGGGGCATTCTAAAATTTAAGATGTAATTGTTTAAGTTTCAAAGTTGTAACGATTCAAATTTTTGAGTCATTTTACAGCTTTTTTTTTTTTTTTTTTTTTGAAACCCCAAAAAATTTTTTTTTTCTTCTGCCTTACCTGCTTCTGAAATCTTCTGCGACTTAAAAATTTATCTTTCGAGAAGAATGTAGGAATCGGCATAATTTTAAAAGGATTGTTTTGATAATCGGATTAATTCCCATCAAGAGACTTGTCGAGTTTTGTCAATTCCAAGAAACTCTATGAACACCTGCAGCTAATGCCTGAGAAACTGCGTAACCAAACGAGTATCTCCGAAGTCTTCCGAAACCCCTACCATCCCCTCAAAAATCTGCGAATCAAGTGTTCTGATTGGTCTTTCATAAATCACCCTACCTCCCCTTCGCTGATTTAGCATAACAGATGCATATGAGTCGACGCATCAAACTCTAATTTGAATTCGTCGCGTCCGGTTGATTAAAATTGCAAACTCCGTTCAAAATTGAAAGGTGTTTAAAGTTTTGTATTAATTATTTTTAATTAAGAATTTGTGTAAAAATCAACAAGGGGTAATTTAAAATAAAGAAAATCCCGTGCTAAATTCAGTCGGGGCGAAATGTGTACAATTTATTATTAAATTATAAGAAAAAAGTGAAAAAAAAAAAAAATTAAAAATAAAAAATTTTTGGGGTTAAAAAAAAAAAAAAAAAAAAAAGAAAAATTGACCTTAAATGACTCAAAAATTTGGATTGTTGCAAAGTGGATTCCGGTATTGTCAAAAAATCGACCAAGTGATATAAAAACTTCAAATATTAAAGCAATTTCGAACTTTAGAATAATTTCAAATTTATACCTCCGGAGCTGAAATTAGAAAACTTGGTTCTTCTGGAAGTTCAAATCCAGCAGAAGGCATAGGCAACCTCCAGCGCACGGATTTGTTGCTCATCAATTTCGGTCAATCCCAAACTTCGATGTGCCCTTTTTTCCCTTATGCTCTTCGAATATTATTGCAAATCGTGCAATGTTAAGCAACGAAATTTCTCCCCTTTTCCAAATAACGTTATGAATATCATTTTGCCTTAAGCTCTTTAATCCTCCAAAGCTCCTTAATTTCGAAACTTGAATCATGTATGTTTAGTCAAGGAAGTGATGAATATGATGATGATTTACAATGTCAAACGTTGGTAATTAATAAAATTCATATTTGGATAAACCCCCAATGCACTGCTGCAAAATCCTTATTGCGACGAAACAAAAACCTCCAAATCCTCTTTTTTTTCCCTTTAAATGCGAAGATCCAAAAGGAAATCTTTTGAAAATAAAAAATACGACAACCTGACAACAATTCTTAGAAAAAAAGAAGGAAAAACACTGACCTTCCCAAAAGTTTGTCAATAAAAATGTGTTATTTTTGTTGCTGAGCACACAAAATAAATCGAAAGAAATTAGGAGGAAAAAAGTAATATTCGGCGCCAAGTAATGATTCTGTTTTTCTGATTTGGCGTCTGCATCCAACGCCAGCGTTTTTCGGTTATTTTTTTGTCGGATAATTGTATCCAACAGGAAGAAAATAGGCTATTGTCTCTTTTTATCTCTTTCGACGTCCCTTTATCATTACTTTTTTTTTTCCCCTCCCCGTGAATGAAACTTCATACTTTTTTTTTTTCTAAATCGATAACCATTTCGATTTCAAATTACTCATCACATTTCGGGCTCATTTCGCATAATGGAAAAATTATTATTCACGCATCCGAATTGAATAATCGCTTTTAGATGAGGTAGGCTAATTATAACTTTATTCCTCTCACGATTACACTGTTTTGCAGTGACAAATTTAAAAAAAAAACAGCATTGAAAGCTTAAGAAGAATACTAAAAAGGGGGGAGGAAAAAAATCTGATTATGCTGTTGTTCTCATGATCGCTTCGGGATACACGAATTTGTGATTCGAGTTTTTCAACGTAATTCACTAAGAATTTTTTTAATTTTTAAAGCTTGTTTTGTTGTGCTTTTTTAATTTTTATAGCTTGTGTTGTATTGCTGTAATATTACAGCCCAATGGCGGGCCTAATACAGCCCAGTAAAAAAAATAATTTTTTTAACAATACTAAACTGCCCGGAAAAGGAGAATCGACCTCACACCTAAAATCTTATTCATCGTCGCTAAAATTCGTGCGTCGAAAGTTAACTGACGTATCTCTATCTTAGATATAACTGCAGATAGTCTGTTCTGATTGCTTTTAAATGTCATATGACTGCAAGTTTAGTCATGTTGGCGTAAACATCTCGTCGCATGTTTAGAGCAGTTAAAAGGGACTATCTCCATTCATATTGAAAATGGAGATACGCCAGTTGACCTCAGCTGCACGGAAAATATCAGAAAGGGGAACGACCACTAAAATATTTTTGGAAATCTGCAATCATCCACCAACTGATAAAGAGTTCAGCCCTTACGATCCAAAGCTACAAGTCCTAAAAGCGCATCTTAAATTTTTGAGCATTCGGACCTACCCTGGCTTGGCGCCCACCTTCCCGGCACTCCTATTTAAGAGCCTAAAGAAACCAATATCGCTTAAGGAGTTTTCACTCCTTAATAGAGATAATCAATTAATTTTAGAAGACACCAACTTGGATCGCCGTAGCAGCGTCAAACTGCCCTCCGCCAATCCTCATCCCATCAAAGGTAGCAATAATGTCCGAAAAAAAAAAAAAGACAAGGAACAAAAAACAAACAAACGCGATGAATGATATCGACGTTTTTACAGGATTTCATTCTTTTATCTTTTTCTACTTATTTTAAGTCAATAAGTCTTCCTCGTTTCCATTGTCAGAAGGCACATTACTCTTCTTCCAGGTTCTCCCTCTTATTCCCTTTGTTTTCCGTCTTCCTTTTTTTTTTACTTGTAAATCCAAAAAATAATATTTTTTAAACGTTCCTTTTTTTTTCGGAAGAAAATTTGTCTAGATGAAGTGGCTCACACTTGAATTAACCGATGTTGGCTGAGTTAATTAGAGAGATGGGTTGTATGACAGAAACTGACATGACAACAAAGAGAAAATTACTTTTCAGAATTCGACTTTCGTTAGCTAGAAAATTTCATTCCATGCGCGATAAATAATTTAATTAATTATTTTATAATGGGCTCCTAATGCAATTTCCGCACCTTCGTCCCGAAAAATCGCTACTAAATTTTCTCGCTTTTACGGTACGCGTTGATAAAACGTTTCAGGTGAAAAAAAAAAAAAAAAATTCGATTGCGAAAATCAAAAATCGAGTTAAACGGAATTAGTTCGATGATCGGTCACCAGGGCACAGAATCCCTCAATCGGTTTTAAGTTTCCACCATGTACTCTTGTAGTACACGGACTTTAATCTATCGAATCCCCAGGAGTATCGTTTGCAATCCAAACCGATTTCAAATTTATATGTTATAAAGTTGAGATGCGCATATGTACCGAAAAGCATTCGGAAAAACTGAGCTGAATTTTTTTATATATTCTTTTCGCTTTGAATAACCGCAAGCTCTTGTAGCGCAAAGCATTAAAAACGACTTGGACGAATAGAATTCCGTGCGCCGGAGGACACTCGACGTATCTCCATCTCATAAAGTAATAAATATGGAGAAGTCCGTTTCGATTATTTTTAATTATCAAGCGACGTTTACCGGTTCATCCATCTCCAATTATATTTATGACGGAGATACGTCTGTTGGCCTCCGGCCCACGGATTTCGGCAGTCTTTTTACCAGTTTACTTACATAAACTCGGAGAAAATTCTTGAGAAAAATCTTACCTGAAAATGAAACAGAAAAACTTATTAAAACAACAAGGCAATAATTAATATTATTAAAAAATTTCCCTTGAGAATATTTTACAAATCTCACGAAATTTTCAAGGCTCCTTAAAATTTCTGAAAATCAGTCTAATCATATTGGCGAAAGATAACATTTACGTTTAGCCTCGGAAACTCATCTGCACAAATTTTTAGATTTCCCGCGCTTTGTGATTCGTTGTGCAATTTAAGTCCACGGGTCCTGACGGAAAAAAATTTCTACCCCGCAATCCAAGATGGCGGAGGAAGCCTAAACCTTGAAACTCCCGTAAATTACTTGCGCATTATCCTTTATGAAGCGGCAAAAGCTTCCCTTGTCCTAGTATCCAGAAGTTTAATTAATAGGTATACACTTAACAGTTCATTAGTAAACAAATAGAGCGGTTCGATATCGCCTATGTTTAGCTTATGGAACTTAAAACTAGAACTCGTAATTACATTTGTTTTGCTTCTGGAACTTGCGTAAGTTAAACATAGGCGTTATAAAAACCTCCCTAAATGTTTAATTTCTGAACCAGTAAAAACTGGTTTTAATGCAGTTTTTTGAGAGTTCTTTCAAATATATTAAATTTTCAATTAGGTGTAACACATGCTGCATATTTAACTTACTTAAAGGCTTTTCCAAGTTCTAATGTTATTTTCCTTTGTTTTAGAGCTTACGGTATAATTAAATATAAATAAAGCTTCAAAAAAGCGTCCTTGGGGATGATTTTTCAAAATAGCCTAAATAAAGTAAAAAGGTTAATGTCGGATTGGCTAATTTTTTAATTGGCACACTTTAAGCTTACGTTGCGGTCATGAGGAATAATGCTGCGCATTGGCACATCATGATCTGGAAATTTTTTAAAAGTTCATATAAGGGCAAAAAATAGGATTTTTTTTTTTGCTGAAATAAATATTTTATTATTTTATTTTATTATTTGCGTAGATTGCAAAAATATGAAGTCGAAAATTATTTTTAAATGTACGGCTTTTGAGCTTTATTTAGGTCTTAAAAAAAGGTAGCTGGCCAAAGGCCTTGAAAAAAGCACTGAAATTCTTTACACTTTTTCCCCCCATAGCTTAAAAGCAGTTCACAAAAATAAATTTTGGATCATAACCGTAATCTATGCAAAATTTCCGATAGGAAGGGAAAATCTTTTCAGAAAAAAAAATTGTTATTTGTGACCCTAACATGAGCTTATCAAATCTTGAAGGCCATTGCGCGACCTCAAGATGACCTTCAAAACATCTGAAAAAATTTTAGGGTTAATAGTGTTGCCAAAAGGCACCTATTCCACAACCAGGAGCTTTTAAACTACAAAATTCGGTCAGTTTCGACCCACCCTACTCTGCAACCAGCAATCAGGAAAATATCCAAGTGTGGCTTGAAACTGAGCAAAAATCTCTTGTCGGCAAATCGAAAATCCTCACCAAATCCACCTGTTCTACCACCTCTTTTCCTCAGTTTTTTCCTTCGCAAAAAAAAGAAATAGGATTTGAATTCCCTCGCGAATTTACCCCATTGGCAACTCTGGGAAAACAAGTTGGATAGTTTCGAAATTAAGAAATTATCTCCATTTTAAGAGCATTATCGGTTCCCTCAGGATATTTACCAAAAAACAAGGTAATCTCTTCATTTAAAAGGAAAAATTCCAAATTTGTCAAAAGAAAAAAATATTGATAAGGGAACTTTATATTTAGGCCGAGTTTTTCCCTTCTTCGGTACTGCCCCCGCCCCCCAGATTATTTCTTAAACTGGTTGCGCAAGTTTTTGACGACAAAGTTTCGTTCTAAGAACCTGTAAGCGGTTTCAAACACCACGAAAACGCATTATAAAATTTAAAAAAAAGAAAAAGAAGCAGACATTTTCCATTTTTTTTTTTTAATTTTTTCTTTTTAACAAATTCCCCCTTTCTTATTTTATTTTATTTTTTTTCAAAGCGTGAAATTACTTAAAAACTGCATTTTTTTTCTTTCTTTTCCCCTACAGCAAACGACCCTAACTTTACAAAACTTTTTTTTTCGAAAATGAAAATTTTTGATTTTGGGCTGACTCGAACCTTCGAACTTATTATTTATTTTTAATAATAAAGAAAAAAAAGTTTTCCCCCGGAACGATTATTTTTAAACGCGGTTTTTTTTTTAAACAAAGAAATCATAATTAAAAATTTTCCTTGGGGATGAAAATCTCCGACTTCGGGAAAGAGTACGGAGAGTTGATTAATACTTTGAAACCAATTTCAGTTGGGGAAAACCTTTTTTTTTTTTTTTTTTTTTTTTTTTTTTGTCTTTTATTGTTGATAGGCTCGGAATCAAAGGGCGACGGAGTTCTTTTCAGCTGAAAACAAAAAAATAAAATAAAAAAACTTTCTCACAAATATTTGAATGACTCCTTGAATTTCATGCCTATCTAAGGTTTCGAGCTTCTAAACGAGGGGGAAATGACTTCGGGAAAAAGAGAAGATGTGATATCGTTTTCATTGAGATCTTCGCACTCCTCAGGGGGGCAAACCGATATCACTTCCCGGCATTTTATTACATAAAATGACCATTTCTTAAAATTACATCGTCGAGTGGGGAGGGAAAAAAAAGAATTCATACGGAAATATCGGATTATCGCATTTTTTTTTTTTTTTTTTTTTGCCTTCCAATTTTTTTTTCGAAATGCGAAGCACGATTTTAGTGGGATATGAAATCAAATGTGATCATTGATTATAGGGTTTAAAGGAAAAGGTGAAAATTTTCAAAATTACTTGGAAATGACTGAAGAAGAGGAAGCCAAGGGGAAAAATAAAATTAAACGTTTTTTTAAAAAAATAAAAGGAAATTCAATACAGAAATGTTGAGAGGAAAACACTGATAATTGAATTGTGTTAAATAATCGAAAAAATAAACCAGGGGGAAAAATTGAGGGAGCACAAAATCCGGAGGAAAACCATATTGAGAGTAAATAAGGGATGGGAAGGAAGAGGGGGAGGGTGCGGAGAAAACCTTCGGCAGAAAAAGCGGTCAAGAATAAGTCTTTCAGCTTTGTTGGACTTAAAAGCCCTAAAAAGCCCTATAAAAACCCTTCTGGAGTGGCGTTGGGTTGGTCATAATTAAAACTTTAAAGTTTATCCGATTTTTCCAATTTTCGACAGGGGTCCGAAGTTGGTAAAAACTGGTTGGAGCCGACGCCGGCATCGGTGCCAAAAATATTTAATGTGCTGACGCTGGCGTCAGAGCCGGCACTGGAATAGCGAAATTCCTGGTGCTGGTGCTGGTGCCGGTCTTTCTTAATTATACTCAATATTGTCATCGGGTCATAATTACAAAACCGGTGCCAGCACCGGCGCTGGCGCCAAGCTTAAAATACGTAAATTATCTAACACCGGCACTGGCGCCGGCTTCGAACCCATGATTTCGGACCTCTCGTTTGTGAGGCAAGGTCGTTACCACTGAGCCAAAAGGCTGCCTTTGGAATTTGAAATCAGAATTTAGGAAAAATTAAAATCCAATATGGCGGCTCCATTTTACCATTAGTGATTTTGAAATTTCAGTGCCGTATTGACTTTTTTGCTTGGTACTTCCCCATTCGATATAAAATTTGAAATATATGTGGCTGAAAAATTGTAAAAGTTTGGATGCCCGTCAAAATGCTTTTTAATTTTTATTTGGCCATCTTGAATCCATCATTCTGAATATTGTAAATAATGGGCATCAGGTTCGAAATGAGAAAAAGTCGGTAACCCAATTTTGAGCCCTTTACACTTTTCACCCGCCATTTTGAATTTTGAAATACAGTGAAACCTCTATTTAGCGGACACTTCGGGACCGGCAATATCTGTCCCTTATTAAGGAACAGGTTATTGAGAAATTTTCAATTTTTTTAAGAGTGCGTTTGCAAATTTTCCTGTTGTATGATTTTCAAAAATATATGCATAAATTATGCCAAAATTATGCAAATTCAAATTTTGATGCTTAAAAAAATATGCATAAACTTAAAAAAATTAGGCATGTCCATTGTAAAAATAATACAAAAATAATACACTTTTTGTATGCAAAATAAATAACTTGATCGGATTGCAAGAAAAACTAAATAAAAGTCGTTTAAAATCTGTCAGCGATCTTTTTATTCATTCATTGCGTACAGGAATGTCCAAAAAAGTGTCCTTCACAGAGGTTTTTTTATGGGGAAAATTCGAAAATTAGGTGTCCGTATCTGGGGTGTCCCTTATTATTGAGAAAAAAAAAAATACATGGGCTTATATGGGGGAAAATCGGGACCGTAAAATTTCACTCCCTAAAGGGAGGTGTCCCTTAAGGAGAGTGTCCCTTATTGGATGTTTCACTGTAGGCATTCGATTCGTAATTACAGATCTTAGAAACCCTAGACAGTAAATATCTGGTTTTAATTTTTTTCATCTGATGAAAAAAATAATGAACGCCGATGAACGCCAATTTTTATTTTTTAATTTTCCGACTACTAAATCGTAGAGGCCTTAAGGCTTCAAAATGTCTCCCGAAACCTCAAAATGTCTCCCCAAACCTCAAAATGTCTCCCCAAACCTCAAAATGTCTCCCCAAACCTCAAAATGTCTCCCTCCGCTAAAATAGTGGAGGGAGACATTTTGAGGTTTCGGAAGGTAGTTTCCGCATTTTTTGAAAAATTTTTTGCAGTTTTGCAAATAAAAAGGTTAAAATTAAATCATGGCCCACTGTGCAGATACTAAGCATTTCCACAAGGTTTTCCGTTGATATCTGCATATCTTTCTCTCCTTCCTTTCCTTATATTTTGGCACTTCGTCTTTCCCTTTTTTAACCCCCCTCACACCCCCCCCCCTTCTTTCTTTACATCCTACCGTTTTCCCACATATTATATCCTCCATAAAAATTGATATTAGCCGTGCAAAGTTGTTTTTTGTTGAAGAAACTCTATTAAATGGAAACTTTGAAACGGGTTCCATTCAATGTAATTAAACTTCTTACATTCAAAACTTTCCTCCCATTCCAATTATGAATGTTGAGTGAGAAAATTCGAAAAGTGATTTTCAGCAACATTCGAACGGAAAAGAGCTTTCCGGTTACTTTTAACCGTATATGCGATTTCTAACGCCCATCCCCAACCCCCTCGGCTTTCCCCAGGAAGAATCTCCAAGGCAACTACCGGGGAAGGACGATTTTGCAATTTTTGCCCCTTCTCAAAATTCTGGGTCGGGTTTGAAAAAAAAAAAAAAAAAAAATTATATAAAAAAAAGAAAAAAGAGGCGGGTGGAGTATCCTATAAGATCGTAAAATGTGTGGAGAAAACAATAACCGAAGGACAATTTTCCGTTAAATAAATCACTAATAATAACGTGAGTGCGTTATCTTTCGGGGCTCCAAGGGGTGAAAAAAAATTGAAAGTCGATATATCGGAAAAGAGTAATTTGATCGCATAATCAACCCCCGAACAAGTTGTTAGCCATTGGAAAATGTCTCTTTTAATCGGGTTTTCAACAAGAATATGACCTTTGATTTTAACCCGAAGGCAGGAAAAAAAAAGGAGAGAAGAGGAGGGAGGGGGCAAAATTCGATCTCGACTATTTATATCTGGGCGGTATTTTTTTATAGTTGGAAATTTATTTTTACGGATATTTCCCCTTCGAAAACTTTCTTTTTTTTTTATGTGGAATGCACATATATTCAACATGTACTAATAGATTCACGGTATAATAAACAAGGATGGGGGAGTTTCCGATATCAGCATAAAGCTATAATATCGGTATAAGGTCTATTTTTTTTTTTTTTTTATCTTACATTTGCAAATTGCGCTCATAACCTACCCCCTTCCCTCCTCCGATCAAATCGATTTCGATTTTCCGAAATCTAATATCCGGTTTATCGCCGAAAATTCATTAAATTCCAATTATAAAAAATATATGAACTTTGTTGATTTTGTATTTAAAAAAAAAAAAAAAAGTTCCCATGTCGAAGATTCATAAAAAAAAAAGTTCAGGGGGATAGGGAAAAAGGGGGGCCGGGGGGTAAACATAACATGATGCAATAATCTGACGTCATATAACCCTTGGGGATCAGTCTAAAACAAACATTTTTACTGAGTGATTGGAAAATAGGAAAAGGAGGGGAAAAAAAAAAAAAATGATTGGAGAGACTGCATTAGGATTAATGAATTCTCATAAAATTTGTAGATTTAATCAATGTTTTTACCCTTTAAGTTATTTTTGATCGAACCGGGGTCTCCTCTTTTATTTTGAAATATAAGGGCTTGGAGCTAACGATTTTTCAGGTGGAAATTTGAAGTACTTTTTTCGGGCGGGTAGAGGAAGGAACAGCACAAGGGAAAATATATAAATTCGCTTTTATTTTTCTTGGAATTTTTTCCAATTCTCGGATACTTTAAAGTCAAGCTTAAGCTTTAACAATAGCTTTTACTTATTTTACAAGACGAAATTTTAAAAGCGATTTCGATCATAAGTTAAGCATGGAGGAAGTCAGTCTTTTAACGTGAGATTCATTAAATTTTAAAAACAAGAGTTTAGTTCTGAAAATTGGCTTGTCATTTTTGAGATGAAATTGGGAGCATCTTTAGTAGGGTGTGTCATTTTAAAAAAAATTTTGAAATGTTGGGGGACATGTTGAAAATCTGCTTCTTTTAGGTGTAAAACCACTAAAAAAAATTTTTTCAATTTTTTTTTTAACCGCTTAGTGGCCCACAAGGCCATTTTAGCTTTTTAAAATTTGGCTAACTAATGTCTTTTAAACTTCATTTTTTTTATCCACTTTAAGGGCCTACAAAATATTTTGAAAAAATGTTTTCTTATGTTTTTGAGGTCGTAGAACACGAATTTCACTCTCCCGAATTTTTCCGATTAACCCCTGTGACGTCATTAGCGGTTTTATCGAGCTTATACCTGATTTTTTCGTCTGAAATTCGACTTAATCTCGATTTTGGAGCCCTGAAAATTTTTTTATTTTATTGGTGTCATGTATACTTATGCGAAAATACCCGTAGAACACGAATTTCACCATCTTGATTTTTTCCGATTAACCCCTGAGTAGGGACATAAGTGTAAATTTGGTTTTTTGGGGCAAAAATTAATTTTTTTGCCAAAAAATGGCAAGAACTCCTCACCAGTTCGATTTAGAGGTCATGTTCAATGAAATTTTTTAGTCAGGACACTCTGACGAATAAAGATTTTCTGTGTTTCGAATCAATTTTCAAAAGTTTTTACGGTCGGAAAATTCTACCTGTAATTTTTTTGAAATTTCAAATTCTTTCCGGCAGAAAACATTTTTTAAAAATATTTTGTAGGCCCTTAAAGTGGATAAAAAAAATGGAGTTTAAAAGACCTTAATTGGCCAATTTTTAAAAAGCTAAAGTGGCCTTGGGGGGCCACTAAGTGGTTTTACACCTAAAAGAAGCAGATTTTCAACATGCCCCCAACATTTCAAAAATTTTTTTAAAATAACACACCCTAATCTTTAGCCTAAATTTATCTGTTCTAATAACTGAAACTAAATTTATGCTTTATGGTTGCCTATAGCCATTTCTTTTTCTTAAAACTGCTAAACACATCTGAAACAGCGGCTAATTTTTTGAAACTTATTTACGCATAATTACATTGAAGGCTGAAAAACGTTTATCCGGTAAAAGAAATCGATCCCGGGACTTTTAAAATTTTTCGCGCCGAAAATTTTAAATTGCCAAATTAATTATTTCGTGTATGAAAATTATTGTCACAGACTTTTCGTCACAATTAATACATGTCGCAGTGCAGTTTTCGTTACAAAATAAAATTTGTCAAGAGACTATCCTAAAAAAACTACTGTAAAGAAGGGAAAATCTGGAAAAAAATTATTTTGCAAATTATTCCTTATCTTTTTTTTTTTAACATCTTTCCTTTCAAACTTTATTACGCCCCTGTTACATTTAATATAAGAACGTAATTATCTCTTTTCACTCATTACACATATTTCATTTCCTTTATAAACTTTGATAAGCAAAAGCCTCATTTTCCTTTTAAAACGTTTTTGCTTTTAACTCAATCAATTTCGTATATTTTTTTTTTCCCTACTTCCCCAAAAACCGACCGAGTTGACATTTCGAATCAATTATAGTGACCATAATTAATCAAACTCAACTTTGATCAAATTGCTTATTTCCCTCCCCGGTTTTCGAGTCTTTATTTCGAGATTTATATAAAATTTCGTTTTTGTTTCACCGAAAAGCGTTAAACATTTATAATGTTTCTTTTTCGTAGAGAGATAAATCGCGTTTACGTTGCAATATTAAAAAAAATATCCGGATTTTGCTTATACCACGTTTATACACATTGTTTATCATTTTCCGAGAATTCCCCCTTATTGACTTTTCGAAAAATATCATATTATTCCCTTTCGCATAAAATTAAAAGGTTTCCGTCCATGGAAAAGAATTTTTTTTTTTTGTCTGCATATTATGGCATGAGAGGGTTTTGAAAACAAGACCTCTTGAAAACAGGGAAAATGTTGATCTTTCAAAATTCAAAAGAGCTTAGTTTCCAGGAAAAGCCTCCCAACTTGTAAGATTATAATGAAGCGTTTTGCTTGCTGAACTTGCATTCCATTTTTTTTTTAAATACCTAATTATAATTAAAAGAAATAATCATAATCAGAGAAATTTTCATCTCGTTTTCTTCTTTTTTTTCCGGGAATAAGATTTTCTGAATGAATCGTCATGGTAACCAAATCTATGATGCTATGTATTTTCCCGCGTCATTCAGACGCCGCACCGCATTACGTCACATTTTAAACATAATAAGTCACCTTCTTCCGAGGAAGTTGATACCTGATTCGGATTCATCTTAAAAATCCTCCGGGAAAGTTTATCAATCTTATTAAGCGACCTTAAAGACGCGTTGTAAAATTGGATTAAGTTGCTTCTTCTTAAGATGGAAAATAAGGAAAGGGGAGAAGGAGGAGGAGGAGGAGGAGGAAGAGGAAAAAAAAGGCGAAAAAATAAATCAACCCAAAAGGAAAAACTATCTTTATAAACTTTGGGATTTGTTACCGAGTAAAAATATCTTTTGATGGGAGAATAATGAGTGGAAATGTAATTTATTAATCTTAAAAGGATCCAGGGAAAAAAAAAAGAAAAACTGGAACGTATCCAATAGACTTTATTATACCTTGAGGATGTAAACTGATTTGAATAATTTTTTTTTTTTTTCCTGGAGTTGTGGATTTATTTGGGTTGTTTGATTTGTGTTTGGCGGGAAAAAAAAGTGGGTCAATGTCAATTATTAAATAAAATCGGTTCAGATGACTGAATTTAGAATTATTACCAGGGGTGCGAAGCCGGTGAAAATTGGTTGGAGCCGACGCCGGCATCGGAGCCGAAAAATCCAAAGCGCTGGAGCTGACCTAGCGCAGGCACCAGAATACAAAAATTTTTGCCGCTGGTGCTGGTGCCGGAGCCGATTCCAGCATCGATTCCAGCACCACCATCGAAAAGTGGCTCTCGTTTTGTGAAGTTTGGATTTTCGGAGCTGCCACCCCCTAACTTTTTTTGTTTGTATGACAGAAGTTTTCCTGATTTTTTTGAATTTTTTTACTCGACGGGAAAGCGTACCTCATCGAGATTTTAATTCGGAAAAATCCCATGAGCCTGTCCACGTCAAAAGGAATCGGTCCGCGGGGTCATGTGAGGGATTCCGGATTTGGTTTCACTAATCGGTAGAGTATATGGATCAACTAAGAAACCTACCTCCGTTTGGTTGTATCACGCTTTTTAACGGAGTTATGCAGGTTTGAAAGAAACTTTTTTTAGCCAAAAAAAAAAAAAAAAAAAAAAAAAAAAAAAAGAATCAAATGGGTTGATTTGGTTTTTTTCGTCTCCTGCCCTTATTCTTCAACCGATTTAGGTCAGGGAGGTCTTAAAATTATTAGGATAAAATACTGAATCAAGTGCACCTTACACTTTTTGGTCGAGCCGCCATCTTGAAAAAATGGCGGTTAAAAAAGTACCAAATCTTCAACGGCTTCTACAAGCTTTCTTCATAATTTTCACTAAAAAATTCCTTTTTTTATAAGCTTTCGATTGGTTATAGGGAAAATTTGGGCCCAAGCTTGCGTGGGGACCAAATATAGTAGATTTCCAGGCTGGACCCGAAAAGTGAGATTTTTTACGAGACCGTTGCTGATCCTCGCCTTCGGCTCGGATCGGCAAGAGGGCCGAGTAAAAAATCGAAATTTTCCGGTCCAGCCTTGGAAATGTAGTTTTCAGGGCGAGAATAACGAAATTTGTTTTGTTTACAGGATCTCGAAAGTATACTTTTCGGGTCTAGCCCTGAAAATGAATTTTTTGACGATGCAACGAAAAATTTCAAGTTTTTCGTGGTTTTTCGCCGGATATTTTAGTGTTGTTAGCATAGTCCGTGAAGGCTTTAAGTATTGGTTCGCAGGGCAAATATTAAATGTTTTAGGACTTACAACAATTACTTTTATTGAGTCAGAGTCAATTTTTTAATTAATTTTAGAATTTTATATGCAATTTTTGCTGTGATTAATGGTGGTCGAAAAATAATTACTTTAAAATAACTATATTTTCTTCTTCTTCTTTTTCGGCATAATCAGGACATGAAGCCCTATGACCCGGCGCCTACCTTTACCAAGTTCGGTTTCCGGTGTAAGGTTTAGGCGTTACTACGTCATACCCCTTAATGTATCGAGTGACGAGCTCGAAGACGGGGCACTCATATCGCAAAGGTATTTTACGAATGAGCGGGACCTACTTGATTTAGACAGGGAATCTGAACCCTGTGACACATCGGTCTTCTTCACATGATACACACGAGTATCAGAGGTGAATGCTGGCGGAAAAAAATCCTGACTAAAAATCCTATAACTATATTTTAAGTATATACAATAGGGTGTCCCTTATTTTGGCAATTTTCGAATTTCAAATCGTTTACCCCCAAAAATGGTTCTCCCTGGTGTCACTCCTTGGTGTTTGACCAATTGGTTTGGTCCAAAAAATCATGTAGAGAGGTATTCTCGTACTACGAAAGTACACTGGGAGAGACAAAATCTTATTTTTGATGATAAAAAGGGAGGTCAAAATTTGCCAAAGTCATGTTTACCCACCACTTGAATAGCGCCAAACAGGAAATTTCCGTAGCCCTAAAAAATTTGAAGCGGAATTAGGTACAAGGAGCTTTTTCATATAAAGTAACCCAAAAACCCCGAATTCTCAACCCCCCCCCCTCCCCCCCCTCCCCTTCACAAAAACAATTATCCTGCAAAAACATAAAAGACCGTGAAGTGAAAGCACTGGCAACAAAAATAAGAAAATTTTTAACTTTTTTTTTTTTATTTACAAGACACGCATAAAAAAAGCTCGAACTTTTTTTTATTTTTATCTCTTTTCCCTTACAAGAATAACCTTTTCGAGGTGATCAAATATATTTTGAGAAATTAGTAAACGTGATACGTGGCATGTTCCTTAAATTAAGAACTTTCGAAATAAGCAAGGCTAATAACAATAACGATTCGGAAAAGCCCGTAAAATTTCAAAAATAAAAGTCGGATATTACTTAACTAAATGACTACCATTAACTTTACGATATGATGTGTATAATACTACTTTTAACTTAACTTTTCCGCAAAATATTTGCCATCATTATTTTAAAGGTTATTTTTCTTTTTAAGATGTGCGAACTTTTTAAGTCTCTTATACAAGTCACGAACTCCCACCGCGGAATTTATGCGAGGCTTTGCGTTGAATCTCTTTTGATTCTCTCAAGAGAAGACCTCCCCGATTATTTATATTCACCAACACTGGAAAAGGCGGGTATCAAGCGACAGTTTTTAATCATATTAAATAACAGAAAAAGGGCGACAACATTTTTATAATATTATTAATTTATTTTAATCCGTTGCTGTGTGGATTTTATGATAAAATAATTATGTGAAAAAAAAAACGAAGCAAGAGAGAGGGGTATTGAAACCCGAAATAAGAGTTTTCATTCGAGCTGTATTCAGAAACCTTACCCCCCCTCCCTTCGCCCTTTCCCCCCTCTCTGCACATAAAAAAAAGGTTTTAAACACTTGCATTAAACCTAAACCGCTTCTCGAATAAAATTCATTTGAAATGAACTTCCCTTTTCAGAAATAAATCTTTTTAACCGCTTAAATTTAAAATAAAAAAGTAGATTTTTTTAGAATTTATTTACCCGAGAGCGCTTGTAAGAGGATGAAAAAATAAAACGGAAATGGATCTGACTGATTTTTAAGATCTTTGAGAAAAAAAAAAAAGCGGGGGAAGAAAAATACTTCAAGTGAATGAAGAGTTTGAGATTGTTATGTAATTAGCGAAGAAATTATCAGCAAAAAAATTCCAAGAATTTTTTTTTTTTTTTGCTTTTATCTTGCGGATGGTCAAAGTTTTAAGGGAAAAAAAAATATCAGGTTGAAAATAAAATAAAGAAAGTTACGAAAATAAAAGTTCTATCATTTTTGTACTAAAGACCGTGGGTTTTAGCTGTAGGTACCTGTGATTTTTAATGGTAAGGACATGCCAGCAACAAAGATCAATTAATCGGTCAAATAACTGAAAAAGTAACCATTGACCTTTCGGTTAGCGACCGAAGAATTGACCCACTTCAACCCCACCTTTTCAACAAAAATAAGAATTTAAAGATCCTCCCTGCCCCTCCTCTGTGTTTAGTGTCTCTTAGCTTTTATTGAGGGTTTTGAAAAGGCGAGGTGCTACTCAAAGTTTGTGAGATCTGTCATTGAACAAGCAGCTGGAAAGCCAGGTCTTCATCGAACCCTTATTTTGACAGAAATTGGGTACAATTTCTTGGGCCAAACTCAATGGATCGATTCTTTTCTTTATTTGATTTTATTTTCTTTCCACTCTTACTTCCTCATTTTTCTTCATTTGCCTTTAAAGTCCTCTATCTCCCAATTATAAAAAAAAAAAAATCTTGAATTTAAAAATTTAACACCGTCATATGTTTCTCCCCACAAAACGGAGACTCTTTTCAAGCTCAGCCCTTTTAAACCCACACGAACTCCCGTTTTATATCCCTATTTCATGGAAAAACTCTCTTTTCAGGATTTTCCCATTCAAACCAAACACAAAGAAATCTTGAAACGAATATATATATATATCGAACGCGAGTTTATTTCTGCATTTAAAAAAAAAAAAAAGGGAAACCCTTACTCTCGTTCGCCTCCCCCACCCCTTCCAAGGTATCGAGCACATCATTAGACGATATTGTTGCCGTTATAAAAAAGAACAGACGAAAGGCAGGAAAAATACAATTATTACCCAAAGACGTTTAAATAGTTACGTTCACGACCGAAGTAAAAAAAAAAATATTCCGGTCACGTCAAAATTATCAACGGAAGGGAGAAAGAAGCAGGAAAAGAAAAGAAAGAAAATTTTATTCAATCGGTTTCATTACTCATTTTTAACGTACAACACTTTCGGCGATTTGTTTATTTTTTATTTTATTTCATTTCATTTTATTTTATTTTTTACCACATTCTAACGGTGGAATATTACTATGAACATATGTTATAAAACATGGCAGCTAACATGTTCGTAGACCATGTTACATATTGTATAAAGTTATAACGTTGTTTACATGTTATAACATGTAACATGTTATATAAAGTAGAGTTTACCGGGTTTCCCTGTATGGTTGCTTTTCTCAGGTGTTCCTATGGGAACTACATAACATGGAATATTTTATAGTAAGAGACAGTAAGTAACATGTTACATAGCATGTTAAATTGCTAGATTAACATAGAAATCTCCACCGTTACGTAACAAATTAACATGCTTACATGTTGCAAAATTAAGCTGACATGTTAATGTGTTTACATTAACATGTTGGTAAGTACCAAGAAATTACACCATGTTATGTAAAATGGTCTATGAACATGTTAGCTGCCATGTGTTTTATAACATGCCCGTAGTAAAATTCCACCTAACGTTAGAATGTGGGGGGAAAAGTTAAACTAACAAATCACAGAAAGTGTTAAAAATGTTAAAAATTACATTTACACTACATAAACTTGTTTACATTAACATGTTTGTGCATAACGTATTACATAACATAGTACGAAGAATGTTATCATGTTATGCCTGCTGATAGTATTTCAAAGTGTGTAGTCACTACAGTAACGCATATGAGAAATAAAGCACATGAACAAGCGTGTTATGAATGTGTTATATACATACATGTTATAATATTATGTTATACAGGGTAGAAAAAAATATTACAGCATTGGAAAAGTATAAAAGCCGTAATATTTCGCTTAGGAAAACAATTGAAGATTTGTTTGCTTTTCAAAAGCTGTAATTTGTTAAACTCTGTATATTAACAGGTTATATATAATTTTGCAATATAACATGCTATATCGTGTGTCCCGTCATTAACATGTTATTCAATTTTCTCGAAAACTTATTTCCCGTATTTCCTGACCTAGTCTGTCCAGTTGGGAAAACAAAAGGTCGTGGAGCATTTCCGACATAAAACTCGTTTAACATAACATGTTATACCGTACTTTGGTGGCTACTTATCATAACGTTTATCATAACATTCGTTGTTGCCTGTGCAATGATTTAAAACTTTATCGTTTCTTTCTCTGTTAAGGTATGAACATGGGCATGGCTTCATGTTTTTGAATGTTTATAACAAACGTTATAATGTTTTCTTATTAAATTTACAGCTTCTAATGAAGGAGGAAAAACCTGTCGAAACTAATCGATTATGGTGAAAAATATAGTTGCGTTTAATTCCTAAATAAACCCATTGCCATTCAGGTTTCAATATCAAGAGTTTCAAGAACTACCAATAACATGTCATATGTTATATACTTTATAGCCATAATTCCAAAATGTTTTATGTTAAAAATTTTAAGTAACATGTTCGTCGTGAAATGTTATTGTTATATAACATAACTCTTACAGAACATGTACTACTATAACCAGTTACGTACCACGGTTTGTGAATACGTTCGTCAACATGTTATATAACATGTTTCGTTCGAAACATTCCACCGCAGAACCTCTTTCAAAATTCCCCCCATTCCAAAGACAATAGACGACGAAACCTCAAAATGCAAAAGGAATTTAATAAAGACAGGTAATAAAATCACAGAAATCAAATATCGATTCCAATGCGGTTTATAGGCGTATTTCGATTCGGGTTTTCCAGTTCCAAGAAAATACCATTTTCCAAATAGCAACAACAAATCGTGTATTTGAAATCCTTCAAACTCCAGGATAAGCCGTACACAATAATACAGTTTAATTACGATTTTATTAATGCAAGAATTTAATTTACCAAAGGAAAAGAGAAAAAAGAATGAAATATTTAACGAAAACGGATGCGGATAATTAACTGGATAGCGAATATTAATGGATCGGTTTTTGAATGTCATACTGCAAAATAAATTTTATTTATAACAAGCCCCCCCTCCCAAAAAAAAAGATAATTCGAAGAAGAATTATGAATTTTCGTTTTCCCGCGGAACGATAGACCTATATCTCTCTCGCCTTTTCCTTAAATGATATCGAAAACGGTTTTATAAAGATTTATTATGTAATTGGAAAATTTTGGATTTGAAATTTTCCGCTTCGACTCTGACAAACAATTTAAGAGGAAATATAATTTTTTTTTTCGGAGGATCTTTCCGCAGATTAAACGTCTTTTTTTGACTGGGGGGGTATGGAGTTTGAGCACTTACAGGATTGGTGTTTTTCATCAGAGGTATTTGTTATTAGGAAAAGCATTTCAAATTGTTGGAAAAACTTCTTAATTCCAAATTCAAGATTTTTTTTTTTTTTTTTTTTTTTTTTTATCAGTCTAAAATTAAAATGGCGGAGAAGATGCTAGCGAATAATTTCCGGACGAGAAAAGAGAACGCAATATAAAACCCCAGATAACAAAGTCTATCCAGTTCCGAGGACGTCATGAAGATATTTATTGGACGTACCTACGTCCGCACTATCCAAAAAGCTTCCTTTAAACGTCTTCTAGATATCCCATAGATTTGGATATCCTGTGGATATCTAATGAATAATCCACAGGTTGTCCAATGGATTGAAAATGCTATCTAGGACAACTCAGTAACTTTTTCTCGTCCTGCCATATGTCAATTAAAGGACTTTGCGTTTCATCCAAATAGCATTTAATTTCATCCAAAAAAGTTTGGATGAAACGAATATCAGTTATTATGCACTTTATCCAAATTGCATTTTATGCAAAAAAGTTTGGAAGAAAAGCAAATCAAATCAGCCATTCTAGTTTCTACCTCCAAATCGCTTTAAATACAAAAAAAATTGGATGAGAAGCAAGAAAGTTATTCAGCAGTTCATCCAAAATGCATTTCATCCAAAATATTTGGATAAAACCAAAATTTTTGTTTTGCATATCATCCAAATTGTCAAAACCTTTGGCCAAATGCAGTCAATATTCGTTTCATCCAAAATTATTTTTGGATAAACTGCTGAATCCAAAATATTTTTTCATCCAAAGATTTTTGGATGAATTGCTGAATAACTTTCTTGCTTTTCATTTAAAAAAAATTTGGATGAAAAGCAATTTGGATAAAGTGCAAAATAACCTATAATCGTTTCGTCCAAAATTTTTTTGGATGATATGTCATTTGGATGAACTGCTGAATAAATTTCTTGCGTTTCATCCTTTTTTTTTTTTTTTTGATGAAAAGCAATTTTAATAAAGTGCAAAATAACCAATATTCGTTTCGTCCAAAATTTTTTGCATGAAATGCATTTCGATAAACCGCAATGTGCCCCAATTAAAGACGAATAAAAATAATTCCAGGCCATCCAAATATTACGAACCATCTTGTGTACAGATTAAAGCATCCATAAAACTGTTCGCTTCACTTCCACTGTACCGTTTGAAGTATTAGTGGGTTTTGAGTTCGTACCCATCTTCCCATATGTGCAACACACACACATAAGGCTTTTACAGGGCCTGGAGCCCTATCGCCGCGCTATAAACCTTCTTCCAATCAGGCCTCTCCTGGCAGGCATCTCGCCAGTCGGGCACTCCCGACTTCTCGCATCTGCCGCCACGTAATCTTCCCACCTGATCCGTGGTCTACCTTGAGGTCTGGGACTCGTTGGTCTGCCCTCCAGGACCTGCCGGATATATCTTGACGGAGGTGCGCGAGCGACATGTCCCGCCCACTTAAGCCTTCGGGACTTAATCACGCTAGTGATTAATGGTTGCCCAGTGAGCCTTCGGATCTCGTCATTTGAACGCATGCGCACCCTTCCAGTAGTTGGATCCCTTCTAGGGCCTAGAATTAGGCGTAAGACCTTATTTTCGAATACCAGCAACCTCTCTTGAGCGCGGACGGTAAGGCTCCAAGTGTCACAGCCGTACGTGACTACAGGGCGGATTATGGCATTATAAATGCGGAGTTTCGCTCGTCTAGATAAAACTCTACTACGAAGGAGATGGCCTAGCGCGAAAAGACAACGATTGCCACTCTGAATCCTCGCCGCGACCTCAAAATTAATGTCATTGTCGCTGGTGACATAGGACCCTAGATACCGAAATTCGGTAACGTTCTTAAACCTAAGGTTTCCTACCTCCAGAGGTTCATCGTGCCGCCTCTGCCTGTCTTTCTCATTGACCATAACAAGGTACTCAGTTTTCTCCTCATTCGCTTCGAGCCCAACCCTACGAGCAGTAACTAGCAACTCTCCACATAACCTTCGAACATCGTCACGGGTTTCCCCTAATAAATCGATGTCGTCGGCATAATCCAGGTCTTTAATGAGTCCACCTACGTTTACTCCCCCAGGAACGTTCTCCAGGCACCGTACGACTTTCTCTAGGACTAGGTTGAAAAGGACGGGTGAAAGCCCATGTTTTGCCTAAGTCCGGTGTTAACATCGAACGCATCACTCAAAAACCCTTTCGAAACGACCCTAGACCTCACCCCGCTTAGACAAACCGTCGTCATCCGTATTATCTTCCTCGAAAATATGCAAGTCCAAGCCGACTAAAAATATACTTTACAAGCGTACACACACTCAAAACAAACTCGATTACAAGAAGATTACTTTAGCTTACGCCTTCCCCAAGCCTTTATGAACTAATTGGAAAAAACATTACGATCCGAAGAAAAGGATTCCTCTTTCAAAGAAGCAAAATTAGCAAAAAAAAAAAAAAATCCTGCACGCCCACAATCCGACAGAAAAAGAATATACTTTCCCTCAAAAAAAATCGCAATGAACGAAATAATTTTCAGATTCCGCACCCTTAAGGAAATTGCAAAGAAAAGTATCACAGCGGATTAATTATAACAAACCAAGCACCCCGAAGCAACCGTGCTGAGCTACTCCGGAAAAAAAAAAATTGAAGGAAAAAAAAAACCAGACATTCCCAGAGACGCCTTAGTTTCGGGGGGAAAAAAAGTAGGTTATAAAAATTTGTATGAAAATTGAAAGCAATATTTTTTTTTTCCTAAACGTCTCTTATAACATAATTTCTATCTCTCCTTCGGCTAAAAACAATAAAAATAGGACGCTTCGTGCTTTTTCGAGATGAATGAAAAAAAAAAAAAATTGAAGATACCGACTTAATCAGTACGAGAAAGGAGTACGATTATCCTTAAGGCAGAAGGATCATTACAACAAACAAATGCGGAGGAAGAAAAAAAAATTGAATACGACTCCGAAAGAGCAAGAATAATTACTTTATCCCTGACTTTAAATACGAAATAGATTCTGACGTTAATGCCGAAGGGAGCGTTTAAGCAACATGTTAGCATATTATTCCAGGTTTTTAACCCCCTCCTCGATGTAAATAATCATGAGATTTTCATTTTGGTGGTCGATTTTTTCAAAATTTATAAAGTTTCGTTCTTAGAAATTTTCCTAAACTGCGTCACGGGTGGTTCCCTTAGGGAGCACAATTCACTAGAAATCGAAATTAGTAATTTCTGTAAAAGTTAATAGCCGATCATCTCACGTTCATATACTGACCACTTGAACACATGACTAAATAAATTGGAGTTCCCGACCATTTTCCCTAGAACATTTTTCCTAAGGCAAAATTTTTTAAAATTAATTGAAAAAAAAATTATTAGGGTGCAAATTTACTATGAAATGTTGGACCACCATGTTGGTACTAGTAGAACAAGTTGGGACAACATGTTGTACCAACTTGGACCAACATTCCGCACTAATTTCGGCGTAGGAATAAGGGTGCAAATTCACTTTGGAATGTTGAACCAACATGTTGTACCATCTTGTTCGATTAACATGTTGTACCACCCTGATGGACCAACTTGGTTGGTATGTAAGGGTGCAAAATCATTATGGAATGTTGGACCAACATGTTGGCACAACAAGTTGGACCAACCAGAATTTACTCCTACGTCGAAGTGTGGAATGTTGGTCCAACAAGTTGGTCCAACAAGTTGGTACAACAGGCTGGTTCAACTTGTTGGACTTTAATTCCAAAGTGTAACAACTCTAAATTCTAGGCCCGCCACTGGATGGGGTCGATCAGAATTTTTTTTTAAATTATGCTGTTTGAGTATTTTTTTTTCTTTTAATTATGTAAAATCGAATCAAATTTTATGCTTGTTAATTTTAAGATTTAAAAGATTGCCATTTTTTTTGTTCGAGGCTAAACTTGCTGAGAAGTACTCTCACGTTCTTGGCAAGGTCTCGGTTTCGGATTTGTTAGAACAGAGATCCTTGTCAAGGGATGGGGGGAGGAAACCGCGGTAGTTTTTAGCAAATTTTTATTTAACAGCTTAAGTTCAGGCTGAAAGTTTCAATTGTTGTGTGGTTATCCCTGCGAGGTACACCAACCAGCTTTTTTTTTTTTTTTTTTTTTATAATATAATTTTTTTTATTTATTTTTTTTTTTCTGTTATGATTAAAATAAATTATGATTAGGATTATCGTAACCAATTTTTTTATTTCTCTTTATTTGGGGTTACATTCTAATCATTATCCTGATTCTTTTTTTTATATATCTAGTCGAAAGTTGGTTTTACAATTTTAGATTGCAATTTTTTTTTATCTGCCGTTGTTTATACGAATAACTTTATTTTATTGATTTGTTCTTTTCTACCAAAAGCTTAGTGATTTATTTTTTTTCCGGGATATTTTTCAAGGACTGACCCTTCGGTATCGGTTCTTCTTTTTTTTCTTTTTTTTCATTCACTCACGTAACGTTCATGGCAGTTCAATGTTACAATAGTGAATTTGCACCCTAAGGGTGCAAAATCATTATGGAATGTTGGACAAACATGTTGTACTAACTTGTTGGACTAACATTCCACACTATGGTGAACTACCATTCACTAGGGAATCTTGAATCAACATGTTGTACCAACATACAACTTGTTGTACCAACATTCGTTGGACCAACATTCCACACTAATTTCGGCGCAGGAGTAAATTCTGCAATAGTCGATTCGTTCGTTTGTCAAACATGTTGGTCCAACATTCCATAGTGAATTTGCACCCTAGGAGTAAATTCTGCAATAGTCAATTCCTTCGCTTGTCAAACATGTTGGTACAAGTTCCGCCAACATTCCAACAAGTTAGTATAAAATGTTTGTCCAACTTGTTGTACCAACATGTTGGTCCGACAATCCATAGTGAATTTGCACCCTTAAAATCCCTAAAAATTTTTTCTTAATGGTTCAAATATACTATGGAACGTTGGACCAACAAGTTGGACCAATGTCGCGGTAACCGCAACATGTTGAGCAACATGTTACCGTAACAGGTTATTGTAACAAGGTTTGGCACGAAATTTTAGCCGTAGACCCCACTCAGAAAAAGAAAAAGAATTTTCCTTTAATCAGGTGATTTTGCCCTTGTCTTCCTGATCCTATGTCACTGCCAAGTAGCTGCTCCGCCTCTAACCCCCTCCCCCCCCCCCTCATCAAAAAGAATGACCTGCTTCTTATGCTTATTTCGTAAAAACTGACTCAGTGCCTTCATTCGGCAAAAAATGAAGTATGTTAATCCTTTCTTCGTAATTATAACCTTATCCAAACAAATATTTTTCATGAGCATAATTAAGCTACAAAATAATATTCACCCTCTCATATGATCAATCATAGGGTAACTCGGACTGTCCATCTTGATGCGGAGGGTTCAAAACCCTAAAGGGCATTATTGATCAAAACGCAGCTTGACTTATATCAAACTTCATACACACCCTTTGTTTATCCATCCGTCTTTGACATCCTTCCTCCTAATCCGCCAACCTCGAAAAGTCAAACTGCTTTTCCCTTCACGTTTCATTTGATAACAGAAAATACATAACCTCTTTCCGAAAAGAAAATAAAATAAGGAATCTGTATGCATCATTTCATAACAAATAAAGAAGGAAGTTGCAAATTTTGAATTGAATATAGAATCGAATTGAAAAACCATCATTTTGTATACCCCCCCCCCTTCCCCGTCCCACCCCACCTCCCTTCTATCTTTTCAAGATCGTCTTTTTTTTTTTTCCTTCAGCAACAAAATTTAGTTCAAGGTTTATTTAACCCGAAACAAAAAAGGAAAATTTTCCTCTTGTGCAAATGAGTTTTTTTTTTTTTTTTTTTTTTCGAAATTGATCGAATTTTGAAATGGCTAAATTTTTTTTTTCCCTCCCCGCTCGTTCGTTTATTTATTTCCTAGTAAGAACTGTTTTTACAAAGAGATTACATGAAAATCAACTGACAAGTCAACGGTTATTAAAACCCGGCCGGCTTTGATCTCGTGAAAATCGGTTTCCTCTTTTGCCTTCCCTTTCCTCCGGTGAAGTCCGACCTGTCCGTCAACAGAAAAATAAAATGTCGATACGTAAACAAATTGTATGAGATGAATGCCATTCAAAAGCAATTTTCGAAATGAACGATGAGGCTTTTGTGCCAAAGCTCGGAGTCGCAATCTTGTTTTATTTTATTTTCCCCGTTACTTTTTTTTCCTAAAAAAAAAATAATAAAAAAATCGTCTGGGAGTTATTCACAGACGAATTCGGCGAGGGGGGGGGTATCTCTCAGCCTTATTTAACAGCTGTCAGGGAGGTAGTGGGGGGAAACCGGCGATTAATATAAATTCTCACTTCATCAACACTGTGACAGATCCTCTTGCCCGAGAATAGAAAATGCGTTTTCTCTTTGTAGCTCAAATGCCTGAGGATGAACAATCTCCTTCCTAAGGATTCAATTGTCTACGTTTCGAGATTTCGATTTACTTTGAAACTGCTTTTCCTCAATTTGGAGATTCTTACCCGGTTCACCGAAAAAGTTTAGTCACCCGGTAAATATTCTTCTTTTGCGATTTGTGAAAATGTATCATTTTACGTTTCATTTTCTGGAGCTTAGTTTTTCTTTATTTATTTTTTTTCTCACACTTTTTAAAAAAAAGTCAGCCTAGATACCAGCACGGGCCAAGCAATAGTCTTATCTCTTAGTGTTGCCATCCTATTAAAAAAAAAATAGGTGCATGTGCGTAAAAATTCGAGTAAAGTGACAAAACCGGATAGGTCCAGATTTTTCGCTCATAATTTGGGTTCAGCTCGAAAACCGGACCAGAAAAAAAAATGGAGTTCAGATTCTATGATCTAAGCAACATTTCAGATAGGAAATTACTGTTTTTTCAAGAAAAACAAATTATACATTTTTTCCCTCTTATGGGAATTTTTCGATCTTGAAGTGCAGGTCGGATCAGTTTCCCGTCGAATAAAAAATCTGAAAAAAATTAGATACATATGTGCCAGTGGCACATAAATATCTAATTTTTTTCAGTGTCACATTGTGCCACAGAGAGAACCGATTCCGGGGATGCACTCATTCAAATTCAAAAAATTGAAAAATAAGGGACACCCTACTATTTAATATCTCAAAAATATAATTTTTAGCATCTGTAATAGGGTGGTTCTTATTTTGCGAAGTTTGGGTTTTCGTAAGTGCCACGCCTAAATTTTTTTATTTGTTTGAGACAAGTTTCCCTGAATTTTTTCAAATTTTTTACTCGTCAGGAAAGCGTAGAGAAGAGCCAAAAAATTGATTTTTTTTTCGTAAAAAAACCCTCGTTTCTTATCGGAAATTTTGAGTAGATTTGGAATCTGAAAACAGTTTCTTTATATCTCGTCCGGTTTATAAAGATAGAAGCCGAAAAGCAATTAAAACTGTGGACTTAGTACGTTTTGTCACTCTTCTCGGTTTTTTCGTCTTATTTTGGCCTCTTGCTCAAAAACGGGACCAGATGCAAAAAAAATATTTTCAGATTCGAAATCTCGCAAAATTTCCAATAGGAAGCGAGGGTTTTTTTTTACAAAAAAAATTATCAATTTTTCGTTCTTATGGAATTTTTCCGAACTAAAAGCTCGATGAGTCACGCTTTCCCGTCAAGTAAAAAATTTTAAAAAATTCAGGGAAACTTATCTCATACAAATAAAAAAATTTGCAGGGTGGCATCTCCGAAAATCTAAACTTGGTAAAATAAGAACCACCCTAATCCGTAAGCTTGTCAAAAGATGCAAAACCTTTTTTTTTGTCATTTAGAGGAGGCTTTACGGAATAACGGAAGGAATGGCAATTTTGCCTAACACTCGATTTACGGGGGGAAAAAATCAAATTTTAGGTATCTAAAAAACTTCTTTGACTTTTTCTTGCATTTTTGGTACAAGTTTCAACTTGTTCCAAGCAAACAAAAACCAGGAAAACAAAATCAAAGTTTTTCGGCCGCAATTTGTTCTTTAAATTATTTTCCCGCCGCCCAGACATTTCAGACAAGTTGAAACTTGCACTAAAAATTCCAGCGGCATCCGTGAAGCCTCCTCTTATATTTGTTGCATATCAGGTTTCGGGGACAGACCAGCTGCCAGAGAGTCCTAAACACCACGAGTGCTAATTCCAAAATTAAAATGCATCAAAATGAATCTACGAAGCTCAGATAAAATATTAATGACTCAATAGCCGAAATTATATTGGAAACATACTTTGTCCGTGGGCCCTGTAGGAGAGAAGCCCGAACCATAATAAGAATCGGCCCTCTTCCTTTAATAATTTTCATTTATTTTTTAAAATACCACTAACAATGTCTTCTTTCACATTTACCGTGGTTTATTAACCGCAAAATAAAAAAGGCCTCCCCTTTAACTGAAACCCGAATATTCACGAGTAAAAATTCCAGTTCGGGTGGAAAGCAATTTTTAATGTTTTCAAAGAAATTCGAAAGGAAAAAGTTTCCCTTTTTTTTTATTCGTTTGACATGACAAATCACAAGATGAGGATGAAAACATCGGAATAAATGTCTAAAAAACGAAACGTCGCACAAAGTGAAAGTTGTTCGCAAAAAAAAAAAAAAAAATGTTTCCAGAATGTAAAAAGTTTTAAGAGACTTCTTATTTTTTTCTTTAAAGATTGACTTCATTTTGATTTATTTGCAACGCTGTGCAATTTTCCAATTAAAGCAACTCTCATTTCTCTCATTTTTCTTATTTTTCTTATATTTCGTCGACTTTAATCGTTTCCATACACCGCGCTTTTAGGGAAATGCAATGAAATAAAGGTGTTGCAAAATGAATTTTATTATTTATTGAGCAAAAAAAGAAAAAAAAAAGTTCATGTTTTCCCGAAAATGAATTGAAAGCCATTACGCTACGAAAAATGCAACTGTTACACGGAACTTCTTTGATATATTTCAAATATTTTTCTACCTTATTACATTCAACAGATGGACATTCTTTTCAAAAAAAAAAATTCCTTGGAGTTTTCTTTTTTTCTTCCTCTTCTCAGCTTTCTTTTTCGTTTTCGCTTGTCAACAGTCGCCCTATGGTGCTTTAGCGCCGCATCGTATTTTTCAGAAAATCAATCGGCTTTTAAGCCGGCCGGTTTTTATAGGGCAGAAACCTCAAAAATTAAAGGTGAAAAAACACGGATGCTAATGAGTTTGGGTTTTGATAATTTTAGAATTTTGAGATGGTACGGTATAAAAATAAATAATTCGGGAAAATATTATCCCGAATTTTTCAGGAATTTTTCAGAAATTTTCCAGAATGCGAACCATAAAAGGCTAAATGCAGACCAATAGGATGACTTTTTGAAACCGATTTTAAAATTTTTGTGACGAACCCTCCTGATTTTGTTCGAGTGCCTGTAAGAGTGGTCCACAAAAAATTTTAAGTCGATCGGTCACCATTAAGAGGTGCCCCAGGAGCCCAAAAATTTCCAGAGTTAATATTAGGGCCAATAATGAAATTTTTTTTTGGCGTAAAAGACCTTCGATTCTTATCGGAAATTTTGCGTAGATTAAGAATTTGAAGTCCAAAATTAAATGCAGACCTGCTTGAAAATGCTTGAAAATTCTCGGCCTCCTGGGGCACCCCTTATTGGTGACCGATCGACCTAAAATTTATTTGTGGGAAATCTTACAGGCATTGGAACCAAATCAAGGGGGGGGGGGGGGGGGGTTCGTCACCAAAAGTCAAAAAAAAAGTTTTTCCCCCTCTTTTCAAAAACCACCCTGCAGACCAACCGTCGGACTTACATTTTATTTTCAAACATTCATTTCAACTTTAAAAAACTTTACTTAAAAAAATTTCCCCCACGAAAGACATGTTGCACTGAAAGAAAGACGCGAAACTAATTATCGGCAATTTTTCAGCGGACCTTTTGCACCCAGGACCGAAAACCCGAAGTTAATGTCCCTCAATTTGCATCTGTCTAGTTAGCAAAGTTTAGCGTCTCTAAGGGTTGAATGCCTTTTTCGCGGAAAAAGCTTCCGACATTTCCCTTTATCCTTACGACGTAATCTTCCTTGTTATGCAAATTTTTTTTTCCCTCAGTACATGCAATTCCGCGAAATAAGGATTACGTTACAGCCCCCGATATTTAAATTGAAATGGGTTCGAAACTTTTACCGCAAGGCCCCCCTGCCCCCCCTCCCCGCCCCCTACCTTCCTCCGCAAGCCGCAACCTCCCGGCCAATTTGAAATCGGTTAATAAACGCGGATAAACCATCGCCATTTAAAAAAATGCAGTTTTCCTTTTTTTTTTCGGTGATTTGTCATTTGTAATCCTGAAAAGCTGCCGAGGATAAAAAAAAAAAAAAGAAAAGGGAAAAAGACGTCATATAAATGCTGATGAAATTTCAGAGTGGAACAAAAGTTTGTCCGAGGGGGTAAATCCTATTTGTAGAACGAACTTTTTCCCCGTAATCAAGATAGCTCATTCGGAGATCTTTTTAAACAGTTATCTTTATCTTTTTGACCGTTGAATGACCTTTTTTTTTCCACGAATGGGAGTAAATCGCACACGTTTTTCTTTTTCTCTCATTATTTCTCCTTTCGGGAAATAAAAAACATATAGTAACAATAGAAAGGAAAACGACTTCGCCAGGTGATAATGTTAAAAGGGGAGGGGATGGGGAAAAAAAAAAAATTTTAGAGGGAAAACAAAATACTTCTTTTTTTTCCTTTTTTCTTTTTTCTCTCCTTCGGTTAGGAATATTTTTAGAATATAAGGTAAGGATAATTGACAGAAAACCATTAAGGGTTAAAAAAAGGGCAATTCCATCAGCCAGAGAAATAAATCAGAGAAATATAAAATATTGCTATTTCATCCCTCCGGAAAGAGGGAAACGTGTCGTCACATACAGTATAAGTCACTTCGAGGCTGGAAGCGGGATTTAAAGGGAAGACGCACAAGAAATAATTATGGGTATTATTTTCACATAGAAACTCACGTAGAGGTTTTTATTTGTCCTGCAGGCGAATAAAATTCTTCCAATAGGACGGATGCTCGATTAGGGTTACCGGTGTCAGTTAGTTCGAAGTGGGGCTTTTTGACGCTTTTAAAAGAGGATATTTTCATTGAATGCCGTTGACAAAATCCAGTTTGAGCGACCATCCTGCGGTGGTGCTGATATGGTATGAAAGTATCGATATAAAAATCAATCAAGATCGGGTTCAATCGCCAGCCTAATTCTAAAATATAATATTCGTCATAGGCGAGTCGCTGACTTGAGAATCAGGGGCATTCAGTTCCGAGTTATCAGTCCGTTCAATATACGTATTTTTTATACTCGTTTATTCTTATACCGGCGATTTCATCCTTTATCAGTGCCATTAACGAGTACGAAGTCAAGATTTAAAAAGAATAAAAATACAAGACGGTGGTGCGGAAGCCCTGAAGGGTCAAGTATATATGTTTTTTTTATTGTTTGTTCCGGAACCAGCAATGTTTAATAAATTTTTATTGATTGTCTGTTCCGGAACTGACAATTTTAAATTCACTGTCTGTTCCGGAACAAGCAATGTTTGTTGTGGAACTGTTAGACTTTAATAATTAAACAATGAGTATAAAATTGCCAGTTCCGGAACAGACCATCAATAAAAAATTGTTTGTTCCGGAACAAGCAATAGACATTGCTTGTTCCGGATAGACAATGGCTGTTCCGGAACAAACAATGTTTAAAAAGTAAACTGCCTGTTCCGGAACAAAAATTTTTTTATTGATTGTCTGTTGCGGAACTGAATTTTCAATTCATTGTTTTTTATCATTATTACACAATCTCATTATTGAACGTTGCCAGTTTCAGAACAAACATTGCTTGTTCCGGAACAGACGATGAATTTAAAATTGAAGACTTAACGGGAATAGTGGCCTAAGTCCACTGTTTTTGTTTACATTGCTTTTATAAAAGCTAAACATCAGAGATCAGTGCCAACATGACGAGGTGGACTTAGGCCACTATTCCCGTTAAGTCTTCAATTGTCAGTTCCGGATCAATAAAAAATTGATTTAATTACTATACTTAAATTTTTTGTTTATTAAAAGACGTTTGGAGCGACGTGGTTAATTTCGTTAACCATTCCCTTGATTCAATTATTGATCAATCAATAAAAAATTGTTCCGGAACTAGTCAGTACCAAATCAATAAAAAATTTATTCAAATTATTGATTGATCAATAAAAAACTGTTCCGGAACAAGCAATTTACCTATTAAACGCTGTCAGTTCTACAACAAAGACTGCTTTTTTCGGAACAGACAGTGAATTTAAAATTATAAGTTCCGGAACAGGCCATCAATAAAAAATTGTTTGTTCCAGAACAAGCAATGTCTGCAATGGCTGTTTGCCTGCTCCGAAACAAAAATTTTTTTATTGATTGTCTGTTGCGGAACTGGCAATTTTTAATTCATTGCTTTTTATAATTATTATTATTATTACACAATATAATTATCAAACGCTGCCAGTTTCAGAACAAGCATTGCTTGCTCCGGAATAGAAAATGAATTTATAATATCGACTGCTCCGAAGAAAAAGTCCCTATTTTTTTTTTAGCAGTACAAGAACTCCTTATCTTTTTTCGAACAGTTTAAAAACTCCCTATCTTTTTTTTGACGACTTATAAACGATCTATTTAAATGGTCATTGTTATATACGATAGATCGCTTTTGCACTAACAAAAAAAAGATAGGGAGTTTTTCAACTGTCCAAAAAAAGATAGGGATTGATTGCTTAATTTCGGGAATGATGGAACATAATTGAAAAAAATTCAAACGAATCCTTCGCCAACGTTTCGAAATCTATTTTGATTTCATCATCAGGGCTCGAATACGGTCATAAAATAAAAGCGATTCCAGTATAAACATAATCATTATAAATAAGTTAAATAAATTACGATAAAAACTTTCGGTAAGGTATTAAAATTAATTAAAAAATACAAAACTAAAAAGAAGAGAGAGCGAAATAACCTCATCTTGAAACCGATAACAGAAAAGATAGGGAGTTCTTGTACTGCTAAAAAAAAAATAGGGACTTTTTCTTCGGAGCAGTCGATATTCAGTACCGAATCAATAAAAAATTCAACTAAAAAAAAAAAAAAAAATTGATTTAATTATTGATCAAGCAATAAAAAATTGTTCCGGAACAAGAAATTTACTTATTAAACGCTGTCAGTTCCAGAACAAGCAGTGCTTTTTCCGGAACACACAGTGAATTTTAAATTGACAGTTCCGGAATAGACAATTTACTTATAACCGGTACAACATTGTTTGTTCTGGAACAGCCATTGCAGACATTGTTTGTTCTGGAACAGCCATTGCAGACATTGCTTATTCCGGAACAAGCAATAAAAAAAGCAGATACTTGACACTTTAGGGCTTCCTTTAACCCCTCCGCTTAAACTTCTTTTATGCCCTTGCAACCGATTCGAACGCATCGCATTTCTCAAAATAATGGAACAGATAGTAATTTACATAAGCTAAAAATAAAGAACACTCATTGTTTACAAAAATGCAGGTTACGTTCGAATCACTTACAGGAGCAGAGAGCTAAAAAGTGATGTTGGAACGAGAAAAAAAATCCAAATTTTTTTTTTTTTTTACTCAACTCCTTTGAATATTTTGCAAATCTAAGCTTTATATATCAGCAATACGCCTGACACTGAAGACGCCACTGGGACGCCAGAGTATAAGTTTACAAAGCTTAAAAAACGAAAACGTAACTAAAAAATATCATAAGGTTTCTTCTTTTCCTTCTTATTTCCTCAAAATAAACATATGTTAGGCTTCTCCTTAAATCCATAAGAAAATATTTTCCTTTTCGCGGGGAAAAATATATATATATTTTTTTCCACCCTTAAAATATTTCAAATAAGTTAAAATTAATCCGAATTTCTTCTCCTCAAACCCCTTCCGCCCCTCCGCCAAACATTTGATTCGGATGTTACAGCATTTCCATTTTAGAGAAAGGTCTCATCTAATAAACAAATTCTGCTAAGTTATGCGATTAGACTAGACTTTATCTTGCCTTTAAGCTTTGAAAATGACGAAGCACGAGGGAGGGGTAAGGGGAGCAGGGGGGGGGGGAGGTTAAGAAATGTCAGAATCGATCGACAAAAGCTTTAAAATAACACCGCCGATCTTTAATCAACTGGTTTTATATCGAGACCACATGGCATCGATTACATGCACAACGAATTTTTCAGCATCAAAAACGAAATTAAAAATCTTTTTCCTGGTTAAAAAAAAAAAAAAAGAAAAAGAGCGCGAAATTACATTATCTCGGGCTCCGCATTGAAAAATAAGATTTTAGTCTATCAGTTTCCAACATTTTATTGGTGTTGATAACGAAACCCTTTGTGCTCGTGTACCGACCTTTTTTCTTTTCGGATCCAATAATAGTAACACAATTGGATTCAGGACTCTGTGAATAAATGAACACAATAGAAAAGGGAAGACAATGATGTCCTCTCGAGCGAGTAACAAAGTCATAACCAACGGGCTTCAATTTCTAAAACGGACATCTGGACTATTGTGACACATTCAATTATCAATAAAATATTTTTTTTCTTCGATATTAAAAAAACATGAAGATAAAAAAAAAAGTGAAAAGGAAGCTTTTCACAAAAAAAAAAAAGTCGAAAGGTAAAAAGAAGATACGAAGAAACGACGGAAGTATGAAACCCCGAGCTTTTTGAACCGGAATTTTTCCGCAGTTTGAGTTTTCCCCGAGGCCGATTGTTTTTCATGTGACAGATGGATAACTAAATCATCGAAAGGAGCCTCCGTCTTCTCGTGTCTTCCGCGACGGAATTTCGATCCGCTATGATTTATAATGTTTTATTTCTTACCATAAAGTCACAAAACGTAATATATTACTGCTTTGGGTCACTTGTGGCACACGTCTTATAACGTCAGAGGGAAAAAATAAATGGCTTCCATAGATGCGACACATGTATGCTACATCTTTTTTTTTTCCTTCTTATGATTATTTTTTGAGGATGATTTGCGATCGAGAGTGGATTTCAGGATTGGAGTAAGGTCAAATATTGAGATTGCGAAATGCTGAGGTCAGCATTAGGCTTCTTTCACAACTCCAGTGAGTGAGATCCTATATAAAAAGAGATTGGTGAATTCAACGATAAATCGGATTGGTTTGTTTTTTGGAAACCATAATCGGTCGCCAAATTGGAAATTCAATGATGAGTTTTAGCAACAAACGTTTAAATCTTATAACTAAGGCAGTACAGAGAGGTATACAAGGGAGATCTTGTCCCGCTAAACTACCCGAAAATGAGTTCTTCCTTTCTACCACCGTAAGCGCTACTTGTACCCGAGACGCTTTTTGATTGGTCATTAAGATTTGTAAACAAAGATGGCGGCAGACATTGCTTGCTACGGAACAGACAATGAATTTAAAATTGTCAGTTCCGGAACAGACAACCAATAAGAAATTGTCTATTCTGGAACGAACAACGTTTAATAAGTAAATTGCCTGTTTCGGAACAAACTTTGCCTGCTCCGGAACAGACAATTTTTTATTGCTCCGGATTACTGACATTTTATCTATTTTTTTTATTGTTCCGGAACAAGCAATGTTAAATAAGTAGATTTCCTGTTCCGGAACAAACAATGGATTTAAAATTGTCAGTTCCGGAACAGAAAATCAATAAGAAATTGTCTATTCCGGAACAAGCAACGTTTTATAAGTAAACTGCCTGTTCCGGAACAAACATTGCTTGTTCCGGAACAGACAGTGGTTTTTTCGGAACAGGCATTGGATTTAAAATTGTCAGTTTCGGGAAGTCCGAGCACGTATTGAGCAAGCCAGAGGAACTTTCTTCAAAATGAGGAACCTGTTGTGCAATCGCAACTTGAGTCTCCAAACAAGGGTCCGTATCGTCCGATGTTACGTTTTTCCCGTGCTCTTATATGGACACGAGGGATGGACTTTAACTAGGGCGTTGGAAAAGAAGTTGGAGGCTTTTGAGATGTGGGTATACCGTCGAATGCTTAAAATTTCGTGGACTGACAGGGTGAGAAATGCTGACGTCTTGGCTCGTATGGGAAAGGAGTTGGAGGTGCTGTACGAGATCAAGCGTCGGAAGCTCGATTATTTCGGCCACGTGATTCGAAATGAAAAGTACCGCCTCCTTCAGCTTGTGATGGAGGGAAAAATCGAGGGTAAGCGCAAGCAAGGCCGTAGGAAAACCTCATGGCTTAAGAATCTCAGAGACTGGTTTGGTGTTGATTCCTTGAGTCTTTTTAGAGCGGCGGTCTCAAAAGTAAAAATATGCCAGATGATAGCCAATCTTCGTCGCGGAGACGGCACTTGAAAGAAGAAGAAGTTTCGGAACAAACGATCAATAAGAAATTGCCTATTCCGGAACAAGCAACGTTTAATAAGTAAATTGCTTGTTCCGGAACAAACATTGCTTGTTCCGGAAAAGACAATTTTTTATTGATCTGGATTATTGTGGTTTTATGGATTTTTTTATTGTTCCGGAACAAACAACATTTAACAAGCAAATTGCCAGTTCCAAGTGTAAAAAAACGGCGAAAATTTTAAACAAAAGTTAAATATAATTTCAAGAAATTTTGAAGTCCACGGGTTAGTAACTTTAAATTTCTTGTACAGTATATTTTAACTTTATATACCTTGAAATATTTATAGAAAATTTCTTGTAAATTTTATTTAAAAAACAAAGTTTAATAAAATTTACAAGAAATTTCCTACGTCCTTGCTTTCGTTTATGTCGTCTAATTTTACTACTAAAAAAGGCCAAAAGTTGAAAAAATAGTCAAAATCATATTTAAAATTTTCAAAGGTCAAACATTAATATTAAATATTAATTTTTGGTGTGAACAGAACAGTGAACCCAGACAGATAGATTTCCCCAGGATCGAGCCCCAAAACGTAGTCTTAAATCAAAATCAAAAAAAAAAAAAAAAAAATCTCACAATTTGTTTTTATTTTCAGATTCTCGGAGTCGTAGTCTTCGCGTTATGCATCTGGCTGAAAGCGGATCCATCCTACGGGGAATGGGTCGACGAGCTAAAGCTCGATGAGTTTTACATCGGAGTATACGTAATGCTATTCGGAGCCTGCGTGATTGTCCTGACGTCGTGTTTAGGTTGCGTATTCATCGTATCGGAGAACGTCACCGGTATGAAAATCGTAAGTAGGAAAAGCTTTCCATTCCCTCTTTTGTTCGCGGAAGAATGTGTGGAATGACACCAAGGCAGTCACCGGGCTCAATAAGGTCCGACCGTAAATCAAATCCAAATGAATAGCCATGCTTGATTACCTATTGTTTTTCCTTGTCCCATTGTTCCTTCGGTGCTCTTCTCGTTTTCCAAATGTCGGGAAAGCTCTTTCCCTCGTTACATTTAATGGTAATTATGTTTTTTTCATTTTTTATTTCCGTCGAAAGACCAATCTTTTATTTTCTTTTTTCGTTTTTTATTATTTGTTTTTTTTTTTTCCTTTTCTTCATAATTCCATAGAGACTAATTTAAACCGGGTATAGTGGAAAGTTTCGAGCTCTTCCATCGTAATCATTTTTACTGTTTTTTTTTCTGTCGTAAGGTGTAACTTTTTTTCCGAGAAAGTTAGGCGTCGCATTTGGATAAATGACGAAATGAATAACCCGGGGGGAGGCGAAGCTAACGGTAAAAGTTGTGGAAAAATTGCAGCAGTTTTTTTTTTTTCTTTTTTCTCCGCGCCAGTATTTTTTTTCCCTTTCTTAACTAATTTCCTAGCTTTCCGACTGAGCTATCTGAAAAATTTAATTAAACATTTTCAACCGTCAGCGAATATATTGTAAGATCGTGTTATATTAAAAAGAATAAGGTGGTAAGAGAAGTAATTACGTCAACAGCCTGGACAAATTTACGTTCAACTTTATTTTCTCAAGAAAAATAGATTAGACGGGGGGGACAAAAATAAATTATCAAAAAATCAAGGAATGGAGGAACTCGTGCAACGATCCTAAGGGTATTCGGGTATTGGATTACAGAAATTTTTCCAGTTACACTTAAGGACTTTGGGATCGGAATGGGGAATGTGCACATACAAATGAATCGTGCAAAATAGAAACTGCACGTCTGCTGAGTTTGTTTGTAGACAACAATGAAAGGTTTTCAGGGACAATTAATTCAGGGACAGCCCATCTGGCACATTGCCACGAAAACTACTCAGAGGGGACGTTGGTGGTCAACGAAAAGTTGAATCTTTGATTTCAAAAAGTAGACAAAACTCAAGGTTTGAAAATGTATAGTATTAAAAATCTGCAAAAATTATCACTGCTTAAAAAGCTGTTTTTCTTTATGCCCTTGATTTTACACACACACACACACACACACACACAAGGCTTTTACAGGGCCTGGAGCCCTACTACTTTTACTGGGCCCTATCGCCGCGCTATAAACTTTCTTCCAATCAGGCCTCTCCTGGCAGGCATCTCGCCAGTCGGGCACTCCCAACCTTCTCGCATCTGCCGCCACGTTATCCTCCCACCTGATCCGTGGTCTACCTTGAGGTCTGGGACTCGTTGGTCTGCCCTCCAGGACCTGCCGGATATATCTTGACGGAGGTGCGCGAGCGACATGTCCCGCCCACTTGAGCCTTCGGGACTTAATCACACTAGTGATTAATGGTTGTCCAGTGAGCCTTCGGATCTTGTCATTTGAACGCATGCGCACCCTGCCCGTAGTTGGATCCCTTCTAGGGCCTAGAATTCGGCGTAAGACCTTATTTTCGAATACCAGCAACCTCTCTTGAGCGCGGACGGTAAGGCTCCAAGTGTCACAGCCGTACGTGACTACAGGGCGGATTATGGCATTATAAATGCGGAGTTTCGCTCGTCTAGATAAAACTCTACTACGAAGGAGATGGCCTAGCGCGAAAAGACAACGATTGCCACTCTGAATCCTCGCCGCGACCTCAAAATTGATGTCATTGTCGCTGGTGACATAGGACCCTAGATACCGAAATTCGGTAACGTTCTTAAACCTAAGGTTTCCTACCTCCAGAGGTTCATCGTGCCGTCTCTGCCTGTCTTTCTCATTGACCATAACAAGGTACTCAGTTTTCTCCTCATTCGCTTCGAGCCCAACCCTACGAGCAGTAATTAGCAACTCTCCACATAACCTTCGAACATCGTCACGGGTTTCCCCTAATAGATCGATGTCGTCGGCATAATCCAGGTCTTTAATGAGTCCGCCTACGTTTACTCCCCCAGGAACGTTCTCCAGGCACCGTACGACTTTCTCTAGGACTAGGTTAAATAGGACGGGTGAAAGCCCATCGCCTTGCCTAAGTCCGGTGTTAACATCGAACGCATCACTCAAAAACCCTTTCGAAACGACCCTAGACCTCACCCCGCTCAGACAAACCGCCGTCATCCGTATTACCTTCCTCGAAAACCCAAATTCGGCCATGACGCTAAAAAGGCCCTCCCTGTGTATACTATCGTAGGCTTTCTTGAAGTCGACGAACAAATTATGGACCTCGCTGTCATGCTCGCGTTTCTTTTCCAAAATTTGCCGTAACGTGAAGATCTGGTCGATTGTGCTGCGGTTCGGCCTAAAGCCACACTGATGCTCCCCAATGACTTCTTCGGCCAGTGGTAAAATGCGCTGCAGAAGAATACTCGATAACACCTTGTATGCTGTACAGAGCAACGAGATGCCTCGGTAGTTCGCACACTCCTTTCGATCCCCTTTTTTATGAAGAGGGATGATCAGAGCCTCCTTCCATTGGTCGGGCAGTTCTTCGGCCTCCCATATTTTCGAAATGAGTTTGTGCAACACTTCGCAGGTCGCCTCCCCTCCATGCTTCCACAGTTCTCCGGGAATTTCATCCGCTCCACTTGCCTTCCTCTGCTTCAGCTTCTCTACAGCATCCTTCACTTCCTGAAGGGAAATGGGAGGATCGTCGGCAGGACCGTCTATTGGCTGTACAGGGGGCAGAGGGTTAGCAGGTAGAGGGACGTTTAATAGTTCTTCGAAATACTCCTTCCAACGTTCAAGTATTCGATGCGGGTCGGTAAGAAGTTTTCCGTTCGAGGATCTTATGATCCCCGTGCTGGGCTGGAACCCTCTCCTGAAGTTTTTCACTCGCTGAAAAAACTTTCGGCTGTTTTTTGCCGTACTTTCGGCCTCAAGTTCCTCCACCAGGCCCCTTTCATACCGCTTCTTCTTCGCCTTAAGCAGATTTCGGGTAATTCGCTGCTGAATCTCATACCCTATCTGCTGGATCCAACATTCGGCGTTCTGTAGGGCTAGTAGCCTCGCTTTAGCGCGCTTCTCTACTGCCCTCTCGCAGTCCTCGTCGAACCATTGTTTAGCTCGACGCAGTTTCTGGTGTCCGAGTACTTCTGCTGCAGTGTCTTTCGTGACATCCCTTACTTTCTCCCAGCACGTGTTGGTATCCGTCGTATCTAAATCCAGGGCGTCGAAACGATTCCGTAGTTCGAGTTGGAATCTGGTGACAACTTCCTCTTTTTCGAGCTTTTGGGTATCAAAACGCCGTATTATTTGACGCCTCCTCTCCACTTTGCTTGAGATACGCATTGCCATATTGCAAGATACCAACATATGGTCTGAGTCCGTATCAGCACCCCTCCATGATCGCACATCCTGCACCATACTTCCATGTCGACGGTCTATCAATATATGATCAATCTGATTGATAGTTTTACCGTCCGGCGATCTCCAGGTCCCTTTGTGAATGTCACGGTGGGGGAACATGGTGGATTTTACCGACATGTTTCTTGACGCGGCAAAATTTGCTATTCGTAGGCCGTTGTCGTTAGATTCCTGATGCAAGCTGTGACAACCTATGAAAGGGAGCAGTCCCTCCTCTCGACCTATCTTGGCATTACAGTCCCCAAGAACGATTTTTACATCATCGGGCGGGCAGCGATCATAAATCGTGTCTAGTGACTCATAAAACTCGTCCTTCACAGCGTCACTTTTCTCCTCTGTTGGTGCATGGATGTTAATGAAAGTAAGGTTGAACCATCGCCCCTGACGCGTAACACGCACATCCGTTCGTTAACGGCTTGAAAGTCGATCACATTCTGCAGCAACTCCTCCGCCACAGCGAAACCGACTCCAAAGTTGTGTCTGGTGGGATGACAACTCCAAAAGAAGGTGAAACCGCCAGATGACAGATGGTCCGCCCTTGATTTTACATTTCAAAAATATGGTACATAAGTACCTATACTGTTTATCAATATTCAGCTTGACCCGTTTTCGCAAAAAAACAGAGGATTTCGATTTCCAATCAATCAACTTTTTCATTGCAACTTTTATACAACTTACATATCCTGGCTTCTGGATTTTATTTTATTTTATTTATTTATTATTTATTTATGATGTTTTTTCTGTGCTGTGGTGTGTGGATTTGCTGTTTTTTTTTCAATTCTTGTTTCTGTCTTGACTACCTCTGGCAGCGTGATCGTTGGCCACACCAAAGAACATAAATATGGAGAGGATTTCCTACTCATAAGAGATCTTAGTTCGTCTAAGAACGTGAAGATGCAAAAAAAAGTCATTCGAACCATTGCAGCAGGTATAGGTTTCACACCTAAACCAGATGAACCAGGAATCGAAGTTCAGAGTGGTGAATCGTCGGATGGAGAATCATCTGGTGGACATCTGGTGGCTCCCTTTTCCAAACCTTTTAAAGGCAGTGACGAAAGGTCTTCGGCAGAGAAAAGCAGCACAGCCAAAACGATCTCACCACCCGATGAACACTCAGATAATGCAAGAGATGGTGAAGCGAGTAACAGCCAAACGGGAAATTTAGACGATACCTCGGAAAGTCAGTCAAACCAGGGGAATAACAATGTCGAGTTTTAAACCAATTTGTTAGTCACCGCCATCCAAAATTTATGAAACTTAATTACTTATTTTCATTAGTTAGTAGCTAGTAAAAAATAAAATTTTTTTTTTTTTTTTTTTAATGTTTGGTAAAAAAAAGCAAGTCACTGTCTTTTATTATTTTTCCATGAAGTGAAAATAGTATATTTCACTGGTAGAATCTAAAGCGAGACTTTTTGCGTCCGAGACCGATTTTGCAGCGCCGAGCGAAGCGAGGATTTGTAGCTGTGAAACAGTTTTTATTTCAAGTGCAATGATCATTTAAAGCTGCTTGCATCATGATTTGACAGCCGCCAGAATTGATTTTTACGTCACTTTTCGAGCGCTAGACCAAAAATGTTTACATTTAGGGGTCTCTTTTTACTGACCTTAAAAGTGCTGCTTTAGTGTCAGAAAACGGACGCTAAAAGTACTACTTCAGCATCACATAATTTTATAAAAAAATAATATTTCCAAGCATTTGATTGGCTTATTTAAATTTTTCGGAACGTTGTTACTTTTTAAGGGGCAAGACTCCATTTTCCAATAAACGAATTAAAATAATTTTTAATTTATCCAACACACCACTACGTTGGGGGTTAAGTCGGCATTTGGATAAAATAAAATAATTTTTTCCGAGCAGTTGCAACCTTTAAAAAATACAGAATTTTCGTATTCGATGTACGCCTTTCAAAACTACATGATACCATATTTGTCTTATTTTGGAAGGAAAAAAAAAAAAAAAAAAAAAAAAAAAATTACATGTTTTGTTCTTGAACTCAACGACTCGGCTAAAAGGTTGGCAGTCTCGCAAGAAGTGGTCAAGAAAATGTACGGAAGCCCTGAAGGATCGAGTATTTTATCGTTCTTTTACTGTTTGTTCCGGAACAAACAACGTTTAATAAGTAAATTGCCTCTTACGGAACAAACAATTTTTTATTGGTTGTTTGTTCCGGAACAAGCGGTGTTGGTCCTGGAACTGACAGCATTTAGTAAGTGAATTGCTTGTTCCGGAACAATTTTTTATTGTTCTGGAACTAAGCATTTTTCACTGATTGTCTGTTCTGGAACTAACAATATTAAATTAATTGCCTGTTCCGATGGTACCAAGATAGAGTCTGCGAAGCGTGTAATCTCCAAGCAAACGAAACGATGACGCCCTTTCTACTACACTGCCCAGTCTATGAACCGATTCGCTCACACCATCTGTCAGAGCTGATTTCCCCAAACCTTACAGCTGATCTCAATTACATTAACATTCTATCAAATTTAGATAAAGTTAAGATTAATAAAGTTTATTCATTTGTAGCTGAGTCCCTGAGGATAAGAGCCTTTATGCTAGAGTAAAGAATTCTCATAAAATTTTATTTAAAATTTTATTCAATTTTTATAGGTACATTAACTTATGTTAAATTAAATTTTATTTAAAGTTCTACTTTAATTTAAAGTTCTACTTTAAATTAACGTTTCGGTACTGCTTGTATATTTCGTCACGTTTTGTAAGGTGCATTGTATAAAAATTTGTCAACCTTTTATATGCTTCGGCAAAAATAAAATTTTTTTTTCATATTCATTCATATTCATAATTGCCTGTTCCGGAACAGAGAATGAATTTAATATGTTAGCCTCGGACCAGACAGTCAATAAAAAATTGTTTGCTCCGAAACAGGCAATTAACTTATTAAACGTTGTTTGTTCCGGAACAAGCAATGAGCCAAAACGTATTAATTTCGAAACAGATAAATGTTTAAACCTAAGAGGGGGGTACAATGGACCAAATATTTTTAAATTTAAAGGGATAAGGGATCCATTACACAAGTTCAATTTTTTGGAGGGAAAAGAACCCGATTTAAGAAAAACCCCGGAAATTAGTCAAATCGCAAAACTCATGCATTACGCCATGGTTATTTGACCTTGATTATAAATATCGAGAAAAAATCACTTAGGTCTTAGCGAAACATGTTTCGGAAAAAAGAGTAAAGAATTTCTCTCCAAAAAGTATACTTCGACTTTCCACTCCATCTTTCATTAAGTCATATCGAGAAGATTTCATGCGCTCGGGTGTAAGCCTCGATAGCTCAGTTGGTTAGAGCGCTGTCCGCGTATAGGACTTCAAGGCGTGTCCATGGCCTTCGTGGGTTCGAGTCCCACTCGAGGTGTGATTTTTTCTCGATATTTATAATCAAGGTCAAATAACCCTGGCGTAATGCATGAGTTTTGCGATTTGACTAATTTCCGGGGTTTTTCTTAAATCGGGTTCTTTTCCCTCCAAAAAATTGAACTTGTGTAATGGATCCCTTATCCCTTTAAATTTAAAGATAAATGTTTGTTCCGGAACAAACAATAAAAATAAACATAGATACTTGACCCTTCAGGGCTTCCGTAAAAATGGTTGGACCAACCGAAACCGCTGTTTAAAGTCTAAATCTTAAAAAATTCCAAAGATTCAAAATCTCATTTCCGTAAAAAAAAAACAAAATTTTGCACGTAAGGATCCAATCGCATCGCTAAATTAGACAGATAGCGATTTTTATAATTAATTAGGATAATTTTCCATCGGAGAAGGAAAAAAAAAGATAAAATAATTAAAAATCGTTGGAAAGAAGGAGGAAAAAAAAACGTTGGTATTTTCATTAAGGAGAGAAATAATTTTTTTTTTTTTAAGAAAAGACTAACGAAAGGGAGGGGAACAGAGAACAGAAGCAAAGTTGGGTGTATATTTGTAATATTAAACAAACCTGGTGTTTTAAAGTAAGACATATAAATTAAATAGAAGTTTGCACCACTTGTAAATAATCGCTTCTTACCGCCGTTGTTGACTAATTTGTCTTAGCTCCAGCTTCCGAGTGCTCTGAAATCTACATTCTTATTATTAACAAAGTGTAAAGTTTCTATCATATCATTTTCAACCTTTTGCACCATACTTCCCAAACTTTCGGTAAAAGAGTTACAGGAAGGGAGAGGAGGAGGAGGAAGAGGAAGAGGATCCTTTTCGAGTGCGATTTTATTCCTACGCAAAGATTTCCAGCGGGAAAAAAAATAGTAAAGCCTAAAACGATTAATTACTCTCGGTTAAGCCGCTACAATAACAATAAATAAGTTTCGGGAGGAAGTTTGTTAAACTTGACAACGTGCTCGACCGACTCTTAAATCTTTTTTCAAAAAAAAAAAAAGATCCGATTATTTTAAAATAGTTACAACAGATGTCAAGTGGATTGTAGAGCTTTGAGGACTGATTCCACTTATCAAGAAAACAGAGAATAATTGAAATAAACCTGTCAGCTGCAACCCCTCCCCACGTAGAAAATTTGAGTTTAAGTGAACTCAACTAAATAGATGACGTCAGGGACAGATGTGCGTTTGGACAAATCATATTCCGGCGTGAGCACCAAGGTTATTTCCTTGTTCGTGGAATCTGTAATTTGTTGCTATTTCCTGTTTTGGAAGCTGTATGCAATGACATTAATTACACCCCGTGTTCGGTGCTGCTCTTATTTACGGCCTTTCCTAAGCGTTTTCCAGTTACATGGCTTCATGTCTCTTCTAACTAATTTATTATTATACTCTTAAGATAATGACAGAATCTCATTTAATACGATTGGGGGGAGGAAATCTCGGTTTTGCAGCTGACAGACATGAACGCGAACTTCAACGAAATAAAATTACATTATGTGCTTTCGTCTTGGCGAAGAAAAGAAGGAAAGGAAGAAGGAAAGGAAGAAAGAAAGAATGAATGAATGAAAAAGAAAAGTGGAAAGAAAGAAAAGAACGGAGCCAGAAACAAAAAATTTCACCGATATTTCTTCACTTTATTTTGTTCTATTTCTAGTGTTATTTACGTTGGTTTATCCAATTCTTCACTTTTACTTTCTTTTACCTTCTTCATGTCTTTATTATCCCCTTCATTTTTTCATTTATTCTTTCTTTCTTGCCTCCTTCTCAAACGATCTTTTTTCATCCAAAGGGAAAAAAAATTAGGAGGTGAGCTCACCAGAAATCAAAAGATTGGTTTATCTGGGAGCGTTCAAATATTACGTAACAGCACCACGCACTCTAGAGTGTGTGGTGCCTAGGCAGGAACAACTCTAGAGTGTGTGGTGCCTAGGCAGGAATCGCTCTAGAGTGTGTGGTGCCTAGGCAGGACACACTCTAGAGTGTGTGGTGCCTAGGCAGGAATCGCTCTAGAGTGTGTGGTGCCTAGGCAGGAATAACTCTTAAAGAGTGTGTGGTGCCTAGGCAGGACACACTCTAGAGTGTGTGGTGCCTAGGCAGGAATAACTATAGAGTGTGTGGTGCCTAGGCAGGAATAACTCTAGAGTGTGTGGTGCCTAGGCAGGAATAACTCTAGAGTGTGTGGTGCCTAGGCAGGACACACTCTAGAGTGTGTGGTGCCTAGGCAGGAATCGCTCTAGAGTGTGTGGTGCCTAGGCAGGAATAACTCTTAGAGTGTGTGGTGCCTAGGCAGGACACACTCTAGAGTGTGTGGTGCCTAGGCAGGAATCGCCGTAGAGTGTGTGGTGCCTAGGCAGGACACACTCTAGAGTGTGTGGTGCCTAGGCAGGACACACTCTAGAGTGTGTTGGTGCCTAGGCAGGAATCGCCGTAGAGTGTGTGGTGCCTAGGCAGGACACACTCTAGAGTGTGTGGTGCCTAGGCAGGAATCGCCGTAGAGTGTGTGGTGCCTAGGCAGGACACACTCTAGAGTGTGTGGTGCCTAGGCAGGACACACTCTAGAGTGTGTGGTGCCTAGGCAGGAATAACTATAGAGTGTGTGGTGCCTAGGCAGGAATAACTCTAGAGTGTGTGGTGCCTAGGCAGGAATAACTCTAGAGTGTGTGGTGCCTAGGCAGGAAGCACTCTAGAGTGTGTGTGCCTAGGCAGGAATCGCCGTAGAGTGTGTGTGCCTAGGCAGGACACACTCTAGAGTGTGTGGTGCCTAGGCAGGAATAACTATAGAGTGTGTGGTGCCTAGGCAGGAATAACTCTAGAGTGTGTGGTGCCTAGGCAGGACACACTCTAGAGTGTGTGGTGCCTAGGCAGGAATCGCTCTAGAGTGTGTGGTGCCTAGGCAGGAATAACTCTTAGAGTGTGTGGTGCCTAGGCAGGACACACTCTAGAGTGTGTGGTGCCTAGGCAGGAATCGCCGTAGAGTGTGTGGTGCCTAGGCAGGACACACTCTAGAGTGTGTGGTGCCTAGGCAGGAATAACTATAGAGTGTGTGGTGCCTAGGCAGGAATAACTCTAGAGTGTGTGGTGCCTAGGCAGGAATAACTCTAGAGTGTGTGGTGCCTAGGCAGGAAGCACTCTAGAGTGTGTGGTGCCTAGGCAGGAATCGCCGTAGAGTGTGTGGTGCCTAGGCAGGAATAACTATAGTGTGTGGTGCCTAGGCAGGAAGCACTCTAGAGTGTGTGGTGCCTAGGCAGGACACACTCTAGAGTGTGTGGTGCCTAGGCAGGAATCGCCGTAGAGTGTGTGGTGCCTAGGCAGGACACACTCTAGAGTGTGTGGTGCCTAGGCAGGAATAACTCTAGAGTGTGTGGTGCCTAGGCAGGAATAACTCTAGAGTGTGTGGTGCCTAGGCAGGAAGCACTCTAGAGTGTGTGGTGCCTAGGCAGGACACACTCTAGAGTGTGTGGTGCCTAGGCAGGAATAACTCTAGAGTGTGTGGTGCCTAGGCAGGAGCACTCTAGAGTGTGTGGTGCCTAGGCAGGACACACTCTAGAGTGTGTGGTGCCTAGGCAGGAATAACTCTAGAGTGTGTGGTGCCTTGGCAGGAAGCACTCTAGAGTGTGTGGTGCCTAGGCAGGACACACTCTAGAGTGTGTAGTGCTTAGGCAGGAATCACTCTAGAGTGCGTGGTGCCTAGGTAGGAATAACTCTACTGGGGTAATTTTGGGAGTACTTTCAGCCTATGATAGCGAAATTATGATCAATAAAGGAGCACCAAAAACTCATTTTTAGATTTTGGCTTTTTTTTTAGCCCAATTTCGCTCTTTGAAAAAAAAAATTAAATAAGTTTAAGACGTATTCTTAACGTACTTTCTCCCTATGATGTCCACATTTGGATCCGGCGATCGCATTACATAGAAAAAAAAATGTTTTTTTCTGAAAAATGGTTCCCTGACTCGGTAAATCCCTTCCGAAAAACAGCACCTACGGCCCTACATTGGCCAGAAAAATAGCTACTTTTTTCGTTTTGAATTCGTTCAAATTGGTCGCTTCAATCGACAGTAAAAAAATAAAAAGTGAAAAATCAACTTCCATTGAAAACCCCCATAAAGGCCAAGGGGTTTGCAAAAAATTCGATTGATGGCCCATAAGTAGTCTCTAGGGCCCCCAAAATCGGTGATTTTCGGTGAGTCTCCAACGAATGAAAAACGAAAAACAAAATCAGAACTCAACCATGAGAGGAAATGAGCATAAAAATTCCTAACAGGCAATCAAGCTATTTTATTCTTCAGCGATTCCTGGAACAACTGTTCCGTTCTCTAATTCCATTCCATCATTAATCCATTTATTCCTTTTGTAACAGCCGAATTTTCGCATTAATCATAAAAGGAAAAAAAGGAAATTCGCAAAGTCTCAGCTTCAATGCTATTTAGCATTGAAGTTTGAATACGTGCAAAAGCCCGCGGAGGTGTTGACCAATGGACATCGTCCATTGGCAACATCTGATGCGCGGCCATTTTTCTCCTTTTCCTTTGAGCACGACCATTTTTTTTTCACTTCGATATTTTAGCACGACCAAAGTGCTTGACATTTTTTCTTTCTTTCGAAGTGACTTAAATTCAATTAAAAAACCCCGAAGAGGTAAGCCGCTTATAGTTTTATATTCTTTAAAACAAGTGATATTTTATGTGTAAATATGAAATTAATCGTGTATGTGCACAGGGTTTTTTTGTAGATAAGAAAAATATAGTTTATGATTCAAATGGAAACGATGGACTTTTTTCTTTATTGAGTACGACAGGAACAAATTGGCATCCCTTTACTGGGGGATTTGTGAGCTGAAACAACCCCCAACGGACCGGCGACGACCTAAGCTACGCAAATAATATTAAGGACGACAAGGTAATGAAGAGCATTTTTTTTCTTCCTTTTTCCCTACCAAACCACATGTGATTTTTTTTCTTTCCCCTGATTTGGGAAGGTATCCTGATCTGCCTTTAAAAAAAAAGGGATTAAAAGTCCTGGGGAAAAATAATAATGATTTCTTGATCTCTTTAAATAATAATCTCTGGGAAATTGTCTTTCTCGATCTGAACAAGATAAAACAAGTTGAGGCTACAAGCACATGTCCCATGAGAAGAAATAGATAATTGTCTGGATTGAAAGTGTTATGGAGAGTCTGCTTTAAAAAATACAGATGTGTTTTCCCTGCAAAGATTTTTCTGGATTATCTTTCAGAACGACATTAAATAGAGAATGTGTAAAATGAATCAACTTGATAAAAAAGGGGAATCGGTTTGAAGTTGCATTCCCTGATGCAATAACTGTGATTTTTTTTCCCTTGTCTTTTGGTTGATTACTTTATATGTGGAATTTGTTTTTTTCTGTAATTGTTGTTGTTGAATAGTATGATTTTTTTTCATTGTGATAACGAAATGACCAAATGCTGTGATTCTTTACATGTCTTTTTTGATGGATGGTGATTTTTTTTTTTTTTTTTTTTTTTTGATTTTTTTTATCTCTCATCCGAATGTATTTAGATTTTGGAAATTCTTGACTGATGAAAGGGGGAATAATTTTTTTCTCTTTCTTTCCCTAACCGGATTTAGTGCATCATAAAGTGTAGATTATTTATATGTCCATGTGATTTGAAAATTGCAAATCAACATGGGGAACATGTGCTGAGCATATATTGAGATTTATCTGACTTGTCCAATCTTGCTGATGATTCCAGATAAAACCTTTTAGAACGACATTAAATAAAAATGTTTAGAATAAATCAATTTAAGTGAAAAGAAGAATCGGTTTGAATTTGCATCCCTTGATGCAATAACTTGTGATTTTTTTTCTGACTTGGGAGGATATTCTTTTAATGAAGGGATTAGGAATCCTTTGAGTAAAAGAATAATGATATCAGATTAAAATTTTTTTCTTTTCTCCTTTTTTTCTCAAAAGGTTTTTCTCTGTTCAACAGAAAGTATTTTGATAGCTTGAAACCATTTGGAGTTTAATTTTTTTAGGAAATGCATAATAATTGCCTTTGTCGATTTGACAATTTAAGGATTATTTCAATTGACATTTCTTAAAATCACCTGGATTTCATTTCTTTCTGTTGGATTGTTGAAATACTTTGAGGTGATCATACTAATTTGATTAATTTTACTGGTAAATCAAAAATTTTTTTTTGGATGTATGCAATAGTAATGATTACATGTTAAATATTTAAAAAAAAAAAAAAAAAAAAAAAAAAAAAAAAAAAAAAAAAATAAACCCAGCCATTAATTGTTTTGATATATTTGATTATTTAACCAAAACCAATATTTCAAAAAGGCAAGCGCCCTGTTTGCAAAATATTTCTCGGTTTTGATTTCTGCTAGCCATTTGGAGATTATTTTTTATGAAATTGGGATTTATCTTGATTTCTAAAAAAGTTTTTTTTTGAATGAAGATTTTTTTTTTGAATTAATTTGGAATTTTTGGATTACATCATAATTACTCTTGTCTCATTGACAAGAAAATAGGTATTTTACTTAAAGCTTTCTGGAAGACTTTGGATTTTTTTAGAACAACAATCTAATGACTTTAGCCGATTTGCTTATTTCTTTTGGCAAATCAAGAAAATTTTTCATATAAACAGTCTACACAGGTTGCATGAGCTTATGTTATCCTGCTGCTTTCGCAATTGGATTAGAAATTTTTTTTGAAAAAAGAACCAGCTGATTGAAGAAAAAAAAAAGAGGAAGAATATTTTCTTTCTTTCTTCTTGCATTACCAGATAGAAATGGTCATCGGTCATCATAGAGTACAAAGAATTTTTTTGGATTTGTTCATGTGATTGAATTGTTGTAGACTAACACAAAAATTTTTTTTGATGGATTTTTTTTTTTCTCTTGACTTTTGGAAAATTTTTTTTTGACTTTTAACTTATAAGTGGAAATTGTTTCATGCAGAATTCTTTGAGATTAATTGGATTGTCATACATCAAGGTGATTATTATGGATTCACTTCTTTTCTAATCTGAATTATTAAAGGTCGTTATTGGATTTTTTTCATAAACTTGGATTTTTAGCTCTGATTTGAAAATTGTTTTCTTTCATCATGGGTGTCCGAACCCATGTACATAATTTAAATAAGGAACAGTTGTGCCAATTCCTTAGAAGGGCTCATGTCCCTTTTAAATCTAGTGATACAGTGGAACGGTTGAGGACTTTAGCCAAGAAGCTCTCAGATGAGGATATGTGGAGAGTAGTAAACGAACCGGGTTATGATTTGGGAGACCGTCGACATTTGGAACAACGAACGCCACAGCCTTCTGATGTACCTCTCACTTTTAGCACGACAATGCCACAAATACTGATCGAAGATAATGGAAGGATTTCGCGGAATACGACATCATCCGAACTCTCTAATCCGGATGCGGAAGAATTAGAGAGAAGAAGACAAATATCGATCCAGCACATGGGACTTCCGAATGCTACCGAGGATCGCCGGCCCAAATACTCATCGAACACCTATTCTTTGGAGAACTATTTAGGAGCAACAAATGTGAACGACTATTTAGGAGCAACAAGAGTGAACAACTTTAGCACGACGAATCCTCAACAAAATTTAAATTTTGTTGTGAGTCAAGACCAGGGGTCGGTGCATTCGAAATCGGGTAACTCAAGTGAAGAAGAAAATGAATTCCTCTCAGCCAGGACGGATCAAGAAAATTCTTTCCATCTTACAGGACCAGCATACAAGCAGACAACTTACAATAAATTTGCGAATACTCCTATTCGAGGTCAGGAGTCTGATAAGATAACAAAAATTAAGAATCGCTTGGAGGCTTCATTATCTTTGAGAACGACAACAGCAGCCTCGAGCCCCCGAAGCCATAAGGTAGTGGCGGTTACCTCGCTTTTGAATCGCACAACGAATACTGAGCCTACTCCAAGCCTAGTAATAAGAGAGCTGAATCAACGATTCAACATTCCAGCTAGGTCTGAGGTCTCGACGCGGTCATTTTTTGGATTTCCAATTCCAAGAACCACGGAGAACACCGAAGTGAAGGAGTTATATACCGCAGGCACGCGACCTTCAACATCTGAGCAGCTTAGCTCGTATGTACCTCCAAGCTCTTCTACGACTGGACGAAATCAAAATGTTCGTTTTTCAGCACCACCTATACCCGGGGCACAGAGACAACAAGATTCGGGAAATAATATGGAAACAGCAACCTCAATAGCCACGACTGCGACTTCCACGTCTTTTGTATTCAGTCAGTCAACGTCTCAAGGACTTGGATTACCTCAGACAGGAGTTTATACTGGGACTTATGGCCAAGGATATCCAAATTCTTCGACTCATATAGGAAGATATTCTTTGCCTGCGGATCCTAATGTCGGACCAGCTAGCCTTTTACCGGTCGCATCGAATTATTTCCCGAGCATGACATATAACCCTCCGGTTGTTAAGCCTGTGCCTAACAGGCAGACGTTTTCTTTCCCAGTTACATCTCAACAAGGACAACCGAACCTAGCGTTTCCTCCACCTAGATCTACTCATACTTTTCAACCCTTCCCTACATATTCCTATGGGTTTAGTCAGCCGCTAGCAGGTAACCCAATTCAACAAAGCAGTCTAAGCGGGACTGGGAATGTAGCTGCAGCTTTTAGTACGCCCTTTGCACCTGTAGTTAATAATTCCGCAGTACCCGATGCTACGGTTACGATGTTGGGCAACATCCTAAATCGGTTGGTGGATGCTCAAACTTCAGATCGACATGCACAAAAGCAGCCTACGATGCCTCAATCTTCGGATGACGCACGCAAGATTAGAGAATTCCTAAAGGACTGTGTTGCTAGCAAGTGTCAGTTTGCTGGCACTGCTAACGAGTCGGTTAATCTTTTTTTGAGTCAGCTCAAACAGAAGTTAGTACAACACAAGGTTTCGGATAAGGAGCTTGCAGTGGCCCTTCCTTCGCTGCTAAAGGAGCCTGCTTTGTATTATTATACACAGCGTACTAGAGACGTCGACATAGCAAACTACTCATATAATCAGATTGTCACTTTATTACAAATGATTTTCATGCCTGAAGAAAAGGAAGAACTCATCAAATCCCAAATCAAAGCAAGCTACCAGGGAAAAGATCAATCATTTTTGGCTTACTCGGCACAGATATGCAAGAAGAATGCTGAGTTGAACAAGCCATACAGTGAGGAGAAGCTGGTTAAGCTTATGTCCAAAAGGTTAAGACCCCAGGTTCAACGCCAATGATTGGGAGAACCATTAAGACACTTCTCGAACTGGAACGTTTTTGTTGTGAGACGGAGAACAGGGATGATAGCATACAAAAATATTTCGCGGCGATGAAGAGTGCAAAAGAATCGACAAAAAACTCAGCGTTCCAGCGCCTTGCTGCCATAGATAAAGTTTCAGAACGACCAGATGATACCACACCTAAAGAAAATAAGAAGAAGACTTATTGGAAGAAACAGGAAGCTGCAGCCAATGCTCAGGAGCCTCAGAAGACGGAAAGCTCAAATCCTCCGAAGGCAATTTTAAAGAGGGGGGAGGAGGCAGCATCCACTAGTTCACAAAAATCGCATGTGAGATTTCAGGACAAGGAGGCAAGTACTGCAAAAGGTCCACACTGGAAACAGAATAAGGAGGCAAGTACTGCAGAAGGTCCTCATTGGAAACAGAATAACTGGAAGCAACAAAACCAGAATCATTGGCAAGACTTTCAGCAGAGAATGGAACAACAAATACGGAGGTCAAATGAGGAAAACGATCGTCGGATACGCGATTTGAGTGCAACCATGAATCAGTTGAACGCAAGTTTGGGAAAGATAGCTGAAAATTTAGCACGACAAAATAAGGATGAAAAGAAGGATCCGGAAAACTAAAAACCTGTGCTGTAGGAGCGGGAACCGGCACGGGTCAGAACAAAACAATTGTTGAAAAACCCGCTACTGCTGAACATGGTCAACTTTGCAGTGTGAGAAAAGTAAAAAAGATAGAGAGTCCAAATATGCAGTCGCGACTTGTCAACTTCCCACGAACAAACACGCGAATGGCTATTTCCGCCACAATAGGAGGAATATCAATGGTCAGCATGTGCGATCTGGGTGCTACAAATACTTACAATGAGCCGGAGTTAGTTCCTGAATTCGAAAAGAAGGGAGTTAAGTTCCACAAAAATATTACCCCAGTTCGATTGGCAAATGGAGTCATGGTAATGACACAGGGATATGCCGATATTCCTGTAAACGTAGGTTCTGCCACTGCGGTGATTAGATTTTACATCATGGAAGGACTTGCATTTCCAGTTTTGTTGGGAGTGGATGCTCTTAGAAGCCTGAGATTAGTGATCGACATGGCCGAAAATACTATATTCCACAAGAACGGCTCAAGGTTAGAACCGGTTGTTGTACATCACTTAGCATGTGTTAGGCAGGTAAATCCCAGAATTTCAGAACCACAGTCGGACATTATTAGCACGGAGATTGAACAAGTTGCCCCAGAGCTTTCAGAACGACCTTATGAGGAAAAGTTGGAGTCAGAGCATAAAGTAGAAGATACTCAAATGATTAACTCGGAAAAAGTCGAAGATGACAACAAGAATAAAAATTCAAATTTGTTATTTGGCACGGATGAATTAGGGACTTATGAACTGTTTTCGGAGAAAAAGGACGAGAGTGTAAACGGTGATATCTTACAATCAGTCGCTTTTATGGAGAGGGAGATTGAATTGTGGGAAGAGGACTCTGAATACCTCTCCAAAGTAGATCCTTCTGTACGTCATACTTTGAACTCATTTCTATTGACTGAGCCTCATTTAAGTACAACTTACTCTCAAAGTTTAAGTACAACTTCTCAACTTAAGACTGAGGATCGAGAAAAAATAGAAGAGCCAAATGAGTTGTTACACCTTTGTTTTTTGGAGGATTTCGAGATCTTTGAGTTTCATAATGCGAATTTTAACGACGAGCTTTCCGATGGAGAGGATGAGCTGGAGATTACTATCCATGAGGAAACGGCAGTGCATAGCTTTAAGGCAGAAGATGTAAAGATGGAGGAATTTAAACAAGGTGTAATCACTCCCGAAAACGTGTATTATTTTGGCAATTTTCTGCAGTCCTGGGTGGAAAAATTTCAGAACTCCAAAGGCCGAACCTCTGTCTTGGAATATAAAATTGAGTTGAAAGGTGACCACGCTCCAATTAAAGAAAATCCCAGGCCGTTGAGTATGAAAAACTTTGAGGAAGCTAAACGAACGATTGAAAAATTGTTAGAACAGGATATCATTGAGCCTAGTATTTCTCCTTGGTCTCACGCATTAGTTTTCGTACCCAAGAAGAATACTGATGAAAAACGAATGTGTGTAGATTTTAGACGTTTGAATAAAATAACTGTACAGATTGCTTATCCGATTCCACGCATAGACTCTATTTTAGACGATTTAGGAGAGGCGTATGTGCTTTCGTCTCTGGATTTAGAGCAAGGATTTCACCAAATCCCTCTACATCCAGATTCAAAGGCTCTTACTGCCTTCTCCATGCCGCGATTAGGTCATTTCCAGTACAAAGTTTTGCCATTTGGGCTGCACTCGGCTCCAGCTGTTTTTCAACAGCTAATGGATATTGTCTTGGGTGACCTATTATTAAAAAACGTTCGGGACTATATTGACGATGTTTTAGCTTTCGGACGAAATTTTTTTGAGCACACCGATTTTTTAGATCGTGTTTTTGAGAAACTGTGGGAGGCCCAATTAAGGATAAATTGGCGCAAAAGCAAATTTTTGTTACCCAGGTTAGAGTACCTAGGGCACATGATCGGACAAGGGGAAATACAAGTGTGCGAAAGCAAGGTAGATGCGGTGAGAAAATTTCCTATACCCGAAGCCGTTGTTCAGGTTGAACAATTTTTGGGGCTCGCGTCTTACTATCGCCGCTTTGTTCCTAACTTCGCTGGTATAGCTAAACCTTTATATGCGCTGAAAAAGCCTGGAGTCGCGTTCAAATGGGGATGGGAAGAAAATGAGGCTTTTGAAACCCTAAAGGACATTTTGACCTCAGCTCCCATCCTAAGGGCACCAAATTTCTATTTGCCATTTGAGATTCACTGCGATGCCAGTGGCGTAGGGTTAGGAGTAGTTTTAGTACAACGAGTGTTTCAGGACACTGAGCATCAACTGATACAAACTTCGATAGAATTTTTTCAGCACGCCTCGAAATCTGATGAATATGTAGTCGCGTATGCGTCTAGGTCTCTCAAACCTGCTGAGACACGATATTCGGTTACTGAATTAGAGTGCCTGGCGGTGGTATTTGCTATAAAGAAATTTAAGCAATTCTTAGAAGGTCGACATTTCTATGCTATTACCGATCATTCCGCGTTGAAGGCTTTACAAAACATGGAAGCCCCGACTAACAGGCTTGCCAGGTGGATTTATTATTTGACACAGTTTAACTTTTCGGTAATTCATAGGAAGGGTACTCTAAATCGGGTAGCTGATGCCCTTAGTCGAAATCCTATTGATAAATACGATGAATCGAAAATTAAAAATCTTGAGAAAAATTTAGAACCACAAGAATCTTTAGATAAATCTTCTGAACAAAAATTAGCGGTAATGACTCGCGCACAAGCTAAACAAGAAAAACTCGATCAGTTTGAGCTTAAAGAACAGGATCCTAAACCGAAAAGGGATGATTTTGAGATTGAAGTCCCTGTTCCTATAGAAGACTTTTCACAAACTACTGATGTTTGGTTCTTGAAATTCAAAAAGAAAGTTGCCGAAAAACCAGAACGGTATCCCAAGTATTGTGTAGAAAATGATATTCTTTTCCGACTTTTTAAAGATCCGGATACGGGTGAGGTTAGGAAACTTATGATGGTTCCTGAAGATTTTAGAACGGCAATAATTAGAAACTATCATTCCAATCCTTTCTCGGGGCACTTCGGGCGTGACAAAACTTTAAACAATATTAGACGTTCTTATTTTTGGAACAACATGAAGATCGATATTGCGCAGTTTGTAGCACAGTGCGAAATGTGCCTGAAATTTAAATCCTTCAACACGTTACCGGTAGGCTACATGAGTGATCACCCGCGAACTCTAGCTCCTGGACTCACTTATGCAATAGATGTCGTGGGACCGTTCCCGCTGTCATATAATTCCAACAGATATGTTTTAACGGCAGTGGACACCACCACTAAATATTTCGTTGGGATACCAATGAAAAATGTCACCTCAAGAGCCATGATTAAGGTCTTTTGTTACATATATTCCTTATTTTCGGCATACCTCAGTTGCTAATTTCGGATAATGCTCAAAATTTTGTATCAAAGATGTTTGAGAATTTTTGTGTGAGATACGGTGTTACTTTGCATCATGTTCCTAAATATTTTCCGGAAGCTAACATAGTAGAAAGGTACCATAGAAGCTTAAAAACTGCATTAGCTATTTTTACGCATCACGACCACAGGTTATGGGATAAATTTTTGCCATACGTTATCTTTTCAATGAATACTACGAAAAATGAAAGTACGAAATTTTCCCCTGCCCGTTTGCATTTGGGACGCGAAATACCCATGCCCGGAGATCCAAAAAATAGCGAATCTGACTTTGTATTGAATTTAGAACAACAAATAGCCAAAGATGAAATTATGAACGCAGCTATCTTTGCGAAGATCAAAGAAGTAACAGAAAAGAATTTGATTAAGACTGCGACGCGGATGAACAAAAATAAAAAAGATCACAAATTTAGGGTAGGCGATTTGGTATTAAAAAGGAATGTGGAGCTCTCAAAAGCCGTAGAGTTTAAGACAGCTGGGCTGTGTGAAAAATTTTCTGGACCATTTATGGTGTCAGAAATTCTTTCGCCAACCCAGGTCCAATTAAGAACAACATCGGGAAAATCGATAGGACGCTGGCACGTGTCCGCGCTTAAATACTTTCCTTTTTCGGAAGAGGAAAATCGCTGAGAATTTGATTTTTTTTTATTTTTGCTCGTTCGCCTAATACCTGGTTTCGCTGTTCCAGCTCAAAAACATACAAGCATGAATTAACGTCTCTTTTCAGTCTGCATAATTTTCCCTAAACCAAGATAGTCTCATTTGTGTCATCATCTCGGACAGATTCTCATTCTCCGTGAAAGCGAATTGTAGCTTGTTTTCTATTTCTTGGATTTCCGTTCTTAGACTCTGAAATTCTGTTTTAATTGTTCGTTTTCATGCCCTAAGTTTGATCTTATAATGCTTTCAGAATGTGTCGTTCTTAAATCAACGACTTGAGGGTCATATTGTGCTAAAGTGTCAGATAGAATTCCTTTCTGTTTTTATAAACTAGTTATCGCAACGAAGGAGACAATTTATCTGCTGAAAATCTTTCGTTTGTAATCGCTAAGTTTACAGAAGAACTTTTCGTTGACCAAATATTGTAACACTAAAGGTAAACGGAAAATGTGCAGAGACAGACGTGCCTTATTTTCGTTTTCGTATTGTGCACCTGTCTATGACCTTGCACAAGTAATATGAGGCATTCTAGCTATTTACTCGGATCACCTTTGCAGGTTTTAACTGTTAAAGATTCCAATGAACAAAAAGTCGGACTGAAATAAATATTTAGAACATCATAACGTCTTATGTTGACTTTGAATTCCTAAATGAGAATTTAAATATTTTTATTTAGGAATTTGCAAAGTACTATTCACAACACATACTATACTGAAATTACCTGAATGGAAAAATTTTAGAACAACGAGTAACGGTTCTCACGTCGTACCGATCTGCCGGTTTGAATATTATCTTCTTTCTTCCGTATTTTCTATGTTTTTTTCTTCTTTCTTTCTTTCTTCTAATTTGAAAATTGTTTTAATTGGGAAAGGCAAGTGCCAAGCCCAGTATTTTGGCCCTTTCCTTGGCTGTCTCCGGGGAAATTGGCTGATGCAGGAGCGAAAGTCCTGTGTCATGAGTGTTGATTTGAAAATGGTTTGAGTTAGGGTATGAGTTAATGTTGAAAAGTAAACACGACTATGTGGGACAGCGCCCATAGTTCGTTGTTGAAATTCTGGGGTATGACGAGTACGGCTCAGAGCCCGAAAGCCCTCTGCCTTTTTGAGATTTTTTTTTATATATTTTTTTGAGATTTTTTTTTAAATTTGTAGGTTTCGATGGAGTATAGAAAAACTGCGGAAGATACAGGACTTTCGTTCGTGCATTGGCATTTACTTGCTGGATGACCAAGGAAGGGGTCAGAAATACAGACTTTTGTTATTTGTTACTTTAAGAACTACCTTTATAACTCTTTCTTTATTCTTTTCCGATTTCTGGGGACAAGTTACTAATAAAAAGGAGGTTTTTCTGTTCATTGTAGATCTTTCGAAAATGGAAAGCAAGAGAGTGATTATGTGTGGGGATTCTTTACTGCGGGGTTTCACTCCTCACGATTATAAAGAGAGTGCGGAGCTGCACATCATGCCCGGACAAAGAGTAGTCCGAGAGTTGGGACCGCTTCTCGTCCAAACAGCAACTCTACACCCTCGAAGAGCTGTACACTTCATCCTTTTCTTTGGGACCAACAATATTTTGAAGAGGAATGAGACAGTGGAACAACTAACTGCTGTATACTTCAAAATTTTAGAACAACTTTGTCGATTGGCAAACGTCGAGAGAGTTTGCGTTTCAACACTCCTCCCTCACGATCATGAGCGAGCCACAGGATTAAAAGTTCAGGCTTTTAATAAACAGCTTCAAGTTTTCGTAAAAGGGTTTAGAGGGCCTCGAAAACTCTTTGTTCTGAAATCCCACCATAAATTTCTTCACGTGTTCAAACAGGACAAGGTTTATCAAAAGGTAGAGTACTTCGAGGATGACTATGTTCACCTCAATGAAGGCGGAATCGTCAGGTTAAAGAATTTTTGGCACGAGGAGTTAAAACGATTCGAATTGCACTTGGTACGACCGAGAGGCCCATCGCGAGATGAGCAAAAGAGTACGCAAGTTTTAGAACGACAAGAGGCCGATACTGAGGATAACGCGAGAAGTTTGGAAGAAGTATCTTCGGGGGTAGCTAACCTATCTTTGGTTGGAAACACGCCGGACTTTGAAGATAACGCTTGGGGTTTGGCGACGGAGGAAGCAATCCCAAATGCAGAAGATCTAGTTTTCGAAGATATTGACGATAACGTACCGGTAGTGGAGGTGGCCGGGGAACCCCGGACCACTGTCAAATTCTTTTATGAAACGTCGGTTTAATGATGTTTTTTTTCTATGTTTTTTCTTTTCAATGAGACGTCGGTCTAGTGATGTTTTTTTATGTTTTTTCTTTTCGACGATTTATGTTTTATATGTCTTTGTATTTAGGGTTTTTTAGTCTCCCATTTTAGTACGACAAAATGAAAATGGGGTTTTTGTTTTTATTTGGTTAAAGTTCAATGAACTAGAGCAAGTGATGGTTAAAAATTGGGATTGGAAATGGGAACCAATCAGGAATCTCTGAAACTCGAGTACCCAATTCTCAAAAGCGTCAGTTGCATTGAGTCCTATATTGCAACATTTTATTTCTGATAGAACAGCAGCTGCAAAATAGTTACATTGAATTTTTATGAAAAAAAGAGGAAGAACGACTTAAGTTTGGTTTGCTTGAACAACAATTGTTGAGGTTTTGAGGGTTTTTTTTTCTCTCTTTGAGACAATACAAAAAATGGGAATTTATTTTAGTACAACGTAAGGTATCATTTTTAACACCTTTCCCACCCTCTCCCTTCCTTGGAAAATGCTCTTTGTTACAGGTGCCACGACAGTCGAGGATATAATGCACAGGAGACCAACCAACATCTTTCAACATCTTTTCCAAGGAAACTTGAAATCTAAGAATCTACTCAGGGATCACTTTCAGCACGCCGGTCTAGTCATACTCATATTTATATATTCAGTTATATTATTTAGTTATTTTGTGTCAATTATGTGTTTATTTATTGGAAAAGTTAAGAAGATATTTATAACTATGTAAATTTTTGTTATTTATGATAGAAAGTTTTGTGTCTTATAGTATTTTTAGCACCACATGTTTGTCAGTTAGGAAAAAGCTTACCACTCGGGGAATGTTTCTCTTAATGTTTTAGTACAACTTTGGACGGTCCGGGACGAACCTTCCTCGAAGGGGGGGAGTTTGTAACAGCCGAATTTTCGCATTAATCATAAAAGGAAAAAAAGGAAATTCGCAAAGTCTCAGCTTCAATGCTATTTAGCATTGAAGTTTGAATACGTGCAAAAGCCCGCGGAGGTGTTGACCAATGGACATCGTCCATTGGCAACATCTGATGCGCGGCCATTTTTCTCCTTTTCCTTTGAGCACGACCATTTTTTTTTCACTTCGATATTTTAGCACGACCAAAGTGCTTGACATTTTTTTCTTTCTTTCGAAGTGACTTAAATTCAATTAAAAAACCCCGAAGAGGTAAGCCGCTTATAGTTTTATATTCTTTAAAACAAGTGATATTTTATGTGTAAATATGAAATTAATCGTGTATGTGCACAGGGTTTTTTTGTAGATAAGAAAAATATAGTTTATGATTCAAATGGAAACGATGGACTTTTTTCTTTATTGAGTACGACAGGAACACTTTAAACATAAAAACTACTTCCGACTACAAGAAGAATAAAAAAAATTCATAGGTATGCGAAAAAAAAAAAAAAAAAAAATTAGCCTAAAAAAATATTTTTGGCATTTTTCATCAAAAACTAGGTTTCCAAGCTCTCAGATTTTCAACGTGGGAATAATACGAACGACCTCCTAAATTATCATCATCGTCGTTATTATTATTTTGTTTCGAGGGTGAAAAAAGTTGAAGGACGCCAACATAAACTTGCAAAATGGATTTTCCCACCTCAAAAACTTTCTTTTTTTATCGCCTTGATTTTTCCGCTTTTATTGCTTGCATTTTTTTTTTTTTGTAAACAAATTCATGCGGAAAAAAAATCGAGCTTTAAACCGAGGCGTTACCCGATAAGCTTTTAACATTAGAACATAATCCCCTGAATTAATAACCTGAAAACCACTTACGCGTTTGCCGAAAGCCTACACGCATATTCCTTTTCCCCACTAACTCAATTATTAAAAGCGTATTCCTTGAAATAAAAATTACATTATTAAAATTCTTTTTGCTGACTTTTAATTTCCACCGGATCAAGAAAAAGCCGCATCTTCTCGGTATTTTTTTTTTTTTTTTTTTTCTGGACGGACGGAATAGGGTTTTCTGACAAATTGTCACGGTCTTAAAGGAAAAAGGAAAATCTGAGTTGGCAGATTGTTCGAAAAGAAAAGAGAGCATAGGGATGGCTGAAGATAAAGTCTTCCGAGAAAATAGTTTAAGAAGATAATCAAAAAATCCTGGAGAACTTCCAGATTCTTTTTGTTTTTCGATTCATGTATATAGGCTGATCATTTCATCCGGATAATAAATCGTTCGAGGGATTTTTTCCGTAACAATTTCGAATTGGGATCGTTCAAATATTACCTAAGCACAGGGCTTTTTATCGCATGAGGTCTTAGATTTCACGTAAAATCAGTTTTTTGGCCATTTTTCATCCTCCCTTTTGCAAAAAAAAAAAAAAAAAACAAGCATTTACGTCGCTTGACGTAATATGGGTATAAGTCACACAATGCCAACCCTCAACTCGAAACCGGGAAAAAAAAAATGGGGGGGGAAAGAAAAACTCAAGAGAAAATCATGCACAAGCTTAAAAAGAACTTGTTTAGTCACTTATCTCCTACTTAAAATTAAAAAAAATCTTGCAAAAAAAAGAAAAGAAAATATTAAAATGTAAATTTTTTTTTTCCCTTTTCGAAGTAACGTAGTGAATTTTAATAAGTCGTCATCGGGGACCAGCACAACTTCTTCAAGTGGATACTTTGCTTGATAAATGATCACGACGAGAAGTGACTCGAATTCCTTTTGAAAACCCGAGAAATAAATAAAAAATTTTCTTTTATTCCGTAAAAAAAAAAAAGAAAAAAAAGGAACGTGTGAAAAAAAAAGCAAAGGACTTAAATTCTTTTAATCTGACTGATCGCATGATTAATAACGGATTATTTATGTCGATTTAAAGTCACGAAATTTATTTTTTTCTTTTTATTAAAATATATGGATAAAATATGGTGCTGAATAGGTATTATTTTTCTTTTTTTTTTTTTTCTTCTTTTTCTTTCAATAAAATAAAAAAGTTTTTTCTAGTTTCGCTTAAGTTTTTGAAACAAGGTTCAAGTAGCTCTTCCCTCTCTCAGCGACGTATATTTTTTTGTAAATTTAATAAAGAGACGGAGAAGAAAAAAAAAACTAGACTTCCTATCAAAACTAACAGCCATTACACAAACAAGTAAGGATCCTTTTGTCCTTTGTGAAGTCTTCATATTCCAAAAGGAAAGCGAAGGACTTCACTCATTCAAAAAAAAAAAAAAAAAAAAAAAAAAAAAAAAAAAAATGTTTTGGTATCTTTTTTTTTATAATTTAATTTAAAAAAAAAAAGAAAAAAAATATCAAAGCAAAATATTTTTTCTATTGAAAATTACAAAGGGTCTGATTTTGTACATTTTCTTTCTTTCTTTTTTCAAAAATAATTTTTTATATCAAAGACTTGATAATTACAGAGAAAATTATCGATAGGGTAGTGTCATAAGTGTTGGGATTGGCGTCTATGTGTGGCAGTCGACGCCTTCGGAGGTTAGGGTGTCTCTTATTCTGGAAATTTTTGAATTTGAACATTACGGAAGCCCTAAAGGGTCAAGTATCTATGTTTCTTTACTTTCGAGCGCCGCGAATCGAGCGCGAAGAAAGTATTGGCGTGGTCGAAAAACCGAAAAACTTTAATCTTGCTAATTTTTGCATGAAACTTATTTTTACATGAAACTTTTTTGTTTGTTTTAGAACTGACACGTTTTGGTTCATTGCTTGTTCCGGAACAATTTTTTATTGATTTTCTGTCCCGGAACTGACACATTTTTATTGATTGTCTGTCCCAGGATGACATTTTTTTATTGATTGTCTGTTGCAGAACTGACAATTTTTAAATGATTGTCTGTCTCGGAGCAGACAAATTTTTATTAATTCTGTCCCGGAACTGACAATTTTTTATTGATTCCCCCGGAATTGAGAATTTTTTTATTGATTGTCTGTTCCGGAATAAGCAATGTTTGTTCTGGGACTGACAGCGTTTAAATTAAATTGTTTGTTCCGGAACAGACAATCAATAAAAAAATTGTCTGTTCCGGATCGGGCAATTTACTTATTAAACGTTTCGATTTATATGAATTTTTAGCATTTATTTTACAAAAGATTTATATACTTTTTGCATCAATTTTTCGTAAGGATTTAACGTTATTTGCCTATATTTATTAATGAAAATAAAAACAATTTTTGAAAAAAAATTTTGAAGCGCTTGTCTAGACTCGTGTTTTATGACAAGGAAACCTACACAATTACAAATGAACTTTCAGCTTCGGCATTTCGGAAAATTTTCCAAGAAATCGAGAAAAATTTCCAGAAAAATTTTATTATTTACTATTCCGGAAATAAACTTAACCCACAGCCACTATTACGGACCAAAACGAACATGAGAAAAATAGTATGGATTAAAAATATTTAGCTCATGCGTGATACAATTGTCAACAAGCAGAGCCTGTTCGAAAGGAAATCTACTAAAAAATTAAGCGCAAAGCCTTGTTTAAAATTATTCACATGGATCGAATAGAGAGAATAGTTGTAAATACTTGTCCAGATTGTTTTATACTTATTAAAGCGTAAAGCCTGTTTCAATACTCTTCAAAGGATAAATTAGATTCCTCCTTACAAACCGCATTTTCCCTTTATATCGAAATCGAAAATGGAAAGTCCAACTTTCCAACGTGCAAAACTATTCCGGATCCATATTGTAGAATCCTCTCCTCCCCCCCCACCCAAACTTACTTCTTCCCGAAAGCAAAGGCTTTTGTGTTCGTCATTTCCCAAACCGCTGAAAAATGAAGCGGTATTGCTGACAACTGCCTCCAAGACAATAACATCGGGGCTATGGGAAGATAAGAGCGGGACAGTCGAGATAGGAGCAAATGGATGAAAACGGATGTGAGGAAACGGTAAGAATGTCAAAACTGACGTCAGATAAATCAACATTAACTATAATGGGTAATAAGCACGGAGCGATAATCTGGGGAGTCCCCTACTCCCCCCCTCCTCCTTCCCACAGCCCCTTTCTCATTGTTTTAATAAAGTGCCATTCTTGAAGAATATGTCACTGACAGAGATATTAACATTTTCTTTTCTTATAAGTTTTTGTACGCGAGAAAAAGTTCGGGTGAAAAGTCTAAAAACTTTTTAATCCTATCAACTTTTTTTCCCCTTTTATTTTGATGAGCATTCCCGTTCGAAGACGGACTGAAAATAAGCATTCGCATTTCGACATTGGATAGGTCCAAGCGCTTTCCCGTTCGTAATAAAAAAAAGTGCAATGCAGAAATTCTGCAAAAGAATGCAGGAAGAGGCTTAAAAGCCAAGCAAATCACCGTTTGAATGAGGGGCAGTTGTAAGCCTCTCAAAACTTTGCGCAACCGCTGCCTACAATAGGGTGGTTTTTTGAAACTCAATTTTTTTTTGTGACGAATTCATGATTTTGTTCTAATGTCTGTTATGTTGCCCCACACAAAATTTTACTTTGATCGGTCACAATTAAGAGATCCCCCAGGGGCCTGAAAATTCCCAAAAAGAGCCCATATACGGGCCAAAAATGAAACTCTTTTATTTGGCACAAAAGACCATCGATTCCTATCGGAAATTTTGCGTAGATTACAAAAACCATGGGCCAAACTGATTTTCGACTTCAAATTCGTAATTTACGCAAAATTTCCGATAGGAATCGATGTTCTTTTGTGCCAAAGAAAAAAAGTTTCATTTTTTGCCCTTAAATGGGCTCTTTGGGAATTTTCAGGCCCTTGGGGGATCTCTTAATGGTGACCGATCGACGTAAAAGTTTTTGTGGGGCAACATAACAGACATAGGAACAAAATAATGAATTCGTCATCATCACAAAAAAAAGTCGCTTTCAAAAAACCACCCTATCGTAGGCAGCGGCTGCGCAAAGCTTTGAGAATTTAAAATTGTCAGTTTCAGAACAGACAATCAATATAAATTGTCAGTTCCGAGATAGACAATCAATAAAAATTATCAGTTTCGGAACAGACAATCAATAAAAAAAAAAAACTGTCAGTTCCGCAACCGACAATCAATAAAGAATTGTCCGTTCCGAGACAATAGTCTTTTATGCCAAAAAAAAAAAAAATTTTCTTTTTTGGCCCTTATATCGGCATTTTGAAAATTTTCGGGCCCTTGGGGCACCCCTGAATGGCAAGCGATCGACATAAAATTTTTTGTGGGGTAATCTTACAGGCATTGAAACAAAATCAGAATTCTTGTCAGCAAAATTCAAAAAAAAAAAAAAAAAAAAATCTCCCCTTGCTCCAAAAAGCCACCCTAGCCTACAACTCAAATCTTTTTTCTTGTGATAATCGTTGCCATGGACATTTGCGTAGCAAAATTCTGAAATTTTCATCACCTCCAAAATTCGCGTTAGCGGCATTTTCTCAGAATGTCGAAAACTGTTTCAGTCATATCTAAATGCAGGAAAAAAAAACCGTCACAAACAGAAATCATACAGTAACGCACATTCTGTTTTGCCCCCCTCTCCATCTCTCCCTCCACTCGTTTGAATTTCAACCATTCAAGAACTGAAAAAATAACCATAAAAAATATTCCACACTCAATAACCAAATCAAGAAATAAATAAATAAATAAATAAATAAATAAATAAATGAAACTCAAGATGATGAGGGAAGAAATAAAAACCTTAAAAAGGAAATTTTGCAAAAAAAAAAAAAAAAAAAAAAAAAAAAAAAAAAAAAAAGCACGCGATAAGGGAAAGTCGATATCATTACAAAAATGACGTATCGTTCAATTCCCTCCTTTCCCAGTCCTGACGTAAATTTAATTAAATTCAAGAAAAACGTTTTATTTCCAACAAAGGTCAAGAAACAAAAAATCAGAAAAAAAAAATTCGAGTTTTTGTCATTTACTATGGCAACCGTTTAAAAACTTCAAATGTCAACATTGAATCTAATGTAATCAAAAAAAAAAAAAAAAAAAAAAAAGCTCCCTGTGATATACTATCCACCTGAGGTTGTTTATAGGACGTCCTGACCCGGACTTCATTCTTCATCCAACAGACAGACATTTTTCTTGTGCGGAAAAGGGCAACACCCACTTTTTTTCCCCCAACCGCTATCAGTTAATGCGTGTTTTTAAAATTACTTAGTCCAGAAGCACAATATGATATATATCCACGAGATTTTTAAGACTTTTCGAAGCTAAGTTTTTAAGCGATCGTCAAATTTTCGAACCAAAGCAATTCCTTTGCATTTTTTCCGCTCGGAAAGTTTTTCGCAAAAAACAAAAACAAAAAAAAACATTTTTTGATTTTGCGCCAATCTGAAAATTTTTCTTTCCTTATTTTCCTCAAAAAAGTGAGGAGGAGAGGGGAAATAAGAAAAATAAATGAGGAAACGACCTTGTTAACGATAAAGCGGAAATCATGCCAGTCAAAGTCCGGGGCTGCAGTGTTCTGATTATGTGGGATTTACACTTCAAACTCCGATCACACGGGTTTAACGTTTAATTTCAAACGTCAAGTCCAAGTATCCCACCCATCGTTAATTACTTTACGTAAAATATCACGGAAATCGTTAGCGACGGAACCCAAGATATAAGGCAAAAAGAAAAAAAAAAAAAAAGGTCACTCGTTTCTCGATAATTTCCGGCATAAAATTCATAATAAAAAATTTTTTTTTCCTTCCCAAAGAAAGATGTATAACCGCGGTAAATTTCTCCTGGGACATCCTCAAATCAAATTGATTAGTTATGAGAAGTTTTGCTTTCGGGGAAAAAACATTGGGCTCAAGCTTTTTTTCTTCTGCTTCGTTCGTATTTTACTTTCCCTATTATTTATTCAAGCGAAGAACGAATTTAATTCCTTGTTTTTTAAGATATCGAATTACTTTGTTTTTTGTTAAAAAAAAGAAAAAAAAATCAAGACGGAAACTTACGTGATATTCGCAGATCCACTCGAAATTGTACTTGTCATTGCTTTGGTTTCGGAGCAATGCCGGCTCTGACTCAAAATTCATCTGAAAAAATGTTAAAGAGAATAATTAGGAAAATTAATTGAGAAAGGAATGAAGGCAGTCGAATGGCAAACGTCCTTAAGTACGAAACCAGTCGCCCTCATGGAGCATAATGCCGTAAGACGTAGTTTTACGATTTGCCCATACGAAAATTTTGAGGAGAACAAAATTTTGAAGAAAATAGGCCTATTAATTAATCTACTATAAATTAGTCCGAGCATTGGGTAAAACGTTTTAGGGCTGAGATTTAAAATTACCGCAATAGAGTAGATCAGTAGGCAGGGGTCCGAAGCCGGGGTAAAAATTGGCTGGAGCCTACGCCAGAAATATACAAAGTACCCATTCCAGCATCGGTGCCAGCACCATCATTAATGTTGTCAATTTTTTTTTTTTTTACTTAAAAAAAAAAAAAAATTGTTACAGTAACCGCTTTTCAAACTCAAACATTTTAAAAATTATCAAATTTAGGAACCATAAAGCTTCTTCAATTTTTTTTTTTTTAACACTGAATCTTTGCCTCTGAAACTTAACATTTTTTTGGCACGGTTCCGGTGCGATCCGATCCGATCTCATTTTCATTTGTAAAAAACCGAATTTTTGAAAGTAAATTTTTTTTTTTTTAATCGATATAATTTTTCACCCTTTGGCTAACCGGCCGGTGGTGTAAAAGAACTCTTACTACGGAAGCTTTGAGGGGTCAAGTATCTAATTTTTTTTAAATTGTTTGCTTCGGAACAAACAATAAATTTTTGAATGTAAATACTTTTTATTGATTGTCTGTTCCGAAACATACAATTTTTTATTGACCGTCTGTTTCGGAAGAAGCAATGTTTGTTCTGGAACCTACAGCGTTCAATATCTAGGTTGTTTGTTCAGGAACAGACAGTTTACTTATTAAACGTTGTCTGTTCCGGAACTGACGATTTCAAATTCATTGTCTGTTCCGGAACAAGCAATGTTTGTTCTGGAATCTGCAGCGTTTAATAATAAAATGGTTTTTTCCGGAACCGTCAATTTACTTATTAAACGCTGTTTGTTCCGGAACAAGCAATGAACCAACGATGAATCCGATTATTTTGATTCAGTTCCGAAGCAGGCAACGTCTGTTCCAGAACGAGCAATGTTTGTTCTGGAACCGTTCAACAGTTTAATTGTTTGTTCCAGAGCAGACAATTTAGTTATTAAACGTCGGTTGTTCTGGAACAGACATAACCAAAATATGTCAGTTCCGAAGCAGACAATGATTGTTCCGAAGCAGGCAACGCAACCAGAACAAGTAATGTTTGTTCTGGAACCTACAGCGTTCAACAGTTTAATCGTTTATTCCGGAACAGACAATTTAGTTATTAAACGTCGTTTGCTCTGGAACAGGCATTAATGAAAAAATGTCAGTTCGGAACGGTCTGCTTCGGAAAAGCAGACCGTTTGTTCCGGAACAAACAGTAAAAAAAAACATAGATACTTCACCCTTCAGGGCTTCGGTACTTTAAGAAGTAATTTTAAAGCACGTTGGAATGCGCTCATCGTTCCTTCTCTAATTTTTACATTAACTTATCAGTTGATAAGTTATTTATTTTACAAGTTTGCGGTCACAAAAATAATATCACGATTTATAAGCTACATCGAAACTCAATCGACTTAAAGAACTTACATTTAAAAAAATTTAAATCCGATTATTTTGCATTAAAAACCTCCGAGTACAAGGAATATTGCTGAGCCTCAGCTGCATAACTATTCCTGATGGATTTTTTATTGCTTCTAATTACTTAGACTCTACTTAATTTAAATATGGCGGTTAAATTGTTTAATTAGCGTCTCCCGCCTTCAAAAAAAAAGCCAAAAAGTCCTCTTGTCCTGGTTAACGTCACTGTATATAATATCTCCCAATTAGATTTTATTCTAATGAAATTATCATCTAAACATCCCGAAATAACCAAGCGTAACCTTTTGTATATGTGAATTTTTTTTTTTTTCCTGAATCCGCAAGAGTCCTCATTTTCCGAGTTTTCCCCTGACATATTTCAAGATGTCTCTTTATGATAAACTTTACTTTTTGACGTTCATATGAATTCTGCCTTACGATTTAGATGAATCGTTTTCATTTCCTTAACTTTTTTTTCTGCCTTTTGTTTCTTGATACGGACCGCCTTCTTTTTTTTCGGATGATTAATTAATACCGAGATAAGAGAAAATTCGGGAGGGGCCAGCAGGAAGTCTGGGAAAAAAAAGAAAAGATTTTCGCTTTTATGTAAAGAAAAAGACGAATGAGTTTTTTTGTGTTTTTTTTTCCCCCCTCCCGTTCGGCCTACGGCACAAACGCAGAATAATCGTACGGCTACTGAGTTTTACCACAAGCCGTTAATGAGAATAAATATTAATTCGAATTGGGGTTTGGAATCTCCCGGGGGGATACCCGCTTTTCAGGTTAGCAAAGTCCAGGTCGAAATTTCGAACAACGGACCGGGGGCTGCTAAGGTATTCCTTTATTTATTTTGATGCTGAACACGACGAATCACTAACTTTCTCCCCCGTATTAATGAGTTTATGTCTTTTATCCTCCTAAAAAACAAAATATGCGAATTAAAATTTTGTGGATTAACCGCCCTCGCGCCAAGTTTTTCCAAAAAAAAAGGAAAAGAAAAAAAAAAAAAAAAAAGATTTTTATTAAAAATGGAAATTCCGTTTTTCCGAGTCGCATTTTCTGATGATAAAGTTAATCAAGAAAAAGAAAGGAGTGTTTCTCGATGCTTTTCACAAAAGCTTGACAGTTTCTTTTATAATTTAATGTAAAAAAGCTTGAAAGAGATAAATATTTGTAAAAGAATGTTGATACAAAACAGTTTCCGTAATTATGAAACAAAAAAGAAAAAAAGAAGAGATTTTTTTTTTCATTATCATTTCAGCCGGTGTTACCTGCGAGGTAAAAAACTCATAAAATTATTTTTGTTAATTTTTAGCCAGAGGATGTTTTTATAAATCGGACGTTCTTTTCCCTTTCGTTTTTCCTTTTTTCCTTTTTTTTTTTTTTTTCAAGTTGAATTCGTTCTCCCAAAATATTGGCTCAGGTCGAAATTTTAATCTTTTGCGATAAACTCGATTACGCCAATTAAAAGAAGGGTTAATTGCGTTAAACGCCATTTTGAATATTAAAATTCTTTAAAAGGGGAGATTGATCCCGTTTTTGAGAAAAATCTCGTTAAAAAAAAAAAAAAAAAGGAGCATACGCTTGAATGGTCTCTTGTGACTTTTGATGTTTGCGAACCGTCACCTTTTTTTTTTTTTTTTTTCTTCCAGATTGAACGAAAGCAAATTTTTTTTTAATGGGATGAAAAAAATTCGATGGTTTTGAATTTTTTTAAAAAAAGAATTTAACTTTTTTGTGCAGAGGTGGGGATTTTTAGGAGCTGGAAACTGATGTGTGCTTTCTCGTAGGAGGGTTCGATAAATGCAGTAAAACAATTGTTGAAGCCCCCCCCCCCCCCCCTATGAGGACCACCTAAATTGATGTTTTTAGATTTTGCGGCCATTTGAAATTAAAACTATACACCATCTTAAACCCTGACGTTTTTTGGCGGAAACGATCATCAAAAGACTGTAGATAGTAGACGGCGACAAGTGGACCAAATCGACAATAATTTTAAGGCGTCTCCCCAATTTCAGCTCTGAATTAATCTCTTAATCAAGCTAATGAAACTTTTTTTTCGGACATTTGCCTAGTTGACACAGGATGTATCAAAATAATAATACCGCCGGCTTTGTTTTATTTTAATTGAATTAACTCCAAGGAGTGGTGTGACCCTGATTCCCATTTCCTAAATTAAATTTACTGGATTTAAGAGAAACCCCGGGACTGGACTTAATCCGACGATTATGCAAAAATAACGAGAGGAATCATTCGCTGAAATAATGTATTTTCCGTTTCGTAACTTGGAAAATGATGTTGATAATAATAATCATTGTTGTAAAATGTTATGTTAAGAAAGCCTCCCGGCTTTAGGAATTGTAATATATCTTAGGAAAACAAGTTATGATCCCAAAGGAGGATAAATGAGACATAAGGTGTAAAGTATATATCTATAAGGGTGTACATAAACTTTCACTGGGAAGGTTATGTCCTCTGTGACTGAAGCAGAAAACCACGCATCAGTGCCGTTGTAATCATTTTCGTTAGCGAAACGACGAGGATTATCCAGGGGAAACCCTCCCTGCACACGCATGTAGATTGTAGATTGAAGGTTAATCCTTTTTCCACTGCGTGTTTGCTTTTTACCTAAAATTCAATTGAATGAGAATATTTAAAGTTTGTATACGAAAATGTAAATTTAATCTCTGGTTTGAAATTGATTAAATAAAAATCTTGCACGTGCTCCGTTCACGGTTCTATTCCCCTCGAAGGTGTAATTAATTTATTTATTCCGAATAATATTTCTTTTCGTTAAAAAAAAAAAAAAAAGGAAAATCGTCACCTTTTCATCTCGTCGTAAATTTTTTTATGTCATCTAAGAAAAAAAAATTCTTTAGACAATAATTATAGTCGATTAGTGCAGTAAAAAAGGAAATGCTTATTCCGGAACGAACGAATGAAAACCTTTTTTACTTAGGCCAAATCGATAAAAATGTTTTCTTTCGTTCTGGGAAAAAATTCTTTTTTTGCCTACTTTTTTTTTCACCTTCTACTTTATTTTGTGACATTAAAAAAATTAAGCGTTCTCGCTTAAAATCAAAATTTAACTTGGAAAAGTTTTTAATGAAAGACCGTTCAGATTTAAATCGATCGGTCTTCCCTTGGGAGTCAGGGAAAAAAAAAATTTTTTTTTAGAATGTAAATGAAAGCTCGTTTTTTTTATTTCCGTCTTTACATCCATGTAGGAGGCAGGGTATATCAAGATTAGTATCATAGGCAGGGAAGTTCTGGCTGCTCACTAGTTCGTGGCCATGCCTCGTTATTCGCAGGACTTGCTTTTATAAGAACGCAGTTCTTTTAAAAGCATGCAGCTTTTATTTCTTATAAAAAACTCGTAGAGCTCTCTTCTATAAGCCCTACGAGTAAAGAGGCATCAGGATGACTTATCATCGTCACTTTTATTAAAATGAAAGGCCATTAAAAAGACTTGAAGATTCATTAAAAACGGAAACTGATCAAACATTACGCCGTGATTCCCATATATCAATATTACAACCATCAAGAAAAAGTAACACATCGAGTGGGATTTGAGCCCACTTAGCTTTATAAGAACTTGTAGGCGAACTTGTAGGCCCACTTAGCTTTATAGAACTTGTAGGCGTGCTACAAGTTCTACTTATGGCCAGCGCTCTCGATTTCTTTTTCATATTCATCATCCTCACGATCTTCTTCTTCGTCGTTTTCTCTTCCGTCTTTTTCCTCTTCTTCATCTTCCCCTTCGGCTTCTCCCCCTTGTTCATCTTCTCCTCCACTGTCTCCCACTTCTTCACCTTCTCCTCCATCGTCTCTTACTTCTTAATTTTCTCCTCCGTCTTCTTTGTCTTCAATTTTTTCATCTTTCTCTTTCTCTTCTCTTCTCCTATATCTTCATATCTTTTTCTTCCTCTTTTTGACTTCATCATCTCATTCATCTTCGCCTTCAATTTCTGCTTAAATTTTTTTATCTTCTCCATATTCCTCTTCTTCAAACTTTTTTTATTTTTCTTCCTCTCCTCGTTCTTCTTTTTCTTTCTCTTTTTCCTCCTCTCCTCCATTTTCTTTTTTAACATTTTTATTTTCAACTTCCTGATCTTCTTCTTGATCCTCTTCATGAACATCATCTTCTTTCGAGTGCCAGCTCCGCGACGGAGATTGGCCATCATCTGGCAGATTTTTACTTTTGAGATCGCCGCTCTAAAAAGACTCAAGGGATCAACACCAAAGCAGGTGATCATCATCACCGTCTTCGTAATCAATCGTCAAAATCGCTTTTATCATCAACGATCATCAATCAACAATCATCAACCACCAACCATTGACATCAACTATCAACTATCGACATCATCGGTCAATGATCATCAATCACCAACCATCAAGTACCGACATCAACATCATCGATCAATCACCCATCGTTGACCATTGATCAACAATCAAAAATCATCAACCATGAACCATCGAAATTATCAACATCATCACCATCATACATCATCCATCACAGATCGACCATTATCATCCATCAACAAACAATTGATCATCAATCAACAATCATGAACCATCAACCATCGACATCATCATCATCATTAAAATCATCATCAACATATTTATCGTCATCATCTTTTTATCTTTTTCTTTAAGTTCCTCACCTTCTTCATCTTCTACTTCCTTTTATTAAAAACAAAAAAATTGCCACTGCCGTTCTTCTTCTCTTAGTACCAGCTACACGAGTCGTGTAGACACGACGGGGATTGACGATCATCCCTGCGATTCGAAAAACCGTAAGACATCATCAGTTGAGTTTTGCACACGTTTAAACAGCAGACAAATCTCCCTGGAAAAATCCTAAAACCGTAAGTCAATTACCATCATTTGCAAATCCCGATTTGACAAATTGTCCATCCTCCTATACAAAGAAATAATTCCATTTACTCCCGTTTCGACAATATCCATGTCAGGATTCAACGAAAATATGAAAACCGTTTTATTATTTTCGAAATAAGTTGAGATATTCATTTAAATATGAGGAGCATAATTCGAGGGGATAACCCTTGTAATCTTGTTATACATCCTGCACTGGCTTAGGAAGCTAAATTTACTTTTTCAGTCGGACTTCACTGGTGTTGACATATTTACCACCGAGATTTGCCCTTCGGACACATATAGTACAAGGAAACCCTACCGCGGAAAACCTGCTTTGACTCTCTTTACTCCCACAAAATTGATTCCTTATCTTTTCGTCCCGCGATGAACTTTTTGAAAAGCGGAGATTAAAAAAAAGGAGGAAAAAAAAGAAGGAAACTCAAAAAGCAGCTTACTTTGTTCCAAAAAGAAGATGAAAATCGGATTTCTTTTATTTCTGGAATCGAAATAAAAAAAAAAAAAGGAACTCGTTTGACAGTGTATAAACCATTTTCCACGGTAAATCGATGACTCTGACTTTTTTTGGGAGAGGAGAAGGGAGGGGGGGCATAGTAGGAAATTCGATCCCTTTTTAAAAAGGGATCGAAATCAAACAAAAGAAGAGAAGACATTCAAATCTTAATTAGATTTTTTTTTCTATAAAAACCCTCGGAATTTGCCAGAGAAATCCATTTACATTAATAAAAATCTTAATTCACGGAAAATTTTATCAAAGATATTTGATTTTTCTTTTTTCTTTTCCCTCACTTTTTTTTCTCATTTTTTTTTTTTTTTGCCTAATATTGTCTTAATAGGACTTTTCTTTATGATTACAATTATGATTATTATCATTACCTTCATTTTTTTTCTTTCTTTCATCTTTCTTTTTTTTTTTTATTTCGTAACCGTTATTATCCTGTTAAAGATAAAAGTGACTCATATATCAAAGTATAAAGAGAATTTCATTTTTCTTTTTTTTATTTTAAAAAGATGATCAAAATTTTATTGATACTCGCGTCTTCACGTCAAAGTTGCTTTTGACAAGTTTTCACTAAAATTTTATTTAAAAACGAGAGAGGTAAAGGAACAGCTTTTTTGATTTTATTTTTTTATTAACCGCAGGGAAAGCGATAGCCGGCTATCAAAGCTTCCGAGGAGAAAACAGCAGTCGATTAAATATCGTATGACAGCTTTTAATGGGGTTGGTATTACGTCTACATCATTCATTATCTTCGGCTAAATATTTAGATTAATTATAAGGTTCTCTCCGTTTGTTGTAGTGAAAAGATGAAAAAAAAAAAGGGGAGGTTTGGGAGATTTCGGTGCCTCAAGCAACAATTTTAAAAAATATTGCTTCCTTTGTTTTCTTCCGCTTTTTTTTTTTTTTTTTTTTTTTTTCAGGGGGTATTTTACATACACGCAAAACAAGGCAGTTGTTTTCAAACTCTTTATTTTTTTTTTTTTTTTTTTTTTTTTGTGTGTGTGTGTGTGTAAAGATTACAAGAGAAAAAAAAACTGGGCGAATCTTTGAGACTTCCACATTTTTTCCACGTCTCCCGTTAATACAAATCAAATTTGCCGATGGCGCTATTATTTTGGGCTCAAAGTTAAACTACAACCCCTTGAGGGCCCGTGCTACGCGTTTAAATCTTCAAAAAGTGCCTACCAATTTTTAATATATATGCAACCCGCATTACATACATGTAATTCTTAACATACAATCGCTGAAATTTTTTAAAATTACTTAATAAAATTAGGGGAAAAAGTGTTTAATGAATTTTCGACCCCGTAGTTTTCAAATTAGATGTTAGAATAAAAAAATTTAGAGAAAATTCAAGATGGCGCCGAAAATCAAAGGGGCTGTACAAGTATTACGTAAGCACGTTAGGCAGTATTTAAAATGCTTACTTTTTCTTACAAGGGGAGGGGGGTGGTTGAGCTGGTCTAACGTAAGCATTTATTTCTTTAGTATAAAAGAGTTTATAGTATAAAAGGGTTTATACTAGAACTCTTTTACGGAAAAATTTCTTCCCATCCTCGAATATAATGCCACATAAATTATGCATAAGCATGCATAAAATGGGAAAAAAGCTCAGGAATATAGGGTGCGTCGAAAAAAATCAAGTGTCTGGGATTTTTGCTCCCCGGTTAAAATATGATTATTTGGCTATCGAAACACCTCCCTAATTTTTTTCAGCTCGAAGAAAAATTTTTTTGATAGGACCCACGATTTTTTAAGTTTTTTCGCCCAAAAAAAGGGCTTTTTTTCTTTTATTTCACAAAGTTATAAAAATTTGTGCAGGGCTTAAACTTTGTTATAAAAAATTGAAATTTTGAGCATAGGTTTCAGGTATATAGAGGTACCTAAAAAAAATTACGCAGTCGTCAAAAAAGCAGTTGTGTCGTTTTGGCAGGGGGGCCATAGTGAAAACATATTTTTACGAGGGGCCTTCGAGCGGGGAGGGATCCGAAAATTTCAAAATAGCCAAAATGCGTCTAAAATATGTGGAAGTGATGTGGCACTTGAACCGTTGCGGGCCTAATATATATACGCTCTGTAGGGGGCCAAAATAGGGCAAAATTTTAAAAAATTTTAGACTTTGTTTTCGAAACACATTTAATTCGATAGATCTCGCAAAAAGAAAGCTTCCCATATAAAAATATGGGACACTTTTCGTTCCCATTATTAGTTACGGAGATGGGCTAAATAATGTTTTTGGCTAAAAATTTAATTTTTTGGCCAAAAGCTTATATAACTCCACAGCCGTTTGATTTAGAAGAAATGTTAGAGGTGCCTAATTAAATATTAATATTAGATGAAATATGAAATGATAGTAATATTAAATGTTCCATGTAATTTTTTACTCAGAACACTATAATTAAGAGAAATAATCAACTTCCAAACCGATTTTCAAAAATTTTGACTCCACTATAATTTTGAAATTTTTCAAAAATTTCAATGCATTAAAAATTTTTGAAAATCGGATTGGAAGTTGATTATTTCTCTTAATTATAGTGTTCTGAGTAAAAAATTACGTGGAACGTTTCTTCTAAATCAAACGGCTGTGGAGTTATATAAGCTTTTGGCCAAAAAATTAAATTTTTAGCCAAAAACATTAAATTTAGCCCATCTCCGTAACTAATAATGGGAACGAAAAGTGTCCCATATTTTTATATGGGAAGCTTTCTTTTTGCGAGATCTATCGAATAAAATGTGTTTCGAAAACAAAGTCTAAAATTTTTTAAAATTTTGCCCTATTTTGGCCCCCTACAGAGCGTATATATATTAGGCCCGCAACGGTTCAAGTGCCACATCACTTCCACATATTTTAGACGCATTTTGGCTATTTTGAAATTTTCGGATCCCTCCCCACTCGAAGGCCCCTCGTAAAAATATGTTTTCACTATGGCCCCCCTGCCAAAACGACGCAACTGCTTTTTTGACGACTGCGTAAGTTTTTTTAGGTACCTCTATATACCTGAAACCTATGCTCAAAATTTCAATTTTTTATAACAAAGTTTAAGCCCTGCACAAATTTTTATAACTTTGTGAAATAAAAGAAAAAAAGCCCTTTTTTTGGGCGAAAAAACTTAAAAAATCGTGGGTCCTATCAAAAAAATTTTTCTTCGAGCTGAAAAAAATTAGGGAGGTGTTTCGATAGCCAAATAATCATATTTTAACCGGGGAGCGAAAATCCCAGACACTTAATTTTTTTCGACGCACCCTAAGGAATAATAACATTAGCGAATTTTCCTGTTTTATGACAATTATAAAAAATTTATCCCTATTCAAATAGGTGCTTAAAAAAATTTGCATAAACATTGCAAAAATTATGAGTGCCCATATTTCTATATAAATGATACAAAAATAACACGTTTTTTAGATCGATTTTCTGCATTTATATTGCAAAAATGTTTTACACTTTTTGCATCAATTTCACGTACTTTTTCTGATTTTCAACTAAAAATCAGAATTTTCTTACACTAAAATCGTTTTCTATCCCTGCATTTCAAGATCATAAGGTAAAAGCAGAATTTCAAGTACCGGTAATGTCAAATTCCATTCGGGGGATTCTCTACAAATAAGTGTTTTTGAACCTAAACATCTGTGACACCAAAAAAAGGAACTTCTCAGACAATCACCCATATGATTTCGCAGTGGTATAAAATACCATACCCGCCCCTAAAAAAAATAGGAACCGACGTTTACCTCTGGGCAAAAAAGTCGCAAAAAAAAAAAAAAAAAAACGTAATATCCGTGATTGCTTTCCCAAGAAAAAACGTTCAAATCATAAAGTTCAAAGTTAGATGTCACCCGAGCGAAAATCCGCACGTCATTCCACCTGGCTTAAACCATTCTTCGAATTTTTATTATCCCTCGTACGAACACAAGATGAATAAGAAACAATAAAAATAACGAAACATTTACTCCTAAAGATTAATAAAGAAAAAACATTTTTAGTTAAAAGCTCGACCTAAAAAAGCTCGTTATTAAATCTGTTTCGTTTCGCCGTTCGCGTATAAATTTATTTTTAAAAAAATCGATTTAAAATGGTGGGTTTTTCGGGCAACGGCCCGTTTTTTTTTTATCTTAAAAAAAAAAAAAGGTTTCCTTCCCCATGAGAATTTAATCTGCTTTTGTTCATTATCAGTTTCCTTTTTATTTCCTTGATTTCCGCACTCTTTTCTTTTTTCGCTTAAAAAAAAAAATTATACAAACTGATCAAAGCTTTTGTAATCTTATTTTTTCCCTGTATTAAGATTGAAAGGAAAAAAAAAGACAATAAAATAATTCGAATGAAGGTTAATTTTTTTTGGGTGAAGACCCTGAATCGGCATATTAGGCAAAAAAATGCTTCGGCCGGTTGCTTACGCTTCGGTCGGTTTCGGCTTCTTTCCATTCAGCGACAGACCGCGTAACCTCGGAATGTTAGCTTAAGGTGTCGGTTTCCTTCTCAAAATACGAGCAACTAAGCGACTGTATCAAAATTTTTTCCAACAAAAAATTTTTCAGCCAAAGGATTAATAACATTAAAAACAACAGATATTTTTTTTTTTTTTTAATAAAGCGTGCTCCAAGACGCTCGATTTTAGAGAAGCGATCCGACACTTTTAGCCTTTGACTACCTCTAAGCAAACGGAAGGAAGTATTTTCACCGCCCATGTTTAGCTTATGGACAAAAAATTTATTTTCGAAAATGCACTGAAAATTGGTTCAATCTCTCCCATTAAATTTTAAAAAAGCCCCTAAGAGCTCCGCAAGTTGTAGAAGAGTTTATGACTCCGTCCTTAGCTTATTTTACGTACAAAAAAATTAGAAATTAGAAGCTTTTAATGACCTTTAACCTTTTCCAGTCAAAAGTAATTCTATTTCAGAAGAGAATGATAGCGCAAAAAAAAAATCATTTAATTGCCTATGTTTAGCTTATGGACGAACCATTTATTTTGCAAAAATTCCATAAAAATTGCGCCATTAGTAAATTAGTAACAATTTACAATTTTCCCTGATTAATGTAGCAGCTTCTATGCTTAGCTTATGACCTCAAAAAAGTTTAATCACGATTATCGGTGATTTTTAATTTTACTCGCCAGCCCCATAAGGTAAGCATGGGAGAGATAAACTTTTTATGTTAAATGCAAGATGCCATTGTCACTAACTCTGGCAAATCACCATAAGAATTAAATTGTTTTTCAAAAGTGTTTATGTTGGATAAAAATATTCCCATATTGTTGCCAAAATTATAAGATTTGATTATTTTGCCCTCATACCAACGTTAACCGCCCGTTCAATAATTTCAGGTTCAATCGATGCTGCACCATATGATGTAGCCACCAAGAACAAGCTTATTTCTCTCTAAGCTGAATGAGCGAAAATAAGCTAAACGCAGAAATTAAATGCTTGGCCCAACTTTAAAACCAAAAATTTTCTGGCCACGAGGCCACAACTAGACTTCTAGGATACTGGAGTATTATATAGCCAAAAAATGGTCCTTCCTCCCTCATACCCAATACTCATACATCCTTCCCCCCTTCACCAAAACCTTTTCTAGACGATATGAATGCATAATAACAGTAACGGGCGTTACTCAAACAAAAATAACGTTTATACTTCGTTTTTTCTTAAATTTTTCAGCGTTTTTTTTTTCCTGCTGCTAAATATTCTAATTCAATTAGACTTTTCTTTTTTTAATGAAAAAGCTTTCCATAATTTATTTTATAAATACAAAACATGACATTTTAATATGGAAAGCTACCGAATATAATTGTGAAAAAAAAGAATACTTGATATAAACAGAAATCCAAATTATAATTTTAAATTACGTTTTTGCAATAACAGCATTTTTCAATTTACAAGCATGACTATGCCATTTACAATCATTATTAATATAAAAAAAAAGGTAAATTCCTTTTCTTTCTTCCCCCTTCTATTTATTTGATCCTTTTCATCACATAATGCATTATCGAAATCGGGATTTATTTTAAAAGAATTTTCGAGAGCTTTTTTTTTTTTAACAACATTCTCTAGGATTTAGTCATTCGTGAAATCGGTAATAAAATATTCATATGTCAAAATCGATTTCCCAGATTCATTCTTTCAAGTACCTACTCTCTCCATTTTCATTTTCGATATAAAAAAAAAAAAAAAAAAAAAAGAAAAAAAAATGTATAGAATGGGGTTTTTTTTCTCTCTCTCGTGTAAATGAATTTTAAAGATGCCTTAAATAATTTCCGATACGGTTCTTCAATGAAGAGTGATAATTTTAGTCGATAGACCGTTTTAACCGAATGGTATCGGATAAAACTTATAAAGTGAGATCATTAAAACGTTTCGTTCGGCTTAATTGCCTGTTAACCCATAGTTAATAATATTGAAAAACTCTGCTGAAAAAACCTTAAAATTCGTTTTTTTTTTTTTTAAATTAATTTTTTAATCTTGGAGAAGAAAAATAAAATAAGATTACGAAAACGTTCTACATAAAGTAGCAAAATTCTTTCAGATATTGAACCTTATTAAGTTGGGAACGGACGTTACATATTTGGGACAGGACGCTGCACGTTTAGATACGGGCGCCACATCGGCCGAAAAGTACCTGAACATGATTGCTTCTCATCATAAAAGCGATATCGGGCCATCTAAAAGTAACGGACGTTACAACAGCATTACTTTAATTTGAGGAAGGACTGCGTCTTGGGGCTCGGTCCTGGGGAATCTGTCTGTCTGTCGGTGTAGGTCTGAGTTTACGACCTCTTTGATATCCAGAAAAAAGATTTGCATCAGGCTTATAAATTCAGTCCGGGAGAGTCCAATCTTAAAAATAGGCCTAGACAGGAAAGGGTTTAGTGACGGGCGTTACTTAGGCCAACTGAAAACAATTGTTAAATGTAGAAGTCCTGCATGTGTTAGCTCTTAGCTTTCCCTTGAGCCGTCGACTCCTGTGATGTAATATACTATTTCCCGTAATCTCATAGTTTTTACTGTCTGCCCAAACTCAACATTTTTATTCTTACGTCCCAATCTCGCAATTCCTCACCTCCCCAGAATATTTCTAAAGACGTAAAATTGTTCACGTCGGCGTCGTTATCTTTTATGTACAACAATCAAGAGTCGACAATTCCAGGAATCGGTCTCGGTCTTTCGCGCAAAACCGATTTAACTTTCGGCGGTTTTCGGAAGCTTTTTATCTTTAATAATCTGCCTTATTGGCTAAAAGAAAAGTTTTAAATCGAAGAGTTTTTTTTTTGTTGTTGTTTTCCAATCGATTCACAATTTTTTTTTTTTTTTTTTTTTTTGTTTCGTGGTTTTTCTGGAGGGAAAATAACAGCATTTCTACATTAGTGAGTTGTGTTTTAAATTTTTAATGAGAAAAACGAAACGTACGGACTCTTAAAATATAGATTCTGAATTTTTTATAAATATCAGGAAAGGGCATTGTTTCCGCTTCGAAATTACTTGGCTTTTATTAAAAAATATAAACTTTTTTTTTCTTTTTTCGAAAAAAACAAAACCCATTATAAGGTCATTAGGGGTCGGTGCATATAAAAAATTTAAAGAAAATAACAGCTAATGATTAGTCACCATCTCGTACGCGAAAATAATAACTTTCTCTTCGGGAATAAGTGTAAATATTCCAATGGCACAAAAAAAAAAAAAAAAAAAAAAAACAAGAAAGAAAATCGATTAGAGTTAATTTACTTGACTGCTTTCTAAATTCTCCTTGTTCTTCCTATTTGTTTCCAGTCCATCGAGCGAATCCGTTTTTCTTTACAATCCGTTTACATTTGCATTTGAAACCGTTTTTCGTAGCCCGCCTGCCTGCTTGCATCCTTCTTTTTTCCCCTTTTTACTTGATCCTTTCATTGCGATGTTTTTTTCCTTCGTTTTTACAAAATTGAGATTTTTTTTTTTTTTTTTTACTTATGAGCGAACATTATTGGGAAAGATTCCAGCTAACGGAATTTTATTATACAAAACGGAAATCGGAGAGCTGGGATGGAGGAAGGAGAGAGAAGAGGGGAGGGGGTCGATGTTGTCCTAACCCGATTTATGCGGTTAAAATGTTAAACGGATTGCTATTGACAGTTATTTTTATTTTTTAAACTCTTTGACACGGTCGATATAATCAAATCGTTAAAAAGGAAATTATACGATCGTTAAAAAGAGTTTGTAATTTTTTTTTTTTTTATTTAAACAATAAAAAGTAATATATTGTTCATAAGCATCAGCTGATGCAGGAGGAAAAAAATGTTAACTCTGTGAGACATATTAATTAATGTTTATGTATAATAAAGGAGACAGGAGCAAAATGATCCCCCTAAGCTTTTAACAAGTTATACTTCTTCCTGTTTAATGGTGTGAATTTATAAACTTGCACGCAGCTATTAAAACTATATTCATTTATCATGCACGGTTTTTTTTTTTCGCTAAACTTGTGCTTATATTTTTTTATCGATCTCAAAATTCACTTGAATGGTGGAAGTTACGGAAATAATAGATCCGTTAGAAGCAAAAGAGAGTGTATTGTAATATAAAAATATTGCAAAGGTTAGCAAAACCTGTTGTGTAAATTGACCCAAAAAATGGCGTTAGGCAGAATATATTTAGAGCCGGTTCCACCATTACTAGGTAACTGGTAACGACCTGTTACCTTATGGGGACATTCAGAAAAAAGTTCCTTCAAAATTTAGTTCCTTATTTTAATTTCAAAAAATTTAATTTTTTATAATTTCGTACGTCAAATTAATTTAACCCTTTATAGACCCATGCTACGCCATAAAAAACCGACTACCGATGGTAACGACCGCAGCGGGGTTCCCGGGGTGTTGAAATTGTTTGACGCGAATAATCCTTTAAAGGCGTATTTGTGACAGTCAGTTGACTATATTTTGCAAATTTTATTAGCGTCAAACAATTTCAAGACCCCACGGAGGCGGGAATTGGCCCGTTGCGGTCGTTACGCAGACAATGAAATAGACGATGGGCCACCTGAATTATTTGCATTTAATGCGAAATATCGAGTTTTCTTCGGTAAAATAATCGAGGAAAGTGTTTTAGGAGTTTTCGACACCATAGATTTCAAAATGACAAAAATTCAAGGAGCAAATCCAATATGGGATCGAAAATCGAATTTTTACATTTTAAACGGCTCAAACATGTTCATGACGAAAAATTTAACTAAATTTTTATAAACTACATCAATGGCATCCGCTGATGCCATTCGGAGGCTAAGGGTTAAATTGACAATGGAAAAAATTCGTCACAGGTTATTTTATGTAGTTTTGCTCTGCAGCACTGGATCGGTTGAAATTATTCTGAAAATGAGTATCGAATACCATTTTGCTGAGTCCAAGATACATTCATAATAAGTTACGGAAGATCTGAAGGATCAAGTATATATGTTTTGTTTTATTGTTTGTTCCGGAACAGACAATTTTTTATTGGTTGTCTGTTTCGGAACAAACATTGCTTGTTTCGGAACAGACAATTTTAATTTCATTGTCAGTTTCGAAACAAGCAATGTTTGTTCCGAAACTGACACGTTTTGGTTCATTGCTTGTTCCGGAACAACGTTCTTAAACAACGTTAAGAAGTAAACTGCCTGTTCCGGAACAGACAATTTTTTATTGCTTGTCTGTTTCGGAACAAACATTGCTTGTTTTGGAACAGACGATTTTTTTATTGATTATAAGTTCCGGAACAGACAATTTTAAATTCATTGTCAGTTCCGGAACAAGCAATGTTTATTCTGGAATTGACAGAGTTTAATAATTAAATTGTCAGTTCCGGAACAGACAATCAATAAAAAAAACGTCTGTTCCGGGACAGATATCGCTTGTTCGTTCCGGAGCAACCAATGAACCAAAACGTGTCTGTTCCGGAACAAACAATTTTTTATTCATTGTCTGCTTCGGAACAAACATTGCTTGTTTTGGAACAGACGATTTTTTTACTGATTATATGTTCCGGAACAGACAATTTCAAATTCATTGTCAGTTCCGGAACAAGCAGTGTTTTTTCAGAAGCAGACAGCGTTTAATAATTAAATTGTCAGTTCCGGAACAGACAATCAATAAAAAAAACATCTGTTCAGGAACAGATATTGCTTGTTCCGGAGCAAGCAACGAACCGAAAAAACGTGTCAGTTCCGGAGCAAACAATGAAGAAAACATAGATACTTGAACCTTCAGGGCTTTCGTAATACGGACTTCAAAGGTTCCTTTTAAGGTTCTTTAGATGGTCCTCATTCCTCTTTTTAACGTTAACTTAAAAAAACCGAAACTTCTAAAGAATCTATTTTTAGTACGACACTAATCCCGTTATCAGGGAACAAAAATCCAATAATTTTATTCGAAATCATTTAATTTATTTTTAAAATGAAAATATGGGTTATCGGGAAAGGAAAAAAAAAAAATAAATAAATAAACTCACGCTTTTTTAGCAAAATTCTCACGATAATAAATTGCGTCTGAGTACTTTTTTTTCCACCTTTTCCGTAGAATTAAAATCCATTGCCAACGTAATTGTCTAGTTTTATGTAGCTTTAAATTTTGAATATCGCACGGGAGATAATAATTTGATACCAAAATAAAACGAATGAAAATTGCAACATTTATTCCTTCATTTCTTTTTCTAATTTATGAATTTTTTCCATTTTTTTTTTCTTTCCAGATGATCGGCTTTTACGTATTGAAATTTATATGCGGCTTAATCGGCGCTGCCGTTTTGCTCAACTACAGCACTCAGAATTCGGACATTCAACCGATGATAAGAGAATCCATGCAGATTCTGATTGCAGATTCCCATTACGAAAAAAACGCCAACATGCTTCGGCTTATTCAAGAAAACGTAAGTCGTTAAATTTTTAAAATTTTATTCCTCACGATTAGCTCATGGGTAATTTAATGCAAATTTATTTTCCGAAATAATTTTGGTTGCAATGAGAATTATTTTTAATCATCCGATCTTGTACTCGGAATTTAAACGCAAAGGTGTTAACCTTAAGAACTTTTTTTGTCTCAGTGCTTAGCTGAAGAAATTTTCTTAAAAACGAATCCGTTTTTCCAAAGCTTTAAGAACTAACTTTATGGGCATCACTATTTAGAACCTGAAATTTGGTTTCTGCGATTTCAAAAACCCCGGACGTAGTGTCTCTTTAGTAAGGAAGCCTAATTTACATCCTGCAGGCGTTTTTGTGTTCTTCAAATTATTCCCCAATAATTGAAGTACTAAGGGATAGTCCATAAATTACGTAAGCATTATTTTCGCTGATTTTAACCCCCCCGCCTACGGACAACCCTTCGTACAGTAGCAGCCGTTAAGAGTTTTTCCTAATAATTTTAATCAACCCCAATCGTACCTTTTTAACGGTTCCTTAACGAACTAGAAGAAAAAGAATGAAGGGGGAAAAAAAATCCATTTGGGGGGGAAACTCGTGCTCTGCCTCTCATTTTTCGTAAAAAAGAGATAAAAACCGAAGCCTTCATCCCCAAACTGATAAAATCGCCGAAAGGAGTTCGAGTACTTACGCTGACTGATGTCATTTATTTAGAAGAAGGGAAAGTCATTCGGATTTAGACAACGTGAGATTGGACTGTTAGAAAAACAGCGAAAGAAGAAGAAAAAAAAGAAAAAAAAAATAGGAGAAAACCCGTTTCTCCCAATGACAAAGGGAAAACTGAAATAACTAAACAAAGAGCCATTTGCTGACAAACTGAGTTTTTATATTACCTTGTAACAATGACACACAAGAGCCCTATCAGGGAAAGGTCTACATTATTATTAGAGTTTATTTTTCTTCCAAAAAAAAAATAGGCCAACCATTATTTTCCAAATTAAAATTAGCGAAAATTTCCAAATGAAATTTTTATTTGGAAAAGAAAAAATTCTTGACGGGTGAAAAGATAAAAAAAAATTTGCGGCGCCACAATCATATTTTGCTTGCAATAAAAACTGTGGACATTTATTGGCTTTTGACTTTACTCTGCCCCATTTTCTTTTCCTTTTTTTTTTCTTTTTTTTCCTCTGGACTGACTGGGAGGAAAAGGAGGATAAAAGGGGGAGGTTAGGGACTCAAAGTGATATCCGATATCCTGTCACATATTCTAAGTTTCCTTTATACGGAATACAGATTGATTTTATACAGAAAATAAAAATAAAAAAATACGGGGAGATAAGACAAGTATTGCCGTCGGCCGTTTATTAGTTTTTCCAATTTAAAAAGTATCATTGCCCTATGATTTTCTTTTCTTCTTTCTTTTTTAATGGAAACGGGAGATATAAACTTTTTTAAAAGACTCTTTTTAAAATGATAAAACGTAGCATTATGTTGTCTTTTTTTATCGTTTTTGGTTTTTTTTTTTTTAATAGAAGTCGTGAGGAACCTTTATTGGTTTTAGTTAGACTTTATGAATTTGGAAGCACTGAAGAAATACGTCTGGTTTTAATAAGAAGCTACTTAAATTACATAAGGAAAGTTCCAAATAATACTTCGTCTTTCTTTTGACATTTTTACCACCTCATTTTCCTTTACTGCAGAAGTCTCCCTCCCCCAAATGATAACGTAGAATATGAATCTCCAAATACAGATATTGTCAGGTTATGGGCCCAACTGAAACAGAACAACGGTAATTTTTGCTCCTCCTGCCCCTCTCACATCAGAAAAATTCACATTTTTAAAAGGCGAGTCCTGACTGTCGTTAGTGATTCCGATTCACGACTCAGGGGTTTTTCAGGTCGCAGAGATCGAATTCCAGGATTAAGTGATCAAATCAAAGCTGTAAAATTAGTGTTTTGTGTAGGCGAGGAGACTACGGTCCTTGATATTGAATAAATAAATGACCAAATGACCGCAAGATACAGATATTTAATTAATTCTAATTCGAATTATCGATCGGACATTTGTTTTTATCTTTTATTCGTTTTAATTTATTTTGCTTTTATGATCAACCTAATTTAATCCAACTGACATGAGGAAGAAAAGGAAAAAACGGAGCCTTTTGTTCGTTTATGGTTTTTAAAATTGTCTTAATGTCTCAGTGTACCTGTTTTTTCTAGTCAAGTTTGCAGCCTCTGAAGATGACTTTTTTAAATAAGTCGAAATAGCTATCAGGCTGTTTTAATTAATTAAATATCTGTATCTTGCGGTCATTTGGTCATTTATTTATTCAATAGTGTTTGATGTTTTCGGAAAATTCCATAAGCTAATTAGTTAATTTTACATTACATTTACATTACATACATATTATAATTTTACATTAATTTCCCATTACTTAATTTTCACTTTGTTGGGACAACTAAAGCCTACATCATTTTAATATGCCAAAGTCCAGCGCATCGAGTTTAACTCGTATTTGGGTCTCTAGCTCAAAAAATGGACCGGATATAAAAAAACCGACTTCGAATTCGTGATCTGCGGAAAATTCCCGATGAAAAACCTAATTTTTTTGCGAAAAAAAAAATCGTCGATTTTTTCTCTCATGGCAATTTTTGGAACTTTTAAGCTCAAGTCGCCACGCTTTCCCATTGAGTAAAAAATCAAAAAAAAATTCGGGTTTATCAGTACACCAAGCAGAACCATTTTTGGGGGTAAACGATTTGAAATTCGAAAATTGCCAAAATAAGGGATACCCTATACCGCATATTTGTGGTAATGACTGGAAAATCTTCTTACTTTCGGTTCCGGTCTCCCTGAAAACGTTGCTAAAATTATTTTTAAAAAATAGGCATATTGCTTTTTAGATTGTAAAGCATGAAATTCGCTCTCCAAGCAATCCAAGAAAAAATTAAATAATTTGAAAAGATGCAAAAAAATTGGGGGAGAAACAGATCTGTTTTGCCATTTACCAAAAATTCGGCATTTCATATAGTGACTGTATTTCCAAATCGGCTCCCGACATACATCCAACACCGACAGGATGTAGAAATTTTTACGATCGGCACATGTTTCCGGATTTTCTTTTTCCCTCAAATATCCGGGACGGATAGTAAATTTTTTATTACTTAGGAAAATGCAAAAACGTACTCCTTTTCAAAAACGCATACATTTTTTCCCCGTTATAAAAAGAAAAAAAAAAAAAAAAAAACTGTAGTCAATGGAAAAGAAAAAAAGAAAATTAATCATAGGGTAACAGGTGGCGATTTAACGAATTAACCGTCAATCTGCGAAATAATTATTATGCAATCTCTCTTCTTTTTTTTTTTTTTTTTTCTATTCAGATTGGATGCTGCGGAGCCGATGGTCCTCGCGACTACATTCAATGGCGAAAACCTTTACCGGCTGAATGCAGAGATACCGTTACCGGTAACGCTTTTTTCCACGGATGCGTCGACGAACTCACTTGGTACTTAGGCGAAAGATCTGCCTGGTTGGCTGGCGCCGTCATGGTTCTTTGTTTTTTCAACGTAAGTAACAAAAAAAAAAAAAATCTGATCAATAACTTTTTTTTTTGAACTCGAAACATTTTTCTTTACAAAAAAAAAAAAAAAAAAAAAAAAAAAAGGAAAAAAATCCTTTATCCATCCGGCGTGAAATTTACCTCAAGGTTGTTTTTTTGTTCGATGAAAAATGATTAATGGCCGAGGAATATTTTGAATAAATATTTGTAATTTTCTCTTTCCTTCGACGGAAAAGATACATTTCTGCCAAAGCGAACCGATTATTACTTCGGACGGAGTTAAGTAATTATATCGCTGGGGGAAGAAACAAAGGGGGGGAGGGGATGGGGGAGGATGCTTTCTAAAAGCCGAGAATTTCAAGGTGGGGGGGACGGGCGGGGGGAGGTTGAAAAGACTCGGGTAAGGAAAAGTTAAATTCCATATTCATACCACTTACTGAATAAGCATTTATCGACTAGAAAGTAAACAAACTTCCTCGCACCACTCAGAATTGAAAGTGAAAGTCTTTCCCTTGGGTATGACAAGCACGCTAAGCCCTAATCGATTGTATTATCTTTCACAAAGAATTCATTTCTCCCCAAAAAGTTTGATTCCTTTTTTTTCTGGTTTTGTTTCAAAAAAAGGCTGAGCAAAACTGGTTAATTTATAGAAATATAATTAACTTGATGTGAGAAATTTTTGCTGCGTCAAGATAAAAATTAGGAACGTTTTGCAGTGTTGTTTTCGGTGCAAAAGATGTGTTCTCGACGACCCTCAGAATCCAGGTGTGAGTATAGTAAAACAATAGACAAGTCACATGTTTTGAGATTTTCGCTGGAAATTAATGTATAGTATGCTCTTAATTAAAAACTAATATTTAAACGTGAAAATTTTTCATCAAATTAAAAAAAAAAGAAAAACAAAGTCAGAAAAAGTTTTTGTCACGTGATCATTCCTTAAACGATATTTTTATTGGTGTGACGTCATCTGCCTGTATCGAAGCGAGATATCGAACTCGAAGCGAGATATCGAATTTGAAGTGGAACACATCTTGTTTGTAAACATGCTTGTAAACATTACGCATCGATGCCGTTCAGAGTTTCAGAAACGAACACAACCACTTTTAGGCAGATGACGTCAAGTTCCTTCACGTTCCGTTTTGGCGGGCATTCAAATTCAAATTTTTGTTTTTTCTCTTTTCGGGGGTTAACCGTTTTCTTTTACTGAGTCAAAATTACGATTTTGTCCTATCTCCCGTAGCACAATTAAATGATGGAGTCATCTCAAAACATGTGACTTCTCTATTCCTATTAATCCCGTTATTCCGTAATCGTATCCGTCCTTAAGAGTACCCATCAGCCGTGGCAGCAGATAAATCGTATTTTTGATTTTACGGAAAAACGATGACAAATCACGGAAAAATAAAAGTTAAGAAATTTTCGTAATTTTTTCCTGATGATTTTTCAGCTTTTCTTTTTTCAAGATTTTTCTGTAAAAAGGAAAACACGATTTATCTGCTGCCACGATGATGCGTACTCTTGAAGATGTGCATTGTACCGCCCAGACACGGACTTGGAATTTTTTAGGCGCGAGCTACGGACTACAAAGAGCGCAAAATTTTTCAGAAATTTAAATGCTGAACAATCTGATCAAACAGAAGATTCCCTACCATTATTCCTAAAAAAAAAAAAATCCTAATCCATTTTCTCTAAAAAAAAATAAATTACTAATCCATTTTTCCTAAAAAAATGAATTCCTATTTCATTTTACTAAAAATTTTGGTTTCTAAAATTGTTTTCCTAACATTTTTTTTTTCTAATTTTTTATTTTCCTAAAATTTTTTGATTCCTGAAATTAAATTTCTCAAAATCCCCATAATAAATTTTCCTAAAATTCCCTTATAGATTTAAAAAATATTTTCATTCTAGGAAATTTTATTTCAGGAATCCAAAAATTTTAGGAAAATTGCAAATCAGGAAAAAAATGGTTAGGAAAAAAATTTAGGAACCAAAATATCTAGGAAAATTGGATTAGGGAAAATGGTCGGGAACGGAACAGAATTAAGAGCGCCAGGGTGCTACATCCAGAAAGGCGCACCGGGATTTCCCCGGTAGCTAGGCGCCCCAGTCAGTGCCTGGTACCCGCTTTGACGTCATCCTGAAAATTTTCCCAGTCAGCCCTTGAGTCCCCCCCCCCTCCAAAATGCTTTGGAATATTTTTAAAAATATTTTTCATTGTTTTTTAGCTCAGATTAACTTCTCTTTTCTTTGGCGCCCCCGAGCTTTCCGAAATTTCCCTGATTTGAAATACCCTACACCCGGACATTTTCTGTCGTCCAGCTCCCTGTCCTGGAGGCCGTAGGCAAACAGAGCCGCGACACAAAGCACCGTCATGTTCTTTCTCAAAACAGGGAAATAAAGAAGAGGATCAGGTTTTCCGGGATATCAGTGAATCCGAGATTCGGGATTTACCGTTTTTGAGAAAAAATAGTTTTTCGGTATTCGGGAAATTAAAATTCGCCGGGATCGACTTCCCGTGGATTTTCCAAGATTATCAAAAAAAATTAAAAAATGAAGAAAAAATTCTAAAAAAATTGGAATTCCGGGAATCGGGATTAAAATTTTCCTCGACATCCCGGAAATTCCCGGGCAGAATCTTTCAAGGAACTCCAAACGTATCGCCTATATTTTCAAACTTTTCACAATGAGGCCAAAAAGTTTGCAGATACATCTCACCTGGAGACGAGGAAAACAAAAATAAAAACTAAAACAAAAAAAAAAAAAAAGGAATGCCAATTAGCTTCTTTTTCAACATTTACTAAATACAATATCTCCTCACCTTCATCTTCACGTGAGAAACAAAACAAAGGAAAAATATTTTCCGAGAATTTTTTAATTGGGAAGGAAAGAAGAAGGCGATCTGCTGCCATTATTTTATCTTTTAATACTTCGAATTTCTGTTCTAGTAGGAATTAGGGCCCTCTTAAAATCTCAAAGTAAAAAAAAAAAAAAAAAGGAAAGAAACACAAAAGAAACTTTTCTCCAACTCGGCAAAAAACCCCCGGAAGCAACACAAGAAAAACCTCACGTCTTTTTTTTTTTTTTTTTTTTTTCATTATGCACTTCCCTACATCATTCTAATTATGTCACAGCAACAGACAAGTCTAATTTATCCTTAATTAAAAGTCCTAATTGGTTAACGACATTTCCTAATTAAAAATTTACGAGAAAGAAGATGAGAAAGTTTTCGTAAACAAGATAAGAAAAATAAAAAAAATAAAATAAAAAAAGCGAAAGAGGGTGGAAAGGTGGTGATTTTTTTTTTTTTTTTTTTTTCAATGGATCGCGTTACTAACCGCCACTAACCCAAAACTCGGACATACCCCCATTTTTTTCCCTCATAAATTAAATGATTAAAATGACGCGGGAGGGGGATGGGAAATTAGCATAAAAACGCTTTATGACATTTACAAATACTGCAAAGTGTTTTAATGACCAAAGCACACGGCACACTATGCAACTTTTTTTTGGAAAAAAAAAAATAATTTTATCATCTCGATTAGACACCCTTGAAAAAATTTTTTTCTATATCGCGAACATGGAAAACGTACCAAGGGTTTAACTTGATAATTTATTTTTATTCTCTTCTCCCTCGGTTTTAGGGGAAAAAGAACGAAAGAAAGGAGGAAAAAAAAAAAAAAGGAAAAGCGTTTTTATAATGTAGGCAAGTCTTGTCCGTGATTATTGTTTCAATTAAATGACGCCATTAAAAAGGGCTAAGGGCGAAGGATAGAAGGCGAAAGTGAAATAAAAAATCCCTTTAATTCCGAATTAGCGAAAAAAAAAGCGTTTTGAGTTCGAAATCCCTCCTAAGACTTTTCCATTTTTAATTGATGCGTTCCCGATTTCGATTTTAATTTTCTTTTTGTAATTTCGTCGGGGCTGAATTACGAGATAGAGGAGAAAGATTTTCAAGGAGAGGCAAAAGTTTAACCATTCAGTAGTTTTGATGCTACCCTGATAGCATTTTCAAGCCATTGGACATCCTCTGGATTGCCCATTAGATATCCACAGGATATCCAAATCCATGGGATATCCATAAGACGTCTAAAGGACGCTTTTTGGATCAGTGCGGATATAGGTAAATCCAATTGGCGTCCAATAAATATCCTCATGACGTCCTCGGCCAATAATTGCCAATAGTATATTGTTAAACTTGGGAGGAAAATGAATTTTCCCGTAAAAAGTTTTTTTAAACCCTCGCGCTTCGGGCTCACTTTATTTTAAAAACGCCGGTCTCAAATTTCGGATTTAAAAAAAACGGAAATAGTATATTGTCAACTAGGGAGGAAAATGAATTTGAGTGTTTTTTCTATTTATAAGAACCTAATGTCTTTGATAACTTAAACGCGGTGATCCGTTCTGGTCAGTCAACCTGCAGTTAGCTGACGGAACGGTTTGACCGGATAAAAAGCCGGCTATGTCGGCTTTTTTGGATGGTGGATTACATTTGTGATCCACTGAGCATACAAGGGAACAATTTTATTCCCAGAAACAAAATCCGAAATGTAAAATAGTAAAGTCTTACAGCTTTGGGGCCGTACAAGTATTACGTAAGTATTACGTTGAAGCAAAGGCTTATTGCTCCCCGCTGATTTGATCCGTAAGCTAACCATTAAGCGTCGTATGTTAAACATAGTAGTCTATACTTAGCTTAAATGTTTTGCTCTTTTACCGGATTTCGAGGGAATGAGACCCATGGGAATAGCAAAATTGCACTCAGAAAAAAAATGGTAAATGCGAAAGCAAAAATGCCTCGTGGCAAAACATTTTCTTAAAATCATGCGAAAAAAATAAAAAGATCTCGTCAAAAAAAACATGCGGAGAATTTTTGCTTTCCTAAAACATTTCGGTTTTGTTGCAAGTCAGAACTTGTTCAAAACATTTCCTTTTTCCGAATCGAATTGAGAGATGAAATTTCCTTTCTCAAAAGCACTTCCGGGGAAGTAAAGCAAAAATATGTCACCACTGCACTTCTTTACCAAAACCAGCCTGAAGGAAAGTTTCTTGGTGAGTTCAAGCTGAAGTGCATTGTGTATTTATCAAATTAGAGAAAATCATTTTAAGTGAGCGCTTAAAGCCCCCCCCCCCCCCACACCCCGCCCCTTTCCATCGAAACCAAAAATTTTCGCATCGTTTTTGACAAGATGAAAATACAAAATGATCGATGATGTTTGATTTTGATACGCATACGCACGTATTAAAATTATTAAGAACCATAAATCAAGATGGTTAACTGATTAACTTTGTGAATTTTAAAAGCTGATGCCACCGGATATAAATAAACGAGATAATTCATCATGTATTAATAATTTCGTAAAACGGCGGGGGATTAGGGGAATCGGCCTCATCATGATGATCCAATACAGACGTGTAAATAAACACCTAATGGAAATCAGCTCGAACCGAAAAATCTTTTAAAAATTTCCCTGTGAAGCAAAATTTTTGCTTTCCCCCCCGCGCATTTTTCTTTAATGCCTTGCACATAAAACATTTACAAAAAAGGCTGATGGTCGATTGCGGATGTTTACCTATCTGACAGGTTATTTTTAGTTTATTTTTGCGTTACTTCATGATTTTTTTTTATCGGATTTTCTTTTAATTATGTATGAGATTTTTTTTTTTTCCCTCGTCACGTGGGCCGAAAGAAGATACGAAACAGTGGATGGTTGAATGCTTCCAGGAAGAGAGTATTTACGGAATTTTTTGTAATTGATCCCGAAATAAAACAAAGTAATGTACGAAATGGAGCAATTCGTGGAAGCAGGAATGGATTTTAGAAAAACCATGACAAGGAAAAAACAATATCTTTTCCCGAACGAAATTTTTCGCCTATGGGAGTTTTTCCTTTTGATATGAAATGTTTTCCTTTCACTGATTTAAGTAAAAATCTATAACCAGTATCAGGCATTGAACCGTTCTAGCCCTAAAGAATTAGGGACTTTAGGGACCAAAATGGGGAAAATTAGGGACCTTTTTGGCACCATAACCATTAAAAAAAATATGTAAAATTTTTTGAAAATAAAATAAGACCAAAGACAATATGGAACAAAAACATTGGGTTGGAGTCCATATTCAATTCTATTTTTCAGTTTGGTTCTACGTTTCTTGAAAACTTTTTGAAACATTATTTATCCCAGTTTTTCGGGTCCGTTTTCATTTCCAGCTTTTTTCTTTTTCAATTACATTGAAATAAAATTTTAACCAAGTTAATCGAGGTCGAAGGCCGAGCGAAAAATTTTAAAAATGTTGAGAAAAGATTAACTATTTCTTGGAATTTAAGCATCATTTTTTGATTTAACAAAATAAACCAGGCATAAAAATTAAAGATAAGACAAGTAGGGACTTGTAGGGACTTTTAGGGACTCATGTTAAAAATAGGGACTTTTCCAAAAAAAGGGGCCTCGGTTCTCGCCTGTGTCAGTATTAGGTAAATATTCCTAAAATTAAAGGGTATAATTTACCTCCTAGGTTTTCCTTAATTTTCAGCTTATGCTTAGCTTATATACCGTAGATATTGGAATGAAGTTGAAAGGAAATTTTAAAAAAAATTCTAGGCACTAAAAATAAAATTTTTTACTTAACTGTCCCAAAAACAATATCCACGTAATCAAATAAAAAAAAATTATTTTTAGTGCCTAAAATAAACCTAGAAATTTTTTTTAAATTTCCTTGAACTTCACCCTAATCTACGGTACCTAACAGGATTATTTTGTAAATTAATAATTACTTTGTAAATCAATAATGTATTTTGCATTTAGAACTCTGAGGATGGTATTGAATCGATCCCGAAACCGGTCAGGTTTTTAATATAATATCAAATAATCAATGCTTGATTAATTGAAGCCTAAGTTCCTAGCCCAAGAATCTTTAACCAATCAATTTAAAGGAACGAGAATTCTCATTAATAATAATAATAATTACTATTGTAAAAAAAAAATTTCTAGATTAAAGAAATTTAACCAATTTAAGCGAAAATTCCATGTAATTTTAAAAAAACTCGCTAACTACCTTTTGGCATCAATTCTAGAAATTTCAAAGCAATTCAGTTCCAAAAAAATTCAGAAATGCCTAAGCGATTCCTAGAATTGCCGGATGAAAAGAAATTAAAAATTTTAAAAATTCATTAGGCAATCTGACAAGTGCAATATGTTTAGACAAGTCTAGAATAAATCATTATTGTTTTAATCGCTGATGAATGTCAAAAAAAGTTGGAAGCAATGTTGGAAGACGAGTTTTCCTTTTCTAATCCAATGTCAGAGACCACCCTGGGGCAAAAATAATAAAAACAAATTTCGAGCTTGACTAACTATTCAAATTACCGATAAAAATAATTTTTTTTTTTTTCGACCGATTTTATAATTGCCGAAGTCTCAGCAGCTATAATAATTATTTTTAGGCAATTCTATAATTGGCATTTTTTGGATTGTGCTCTAAAATTTTGGTCAATTCTCAGGAATGCATGCCTTCATTTTATCCCATAATTCTGAAAATTGCCTAGACAGTTATATAATTGCCTGACCTCAGGAATTGACGGCAGTAACTACAAACTAAGCGTAGGCCACATAGATCATTTTTTTTTACTAATGTTTCTACTACTTTCTTTGGCTTCTGTTGGTCTTATGACATCAGAAGAATTTAGATCAGGAAAGTCTAATCAAAGTTTTCAAAGGTTATTCTAAAAAAATTGCAGAAACAAAAATGAATAAATAAATAAAATTGCTTCCGATTCAAAAGGGTTAAATTTTAATGCATTTATTTAATTATTCCCGGAAATCCCATCCAAAACATTTTCATCTTCTTGTTTCCCTGGTTACTTGTTCGCCTGAATAAGTACTAAAATTCCGAAAAAAATAATTTTTTTTCAGTTTAGTCTCCTAGGAGAAGGAAGACAAGCCCTTCAAACATTTGTAAAATTAGAGAATTTTTCCCCTGTCTTTATTTAAAAAAAAAAATTCATCAAAGTAAACAACCAAACAAAAGCTATCAAATTAAATGAAGTGATCTCTCCCAGGCAACCGTTTCTACAAAATATGGACTCTTGAACAGCCTTCCTTTTCAAAAAAAAAAAAAAAAAAACCAGCAATATTCAGCATGCCTTTTTAAACGTATGACTCCAGTCGAAAAAAAAATTCTTTTTTTCGAATTTTTCTTGTTTTTTTAAAACATAAAAATAGTTTCCCTCAAGAACTTTTTAAAGAAGCTCTAGGAAATTGCTTTTATTCCGTATTTTGTTAGGTGAGGTTCTTCGGGGAATAAAGGTCCGCGTTTATTTTATAATTTTCCAGTAGACTATATTTGTAACTTTTTTGTTTCCTTAAAAAAAAATATATATATATAGAAAGAAAAAAAAACCATAATCCATTTCGTTTATGAAAAGTTAGTGGTAAGGCTAGATCGAAAAAAAAAAAAAAACTTGAAAAAACATTTTTTTACTCAAGGAAGAAAATATAACTTGCCATCTGGCTCGCATGAACACCAAAACCCCATTATTACCGTTTTTTATTTTTCTTTTTTTTTTCACACAAAAAGACCGAACACGGAGACTACAGCATAAATGAAAGAATTTTCCCATCTAACGGTCACGCTCCCGTCAGTTGCGACGTCCCAGTAACAAGCGTTGGCCACATCGAGAGTGCATCCCGTCCTTTGAACGGTCGAACAAACGACCACGTACTTATAAGGTTTTTTAAAAGCCATCAATTCTTCCATTATCGTTTCCATTATTAAATTATTCCATTGTTCTTGTTTGCCCGGGTTCCATTTTTCTTCTCCTAAAATTTGGTTAACCGTTTGGCTGAGTTATTTATAAAAAGAAAATATAAAAGGAGTATCAACGGTCTCTCAGTTTGACTTACATAAAATTATCAATTCTAAAAAGATAATCATAATTTTTTTTCTTAAATTTCAATTTTTGATTCTACTAAGTTTATATATAAAATTCATATTAAATACCTCCAACGGTGTAACAACAGGGGGCCAGGCCTAACTTTGCTCCCGCCTCACCTCCTAGACTAATGATTTTTCAAACAGCTCAATACCACCCCCCACCCACCAGCACCAGTCCCAGCTCCCCATAACTATTGTCCCCCCCAGCTTTTAAATGTTGTTATTCCCTTGCCTACTGAATTCACATTCAAATTCATATATTTCCCAAATTCACATCAAATGTAGATTAGCTTGTGCTAAATTTTGCAATATACTAAATTCATATGAATCGTTAAAGGAAACAATGTTCTCTCTCCCCCCAGCTTTGCTCCTTTTTAAAAATTGGTTTTACCAACCTGCTTGCAAATAAGCACACTTTTGTTCCCTTATGGAAACTTTTTTCCCATAAGCTGTCCCCCTCATGTTCAAAATTGTTGTCATACACCTGAATACTATCACACTGCCTCCATCCATGTACACTTTTATTCCGCATCTTTCTAAACACAGGCTTACATTGCAAGTAAACTCGAGTTTGATTCCTACAAAAGTACAGGATCAAGCCCAATGGCATACTGTTGTGTTAGAACTTTTAGGTTAACAAATAAATCCAAAGTCATTTTCATTTTTTTTTTAGTTTACCTTATGTCAAAAATAATTTTAAACAGAAATGGATATTAATGTACTGACTCATCATACTCATGATGAAAGGTGACCTTGATACGCCAGCCATGTTCCATTTTCAGTTACAACTGTACAACTATACGGACCTGTCATTCATTTTCAGAGAGAGACCAAAGCCTACATGTTTTCTTCATGTCTTTGGCTTTAAACTTACATTAAAATTCTAAGATTCTTTTAAGAACCTTCTTTTCATTTTTTAAAATGAAAAGCTTCTTTTAAAAATTTTCCCACCCAATAGACTGTTTATAATACCAGGTTTCGATTACATAACCTTTAACCCTGCAGGTCTACACACTAAAAAATTCATTGATTAAAATTCCTGTTCTAATTCGAATCACCATGAAAAATCATATCACATGTAAATCTTTTAATCAACAAACTATATCAATTAAACGATAACAATATTTTACTTAACGTAACTTGAAAAAAATTTTCTCACTGAAATAAACCAGGCCACACCAGACTCTTCACATCATGATTTGTAACTCAACGAAAACTCAATAAGTTAGGCTTAATTGAGAAATCTCATCATTACATTCAAAAACAACATGTTAAGACAAAACCAATAACAAGTTTACCAGCAAATGCATAAACGAATAAGATCCCTTGATACAGAATGGCATAAAGTTCTCAGATTATGTTTCCTTGAAAATCAAACTTGGATTTTGTAAGAAAATTAAAACTTAACCCTACCTTGTTCGTTGTCGAAATGCTCCAGCAAATGCCTTACGGATCCGGACAAGTTCACATAAAATCATTTAATTTGCACTACCTAAAGTATCACGCAGGCTAATAACCCACAAAAAATCGAATAATAAGCGTTTATCTTAAAAATACTCATTCGGAAAAAAAAAAATTATGTCAATGTCCTAAAAATACCGAACTTAAAATGGCGGAGCAATTACTCGTCAATTGGAAATAGAACGCAAGCACCAACGCGCTCGCGTGGAATTTTTTGTAAACAATTCGTTCAGCGCATAATGTGAATTAGAAAAAATATTGGGTCAACGACCTTTAATTAATGTTTAATAATGAATTTCAATTTTTCGAGTCGTAATTTAATAGGAAATAAACTTAACGGGGGGGAAAATAAAAGAAAATTACGATTCACCCAGTGGGAGCGTCGGTTGGTTCAAAAAGACAGTATTTATTTTAAATGAAAAATAATTATGAGCCTATGTTTAGCTTATGCACAAGAACTTCAAAATCGGTTTGCTTTTTTGTAAGCCATTCTGATTAATTAACCATTTTACAGGAATAATATTCTGCAACTCCAATAATGAATTTAGTGTGTGGTAAATGTCGTATCCTCATTTTTGGGTATTTTTTCGGTCATTTTCTCAAGGAAAAAAAATGCGTAAGAGTATGGTTCTATAATGATTTTTAGAAATATTTCACGTGGTACTTATTAACCTGTATCGACATCTAGCGGTGCAAAAAAAAAAAAAAAAAAAAAATAGTAATACCTAATCACCCGAGTTCCGAACCCGGACCCTCAAATTCGCAAGCCTTGACTTCAAATGCCTGTTCTACCTGATTACGCACCTAGACCGAAGATTTTAAGGGTTCTTAGTTTACACTGCTTTTTAGATCAGTTATCTGACCACTTTGGCGCTAGTATCGCACGACGAAACCGCCCATTTTACTTGCACCCCCATGGTCCTAGACTTGAAAACCGGGAATAATCTTTGGATTAAAAAATAAAATTCCAGGAAAATTTCGGGAATATTTGCCTGAATCTGAATTAAATTCTTCCGGAAGTAGAAATTTGTTCAATTTCTTACAGCACTTATATTCCTATCCTTATAATTTGGACAATCTTATATAACTAAAAGACCTGCTAAATTTCTGCTTCACCCAAAACCTGTCTGTACCTGTCCAAAAGACCTACATTACAACTCCCCAAGCGATTCTAAATTCATACTTAAGCCCGTTACAACCGATACGATTTCTTGGAACAAAAAATATGTAGTCAGTATCAATTAAATCAAATTCGGACGAAAACATAAAACAAAAATTGTATCGTCTGCTACGGGCTTTGTTTAATCCAGACTCACAAGAATTTCATATTATTAAATTCCTGAATTCATGTTAAATTCATAACAAAAAAAAAGATCAATGAAACAATTAGAGACCGCTAATTTTATTGCTTACCTAAAACTTTTTCGATCGCTTGATTAACTATCACATTGACTTCATCCGGGACAAATTGAAATTGTTCGGTCGTGCTTTGTATCTGAAAAAAATGAAGAGAAAAAAAAAATTCATAAAAATCTTTTGACTTTTTAAAAATAAACGGGAAAAGGGTTACGAAATATCATCGATCATCGTTCTTTTTTAATATTAATCAAGGGGAAAGGCTGATGTTTCATTTATTATTTATTAATTAGTATCTCGTCGGCCGTTCAAAATATCGACGTTTTCGCTAATATTATCTTTCCTGCTCTCTCTTTCTCTTCTTCCTTTTTTTTTTTTTTTCAAAAAATAATAATATAAATCCTACTTTATTTTTTTTTATTGATGAAATAGGTTTTCTCCATTAGTCGTCTTCCCTAATCTCTTAAATCCTGATTCCAACACAACGAATCAATCAAAGGGTATTACAAGAAAAACGTGTTCACTTCTAATCCCGAAGAGAAAGATCAGAGGGGCTTAAAAAAAAAAAAAAAAAAAAAAAAGGTGGGGATGAGGAGGGGAGGAAGAATCACCTTTTCCGAGAGAACGTGCCGATGTTAAAATGTTTATCAGACGAATGGGACAAGGAAGCTTTTTCATCCTCCCACATGTAAGCTCTTTTGCTTAAACAAAAAGTGGTGGGTTGTCTTTCCATCGATTATTATTCATGACATATATCAACGTCTTTCAATAGCACAGCCGGTTTTCAAGTGTTACGGAGCAAAAGATTTTCCATATGGGGATGCATGATAGGAAAATCGGAAAATCCTTCATAAGAAGCTCCGATTTTCGTTTAAGTGGAAATCTTTGAAAAATTGATTAAGGAATTTTTTACTTTTTGCTAATTTTTGTGCAGGAGACATCTTTCAGCTTTTTTTTTAACTTGTACTCCATACTTAGCTTATGGGGATATGTATATATTAGGGTGGGCCGAAAATCGCAAATTTTCGAATTTGAAGTGGAACGGTTGCCTTTTGGCCAAACTATTAACCCTAATATTTTTCAGATTTTTTGATGGTCATCTTCAGGTCACGCCATGACCTTAGAATTACCTTTTTGAAAAAGCCCATATAAGCAAAAAAAATAATTTTTTTTTTTTTTTTTTTTTTTTTTTTTGCTGAAAAAAATTTCAAGAAAAAGTGCGTTATAAAATTTTATAACTCTAAAACGTTTTGGTCGATTGTATTTTATAACTATTTATAAATTTTTATAATTAAAATTTTTAACTGAGCAGTATATTAGTTTTATGCTTGAATAGCACTATATTTAGCATATGAGGACTTTAAAGGCTCTTTTTTAAACATTTTTCATGAGGAAAAAAAAAGAAGAAAAAATTACAATTTTTAGGAATAGAACCCGAGCCTTGTGGTCGACTTACCAGCCGCCTTTATCCACTACACCATCTTTCAACTGATTTTTCAAAGCGGCAATATGGTTCTTAAGTTGCCAATTATTTTCACTTAATATTTTCCAGATTTTTCCGAATTTTCGGTTTATTTTTTGTATTTTCAATTTGATAAAGGCTCAAAAATACAAAACAAACAGAAATACAAAAATTCGGTAAGCGCTAGAAGAAAATAAACAAACTTGGAAAAAAACTGAAAATAACTTTTGTTATAAAATTCTATAACGAAGTTAAAGTTTTTAATAACTCAACTTTACAACACTTTACTGGGATATTATTACCTATCGGAAATTTTCCGTAGATTACGAATATAAAGACTAAAATTACTTCAAGTGTAATGGTTTTTGAGTTTTAGGCCGATTTTTTAAACGCTGAAATTCTTTAGACTTTCTTCAACTTTAGACTTTCTTCAACTTTAGCTTAAAAGCCGTACATAAAAAGTAATTTTGGACTTCATATTCGTAATCCAAGCAAAATTTCTGATAAGAAATGATACTTTTTTCAGCACAGAAAAATTCTTATATAAAGGCTTATCAAAAACTTCCACAAGGTCATTGCTCGACATTAAGATGACCTTTAAAAAACCTGAAAAAAATTAGGATTAATAATGTTGCCAAAAGGCGCCCATTTTTTTTTATCAGGAGTTTTCAAATTATGAAACTGATGATTTTCTGCCCACCCTAATATATATTAGGATGGATCGGAAAAACACGGATTTTTGGATTTAAAAATGCCACAGTGCGGAAAAGTTGCATTTTAGCCTTCACACTAACCCTAATTTTTATCCGATTTTTGGAGGCCGATTTCTGTTGCCCCCAGAGGCCCAAAGTTTTTAAAAGTCTCATAAGGGCCGGAATAATTATTCTGGTGCGAAAAGAGTTCATTTCCTATCGGAAATGTTCCGGAAATTTCCAAAATGAACCGTTTTACAACAATTGAAGCCATTGCTTATTTATGAGCAAAAAACGACCGTTATGAAACTCCCTATACCTCTTTCGGCTCATATATAAAAAATGGCTCCAATTACTGTAAAATTGCTCGAATGCCTTGTTTCCGTAAGGCATTCCTTGGAATATTTCCACAATGAACCAAGTCGGGTTAAGTTTTATTTTTCTTACAAGATCCAAGCTTGATTTTTAAGAAAAAATTAAAAAACATCCCTTATGAGACTTTGAAAAACTTTAGGCCACTGGGAGCAGCAGAAATCGGGCTCAAAAAAATCTGAAAAAAAAAAAAAAAAGGGTTAATAAGGAGGCTAAAATACAAGTTGCCAACGCTGTGGCATTTTTAAATTTAAAAATTCGGGTTTTTCGATCCACCCTGAAATATACATGTAAGGCCATTAAGCATACTGTACATTAAACAGTGATAAAACTTTTAGCATTTATCGAATCCTTACATTATAATCCTATTATCGGATCAAAGGAGACACGACTTAAAACAAAAATAAAAAAATCTCAAAAAAAAAAAAAAAAAAAAAACCAACAAAAGACTAAATCATAATTTCTGCCCATATTTTTCCCATATTAAACGGACGATTAAAAGCTCAAACTAATTTAAAAGTAAAATAAAAAAAAATGGAAAAATACAGAAAATACAAATGAGTGCTTTTTCCTCGAGAAACATTACACAATAAACCCCACGGGGCTTTGGAATTTTTCTCCCCCACAACCCTTTACATGCATTAATTCTTAATAAATAAAGCGATTAAGCGCCTACGTTAAAACGGTTGCAGTCAATTAAGTAATCCGATGGTAATCCCTAATATTAATTCTCCCATTATTAATATTATTCGTACGGCCAACATATCCCACCTAAAGGAGGGGGGAAAATTCACTCAAGGGAACATTACATTTATACAGCAGAAGGCCTAATAAAAAATTTCATCCCTTGAAAGATTTTTTTTTTTTTTTTTTTATTTCCGAACTTCGAAAATTTTAACGAGTTAATTTCTTTTTATAGAAGTTATTAATGACATTGTTGATGAAGAAATCATCTAGACGAAAAAGATTATGTGGAATTATGTGTTTTCTCAAGAGTAATTAATAACGGAGAAAAAGGAGACGGAAAAAAAGAAAAAAAAAGTTTTAAGCCAGGGGAAAAATTGAAAAATGAAGCCCCTGATCAACCTTTTAAAAATTAATTTTGTCTTAAAAAAAAAAAAAAAACGGAAATGCGGAAAAAAAATAAGTTTAAAAAAAAATTTATCCGATGGTTTACGATTTCGTAAAAAAACTCGGGTTGATAAGCAAAAGCAAAATCCTCGGGGTGTAAGCCAAAGAGAAAAAAGGGAGAAAAGGGACCTCTGGAGATTCCTGTGTGAACCCATCCCCCCCTTTATTTTCGTTCCCTTTTCCCCGACTGCAAAAACCTTCTCTACCTTCCCTCCCGGTCCCCCTTTTCTATTCTCCGATGTAAATAACCCATTATACTCACGGTTTTCTCCCCTTCATCGATAGCGGTTTTAGACATGTTTCGATTTTAACCAGCAAGAGCCAAGATATATATATATATATTTTTTTTTTCCTCCTTCCTTATTTAAAATTAGAAAAGTAAATATTTACGACCGTCGGGAGCAAACAATCGAAGATTAAGTCGCTTTCGGAAAATGAGCACGTACGAGGTGCTTAGGGTAATTTCTAAATACTTTGTTAAGACGTATCTTCGTCGGGTGACGCTTCGGTGATGTATGAGGCTTCTTATTTTTGCTTCCGGTCTCGTTTTCCCTTCAATATTTTCCGCGAGGATTTATTCAACTTTACTTTCGGTTTGTTTATGTTTTGATTGGTAAAATTCAGCTCTTTAATAATGGCTGACGATGTTGTTTCGAGAACGTAAAAACTTGTTCCTTCAAAAACCAAGTGAATAAAATAAACGACGAACATTTCACATAATTATTTAAATAATAATTTATTACAAAAAATCAATTTCCATAAACAAGGGAAAAAAATTGGTACTGGTTTTTAATATACTTATTTCTTTTTCCGTGTTTGGGGATAAATTGAAGCTTGGAAATGTCTTGGCAACAATTTGTTGTTAGAGCTCGAGGCAACCGAGAAGACGAGGTTCGAGGCCTACGTGAGGAGACAAGTAGTTAGTTTTTCTCAAAACATCCCTTCACTTTCTATGGCCTTTATATTCTATTCCTAAAATAGAAGTTTGGTAACGTGACCGAACCAACCATAAATTTGATTACGTTATTGGAACAGGAATAAAACCAAAGCTTTTTTCGCCGAAGGCTAAAACTAGTAAAAAACCAAGCTTTTTACTCCTGTTCCAATACTCCCGAAATATACGTAATCAAATTCGAAATCAGGAACGAAATCAACTGAATATTATCAACCATAAATTATTTGTTGTGAATAATCACCTGAGTGCCGCCATCTTGGATTCGTCGACCGCTTTCCCACAGCAATTTCCGATCGAATTTTCAATTCTCCACAAGGATAATGAGCCCCATAAAAATCATTTTTATTGCACGTGTGTATAAAATAGAACTTTTCACGTCCGTTTTCTGCTCTTAAAGTTATGAACTTAAAGATTGGTAAAAAAAGACCCTTACAAGTAAAAATTTATGGTGTAGCGCTCAATAAGTAACGTCAAAAATCGATATAGCTGCTGTGCACACTCTAGAGTGCTTCCTACCCAGGTAGCGGACACTCTAGAGTGCTTCCTGGCTAGATACCGCACACTCTAGAGTTCTTCCTACTTAGGTAGCGCATACTCTAGAAATGCTTCCTACCTAGGTAGCGCACACTCTAGGATTGCTTCCTACCTAGGTAGCGCACACTCTAGGAGTGCTTCCTACCTAGGTAGCGCACACTCTAGGAATGCTTCCTTCCATATAAGCGTACACTCTAGATAGCGTACACTCTAAGAGTGCTTCCTACCTAGCTAGCGAACATTCTGGGAGTGCTTCCTACCTAGGTGGCGCACACTCTAGGAGTTATTGCTACCTAGGTAGCGTACACTCTAGGTAGCACTAGCACACACGGAGGAAAAAGTTCGGTTCCTGCTTAGGGTGGCTCATTTTGAAGGTCTATTTTTTAATTTTCGCTCCCTGGGCAAAAAATCATTCATTTATATGTAAATAAAAGCCTGAATTTTTTTTAGGTCGAAAAAAAAATTTTTGGCCCAGGCCCAGGGGTTTGAAGTTTTTAGGGCCAAAATGGGCCTAAATTTGGACCGATTTCAAAAATTCGTCCAATTAACATCTTTTAACATAAAAAATTATCATTTATAGGGTATATTAGATATGTATTGAGGTTCCTAAAAAAAAATATAAGGTTCGAAAATATTGGCCCGTTCGCCTTCCCGGCAGGGTTATAGGAGAAAAACGGGGATGACTGAAACAGGGTGAGGGCAGACAATTTTGAAGATTCGAAAATAGCCAAAATGTGCCAAAAATATGTAGAAATAATGCCCCAAATGCAATTTTGATGCCAAACATTTTTTACCCTATGTCAACCCCATTTTTCTTCATTTTTGGCTATTTTTTTGTTAAAAAATTGCACTTTTAAAGCCAAAAAGTGAATTTTCAACGCATGTAAGTATTCAAATTAACAAAACTTAATAAGTTTTCCAAAATAAAAAATTTAAATTTCAAATTTTTTGCCATTTTCAATTTTTTTAAAAATTTTCACTCAATTTTTAATATTAATAAATCCCCAGTCAAAGTCCTTTATTGATAATCAGTGGTAAGTCCGAATTACCAGTAAACTTATATTGGCGGATTATTGATTGTCAGTACTTTGGTGGTAAGATCAGTGCTTTTTTATTAGTAATTCAAATGATAATCAATGAGACTTTGCTTAGGGATGCCATATATTATTATATCAATGTGACGCATCCCGTTTACAACCAATGTAAGCCATCCTTACCAATACTTTCAGGTATTTTTTGTAAGATATAAGCATTTTTAAAGCTAAATAAAAGTTTTATAATGTACTCTTATAAATAAAACTTAGTAGCCGAAAACCGAAAAATTTTGCGAATTTCAGTAAAAAAAAAAAATATACTAATTTTACAAAACAGAAATGTTTTAAATGTTTTAAATTTAAAAATTTTTTCAAAAATGCTTATTTCTTACAGAAAATACCTGAAAGTAATGGTAAGGATGGCTTACATTGGTTACGGGATGGGTCACATTGAAATAATAATATATGGCATTTATTAATATTAAAAATTGAGTGAAAATTTTTAAAAAAATTGAAAATGGCAAAAAATTTGAAATTTAAATTTTTTATTTTGGAAAACTTATTAAGTTTTGTTAATTTGAATACTTACATGCGTTGAAAATTCACTTTTTGGCTTTAAAAGTGCAATTTTTTAACAAAAAAATAGCCAAAAATGAAGAAAAATGGGGTTGACATAGGGTAAAAAATGTTTGGCATCAAAATTGCATTTGGGGCATTATTTCTACATATTTTTGGCACATTTTGGCTATTTTCGAATCTTCAAAATTGTCTGCCCTCACCCTGTTTCAGTCATCCCCGTTTTTCTCCTATAACCCTGCCGGGAAGGCGAACGGGCCAATATTTTCGAACCTTATATTTTTTTTTAGGAACCTCAATACATATCTAATATACCCTATAAATGATAATTTTTTATGTTAAAAGATGTTAATTGGACGAATTTTTGAAATCGGTCCAAATTTAGGCCCATTTTGGCCCTAAAAACTTCAAACCCTTGGGCCTGGGCCAAAAATTTTTTTTTCGACCTAAAAAAAATTCAGGCTTTTATTTACATATAAATGAATGATTTTTTGCCCAGGGAGCGAAAATTAAAAAATAGACCTTCAAAATGAGCCACCCTATTCCTGCTACTCAATGTTAAGTTGGGTCCTGTGACATCTAAACATTTGAGTTGATAAAACCGAAAATTTAGTAATTATTACTAAGAGTTCGTAATGAATAACAACGTTTAGTAATAATTACCTAATTTTTAGTATTATCAACTCAAATATTTAGATGTCACAAGACCCAACTTAACATTAAGTAACAAGAACCGAACTTTTTTTTCCGTGCAGACTCTAAAAGTGCTTCCTTCCTAGGTAGCGCACACTCTGGGAGCCAAAATAATTCAATTTTAGCTACCCGATACAGCCGTTACGTAAGATTTAAAAACCTGAAAAAATTTATGTTGAAAGTTAAATATATAAGTAATACTTCCACTACCGGATCGATTTCTCAGATGTCTATTTTACGTGGGGGAAAAAAATGTCTTCATCAGCAAGTGTTTCACATGTCTTTTAAATGGAAAAAACTGATTGCTTATGGGCACCACTACAAGGTGAATGGGAATTTTCAGCTTCTGGCTACTAAGTTTTTTATTTTTTTGGAATCATTTGAGCGATTGATTAAATTCAGACCGAGGCTTTTTAAGTGTCACCCTACTGCTGTCAAATCATTATGCAAATAGTTTAAATAATCGACCGTTTGAAAATTGATTACGTAAAAGATTAGAAAGTAAAGATCAGGAATGAGATAAATAATAAACCAAACTCCGAACTTTCCAACCGGGACGTATGCACAATTAGTGGATTATAAAAATTAAAAATCATGGGGTCGAATACGTTGCCCTAAGGTAGTCTTCATGACAGATTTCTGTAAAGTCGGTTGTCAGATTGGATTTCGAAAAAAAAGTGAGTGGTCTGACTCAAAAACTGAAATTAAAGATCTCTTATTCTTCCGTTATATTACACGTAATGTAAAATTAACGAATTCACATACGCCGAAGCTGTAACCAAAAAATCGAAACTCTTGAAATTCAAAAATGAATCACATTTAATCTTGCAAAACTTCCAAAATAACTCTTATCCTTTGCTCAAGGATCACAGACATTAATTTATTTATGAACTTAATATTTTTCCAACTGATTAACCAAAGAACTTTTAAACACCCGAAATTGCGTGAACGTAGATAATTCTCAAACCCAAACGTCGGAGTAAAACAAATCGAAAAATAAAAATAAAAATAAAAAAATAAAAAAACTTTAAAATGCTCCAGGCGTACGCCGGAGATTTTCAAAAATCCGAAAAAGGTCGAAAACTCAAAAAAAGCTTTTCCTCTCCAATAAATAAGCTTTCTATATGAAAATCCCTCTATATAATAGATTTGCTCTGATTCCGGTTATGTCCCATTTTGATTTAGTTATTCCTTGATCGACTTACAGGAGGAGGGTATCCCCCGATATATACCTTTACCCATTTAAATTAAAATTTTAATTGAGTTTCCATTTGGAATTATGTGACTCTGAATGCCGTTATGACATAAGTAGATTAATTGAAAATTGAAAAAAAAAATATAAGATATTTAAAAAAAAAAAAGGATTTCACCTTTTCACTCGATTAAACGGCAGCTTATTTCAAAAACCGCTACTGCATTGTGCCGTAACGCAAAAAGCAATCTTGGTCGAATATTTACGAGGAAAGATAAGGGCGAAACCCTATTTTCTTAAATTTAAGAAGAAACTCAATTAGCTGTGAAATAGGACAAGTAGGCCGTACGCAATTAAACGGATATTATATTTAGCCCGGGAATGCTTAAAAGGGTCGATTTCACCTTTTTTTTAACCCGAGAACGCAAAAACTTTTTTTTTTTTTTTCAACTTTTCCATATCGGTTTAAATATTCACGAGGAAAATCATTAAACGTTTTTGTTCTGCTCTGCTTCTTTAACCGTTTCTTTTACAAAGACCATTACATGTCATCAAGTAGTCCTTTTTATGTTGTCATCTTACCGAGTTCAAGAGGTTAATTCGAAGGCTTTTACGCTTTAAAATCCTCGAACTATAAAAAAAAAAAAAGGAGAACCCTTCGACGTTAACTAATTTATAAGCGTTAATAAAATAAAGCATCAAACGTCAAAGCGTGAAAAAAGAAAAAAAAATGAATGGGAATTTTTTTTTTTTTTTGCCTCGTAATTATGAACCCCCGATGACGTAATTTTCGAAGACCGTAAAGTCGATAATTTTTTCCGCAACATTTTGTAATGACAGAGGCATCTGGGTCTGAGTGACGACCCGATTAATTCATGCGTGGCATATGAAGCTCCGATAATCCCCCTCATTTTGTTTTAATTGTTACCGGAATAATCGATTTCCAGTATAGAAATAATTCATTACGCTCAACTGCCACCTATTATGTTCCAAGGACTCAAGTAATTTTGCTTAATGATACCCTATTCATATCGAATTCGGAAAATGCCCTCTTCTTTTCACATTCCCTGGTAATTTGTTTTTTTCTTTTTTAATCAAGGCAAGTTCGTTTTCCCGGGTCGGAATTAGGATTTTTAGGTTCAATCGGCAAAGGACCGGTCGAATAAAAAACTTGGCCACTAATTCCCCCCATGTTCTTAATAATGAGAAAAACTCATTCGCCGGTTCTGTCCTAAAATTTTAAATAATTTTTTTATTTTTTGTTGATTTTGGTCTCAGCTACCACCACACAGGGTCAAACTTGCCCTCCAGAGGAGCTGTTTATTTGTATTTCATTTATCTAAATAATGAAATTAAATGAAAAATAAATTATTATTTTAAGTCATTTCGAAGAATTACGGTTTCATTTCCAAGAAATCAGCTTCGGAAAAATGTAGAACTCGACTTCAAAATAAAATAAAATGAAATAAAATAAAATCCCATTCCGACACAAATCTCAATCAACTTTATCCTCAAATAAAGGGGAAAAAATCCGTTTTATATAAATACACTTTAGGATATATTATGATAATAATGCTCGATTTCCATTAGCAAGAGAAAGTACTACGTCACCTCTTTAATACTAAGGAAAAGGAAAAAAAAAAAAAAGTTTTTTCTTTAAATTAGATGGTTTAAAACCGAAAGCAAAGCATGCTAATTTATACAAAGCACAATGGGATTCCGCCCAAGTTTAAGAAGCTTTTCCGGGTTAAAATCAAGAGATCGAATCCGACTAAAAAAAAAAAAAAGTTCGGAATATTTTTTTTTTCCTGAGCGGCAGTATCGGAGCAAGGTAAATAAATTCCCTCCTAATTATCGCGAAAAAAAAAAAAAAAAAAATTAATTTATTTTTGGGAAAAAAAAAAAAGTTTTAATAATCCACCTCGTAACGAGAAAAGTTAGGATCCTGTTAATTGAAAGCCGTTTTCGAAAGGAGCGGGGGCTCCCTGTTCCCCTCTCCATCTCGGGTTCAAGGGTCAAGAGAAGAGTTATTTAGGTAATTTCCGATTCGGCCAAACGAAAATTAAAGTAATGAAATGAATTACAAGTTATCCATCTTGCCGCTTTAATTAACAAATGATGAAAAATACCGTTTTAAGGAGTTTTCCTACTAATTAATTAAGTTAATTTCCTCGGCAATGTATCTTTTCTGGCTCGGAAAGGGAAGACGTTTTTATCAGTTTGCTTTGTTGATCCCTCGACTGTTTTTTTTTCTTTTTTTTAGAAAAAAAAGGTGTGAAAATTTTAAATATAATTTTGTTTTTTTTTTGTTTTCAGATACTAAAATTAGTCTTCACGTTGAATTTAATAAAAGCGGTGAATGCATCGGGTTACTGATGAGAAGCAAAGCAGAGCATCATTGCCGAATTTTGATTAAAAAAAAAAAAAATTATTTTAAGAAGAATGAATGACAACATTTTTTTTTTAATTAGACAATAATATTTTATAAATGTATAAATGAAATCTTATTAAGTTTTTTTGAAACTATTGCTGTGTCCCTCCAAACGAAAAAGGTCCCATTGGCAGTTATCTTACAGTTTGTTTTGATTTGATGAAATGGAGAAATATTATGTTTACGAAAATCAAACCAAACTACGCGACAACTGCCAATCGTTTTCTTTTCATATGGAGGTACAAAATTTCTCAAATATTGTCATTTGGAATATTATGAGAAATATCGTCGTATATTATATTTGAATTCAACGAAATGCAATATATATAATTTTTTAAATTTAACAAATGGTTTAAATCGATTTCATCAGCCCCACTGCCTATGTGGCAGCAGGCTATATGTTACTACTATACTACTGTAATTTATAGAAGAATGTATAGCATAATTTATAGTAGATATAAAGAATATATCTAATATAATTTATAGTAGACATAATTTTTTAATTCTCTATATAATTATAGTAGAATGGGTCGAAAAAAACGAATTTTTAAATTTGAAAATGTCACAACCCAAAAAAGTTGCATTTTAGTCTCCATATTAAACCTAATTTTCCCATAAAATTCTTCAAGTCTTCGTTGCACGAGAAAATCAGAGCATGCATATGAGTTTCTAAGAAGAATAACACTAACTTAAGACTAACACGTAATGGGTTTCTTAAGAATAACGCTAATGTATTCCCGTCTACGTCTGATATCAGATGTAGAATAATTGTTTTCTTTATTTTACTATATGGTTATACGACGTATCATAAACAAAATATGCATATTATATCATCATAACCTCAACACAACATTTCCTCTCAAATATTTCCAGCCCAAGGGTTTCTAAACAACTCGGATTACGTTGTACAGAACACTAAAGCTTTCCGGTGAAACTGCAAGTATAAAGTAAGTGCGTGAGGATTCTTAGAAAAATCAACGTCGTAAAATAATTACAATTATTCAGAATTTTATGTACAATAAATACCGCTCCTTCATTATCTTTCAAAACCTATTTCGCTTCTTCTTCTAGATAGCATTTTCAAACCATTGGCCATCATGTGGATAGTCCATTATATCCACAGGATATCCAAATCCATGGGATATCCATCGGACCGGCAAAGGACGCTTTTTGGATCAGTGGAGACACAAGTAATTCCAATAGACGTCCAATAAATATCCTCAGGACGTCCTGAAGATGTCCTTAGGACTTTGACAGACTCGGATAGACTTTGATATCTGATATGTCTTGGGGTAATTGTGAATTCTCTCCTGAGTTTACGAAATCGTGGCCGTGTATAATAACCAGAAATGATGAACATATGCTTATTGCACAATTTGCAGAGTGACCTTTTCAGTCAGAAATAAAGGCCGATATGATGTTATGCAACACCAGAGATACATGCTAGATACATGCTGAGATCTATATGATCTCATATTATATCTATAAGATCTATATACAATATACATATAGGTCATATAGATCTATATACACTAGATCTGTATAGTTCTATATACCGCCTCAGCCAGGAGGCAACATCTACATCCGATGCTTTGTCACCTTTTCTACAATAATTCATCGGTCAGTACGCCAGTTAAGGGGACCCAGGAGGGAAAAGGCAATAGACGCCATGATCAACAGAAACATCGCTCCTTCTATCTATCTGTATATAGACAATCAAGTAGTGATAAAGCCTCGCTCCGCACATCGGCCATCTTAGTCCACTAATATAACCTAGAAGGCTGATTTTCCTTTTTACCTCCTAAAAGGAGAAATACGGGTCGGAAGCATGTAGGGGCTTTATACCCCCTACATGCTTCCGTTCAAGAAAGATTCAAAAAGCTGTTGCAGATGCAGATACGGCACGATTTATTTCACAGTAATTACTTTTCATGTGTGGATATATCTATGTCACCATTAATGGTGACAGACATATCCACATATGAAAAGTGTCAAGAAAAATTCAAAGAAGCCGAAATTTACAGTACATCTCTGATATTTTGAAGATTTAAATCTTTAAAACTTTCATCTTTTTATCAGAGTTAAAAATTCCAAATGCCAAAGGAGAAGATACTATTTATTGTACAGTATACGAAAAAAAAGTTTGGTTCCTGTTACACAATGTTAAGTTGGGTCCCCCCAAACAGCATTTTCAATCCACTGGACATCCTGCGGATTGTCCGTATGATATCCACAAGATATCCAAATCCACGGGATATCCATAAGACGTTCAAAGGAAACTTTTTGGATCAGTGCGAACATAGGTAAATCCAATGGACGTCCAATAGTATCCTCGTAATACTATTGTACCGTGTATATAATATAATACTTGTGTATCGTCGTAAGGACGTCCTCGGGGGCCAGGGGTGGAAAAAAATTTCAGATTCTGATTCCGATTCCAACTAACAAATAATTAAACGATGCCGATCCAGATTCCGAACAGCCGATTCTGATTCTAATTACTTCTGAAATAGCAGATTCCGATTTTTATTCCGATTCCGAATAAAAATTAATCGGAACTGCAGCTCTGCTCCGGACCGGGCAGACTTTGCTATCTGGGCCGTGATGTCTAAAAATTTGAGTTAATAATACTGAAAATTACCAAACTACTGAAAATCAGGTAATTATTACTAAGTTGTAGTAATTATTATTTCAACACTTCGTAATAATTACCAAATTTTCAGTACTACCAACTCAAATGTTTAGACGTTATGCGGCCCAAACTCAACACTGAGTAACAGGAGCCAAACTTTTCTCCCCATTTACACGTTAAAGCATGAGTGTGTTTCTGTTTTTGAGTCTTTTTTCCTCATTGTCCTTTTTTTATGCGTAGACGAAATCAACCATGAAATTCACAATCCGATTTGTAAAATACAAAAAAAATCGGGATAATTCTTTTTAATCAAAAAAAAAAAAAAAAAAAAAAACGAAAAAACATAGTGAAATGTTTGAAATTCTTGCGAAAAAAAAAAAGCTCGATTCCATATACCGTTATACCAACGTATTGCTGTGGCATCATCCAATATATATTATCCCTTCCTGATTTTTATCGTGTGTCATCATGAAAAATAGTCGGTTCGTGTAAGTAGCTTATTCAATTTATCAATTCATTAATAATTATGTAATAATATATATCGAAGTCATGTACGAAAAGAAAAATGATTTTATTTCATTCTCATTTCGTTTCAATTTTTTTTATTTCCCAGACGGTTTTTTTAATCCATTTTTCATGTTTCAAGGATTTTTAGACGGAATTCTATCGAACGATTTAATCATACCCTTATGCAAGTCAAACACTTGGCATGCGTAATGCAATAAAGATAACAACGCATTATACTTATACACATTTTTTTTTTAATTTTAGAAATGGGAAATGATTTTTGGAAGAGAGATAACCGTCCCAAGTTTTTTATCTCTCTCAGTTTGGTTTTACATAAATTGAAGCCATTTTTTATTTATGAGCAAAAAACGGCTGTTACTAAACTCCCTACACCTCTTTCGGCTCATATATAAAAAATGGCTCCAATTGCTGTAAAACTGACTTTGTTTTTGAAATGAACGGAAAATTTCCGATAGAAAATGGCTCTAATTTTTTCGGCCCTTTTGAGACTTCGAAAAACTTTAAGCCTCTGGGAGCAGCAGAAATCGCCCTCCAAAAAATCTGAAAAAAATTAAGGTTAATATGGAGGCTAAAATGCAACTTTTCCGTGGCATTTTCAAATTAAAAAATTCATGTTTTGATCCACCCTAACCAACATGATTATACGGTGTATTGAAATTTGGAAATTTTCGAATTCGAACATGACACTATGTGGAAAAGTTGTGTCTTAGGGTCAATAGTAACCTGGAATTTTTAAAAACTTTTAGCCGTCTCAATTGGCTTAAAGTTTTACATGTTAAAGGATAGGCGGTTTTGGCAATTTTTAAAAATCTTGTTAAAAATTGTCTAGAAACCTCAATTACTGTAAAAGTATATCTGTCGGGTGTTTTTGAGGTCGATAAATCCGAACATGATCGAATTTTTTTTTCTAGGGATTTGGCAAAATACCAAAACATGATTTTAAATTTTTTGGGCCCCAAACGTCGAATTTGAATTTTAAATTCCTCTTTGTTCATGTTGGAAACTCTTATATGATATCTCCTCTTCATTTGGGGACTTAAAATTAAGTTACAGATCCGATAAAGTAAACGGAGTACTACTAATTTTTAAATAGCGGTGGAATATACTCCTAATGGAAAATATTTCTTTCAGCCACAAAATTAAAATGGCGTTTGGTCGATTTTGCCAATTGAAAATTAACGATAAAAGTTAAAATTCGGTAATTGGTGTGGACATATCGGTTTTTTCCCGCAACCGTACATAATTTTTATGGTCATTTTCGGATTCTACTGTTCAAAAAACATGAAGTAGTTTCTCAGATTTGAAAAGGGCCAACTTTTATTTTTCGGTCAAAAACATCACGCTTTTAGCATGAGTCCCTTTTCAAAAAAAAGCTGTAAAGGCTGGTAGCGACCCCTATACATTTTTTAAAAATCTGAAAAAATTGTAGAAGGTATCTGGAGGCGGCAGAATCGATTTTGAGGTGTAGAATCAAAATTGGGACACCATAAAATAATAAGTAAATTTTTTAAATTTTGAAAAATATTATTTTTTAACATGAAACCCTGCCTACTCACGCAAAATAAATTTTCTCCAAAAATTTGAATCAAAGGCGATGAATCTACATTATTTTGGGTCATTTTGGCTATCTTGAAATTTTTTTAACTTTTGTGGCTGGCCAGATATGAAAAAAATCCGTTTTCGCCGGAAAAAACATATACAATAAAAAACATTGTATAATACCCATAAGGTCCCATTTTGCGGCGAAATCAATTTTTTTTATATATACATACATTCATAAGTATTATACCTGAAAAGATCATTTTCTTATGTCATCAAATTTTTTTCCTGCGAATTTTTGAAATTTGATCAAATAAAAGTGCGAAAAGTAAAAAAAAAAACATAAAAAAATCGGGCGCCACCTCTAAAATTTTTTTAAAAATCTGAAAAAAATTCACAAGTGTTCCTCAAGACCCTAAAGAACCCATTTTTTGCTAGGGAACGAAAATCAGAGATGGCTGATTTTTTTGGGCCACCCTAGCCTGTATGTTGCGGAAAAAGAGCCTTTCCCTCTTAATCGTGACAATTACAAAACCAAAAGACTTTTGAAGACGATAAAACATAACGCTGACGTCATCCGCGTTTCCCGGAGTCGTATCATCTTCAGCCCGAGAAATCCTGACTTTTAACCTCAGTTTTCGAAAATCTTTGCTCGTCTCAGCAAAAATATATTCCCGCAGAGCTGAAACTTAAAAATAAGGAATATCCTAACTAAACCACACACATGCTTTCTGTGCGACAATATATTTTCCTCTATTTGATATGTCAAATAAATTCAGTTCAAACCATTGTTTTTGATTTATATTTTCCAAAAAAAAAGTTAAGGGTGGAAAAAAAAAAAAAAAAAAAAAAAAAAAAAAAAAAAAATACATGTATGAAAAGTGTTGGTACATAAAATTTTTCTATTTGTGCTATCAATTTTGAGTTGTAATGTTCCTTACACACGAAAAGCCTCCTGTTGTTTATCGAATTGAATTTCAAGGTGAAATAGGTCTTCGATTTCCCTCTACTTTTGATCCCCTTTATGATCAGGGTGTGTGTGTGTGTGGAGGACTTCCGGTTTTGCTTATTTCTATTTTTTGATAACTTAATATTCCTTTCGGAAAAATCCCATTTTCAGGAAGAAAAAAAAGAAATAATAAAAATCTATTTCCGGCTTTTTGAGTGTTCGCATGTAGATAAGATTAAATGGAGAAAGGATTCGTTACTTTGCTCCCAATTGAATATACGTATTGAATTTTTTGTATTTATTTCGAACCATAGGAAAAAAAAATCGGTTTATACTAACATTTTTTTTTTTCAATAAAATGTCCCCTTTGAGGAAGGATTCGAAAAATAAAAAAATTCCAAGAGGATGGAACCATCGAAATTCGATAATCCGATGTTGTGTTAGAATATATCGCAAGCGACCGGACATATTATTGAGTTTCCCTTCGGTATGAAAAACGGTTTACCAATATGTAAAAACGTAATCAATCTTCGGGATCTGACTCTTCAATCCACATTTATCAATGATAATAATTCCGAATTCCACCAGCCTTGCCCTCTCATCCTCCTGGTGATCCCTTTTTTTTACTACCCAAACTAAAAAAAAAAAGGGATTCAGGAGTTTGGAGTATTTTTTACGACCACTTTACTTAATAAAGTCTCGTCTTTAAGTTTTTATACGTCCAGGCGATGACATAAGTTTTCATTTTATTTCCCTTCTTTTTTTTTTTTGTGTGTGCGTGTGCCTTTGGCTATGCTCGATGGACAATCTTTGCTTTGTAATCTTTAAAGTTATTTGTCGTTAGGTTCACTTTTGATGGTTTATGTTGAATTTTTGCGTTTGTTTTATCGACTGGCAAAAAGCAAGTGTCAGGGTCGATTGGAAAAAGGTTATGGATGTACTCGAGTATCTCGTAAATCGATGTCGATTACAAAGCATAGACAATCCAATAGAAAAAGAAGGTTGAATTAATGGAAAAAAAAGTTTAGCTGTGAAACAGCAATATAAATGACGCTCTAATTACGATTGCAACGAAATAAAAACTCATTTTAGTTTTTTCTTCCTTTTTTTACAGAAAAATAATGCCGATAATGGAATTTAAAAATTTCTTCGGTCGAGGGATATTGGACAGCCATGTAGGCACACAGAAATAATCATGAGGAAAAATCTATCGCCTTTTATAATATTACAAAAGCCAAAATCTCGATTTTCCACTTTTTAATTTATGGAAATAGCGACATCATTCAGAAAAAATTTCGTCGGGTACATGAGCCGAGTGGGAATCGAACCCACATCTTCCCCTTGTCGGGCAGGCTGCTGTACCACTAAGCAACTGACCAGCAATAGGCGAATCTTCTCTCAACAAAGGACTTGAATTGCAACACGAACCACAAAGTCTGCAAGCGAAAGACGTTGGTTCGATTCCCACTCGGCTCATGTACTCGACGAAATTAAAAATGTCGTTGTTTCCATAAAGAAAAAAATCATTTTACGTAACAATATAGAAGAGGAATTGACACCTACACACGACGACCAAAATTCACATGAAGTAAACCGAATCCAGTGAAATATAAAAAACTTGCTTCCTACGGAGATTTTCGGGCAAATATATCACCATCTGCTTCATCTGCGCCCACGATCGTTATTCAAAATTGCTTACGGATAAAGAGCACAAAAGTCAGTTAGTCAAGAGAAAAGCAGACATAATTCCTATCTCAAGCCTAGGTACAAGCTATAAAAAGGATCTGGGCGTCAAAACTTTGGCTTTCTGTGTAGTGTGAAATCACTTGCCCATATTTAAAAATTCAAAATGGCGAGTGCAATTTCCAATTTTACGTTGATTTTCATAAAACTGCATACGTATGTAGGGGTTTTTGGGGTAGCTGAATACGAATCTGACATCATTTTCTTCAAATTCAAGATGGCGAAGTTAATATGGCGACTTTAATCCGCACTTGCTAAAGTTTGCCGATGTTCGAAAAAATTTGTATATAGGGGTTTTTAAAGTCGCTGATTTCGAATCCGCCAGCGTTTTTTTTGAATACCGTGCGGCAGACCAATTAGGGCAAAACACCGCTCATAATAGCTAAAATATTTAAATTGAAAAAAAAAAAAAAGAAACTGACGGATTCGAAGTTAGCGACCTCAAAAACCCCTACACACAATTTTTTATGAACATCGGTAAACTTCAGCAAGTGCGGATAAAAGTCGCCATATTAACTTGGCCATCTTGAATCTGAAGGAACTGATATCAGATTCGTATTCAGCTACCCCGAAAACCCCTAGATATGCAGTTTTATGAAAATCAACGTAAAAGAGAAAATACTTTCATTGAATAAGCACACTTGGCAAGTTGCAGTGGTGGCCCATCACTGATGGGTCTGCCTAACCCTTACATTCGTCATTTATGGTGCAAACAATAAATTGCACCCGCCATATCGGATCCGCCATTTTGAATTTTTCAATATGGGCAAGTGATTTTAAACAACACAGAAAACACTTTTGACGTCCAAATCCATTTACCTACGCTTCTTCTTCTTCTTTTAAGTGCCAGCTCCGCGACGAAGATTGGCTCTCATCTGGACTATTTTTACTTTATCGACCGCAGCTCGAAAAAGAACCAAGGAATCGACGCCAAACCAGTCTCCGAGATTTTTGATCCACGAGGTTTTCCTACAACCCTGACCGCGCTTACCCTCGATCTTACCCTCCATCGCAAGCTGAAGGAGGCGGTATTTCTCACCCTGTCAGTCCACAAAATTTTAAACATTCGAAGGTATACCGACATCTCAAAAGCCTACGCTACCTACGCTTAAGATGGGAATTATTTCCACGATCACTGTGGAGCATGAGGTACAGTAAATAGTCGACTTCTTGAAAATCCGTCCCACCAAATAACAACAGAAACTGAGTAAGTTCGATACGACGACCTCGGTCATTTAATAATGATCCATTGAGCCTTTGAAAACGAAAGTAAAATCACAATTCCAAGAAACAATGTATCCTCCGCCTGATTAGATTTGAGGCCTGTTTCTCAGAACCTCTGCCTTGAAATTATGCATACAAGTTCACTGACTGACGCAAACGATTCAACATTTGAATCATTTTTTTCCCTACTATTTTTCAGGGAATTGCCAGACAGGTTTAAACAACATTAGCTATAAAAATCGTTTATCAACTTTATGGTTTCAAAAAGAAATAAAAGATTATCACCAAATTTTTCGTTAAAGTGAATTAGAAATGCGATTTTTCTTATTTTATGCATTTTAGTTCTTCATTATAGCTTAAAATGAAGTTATTGCAAGTGATTTTGCTTTCTTTCTGTCTGTTGGTGTCTCTAAGCGGCGTCTTTGGACGAACTAAAAGGGTCCGAAAATATATACCAGGCGAGTAATAATAAAAACCTTTCGTATGATTAAGATTGCCATACGAAGAGTTTTAAACATTTTTTCAAAAAATTAGATTTTCTTACGATTTTTATGATTTTTCCATATTGGCTATTTAAAGTTAAAACCGTTTATTTCGCTTCTTTTGGCAAGCAAAACGACACATTTACCCCATATTTTGTTCCGGATATTGGGGAGGAGGGACGGGGGGTAGTTAACAATTGAAAAGGGGGATAATTATAAGGCGCGTTGAAAAACTTATTCTGCGGTATTCAGGCAATTTTAATTTCATTTCTTCTTCGGAAAGGTAAATCTATGACGGAACTCGATAACGGATGCTGTGTTGGAGGAGATGGGTCAATAATATGTGGATCATCTTGCTTCCAACGTGAACCGAACCGACAGCAACCTTATAAGCCTTATGATCAAATGAACATTCCGTATTATAAAAAGTGACTGCATTCGTTCCTTACTTCCACAAAAAAAATATAAAAAAGATTAGCAAGGATTTTCTTTGAATTATTTCCTCCTACTCCTCCCCGGTACAAGCAAGAATTTAAAATCAAAGTCTATAGAAAAGACTTCTTTTCCGGGAAGAAGGGGGAAAAGGGAGGAAAAAAAACAAAAAGATGACGTAGTTAAGGACAGCGCCAGAAGCCATCTTCAGTCCCCAGACCTGGCTGATAAATGTAGCAAAGCCGTGCAAATTTGTGTGTGTGGGAGGAGATTTGGGTGGGGAGTTGTGGAGGGTTATAAAAATTTCGTCTCGAAGGGACGAGTCTGAATTCACCTTCGCTCACACGAAATTTGGAATGGATAAAGGTTCCTCGTGCAAGGGTAAATTGCAGCTTTTTAGGGGGGGAGGAGGGTAGGGGTGGCGTAGGGGGGTTAAAAAGTTTTGTCTTCATTACCTTCGCTCACACGAAATTCGGAACGCTTAGGGAGAGATCGGTATTGGGCCATACTTTATGCATATTACATTCCGCCCACAATTTTACTTCAGTGCCCTACAGCATTGCAATCGGGTCGGGTGATAATCACAAGATAGTTTAAAATAAATTATCTAGCACTGGCACCAGCTTCAGCACCGACCTGAGTTTCTAGCCAGCCGCGGTTGGCACCTGCACCGGCACCGTCTTCAAACCCCTCATTCCCAGGCCTGAGAACTGAAAATGGCTATGGCAACGTCTCGTGTCAGGAAAAAATCAGACGCGTAAAAAAATTGTCCCTCTTATTTCCGCAATTTTAATTTTTTTTTTCTTCGAAAAGGTACGGCTGCTCAAGATTACGGAGAACGATGCGGATGGGACGTTTGCTGCATTTACCCACCAGACGGACCAAAATGTGGGCCAACTTGCTGTCGAGATGCCCCTGACCAACCCCAACCAGACGACCGAATGATCATACCTTATTATAAAAAATGAATGTGTTCCCTCCTGATTTCTGCAAGAAATAAAATAAAAAAGATTTGAAAGAATTTTCTTTAAATTTTCTCTTCCTCCTCCTCTTGCCCCGGCATGAGCTAGAAACTAAAATAAAATTCGGTGTATCGTTATAAACACAATTAAGGGGAATCTAGACGAAAATCAGAAACTGAAGAATTACTCCGCGCTTTTCCAAGTTTCCAGGTCAAGACGCAATTTTTTTTCACGTAATGAATTTTATGTTTTTAAAAATCTTTCGTTATCAAGTGACCTAAGCATAACATCCGGGCCATTCTCAATTTGTTTACAATATTCAGGTCCCGGGCATTTTATTGTGATTTATTTCTGAATTTGAATGAAAAACTACATTATGTTTTGATAAAACGAACAAGAAAATGTTTTTTGAAAGTAAATTAAATATATTCGGCACCGTCAGATAGAAAAAGAGGCTCTTTTACGAAAAAAACTGCTATGATAGCGGAAAAAAATGGCTGTCCCGATTTCGAGATTCCCAGATAAACAGCTCGATTTTTTACGTAAACCAATTCAGGAAAAATCTTTTTTTCACAATTAGCAATCAGAAATATAAGTAAATCAATAATTTGAAATGAATTTAACGATTCCATTATAATTTCTCTTGAAATAAGGATTTAAAACTTGTCCTCCATTTTTTCCACTAACGGTGTTTTTTTTTTACCGATCATCTATTTTCACGACTTATAAATTACAACGACTCATATAAAGCACTAAATATCAATAAACAAACTCTTATTCCCTCTAAAACTCTAAATAAAATTTTTTAAATAAAAATGCATTGTAAATTAAAGGGGAAATTAACGTTTGATCGACGATCACGATAGTGGAGTTTAGCGAAACTCCACTAACGCAAGCCGAAAAACTGCCCGAAAATCGTTTTAAAAAGTTAAACCGCTCACCTAAAACTTCACTAACAAGTCATACGATCCATTTTTCGTCTTTCCGAAACATTTTTTTGGGTAAAACCGCACAGAAATATTAAAATTAAGTAAAAAAACATTTCCACTAACGCAATCAAAACAATACTGTTTATATGGGTTGTTTACATTTTTGAAGGGACATTTTTCGTTCCGAAAATTGTAAATAAATTGAGAATGGCCCATCCAACGCATTTTCTTTTCTAAGTAAATTAATTTGATATCCTTTTAAGAGCGCCCATAAACTTTTCTTTAAAAACTCTTCCAAAAAATATTTAATTATGTTTTTTTTTTTTTTTTTTTTTTTTCTCGGGTCGATTCGAAAAAAAAAAGCAGATTTCAAATAAAATTAAACGCTAGTTTTATTCAAAAAGTTTTTTATTGTTAAGATGTAAGATTTACTCCTCTTTTTTTTTTTTTTTTTTTTTTTTTTTTTCAGAAAAAAAATTCAATTTTAAGAAGTGCACAAAACGTCAATCTGAATTCCCAAACTCAATAATTCTTTTTCAAAGCTCGAACGACGTATGGCAAAAACGATTTTCAGGGGGGAGGGAGGGGGGAAGGAAGTCATAACCGCTCATGAAGATTTTATGTAATGGAATCGTTAGCAACTCTACAGGGCTTCCCTGCGTCTGACGGAGTCGTTTGTGAGAGTAATTATTTGATCTTACGGATAATTTCCCGTTTTTTTTTTTTTGTAGCTCTTTGACCATTAGAAAACTTTAATTTTGTTTTAATTTTTTTTTTAATAAAAAGCTGTCTGGGTTTTTTATGGCTGTAAAGTTGTTTGTTATTTAATTTTAACTTGGGAAATTCGATAACATTTCCTCCAAAAAATTCATTTTGTTTATTTCGCGCTTAAGCAATCTCTTACGGACTCGTGCTGCACGTTTAAACCTAAAACAAAAGGCTTATTTTTAAACCTGAAAAAGCCTTTACTCAGAAAAGGCTGTTTTGCCCATAAGCTAAACATAGGCGAAGAATTTTTGTTAAATATTGAAGCCTTTACTCAGAAAAGGCTGTTTTGCCCATAAGCTAAACATAGGCGAAGAATTTTTGTTAAATATTGAAGAAATGACCGTCGATCCGTTATTTACTTGCATTTTTAAGTTTATAAGAATAAAAAGAACAATAAATAAAGCTTTTACAAAATCTGTACGTCAGAGCCAAAAGGTTCAATATGCAAATTACAGATGTCCGCTAAACATTGTTTACCCATAACAAACTGCCATCTTTAATTTGCATATTGAACCTTTTGGCTCTGACGTACAGAAATTCGAATATAAAAAATCTGTAAAATTTTAAATAAAATTTAGCAAGCATCCGCTATCTTGAATTTTGTTTTTTTTTAATTCCAGACTTCAAATTCTGTGTCAGCAGGTCAAAATACCCCTAGTTATATGGTTTTTACAATTTTTTAAGAAAATTAAAGCTTTGCAGGGTTGCAAAACTGATTGGTCCATATATGGATTCATGGGCGGCAAAGGGTTTAATTGGTCACGCCATGCTGATTTTTAGGTAAAACAAAAGCTGCCACTTTGCAACCGAAATCAGCGTCCATTTTGCATCCAGGGATATCTGGATGCAAAATGGACTCTTATCCAGAGAATAAAGTTGTAATTGTTTAATTACACCTTTGAAAACTCAATTTTTTTTTTACCAGCTGTAGTTGAACATTATCCGGATGAAACAACCAACTATACTTGAACTGCGTCAACACCCTTTTCCAAGCAAAACTTTTGTTCCTACCGGAACAAAAGGCATGTAAAACCTTGGAAGGAAATCACTTTTTTAATGAAAAAAGCCAAGCTGGGAGGGGGAAAATTAGAAACTAAAGAAAAGTGCTTCTAATGACAACGAGAATTTTCCCGAAAAAGGGAAAGTCGAAAACCAATTCTTCTATTTACTCTTCCTAATTTTCGCCGAAGATTTAAGACACCTGATACTGCTTCCCTTCGATGGAAATCATTCAAAATCAACTTTAGACTTCAAACTTATTTCATGAATGACGTTGAATAACGGGGAGGAAAACGCTTTGATGTTGCTTTCGATAAGATTTACATTACTCCATCCGTTATCAGCAGGTTTTTTTTTTCGTTCAATTTTCTCGGAAAGGTTTTTCTTTTTCTTTTGAGACTATTTAAAAAAAAAAATGTTTTCGAAAAGATGAAAGTTTTTTTTTGTTTGTTTTGTCGTAAATCGATCCTCACTGATTATTAAAGCTCGTAAAAGAAAAAAAAATTATTTAACCAGATGCAGTTATTTTTATTTTTACCGACTTTTTATGAGCACGTCTTCCCGGCTAACCTCCCCCCCCCCCCCCTTCTTCGTTTATCGATTTGTGTTATGTACATCCATTTGCAATTATTTTACAATTTTTATTTTCCATACGGAGCTGTAAAAAGGCAAGAAAAAAAAGAAATCCATGTTGTGACATTAAACGTCTTTTATTATCGAGACTGTTGGAATTTAAAACGTGACAACGCGCAAGATTTTCCTTTTGCATAGGAAAAAAAAAAAAAAAAGAAAAAAAAAAATAGGAAATAAAAAAGAATTTTTTTTTCTTCCCCTTATTTTTCCGGCTTTGTTGCTAGAAATTTGATAGGAGTGTTGTGTAAGCTTTTACGCGAAACATTTTCCTGTTTTTATTATATGAAAAGGAAAGAAAAAAAAAAAGAGACAGGGTGAGGAAAAAATCCTCGTAGTTTTCGCACCGTCAAAAAAATGGAGAATTAAAAATGACTCCAAGAGCAGAGACTTCATTGAGCTGACATTTTATTTTATTAGTTTTAAATGCTAATTAAAAAATTATCATATTTACTCGTAGAATTTTTTCTTTTTTTTTTTTGGTGTGTATATCCCATGTTACTCTTTAGGGAAATATTTTACAACTTCTTTTTGTGGCGGAACTGTTGCGATAAGCAAATGGTTCGTCATAATGCTATTGTGATTAAATTTTTTTTATAGTCCTTTTTTTTTTATATCTTCGAGGGTTTGCCTCATTTATTTTTGTTTTTATACGAGAAAAAAAAGTAACTTATCAGAAAAATAAAAGAATGATAATTGCAAAGGAGATTTAAGGGTAAGAAAGGGGATAATGAAACGGCCTTGATCGGGTCTTGGCCATTGGGGGATTCACCTGGAAAAACCGCCTGACCTAACCTAATTTTTTTGTAGTTTCCGAAAGAGGATAGCCTGAATTTTTTCAGATTTTTATGGGGGTCGTTTAGCAGCGTCCATAAGGACCGAAAAATCGGAAGTTCTATTTGCATGTCAAAATAATCGTTCGCCATTCGGGTTTTTATTCAGATTTTCAAAATGGAATTACAAATTGTTGATCTCATTCTCATAAAGTCTAATGAGAAAGAAATGTCGGTAAAAAAAAAAACCTGGGCCCCCAGCAGTACTAACGAGGGAAGAGTAAGATCTAGAAGCATGGGTCGAAAATTGTGCCCGAAAAAAAAGTATGTTATAAAATTGAGTTATTAAAAACTTAAACTTCGTTATAAAATTTTATAACCCGCAAAAAAAGACATCTATTTATAATTCGTTATAAAATTTTATAACAAAAATTATTTTCAGTCTTTTAATTTCTTTCTTTAAAAATTTTAATTATAAAATTTTATAAATAGTTATAAAATTTTATAATCGGCCAAAACGTTATAGAATTATAAAATTTTATAACGCATTTTGTCTTGGGGCCTTTAAAGGTATCATTTTTTTTTTTTTTTTTTTGTGCTGCACTAAAATTTTTACCTCTATTTTTAGTACTACTTTCCCCTCTGATTTTACTAGGTATTCCGGTTACAAAAGTAACGCTGAGCGAGACCATTAAAGATATCTTGGACGCAGAGGATAAACCGAACCCTCTTTTCGACAACCTGCCAGGAAAAACGTGGTTCTATTCATTTTTAAAAAGACATCCCCAAGTAAATGAGCGTCATGCCGAAGGGATCAATCAGGCGCGAGCCCAAGTTTCGGAGGCGGATATTCGGCGGTGGCATGAGGGTCTTCGTAAATTCCTGTTAGGCCCCATGTTAGGCTTAATATTAAAAATATTACCAGTATTTATAATATTAAGCCTAACATGTAATAGTGACTACTTCTTCTAAACAAAAAAAATTAATATTACCCCAGGTAGAACATCCAGTCTTCAAGATTTCTTGCTTTTGCATTAAAATGATCTTACTCATCTTAAAGATGTCTTTCAATATTGCTTAAATATATCTTCTAGGTGGGGCAATAGCGAAATAAAATTCCAATTGAAGTTGGCATGATTTAAGAGAGAGGATAATAAGATATCGTGAGATGTCTTTACTAGAAAGCACTTAACGAGAATATCTTTAATTCCTCTTTGGGAGCGTTCAAGTATTACGTAAGACCGAAAGGGGGGGGAGGGGGTACTCGAAATTCTTACTATTTCTTACTTGGGGGAGGGGGGGAGTTTGGCAAATCTTACGTAAGAATTTCCATTATAACTTATTGTTCAGATTTTTTTTTAATTTCAAAAAATTAAAACTAAGTTGTTTAAATTTTTTTCGAATGTCTAAAGTAGAAAAATTGAAACTTTTTTTCAAACAACTTCAAGAATTAAAACTTTATTTTTTTATGAGATTTTTTTGCCAATTGTAGCCATCTTCAGGGATATGAGTATGAACTATAAATATAATATTTAAGAAAAATATTACTCAAATTTAAAATTGGCGCTAAAAAAAAAGGAGGGGGGGTCCTCGAAAATCTTACGTAATATGATAGCTCAAAGAAATCTTACTAATTCTTACGAAAGGGGGGGAGGGGGTTTAAAAACCCGAAAAAAAGTCTTACGTAATACTTGAACGTTCCCTTTATTAGAAAATAATAAAACTCCCACTAATTTTGAAAACATGCATTAATAATTCATTAAGAATACATGTAGAAGATCTCTTAATTAGAGGAAAATAAGAACTAAAAAAATTTACAAGTCCTTGCGGTAAAAAAAAAAAAAAAAAAATACGCTAAGTTCGGTATGAGATTAACTGTAAATGGCGCGACAACGGATTCATATTTTTCAAACGGGAAAAAAAGTAAAGAGTGAAACAAAATATTGTTGAATTAATTCAATATCAAATCGATATGAATTAATTCAATATCAACATTATGATATTGCTCAATATCATAATGTTGATATTGAAATATTTCTTGACGCAACTTGAAATATATTTTAAAGTTTTTTTTTTTTTTTTTTTTTTTTTTTTTAATCGATTAATTTCATGTAAGATGATAAAAGTTCTTGAATTGGCCAGAGTTTTATCTTGTTAAAGACGACAGCCGCGGGGGACCCAAAGCCCTGGGACACCCGATCTCTCACTCAAGGGGATAACGCAAAAAACAGCCGGAATAACTACATGGTGGATTCCTCTCCGAAACTATCAAGACCTCGACGACTTAGAAGCATTACTCGTGAATTTTGAAGATGAAATCAATAGGAAGATACTTGATTTTCTTCAGAATCTTAGTATATTTTCTTCAGAATTCAGAAAAAAAAATTTGGCATTGAAAGGATTGATTTATGTCTGGGCCCGGCAACATGTCAATAATTTAAAGTCTAAAGGTGATTTAACTCGTAACTAACCTGAACTAAGCTCGATCGCCTGATATTCATTTTTTTACTATACGGTCCTTTTCGCTAAACCGGGTAAAAAGGGCAGTCTCCACTTGATAACGTTAACCGCATTCGCGTTATCCGCCTTCTCGATGAACGTAATCGCACCGGAAGTTTTGTGGATCTTTTAGCACGATTTTTTTGATCATCTTCTGCTTTTTTCTATTTACAAACATTAAAAATGGCGGTTTTGAAAGATGTTTTTACGGATTTAAAAAGAAAAATTTTAATTCGGGCATGGGGAAGACAATAAATCTGTTCCAAAACAAATTCTGGGTAAGCCAATTTTGTATACTTAATGAAATATACGGTACTCTTTTTATGCCACAAACGTTTACGGGAGCAAAACCTGCAAAGTACTTCCGGTGCGATTACGTTAACCGAGATGACGGACAACGCGAATGCCGTGAACGTCATCAAATGGAGACTGCCCTAAAATGTTTGAAATACTTTTAGTAATCACACTCTTCAGTAATATACCTTTTATTTCTTTCATTTCAAAAAATTTTTGCATCCTAAAATTTTTTAATATCGAAAAATATTTAAAAATTATTTTATAAATATTAATAACAATAATATTTCTTTGCTGATTAGGGTGCTAGTAAGTTTTAAAATTGCAAAACTATTCTTCATGCAACTGCTGGTGTGTGGCCCATACCCTTAGGCTCTACTGTTGCACCAGAACAATCTGCCACGATGACCCAAAAGTAGTTGATTTTCACCATCTCCCCTTTCAATCTCGACAATTTTTCTTGGCTAAGTACAGAAAACGAAGGGCCAGGGCAGGGCAGTAGCTGGAAAAGCGCTTAAACTAAGGGCAACAGCATTTAGCCTTTTCCTTTTTTTAAAATATATATTGAAAAAGAGGAAATCAAACCTATAGACATTAATCCAAACCCTTAGACCTTCGACTCGGTTGCCACGACAGAGAATTGGATAAAAAAAAAAGCCGTGAAAAACTACGGTCTTAATTCTAAAAAAAGGGGAGATAAAACTTACTCATTTCTAAGCGGAAATAGAAACGGGGAAAAAAATTCGTTGTTTTCAATAAAATCGTACCTTCAGTCATCCACCTTGGTCGGGATATGATTTATGCTTCAAAACAGAGGAAAAAAAAGGGGGGAATAAAAAAGAGGTTTCTCTCTCCTTTGGTTCTTTTTTTTTTTCTTTTTTTCTTCAGCCAGTTTATGTGATAAATTTTATCTCCTCAAGTTTCTTTGTTTATGCTTAAGAAGCCTCTTTTACAATTTTTTCCCTTCTGCTAAAAAAGTTGAATCTTTCAAATTGGTATTAAAAAAAAAAAAAAAAAGTTTGTGGAATAACTCTGACTTTGGAAAAGGATGCATAGTCATTAGATATTTTTGAAGGGGCTGGCGACAAAAATATTTTGAGATATACGTTAGAAAGTTGGGGAGGGTCATTAATAATCCGAAGGTTAAGAGCTTGGAAAATGAAACATCCCAACACTTAAATTATGCATGAAAACTGCGTTTTAAATAATTTTCCCGCGAATTTCGTAATAAGCCTAAAAACCCCGTCCTAGATGAAGAAATAAAAACGAAAGGAAAAAAAAAAAAAAAGAAATAAGAGGATTTAATACTGAAAACGCGATTTTTAGGGAAACACGAAAACCTAAGAATTTATGTGAACATTTTTAAGTTGCATGCTGATATATTATAACCTATGTTCTTTTGTGAGTCACAGTGACTTATAAAAATTTATAACTTGAGAGTATACGGCAGGCTTGACATGGATGTAAAATTACATTTTGTTCGAGGGGTGAAAAACTTGGATTTTTTTTTTTTTTTTTTAAATCCTCCCAGTTTTAAAAATCTCGGAAGGAGATTTCCGTTTTAATAAGTTGGCGAAGTTAATTCCGCTTACGCTCACGAAGCTGTCTTCCATGAAGAGGGGGGGAGGAGAAAAAAAAAAGTTAATGGGCGATGTTCGGTTTGGCGGCAGCCTGGTTTTTTGCCTCTTCCAAACGGGAAAGTAAACATGTTATGAAAATTAATGAAATGGATGCAGATCAAGTTCAAGGGGAAACTTCGCGGGGCTCAAGGCGATTTTCCATCTCGGAAAAGCTTGCGCGCAAAAGCTTTGGGCTTTTGCTATTTAGCACACCTTACCGACTTTCAGCGTTCCGTCCTGATTCGGTGAATAATTTTCGAAATACCTTACCCCGGTAATTACGGAATTTTATGCTTTGATGAATTAAACGGCAGCGAATAATGCACTTTGCTCTATTGCTTATTCTTAATTAACTATGAATTGCGGCTACGGCAACTTAAACAGGATTTCGGTTATAACCGCATTGAATTAATGAGCATAATGACTTTTGCTTCATATACCGATTACATATTCATTAGTAAATTGCATATTATAATAGGCCTTACTTGCTATTTTGCCGGCTCGGATTACATCTTGCTCCTAATGTTATATATATCGTCACCGGGGTGACATAAATTGCATCGACCTTTCTTCGGGATTGTTTTCGTAAACGACAAAACTTTAGAAATGAAAATAATTAGATATTTTTTTTCTTTCGTTCCTTTGAAAAAAATAAAAAAAAATCCAAATAGATTGGGAAAAGAGCTTTTGTACGAAAATAGAAAATCATTCTCGCCAAACAATCACTTTAGAGCTGGGAAAAGTCAACGAAAGAACACAAGGGACGTATTACCGGGGCGTTCCATTGGTGATCAATTTTGAGAATGCCAGATCCTTTCTTACTTGTTATTTTGTTAGCCGCTCTCTTTTTCTCGTTTTTTTTTCTCAAATAATGTAATTTCGACCTCATTTTTTTTTTTTTTTTTTTTTTTTTTTTTTTGCGGAGCTCATAGTTTAAGAGAAAATTGTTGTCTTTTTCAAATTATTGCTAACTGCTCTAGAGCTATCTTTGCTTAAAAAAATTACCCCCAGAGCTTTTTTTTTTTTTTTTTTTTAGATAAACATGAAACCACCTCGCAAAGATTTTTTTTTTTCATCTCACTCATTCATCATATTTAAGGCTTTCATGAAAAATTTTATGTATTTCGGACAATTCAAGCATTCTGTCAGAGGGGGGCTTCCAGATTTTTTCTTTCATCAGTGACAAGGAAGTGACTTGTGTATTCCATAAATGATCGATTCCTAAATCCTAAACGGCTTTACAAATCTTGAAGCTTTATTGCCGCACCGCAAAGGGCCTCCTTGCTCCGCCGCTCTCCAGTTTGGCCCTCCCAATCGGCCAGCGTCCAAGGACACATTATCCTCCCACCGAATACGGGGTCTCCACTGTGTCCTAGGGCTGACTGGCCGATTGTCGAGGACTTTCCTGATAGGCCTCGTCGGTAGCACGCGTGCTACGTGTTCACTGAGCAGTCGGATCTCGTCATTCGACTTCATACTTGCATATCCGGCAGTAGAGTCTATATTTGGAGCAAGAATCTTCCTTAGCAACTTATTCTCAAAGGCCAACAGCCTCCCCTGGGAACGGATAGTAAGGTTCCATGCTTTACAATCGTAGGTGACAATGGGACGCAGGACGAAGTTATAGATCTTAGGTTTGGAACGACGGGATAGGGAATTATTCCGGAGCAGAGGGGTTAGGACTTGAAGACAACCATTTCCACTTTGGATTACAGCATTGACCTCATAGTTCATGTTATTGTTATGCGCAACGGTGGAACCTAAGTATACAAATTGTTCAACGTTCTTATACCAGAAGCAGTACACTTCCAAAAGATCCTCGTCCAGACGAGTGACCAGATATCCAGTCAATGATCGATTAGGAGAAAGGAGTTAGCATTATTTTCCAATTATACACTGCTGTAATATGATAGCAGTATAGCTCGATTTATGCGAGAAGACTACCTATCAAATTGTAATCGCTACCGACACCATACCCACCAACAGATGAGATATACGCGGTGTTCATACGCTTTGTGAGTGAAGTGTAAAGTTCTAGAAGTCGTCCGCAGATAATGAAAGAATTATCTATTATCTCTTAATAAACAGCAGTCACAGTCAATAGATCAATAATGTCAATGTATCACACCTTCTCAGCATTAGCTGGCCATTGGCATTAGCCATTTTTGCTTTATCGACCGCAGGGAGAATAAAGCATTGTTTTTAGCACAAATTTCAGATTTTCAGTTTTCGATATTTTTACACGTTTTGAAGTCCCCTGATGCCGAAAAAAGCAAAATTTGGATGGTGGCCGTGTGTGTGTATGAATGTATGAATGTATGAATGTATGAATATATGTGCAAAAATATCTGTCCGTCGAAAAGCAGAAAAACGGAAGAACGGATCTCGATGATTTTTGGTGGGTAGGAACTTCTAATGAAATGTAGGTGCTGATTAGTTTTTGAGCCAAATCGGTTCAGCGATTCGGAAGCAGTGAGTAAAAATGTTGAATTTTCAACTACTTCAAGATATTTTTGGACTATAAATCGTGAACGCAGCTGCCGATTGGGTCCGATTTTCGTACTGCAGTACATATTCATCAAGATATGCTACCATTGAAATTTGGTTAAATTCTGTTGAGTGGTTCAGAAACGGTGAGCAGGGCTAAAAGTATGGGTATAGGCCTAAAAACCGATATCTCCAACTTTTGAAACGTCACGACATGACGTCATCGATTACGTCAAAAAAGCGATTTGGATGCTGATTGGCGGGTTCCTCGTGGGAGCTAACGAAAAACTAACCGTATTTTTGAGAATATTTTCGAGGTAGAGGATTCCGAATCTGAGATAATTTTTCCAAAATTCGAATTCCTTATGCCCGTACTGCGGCTTTGGTGGACCTCTGATCAAAAATCTAACCGTATTTTTGAGAATATTTTCGGGGTTGAGGATTCAAAATCTGAAATAATTTTTCAGAAATTCGCATTCCTTGTGCCCGTACTGCGGCTTTGGTGGAACTCTGATCGAAAAACTAACCATATTTTTGAGAATTATTTAAATAGTCGATAAAGCACTTTGATCGGTTCACCGATCTCATTTTTTATCTTCAACTCTGGGCATGACAATTTTGTAACAATACAAATTTTTAAGTGCAATTTTTGGTCGACCAAAATAGAAAGGTATTTATGATTGCCACTTTCATTTGACGCTACCAGAGGAGACGCTACCAGCACAGTGGTAGAGTCTCCGATTTCGAATGATCGAGGAATCGGTCAGGGGTCATGTATATATTACGTAAGCATGTTAAGGGGGGGGGGGGGGTCTCACACGTTCTTACGTAAGCTTTTTTCTATTCTGACCAGGAATTTTTGAAAATAAAATAAATAATTAATTAATTCATTTCATGTTTTTTTAAAATATTGTAAATGTTGCGGCGAGCTAATATTACATTATTTTGTTACCATCTAAATAAAGGTAACCTTCTCTTTAATTTTTCTCAATATAGGTGTTTATATTGGTTTATTTCAGTTCCATGAATTATGGGGAAAATTACCGAAGTCGAGTGCCGTTGGTTCCATTAAAAAAAAAAAAAAAACTTACGTAATATGGGGGGGGGGGGGGGTTGCCAAAATCTTACTCATGCTTACAACGGGGGGGAGGGGGTTGAAAATGACAAAAAAAATGCTTACGTAATATGTACATGACCCCTCAGGGTTCAAGTTAAGGATATGGCTCGGATCTTTTCACTGCCGCTCATCACTGAATACAACAAGTATACAAGAACATAATAGACGTTAGTCTCCACACGGACACATTCTGTGTCTGGAGGTTCCGCTCAGTGCAAAAAAAAGCCAGCATGAGTGAAAATGTCGTCAAACTGTCTATTTGACACATTATAGGTTTAAGGCCAAAAAATATCATCACATTGTACATCCTCACTTCTATACCGTACATTGTAAGGAAATCGGGTATAGGGGTTCTGATGGTCACGTACTACGTTCCATGATGATGATGATGATGGATTTCTTTGCTTAGCTCAATTTGGCGAGATTTAATTCAATTTGGATTTTTTAGATCAAATTTGGTCATTGCATTTGAAATAGGCCGGCGGTCCACCTATTCAAAAGATTCAAATAGGTGGTCAAAAATTTCTAGCCCCTAATTTTTTAAAAAATGAAAACATTTTTAAAAGTACTTACCAATTTTGAAGATCTTTTTGATCTAAAAACCCAGCTTCATGGTAAAAAAAATTAAATAAAAATTTCAAGTAAACATTTCTGTTTACATATGAAATTTTTACGGCAGCCATTGTTTTCGAACGATAATTATGCAGAACACTGTACGGCGCCAATTTAATTTGAATTTTTGCTAGGCAAAAAGCACCGATGATTCTGAAATATTTGTAAACAATATTTCTGCTTTTTTTTTTTTTTAAATGGAGGCGTGAAAATAATGGCTTCCGAGAAAACATTTAAGTTTTGTTATTGTTTACATAAAAATAATATTTTTTTTAAATTTTCCCTGAAGCTGTTGTTTTTATAGTAAAAGAGCATACATTTACGTGAGTACGTTTAATAACGTTTCTAATAATTTATGTTTTAGGGACTAGAAATTTTTGACCACATATTTTTGTTTTTAGCAACTTTCAAGATAGGTGAGCCGCTGGCCTAAAACTGGTCACATTGAGGGCACTACCACATCTTGAGATAGAGAATTGGTCCCCTAATATTGTCAGAATGCAGAAGAGATCATCAAGTTAGGCAGGTTGAGACTTAATCTTCTATCTCGACTTAGCACCTTTTATCTTAAAATCGAACCTGCTCCTCGCTTACTAAGCCCACTTTCGAAATTCATTTCCCCCCCGTTTTTTTACGACCTAAAGATACTATCTCCCGCCGATCAATCATAAAATCCATATATGAAAAAAACAAAATCCAGCGAAAAAGCAAGGAAAAAAAAAAGATTGTTTTTTCCGCTCCTTCAAGTCTTTTCTCCTTCCCAAGGTTACAATTAAATCAGAGGCGTTCGCGTTTTATGGCGGTACCACCCCAGTTCGAATCGTGCTGCGAGGGCGTTCTAAAGCTCAGCCACGTTATATCAATGGCGGTCGTTAAAAAATTAAACGGCTTTTTTTTTTTTTTCATCAGGTGAAATCTCTTTTATTATTTTTTTTAAACCCCAAAGATTCTATTTCCCGGTTTCCAGGAAGAAAGAAAAGTTTCTTCCGGAGGATAAACCCCAAACCGTTAGGTACACAAAACTATGTTTAAAACCATAATTATTATCGAATACTCCTGCATTCATTTCGGAGTCAGGAATGTAATGAATGTGCTCGGCTTGTATCCTCCTCCTGGCAAGCCCTGTTTGATAAAGTTTACAATGCCAAAGAGGGTAAGAGAATACTGGGGAGAGTGAAAAGAGGAGAACAGGAGGGGGGAGAGGAGAGGAAGGGGACAGACTATAAGATGAAACTATGGTGGATTCTATTAAAATAATCAGCTCGACAGAATGACGATTACAACTTTGTTCATTTTCTTAAATGTTCCTTTTCCACTTTCAACCTTTCCATGGAAACCTATTACCCTTAATCGCAGAGCGGTTAAAAAAGAAACTTTATGTGTACCGGTGATGGTAAGGAATTTTGTTTCTCGTACTCATTCTTTTCTCTCTTTTTAACATCCCGGGGTTTAAGCGCGGGGAGCCAGGAAGAGGGGGGATGGGGAGAGAAAAAGCACTTCCTATTGTCTGGTAGTCGAGTCAGGATTATGCAAAACTCTTATTCCCTCTTCAGTCGTAATGTAGTAAGCAAATTCTGACGCAACTTTTCACCTTTAGTCAGACTTGCATGTTCCCTCAACTTTTCAACAAAGTTACGATTTTTCGAGGGTTTGTTTTCAGTGGCATTTTTTTTTAGGACTCCTGATTTATAGAGATTTACCATTACCCCTAATGGTAGTACCGGAATCGGTATTGCCCATATTGCGAATTTTTAAAGCCGGTAACGCTTTCCATTAACACCACCTCGTACTCGTTTTTTTATCGCCGAATTATAGATGATTTTCAATAAAAATTGTGAGTTTTTGCAGCATTTTCAATTTTACACACTTCACTAACTGCCTTAATACGCAATTACTGACGTAGGTACCGGTCTTGAAAAAGGTTTTAGTAATGCATATGTGAATATTTAAAAAAAAAGTTAAACTGACTCAATATGAACGTAAAGAACTCCCAACGACAAAACATAGAACTCCGACTTCTTTATTCTCGCTCGGCTATCGTACAATACTTCTAATCAAATGTTCTCATTCGATATTCTCAATAAGGAAAACAAGCTTTTATTTTTTTTTATCATACAACCCATTATCACAAGTAAATTTCCTGCATTTTCAGTCCTTTCTTTCTTATGCTGGCAAAAGCTCCAATAAACTTTAAAAAAAAAAAATGGATACGATAGAACTCAGAGAAAAATATCGGGAAACAAATGATAGAAATGTAGGAAACAAATGATAGACCATAATTAGAAGCTACCATATCATGACCAAAAAACAAATGACTTCATAGGTGTCTACGAAGTCATCTGTTTTCTTCAAACTCTTAGATTGAAGACTTGCATGCACTCCCGGTGCTGTAATCGATTATAGCACCGGAAATTTTTTATTATTACGTGGCCGAAATAATCGAGCTTCCGACGCTTGATCTCGTACAACACTTCTACTTCCTTCTTCATACGAGTCAAGACGTCGATATTTCTCACTCTGTCAGTCCACGAAATTTTAATCATTCGACGGCACACCCACATCTCCAAAGACTCCCAACTTCTTTTCCAACGTCCTAGTTAACGTCCATCCCTTGTGTGAATATAAGAGCACGGGAAACACGTAACATCGGACGATACGGACCCTAGTTTGGTAACTCAAGTTGCGATTGCACAAGAAGGTCTCTCATTTTGAAGAAAGTTCCTCTGGCTTGCTCTATATTTCCTGGCTACAATCCCAAGCATCATTCAAGAGGGTTCCAAGATACTTATACGAGTGCACCCGTTCAACTTCCGATTTCCATCTTCGAGATTTTCATGCATTCAGTTTTTAAGCGGCCAAGCTTAGTGATCGCTAAGGAATGATTTCTGTACGAGGCGTACAGCAAGAAACTTTTTTAATAAACCTACGGAAAGAAATAAGGACGCGATTTCATGAAGCACATTCTTATGTTGTTTAACTTCATGAAGTTCGATTCCATTTCAAGTGTTTCTACTTTTTTTTTTAAATCTCTTCTTTCTCGTAAAACGTACAAAAAAAAGGATTAGACAAATAAACGGTATAATATCAAAGGGTCAGTTGTGAGCCAAAAGAAAAAAATTAGGCAGTTAAGGGGGGCAAGCTGAATTTTCATAATGGATAAAAATCCCGTTTCTGGCTGACCATTCACTTCCATTGAGAACTAGAAATTGTCCACAATTGCTTGGGTTGGGTAAGTCAAGGTGTAGAAGTCAGGATCTGAACGACGTAGAATTAGTTAAATCAGAGAAGAACAAAAGAAAAGAACAAAAGCCCTGTCTTATACGAAATAACGGAGAACGAGCCAAAAGCTGAGGACCAGGACCAGGACCGAATCGGGTCAAATCCTGAACCATCATTTTATGGCAAAGAATGAATGGGATAGGGATTATCGAATGGATGGAAAACTTTCAAGGCAATCCCAATCACCGAAACCATTTCGGACAAACTTATTTTTCTTCGTAAATAAAAAAAAAGAAGAATAATCTTACGGCTATAATACATAAATCTCTCATCGCTGAAAAATATATTAACAACTTTTGCTGAGGCATGAACCGAAGCCGTAATTCAAAGACATTTAACTGCCATTTAATGACCCAAAAGTTGAATTTTAAAAAAAATTCCGCCTTTCGGAACTTTAGCCACATTCAAGATTTATTAAAAAATGGGAGGCGTTGATCTATTGTTTAAAAGACCCTCCCAAAATATATAAAACCTAAAAAGCTGTAGAAAGGAAGTGCAACAGGTCCACCAATATCAAAAGGTCAACGATTGTGAATCTCGCTTGATGATATACTTAAAACTTGCAGGAAAGAGATTTTCTGACATTTTGACATTTTTAAAAACCGACCAATTTTTTTTTTTCCTTCGAGGGGATTATTATTTTTTTTTTTAATTTCAAGGCCGAATGGGAGGGGAGCAGAGAAATACTCGATCGAAGAAATATATTCATCTTTCGAAAGTTGTCGACAAGTTCAAAACATCCCCGAGTTGATTTTATCCAGAAGGGAAAATTGATTTTCGGCGCACATTCAAAATTCAATAGGCTACCCATATTTGGAACCAGGTGGCTGTCATTAACAGGAAAAGGTTTACGAACTGACGACCACGCTTCTTCAACAAGACAATCGAAGTTTAATGGAATCAAGAATTACTAAATCCCCGGTGTAAAGTCACTTCGAAAATTTTAACTCCGTTCAGGGTCGGATCCAGAAGCAAACAATGCAATTGGGAAATGAAAAGCCGGAAAAAAGGGGTGAGGAAAAATTCATAATAAAAATAAAAATAATTTTATTATTCCGTGGAATACTTTGTACTTAAATTGAAAAAAAAAAGTAAAGTTGAAAGCAGAAATATACAAAATTAAAAATAAAATATTTTTTCCGGGAAAAAGAGTACAATTGAAATTTTTCCCCTTTTCTGTGAGAAGACAGTTTTTTATTAATTGACGAGGTTCCTCGTAGATGTTTCGCTTTTTTGTTTACTATTACAATACGTAACCCAAGCAACCAACCCGCATCCTATATGGATATCAGATTTATATTCGATTCATTCTTCTTTTTTTCAATTAGACGTACTCAATGTAGGAGGTATTTTGAAGATGAAAGAGAAAAAACATATTTCATGTTTCTTTTGCTCAGTTTTTCGAATCAGGAATAGCCTCCTGACTCCTGAGGCAGAGACCAGGTAGTGGCATTTACTTTCAAATTACAGGTAAGATGCCAAAGTTGGCCGAAATATTTAAAGTGCTGGAGCTGTCGCCAGCGCCGGCACCGGAATAGCAAAAATTTTGCCGCTGGTGCTGGTGCCGGAGCCGATTCCAGCATCGGCTCCAGCACCACCATCAATTTTGTTAACTATTTTTTTTTTTAACTTGGGGGGAAAAAAATTCTTAGAGTAACCTCTGCTTATTGTAGTGCCGGTTAATACAATCGGCCATCAAAGCTCGTGGCTTTTCTCAATTATATTCAGCATTGCCATCGGATGATAATTGCAAGTCAGCATCGGCGCTGGCACCAAGTCTAAAATAAATTATCTAGCATTGGCACCAGCTTCGGCGCCGACCTGAATTTTTAGCCGGCCGCGACTGGCATCGGCTTCGGACCACTGGAAGGGCATCTCAAAATTTTTTCAAAAAATTTTTAATATTAATACTGTTTAATTTTTTGAAGGGGAAAAAAATCGAAGAATTCGGCTCATGTTTTTTTCGCCAACGAGCCGAAACTTTAAAAAAATTGGAATATTTTTTAAAAGAAAAAAAGTTATTTTCCCATTTTGAAAATTCCGTAGCCTCCTGTTAAAAGCCATGAAATTAACTAGCAAAATAAGAGCTGCTGGAAATGCCGGAATCATACTTTGTTTTTTATTTAACCCCAAATATTAACTTTCTAATAAATTTTAAAAAGTTGGGCTTCCTGGAAAATTCAGAAAAAGTATTTTTAAGTTGGAAAAATGAGAGAAGAGTCGGAAAAAGTGATCAGATCCTATAAAAATTCCAAAAGCTATTCATTGGTTGGGGAAACTAATAAAAGAAGGCAAACAGTCGGAATTTTATTTTTACAATACTGCCAGAATTATATTTTGTGTTCCTTCAATCGAAGCTGAAAACCGCTTTAAGCGCTTTAACCGCTTTAACCGAAATAAGCTTACTCTTCTTTTAAAAATTCCTCAAAAGTCCTGACAACCGAAACATTCCCCGGGAATTTTACAAATGTAGTTAATATAGTTTCAGCAAAAACACACAGGTCATGATCTCCAAAGTTATGAACCTTTTCAGCCACCTACGCATGTTTCGTCATAATCAAAATTCCGTATGGTTTTCATAACACACCCACGCAGTTGTATATTTCCTCTCAAACATATAAACTCGGAACAGAAATGATACAAGGAAACCTAATCAGAGACTGAAATGTCAAAATTTTTAAAAAATTTACACATTTTTAATTTTTTTTTCTCCTAATTTACTTTTTGACTAAATGTTTGGATACGCAGTGAAATTCCCAATTAAAACTGCGACTCTTAAACATTTTTCGCAAATAAAGTTTTTTTTTTTTTTTTTTTTTTTTTTTGAAAACAATTTTCCCGACTTCCTGAGAAAACGACATTAATGGGAATTTCGTCAGTAATGAAAATCTCCGAATTCAGCTATGCGAATGTCGAGGACAACGACGCCCGCCGGGAAAAAGGTTGAAGGGGTTGTACCCCTTTCCATCCTTCAAAATTTCCCTCCCGTCCTTTTTCTCCCGATTCCCTTTCGAAGTAATCCCAAAGGAATCTACGACAATTTTCGTCAGGTTTATTACTTCTTTATGTGAATCAAAGGGAAGATGATATTGTGTATAAAGGGTGGTCGATTAATACCCCGGCATTTAACGCCCGAAAGGGGGAAAAAAAAATAATAATAATTTTCAAAATAAACATATCTTTTGACATTTTATCGTAGTTTTGCTTTTCCTTTTATGTACTGAAGAAGATTATTTCGTAATGATTTTTAGGAGTGAAATTTGTTGCAAGATTATTGTACAAATATTTAGGGTGTTCCAGTTTTAAAAATTGAAATTAGAAAAAAAAAGAAAAAAAAAAATTCTAACCGATTAATGGCGTCTCAGGCAATCAAGACATTTTAATCTCAATTATTTTTCTAATTTAGTTTAAAGTATAATTTTTTAAAAAGTTTTTTCTTGTTTTCAAGGTCGAAAAAAATCACCGTGATCATGATTTTGTCGTGCGATCAACGTGCGATTAATTAATCGCCGAAAAAAAACCCTAAAAAGGAATTTTTGGTTAGGGCAAAGAATCTCGGTTTTTCTTATAAGTTTTATAAAACCTTTATAAAACTGCCGAGAATTTTTAAAACCTTTATAAAACTTTAAAAAGTTTAATTTAAAAGTTTAATTTTTTAACTTTTATAAAAGTTTTATAAAATTTTATAGAATTTTTGGTTTTTTTATAAAACGTTTTGCAATAGTTTTATAAAACTTTTACAATAGTTTTATAATAGTTTTATAATAGTTTTATAATAGTTTTATAACGGTTTTATAAATGTTTTATAAAAGTTTTATAAACGTTTTATAAAAGCTTTATAAAACTTTAAAAAAATTTTATAAAACTTTATAGAATTTTTGGTTTTATATAAAACGTTTTATAATAGCTTTATAAAACTTTTATATTTAGCTATTTAAACAGTCTCTTGATTTGGAAACGCTTAAGAAGACCTACTTTTTCAAGGTCATAAAGACAGGTTATTTCCAATTTATTTTCACCAAATAAAAAAAATATTTACTGAAGCAAATTTTGGCCATTTTGCATTCCGGTAAGGATAAGATGCAGTCTTTCTTGTGGTATATAACCTATACTTTTTCTCCTTATGGCCATTTCTTATGGAAATTTAAGATGAATTCGAGTCGCTACATGAGAGCACCAAAAATGTTCGTGGAAGCAAAAACCGAGCACACCCTTTCATTTGAATGAAAAATTTTAGCCTTTCAGTAATTTTTTCAATCTTTTATTTACAAGCTAGATATAACAAGGGCTTAAGATGTTTCAAAAATACCCGAAAAATACTTTCATCAAAAAACTCTTACTACCCCTTAAAGATCATTACAAAATGAGGACCTCACCTCAGGAATTTATTGCCAAAATTACGAAGAAAAAAAAAAAAATTATTCGCGCCTAAAGAAAATTTTTTTACCGCCACAAAAATACTGGATTAAGAAAAATTAGGCTTGCTTTATAAAATACTTAAACTTAATCCTTTTGATTTAAGGTCAGGCAACTTGTCGTACTTGTCCGTTAAACCAATTTCATATCCTTTATTTTTTATTTTTTTTTTTTTCGAAGAAAATAAAAAACCTTAGCTCCCCAATCTGTCCTCATACGAACCATTAATCAAATGACAAAAACATTCTTCCAAAAAGGTAATTAATCATCGATTTAAAATTAAACCGGAAGATGTTAAGATATTTTATTTACACGACCGTGAAGTATAACAAGAAATTAAAATAAATTTGATATTCTACCACACGGTCGGGTCCGAGTCTGCGCTTGCGCCGACGCCTCACGGAACCCAACGAAAACGCCCGAAGTCGCGGAATAGCAATGGACGGTTTCGGTTTTGCCAGGACTCTTTATTACATCGCATTTCAAATAGATTTTGACATATAAGCGGCGGTTCAACCCCATTACAATCGCAAACATTCGGAAATACATTACGGGTACGCGAAATATTCGATTAAAACTCCGATACAACGGGAGTGTTTAATACAAAAAACGTTTTGTTTTCAACGAAAAGATGTAATCGATATTTTACAAAGTGAGATCGCCGTGTTGCCTAGCTTCTCTTCCGCAGGCTAAAAGGAAGGAAATCTTTTTACGTTCGCCGTTTTTTTTTCTTTCCCAAGATATATATATATTTTTTTTTAATACGGGGGAGTTTCTTCCCCGTATTTTTTTATGTTAAAAATGTTAAAAATATATAAAGTTTTTTGTAGTGGATACGGTTCATGTAGTGTTTGATGTTTCGTTACTTTTTTTTTTTTTTTTTTTTTTTCAAAATAAGATTTACAAAATGTGAAAAATGCAATTGCGAATGTTCTTTTGGAAAACTCATCGCATCGCAAACGTTGACCTATAAAACGGTATGGAATCTTAGTCACTTTTTTTCCCAACATTTTCGAAAAAAAAAAAAAAATGTTACGTAAATACGACGCTATGCAATGCATCGGCATAACGAAAGAGAGAGAGAAAATAAGCATAAAGAATAATAATAAATGATGTTGCTTCGATCCCTGGTTACGGATTTTAATTTTCGGTTAATATTAATCACGAGTGGTGATTTCGGAATAAAAAAATCTTGGAAATTTCAGTCATGATTTCGTTTGTTAAAATGCATCGACCTTATACTTCGGTGCATGTATCCCGTACGTTAAATGTTTATAAATATAATTTATGTGATTGAAATGAGTAATCTTTAACGCAAATCGTGATTATGGACTGGTGCGAATATACGGCAACAGCTGATTCGAGGGAGAAAAAGAAAAGGATTGTTTTTAAGAAAGAAAAATAATGGTGGATCGAAAAGACGTGGAATTAAGATTCCAGATAGCGCTGCGCGCAATTATAACTCTACACCGCGCCAAAATTATTTTGAATTACTATAGTTTGGTGTGTCCTTGTTAGTTTTGTTAAGGATTGAATCTTCGATTACAAAACATGTTTTTTCATGCAAAAGGATGCGAAAGATTGTTTTCAAGTAACAATTTCATATACTCTTGTTTTTTTTTTTTTTTTAAATACCGATTTGAAATTTTGTCCAATACACATTTAGAGGTGGTCATTGGTATTATGGTCGAAACGTACAATCAGAAAAAGGAACTGTTTTGAGCAAGTTCTGACTCGCAACAAAACAGCAATGTTTGGTATTAAAGCAAAATTCTTTGTGACAATGGAGCTCAGGTGGTCCATTTCATCGCCTTTTCATTTTCTTTTTTTTTTTCAATAAGAAAAAGATCCTTGCTTATTTTATTGGCTTATAAACAAGGGCAATTCACAAATTCCTGGAAGAACAATAGTAATAAAACTGAAGCAAGAGAGGGGTGATGATTTGCTAGGTTATCATAAAATTTAGTAGTTTACAGAATGATCTGCGGCCGGAAATAAAAGGAATACAGTCAGCTGCAGTCAGCTTTTTGGAAGAGGGGGAAAAAAAGAATTTTGAATTTTGGTGACGAACCCCCCGATTTTGCGCCAATGGCCGTAAGATTACCCCGCAAAAAATTTTACGTAGATCGGTCACCATTAAGGGGTGCCCCAGGGACCCAAAAATTTCCAAAAAGTCCATGTAAGAGCCAAAAAAAATTTTTTTTTTTGGCATAAAAAACCATCGATTCCTATCGGAAATTTTGCGTAGATTACGAATTTGAAGTCCAAAATTAGTTTTGGTGCATGGTTTTTGAGCTACAGGCCGGATTTAAAAGCTCTGTAAACCTTCTTACGCCTTTTCGCCGCGAAAAGGCGTAAAGGCGTAAGAAAATTTCGCCTGTGGCTCAAAACTATGCACCAAAACTAATTTTATACTTCAAATTCGTAATCTACGCAAAACTTCCAATAGGAATCTATGATTTTTTATGCCAAAAAAAAAATTTCAATTTTGGCCCTGGAAATTTTTGGGCCCCTGGGGCGACTCTTAATGGTGACCGATCGACCAAAACGTTTTTGTGGAATAATCTTATAGGCATCGGAACAAAATTAGGAGGTTTGTCACAAAAATTTAAAGTCGGTTTCAGAGAGAGAGAGAGAGAGAGAGAGAAAAAAACAGAATAAAACAAAAACCGATTGATTAAAAATGATTAATCAATTTGTTAGCCTAAGTTATTCACCTGCTCAGGTTAAGGCTAAAGTACAGCTTGTTATTATTTTTAATTAAACGAAAATTCATGAATGTTTACTGTAAATATGTTATTTACAAATAACATATTTACATAAACATGTTTTTTTTCTAAAATAACATATTAATATTAAATTTTTTAAATCTTGCAAAAACAATCAAACCAAAAAATGAACAGCTAATAGTTTTTATGTCAATTTGAGGAAATACTTCATACTAAGCCTAAATTTTGGGCTAATAAGAGGTATTCCAATTCCGACTCCCCCCTTCCACCTCTTAAAAAATAAATCACACAAGAGAAATGTTGTAAGCAGTCAGATAAGTTAAATCTAGCGGTCAAGCCAGAGTGTACGGCCAGAAAATTTAAGTTATTGGAGAGTTAAGCAAGTTCGAACCTGTAATGGTATGTAACTTGCATAGTGCTCCAAACATCGAACCCGATCCTCTGAATATCAAATCAAATCAATAAATATATTTGAAATGGATGCTACACAGTAATAAGTTAACCTATTATAAGCATTCCCTGTCAGTCGAGTACGCGAAACAACAAAACAAAAAACCACAAAGATTTTAACAAAAATCGACTAGAGAAAGAGAAACAAATGCAATTAATTGAATAAATAAAAGAAATATAAATAATGTCAATCGGAATTTTGAGCTCAAGTCTCCACGCTTTCCCGTCGAGTAAAAAAATTTAAAAAAAAATTCGGGCTTATCAGTGCACCAAGGAGAACCATTTTGGGGGGGGGGGGGGGTAATCGATTTGAAATGCGAAAATCGTCAAAATAAGGAACAGCCTAATTTGTATTTATCGTATTTACTTACAGTACACAAGAAAATAAAAGCAGGCCTTATTTGGGCTTGGTACATTAAAAACTTGAAGTTGACGTGAAACTGACGAAACTTACCTGAAAATAAAAAAAATAATTATGTATAAAAATACAATAATAAAATAGCATAAATGTATTTACACATAAGGTATTTTAAAAAAGGAAATAAAAACAATTTAGCTTTTGCAATATTTTTACAGAATTTTAAAGAAATTTAAAAAGTCATTCCAATTTGCCCAAAGAAAATTTATCGACTCTTTAAATCTGGTTTTCCAGTCTTCTGACTATCAATCCTGTTCTTGGGAATAGGCTCAACATATTGAAGTTATCAGGAAGCGCCCCCCCAAAAAAAAAAAAAAAATCCTGGAATGACCAGAGTGCAAAACGTAATATTAGACATTTTAAAACCGCTGTACCTTTTCCAAATTTCTTCCTCTCCTACAATATTTTCAGAGCTTTGAAAGGATTAAAATGTTAACAAAAAATACGCAGCCCTTTTGTTTTTTTCCTTCCAAAAACTGTTCTAAGTTGCTGCCATTTAACAATTACGTAACGTACCAGCACCGAAAAAGACACAAGAAAATTCGCAAAAAAAGCTCAGTAGTTCCGAAAAATGTCGGAACTAAATCTCTAATGACGGTATATAAAAAACTGGACATTAATAATTTCATGCAATTCATAATCGCCTTTATCTTTCCTTCATTTGGCAACTTCGATTAAGATCATCATAATAAATGTTGGATATCTCCCGAATTAATTACCTTGCATACGCGGAGTATAATAACCCCCACACGCTTCATAACTCGCATTTTTCTTCAACGAAACAAAAACGGGATAAAAGCTTTTTTTTTTTTTCAACTTTCAAAAAAATCAAAAAAAAGTTTTTCTTTTTTTTTTTGAAATTGTCAATCAATCTCTATTTCTAGACTCCTCTTTGATTTCGACTTCAGCATCCTTGTCATTCTCCAAATCTGTGCTGCCAATTTTTTCCCTCTAAAAAAAAAAGAGAAAAGGAAAGAATAGAAGTAAAAATTTCCATGAAGACAAAAACCAATCTCTTTCTTTCCCTCTTTTGTTTTTGAAAATGTAACTTTTTTTTTTTTTTTTTGCAGCTAAAGGAAAATGACACATATCAATTTTTTTACAGATTTTGCTTCGTTTTGTAGTAATACAGAGGATGTTCTTTTAATTTCCTCTTTTTAATTTCGCGAGAAATATTCTGCTTTTTGTCGTGTTCCACGTTGGTTTTATTTAATTTTTTTTCTTTTTTAAATACCTGTCACAAGTCCGTAATTAACAGGGTGTCCAGAAAAGGGCTGTCTTGGTGTTTTTAACAATAGAAGGTGCAAAATCAGGTCCGTAGGAAATCCGAAACGTTGAGGCGGAAATTTTCCAGGGGGGGTGGATGGGTCGGGATGAAGAACGTAGCAAATGTGCAAAATGAAAAATTTTGCCCAAACAATAGTGGTTTGCAAAATAAAATTCAGTTAAAACAATTTCGACCAAAAAAATTTTATCAATTTTTTTTTTTTTTAAATTTTAGTAAATTTTAATGAATTTACGCATTTTGGTTACATTAGGCCATAAGTTTGGGCCAATTTCTACCTTTTTTCTCCAACGGAAAAATATGTTTCTAGGCTATTTTTTGGCATATTTTCACGTTGTGATAGCGAAATTTTGGTCCAGCCGGGTCTTGTCGGTGAAAAAAAATTTTTGTGATCTTTATGATTTTGGCCATTAAATTTGGCCAGTTTCTACCTTCGGCGTCCAAGGCGAAACAGATGATTTTGGGCCAATTTTTTGCGTACCTTGACATAGTGAAGGCGAAATTAGGGTCCGGCGTGGTCTTCGTGGCGAAACAAATTTTTTGAGATTTTGGCCTTTTTATGGCCACTTTGGCCGTTGGGGGGAAAATCAACAAAATGCGTATCCGGACCAGTTTTTTGCGTACTCTGACGTGGTGATGGCGAAATTTTTGTGTGCAGCGTCATGTTCGCAGCGAAAAAATGTTTTTTAACTTTTGGCCATTTTTTTGGCCACTTTCTTGTTGAAAGAAAAATTTAGAAGCATACATACTTAGGCCAATTTTTGACGTACTTTTTGGCTGTCATAGCGAAAGTTTGGTCCGGCGACGCTAACATGAAGAAAATAATTTTTTTTCTCTTTAAATGGCCATTTTTTAAAAAATTAACAATTATGCCCTTAGATAGCCCTTTGAAAGAGCTTTTTTTTCCTTTTTTGTGTTCTTCAATCGGACAACCCATTCTCAGTCAAAAAAATACAAATTGAATTAGCACTCCCACCCCTCGCCTTAATAACGGCTTTTATTTCGACCCTAATATTTGGCTTAATTTACCCCCTCACTAGGTCCTATCGATGGGTGAAAGTCCAAAAAAAATTTAATTTTGGGGCACAACCCTTATGGTAACCCGGTGGCCTTTCCGGAAAATGTCCGATAGAAAATGAACTCTTTCGCACCAAAACAGGCTCTAATTTTTTCGGCCCTTATGAGACTTTGAAAAACTTTAGGCCTCTGGGGGCAGCAGGAATCGGCCTCCGAAAAATCTGAAAAAATTAGGGTTAATATGGAGCTAAAATGCAACTTTTCCGCGCTGTGACAATTTCAAATTCAAAAATTCATATTTTTCGATCCACCCTATTGGCTGAGCGATTTCTAATTTAGCATCAAGAGACAAAGAAACTCTGTGACTGATATCCGATCGAAAATACAAGCAAACCAAAACCTACCGCTCGACAAACGAATATCGTGACAAATGTTCCTCATTAACAGCGATGAATTTTATTAAAGCTCTAAATCTTCACCCCCCCTTTTTTTTACATGATTTATATTATTTGAGGGGGTAAGACCGCTTGAATGCATCTGCGGTATTTTTGTTTCTGATTTTATTCCGGTAAACATTTCCGTATCCTAAGCCCGTCAGAGTGCATGGATTTATTACGATGGGGTTTGCCGCGTTAACGGAAAGGCTAGTTTACTGCCAGGTCTTGTTTCGCCTTTACGAAAACATTTGTAACAGTTGCCACCTCCCCTCCCCCCCAACAGTGCTTGGTTATTTATATTTTAAATCGGTCGCAATAATTTTCGGGGCCGAAATGAATGAAAATAAATAAATGTATACCGTTTTAAATGACCGGGAAATCGAGCATATACAAAAAAACGGGGTTAACAGAGAGGTTTTCCTTATCATTGTTTTCCTTGTTTTTCCCTATTACGATAAAAGGTAAAGTCTAATGTTGCAAATAGCCTCAACTATTCATCTGGATGCGACTTGGAGCGTAATGGGCTCGGGGAAAGAAGAGAATATTACCTAGGGAATTGTTAGTGGATGGGAAAAATGTTAGTTTCTCATTGATGGAAAACTCAACCCCAAGCTGTTTATATGTGATACACTTTGATGTGAAAAATCTTTAGTCCGGCTAAGGATTTTCTTTTCTGCTGGTTAAAAAAGGATTTTTTTTTTCTTTCTTTATCAATAATCCGGGTTCTTATAAAACCGTCTTTTAAATTTCCCAGAAAAAAAAAATTGTTATAGTCCTGTAGATTAAGATTAAAGGGGGTCGAGAGCAAAATGTCTAATGTAATCGGTAAAAAGAGATGCCAGACGAAAAAAAATTTTCCATGGTTTTGAAAAAAACAGAATCGTTGGCAAGAAAACTAGATTCGAGAATAAAAATCGCACCAGAACGGAACCGGATTTAAAAAGAAAAGAAAAGCAGAACTCTATTAATTTCAAAAATTAAATAGAAACTGAAACCGGATTTTTACTACCCTAAAATGAAAACAAAACAGAACCAAATTGGTTTTACCAATTGGGTTTTAAATTTTTTTGTGTCAAAAACCAGAAACATCACCCTTAACCCTCCACAGGGGCTATTTGTTAAAAAATTCATAGTTTCAATAATTGCAAGTGCAGGGGGCTAAAAATTGGTGTACTTATGCAAGTTGATTCAAGGATTTCGAATGTGAACCCAGAATTCCGCTACAACCAAAATTCAAGATGGCGGATGACTAATTACATTTTGGTTAGTTAAAATAAGATGAGGCTTCACGGATACCGGAAGGAATGACTTTTGTTTAATACTCGATTTGAATGAAAATATCCAAATTTTAGGTATCTAACGAACTCCTCCGATATATCCTGGAATTTTCAGTGCAAGTTTCAACTTGTCTGAAATGTATGGGCGGCGGGGAAATCATTTTAAAAAAATTGCGGTCGAAAAACTTTGATTTTGTTTTCCTGATTTTTATTTGCTTGGAAGAAGTAGTAACTTGAACCGAAAATACAGGAGAAAGTCAAAGGAGTTCGTTAGATACCTAAAATTTGATTTTTTCCCCCGTAAATCGAGTGTCAGGCAAAACAGCCATTCCTTTCGGTACTCCGTGAAGTCTCCTCTTAAAATGCTAAAAATCTTATTTGAAATCATTTTTGCGATAATAAAACATTCTCAATAATTCAAGTATTGTCAACCGAGAAGATTTCGCGGAAACCTGGCTTGATTTTCCCCTATGTTTAGCTTATGAAGGAATAAATAAACGAATTAATACCTGAAAACCTATTTTTTTTTTTTAAGGGAAAGTGATGTCCATCAAAGTGTGAATGCGATGTTTCCCGTTTAAAAGGATCTTTAAAAAGATAAAAGGACATATGTTAAGCTTATGGCACAAAAATCCATTTTTTAATAAATGGGTTTTTATTTCCGAAAAAATCAAAATATTGTGCTTTTTTTTTTCTTTTTCTCAAAAAAAAAAAGCTTAATTTTGAAAAAATAATATCAGATTTGAATTCCGGGCCCTCTAAAACCCCCATATTGAAATTTTACTTCATTAGTAACCTCTGAATTTATTCCGATCTATAATCGCACTTCGCTCTGTATTTAAGTAATGCGGGCTGCCTAAATTCGATTTTGCAGGAGGCACTACGATAAAGATTTTTCTGCACATTATATTAACACTCAGAAAAACGTTAAGGTTAGATTTACTGTAATACAGTTATCGACAACTGTAATTTACGGTTAGAATATGAGCGACTGTAATACGGTTATCTTTTACTGTAAATTAAAGTTAAAAATTATCTGGGAGGTTTTTCTGCTGCCTTATAGTAACTTTTACTTTATGCTTATAGTAAACTTTACTTTAATTAACAGTAATAAGTTCTGCAAAACAGTCATCTTATTTCTTTTATAAAAAGCAAATCTTAATGATTTTTGTTAAGAAAATAATGAATAAGGATTCAGATGCATTCATAGTTACCATTTAGACCGGAAAAACGATTTCTAAATCGAAAAAAAAAAGAAAAAAAATTGGATTGACCGAAACCCGAACCAGCGACCTAAGGGTTCAAAGCCCGTGCCACTGTTCACTACGCCACGTCACGTTCTGCCGGAAATCGTCCAAAAATTGATATATGAAGCTTGAAGTGTTTAGTTTTTAGTTTTAAACTACAACAGAAATGGACTGAAATAAGGTTAATAATTTTCATAAACTGACTTCCGAAGAAATTTATCTTTTATAAAATACCAAACATTAAAAATTAAATATTAAAGAAGCGCAAAAATGAGAAAATAAACAAAAAACTTACATTTTTTATTAAAAAAAAAATTAATTAGGCCTTTTTAATTTTTATTATTTTTATTTATATTGAGACTAAACTAACTTTTTTTTTTGAAAATGTTCCTTCTTAATGTTAATTAAAGAAAAAAAAAAAAAAAAAAAAAAAGAAGAATTGGTTAGGCCTGAAATAAGCAAATATAACATGTTTTTTAATTTTTCGCCCGCATTACATTAAGATATTAAGCCTTAAGAATTTAGATAATACCTATCGGTTTGTCGGCCACCTTTTATATGGGGTAAAATAAATTGCTCACAACACTTACTACGGTAAATTTTACAATAAATAATGTAAAGGACACTATAACGCTGACTTGCAATCCGTTATAGTAAACTTAGCTCTAATTTTAAAGTAACGATTACTTTAAAATGAATACCTTCCGAAATAGCAGATTTAACTATAAGGTTAAAGTAGATTCTGCTGTAAATTAAAGTAATCATACATAAATTCAACATGCACTTTTTATAGTAGATTTAACAATATTTTTAAAGCAAAAATTACTTTAGAAGTATTCAATTAAAGATGGCGGATTTGAACTATAATTTAAAGTACATTTCACTTTAGCAAAAGTAAAATTCACTTTTTTCAGGTTAGATTTACTATAATCTTATACAGTAATTTTAACCTTATTACGGTCGTTCATTTTTTTCTCAGTGAAGCATATTACACTGTTAGATCCAAAAACCTGGTTTTGCCACAAAACCCACGGTTTTTTAAGCCTGAATTTGAAGAACAAATCCTGGTTTTTAGTTAAGCCTAGTAAAAATTTTCTGTTTATATTATTTTATTTACTTCTTATTTGCTTCTTTTTCTGATCAGCTTAATATGCTTTTTGCAGTCGGTAGCTTATCTTTCGGTTTTATTTTTTCATTTTTTATTTATTTATTTATTTATTTATTTATTTATTTATTTTTTGGCAAAAGCTAATTTTTGTGATAGTTTTGTCTTTCGTAATTTCTAATCAGCTTAATTTCTTTTATTTTTACTATTATTATTATTTTTTTAATCTTTGCTGCCAAATTCGAATTTTCGTTATACATTTAAGCATTTTGTTAAACTTCTGTGATATTTATTTTGTAACATTACTGCGTTACCCTTATTATTAGTCCATTAATTCATTCATTCATTTACTTATTAATTAAGCTATTGATTTTTTTCATTTTGTGTTCATTTCAAGCTTAAAAAGAAGTGGTCAAAAAAAATAATAATAAATAAAAACCACGATAAAAACCCGATAAAAATAGAAACTCAAACCTGAGAATCAGGACCAAAGCTTTTCCAAGCTTCCCCTTACAAAAACCAGAGCCTAAAAAAAACCATGTTTTTTTTTAAATCCTGAAATGAACACAAAATAAAAAAATCTATAACTTTAGTAATAAATAATAAAATAGTATAAAGTGAAAATTCTTACTGGGCATTCTATCTCTTAATATTTTTAAATAGATTGATTCTGAGGGATTACATTTTTTTTTTAATTTTTAATCTTCTTAATTAAAATGGATGTTTATGCAATCTGAAATGCATTTTCGACGCCTGCAGCCTATTATTTAGATTATGCAAATATGATGGTATCCACGTGATACAATTCTCATGACAAAATTAATTTTTACATTTAAATTAATTTTCTCGGAATTTCGTAAACTGGATTTTTCGCGGTGACCGCTTTCATACTTCGATCACACCCAAGAAAATACATCATTTTTCGGGAATGAACCATGTCTTTCGCCAAAACTAGAGATGCTGCTTGTATTTATTTACAACAATACATATATACCGTATACTGTATATTTACGACTCTGAAAAGGTCGTTTATATATTTATTTTTGTTTCCGCTAAATTTTAATGCAAACATAAAAAATTTAAAATACCGTAGAATGGGGTGAAGTTGAAACCAAATTTTAAAAAAAAAAAAAAAAAAAATCTAGGTTTATTTTAGGCACTAAAAATAAAATTTTTTACTTAAGTATCCCAAAAACAATATCCACTTAATGAAATTAAAAAAATTTATTTTTAGTGCCTAAAAGAAACCTAGAATTTTTGTTTTGAATTTCCTTTCAACTTCACCCCATTCTACGGTATTTATTTTTCCAAATGTTTTTTTAACTTTATTTAACTCAGTGAGAGTTAATACTTATGAATCAATCAAGGTAAATGTATGTAAGTACATAAAACGACATTTTTGGCCAATTTGGCCGCAAAAAAAAAAACACTTCCAAGTTTAAAAATATACCAAATTGGTATATATATATTAAATATATACTGACACAAAAATATACGGTATATAATGCATCTCTAGCCAAAAATAAATATTTTAAACTATCAGTCAATCAGAAATCCGTCTTCCATCTTAAATTCGACGTTTATAAATTTTTCTGGATCAGCAGAGCAAAGAACCCAGCTAATAAATCTTTGCAATGAGTTCTCGATAAAAAAAAGAATAAAATAAAAAAATATACCAACAGAAAATTGGATAGAACAAAAAGGAAAGAAAATTCACGGTTTGGGGTCGAAATCAATGCTTCTAAAATTACGTTGAAGTTAAAATTGTATTAACATTAACCTCATAAAGTGAAAATAATCGTTTTCCCAGGGCTCTGGATGGAAACTATCATAAAGCAAAATCTTTATGATTGTTATTTTCTTGAAACCGTTGTTTTGCGGCCATGCCAAGTGGAAAATTTTTATTTTCTCTGTCTGGCAGTTCTATTATATTTTCTTTTAACTTTATTGAACCTTATTCTCTTCTTTTTTTTTCAGGGGAGGAACGGAGGGGGAGGGGAGTGGGGGGGAGGGACTCGGTATCGGATTTTGATAAAAATAAATCTTGTTAAAAAATTCGTTATGAAAAAAAAATTTTTTGATTTTAATTTGACAAGCAGATGTTATTTCGCGTGTCTTTTACGATGGGAAATCCTCTCAAACTTCTCAGAATCAAATTTTTCCTAACTAAATGTATAGAGGGCAATCGAATCACGGAAATTTAAAATGACAAGAGAATTATTTAAAACGAAAGGTAATCGAATATAAGAAAATAAAATGAAAAGCGTTCTAGAATTAGGTGTCGGGTTTTGGGGCTTTTCGTAACGGTATTTGTCAAAACGCACTAGGCCTCCATTGGAAAATTTTTTTTATCCCATTTTTACCAGTTTTGTGTAGAACTCTCGTCACAAGATTCAGGTCTAGGTCTAGGTCTGGGTTTCGATCAAGGATTCGGTTTGTAGTTTTTTGCCTTAGAAACCAAATCGTCAGGTCAGCAAAGCATAGGCTCGTAATTTATCACGCATCTGTTTCATTTCCTCTTTTACGGAATTTGCAAGATTTTACAGTTCAATGAGCAAACAATTTAAACATTTTAAAGGTCATTTTATTTTTAAGCGCGAAAGAATTGAGGGGGTGCTTGTAAAAAAAAAAAAAGAAGCAGAGAAAAAAAAAAAATCTTGTGAAAGGAAAGAAGAACAACTCCCTTGCTTATTTCCTTTTTAAAAAAGAAACAAGAGGAAAAATCCTTCAACTTGGAAACACACAAAAAAAAGAGCGTTGAGAATTCTAGGAAAAAGCCACTGGCAGCTTAGTTAATTACTCAGTCAAATTAAAAAACTGGATTTTTTTTTTAAAGGCTATTCATTATTGAATGAATTTTTCTTTTCGAAAAATATATCTATTTTGTATTTTGCTTCCATTGATGAGCTCATAATTTTCGCACTTAATTAAAAAAAAAAAAAAATTCAATCACATAAAAGCACGAATTGTTTATTTTTAAAAGGAAAAAAGACGGGGATGGGGTATGTTCTAAAAATTCTTCAATCCGAAAAAAAAATCGAAACTTTCATTTCAATGGGAAAAAGAACTTAAAATCCTGCTTTTTTTTTGGGAAGAAAAAAAATCCTATGATTTAAAGAATTTTTTTAAAATTTGTTTTCAATTAAACTGAAACTTAAGTTTTCTTTCAGTGAATAAAATAAAAGGAATAAAAAAAGGTTTTCTCTCTCTCAATTTTTTTAATACCCGAAATAAACAATGCCCCTCTTGAATACTTAATCGTTAATGATTGTTCCTTTTTCTTTGGAAAAAAAAAAACGTTAAGTTTCCCCATTCACTTAAGAGGTCTTCTTTACTTTTCCAGATCAAAATCTTATGATTTTCCTTTTAAAAAGGAAAAGGTAAATTTTCTTTAAGATTATCCTTAAATAAACTTTTTCCTTTTCACAATAAATGAATCCTTTAATGCTTTAGCAGTCTCGATATGAATCATGTTACGTTTAAGAACACCGCATCTTTTTTTTTTTTTTTTTTTTTTTTAAACTAATTATTCTTGAGCATAATTACTGTCTGAAGAAATTTTTTAATTTTGATAAGAATGAAATTTGATATAAATAATTGGTTATTGTTACAAAAAAAAAAAAAAAAAAAAAAAAAAAAAAAAAAAAAAAAAGAGGAAAAAAATGTAAGGAAAACTTCGGAAGAAAATTCCTAAACGATCTTAGTCAAGGCCAATCCGTTCTGGAATTTCCCTGTTCCGAAAACAAGACGCTTTCGAACTTCTAAATAGGAAGAGATGGAAGAAAAAAAAATTTTTTTCATCAGCCCCCCCAACCCCAGAACAATAAACCATCAATATTTTCTTTCTTCACTTTTTTTTTTTTTTTTTTTTTTTTTTTTTTTTTTTGAAGAAAATGCTTTTGACGTCACCGCATTATTATTTCTCTCTCGTTCTCAAGGGAGAAATGAGAAAATATGTATAGTAATCCCCTTGATTGTTTTCTCTGTTGCAGACACAATAAGAAAGATGGGGGTACATGCGGGATTATGCCTCGTCCTGGTTGTGACGTGTGTCATCTGTTATTACAACAGCCTTCATTGCGGTTTCGTCTTCGACGACATCAGTGCCATTAAAGACAATCGAGACCTGCGGCCTCACACCCCCCTTAAAAATATATTTTTTAACGATTTTTGGGGGACCCCCATACAAAAGGTAAGCGAAAAAAAAAAAAAATCAAAACGATTCGGAAACGAGGAACATTGTTCAAATTCTTGGCCTTTAAACTAATAGTTGCGTGTCACCGGGGATATATTGGATTCTAAATTTTCCCTGCTTCGCATAATGAATTCCGGGAAGGTCCAAGCTACATTATAGTCTAACGGTGTACACGAATTCTCATTTGTAACTTTTTGCAGCCCCGGCGTTTAAAACGATATAAAATAACAAAAGCAAAAACCCGGAGCTTTGTGAAAAGGTAATTTACCATCTGTCGGTCACTTTTCAAGGGACGTTATTAAAATCATTCCGTGAAATGAGACACTCTATTAAATGCGACTAAAAAGAGAGACTCGTTTTTTTGGGGGGCGGGGAAGGAAAATTTAATTTTATATAAGAAGAAAAAAAAAAGGATTCGGGAGGTTATTAAATGATGGCGGCGAAAGTCTACAGTTTTTAGGTCCTTCAAACTTCCGATCAAGTAATTCTTAAAAGTCGTAACTTTAAATCATAGAAGTTTGTGATTTATCGCGAAAAAAATATCTATGAGATTCTTTTCTTTTAATACCAAAGTTTATTATATCAAGTTCATGAGGAATTGCTTGTTCAGCAAGTTCTTTTTTTCCGACGCAAGATGGCTCTCTATGAGATTTGTTTGGCTTGAAAGCAATGTCTTTTAACCGGTAGTGTTGATGTCCGTCGTTCAGGCTGCTATAAGCTTTTTAAAAGGGAGGGTATTTTGCTCAAGGATTGGCGAAGGGATCGGACTGATGACTCGCTCGTCTAAGCATTTAAGCAAAAAAATTAAAGGAACTTACCCAGTTTTGCGATGTCTTATGAAAAAGAAACGGGTCAACGGATGCTAGATGGCTTGGTGTCCCGACCTTTCCAAGCATCTCCTAGGAATATGCCATTTAGCTTCAGTAAGGCTTCAGACGGTGTAAAAGCCGAGTGATCCATGGAGGGGTTGCATCATATACGAAACACTCCGAATTATCTCGAACGACGGTTATTCATTTAAAATATAAAATAAAAAATACGAAGAGCGTACTTTTAATTCCCTAATCTATTGAACCGAACCGAACCGAACCGAACAAAGGCTCCCCCGGGCGACGGTGGCCAACGAAGCTATTGTTACGAGTAAACGAACCCGAGCAAACCGGCCGCGTAAACGAACCGAGCAACCCCTGGCCAATCTGGAAATCAGCACCTGGAATATCTAAAAAGAGAAAAAAAAAATATTCAGAATTGATCTATGCCGTGATGCCTAAAGAGTGTTTGGTCACATATAAACGACAAAAACATAAGTATTCTTTTTCGCTAATTAGAACTTTTTAAGCTAATCCAATTTCAAAAAAATGTAAGAAATATCAAACCAATTAATTTTGTACCTCAATACAAAACTAGACCAAGTCCTTTCACAAATTGTAACTTCTTATTGCAAACCGACTTTGGAAAGCAAGCACAGTGTCAAGGTTGGCAACGCTAATTAGTTTCTTCTGCAAGTTGATTTTTTTGCTTTATTTTAAAATGAACGAGCAGAAGACAAAGATTTTCTTTGCCAACGCTTAAAACTATAGAAACTTTGTAAAGTCGCGTTTGAAGTAAAAAACTTCAATTCGTGAAAAAACTTCGTCGAATTCTGCACTGAGGTACACAATTGACTAATTTACTAATTAGCAGAAAATAATGACGACATGCTTAAACAATTACAACTGCTAGCGACAAAAAACTCCCAAAAAACTAACGAAAAGTCAAAAAAACGGTACAAATTTTTCGATGAAGTACCGTGGAATGGGGTGAAGTTGAAATGAAATTTAAAAAAAAATTCTAGGTTTATTTTAGGCACTAAAAATAAAATTTTTTATTTAAGTACATCAAAAACAATATCCATTTAATGAAATAAAAAAGTTTTATTTTTAATGCCTAAAAAAATAAACCTAGAATTTTTTTTTGAAATTTCCTTTCAACTTCACCCCATTCTACGGTAATTTTCTAATCTTTGAACCCCCTTTTTTTTCGATAGTAATTGGGATAAACTTATTTACAAACGGAATACATACCGGTACTGTAATAGACTGCTATTAGAAAAAGCTGGAAAACTAGATTATGCTAAGCATGGAGAAGTCAAGAATCGTTGTTCTGGTATCATAGGTCGACCTCGAAGTGTATACCGCAACGCGTTGGTAGGAAACGATAGTAGTCCGCAGGTGATTCTACCACTGCTGATGTAAGAAGTTGCTTAAAAATAAAATTGATATCATGTAAATGATTAAATTCTAGGAAAGTATTCGTGCTTTGTTCCCAGTTTGAAAGATGCTCCGGTGGTTTAAACTAGATCAAAATCCCTGAAAGAAAAATGTTAAACAGAGAGAAAACGATCGAGGTATTTTTGAGCATTGGAAGCGGGAGAACAATCACCCATCCTCGTTCCCCATGGCGTTATCCAAAATTTCAAATGTTAATCTGAAAAAATAATTACAAGAGCTATTAAAGTTGTGGTAAAAGTCTAAGAATTACAAATAAATTGAATATAAGAAACACTTAGTGAAGACGATATAAGATCAATATATCAGGTCTAAAAATATCGATAATTAGATCATCAAGACATCGATATTTTTCTTCAAAATTGAAGTTCCATATTTGAGTCGAAATTCCGAGAATTCTGACAGTAACCTACGAGTAAATAAAAAAGGCACGTACTTATTACATGGGGCAGGGTAATCACTGATTAGTGATGGTTGCTGAGCTAAGCCACTGCCCTCAAACTCAGAATTAGGTAGAGGGTATATGAAAGACGGTCTATTCCCAGGAATGACGGAATCGAAAAGTCTAATATTTCCGATCCCAAAACAGTAACCAGTCATTAAAACCCTTCCGCTAACTTTTTAATATTTAGGAGTCAAACTTTTAATTCTGAATAAAAAAATTCGGACTATAATTTCTTTTGATTTCTCTTTGTAAGCTAATTTTCCATGTGATCAGTTAAACATAAACATATATCTCACTCTAAACTGTTTTATATGCATTTGAATATGAAAGAATGAAAAGAACTGAATTTATGCTAAAACCGAAAAATTGCGCCCTTGATGTCCTTTTAGAGGTTTTGCCCTCCACCCTATAACTTTCAAAATTTTGAATTCTTAGATTCTATAACACCTTATAGTATTTAAAAATATATTTTTTCTGAAGTTTCTAATTAATGCAAATACATAATTTTTAAATATTTCTAAAATTAGTTGAAATCTTCTGATAATAAATGCCAGGTGAAAATCAATTTAAATATATCTTCAAATATATCGGAGTAATAAACGAATTGCCTCTTCTGTTGTAGTTGCTTCTCCGGTCTTGTTACCATCCAAATTGAATATAAAAAAATGAAAAAGAAAACTCCGCTCCGGTCGTTGAAAACTCTTCGTCGAAGGTCTGGCGTCTATTTTTTCCCTCTTTTAGTAGCTAAAACAATCAAGAATACATCAAGAGGATAGGATTTACAATAAGGATATGCTTTTGGGTTTCACTGCTATATATTCACGAAATACTTATTTACCCACACAACACAGGTTGGTTGAATAACGGTAGTGGCAACGTTTTACCGCAACGTAGAATAACCGTCATGAATGTTCGTTGTTTTTACGTATAAGATGTCCGCCCTAAATGACGGTCCCGCTGACGTTTAAAATGACGTTATTTCAACCATCGGAAAAACGTTTTGTCAACGATGGAAATAACTTTATTTATGCCCTAGTAGCACAGGGACGTCCATAGGATATTTTATTCGGATATATTGATATCCGGTAAATATCCATTCGGGCTCCGTTTTCCGGTTTCCATAATTTTCCATTTTCCAGAATGTTTCGATATTTTCCAATACTCGTAGAACATTCTTGAGATATATTCAAAAATGCCCCTGTTAATAATAATAATAATAATAACAACCAAAAAAAAAAAAAAAAAAATTAGGGATTTGTTTTTTATTATTTTCGAAGCTCATTATATTTGTAGTTGTTGTTGAATAACGAAGCATGTCCATCTTGAACGAGAAATGACCCTGAAAAAACCCCTACACCTTGAAAAAATCATAACACCTAGCAAGATTCGAACCTAAGACCTCTCACACCTGAACCAATCAACCCTGCGACCTTACAAACTAAACCACACAAAACAAGTAGAAACTAACCAATATTAAGGTTTATTGTATTGAAAAGCCTGAGAAAAAAAAAAGATCAAATCTGACACGTGACACCATTACTACCTGCTGCAAGATAATGGCGACTACCCTTTGTTATAATACAAAAATAATGTTGCTATGTAATGTAAATGACCTCGGTCATTGGCCCTAGGGCTGCCGCCATAAAAACCCATGCTAAAAAACTTTTTTTTTTTTTTTTTTTTTTTTTTTAAATTTACAATGTTTGAAAAACAAAAACGGCAGAAGCAAAATGAAAAAGATTTAAACTTTTTCCCACCGTCAAGCGTATCTAAACTGTTATAGGTTCTACGACGGCGAAAATTAGCATGCATTCGTTATAAATATGTGTCCCCTGCAAAAACATAGGTATGCAATTATTTAACATCGGGAAATAAAATAGAGCTCCATATTTAGGCTTTAAATTTGTAAGATACTCGAAAGAAAATTACGTCTATTAGACGTGAATAACACGTCTGGTAGACGTCAATACCACGTCTGATTGACGTGAATACCACGTCTGTTTCATAGCTTTTGACTCTATCCTACACTCCCTGAAATGATGTGGTGGTATACCATCTTAGTCGCTGAGATTGAGAAATTCTGCTGAAAGTCAGGCGGTTGCTTTTTGGTTAGCAACGAACGTGTTGTTTTCTATTGCATTAGAATACTAAAAAGAAAGACGTTTACTTCCGTCAAAGGCTACCTAGGGTTGCCCTATTTATATTGGCTTTTAACCTACAGTATATCACCCGTTGTCATATAATATAGCCATAACGGTAAATTAACGTTTTGAAATGACCGGGTTGCTTTTGGGTCTGTTACCGACGTTGTTTTCTAGTATTATCCACATAGTTGAAAAAACGTTATCGATTCAACCTAGTTGATTTTTGGTTGGTAACGTCGGTCGTCACCAAACGACGTTGCCACTACCGTTATTCAACCAACCTGTGTTGTGTGGGTAATTTGTAAAATTTTATTCAAAAATAGTAAAAAGTTTTAAAAACGATTTCATAAAACAAAATAAATCAAATGCATCAATTAGAAACTTCAGAAATACCAAAATCTATGTTAGATTGTAATTTGGGGTACAGGTCTAACTGCAAATAGTTCAAAAACATTTTTGACTTCCCTATGTAAGTTTTCAAATGACTACTTAATGAATTTCACTGAAAACTGTACTGCTGATGAGTTTTTTTTAAAGTCTTGACCTCCCCCTACAATTCGAGATTTTTAATCCTTAACTCTTTAAACAGTTTAAACTCATTTTCGGGTTATCAAATTAATGTACTTAAATAATATTTCAACATTATTTGCTAATAATAGAACCAAGACGATATTAATACATGGTCTCTTCAAATTTCATCGAGGCGAAAAGCTATTTTGTACCCTCATCGCGTCTTCTGCTTGTGGTTGCAGCTTGTTACAGTTGTCAATTGCATTCGAAGACAGCCATTAATGCCGGGCGTTGCATTGTCTAGGCCGAAGATCTGACTCAGATTTTTTTTTTAGTCGCTGAAACAATCAATAGTCAATCTAAAGGATAGGTTTTACAATAAGAACAAGCTTTTGGCATTTCACTAGCATATATTTATAAAATAATTATACTATTTTTAAAATATTTTAAAATGTAGCTTATAAGTACATTAATTCAAAAGCTCCGAAAATATCAATGACTTGAACCCCAAAAAATGATTTAAATGACGACTGAAAAACTAAGAATTCATTTCAAAGCTCGCGAAAAAATTCTTAACCCAGTGTTTTAAAGCAGCCTAAAGAATCAATTCATATTTGCCTAAGTCTCCCGAGGAAACAGTTTCCGAATTTTGAGGGATTCTGACATAAAAAATTTTACTTCTAGAAAGTTTTGCTTATTCCTATAAAATGTTTTTAAAGTAATTAATTCTGGACAAAGTTCAAAAAAAAAAAAAAATTTCTTGGGTGACTATCAAAAGCTCTTGGGAAAAAATTAGGATAAAAGAGACATTCAGATTTTAATTTGGGACCTTCGGGATTAATCTCCTAACAATTACTAACACCAATTTCCACATTTTGGAATCAAAGGTAACACTAACTGCTAGACTTCATTATGATTACTACTAGGCAACATAAGGATTAAGAAACATACATACGTTTTTGGACTCTTCCTGTTATTTTATAAAAATGAGCCAATAGTTACCTAGAACACAAATAACTGGAACGGTCTTACCGCATCTCCTGCGACGTCATCCACTCGCAGAGATCCATCTAGGCACCAACCTTTACTTGAAACAGTTTAAATGGCAGAGCACTGACAATCTGTAACAATATACAAACACAGAACATTAATTAATGAACCAGTGATACCTGAAACCTAGGAATTAAAGCACCAAAAGGTATTCAAAAGTTCAAAGTTCAATGCTAGATTTGCAAATGCTTGATGCCCATAACTCTCACCTAACCCAAAACTACCAAGCAACAAAAATCATCTCAAACTTATGTCTGTAATTAGGCCAAGAGGTCTAGGGGGTAATGCGAGTCTGAGTCAGAGTCAGCTATCAATGACTTCTTACCTCAAGTTTGGATCCCCCTCGCTTGGGTCATTAATTGTAGCCCCTTAGGTCATTATCAAAATCTAGTTGAGCTACCAGTACACGGGAAAACAAAAGACCGGTTCCTGTTACTCAATGTTGAGTAGGAAGGAAACTAAACTGAGCAATTAGATGGAGATTTTCAAACAAAATTTTAGGCCATTCCTATGAATAGCCATCTTTCTTTCGCAAGTCTGAAGAATAAGGCGTGATAATAGTTTGCCGGGGCTTGAAACAGTAAACTCGTAAACAGTCATCAGCACTTTGCCGTAATGGCCCAAAGAGACGGCATCCTATGAAGAAGATATTACGCGTTTAACTTGAGAAAGGCATTATTATCATTTTGGTGTAACGACACTGGTTTAGATCTACGGTCTACGAACATTCTTTAGCACATTACCCACCGAACATCAGTCAGGTTATAAATGGAAGAAATGCGGTGACCTCTGAAAAGTACGGAGGTACAAAGAAGTGATTTCTAGCCATTTAAAGCATATACTTCTACCCATTTCTTGCTGTTGAAATGTTAAGGATATCGTCCCATTTTCTCCTATATTTAAAAAAGCAAAACAATCTTCAGCATAAGCAACTGTGGATACATTCCTGACGAAGGAAAGGAAAAAAAAAAAATTTCTCGTTCATTTTTATTTCTCTTGCACCATAACAACCCTTCATAACCATTGCAATATTTTTCAACTACCTCATTTAATCCGAGTCTTTCAACTTCCAAAAACCCAAAATGTAAAGAGTGAAGACATCGTGCTTTTGAATAAAACAGGGGAACAAAGTTTCTGAATGGAGCCACGTTTCAAGATGCTATCACTCTTTTGCCAGGCATAAAGATGTAGATTTCTTACGACGAAAATATAAACTGAGGGGGGGAAGCTGCGTAAGACTTTTAACTTCTAAGTAGATGAAAAGTTTCGTCAAAAGTTTTTGATGGAGTCGTCAAAATTTTGAAATAAAAATAAAAATAAATAAATAAATAAAAGATCGTCTGATGTCCGGTTTTTTATTCTCGAAAACTTTTCCCATCAATTGTTGTTAGGGAAAATTAAAATGCGTATGTTCATCTTCCTCTGAAGGGGTGGATGGAATGGATGTAAAATTATAGGACAGAACTTTTCCTCGACTTGATTAAAATTTCAAGACGAAAAGAGGAAGACATCCTCTTTAAAGGTTTATCACTTTCGTTTCTTGAAACTCAGTCCGGGAAGGGAGACGTGAAAGGCGCGTAAATTCGAAAAAAAAAAAACTTTACAAATGGAAATGATGCAGAAATTCCGGAGGTTATCTGATCGGTACCCTAATGAGGATATATGAGATTGATATTGAAAAATCAATCGTACAAAATGTTGAAGAGAAAAAAAAAATCCTCACTCGGGAAGACGATGTATCAAGATCAGTCCCTCCCCCTCCCCCCTCCGATGTATTTTTTTTTCCTTCTCGACGACGGAGGATTAGAGAGCTTAGGGTGGCATCGCTTTTTTTTTTTATCTCCCCGTCATGTTTTTGTATTCGTTATAGAAAATAACATTTGTGCGACTTTGATTTAGTTGACAAATGGCGGAAACGATTTTGACGAATTTCCAACGCCGATCGGGGAAATTTCGAGAAACTCTCCATTACACGATTACGAAAGAGGAAATCTCATTTAGGGAAATGTAAACTGTCCGATTTCCAGCTGCCCGAAAATGTTAAATCACTCTTTTTGTTCTCGAGGTGCTCATAAATCATGAAATCCCCCCAATCCCTCCCCCTATACTCCTCACTGTGCGTCAATAGACATGGGTCTTTTTAATATCCAAAGAAAAGCACTGAAGATAGAAGATTAGTCCTTTGTTAACTGTGACGAAATGTAAATATTTGTCAAAGATTTAGCTTATTCCATCCGGCAGCGGGGATCACGAGAGTCTATCGCTATATTAAAATCTTAAAGGCTTCTCTCTTCACGGGATTGATTTTCGGCGGTTTTCCGTGCTTTGATTTTGCTTTTTGCTTGCGTGAGGTGTATGTATGTGTGCATGTGTGGGAACATCCTAAAATTTCTCATTTAACCAGGAGAGCTCAGGGGGGTTTTTGAAAACGGTTACGCGTTTTCATATCCCTACTTTTTCCCTTTTCCCTTTTCGACTATAACTTGGCAGCGAGTTGTTAGGCGTAAATTATTCATTTAATGAAGACAATCAACGGAAAAATTTCGCAAAGCGGAATTTGAATTTTCCATTCCTTGTTTCTGCATTAATAACATGGGTATCTCATATGTGAGATGCGGTACTTTCGTAGCATGTTTGGGAGTCCGTTTTAGGATCGACAAAGTGAATATGAGAAATAAGAAGGTGGAAAGGCAGCTGAAAAGCTGACGAGATGACAAGAGATTCGGTTTTTTATACGGATGGGCTTGTTGGCTATGCCGGTTTCTTGGCTCAGTAATAACGTGATGGCCTCACTGGAAGGCGTTACGTTCCGGGAGGTCTGAACGTAAAGTCTGGCCGCTACCACCACCTTTGACTGCTATCGTAATTAGCAGTCATGTGACATAATTCGAGGATCTGAAGGATACTATATGAATTCCAGTCCAGGTCACTCTCCCCTCGCTAGGAATGAATGGTATCTTTGTCATAAACGTTTCTCGGAACAAAGTTGGAGTAAGCAGGTGGTCCCAATCTCTTATACGTGCCTACAGGTCTGAGAGAACCAACCTATATCGGGCACAATGTTGGAATATGAAAAAAAGTACTTGACTCTGATCTCCACAACCTCAGTCCTATCAGATTCTTACCAATTTAAAATCTACAAGCTTTAATCTACAACACAAGCTATAAGAACAGAATTTCTTTTTTTTATGAACGTTGCGTTAGAGGTAACCCTACCCATTCCAAGCGGTAAGTGATAGGGTGATCTTAAATATTTTGGAGAGACCTAGTCAGCCTGTTCGCCATGCTTCTCTTGGGTCTGAATATTTCGTTCCTGCAGATCTCGGGATATGTCAGTTTCGCGCCACCTCAAGATTTATCCGGCAGGTCTTGGGGGGCAGACTGCAGAGTCCCATTCCTTAGGGAAGACCTCGGATCAGATGGGAAGATAACGTCGCGGTTGATGCGAGTAGGTTGGGAGTGCCTGACTGGCGGGATGCCTGCAAAGGGAGGCGAAAATGGAAAAAAGCTTATAATGCAGCGATAGGGCTCCAGGTTCTGTAAAAGCCTGCTGCGTTTGTGGGATATCTCGATAGTGCCGATATGACATATCAAATATATCGAGCCTGGACGGTTGTTGTGAATGCTCAAGGCCCTGATCAAGGAGAAACCCCTGTCTTTATAGCATTTAAATTTATTTAAATAGGTTCAGCACGCCACAGCTAAACCTCCAATTGGCCATCGGAAAACCCGTGAGCCCTACAAGCCTTAGTAAGCTTACAATCAGATCGCGGCACTTGCTGAATCGTTCATATCAGACGCACATATTTAAAGACTTTGCTGACGCGAAAAAAAGAAAAAAAAATTGTAGACCATTAACTCTGGAGGGACTATATAACAGGCGATTAATTAAAAGAACGGAACATAAAACCCGTCAACACCTTTTACAAGTATATTATTGATATTTTTGCATGTCTGATGGATTTTCAAAAGTGTAAATAATAATAAACGTCCAATTTAAAAATATTACTCACGCATTTTTTTAATAACGCTATTGACATGAAAAGTTTCCCAAACAAAAATATAAATTCTCCTAAACCAATTTTTTTTTTCTTTTTACTTCCGCGGATACATTGTTCCTTCGTACAAAAACCTTGCGAATATTTACGACATTTCCCTTTTTGCCTTTCAAAATCTCCCTTACAGAATGTTAATCGCCAAGTTCATTGTGTGATTACATTATGTGACGCATAACATGTGTAAGCGATATTAGGTAATCTTGACGGAGCCGAATCCTTCCTGAAAGCTTATAGGTCAGCTAACGCTGGAATTACCTCCCTTGGAATAAGTTTCCTACTGCTTCCGCGCTGGTTCTCCGCAAATCTCTCTGTTTAATTTCTGTGATAGGTCTCTTGTAATTATTAAACATATTAAGATCAGTATCATCGCGAAAGGGGGCGTTGAGATTGATGTCGTCCTGGTGGGAAAAAAAACGGACAACACAACATCACGAACGTGATGGAAACTCGGGTGCACCTTTTTTTTGTTTTTTTAATATTAAATAGTGACCATCTATGCGACATATAGCGTTCGTGTGGGCTTTCATCTTTTTCCCGGGCATATAATTGGTTTCTTTATGAGCTGGAGATGTGCGTGCAGGTCTTTTTTTTTTTCTTCTTTTTATACCGTTATTTATTTATTATTTTTTTTCCTGTTGCTCCTTGTAATATATTTTCTTTTTGTTCAAAAAAAAAATTTGTTTTTTTCTTTTTTTGCTTTGTCTCTTGTTCGATGCATCGGAATAGAAACTTGTCTTGACTCGTATGTCATCTGCATGTGATCCCCGTCTCCTCGGGGGATTCGTGTTAATGTCAAGACTATTGCCGACAACACGAACTGCGGTTTCCGAATGTCGGCAAGTCGTTTTCCTCTCTTATTCTCGATTGTTTATTTGGCTCATTTCACTCGTCTCCCCGGTTTTCGGTACTCTTGCCTTTCGTTCCCTAGTGGTACGCTTCGATTTCGGTTTAATGATATATTTTTTTTTTTTTCCTTCTTTTTTTCCAGGAACAAAGTCACAAGTCGTATCGTCCGTTATGCGTTCTAACGTTTCGTTGGAACTACGCCATGCATCAACTGGAACCGTTCGGATACCATTTGGTGAATATGGTCCTTCACATCTTCGTATCCATCATGTATTATATAATGTGCTCCATGTTCCTGCCTGATGTTGCCAGTTTCGTGTCGTCCATGTTATTCGTCGTTCATCCGATTCATACAGAAGCGGTGAGTCAATTCATAAAACTTATAATTCCCCCAGAAAAAAAAAAGCTCAAGAACAGGAAAATCATTCAAAATTTAAAAAACCGTTTTGCATTTTCAAAAAGCAAATATTCCCTGTCAGCGAAAAAAAAAAGAAAGCATAAAAGGGAAATTGACGAGAAAAAAATACGTTAAATATCCTTAATTACCTTTTGCATCTCTTATTTTTTTTTTTTATTTTATTTTTTTTTTTTTTATCTCTCCTTTTTTTTCCTTTCGCGTTTTCTTTTTCTTTTAAAAGTGGATCCATTCCAGGTGAAATTCTCAAGGAAATAATTGGAGTTGTTGTAGATCCAACAACAAGGTTTTTTTTTTTTTTCTTCTTCTTCTTTCAAGAAGAGAGAATCGATTTACTGAAAGATGGCACTTTAGCGGATGAAAACTTAATTATTGCGTAAAAACGTCTTTTTTTTGGTGACAAGTTGTTTTTATTTCATCAGCAGAAAATTCCTTTTTCCCCTCTATTTCAACATTTTAAACAATTTTTTTTCTTATTTCAAAATAATAAGCTTTTTTTTTTCATAACATTTTCCTTGCAATGGAATGCTAGATTTTTGACTGTTTTCAGCAGCTTTATCTGATCCTCGTTTAGTAAAAAGGTCCGAAAAAAAAATGCCTAGGACGGAAAAATGGACTTTTCCGTACTGTGTGATGAAAAAAAAGGAAACCAATTAACTAACTTGAAAGTAGTGAATCGTCATTTTTTTCCCCCTTGCAATTTTCGAAAAAATTTTCTTAAGAACTTCCGAAACTACTAAATCGTTTTAGTAAATAAGTTATAAGATTTCTCGTAGGTTGTAGGCGTCATTTCTTTTCCGCCTCTTTTTTTTCGTTTTCAGAAGTTTTATTCTCTGTAAAAAAAAAAAAAAAAAAAAGCCCGAAATAATTCTCCCCGTTGAACTTGATACTCTTTTCAGTTTAAGCTTTTTTTTTTTTTTTTCATTCTTCGATGGAAAATGGAATTTTCCCGCCTTCTTTTCCCGAAAACTAATCCAATAAGAATATCAAAAAACTTTCTTTTTTATAATACATAAAAGATATTTTTTTTCTTGATGGGGATGTTTCTTTCTGTTTTTTTTTTTTTTTAAATCCATTAAATTTAAAACCGTGAATTAGATTCCGAAATGATAAACACCGAAAATGGCCGATTAGATAATCTGCAGACTAGAGAGTTTTAAGCCTCGTGATGAATATAATCAATTTTGGAGAAAGTTTCTGCTTTGAACCAAAGTTTCTCCGAGCGAGGGGATTCCAGCTTACCCCACGGCTATGTAGCGTTTTACTTCTTAACGTCAGTTGCAAATGAGCTTCATTTGTATTTATCTTTTTTTCTTGTTCTAATGGAAGGGAATAGCTTGCCATGCCGAGCTTTATGAGGCTTCTTCTTTCGGTGTATCCTCGTATCCGAGTGTGAGCGGCCTTCTTTTGGCAGTTTCTTCTCTTGTCGTTTAAGCTGGTACATACGAAGGAGGATACGAATGATTTTCTCAGAGTTACGATGAATTTTTTAATGCGTGTTTAGGCAAATTTTTGCAAATTTTGCACAGTGAATGATAAAGAGGCCAAATGTTGCGCCACTTGGGAGTAGTGACGGTGAAATTTGATTTCGGTTTCTTATTTCCTGAGATAGGTATTTTCATATCCAGTCAAATGACTGAGGAATTAGAGGCGAACCATCAAAAGTTGGTTGGTAGAAGAGTGAAATTTAGCAGTATCGAGTGAGTAGCATTAGTAATATTATGACAGGGGTTCGGAGTGGTGACTTAAATCATCTAGCTGCATCGTGATCAATGAAGCTAAGCAGCATTGAGAACGGCCAGTTAGTGGATGGGTGACCACCTCCCTTTCCAGCAGGGATCGTAGAACTATTAATACAGTCATCTTAACCTCATTGTACAAGTAGTTCCTATACAAACCATGTATCAGACCTCAACGTCAATTAAACTACTTTAGTGCATGGACGTGGTAACATAGCCTGTCCAATTACGTTACACACACACACACCCAAAAAAATGAATAGCCTCAATCGCAATACAAGAGATGTTTCTTAACGATAAGACTGGCGTAGTGATGGACGACAAGACAAGAGCTTGGACAAGACTCTTGCGTTTTTCAATTGTTTGTATTGTTTATATAATAGTTCGTTTATGTAAACAAGACAAGAGCTTGACCGAGGACTTGTCTTGGATTGTCTTGTTCTCGCTTGTCGTCCATCACTAGACTGGCGAGTGTTTGTCGCAAAGCATATTTACTAGACGACATTATTTAATCTAAGCATATAACTTAGACGACATTATACATTGCGACAAGCACTCACAAGTCTTGGCACAAAACATTTTTGCTTAGACGCAAAGCAGCATTTTTTTGAGTGAAGTTTAGACAAGAAGCGTGATTCTTTGACCGGTCATGTAATGCTATCACACAATCCTCGTGATGCTACATCACGATGTATTACAATCTGTGATGGTATCACAGATTGTAATACATCGTGAACAAAACCTGTGAAATTATTACGTTTTACAAAACCTGTAAAATTATTACAAAAAAAAAAAAATTGTTATTTTTGATACTTTCCCGCATCCATACAAGATATTAATGGTCATTGTCGAGTTCTAAGATTTAAATTACATCCAGATTCTGCTCAACTTTGAAAAGGGTCAGCGGTGAGGTGCAGTAAAAAAATCAGGCTTTTTGCATATACCTCTCTGTATTTCGCTTACCTTAAATTTTCATGGATCAAATCGGACACCAGATTTACCGAAACATGCCAAGTCGAAGATCGAAGTTATTCGGAAATGCCGAAGTCAATAAACTTATCTGAAAATAAAAAAAATATTAAGAGTTATTACATCACACGATCAATGTATTTACTGTTTCGAATCAAGAAGTTTTTAAAAATATTTTAAGAACAAAATTTTTAAAAAGTTGAGGGCCTTTTTTAAAATTATTTTTATTTCCTTGAAAATAAAGTATTTACCGAGGGGTTGGGGTTACTCACTCCCAAAAAAAAGTATACACAGTTAGGCAAAAATGCAAGGCAATGCCAGCAATGCTGATGCAAAAAATGGACCAAAACCGGGGTTTTTTAGTTAGTAAGTAGTTTTTCCGCCTTTAGGCCTGCCATATGTACCGTAGGCGTACCGTTGATGATTCCTTTAGAAGACACAGTACGACCGACACAGAAAGACATTAACCTTTTTTAGAAGTCGGTAAAAACGGGGTAATTTTAGTATTTTATATCTCTTTCCGTTTTTGATGATCCTGCGACTGTTTTTAAAAACCTAAATAAACGAGGAAAATTCCAGAAAATTTCATACCAGAAACACTAATTTAGGGCCTTTTTCTCTTCTTCATTTTCCAGGACGAAAAATAAAATAAAATAAACCGGAATACATAAGCCTATTCCTTTAATTATCGTTTTCCCCTTAACAAAAGCCTCTTATTGAAAATCGATTACCAAGAAACTCGGGTCGTGAAGGAATGATCTGAATTAACTGTTTCGAGAGAGAACTTAATTGTCTCCGAGAATTTGTTTTTGTTTAATCCTATTTCTTTTTTTTTTTTTTTTTATTTGGTTTTTCAGGTGACGGGAGTCGTGGGTCGAGCCGAAACTTTATCCTCGGTTTTCTTTTTATCCGCTTTCATTTTATATACGAAAGCGACGAAACACAGGCGTGCCACAGGATGGAAACCGCTGATACTCTCCATGTGCTGCGTCACGATAGCCATGTTGTGTAAAGAGCAAGGCATAACCATAACGGGAGTTTGCTTCGTTTACGAAGTATTCGTAGCACAAAAGGTATATATGTATTTTATTGCAAAATGAATTTTCCCCTAATTAATCCGCAATTTCTCCTATATAGCTTTAACGAGAAGTGGAATTCGGAGAATATTATATGTCGGGTACTACATAATTAAGCAGAAGTTAATATATTACCATACTCAGGGTGGAAATCAAAATTAGGGGTGTGCAAAAAGGGAGTAGAGGGGAGGGGGGAGGGGGTGTCTACCTCTCATTTTACTCCTTCCCATCTCGTTTTCAAAAGGATGCGAGATAAATGAAATCATCGAACCGAAGGAGCACTTAATTGAATTAGCAAGTTATATTGGGGGGCAAAGCCAATCTTTTAACAGAAATCAAACCATCCATTTCTGATAACTGGTTATACAAGTCGTAAGCCCTTCCATCGTTTTCCTCCTGTTCCTCTTAATTTTGTAAATGAGTTTCTCCGTAAGGATTCCGTTAGAAAGGGGAGGGGGGGGAAAGAGGACGTTTGATTTTAATTATATTTGGAATCTTGAAATCTTCGGAATATTTGAAATTTTTTTTTCCCCTCTCTCGTAGGGAAAGAAAAGTCATTTTGGATTTTTGTTTTTTTTTTTTTCAGATAAGACTGCACGATATTCAGTATATGGCGAAAAACGCATTTGGTTCCAAAGCGGGGGGACAAAGAATTACGTGGTCCTCATCTGCCAGTAAAAGACTAAGCGTTTTATTTGCTACTACGACTTGCCTTTTGTTGATGCGGTTACAAATCATGGGTTCTCGCCTTCCGGTATTTACGAGGTAATTATTATTTTTTTTTTTTTAAATTAACCTATTGCTTTTCAATGAAAGGGTAGTTTTGGTTAAATTGTACAGAGTTGTTTCATAAAATATTAAACGAAAACGATTGATGGACTTAAATGGACAATGGAGCGGCCTTAGATTATTTTGAAATGATTTTGATTTTTTTCCATCAAATACTAGGGTGGCTCTTATTTTACGAATTTCTGAATATTGGTGAGCGCACGCACGCCCTAATTCTAATATAGTAACCGAAAGAAGATTCCGTGAATTTTTTTAGACTTTTCGGAAGTCTCCCTCGGGATTTAAAATTTCGAACTTCCTGTAAAAACTCAAAAATCAAAAATTTAATTTTTATGTAAAAATTTTTGTTTTCTATTCGGATTTTCATTTAAATCTCGAAAATAAAGCAAAGAATTAGCCAAATGCTACAGCCACAATTTTTTGCGAAATTCATTATATTTTTGTCCTCTAGCACAGTAATCGTTTGTCATAAATAAATTCCAACTTCATTTTCGTAATCTGCATAAAAATTCGAATAGGAAACGACCATTTTCACATAAAAATAAAAATTTTTGATTTTTCTGCCTTTACAGGAAGTTTGTTTTTAGTGGCTGGCATTTTTCCGGCCCGTATTTTATGATGAAAGTGGCAGGTAATGAATTTCAAATTGGTCAGTATTTTATTAAATAATTGGTCAGTAAATAAATTTGATTTGGCTAGTGGTTAATTCACGTTTGGTCAGTAAAACGTTTTTTATACTACAAAATTTTTTTTGAACAAAGAATACTTGGCTGTAAAAAAAAAGGGGGGGGGGGAAGCTTAAAAAATTAATTATTAATATATAAAAGTATTTATCTGACACTTAAAAAATAATACGAAATTTTATTACTGACCAAAAAATGATTCTTACTGACCTTGAAATACTGACCATTTAATAAAAATGCTGCCCAAATTAATTAAATGCTAACGAAAACAAATTTGAGCCATTTTTAGGGTTCCCGGGGAACAAGGCTAAACGATATCCGAAAAATCTGAAAAAATTCAGGCAATCGTCTTTCGGTTACTATAAAAGAATTAGGGGGTGGATTCGCCGAAATTCAAAATAAGGGCCACCCTACTGCATACAGTACAATGATTTTGGCCAAACTCAGTTAATACGTAACTCTCATTACTACGTTACGGTTAATCTGGTCTCGACGGATGCGTTATAACGGGAGTTGACCATACATTAATATTTTATACCCTCCAAACTATAATAAAAAGCTTAGTTTCTTGTTCGCCAAACCAAATAAATATTTTATATTTCTTAACTTCTAAAATTAACTTAATACTAAAAAGAATATTGCAACTTTTTAAAATTATATAAGCTCAATTTCAAGTTAAATATTTTTTTAAAGCGACTACGCACTTTTTTTTAATCTCAAAAAGTATAAAAATAAACACCTTTTCATCGTCTCTTTTTTTTCATGAAATAAAACCTTTCCCCCGTTTTCAATTAAACAACATAAAACATCGAGGATATATGTTTAAAAAAAAGCCATAAAAAAAAGACGAGTTTTGCGACTCGGAAATTTAACCAATCACCTAGTTTCTATACACGCAAAAACTTCGTTAAAAAAAATCACAACCCAAATTAACAACAGTTCTTTTTTTTATATTTCGTTATAAAATTGAAAGAAAAAGATAAACGTAAACGTAAACATAAATGTAAGTACAAATGTCGTAAAAAAAAGGAAAAGGAAAAAAAAAAAAAAAAAAAAAGAAAAGAAATAAAAGATCACTAATGTTGTAATGTGCTAGGATATATATTCTTGTTATATTTTTTTACGCTGAAATCTCAACGGAAACTCTTTATCTTTATAACCTGTGCACACAGTATGTATATTTTTTTTATTTTTATTTCTATTTTTTTTAAGGTTTGACAATCCCGCTTCGGTGTCACCTACGCCGGCAAGGCAGTTAACCTACCATTACCTTATATCACTTAACTTGTGGTTGCTACTTTTTCCCTGTGATCTCTGTTGTGATTGGACTATGGGGACTGTGCCGTTGGTTCAGTCCTTTTCGGATGTTCGCAATATTGCTACTATTTCATCCTATCTTGCTATTGGCACGTTAGGAATTGTCTCCTTGATAAGTGAGAATAGGCATCAATCTACTGTTATAATAATGGTAAGTGTTTCCCTTCGAAATCGGTGGCTAAAATTGCCTTTTTGAATTTCATCAAAGAAGTTCAAATTGCAGAATTTGGCTGATATTTGCTTCAATTTTTTAATTGATGATAAAAAACATAATTTTTTTTCTTTTATTTTCAGAGTTTAGCATTTTTAGTGCTTCCTTTTCTGCCTGCCTCAAATTTATTCTTCCCTGTAGGATTCGTAATTGCAGAGCGAGTTCTCTACATTCCTTCCATGGGTTTTTGTATGATCGTAGGTTATGGGTGGAGTCTTCTAGAAAGCAAAAGGTATATTTAACTTTCTCCATTATTAATATTTTTTTTTTCAAAAAACCTCAATACTTTATCATTTTTTCTTTTCACTCTCTAAGTTTCCTCATGAATAATTTTCGATCGGTATTTTTTTCCTCTGATTATTCTTTTTCCTAATTTCCAATCTCTTCTTTCAATATTTTTAATTTCGTGTCTTCCCCATTGTCGTTTTAGGTGCAAAAAAATGGCTTGGCTAGGCATCAGCCTGCTATTACTAACCCACGGCTGTAAAACGTACAACAGAAATTGGGATTGGGAATCCGAATATTCAATATTCATGTCCGGCCTAAAAGTCAATCAAAGGAATGCCAAATTATTCAACAACGTCGGCCACGCGTTGGAAGGCCAGGGAAGGTTCCAAGAGGCCCTCCAGTATTTCCACAAAGCCGTCAGCGTCCAACAGGACGACATAGGTGCTCACATAAACGTCGGGAGAACGTACAATCATTTGAAAATGTTTAAAGAAGCGGAGGACGCCTATTTAAAAGCGAAATCTCTCCTGCCCAAAGCCAAACCCGGGGAATCCTATCAAGCTCGCATAGCTCCGAATCATCTCAACGTGTTTTTAAATTTGGCTAACTTAATCGCCAAAAACGAAACGAGGCTCGAAGAAGCCGATTTGTTATATCGTCAGGCGATTAGCATGCGTGCTGATTACACACAAGCATATATTAATAGGGGAGATATTTTGCTCAAGTTAAATAGAACTAAGGAAGCACAAGAAGTGTACGAGAGGGCTTTGTTTTATGATAGTAATAACCCGGATATTTATTATAATGTAAGTCATGTACAATTTTCTTTTTCTTTTTTTTTTAAAGTCAAAGCAGCGGTTGTTGAAGTTGTTAAAAACCCAACAAGCAAAGAATATTAATATTTATTAAATATTTTCAAAATGTTTTTTAATGTCTTAAAAATATTATGCAAATACTTTTCAATGTTTTAAAAATATTTTACGAATTTTTTCAATGTTTTAAAAATATTTTGCAAATATTTTTCAATGTTTTAAAAATATTATGCAAATATTTTTCAATGTTTTAAAAATTATGCAAATATTTTCTAATGTTTTAAAAATATTTTACAAATTTTTTCAATGTTTTAAAAATATTATGCAAATATTTTTCAATGTTTTAAAAATTATGCAAATATTTTCTAATGTTTTAAAAATATTTTACAAATTTTTTCAATGTTTTAAAAATATTTTGCAAATATTTTTCAAAAATGTTGACAAAGATTTTAAAAATATTTCTTTTGTTTTTTGCTTAAAAAATAGTTGCATAATATTTTTAAAATATGGAAAAATATTTACAAAATATTTTATAAATATTAATTTTTTTTTGCTTATTGGGAATGCTAGTAATTTAAGCAAAAATTACAACCTAATATTTTTTCCCTTTTTCTTTACAGCTCGGGGTAGTTTTCCTGGAGCAAGGCAAAGCTTCTCAAGCTTTAGCTTACTTGGATAAAGCGTTGGAATTCGATCCCGACCACGAGCAAGCACTCCTCAATTCAGCGATTTTGCTTCAAGAATTAGGGCGAGCTGAATTACGTAAAGTAGCTCGAGAGAGACTATTAAAACTTTTGCATAAGGTAATTACGAAAAAAAAAAAAAAATTGTTTTTGTGTAGGCTTAAAAATTTTCTTTCTTAATGAACCTTTTTTCTCCCTTTGAAGTCTATAAAAATTTTCACTTTACGACCGAATTTTATTTTTGTGCTTTTGGCGGATGAAATAAACAAACAAGACAAAATAAAGTGTTAGAGCGGCTAAATGAAGTTCAGCACAATTGCAGGGGAAAACTTTTTGCGGTTGAAACTAATAAACCAATTTTTGAAATAGAAAGGGACAAGGGGTAAGGGGTTTTTGGAGTCGCAGATTTTAAATTCCATCCGGACCACTCAAACATGACGTCAGAATTTTGGGGGAGGGGATAAAGTCGCTAAATGACGATGTAATTACTTTCGTAGCTCAGAGCAGAACTGAGCCAAGTCCATTCAAACAACGTAACTTCTTATTTAATTATCCATGAGCTAAACATAGGAACCACTTCTTTGGGATCATCCAAGTATTACGTAAGCATTACTTTGGCCTTTCAAGATCCCCTCCCTAATAATAAGCAAAAATAGGCTTCCTCTTATGGAGACTTAACATTAGCGTAAGCGTTTCGGAAACTCCCCCCCCCCCCCCTCTTCAATGCTTACGTAATACTTGTATGGTCCCTTTTTTAAAAAAAGTAATGAAAAGTTTTAATTTGCCTCAAAGGCTAATGCAATCTCATCAGAGATAGATTTTGTTCGTATAGGAAAACCAATTATTACGGAGTTATACTTGATCCAGTAATTACAGGTTTGATTGGAAAATTAGCCTACCGTCATTTCTCAACTTTAGTTTCCCCGATATTCTGACTTCATTTTCGAAGTTAGCGACTTTAATTCTTGTAGTCAATTTTCAATTGACATTAATCATTTACGGAAATATTACATTTTTAAATTTTCCTACCAAACTGCACGGTCGGGGGAAAACATTAAATTTTTTTTAAATAAAAGATTTTTTAAAGTTTTCAATGATTGAGAAAAAAAGAAAAAAAAAAAAAAAAAAAAAAAAAAATTCCCTGAACAAAAAAAAATTTTTTTTTTTTTTTGCCATAGTATATTGCTTTTATTTTTTATAGTTATTTCCTGTTCTTTTTTTATGATTTTTTATTCACTCTTTTTTGTACCTATTCGTTTTTTTTTTTTTTTTTTTTTTTTTTGTAGGATGCATCAAACGAAAGAGTTTATTTTAACCTTGGAATGCTTGCAATGGACGATCATGACGTGGCCGGAGCTGAACATTGGTTTAGGTTAGCGGTTCAGTTAAAAGACGATTTCAGGTCTGCTCTTTTCAACCTCGCGCTTTTGTTAGCTGATGACCACCGTCCTTTAGAGGCTGCTCCATTTTTAAATCAACTCGTTCGATTCCATCCGGACCACGTCAAAGGGTTGATACTCCTAGGGGATATTTATATTAATAATATTAAAGACTTGGACGCCGCCGAAAACGTAAGATCGAATTACAAATAATTTTTTTCTCCATTCAACCGAGTTTTAATTTTAATTTTTTTTTTTTTTTTAATAGTGCTATCGAAGGATTTTGCAGTTGGATCCTGAGAACGTCCAAGGACTTCACAACCTATGTGTGGTTTTTGTAGAGAGAGGAAGCCTTCGAAAAGCGGAGACGTGTTTGAAACGCGCTCACAAATTGGCGCCGAACGAGGAATACATCATTCGGCATTTAAAAATCGTGCAGCAGAGGATCGCGAAAGCGAACCTCCCGCCCAAGCAAATCCGGGAAACGGACAACTTCGATTTCATAGAGGAAAACGAAGATGAAAACATCATTCACGAAACTTCAAAATATTTTAAGGATAATCAACAAGTTAGTGATAGTGAAAAGTACAAAATTAACGAAATTAACGAAATCGAACGACATGAACAACAACAACAACACCCGCAACAGCAACAAGTGGAAAAAAATAATGTTCAAAGTGATCAAAAAATTAGTGAAATTAACCGAGGGAATAACGATAATTCGGTTAACGAAATCAGTGAGGAGTATAAGAAAAAGACACCAGTGAAACCGATTAATTCGGAGCCGGTTTTCACCGGGGATTTCGTGGCCGAGTCGAGTACCACTTACAGTAAGCAAAAGCAAAGGACTGCAGTTCCGACGCAATATAGCACTAACCCAATGCCCCACATTCCAAAACATAATAAGCGGCGACAAAATATATTATCAAGTCACGATTTGGATGAAGTTTCGCTGTCTTAGCAGTTTTGCGCCGTCACCAAAAACTAGACCTTAATTTAATTTTTCTTTTAATCTTAAAAACTGAAAGTTAAACAATTTATTTTTTTGATCGCCGAATTTTTCGAGAAATTTTAGTTCAATTGGAAACAATGCCAATTCGATTTGGTCCTTGACTTTTGACCTTCTCTTCGGTACAGTTTTTAATAGTTGAAGATCCTAGATCTACTAGTTAACCAGTTCAGTTTTTTTTTTTTTTTTTTTTGGTAGTTGAAAAGCCTGGAACCGTTTGCCGAACTTAGGTTCGGCTTTTAAAAATTAAAAAGCCTAAAACCATTTTCGGTTCGGTTTGGTTCGGTTCGGTTTGGTTCGGTTCGGTTCGGTTCCTTCTTTTGATAATTAAAAAGCCTAGAACCGTTTTCGGTTCCATTTGGTTCGGTTACTTCTTTTGATAATTAAAAAGCCTAGAACCATTTTCGGTTCGGTTTGGTTCGGTTCCTTCTTTTGATAATTAAAAAGCCTAGAACCACTTCCGGTTCGGTTTGGTTCGGTTCCTTCTTTTGATAATTAAAAAGCCTAGAACCATTTTCGGTTCCGTTTGGTTCCTTCCTTTGATAATTAAAAATCCTAGAACCATTTCCGGTTCCGTTTGGTTCCTTTCTTTGATAATTAAAAAGCCTAGAACCATTTTCGGTTCGGTTTGGTTCGGTTCCTTTTTTTGATAATTAAAAAGCCTAGAACCATTTTTGGTTCCGTTTGGTTCGGTTCTTTCCTTTGATAATTAAAAAGCTTAGAACTATTTCCGGTTCCGTTTGGTTCCTTCCTTTGATAATTAAAAAGCCCGAACCGTTTTCGGTTTGGTTTGGTTCGGTTCCTCCTTTTGATAATTAAAAAGCCCATTTCCGGTTCGGTTTGATTCTTCCTTTGATAATTAAAAAGCCTAGAACCATTTTCGGTTCAGTATGGTTCCTTTTTTCGATAATTAGAAAGCCTAGAACCATTTCCAGTTCGGTTTGGTTCTTTCCTTTGATAATTGAAAAGCCTGGAACCACTAACCGGATCGATTTGGTTTTTTAATAACTAAAAAGCCGAGAACCAGTTCGGTTTAGTTTTTTTGATTATTCGAAAACCTAAAACGGTGTGCTAGTTCCGTTCGGTTCCTTGTTTTGATAGTTAAAAAACCTGGAACCACTTACCGGTTCCGTTTAGTTTTTTATTACTTGAAGAGTCTGTTGTAGATCGGTTTGGTTCAGTTCAGTTTTTAAATAATTGAAGACCCTGGAACCGGTCAACAGAACCGGAACCGGTTCGGTTTTATTTTTTTCAATCAAGAGCCTGGATGGGAACCATTTACCGGTTCGGTTCGATTTTTTTTTAAAATAATATAATCTTTTGGATCGCTTTAGTATTTTTAAAACTAAAAAGTTTTTTTGTTTTACTTTAGCAGTAATTTTGAATTTAAAAAAAAAAATTCTATACTGATTAAATATTTTTTTAAAAAAATTAAAATTACAGCTTAAAAAACATTGAATTTGGCTTTTATAAGCAAATTCTAGGGTTGATCTAGAAGCCTGAAAATGTTCAAGGTTAGGTTCGGTTCAGGGTCGATTTGATTCAGACCAGTTTTCTTCTAAATTCGAGTTTGGGTTTTGGGCTTTCAACAAAAAACTTCTTTGAACTGCCTGGTTCTGTTCGGTTTAAAATTATCAAAAACCCGAGTTTTAAAGACCAAAAAACCGCCATCATTGATCAGCAAAAAAAATTAGCAGCCTTCATCTTCATCTTCATTTAATTTTTTTTTTTTTTTTTTTTAAATCCCAAATTTTAGACGGTTCAGTTTTTAAGGTTAATTGGATGAATAAATTCACATTAAAAAGAATTGATTCAATGTGAAAAATAAAATTAAGTGCGAAAATCTCTTTGGTGTGAGTTACGGAAATTATTTTTATATTTAAAAAAAAAAAAAAAAAAAAAACCAAAAAAAGAAAAAAAAATTAAAGAAAAGCGTAATTATAGTATTTTTGGTTCTTGCCAATAAAATAATAGCATGTGAACAAGTCAAAATCACGTAATTTGTTCTCATGTTCTGGGTGCCTGTAATTTAAAACAAAAAAAATTTTTGTATTCAAGTAAATCAAAAATCTGTTTGTTGTGAGTGAGCTATCCATTTCTTGTAACATTTTCTTTTCCTTGTTTTAAGACAGCGATTTTGGTAAGATCACATTAATTTTAATGAAGGTGTACTATCAGAAGGCTTTTTAAAAAAAAAAAGAGATTAATGATGGATTTTACTTTTTAACATTAGGCCTAATGATCAAAAACCTGAACAACAAATTAACAAATAATATTCTGAATAACTAAATATCAGGAATCATAAGATCTGAACTAAAGTAATGAGGCTTTTGTATATACAATTAAGATTGCTACTTCAGTTTTAATTACGACTCTCCCTTTCTCTCAGCCTTACTAATTATGACCAAACATCTCAAATTATAATTTTGCAACTTTGATTCTACACATTTTTATTCCAAGGCCTATATTGTCAACTTTTATCAGCTACTTCATTTTCTCCATGACATTTCTAATATAATAAAAAAAAAAAAAAACCATGACTCAAACCAATTGGACAGAATATGGCAGAAGCTCATTCTGTATCAGCAACTGCAATTAATAATTAGAAAAAGTTTTGTGTCAAGATTTTGTACAGAAATAGATTAGCTACTGCTTTCAAATGTCAATATTAATGCATCATCTTTAATCTTTAAATACTTGTTGCAATTAAAAATGATGCCGGAGATTCATAAGTCTCACCTTGAAAACGATAAGTATGCCATGCTTAAGCCAGATAAACTCTCCTCTCCACTGAGGTTTTCAAATTTCTTACAGGAAACATTTTTTAATCAAGAAAATAGTTTAAAAATTTTTTTAAATATTTTTGCGAAAAATAATCAAGTTGCTGACCCATTTCGTTGGCCCAGAGAATGGCTTTAAAAAATATTGTGCTGAATCAATTTTCGAGAAAAATCAGATTGGTAAACTCATTCAATTAACATAAGAGATAGCTCAAACAAAAAAAAAAATTGTAACTGTTATGAAATAAGGCTCAATTACTGGAAGAAAGGGATATCTCATTGCCACCAGCCGCCTTAACATACTGCCCTCCTTAACGAAATAATGTTAAGTCCATTTACTTTCGAAATGGAGTTTATTCGTTTTGTTTTAGAAAAACATGTACCGCTTATGTTATTCCAATGCAAAGCAAATGAACTCCATTACGAAAATAAATCGACTTAGGTCTATCCCGCTATATAAGAAGGGCAGCAATGAACATTGTGCGGACGCCATATTGAATCCTCGGAAAGATTTTTCATGTAAGCATTTATCACTTAGGCGTCAGAAAAGGAAAACGAAAATTGTTCAAACACACTACTATATTTTGTTTGAATCGCCAAGATTAAACCAATTAAAACGATCTGAAGTTTATGCCATCAAAATTATTAGATACAACCATTTTAGGGTTAGGTTAACACATAAAGCATAGTCATAGCGTCCAAGACGATTAGAAAATAAACACATGAAAACGAATTCGTCAAATTGCTTACCAATCTGAAGATGACGAAGAGTCCAGATACAAACAATCCACCGTAGTCCATCCCAATAATTAATAAACCTATACCGGTAATTAATTTGACTCACAATTACCATTTCATCCGATCCGACTACACAGCGAACCGCGAATTAGCGGCATGGTACGAAAGTGTTTCGATAGATGGCACTTTCGTCGAATGGCGCCATTAATTACACGATCGATGAAATATTTACTATTGGCATTGTTATTGATATTGTAATTATCAAAATTTATGCCTCTAATTACGACTAATTTTAATCTAAAAAACGATTGTATTACGGAAATGTAACCTACCATCCCAAAACTTCATACTTTTAAAATTACGAAACTCCTATTGATTTCGCGCCTAATGAGTATCCATCCCGAGTCATATGACACGAAAATTATTCAAACGATATGATGATTGGGCTTTCATAAGTTAAGCATTGGTGAAATATGGTTGATTCATTTGGCGGTCTTTGTGAATTTTAGTAAAAAACATCTGTTTTTTGGTATATAGAATTTTGACCTTGAGTTCCAGTATCATACAACGTCAGTCAATTAAACAACAAATTTGGCGGCTAAATATAACTTGAGCTTTTAAATCAGAATTTTAATTCATATTTGTAATTGATACTTTCAAAAGGACTTTAAATGAAGCCTTTTTATCCGTAAATAATATTTAATAAGTAAGCTAGAATGGAAAATTTAGATAAGAGAGATGATAATTAAAAACATGGTGAGTCAGGTTTATCCAAAAATATTTAAGATCATTAATTATTGCAAATTAATAATGGCCTAGATAGCTAAAAAAATTGATACTCGATTACCTTAGTACACCTTTTTAAAAGTAAATCTTAATAAGAATAAAAGTAAATCAAGGGCATTTTTTCAAAAATTTTATGTTTACGTACAATTTTTCTCACAATAAAAAATTTTTTTAATTTCAAAAATTTATTAAGCTTAATTGTCTCTGTTCTAATTGAAAAATTATACTTCTTGTTACTATTTGTTTATGTGTTTTTATTATATAAGTATATCTGTACAATATTATATAAAATTTTTCTTTTAATTATCTTCAAATTTTTTTTTTTTTTTTTTCTAATTTTTTATTTTATAATCTTTTTAAATCAGAAATGAATAAGATGAAAGTATATTTTCAATAGTGTAAGTTGTGCCTTGTTAAATATTGTAATGTTGAGAATGACAGATCTATATTGAATTTATGAATGTAAAAAGCAAACTTAAAAAAATAAAAAAATATTTTAAAAGATAAATGTAAAATTGTACAAAAATAAAAAAAAAATTGAACAAGTTTTTGTAATGAATTGATATTTTTATATTGACCTAAAATTGGAAGCTAGTGATTTGATAAGTTAAAAAAAACAAGCTTTAGCTGTACAGTTCTGTTCAACAAACATTTGTTTCTTTTAATTTGTTTAAAAGGGAAGTTCCACGCAATTCAGTATTATTTAATTTTCGTTTATAAAAAATTAGTACAATTTTTAGATCTATGTTGATTTGTCTCTCAGGTGCTTTTTTCATATTTAAAAAAAATGACTCAAGTAGATTGAGCGATATTTTATTTCCTAATGCTGATCTCAATTTTGTATTTTTTTAAAAATAAATTATTGGTGTTATTTTTTTTGGATGGTGCAATCTTTTCAGGATGGTGGCAGTTGAAACGACTGATTATTATTCTTTTCCTTTTTTTAATTTTAGATTTTAGCATTTAGCACTGTTAAATCAATCTACTTGCAGCACTTTAATTTTTAATTAAGATTAAAAAATAATTTTTATAATCTAAGAGGAAATGGATAGCATTGTAAAAACAAAAACAAAAAAGAAAAAAAAAACTGAAAAGGTAATTAATTGTAGTCTGAATGTTGATGTATATTGTACAAGAGTTCTATGTAAAATTTAAATAAAATACAAATATTATTCAAAAATTTTTTTGCACATAATCAACAGAATTTTTTTTTCATTTCCTATCCAAATATTTCTAAGTTTCAATGAAAAAGATTAAGAAATTTAATGTGGAATAAGAAAATTTTCTGACCATTTAAATTATTTGCATGTGCTTTGCATATGCAAAAAAACTCAGTTTTTGTTTATGTGTCAAATCCACTTCAAAAACAAAGAGTTTTCCCATGATTGCTGATTTACATCAATTCAAAATTGCATGATTCCAGTTAAAAATAAAATTATTAAAAAAAATATTAACAAAAATTTTTACAGAAATAAATAAACTTCTAAAAAAAATATTAACAAAAAAACTTAATTTACAAAAAAAGAAAAAAAATTGTCATTTTTTATTTTAAGTAACTTAAAGCCTTTGATCTCTAACGATTGCATTCAATTCCGTAAATGATTCACTATCACAGTATTATGACTAAGAACTATTACTTTATAAAAAAAAAAATTTAAAGAGTCAAAATAAATAACAAAACAGAAAAATTTCTTTTACATAAAAAAAAAATTTTTGTCATGAAAGTAATTTTAAGAGACATCAAGTGAACTGACTTCATTTGCCACTCCGCAAATGTTATTACCTATTGCAATGTATATATAGCCTTTATCCCCAAATTCAACCCCCCAAGAGTTTCTTACAATGTAATGCGGTACCTCAGCCGTCTGATCGTAGCCCACGATTTGAACAGCATGGTTTAAATTTTCAAGAGATCCGGAGCAATGAAATTGTATTACTCCTCCTAAATAAAACTGCCAGTTAATGGCATTAACAGCTGCTGCTACTGGTCCATGATTTGCTAATTTTTCTATTAGCGAATCTTCTGACCCTACAAAACTAAAGAAAAAAAAAATTGTTTTGAAAACACAATTTCATTTCAAAAATTAAGTTTTCAAAATCTTACTTATCACAAGAAGACGTTTTTATTGCCACCCCATCCTCAGCTTTCAATTTACAAGTCTGAGTTTCATATGCTAAAGGATAAAATTTCTCAGGGAGAATTTTTATCTTATTCACTTTTAACCATTCTAGTAAGGAACATGAATCCCCTCCTTCACAACCAAAGTTCCCATTTTTAGCGCAATCAATAACCTAAAACAAATATTATTTTTTAGCTATAAAATATCAAATCTTTCTTTAAAAATTCACTTTACCTCTTGAACACTAAGACTCTGCAAACTTCCAGTTTTTAAAGCACTCATAGCTTCCACAGTCTCAATTGTGCTAAATGCCCAGCAAGCACCACAAGTTTTCTGATTTCTTACAGGAGTTATAATCCCTTTTTCTCTCCAGTCAACTTTTTTAGGCAGCTTAACAGGTTTAGTAGACTCTCGTTTAATTCGATATTCAATAAAATAATTAGATAGTGTTTCATTAACTTTCTTAACAAATTTTTTTAATTTCCTAAATTTTTTCTCAAGTTTTTTTTTAAATTTTGGGGATTGTTCATCAGATTCTTTAGATGATTTTGAGTTAATTTGATAGGCAGTAAAATTGACTTGTAATTTTTGCAGTTTGAATTCACACTGAGATAAATCAGAAAAAATTGTCAAGCCATATAAAGCACTTTCGTTGCTGGTTCTGTTTCTGTTAAGTTCTTCTATTTGTCTCAAATTTTCCTTACATGAAAAAAAAAAAATGAATATTACAATTTGTTTATCATATCAAAAAATAAAGAAATAAAAAAAAAGTTACATAACCAACCTTAAAATTTTCAAAACGGATTTTATACTCCGTTTCATTGTTAACATACGATTTGTTAAATCGCAAAATGTAACGTTGAAATGCCAATTCATCCTGCGGTAAGTCCGGTTTGTTAATTCGAATTGGAATACCGAAAAAGGCTAAAAAAATCAAACATATAACTCCTGTTACATTTTTTGCCTCCATGTCGCGTGTGAATAATGTAAACAATGCGTGGGATTAGAAGAGAAATTGAAACTAGCGCTGCGTAGCGGCGGAAAATAAAATCTGAAATAAAGCTGTCAGGGGTAAAAGTTCCCCGGGGAAAGAATTCTTTTATTAGCAGAAGCGAAAAAAACTTGAGATTTTTCATAAATCGATTTAAAAATAACAGAAAATAAGATTTCAGCTCTATTTTCCGAATCAGAGGTGCTGGCCGTCAGCTTCGTGTAATTAGAAATGCGGAACAAAACAAAACCACGTGATTCTCCGTTTTGTTTTGGTTCTTACGGATGGTTGTGAAAATAAGCCGGATGCTTTATTGCTGAAAATTAGTCTGTATGAACCACAACAAAACGCTTCAAGATCTGTAAAATATACTTACTTTTTTCTTTTATTTCGAGATGTTATGGATAATCGAAAATAAAGGATGTTTGGGGGAGTCTATTTTAAAGGAAAAGGTTGTTTACCGTTGAGATTGTCTACTTGTCTTGGGAACGAATCATTACAGCAATTTTTGTTTATTTCAGGATTGACTCCTCTATTCGTTTCATAGAGAATTTACATCTCATGATGATTGCTGAAGGATGTGTAGTTGTGCTAAAAACTCTTTATTGTAATTTAAATACTGGAAAATTGTGTTTGGTAAGTTACTCTAAAGACTTAAATGGTTTAATTTTTTTTCCCTCCAATTTTTCCACAGCATTAGTTTAGCCCTGATGGACAGTTAGAAATGTGAGATTAGTATATAATGTTACAGTTTAACATGCTCTAGGATGACTCAAAGGTCATTTCAAGAGGTCTTTGTGGTTTCAAAATTAACCTAAAAAAGAACGTTCAGGGTGTCTACTTGAGTAACCTTTCTTAGTGGTGTTCCTTTTGAAATGGTCTGCCATATCTTCACAATGCAGCTAATTGTGTAATAACTTTTTAAAAAAAGGCAGTTTTTTCAAGTAATGTACATCATTTTTTTATATGGATTTTACATTTCCAGCGATTCAAATGATTTCAATGTTCATAACGAGAAATTATGAAAAGGCGATTATTCAGATTCAATTTTTTCCTGAAAAAACTGACATAATGTGTAACAATACAATATTTATTATCCAGTTATGCATAAATAGTTGAAAGTTTATCTCATCTTGTAGTCTCATGAGAATAAAAAGTTTCTTAGGGGAAATAACCTCAAAAAAAAAAATTCTTCGAACATGTTTCTTGAGGATGATACGGAGGAGACACTTTAAGTTATAACTGAGAAAAGAAAAAAAAGTCTGTTTACAATGAAAATATTAGCAAGATAACTTACAAGAAGATATAATTTTATTTTTGTCTTCTTTTTAGGCTTGAAAAAAACCAAATCATGGAAGAGGACAAAGATTTTGAAGAGAACGTGCAGGACTTAAACTGCGATGCCTGCCTGCAAGATTCCACCCAAGCCAAATCAAAAATAAAATTAATAGCAAAATCCTTCAGTGCAGAGCTGAGCCATTTTTCCATAGAAATATTCGTTGCATCTGCTCTAGACGAACAAACCGGAGTTTTATCTTTCATAAGGAAAACCGCCTTCAGGGACACCCACAAAGATGTCGTCCTGGATGCTTTGGCCCTAGTCGAGGAACTTATTAAAAATTATACTAAGTTTATAGAGTCCTATTTTGTAAATATCATCACCACTTGCATGTATGTAGTCAACAACGCTTGCCATGCCAATATGAAAGTGAGCTCTTTAAGACTGATTAAACTGATCGTAGAGAGTCATGTGAAACGGGACATTAAAATCGAGGATTTAATCGGGAAGTTAAAGGAGTATTTATTAAAAGAGAAGAATCCGTTGCAGAGTATTCGAGAGGAAATTTTTATGGTTTTAGGCGCGATTTTTGAAAATTATCCCGAAGCAATAAATCCGGACAAGGACTGGTTTCTGAATAAAATTTTATATTTTTTAAATTACGTTATGAAGGATCACAAACACAAGAGTCAGTCGACAATCAACGGTTGTTTCGAAGGATTGAGGGGGTATTTTAGTCAGTTCCCTTTGTCGGAAGAGGAAAAATTACAGGATATTTATAAATGTTTGAAATTTTATTGCGAGTACGAGCCGAATCAAAAGCACGTGACCAACAGGTCCGCTCTGGAATTTTTAGAAAAATCACCGGAAGTTTTCGACCCGTTCGTTTACAAGGACTGCGGGGAGTGGCTTGGGTGTTTGGAAAAGTGGTTACAATCATCCAACAAAGACGATAAGAAAAGCGGATTCAACGCGACCGTCGCATTTTATAAAAAAATCGTGAGATACATCGAAAAAGAAAATCCGGAAAACGGGAAAGAAATCTTCCAGAATTTTTTTGTATATTTTTGCACGAAAATCCGGGCAAAATACGGGATCGAAGGGCATCATTCCTTTGACACCTGGTCGGCGATAATCGGTATCGGCGAGTTTGCCCTGTTGAAAAGCTATTCCGAAAACGAGGATTTGTCCGGGATTTTCCAAGAGATAATCAAATTCGCTAAGAATTTGGACCCGGAAAAAAACGCATCGTATTTTCCAATCTACGTCGAATGCATCTCCAAATACGTTTCCAAATTGGAAAGGGCGAAAGTCGACGAGTTAATCTATTTGCAGAGATTGTCCGTTTTGCTGATTGAGCAATACCCCAAAATTGACCCCCATTATCAGCATCAATCCGCCGAAGCTTTGGAGAAAAGCTTTTACTGCCTCTTCGATTGCGGGATGCAGGTTTTCGATAATCACGTCAACGAAGTCGTTTATCAGGGTTTGATTCGGACCTGCGCTCACACCCCTTGGATCGACGTGGAGGTCCAAAAGGAAGCCGGCCAGGACGTCTCCGAGTTAATCTCCTACAAATCTTATTTGAAATTATGGGGGTATTTGCTGAATTTGTCCAAATCGAAATGCTGCAAAAACGTTTCGATTCACGTCAAAACCTCCATGACCCAAAAAATTTGCGACAGCTTCATCACCTCCTTCAAAAAAATCGTGAGGAAATTAAATTTGGAAATTATGGAAAAGGATTTGCTCGTTTCCACGGATTTGGAAGATTCTATGGAAGCGAGGAACCCCAAGGATTTCCAAATTTTCATCAACCTCGTGGATTTGTATCAGGATTTGCTCCCGATGGTGGAGAGCTCCTTTTGGAGCAAATGGTTCCTGTTGGTCTTCAAAGAGATGATAGATTATTCCTACAAAAGTCCGTTGATCAGCGGATTTTATAAAATAATAAGCTCGACCTTGAAAGCCGCGGACGAAGAAAAATTTTTCGACGAAGACAAGCAATGCTTTGATCTCCTCGCGAAATACCTCGAGGACGTCCTGGTGAAGATCAATTTGTACAAGGGAGATTTGCAGATATCGTGCCTCCAGGTTTTGCTGTCGGCACCGGTTTGTCTGATCGAAGGATTCGCGGAGAGAACAGTCCCGGTGTTCCAGGTTATTTTAAGGGTCGGAAGGGGATATTTCCCGATTTTACAAAAATGCATCGAAACGTTGGAGCGCTGGTACGACGACCTACCGGAAGAGACGATGAAATCCCTCCTGCGGAAAATCCTCCCGCATTTCGATTTGTTTCTCCAAAGCAAGGGATTCCGGGATCCGAAGTTCGAGAAGCTCCCGGAGGAGAAATCCCAAAGGAAGGTGAAGAAAAAAATGGCGAACGATCCGAACGACTCCCAGCTCCTGATGCTTCAAAGAAGATTTCTAATATTCTTAGGAAGGTTGGATCCTTCCGTGACCGCCGATCTGATAGCCACCGATTCCGAAGAGGAAAATCGCAATTTGTCCGAAAAAAATTTGTTGTATCGGTTACCTTATCAGGACATGAAGCCCGGGATTCATTTGGACGTTATCCTCCCGAGGGTCATGGACTTGTCCCTGTCATGCGGGGACAGATCCACGAGGATGACCGCTTGCGAATTGTTCCATTCCATAATCATCGTCACCTTAGGCAACATGAAGCAAATGGACGGAGGGATGAACGTCCTTTTCCGTCAGATTTTCAAAAATTGTTTGATTTTGGGTTGCGACACGGATCACGTGGTCAAACAACTCTTCGAACCGTTATCCTTTCAAACAGTGAGGTACTTTTCCGGGAGGCAGCAACGGGGGAGCAAAGAAACCGCGACGTTGATCGAAGTTTTGATGGACGGAGTTTCCCATCCCTACGATTCCGCTGTGAGGGATTTTTCCGCTGCGAACGTCAAAGAATTCATCAAATGGTCGATCAAGCATTTGACCCCGGAGGAACTGAAGCAAGCCCCGGAGAACATCCGCGCGATTTTGCGTTGCATTTATTCCTACGCTCTCCACCCCTCCTACAACAAACGCCTGGGAGCCGCAGTCGTTTTCAACAACATTTACTCCATTCTCCGTGAGGAGGAATTCCTCCTGGACGCGTATTGGTTCGAAATATATTTCCATTTCGTGGAAAGCTTAAAAATGAGCGAAGTCCGAGAGGACAAAACTCAAATAATCAACGCGATCCGTCACGTGGAGCGTCCCCTTTTGGAGAAAAGCGAGCTGTTCAAGAGGACAAGCTCCGTCCGAAAACACCCTCCGAGTTTCGACGGGGTGTTGCTCGTGGATTTGATCAGGTACACGATGAATCAGTGCGTCAGCAAAAAGCCCTCCGTTCGGCAAATTTCCATGAAATTAGTCGAGGATTTAATCGTCAAATACAACAACTGCAAATCGTTAAAAGAGTTCATGATCAACCACTTGGACGACAGGATATTGGACATCGGCGGTTGCCAATTTGAAAAATATTCCCAGGGGTGGTTGGATCACCACTACGCTTTTTTCGAGTACTACGGATGGCTCATCGGTCACAAGGCCATCGATCACGACAAAGACATTTACGACGTGGCAAACCTCTTCGCGTTGGAACTCAAACTTTCCGAGGATTTGAACATCGACAAAGAAATCATTTTGAGCTTTTTGAAATTTTTAAACGCTTTCGATAACATCGATTTCGCCGATAACCAAGTTTGGAGTATGATTGCGACTTGCATTTTCGAACCGAATCGATTCAATTTCGAAAAACATTCCGAACTCATCGTCAACGTTATGAAAAAATCCGATCCGAGCAAACTCAAGCATTTTTTCAAAAAGTGCAACGGGTACGAGATCCGAATTTCGGTTCGATGTTGCGTCAGAATTTTTTGGACGTAAACTGCGTCAATTACTTGAACGCGATTCGGATTTTCCGCGCCGCGGGAATGTATTCCCATTTAAACGAATCCGTGAGGGACATGATCGACGGGGACAAATTACTCGACTGCATTTTCGACAGTTTGTTCATAAAAAGATTCAAAAACATCCACGGGGTGAATTTGGAGCCGAGCGTGAAACGTTTCGGTGAGGATTTGCTCAAATTCGCGACCGTCGAATTGGAAATCTCCCCCGACAGGATCATAGAATGCCTCTCGAACAAAGAAGAAATAATCGAGGAAGGGACGAACGAAAAAACGGTCAAAGGCGATTATTTTCTCTTGATTTACAAAGACGTGATTTACAATTTTTTCATAGACAATTATTTGACCTTCGTGGACGTTATTTTCAAAGACACCACGAGCAAATCTTTTGAGTTGTTGATCTCCGTGCTGCAGAACATGCACTCGGGAGGGAAAGTCAAAAATTATAAAAATATCGCAAAAAAAATATTTGGTCAATGGGACGAATTCGCAAAGCTGGACTATCCGCACAGGGACCTTTTGCTATTTTCCCTTTTGAAAAGTCTCATGAAATTACACCCGGCTCAGGTCGGATTTTTGAGGAAAGAGACGAAAGTGACGGAGTGGATTTATAAAATTTTGAAGGATTTAAAAATTACTCTGGACGAAATCGAATCCGTTTTTACGTTGCTCCCGCATTTGACTGATTTTTGGGAAAGAGCGAGCGATAACCCGGAATTGCGGAACGCATTAATGGCGTTCTGGAGGTGGCATAAATTTTTCCAAGGGGGGACCTCCTTTTCTCAAGCGGAATTCGCGGTTTTGACATTTATGTACGATAGACTATTTTTCTCATTTCAAAAAACCTCGAGTTTGGTGATTTTAAATTTCATTCTAAAAATCATTCCTCGTCACGTGAACATTTTAAACGAGGAAAAACTGGACGAGTATTTGCGGTTTTACACTCAGCAAACCCCGAACGAACATTTCTTAAAAGTCGTGAAGTTTTTATACGATTACATTTTCGTAAAGGACAAGGAGCACGACGAGATTTTGTTGGCTTCCAAGCGTTTCTTGAATTTTTTGCTACGGGAATCCAATCACAATTGGTTTTTCGTCATCGACCGTATCGTGCCTTTACAAGAAATAATCATACAGCCGTTCGAAAAAACGGTCGTGAACGATCATAAAGCGGAAATCGCGAGGAAAATGGCCGCTTTGGGGTTGATCGAAATTTTATTTTTAAATACCTACAAAGAGGAAATCCCTTTCACTGAAAGACGTTCCAATTTCGAGAAACTTATCTTTCACTGCTCCAGCATGAAAGAAAGGTGCGCGAACGCGGAAACTTTGGAATTGCACCGGAAATATTTGTGCGCTTGTTTCAACACGCTCTGCGCCATTTTCATTCAGCGCGGAGGTCCCAGCAAAGTTTTTTCGATGTTTCTCTTTAAGGAAGACGCTAGCAAATCCTGTTGGAGACATATCGTCGACAACGAGAAAGAATACGATCTGTCGATGGATTTTGCGGAAAAACCGAAGCTCAAGAAAATTTTAACGTCACTGCGGAGGAGCATCGTTACCGAAAATCGGGAGCGCTACGGAAGGACTGCCAATTCTATTAAATATTTACAAAGTCAAACGCTGTTCGAATCGTCGTTGAACGAGGACGTTACGAAATTCGATTTTTCGAACTCTACGATTCGGTCGTTGGATTCGGTCCAAAACGTGAACAACAGAGTCGAGATCACCTTGGAGATCGATACTTTGAACGATCACGAGTCGATGGTGGAGCTTATTTCCATCATAGGTCACATGGTGAAGGAGAACATAACGCCGTTGCCGAACGGCGAACAGTACGAAATTCCCTGCTGGCTGAAATCTTTCCTCGCGGTTTTGGAAAAGCGAGACGTCCCGGAAAACACGAAACTCTTCGTTTTGAAAGCTCTGTACAACATCAATCACATTTACGATTTTTTGAAGCATTACGTCAACGACGTTTTCAAACCGATTTTGCTGGCCATTTCGAATTTGTTGGAAAAGCGACCGATGAATTATTTCGTGATCGACTTGATCGTCATGATGATCGAATGGAGAGTCGCGCCGGAAGTGGATCAGCAGACGAGAGCGGAACTCACTCTCCTTGTGACGAAATTGATAGAAAAAACCGACTCTTTGCGTAAGGACATCGTAAAGGACAACATCGAAGTCATCAAAACTATAGTAGAAGTCTACAAGACTTTGTTGTTTACCGAAGAATTGTCGAAGATCGTTTTCGATAGGTTTATGTCGGAGGAAGCAGGACCGAGCAGTTCGAACCCTCCGCCCGGGGTAAAACCCAAAAAATCGGACGAAATGGCGAATTACATGAATTTACATCTCGGAGGGATTTTATTGGCGAATAAAATCAAGCCTTGGAGACCGAACCAGGAGCAAATTTTCCTCCGAAAAGTTTTTCAAATATTCGAAAGCGATAATAAAAATAATCAGCTGGCAGCAGGGACGATCGGTTTGATTTTATCGTTTTCAGAGAACGAATACGATTTTGTAATTAAAAAAATTAAAAATAAAAATTGGGGATCGAACGTGTCCCTCTTGCACGCCATTCACGCACATTTTCCCCAAATCATAAAAGAATTTCACACTTCGATCGTTACCGCTACGTATAATCGGCCGGAATTTTCAAAACGAAATGCTTGGAAATGATGCTGACTTACGTGTCTCAAATCGATCGATTAGAGGATGACATGTTTTCCGCCACGATCGACACTTTCCTACCGATGATGATGAAACCGGACGACATCGCTGTTTTGACTCTATCCCTCCAAATTTTCGAAAAAGTCATCGATAAAATCTCCGAAGAGAAGTTAATCAAAATATCGGGGACTGCGCTGAATTTTAAAGAGAGCAAATATCCCGCAGTGAGAAAATCAGTTTACGAAATCTCCATCAAAATATTCGAAAAATACGAAGATGATCTGTTCGAAAAGGAAGAGTTGTCGGATTTGAAGAAAAGGAGTAGGACGGCTCTGCTCAAGGGTTTGACGGATTCCGATCCGGAATTACAAGACAAATGCGTGGAATTTTTTTCGAAAAATCGAATGTCCACGTCGACGTACGAGCGATCCCTGTATATTTTCCAGGAGATGTACTCCCCTTCGGTCAACTCCGGGTTTTTGAACTACGCGACTCGATTGCTTTTGGAATCCCTTAAAACCGCCCGAGAATATACCGAGAAAATTTTCGAACATCCGATTCACGAATGCGAGTTTCGAAGTCATACGGTTTTGATGCGGGCGCATCATTCGACGATAGCGCCGATGTTCGCGCAAACTTTAACGAGTCAACTGAATCGGACTCAAACTTTGGAGACGTTACCCGACGATTTCCTGTTGCGGAGAACGATCGAAAGCTTGGTTTTCCAGCCGACCGTCCAGGAGGAAAAGACGTTCGTTTCGGAGAAAGTGGAAGAAATGCAAGTGGACGAACATTTTAAAATCCCGGCGAGACCTCCCCGACGGAGGTATTTGAAAAACACGGAGGCTTTGTCGCATTTCTTCGCGAAACGGGAAATGGCGAAAAAGAGAATCGCTTTCGAAAACGAAGAGGACCGGAAGAGGAAGCGGGACACCCACGTGGAACTGTATCGTCAGTATCGAATCGGGGATTATCCCGATATTCAAATCGAGCATTCCCAGCTCCTGAGACCTCTCGAAATTTTGATTCGGAGGGACTCGCAAATCGCTAGGCAGTTTTTGATCACCATTTTGGCGGCCATAGTGGACTGCCTGAATTTTGCGCAGACGAATTCGCTCCTTAAAAACCTGAACGAGTGCATGAATAAGATTTTGAAATGCGAAGGGACGGTAAATCCGGCGGTGGTCTCGTTCGTTTTCGAGCTTGCGCTGAGGTACGATAAGAAAATCGAGCTGGATTCGAATGACGTGAAAAACGCAGCCAAGATGTCGGGCTGGATGTCCCTGGGATCTTTGCTCCTGGAACAGATCATCATCAACAAAGAAGACGAAATCGAGAGTCCCCCGAAAAAGGCCAAAGGTAACGAGGCAGTCACGTCTGAAGAAAAGAGGTGGCTGCAACTGGCGGAATTGCACCACAGCTTGAAAGAGTTTGACGTGCTGAGAGGGATCTTTATCGATAAGCTAGCCGTAAGCGAGGACGTCAGCGAAGCAATCCACTGCGAAGCAGTATTGGATTGGTCCGCTGCTGCCAAATGTTACGAAAACGTTTTTCAAACCGCAAAGGAGACGCAACGTTTCAATTTTTACACGCAATCCTATTTCAATTGCTTGGCGAATTTGTCGGATTGGAAAAGGTTAAATGAGTGCATAAGGGAGACCGTCGACAACAATTTAAATAAGTTGTGGAAAAATCGTTTGGTCGACGACGTCCTTCCCTGGTTTTTCAAATCTCAGATGATGATCGGTTTAGATTTAGAAGTCCTGAATCGAGACGTCTTTAAAAATTTAATGTCGAATTACCTTTCGGAAAAGGAAAAACAAACCGTACTCACTAGTAAATTCTGCGAGGAGTTAGCCGTCGCCGAATTGCTTTTTAACAAACTTCAGAAATCATCGTACTATGTCGATCAGCTTTACTTGCAATTTTTGGATAATTGGTCACATTTGAGTCGTTGGTCCGGTAATTTAAGAAGCGTGAACGTGGCGAATTTACAATCCACAACCGAGATTTTTGACATAGTGTCAGTCTTGTCGGAAAACTCAATCACCAACACGGAAAGGAAAATAAACAAGATTTCCAAATCTTGGGAAAAGAACAAAGCCTCGTCCCAAAACGACTTGTTGATCTGGGATATTAAATTATCGTATCGTCAGCAATTTTGGAGCATTTTGAAAGAAGCGGATAAAGTGGAGCTGGACTCGATCTCGAGGAACGTCGTAAAATCCGAATTAAATTTAGTTGAGGCAGCGATAGAACAAGACAATTTTTACTTGGCGAGAATTTACTTGAAAAAGGTGGGAAACAAATTGGATTTGGCAAACGATTCCGAGTTGAACTGGAACCAAGAATATTATTTTACTCTCACTAAACTCTTAAAAGCGAAATATACCATGAATGACATCGACTCGGGTTTGATGGAATACTCCCAAGCTTGGCGCGACATTCAAAGGAGGATTTCCACGTTGATGGACACCGATTCGATAAGCGATAAGATATTTTTGAGCAAATTGTACTTATCCTTAGGGAAGATGATGTCGGAGGTAATACCGAATATCGGGGAAGCTTCCCTCAGAACCCGAGAAGAATTGGCCCGGATATTGGAATGTAAATCCGAGGAAGTCTTTCTCAGCGCGAAATCCAAGGGTTTGGAATATCTAAAGACCGCGGCTGAGATTTCCGAAAATTTCGAAAACACCGAAAGAGCAAAATCGTACTTGATACTTGCTAAGTATTACCGCAAGTTCTTGAACGATGCCGAGCATCAAGGAGGATTTATCGAGAGTTTGTTAACTTCCATGAAATTAGGGAATTTCGAAGCTCGGCAGTTGTTCTGTTGTATATTAACCATGTCGGATTTTGTTAAAGACGAAAATTTATTAGGAGAAATCAAACGAAAAGTAGACGAAATCCCGGTCTGGATGTTCCTTATGTGGACGAATCAAATGTTGGCAGCTCTGGACACGGAAATGTACTCGTTCGTCAACGATATTTTGCTAAGCATCGGAAAGGAATATCCGAACGCGATCCGTTTCGCGTTTCGCCTGAGCCGAGAAAAATTCAAATTTCCCGATGGAACAGGTCACAACAAGAAGGTTCAGCAATTCTTAAACAGGTTGAAAAACGTTTTATCCCACCCGCTTTACGACAAATTCATCCACGCCATGCATTACGTCGGCCCCCCGAATTTAATGTTGAAACATTATCTCGGAAAAATGTCGGACATCGTCAAACGACTCGACAAAAGCACCAGGGGCGAAATATCCCAAGTCTTCGACAAAATGTTCGATCACCTTTATGCGGATCGCAAAGACTTAGTGAAAGGACCCATTTTTAAAATCGTGGACAGTTTGAAACCCCGGATCGAAGCTTTGAGGAAAATGGTAAACGACGAGGAATTTAACACGGAGTTGGAGAGCATCATAAAACACGTTTCGGAGAATTCCCCGAGGTCGCAAAAGACCTTTTTAAAATCGTACACCACTTGGTTGAGCGAATTCCAGTGCTTGCAATACGATTCGACTTTGGAAATCCCGGGGCAATACGACGGATTGGACAAGCCGAATCTCAAGTATCACGTGACGATTTCGTCTTTCAAGTACGACGTGATGGAATTGCCGTCCAAGTGCAAACCCCTGAGAATTACCATTTTGGGAAATGACGCTCAAGAGTACAAATTTTTGATTAAATTCGGTGAAGATTTGCGTCAGGATCAGAGGATACAACAGTTTTTCCAGCATGTCAATTATAATTTGAGGAGGAACAAGCAAACCAAAAATTTTTCGATCGATACTTACAACGTTATCCCGTTGTCTTCGAAATTGGGGATGATCCAGTGGATCGATCATGCGAGTTCCCTTAACGAATTAATGAGGGTTACTCACGGCGGCGAGGAATTCGACAAAATATTACACGAATCCCGAGCGGAGCACTTGCTTTTCTTGTCGAAAAAGAGCCAGGGGAATGTGATCTTCCGACATTTGCTCGGCTACGAAAATTTAAGTCGGGACGAAGCGATCAAAGGCTTCAACCAAAGGATGCGACCTTTCCAATGGGACTTGCTTCGTAAAGCCTTTTGGAAAATGAGCTCCTGCCCTGAGCATTTCGTGTTTTTGAGAAGCAATTTCGCGGTTTCCCAAGCCGTGACTTACGCGGCGCACTGGCTCATGGGAATAGGGGATCGCCATTTGCAAAACACTCTAGTCTCTACCAAAACGGGCCGGGTATTGGGTATCGATTTTGGTTGCGCTTTCGGTTTCGCCACCCAATTCCTTCGGGTCCCCGAGCTGGTCCCTTTCCGTCTCACCCCTCAAATCCTCAATCTCCTGAAACCTTTGAACGAATCCGGTTGGATCAAACAAACCATGATCCACTGCCTTCGCTCTTTCCGAAAGGAAAATTCCATATTCATCGCTATTTTGGAAGTTTTCGCTTTAGAACCCTCCTTAGACTGGTTAGAACAAGCCAGAATGGACCCGCGAAACGAAGGTGCTCAAGTAAACGATAATTGGTATCCGACAGAAAAAATCAAAACCGTTAAAAAGAAATTAGAAGGGGAGAACCCGGTTAGCATTTTCGAAGATGACATACGATTGTATCATAGTAAATTTAAGCAAAGCGATAAGTATATCGAGGTTTTAAAAGGCCTACCAGAATTTAATGTAAGAGCAAGGCTGCCAAAAGGTGGATTGACTGAAGAGCAACAGGTCGATTGTTTGATCGATCTCGCGACTGACAGGCATGTTTTAGCAAAAACTTACATCGGTTGGGATCCTTGGCTCTAAGATAATTACTGTATATAAACTAATTTATATTTACTTATTTTGTTCCTGATTTTTTTGTAAAAGATGCTTTGTGTGTAAAAGAGTTTTAAAAAAAGGAAAAATTTGTTGTTGGTGAATAATTTTTGCTTTTTTTTGATATCGTTTTAAGACTTTTAGTTTTTATATAAATAATAATTTTAAATAAATGTTCATAATACGTCATTTCTGATTATTGTTTTTCTTTTCTACTTTTTTTTTTTTTTTTTTTTTTTTTTTTACCCGAAAAGCCTTGGAGCGAAAAGAAAAAAAATTCTAAAAATTCCAAGAAAAAATGTTTCTTTTCCAACCAAGAATTAAAAAAGAGACTTACCGACATTGTATTTCCAGGAACTGTTAACTTTACTACATAATTGATGAACCACAGGATCATTACCGTTATTAAGACCACCGGAATCAAAAACTTTCGCTACCGCGGTTGTGCAAATCTTAATTTTTTCAAAACCTGAAATGAGAAAAAAGATTTTAAAAAATTAGCCATATTTAAAATGAATAAATTTTTCTGTGAAAAAGAAAAAAAACTGGCTGCAACCAAGCAACATTTTATTAAACCATAAGGGGTAGTATGCCCCTCACTTATGTTTCAAATTCTTTTATTTCTAATATCTCACAACTGGCGTCGCTGTTCTCAGGTGCTTAAAAAGCATTTACCATGATCTTTAATGTATCGTCTAAATCAGTTCTGATATTTTCTCCTTGTTTAAGTATAAATTAATGAACAAGATTTACCTTAAAATATCCTTTCTAGTACTGATTTTCTTTGGGCAGACCGTTTATATGGAAAAAATTCGCGAGGGCAAGGATTACGTTTATCTCCATTTCTTCAAGATGATTCTATAATAAATCTGTACAAATTTCAAAAATTTAGTTTTTAGAATGAACAGAAAGTAATTTCAATGTATTTCATAAAAATTATAAAATAAAAAAAATAGCAGTGAAAGCTGATAAAGGGATCAGCCGTATAATACGTGACGCCTGGAGGAGAGGAAGGGGGGAATAGAAGCTGCGTTACCTTCCGTAAAACTATGCGTGCATAGAAATTAGCGTTACGAAAAGGGGAGAGAGGTGTCAAAAATAGGAGAAAATGGCGTTACGTAATATACGGACGATCCCAAAAAAAGAATAATTTAAACGTGTGGAATATTTTATCTACAAGGTGCTTAGATTTAACAAAAACATCGTAAAATACCCTACTCATAGTGCAGTACGTAAGAGACAAGTGGAACAAGAAAAATGACAATAAAATAACAAGATAGGTTTTCATTAAAATTTTAGAGGCAAGCACGATCCCAGAATTAGAGCATTTACCGAAAATGAATATTTCGATAATTCGGATTCTTCGGATTCGAATTTTTTCGGATTCACATAAAGTTTACATTTAAAAACAAAAGAAAAACAAAATCGAATGGAATTTTATCAAAAAGCCAAATTCTTATTATTTTGTACGGGCTTCTCTAGCTTTTCCAGTTTTTATAACTCTTAGTTCGCTCGTAGTTTAGTTCGGTGGAGCTACTGCACTATGAGTAGGGTATTTTACTATATTTTGTTAATCCTAAGTACTAGATATCACATTCCACATTTAAAATTTACCCTTGTTGATCACTTGATAATCACTTTCTATTGTTCTTTTTAAATTTCTTGGGCTTTTGCTTTTTGTTCCTCGGTGCAAATTTATTTTTTTTGTCATCTTCCTCCGCTACCCTTTTCACTCCACTGAAAAAAAGAAAAAAAAAACGTATGATTAAAATTAAAATCTGAAAACTCTGTATTTTCAAATCAAGTTTTTTTTCTTCCCTATTACCTTTTAATAGACACAACCGTCTTAGTCCCTGCGGATAACGCCCTTTGCCAATCATCTTCCGAACCTTTAATAGCGTAATGTGCAAAATTTTCCTTTTTCAGTTTTTCTAACTCTTTTTTCTGCTCTTCTACAAGTTTCTGCACAAAATAAAAAACAAGAATTGAAAATACAACTTTTGAATAATAAATTCTCATTTTATTAATAAGGGATTCGTTCTTACTTCCGCTGCTTCTTCCAGGTCTTCCCTAACGGTTTGCACCGTGGGATTGAGTTCAACCGGTTTCGGCTGGACGAGATTGACTTCCACGCTTTTTTCTAAAACTTCGTTTAGGAACTGAACGCATTTCCGGATAGTTTTATTGAAAAGGCCTAAGAGCTGATGAGAAGGAATGTCCATTTCGTTGGATAAATCGTCCACTGACTTGTGTTGAAGTCCGACGCCGAGAAGAACCGCCTGAAATGATTTAGGAAAAAGAAATTAATTTTGATAACTGACGGGTAAGAGGTTTTGCTTAAAACTTACGGATTGTACAGGCGAGAGATGAGTGTCTCCCATCAGATTCAAAAAATGAAATCTAGCTAAAGTCGGTAACAAATCCATAATTAAATGATAATCTACTAAATTATTTGAATACATTTCTAAACGTTTCATGTCGTAGCTGGATACGTTGAAATCTAGCTCCTGTCTTGTTAATGCTGAAAGGAAGAAAAAAACGTTTTAATTAAATTGAGTTATCAGTTAATTGCAATTGAACTGAATTTCGATGAAAATTTTAAAATTCTGTTGTATCCGAAGTCTGATATTATGATTTTCGCTTTGTGTGATCAAAAATGGTCCCCATCAACTCAATTACATTAAACAAAAATTTCGCAAATTACTTTATACTTACATTTAGGTTCTATTTTACACGCTTTATTGTACAAAACGCTCAACGCCAAGGCAGAGGCGAAAGTCTTAAATTGAAAACTAAGAAGGGAAATAAATCTCCTTCGGAAATCGATGGAAAAATGCTTTAGCCAATTATCCTCTCTGTTGCCATCTTGAAACGATCTTATCATTATGCAAGAATGCTCTCCAGTTAAATCATTTCTCGTTTGCCTTAAATACACCGGAACGAAATCGGCTTTTTTCCAAAACTTCAAAAGTTCTTGGGTCAATCCGAAAGAAACTCCTAAATAGTCTAAATGCTCGGCAGGTCTTTCACTTAATTTAACCAGAAGAGGAGGGAGCGATTTTCGAGGTTCTGAAAAAAAAACGAAAAAAATCAATTAGCAGAATGAAATAAATGCTTTGAGTCAAAAGTGAAATAAATTTTTGAAGAATTTTTTGTTGAACAAATTAGTTTCGGACAAAAAAAAAATGAAAATGAAGACAATTACCAATTTTTTCTTCCAAAAGCCCTAAATTATCATCTGGAACCGGAGAGATTGACTCCGGAGGGATTTCGTCATCCAAAATCTGAATTTTCTGCATATAGTAATCCTGAAGAAGGGAAATCGCTCGAGTCCCGTACCCCATACCCTGATAATCGGGATGAGTTGCTATTCTCACGACTCTCGCGCCGCACAGCATCGGAAAATCTTCGTCTTGGTACTGTTGAGCTATCGTCCATGGGATCAAATCTCCCGCGGCTCTTTTCCCGCGAGTTAATCCGTCCGTAACGGATCGCTTCGAAATTTGTCCCTCGAGGCAGACCTGTATGACGACGATGACTTCCGGAAGGGAAGTGGAATTTGGATCGATCGGACCGAGCAAACAGAATAAATGATGAGCCGGTGCGTCCGACATCATTTGCAAGTCGTTCGGAGTGTTTTTGTAGTGGGAAGCGACATAGAGAGCAACAAGTCGCTGCAAAAAGGCTTCCGAGGCTTTGTGATAGCAAAATAAGGTGTCCCTGAAATCAAAAATCAAAATTTAAAAAATTAATTTTACTTTGTAAACGTTCAAACCAAAAAAAAACGTAAGCTTGCGGAGGGGGGAATTACCTGTTGATGTAATACAAATCGCAAGCATCCGGAGTCGGATACCCACTCAAAATCGGCTGGACCGAAGTAGCATCCAAGCAAAGCAAATCCGATAACCATTTTTCTACCACATCTCCCGGCCTATAACGAATCGATTCTTCCAAAGTAATTTCGTGTAACATCCTCCCCGTCGTCGTATTCTTCGAAGTTGCGTTTTTCGGATCCGTATTGGCGGTCACACCCCCTGGGGTAGCTTGCGTTCTTAATTGTTTCAATAATTTTAGTGATAACGACCTCCCCGTTCCTTCGTACCCGTTGATCGTCGAAGACAAAAACACTAAATAAGGTCCTAACATAGATTTCACCAACGGCAACGGAATGGCTGCGGCTTCGTCTATGACCACCAATTCAGCCTGCCCTAATTTATGCCCGTCCGTCGGATGAATGTACTGAATTGTTTGCCTATGCTCCCTGAAAATGTTAACTCGAACGATGGCTTTGTTGAAATCCGGATTTGTGGATTGGATTAAATCGTAATCCAAATGTTCTTGATACTCTAAAGCATCAAAACCTTTGAAAATAAATTCAAAAAGAGTTTTTAAATTTTCGGGGCTCGGACTCGATACAAAAATGTTGGAATAACCGAAAGCGACGGCAGCTGATATGGCCAAGCCCAAAGCTGCTGATTTTCCGCGACCTCGGGAAGCTGTTAATGACACTGTAGACCGTAAAGTTTTTTCCGAAATAGCTTCAATAAATTTTAAAAGGGCCTTTCCTTGGTCCAATGTTCTGCAGCAGTTTAATAAAGCGCTAACAGGTTGAGTATCCCGCAAACTTTCTTTCAATTCTTCTAATTCTTTGTCATTCTCTGAGGTGTCCACTTTTCCAACAGGGGTGACGTAAAGAGTTTGGGAAGAGATGGGGAGAACATTTAACTTGTCATCTACCACCAAGCACCTGCTGCAGCTGGCTAATGAAAGGAGAAATCTGAAAAATATTTTTTTAAAAAAATGTTATAATATAAAATAATATAATATAATAATGTAAAATAGCTGACGAGGAAGAAATAAAACACCAAATAAGGGTGACTAAACAACTTTACCTTTCATTGAATCTACCAACTACATCCTGATGAGCTTCAGTTCTATATCTTTCATGAATGTCCATTGACATTGTGTAAAGTTGTTTTAAAGAATTTAAAGTTCGTAATAATAAAATAACTAATCCCCCTCCTTCCACTGTTTCAACTGTCCTTGCTAATAAATTTGGAGTAATTGCTTCAAAATCCTAAAAGAAATCAACAATCTTACCACATGGTATTTCTCTTTAATGTATTAACAAACATACCTGTAATATACATGTTCCATAGGTGTTCCCCAAAATCTTATGAGTCTCATTATAATAGCAATATCGTATATTAGTTGCAGCTACAAACAATTCGAACGGGTCATCCTCATTCACATTCAGATGTCCAGCTTTGATTTTATGCTGAAGCATTTTCATCCTTTTCTTCCTATGACTGCTGAATCCTAAATCCTTCTTATAACACCATAATACTGTGGGTCTGGATTTCACAGTCGTTTTTGAAAGCATATGATGTAAAATAGGAATCTACAAAAAAAAAAAAATAAAAACAAATAATCATAGAAGCCGCTATGATAAGCGACTCTACTTTTTTATTTAAAATTACCTGATCCCGCCCTTTGTCACCGACGATAACGAATATGGTTCGATGCCCCAAATTAACTCCATTTTCTATTAAAAGTCTAATACGATTATCAATCTTCTTTCTAACCATTTTAAAATATTTAAAATTACTAATAAAAAAAACGTGTTCGCTCAGGAGATTTGGCGTCCTGAATTGCAACAAATGAAAGAAATTAACCAAATTGGGAGAGACACTACTCCTTGTCATAAGTTAAGAATGCGATCGAATCCAAAATGGTGGTACTTGTCCAATCTGTTATTGGATCGTGAATTTCGCTATGGTGGCGCCATCTACAACACCTGTTAAGTTGCCGCTCTGCGTTTTATTTAGTTATTTTTTTCTTTCGCTTTTTTAAGTTGGTTAACCGCTCCACTTTTTTTTTGTTTTGTTGTTTTTGTTAAACGTATACAATTATGGGGGAGACAAGTTGATTTGTAGTTTTTTAAATTTATTTTATTTCAGTTAAAACTATTTAAAAGTATGCGAAAAAAATTTAAAAGATTGTGATGTTCCTAAAACAATAAGAAAATAAAAATGTCAGAAGAAGTATCTACAGTTTTGAACGGGGAAAACGTCGTTACTTGCAGGGTGTTCACCCTTAATTGCTGGTGGGTTTCCACTCGTCCTAATTTTAATTTTATGATTTGTCATCATCTTATATTAATAATGAATGGATCCGTGGGTTTAAGTAAAATTTTACATGTAGAAAGTCTTTACTTAAAAGTAGGACTGCACAGACCCCAAGGCTAACATTACCTTGAATGGGATTTTCTTTGCTTTTCATTTCAAATAATTTTTTCTATAATTTTTTTTTCTTCTTTTTTAAAGGGATATACCATATGTCTCGAAAGACAGGAAAAACAGAATTTGTGCAATAGCAAAGCATTTACTAACTAGCAATTTAGATTTTGTTTGCCTTCAAGAAGTATGGTCGAAAAAAGATTATTTGTTTTTAAGCAGAAAGTGTTCATATCACCTTCCGTATTCCCATTATTTTAATAGGTAAGTATTTAAAGAAAGGAATCCTTTAAAACTAGAATATTCTTACATTGAGAATTTTTTTTTTGTAGTTTTGTAACCGGCTCAGGCTTATGCATTCTCTCCAAATACCCAATTATTGATGTTTATTTTCATCAGTGGCCGATCAATGGCTATGCTCACAAAATACACCAAGGTGATTGGTTTGGTGGTAAGGGGATTGCTCTTTGCAGGATTCAGATGAATCGTTTTATTGTGAACTTATATACTGCTCATGTAAGTTGGTTTATCTATCAAGGATAATTTTTATATTTTTTTTATCATATTGATTTGTGTTTGATCAATAAATTAAGCCTTTCCTTTTCTTTTTCCTTTTAGCTTCATGCTGAATATAATTATCAATGCGCTGCATATTTAAGCCACAGAGTTCTGCAAGCTTTTGATACATCACAATTTATTAAATTGACAAGCAGCGGATGTGATTTGGCAATACTGGCAGGAGATTTAAACACAGAACCCCATGATCTGGCAATTAAAATTCTAAATCAGAATGCTCATTTAATTGATTGTTTTTATGCTGCTCAAGAGGTGAATAAGAGAATTTAAATTGTTGAAAAAAAGAAAAAAGTTTCATAATTTTTTTTTTAATTTATAGAAAAGTCCTGCCTGCGTGGGGACCAATGAAAGTAGTCGTAATAGTTATTCACCAGAATCTGAGCTCAAACGTCAACCTGGTGGCAAAAGGATAGACTATGTTCTTTTCTGCAATTCTTCCAACTTGAATGTAAGAAAAAGGAATTCAATTTTTTTTAAAGTAAAAAAAGCAAGCAACATCAAAAAAATTAATATTTTCAGGTTAACGTGCTGCAATATCGATTTCCATTGCCCGACAGAGTACCTGGATGTAATTACAGCTATTCCGACCACGAAGCCGTCGAAGTTACTTTGGAGTGCTCTTTGGCTTCGAACAGGAACTGTATGCACTCTGTGATCTTTAACTGAACTGCTTGTTTTATTTACTTTTTTTTTTTATTTATTTATTGCAGCGAAACTTCTAGAGCCGAATGTTGCCGATTTAGAAGTAAGCCTTGAACAAGCCGTGGAAATCTGCAATGACTCGCTACAAAAATTAAAACTCAGTCAAAGATTGTACCTTTTGTTATCCACGTTGTTCGCCACACTTTTAATTATTTCCTTATTCGTAGAAATGTTTTTTAACATTCCTTTAGATTTCGGAGTGAGCCACACTGTGACCGTCGTTTGCTTTAATTTGGCCAAGGTCGTTTTCACTGTGGCTTTCGTTTTTTTCATATTGATGGGGACTCTGTGGAGCAAAAGCGAAAAATCAGCCATTTTAACCGGTAAATATTCGATGATGATGATTTTAAAACGTTTGAAAAAAAATATGGAAGAACCCGTCCCCTCGTAACAATCAGGAAAAATTTTAAAACGATTCCTCACCGATATTTTGCATTTATTTAAAAAAAAAAATTTAAAGCATCGTTATGAAATAATTTAAGTTTGAATTCACCTTTGTTTTTCATTCCTTTTTTTTTGTAGATTTTAAGAGAGTTTAGCACTATTAAAAATATATTTACGTTTGTTCAAATTTTTAATTTATATTCGTAAAAAAAAGGCACCAAATTATCAAGAAAAATATTTTTTCTTGAGCATGCTCAATTTTTTTGAGTTGCACGTTGAAAAAAAATAATCTTTAGAATATATTTTATAAAAATATTCACGTAATTTAAAAAAATAGGTAGCCATTTCAAATTGTGATTTGTAAATTCACTGATCTTCACGGTGCCAAGGAACAATAATGTTGTGTTTTATTCCATTATTAGATCACTGGGTTTTAATTAGTTTATTTTTTAATGATTTAAAAAAAAAATGTGTTTATATAGTTATATCAATATATTTATAAAAATATATGAGGTATATTATTATAAAATTTACTCTTTGTTTCGTTTTTTTTTTTATTCAAGGGAATACTAATTTTTTTTTGGCCTCTTGATAGTATCAAATACGTTCGTTAAATTATTTTCCTAACTAATAAGATCACAGAATGAAAAGTAATTAATTAATAAGTAAGGACTTTTTTTTCTTTTGCGTAGCATACCTTTTACCAGTAGATTGCATTAAATGCCTTTAAATGTCTAAATTCATAAAAAAGTCCGATGAGCGAGCCTGAAAAAACACGAAGTGGCCATGGACTGTATTTCTTTTTTTACAAAATAGACATTGGTGCCATTTTTCTTTGTCTAGGCCACTATCTGCTTATTTAAGCTCTATAGTTCGATTAATATTGTCTGGTAGTGTAAAGAATCTACGATCAAAATTTCTCATTCAAAAACCAAGTTTTTCAGAACTGTTACCTCACTTATTTCCTAAAAAATAATAGGACTTCAGCTTATCTCAAGCTTTGAAATATATAAAATCAACTTGTATACGGTCCTACCACGAGTAATGAAAACAAAAGCAGCGCCATCTTCAGCGGAATAAGTGAACCGATTTTTCTAAAAGTTCTTTTTTTATGAAACAGAATAAAACCGCTTGTCAAAGCACAGTCAAGTGAGTAATCCCTCACACAAATAAATAAATCTATAAACTATTCTTTGGAAATAATTAGGATCTAAAAACTATAAAATCTTTATAAAAAAAACCATTTTAAGGTCATCAAAGAAGGTAACAACTGCTTTCATAAAATTTTTGACTAAATAACAAAGTTCTGGCTGATATGATGAATTAATTACATTCAGACAAGGGGGGGAAGAAGAGATACGTAAAATAAGGCTTCCGACTTTGTAATCCTCCTATATTTGTTTATGAGCAGGGTCTTATAAGCTTAACATAAAGAACTCAGATGAAAAGCCTTACAAACTCCCAAACTGAGTAAGTCGGAATAAAAAATAAATTCTCGGAAATAAAAAAATAAATTTCTAGGAATTTTTCCAGATTTTTTTCTTTTCGACATAAAATATGCTAGGGGCCGGGGGTCGAACGACCAGTTAGTGCATGAGTGACAATCGACACTCTCTCCCTCTAGACAGGGATTGTAGGAACTACTAATACAGTCATCTTAACCTCATTCTAAATTAGTTCCACAACAACACTATTTACATGGTCAATGGATTCGCTCTGATAGCCAAATAAAATAATATAAAAAATATATATATAAGCTCCTTGCAGTATTAATTTATCGTAAACTTTGAAAATTTTGAATGCACTAAATATTTTCCAAAAGTAAAACTGATTAATAAAAACAACACAATAAACAAAAAATTAGCAAACAAAATATATAAAAAATATATATATAAGCTCCTTGCAGTATTAATTTATCGTAAATTTTGAAAATTTTGAATGCATTAATTATTTTCCAAAAGTGAAACTGATTAATAAAAACAAGACAATAAACAAAAAATTAGCAAACAAAATAAAAGAAAAGATTGGCATTTTTGTTTCACTAAATTATTTTTCAATTTTAAGTACAAATCTCAGAAATCTACGTATCAGCCAGAACTTGGTGTCGAGCCGAAAAAACTTGTTTCCAGCTCCCTTAATAAATTAATTTATCACATTTTGAAAACTTCGCGAAAATGCGGGAAGTATTTTATATAGCCTAAGTAAGAAACCCATTCACGTTACGTATTTTCCACGTGCTTATTACTGTCGAAACTAAAACTAACTTCCGGAGCGAAATCCATGAGGGTACTATCTTGAGAATGAACTGGGATATGCCCGGATCGAGATCTCGGACCCGTAAAACCTTCTTCCGGGACGTATTTATCCGCCTCTTTGGCCGTTTTATCGATCTCCCTGTGGTACGGGACCTCGCTTCCGATTTGTTGTAAATCAGTCGGCACCGCAGGATGGAAAACCCCATGCTTGTAGGGGATGCTGCTTGAGGGTTCGTCGGCGCTTTCGTAATTGGAGACGCTGGAATAAGTCCTGGTGTTTAAGGAATCGTCGCTGTCGTTTGTAGGAACCAATAAACTCGAATTCTCAGTCGGGAGGGACTTGTAGCCGTGTTGGCCGCGGATCGTACGGCTCAATGAACTTCCTGAAATTCGAATAAATATTTGTTAAAACATAACCAGCAAGATTATTAATTTTTTTTTTTTAATTACCGACGACGCCGAAATGCTCTCTTAAGTCTCGATGAACGTCGGATACGTCCCACATAGCGGCGAAAGCGTCCCAACAACCTAAGGTGTCTTGCATATCGACGGCTTCTTCCTTTCTAGGAATAAATGCTTTGTATGTGAATGAGTAATGATGAGCGATGGCAGCCAAAAACATTTCGATGCAAATTAGGAAATCTTGAAGTTTTGAAGAGAGGAGTTTGGTAGTGTGAGAATCGTCGATACCAAAAGCGGAAGATATCACACCGGTATACACCAATATGGAGATAAGTACACCTTGGCTGAAAAAATATTTAATGAAATCGTCAAAAAACATTGAAGCAAAGGATGAACAAGTTACAAGGTGTTTCCATACTTACAAAAATGAAAAAAAGACCACAGCCTTAATGCATAAAAACTTCCCAACAGGTTTCATGGGAGACAGTTCTTCTTTATTTGCTCGATAAAACAAAACTAAACAATACATAGCTACAAACTGTGATAAATTGTTAATAAATATCATATATGGGAAAGCTACATCTCCTCTAAACTCTCCTTCTCCATAAACTCCATTAAGCTCACATAAGCTGAAAGTAAAACACAAAACTAATGATTCTGAATTTTTTTTTCATTTTTAAAAATACTTACAATGAAATTGCTGTAGTTAAAGGCCTCACAACGGTATACTGTAATATTCCATGTTTACACATGTGTACTAATTCCCTCCCCATTTCCCAAGGGGCATACAACACAACGGGAAAAAATGATAAACCTGAGGTTTTAATTCTAAACAAGCTATTAAATTTGTTTCTGAATTTAGGTAATTTAATAGGTACATCATAAAATTATAAATAACATATGCCTCATAACACTCTCGTAATGAGTCCATGTAAATACTATGGGCTGGAAAAGCCAGACCTAACCACTGGAAAAAAAAAAAAAAAAATTACATTAGTAAAAGCAAAAACTTATCAGAGCATGATACCTTTTAATAAACTTACAGCATTTAAAGCATATATCGGAACCATCCATAATACCCTTATGATATGTTTCTGCAAAAATGGTTTGTTATAATGAACCATGTGCTGAACAATTTGCCAGACTGATATTGGGATGGCTAACACTACAAAAAGTCCACCTATCAGTTCACCTTGGTCTGATTTATTGAATCCTTTGTGGTAGGCATTTATTACTAATAAAGGCAGTAATATCACTAACACAAGTACATATAAAGCAATGACAAAAGGTCTTATCCAAAATCTCCATCTTCTCATAAAATCTAAATACGATAAACCGCACATTTTCGTTCTTTTTTACCCACTTTTTGTCAAAAAAAAAGGCAACAACACCCAGTTATGTAATTAAATTTTCCAATCGTAGAAATTCATTTTAAAAAAAAACGTAACCCTGCCTTTACTCTTAAAATTAATCAACACGGATGATTCATCGACAGATGATTTAAATCAAATGTCTCGACGGTTATTTTATTGATAAGCGAATTAGATTTTACGCAGATTAACATCATGTCCATGTCCTGTTTCGAGAAATTTTTACATATTTTTTCGACGTGGCATTAGAAAAGATTAAAAACAATGAATCAACCAATCACAATCAAATTACTGAGTGACGTCACGCCAATATGGTTCGCCTCTGTTGGCGAATTTCTTTTCAGACCTTGTAGTAAATATTTTTTGTTTTTCTTTTTGATCAAAATTGTTGAGTCACCTGAAACTAATGTCATCATCATGTAGTTTCGTTACGTCAGATTACAGAGTGTAGTATTTGTATAAATGGAAGAAACGTCATCAATTGCAGTTAGTGTCAGCTGAAACTTCATTAGTTAACTGTGATTTAAAAACAAAAAAAATGGAATTTCCTGATTTAGGGAAACATTGTAACGAACCAACTTGCAAAAAGTTGGATTTTTTACCAGTAAAATGTGATGCTTGTGGTAATATTTATTGGTAAGTTTTAAAATCCTCTCCTGTTAACAGATTAAAAAAAGTATCTCTTTGCTTGCAGTATGGAACATATGAAATACACACAACATTCCTGTCCTAGTGCTCATAAAAAAGACGTTCAAGTGCCTGTATGTCCTCTGTGTGGATCACCTGTCCCAACACCAAGAAATCAGCCTCCTGATATAGCTGTATCTGATCATATCGATAGAGATTGCCAAAGTGATCCAGCTAAAGCAAAACGGAAAGTCAATGCAAATCGATGCAGTCTACCAGGATGCAAAGTAAAAGAAATGATCCCAGTTGTTTGCAAGGAATGTAGGAAAAATTACTGTTTGAAACATCGATTCCCAGACGATCATAAATGTTCAGGGAAGAAAGGGGCAGCTTTGTAAGTTTTTTTTTTTTTTGCTTTGTAAAGGAAGGATCATTTAAAATCACTATTCATATGTAATTATTATAGGGAGGCAGCCCTCCGTAGACAGCAACCTTCAGCATCATCTCATGCAAGATCAGTACAAGGAAACATGGTGAGAAAATTTTAATTTTTTTATGTTCTTTTCAGGGAAAAAAATATTCAGTCACTATTAAAGTCACTATTTGAAGGACCAAGAAAGTTATTTGTGATTTTATCAGAAGATGCTTGAAGTAAGAAAAAATTAAATTAATAGAAATAAAAGAAGTAGAAAAAGGTTGATGAGGTATTTTTTTTTACTTTTTCCGTATTTAGGAAATTTTAATTTTTTGATGTCAATAAGTTTAAAGCACCTGCAGTATTAAAATGTTAAAGTTCAGTTCATTAAATATTTATCTCTTTCTTTTTCAGAGTGAAGATGAAGCACTAGCCCGAGCCTTAGCCGAATCAATGAAAGATGCCTCTTCAAGTAGAAGTAGAGATAATACAGCAGTACCTTCTTCGGGGAATTCGCGAACCTGTCGGGTTTCCTAGCTCTTTATGCTAGTCTTATTTAATTATGCAAAGGATTATTTTTTAAAACAATAAGTATTGCATTGAGGCTACATTCCGCACACGCCATTTTTTTCCCTTTGTCTGTTTTAAATTTGTAATATTTTTGCACTGCCAAAAAAATGTAAAAAAAGCTCAGGGCAGAGTAAAAAATTTTTTGTAAAAATTCGTCTTTATAATATTTTATATAATTAAATATATTAAAAAAATTGTACAAACTTTGATACTATTATTATTAATATTTTTTTTTTTTTATTTGATTTTCAATTCACTGTTATTGATTCTGCTCCTTTCTCCTCAAATCTTTGAAATAGGGGAAAAAAATTTGTCTTTAAAACTAAATTTAAAATTCACTGCCTAGCTAATTTAAACTATTATGGCTACTTAAAGCGATTAAATGCAAATAAATATAAAAGCATTAAAATTTTGTACAAATCAATATTTTAAAACAATCACATAAGAGTTTTCAGTAAACTTTTTTTGTTCATTTAAAAAAAAACGGATTTGTTAAATAACAAATCTTGCATTCATCAAGGCTTATAATGGAAATTCATTTCTTATGGCAGTTTAGCGTCAATTTTGGCAACCAGGTCCGTTGCAGTTGCCCTCGAGGAACTTATTCGCTAATGACTGTTATTGCAACAGCTTAATCATAAGTGACGGCCCTAGAAAGTTTTCAAAACTAGAGCGACCTTGAAATCGAATAGACGGTGTGTTAGCTACATCCAGCAGCGAATAATTTTCCTTATTAAATTTGAATGAATTCCCATTTTTAAGCTTGGGCATGTTCCTGCTTGTAAACAGCGTGGTACGCGTTCCTAATCAAAGCATACGGGAAACAAGATTCTAACAAATCCATCGTCAAAAACGGGGATTCCTGCACTATTTGATCTAACAAAAGATAAACGGACTCTCGATTTCGAGTGGCTTCTTTATCCGCTTCTTGGCCTAATCTCAGGAGGCTCGAGGAGGCCAACGCCAAAAACTCCTTCATTCGGTCTTCGATATCCTGCTGAGAGGTAATGGTGAATAAGGCACCGAACATGTTGTTGACTGCGGTGGCGATGCAGTGAATGTTGTTGGCGTGACCTTCGAGGGAAGCCCTGTACACAGAAGATTCGTTCCTTGCCAATTTTGGAATAGAGACGGCAACGAATACCATCAGGAGGCAAGCGAGAAGGTGCTCATCTTCATCGGTTTCATTTTTCTGGTTCCTTAGAGCGGCGGCTAAGGTCGGATCAACCTGAAAAAAAAGATTTTTAATTAAAAAAAAAAAATAAAATAAAATAAAATAAAATCCAAAAATTTGAATGGAAGACCCTTACCTTGCAACCAAGTCCGGCGGCTGAAGCCATTTCGTTCACAACCAACGGATCTCCGCTCGGGGAATGATGCCTAAAATCCAAAATTGAACTTAATAAAAACGGAATCCTTTCGTCCAACACGTCGACCAACGCTTCCTGGGCCAACTGTCTGAAACTTAAAATAACTCCGACGATCGTCATCCTCTGCAAAACGTTATCCACGTGCTTTAAATGCTTGAACTGCTCCTTCATAACTTCCGGCTTATCGAAATTCGTCCGTAACTTAATGAGAACGTCTTTGTTTTCCGCCACTAATTTTTTCAATTCTTGTACCTGGCTCGCAATGTGCCACATTAGGGTTTCGTTCAACAATTTCATCCCGTACGGTCCGATGAGCTCCGCTAAGGCTCTTAACTCGTTTATGTCCGAAAATTCTTCGGCGTTGAAAGGGATGGCGCCTTCGGCCGTTAAACTTACGAAAGCCCGCTGGTTCCGGGAGAAGCAAATATTTCCGGCGCTGACGCGCCGCAACAGGATTTCAGAGTACCACTGAGTGTACAAAGCCGCTATCGTTTTTTCCCCGTGGCTGTCAAGCTGTTGCGTCTGCTGAAGAAGAGCGACGTTGAAAACTCGGGTGATGTCGATGTGAACGTAATTCTCGACGGTTTGCAAAACGTTCATGTAAGCTCGAACGCTTACCAACAGCTCGGAGGGTTTAGCGATTTCGCTGGTGTCCACGTTGAACATCACCATCCCGACTAAGCTCCTTGCGAAGCGAGTTTCCAAATGTTGGTGAAGGTACTCCCTGGGAGCGAACGTGTATTCCCAAACATTGATGGTGGAGCAATAATTAATCGCGAAGCACAATTCCGTGAGCGCCATGTGCAATTTATCCATCGTCGTAAGATCTTCCCTCGTTTTCCGGAAACTTTCCGTTCCGGGTTTCACGATTTCCGGAGCGGTTTTCTTGTTTTTATCCTTTTTCTTGCGATTCACCACTTGGGAAATCAAAATGGCACAATGCTTCGGGAGCAATTTATCGCTCATGGTGCACTGCTCGTCACAGATGGTCGTGATTATGTTTTTCGCTTCTTTTGCCATTTCGTCTAAGAACATGTTAACGACGGACAGGCTCCGTTCCCGGATGTGGTGACGCTCTTCCGGGCACAAATCGTGAGTGCAGGATTGGAAATGCCCGCAGATCAACGGGAACGCGATTATGTAGCGATTTTGCGCCGGGAACTCCAAGCACATGTGGAATTGCTCCTCGAATATTTTACTATAAAAACAGAAAATGGATAAATCCGACGTCTCCACGAGCATTTCGTCTAAATAATCAACCATTTTCGTGTGGAATAGGGTTTGATCTAACAAAGCGGCTAAGTCGGGATTATCCGCTAAGATTAATTGCGATTTAGCAACCGACGTGTAAGCCTGCAGCCTAAACCAGTCTAATCTCAAAGACATGAAATTAAAAATTTCGTTATCTTCCACTTGTTTGACTGATAAATTAGCGATTGTGTTGCATAAAGACGATAGGATGATGCATTCGTCTTCCGGGCAGAATTTTAAATTTTGAATTTTTTGATTTAGGGCTATGGCGTCGAATCCTGCTAAATACTGAACGTAATATCGTTGCATGACTTGACTGTATTTCCTTACTAAGACCCTTAGCTCTTCCATGTGGAACAGCAACTCAGGTAATTGTCGATCGACTAAGTCTTCCGTGCTTTTCCCTTTACTTTTTTGAGGAGGTGGATTGTCGTTATGACGAAGAAGCCATAAGACTTCGTCCCTTGCGAAACATAATCCAATGAAAATTAATAAAGCTTTAGGGCCAAGCAATCCAGGCTGATCCGTTAAAATCAACCCTAACTCTTTTAAAGTTGTTCTTAAAAATTTTCTTCTTTCTCGATGGCAATATCCAGCTCGTTGGACTGCTTGAGTATAACATTCTTTTACTTCAGATATCCGCTTTCCATAGCCTTTAATTCCATCAAAATAACCTTGGATGTATGAATGCACATATAAAACTTCATCTCGAAATAATGCAATAACCCAATTCGACTCCAAAGAAGTTGTCCATAATTTATTGGGAGCATCCTGGGACAAAGCTTGATGAACTAGCATGAAACCAAAAATGATCCACCTCTCCATTGTCTCCATTGATAAATATTCACAGGACATTGTGTCAGTCTGCGAAGGTTTTAACAACTGAGTTGGATTTGCAACCAAACTCAGTTTTTGATCAGACCTCCATTTATCAGCAGATAAATTCCGACTCAAATAAACATTTTTCAGTGACATTAAAGCTGTGAATAACAATTTGGAATGCGGAACAAACTCCTCTGATAATTTTTTCAAAGGAGGATCATAATCCATGATCATCTCACCCAGTCTTGGAAAGCTCTGATCCTTCTGATGATGAATCATCTCGTGAGCTGCATTGAACAACCCCAGCACAGCTTTTCTATCTTCTACCCTTGAGAGTAAAACCATCAATGTAACATATTGCGTCACCAAATCCAAATAGGCTTTAGTCAATTCGAAATTCAGCGTTATGTTTAAATGAACCTGACAAGCGTCCATTGTTGTTAATAAATCACAAACATGATCTTTAAAGTCCAGCAAATCCACAAACGTATAATAATACAGAGATAACGATTTAATTATTTCGTTTTGAATCGGAGCTATCGTCGTCAGCCCCTTAATGTCGATATTAGGAAATCGTCTCACTATATATTTAATTGATGATTCTAACGTTTTATCCGATAAAAATCCGGGCTTTGATTTGGCATCTCCACAGGCTTTTTTAATGTTGTATATTCGTGTAAGCATTCCAATACCACGGTCGTGAACCAACGATAGTTTTTCGGCGAGCTTTTGTTGGCTCGGCTGCACCTGTCGAGCCATTTTTAACAAATAATAATGTCTCCTTTTAAACGATAAAACTAATTAACGATACATTTTAATTGAGTTTAATTCACGAAATTATAAACATAAACACTTTGATCCGGTGCCCCACCTTCGGCAAATATGGGGTCTTTTGTTTTCATAGGTTGGTACTGCAAACGAAGGAATACATGTTTTGAAATTGCACGGGACTTCGGACTTGCAAATCAGAAACTGAACGCGACTTATGTATGAAACACTCCAGTCGTTACTCGTTTGAAGGTAAGGAATTTTAATTTTTTAAAATTTTTTTAATATATGAATTACTTAGTTAATAGTAATTAAGTAGTTTTGCTGATCGGATAATTAGAACTCTCATCATTTTAAGATTCACTTGCTTAAAAAAAGAGGGTCTTAAATATGTTAAATAAAATGATGACTTTCAACTCGTAAATGAAGGTAAATGAGTTTGTACATTTTTGGTCAATTTTTATAAAATTTTTATAATTTTTTTTCCGCTTACTAAAAAAATATGGGCAATATTTATTTTGCCGTCTCAATACCGAAATTTTGAACCCCACTTGTTCAGACCAGAAAAAAAAGGTTTTAGAAACTTTTACTCTTGTCACTATGTTTTTGGCCGCTTCTTCCCTCAAAAATCAAAACGAAAATCATGATTTTAGGTCTTTATTTTGCGCATTTTAAGGATATAAAAAAAAAAAAAATTTGATGTTAGTCATTTTGTAACTAATTTAGTCTTTAAAGATGATTTTCGAAGATTTTTCTGGAAAATATAACTCTTATGAATGATTAGGTTCAAGGTCACATCATGTTTAGCTTACGGATAGCGTCGTTTTTTCATAAGCTTAACATGATTGGATCCTCAACCGAACTTTACCCATTGAGGCATCCATTTTGTTACTTCTCTACGCAGCTTCACTCTGTGCTTTTGACTTGCCTCAGTCAGTTCAAGGTGGACATTTTAAGTTACAATTGTTTAAAAATCGATTTATAAGGTAAATATGGCTTTTTTTTCTTTCCTTCGGTTTTATTTATGCCGCCTGTAAGAGTAACAGATTTACAATAATGTGCGAACATGGAAACTGCTCTGACAATCCTGTTAGTTAAAATCAGTCGTCCATGATGAGCGTGAGAAAAAAGTAGTCCCAAATGGCGTCTGATGATCAAGCCAACGGAAACTTCGTTTAGTTTTTCGGATATTTTTAAAATTTTTTACATCAAATTCTCTGTTTTTCAAGGTAATGATTAGTTTTAAAATAATTGTGATATGTAATGTTACGTTCCGAAATGGTACAATGCATGCTAAAAGGGAAATTTGTTAAGCTTCATTTGAAAAAGAAGCTCGGAATATTTATGAAAGTAATGGATATACGTCCTTGACTCCATTGAGGCGTCCATTTTGAAAGCGGTTAGGCTCGAAAGGGTTGAAAGCATCGTTTTTTTGGTAGTTTTTTGTGTTAAACGAAATGAAAAGTTACTAAAATGGACTTAATGGGGATGATTATAATTTAAGAGTTGCGTTTGGTAAGTTAAAGTTAACTTATTAAAGAAAATTTCTCTTCAATTTTTTCATTACAGGATTAGGCTTGGTGATGACCATAATATGTAAAAAATCATTGAATGATGATTTTGTTTAAAATGTTAGGCTTAATTTCTGTCATTTAAAAGTTTTGGATTGCCCCCTATGGGTATAACAGCTAGTATGAAAAGAAAATTTCTGCCAAATTGGTTAAAGTTTGGATGTCTAAATTTTTTGAAAGGATCACTTTGATTTTGATTACAGCAATGGCTTATAGGCTGAGCTGATCTTTATTTTCTACATTATCATCGAAAGATGATACAATTTATTTAGAAAATTATTGGAGGACACAAGGAATGACCATACCTTAATAAAACCTTCAGCCTTTGTAAAATAAAATGTCATTCTTTTTGTTTGTTATATCGTAAATTATCTGGAGCTACCCTGAATATTCCTTGTCCACTGATGGATGCAGTAGCTGGTTCATTAATAAATTCCTCTGTACTTATTTTGTTACAGGTTATCAGTGCTCAATGATGTAAACACAATTCTGCTTTCGTCAAAGTTTGGTAGGTGCTGCACTTGATAAGGGGAGTAATGATGATGAAGATGGATTAACTTGGTAAGTTCGTTCCACCTATTTTTCTTTAGGAGAAATCTTCAAGACATCCTTTGTGAAGGATTATAATGGACAAAAAACTGTAGGTATGTTGGGTAACTGTTTGTATTTGGTTACTTAAATAAGAATATTAAATAAAACTATTGACTTTGGTTTCAAAGTGAAAATGAATGGTCTATTATTATTGGATCATGAGCAGCCAAATAAATTGTTTAAAGTTCTACTAAACAAGTATGCAAGTGGAGAGCTCTAAATCAATAAATTTTTTTAAGTTCATTCAGAGCTTTTGGGAAGAGATGGGAAAAGATTTTGAAACTGTGGGTTCAAATTTTTGATGAATTTTATGAATTTTTTTTATTCAATTTCTTTCTAAAATTTTTAGAAAGATTTTTATTATTTGAAAACAATGAAATATTCATTGTGAGATCAGTTAACCTGTAATCTTTATTTTTTGAAATTTTCTCCTATTTTTACCTTTTAGAAAAACATCCATTTGATGATTTTTTAATTTAGAAAAATTAACGGAGCAGGAAACGTGCGAAATTTCGCAAATTTTTCTTTTCTTAAAGGATCACTGGTCTTGGCGATAATTTTTTTTGCTGATATCAGTTGTAGCAAGAATTTTTTTTAGGAAATGTCAGCACAATACGTCTATTGCAAATGCCTTTAAACCAAAATGTAAAGATCAGAATTCTGAATTTCTTCCTCATTTAATACAAATTAAATTTTTCTTAACAACTGGCCTGCTTAATCAGAGTGAAGTAGGTAGATTTTGAAAGTTTAACAAATTATTTTGCTGAATAATGCAGAACTCATTGGCCATAGCATAGTAATTTCATTAAATCTCTTACATATTATGATCTTTGGGACTCATCTATTCTGACCATTTTTGGGCAGGGCGGCAGTTTCCAAAGCAAAAATTAGGATTATTTCCTTATAGAAATTCGGGGAATTTTTTCTTAAAAAAAAATTTTGCTAAGATTTTTTTTAAAATTTTTATTTCATTATTAAGTTTTTGGTGCAAATCACTAATATTTTAAACATTTTTGAATTAATGTATTTTTTGATTATGTTTTACCAAATTTTTTAAACTGGTTCATTTTTGAATTCGATTGTACATTGTATTATCTTTAGTTGTTAATTAATTATTTTATGAATATATAAGCTGTAAAAGCTAAAGCTATCCCTTTTTTTAATGGCCTATCCGCATAATTTACTATTAATTGTTTTAGCCTAAAAATTTATAATAGAATATGAAACATTTTAAAACAATGGGCTGCAGGTCTTTGATCATGGCTTTTCAGCGTTCCAGAGTTACCTACGGAGATGTTTTGTATTCCAGCGGCATCAGCCTTGGAAGCTCTACCGTAACACAAGGTGGATAAAGATACGGCATAGGTTATTACTTAGATTATATAGTAGTATTATACTTAAAAAGATGTAATGAACCAATTTAAAAAATGTTATAGCATGAAACTGTATTTATTCGAAAGCCCGAAAATTATGTTAATCGTAGTAGCTTTACATAGAATATAAGATTAAAAATTTTTCTCGTTTTTTTCCAAGTAAAAAGGGAAAAGGTTTTTATATTCGTGTATGGATGTAAAATTAAGTGAACAGTCCTGAGATTTTTGCTAAGTGGCGCAACCATAGTTTTAATCGTTCCTGCAATTTTTTTTTGAATAATTTTTTGCCATGAATTCGTTTTTTTTTTTTCTGCAGCTTATCAATCCTAGTTCAGGGCTTTTTTTTAAATTTAGAATTCTTAGTGTACTCATTTTTCGAATGATTATTTTTCGGGATTTTGAATTAGTATAAATTCTTACTACAAGCCTATGTTATAATACAGATTTTTAAACTGGTTCACCAAATTTGTATAAATTTTAATATTTAAGTCTTTTTTAAAAAATATATCAGCAACGAAGGACTGAAACTGTTTCTTTTTAAAAGCCTATCCTTTTAATTTTTTAAAAATTGTTTTAGCATCTGTATTTTTAGAAAAATAGGGCCACATCTTCGATCAAGACTTTTTGCCAGCTGAGATATTTGCCTTTCATTAATGAATGGGACTGAAGCAAAAACAGGAGACGAGCCAGAACTGCAGAGTCGAAGAAGATGCGCAGCTTAGTGTACCAATAAGCTACCTAAATTTTTTAAAAATTAATCCAAGATATATTATTAATAAATTTTTGAACCAGTTTAAAAAATCTTGAAAAGTATGAAAGTATTTATAAATTATTAATTCAAAATTTTCGGACTTTGCTTTTATTTTAAATAACAAGCTTGAGCCATAAAAATTTTTTATTAAATAATATGCAAAAGAAATCAGATTCAATCTTTTGTTTTTTGGTCAGAGGCAAATTTATATTAAGCGCAACGAAAAATTATTTCTAGTCTGTTGTGATTGCGGAATTGCATTGCAACATTCTTTTTGCTTATACGCTGTTTTAAAATTTTTATAAACTTTCTGTTGTTTGATTGCACTCACAGAATTCAGTGCCATGAGTGAAAAATAAATGCACCACTGCACCCATGGTTCCAACGCCACAGGTTACAAAATATTGTTTTTTTAGCAAATTGATCACTTAGTGGTTAGGGAACGTTCAAGTATTACGTAAGATTTTTTTTTTGGGGGGGGGGGGGGGGTCCGCATCAACCATCTTCGCCATAAGCTAAGTATGGCGAAATGTCTTACAACCGGGGGGGAGGGGGTCCGAAAATCAGAAAAAAAAGTCTTACGTAATACTTGAACGTTCCCTTAGTAGGGTTACCTTTGATTCCAAAATGTGAAGATTGGTATATTATTGCAGAAGTAGCTTGAGCCATAAGATAGATTTTGAGGAATTTTTCAATGTACAAGCTGTAACCGCCAAAATGGCGGCTATCAAAATAACCCCTAGTGGGTTCCATAAAAAGTCAGATAATATAGTAAATCAAAAAAAAAGTAATCAGACTGAAATAGCCGAGGTCTCAGATCCATTTGCACAATCACAATCATAAGGATAAAAAAGGATAACCAAAACGATTTCCACTATACTTCCATTTTATTGTGAGATCCTCCAAAAGTCCGGTCAGTGAGAAGGCAGATTCCTAAATATAACCTGGATCCCAAGTGAGGAAAAATTCCATATGGCTTCTATGGACACTCCATGCTTGAATCAAAATCTCCCGTCTTGATTAAATGGAAATTTTCCCACGTGCGAAAGCATTTATAAATTTATGACATTTATTTTAAAATTGAAAACCCGAATCCCTAAAACAAAATCAAGCATGATTAGGCTTCCTGTATGCAGGTTTGATCAAGGTTTTAGGAAAGAGAAAAAAAATGTGGATTTTAAAAGGTTAGGAAAAAAAGGAAATTTATGATAATCCAACGGTTAAAATCACAACAGGAAAAAAAAAGCAACTCAAATTATATCAAAAAACAGATTCCTAAACTCACCAGCTTCTGGGATTCCAAAAATTTAGTTAAGTCATTATTGAAAGCGAATCCAGGTGGATTTGAATTAAAAATTTACATTTAAGAAATTTGTTAAAAAATTTAAAATGAGCCCCTCGCTCAAAAACTTAAGCTCACCGTTATCCCGGCGGCTTCCGGGCTTTACTTTTACCCCTACATGATCAAAAACAGTTTTCAACAAAAATTTAAAGAAAATTCACAACTGACCCGACCACCTGTCAAAACGGAAGTAATAAAACGAAAAGTTCCGTTTGCAAAAAAAAAAGGAACTAGGCGAAAAAAAATAATGGCCGCGCGGCAACATGACGTTTCTCAATATTGCGCGTTTTTTTTTTGATAAGACTCCCTATCATTTGAATATTTTTTTTTTTTTTTTGTAACATTATTGATGTTACAAAGCAAGGAAGTGAACTGCAAATTTTTATTTTTGTAACTTCGTTAAGGTCTAAGAAAAAACTTCCTACAAAGTTTTACAAAAGAAAAACTAAACAAAATTTATTTAATTGCTCATGACTTATTAAAAAATTTGGAAATTATTTACTTTTAGTTGACATGTAGAGTAGTTGAGTCGAGTCGGAAGAGTTGGTGCAAAATATTTTATGTAAGCATACTTGTTTAATAGACCATTTCTATAAAATATTTTTCCTCCAAAATGTTAACCGTATATTTCGTTTGGCAAGTGCTTTTTATGCCAAAATTCTACTACAGGTAGCAGTTTTTATTTAATATCATGACAGTAAATTGCCCAACAATTGGGATTCCAAAACTAGGAATTTTCTTTTGAAAATAAAATTGTTGGGAGAATGCCCCAAATTAAAATCTTAAAGTCTCTTTCATCCTAATTTTTTCCCAAGAGCTTTTGATAAGAATATTTTTATTTTTTTTTTTATTTTTAAACTTTGTCCAGAATGTACTAATTTAGAAAAATTTTATAGGATTAAGCAAAACTGTCTAGAAGTGTATTTTTTTATGTCAGAATTCCTGAAAATTCGGACAATTTTTCCTCGGGAGACTTAGGCAAAATATGAATTGATTGTTTAGGCTGCTTTAAAACCATGTGCTATAGAGAGTTTCTTCGCGAGCCTTGAAATGAATTCTTAGTTTTCAGTCGTTATATAAATCATTTTTTTGGGGGTTCAGATAATTGATATTTTCGGAGCTTTTGAATTAATGTACAGTCCTTATAAGCTATGTTTTAAAATATTTTTAAAATTGTATAATTATTTTATAGATATATGCTAATGAAATGCCAAAAGCTTGTTCTTATTGTAAAACCTATCCTCTTGATTGACTATTATGTATTATAGTTTCAGCCACTAAAAAAAAATTGAGCCAAGACTTGCAACGCCCGGCGTTAATGGCTGTCTTTGAATGCAATTGGGAATTGTATCAAGCTGCAACCACAACCAGATGACTCGATGAGGGTTACGGAATAGCTTATCGCCTCGATGAAATTTGAAGAGACCATGTATTAATATCGTCTGGGTTCTATTATTAGCAAATAATGTTAAAAGATTATGTTAGTACATTAATTCGAAAGCCCGAAAAAGAGGTTAACCCGCTATACAGAATTAAAGAATTAAGAATTAAAAATCTCCAATTGGAGGGGAGGGTCAAATCTTTAAAAATTCATCAGGAGTACAGTTTTCAGTAAAATTCAGTAAGTAGTCATTTGAAAATTTTGATGAAGAAGCCAAAAATGTTTTTGAACTGTGACAGTTAGACCTGTCAGCCCAAATTACAATCTAAGATAGATTTGGGTGTTTTTGAATTTTCTAATTAATGCACTTATTTATTGTGTTTTATAAAATCGTTTTTAAAACCGTTTATTATTTTTGAATTGAATTTTACAAATGAAATGAGTATTTTGTGAATACAGTATATAGCAAGAAAGCTCAAAAGCATATCCTTATTGTAAAACCTATCCTCTTGATGTGTTCTTGATTGTTTTAGCTACTTAAAATGTAACAAGGAAAATCAGCGCTAGACCTTCGACGAAGAGTTTTCAACGGCCGGAGCGGAGTTTTCTTTTTCCTTTTTTTACATTCAATTGGGATGGTAACAAGACCAGAGAAGCTACCGCAACAGAAGAGACGATGAGATAAGAATTCGTTTATTGCTCCGTTATATTTGAAGATGTATTGTTATCAGAAGATTTCAACTAATTTTAGAAGTATTAAAAAATTATGTATTTGCATTAATTAGAAACTTCAAAAAAGAAAAAAAAATTTAAATAGTGTAAGGTGTTATAAGAGTCAAAGAATTCGAAATTTTGAAAGTTATAGTGGGGAGTGCAAAACCTCTAAAATGCATCAAGGGCGCAATTTTTCCATTTTAGCATAAATTCAGTTTTTTTCAGTCTTTCATGCAGTATTCAAATGAAGATAAAACAATTTAGAGTGAGATATACTGTATGTTTAACTGATCACTTGGGAACTTTAGCTTACAAAGAGAATTCAAAAGAAATTTTAGTCTGAATTTTTTTACTCAGAATTAAAAGTTTGATTCCTAAATATTATAAAGTTAGCAGAATGGTTTTAATGACTGGCTGCTGCTTTGGGATCCGAAATATTAAAGACTTTTCGATTCCCTTATTCCTGAGAAAAAGACGATCTTTCGTATACCCTCTACTCAGTTGTGCGTTCGAGGGCGGCGGTTGGCTCAGCAACCATCACTGGTCAGTGAGTAGCCTGCCCCATGAAATAAGCACATGCCTTTTTTATTTACTCGTTGGTTAAATACTGTCAGAATTGCTGGAATTTCGACTTAAATATGATCTTCGATTTTGAAGAAAAATATCGATATCTTGATATTATCGAAAAGGCAAAAGACTGTTATATCGATATTTTATCGCTTTGACTAAGTGTTTCTGATAATCATTTTATTCGTATTTTTTAGACTTCTTGTACCACCGCTTAAATAGCTCTTCTATTTTTTTTTTTTTTTTAGATATCATTTTATATTTTAAATAACGTCATGAAGAACGAGGATGGGTATATGTTCTCCCGCTACCAATGTTCAAAAAATACCACGAACGTTTTCTCTTTGTTCCTCATTTTTCCTTTCAGGTATTCGGATCTAGTTTAAACTACCGGATCATCTTTTAAGCTGGGAACAAAGCAAAAATACTTTCTTAGAATTTAAACATTTACATGATATCCATTTTATTTTTAAGCAACTTCTTACATCAGCAGTGATGGAATCTCCTCCGGACGACCATCGTTTCCTCCTAACGCTTTGCGGTATACACTTCGATGTCGACCGACGATACCAAAAAAACGATTCCTGACTTCTCCAGCTTGGCATAACCTAGTTTTCCAGCCTTTACTAAAAGGAGTTGATTTTAGTACCGGTATGTATTCCGTTTGCAAATTGGTTTATCCCAATTACTGTCGAAAAAATTGAGTTCGAAGAAAAGAAAATTACTTTTATCGAAAAATTTGTACGGTTTTTCAGACCTCGAACTTGGTCCCTGAAAATCCCTAAAGTCCATATTTTTAAAATAAGTCCTTAAAAGTCCTTAAATTCGAAAAATGGTCCCTAAAAGTCCATAATTTTTGAATCTGCAGTGCGTTTAAGAAAAATTTCCTATCGTTTATAATATAGCACATAATATTATTACGAAGCAAAAATTTAAAAAAAATTAATAGAAAAAGAAAGACGATTAATTTTTTTTTTTTTTTTTTTTTGCTAGAATTTAAAAGTTTTCAGTAATTTCACAAACCTTTAAAATTAATCTACCAGAGGAAGGTGAGGAAGGTGACTAAAATAAAAAAAAACTGACTAGTTTTAAGCTAATTTTTGGTTATTAAAAAGGTCCTTAATTTTCATGTTTTTGGTTCTTAAAGTCCCTAAATTGCAGGCCAGAAACCGGTTCGAGGCCTGGGTTTTACTGATTTTTGGATAGTTTTGGTCTAGTTTTGTACTGAGTAAAACTTGGTCTAGTTTTGTACTGAGGTACAAAATTAATTGGATATTTCATAGTTTTTTCAAATTGCATTAGTTTAAAAAGTTCTAAAGCGAAAAAGAATACTTATGTAATTGTCGTCTATATGGGACCAAAGACTCTTTAGGCATCACGGCATAAATCAATTCTGAATATTTTTTTTCTCTCCTCAGGTATCTGAGATGCTGATTTCCAGATTGGCGAGGGGTTGCTCGGTTCGTTTACGCGGTCGGTTTCTCGGGTTCGTTTATTCGTAACAATAGTTTCGTTGGCCACCGTCGCCCGGTAGAGCCTTTGTTCGGTTCGGTTCGGTTGAGTAGGTTAGGGAATTAAAAGTACGCTCTTCGTATTTTTTATTTTAAATGAATTACCGTCGTTCGAGTTAATTCGGAGTATTTCATATATGGTGCAACCCCTCCGATGGAGCATAATCGCTCACTTAACTTTTACACCGTCTGAAGCACTAATGGAGCAAAATGGCATAATCCTGGGAGATGGTGGGAAAAGTCGGGACAACAAGCCTTGTAGCATCGGTTGACGCGTTGCTTTTTTATGAGAGATCGCGAAACTGGGTAAGTTCTTTTAATTTTTTTAGCCTTTAAAACGAATTCGCAAATCATTACACTGGTGCATACAAAATAATAAGCGGTGTATAATGTATCTCTAACCTTGAAAAATTTTAATGGAATTGCATTTTTGCGAAAAACATTGGAGCATGAAATAAATTAGCTTTTGTTGAGATTATACTTGCAAGCAAACGATTTTGCTTATTCTTTGACAATAATTTCCGCTTTGCATCTTCTGTTATCAAGGCCTTTGTCTACAATTTTTTTTGAGTGTTGTATTTTGGCATACGTGAGTACTGCGATTTCTGCTGTAGACGTCGCTTGATTGTCAAAACAAAACAAAAAAAAAAAAAAAAAAAAAAAAATAGAAAGAAAGAAAAAAAAATGTTATCAACTTTCGTGTCATTTTTTAAAAGGAAGACATATGGGATCTGTTTAACTGAAAACAAAACAAAAGGCATCACAAGTAACAAAATTTCCTGTCGGGTGTATATTCCCAAGTTTCCATGGAAACTACGAGCGAATGACGTCAGCAACGGCAGCAAGGAGCAACAGGAGAGGGCTCGCAACGTGTCGCATTTAAAACCAACAAGTGGTTGGTTGGTTCCCTACCTTTTCCTTCGTTGTCCTTGAGCTACATTAGTAAACCTCTTCCTTTTTCCCCTCCCCGCCCCTTTTTCCTTTCCTCCGGCGTAATTCTTTGTACGCATACTCCGTCTCGGAGATTTATGATAGTGTGAACCGTAAAGAAGGTACACTATTGTCCTGATCTTTTTGCTTATTAATTTTTTTTTTTTTTTCTTAGAAATAAAGGAAAAAACAATTGTGTGGAATCATCTTGGGATGATATCAAAATCCCATGATATAATCTTAAGATGATTTCTACCCAGAATTCAAACTAAGAGATCAAGATTTTAGAATTTAAAAAAAAAAGTTTGCTTTCTCTCATCTTGTGCCATTTAATATATCACCCATTTGCGGAATTGTTTTCGGTATTACAAAATACCGAATTTTAGAAAAATATATGATACCCGAAATTCTATGTTTTGTACACAGTTTACTGAGTTATTTCTATGACCGCTACTCCATGAATATATTGAACAAGAATTGAAAGTAATTATTAATCTTTTGAAGTATTGAAAGTGATTTAATGATTTGTAAAAGAAAAAGAAGGAATGTCCCCCATTTCCGAGAAAAATCAGTAAAATACATTCCGTATGTCTTCCTTTAAGAAATAATCCAAAATGTTGACAATTTTTTTTTAAAACAATGAATAACAAGAGCGACATCTATGGCAGCTGCACCTCCTCCTAGTGCTGGAAAAGATTTTGGTGAAAGTGGTCGTTGCACCCATGAGACAGAAATCTGTATTGCATAGACCCAGGGCTGCAATTCTGATTCCGAAAGGTGGAAAAAAATTTCAGATTCCAATTCCGATTCGAACTAACATTTATTTTAACGAGGCCGATTCCGATTTAAACCAAAATTGATTATCTGTAATAGCGACACTTTCGTGCTTTTTAAGTCAATCTGAATCAGGGCTGCGGTTCCGATGCCGATTCCCAAATTTCTTGAATATTTTTCGGGCCGATTCTGATTCCGATTCCGGTTCCTACTCCTACTCCAGAACAAAAATTTAAGTTTCCGATTCTAATTCCAATTAGAAAATATTTCATTGTTGCCGATTTCGATTCTGATTTCGACTGCTTGAAAAAATTATGAAAGGCACGTTTCTTGGGGTAATTTGAACCGCTGATTCCGAGTCTGATGTCAAAATTCTGAAAAAACTAAAATCCAATGGAGCCGTTTTATTTTTAATAATTTCTTTTTTGCTCCATATTGGATTTTCCGAGTGGAATTAGATTATTCTGACGTCAGATTTGAAATTAGCGACGTCGAAAACAAATAGCAAGTCGCTTTCCCGATGATTTTACGGAAGGAATCAAAAATTTTGTGCGACACTTTGTATTGCATGTATGTGTTGCTGGTTGCATATACTGAAAATAGGTAGGCATCTATTATGGGTTTTAATGCACACTGCGGATCCCTGGTTTGTTGTAGGTTGACTTTTAGTGCAAAATTATGGGGGGGGGAAAAAAACATTTGGGGAAATATTCGATTTTCCGGGACAATTTTCCGAAATTCGCCGTTAAAGGGTTAAGTTATGTTATACAACCGGGGGAGGCGGAGGGAGATGTCAATGACATTTGCTACGACAGCAAGATGCTATTGTCATCGCTCATAATGTATATTATCGAACCTCAATAAGGATTATTAGCATTTGTAAACTTATATAGAGTTTTCAGCTCTATTTTCTTATTTTGCTACAAGTTGAAATCTTTTAGACTTTTTGGAAAATTACCCATGATTTCGTACTGCTTAAATTTTTCAATTTACAATATAAATGCCGATTTGGGTAATCGGCATCTCAAATATAATCGGCCATCTCAAATTTTCTCTCACCAAGCAAAATTACTTTCTTTAGGATCTTAAGCACTTGATGATACATTCTTTCAGATTTTTAAAAATACTTTTGAGGTTGTTCTCGACCTCTAAAAAATATTTTGGCCTAAATTCGGTAAAATGGGACGAAATTTTGAAAATTACGTGCCCTGAAATAATTTTTTGCTTTTTCCGTTTATCGTCCCCCTTTTAATTTTTTTTTTTTTTTTTTTTCGCATCTTGCATCCCTTTGGCTTTTAGAGTCCAGTTAAAGCTGCTATATTTTCTTTTCCTTTTCTGTAGATAATCAAATGTTCTGAAAGATACAAAAAAATAAAAATAAAAGTGAATGAATAAATAAAAAATAAAATGTCGATAGGTCCAGCTTTTTTTTTTTTTTCTCTCTTAAAAATAAAAAGCACAACAGGAACTTTGCAAGCTGGCTCAGCGCATAAATCACTTTTTTTTTCTCAGTGTGAAAATTGAAATGAAAAAGAATAAGTTGAAAAAGAAAAAAAGAGAAGAGGAAGAAAGCAAAAATTTATGTAAAAATATTGTAATTAGGTGGAAAAAGAGGGAAAGGAAAGAAAAGTCGGTGTGCGTAACAAAGAGCGCAATAACCTAGTCTCTGTTTATCCAGACCTGTCCTTCTCCCGGAGAGATGTGAGAGGTTAGTACGAGTGGGGAAGGCTCTCAACATGAGGGTTGTGCGTACCGCGGGCACTTCGGTTACACTTCCGAACTACGAAGAATCGAATTATTCAGCGAATACTTCTTTACCAGGTAAATTCATTTCGATTTTTTTTAAAATCAAACTTAAAAAAGTTTTGAAAGTTTTTTTTTTTTTTTTTTTGGAAAAAAAATTAAACACAGCTTTAGTGTGAGGAAGATCGATTGGTTTAGCCTTTAAAATTAATTATGTGAATTCGCTTTTTAAAGTTGTGATTTTTAAACTTTTGAGAAATGGAAAAAAATATTAGGAGAAGACTGATTTCAACTGCGTTTAAATCTCATTTTTGCGTAACTTTTTTTTTTTTTTTTTTTTGCTGCTTTTGACAGAAAAGAGATAATTTTTTTTTTTATCTTTTTCGAAACATTTCAATGGGGTTGATGTGTACATAGGAAGGAAAAAAGGTCTGCATGCTTAACTTTCAACGACCTTTTGCCAGATTTTTTAAGTATTTACTAAACTTTTCCTTTTCCTTTTCTTTTCTTTTTTTTTATTTTATTCTTATCGAAAAAAATTCAGAAATCTGGGTGTAACCTTGGAAAACCTTTTAAAAACTATTTTCCCCTCCCCCTTCGCCCCATCGTTCATTGGTCCGATAGCAACGGGATTTCTTTTTGCTGTTGTCGACTGCTTGCGTCATTTTTTTTTCTTTCAATAGCGCGCTTCCCATATTAAAAATGCTCGAGATAGAAAAGAAGCATTTTTTTCGAAGGCGAAATCTCTTGAACAAGGTATTATCTCAGGAACAAAACCCTGGTAGTGTTTCAATCGATAAATAAAAAAAGCTCCAAAGACCTACCTTTACTTAATTCAAACACAACAAAGCTTTAAAAAAACTAACCTACGCTATTTTCCTCCCTTTAAAAGCAAAAGCTTTTGTGAATACTCTTGTAAACAATCGTATTAAAGTTTTTCAAACAAAAATATCAGATTACTCGATTATCGGAATTCAATAAAGAGAGTCTCTTTAAGATGTCAATACTGTTCTTTGACCAAAATATTGTAATTAACAGTATAAAATAATGGCATTCTCGGAAAATAATATCAATTCTTTTGTTTGAAAAATCATACTGCAGCTTTTCCGGGGATGCTTTCAATTTGGTAACTGAAAGTCCAAACGTCGAATTTGAAAAATACAAAATGGCTGCTAAACTTTGTTTTCCCATAGCAAACGGTTGGTCTTTTGCTTTTTCAAATTTGACCTCTTGGTACTGAAAAGCGATTGTTTTTATCGATTGAAACTCTACCAAGGTTTTTATTACTGCGATAATACTTTGTTCAAAAGATTTCGCTTTTCTACTTTTTTTTTTTTTTTAATCCCTTTGTTTAAGTATCGATTTTCTGAATCCGTTGAAAATAAGTTTGAAGGTTTTAAAATGGATTTATGAAAAAAAAAAAAAAAAAAAATCCGACATTATGAGATGCTGAGTTTGATTTCGAATTTTGCACCAAAGTCTTGATAATTATTGGACTTCCCATTAGTTTAAGTGTTTCTCTCTTTCTGCTACATTTGTTTTTTCAGTTTCGCACAGTGGTCGCTAGGCAAGAGAAAAGCAGACCTAATTCCCATCTCAAGCGTAGGTATAAGCTACGCCTTTGGCGTAGATCTGGGCGTCAAAAGCTTCGGTTTCCTGTGTAGTTTAAATTCACTTGCCGTAATGAAAAATTCAAAATGTCGGATCCAATATGGCGGATAAAATTTCGAATTTTGCGTTGATTTTCATAAAACTGTATATCTAGGGGTTTTCGGGGTACCTGAACACGAATCTGATACCAGTTTCTTCAAATTCAAGATGGCGGAGTTAATATGGCAAGTTTTATCCGCATTTGCTGAAGTTTACCGATGTTCGTAAAAATTTGTATATAGGGGTTTTCAAAGTCGCTGATTTGGAATCCGTCAGCGTTTTTTTTTCTTTTTTTTTTTTTTAAATTTTATACGCCAGATTTAGTAGGGCTCATAATGACTTAAAATTTTAAAGTTTTTTTTTTTTTTTTTTTCAAAAAAAATTTTACTGAGTTTAAAGTGGTGCGGAAAATTTTTTTTTCGTCCGATTTTAAATGTTCGCTAAGCTGTTCTGCAAATAAAAACGTTTTATTGTCTTGCAGAAAGAAATTATTGGAACCTTTGGCAAATTTATGACACCGTGAGCCATTGAAAGTAGTACCAGCATTCAACAGTAAGTTGAATAATCCATTTTGGATGTAATATCGTATGAGAAAGTTTGAAAGCCCGAAAATACTGACTTATTGGAAATATTGAAGGATTCAACCGGTGAAGCTCAAAGTCAAAGCTTTGCTATTAAACATTGTTTTTACGACTGGTATTTACTACCAAATGGCTATCTTGAAAATTTAAGTTTGTAAATTTTTTGAATTTTGGGAAGAAAAAACCGTTGAAAATTTTTGGCGGCAACTGAATTTGAACTACTGATCCTTAAAGCAGAACTTGTCAAATTTCCTGACAAACGTGACTTTGCACTGAACTTTTATCAGCAATATTAGGAGACTCTGATACCTAGTCTTATTTTTAGGTAAAATTTTGCCTAGCCTAGCCTAAACTAGCCTAACCCAACTAAAGCTAATCTAACCTAACACTACCTAACCTAACCTAATTAATTTTTTTTTTCAAACGTTCAAAAAATTTTTCTTCAAATATATTTTTGAACGAGCAATAGACTAAATACTGATTGCAAAAAATGGACGAAAAAGCCATTTTCTACGCCACTTTAAACGCTCATAACTCGGTGAAATCTTTTTCCAAAAAAAAAAAAAATCATATTTACTAAAACTAGATTTAATGTAGATCAAAAATTGTATAATTGAAAAAATTTTACTGTCGTGCCAGCAATAGTTGTTTTCCTTTAGACCACTACTTTCTAGATACTCCTCATAGATGCAACTTAACTTGTTGGGTAAATCATCCTAGGACGAACGTTAGGACTTACATTTTTTATACTGTAGTGAAAGATGAAATCTTAAAAATTTCTTAATTGTCGTCAAAACTGCGGTATGCCCGGGACAAACGAATACATTTTATTTTTTCAAAACCTCTTTCAGTTTGACGTAGGCGTCTTTTATACTTCTCCGCTTCCTTCTCAGCACTGTTCGGCTAATTGCAATTAAGGTGAAAGTTGCTGATAAACTCCCGGATAATGTTGTATAATTTTATCTCCATTTTGATAACTTTCCTTTTTTATTTTTTGAATGGGGAAGCTTGAAAAGACGTATTCACGTCACAAGAAAAACTAAAATGAGAATCATTAATCCTCCAATGTAAGAAGCTCGTTAAATCGTTAAAAGATAAAAAAAGGAGAGGAAAAAAAAACGGCTTCTATTTATTGGTAAGTAAATTTAATTTAAATGGCAAGTTTTTTTTTTAAAAAATAGTCAAGTAATTTATTATGATTTTGGTAAGTAAAAAAAAGGAAATGTAAGTAAAAAAATCGAAGGTGGAAGTAAAATTTAAACAATTTGGAAGTAAAAAAATACCTATTGGGTGGTAAAAAGAAACAAATAAGGAAGTAAAAAAATGTAATCTTGGCAAGTAAAATTGGGCAAGTAAAATTATAAAAAAATCAAACTGAAAATTACCTAATATACAAGTAAAGCTCTTGTCGCCTTCTTGGGCCTGCCTTTAATTTTTCGTATTAAATTGTTCTTTTAGAAGCAAGACATCGTTTCTAAAGAGTAAATGAAGGATACCAAGTAACTAAATTCAAAAAAAAGAAGGAAATATACAAATTATTTATATTTTTCATATTCCATTTTCAAAAAGTTGTTATGGAACACATCAAGTGCAAAGCGCTTTTTTATTTAAATGTTGATAATTTTTTTAAGTTTTTTTGAAGATAACTTGATCATGGATGGAACGGGGTAATGGTTGGAATTGAACAGTTGTCACTCGTAAATGATGTTTTTTTGAAAAAATACAGATTTGACAACCGGGGTGCTCAAATAGACCGCTAAAACCGCGTCTTATGCATTTTTAACATAGGGCCGCATGCCGCCGTATACCGGGAAAATTATATGTGGTCTACCTTAGGTCGCCCTATAATATATTACCGGGACTTTGACGGACTTCAACGGACACGGTGTTAAAAAAAATAAAAACACCTACAATGGCCACTTTTAAGGGGGTTCAACACATTTTTCGGAACATGAAAAAATGCCCTTAAAAGGTCTTAGGTAGGGGTACTTCCCTGCAGCATTAAAATTTTTTAATTCCTATTTCGATCCTTAAAATTGCTTTAAGAAAATATCATGGTTTTAGGCGAATATTAAGGGTACCGATGACCGAAATTTAAAATCCTTTTAGGAAATCATTTACTAGGACTCCAGGATCAAATTCCGCGAAAAAAAAAAAATTTGGCCCAAAAAAACGGCCTTATTGACCCTCATCCTTTTTTACATAAAAATTTTTTACTTGCTGAAAATAATTTTTTTTTTTTTTTTAAAGACATTAAATACTGACCAGTGTTTCTTTTTTACTTGCCAACTAGTTTTTTTACTTACCAAGTAATTTTTTTACTTACCATATGCATACTTACCAATGGATACTTTCCATTTATTTTAAAAACTTACCATTTCATTTATTTACTTACCAAATAATATAAAATACTTGCCGAAGCAGTATTTTTATACTTGCCATTTAAATAGTCGCCAAAAAAAACTTTTCCGACCACGCATAATAAACTAAAGAAAAATCTGAAAAGTCTAGACGAAAATAGAAAAGATCTTGACTTCTCTAAAAATAAATCAGGTAGAAATTCCTCAAAGATTTATCGAAAGAAAAAAAGGATAAAAAAAAAAAAAAAAAAAAAATAAGTATTGGGAAATCGGGGTCACCGAGGAAAACTTAACAAAGATAGATCTTTTATAAATGAGAAGATAACATCTTGGAAAAGGATCTGTTTGCGCCCTAAGGTTAAGGAAATTAAGGATGAGATCGCCCACACGCGGCAACGGAGAATGCTATTGAATTACTGAACGGTTTAAAATGAAAACTATTTGCTTTTTACAAGGGGGGGAAAAAGGAAAACCGTTCATTTCGTGGGCTTATGCATTCTGGGAAAATGTCGATGCAATAAATTAAGTTGGTGTCAAAAGTGTTTTCGTATCTGGAAGAGAAAATTTCTTTTGTGGCGTGATTATCAATCCCCCCATTCCAAATCCCACTTTTCCCCATTAGATGCCAACCTGTTGATCTTTGAATAAACGCTTGTTGCTCCATTGTTCTCAGCCGTAACCGCCCCATTTACCCCGGAAGAAAAGGCTTTTTTTTTTGCCTCCCATTCCCCAGAAAACCCAAATCCTAAACCAATATATTTTTCACGCCGAAAGATGATGTTCTTAACTTTTTTTTTTCCTTTCTCCCCGAGGAGAAAAAAAAATCAAAAATTCATTTTTGAAACACAATAAAAACTTCACAGTTTTCTGAGTAAAAAACTTAATTGAAAAAGTTAGTATCGTTGATCCGAAATTGAATTGAGAGTTTAAAGAAAACACTGATTCTTCATTTTCGATCGCATTGTCTTTTTGCAGAAAATAGGAAAAAAAAAAAAATCTTGATGTATTTTTTTTTTTCCGCTTTTTTATGTTTTCATTTTCCTGTTGTGGGAAAACTAACCTGTTGCTGAAAAATCGTGGGAAGGGGGTGATTTTTCCTCGTAAAAACCTTTTTTCCCCATTTATCAACGTATGTGTGTTCCATTTGTACGTCATTTTTACGCTTTCGCATCATTTACAATGTCATGTAAAATTGCGATTATATTCCGGGGTATAGTGGTGGATAAATAAATAATGCATGTTATTTATGATTTAAACGGGATCGTAGGGTTTTGTGTAATGTTGAGAACGTTTTTTCGAAACGTGAAAATTCCTCCTTTTTTTTATTTTTGAGTTTTGAATGATTGTGAGAAACTTAAATCAATACTTCAATATATTAAAAAATCCGTTCTTAACAGAATGAAAACGTAGGATCTTGTCAAAGAACTAAAAAATAGGCTATTTAAAAAAAAAAAATGTTAAATTAAAAAAGTTCTTTCTTGTTTTCATTGAACTATTTTTGGATCTAAATTTTCCAAAAATGAGACATTACAACCTAAGAAATAGTATATTGTTATACTAGGGAAGAAAATGGATTTGCCTTCCTTATTGTATTGCAAGATACTTTCCATAACGAATAAAAGTAACTTTTTAAGTGATTTTTCTGGAAAAAAAAACTCTCATTTCTTTGTTTACGAACACTAAGAACATAATGAGTTCCATAACAGGAAATAGGCCTTTCCTCCCGGTTTACTTCGATGGGAAGTGACTCTTCTTATCGATGAGTTATGAAAAACCCTTTCGAATTTCATTTCCTGGTGTCTATCCTGTAAGAAATTACCAGATCTAGTCTGACATTTTAGTCAGTGAGGGGCTTTTTACACCCCCTGATCCAAAGTCTTACATGTGCAATTGGTAAGTCTCAAAATGACTAAATAGACGAAAGCTTTTTTAAAAAATCGATGTGGGGCAAAATGAGAGAACGACTAGACCTAATTGGACCTAATTGGACCTTCTCTGCTTGCCCCCCGCACCGGATAATGTGATCCCATCAAGATTTTAATTTTTCTCGAATCCGCTTGTTTCAAGGTTCTTCTTTTGCCGCAATCGGTCAACTGAAAAACCTTTTCCAACTACATTAACATCCTCACCTTTGTGTGGGGTTCAAATTTAGCAGCTGGGGTTTTCACGCATTTAAATTTTTCGCCGACAAAATTGTTGATTTAAATTTTTTTTTCCCGCATCCAAAATGACAAACTCAAAATTTTATTACGTTTTGCGGCTTTTGTGACTTTGAGTTTTGTGTCACCTGCACGCGTTTAACCGAAACCTCATTCCCAGATTTTCAATTTTCAAAAACGTTCTCATCTTTGAATTTGCTTTGTAAATAAATTTTATCGTAGCGTAAACATTGCTTTGAAAAAATATGTTTATTAGGCCGACTACAAAAATCAACGTCAAAAAGTCGAGTTTTCGTTTTTTTTTTCTCCTGCCATCGTTTAAATTTATCCGTAATCGTTTCGAAGAAGAAAAAAAAATCGTAAAAGGAAGAGAAAAAAAAAAAAACGCTGAATTTGTTTTTCGGAGGTTGCTTTGAGAATCAGACGCCTTTGATAGTAATCAAATTAGGCTTGGAGGCTTCGATTTCGTGGCTTCGGTGGTTTATTTGGTTTTTCCCAAACGGAAGGGAATTTTCTACTACGCGTTTTGTTCCCTAAAGCTAGAAAAAAAAAGAAAAAAGAATTTCCTCCGAGAAATTTATGAAAAATGGTCGGGATTATTCTGTTGTATAAGTCCGAAAGTTCCATTTTACTGATTTTCAATCAAGGTAAAATGGAAACGGAAAGCGCGAGGGAAAACGACGAAAATAACGCTTAATACATTTTAAACGTTGAAAAGGCTTTTCCAGGGTTAACAGTGTGGATTTCCTTTTCTTTAACGGGGTCCAACACGACTGAGTGAACAAGCAATTAAAGAAATTGTTTCGTAAAGGAAGTTTGCTACATTTCGCATTTATGCAAACTTTTAAGTAAAAAAAATTTTAGGGCGCTTTTTTGGTTTTGCCTCAGGAGGTTTAGACATCCTGCAGGATATTTCATACCTTCGGAAAATCTTAAGAGAATAAGGAATCGCTATCTGAGCTAGAATATGCGCATACTTTATTTTCTCAAAAAATGAGATTTAGAATCGTAAATACTGAAAGGGGCGCCCGCAGCTCAGTGGTAAAGTCTCCGACTTACAAAAGTGAGTGTAAGTGAACAATTACACTTAAGTCCCCTTACGGTTCGAATTCTACGGAAGCCCTGAAGGGTCACGCAACTTGTTTATTGTTCACTGCCAGTTCCAGAACTGGCAGAACCGGCAACTGGATTCCGGAACTGGCAGTGAACAATGAATAAGTTCACCCTTCAGGGCTTCTGTAGAATTCTGTGTCTAAATAATGTAAATTCCACCCAGTGCAAGCAAATGCCAGCATGAGTGAACCTGTCGTCAAACTGGAAGTCGCTGAAATCGCTGGTACGGCTCGGGCGGACTCAGTATTAAATTAGACGTTGTTCTTCCTACTTTTTCCGCTGAATGTTTACTTGTATTTCCTTTCCTTTCATAAAAAATAAGTTAAAGAATTATGAAATACATTTCTTACATTCCCGTTCGTTTTTCTCTTTAAGTAAATGAAGCGAATTAATGGAGGTCGAAGTCAGAAATTTCGATTTTGCAAGCGGAAATCGAAATCCTGTTTATTCATTCATCATATCGGTTAAAAGGATTCCCGGGTAATTTTTGTTTATGTATTTATACTCTCCAAGGAAGAAAATATTTCCATGTTCCAGGATTAAAAAGTTTCCTTTTGAGACTTGCCTCTCTATTGTTATACGGATTTCTCACTGTTAGTTCCTTTGAGAAATTGTCTTTTTTTCCTGAGGATTTCTCCTTTGTTCTTTAAAAAAAAAAAAAAAAAAGGAAACTCTTATAATGCCCTCAACTGAAAAGCAGTGATTTTTTTTCGATCACTTTGAGAGTTTGATTGATTAAAAAATATCGAAAGCTTTAAAACGCAAAAAGAAAGAAAAAAAAAACATTTTGACCGGAAAATCCGACGCTTTTTACGTATCCACGTGTGCATGAACGCCCCTGCGGGCCACGGTCGTGTGAACTGATCTTTGAATCACGTGGATGTTTTTCTTCCTACGTTTTAATATTTTTCCATGACTGTGGTAACACGACCGGGCTTTTTTCGCTTAAAGGTAAAATTTCATGTCAGGGTCCAATTAAACTAGAAAAAGGAAAACACAGACGTTGTAACCATAACCTACGGTTCTCAATTTAACATTTAGCATTTTCAAAAGCTGTCGGCAATCCAAGACGCGATTTTAACATAAAAGTTCAAAGGCATTTTTTCCTGGAAATTCTGTTCAACAGGAACTCCTGTTGGCAGAGTTTTTTTTTTTTTCTCTCTCTCAGGGTTGGTGATTTCGTTACCTGTGTAAAGATTTTGGCATTTGCATTATCGTTATCATTATCATTATCAACATCATCATCATGGGGCGTAGTACATAACTACCACAGCTTAAACATATACCCGATTCCCTTACAATGTGCGGTTTAAAAATGAGGATATTTCGTAGGTTTTAAACCTGTAGATGTGTCCAATGGCCAGTTTGACGACAGGCTCGCTCATGGTGGCTTTTGTTTGAACTGAGCGGGACCTTTTTTGTTTGGAAAAAGAATCCGAATTTTGTGGGGACTTACGTATATTATTCACTTGTAATACTTGTTGTATTCAGTGGTGACCGGCAGTGAAAAAAAACCGAGCCGTATCCTAGACTTGAACCCAGACCGACTCCTCGATCATTCGGTTCGAAGATGGAGACTCTACCACAGACCTACGGGCGTCCTCTACGTGTTTTTCACAATACACACACACAGCAGGCTTTTCGCAGGCATCCCGCCACTCAGGCACCCCCCAACCTTCTCGCATCATATCAGTAGCGGCGTAATCTTCCCATCTGATCCAAGGTCTTCCCTGAGATCTGGGACTCGTTGGTCTGCCCTTCAGAACCTGTCGGTCGGTGGAGCGCGAGCGACATGTCCCGTTCACTTGAGCCTTCGGGACTTAATCTCTGTAATTAATGGTTGCCCAGTGATCCTACGGACCTCGTCTTTTGAACGCATGCGCACCTTCCCAGTAATTGGATCCCTTTTAGGGTCTAGGATTCGGTGTAAGACCTTATTTTCGATTACCAACAAACACGCATGGTCAGGTTCCAAGTGTCACACCTGTACGTGACTACAGGACGGATTATGGCATTATAAATGCGGACTTTCGCTCCTTGGGCAGAAATCTACTATGAAGGAGATGGCCTAGCGCAAAAAGGCAACGGTTACCTCAAAATCACTGTCATTGCCTTGCCGCTGGTGACGTAGGACCTTAGATACCGAAATTTGGTAACATTCTTAAATCTAAGGTTTCCTACCTGCAGAAGTTCATCGTGCCGTCTCTGTCAGTCTTTCTCGCTGGCCATAACAAGGTACTATGTTTTCCCCTTCTTTTACTTCGAGCGATCGAGCCGAACTCTACCAACAGTTATTAGTAGATTCACTCTCAGCACTTTCTCTCAATACTTTACAATTAGCTTGAGATTAAAGTTTATTCAGCACTCTGAAGCACTATTATGGTTCTTCTTGAGTTAAGTCAGTCAAATAATTCATGAAACGACCAGAATTGTCCCTAAGGAGAAGTCTCCAGATTTTAAAGTAAGGAATCTCTGCCACTGATGATCCTTTACCTTCACTAAAAAAGAGAGAATTAAAAATTAAGGGGAATTATAAATTGCGCAGGCAACAGGAGACGCTGATAAGTTTTACAGGTAAATATATGGATTCTGAAAATTTGCTCAGCTTCACAAAATCATTAAATAAACTCGAATTCCGTTCTCGTTTTGTTGAAAGTAACAAACAAAAGTAAGATCAATTTTAAAAAAAGGAAAAGGGAATAGAGTAGGTAAAAACACTTACAAAAAAAAAACTTTAGAAGACGGATAAAAAGTAAATGGACTCGGATTTAGTAACCTCGGGGATTTTTCCCTCCCTGCTTTTCTTTTCTCCTTTTTCCAGTTTTGGATTTTTAGAAGATTTTATTAGAAAGGAACGGCGTTGCGTTTCTTTTTTTCCCCTGTATAATACTTAATATCGCCGGTTTTTATTTCCCTTTTAAGCTGTAAGGCGTGCGAACCAGAAAATGTTGTAAGAAAAAGCAGTCGTAAATTCTCGCGACAATTTTCCGTGCAATCCTCTTTCTTCCTTTACGTGCAGTCCCCTTTAACTTCGCCAAGAAAACTCATTAGAAGCCTTCAGTTATCCTGGACACAGATGGGGACGAGTAATTTTAATTACTGCGATAGGAAAACGGACGCGCTTTGAATAAACATTTCGAAAACTGGTTTATGGATGTAAACATCTTATTTTATGCTATCTGTGAGTGAGGGAAAATATACTATGCATTTGTAAATCGATATTTGCATTGAATTTTCGCTTTTTTTCATATTAATGTTTCGCCCGAAACATGAATTAAATAATTGAAATCTGGTTTCGGTCGTATATTGGTTTTTGTTTAAGGGGGACAAAAAAAAACATTCAAGCGATTTCCAATGATTGTCGTTGTGCTATTATCTTATTCATAATGTTATTTTTCCTGGAATTTGATTTAATTATACGTGTATTTATTTGTGGGCTGCCTCGTTTCGTTAGGCTGCGTTTTCACACCGTTCGGATTCCTTTGTGTCTTTGTAATCTGGTAGGGTAAAGTATCCGATCATGCGAAATGTGATGCTAAGTTTGAATTAAATGGTATTATTGTTAGAGATGATTGTTTCTTCTGCTGAAGGGACAAAGAATTTCCGAATTTTTAAAATGACACATAATGACCAAACCGACTTGGTTGGATATACAGGAAAACCCTTAGGCAACCATTTGAATTAATAAAATGTACGGGGTTATGAAAACCGTCCACTTGTACAATAGAATGGATCGAAAAGCCCAAAAAATTTGAAATTGCCACAGCGCGGAAAAGTTGCGCTGCAGCCTCCATATTGAACCTAATTTTTTTTTTCCTATTTTTTAAAGGCCGATTTCTGCTGCCTTAGAGGCCTAAAGTTTTTCAAAGTTCCACAAGGGCGGAAAAAATTCGAGCCATATTTTGGTGCGAAAGAGTTTATTTTCCATCGGACATTTTCCGTTAATTTCAAAAATAAAGTTAGTTTTACAGTATAATTGGAGCCATTTTTTATATATGATCCGAAAGAGCTATAGGGAGTTTAATAAAAGCCGTTTTTTGCTTATAAATAAAAAATGGCGGTGCCTAAGATTCATAAGAATTGCTGCTTGAATGCGAAATTTTGATATCGAGCACCAAAAGGATAATATTAGAATATTTCGAAGTATAGGGTGTTTCAAAAGACGAATCACTTTTGCGTCACCTTAAAGGCTTCAACCAGGTGGCTGAGAAACAAAATTGAATTCTTAAAAAGTTTTTATTTTCTTATCAAAAATTATTTACCATGCGCTTGGGGATTCCTACGTGCAGTGAACCTGGGCCAATGTCACAGCGACAGCCCTATACTCAAATTTCAGGCTTCCGATTTTACGGTTTCAACCTTATTACATTTCGGTTTTCAACGACGAAATCGTATTTCATCTTTCTCTCATGGCATCCCATTTACAGAATTTAAACGTAATCTTATTAGTTTTCCTTCTTCTCGAGAAAATTTTCCAAGATTTAGTATTTTCTTGTGGTGTTCGAGCGGGGTTTAAAATAATAATTTTTTCCGTTCTTTTTTGCTTCCTTTCGTCAAACCAAATAATACCGGTTAGCTTTTTGGGGATTTTCTTGAAAAAATTTTCTCAGGATTTACGACCGTTGTCTTTATTTCCCGTAATGGGTATGTATTCAAATTAAATTTCAGATACAGCAATCAAGGAAAATTTTCGGTATTGAAATAAATAATAAATTTAAAAAAAAAAAAAAAGTGAAGCGGAACCACTAGAAAAACAGAATTCCATTTGCATAATTTAAATTTTCATTTATGAAATCATTTTTCACGCATTTTTTTTATAAATAAATGTAATAAAGATTAGATTTAATGAATGTTTTGATTCCAAACATAAAAAATGTTTTAACCGGAGAAAGGGGAGGGAGCATGTGCCCCTCCTATCGCTGTAACTTATCTATAGTATTTTTGTGAACGAAACGTGCTTTTTTTTAGCTTGAGTCATCCTCCAGCTGTTTGCTGAGATTTCTTATCTCACCATTATAAATTTTCCTTCTCGTTAAAAATTTACCTTTTCACGCGTGCGGATTTGAAATTTTTCGCTGCCCTCTCGAAAAATCTCTTCATTATTTCAAATCAAATCGCTTCTTGAAGTTACTCGAAAGCAAATATTATCTTAATTTTGTTTTTTCGTTATTATTTAACTTATGACTTTTTTTTTTAAAAATAAAAAACATTTTTGAACGAAAATTTGTAGACTCGTAATTTGACGGAGTTATGAAAACATCTTAATCCGAATCTTGTTTTAAATTCTATTTTATGTTGACCTCATACTACCGTAATGCTGAAAGTCCGCTCCCCTGACGGGACTCTACTTCAAAAATTTTCACAATTTATGATATCTTTCATACAAAATGCAACGATTTAAAATTTGATTTCCTAGAAATCGAGTTTCCTCGCTTCAACATTGTCGTCGTTCCTTCTTGGTTTTCTCTTTTTTTTTTTTTTATCTGTCATATGAGCTTAGAACTTCTCTTATGAATCTTTTCTAGGAGTGTGAGATATTAAAGGATTAAGCGGAATTTTCCAGCTGGGACCGGAGTGTCAGTTTCATTAGCTCTGAATTCCGGGAAGTTCACTCGGCGATTATAAACAAAAATTTTTAAGTTCTGTTTTTTTTCCTTTTTTTTTTTTTTTTTTTTTTTTTTTTTTTTTCTCTTTTTTTCGTCTTCTGTTTCGGAGTGTTAACTATCAGAGCAAAGCTTTTTAATGCTGGAATATCTTAATTACCTTTTATAGAATTCTCGGAACTGAATTCTCGAGCGAGCGTCAAAGGAAAATTCTCAGCCATATTCCTGGTGAAATTTCTGGCTACGTTAATGTTTTGAATGAAGTTTAATTAAGCATGTGTCGCTTCATTATCATTATCGTAATTAATCGAAACCATAGTGAAAGCGATGTTCCTGGTCGAAAATTGCGCAATGCTTAAGTATGACTCTTTCTTGGAATATTTTCAGGTAAAAAGAAGCGTGAATTTGTGAATTTTCCTTCGTTTTTTTTTGATTTTGCAAAGTTTTCTTTTGTTTCCTTCTTCCTAAAATTTTATACAAATTAACAACAAATTGCAAAGGATGTCCTCCTCTTGAATCCCTGGCTGGACACGTTATATTATAATTTATCTCAGCGCTCCTGTTTTTGCTTTATTCAGCGTTGTGAAGTCGGGAAATGCTTATCCCTTTATTTCTTATGAGTTATATCTCTTCCCGGAAAATTTATCTGTTTGTTTGATTACGTCACGTTCTTAGGACTTATATAAATCTTTTAAGCAAGTCAGGGACCATTTTTTTCCCTTTTCACAAAACAGGAAAAAAGAAAAAATCTCTCTGTAAATTAATTTTACTAGCCTGGGGTATGTTACTCTTCAAATAAATTCCGCAGTGCTGCCTCTCTTTTCCTCCGTATTGCTAAATCTAATAATCCTTTTAATCATAGAAAATTAAGTCTGATTTCTTAACATCGTTCCACACCTACGTAAACATTTGAAGGAAGGGAAATTAAACGTAAAAGTTTATAAACATCATCGCGCCTGGGGATATTTAAATAGGCCGTTTTCAAGTTAATTTTCCAGGAATAAGTTCTTCGAGTTCAAACATATTCGTGGAATCGAATTTTTGTCGGGTCAGGAAATCAGGATCTTGATCTCGTCTCTCTGGCTAATTGCGGTTAGGCTATAAGGGGATTAGAAATTTACAAAAAAGCCCGGTTTGAAGCGGTGATAATCCCTTAAATATATTATGGTTAGGAGTGTTTCAGCCTCCGCACAATAATTTTGTGTAAGCTTATCTGACATTGTAACATGTGATTTTCTAAAACTTTTTTTTTTTTTTTTTTATCTTCATTGATTTTACTAATTTGCATTTCTTTGAATTAAAAGTAACCCAAGGAGCAAATCGAAATCGGTGATTGTACCTAACCCCGGGAAATCTGAAAAAACAATTGAAAAATCAATTTTCCAATTTTTTTATTTATTCTATACTCCTGGGTCGCTCAAAATCTTACGAGTGGTCACATATGAACGTTGAGAATAGCTCGTATCTCTTGGTAAGAGACAAAAAATAATCTTCTCCAGAGCAAAAGTTATTCATTCCTTCTCTTTACTTTCTTTTTTTTTTTAATTTTGAAATATTTACAAAATTGCCACGTTGAGACGAGAATATAACCTTGTTACAAAGCCCTAGTTTTTCTTTACGACGGTGAGCTTAATGAGAAAATGCTGGCGTAACGCAGAAAAGACGAGAAAAAAAAATCTGGCAAACTTTTTAATTTTTCTTCCTTGCACGAAGAAACGGACTTCAAAAAAAAAGAAAAAAAAAAAAAAAACTTGTTCTGTAAGCCGATTTTAATTAGCTCGGGTGGACAATGAGTTTTATTTTCTCCTCAAAATGAGCTTTATTTTTCAAAGTCTTTTTCCTGCCTTTCTTTTCCTTTTTTTTTTTTTTTTTTTTTTTTATATTTCAAAAATAATAATGGGCGAGGACCCGATCTAAAGGTTTAATCCTTTTAATTCCCCTTCTTTGGGTATTTCCTGGTATCCTTTAAAGAAACGAAACGAACATTTGCGGTTAAGATTTTTTTTGATTAAAAGAACTAAACCTTATTCCTTCACTTTCTTAAGAAAAAAAAAAAAAAAAAAAAGAATCCTTTCAACGCATTTTCAAAAGGATCCGAAAAAAAAAGAAAAATTAAAAAGGAAAACGTTAACGTCACTTTTTCGCTCTTTTTAAATCGAATTAGATCCATTTTAATTTTTTTTTTTTTCCGAACCGAATCCGATGCGTCAATTAATTTGAGCTTGGCTAAACATCCTTGGGTGTTACTGTTTGAGCTTTTCGGAAAAGTCGAGAGAGCCTCAATATCAACAACTGTCACGAACTGGAAGAGAGTAAATTGATTCTCCTGTCATAAAACTAAGCCAGGGAAGTTGTCATGTGGAAAATTACACGAAATAAATTTAGTAAATTTTCGAACTGACGGAGGCTTTGGAAAATTCCGCTTTCTTAAAGTTTTAACCGGAGCTAATTTAAAGCCTTTGACTCGTTCGCCGATCCTTGTAAGAAAACGGTTTTGGAACCGTATCGCCAAATGTCGGAATTTTCCCCTTTGTTTGAAGCTCAGGTTTCGACTGACGCATTGGATTGCCTTTGTCTTCGACCTTATGGCGATTATCTGTGTTGTAAGTGAATCGTGTCAAGTTCACTCCTGAGATGACAAGGCTTTGAAGACTTGATGCGTATATAATAATTTGTAATTTGGCAATATTGATGACAAGGTAAAAATTTCCTAATGCGATGAATTTATTTGGCGGAATTCATGAATAAATTTAAAGCACAGAATTTATCTCCTCTTGATTCCTGTCATATGAAATCAGGCGTTTTTTTTAGTAGAGGGTAAGGGATTATACAAGTATTACGTAAGCATTTTTTTGCCTACTTTGTTTTTAAAAAATTCACCGTTGAATTTTTGGTCAAAAAAATGATTCCTATGTTTAACTTATGGGAGCAGTTTTTTAAAAATTTCTCTTATTAATTAATGGGATTAAAATTACATCCGCAATATTATGGTGAATAATTACTTGAAATACAATGTAACATGGTTTGAATTAAACGTAACAAGCCGCCATGTTTTGCTGGTGAAGATTTTTCCTCCCATGCTTAGCTTATGAGGATACAATACATTCCATTTTCAATACGTTTTATAAGTTAATAGTTACTAAAGCAGTCCATAAGCTAAGCAATGAAGTCATTTAATGGTTCTGGCACTTTTATTGCAATTCATTTCATGATTGTTTAGGAATGTTTAATAAAATTTTACAAAAAAAAAAAAAAAAAAAAAAAAAAAAAAAAAAATCCATAAGCTAAACATAAACCACCAAAAAACATTTTTGGCGATGCCAATGACCTCTACGGACTTCGATGTATCAAAATATTATTAAAAGCAAGTGAATATTATTGCCGCCACTGTGACGTCAGAAGGGAAGTTCTTAAAATTTCAAATGTGATGGAAAACGTGGAATACCTCCTACCCCCCTTTCATCAAACCCCCCGCCTGCTAAGTATGATCCCTAAGCCCAAGTAAAAGTATTTACTAGAGTGGTCCAAAAAAATCGAAGTCTCTAAATTTTCTCTGCATCTGAAAATTTCCCCAAATTTTTAACTTATCGCCAATTTTTTTTCAGATTTTAATCCTCGTTCCCAAGTTTGCCGTAACAATTAGGAGATGCAGATTGTAAGATGCAGATTGTAAGATGCAGCCAAATTTAAAAATATCGATTAATTTTGGACCACCCTAGGCTCAAAATCTTCAGTTTTCACCAAACGAAAAGCAAAATCCACTGCATCGCATAATACCTTCATAATACCTTCTTTCCTCCTTTCGCTAAACCGAAATTACAAATTTTTTTATGTCTCGTCTAGTATCCTCTTTAATTACAATTTTTTTCTCCCTTTTTTTTCCCATCCGAAATTTGATTATTAAAAGCGGCTAAAAATAAACCGACTTTGACAAAAGACCATCGAAAAAAGTTTCTAAATGAACGAACCGAATCAGGGATAACAAAAGAGAAATTTATTCGTGGGCTCAAAAACGTGTGTAAGTAGAAACAAATCCTTTTTTTGTCCCGGTGATTATATAAAAAAAAAGAGAGAATCTTGCCGGTTTTTTTTTTTTTTTTTTTTTTTTTTCACTTTTATTTTCCGACTCGCAACTCTACATGATATTTAATTAGGTAACTTGATTAACCTCTATTGTCAAGAGAGGAAACTCTCCACCCGGCCAAATTCATTTTCGTAGAATTTTTTTTATTTTTTTTATTTATGGGAATAAAATGATGTTTGAATTATTACAAGTTATCATTTTTTTTCGGTTTCTGCAATAAGGAAAAAACGTGATATTTTCCTAATTCTATACAACATTTCAGAGTTCAAAAACATGGATTTTCAATCGCAAAAAGCCCCCCCTTTTGTAATAAAATCTCGGAAATTGAAATATGAAATTATATGATATTAATCGTTATTAATTTTTTTTTTTTTTGTTAAATGGATTTTCTTCTTTTTTTTTATTTTCAAATTTTTGCTATGTGAAAATTTTCTCTTTTTAAGTCGAAAGAGGGTGAAGAGTCATTCCGAAAAGCCGGGTTTGATGAAGTTCAATTAGTGGAGTAAGAAGCATTTTATAGTTTATCCTAAATATCCTTTAATGTGTTTTGCATCGATAAATCTCTTGGAAATATTGCCTACGGACTTTTACTTTTGAAGCCAAAAACTTTTGAAAGTGGGATCTGATGAAACCTAACTGGTGACAGGATCGATACCCACGCATTCTTGAGCTCGATTATAAATCTTTAAGAAAGCCAACCTAATGGAATGGGATAATTAAACGAAGGGCCTTTTTGCTGCAAATAAAGCTCTTAATGTTTTCTCACGTTATTTCATTGCTCGGTTGGGCCAGGGCTTGTGCTTATTTATGTTGAGATCATTGTGTCTTTCATGGCACTGATTGCCTTTGTTGTTGGAGTTTTCAGGAGGTATTATTACGTTGTGGAGGTGGTTAGCCCTAATGTATGTTGGTACGAACTTTCAATCGAATTCTAGGAACTTTAATATTTTCTTAAGTTAATGTAGAATCCTGATTGGGAGCCCATTATAGGGTATTGCAAAATAGTTCGAATTAAAAAGATAAAAAAAAGAGACACCAAAAATGAGAATCAGAGACACCGAAAATGATACGCACTGCATACCATTTCAGCTGTTTGTAAAAAAAAGGGGATGAAAAGGTCGGGTATCTTGTGAGGCTCACCACATTTTACATATTAAGCTGGCTTATCATAGTCTTTTGTAAGAATAAATCTTAAAATACTTGTTTATTGACTCATACTTCATCTATGTTCTGCTCTTCTTATAAGCCTAATTCCTCTTCTTCTTCTTTTAAGTGCCAGTTCCGCGACGAAGATTGGCTATCACCTTGACGATTTTTCCTTTATCGACCGCTGCTCGAAAAAGACCTAAGGAATCGACACCAAACCAGTCCCTTAGAGTTTTGAGACACGAGGTTTTCCTACGACCCTCACCGCGCTTACCCTCGATCTTTTTCTCCATCACAAGTTGAAGGAGGCGGTATTTTTCATTCCTAATTTCTCAGCTACTTCTAAACCTGCATTCTCAAAGTCTTCCCTATCATCTTTCGAGATTTTCTGTTCCCAGGTTCTGACTGGATTGATTTTGTAATCCGGGTAAAAACTAGCTATGTTATCAACAAGGAATGCCCTTAACAATAATTTTCATTTGGATCAATGATGTCAGATTGACCGAACAAGTCATCTCTACCTCGATTATCAGCGTGGTCGATAATCACACCAGTCCTGAAATCAACTTGTGCTGCACGAATCCCTTCAAATTGACTCATCTCCTTCTCAATAAGGGAACGTTCAAGTATTACGTAAGACTTTTTTTCGATTTTTTGAACCCCCTCCCCCCCCCCCCCCCCGGTTGTAAAACATTTCGCCATACTTAGCTTATAGCGAAGATAATTGATGCGGACCCCCCGCCCCCCCTGAAAATCTTACGTAATACTTGAACTTTCCCTAATGTCACATTTCACTTCAGCCAGTGGAGGTGCCTCATAGTGAGCAACTAATTTTTTGAACCACATTGTCGATCGAGCCTGCTATGCTAAGGATCTATTGGCTATCATTCTACTTTCATCTCTAATAACAGCCACAAATCTATCTGGCGCAGAATCATCTGTGATGGCAACTTTCCTACTTAAGTCTTGACTTTGTTCATGTACTAGTATATACCCTCTACCAGCAATAAATTCAAAAGGTTGTAAAATACTTACGACCACCCCTTTGAATATCAAGAGCTAGATCAGAAACATAACAGTAAACTGTTGCAGCTTCGATATATTCAAGGCCTCTCTTCAGCCTTCTCACAGTTGCAGCTGTCTTCCAGGGTGTTGAAAGTAATTCCAAGTCATATTTAGCAAGTGTTGTGCTGCAACACAACACTGCTGGTTGTTCCACCCGTAAGCGGATAGATACGCTATGCCAAATAGTGTGTCACTATGATCGAATGATCCCATTCGGTACCAGATAGAGCCATAACTGTTAGGGACCTGGCCTAATAGTATTCATGCATAGTCGGGAAGTAATGCTGACCCAATGCTCTTTATTGCGCAGCAAATTGAGTTCCATAGATCAGTGTTCGGGATATGTGTGAAAACGGCTTTTCCAACATTCTTCCATGTTACAGAAAGAACAGGATCCTTTGGGGTTCGACCACAGTTGCCTAATGAGCGTTACGATGATACTGCAAGTTGCGCTTATCTTACGCATTTGTTGTTCAAGGTTTTTGTGATAAGTTGCAAAATCAAGGCAGATCAAATCGATACTTGATTTGATCTGCTGGGATGCTAATCCGACTCTTCTTGTTCTTGACAGAGATCACTGGAACAAGTGTTAATTGTCTTCACATGTCTTCACATCAAAGATGCCAGGCCTGCAGCAGCAACATCAGGGTGTATACCAATCTCTTCATATGACATTGAGTTTGGTCCAAAAAAATATTTCAATTAGGCACAACTTGAAGCACTCAAAGAACGAATTATGGCAACAGCAATAGCAGTAATCTTTTTTCAATGGTTTGGTAGATGAGGGATGTAGAGGATTCTGAGATTATCTGCTGCCATTTTTACCTGGAAACGGTGGGCATTACATCGTTGGCGGTCTTGTATACATCTTCCAACGCACATTTTGAACTTTTTCTGCCATTTTTCTTCCTTTGATGAATTTGTAAGTTCTGTGGTCCCATTCTCGCCACATTCCTTCAATTTATTTAAAGACGGTCAATTGAAATTCAAACTTTGATCTTCTACTTTTCTTCAGATTGCCAATTTTTTTTATTTTTTTTTTTTGTCCCTTCATCCCTTGTGACATTTTTCCGTTCCTTCTCCTGTAATCTAATCTTACGTTCTTGATTTCGTTTTCCCTTTTTCCCTTCCTGTTTTGACATCAAAATTGTTTTTTCCTCCCGTGAATGAATAAAGTTATGAATGAAAGCTCATTTCCATGCGAAACTGTTACAAGGTTTCGAAAAAGAAATAAAAAAAAAAATATATACGAGGGAAAAAGTGTGGGCGTCTGCCGCTAACATGCGTAGGTGTTTTTATTATTAAAAAAAAAAATATTGCCTTTCTATGAGATTTTGCCGATTTCTGCGTTTGACATGAGCAAACTTGAGAACACGTTTCTTTTCTTTTTTTTTTTTTTTTTAATCCAAGGTTTTTAATAAAGGGAAAAAAAATAAACAACGTGATTTTTATTTCCCCTCACTTATCGGAAACGAATGGCTTTTCGGGTTTTTCTACCGTGAAAAACATTCGTCTTGATTGCATTCACGTTGGGGAAAGGAAACGATATGAGAGAAAGAGACTTGCTGATATGTCTCCATGTTTCCGATTTTGGTTTCCCTTTTTCGTGGGAGGTGCGTCACGTTGTAATTTTTTTTTCTTCCTGCAGGATTAGGAAAACCGTTATCGGAAAAAAAAGTAGAAATTTATTTCATTTTGTTTGATTGACGTTATTTTCTTTAAAGTTCTGGGAAAGAAGCATTTCGATTACTGCAGGAGATGAAAAGATATAAACTCGATTTTGTAAAGTATCGGGGGGAAAAATAAAAATATGAATTTTTCATGAGGCCGTTTCGGAAAACCTTATTCTTGAACGCATATATTGTGAATCTTTAAGAGTCGTGTGAATATAAGAACAGAGGTAACACGTTTGTAAGACAAAGAATTAAATCGATCGTATTTGGTTATAACGGACTTCTTAAATTGTTAAGGTAGTCGAAAAGGAAGAAAACAAGTTTCGAATTATAATTTCGGGGAAAAATAAAAACCAGGAAAATCGCATTAGATGAAAGAATATGAATAATATGAATTGATGTTTAGTTTTTAGAAATAATTTGTGCAGGATTACTAACCCTTTTCCGCCCATGGATCCATGTATGGACCCATAAGTTTTGCAGCCCTGCAGAGCTTTAATTTTCTTAGAAAACTATCAAAACCATGTAACTAGGGGTTTTTTGAACTACTAAAACCAAAATATAAATTAAAAAAAAAAAAAAAAAAAAAAAAACATTTATGATGGCGGATGCCAGAAAAAATCTTACTTAAAATCTTACTTATTTTTTTTACTCGATTTAAATTTTGTAAACGCTTTCTTTATGGTTATTTTTATTCTTATAAACTTAAAAATGCAAGTAAATAACGGATGGACAGTCAATTATGCCGTACTCAAGAGAGTTTTTTTCACATTGACTCCAATTACTGGAAAAACGGATTTTTTTTGTAAAAGCAGAGGTGATTAGCCCTTGTTTATAGAGTTTGTCAGTAAATAAATAATAAATATTGTTAATCTTTGTAAGGCTTACCGATGGGGAATCTTTTTTTTTTTCGCCGAAAAGTTCAGGTCGAGCCTTTTGTTTCGTTTGAGAATTTCAATGAGAGATAATAAATATGCTTTTACTTCTTTAACCAAACGGAAAATGGTTTTTTTTGTTTGTTTATTGCCTGGCGATTGTTACTGGGGAAAAACAAATAAAACGCAATATTCCCGGATAACGAGGGATTCTTTTAATTAATATTTTTCTTGTGTGTAGGTCGGAAGTAGTCAAACAAAAACATTTTCTCTTTTTTTAAAGTGTAATCGTTCGTTCGCAAAACAAGCCCATTAATTAGATCCGGGGAAACCGAAAGCACACACGGGTAATTTCCATGAAAAAGGATCCTGATTTTGGGAATTTAAAAAAAAAAAAAACCAAAAATATGCCCAATTACTTTTTGTTCCGGAAGCATGGGTCAAGTTTAGCTGCAGGCAAATGGATACTGGTTTCGAGTCAATAATTAAAACTGCTTCAGGCTTATATTTATCTAATCCATCTGATTATTATCTTAAAAGTTGCTCGAAACTGGTCTTAGTCTAGCAGTATTTTATGTTGATTAAGATTTGCGATTTGCTTAACTAAAAAGTTGCCTTATAAAGTTTTAAATAAAAATGATGCCAACTTATATTTCGTTTCTTTTGTTTCAGACGAGTGGACTGGGAGTTTCCCTTATCAAGTTATCGGAGGAATCATAATCACGGTCATGGCTTTAGTTTTGTTGGCTGCCGTGAGCTACCAATGCGCTGCTACTTGGAGATGGATCCGAACCGCAATCATTCGGAGAGATTCACAAAGTTCGATTACCTCTGTGAATGACTCGAAGCAAGCCTCCATTAGGATTTCACACTCGTTGCCAGACTTGCAATCCGAACCTACAAAGCACGAGTACGTGCAAGAAAAGGACTGCAACAACAAGAAAGTGTTGCGGCAAACTACGTTGCCGACGGTGCCTGTCCGGCATCAAACCTTCCAGAGACAACTGAGCCATCGTTTGGATGTCCCTTGCATCCAATTCAGCATTTGCAAATTGGAGGATAGGAGCGATTCCAGCTTGGGGTTGATCAAGGTGAGCTTCAGCATGAAATCCCACGAGAAAAGAAATCTTGACATCCATCCGATCTCCTTGGGACATCGAGCTCGGTGCAATGATGACCGCTGATATCAGAATGATATCCGAATGAGATGAATCAGATTTCTTTTCTCCTGGGATCTAACCACCGGCTAAAGACTGTATGTTTTCATCGGGGCTTTGTTTCCTCTATGTGAAATAGGGTGGATCAAAGAACACGAATTTATGTCCGTGAAGTTGGCAGGACCCAGTCAAGGGATTTGATCGAAAATAGTCTTATATAGTAGCTTTTCATTGTTCTTTAATAGTTCCGTGATTGTTCCAATTTGTTCTCTAACCTGAAAGAAACTGGAGCCAAAAGTTCGTGGGTCCTGCTAACTTCACGCAAACAGGACCCAATTTGAATTTATCAAAAATTTTTGCCTTTGTCGGTTGCTTTTGATTTGTTCTTCATTGTTCCGGCCAATTCAACGTTTGTTCTGCAACAGGCATGATAGTATTAGGAGGAGTAAGGGCACTGTCAACTTCACGGAAATAAAATAAAGTCAAATTCAGACGCTTAAATAGCTTGAATCGATTTCATTTTTTTTGTTTTCCGAGAAAAAGGTTTGTTCTTGTACGAAAAATACTATCAGGTTGAATTTTTCATTTTTGGAAAGACATTCTGGGTATGAAAAAATCATGGCCTATTTGTAATATTTAGGACTTGTCTATCAATGTCTTTTTGATTGTTCTGAAATGTTCTACAAATATTTCGGTACTCCATCTTCTCAAATCTGGAAATACAGACTTTTGAGGTCTGCATACAGCAGGACCCATTTCCCCCCCCCCCCCCAATAGAGCGCGCCATCTTTCCGGTTTGTTAATTAATCTGCTGCCACGTCGGGTTTACAGTGTTCTTTTTTTTTGTCCATTATTGATCAGACATCGTTTGTTCTCGATTGTTCTCGTTTGTTCTCGTTTCTTCTCGATTGTTCTCGTTTGTTCTCGTCAGGAAAACGTTTAAGTTCATTTGTGGCTGAAAGTTCTGATCAAAAGTCGTTTGTTCTTGATTGTTCTGGTATTAACAAGATAATTTGGAATACCTGGCATTATTGTATTGATCAGAAATCGTTTGTTCTCGATTGTTCTTCCCTGACAAACAACTGAACGAACGACTTTTGATCAGAACTATCAGCCACAAATGAACTAAAACGTTTTTCTGACGAGAACAAACGAGAACAATCGAGAACAAACGCGAACAAACGATTTTTCATCACTACAATAATGCCAGGTATTCCAAATTATCTTGTTAATACCAGAACAATGAAAATGCCACAGCTCGGAAAAGTTGCATTTTAGCCTCCATTTTTTTCAGATTTTTTCCTTACTTAATTTTTTCAGATTTTTTGAGTGCCGATTTCCGCTGCCCCCAGAGACTTAAGTTTTTCAAAGTCTCACAAGGGTCGAAAAAAATTAAGCTGAATTTTAATGCGATAGAGTTTATTTCCTTTTCGGAAACTTCCCGGAAATTTCAAAAATTAAGACGGTTTTACAGAAAATGAAGCCATTTTTTTATTTGTGAGAAAAAGAACCGTTTTTATAAAACTTCCTATACCTATTTCGGCTCAAATTATTGTAAATCTGACTTTATTTTTGAAATTTTCCGAAAATTTTCGATAGAAAGAGCACTCTTTTGCATGAAAATACGGCTCTAATTCGTAATTTCTATGGCTCTAATTTCTAATTAAAAATACGGCTCTAATTTCGGCCGGCCGAAAAAATTAGAGTTGTGGGGACCGAAACGGTGTAGAAGGAAAAAGGGGAATCCAAAAAAGAAGGTGAAATGGGATACAGTAAGACAAACGTCTTACTGGACCAGAGTCCTAATGACAAAAGGCGATTTCCTTAGGAAATCATGCTTGTTTTATACCGTCGATATAAACATAATAAGGAAGGACAGGATGGTTGTGTTTTGACAACATGCAATGTGGGATATTCATATACCACAGAGTCTCAAAAGGGATACCGTATTTTGAGACTTTTAAACTTTAAAAATGAAAGCAGCAGAAATCGGCCTTTGAAAAATCTAAAAAAAATTAGGATTAATATGGAGGCTAAAATGCAACTTTTCTGCGCTGTGGCATTTTTAAATTTATAAATTTATAAATTCGTGTTTTTCGATCCACCCTAATGTGAAAATTAGCATCTTCGCCATATTTCAATAATTTTCAATAACCCAATAAGTTTTCAGTTGAGTTATTTCTCGAGAATTTTCAAGCTTAAAATTTCCAAGATTTCTTGATACTTTTTTTGGCATAAGTTTTGAGAGTCGAATTTCGAGAAATGCTTTTTTTAAAATAGTGATTTACGATTTCTCGAATTTTTAAATTTCTCGAGAAAACAGCTGTTACAATATTCAATTTTTTTTTTTTTTTTTTACCGTTTAATGTTTTGATTTAACGGTCTCTTTTTTTTCTTTTTTCAGGTAAGGTTTCCATCGGTTGGATTCTTTTAGTGAATTAAAAATTTAAGTTTTGCAAACTTAGTGAAAACTACTCTAAAATTGCTGTAAATTTAATTTCGGTGATTTTTGACCCCTAACCCTATTTTTTATCAGGCTGCAATTCCGATTAATTTTTATTCGGAATTGGAATCGAAATCGGAATCTCCTATTTCAAAAGTAATCGGAATCCGTGCTTTTTTTGAACAAATAGGAATCTGAATCGGAATCTCTTCTAAAAACAGTTCCGAATCTTCGGAATCGGAATCGGCATCGGTATATGAAAAAATATTTTTAATTTTGATTGACTTAAAAAGCACGAAAATACCATTATTACATTTAATCAATTTTGGTTTAAATCGGAATCAGCAATTTTTTTCCACCTTTCGGAATCGGAATCTTACTCATAAATAGCCAAGGTCCTGCTGAATCGGAATCGGAAGTGCAGCCCTGATTTTTATTAAAAATAAGATTTGGGAAATCTCTCCGTTGATTATGCAGGATTTCAACCCTAAATCATCGAAAATCTAACTAATTTAGCTTCAAAATGATCTAAAGTCGATGGAAAAAAAAGGAACTTTAGAACATTGTAGGTTTTGTCAGCAAGAATCCCTTCTTCATTAATTATCAAAACTTTGTTCCCGATAATCCCGACAATACATCCCGTAGTTCGAACTTGGAAAGAGAAAAAAAATTTAAATATGATTCTTCTATGCTTTAGTATGTTCTACTTCCGGGTTGCTTTGACTTTCATCTTTCTTACTTAACTTATCTTTAATTACTTTTTGATTATGTTGTCAAATTACAATTTTATGAACATTTCCAAGAATTGTATTCAAATTAAATACTTGGAAAAAACTTTAGTCTTAAGTTTGCAACGTGATTAATTTGAACTTTGAAGGTTAATTTAGGAAATATAAAAAAAAATTTCCCTCCTCCCCTTGGAAAATAAAGCATCATTTACTTCATACAAACAATCCTGCAGGGTTCTGCACGGTTCGATCTTTCGGTTTGTTTTCATTTCACCTACCGCTTTTTGATATCACATTTATTCCCTTTGACATTTTATCAATAATTACAAAAGGGATCAATTTTCGTTTCTATTTCATATTCATTATTTTCCATTTCAAACTTTTCCAATAATAATGACAGGGAGGAGGAAAAAAAAAAAAAAAGCAACATATGCTTTTTTTCTCATAATTCGAATCTTCTTAATGAAGATTCCCTAGCTCGTTATTTATTATTTTTTTTATTTAATTTCCTCTCAAAATCGATACGGAAACCGATTCCCTTTTAGTCCCTCCTTTGACCCCGAACTCCATTTTGAAATTGGAAAGTTCTCTCCCCATTTCGAAAGGTAAGATCAACTTGTTTTAATTCAAACAAATGTACAGTTAATTAATGAGAAATTTCTAAGTTCAGTCTTGACAGTTGTCAAATCAGGCTCCGAATATACATAGTAATCACCCCGGATGAAGTTTAAATGTTTGAAAAGGAAAACTTCCTCGATTGCTTGTTCAAACATTTGCACTGACATTTATATCGTTTAAGCATACAAACTATTTTGATGATGGATGTGCTTTTTTAAAGCGTTTTCATTTTATATCTTTCTTGCGCTTTTTTTTAAATTTTTTTTCCTTCCTTTAAAAAGAGTGAGTAAATCTGGAGAAATGCTACCCGTTCAATCTTGGGTTTGTATAATGCCCTTGAATCCCTAATCCCGGATTTACTTGAAGCAAAATAAACTTAAGGAAAGATTTTTTTAATTTTTTTTTTAACTTAGAATGAAAATAAGGCGAATGAAAAAATAAGTCGATTAGGGTTTTTTCTCTTGTGTTTTTTAATGGTGTTCAAGGGGGATGGGGGTATTTAGATTAAATGCGGAAAGGCGGTTCGTTTTACTAAACGCTACGTTTTATTAGCAAGCTTTGTTTTACAAGAGAATGAATGGAGAGCGGCGGCGTGAGCGTTTTAAAAGGTGGAATGCAAATTGGCGAAATGAGCGAAATCAAAGAATTGATTACTCGGTTTGAATTTTAATTACTTTGGTTGCTGACGATTTTTTCTGTCAAGGAGAAAGAGGTTTTATGAATTAAATATTATATGAATGGTTCTGCTTTGTAAATGAGAAATATAATGAGGAACATAGGTGCAGGAATCGAGAGGCCGATGAAATGCGACAGGAGGAATGTTTAATAGGAGCTCTTTGCACCATAACTGATTTCTAAGATTAAGGATGTTCTACCGATGAATTTGAGATTCTTAGTTGACTGCTTTCCTGCAACTTAAGCATGGGCGCAACATTGTTTAGTTTTTTAAGAAAGGTTTTTCCGCCTACAAAAAATTAGTTGGTTCCGAGTAATTGTTTTAAAAGTATGGGAATATACTCCTCTTAACATTCTCCACAACTTTTGTTACATGAAAATTCGCTTTTATTGTTAATTGAAATGTTTTATAAGCTCTTTACAAAAATAATGTGCAAAAATTGTAAACATGCTGGTGTTTAGCTTATAAACATCGGATTTTTTTTTTTTTTTTTTTGAGAAAATCTCACAAAAAACAGAAAAATGATAAAGGGATCAAAATTTTATGTAACGAAATTTGTGGAGAATGTTAAAAGGAATATTAAAATACTTTTTAAAGATTTATTCGGTTCGTATTAAACTTTTCTAGTGGAAAAAACCTTTCTTCAAGAAATTAAAAAAAAAAATTGCGCCCATGTTTAAATTGCAGGAGTGAACGATCAGCTAAGAATCTCAAATTCACAGAACCTCCTGAACATTTTTTCGCCCGAAATCTGTGGAAATAATTTTAACCTCCCGACCGAATGTCATTTGTGAGCTTCTGGCCTGTGAAATAAGCTGATAAAATGAAATAGCTTGATAGCACTTAAATAAATTTTGGGTATGAGGAGCTAGAGCTAGAAAAATTTAATATTTAGAAAGAAGACCGCCTGGATTTTTTCAGATTTTTTGGCCTTCGTTAACCGTGTCCCCCTGGAACCTAAAAATTTCAAAATTTCCGGAAATTCCGAAATAAAAAATTTTATTTTTATGTGAAAGTGGTCGTTTCTTATTTAAATTTTTATGCAGATTACAAAAATAAAAGTTTGAATTTATTTATGGCAAACGATTACTGTGCTAGAGGACAAAAATATGAAGAATTTTGCAAAAAATTGAGGCTATAGCATAGTTTGCTAATTTTTTTACTTATTTTGGACTCTATCATCAAAACCGTATGTGGTATATGTATAACTTTTAACTATATTTTTGTGATCTGAATAAAACCCCGAATGAGAAAGAGCCGTTTTTTACATTAAAATAAAATGTTTGATTTTTCAGTCTTTACGGGAATTTCGAAAGTTTTTGGTCCCCGGGAACACGGCTAAACAACATCCTACAGGGATGGCAAACCGCTCCGCAAACTAAAAGGGTTCGGTTCGGTTCGGTTTTTCTTCAAAGTATAAAGTTGAATTCAGTTTGGTTATGGTTCGACGGAAATCCGTCAGAAAGGGTATGGTTCGGTTTAGGTTCGCATGAAAATCTTTTTAAATACGGTTCGGTTCGGTTTTTTTTAATCTTTAATTCGGTTGGGTTCGGTCCGGTTGGGTTCTGTTTTGAATTCGGTTCGGTTCGGTTGGGTTCTGACTTGAATTCGGTTCGGTTCGGTTCGGTTGGGTTCTGTCTTAAATTCGCTTCGGTTGGGTTCTGACTTGAATTCGGTTCGGTTCGGTTCGGTTCGGTTTCTTTATCTTCAGTTCGGTTGGGTTCGGTCCGGTTGGGTTCTGTTTTGAATTCGGTTCGGTTCGGTTCGGTTGGGTTCTGACTTGAATTCGGTTCGGTTGGGTTCGGTTGGGTTCTGTCTTGAATTCGGTTCGGTTCGGTTCGGTTCGGTTCAATTTTCCTCTTTCTTAAATTCGGTTCGGGTTTTTCTCTTCTTGCTACCGCATTGATCAAAAGTATTGTCAAAAGGGGCTCCTACAAAATCTGTCCTTTCATTAGTTAATTTTCGGAAGAAGTAATTGATAAAACCTTTTACTTAGCGTACATTAAAGCATTAGATCAAATATTTTTTAATAACATTTCAAACCAAAAGTTGTAAATATTTGAAACTTTTAGTTATGTAATTTTCTTTGCTCTTTAACCCTCTGCTTACCTATATTTGACTTTAAAAAAAAGCACCATCTTACCGAATTTTGTTTTTGGGGTTTATACGTACCAATATGCTTAATATAATGTAAAAAAAAATTCTTATCATAATGTCTCCTGCAAAATCAAATGTAGGCAACCCGCATTACATGAATACCGAATGAAATAAGGTTATAGTTTGGAAAAATTCAAAGGTTGCTAATGAAATAAAATTTCAGTCTGGGGGTTTTAGAGGGCCCGGATTTCAAATCTGATATTATTTTTTCAAAATTAAGCCTTTTTTGAAAGAAAGAAAAAAATACAATTTTTAAATTTTTTTTGAAAAAAAAAAAACCATTTATTGAAAAATGGATTTTTGTGCCATAAGCTTAACATAGATGCTACTATTTTTTAAAGATGTTTTTAAACGATCCAACCCCGCCGGAAACATCCCTATTGTTATTCACTCTTTAATGGACATCACTTTCCCTTTTTTAAAAAAAAAGTTTTCAGGTATTAACTCGTCTATTTATCCCTTCATAAGCTAAATATAAGGGAAAATTCAAGCCAGGTTTCGGCGAAATCTTCATGGTTGACAATACTTGAACTATTGAGAGTGTCAGATTGGTTTTATTATCCCTAATAATTATTTTATAAGATTTTTTAGCATATTAATTGAACGAGTTTTTAAATATCCAATATAATTAGTCGCCCGCCATCTTGAATTTTGGTGGTAGCGAAATTCTGGCTTCATATTCGAAATCCTCGACTCAATTTACATAAGTACAAAAATTTTTAGCCCCCTGCACTTGCAATTATTGGAAATATAAATTTTTCAACAAATGGCCCCCGTAGAGGGCCATTGGTAAGGAACGACATTTTCGCGAATGACCCTCCAGGAGGGCCATCGGTAAGCAAAGGGTTAAAGTGAGATTTACCGCATCGGAATGGGTTTGAATCATCTATTATATATTATCATTAAAATGACTAATATAAATGTGAATGAAGGACTCTGAAAACAAACCAATTATTATTAGCTCAATATGGTTCCTGTTCACTTAATCACTTTTTCCCGAAACTTTTCAAATAAAAATTTTATTAATAATTTGAATTTCAAATATTATGTTAGGAGTATTATTCAATGAATACCGAGTATCTTAATTTTATTAACATCCTACTGACATTCCTAAAAAACAATGCTTTAATGAAAAAAAGGTGCGGGACTTAGCCTGAGTTTCAAATAAGGTTTCGGTTGTTTTTTCCCCGTAACGGTTCGGTATATTTTGTCAAAATGGTTCGGTTCGGTCCGGTTTTGTTAATTTTTTTAAAACGGTTCGGTTCGGTTTCGGTTCGGTTTACTTTGCCAAAACGGTTCGGTTCAGTTCGGTTTATTTTTTTTAAAACGGTTCGGTTCGGTTTCAGTTCGGTTTATTTTGCCAAAACGGTTCGGTTCGGTTCGGTTTATTTTTTTAAAACGGTTCGGTTCGGTTCCGGTTCGGTTTATTTTGCCAAAACGGTTCGGTTCGGTTCGGTTTCGTTTCGGTTTATTCGGCAAAACGGTTCGGTTCGGTTCGGTTTTCCATTTACAACTTCTCGACCGGTTCGGTTCCGGTTCGGTGAATTTTTTAAAAAAACCCGGTTCCGGTTCGGTTTTTACAGTTCGGTTCGGTTCGGTTTGCCATCCCTGCCTAAAAATCTGAAAAAATTAATCGAATCTTCTTTCTGTTACTATAACAGAAATAAGAAGTGAGTTAACCGAAATTAAAAAATTCGTATGTGAGGGCCAGTGTTGCCAGATTTTTTTTCGAAATTTTTCTTTACAAAGAAGTGGCGGTAAAAATTTCCTCTTACCAAAAATCACAAATTTCCTTCTTTTTCGCTGAAACTTCCTTGTTTCAGGCCTGATTTTTCTTTTCTGCCATCAAATTTCCTTGCATTTTGAGCAATTCTAGCTAAAATTTCCTTGTATTTCTTTAAATTTTTCGTAAAAATTCATTTTCTTGAAAAGCTCAATTTTTTTGCATTTCCTTGTATTTTTACAAGGAATTCCTTGTCCTTATAACGCTTAAAGAGTTCTTGCAATCAAGAAATTTCCTTGTACCTGGCAACACTGGTGAGGGATATCCTACAACAGTCAGATTAAGTATCAAAAGGACATTCAAATTTGCCGATTTAAAAATTTTATCAAATCCTAGGGCCTGGACCAATACCTTTTAGCTTTTTTAGGCACCGTTTATTTATTTATTATCTTAATATTCAACCGGAGTACTTCATACCTGGGTTGAGAGTATGGAACAACACCCTAGAGTGGCTTGTACCCGGGAGTGTTTTTCTTCCTCCTGCTTGGCCTTGAAAAACGTAATAGTTATTCCGATATCAAGCTTTTTCCAATTTGAAAACTCAGGTTTTTTGACCCATATTTTCGAACTTTCCTTTTTTAGGAAAAGACAAGCGTAATTCAAAACTCAGTTTCCGAGACATTTAAAAAAAAAAGCATTTTTTATACCCTTAAGATAAAAAAGCTCCCTCCCTTAAGGATTCGGATATCAACTGAGAATACTTGTTTGCAAACAAAATATCCTTCTTTTTTCCGGAGGAAGATGAATCAAGAAGTAAGCAGATGCGGAAATTTTATTATTGGATTCGATCAATGTGAATAAGGCGTAGATTTTTGTTTTTTTAAAGAATTTTTTTTTCTCCTTCTTTACTTGGAAAATGAATTCATAAGGTACTTAAAAGGCTTAAAAAGCTTTCAAGTTATTAAAAAGTTTTGCTTGAGCTCCCGAGCCGACAGTCTAGGAAAAAAAAGGAAGAAAGGAAAGGAACGGAAGTAAATCTACATCGAAACAAGTTTTCGCCGTCATTATTTGCAACAAGGCCTGTTTTACTCTCCAAAAAAGCTTTTTAATACTTACGTGAGGCTGTTTAAATTTATGAAGCGGAAAGAAAGAGGTAATAAAAATCGTATTAGGTATTATTAGCTCCTGGGTATTTTAACTTGTCGCTTGATACTGTACTTTTTATTCCTTTTCCCCCCGCATAATTGAAAATTTTTTTGAGAAAATTAATAACATCTTGCTTTGAGGTTGGATTCAGTTCTACGAATTTATTTCGAACGTGGGTTGGTTGCTTATTAACTTTTAGCTTTGGTTTATCTCACTAAATGCCGTTCGCTGGAAAGATTCCTTCGGGAAAAAAAACTCTCGCACGGATTTCTAATCATCAAAGGCAGAAGCGAATGAGAAGTTTTATATCCTCCTACTTGAGTATGGTATGCGGTGGATGTAAAAGCTCCTTCTGCGAATTTTGATTGTGCATCACCCTCCCCAGTCTGTTACCCTGAGACGATGTAGCGACTTCTCCGGAAGTGGCCTATTTCGATTGTGCCTCCCAGACTTATACGGAGAGTCTATCGTCTGTCAAATGTACATCTTCAGGAAGCGAAACTCTTATAAGTGTCTTAAGCTGGTCTACTCATCGGTTTGGTGACCGTCCTCTGGAGCGATGACCTTCCACTTTTCCATGGACCCGTCCCTCCTGGCGATGTGACCAGAAAAGGTTAAGTAGGCTTTATCAATCTCAATTAAAAGTGTTAAGGCGTGAGAGCCTTAGCTCGGTTTTGGAATAAAATGTAAAAAAGAGAACTACCCAAAATTTTTAAATTATTTTATGACCCTACACCCGAACCTTTGTAAAAATCATGTTTTGCAAAACAGATGCGATCGAGACCTCGTACCGAGAACCTCAATAAATATTTCAAACGATTTATACTTGTTTTTCTTAAAGTGAAAACTTCCTATTTTTTTTCTTGTTGCAACGCCGCAACAAAAAGATGCCTTGCCTCCAACTGAAACTCATCCAATCGAGACTGGTTTGTGGAATGTACCTCAGAAGTTGAAATGTCCGCTATGTTATATCGATATTCCTGAAATATTCACAGAATATTATTTAAAACATTTTATGAATATTAGTAAACATTAGAATGTTCCTTTAATATTCCTGGAATAAGCCGATTTTTGGAATTAAAAATTTGGGATATTCCTGGAATATGGTGAGAATATACCGGAGGTTCCCGTCTGCGAGCTCTATACCATAAAATTATGCCGTAAAATTTCGTAATCGAATTGGGTTTAATTACGTACATAGGTACACTGAAATTCGCACTAAGGACATAAAGCTTAAAGTTCTAAGGCATAAAACTCAAAACTCTAAGGACAAAGCTCTAAGCTCTAAAGACAGAACTCAAAGTTCAAAGTTCTAAAGACACAAAGCTCAAAGCTATGAGCTCTTAAAGGCATAAAGCTTCAAAGCTCTAAAGACAGAGCTCAAAGCTATGAGCTTTTAAAGACATATAAAGCTCAAAGCTATGAGCTTTTAACGACAAAGCTCAAAGCTATGAGCTTTTAACGACATAAATCTCAAAGCTATGAGCTCTTAACGACATAAAGCTCAAAGCTATGAGCTTTTAATGACATAAAGCTCGAAGCTATGAGCTTTTAAAGACAAAGCTCAAAGCTCTGAGCTCTTAAAGACATAAAGCTTCAAAGCTCAAAGCTTTGAGCTCTTAAAGACACAGAGCTTCAAAGCTCTAAAGACGTAAAGCTTCAAAGCTATAAGCTCTTAAAGACATAAAGCTTCAAAGCTCTAAAGACAAAGCTTCAAAGCTGTAAGCTTTTAAAATATAAAGCTCAAAGCTATGAGCTCTTAAGGACATAATGCTTCAAAGCTTTAAAGACATAAAGCTCCTCTGCATTTAAAGAAAAGGATTTCATACATTTTTCGGCCCGATTTGACCTCCCCAGGCCATAAACAAAAATGTTTGAAAAGTAATAAAAAAAAAATCGGCTGTTAGCGACTTCCTGCGTACCCTTAGATGAGTTAGGCCTACCTGCTTTTTCGTAAACTACAAATCGACTCCAAATAATAATTAAAAGAAAAAAGAAATTCGATTCTCATAAAAGCAATGAGAATCTTCATGTTCCGCATCGCTTACCTTAAAGCAATTTATCTCGAATAAGCGAAAAGGTCAAAGCTTTCTATAAAATAAATAAGCTCATTTCGGATGCAATTAAAATCCAAGTCGAAGCTAATCATAGTTGGGCGGCGATTTCAGCTTTCTAGGTATTGCACTTATGAATCGAGGATATAATTATGCAGGAAACCATTTTGGCTTTGAGACAAGTATCCAAAAACTTTTCAAAGCATAAATCCTGACGGCTATAATCGCTTTGTAGGTTCACCTATGTTGGGGAAGTTTGAATGACGCCCACACGGATTTTGAATCAATGAAGGAAAGCTAAGCGATTTACCGGAGAAAAAATAAAAAAAAGAAAACATCTCGAAGATTCAGAGAAGTACGATTTTCGATCATTCAATTCATGTCGGAGGAAGTCGTAAGGGAAATTTAATACGGGATTCGAAGATTTTTCTTTTTAAGGATCAAAGTCTCGGTCATGTATTGTTTTACAAGTATTTTTGATTGTTTTCGATCACGACTGAATTTTCAATTTTCCCAGAATTTCCTTCTTTTTGTCGGTATAATACAGCACGAGGAATTTTCAGTTTGTTTTGAGCTGAAAGGAGTGGAGTGCCTAGGGTCGAAAGCGAGTCTAGTATATTCAAAAGGGCTGAGAGCTCTGATAAGGAGTTTACGTATTTTCAATATGTAAAATATCAAGGTCAAGAAAAGGTTTTTTTTTTTAAGGAACATGTCAAGCGAACGTATTGGAAGGGATACGTTCGTCGAATCATGTTCACGGTTCGTCCTGTGTCATTTACATATTTATTACACGTTAAAATGCGCAAATTAGCTTCGACTTTCAGACCTTTCAAATTAGCTTCGACCTTTTTTCTTATTACTAAACCTTGAACGTTCTTGATATTGATGGTCGATGAGAAGCCGAAAATAGATGCTTTCCTTCCCCTCCCCCCCTCCCCTTCTTTGCGTGGTTTTTGAAACCGACTTTTAAATTTTTGTGACGAACCCTCCTAATTTTGTTCAATTATAACATTATTCCACAAAAAATTTGAGGTAGATCGGTCATCATCAAGAGGGGCCCCAGGGGTCCAAAACTTTTGAAAGAGCCCATATAAGGACCAAAAATCAACATTTTTATCGGCATAAAATACCATCATATCCTATCGGAAATTTTGCGTAGATTACGAACTTGAAGTCCAAAATTGGCTTTGTTTCATGGTTTTTGAGCCTCAGGCAAAACGGCAATGATATGGTTTTGCAGAGCTTTTAAAGCCGGCCTATAGCTCGAAAACCGTGCACCAGAACTAATTTTCGACTTCAAATTCGTAATCAGCGCAAAATTTCCGATAGGAATCAATAGGTTTTAATGCCAAAAAAATTTTTCATTTTTGTGCCTTACATCGGCTTGAAAATTTTCGGGCCCGTGGGGCACCCCTTAATGATGACCTATCGACCTTAAATTTTTTGTGGGGTAATCTTACAGGCATTTCAACAAAATCAAGGGATCGAACAAAATCGCATGCCGACTTAACTCCAACTTAGGGTTGTGTTGGATAAATTAAAAATCAGGGGAGTTCGTCAGCAAAATTCAAAAAATTTTTTTCCCCTCTTCCAAACAACCACCCTACCCCCTTGCCGAATTTTACTCAAATAATGTCTGGCCCATAGGCGAACCCTTGTTCTTTGTTGTCCGAATATTCTGAGTAGTTCACCTACTTTTTACATCCCCCAACGCGCATTTTCCGGAGTTATAATCTCCAAAAGTGTTATTTTTCCGTAACGCTTCCTCCCCCCACATTTGAGACTTAGTCAATATCATATTCCGATATAAATCTGAAATGTGGGTTGAATAGCGTAAACGAGATGAATTCTTCGATTGAAACATTTTGCCGGGTGTCGGACCGTAAGTGGGAGTTGTGGGAGCTTCTCTGCGGTATGTTTACACTCCATCGATTTCATCAATTTATTCAAAATATTTATTTATTAAAAAAATGTATTCTCTGGTAAAATTGGTGTAAATTTTCGATCTCATTATGGTTTTCCGTTCTCAAATTAACAATAATGAAAAATCCGATATAAGCTCATTATTTCCTTGTGTTAAACGACGCTTCCATTTCGTATCGGGAAAACGATCATTTGTTTCAAGCCCCGTCTCCACTGACAATAATGAAAATCATCCTCGGACCATCCCACGCATTCGGATAATTTCATTCCCGATTTTATTCCCATTGTTATTAAAAGTCATTCGGCAAAAAACGTTTACATGTAATGTTTCGTTTTCCAATCCCATTAAGTCAGTTTTTTTTTTCTTGATCAAATGAAAAATTATTTAGACCGTCACTGGTGATTATATCTTTCATCAGTAATTTTCTAGTCACTTGAAGAAAGAAAATATTTATTTTATGTTTTCCTCGTGAGCTCGCGTTATTTGCCAAATTAATTTCTGAAATTGGAAAAGGCAAACTAGGGGTATGAAGCTGGTATAAATTGGGTGGAGTAGATGCCGGCATTAGCACCGAATATTTTTGTAAAGGGTCGGGGGTCATGGTAAAGATATTGGGTTTGGACATGAGTAAAATATATGTATAAAATATGTATGATTTATATTGTGTATATATAATATATATACAGTCGAATCCGCTTATAACGAGATTAAAAAATTACCAAAAATTTGCCCATTAATACTCGGGTCTCGTTATATCCGAACTTCAAATTTAACATGTAAGATATAGGCGGGCCAACCAAATTTTTAAAAAATTCTCGTTAGAGCCGGGTTCTAACGAAGTCCGGTTCGTACTACACTCCGGGAATGCTTGGGGTAAAAATACTTTTTTAGGGTCAGTTTTTTACAAGGAATCCAAATCCGGTCTGGCCTGTAGAGAAAAACCGAGTGTGCTGCTCTGCCTGTGCGCATGCGCACAGCTTTTGCAAAAAAAACCTTATGCATGAAGTTTTTTTTTGCAAAAGCTTTAGCTGTCCGGTATGAACGCTTGGGGTAAGGAATACTTTTTTAGGGTCAGTTTTTTACGAGGAATCCAAATCCGGTCTGGCCTGTAGAGAAAAACCGAGTGTGCTGCTCCGCCTGTGCGCATGCGCACAGCTTTTGCAAAAAAAAAACTTTATGCATGAAGTTTTTTTTTGCAAAAGCTTTAGCTGTCCGGTATGAACGCTTGGGGTAAGGAATACTTTTTTAGGGTCAGTTTTTTACGAGGAATCCAAATCCGGTCTGGCCTGTAGAGAATAACCGAGTGTACTACTCAGCCTGTGGGCATGAATTTTTTTTTTGCCAAAGCTCTAGCCTTCCGGTGTGAATGCTTGGGGTAAAGAATATTTTTTAGGGTTAGTTTTTTTACGAGAAATCTAAATCCGGTCTGGCCTGTAGAGAAAAACCGAGTGTACTACTCGGAAGTGTATATATCGTTATAAGCGGGTTCGACTGTATATAATTTATAAAATACCAAAGAATGGGTGAAGTTGAAAGGTTTTAAAGTTTACTTGCTCATGATATCTTTATTAATAATTTTTTTTTTAAATTTGGGTTTCCACAAAAAGTTTTAATCCCAAGAATTTCAATTTTTTGACCTTTTCGAAAGCTCGGAAATAATTAAAATCCCCTTCTTTTCAACTTCACCCCACGGTGGGGCGAAGTTGAAAGCTGTTGAATTTTTTCCCATTTAGGCCCTTCGAAACGTCCTATGTTATGTAAAATAGTATTCCAAACAATTGTAATGACAGATAGTAATATATTTCACGTGCAATTAGCTCTTGTTGGTCCTCGAAAAACAAATAATGTCAGCTTTCAACTTCATCCCGGGCCTCTCTTAAAATTTGAAACTATTTAATAAAGCTTTGATTATATCCAAGTTTGAAAGCAAAGATGCTGGTCTTTTGTAACGGAAAATAAAGATAAGAATATACCAGGTTTGATAAAGTAGCTTTAACATTTCTGACAAAATTAAAAAGCACTAGCAGAAGTAAAAGTTTGTATTTGCAAAAAATTGCCATTTTTACCATTCTACAAAAGTGAAACAGGGATAGATGCTAAAATCGATAAAAATTCTCAGCTTTCATATTTATATTACTTAAGTGTCCAAAAAACAAGATCTACTCCACGGGAAAGCGTGCCTCATCGAAAAAATCCCATGAAAACTAAAAAATTGGTTATTTTTTTTTTTTAAATAAAACCCTCGTTTGTATCGGAGACTTTGTGTAGATTTCGAATCTGAAAATAGATTTTTGGTATCTGTTTCGGTTTTTGAGCAAGAGGCCAAATTTTTACGAAAAAAAATCGAGAAATGTGACAAAACGCAATAAGTCCACAATTTTCATTGCTTTTTGGCTTCTATCTCATAAACCGGACCAGATCCAAAATACTGTTTTCAGATTCGAAATCTACGCAAAATTTCCGATAGGAAACGAGGTTTAAAAAAAAAAAAAAATTTTCAGTTCTTCTGGGATTTTTCGGAACTAAAACCTCGATGAGGAGCGCTTTCCCGTCGAGTAAAAAATTTGAAAAAACTCAGGAAATCTTATCGTATACGAATTAAAAAAAATTAGGGGGTGGCACCTGCGAAAATAATCCTAACTTCGCAAAATAAGAACCACTCTAACGGACTAGCGCTCGAAAAGTGACGTCAATAATTAATATGGCTGCGGCCAAATCATAATGCAAGCAGCTTTTAAATGATTTTAAATGATCATTGTACTTGAAACAAAAACTATGTTTCACAGCTATGAATCTATCTCTCGACATTTTGAGCCCTCAGCAGTTTTCCGCAACTCGAAACGGCAAAATCGGTCTCGGACTCAAAAAGTCTCGCTTTAGGTTCTAGCAGTGAAATATACTATTACCGCACATTCTTCCGATTAGGGTTGCTGCTCGAAAATTCTGGTGCTCAAAATTCCAAAAAATATCTCGAGAGTTTTTCGTCAAAAATTTCAAGACTTCTGAATCCATATTTTAAAAATCCCGGTTCTCGAGTCTTTGAAATTTTTACAAATCTGTCCAGGCATCGAACTAGGCACTTTTTTCCCCTAAAAGTCACTTTTTTGTGAAAGGTCACTAAAAGTCACTTTTTTAAAGAAAAGTCACTAAAAGTCGCTTTTTTTGATAAATTGGTGGATTTATAAAAATTTCCTGCATTAAAAAATTTCTATTCAACATTCGAAGTTGCTCAAGGAAAATGGTAGGGAATCTATTCCCTACCATTTTTTATATTTCACTGCTAGAACCTAAAGCGAGACTTTTTGAGTCCAAGACCGATTTTGCCGTTTCGAGGGAATCGATTCCCTACCATTTTTCCTAAAAAAAAAAAAAAAAAAAAAAAAAAAAGAAAATAAATAAATTCCTAATCCATTTTTTCTACAAATTTTAGTTCCTAAAATTGTTTTCCTAACTATTTTTTTTTCTAATTTTCAATTTTCTTAAAATTTTTTGATTCCTGAAATAAAATGATTTAAAATCCCTAAAATAAAATTTCCTAAAAGGAAAATAAAATTTCCTAAAACCCTTTAGGCATTTAAAAAATTAGGACAAATCTTCATTTTTATTTGACGATTAAAAAATTTTATGAAAATTGAAAATTAGGAAAAAAATGGTTAGGCTAAAAATTTTAGTAACCAAGATTTTTAGGAAAAACTGATAAAATTAATAAGGAATGTAATTACTCACGTCTAATACGTTAAAAAAATTTTGGATATACTTATTTCAAATCACTAAATTCCTTCCGTCAGGTCACTGAAAGTCATTATTTCAACCATTTTTAGTCCCTAAAGTCACTAATTTTTCTGAGTGAAATGGGTTCGATGCCTTATATTCCCGATTTCCCGAATTTTCCAATTTCTTGACAAAACAGCAACTCTAGCCCCTATTCATTTCTGTCCTATTTAGAGCATTCCTGGAAGCTTCGCATTATGTTTCGGCATGACTATAGGTCTGAGTTGAGAGGTTTATGCCAAAGAAATGAACTATTCGAAGTCGGACCGTCGTCACGGCTCTTCGTGAAACTGAAGACGATGAAAAATAAATGGTATTGTTGAAATAATTAATTACGTCGTTATGGAGGAGACGTCGGTTGTCCCGGAACGTCTGAAAACTTTCTCGTAAGTAAAGGCATAGTTCTGACGTCTTCAATTAGGCGAAATTAAGCTGTCTGTTAATTACGCAGTGAAACATAGGTCAGCACTTTGAGTGAGACCAGGAACGGGAGTTTCTGATTATTCCGTTAAAAAGTATTGACCTTGTTTTTAAGGTTAGGAATTTTTCAAAAAAGAATTTCACGTTCGGTTAATTTTTCCACCCATAAGGCTTTTTTTTTTTTTTTCATTTGTCGACCTCTCTCTCTTCTCTCTGTTTGAAGTTTAATATTCCGTGGAATGAGTGTAAAAAAAAAAAGGAAAATCAAGAAGATTATTTTCATTCCTATTTTGTTTCTTCTCACTTTTATAATTGACGCAAAATCTTATTTCCTACTGGGTTCAAGTAATTAAAATAACAAGATACGCTTCTCTTCTGCCTTTTATCCTCGACGTGATTTCAAGGCTATCCGTGAATTTTCCTTCCTGTTGGGAAGGGAAATCATTATCAAGGAAAAAGAAGATGGGGTTTCCGAAATCGAGGGGAAAAATGTAGAAGGGCTTTACGATGAGGAATCTCAATCTTTGTTATTTTCGTTTGATGTGTGTTACAAGTTGGGGAAAATATTCCGCTTTTTGGACCCAGCCATTCTTTTGATAACAAATAATTAGGCTTTCTGCGCTTTTATTAGGAACTGGCGCCGGCGCTGAGGGACTAGTGGAATTTTTCTAAAAGTAAAAGTTAAGTCATAGATGGTGGTTTGGGTGTTCCTTATTTTGGCAATTTTCGAATTTCAAATCGCTTACCATCAAAAATGGTTTTCTTTGGTGTACTGATATACCAGATTTTTGTTTTTTGAATTTTCTTTACTCGACGGGAATAGGGATGTTCGATTCCGATTCGATTCTTCAGGAATCGATTCTTTTTTGACCGATTCTTTCGATTCCGATTCGATTCTTTTCTACTTCGATTCCGATTCGATTCGATTCCAAAACCGGGGAAAACTGGAGAATCGATTCCTTAAAAAATTAACAAGAAAAAGAAAAAATAACGCGGTTCCTATGAAGATCCAAAAAGAAAAATCACTTAAATTAATGAAAAATGTTTTAATTATACCACTGACTGTTGACCGGTTCTTTCGATTTCGATTCGATTCAATTCCAAAACCCGGGAAAACTGAAGAATCAATTCCTCTAAAAATTAAAAAAGAAAAAAAAAAAAACGCAGATTCTATAAAGATTCAAAAAAAAAAATGACTTAAATTAATGAAAATTTTTTTAATTACATCGCACTTATATGTTTCGTTTTATTTTATTTGTATTTTCCGCTTTAAAAAAAAGAAGTTAACTTTGGAATCGATTCTTCGATTCTATGGAATCGATTCCTTTTCGTGCCGATTAATCGATTCCAAAGAATCGATAAATGTGAAAAGAATCGATTGTTGGAATCGATTCCGAAAATCGGAATCGAACATCCCTAGACGGGAATGCGTGGCGACTTGAGCTTAAAGCTCCAAAAATTGCCATTTAAAAAAAAATTCAACAATTTTTTTTTTTATTGCGGAAAAATGTGGTTTTCGATCGGAAATTTTCCGTAGATCGCGAAACTGAAGTCCTTTATTTTATATCTGGTCTCCTATTTGAGTTAAAGCCAAATTATGGCAAAAAATCTTGTTAAAATGACAAAACATACCAAGTCCTCAATTTCGCTCGTATTTTGGTCTCTAGCTCAAAAACTGGACAAGATTTAAAAAAACTGACCTCAGATTCGTAATCTACGGAAAATTTCTGATAAGAAACCACATTTTTTCGCGGAAAAAAAAATCGTCCATTTTTTTTTTATCATGGCAATTTTCGAAGCTTTAAGCTCAAGTCGCCACCGGGTAAAAAATTAAAAACAAATTCGGGCTTATCAGTAAGTACATCAAGGAGAACTATTTTTGGGGCTAAGCGATTAGAAATTCAAAAATTGCCAAAATAAGGGACACCCTACAGTGCTGATGCATCTTTGTCAGAACTTCGTTGCGCTTTTCGATTGACAAAAAATATATTTTATTCCGACGATGGGATTTTAAACCCTTCAAAAGCCAATTGTGTAGGTGTAAAAAATTATGCGTCGCTCCAAAATACACTTTTTTTTATATGTATTATTTAAACAAGATAAAAAGCGGTAATGTTCTCATGTGGAAGATTGAAAAAATTCTTTTTTTTTTTCTTTCGACAACAGGCATATGGGAAAAGCCAGAGGCTGTAAAAGAGTTTTTCCTTTACGACTCTTTTATCTAAATTTCCAAGTAAAAAGTTTTTATTTGAACGGGGAGAAAGAAGGCAAACAAAAAATACGAAAAAATAAAATTTTTATTCCCATTTTTTTTTATATTTGCAACATACTTTCTAGGTTTTTGGATTTGAAAAATATTTGACATCTTTTAATCAGAATTATCATCATAGATTTTACAAAGGAAAAAATTTTTGTTAAAAGCGACTGTTCATTCATGGAAGTTTAGAGTTTAAAAATTATACTCTCCCGTACCATCCCGAAACTTTTAAAGAAACCCGAACGTTTGATAATTGCAGAATTTAGAAAAATTTGGATTTTGGTAAGTTGCTGCAACAGACCATAAGATTGCTACATTAGAGTGCTAACTGAGGGGCAACTATTATTGGCATAGTCAGCATGATAGAACACCACCATTCCCCATGACCGAGCCCGGAGACGTCGACCTACGTCAAAAAATATAATTCGTGGACTTGTGAGAATTCAATTCGTACCGGTATTAATATCTCAGTTGAATTTGTTTACTAACTGGAGTTACAGCGATTTCGATTTCAGGGGCAGTACAAAGGTTCAATATTTGACTAAATGATTACATCGTTTTAATTTCCGTCCTCGGGTTCGAAAAAGTATTATATACTTCCCCTTCCGAATGTTGTCGTAACAAAAAAAAAAAAAATTTTTTATTTCGAAAAAACAAAAATGAGCGATTTTTTTTTTGTTTTTATTTTTATTTATATTTCGGGACGACCTTCGGATCGATACAAAGGGGAAAAAAAATTTTCCTTAAAAAGTTATTTCTATGCGTTTCTTGAAGTGTTTCAAAAGCATGATAAGACTTTATAAAGGAAATCCTGCTTTTACAATGAAATTTCTAAAGCTTTTCAATTCGTACTTGTCTTCCGGGTATCGGCGCGAGGTAACAAGTTCGTTATTCTCGCTTTGTATGGAATTTTCGTGTCGGTTAACAAAACTTTCCAGATGTTGATTTTCTTAGTTATGGTAATTTTGTCGATTATTTCCTTTGCAGTCGAAAACGGCAGAAGTGCAATGTGAGACATCAAAAATTGAAAAAAAAAAATGGTTTTTACTGAGAAAACAAAAGTATTAAAATTCATGAGCGCCATAAACTTTTAACCGTTCAATGCATTTTAGAAATCGATTGATTATATACTCTGTTATCTTATGACGATATAATCTTGAACATCATTTTGCAATAAATAATCAATAATTTGAAAATGTAATTAACCGCTGTTTGTATTTCCCAAAACGCTGCAATTTCCAATATCACTAAATTGAGTGCCGTTAATGAGTTTAACTCATTACTTCTGGCTTTGATACAGCTTTTCCAATCACAAAAAAAAAGCTGTTTGGAAAAGTGGTAAACCATCGGATGACATAAGGAGTTTCGACGCGTTCATTGCCTTTCTAAATTTTACTTCAGGATTTTGCTTTTACGCAGGAAACTTTTCATCGATTTCGTATTGGATGAAAAAAAAAAAAAAAGTTTTCAAATATTGTAGAAGATACGAAATATTCCTGGAAATTTATTTTTTTCGATAAATTTTCTGTTGAATTCAATTTTTTTAATAACGAGTTTTCCAGGTATTTTTCCCAAAATTACTATATGTTTTCTTACTTTGTTTTCTTTAAATAACTTTCTTGATTTTAGACCCTCAAGGCCAGGGGATGTGTATTAAGAAAAGTTTGAAAGTAAATGTTCTACCGCGGTAAACCTTAAATCGCAAGAATTGCAGAGCCCTTTTCTCATGTTTTTATTAGAAGAAAGCAAGGATTTCTGAGGTAACGAAGGTAAAAGGACGTTCTGTCCACGATTTTAAGCCTTTTGTTCGGAAGCCCTGAAGGGTCAAGTATTCATGTTTTTATTTATTGTTTGTTTCGGAACAAGCATTATCTGCTCTGGAACTGACACGTTTTGGTTCATTGGTTGTTCCATGTCTGCAATCACTGTTCCGGAACAAGCAACGTTTAATAAGTAAATAGCCTGTTCCGGAACAGACAACTTGTAATTGATTGTCTGTTTCGGAACTGACAATTTTAAATTCATGTCTGCTCCGGAACGAGCAATGTTTGTTCTGGAACTGACAGCGTTTAACAATTTAATTGTTTGTTCCATGAACGTTTTTGTTCATTGGTTGTTCCATAAGTCTGGAATGGCTGTTCCGGAACAACCAACGTTTAATAAATAAACTGCCTGTTCCGGAACAGACAATTTGTAATTGATTGTCTGTTTCGGAACTGACAATTTGAAATTCATGTCTGGTCCGGAACGAGCCAGGTTTGTTCTGGAACTGACAGTCTTTAATAATTAAATTGTTTGTTCCGGAACACACATTGTCCGTTCCGGAACTGACATGTTTTGGTTCATTGGTTGTTCCATTTCTGGAATGGCTGTTCCGGAACAATAAACTTTTAATAAGTAAATAGCCTGTTCCGGAACACAATTTTTAATTGATTGCCTGTTCGGAACAAGCAATGTTTGTTCTGGATCTGGCAGCGTTTAATAATTAAATTGTTTGTTCCGGAACAGACAATCAATTAAAAATTGTTTGTTCCGAAACAGACAATTCACTTATTAAGCGTCGTTTGTTCCGGAACAACCAATGAACCGAAAGATGTCAGTTCCGGAACAAACTCTGCTTTGTTTTGTTTGTGCCGGAACAAACTCTGTTTGTTCCGGCACAAAATTCTTTACGTTGCTGGATGTTTTTGCTTCTGTGCACACCGCTTCTGAGAGCCACTTTGCTATTGAGAGGGTGAAGGGGGCTTAAATGAATTGTTTGCAGTCAGAATAGATTCTGCTAGAAAAGCGGTCCTCGTCAAGGGACACCGAGTTCTTTGGGTACCCTTTGATTGTAGCTTTAAGTCGGTGGAAATCATACGATCAATCTCAGGCGAGTTTTCTGATGTCTTGGGAAAAAAAAGGTAAAATGCCTTATCGAATTTGCTTAGTCCCAGGTGTCAACTTCTCTGCTATTTCCAGCCTTGCCTTTCATAAATCAAAGTCAGATTTCAAAGTCAGATCTGCCTAATGTCTCAGACATATCTCAATTTCCTATTTTCCTATCACGTGTTCAATTTTTTCCGAAACGTAGAAAGAAGAGCCTAAATTTTTAAAGAATATTCTTCTAAGAGAGATTCGTACGAAAAAATAAGGAACTGTATTGATTTATATGTAGCGACAAATAGATTCATATGAACTTCTGCATTAAAGCTCTTTCCGTGTCATAAAAATCGCTGAAATTCATTATTTTCCTTCCTGATTCTGCAAGTTCGACGAAACCGACTTTTTGAAATAAAAGATTTTCCTCGAATTTTTTCACTTACAAAAAAACCCCCATTCCCCCTCTGTTTTCGAAACACCGTGATAATGCGTAAGGACCAATTATCCTTTTGATTTTACACCAACGCGTGACTCTTTTCTAGTAAAATGTTTTTCATCGCTTGTTAAAAGCTTGTAATTATTTTTCGTGGAAAGTTGTAACGTTAAATCTTAATTACGATTCTCTAACCTGCTGCCCGATTTTGATTTCGAAAAATTTTCCCCTTTATCTCGTAAAGAAAACATTGCCGCCGCGGTATTTTTAACGGACCAAACCCGTCTCCCTCATTCATTTGTCGAAAGAAAATTTATTTTATTCATTTTTTTTTTTTTTTTTTTTTTTTAGCCGGAGCTGTACAGATCAGAAAAAGAGCGAGCAGGTTCCACGGATTCGACGGCCACCGTAGAATTGGAATATTGCGGGAAACTGCATTTCGCTTTGAGATACGACCCGGAAATCGAAGGATTGGTCGTGAAAGTCCTGGAAGCGAGGGATCTTCCGGTTAAAGACGTGACTGGAAGCAGCGATCCGTACATCAAAGTTTATTTACTCCCGGATCGGAAGAAAAAATTCCAGACCAAAGTCCACAGGAAAAATCTAAATCCAGTTTTTAACGAAACTTTTATATTTAGGTAAGGACTTTATAAAACGAATTCATTATCCGCGTTAAAGGTTTACCTCAAAGGTAAACCTTTCGGATTATCGCATCTCTTGAATGGATTAAAACCTCTTTATCAGAATCCCTTTAGGGAGCTTTTTTTTTTTTTTTTAGTTAAACACTTATTTTCCTCCCCTTAAGCGGAGGTTCGGAAAATAAAATGGACTAAATTTAACTTTGTGTTTTATTTTCAGCGTCAACTATGATGATTTACACGGAAGATATCTTCAGTTTTCCGTTTACGATTTCGATCGATTTTGCAGGCACGATTTAATCGGCCAAGTGGTGTTAAAAGGCTTGTTGGATACGACCGATTTACATCAAGAGATAGAATACACGATGAATATTTTGTGCCCGCCACAGGTAAGCTAGTTTTTGATACTAAAAATCAAGGGGCACGGAGTGCACCCAGCCAAGTTTTATTAGCTCTTTCAAGACCGACGATACAATGGGTCTTGGCCAAAAAGCTCTTGAGCGATGGGTTATTCGCTCCCGAAAAAGGTGTATATCATGATTCAAAAATGCAAAGTAATGCAAAATGTGCAGTTGTATGTAATGCAGACGATCCAAATAAAGCGAATGCGATAGTGATGCAAAGTAATGTACATAATGGCCCGCGCGAAAAAAAAGAGGCGTAAATTACATAAAAATCATGTATAAATTATACAAAAAAATTGAATTTGCATAAAGGATGCATATATTATGCGTAAATAAATATGCATAAAATGAAAAAAAAAAGTTGAATAAGCGTAATATTTGCAAATTTTCCTGCGTTATGATTTTAAAAAATTACTAGAGCACCCCCGTCAGACAGACGGGTAAAATGTTACAACTGTCGCGGAATAGGGAATTCAAAATGTGAAAATTTGTTTTTCCGCTCTTAACAGAAAACGGAAAAAGATATCGGAAAACTGAAAAGAACCTGCAAATCTATGCCTATATACCTAACGCTCCTGAAAACTTCATCAGAATCGGTCGGGTAGAGGGGCTCCGTATGTGTTGGACATAGGTTCCAAAAATCAGGTATAGGGAATTAAACATGGGAAAATTGGTTTTTCCGCTCCTACCGGAAAACGGAAAAAGATATCGAAAAACCGAAAAGAGCCTGCAAATCTACACCCACATACCTATCGACCCTGAAAATTTCATCAGAATCGGTAGGGTAGGGGCTCCGTACGTGTTGGACATAGGTTCCAAAAATCAGGTATAGGGAAAATAACATGGGAAAATTAGTTTTTCCGCTCTCACCGGAAAACGGAAAAAGATATCGAAAAATCGAAAAGAGCCTGCAAATCTACACCTATATACCTATCCTTCCTGAAAATTTCATCAAAATCGGTTGGATAGGGGCTCCGTACGTGTTGGACATAGGTTCCAAAAATCAGGTATAGGGAAAATAACATGGGAAAATTTGTTTTTCCGCTCTCACCGGAAAACGGAAAGAGATATCGAAAAATTGAAAAGAGCCTGCAAATCTACAACTATATACCTATCTTTCCTGAAAATTTCATCAAAATCGGTTGGATAGGGGCTCCGCACTTGTTGGACATCGCTTCTTTTTCTTAGCGTTTTAATATATAAGATATGCATGAATGACCCAAAAATAATGCAGTTTTATGGCTCATTCCCAAAAAACCGTGCTGGTCTGGAAAAGCAATCAGTTAACGAACTGGTCCGGAAAAGTCACCAGTTTTAACTTCGAGCTTTTCGGTGTGAAAGCTCGATGTAGAATTATTCGTTTGGACTCTTTTTTTTATGAGGAATCTAATTCCGTCGTCGCTCGCGCGAAAATTCGCTCTCTTCTCGTTGGTCTGTAAGGGTGTCTGTGAAAAGCTCATCAATGAAAGCTCATATGCGAAAGCTCGTGCGCAAGGATTGGTCAGGAAGGTTGGCAGGTTCCGAATCTGGTTTGGCCTGTATTGATTTCCGATCGGAAATGGGTGGCCTGTAATTATACTCGCGCGGGCCTGCAAATTATAAGGACCCGCTTAAATCATGTCGGTAGGAGTAATTAACAGGAATAATTTTGATAAAAAAATGACTTCATAATAATTATTTTTTGCTCAAAAGTAGAATTGATGTTTTTAACTGAACTTAAAATGAATGAATTTACCGAATTTTTTTTTTCTGACTTTTTTGTTTGTGACATATACGGCAAATCATCTTATAGACATGAAAGTACGCTTTTGGAGAATGACCCTTATACATATTTTTCGCACTTATTTTGCAAAGATTTTACACACTTGCAACACTTTCGTATAGACATTAATAATAATAAAGTGGTGCTACAAAATAATGCAATGCATTGCCAACTCAAGTGCATTGATTGTTCAAAACGCAAAGTAAGTGCACACCGAAAAGCATTTTATGGGTTACCCCTTTGCTTAATTTGCCCGGCTAACCGGCTGGCGTAAATTTATATCGATTAGAAAAAATGAATTTTAATTGAAAAATGAGGATTTCCGACGCAAAACTTTTCCGCTAGAGGCGCTGGATGTCTTTAACGGTTTTTCGGCTTTGTTCGTTTTACTTAAAACAAAATGCTCTTTGGGCCTTGTTTTTTCTGCTAAGGGGTATTTTGAGTTTGGTAAATAAACAAACCTGTCCGCCATTTCTGTTTAAAAATATTATTTGTTATCATCGGTTTCAGATGTTTTTTTTCTTAAAACTTATAAATAAACTTATATTCAGTAATATCGAGTAATATCAACTTTTTTTTTGTAAACAGCAGTGCAGGACAGGTTTGTTTATTTACCAAACTCAAAATACTCCCAGCAGAAAAAGCAAGGCCGAAAAAGCAGTTAGTTTTATGGAAAACGAACAAAACCGAAAAACCGTTAAAGACATCCAGCGCCTCTAGCGAAAAGGTTTTGCGTCGGAAATTCTCATTCTGTTTTTTACAAATGAAAATGAGATCGGATTGCACCAAAACCGTGCCAAAAAATTTTGTTATGTTTTAAAGCCAAAGATTCAATGTTTAAAATGTATGAAATGGCTTTATAGGCTCCGAGCGACTTTCTTTTTGTATAAATATACACGTAAATATACCTGTTTACCTTATAGAAGTATATATATTTCCATCACGCAATTAATTCGCGGGAATATTGCTTTTTCGTCAGTTAAAAAAAATTTTAATGGTGGCGTTGCAATCAAATTCTCTCGGAGCCGATGGTTCCTTAATTTGATAATTTTTCAAAATGTTGTCGCAATAAAAAAATTAAAAGGCATTGTTTATTTTTCTTTGTTGAAATCGTTTCCAATTTCACCGCTAGAGTGCTCTACTAGTTTCTCGAAAGAAAAAACATTTTTTTTTTTTTTATCGCGAAAACAATTAAAAATGATGAAATCTAAGAACAATTCAGTTTTATTCGTGCATTTAAACTCATGGATCTGTATTTGCATCACATTTACATCACTGGCCGGGTGATGTAAACGAACTAATACTTTATGGAAAACAGTGAACATTTTCCAGGATGAAAATGAAATTGGGCTTTATGAGGACAAAAAACACATTTCATTATATTTTGGGCCAAAAGCGCTTTTTACTTAGGAAAAATAAAGGGGTGTTTACATTTCAGGAGTGTTTACATTTCCTCAAACCAAAAAGATTTTTAAAAATAGTTAGGAAACTCTGCCGCTTTCAAGGTATAAAAGATTAACCAAGAAACGACATTCGATTACACGATATTATCATGAAAGCAGAAACCGAATTTGATTAAACACAAAGTTCACGAAAAAAAAGGAATAAATTTTTCTCATCAGCCGGTAATTACAAGCTCGGAAAGAAAAAAAAAAGATTAACTTTTGGATCAATAAACTCATTAATCCTCATTTTTTTTCCTTTTAAAAAAACGACACAGTATCGTAATAAATAATAAAACGTCATCGATTTTTTGAGAAAGAAAAAGCGAAATTAAGTTTAAACTTTAAAATAAATCGAATTAAATCGACGCAAGAGAAACGGCCCAAGGATAGGGAAACTCTCTCTGATATATAACTTATGCTAATCCGAAAAGATGACGAAACTTAATCCGAACGAATTGAAAAACGAAAACCGACCTCGGAATACGTGCCGAAAAAGGTTTTAGCTCCAGAGCCTCCGGCTAACTAATCTTAAAGATTCTTGTTCCTCGATTTCGATATTTGTAACTTACTTCCTTTAAAACAAAAAGAAAGCGAGAAGAAAAAAGGTTGAGGTAATTTTTTTTTTTTCTCGAGTTCTGGAATAAGCTTGTTTGCATTATTCATGTTCATTATTTACTTTATTTTTTGAAGTATTTTTACAATATTATCTCTCCATTTTTTTTTCATGCTGATGTCAACGATTTTTTAAACGCCTTTTTTGACTTTTAGAATGGTTTGAACGTCCCGCCTTCTTTTCACCTTCACACCAAGTCTCATGTCGATCTAGCTTTTATTCAAAACTCGAAAATGATATGTTTGTTTATGCCTTCATTTATATTTCATTTTCCGTCAGTCGTAAAAAAAAAAAAAAAAATTACCTCCGACAGGACGTAAGTCATAGATTTAAAATAAAATAAAAATCTCCCAAGAGACTTTTATACAGCATATTTTTTTTCCCTGACGTTTTCATTTTCAAGTTCAAACGTTTAAATGTCTCGTCTTTTTTACTTAAATGGCCTCGTTTTCTTGAGGGAAGTTTCAGTTTTTGACTTGGAATGATGACCTTGTACGTGGATTTATGAGAATTCTCGGGAAATTCGATTTCCTCGGTTTAATATAATTTTGATTTTGATATAACGGAAAAAATATACTTATATCGAAGGTAATTTATTCCACTTAAAGTCTCTCCTGCATGATTTGATGTATTATTATAAATAAAGTTTGTGTGGCGAGTGAAACGTGATTTCCCGACCGTTGGGATTTGACATTATTTATGTGTTACGTGAATTTCCTCCCGATTTTGTAATTTAATTCCCGACTTTCGCTGAACCGCAGAAGAAAATTAACCCGTGGAGGAGGGGGGAGAGAGGTAGTGGGAGAAGATAAAGCATCGAATTAGGAGTCGGAAATCGGATTATTTTAAGGGACAAAGAAAGAATTAGAAGTGTTAAAATGATTTTGAGAAGGAGAAACACATGAGTAAGAAGCGAAAGGATGAAGTGATAGTACAAGATATAAATTTCCCGACTTGTTATAATTCTGGGAATCGCTATACGGTATCCATTCTGGAATTACCGGGAAACAGGATTTGGAAATTTCCAATGAGGACCGTAAAACGGGGAAAATATTTTTCATTTGTTCCGAGGAAATCATTTTATTTCTAGTGGTGAAATTGGGAACTATTTCAACAACCAAAAAAAAACAATGTGGTGTAATTTTTTTATTGCGAAAACATTTTTAAAAAATAATCAAATTTAGGAACCATGAAACTTTTTTATACATTTTAAATACTGAATGTTTGCCTCTCAAACATAAGGGAACTTTTTGGCACGGTTTCGGTGCTGTCCGATCTCATTTTCATTTGAAAAAAACCGAATTTTCGAAAACAAATTAATTTTTTTTATCGATATAATTTTCCACCGCCAGGCTAACCGGCCGGTAATGTAAACGGACTGATACCTTTAAACTTAAATTTTTTAAAAAATGGAACCTTAAAAACCTAAAAAGGACCTGGATTTCGAATCTCATTTCTTAGTAGACAATCAAGTTTAAATTTGTCTAAAATTTTTCCGGCCAGTATTTTTTTCAATATTTGGTCAGTATTTAATTAATCAAATGGTCAGTATTTTTTTCGTTTTTGGTCAGTATCATCAGAATTAAATGAGAAGTATTTTATTATGTTTTGGCCAGTATTTAATTGGGAATTGAGCAGTAAAAAAGTAAAATTCGGCCAGTAGAATTAACATTCCCGGCCAGTATTTTTTGTTAAAATTTTAAAAATTGTTTAATAATTATAAAACTTATCAACTACTTTATTTTATTTTATTTTATTTTTTATTTAAAATAAATAAATAAAATAAAATAAATTTATTTTATTTTAATTTTAATTTAACACGAGAGCAATTTTTTCGCTGCCCCTCTTCACTTTTTTTTGTGGCACCAATTTTAAAATTTGGAGTTATATTTTTTCCAAATCTAGATTGTATTAATTTTTTTCATTCCGTAAGAAAATCGCAACAGAAAATTCAGTGTTATTTTTTAGAAAAGAAGATTTAAAAAATAATGTAAACAGAATGTAAAGAAGGAAAAAAATGCAATTTTTTTTTTTTAAACATTCTAGATAATGAAAACAAAAATTAATTTTTTGAAATTAAAAAAATTCTGAATAAATTATGATAGAAATTCTTACGTAAGGTTTTCCAGACTCCTCTTCCATCTAATAAACCGTAAGAATTTCGAGTAGCCCCCCCCCCCTTCTGGTCTTATGTAATACTTGAACGTTCCCTTAAAATAACTTGTTTTTTTTTTTTTTTTTTTTTTTTTTTTTTTTTTTTTGACTTTGTACTGATCATTGTAACCGAATATACTGACAATCGAATATTTTTACTTACGGTTTTTATTAAAATACTGACAAATGATTTTTTTTTACTGGCCGATTGTTTACCACCCGTGGAAATACTGACCATTTAATTTTTTAACTTACAACGGAATAACTATACTTGCAGTTTAATTCAAACACTGCCTAGAAAAATGCCAGCCATTAAATTTTTCACTAAGGGCATGGTCCGAAATCCAAAAAAAAGTTTTAAAGCGTAGATCTGTCGTCGTCGGCACTGCCGCAAAAAAAATAAATCCCGCTTTTCCCCTCATTATTTAACAAACATTAAACCCAGAGAAAGGAAGAGTTCTGTCCCGTGACTTTAGAAGGAAAAAGAAAGAAAAGCGCTCGCTTTTTCATCTTTTTTTTCCGCTTCCTTTTTTCTCTTTTTCGGTCAAGCAAATGAAAATTGTAGAAAAGAGCGAGACTGATATAATAATTTTTAATATTAATTTTCGGAAATAAAAGAAACCTTTTCATCTTTCTACTAGACTCATCCCTTATTTTCGCTTGTAAATTAATTTAATAAACGATCTCCTAATGCTCGTCAATCACAAAGGCTTTTAAACTAAATAATAAAATACATCAATTACATGAAGCAAACTGATGAATAATTCAAGATAATTAAACCTCATTAAAATAAATTAAGCTTTCGTTTTGAGTGCTTCCCTCCCCGAAATAAAAAATTACTAAGGGAACAACAAAGATTAGAAATTTAAAACAATAAAAAGAATTGAGATAAAACAAACTTTCCCGAGAGAGCGAAACTTTTTTACCCGGCTTATTTCAATCATAATAATCGATTTCCATTCGTTTGGAATGGCAGGATGTGAAATTTTTAACTTACGCTTTCGAAACTTTTCCTTGTTTCAAATGAAATAAGGTGCGATTTTTAATCGGAAAATGATTTTTGAAGCTAAAGATATTAAGGCGATTATTTTAACTCTTGCCACTTGAACTTTTAAAGATGGCATCCAAGTTATATTTGGTTGATTTTTGACCTTACTCTTCACGTTAAGAGAGGGGGTATCAAAAATTTTTCTTTTTGCTGACAGAGGGTTTTATATTCCAAATTGATTTTAAAGTTAACTAATATAGGGAAAAAAGGGTTTTTAAAGTTTATGATTACAGTCTCTTGGTCTTTGCTCGTCCTCCTCTTTCTCGACCTTTTTTCTATTTTTCAAATTTTTAATGCTCGGGGCATAAGACCCTACAGTTTTTCAAAACGTTATGAAATGATTATTTCCAATATCCGTGATTTTATAACGCAGGGATAATACATTTATGAATTTTCCGGAAATACGTTATTACGGTTTCTGCGGTTTTGGCCCGCATTTTCATTAATAACACATTTCCTAGAATTTTATTTCATCTGCGACAAAGGAGAAGAATAATAAATGAAATTTCATCTGAAGCTTATTTTCATAAAGACCCAACTTTTTGTTTTTGTATGTTTTGCCACATTTCATCACGTTTTTATCGACGTGTAATTTTTAATTTTTTAATTTTTTTTTTTTATTTCGCGGAAAAGCGTTGGAAAAACTCTCTGGTCGGTTTATAAAATTAATTCCCAATGCAACCTTAAAAAATAATTTAACCGTCATCTATATTAATTACAAAGAACTCCTTTGTTAAGTAATAGCTTTTTCAAGCAAATTAAATTATAATGGTAAAGCCGGAAATGAAAGAATAATAATATGCCGGAGACAGCCCTTTTTTTTCCTTCTTTTTGATGCCACAAAAGAAATATGATTTTTTATTTTAAAAAAAAATTGGTTTCCAAATCGCGAAGTACGTCATCAAAATTTGCGATGGGGGCTTTTCTCCTGATGCGGGTTGTTGAAAAAAATAAAAATGTTTTTTTTGGATCCCCCACCATGATTTATGAACTTGTCATTTTGAGTAATAGTTGTTTTACATTTTCAGACAACGTGTTCTTGAATCACGTTCCGCATTATGAAATGGAAAACGGTTCCCAACGTTTATCACATTTTCAGCGAAAAATCGTTCTTTTATTTCGTCGCTGTTTGTGTGAAATAATTTGGTTGATAGGGCAAGACGGGCAAGACTGAAGACCCAGGTAACAAAAACCCTATAGATGTTGGCTAATATGTCGCAATTTAAACTTGCTTCTAAGGCCTGCCATTTTTATATTTAATTCATGTAACAGTTTTACACCTCAAGTCAATTTTCGGAAATTGCAATGGAAATGTTTTTGATCCTAAGCTCCACCAATTTCTGACATCAGGCAATTTCGCAATCGGCAAAGCGTTAAAAAATTTCTAGAACTGTCTTGCCCTGTTAACAAAATCTTAAATAAGATCCATAAGCTAAGCATTAGTCTAAGAATGCGTCCATAAGCTAAGCATAGAAGCGTTTTTCAGCATTTGGGACTTATTTTTAAAAGAGGTCATTCATAGGGGTTAGGGGGTGGTTTTCTAAGAGAGAGTGACTGACTTGCTTAGATTCCCCCAAACGACCATTGCGTGATCCCCCGTTGTCGTGCAAACGACAATTGCTTAGATTCCCCCCCACGATTGCTTAAACCCCCAAACTAGTGGTTAACTAGTGGCGTCTTTTGGGGGTTTTGGAGGATTTTTTGCTCTCGTAGGATAAGTATAAGAATCATACTTTTTGCTCCCCTTAAGCTGGGGCATGCCTGTCCATATCATGATATCTTTGCCCTCTCCAAGAAAAATGTCTAGGGATGCACACAACAAATTTCAAAAAAATTTCGAGAAATTTGTTCAAATTTTGGTTCTGAACCTGTAAGACTCTAAGGATTCAAAATCTAAAATTTCTTGTTCAAGAATCTTGCTCAAGATCTTGCGAGATCTTCTAAAATCTTGCGTGATCTTGAGCAAGATTCTCGAACAAGAAACTTTAGATTTTGAGTCCTTAGAGTCTTACACGTCCAGAACCAAATATGAGCCAATGGCTCGAAATTTTGTTGAAATTTGTTGTGTGCTAAGTGGATCCCTAAAAATGGCGCCCCTGAATTTGAGCCGATTTTTTGAATAAAACCTGAAGTATCCTTAACAAGTGGATGATTTATTTTTTTTTTTCGTCCCTTAAGCTCGGCGCAGAGCAACGCAATACCGTACGTTTGGAGGCTATTAGAGGATTTTCAACTTTATTCGACAAACGAAAATAATGTATAGTAGAAACGAACGATTACAAGATTTTGCTTGTAAATATATTCCGAAATTGAGAATTTTCATGACTTATTACCTTTGGGACTGTCCCGGATGAGCAAGCACGAGAGGGATTTAAAGACAATAGGGATCCGATTTAATAATATAACATAGGAGATCATTCGACTGGAAAACTAAATACACAATTGAATATCATCCAACCTCCTCCCCCTCTACCTCTTTTTTGCTTTTATTAAGCAAATTCAAATAAATATTAAAATACTGCGTAGACTTTTGTTTAAAATAATACAATAACCAGAAGTCTTTGTTTGTATACGTAACCTAATATCATTTCATGTCTTTTCTTCTTTTTTCGTTTCAGGAGAAAAAGCATTTAGGTGAACTCATGATGAGTTTGTGTTATCTGCCTACCGCTGGGAGACTTACCCTCACGGTCATCAAGGCCAGGAATTTAAAAGCTATGGATATTACAGGGAAATCAGGTGAGTTGCTTTGAAAAAAGAGAAATGGGCAAAAGAGGTGTGTCAGCAATGGCACCTAAATTAACGGTGGTTATGGAACCAGCACTCTGGGTGTTTTTTAACAAACCAGAGTATTTCATGCATTGGGTACTCGAGAGTGTCCGTGTTTTTTTACACCGGAATTGTTTACATTCATCCGTAAGGGGTTTTCGGAGTCGATGATTTCAAATCTGATATTTACATCTGGCCGCCATATTGCTTTCGAGTTTCATTTGGTTGTATGATTTTATCAATTAGGTTCCAATTCTCAAAGTAGACTAATTATCAGTTCATCGCTTTTGCCCCAAAATATTTAATTTTTAAAAAATGTATACTTAGCTCCCGGATGGTATCCCAGGGATGCCATTGATTCAAAACACCTAAACTTAATCATTTTTCGTCATTTTACATTTTTTAGTCATTTCAGAATTTTAAAATGCAAGTTACTCTGACGAAAAATGACTAAATTTTGGTGTTCCGGAGGCTAGGCATACATTTTTATAAGGAACGCTGATTTCAGATATCAAGTCAGAATTTTAATTAGATTAAAATTCAACATGTCGAAGCCATTATACTAATAATTTGATTTCCGGTGCCATATTGGATTTTATGTCTGAAATTTCTAATTCCAACATCAAAGTACTAGGTCGAAAATCCCAAAAAACTCAAAGAGAAAGTGTGTTATAAAATTGAGTTATTAAAAATTTAAAAAGCGCTAAAATTAGTATTAATCAATTTTTAAAAAAATATAATTCCCACACAACACAGGTTGGTTGAATAACGGTTGTGGCAACGTCGTTTGGTGACGACCGACGTTACCAACCAAAAATCAACTAGGTTGAATCGATAACGTTTTTTCAACTATGTGGATAATACTAGAAAACAACGTCGGTAACAGACCCAAAAGCAACCCGGTCATTTCAAAACGTTAATTTACCGTTATGGCTACGTTATATGACAAAGGGTGATATAGGTTAAAAGCCAATATAAATAGGGCAACCCTAGGTAGCCCTTGACGGAAGTAAACGTCTTTCTTTTTAGTATTCTAATGCAATAGAAAACAACATTCATTGCTAACCAAAAAGCAACCGCCTGACTTTCAGCAGAATTTCTCAATCTCGGCGACTAAGATGGTACCACCACATCATTTCAGGGAGTGTAGGATAGAGTCAAAAGCTATGAAACAGACGTGGTATTCACGTCAATCAGACGTGGTATTGACGTCTACCAGACGTGTTATTCACGTCTAATAGACGTAATTTTCTTTCGAGTATCTTACAAATTTAAAGCCTAAATATGGAGCTCTATTTTATTTCAAGATGTTAAATAATTGCATACCTATGTTTTTGCAGGGGACGCATATTTGTAACGAATGCATGCAAATTTTCGCCGTCGTAGAACCTATAACAGTTTAGATACGCTTGACGGTGGGAAAAAGTTTAAATCTTTTTCATTTTGCTTCTGCCGTTTTTGTTTTTCAAACATTGTAAATTAAAACAAAAAAAAAAAAAAGTTTTTTAGCATGGGCTTTTATGGCGGCAGCCCTAGGGCCAATGACCGAGGTCATTTACATTACATAGCAACATTATTTTTGTATTATAACAAAGGGTAGTCGCCATTATCTTGCAGCAGGTAGTAATGGTGTCACGTGTCAGATTTGATCTTTTTTTTTTCTCAGGCTTTTCAATACAATAAAACTTAATATTGGTTAGTTTCTACTTGTTTTGCCAGGTCTTGTGTGGTTTAGTTTGTAAGGTCGCAGGGTTGATTGGTTTAGGTGTGAGAGGTCTTAGGTTCGAATCTTGCTAGGTGTTATGATTTTTTCAAGGTGTAGGGATTTTTTCAGGGTCATTTCTCGTCCAAGATGGACATGCTTCGTTATTCAACAACAATTACAAATATAATGAGCTTCGAAAATAATAAAAAACAAATCCCTAATTTTTTTTTTTTTGGTTATTATTATTATTATTATTATTAACAGGGGCATTTTTGAATATATCTCAAGAATGTTCTACGAGTATTGGAAAATATCGAAACATTCTGGAAATGGAAAATTCTGGAAACCGGAAAACGGAGCCCGAATGGATATTTACCGGATATCAATATATCCGAATAAAATATCCTATGGACGTCCCTGTGCTACTAGGGCATAAATAAAGTTATTTCCATCGTTGACAAAACGTTTTTCCGATGGTTGAAATAACGTCATTTTAAACGTCAGCGGGACCGTCATTTAGGGCGGACATCTTATACGTAAAAACAACGAACATTCATGACGGTTATTCTACGTTGCGGTAAAACGTTGCCACTACCGTTATTCAACCAACCTGTGTTGTGTGGGAATTATTAAAATATTGCATCTCACTCTAAAAGAAATCACTTTTTAAACATTTTTAATTTTTTGAAGGATAATTTTTTCTCGGTTTAATTTTTTCTAAATTTTTAATTTTTCTTCTTCATAAAGACCAAACGAAAATCTTACAAAGGTGAAAGCTTGGAAACCGCCGTTTTAGTCCCTCTTATAACTCTCTAAGACGGTGATGAAAACCAATAACCTATTTCGTTTTGATCCCCTTCGGCAAAAGTCAAAGTTCTAAGCAAACCGTATGGCCACATTATCGAAATATCGAAATTTTCATTTCGAAGTCTCATTGTGCTGATTGAAGCTAATGACCTTTATCAACTGAAAATTGAATAACTCCTGAGTTACATCATTAAAATATTTCGTTAAAGAAATGTCACGTTTTTCAGTGTTATTTATACTCTTAAGGCTTAACGTTTTCCCTTTCAAAGGGAAGGAAAACAAAATCCTGTCGCGAATTTTATTTAAAAAAAAAAAAACCTTAACACGCCTACATTATGCAAATTATGTAACGATAATTTATTTCTGCTCTCGTAATATTTTTTCTTTAATTATTGCGAAGAAGCTTTAAAAAAAGAAGTCACCGTTCGGGACGGAAAGAGGGGAAAAAAATATGGACTCCTTTCTGAGGAAAAAGTTTTCCAAAGTTCCTTCTTTTTTTTTTTTTTTGACTAGGGAAAAAAATGAGAAACAACGAAATAATAATGACCTGACGTTTTGGAAAATGAAAAAAGCAATTTTACTGTGCCAGTCGACATTCCTGGAAGTCAAGCTTTTTTTTTTTGCTTACTTGCTGACTTGGAGTTTACATGTCTTTTTAGTAATTTGAATGAAACTTGACGAGGCAAATAATAAAGCAGCTCCAGTTTTAGTTGCAATACCGTAAATAGCAAAATCCAGCCATGGGGTATTTATGTCTAGATCGTTTTGATCTTAAAGTATCCAAGTATTAAGTTATTTGTAATTTTCAACTTCCTCACCACCGATCATACGTATTCATAGAGCCAGACCCCCTTTTTTTTACAGCTTTTTAATAAACTAAAATTTCATTTTTTTAAATGGAATTTTTCGGATTTTCTTAAGTAAGAACATTCGTCGCCCGCAATCCCTCAATGTGTGACGTCCTATGCGAAGGAAATATTTGCTAATTTTTTAAGGCAAAATATTTTTAATTGATTTTATAAACGGTTTATTTTTATTTGTAACCGCTAAAAAAGCCTAGCTTTAAAGAAGGCACCATCCCAAGTTTAAACTTGAAGCAATATATGGCCTGATGAAAATATTAAGACATTTGATGTTTAGCTTTTTGTGAACAGCAAAGCGGCAGAGTGTAATATTGAAGCGCTCCTAGCGGCGTATTCAGGAACTTAACACGCTATGCTGACCTCTTATGCTCGAGACCTTGAAAAACACCCTTATCGGCTAAAACATTATATGACCTTGATCGGACTTCGGATGACTTTAAGCAATAATCAGAGAATATTCTTTTTTAAATAAACAGTAGAGAAAAAAAAAAAAAAAAACTTGGCATCGGCATTTAGCATTATCATGAACGCCCTTAACGATTCATTTCCGCCATGACTGTTTGCCTTTCAAAAATTTTGAACAAAAGTTTTCTCCTGTAAAATCACTTACTGATACAAAAAGAACTCATTAACGAGTGGCAAACATTTTTTTTTTTCAGTTTGATATAATTAATTAAATTGAAGTAAATAAACGAATTTTTTTCGTCTTTCATAAAAAAAAAAAAAAAACTGACATTTCTCCCAACACAGCAAAAAAGGTTACATGCTTCAATATTAGTTTTTTTAATTTTTCGTAAGTTAAACATAGAAAGGTTTGATCATTATTTAGATAACGAATACGAGAAACACGCATACAGCCCTATGTTTTTTTTTTTTGTTTTGCAATTTCGACAAGTTTCGACACCTCAAATTTTATTCACCGAAAGCAGTGAGTCAGTGAGTTTAGTTTACCTCCCGGACGGGCATGAAACGTAAAAAACCGGAGTTATTTTTGATTGCATTAATGAGTTTTTTAATTTTCTAGTAGTTTTTCGATTATTAACAGATAGAAAAAAATGTTTTTTAGTGAAACCGGAGAACTAGAATTGTTACAAGTAAGGCCTTGCCGAGTTATAAGTGATTTATCCTTCACCTAACCTAACCTGGATACAGATGTGAAATCGTTTTTTTACATGATTGATTCATGAATGATCTTGATCATTTCAAGAGGATTAAAGCTAATTCTTTGACACCAGCCTGAGCTGTAAGTGCTTTGTTTTATAAGATTAAGAAAAGCTTGGTAATAATTAGACTCATATGCAGTTTTAATGGTCAACTGGAACTTTTTTAGGGGATATCGTTTAAGAAAATAATTTTCTCTGTGAAAAGAGGATGTAGGACTTCAACCTGTTTCATGTTTTGCTGTCTTTATTGATTCTAGCATGGGGGTGATATTTGGTTCTGGGGTATTCGGTTCTGGGGGTGATATCTCCATTCAGCAAGTCACTAATTAGAATTCTTGAAATTTCCATGATTTTGTCCCTCCATTTTAGTTCAAGACATATTCTGGTGTAAGCAGAAAATATGGGATTTGTTATCAGCTTTTTAAGTTTAATTTCCTTTTTCGCATCTCATTTTTGCATTTGGAATATTCTCTTAGAAGTGAATCACGTTAAAGGTGGAATCGTAATAAATTATTTTTACAAACTTACTTCATTTCTGTTTTTTCTTTTGTGCGAGGTAATTTTATTGATGCATGAACATGAATAAATGAAAGAACTCGTAAGCTGGACATCCTGTAGGCTAAATGCTTTTCCTCATAAATGAGAGGAATGCTTGTATCGTGTGGTGTGCAAATGTAGGTAGGATTTAACCTTTGGCATTTCTGCCTTGAAAAAGGTAGAAAAAATTCATGCAATGAAATACTACACAGAATGAATGGAAATATTTAATGATAAAAGTATTCAAAAAATAAGAAATTTAAATGTTAGCATTTAATTTTCATTTTATTATCTTTTTTCTACTTCTGGGAGTAGCCAAAATGGGAAGGTATGAGAATTTAGTTGTTTTTTCAGGCCTTCAACATGTCCAAAATGACTTTTTTTTGCATCCATGGTATAAAAAATTACTGATTAGCCAGAGCATTAATCCCAAAATGTGTTAAATACTTGTTTTAATCAAAAAAAATTTTTGAGAGCAGTAAATTTTTTTTTTTCCCCTGCTGTTGTTGATGAGAATTTTAATTTTTTTATTTTTCTTTTTTTTACTTGTTTGGGAGAATTCTGTCTGTTCTGTGAAAGAAGCTGAATGTAGTGAAAGAGCTCTTAGGAAAGAAAAATTTTGCAGTAACTTTCTCAGGAATTATTGTTACTTCTTTAATTTGTTTATTAAAAATTGTATGCTGTAGCTTATTCTGAATTTGAATTTTTTGGAACCAGTTTCCTCTTTTCGGTTTTCATTGCTGATTAGTTTGAATTTAATTTTTTTTAGTCCTTAAAACCTAAAGAGATTCTGTTTAGAAAGCTTCTCTCCGTTTAATTAAATTAACATATGATGATGAACCGAGTAACCAGTTTAATGGGAATTAGATTTGAAACAGGAAATCGTTTCAGAAGGATTTAAATTAAAATAGCAGAATTTTAAAAAAGAAAATGTGTCATTGGAAAAGATCTGTGGTTAAGGAGAGGCCTAGAGGTAAACTGAGTATTACCGTTAAATAAGGGAATGGATGGAACTGCAAGGAACTTTGAAATTTAAGTTTATGCTTTATAGTTTGGGAAATAAATTTTTTGGACATACATTTTGAAAAATTTCCGGGAATATTTAAATAAATATACTTTCGCACGTACACTTTTTTAATTCCCTAGACCTTTTCATGAAAAGATGTTCGACATTGTTGTGTGACTTTTTTTTGGTTCATATAATCTTATATCATCTGTTGCAGGAGAGCACCCCGATCCCCCCCCCCCCCTCTTCCACCGAAAACGTTTCCTCATACCTTACGTTTTCGGTCTCGTTACAAGGCTGCTTAATTCGAAACAAGTAGTTATACAATCACTTTTCGAAGCTCCCGTCTTTTCAATCAAGAAGCCGATCTATTTTCCAGGCATGAAGATTGCCAGATTGATGAATAATTTATGAGAGTATAAATCAAAATTAGTTAATCTGATGTACATTTTGACGTTTATAGCGTCAAGGCGTTCATTGGATTTGACGTTCGTTTTCTGGTAACGAAACCCAAGATCCCTTGTACTTAATGAAATTTTCGCCCTGCGACTCGGAATTAGAATTAACGTGCTAATTTTTTTTTTCCTCCCGAATACATTTCAATCGTGTCGAATTAGTCATAGCTGTATTGCCCCGGAATCATATTCTTAGCCACAAATTTTATCAGACACAATAAAAACGTTAATTGGGGGGAATCATTAAAAGGAAGAAAATTGGTTATAAAATTTTATTGTTTCGTGAATTAAACAGAGAGACTGGATAATAAAATAAATAAAAAACTTTTTCTGACTATAAAACTCGTATTTAAAGTCATCGGTATAAAAGGTCTTAATTTCAACGGTATTTTATGTTTTTTCGTTTTTGGATGAACGAGAAAAAAAAAAGATGATTTTTATTCTTCCTATGAACATGTTGACGGACATCCGCTCCGTAAGAGCATTTTTTTTTTTTTTTTCGCCCGGAAAATATCCGAAAGAATTTTTGGAAACGTCCGAAAAAATATCGTTCCAAAAGAATTTGAAGAATGTTCCGTCATAAGAGAAAAAAAATAATCTTTTTTTTTTTTTTTTTTTTTTTTTTTTTGAATAAAATAAGCATTCTTTTTTTTGAAATTTTAAAGATAAAGACGGTTTTGTTTTGTTTTCTTTCCAGATCCCTATGTGAAAGTTTATCTTCTTTGCGAAGGTAAAAGGATCAAGAAGAAAAAGACGACGGTGAAGAAATCAACTTTATCTCCTGTGTACAATGAAGCTTTAGTTTTTGATGTTCCCGCTGAGAATGTCGAAGACGTATGCCTTATAGTCAAGGTCATCGATTATGATAGGTAAGCCGAGGCTTTATTTTGTTCGTCAAAAATGTGTAGGAAGAAGAATATTCGGTTATTTTATCAAGTTGGAACAAAGCTGAGAGTTAAAAGTTTTGTAAGTGAGTCGTTCTTGGTTATTAAAAAAAAAAAAAAAAAATATGGGAGCGAATACAGGGTGTGTATAACTTGGGATATTTTGATCTGCTCAAACCGAATATGAAGTCAGAACTATTAAAAAAACCAAAATTCAAGATGGCGCATGATTGGTAAATCTTATTTAAAATATATGCGTTATTTACTGCTCTTTTTTATTCTTATGAAGTTAAAAATTCAAGTAAATAATGGATGGACTGTCGTTTATCAGGGCTGCAATTCCGATTAATTTTTATTCGGAATCGGAATCGGAATCTCGTCTGAAAACAGTTCGGAATCTTCGAATAATCGGCATCAGCATCGGCATCCAAAAAAATATTTTCGATTCAGATTGACTTAAAAAGCACGAAAATACCGTTATTACGGTAATCGATTTTGGTGTAAATCGGAATCAGAACCGCAATCGGCATCGCTAAACTATTTGTTAGTTAGAATCGGAATCTGAATCTGGAATTTTTTTCTACCTTTCGGAATCGGAATTGCAACCCTGTCATTTATTCAATATTTAACAAGAATGCTTCGCCTATGTTTAGCTTATGGGCAAAACTGTTTTTTCTTTATAGAGGCTTTTTATAAGTTTAAAAATAATAAAAACAAAATATTTTGGGGGGTTTTTTGAGCGGCTAATTCTGAATCTGAAGTCAAAATTTTGAAAACAACGATATTCTCTATGTCTGTATGTATAGCTTAAAGAAAATATGAAACTTCTTATGTTACACATTTTTTACCCATTTTTAAAAAATGAAACTTTTGTTAGTCACTTTTTATTGAATTTTTACAAAATTTTAGATGACTAACAAAATTTAAGAAAATCTTGTATTTTCACAAATTTTCCTAATCTCGATTTTTGGGTGATACTTATTTTATCTACTTTTAAAAAAATGGTACACTTGTTAGCCACTTTTTGAATTTTAATAAACTTTTAGGAATGAAATTTTTTTAGTCACTTTTTAATTTTAAGTTAAATAATTAAAATATTCCTTAGGCACTTTTTGAACTTTCACAAAATTCTAGGAACCCAACAAAATTAAAAAATCTTGCACTTTATTCCAATTAAAAAAAAAAATTCAAAAACAAAAACGCATAGTTGTTATTTCGTGCTGCTTTTCAAGTGATAGTTTCATTAAAAATTTTTCATAAAGTTTTCTTATTTGCTATTGAAAAAATGAAATCTTGCATTTTTTCATTAAGCCCAATTTTTTAAAAAAATTTAAAAAAAAGTGAAATAGTTGTCATTTTATGGTGCTTTTTAAGTGATATTTTTCTTAACCACTTTTAAAAAAAGTCGTACTTTTTTTCGTCACCTTTTGAATTTTAACTTAAATAATTAAAATATTCGTTTGATGACGTCACAAACTTTACTTCATTATGCGGACCCGTCTCATAAGAAATTTCACTTCAAAAATTGAAATGAAAGGCGGCGGAATATTAACTTTTAAAATTTTCAGTTTTCTAAATTATTATTACTTCAAAAATAATCGGTTTTTGAAAAATAATGACATGTTAATTTTTCGGGAGGCAGTTAATTTAAAACAAGCTGATTTTCTGGGGGGCCGCACGTGCCCTCTACGTAAAATCCGATGTTGGATTTGAAATCAGGGTGCAGGAAAACATAAATCGATATCCATGTTATTTTTTCGATTATTTAAAAGAAAATTGTTTTCTGGGGGGCCACCAGTGCCCCTTACGTAAAAACTAATTTCAGATTCGGAATCAGTTACCCCGAAAACCTCTTAATTTATACAAATAATATTAAAAAACTTTCAGGAAAAGAGCTAAAAAAATTAAAATTCAAGTTCGCATCACCGGTTGCATAACTGAGCAATATCGGGCGCATCATTTTTTATAGTATCCCTTTGGCCGGGTGCTTTACCTTTATAGATATAACACAGAAAAATAATATGTATTTAAAAGGGATGGGGTACTTCCAAATTTTGAAATTTGGCCGGCAAGGGTTAAGCCAAAGATGGGTGTTATATTTTTTAACATTGCGTCAGAATTTTGTTGACCTCTTGCACTTTGTTGGCCATTGAGTGCATCTTCAAAATCAGGAATAATTAATTTTTTTTTTTTTATATTTTGCCAATAAAATCTCAAATTCAGTACTAAAGGTTTCATAGCAACTCATGCTGCAACTGCTGAAAACCGATAATTTTTGTTGGGCCGATACAGAGCCAGAGAAGAAAACAATGTCGTTCATATCCTCATAATTTGGGCGGGAGGTATGTTACGACATTCTGGGAAAAAACCGTTACGTTATCAAAACAATAAAAATCCAGTCTTTTCTTTAAAAAAAAAAAAATGAATAATTAAACTGACTTCAAAAGAACAATTTGAGCTTATGAAAAACAATAAGAGCTTAATCAACGCAAACATTTTGAATAATTAGCGAGTGTATACATAACGAATATGAACAACCGAAGGACGAGCCTCTCTCTTCTTCTTTTCTTTTCTTTTTTTCCATTTGGATCTTTTCAGGAAATTCCTGGAAAATGTACTTTTTAATTTTTTATTTCATTACCGGTTTCGCTTTTAAGTAGAATAAATCTTTTCTATATAACCTTAAAGGTTTGTTTCAAAGGGAATAAGAAGGGCTCCATCATGACAGTCCATTTATTTTCCCGGAACAACTTCATACATACAACAAAGCAGAAGAGAAAATAAAATAAAAAAAAAACTTGAAATTTTCCACGAAAGGAAAACGCTCAGTCTCGACACGGAATCGTCATGAGGACTCTTGCTTCCAAGAAAATTTATTTCGTGTTTTTGTCTAAACTTTTCGGGAAATGATAGCAGGGATGAACCGAGAGTAGAATTTCAAATGTAGGAAATTATCCTCTAATTGGTTTTAAACTTGATTATTCAAGTTATCCGGAGTTTGAATTTTATCGCCCCTTTTAACTGGAAATCGTCGCAATTCTTTATCAACTCAAGCAACCTTGTGTATTTTTTTTCCCCTTGCCGGGCGCCTCGAAAAAGAAAGTTGAAAGACGTAAGGCAGCTCACCGAGAAATTTTGTTTTGATTTTTTTGACGCACATTATGCATTGTTAATACCCTGTCAAAAAGGTTTACTGGAGAAAACTCGAAGTTTCCTCTTTAAAACGAAAAAAAAGAGGAGGGAAAGAAATCAGCCTTTGCCTTTTTAAAATGATCTGGTTATGAACGGTTCAGAAATTCTTGGAAAATTTAATTAAACGAAACGAAAATTTGAAAAAAAAAAAAGGATAAAGGCGAGCTTAACGATTGATAACCCAATCAACGTCTTTCGCTTCCGCTGTCCGGTCGAGGTTATTTTTCGCACATGAATTCATGTTTGACCTGATTTTAAGTGTTTGAAAAAGTGCAGTCTCCGTGAAGCAATGAGGGAAATTATATAAAGATCAGAAAAACGAGGGCTGTAATAGGGCAGGGCTGCAATTCTGATTAAATTTTGTTCGGAATCGAAATCGGAGTCTTAAAAGAACTAGGGGGTGCGTTCGCCGAAATTCAAAAATTCGTTAATTAAGGGCCACCGTATACGGGGCCATTAAAGAGAGGCTAATAATTAGTTTAAAAAAACTTTTAATCTCAAGCCCAAGTTTCTTATATTCAAAATCCAGTGCACCGGTTAATGAATTAATCAATTACTAACTGAAGTCTTGGAAGGTTTCATTAAAAAAAAAAAAAAAAAAAACAAGCAATAAAAATAACTTCAATAATTTCGCTTTTATTCTTAGATAATGGGCGAATGAAGCTATAAATCTACCAGTTTTTTCTGTTTTTTGTTTCCAAGATATAACTCGGCTTTAATGTCACTTCATCCCGTTAACGATGACTTATTGTCCTCTTAATTTCAGAAATTCTCGACTGATTCTTAAAAAAAAAAAGTAAAATAAAATAAAAAGACTTATCAAAACCCTGTAGTTGTCGCGGGGAAAGAGACAAGCAGAAAAACAAAGAAGTAAATTCAGACCTTTTCAGCACTGCTGTCAATTATAAAAAACGAGTGACACAATTGCCTGACGCGTCAGCTGCGATTCACCCGACGACTTTATTTTCCTTCTGCGGAGTCATTTTATCCTTTTTTTTTTTTTTACACTTTATAAAGTCCGACATGTACGGATTAAGAACGTTTCCATTTTTTTTCTCTGCGCACGTGAAAAAGAAAAAAAAAGACATCAAATCAAAGCTAAAAGCAAGATTAAAAAGTAAAATTTTCCACCGCGAAAACTTTTTTCTTCTTTTCTTTAGAATTTATCTCTCTTTTTATAACAGGTGTGAAAATGTTTCAAGTTGATTTCCTGGGATAAAGTTTTCGGTCTTGATAAACTCGAAACGTTTTCACCCTGGGTTCCTTTGTTTACGTCGTCCTTCGCTTTTTCCCTATGACTAAACTAAAAGTGATTTGTCTTGGTCGGTTGTTATCTTTTCTTTTAACGCTTAGGAAAAGACTGGAGTTCAAAGTCACGTTTTTTCGAAAAACAAAAATCGACCTAAGCTTATTCTCGGGTAAAAACAGCAAAATATATCTCTTAAAACCAAGGATAAAAAAAATCAATACCACAATGAAGTTGATTTGATTTATATTAGAATTTTAGAAACGTTTGGGAAATTTTCATCGATTTTCCGGGAAAATTTTCCGAAATTTGGCTGTTACCGGGCTAAATGCTTTTTATGCCTGAAGTAAAAAGAAAAAAAAAATGAAGATAATTTTTTTCTGAAGATTTTGCGTTATTTTATTTTCCATTTGAAGAATTGCATTAAGAATGGATTATTTTTCTCTTTAAAATTATAATCGAAGGAAAAAGGTGTTAACGGCGTCATAAACAAAGTGGAAGAAGCATTAAATGTTTCAGATGTTTACTCAGTACGAAATCGAACTTTTTATTTATTTGTTCGAGTCAGGGCTGCGGTTTAGATAAGATTGTAAACGAAACCGGATTCAGAATCGGAGTCGAAGCCGGAATTGGAATCGATAACTTGAAAAACAATTAGAATTAGAATCTGAATCGGGTTCCAAAACCTTTTTTTTGAAACATTTGATTAATTTATTTACCGCAGTTGGAATCGGAATCGCAATCACACAGAAAATCGCTAGAACCGGAATCCCTGGTAACTTGCTACCACAACTTTTGAAACTTTACTTTTGACCAATAAATAAGATTTTTTTTAGGTATGAACACAAGACAAAACAGCACAACAAACAATAACTTTTTTCGATCTGATTGTGTTTTTTTTCTATAACTTCTAAAAACAGCACAAAAGGCTGGCTTGTCTTGTGCTTTTTGAAAAATAATGCAAATTGTGAACTAGCAGGTTTTTGATTTTGTAACGAGAAAAGTGGTCTGAAAACATTAAAAAAAGCGGTATAAACTCGGAATGGTATTAAAAACAAAATTTTCATCCAATTTAAAGTTTTCGGAACGCTGATTCAAATTTCAAGTTAAATTTTTAAAAATTTGGCGGATTCAATATGGCGGACAATTTTTTTATTTATTTGAAAATCGTCTTTAAAATTTGGGTGTAAGTAGGGATTTTCGAGGTCGCTGATTTGGAATCTGAGGTTAAATTTTAAAATTTTCAAATGGTGGATTCAATATGGCAGACTATTTTCCACATGGTCCGCCATATTAGATCCGCCATTATGAATTTTTAAAATTTAACGTAACATTCGAAATCAGCGACCTCGAAAACCCCTATAACCAAATTTTGAAGACGATTGTCGAATTTAGAAAAAAATGTCCGCCATTTTGAATTTTCAAATTTTATCGTCAGATTTGAAATTAGTGGCCTCGAAAACTCGAATGTTTTGTCTTGATTTGAGTTTTTTAAGCTTAATTTTGTTTACATTTGTGTATTACTTCATTTTGAAATTCGTCTGCTTTCAACTAAATAATCAGGATAACACAAAATTATTCTGGTCCATTCCTACTTTTTTTTCTTTTAAGAGGAATCAATATCGTGGCAGCAGACTAATCGTATTTTACCTTTTAGGGAAAAACGAAGACAAATCTTAAAACAAAAATTGTTAAGGAACTTTCAGGAAAAAATTTCGGAAATTCCTTAATATTTTTTGCTTGGAGGTTTTTCTTTGTTTTCCCGTAAATAGTGAAATACGATTAGTCTGCTGCCACGACTGATGATTCCTTAATATCTGTTTTTGAAAAAAAGAAAATTAAAAATAAAATAAAATAATTGTTTTTATATTTTTTACGATTTCAAATTTCGTAACTTCTTTTAGCCCCAGAGCGGATTTTTTTGGCGGAAAAACCAGACGAAAAAATAAATAAATAAATAAATAAATAAATAAATTTAAAAAACTTAGTAAGACTGAGATTTTAAAATTCAGGAAATGAGAGACGTTCTGAAACGGCAAATCCCGAAAGTCTTGATTTCTGAAAAACGAAAAACCCTTGAAAAAGGTCATCATTAGAGGAGGTAACGTTCATTAAATTTTTTTTTCTTGCCTTGCTGCTCGGAAAAAAATAAATATATCATCGATCACTCAGAATAAAAAAAATACGGTATATAACATCTGATCCCTTGATGAAATACCCCGCGAGAGATGAAACGCAATACCTGACTGTATAACGAAAAGCATAATCATGTTCTGGATGGAAATATAAAGTCGCGAAGACGAGACTGATTACTCTCAAGCAAGGCAGACGATGTGCAAAAGTTAATTAATCAGTATATAAAAGACTATCGACTTTAAGAATGTAGTAGGATGGGGTCGTCTTAATTAATTTAAATTAATTTTTTATGTAATTTAATTATAAGTCAAAATTGGAAAAAAAATGTTCATTAGGAAATTTTAATATTGATGTTTCGTGTATTTTTTGTGCTTTCAGAATCGGTTCTAACGAATTATTGGGCTGTACAGCGATAGGAAATAGCTTCATCGGGATCGGCCGGGACCACTGGCTGGAAATGCTGGACAATCCGAGAAAACCAGTCGCTCAGTGGTACCCATTGTTGGAGACGGTACCTGGAGTAATACCGCCTAGCAACTCGCAACCCCTTCCAGTTAGTCTGAGCTGCCTTAACGCAAGGTAGGTGCAGTATTTTTTCTTTTCTTTGTGTGACGGTACCCGAGTTTCCCCCTTTTGCCGTTAGGTAGGGGGCTGGGGAACATTGCCCCCCGGCGACATTTTGTTCCCCATTTTTAGTGAAAGTAGTTTTTGTTTTTAGTGGCCGTGCGAGTATTATTTAACTACTTTAATTGGGGGGGTCAAATCTTACTTTTTTCGACGAAAGGCAGAATAGAATATTTTCAGGTATTTTTATTTTTGAAAAATTTTGGTGTAAAAATATAAAATACATAGTTCAAAAAAGTATTTGTGTAAGGGTGCCAATTCACTATGGAATGTTTGACCAACCTGTTTCTACAACAAGTTGGACTAACATGTTATACCAACTTGTTGGAATGTTGGACGAACTTGTTGTACCAACATGTTCGATTGACAATTGACTATTACAGAATTTACTCCTACGCCAAAGTTAGTGTGGTATGTTGGTCCAACAAGTTGGTACAACATGTTGGTCGGACATGTTGGTCCAACATTCCATAGTGAATTTGCAAGCTAATAAAAAATTTAAAAAAAAAAAAATTTTTTTTTCTATCTGCAATAATTTGTTAAAGTTGGGGCTTGAAAATTGTAAATCAAAACGGTCGGAATAAGCGCGGTAGCGTTGTGGCGTCATAGTATTGTTGTATCATTAATATTTTTCTGTCCGAAAAAAGTTTACAGTAATGCGGTGGCTGGGTTTATAAACTTTGAAAGCATCGCATTCTGCGACAAATTTTCCGGCAGAAACATATTAACTAGTGGCGTCACAACGCTTCCGCGCTTATTCCGACCGTTTTGATTTACAATTTTTAACCCCCAATTTAAACAAATTATTGAATATACCGAGAAAAAAAATTTATAATACTTTTTATTAGACAAATAATTTTTTAAATTCAAGTAGGCCTACTTCATTTTTACACCAAAATTTTTCAAAAATATAAATACCTGAAAATATCCTTTTGGTAAATTATTGCATAAGCTATTAATGATCGAATTTAAACGGGGATTTCGAATTAAAATCTTTCCAAGGGAAAGGGGGCTCCCGAAATACCCATTATTGGCGTTGAGGATGGGGAGGAGAGGAAAGGGGTAAAAAATGGCTTAAATAATGCTTAGGTACAATAATACTCTTAGTTTGACCCACATCATCAGCCGCAGGACAACATTTTTTTTGTCACCCTTCTTACCATAATTTGACCCCCCGCCCCCACTATCCTCTTTAATTTTCACTTTCTGTGGTGAAAAATCGGATATAAGGGGTTGTTTATGGGGTTTTTTCAGAAAAATTTGCCGTTATTGGCCTAAAGAATTTTATTTTTTATTTCCGGCCCCCACCCCCCAATCCGCGTCGTAAAATTAAATCTTTTTTTTTTTTTGCGCATCAATTTCTTTTTTTAACTTTTTGTTTGTTTTCTTTAATGCTGCTAAGAGAAGGAGGATGAGGAAGGAAGACGGAGGATGAATTTTTGCTGAAACCAGGAAAAAAATAAATGAAAAGTTGTTTTAAGGTTTATATGAGGGATGAAGTTTGAAATTTGTCTCTTGAAAGATGTGAAGCTTTTTCAAATCCTGTAATTTCTTCTCTTTCCTTTTTTTTTTTTTTTTTTTTTTTTTTTTCTTGCAAAAAACGAAGCAGGAGTGTAACAGCAGGTGACCGACCAAACTTTGTGCTCATTGGTTTTTCCTATCCATCCGTTGTTTTCCTCCCCAGATTTCTAGTGCTGTTACATCACTGATGTAGCTAAAAATTTTTAAAGATGTAGAGAGCGCGAATATCGCATTTATTTTTTTTCGATCAAAAGAAAAAAAAAAAATTATGATGCAGGAAAAGTTGCCTTATTTGATGGGAAACCCAATCTCTTTTTCTTTGTCCGGTCGTTAGCAGAAGTCATTTATCCCTTACGCGACTGAAAATTAATCGTAATTTACAGACCTTAAATCTGAGAATAAAGGATACCACATGATACTTTTTAATTAATGACTTTGCTCGATCCTTTAGGTTTCTAACTTTAATCTGGGAACATTTCACTTTGTCATTGTCATTTCTCAAAAGGGTTTCTTCCCTTTTGCTTCTCCGATCGGTATCTGTGCTTAACGCCCGATTAATTATTTGAGAGAGAAGAAAATTAAAAAAAATAGTAATAATTTGGAAAGACGTTTGTTAGTTAATTTCTTGGGATTCGGAATGCAGTTTGTTTCGCCGCCGGTTAAGATTTTTTTATAAAAAGGTTAATTCATGAATGAATTAATATATTAATTGAATAATTAATAAAAAAAATCCAGTATCCTCCATGTTAGGTTGTTAACTACACTGTTATTGTTGTATACTTTATATATATTTTTCCATTCCTGTGTATATTTAATTTTGTACTTTTAAGAAGAACGTGCTCTTCAGTTTTTAAAAAAAAACTTTTTTTCTTAATGAACGCAGCGAACATATCAAAAAAAAAAAAAAAAAGCGATTATGTTATGAATTATCTGAATTTAACTGAAGAGTATTATCGTCGCGGTGAAACCGCTTTAATCTCGTTTACCGTTAAATTTATGGCCAAAAAAAAATTTAGCCTACTTAATTGATTTTAAGTAAGTCAATTTATTTATGGCGTTCTTTTGTTTTTGTCGAAAAAAAAAAAAAAAAAAAAAAAAAAGATTTTTTTTTCGGGGTGAAAATTGCATGCGAATATTGAAACATATCCTCTTCGCATACGCGAATGATTAATGATTTACGAAATGGAAATAAATCGTGGGAATACTCGGAATTTTTCATCTCTCTCAGGATAAATTTATTCTTTTAAAGAGCGCCGTATTTTTTTTTTATTTTGTTAACCCTTTCCTGTTAGAAGTCTGTTTTGAGGGAAAAAATTGGAATGGATCCTTTTTTTTTGTTTCTGCATCATTTGGTGCAGTTCGCAGACTTGGCGAACAAGTGATTTTTAAAGGTCGCTGAGTTTGGATCTGATGTCTGGTAAGATGCAGACTTTTTTTTTTTTTTTTTTTAATAAGAAATTTTTTAACTATTTTTCAACCGAAGTGAGTAGGGAGAATTTCCATTTTCCGATTGAATAATATTTTAGCAGCTTCTGACCTACAAAACTAACGGAATAATGCAAGAGCGCCTAAATGAATTTTGTTTATTGAACCACCCTCACCCAACAACATTCCAAATTGTTCTCGTCGTTATTACGAAGAAAATGTAATTTTCACAAATGTTTTAGGCGGTTGGAAAAGGGTTCAATTTCACAAGTTATATTTGAGACTTTTTGAAGGAGAAGGGAACCGAAAATGTCCATTAGTATTAGGGTGTTCATTATTTTAGCAGTTTTCGAATTTCAAATTACTTACACCCAAAAGCGGTTCTCCTTGTTGGGCTGATGAACTCGAATTTTTTTATTTTTTACTTGACGGGAAAACTTGGCGACTTGAGCTTAAAATTCCGAAAATAGCCAATTTTTTTTCTCGATAAAATGTGATTTCTTAACGAGGGATTTTCCGCATATCACCAATCTGAAGTCCCGTTTTTTTGTATCTGATTTCGTTTTTGAGCTAAAAGCCAAATTTGGCAAAAAAAAAGTGGTAAAGTGACAAAACGTACCAAGTCCCCTCAGTTTCTTTCTTATTTTGGTTCAAGCTCAAAACCGAACCAGATATAGAAAAACTGACTTCAGATTCGTGATTTACGGAAAATTTTCGATTAAAAACCGTATTTTTTCGGAAAAAAAAAAATGGTCTATTTTTTTCTTCTTATGGCAATTTTCGGAACTTTAAGGAAGCTCAAGTTGCCACGCTTTCCCATCGAGTAAAAGCTTCAAAAAAAATTCGAGTTTATCAATACACCAAGGAGAACCATTTTTGGGAGTAAGCGATTTGAAAATTTGAAATCCGAAAATTTCCGAAATAAGACACAGCCTAACGTCTATGGAGGACAACTCTATTTTTCTCTAATCTTAACGTGACTCTCTTCCAGATTTTAATTTTTTTTTTATTTTAGAGGAGAAAGGAAGTTTTGTAATAACGGTCCCCTCGTCTTGAAAATCGTTTTTAAGCTCCTGTAGGAGGAAACATTAAAGTATGGCATTTGCCATATTTCGAAAAAATTTTTCATCCCTGCCAGCCGTGGTCAGTTAAACTAATCCTTTTTCTACGGTGAGCTATTAGTAGCTTCCAGCTTCCCGTGTTAAAAGTGAAAAATCCATTGGCTGTAAATACCAATTTTGTACTGAATTCCCATCTACTGGAAAGGGTTAAAAAAAATTTATTATCATGTGAAAAAAAAAATAGGCTTAGAATTCATGTGCCATTTTTAGAATCTCAAAAAAATAGGCTGTTATCGCTTATTAAATGTTGATCCGTTGATTTTGCCTTAAATCTATCGGATTGCTCATGAGGGCGTTTCATTTTTGCAAAAAATATAGGAACGTTCTAATGTTGAGACTAAAATCTAGTGGTTGAGTGGCCTAAATGATAGACGTAAACCTAAAATAGGCCTAAAATTTTAGGTCATGGTACGAATGTAAAATTTTGGATAGCGATTTTTTAAATATCTGTGATTAATTATGCTGCTGTTGAGAAATTTGCATGATCGCTAACTACATTTCCGATTCGGTTTTTCTTACAAACTGTGAACGATAACGGGATGCGTTTATTTGTCAATCTGATCACTAAGCCTCTTAAGTCTTTTTTTGTAAAAATGAAACGCTCAGCTCCATTACTCCCTTTTTTTCTTCACTTAATTAAAAATTTTTTTTTATACTATGGCATTAACTGGATAAGATAATTAGATTTAAAGTAAATTTTAAATTTTGTATTTTTATGGCAACGCCGATCTTATTTGGCTATTGCCTGTGCTCATACAGTGAAACCTCTAATGTGACCACCCTGGATCAATGCGGAAATCTGCCTCAAACTTTAAACTTGACTCCGCCAAATTGATCTGAGTATTAAAAGGCTTATTGAGGTTCTGTCGGTCAATCGGTCCTTTGCATACTGGAGTCTCTTAATTTTAATGGACTTTCCTAATTCTGTCAAAAAAATCCGGAATTGGGGATTCCATCAGCTCAGGTAGCTCAGGTGGTAAAAGCGTTCTGAGAAAATTAAAAGAACCATAGGTTCGATTCCTCCGATAAGCGATGGGTTGAGAAATTTTTTTCCTATTTCCTGTAAGTTGTGTTCGATTATTATTACAGAAGCCCTGAAGGGTCAAGTATGTTTTTTTAAATTGTTTGTTCCAGAACGATCATTGTCTGTTCCGGAACTGACACGTTTTGGTTCATTGTTTGTTCCGAAACAGGTAATGCCTGTTCCAGAACAAACAACGTTTAATAAGTAAATTGCCTGTTCCGGAACAGACGATTTTTTATTGATTGTCTGTTCCAGAACTGATAATTTTAAGTTCATTGCCTGTTCCGGAACATATAATTGAATTATTAAACATGGTTGTTCCGGAACCAACATCGCTTGTTCCGGAACCAGCAATGATCCAAAACGTGTTTGTTCCGGAACAGACAATCAATAAAAAGTTGCCTGTTCCGGAACTGACAATTTTAAATTCATTTTGTTCCAGAACAAACAATTTAATTATTATTTATTTATTTATTTATTTATTGAAAAATGTAGTCTGCCTAGTAATAGAATTACTTATTTGAACAGACATTTAAGTACGATAAAATAAACAAGAAAAAAAAATATATATATACATAAACGCTGCCGGTTCCAAAAGAAACATAGTTTGTTCCGGAACAGACAATGAATAAGAAAAGCTTGTTTTCCGGAACAGGAAGTTTTTGTTCTGGAACTGCCAGCGCTTAATACATAGGCCCGATCCGGAACAGACAATGATCGTTCTGGAACAAACAATTTAAAAAAACATACTTGACTCTTCAGGGCTTCTGTAATAATAATCGAACTTTCCGGAACTGACAATGAAACATTTTCTCTTCCGGAACAGACAATTAACTTATTAAACATTATTTGTTCCCGAACAAGCGATGTTTGTTCCGGAACAGACAATCAATAAAAAATTGCCTGCACCGGAATTGACAATTTAATTAATAAACGCTGTTGGTTCCAAAAAAAAAATTGCTTGTTCCTGAACAGACAATGAATAAAAAATCGTCTTTTCCGGAGCAAACAATGTCTGTTCCAGAACAAACAACGTTTAGTAAGTAATTTGCCTGTTCCGGAACAAACAATTCAATTATTAAACGCTTCGGTTCCAAAACAAATACTGTCTGTTCCAGAACAGACAATGAATGAAAAATCGTCTTTTCCGGAACAAGAAGTTTTTGCTCTGGAACTGCCAGCGCTTGATTGAACAATTTAATTGTTCTTTCCGGAACTGACAATCAATAAAAAACACAGATACTTGACCCTTCACGGCTTCCGTACGCTTCTATTCGCCTAGGGCCTCCTGTCTTACTTCTCGCCTCAGTGTAAATTAAGAGATTTTTGTCGCTTGCAGAGGCTATTTTTTTCAATTGGAGACTTATTTTCATGATCTTTGACCGAGGTCGAATAAGGTCTTTCTGATGAATTCCGTGACATTTGTTATTGGAAAAGAAATTAGAGAATAAATTCTGAAGGAGGTCTTAGAGAGGAGGGTCTTAAATAGAGGTTTTACGGCAGATAATTTTCTTATCATAATCCCCGCTATTTTTTTTTTAAATTGTAATCTCTCAAACATAAAAAAAAAATTGTATATTTTTCTACGTAATTTTTTATATAAACGAAAAAGAAAAAAAAAATATCTTGTGTTTATTATAAACAATATCAAACTTTTTTTTTTTTTTGTTAAAAAATTAATGAAATCAACATCGAAATGGCTGATGTTAATTTAAACAATATAAGCTTATTATATTATTCTTTTAATGAAGCAGGTCTTCGCTATAAGGTTAATGTTTTTAGTTTTGTTAGTTTGTAGCTATTTTATTACATTTTTTAATTTTTGCTAGGCTGCAGTCACTGTCGTGCCAGTATTTGACACGAAAAAAAATTAAGATCCGTGTGGCAAAAATGGTTTTCCGGTCAAGTTGACTTTTGATTTTTTAAGTCCTTTGCCTCAGTTGCAATTTTTGTGGAAAAGTGGAAAGCTCCCTTTATTAATATTAATCTTATATTTAATTTTTTTCGTTCCTATGTATAATCATGCAGTATTAGAGAAAAAAAATAATAACTTGACAATAATTTAAAGAAGTTTTTTATCACGGAAAAGTGCAGTCAATGTACAAATTATATAAAATTGACGAACATTTAAAAGACAAAAAAAAATATTAAGAAATAAGAAAAAAAAAAAAAAACTTTTCACGCGCTTTTTTTTCTTTGGTTTCTTTTTTTGAGAGAAGTATGTTAATGGATTTTAGAGTTTTTTATATTTTTGGGTCTTAAGAATAAGGTGTGAATCGTTATATATTTTGTATATTATTGTCTTGCTGTTGTATGTCAATAAAATACTTGATTGAATACAATAAATATTAATAATTATGTGATTAAGGACTTATTTTGAACATTCGCCTAGTTAGAAAAAAAAGTTGCTTAACGTTAGGAATCCTCATTTGAAAAGGATCCATTATCGTTTTACTAGTAGAATGGCAAAATAAAAATCGATGGTCAATCGATTTTTGCTCTCTGGTTTTAAATTTATAAAAAGACCATTAATTTTTTTTTTTTTTTTTAATTGGTGTTGACGACGTAAGCTTGAAAGTTATTTTGTTCTTTAAATGGGCAAAACTACGAAAATTTCGTTAAAAAAAATCGTCGAAAATTTTAATGCCGCGGCATGCCGTTCAAAAAACTGATAAAATTCAGAATCGTTACTCTGCCCATAAATAAACTTTTCCCGATATAGGAGTTTTCCAGAGGAGTTGATTTTCGAACCACCCTATTGACCAGTATTTTTGAGACTTTGATTTTTTGTTTCGTAATCATTATTTTTCATTTCTCTTAAGAATGAATTTTTTTTAGTGTTCTGAAATTGAAGAGAGAGAAAAAAAAAAAAAAATGAAAACATCTTGATAGTGAAAAGAATTGTTTTCGTTTTATTTTCTGATCACGAATTCGAAATTTAATTTTTGATAGCTTTTCCCTTGCAACAATATGCCTCCAGAAATATGATATACAATGATACATCTCTATTTTATCTTTGATACATTTTTTTTTGTTCTCGTTTCCTCCTTGCCGTAAAAAAAGAAGAATGCTGCTTTGAATTTATCGTTTGTCGTTTTTTTTTCTGCTCGGAGGAGTTCGAAGGTATTCGGGGAACTCGCTGCATGTCAAAGCTATGGAAGCCCTGAAGGGTCAAGCATCTATGTTTTTTTATTGTTTGGTCCGGAACAAACATCGTCTTTTTCGGAACTGACACGTTTTTGACATTTCTTGTTCCGGAACAGACAATCAATAAGAAATTGTCTGTTAAGGAACTGACCGCGTTTAATTAGTAAATTGCCTGTTCCGGAACAAACATTGCTTGTTCCAGAACAGACAATATTTTTTTTTATTGATTGTCTGTTCCGGAACTGACAATTTTAAATTCGTTGTCTGTTCCGGAACAAGCAGTGTTTGTTCTGGAACTAACAGCGTTTAACAAGTAAATTGCCTCTTCCAGAGCAGACAATTTTTTTTATTGATTGTCTGTTCCGGAATTGACAATCAATAAAAAATTGTTTGTTCCGAAACAGGCAATTTACTTATTACACGTTGGTTGTTCCGGAACAAAAATTATAAGACAAACATAGATACTTGACGCTTCAGAGCTTCCGTACAAAGCGTTGTGATATGAGAAAAGCACTTGAATTTTTTTTTTTTTGAAGGATTTTTGGTTTTATTTAAAACAATAAAAACCGGACAACTTTAAAACGAAACAAAAATTGATTAATTATAATAAAATTGATTAATTAAAAATGTTTTGGAGTCACTAATTAATTTTTGCCAGTCTTTTTTTTAAAAAAAAAAACTTTTTTTATTTTTTTTGCTGATTCAGCAAGCGTGGCATCTAGTGAGTCCCACTTGATCGCAGGCCATACATTTTAACGAGACGAATTCAGCTGTAAAACTATTCCTATGGATCGATTTCTTGCTTCCTTTGCAAATGCGACACGGTAGGAGTCGATAACCTCCGCATACCTGACACGTCGAACATGCGTCGGGGCTCTGAAAAAAAGAAAAAAAAAAATTAAAATTAGACAAAAATCTGTTACTTTCGGTATCGACAACCTTGATCTAAATCGTACGGTCGCTGGGCGGAATCGTAAAAAAAAAAAAAAAAAATCGCGAATCCGCCTTTTTTAAAATGTGAATGCAAAAGAAGGCAAAAAGGCAGTAACGGTCGTATTTCTTGGAAATGCCTCCATAAATCTTGGATAGGCACGTTTATGTCGTAATTATTTACATGATTCTAGAAATTAAGCTCCGTCGTGTATCGTCGATGGTTAATTAATGGTCGACGCGGTTGCGGTGGCATCAGGTGTCGATTCGTAAGCTGATTTCAATTTTTTTTTTTAAATGTCGAAGATCCGTCACTGAATTGCGACACAGACGCGAGTATGTGATATGAAAGGTGTGCCTATATCAGAAACGGAACCTCAAATAGTTGAAACTCGTCCTTGAGGTCAATCACCGACCTTTCTTGTTACGGTCTTTTAAAGATATTCATACGAGATAACGGTTCGTCTCCTTTTCTGCGTAATCGAGATATGAATACGTTATCAATTTTTTTTTTTTTTTTGCGGGTTTTAAGAGTTGAAAAGTACTTTTTTTTGTTGAGAAGACTTGTTAAGATTTAAAAAATGATGATTAAAAGTCGGATGGTTATTTTCTGCTTAACTTTGTCGCCACCCGGTGCTTAGGGCCACACAGACCGAAGCCGGTTAGGGTGGCCCAAAAAAAATCGGCCACGTCTGATTTTTGTTCCCTAGCAAAAACTGGGTTTTTTAGGGTCTTGGAACACTTGTGAATGCTTTTCAGATTTTTAAAAAAATTTGTAGAGGTGGCGCCCGAATTTTTTTTTTTACCTCTATTTGATCAAATTTTAAAAATTCGCAGGAAAAAAATTTGATGACAAAAAATTGATCTTTTTAGGGTATAATAATTATGTGCCCAGAAAAAATTTCATTTTGCCTGAAAATGAGACCTTATGGGTTTTATATGGCTTTTTTCGGCGAGAACGGTTTTTTTAATATCTGGCCAGCCCCAAAAGTTAAAAAAATTTTAGGATAGCCAAAATGACCGAAAATAATGTAGATTCATCGCCTTAGATCCAATTTTTGGAGAAAATTTATTTTGCGTGAGTAGGGAGAGATTCGGGTTGAAAAATAATATTTTTCAAAATTTAAATTTATTTGTTATTTTATGGTGTATCAATTTTGATTATACACCTCAAAATCGATTCTACTACCTCCAGACACCTTCTCCAATTTTTTTCCGATTTTTAAAAACGTATAGGGGCCCCTACTAGCCTTTATCGGTTTTTCTCGAAAAGGGGCTTGTGCTAAAGGAGTGATTTTTTGACCGCAAAATCAAAGTCGGCCCTTTTCAAATCAGAGAAACTAGTTTATGTTTTTTGACCCGTAGAATCCGAAAAAACCATAAAAATTACGTACGGCTGCGGGAAAAACCCGATATCTCCGCACCGATTACCAATTTTAATTATTATCATTAATTATCTCTTTTTTATGTCATCAAATTTTTTTCCTGCGAATTTTTGAAATTTGATCAAATAAAAGTGCGAAAAGTTAAAAAAAAAACATAAAAAAATTCGGGCGCAACCTTTAAAATTTTTTTTAAAAATATGAAAAAAAGTTCACAAGTGTTCCAAGACTCTAAAGAACCCATTTTTTGCTGGTGAACGAAAATCTGAGATGGCCGATTTTTTTTGGACCACCCTAGTCGGCGTCAGCACCGGATGTTTATTTAATGAGTCGGAGTCGGTATCGGTATTAGCACCGATTTTGAGATTTTTTTTAAAAAAAATGGGGAAACAACAGTCGTGAGTATTTTAAAAATTGGTCCAAAGCTACTGCCCTTTCAGCAGCATTATTTTCTCCATTTATTTTTAGAACTTTTGCTCTGGCTTCCTCATAGCCCTGAATGTAGGGCCATGGTTCCGGTGGCTGAATCAGAAACGAAGTATCGTTGTTCAATATTTTAAATAATTTCATCGTTTCTTTTGTGACGCGTTCACTTATCAGTGTCTTCTCATGCAAGATTTTCCCCAATTATTCTCGTTATGCAACGAAAATATTTTTTTTTACCTATTTTCCTGATTTAAGAGCCTTAAAACCTGTTGCTCGAGATTAAAATAAACCGTGCGTAAAGCATAGCCAAGCCAGCACTAAAGGTGAAAGCGGATATAAACTTTTCTCGAACTATTAGCATATTCCGCTAAGTAGTTCTCGCAGGATAAAAGCAAATTTCCAACAAAAAAAAAAAAATTGTTTTTCTCTCAAGTTGGAATCCGAAAAGTCTCCTCGGCCACAAAAGAGAAACGAAGACAAAAAGGTGGGTGTTGCATTAATTACAAAGTGTCATAATATATAAATCGGGATTGTTTTGAAATAATAGAAGAAGACAATGATTTCTAAAAGCGACAGGTGTGGTGGCTCCGAGGTCTTTTTTTCTCTTTCTCTTTGTCCGATTGGGAAAAAAAGAAGGGCTAGTCAAGAGTTCGAAAATGAATTTTGAGAAAACATTGTTCTACAAATTTTATTTCGTGCAAAAAGAAAACCCGGTCGGGAGCATTTTATTCTGTTGGATTACGCTCCGGGGGGGTTTTTTTCATCAATGAAATTCACTGTCAGGGGTGGATTTTAGTTATCTTACTCGGTTTTCACCGGCGTTATTTATGATCAAGTTTCCTTTTTTGACCTTAAATGGTTTTCACGGTTGCATTTAAAATTCATGAAGAAGGTTTCTATTGACATGGGGGATAGTTTTTGGAGGCAGTAGCGCACTTGGAAGGAGCCTGAAAGTCCAAAAACTCTAATAAAAGTTGGGGGGAAAAAAATCTTAGATTTAATCTTGTATGTCAGCGTTCCCGACCATTTTTCCTAAAAATATTAATTCCTAATCCATTTTTCCTAAAAATTTTGGTTACCAATTTTTTTTTCTAATTTTCAATTGGCTTCTATTTAAACCGTAAAGTAAATAATACAAAAGTTTCTAAAATTATTCTAATTTTCTAAAATTAATTTTAGAAAATTTTATTTTAGGAAAATTATTAATTACGGAAAAAAATTTTAGAAGCGAAAATATTTAGGGAAAATGGATTAGGAATTTTTTTTTTTTTTATAAGAAAAATGGTAAGGAATACGATGTCAGGCATCAAACCCATTTAAACCTGAAAAATTAGGGATTTCAGGGACCAGAGACACTCAAATTAGGGCCCTTGTCCAAAATCCCAAATTAGGGTCCTAAAATTGGCATAAAAATTTGATTTTAATCGTCCGAAGATCTTTTTTTTTTTTTGCTTTTGCTATAGTCAAGCTGCTATATACTTAATTTTAGCGCAGTTTTTCTAAGAGCGTACATAGCGATAACCTTTACCGCTAACAAGTAAATACTTGAAACCCTGCAAACCCTTTAAATTATCTTAAATTGGAGATACTCACCTTATACGGTTTAAGAATCTTTCTTAATTCCCCTGATTCGTTAAGTCTTTCAATTGTTTCCGCATCCTGTAACAAGGAGAAAAAAAAAATGATTACAATAATTAGAATTAAAAAATACGAAAGTGTGCAGGTTTTTTTAAACGAAGGACCTCGCTAATTTGGAATGAGAATGCGAAAATAAAGGGAGAGAAAAAAAAAAAAAAAAAAAAAAAAAAAAAAAAAATTAGCGAAAAGGAAAGTGCCGATTAAAAAACAGAAGTTAACATCATGTTCGGATGAATATTTTTTTTAATTTTCTTTCCTGCTCAGTCATCCTTGTTCGTTTTTAATTTCTGTTTTAAAATTGAGAGATTATCTTTTCCGATGTAAATATTGCAAATCCTTTTGTTTAGATTCATAGGAAAAAATTAAAAAAAAAAAAAAAAAAATAATGGATTCTCTCGGAAATAAAAAATATGTTTCTTTAATATTCGAATTCGATGGAGAACACCTTTTTTTTAAAGTGACAGAGCGAAAGGTCTGTTGATTAAAAAGAAAATGTAATTCGAGAAGAAAGAAAATAAAAAAATGTATAAAAAAAATCGTCGATCCGGAAAAGAAGATAAAAAAATGTTTTCAAAGTGTTTATTTTTTTTTTATTTTTTTATTTCTGAGAAGATTATTTTTATGAAGAAGGAAAAGTAAAAAAAATCGTCATGATTTTGACATCAATCTAGCCTCTTTTTTTTGTGGAAACGCATTCTGTTGATTTGTCTCGTTCATTCCTTCAATTTTTCTTTTTTCCCTTCAACGGGTTATAATCTTTGATTCATTGCCTTTCACTTTCTCTTGTTAAAAGATTTCTATAAAAATCGTTTTTTTTTATTTTTTTTCGAACCGATGGTTTATATGTTGAGAGGAGGTGGAAGAAGGTTTGAACTGTTGAAAATAGGGCGGATCAAAAAGCAGGGATTTTTAATTTTGAAAATGCCACAATGCGGAAAAGTAGCATTTTAGCCTTTATATTAACCCTAATTTTTTCAGATTTTTTGGAGGCCGATTTCTGCTGTCTCCAGAGACTTAAAAGTCATTCGAAGTGTCATAAGGGCCGAAAAAAGGATGGTACAGGATAACCATAAGGTAGCTGCTCACGAAAAATATTTTTGAGTTATCATTGGTACTTTGTTCTGGTACCTCAGAGATGATTGTTGGTGAAGTCGAAATTTTTTTTTGCAACCCCTAAGGGGCGATTTTGGGAGTTAAAGAAAATTCGTTTTTCGTTTATAACTCCTGAACGGATCGTCTGATTTGAAAAAATTTTTCTGATAAAGTATGTCCTATATTTTTTCGGAAAAAGTCCTAAATTTTTTTTAGGACACGCTACGCACCCTGTGTAAGTGCCAATTTTTTTAAGGGCCAGAATAAGGGCCAGAATTTTTGAAAGATTTGAAAAAAATTTTTTTTTCTATGATGTGATTGCCAGACCCAAATTTCGCTACCGTACGATTAAAGTACCCAAAAAGTAGCTTTAGAAAAGTATTTTTTTTATTTTTTTGCGTAGGGCAAATAAGGCAAAAAAAAAAAAAAAAAAGCCAAAAATTTTAAATTCAATTTTACCCTCTTTTTTGAGCCCGGATCCAAATTTCGCAAGCGTAGCATGAAAGAGCTCAAAAAGTTGCTTTAAAAAGTATCCTTTCAGATTTGTTGCAAAGGGCAAAAATGGCCGGATTCTGTCCGGGTATCGCACTGTTCCCTACAAAAATTAATATTTAATTTATTTTAATATTAAAATTTTAACTTTGAAAATTTTTAATAGCATTTTGACTATTTTTTTTAACTTTTGCCCTTTTTTAATAGTAAAATCAGGCGACATGAACGAAAGCAAGAACTTGGAAAATTTCTTGCAAATTTTCAAAAAACTTAACTTTTACAAGAAACTTAAACTTGCTAAAGCAAAGACTTGAAAAGGATGAGGGTCGATAAAGCCGTTTTTTGGGCCAAATTTTTTTTTTCGTGGAATTTGATCCTGGAGTCCTAGTAAATGATTTCCTAAAAGGATTTTAAATTTCGGTCATCGGTACCCTTAATATTCGCCTAAAACCATGATATTTTCTTAAAGCAATTTTAAGGATCGAAATAGGAATTAAAAAATTTTAATGCTGCAGGGAAGTACCCCTACCTAAGACCTTTTAAGGGTATTTTTTCATGTTCCGAAAAATGTGTTGAACCCCCTTAAAAGTGGCCATTGTAGGTGTTTTTATTTTTTTTAACACCGTGTCCGTTGGAGTCCGTCAAATTCCCGGTAATATATTATAGGGCGACCTAAGATAGACCACATATAATTTTCGTGGTATACGGCGGCATGCGGCCCTATGTTAAAAATGCATAAGACGCGGTTTTAGCGGTCTATTTGAGCACCCCGGTTGTCAAATCTGTATTTTTTCAAAAAAAACATCATTTACGAGTGACAACTGTTCGATTCCAACCATTACCCCGTTCCATCCACGATCAAGTTATCTTCAAAAAAAATTAAAAAAATTATCAACATTTAAATAAAAAAGCACTTTGCACTTGATGTGTTCCATAACAACTTTTTGAAAATGGACTATGAAAAATATAAATAATTTGTATATTTCCTTCTTTTTTTTTTAAATTTAGTTACTTGGTATCCTTCATTTACTCTTTAGAAATGATGTCTTGCTTCTAAAAGAACAATTTAATACGATAAATTAATGGAAATATCGTCGAAAGTGGCACACTCTTGTCGATGTGTTTTTAGAAACATTTTTGCCGGACCGCTTAGAAATTCCGGAAGCACATCTAACATCTCATCCTTTGTTACAGGAAAAATTCTCTGTAAATCTTCCAACAGTTTTAAGAAGTACGTCACATCTTCCTCCGGATGACCACCAAACTGAATTCCACGGGCCCTGCCCTCTTGCAAAAAGAAACGAAGACCTCTTTTGTCTGACGATGAATTTGCATCTGCAGGTTTTCCTTTCTCGACACAGTACAACAAATTAGGATAGGTGTTAAAAAAAATAAAAGGTGTTAAAAAAAAAAAAAAACACCTACAATGGCCACTTTTAAGGGGGTTCAACACATTTTTCGGAACATGAAAAAATACCCTTAAAAGGTCTTAGGTAGTGGCACTTCCCTGCAGCATTAAAATTTTTTAATTCCTATTTCGATCCTTAAAATTGCTTTAAGAAAATATCATGGTTTTAGGCGAATATTAAGGATATCGATGACCCAAATTTAAAATCCTTTTAGGAAATCATTTACTAGGACTCCAGGATCAAATTCCACGAAAAAAAAAATTTGGCCCAAAAAACGGCCTTATCGACCCTCATCCTTTCTTGAAATTTTATTTTACTTTTTTTTTAAATTTTCGCCGTTTTTTAATAATTAGACTATATGAACATAAACAAAAACTTAAAAATTTTAAATAAAATGTGCCAAGAATATGAGCTAAAGCAATATTTTAATATTAAATTTTTAACTTTGAAGACTTTAATTAAAAAAGTTAATATCCCAGTGTGATTTTTTGATAAAATAATCTTTGATTGGATGTTTCAGTATTTTATACTTTGTTTACTATCAGTTATTGTTGGATTCTTTTGACTCCTCTTTCCAGCCGTTTACTAGAATTTCGCTATTATTTTCTCGAGTCAAGAGTCACTTGAGGCAAGTCTTAACAAAGTTTTCTATTTCTTTTTTTTTTCTCCTTCGGACGCGTTAAGCTTGTAAAAGGTCAAGGTAGCAGTTTGCGTGTGAGAAGGATCGAGAGCAGACTAATGATCTGACGAATTTATAAAGGATCCTTTTCTCACAGCTTTAGTTTTAAAAAAATTTAAAATATCCCAAACAAGAAACATCTTATTCGCTCTTTTTTTTTAAAAACGGAAGCCCGGTTTCTATGTAATAGGCTTATACCAGTCCGCCCTAGCATTTTTTTTTTTGAACGAGTTTATGTTCCCAAACAAGTCGTGCTTTTCATGAAGGAGAAAATCCCTCGATAAAAACTCTATCCCGGTTTAATTGCCAGTAGGGCTTATTGATGCTAAGCTACAACATGACATTTCGGAATACAAACGTCAGGGATTAAAAAATGGAAAAGACGCACAAAAATTTTCACCATGACATTTTTTTTCTCTCTTTTTCATTAGGCGTCAATGCAAAATTCATTTGAAAATATAAAAGGAAAGACCCGCCAGTTGAATACGGTTGCGATATGTTTGCAAAATATCTCCCACGCCGAAAGAAAAAAAAATATTTCCGTGTTTTTTGTTTTTCGTTATGTTTTGAAGTTAGAGTTGAGCCTTTTCCGGTCGACGCGCCCCCCATGACATGCTACTAGCCGACTGCTGATCATATTTTAATTTTTTCATTATGTGAGATTTTTTGTAGGCGAATTTGAAATCAAAGAAATGAATTTTTGGTTAATGTGACGCAGATGTCCATTTTATATATAATGTTTATATATAATTTATATATAATTGTATATAATTATATATAAATTAGATATAAATATATAATCTGAAAATCTGCGTCACATTAACCGAAGCTTTAGGTCTCTAATATTTTTTTGTAAAAATTATGGTAACTTTAATTTTTGGGATTCGTCCATAAGCTAAGCATAGGAAATTTTTTAGCTGCATAAGCTAACAATGAGCAAATACTTTAGCTCATTCGACTCCTGTAACGGTTCTTGGACTCCAAGACTCCATGACTCCATTTTTTGGGCTCCAATTTGTTAAAATTTAGAGCAAGCGAACTTGTTCATAAGCTAAGCATAGGACCGGCTAATTTAATTTTTTGGTCACAGAAATTATTTTTGAGTTGTTTAAATCTATCATTTGAACAAATAAAATAAAATAAAATAAATTTGGAGGAAGCATCATATTTGTTGCTTAGGTATTGGGGGAGTAAAGGGGTTAGTAACGCCTTCCGGAAGGAGTTAATTAGCTAATGAGCTAATTAGCTAAGGAGCTAATTAGAGACAGTGCTTTATGGTGTCTTTGATAGCAGGCAGAACATTGCCTTTGTTTTAATTTTTTTTTTCTTCAAAAAACGACGACTGATATGGTAGGCCCATTCCCTTCGTATGAAATGTAGCACCCCTTTAAAAGTTTTTTTTAGCTCGAGAAAATAATACTTGCGTTTTATTTACTCGAAGAAAATGACTAATACATGAATACGCCGTGACACCCAATCCATGTCAGCAGATGTAACTCATGTAAAATTTTATCCTCCTTAAAAGCCGGGAAAATATTGGGAAAAAGCTAAAAATAAAAAAAGAGGCTTGACAACCAAGTGGGCTTAAGTGGCTTCGATTTAAACGGATCGCTTATTAATGAGCTGGAAATAATTAATTGCAGCAGCAATCATCAATTAGTACCATAAAAATAAACGGGAGATTTAATAATCGTCGGGAAGAGTGTATGTCCCTATTTTTATTCAATGATTATCTGCTCCGTTTCTTTTTTTTTTATTATATCCCTTACAAACGGAGCAGATAATGATTGCGATAGACGAGATTTAATTTCGATTCGCTATCGTTTACGGTGAATCCATAAAAGGCATATTAAAAAAAAAAAATTAAATATCATAAATTTTATTAGCATAACTCCCCCTTTGCTCGATTAAAGTAAAAAAAAAAGATTTATATCGATAAAATGGGAGGGGACAAAAAAAAAAGGACAAAAATGTCAAAATAGGCCTAATTCGGTATCGAGATAAATATATAATTGTATAACAGGTTTGTTTGCAAGTAGAGAGCAAGGTGAGTGCCCTCGACCTTGGCCCTTCTCCGGCTATTTTCTACGTCATGTGAGAGAGGCATTAATTTCTCTAGTTAAGTTCGCAGTCGGCTCGATCCTCGTTTTCATTAAATCAGATTTTAATCTCCCCTCCCGGACAAGGATTCCATATAAATATTATTTTCGGTTCTGCGAATTCCACACTCGGGATATGAAATACGTCCTCGTCGCGAAGCAAAATCGATAAAAACGTTTTCGAATTTTCGAATCGACGGATCTTTCTTTCTTAGGCAAGGGAAAATATAAGATAATTAAAAAAGGTTCGATCTTGATGATTTCATTAGAACTCATTATCGAAGGAAATTAATGTAAATAAAAAAAAAAAAAAAAATTAAACGCTCAATTAAATACCATTTCGTAAGTTGATCATACTATTAGGCTTATTCAGGGAGTGAAAGGGATGGAAAAATTTTTGTCTGTTACTCAGAGCTGAAACTCAAATTTAAAAGCTGTCACCTGATCTTTTCTTCCGGGATATAAATGATTAGCTTCCATTTTGATTTTTCCGGGAAAACTGGATCGAGGAAAGGTGCCAATAATTGGGAGCTCCTTGGTTCCCTCAATCCATTCTAAAATTTTTGAAGATAATTATTTTTTTCGGAGATTCTTCAAAAACCGGGAAATCCCGATGATCATGGGATTAAAATGGTTTTTCCAAATCCTGGTGCACCTGAGTCTTTATTACTCTTCACGCTTGAAATACGATTCTTGAATTATCATCCTTTTATATTAATAAGAATATAATTTTAAGGTTAATTTATTTCGAAAGAATCCTCCCCCCCTTTGCATGTTTATTCATGCATGCCTACGAGTGAAAAAGCATTCACTTTTAGTGAGGAAGTTTGAAACGCGTTGAAAAAAGTTGGAAAACGGGGGAAAACTTTGCTAAAAGGCGTAGTTTTTCTTTTTTTCAAACGAATTTAAAGGTTACGTGGTTGTTAAGACTTTTCTTGTAAACTTTCTTTTCCCTTAAATGGTATCTTAAGGATCAACTTTAAAATCTTTGCCCCATATTCAGTTTCAGCTCATTATCATTTTATTTTCTAGTTTTAATATTACAGTCGGCGTTTTTTTTCAAATTTAAATATTTTAAAACATGAGCGGTGTTTTGCCCCACTAGGTCTGGCGTATGGAATTCGAAAAAAAAGTGGGATTCGAAATCAGCGACTTCAAGAAGCCATGTATACGAATTTTTACTAATATCGATAAACTTCAGCAAGTGCGGATAAAAGTCACCATATTAAGTTCGCCATCTTCAATTTTGAAGAAATTGGTGTCAGATTCGTATTCAGCTACCCCGAAAACCCCTAGATACACAGTTTTATGGAAATCAACGCAAAGTTTTGAATTGTATCCGCCATTTTGAATTTTTCAATATGGGCAAGTGATTTTAAACTACACAGAAAACCAAAGCTTTTATCGCCCAGATCCTTTTTATAGCTTTCATCTTAACTTGAAAAGTTACCGTTAAAAAAGCCATGGCCACTAAAAATTCTGATTTGCCGGGAAATTTTTGAATCCGGGATTAGGGATTTCCCGTTTTTGAGAAAAAAATTGTTTCCCGAGACTCGGAAAATTAAAATCCGCAAAGGGATCCCGGGTAATGTCCGGTATTTTTCGTAGATTCTCGGGAATTTAAAAAGGACGGTAAAAAATTTCGAAAAATTTGAAACCCAGGAATCGGGGTTCAAAATTTCCTCTGGATTCCGATGCTAAGACCACTGATCTCTAATGACCACTGCCGGTAACCTTTTTTTTGTAATAATGGGTTAGCAAGGGGAGTTGCAGTTAACTTCTATTTCAAAAAAAGTGGAAATAAAAAAAAAACTAACTAAATACTAGGGTTTTTCTTATTTGGGAATTTTTGAATTTCAAATCCCCAAAAAATGGTTCTTCTCGATGTACTGATTAACCCCAATTTTTAAAAAATTTTTTACTCAAACTGAAAGCTTGGAGACTTGGGTTTAAAATCCCGAAAATTGCCGCGAGAGAAAAAAAAAATCGACAATATTTTTTTTTCGCGAAAAAATGTGGTTTTTAATCGGAAATTTTTCGTATATCACGAATCTGCAGTCCGTTATTTTATATCTGGACCGGTTTTTGAACTAGAGACTAAATACGAGTGAAACTGTGGACTTTGTATGTTTTGTCATTTTACCACGTTTTTTTGGCCATATTTTGGCTTATTTTGACCAGATATAAAAAAAACTGACTTCAGATTCGTGATGTACGGAAAATTGCCCATAAGACAGCAAATTTTTTTCGCGAAAAAAATAATGTCGGTTTTTTTTTCTCTTACGGTAATTTTCGGAACTTCAAGCTCAAGCCGCCACGCTTTCCCGTCGAGTAAAAATCTTCGAAAAAATTCGGGTTTATCAGTACACAAGGACAAATTATTTTTGGGGGTAAGCGGTTTGAAATTCGAAAATTACGAAAATAAGGGACACCCTACTAAATGCCCTTAAAATCATTTTACCTAGGAATTTGCGCCCTGAGTTGGGTGGTATTACTAATCAAAAATGCCAACTTTTTTCGTCCTTTTAAAATTAAAAAAAAAAAAAATTCATCCTTTTTAGTCTTAATTTTTTTTTCTTGTTCTCTACATTAGATAACCATCTGGATTCTATAACCTCTTTGCACATTACTCGAATTGGTTCGATTTCCCTTATATATTTTTGCATTTCATCCAGTTCCTCTGCTCTGATCTGCTTCTCTACGTATATTTCATGTCTGAATAGATATTGTGTACGAACTACGAGAAATGAAACAGGGAAAACCGAACCTTCAGTTTCTTTTTTTTTCGCTTTTCCTTTCGGCAGTCTCCCGACCCGTTTCACTAAACATATTATTTACTTGGTGAGATGCCTCCCGGAATGATGAATTCCGGATGAATTTATAAATTGAGACGAAGTCGTATAATTTCGGGCAAAATGATGCGAGCATCTAATTTTATATACACCGAGCATCTCGTTAACAAACAGGAGAAGAGAGAGTAAAATAAGGAAATTATATTGTTCTCGAACATAAAAGGTTTTTATGCGATGAGAGATTAATTTCGATTAAATAATTCCATCAAATAACGATTAAATAATCCTCTTAGCGAATTTTATGTTTACTTTTTTTTTTTTTTTTTTTTTTAAAGGGGAAAAGAAGAATTATAATGCTTCCTACTTCATTTTTTAAAAGTTTCCCAAGACGCTGCTTAGATTGACAGTAACCGACCTTTTGACCGGAACAAATGCTTGTAAAATGGACACCCATTTTTTTTCGAGCTTTGAGTTCAAGGTAAATCGAATGTAAATTGAAATTCTTCGGATCGGGCGGGGAGTCAAGGATCTCTTCGCGTAATTGAAAGTGGAACAAGAATAAATTAGGTTTTTTTTAAATGCTGTGTCACTTACCCCTATGTGTTGTCCTTCGACGAAAACCTGAGGTACCAGGATAGCGTCGCATTTCATCCTTTCGCGGATTTCGTCTTGAGCATCAGTCGACATAAAAACGTCTCGTTCTTCGAATTTAACCATGAGCGTTTTTAAAATTTGTTTTACTTTTAAGCACTTGTGATAGGTTTCCCGGACGATTCCCATTGTCGTCGAATAAACTACTATTTTTCCGGCGTCTTTGTCCTTGTAATTCTGGAAAAAGAAAAAAAAAAAAACGAATTTTAAAAATCAGATTTTAATAAATCGATTCTGGAATGTGGAAAAAGTGAAAAAAAAAAAAAAAAAAAAAAAAAAAAAAAAAAAAATTAAAAGAGCACGGATTCGGTGCACTTTTCGCTATTCTTTGAAAAATTCGAGAAAAATCTATTAATTTCTTTCCTTGTCCTTTAAAATGATTCCTCAGTTGTGGGCGTCTCTGTCGGAATAACTCTCCGCTTGCAATTTTTGCCTGAGATGCTTCTTTTCTTTTGTTTTTTGTTCCTTTCAAGGAATCTCTTAAGTAAAAATAACAGAAAAATGAGATGAACGCGGTTTGAGATTTCATTGTGGAAATTTTTAAAAATGCTGATTCATTTCGATTGTTAAACTTGTCGCTTTTGATGTCGCTTTTATTCCCATTCGTTTCTTTATTTACAAAAAAATACGAGAGACGTTCTCACGGGTGATTGACGTGATATTTATATTTGCTTGTAAATTCTTTTGCAGAAAAAAAAAATTGCTTCAGAATTTTCCTTTTTTTTTTTAGGGATGACGTCGTGTCGTTTTCTTAAAGTGAGATCGTTTTGGAAAAATTGTTGATAACCATTTTTTTTTAAATCCCGTTTTGAAAAAAGAAAATTGATGAAATAACGAAAATTAAGAGATAAAGATAGGCAATAGAGGCATTGGAGGCATTGAAAAATTGTTGGGCCTTAATCGGCATGTAAGTGAGGACCATTTGATATCGTTAATTCTAAGACAGGAGTCCTTTTAAAATTTCATTTCCCGTAGTTTTTCGATTTTGACGGCTGAAAGTCTCTGATTCATTAAAATAAATTTTAGTTTTGGTTCAAATAAATCGGTGATTGCTTGCTTCATATTTTCGTGTTGGAAATCATCTCTTCTGTTTTGTAAAGATTTAAATGATGTTGTTAAACATTTCCTTCGCTTTTCAAAAACGAACCACAAAAATAATTCTGTAATTAATTCGGGGAAAAGACAAGAAACATGACAAACTTAATTACCCCGCCCACTGTTGTTCGGGGTCTAGATGAAATCTAATAATAGACTCGGTTTCGAGTACTAGGAATCAAAACTTGGAAATGTTTTTATGACGTATTGTCTTTTTTTTTTTTTTTTCGTGCGTGGGTTGTATTGACACTGTGTCATAACCCGTTAGGTATCTAAATATCTTCACTTGACCTTAGTTTTGTTTTAAAACCTTTAGGAGGTAAAGAATTGATGTCTGGACAAATTACTCCGGTTTTAAATATAAGAAGGTACGAACTTTGCTGCCGACATTTTTCAAATATCGATGAGAAAAAATCTTTGAGGTCAAACTTGCAGTCTTTGAGATCCTCTCACAGAGGGGCTGGCTGGACTCCATATGGGTCCATATGTCGACCCATGCAAAGCTTTAATTTTGTTGTAAAAACCATGTAACTGGAGGTATTTTGACATGCTGAAACTGAATATGAAGTCAGAATTTTAAAAAATCTAAAATTCAAGATGGCGGATGGTTGATAAAATCTTATTTAAAATTTTACAGATTTTTCATATTCAAATTTTGTAACCGCATTATTTATTGCTCTTTTTGTTCCTATGAACTTGAAAATGCAAGTAAATCTTATGGACAGTCATTTACGTAATAATTAACTAGAATTCTTCGCCTATGTTTAGCTTATGGGCAAAATAGCCTTTTCTGTGTAGAGGCATTTATAAGTTTAAAAATAAACAAAACTAAATTTTTGGGGGTTTTTTGAACTGCTAATTGCGAATCTGAATTCCAAATTTTGAAAAAATCAAAATTAAAGATGGCCGGCCGTAAACTTTAAAACTTTTCAGTTTTCTTAACTATTATTTATTATTACTCAAAAAATAATCGGTTTTTGAAAGTGAATGACAAGCTAATTTTCCGGGAGACAGTTAATTTAAGACAAGTTGATTTTCTGGGGGGCCGAATGTGCTTCCTACAAAAAATCCGATTTTAGATTTGAAAATCAAAGTGCCGGAAATAAGTCGATATCCAAATGTTATTTCTCCGATAATTTTAAAAACGTTTTCGGGGGACTACCAGTGCCCCCCACGTGAAAACTAATTTCAGACTCGGAATCAGCGACACTTAATTCATACAAATAATGTCAATTTTTTGCGAACTTTCAGAACATGGCTACGTCAGATTTTCAGTTCCGGCTAAATGAGGTTTAATTTAGGCTTTTTCTATATTTTGCCCATTACTAGCCCATTTTGGCCTTTGGTAAAAAACGTGTGAAAATATGGTTCTAGGTCAGTTTTTTGCGAACTTTAAACCTGTGAAATCCAAATTTTAGTGCGACATTAAGAAGTCGGCTAAAATGGGAAAAGTCGTTTTTGACCGCAAAAATTTTAGGCTTTTGAAATACGTTTCTAGGCCATTTTTTCGAGCTCTTTTCAGAAATGAAGCCAAGTTTAGGGTTACGGACCTCCTGCATGGAGGAAAAGTTTTTTTTTTCCCTTAAAATTGAATTTTTAGGCTTTGGCCATTTTTTTTAATTGGCCGAATCCACCATAAAATAGGCCATTAAAAGGCCTATTTTTCTGCTTTTAGTTTTTTCAAATCCGACACTCCGTTCTCCGACAAAAAAATAAAAACGGAATTTTTTTACCCCGTCGGAACCGGAAAACGGGTCATATTACGACCCTGAAATTTTGGCTCAAGAACCCTCTAGTATGGTCCTATTTATAGGCCTAATTTGAAAAAAATCCCTTTCGGGGGCAGAAATTATATGGTAATTCGACCTTTGGGTTAATAAAAATATTGCGCCTATGAGCATTATTACTTTCAACTTCAAATGCGTCCCTAAATTCTTGTAATATTTTGGAATCTTTCGTATCATTGTCGCGATTGAAATATCCACAACGTGATTTCTAAACACTAAATTTTTCAATCCAAAACATTTCAAAAAAAAACTAGAGCTGTATTCCTCGTCGGATAAATTTGGATCGAACCTAAAATTGCATCTCATCATTTGCACGATTGATCTTATCTCGAGAATTTTCCAATAAATAATCGAAATTATATTCAAACTTGTGTAATCGAATTACTTTAGGCATGCATCCGGTCCCTTTCATTTTCCTTGTACAATTCCAAGTTGGAAATTCGAAAAGACCTTAAAATACAGTAATCACATTAAACGGTACATCGAACGCTTATAAACCCCCCTTAGCAACGAAAGTAAATTTGAAATACATATCAAAGAGACGTTAAATGGCGCGTTGCTAACATTCCTTCCACATAACAAGATATTTAGTCGTTAATCGAATTCGATATGTCCGTTTAAAATTAATCCAAAAAAAAAGTGAAAAAAAAAAATAAAAATTAAACACGAGTTGTCATTCCGTTCTCCGTAACGAATCCACGGAAAATGACTTCCTTGACCTCTTTTTTTTTTTCTTGCATCTTCAGAAATTTTATTTTTATGCGATTCTCTTAAATAACATCAAAAAAATTGTGTAATATGTAGAGGACGTGTAAAAAAAAAAGGAAGAAAACGTGATTTCATCGAGCGCGATGATCTTTCAAAGTTTGGGATATTTTTTACGTGATGCTCTAAGTTTTATAACCGAATCAAAAAAAAAAAATAGTGTAACTTTCAAATATGTATAGGAACGTCCTCGACCTTTCTCATACCGGATCATTCCCGGGCATAAATCATGTGAGGAAGCTTCAAATCGTGATCGTGATGACATTTTCAACGTTTGAAAATGACGGTCGAGTTAACTTCTTTCACGATCTTGTCTAATGTCGTGCGAATTTAAAGTGTTTCGTTTGTTTGCTCAATTATTTATTTGTTTGTTTATTATTTTTGTTATTATTTTTTTTTATAATGTTATAGCGTATCATGGGGTTACTTTGTACTCAACCGGGTAACTTTGGACACTTTGATTTTCCCTTAAATTCTTGCCCGTACGAAAAAGGGATGCATAAAACTTATATTATTTATACAAAAATTATACATAAAATATACAAAAAATTGGACATACATAAAAAATGCATGAATTATGTATAAGAAGCATTAACTTTTTCAACGAAAAATCATATATATAATTATATATAAATTATAATTTCAAATTAACTTTTTTGGAATTCGGGAAAAGGTTCTTTATAAGTAGAGGATCAAACCTGAATTTTTTTTAAATATTTTGAGCGGCATCTTGAGGTGTCAAATTGGCCTTGAAATTTCCAAAAATCCCATGTAAGGGCCAAAAATCAATTTTTTTTTTTTTAGCATAAAATGCCATCGGTTTCTATCGGAAAATTTTGCTTAGATTACGAATTTGAAGTCGAAAATTAATTTTGGGTAATATTTAATTGGGTAATATTATATTATCGATTTGGCAAGTATTTATATTGAACGGGCAGTATAATATTGAAAGGGGCAGTATTTGATGGTCAGCATAGCAATGGGCAGTAAAAATATTGAAATGACAGTATTTTTCAAAAATTGTCAGTATTTTTCTAGAAGTGTCAGTATTTTTAAATAAAATGGCATATAAAGGGCAAAAAAAGTTTTTGGATACAGAAAAATAAAAATTATTTTTGAAATAATAACGAAAGATTATGTTCAATCGAATGAAAATATGAAACCATGTGATTCTATAACAAATCATTTAAAAAATAACTACAGAGGCACCTTTCTGGAGGAACAATAATAAAATAGCTAAAAGTTAAATGTTGTAAAAAAATTGATATTTTGGTAGAAAAGAAATTTAGGGAAGAATTAATAAGCGATATTGATTTCTTACATTTTGCGCCTGATAAGGAAGTATTTTGAAAAGAGGACCATGTTTTTAAAATAATTGAGAAAAAAAAGGGGGATTTTGTTTAATATTTTGAAAATGAATGGCTTCATTCACACTGTTATTGGTTTGAGCTCATTTCGTTCCGTCTATAATAATGGATTAGGGATCATACATCATAGTAAGCATTATTTTGGCCTTCCAAGACCCCTCACGTCCATTATAGTAAACAAAAATAGGTTAAAAAAGAACACATTTTCCGCGAAAAATTGTCGGTATCGCGGTAAACTGGGTATCGGTTTTAAACGTGGCAAAGGACCACCGGTGGCCGTCAAAGCTGTCCCAATTGAAGAAAAACATAAATGGGGCAGGCCAAAAAAAGCTACTCAAGCTTTATTAGTTGATTAGGGGTAATTTGTATTTTTTTTGCTTTTTTGGTACGCTCTACTGCTCGAAAATGAATGTTATACTGCTCAAAAATGAATTTTATACCGCCCAGAATTGAATTTTATACTACCTAATATTGAATTTTATACTGCCCATATATCATTTTTACTGCCCTTTTAAATTTTAATACTGCCCGAAAACAGTAAAATATACTGACTGTAAAATTGAATTAGATACTGCCCCTTTCAATATAAAATATTGCTGAAATAATAATTTTAATGCCTGATTTTTGAGCTACAGGCCGGATTTCAAAGCTCTGAAAACCTTATTATGGATTTTTGCTTGCAGCTCAAAAACCGTCGAATCGAAGGTTGCGTTACCTTCCATAAGATACTACTAAGAAGAGAGCAATTCCTCGGATTTCTATACTCTTACATTAGAACATTTTTTTCCAAAGGTAAAAAAATTTCCCAACATTTTTATCGAAACAAAATCGAATTTTCATAACAATAGAAAGCGTGGAGCCGCTAACAACACAAAAACCGATAAAAAAAAAAAACCTTGTGTTTTTTAAACAAAACTTTGATGAATAGTCAACAGATATTCCAGATCGATCAATACGCACAAACGCTTTTTAACATCGCAGACGTTTTATTCGAAAAAAAAAACGGAGAAAAAAAAGATCTAGCTAAGCGATATGAAAAAGAAAAGGTGCTGCGTTCGGGAAATTGCCTCCCGTGATGAAATAAATTTCTCCTCATCGGTTCGAAGAACGCCTTTTAACTCCTTATACATATTTTTTAAGATGAAAAAATATTCTTTGAAAGACGAGTTTTAACGGCTAGACTTTTCGGAATTTTAATTGTTCACGCATCGTGATCACAATTATTACATAACGTTTTTGGTTCGTCAGGAAGAATGGAAGCGTTGCGGATTCGTCGCTTTCCGGATCGGAATAGAAAAAAAAATTTATTACGCAAAGATTGTTTTTATATGTTAATGGTCGTGAGACTTTAAAAGACAGATGATGCATTAATTCGAGATGTCATTCGATCTTCTTGCGAGATAAAGAAAAATATATATAATTCACACGTTTTCCCCGTTAAGATGAACTGGAGCAAAATACGTTACACGCTATTGCACGGAGCGATTATATATAATTTCGTTGGGTACGATCGAAAATTATTAAGTTTTTTGAAAATGTGGGTTATTGGAAATATTGACCAAAAGTTAACCCCCTTTGAGAAGAAAAAAAAATTTACTTTTTTAATTAAAATGTTTCAAAAAAAAGAAGAGATTAACTGTGAGATTCGGTGCGGATGCTTTGCACACTTTTATTTTCAAAATGGATGGAATGATTTTTTTTACTTTTTTTTGTAAATAAAGAAGAAAATGGGAATTAGGGATTTATCGCAAAGCGCTTTTGGGGTTTTATTCGGTGTCAAAAAGGAAAAATAACATGCGGAAGTCCTGATTTGGAATTCGTTTTGCGGCGTTACAGCTCTTGTTAAACAGTGAAGAGAAAAGCGAGCTTTGTTTTGGTTCGTTTTAGAACAGTTAAGTTGTCCAAGGCTTTGATGCTCAGGATCCGATACAGCAAGCGGTTTTTTGGTGTCTCTCCATTCGATTTTCACTATCGTAATCATATTTCCTGATCCATTTGGTTGGGATCTGTGGTGTGTGTTAGGGTGGCTCATTTTAAAGGTCTATTTTTTAATTTTTGCTCCCTGGGCAAAAAATCATTGTAAAAAGAAGCCTGAATTTTTTTTAGGTCGAAAAAAAATTTTTGGCCCAGACCCAGGGGTTGGAAGTTTTTAGGACCGAGATGGTACTTAATTTGAACGAATTTCAAAAATTCGCACAATTAACTTCTTTTAATAAAAAAAATTGTCCTTTATGTAACACGACGGTTCAGCTAAGCTAAAAATGAATAGGCAAGGGTTGAAGTTTTAAGGAAAAATAGTTTTATATTTTTAGAATTCAACAACAACAACACAAATGCTCAAATCCGTTTAGTTTCTTCTTAGCCGGTCCCTTTATCTGTACTCGTCGGTCCAAGTTTGAATCTCCTCTAATCTTCGCAGATTAAAGTACTTTCAAAGTTTCGGCAGTACTCGTACTTCGATCCGTTAAGATCTTTTCCTTTCCACGCTTACTAGTTTTACTAGTACTCTTCTTACGGCTCGGTGGTAACCGGGATCACCGTAAGGTCCTCTTCTTTGACGGTTTCCTTCCGTCAAAAACTTACTTTTACGTAAGTTTCTCCTCTTTAACAATATTGCCTGCGTGGCGTCTAATATTGTTTTCTCCGATGAAATAACTTTTCCCGATGGGCGTTGAGTTATTTTGTAGAAGTTAATCCTTCCGAAGTTTGTTGAATAATGAGTTGACTTTCCAAATTTCGGCTGTTTTTTATACCCGCGTTTTGATTGAGTGCGAACCAATCAAAACGATTTCGATTATTTCATTTGTTTTCTTTTGTTTTTAAAGTTTATTTTCTTTTCTGGATAAAAAATGGCTGCTGGACTTGTCTTATTTTTACTAATATGGAACTCATTGCCAACTTAAGGTTTGTTTATGTTTACAATAAACAATGTTATCCAATTTTGGTTAGGTTAGAAAATGAAACTAAACCGTTTCATTACATAGTCCCCCGAAAAATTTCTGACTAAATACTGGGCAATATCCCCCAGGAGGAAAAAGAAAATAAACGAAAATTCTTCTTAAAACTTCTTAACTGGATTGTTTAGTTGGTTTGTGTTCATTGTTTGGAATGGCGGTGCTTTTTAAAGTAGTTTTGTTTATTTATTTCCATTTTGGAATGGCGGTTCTTTTTTCAAATGTAATTCGATTGGGCAAAATCCAGTAGTTGCTGAGACGGTATTGTTTATAACCTCTTCAATATGAGTGAGCCAATTTGGGCAGTCCAGGTGGTTCGATTGACAATGAATCCGTATGAAGTTCGTAGGGTTTCTCGTATTTTGCGTGATAATCCCTTTAAGATTACTAGAGGTGATAGTTGTTTATACATTTTGTAAACTCCGTTATGTCCCCATTGATTGTGCATCATTTCAATTAATTCCTTGATTAAATCTTGAGGTACCCAAAGCTTCCATCTTCCATTTATCAGAAAAAAGTGTAGCCCCTGGATTTCTCTTTTTTCATTGTCTGGAATTTTCTGTGATTGTCTGGGAGCTTGTTTCTTTAGTTTTTCGATCCAAATTTGGAACTTTTCTTCAGGAATAATTTTCAGGTAATCCATCATGTAATGCTCCTTCATCTCTATTTGGTAGATTCTTAGTGCATTTTCCCCCATGTCCTCTTTAATTATTCGAGAGCAAATGTCAGCGACAATATTCTCTTTGCCAGGGCAATGGGTGATTGTGAAATCATATGACTGAAGTTCCATGATGCATCTGTTAATTCTTTGGCTGACATAAGTCGTTTTCTTTAAGAAACATAGCGCTTTGTTATCAGTTCGAATTTCGAATTTTCTGAATAAAAGAAATTGTCGAAATTTCCGAAGTGTGAAAATAATCGCTAATAATTCCTTTTCTGTCATGTTATAATTTATTTCAGCTCCACTGATTGCATAATTGCTAGCATCTGTTTGAACTATAAAGGATTGGTTCAAATCTGGTAAATGCAAATACATGTCCTGAAACATGGTTTTTAATTTAACGTAAGCATCTTCACAATCCTTATTCCATGTCCATTTTACATTTTTCTTTTCCAAATGCAATAAGGGTTTAATCGTTTCTGCGAAATCAGAGCGAAACTTTGAAAAGAATAGAGCGAGCCCTATGATTCCTTTTAAAGTTCTTTGATTATGTGGTCTGGGAAATTCGCTTAATGCCCTAAGTTTATCTGGGTTAGGGTAAATTTTGTTTATTTTTTCTCCTGTTACCTCGATCAAATATCCCAGGAAAACTATTCTTTCTTGACAAAATTCTGATTTGTTTAATTTTATCGTGATATCGAATTTCCGAAATCTTTCTAATAGATATCTCAGGTGTTTAAGGTGGTCCTCAAATGATAAACTGGCAATTAGGATATCATCTGCAAAAATCAACAGATTTTCTGGATATTTACTTCCCAGCACTTCATCTAAAGCTCGTGCTAATGCTGCCATAGAATTTTTCGTTCCGAAAGGAACTCGTCGGAAAACGTAAGTTCTACTTTCAAAACAGAATCCAGTATATTTCTGTGATTCATCGCTTAGTGATATTTGCAAGAATGCTGACCTCAAATCCACCGAAGATATGTATTTAGCTTTTCCCAAGTGACATAACAGTTCATCTATGTTTGGAACAGCGCGATGGTCTGGTACCATGTGTTCGTTTATTCTTCGTGCGTCTAGACATGCTCTGATGGTTTTGTCTTTCTTTGCAACTATTACCAATGGGTTGATATAAGGTGTATTATCTTCTTTAATTATTCCTTCCTTCATCCAGTCAGATATTTGTTTCCTAACTGGTTCCCTAAGCTGATAGGGCACTGGGTAGGACTGAGCTTTATAATACTCCGTATTTTCCATTTTAAACTCGTATTTAAAGTTCTTGATGTTGCCAATTCTTTCTTCAAAAATAATATGGAATTGCTCGAAGAGTCTCTGAATTTCTTGATGTTGTTCATTTTCCAATGGTCCTATCTTAGGTTGGTTTCGTTCCTCGTTGGAATCCATGCTCGGTTCTTCAAAACTTTCAATTGCAAAAACTTGTTTTAAATCCGACCCCTCAGTTAGTTCCTTATCAAAACTAATTTGTAAACTCGGGTTCTCGATTTCAAGGGTTTTATTTGCAAAATTTAATTTAGCTCGATGCTCAATCATCCAGTCAGTTCCAAGCAATATATTTATTGATAATCCACTGACTATCAGGAACAAAACTTCGATCGTTATTCCTTGAATTTCGATAGGGCACATAATTTGTGCTTTAATGCGTCTTTCGACACTTCCAAAAGCGCCTTTTACCCCTAAAGCTGGTGTAGGTAGAATTGGGCAATTTTTAAACAGGATCCTCCTTTTATTGAACCAAGTTTCGGATATTGCTGTTATCTGACTGCCACAATCAAGTAGGATTTCAACTATTTCTATCCTAATGCGAGCAGGTATTATCGGACACTTACATTTATTCATTGAGTTTGCTATGATATTATTTATTTGCAGTTGGCCATCTTGGGATATGGGCTGAAGCTCTCGGCCTTTTACTCCAACCCAAGTTCGTTTCCCGAATCTTCATCTGAGTTAGAGCTATTCTTTTCTGGAACTTCTTCTATTTCAATATTCCAGTTTTTCTTCGATTTCCAATCCAACTTGTTGTCTCTTTCCTTGTCCTGACTCTTATTATTGAATTGTTCCAAGGTTTTCCTTGACCACATCTTTTTAGTTTCAAATCGTTGAATCAGTTTGATAAACTCGTCGACATTTTCAATGCATCTCAAATTTGCACATTCGTAAAAGGTGTTCCCAAAATGTTTGATGAGTCGTGATACCAACATGTTTTCTCTCATTTTCGGTTCTAGGTATTCTGCTTTTGCCATTAAATTGTATGCATACTGTAACTGACTGTCTTGCATACTGTCGGAATATTTTCCTGCCTCCAACTGTTCTCTAACTGCTTCTTGAACATGTTGATTCCAGTACGTGTCTTTGTACAACTCTTTGAATTCTCTCCAAGTCCTCGCATTCTTCCCCTTAATCTCATACCAGTGCCGGGCACTTCCTTGTATGATTTTTTCCACGTGTTTAAGTTTTTCCGCTTCCGATGGAACATCTTGAAGTCGTCTTTCGATTTCTTCTATGACTGCCATCGGGTTCTTTTCTGTACCATTGATCTGAATTTTTGGAAGTTTTCCCAAAGGACTTTTATTCGGATCATCTCTTATGCGATTTCCAAGATTTCCGTGGTTTCCTAGGTTTCCTAAGTTTCTTGGGTTCCCTGGGTTTGGCTCATTAACTGGAATTCGACGAATTTCATCCCGTATTTCTCTGATTTCTACTCGCCTTGCTTCCTCTTGCCTTGCAATCCGGACGTTTACTTGAGCTAATTCTCGATCCAGTACTTCCTCGATGTTTCCGATTTGATGTTGTACTGTCGCTACTACTCCTTCAACTTGGTCTTGCCTGGCATTAATTTGACCTTTTTCTTGTTTCCATTCATCCATTTTCTCATCCAAATACGCTATGAACTGTTCTATTCTATCGGATAATTCCATGGTCTGCTCCTGCGTAGTTCTCCTTTTCGGTATCGCACCTTGATCTCCACTTGGTCCAGGATTAACACCTTCCGGATTAACTATCAGCCTTCTCGTTGCTCCTCTAGGCGTACTTTCTGCTTGTGGCTGTCCAATGTTCTTCTTCGGTCTTCCTCTCTTTTTCCTCGGCGAGCCCTTTTCTGTTACTACGATTTCCTCGAATTCCATCTCTCGCGATTGATCAGCGTCTTCCAATTCGCTACTTTCTAAATTCGGGTTGTCGTTCCCCGCAAGGGATGCCATTTGTAACACGACGGTTCAGCTAAGCTAAAAATGAATAGGCAAGGGTTGAAGTTTTAAGGAAAAATAGTTTTATATTTTTAGAATTCAACAACAACAACACAAATGCTCAAATCCGTTTAGTTTCTTCTTAGCCGGTCCCTTTATCTGTACTCGTCGGTCCAAGTTTGAATCTCCTCTAATCTTCGCAGATTAAAGTACTTTCAAAGTTTCGGCAGTACTCGTACTTCGATCCGTTAAGATCTTTTCCTTTCCACGCTTACTAGTTTTACTAGTACTCTTCTTACGGCTCGGTGGTAACCGGGATCACCGTAAGGTCCTCTTCTTTGACGGTTTCCTTCCGTCAAAAACTTACTTTTACGTAAGTTTCTCCTCTTTAACAATATTGCCTGCGTGGCGTCTAATATTGTTTTCTCCGATGAAATAACTTTTCCCGATGGGCGTTGAGTTATTTTGTAGAAGTTAATCCTTCCGAAGTTTGTTGAATAATGAGTTGACTTTCCAAATTTCGGCTGTTTTTTATACCCGCGTTTTGATTGAGTGCGAACCAATCAAAACGATTTCGATTATTTCATTTGTTTTCTTTTGTTTTTAAAGTTTATTTTCTTTTCTGGATAAAAAATGGCTGCTGGACTTGTCTTATTTTTACTAATATGGAACTCATTGCCAACTTAAGGTTTGTTTATGTTTACAATAAACAATGTTATCCAATTTTGGTTAGGTTAGAAAATGAAACTAAACCGTTTCATTACATTTATAGGGTATATTAGGTACGTATTGAGTTTCCTAAAAAAAATATTGGGTTCGAAAATATTGACCCGTTGACCTCCCAGGCAGGATTATAGTAGAAAAACGGGGATGGCTGCAACAGGGTAAAGGCAGATAATTTTGAAAATTCGAAAGTAGCCAAAATGTGCCAAATGTAATTTTGATTCCAATCATTTTTTACCCAATTTCAACTTAATTTTTCCTTATTTTTGGTTCTTTTTATTTTTTTTAAAAAATTGTATTTTTAAAGCCAAAAAGTGAGTTTCCTGCGCATGTAAGTACCCAAATTAACAAAACTTGACAAGTTCTCCAAAATAAAAAATTTAAATTTCAAATTTTTTTTAAAAATTGATCAAAAATTAATTTATTAATATTAAAAATTGAGAGAAAATTTAAAAAATATTAAAAATGCCCAAAAATTTGAAATTTAAATTTTTTATTTTGGAGAACTTATCAAGTTCTCTTAATTTGGGTACTTACATGCATTGGAAATTCACTTTTTGGCTTTAAAAATGAATTTTTTTTAGAAAAAAAAAGAGCCAAAAATAAGGGAAAATGGGGTTAACAGGGTAAAAAATGTTTGGCATCGAAATTACATTTGGGGCATTGTTTCTACATATTGTTGGCACATTTTGGCTATTTTCGAATTTTCAAAATTATCTGCCTTTACCCTATTGCAGCCATCCCCGTTTTTCCACTATAATCCTGCCTGGGCGGCCAACGGGTCAATATTTTCGAACCGAATATTTGTTTTTAGGAAGCTCAACACGTACCTAATATACCCTACAAAGGACAATTTTTTATATTAAAGATGTTAATTGTGCGAATTTTACCATCTAGGCCCTAAAAACTTCAAACTCTTGGGCCTGGGCCAAAAAATTTTTTTTCGACCAAAAAAAAATTCAGGCTTCTTTTTACATATAAACGAATGATTTTTGTCCAGAGAGCAAGAATTAAGAAATATACCTTCAAAATGAGCCACCCTAGTGTGTTTAAGGTGACGCAGGACTGATTCATTTTTTTGAACACCCTATACTTCGAAAAACGCTAATATCATTGTTTTGGAGCCAGATATCAAAATTCCGTTTCAAAGCAACTATTTTTATCAATCTTATGCACCTTCAGGAAAAATTCTATACCTGACCATTCAGTACTTTTTCCGGAAACTTTGATATAGTATAAATTCCCGGGAATTTATAGTAGTATAAGGTTTCCCAAAACAGTACTGTATGGTCAGGTATGGAATTTTTCCTGAAGATGCCTAATATTGATAAAAATTGTTTCTCGGAAGCGGAATTTTGCTAATCTAGCACCAAAAGGATAATATTTGCATATTTCGAAGTATAGGGTGTTCGAAAAAATGAATCACTCCTGCGTCACCTTTTTTTTTTTTTTTTTTTTTTTATGGCTTTAATTACTCTTTCTAGTTTATTTGAATTTATTTCGCTGAACTTCTTTACAGAATTTTTCGCCACTTCATTGACTAATGAATTCCCATATTTGTTTATTATCTCACTTGTGATATTTTTAAAATCTTTTTTTAAAATCTTTGTCTTTGAAGTCTAGCCTACGGAAGCCCTGAAGGGTCACATTTCTATAATTGTTTTTTATTGTTTGTTCCGGAACAAGCAATTAACGAAAAAATGTCTGTTCCGGAACAAACAATGTCTGTTCCGGAACAAGCAATTTAAAATTTAAAATTGTCAACAAGCAATTTAAAATTGTCGGTTCCGGAACAGACAATTTTCTAACTAAACGTTGTCTGTTCCGGAACAGACATTGCTTGTTCCGGAACAAACAATTAATTTAAAATTGTCAGTTCCGGAACAAACAATTTTTAAAATTGTCTGTTCCGGAACAGACATTGCTGGTTCCGGATCAGACATTTTTTCGTTAATTGCTTGTTCCGGAACAAACAATAAAAAACAATTATAGAAATGTGACCCTTCAGGGCTTCCGTACTAGCCGTTTTACTAAAGCAATTTTTTTCGGCTTCCCAGGTGACAAAATCTGTCAGGTCCAAAATCTATCTATGGGTTTTTAGCCGGCACGGGCATCGGCTTCGGACCCCTGATATTTCATGCAATAAACCAGGTTTAAGTGTTATAAAAAAAGCTTCCAATAGTTTTTGCAAGAGTTATTTAAACGAAATCGAAATTTTGAGCTGTTCGTTCTCTCCAAACTCACCCAACATTTTCAATAATTCTTCCGAAACCTCGATAACTTCGCATTTTTCCATCTTTCGGGGAGAACGTAATTGAATTTAATCAGAGAGGTAAAATCCATTCCTAAGGACACTTCAATCTTAAATTTCTTAAAGAAGGGTTCCAAAGGGGGTACTCGTAATTACTTGCCTCTTAGGCAAAATACCACTTACAATCTTCAAACATCCAATTAATGAATCAAAAAAAAAAAAAAAAAAAAATTAATTTAAGAAAGAAAAAAAAAATGTGGGAAGGTCAGGCGAGGGTTATTCTGCTAAATATCATGTTTGTTGAAAACCAATATTACGAAAGAATGCGAATCCGAGTTATGTAAGGACGTAACCTTTTTACGGTTCAAAATCCGAACGCAATTTTTTTTTTCTTTTCCAACCGTCCTTGTTTTTATTAGAAATAATTTTTTTTTCATATCAAATGAAAAAAATAAAAACGAGAATAACCGGTGGCATCGCAAGAGATCAGACCATTCGGGTCAGTGTAAAATGGACGTAACCTTTGACCTCACGCAGAAAGCATCCCCGACCTCGGGTCGAATAACAGCTGATGAATAAGCGCCTTGTCTTCGGTACATTTTCGGCCCCTGGGAAATTCTCAAAAGGGGGCAACCTCAATTAAGCGACGAAGTCAAAACACGACTCAAACGGAATCTAAAAAGCTGAAAATTATATTTTTTACGCTTGACAGATGAAATAGGTAAAATCGGGCGAGAGATGCACTTGATTATTAAAAAAAAATGGCAAGCTGGAGAGAGGAAATCTCGGTTAATTTTTCCGATTTAATTTCTATCCAATTAACGGGGAGTGTGAAAAAGCGGTGAACAAACCCGCGGAAACACTGCATCAGATTTCAACTTGACGGAAAATTAATGTCAGCTGAAAGTCGAGGAAGAAGGAGGAGAAGATCACGATTCATGCATCATTAAAGTCTGCGGTTTCCGAGTTTTGTTTCTTTACCGAAACTGTAGCTGACTGACTTTATGAAACTAACTCGTTCGGTTTTTTCAATTTCGTGGAAGGATAGACCTTTTGTTCGAGCAACAATCATTTTACTCTCGCTTCGTTTTAAAGTCTGAAATTTCGGGGTTTTAGTTTTTTCTAAGAATTCGGGTGAGATTTCTCAGCTCATTTTCTTCAAAATAAGTCCGATTTGACGATTTAATCGTAGGAAAACTGGTTCCGTCTATGTTTACCTTAACTAAACAAAATTTTTTCGTAAGTTTGAGAAAATCGGTGTAAGTCGGTTAAAGCTGTGTTTGGTTGCTTCTTTCATTTTATGTTAAACTGAATTTTTTTTTTGTTCGCTGTCAAACAACCCTGATAGCATTTTCAATCCATTCGACATCCTGTGGATTGCCCATTAGATACCCGGGGTATCCAAATCCATGGGATATCCATAGGACGTCCAAAGGACGCTTTTTAGGTCAGTGCGGACATAAGTAAATCCAATGTACAATAAATCCAATAAATATCCTCATGGCGTCCTGAAGACGAGGCGATTTTTTAAAAAAATCAAAAAATCGATTAATCGGTTTTTTAAAATCGATTATTGCAAAAAATCGATTTTTTTCAATTGATTTTTTTGGTCGGTTTCTATTGGTTTTTACAGGCATTGAATTGAGGTCCTTTTTTTGGAAAAGTCACTATTTTACAAATGAGTCCCTAAAGGTCCCCATTTTTCTTCCCTTTAATTTTTATGCCTGAATTATTTTATTAAATCAGAAAATGATGATAAAATTCCAAAAAAAAAAAGATAGTCCATTTTATCTCAAAATTTTGCAAAATTTTTCGTCGGCCTTCGGCCTTGCTGAGCTTGGTTTAAAATCTATTTCAATGTAATTCAGAAAGAAAGTAGCTGTTTAAATAAAAAAGGATCCGGAAACCTGGGATAAAATAATATTTGAGAAAATTTTCATGAAACTTAGAGCCAAAATAAAAAATTTGAGCCAAATATTAGCTTAAATTTTAACTTCAACCAATTTTTTTTGGACCATATTGTCCTTTGTCTTATTTTGTTTTGAAAAATATTACACGGTTTTTCAAGTTAGTGGCTGGTCAAGTGAATCAAAAATGAGCGTAAGGGGGTCAAATTAAGCCTAAATAAATAATTCGAAAATTAATGTTTTGAGCCCCCAAAAGGAAAGTTAGCTTTCCCAGTTTTGGTCCCTAAAGTCTCTTAAATTTTTTAGAAAAAAATTTAATAAAAAAAAAAAAAATTTAGAAATAATTGATTTCTAATCAATCAAATCAAATTTGTAAATAAAGGTAAAATTTTAACTTTTTTGAGGCTTCGAATCGACAGAAAGAATAATTAAATTTTTAAGCAACTGAGGATAAATTTAAATAAAATTCCCACTTCTTAAATATGCGACTTTTTCAAAAATTTCGATTTGATTAATGAATTTTTAATTTTTATAAGAAATTGAAAAAAATCGATTTTTCACCCCCCCCCCCCCCCCCCCCCCCCGATTAATCAAATCGAATCGCCCACCCCTGACAGATCAGAAATCATATGGTAACCCGGTAGTAGCCTTTTTTTCCATAGCGGGGAAAAAATCGTCATCTCTTAGATAAAAAGAAAAGGAACGCAAAGATCTATTCACAGCTCAAAATTATACCATCTTTCACTTTAAAATCTCGGATGCTACTTGGGATTATTAAAAGAACGTTTTAAAAATCATTCAAACTATTCCTTGGAAAAAGGAAAAAAAAAAAAAATCTTTTCATAAAAATTTGGCCACGTCCTTGAAATTCATATGAGATGTAAAAGCATTTAAAATTAGTGAAACCGTGTCTCGAGAACAATTTAAAAAAAAACGGCCATTAGATTCCGCAGATTCATTCACTACTCCGATAGAAAAGATCATTCATCTCGCATTCATCGAGGTAAACAACCTGACTTAGTAAAAATGCCTTCGCCAGTTAATTGCATCCTCAGTACCGTATTGATAATTTATCGAATGCATTTTTATAAATCTCCGGTTACGCTCCAAGGGAAATGATTCAAATTAATTCCTACGACGGCAGGCAGGCAAATCAATCAAATTTTTTATTTTATTTTATTTTTTTAAAATTTATCATTCTGCCGTCTTTCCTCTTCCGACAAATTTATCACGATAAGTATCATGCTCCAAGCCGATTTTGCGCAAAAAAAAAAAAAAAAAATTCTAATACGATCATTATCTTGATTTTTGGATTTTTGGCCTCGAGGAAATTTTAACAGGCAATCCATTTTTTTTTTCCTTCTATTCTTCCTGACATTTAACAGTTAAAAACGATGCATAAGGCGTTTTGTTGTACGTCACGATGCAATTATATGCATTTTTCGACAGGTACACATTTTTGTTGTTCCAACAAATTCCGACCCTGGTAATCGTGGCTGGAAGTTGCAGGTTGCGAACCAGTGGCCTTAGATATCCCGGGTACAGTTAGAATCTTCGGTTATTCGAGTATTTTAACAGCCTCGTGGTGATCACGACGTTCTTACACGGTTAATTAACCGAAAATGTATATATATATTTTTTTAATTTTCAAAAAAAAAAAAATGAAGAACGGTTTTTCCTCGTTTTTCCTTTGAAGAGAAACCTTTTTGGAAAATTTAATTAGAGAAATGGTCTCGTCTGTAAGATTAGCAGGGCGGTATTAATTAGGATAAGATACATTATATATCCTAAGTGCATTTAAGTGAGGATATATGTTGATATGGTTTTGCTTTCCAGTTGTATATTCGCCTCCCGAATCAGGTCAGACGATGTTTGTATTTCATTACCGTTACAGAATTTACAAGTTTTCACTTTATCTTCGTTTCGATCCTTGGTTATTTTTACTTTTGTTGCTGTAACATATGTTCGTGTGACTTTTTTTCTATTTCTCTTTCTTGGTCGTGTCAAATCGATAGCAAAAACAAACAAAATACTTATGAGTATCAGGTTGTTTGCTTCTGAGAAATTTAATGAGGAAAGTCGACTCGTTTGTGACTTTTTTTTTTTTTTAAATGAAGAAATAAGAGGATTGAATTTTCGAGAAATTGTAGGTTTGTTAATGTTCTGAATGATTAAGATCAGGGCTGGGGTTCCGATTTCGACTCCGATGCCGATTCCCAAGATTCTTCAATATTTTTCGGTCCGATTCTGATTCTGTTGCCGATTCCCAAGATTCTTTAATATTTTTCGGTCTGATTCTGATTCCAATTCCGACTCGGAAGAATAATTTTAGTTCCCGATTCTGATTCCAATTGCAAAAAATTTCAGTGCTGCCGATTCCGATTCCGACTCGAGAACAGAGATTGAAGTTTCTGATTCTGATTCCAATTGGAAAATATTTCAGCGGTGTCGATTCCGATTCTGATTCCGATCCCGGCTCCCAAGACTCTTCAGTATTTTTCGGTCCGATTCTGATTCCGATTCCGACTCGAGAGCAATAATTTAGGTTTCCGATTCTGATTCCAATTAAAAGATATTTCAGTGCTGCCTATTCTGATTCCGATTCCGACACCGATTCTCAAGATTCTTCAATATTTTTTGATCTGATTCGGACTCCGATTCTGATTCCGATTCCAATTAGAAAATATTTCAGTTATGCCAGTTCCCAAGATCCTTCATTATTTTTCGATAATGAATTCTGATTCCGATTCCGTTTCCGACTCGAGAACAATTATTTAAGTTTCCGATTCTGATTTTAAGTGGAACATATTCCATTGGTGCCGATTCCGATTCGGATTCTGATAGTTCCAGAAATGTAATAATTGTAACTACCTTTTATTAATACTTTTCAGCTCAGTTTGACTCAAATTTTCGATACCTATTCCGTTGCCTATTAAGATTTCGATTCCGATTACGATTCCGACTGCTTGAAAAAAATTTTGGGTTCCTATTCCGATTCCGATTCCGTTTAAAATCTAAACAGCACCGCTGCCCTGATTAAGTCTTTTCGTGAAAAGGGTCTTAAAAATCGGACATGTATGAACAGCTTCCTTGGATTTTGGATTCGGGTGGGAACCGCCATCTTGGGAACCAAAGTAAAGAATCCTGTAGAAAGCAGAAGAATCCTGTCAAATTTTTATTGGTAAAAAATCGGATTCCTTTACCTTACGAAGGGTCTTCATGTCACCAGATCTACGATCGTCGTGACATGTTGATTTGACCTCCTTAATATTGTGTATGTTTTCATTCTAATGATTCCAGATTTATTTTTGTAGATAAGAATGAATTGGTCATGTAAAAACGCCACCAGTGCTCAGCTCATTATGTTAATTATGTTTTCGAAGAAGAAGAAGAAGAATAAAAAAAAGGTCCTTGTTAATGACGCTATTGACTTAACGTGATACAAACTTAAAACAAACCGAAAAGTAATTGAAGTCAAGAGGACAATTAGATAATATCATAGTAAAAGCGTGAACTGCAATCAAGTAAACAACTAATTTCTACGCTCAAGCACTTTAAGAATTAATCAACATTTCATTTGAAAAAAAAAAATGATAATTTGGAGCTTTTTTTTTTTGTAAATTCTAAAAGGACTTCGATGCTGTTTTTATGTTTGTAAGTAAGGTGAGCGCTACCGTATTGGGTACCAATACATTTTGCATCTGTCAGGGGTCCGAAGATTTGAAATTTTGGCCACGCTAGTATCGGCGTTGAACCTTTTTTGAAAGCCGAAATCGGCATCGGAATCGCAAGATTGTGCGTCAGGGCCGGTACTGGTATCAAATTCGGATTCCTGAATCGGCACCGACACCGACACCGTATTTAAACCCCTGCTACCTGTTTCACTTCTGTGGAATTAAATTGGTGCCAAATATGGCGGCTAGTGGAATATGTCACACTTCTGGTTGTAGAGGATCTCTAATGCGATCACGTGACCAGACACATTGGCTGCAATGTGTCTGGTCACGTGACCTCCGGATCTAAGATTGCTGATACTCACGGACATTTTGCTTCTTATTGCACTGATTGCACCGCTGGTCTAACAGGATCCACCTCTCAGCCACTAACACCGCCTCATGGCCCCAGAGATCTGTCTTATACCGAAAAAAAACGAACTTCACCGCTGTAATCCTGGATTATAAAAAGGAAATATGTACCTCTTCTTAAGGGTTTTTCCTACGTTCTTATTTCGCTTTTTTCTATAACTTGACCTCGAATGAACCAATGTAATCAATGGGCAACTGCCGTCCAGTTGTGCTATCGGGACAACAACGGCAGTTGCCCATTGATTAACAACAATTTTATAAGGAGTTTCTTTAAAAAATAAATTAACGTGCTATCAAACATTTCTAGAGCTATGCCCTCGTGCATTTAAAATTTCACCTTTTTTTGATGGGGACGGAAGGTGACACTGGCCATCTAATCCTAACAATTACTACAACTATTAAGTCAATAACGCTATCTAATTTTGAAAAATGTCGAAATCTCTTTAAAAAATCGAAAAAGGTATCATCCAAGTATTACGTAAGCATTTTTATGCCTATTTTGTATCCCCCCTTCCCCTCTCTCCTGTTAAATACTTACGTAATACTTGTATGATCCCAAATTTAAAAAAAAAAAATGATTTAGAATTCTAATTTATGTTGACTGCTCGGAAGAACAAGTTTTTTTTTTTTTTTAACAAAACAAAAACTCCTTATCTTTTTTCGGGCAGTTAGGGTGCAAATTCACTATGGAGTGTTGGGTCAACATGTTGGTACAACAAGTTGAACCAACAGGGTGTATCAATTGGTTTTACCAACTTGTTGGACCAACATGTTTGACAAAGGGTGCAAATTCGCTATGGAATGTTAGACCAACATTTTGGTACAACACGTTAAACCAGCATGTTGTACCAACTTGTTGGACCAACCTTCCTCACTAATTTCGGCGTAGCAGTAAATTCTGCAATGGTCGATTCGCTTGTTTGTCAAACATGTTGGTCCAACAAATTGGTACAACATGTTAGTCCAACTTGTTGTACCAGCATGTTGGTCCAATAGTGAAGTTTCACTGTTGGGGTGCAAATTCACTATGGAATGTTGGTGCAACATCGACTATTGCAGAATTACCAACTTGTTGGTCCAGCTTACATTCCACTAATTTCGGCGTAGGAGTAAATTTTGCAATAGTCGATTCGTTCGTTTGTCAAACGTGTTGGTACAACAAGCTGGGCAACATGTTGGTCCAACTATTGTACCAACATGTTGGTTTAACATTCCAGAGGGAATTTGCACCCTTTAAAAACTTTTAATTTTTTTTTTCTGCCTAATGACAAATCCGGAAAGTTTTTGTATGGGATTTAAAATAAATAAATAAATAAATAAAAACGATCTGTCGTGTTACGATCTAAATAGATCTTTTATAGATCGTTACAGAAAAAAAAGGTAGGGAGTTTTTGTACTGCTTAAAAAAAAAAAAAAAAAAAAATTAGGGACTTGTTTTTTGGAGCAATCGATATGTGGATCAAACATTCAAAACGGCAAAAATGCTTAGCCTGTTACTCATTCAAATCATTTTATGTATCACACTCACACACATAGCGACGCAAGGCCCTTATCAAAAATCAAAAATACTCGTCATCGATGATACCCGAGTTGGACTCGATCAAAACAGGTGACTTACGACTAACTGTAAATTGAACGATACCTAATATTAAACTCGTCTCCTATTCCATCGCCAACTTAAGATTTTTCCATGTAATCTCAATCGACACTACTTAAGAACATTTTTTTTTTTAATTTAACGACTCGGTTACAATGCCCGACGTTATCGACAATGGTTTTTTTAATATTCCAAAATACAGAATCCGCGGCATTGAGAGAAAGCGGGTCTCGTCTTTTTTTTTCTTTGGGTTCAATTTATTGTTTGTTTATTACACGACAGATACGACTCCAAACGCTTTTTTTTTTTTTTTTTTTTTTTTTTTCATTAACCGTACCTGCGATAAAAGAAAACGTAATCGTGTGAGAATAACATTGTCGTAATTAGGGTCACGAATAAAGAAAAACGAATGTCATTTTATAAATAAGAGACATCTTTTTGTTTTTATCCGTCGAATTCGATTTTTTTTTCTTCGGCTGCAGGTGATGCTGTTCTCATTTCATTAAATATGGATGAAACCGAAAAAACCGCACTCACGTGTTAACCTTCTTATGCGTTAAGAACCGCACTTACAGATTAACCGATAAATCGATCTAACGTCTTTCTGCATTTCCGATAATTTTTTTTTTTTTTTTTTTTTTTACCTAAAACTGCCAACACCGTTACAATTGGAATTAAAAAAAATTTTTTTAAACGTGTTTATTTTGCTCTTTATAACTCGTTCACGTTTTTTATGAAGGGAAAATTGAAGTTAAAAAAACGATCTGTTTGACGTGACGTTTTCGCACCCGTAATAATATCACGCACTTCCTTTTTTAGGAAATCCTCCTCCGCTTTTTTTTTTTACATTCCTCCGGGCAAAGACTTTCTACTTAAAAAACTGTTGCATTTCTGGTATAACTGGAAACATCGGCTGATTCTCCCACGGTAAAAAAAATGGAATTCGATTCGGTGGAAGATCGTTAAAAAAGGGAAAAGCTAATCTACGGGTTTTTCATTTGCAAAAAAGAGAAATTGTCGCCCCCCCCCCCTTTTTTTTTGTTTCAATCGAACGGTCATCCTTCGATTTTCCATATAGTCCATTAGTTCGGAAATCACCTCTAAAATAAAAAAAAGTTGACTTTGTTCTATTAATCATACGAGATAATCGTGAAATGAATTATGAGGATAATTTTCACCGTAGGAAGCCGATATAAAATGTTTAATATCTTGAAATGAATAAATCGTGCGCGACATTGACATTGAAAAAAATTCGACGTTTTCGGACGAATTTTTATCTCTCTTTAGCTTTTTAACTTTTTTTTTTTCTCCATATTTTGACGATTCCACGTACGTTATGTTCGTTGCTTTTACTCTGGACGTGACGTGAAAAAAAAAAAAAAAAATTTTTCAACCTGCTTTCACACGTACAACGAATTGGAATGTGGCTCGGCCCAATATGAGCCTCATCATAATTTTTGACTGAAAATCTTTTCAAAAAGTTAGCTTTGATCTCGAACGAAATATTTTTTTTTTTTTTTTGCTTAATGAAGTCGGTCCATTTGCTCATCTTTTTTTTTATCGTTGCTGATCGTTTTAAAATTTTCCATGGAAAAAACGATTGTTTTTAGTCATTGGGTAGCGTAAATGATTATAATTTTAGGTTAACCAATGAAATCAATTTGCGAGGATTTTACAAAAAGTCGGCGGCATGATAAGCAGCGAATTAAGAGGGTTTTGCTCTTTACTAAATGGAATTTTCAAATAATAAAAAGACTCTTTGAGTTACTGACCGCCTATGCCTCGCTGACTTAAGTCGTTGTGCCAAAAGACTGAAAAGTCCAACTTTAAAATTATTTACTACCCATGGGTGTTTATAAGGATTCACTGAACAAGGGCCATGTATTCTTGATTGTAGGATTAATTTGAGCCATAGGATTGGATCTGAGTTCCTTCGGATCGATCTGAGCTTTGAGATTAATCTTAGCTTTTTCGGATTGGGCTGAGCTCCTTGGATTAATCTGAACTTCTTTGGATTGATCTCAACCTTGGATTTAATCTGGGCCTTGGGATAGATGCTATTAATTTGAGCTTTGCAATCGTTTCTGGAGCTCGGATTAACCTGAGCTTTGAGAATAATCTCAGCATTTTTATATTGATCTGAGCTCCTTGGATTAATCTTAACTTCTTTGGATTGATCTGAACTGCTGGATTAACCTGACTTACTGGGAATTGATCTGAGCCATGGATTTAATTTGAGCCTTGGAATTGTTACTGCAGCTCGGATTGATCTGAACTTTGAGATTAACCTTAGCTTTTTTGAATTGATCTGAGCTTCTTAGATCAACCTGAACTTTTTTGGATTTGTCTGAGCTCCTTTGATTAATCTGAACTTTGTTGGATTGATCTGAGCCTTGGATTTAATCTGGGCCTTGAGATTGATACGATTAATTCGAGCCTTGCAATTGTTTCTGGAGCTCGGATTGATCTGACCTTTGAGATTAAGCTTAGCTTTTTTATATTGATCTGAACTTCTTTCTTGCGGATTAATCTGAACTGCTGGATTAATCTGAGCTATTGGGGATTGATCTGAGCCTTGGAATTGTTACTAGGATTGATTAGAACTTTGAGATTAATCTTAGCTTTTTTGGATTGATCTGAGCTTCTTGGATCAATCTGAACCTTTTTGGATTTGTCTGAGCCTTGGATTTTATCTGGGCCTTGGGATGGATACGATTTCTTTGAGCCTTGTAATTGTTACTGGAACTCGGATTGAACTGAGAGTAACCGGAGCTCGTATTGATCTGAGAGTAACTGGAGCTTGGATTCATCTGAGATTAATCTTAGCTTTTTTGATTGATCTGATCTTCTTTGGATTGATCTGAACCTTGGATTTAATCTGGGTCTTGGGGTTAATCTGAACTTCTCTCTGAACGGACTTCTTTCTTGCGGATTAATCTGAACTGCTGGATTAACCTGAGCTATTGGGGATTGATCTGAGTCTCGATTTAATTTCAGTCTTGGAATTGTTATTGGAGCTCGGATCGATCTGAGATTACATGTAATCTTAGCTTTTTTGGATTGAACTGAGCTATTATGGATTGATCTGAGTCATGGATTTAATTTGGGTCTTGGGATTGATACGATTAATTAAACCCTTGCAATTGTAACTGGAGCTCGGATAGATCTGAACGTTATGAGGGATTTGAGCCGTGGAATTAACGTTAACCTTGGCACCTGTTTGAGCTCTTTAACCAATTCGAAGCTTTTAGTCCTTAAATTAAATTGAGCTTTAAATTTTACAACAAAATAAAAACAAGGCTCCGATTTTTTCTTTTTTAATTTCGCCAAGTTCAAAATCAAATCTCGAATTCGCAACTCGACTGTTTTTTAAGTATTTTTTCAAAAATCAGGATTAACGGTTGCAAATGTAAATACCATTTTTAATTAAAAATCATTTAATTAACAAAAGTGCGGTTAGACTTCTGAGTAATGAACCATACGTTTATGAATCTTATTTATCTCATACGTATGTTTATGATTCTCATTTTTTTTTACTCTTGAAATGAAATGGTCAAAAACGTGATCGGGTTTATACGATTGAAAAAAAAAAAAATCATTTTATATTGCATTCGCTCTTTCTTCCACTTAAATATCGATTTTTTTAATCGACATGATTGAAACTTAAAGACGAGCTCCGAGACCAGAACGAGAAAAGTAGCCCTGGGAACAAAAAAAATCAGGGAAAGTTTAACGCTCCATCAATTATTACACAATTCCATCAATTTTTTTTGCGCTCTTTTTGCATTGAATGATTTTCTCGTTCGCGTAAGACTTAAATTCAGAAAAATAAATTTCCAAGATAAAAAAAAACATTGACTTAAAAATTTTTTTGTTTTCTTCGAAAACTCCAATTAGGTCAAGGATAAATAAAAGAAATAAACCTTTTCGACGTTTATTAAATAAAAAAAAAAGTCGGGTAAGATTGCTTTAAATGTAAAGACGATAATAATTTTCTTTCTTTTTTTTTCCTCGTGGTTTTTGCATAATTTCAATTTATAAAATGATTAAATCCAAAGAAAAAGAAGAAGAAAAAAAAATGCTTTAACCCGATCACGTTTCTATAAAAAGTTGTCGCGTTTTACTTCGAGGGAAAAAAAATACAAAGAAATCGAGAAAAAAAAAGAAAGAAATCGAGTTTTTTAAAAAAAAAGTAAATGTCGGTTTCGGTGAATGAGTGATTTAGACGCCGTCAATCTTTTCCAAATTTTTTTTTGCTGTTGGGAAAAGTTGAAGTGTAAAAAGGCTGAATGCGGAGATTTAAGATGACACGAAGGTATGGATTTTTATAGAATTTCAAGGAGCGTAGGGAGCCAAGTGATAAGCGCTTTGTGCTTCCGCTTTTAAGGTTATTTCGGGATTTTGTGATCGCGGTCTGTGATCGAATAAGGCTAAGGGTTCTTCTATGTCCCTGCGGCGGCTTGGCATAAGCGTACAACGTGGCACGACCGTCCATGATTGGCCGCACCGTTAAGTGACAAAACATATTAAGTCCTGATTTTTGGCTCATTTTTTGGCTCCAGATTTGAAAACCGGACCTTATAAAAAATAAATTAAATTCAGATTCATGATCTACGCAAAGTTTCTGACTTTTTTTTTTTTTTGAAAAAAGAAAATGATCGACGGGAATTTTCCGACTCTCAAGCGGAAGTCGGGACGACTTCTTGTCGATTAATAAATCTGAAAAAAATTAGGACTTATATGTGCCCGATTCTGAGGTGCACTCATTCAAATTGAAGGGGGACTCTACCGTCGTACACCATAATTTATTTTTGGAAAAAGCTCTGGCACCGGACATGTCAGTGAAGCAGTTGTCAAAACATTTTCCTTTTCGCTATGCAATTAAAAAAGTAATGAAAGAAATTTAACTTAAACACTGCGGTTTGGTGGTTGGTATAAATTTAAACGTCGAATGTAAGAAGCACCGTGCCGTATAACCGCGGATCGTAAAGCGTTGTTACGGCGGTTGTCCGGAAAAGCTACGTTGAATTTCTTATGACTGCAATGTGACATAAGAGCAGCCGTGGTGGCCGCTCATGTGGAATCTCTGGTAATCGGTCTATTAGCTATTAGGGTGTCCCTTATTTGGGCAATTTTTCGAATTTCAAATCGCTTACCCCCAAAAATGGTTCTCCTTGGTGTACTGACAAACCCGAATTTTTAAAAAAATTTTTACTAGACAGGAAAGCTGAAAGTTCCAAAAACTGCCATAAGAGAAAAAAAAATCGATATTTTTTTTTTTTTTTATTTATTTATTTATTTATTTATTTATTTATTTATTTATTTTTTTTTTTTTTTTTGCGAAAAAATGTGGTTTTTTATCGGAAATTTTCCGTAGATCACGAATCTGAAGTCCGTTTTTTTATATCTGGTCCAGTTTTTGAGCCAGAAATTATAAACACTGGGGAAACTTGGTATGTTGGACTTGGTATGTTTTGTTCCTTAACCACGATTTTTTGCCATATTTTCGCTTTTAGCTCAAAAACCGGGCCAGATATAAAAAAACGGACTTCAGATTCGTGATCTACGGAAAATTTCCGATAAGAAACCACGTTTTTTCCAGAAAAAAAAATTGTCCATTTTTTTCTCTTGTGGCAATTTTCGGAATTTTTAGCTCAAGTCGCTACGCTTTCCCGTCGAGTAAAAAGTTAAAAAAAAAAAAAAATTCGGGTTTATCAGTGCTCCAAGGAGAACCATTTTTGGGGGTAAGCGATTTGAAATTCGAAAATCGCAAAAATAAGGAACACCGCAGACTTAGCACTAAATGAATCCCATTTAATTTTTTCAAAGTTGATGAGCTTCTCAATTTTTTCTCAGCCGTAGATTAATTAGGGTGACTCATCTTGAACGTCAATTTTTAAATTTTCGCTCCCTGGGCAAAAAATCATTCATTTATATTTTAAAAAGCCTGAGTTTTTTTTAGGTCGAAAAAAAATTTTTGGCCCAGGCCCAGGGGTTTAAAGTTTTTAGGGCCGAGATGGTACTTAATTTGGACGAATTTCAAAATTTCGCCCATTTAACATCTTTTAATATAAAAACTTGTACTTTATAGGGTATATTAGGTACTTATTGAGCTTCCTAAAAAAATATTCGGTTCGAAAATATTAACCCGTTGGCCGCCCTGGCTGGTTTATAGTAGAAAAACGAGGATGACTGTAACTGAGTAAGGGCAGAAAATTTTGAAAATTCGAAAATAGCCAAAATGTGCCCAAAATATGTAGAAATAATGCCCCAAATGTAATTTCGATGCCAAACATTTTTTATCCTACGTTAACCCCATTTTTCCTTATTTTTGGCTCTTAATTTTCGAAAAAAAATTGCATTTTTAAAGCCAAAAAGTGAATTTCCAACGCATGTAAGTACCCAAATTAAGAGAACTTGATAAGTTCTCCAAAATTAAAAATTTAAATTCCAAATTTTTGGGCATTTTCAATTTTTTAAAAAATCGATTAAAAATTAATATTTATTAATATTGAAAACTGAGTGAAAATTTTTAATAACATTTTTTATTATTTTTCATATAAATGATTTTTTTGCCCAGGGAGCGAAAATTAAAAAATTGACCTTGAAAGTGAGCCACCCTACCGTAGATTCCCGTACTCCTCAGTGGCCACAACATTGGTCGATCACAACGTTAAATGTGAATCACACGTCTTTGATTAAATTCGCTGTCCCAACCGAAATTGGGATTTTAAACGGTTTATCTCGGTCAACACGGAAGATAAATATGCGGTCACGCCATAAAGGATATAAAACGAAAGGAATTTATTCAATTCCATCTAAATCTTGTCTCACTTTACGTTTTATTTTGTCATACCACGCAGGTGGACAGCTCTAATATGCTTTAATTGTCACTTGAGAAATGAAATCTTAATTAAATTGAAAAAAAAAAAAAAATAATAATAATCCTTTTGCGGCTGAATGATAATCAGGAAATTTTCGACGATCGTAAAACTAATAATTCAAAAAAAAAAAAAAAAAACGAGAATGAGAATAAAACACGTCTTAATTAATAATTTTTTTAGGTCTGTTTGTTATGCGTTGATTATATCGACATTTTTATGAATTTTTATCATTCACTTTTACCCGCGGAAGAGTGAATGAATGAATTAATTAATTAAAAAGCCGTAAAAATGTTAATTTTTATTATTATTTTCTTTTTATCATCTTTTACTGGAGGTAGGAAATTGGTTGCTGATTTTACCCTTTAATTCCCTTTGAATTGTAAATAAGCGTAAAGGATCCCCTAATCCATTCGGGACGATTTGCTGAAAAGGGAAGATTTCGAAATTCAATGAAACCCTCGGCTACCCCATCGGAATTACAAGTTTAACCGTTTAAACGGATGAATGTAGGTTAAGTAGGTTGAACAAAACTCAGAAAATATTTCTAATATCTTCCAGCTGTGGGGGGGAGTGAGTCGGGAATCATCGAAAAGTGGAAATATTTCCCGGGGAAAAATACGTTCTTATTATAATACTCACCTTATTTTCCTGCATTTGCAAAAAGGTAGCTATCCCGGCTTTGACCCGATTTTTAACCCCTCTAATAGTCCCCTTGGCACTCGTTATTGCAGCCGGTTTTTCCCTATTTAAATAGTCTTTGACTCCCGCGAAAGTTTCGTCGTCGTTGCAATTTTTATCCAAATTCGCCTCCTCCCGATTTTCGAACAAATGAAACTTGTAAAATTTATCCGTATCGATTTCCATGGCACATATTTTGTTGGTGGTGACGACGATTTTTTGGGGTTCGACGATTTTCGGTTCGGTTTTACGCTCCTCGTACGTTTTCTCTTCCACGTTCACCGGACGCTTTTCCAAATTTTTCATTTTTTTCACTTGACGAGGGGTTGACCCTTTGATTATTTGCTTGTTGAAGTTGACGATGGTTTTGGTGACCGGAGTCTCTTTGACCGTTTCCGGTTTTTCTCCTTTTGGGTAAGCGGAGGAGAGTCGGACGTTCCGGGACCGGATATCCTGGAGGAGCCCTTTCGGAAGGGTTTTTACGGAGGCTTGTTGAAGAGCGGTTTTCGGGGGCGAAGGAGCTTTTTTCGTTTTCGGCGAAGGCTTCCGGTAATTTTCGTAAGTTTCCTCGTCGGTGGATTCGACCCTTTTGGCCATGTAAATCCCCGCGCTCTCCGTACGTAAATTTTTAATTTTTTGAGCAACGTTCGCGACTTGTTGGATGATATCCGTGTTTTCGTAGGTGTCGTCATCTATTTTTTTTTCGTACGGGGAAAAAGCGGACGAATTCACGTTTTGATAATCGACGTCCACGGGCGACCCCGTTTTATTTTCCGGGGTGTGATACCCGTGATCTTCGGAGGTCGACAGACCGTTGAGCTCGTTGCTGTTCAACGAATCGCAGCTTATGTTGCTTTCGTTTTCGCTTTCGCTGTCGACGCCGACGCCGCTGCTTGTCAGACTTTCGGCGCGTTTATTTCCTTCTTCCTCTTCCGTTTGAGCAATTTCTTCGGATTTTTTGGGTATCGGTTTAATGATTATGTCTTCGGGTAAGTTGTTGATCGTTACGATCACTTTTCCGTTTTTGGGAATCGGCACCGATTCCGGTTCCGGTTCGACATGTGGAGTCGAGTCTTTTTTGTTGAAAAAAGGATCGTTGAAGTGATATTGGGTTGCTCGCGCGATGGGTTTCGGCGAATTTTTCAGGATTATGTTCTTTTTCGCGACGTATCGCGGGAGGTCCGTGTTTTCGTACGTGTTCGCGTCTTCCTCGTACGCGTCGTGATTTTCGTAAACGTCTTGCTCCGCGTTCTTTTCGTCCCCGTCCCCCGGCACCGGATTTTTTTCTATGACGCTTTGCGTCACTTTGCTGTTTTTCAGCACTTCGAATTCTTGATTTTCGTAAACCTGGTCGCATTCCGGCTCTTCGTTCAAATTCGCGTAGACCAACTCCGGATTGTCCTCGTCCTCCGCCACGACCTTTTCGTCCAAATTCGCGTAGAATTGTTCGGTTTGAATTTTGCCGACTTCGGAATTTTCGTAAATCAAATTGTTTTCCTCCTCCATTTTGTTCCTTCGATTTTTCTTTTTGCTTTTGTCGATGTTCGCGTAGACCTGCCCCGGTTTTTGATAATTCCCGGTGTCTCCCGTCTCTTTCGCTTTTCCACCGTTGCTAAAAGGTTCCGCGTACTCGTTGACCGTCGCGGTGGGTTTGCTTTGGGCAAACAAAACGTCCGGATACTGATAATCGTTCACGGTGTAGTCATCCTCGATTTTGAGCGGTTTGAAATGAGTTTCCTTTTGAACGTTGTCGTTGATCGAAATTTTCACGACGGTTTTGTTTTTGACCTGCCTCACTTCGATTTGACTCGTCCTCGGGGCCTCGATCATCTGTTCGGATTTTTGAATTTTCCTGTTGCTCACCCCTTTTTTGCTTATAATCCCGTTCAATTTGTACTCGATGTAATTGGTCCCGGTGTTGGATACGTTTTGGTACAAAAACTCATCCTCCTGCGTCCCGTTATCCTTGTTCCACTCGTTTATTTTCAAACCTTTGCTTTCCTTTTTTTTTTCAGCCCACGTGATTATTTTCGGGCGATTTTCACTGATCACTCCACTGGTTTTACATTCACTACCGTTGACGAATTTCGCTCGAGTGTTGGAAAAATTAGTTTTGTAAGTCTCTGCGATGGATTTGGCGTTGTTATTATTGTTATCCTCGGATTGAGAAGTCACGGTCAAGGATTTGGATGGTGGGGGGGATTCATTTTTTTTTTCGTTATTGTTAATTTTTACGGTGCGGTTTGACTGCGAACATTGGAGGAACCCGTCTTCGGTCTCGAACCGCCTTTGCGGTTTCTTCACTTCCGATTTAATTAAATGATTGGATTTATTTATTAATCGGAAACCGTTGACGGGTTTCTCTGAATTATTTTTTTTATGATTTTTATTTTTATTATCGTTGTTGATGTTGTTGATTATTATTTTTTCTTCTTTGTAATCCGGTTTTTGATTGATTATGATTTTTTGCTTGAGGGCGACGTTGGACGGAAGAGTCGACGCGTTTTCGCTTTCTAACGCTGCTTTTTTTAGCGTTTGCCGAACTTTGCTGCTTTTCGGAGGTAGGGGAGGAGGCGCTTCACCGATTACTTCCATTTTTCCCAGGGGTGGCTCCTGCAAAAATAAGAAAATTGAGTAATTATTTATTTTCATCCGCCGAAAGTGCTTTATTAAAAATCCATAAAGCCTTTTTATAAAAATGTTTTATTGCTTGTTTTTATTACGTCTTTGATCAAGGAAATGTCGCTAAGCGGATAAAAATGGCGTTTTTTTCATTTTTATTTTATTAAAAAAAACGATTTTTCCAAGAAATCGAGATTGGGGTTCTTTTGTAGGAAAACTCGTTTGTTTCTTTTTTTGAAATTTTATATGAAAATTGGAAAATGAGTGTTTTACGTTCTGTGCTTGCTAGGCCGATTAAATGATTACCGATGCCTTTGATAACGGATTTTTTTTTGTTTTCGTTTTGGTACTTTCGGGACTGTAAATTTTTATTAACGTTTTAAGACAAATTAATTTATTAAGACAAAATTATTATTAATCGAGGTGTTAATCAAAAATTTATTATTAGGTAATTAAATGTTATTAATTTTTGTGCGTTTTTGCTCAAAAAAAATCGAATTTTTTGACACAAAAAACTTAAAATTTCTGGTAAAAATGTCATGTTTAATAATTTACGAGTAAATAACGAAAAAAACTTTAAATTTTTGATGAAAAAGGTCAAAAGTTGAAAAAAACTTCATTTAAAAAATTAAGGCTTGTATTTTACTGGTCAGTATTTTTATTGGAACGGGCAGTATTTTTATTATATGGTCAGTAAAAAAATTAAACGGTCAGTATAATAAATTATTTGTCAGTATTTAATTGAAAATGTAAGTAAAAATATTTTATTGTCGGTATTTTAAACGATATTCCAGTATTTTTTAAACATTTGGTCAGTATTTTTTTGAAAATGGCCGGTATGGTCAAAGAAGGAGAAAAAAATTTGGAGCGAAAAAGTATTCGCAGCAGGTTGGTGACGACCTATTCCGACCCTGATAAAACAAATTACAGCATGTGTTAAGATTATGAGTTAAGCTTGTTTCTGCAGGAATAATGCAATAATAATCCGAATTACTTTTAACAGCTAAATAATAAATTTTAGTATGAAAAACGGTAAGGTATGAGAACACCGGTCGGTTGTTTCGGTTTCTTATTTGCGTCTTTCTTTGATTTTTGTTAATTTAATTTTTATTTATGTACTAAAAATATTTATTGTTTGAATGTGTATTTATTCATTTTTGTCTATTTTTTATTGTGTTAAGAAGCCAATATGAATCTTCCGCATTATGAGAGCGATTCCGAGGATAACGAGGAAGTGTTTGACATTGAAAATAAAAAGAGTAATACCCTGGTGGAAAAAATAAAACCATCGATCTCGGATCGACACTGAAAATCCGATATTCATCTTTGGATCGATACCGAAGCCGTGTTGAAATCGTTTAGAAAGTTAACGCTTTGTGATATCGATTCAATATCGATGCACCAATATTGGATTCGGTATAGAATCAATTTGATAGAAAATATTAAGAAATAGCCATAATAAATTTTAGCGCATCGGTTTAAATAAAATGCGATATTGATCCGATATCAGTAATTGATAACTATAAAAAATTCAACTAATTCTTTGACTGATAAAAAACTCTACGTTTCAATGCCAAATTTAGTTTAATTTAGCCATAAAACAAGAGTCAAAGAACTGAAAACAAAATAAACCAAACGAAACAAAATGCTTACGGAAAAAACTGCTTACTTTTTAGATTTAGGTCAGATGAAAAATGTTAGATCAGGCAAAATACATTTTTGGTTTCTTTAAGTTTTATTTATTCCCCCATTATTATTTTTATTTTTACAAAATAATCGGCACGGTAACTTGGCAACGAACTATATCGTATTCCGTTACCGATCCATATCGGCGTTTCCGACTTTGAAAAATTCTGATTATTACCGAATTTTAATCGAGAAATAGCTTGATCCGATAATGACAACCGTTAACTTTCTAAACGATTTCAACATGTGCATCAAACTTGAATCGATATCGGACCTCGGAATACCGACAGAAATTTCCACCAGGGTAATATTGCTTGTAAGTTTTTCAATTAAATTTTAGATAAATTCTTCAATACAATTTTAGATTAATTTTTCAATTGAATTTTGTCGATCATTAAACTCTAATTAAAATTTTGCTATTTTTTTTTAACTATTGACCTCTTTTATCAAAAATTTTAAGTTTTTTTTCTTACCAAGAAAAAAAATGATATTTTTATCAAAAAATTCGAATTTTTTGATGAAAAACGGGTCTAAGGATAAATCCGACCGTCTCTTCTAGTTGAATCCACAGGAGAGGCCGTTTGTAGTGGAAAAACCCGGAATTTAATTTTTTTAATTTTTTTAAATTATTCCAGTTAATTCCACAACCGGGATCTCAAAACCCGGAAAATATAAAAAAAATTTTTTTTTTAATTTCTAAAATGACGGATGAGCGAAGTATTGGAATTTACCTGAAATAGTATTAAAAATATTATTTCCAGTAAATTCCACCCCCGTGGTCTCAATAACTGGAATATACCCTTAAATCAAGTATAATTTTATTTTTAATTAAAAATGCTACATAAACATACAAGTCGAAATTGCCGCCGAAATTAATTATCATTACTTTTTCTGAAAATCTTCTTAAAGTTGGCAATGAAAATGATGATTTCGCGGAAATAGAAGGACCTACGGGAGGTGTGGGAAGAAGAGGCAGACCCCTAGACCCGGGAAGAAACGCAGGAAGAAGAGGAAGAGGAAGACTCCAAGATGTTTGCAACAATCTTTCAGGGATGTACCCTCTGCCTCGACCTGGGCGTCTTCCTCTTTCTCTTCCTCTTCTTCCAACGTTTCTTCCTGGTCCTATGGGGGTCTGCCTCTTCTTCCCACACCTCTAGCAGGACCGGAGGTGCTTCTATTTCCGCGAAATCATCATTTTCATTGTCAACTTCAAGAAGATTTTCAGAAAAAGTAATGAATTTCGGCGGCAATTTCGACTTGTATTTTTTTGTAGCATTTTTAGTTAAAAATAAAATTATACTTGATTTATGGTATATTTCAGTTATTGAGACCACGGGGGTGGAATTTACTGGAAATAATTTTTTTAATACTATTTCAGGTAAATTCCACTACTTCGCTCATCCGTCATTTTAGAAATTAAAAAAAAAATTTTTTTACATTTTCCTGGTTTTGAGATCCCGGTAGTGGAATTAACTGGAATAATTAAAAAAAATTAAAAAAATTAAATTCCGGGTTTTTCCACTACAAACGGACTCTCCTGTGGATTCTACTAGAAGAGACGGTCGGATTTATCCTAGGTCCCATGAAAAACAAGCAAAAAAAAAAAAAAAATTCCTTAAAATTTTTACTTTTAACTTAGCAATAGTCCTACGAAGGGATATGCTCCCATATTAGGGTGATTCAAATTTCCGCGAAGTATCTCGGATTTCAATGCACACTTAAGGGTAGTTGCATCTAGCATATTTAAGGGTCCTGTAAAAATTTTAGCCCCGAAATCGACCTCCTGACGTTCCGCGGGGCTTTAATAACCTTAAACAAAGTGGCTGATCGGCTAATCCTGTTTTAAAAGCGCTAATTTTTGCGTTTCGTTGTATCGGGGCATGATCGCACTTTTAAATCTTTTCTTATATGTAAGTACAACAGGAAAGTATGGCGCCATCAAAAATTTTTCCCTTGCTTGCTTGCTAGTGGACTTAGTGAGCAAGAGGTTCGGGGCCGATAAACTTCTAAAAATTGTCTCGCACAGACACCGAAAAAAAAATTAAAACCAAACACATCAAGTAGGGTTTTAAGGACCCCTGATTTTGAATCCGACATCAGTTTTTCAAAATTCAAAATGGCGGCTTCAAGATGGCGACCTAAAAGTTGAAAAATTAATTCACGGTGTTCAAAACCGGTATCGGGGGTTATCGACATCGCTGATCACGAATCTGAAGCCAATTTTTCAAAATACAAGATGGTGGCTTCAAGATGGCGACATAAAAATTAAAAAATTAACTAACAGTGCTCAAAATCGGTACCGGGGGATTATGGCCATCGTTGATTACGAATTCGATGCCCGGAACATAAAATTCAAATCGGCGGCTTCAACCAAAATTTAAAATCTTATTTATTGATTTTATCTTTTAACAAAATTGATTTTTGGCTTTAGGAAAATCTTGCTGGTGCTTCTTAGCGACTTGTAACAGTAACTGCAACTGCCTCTCATTTTAGTTATCTTGCCGTTATATTCCGTCATTAACGAAACTCCCCTTTCCGCAATATCGTTAACGATTTTTAAATTTTTAACTATTTTTTCGGCGGCTTTGTAGTTATCGTCATATTCCCATAAGAGAGGATCCGTTTTTAAGAAGTCCGAGGATATGTTTAAATAATTAAAAAAACACGTCGATTTTCCGCTTACAAAATCTGGCAATTTTGCGTTCTTAAAGTTTATAAGTAAATAAGAAGCACCAGCAAGATTTTCCTAAAGCCAAAAAATCAATTTTGTTAAAAGATAAAAATCAATAAATTAAGATTTTAAATTTTGGTTGAAGCCGCCGATTTGAATTTTATGTTCCGGGCATCGAATTCGTAATCAACGATGGCCATAATCCCCCGGTACCGATTTTGAGCACTGTTAGTTAATTTTTTAATTTTTATGTCGCCATCTTGAAGCCACCATCTTGTATTTTGAAAAATTGGCTTCAGATTCGTGATCAGCGATGTCGATAACCCCCCGATACCGGTTTTGAACACCGTGAATTAATTTTTCAACTTTTAGGTCGCCATCTTGAAGCCGCCATTTTGAATTTTGAAAAACTGATGTCGGATTCAAAATCAGGGGTCCTTAAAACCCTACTTGATGTGTTTGGTTTTAATTTTTTTTTCGGTGTCTGTGCGAGACAATTTTTAGAAGTTTATCGGCCCCGAACCTCTTGCTCACTAAGTCCACTAGCAAGCAAGCAAGGGAAAAATTTTTGATGGCGCCATACTTTCCTGTTGTACTTACATATAAGAAAAGATTTAAAAGTGCGATCATGCCCCGATACAACGAAACGCAAAAATTAGCGCTTTTAAAACAGGATTAGCCGATCAGCCACTTTGTTTAAGGTTATTAAAGCCCCGCGGAACGTCAGGAGGTCGATTTCGGGGCTAAAATTTTTACAGGACCCTTAAATATGCTAGATGCAACTACCCTTAAGTGTGCATTGAAATCCGAGATACTTCGCGGAAATTTGAATCACCCTACTCCCATATCCCAGTATAATTTTTTTTCCCTTTTTTTTCCCCCATAAAAATGTTTAAAAATAACCATAAAATGCAACCCACATGATAAATATAATCGTATTTATTTGTAAATTATCATATTTCTCAGTAAAAAATTTTGTTACGTTATAAAAACTTATTTTTGCATCCAAAAAAGCTTTATCCTTAAATTATTATCTACAGAAAATTTATTCTGTCGGAACATAAAAATTACTAATAATCTTAACAACGATTTTTCTTATAAGATTTTAAATCTCGTTAATTAAAAAAATTGAAACTTAATTACATTTTCTAATTTTCAATCCCTTTTTTTTTTTAATAAGGTTCATCAAAGGATTAAAAAAAAAAAAAAATAAATAAATAAATAAATAAAAAAACAACCGCGACTTTCAATCGAACTAATTTATAATAGCAATGAAAATTAAACGTCAAAACAATGCTCCCGCTGTGGCTAAAAAAAAGAGACTTTCCCTTTCTTCTTTTTATCTTCTTTTTTTTTTTATCGATAAATTAAATCAGTCGTCTTTTTCATGCTTTCGATAAACAGATGATCGATATTTTACAAAGGCGTATCGATGAAAATAAGAGCCAGATGTTTTTACCATTTTATCGATGTTTTTCCGCATGGGCGAATTCTTTATTCAGATCAAAAAAAAATATCTCGGTGACAGAATCGCGTACGATTTATTTATTTAAAAGGAAAAAATGTTGGTCAGGTCCGATTTGAATATCATTAACTTGCAATAGCCAACTGGCATTTTCTCCCCGATTGTTATGTTCAGATAATTCTTGTTTTTCTTTTTTTCTTCATGGTTACGATTTCAAAAACGAATTTAGATCCGCGTGTAAACATAACAAATGGATTTTTTTTTTCATTATTTTTAATTCAGGGACTTGGGTATCGGGGTTCCGTTTAAAAAACGAACCGTAACAAGTTGCCGAATGGGCGTGCGAAATTGTCGGCCACACCTTTTCCGATACTGATATACTAATAGCTCGGTTGAGGCGTTAAGTAAGAATTTTTAAATTTGAAAAATTTACTTTTCATTTCTTTCGAGTGCACTATTAAAAAAAAAAAAAATGAAAAATCACGCCGATATTGGCGTGTGTGAATTATTTTAAGATTTATCGTTTGCGTTTTTCAGGTCGACGATTTGTGTTGCTAATGGAAAAAGAAAATTAGGCAACGACTTACGCCTTGTTACTTCCATATGAAGTTTTTTTTTGCTTTGTTGGTGCACAATGCAAATGGTCCGTTAAAGACATATGTGCAGCATTTGGCCTATTCAGTATATGCAAACATCATTATTCCAATTTAGGAAAAAACTGCCCTAGTAAATAAAAAACTTGGAGGATAGAATGCCCTTAATTTTTTTTTATGACCTTCGAAATTTGAAAACGGACACCCATGAGATCATCACATTTGAGCTCTGAAATTTTTCCACATTCTTAATGTAATTCTTTGCCAGTACCATTTTTGACGTTTATCATAGAGCATTAACTGGTTATAACATGCCTTTTAGAACGTTTCAATAAATTATTTCCCGACATTTTCCAAGAAAATAGTTTCAAAAAAAAATTTTGTGGATAGGCAACTTGCACCCAATTTTTACAGTTTTACAAGAATAATATTTCTAAAAAAATTTATTATCGGGCTGAAAAATTTTTAACGGCCGCTGTACTATTTTTAAGGGTTGAAGGTGTTATTTGGCAGTATCATTTTTGACCAAATATGCCGAATTTGGTCAAATTAAGATAAAAAGAGCAAATCGTTTAGAAATAAATATTATAAGGGCTTCTTGTTCCGAAAAACCAATTTTGATACTGGATTCCACGGGATAAGGGATGATACATAATTCCACTTTGATACGGGATTTTTATTTTTTTTTTTTTTATTTTTATCTTGATCTGTCTGGAAAAAAAAATTTCTGTTGATCAATATAATATCTTAATAATAAGGAACATGAAAAAATTGTATTCTGTCTCGAAACTAGTCAGGTGAAGACAGCATACAATTTTTTCATGTTCATTAACCCGTGGAATCCAGTATCAAAAAAGAAATAAATATGATTTTCAATGAGTAAAACAGCGCGATTTTATTTAAATTTTTATTCTTTTTTTTTAACTGGAAATGAAGACGGAACCAAGATTCTCTACTATTTTTCCTAATCCATTTTTCCTAAAAATTTTGGTTCCTAAAATTTTTTTCCTAACTATTTTTTTTTTCCTAATTTACAATTTTCCAAAAAATTTTTTGATTCCTAAAGTAAAATTTCGTAAAATAAATGTTTTGCCTAATTTTTTGATTCCCTAAAAATTTTGCAATAATTTACTTGGTCTATATGCAAAGTTGCATAAATATAATTATATTCCCATAAGCTAAATCAATATTCCAGAACATTTAATATTCCAGAACATTTAGCCCAACTTACTTCAAGTGAGATTTGAACGACTGGTTGATTCTTTTTGTTGTCCACTTTAACAGGTTTTTTTTTTTTTTTTTTTGCGCTACGGCTGACCATGAGAGTGATTCATCCTGGACTTTTACATCCATTTTTTGTAAATTTAAGCAATAAGATTACAAAAAGTAAATTTAAGGAAGACGATTAAATTCACCTAGTGTTGTTAAAAATAAAGTTATATAAATATAATGAGGATTTTTACGGCAAACTGAATCCGCTAAGGGGGCTCTGGCTGATATCATGGTAAAATGTCGGCCGACTTCGGATTGGTTAATAAATGACATTAATATGAGAAGGGAATATTTATTGACCAATCCGAAGCCGGCCGCCATTTTACCATGATAGCAGCCAGAGCCCCCCTACCGGATTTAGTTTGCCGTAAAAATCCTCATTAGAGTTGCATAAATATATTCTTATAAATTTTAAAAAAATGTATTAAAATTCTCGTTTATTAGGAAAATATTCATTTTAGGAACTTTTGTTTTAGGAATCTAAAAATTTTAGGAAAATTGGAAATTAGGAAAAAAAAATGGTTGGGAAACAAATTTTAGGAATTAAAATTCTTATCAAAAATGGATTAGTAATTAATTTTTTTTTTTTTTTTTTTTTAAAAAAGGAAAAATGGTCGAAAACGCGGAACCAACCGTCAAGAAAGTAAAGTCTTGAGGTTTTAGTTATAAAACTATGAAATGGTATATCACTGTGGCTATTTGAAAGTTCAGAACTCGATCGTTAAAAACGAATCCGTCTTTGACATTTAAATTCTCCTCGCGCTTACATTTAATGCTAGTTATAGATGGAAGAGAAGAAGGAAAAAAAATGCGGAAGTTCATCTTGTTTACCACACTGTCTGGAAACTAAAATAGCTCCTCTTTTCGTCTTTAGATGCATCGGAAGTCAAAGGCTTTTAAGGTGTTACAATTTAACAAAAGGCACTGCCAAACGGGCAGAGAGGCTTGAGAAGAGTTGTCTGGGTGCCCCAATCTTCAGGTGTTTTGGATATGGGCTGGGGAGTTTGGTATCGAAAATCCCTGATTTCGTGCCCCCGGAAAAAAAAAAAAATTCCGAGGTTCTAAAAGCTGGGACTCTAGCTTTAGCACTAGCTTGGTGCACATCGGGGGTCTATGTTGGCTAGTTGGCATGTGTATTGTGTCGTATTGGGGGGGGGGGGGCGCCCGTGGCGCAGTGGTAGTCTCCGACTTCGAACCGAATGATCGAGGAGTCGGTCTCGGTTCAGTCAGGGTGTCTACTGTCCAATAATTCCTATAAAATCCTATAATCCTATATTTTTACTACAATTTTTCGAATTTTTTTTTATACGTTTTACAAACATTTTTTCGCCCTGCCTTCGGCCTCGCTCGATTTTTGCCGATGCAAATAATTTAGGTTTTAAATGTCTCGGTAAAATGAGTATTGACTAATTTTGAGCTATAAATGACACAATCCTCTCGCCCTGGAGGAAGCCTTAAAAAAGGTTACTGATTTTGACTTTTGAGTCCTATATTTTTTTAAAAATGGACCTATAAAGTCCTATAAAAGTTCTATTTTCGTTTTCATTCATCAGTAGACACCCTGTTCAAGTCTAGGATATGGCTCGGATTTTTTTCACTGCCGTTCAATACTAAATTACAACAAGTACAAAAGTGAATAATTGACGTAAGTCCCCACACGGTTCTGATTCTGTGTCTAAATAAAGGAAATCGAATATTATGACGAAAATGTAAAGATGCACAGTTTAACTAAAATGCTCTTGTTTCCTGTGGTATATATATATATATATATCCCAATTACCATGTCATGATGCCTATAAATTTATATTTTTTATTTTCAGATAAGAATCGTACGTCCTGCAAAGAAAATGGACTGCTGCTGCATCCGAAACAGAAGGTAAGAAATTTTTCAAATTGAAAGATGATAAATTCTATTTCCGGGATGGAATCGGTTATTTTTTATTTAAAAAAAAAAATATCGATCATATCGTACACACTAAAAATTTTATGTCAAATAAATCAACATAAATCAAAATAAGCAGGTCCACATAATTTTTATGTTGTTTTTGTTTTATGTTTGCCTTATGGGAGAAACAACGTAAAAAATTTATGTGGACCTCTTAGAACATATTTACATAATATTTTTTACTGTGTATTTACCTGATAATAACATTAGGGAAAATGAGACAAATGTCGAAGAAAAATTTCTAGATTTCTATAATTGTTTAGAAAACCTTTGCGAAAACGGGAACCTGTCAGTGATTCGAGTCCACTCATCGAGGCCTCTGGTGTATTATTTTACTTAACAAGCCCCAACCGAAAGAATTAAAAAACCTGCTTCCCCTCAAAAAAGGATTAATTCTTTTTTTTTTTTTTTTTTTAATAAAAAATAAACGCATCCCAGACTGTGATTTTGTCGAGAATTAACCGTAAGTGGATGATTGCGTTATAATTCTGAGAAAAACTGCAACAATTAAAAAAAATTGTCTTGTTTATTCTTGAAAATAATGGTTTTTTAATTTTAAAAAATAATAAAAACATTTTGACGTTGACGATTCGGATTTTAAAACAGAAAAAGGGCAGAGAAATTTACAGGTAAAAAAAAAAAAAAAAAAAAAAAAAAAAAGGAAACCGAAAGCGAAATCGTCAGACTATGCAAATTGGAAGCGCCTACTTTTTCTTTCACAAAGGATAACCGCATAGTGACCGCTATTTATTATACACATGCTTGGCACAAGATTAAATATTCTACAATTTTATAAAAAAAAATGGGAAATAATTCACCAGGTCGATCGGTAATTATTACACCATATAATTTATTTCTTTTCAACACTATTGTCTGTCTTTGGGGAGATAACGCCCATTTTGTGATAATAACAATCGTTATTGATATAATACTCGCAATCAAAACTAGAAAATAAATCATTAATAGCGGCATTATTTTTCTTTATTTTCTTTTTTTTTTTTTTTTTTTTCCAAGGCACAAGGTCGGTGGCGTTACCGAGAGCAAATATTCAGTTAATGAAATTGAGTTACTTGGAAAACGGATATGGTTAATTTTAATTGATGTAGAAAACTTTTTGATCTAAACAAAGGAGGATTAATTTCCGGAGGATGTATAATCTTCTGAAGTTGGAGAATTAACATTTCGATTTTTTGTTTGTTCGAACCCAAACGGATAATTTTTGTTTTTTTGTTTTATTGTAACCTGTGAACCCACCTTGGATTCTTGCGGTTTTTGACTTGACTGTAATTTATATTAATTCTGGCACACGCCTAAAAAAATATATATGAAAAAAAATCTTAATTAAAGAGTATTGTGGAGATAGGAGGTCGTGCGGTTTTATTTTTTTTGGTCTTTGTTATGAGGTGTCAAGCGCATTCCCACTCGTGGAATGTTTCTTTTTAAGGAAAATTCGTGATTAAAAGTAGAAATAAAAAAAAAATTAGCGGGACGGATTAGAAATTGATGGATTCGGAAATTATCTGCAGTAAGCAGAAAATGTAGATTTTTTTTTAGATGGATTAAAAATGTTCCTTGGTTTCGCCGTCCCTCTCGCATTCTTTTAGAAATTAAAAACGTTAATTGTCAAATATCTCTTAACAAAAGGTAATCGATAATCAAACTTTCCATCAACCCAAGCCTGAACTCTGACCGAGAAAGAGAATGACCATCTGCAGATATTAATCGGCCGACACAAAACTAATTATACCTTCTAAAAAGTTATTTTCTTTTTTTGAATCCGTCAGGTTTCAATCAGAGTCACTTCCATTTCCAGTCGTGGATTTTCTTTAAACAAAAATGGTATTTCTTTTATCGCTTTTCTTCGTTTCCAAGAAAAAAAGCCTAAAACCGATTAAAAAAAAATCATCGAAAGTGCACCAGATAGCGTTTGCAATCCATTGGGCATCCTGGGGATTGTCCATTAGATATTCACAGGATATCCAAATCCATGGGATATCCATAGGACCTTCAAAGTAGAAATTCCAAATTGCCGACGTTTTTCCATTCCCGGGAACGAGAATTCCCGTTTTGGTTGGCTTTTCGTTTCTCGAGAATCGAGAAATTGACACTTAAATCCCTGGGAATCCCCGGAAAGCCAGGAATTTATTTAGAATGCGAAAAGAAAAGAAAAGAACCCTGATTTCCGTATTTTCGGGAAATAAGCTCTGGGAATAAGCGGAGCCATGTCGAAAAAAAAATTTTTATGTTGTTTAAAGGGCGCGCTTTAGGCAAATTATGAAAAAAAAATTCTGATTTTTGAAACTTTTTTTCTAAAACATTGAAAATTTTATCTGATAAATGGTCAAAAAGTTGATGAAATTGATATTGTTTTTTTTTTCCCGTTCCGGAAAAAAAAACTTGTCAGTCCCGGGAATCGGTAATTCTCGAAAATGAGAAAAATTCCATTTTCCGGAAGTCTATTTGTCGGAAAGCGGAATTCCCGACAGTTAGGAAAAAATGTTCCCGGGAAATTTTCCTGAAAAAACCGGGATTCCTGGAGTTCCCGAGAGGAATCTCAACTTCAAAGGACGCTTTTTGGATTAGTGCGGACATAGGTAAATCCAATGGACGTCCAATGAATACCCTCAAAACTCCCGTTTTCCTGGAGTGATAACTTTCATCCCTGAATTCCTTACGTCAGAAGTCAACTAACTTACCTCCTTCAGTTTCCAATGGGAGATAAGTTAATTGACCTCCAACGCACGGAACTTCGGAAATCCCGTTTTTTGGGAAATAAAATATTATCTACATTTTATTAACGATGAGTTTAAATTTCTCCGGAAAATTACTCGTCTTCCTTTTTTTCTGGGTCTGAGAGACAGATAAATATTTCCAATTTTTTTTTTGGGGGGGGGGAGGGGGGGTCAACTTCAATTTTTTCCCCCTCTTGTTTTTGTCAGAATCTTACCCGAGTTTTTGACGGGTACAAATATAAAAAAATTAGCATTGGAAAAATATTTCCCAGCATTCGTCCAAAACACCCCATTATTCAAACACTTTAATTACCGTAATCCTAAATGAAAAGCCATTAATAAGGTAAAGAAAGGAAAAAAAAAATTAAGTATGTAACGAGATTCGCAAGACGATAATGACCGTTTATTATTTTTCTTTTTTTTTTATGTTAAGAAAACGGGGACAAGACAAGCACTAAACATTTTCAATTTTGCTTTTGGTTACACTGACCACACGGGATCAAAGTTCAAAAGTTCATTAGGCATTTGGTAGTGTTTTTGTTGTATGCTAGTTTGTGCGTTTTTTTTTTTTTTCGAATTAAAATTTATTTATTGGAACTCGGAATATTTAAATTGCGGAACAATTCAATCAAGCGCCTCTCTTAAGAGAGCATTTCATACTCTCAAGAGAGGCGCTTTTCATAAAGTCTAATTTTCTTCCCATTATTTCAGTTCTTAGAATTTAAAATAAATAAGAACTGAGCTTTCGCTATGAAACACCGTTTCCCCGAACGTGTATTTATGAATATTTTTACAACAAAAAAACTAACTTAACTCGGTAGCATTTTTTTTTTTTTTTGAAACATCCTACTGTAAAAATGCTTTGAGAGAGAAAAACAAAAATATAAAATTTCAGCGAAATCGCTTTTCAATATTAATAACGCTTTCCTTCATTATTTGCGAAAAAAAAAAAAGAAAAACAAAATCAGTACATCGGAAATCATTATTTATTTTTTTCTGAATGTTTGGGATGGGATTTCCATCAGTAATATCAAAAAAAAAAAAAAAAAAAAAAATCTCGATTTTAACAAAATGAATGAAAGCGATGGCGGAGGATTTAAGTAAACATAGATGCAGGATAATGAAACGTGTCATCATTAATATTATGGGGGGTAAACTATTTTTTTAAAACTTTTTTTTTTTTTGAGAGAGATTTTAATGATATTAGATTATTGCGAATTCTCAGCGTGGAATCAATCAATTTCATCTCCGCCCTAGCAGTGCATCTAATTGTTTAGTATGCTCAGACGGTGTGGTTGAAGCAGATTTATGAGCTGAAAATGGATTCCAAATTCGACTTCACCCCTTCATTTGGGATCATATAGAGGTCCGAAAATGACTATAACCTAAATCAGATCTGATCGTCTTCGCAAGATAACTCTAAGTAAAGATGTTGCGATAAAGATGCTGTATTATTCCATAAGTGAAACATAGGCGGAACAAGGTGATTTTAAATAAAGTGTCTCCGATTTGGTTCTCTACCAAAAAAATGGGTTCATTTTAGTGTGAAAAAGCAAAAAAAAATTTTAAAACTTTTTTTTTTTTTTTTTTTTTTTTTTCCAACGATTTAGGGATGTCGCAGAGCAGAAAAAAGACCTAAGCCACAATTTTGTTCTTAGCATTTAATGAAACCAAAACTGGGTGCATTTTCCCGTAATTGAATTTTACAAAAATGGACTTAATCGGCGCTTTTGACGTTGTAGAAAGCGAATTTCATTATCTCGATTTTCTTTGGCCAACACCTGAGTCACTTTTAGTGCTTAAACCCGATTTTTCGGGCTTAATTTTTAGTTATGTCCAAAGGAGCCCCAATTTTTTTTTTTTTTTTTCTTTGTTGACTTTGGAATCCACTTTCAGCTCATAAATCTTTGTTTCAACCACACCGTGGTTCTATTATCAAAAATTACACAGTAAAACATTTTGTGCACTTTTAACACGATTTATATTTGAAAAACGGTCCACACATTTTTATTTTAAATAGAAAGAATTACATACAGAGTGTGTAGACCGGGTTTTGTTAAAAATACCCAAAATAGTTTACTGTGTAGGCCTAGATACTTTTGAGATTTAACCATTTCTATTTTGTCTTTATAATAGGAATTTCTGTGCAAGCACTCGTGTGAATGATGAATTATTGATAGTAGTGACTTGCCCGATTTGGTTATTTGTTGGCATTTAGTCCTATTTTTATTTATTGATAAACCTAGGTCGTTTTTTCCTTGTAAATACTTGAACGCTAGTTGTGCTGCTCGCATGATTCTTCCGCTTTTCTGCATTTCGTTTTACAGGTATTGGAGTGTAGCTGTCTTACCAGGGAATTCAAAAAAATAATAATAATAATCTGTACAGTACTTCAGTGCAGAACTAGACCAAATCCATTCAAGAATTGCAACTTCTTTTTTCAAACTTGATTTAACAATGCATAAATGAAAGTCTTCTGCGAGTTAACTTTTCTGCTGTCAACAAAATAATCTTGCTTATTGAAGGCATAAAATCAGCACTGTCAACCGTTGAGTCCGTATAACTTTTGTAAAGTCGGGTTTGAAATAAGAAGTTGCAATACTTGACTGGACTTTGGTCTAATTCTACACTGAAGTACAGAATTTTCGATCAAGAGTCACATATCACGTGTTATCCCGAATCATGCGTATAGTAATTTTTCAAAAGAAAGAATATATTCCCTTCATTTAAATTTCTTGATATAGAAATAGTTACCGCCTCTTTTGGACCTAAATCCACGGCGGAAAAGGCGGTTATTTTCAGAGTTTTAAACTCCCTGTTGCACCAGTGGTACCGGATTTGGTACGGTCGAAGTATTATTTCTAAAACAGAACGGAGACGGAGAATGAACTATATCACGACCGCCTTCTTTAATCAGTGTTGATAGATTATTATATTGCCTTTTTTTTTAAAGGCTGTAGATTATATCAATCGTATGAATTGTTCGCCGGTGGCTGGACTCTGTGTAGCATACTGCAATGTAAATCAATTTCTGGTCTCTTCAATACACGGAAAAAAAAAGTTCGGTTCCTGTTTCTAAATGTTGAATTGGGTCCTGTGACGTCTAAACAATTGAGTTGATAATACTAAAAATTAGGTAATTCTTACTAATCGTTATTAATCATTACTAAATTTTTAGTATTATCAACTCAAATGTTTACGTGTCACAGGACCCAACTCAACATTGAGTAACAGGAACCGAACTTTTTTTCCCCGTGTATATAATAATGTCTCGGCTACAGATCCTCAATCAGCTGCTAATTTATTTTCCTCGCACTTAAAATCTGTTTTTCTTCAGCCACAGGACCTTGTGATAATACTGGTGATTATACCGATGATCCCGATCCGGAATCTTCTAAGGTTCTTTTCAATATTGTTTTACTACAAGTACTTTTATTAGCGTCTAAAGTTTTTTTTTTGTTCTGTTGTGGAATCACTGGATAACGTTTAAAATGGAAAAATGCATAAATAAAGTGTAGGATAGCCGAGCGGGAATAAAGAAAAGTCGGGGGTTTTGAAAACAATCGGAAAAGGCTTCGACCCTACCGGACCAGCATGACCGAAAATACTGGCAAAGACTCGAATATGTCCTCGGTATTATATAGGAGATCGAAATAGGATGTTTTGATAAAATATCAAAACATCCTATGCCGATCCGAATCGAGGGCATATTTGATACTAGTTTGCAGGCCTACAAGGTCGGTTGTGTTTTGAAAGGTAAAAGTGGGAAATGAGCGAAACTCATATCCCACAATTCCAGGGGGCAAAAACACAACCAGCCTTGGCGTTGTGCAAACTCAGATGGTGGTCAGATAAAATCGAAGCAAACAAATAACGTATATTGAATAAAAAATGAAAACAACAACAATAACAATAACAGAAAAAATCGTAAACCAGGAAGTACAAAAAAAAAGTCAAAATAAAGCAAAATAAAAAATAATAACAATGAAAACAAAAATTTCGCTGACAATGCATTTAGGAATAATACAAAAAAAAAAATTAAAAAGATGGCATGGACCATCATAATGCTACTCAAGCCGATTTTACGCTCAGAAGTTGCTAAACTTCCTGAGGGATTGTTTTTCGACCTTTACTGGTCTAGATCTGCTGTGTTTTAATTTTCGGCAACCTGGACGAAAGAAAGTTAAAAGACTTTAAACTTCCAGGACACAACAGTCTTGATAAGCCTAAGGGCCTATCCGCGGGTATTTTGCCCTAACACCGCAGCCTGTTTTCTTATCATTCGGTGCAGTATGGCTGCCTGCCCGGATTTTTTATCGACCTTTTCTGGTCTAGCTCCGTTGTATTTGGCTTAATTAAGCCGGGTGTGGTTCTTCACCACGTACAACGGGCTGAGATCGAACAGAGGCTAGAGTCCCAATCCTCTGCAGAACATTATTTTACGCGATGCTCGATCCCTGCAGATTACTCTGCTGGTTTTGCAGAAATCTGCCAATGCTAAGATTCCCTTATTTATTCTGTTTTAGTCGGAAAAAAGGCGGCTCGTCTTTCTGTACTGCTGCAGCACTAAATACATTTATCTCTTAATCACAATATCAACAACTGACAGCCAGCAAGAATCCTTAGAGCACCAAATAAACCATACACTACACATCTTTTTCCCGACCAAAAGGAATAAATAGTTTAACATACCTTCTAACTTAACATTGCAGATTTCCGATTCGATATCGTAGACCCATTATTTAAAACCAATTTCTTTTTCCTTTGTAGCATTATGATAGTGCAAACCAGCATCCAAGAAATAAAATATACATCCAAAATCCTAAATGCGTTGACATCATAAAAGAATTTTTTACAGTTGAGTTTCCTTTAAAAAAAAAAGACGAAGAACATTCAAAAAAAAAAAATTTTTATAAAAAAAATGTGATGTCGGTCAAAAAATAAACAAATAAAAAAAAAAAATTAAAGTCGGCAGGATCGAATAATGAATAAAAAAAAAATCAAGGTCGTTAACATATAATAAAATGATTTGCTTATTCAGCAAACCGTCTTATTATGCATAGAACCGTTTACGCGACGCGAGAAACAAAAAGGGAAATAAATATTGAAAATTTTAGTCTTTCGGCTCTTCGGGGGAACGACCGAAAGTTTTAGCGCTGTTACCAAAAATGTAGGGACCGTTTTCCCCAAAAATAAAATAATTTTGGGGGCCCACCGCTTCCACCAAAATGTAGGATAGCCGAGCGGGAATAAAGAAAAGTCGGGGGTTTTGAAAACAATCGGAAAAGGCTTCGACCCTACCGGACCAGCATGACCGAAAATACTGGCAAAGACTCGAATATGTCCTCGGTATTATATAGGAGATCGAAATAGGATGTTTTGATAAAATATCAAAACATCCTATGCCGATCCGAATCGAGGGCATATTTGATACTAGTTTGCAGGCCTACAAGGTCGGTTGTGTTTTGAAAGGTAAAAGTGGGAAATGAGCGAAACTCATATCCCACATAAAGCATGAAATAACTCATTGTGTCTGCGGTCTAAAACTACCGATTCCGATTCTCACGGATTAATTAACAGTTGAAGCGACTCCCATTATTTCGTCAAATTTTATATCAATTATACATGTATAACGTTATGTAACGACTTCCTTTATCTTAAAATTTTAGCTAAAAATAAAGTGGGTATGTGTAAATTTGAAAAAGGGTAAAAAAAAAAAAAAACAGACTATTTGCTGTATTTCCGGGAAAATGACTCCTATCTCAGGCTTGTTCGAATCTATTTGAAATGTGTTCACAAAATCTCCAAAACCTCTTAAAAATCTTGCAAATCTCTTGGCCCCTTGCCCTCTGTAAACAAGGTTCAAAACTGAGTTATTTCAAAACCCCAGCTGATCATTCTGGACCCATCGATGGGTCCAGAATTGGGATTGGGGGATGGCCATTCCCCAAACCGCCCCATGCTACAATATGCTCCCATGCTCAATTTTCCCCATATGCTACAACACGTAAAAACATTTCGAGCTGATTAGGGGGGTCATGGGGGGAGGGCCCAAAATAATCAACTGAGATTTTGAAATAACTCATTTTTGAACCTCTCTTTACCAGAAGCACAATCGGCTTTTATCGTCGTTTTTTTCGGCATGGGGATGCGTTCCAAGACCACGGTGCTCAAAAGGGATTTTGAACCGGACGAGCAAGGTCTTCCGTCCCTTACATCCCAGCAGGAAATATTCAAATTTTTTGACTTTAAAATCATTTGGAATAAGTCTAAGTCCGACATTAAAGACTTCATATGCAAACAAGCTTTAAATGCCCATTTAGGAAAATAATTTGGAACACGTTGATAGCAGCGATGAGACTGATTGACTTTTTTCACACTTCTTCCACTTTTTGACCTTTAAAACCCTTAAAAGTTTTAAAGGTCAAAAAGTGGAAGAAGCTTATATTTTTTTTTAAAAAAATTTCGTCAAATCAAAACTTGTAGCCAGATTACTTAAGTTTTTAACGAAGGCTTTCTGGGCGAAAATTCTTCGCACAAAAGCGAACTTTTTCAGTTTTATTGACTGGGTATCGGGATAATTGGAACTTGATACGGCACTATGTTTTCATCGCCAACGTTTCGTTTATTGAATACTAAACTTTTTCAAGGCTACAACAAAGATGACAATAAATAGCAATAGTTTGCTATAAATAGCAATAAATAGCAATAATTTTTCAGTTTTATTTGTTATACGCTTTGTAACTTTTCAACTTTAAAAATTCTACGCGTATACTTGTTTTGGACTAGTTATGGACCTACTTATTTCTATGGGTGATTCTTATTTTGCGATGTTTGGGTTTTCGGAGGTGCCACTCCGTAACATTTTTTATTTGTATGAGAAAAGTTTCCCTGAATTTTTTTTTAAATTTTTTTACTCGACGGGAAAACGTGCCTCTCATCGAGCTTTTAGCTCCAAAAAATCCCATAAGAACCAAAAATTTATAATTTTTTATTGTAAAAAAAACCCTCGTTTCTGATAGGAAATTTGGTGTGAATTTTGAATCTGAAAATAATTTTTTTTGTATCTGGGCCGATTTTTGAGCAAGGAGCTGAAATAAGAAGAAAAAATCGAGTAAGGTGACAAAACGCATTAAGTCCACAGTTTTTACTGCTTTTCGGCTTCTATCTCATAAACCGGACCTGATACAAAAAAACTGTTTTCAGATTCGAAATCTACGCAAAATTTCCGATAAAAATAAAGTTTTTTTTTTTTTTTTTTTAGAAGAAAAAATTAATTTTTTGGTTCTTTCGGGATTTTTTTCAAACTAAAAGCTCGGTGAGGCACGCTTTCCCCTCAAGTAAAAAATTTGAAAAAATTCAGGGAAACTTATGTCATACAAATAAAAAAAGTTAGGGGGTGGCACCTCCGGAAACTCAAACTTCGCCAAATAAGAAGCACCCTAGCCAACCTCATTCCTTTAATTGCTGACAACACGAAATCTGGAACATTTCTTTTCGTTTGGATATTTTGATTTTACAAATTACAATGTTTGGGCTCTGATGTGGAGATATAGGCCATTACACATTGCAGACATAAATGCAAATTCCAATCTGCCGTCCCAAGCGACCTTTATCCTATCTCCATTTTTTTTCCCCAAAAACAGAGTTCATTCGTTTTGTTTTTGTAGACATGTATTTTTTATATTATTTCAAAATAATACGAACGATCTCCACTTTGAAAAAAAAAAATAGAGGTAGGACAAAGTCGCTTGGGACGGCAGCAATTACAAGAGGTTAAATTTTTCGATTTACTTTTTGGATTCACATCCTCTTAAAGAATTCTTTTCGGTCAAATTCTACTGTTTTTTTTTTAACAGTCGAAGTTAAAAAAAAAAAAAAATCAAACTCGTTTTTGAAGATTTACTTAAACAGTAAAAAAAAACATGCGATAACGGCACATAATCAAGTGGCCAGAATCTCGAAATTTACGGCTTCACATGACCTCTATCCCACTTTCAGTTTTTAAACTTGGAAAACATTCAGCATTTTTCCCCCTTTTTGATTTTAAACCGAACACTCCGGTTTTCCCCTTATCGAAAAAAAAAGTGTCAATCTCATATAATTATCTGCACTAATCATTAAAATTTCAGAAGCTGTAGAAAATATTATATTCGTGTACCGTTGGAATCTTGTTTTTTTTTTTTTCTTCCTTATGATGTTAAGTAACCAGTTTCATTCACCTTACACGATGCAAAAGTTGGTATTAATTAATTATTTTCCAGAAAAAAAGTAAACGATTATACCTTATAAAATATAATGAGTATAAACGACTGAAAAAAATAACCGGCACACATAGATTGCATGGCACAGATAATTGCGAAAAAAACTCGGACTTTTGAATTTTTTTTTCCGATTCCAGTAAGTTAAGATTACTTTATTTTCTAAATCTTAACCTGTAAATTTGGAAAAAAAAAAAAAAAGTAGTTGAATTAATTTGCAAATTCTTCAAACAGGAATGACGGTTTTACTAAGAATCAAGGTTTGAAAACGATCCAATAAACTAGAAAACGTAGTCGTTTTAGAACAAATTGGAATGTTTCGAGCAGGGAGGGCCAATGAAATAATTTTTTGAGTTTTTTTTTTTTTTTTCACCAGAGGAAAATTGCCGAATGAACCGTTTTCTGTTAAACGAGATTTACCATTTAGCTATTATCGGTGTGCCTATCGGTTTTACTTTATTTATTAATTTTTATTTACTGCTTTTTTTTTTTTTTTTTTTTTTTTTTTTTTTTTTTGAGCCGGGTAGTAGGTTTAATGATAAAATTCTACAGAAAAAGTTTCCTTTTTTTTGCGAACAGCAAGTCAATCGATGCTGCGATTTGATGCTGATTTTCGATCGAGAATTTTTGTTTTTAATTTTTGGGTGGCCATCCGGGCCCTTAACTTTGAGTGCTTTGGTGGTCTTCAAGATACAGTGGAACTCGGATATAACGAATTTCAAGGGACCGGGAAAATTTGTTCGTTATAACCGGAGTTTGTTATAACCGAACTTCGAAAAAAAAAATCGTTTTTTTTTAAAATTAGGCTTACTTTGTTATTTTTTAATTTCCGACGTACCAAAATTGATCCATGGTGCACTGTTTGAAACTGAAAGCCTGGATTGAATTAATTTTTCTACTAAGCTGGAAAAGGCATTGCTCGAACTCCGGGTCCTCGTGACTTCTTGTTTCGTAAAATTAATTAATGTTTTTTCGCAAAAAAAGAACAAGTTAAAGCTTTGACTGAATCTATCAAAAAGCAATTCAAATGAGGAAATAAAATCACTTTTAACGGAAAAAAAATCATTATTTATCATTTTGAAGCGGAAAAATTGCATTTCGAAGAAAAAAAAGTCTTTTTTAAAGAAAAAATTTGCTTAAAATACAACTTTGTTCGTTTTAAAAGGGTCGTTCCGGTAAATTTTTGTTCGTTTAATCCGAATTTTCGTTATTTATTTATTTATTTATTATTTATTTATTTTTTTAAAAAATCCATTGTTAACTTACGAAAACATAAGATCTTGTCAAATCGGATATTCAAAAGAAAGAGAGAGAAAAAAAAAAAAAAAAAAAAAAATTGTTAAATTAAAAATCTAAATTACACCGTAAGGCCCTTGAACTCAAATACCAAATATTCTTGAAGGGTGTAAAATGGGTTTTCCAGAAGTAAGGTCTTAAGATGTTTGTTAAAATCTTTAATTGTTTGTAAAAGCTTGATATGGTTAGGTAAATGGTTAAATATAACCGTGTCGCGATATGTAATTTTACTAGTTTTTGCGAACAGATGAACATCTGATTTTTTTCTGGTGTTGTATTGATGAACTAGAGAGTTTTTTTTATAAATATCTGGATTGTTAAAGACGTAATTACACCGTTCAAGAATAAACAGGTTGACAAGCGTTAGAATTTTATATTCTTTAAAAATAGGCCTGCAGGATTCGAAACGTCTTTTATTAAGGCGTTGGTTACATTACTCGAAAATTTTTGTTCGAAGAGTTTCAAAAATTTTTTCTCGATGAAAGTGTTTACACTTTTCGAACATATGTTCGAAAAGTTTCGATGATGTTCGATGATGTTTGATGATGTTTGATGATGTTTGACGTTATTTTTGGGGTTGTATTATATTTTTTACGTAATGGGAGGATACATATATCATCGGCAGAGTACCCATATTAATTTAAGTCATTTTTTTCTTTTTTTTCCCCAAACTTTTTTTCAGTCTTTTTTTTTTCGTACCGCGTGCAGAAAAAAATGACTTAAATTAATATGGGTACTCTGCCGATGATATATGCATCCTCCCATTACGTAAAAAATATAATACAACCCCAAAAATAACGTCAAACATCATCAAACATCATCAAACATCATCAAACATCATCGAACATCATCAAACATCATCGAAACTTTTCGAGCGTATGTTCGAAAAGTGTAAACACTTTCATCGAGAAAAAATTTTTGAAACTCTTCGAACAAAAATTTTCGAGTAATGTAACCAACGCCTAAAAATAAGGCGGAGGCAACGCTTCTGTATCCGTAAAATAGCATTTATATGACTCGAGTAACCCCAGAACATAATACCGTACTTCATATGTGAATAAAAGTAAGCGTAATATAACGTTAATAGATTCTTTTCTGAAACCTCGTGTCGTACCATACGCAACATTTATCGTTATAACCGGATTCGTTAAAAGCGAGTTTTTTTAACATTGAAAAGATAGCGGACCAACCAAATGATTCATGTTTGTTCGTTATATCGAGACATTCGTCTTAAGCGAGTTCGTTATAAGTGGGTTCCACTGTAATCGGAACGATGATGAGGGGTCTCTGGCTTTTTCCGTCAAATGATTTGCGGAGTTTAAGCCACCTAAGACATCACATTTTTGAGTTGTAAAAGGCCATTTCTTGTCTTGCGAACGAGAACTTGGAGAAAATACATTAATTCTTCAGCGGATAAAGTCTGTGTACCGACCTATAAAATACCTTAAAAACCGAAAAATATGTCCTAAATCTCGATGACCATACAAAAATTTGCCGATCTGTTTGAAAAAGATTGCCCAATGGACTTAAATAATTTAAGTCCAATAATTTTATTTAAGTCCAATGGGCTTAAATTCTTACATATTTTTAGATCGACTTTCGGTCTCACTCGAAATTAAATAATTACAAAACTTAAGTTGTTCTTAAAAGAATTCAAAAAAACACGAAAAAAAAAATTATTCACAGCTGAAAAGTTCATAGGGTTTTTATGATTAAATTTTAAAAAATTCCCATGGAGGACTCTTCTCTTTTGTCTCTTATGTCTCTTATGTCTATATTTGTCTCTCTTGTCTGTTTCTTTAAAGTGTGATCTAGGATGTGGATCGAAAAACAGCGACTTTTAAATTTGAAAATGCCAAATCGCGAAAAAGTTGCATTTTAGCTTCCATATTAACCCTAATTTTTTTCCAGATTTTTTTGAGGCCGATTTCTGCTGCCCCCAGAGGGCTAGTGTTTTTCAGTGTCTCATTCAATTAAAATATTTATTTTATTCTTTTAAGAAAAGCAATCTCTTCTTGACATGATTTATCAGATGAGTTGTTTGAACCGACTATATTCCATTTGGGAATCAGCTCACTTAATTGCAGCTTATTAAGCTCACAGAAGCCTCCGTTTCAGCAATATTACCTCATTGCCAAATTCACCCGAGCAATCGTTCATTCTTGCGTCGAGGTTTTTACTTTGTTTCAAAAGTCATTCAAGGATAGCACTTGCTGAATTCAACCTTTTGTTCATATGTGTACGTGCATATGAAAACCTCCCACTTAATACAACCCGGATAGCATGTTTTGTTTTTTAAACCTTTGGTAAATGGATACGCTTTTCGAATCAAAACAAACTATCCGGATTGTGCAAGTGGGAGGTTTTCATGTGCATGTACACATATTACTGATTGATTCCATGATGCCTTCTTGCTGGTTCTTTTTTGCTTGGGAATATTTTATCCAATAAAAAAGGGTTGCAACATTTTTAATTCCACATACGTACTGCTGTTGAAAAACCACTCATAAGTCTCATAAGGACCGGAAAAATGTAGAGCCGTATGCGAAAGAGTCCATTTTCTATCCGAAAAATAAGGGGAAAAATAAAGTCAGTTTTACGATAATTGGAGCCATTTTTTGGAGCCGAAAGAGGTATATGAAATTCAGTAGCAGCCGGTTTTTGCTCCGACTTCAATTTCTGTAAAACCGTCTTCATTTTTGAAATTTCCGGAAAATTTCCGGAAAATTTCCGATAGAAAGTGAACTCTTTTGCACCGAAATGCGGCTCTAATTTTTTCACGAGACATTGAAAAACTTTAAACCGGCCTTAAAAAAATCTGAAAAAAATTAGGGTTAATACGGAGGCTAATCAACTTTTCCGCGCTGTGGCATTTTCAAATTTAAAAATTCGTGTTTTTCAATCCACCCTAATGTGGATTCTATCTTCTGGAACTAAAGGGAATTGCTGAAGCACCATTTTCAGGTTGAGATCCATTATGGGGCCAGGGGAGCTTAACCTCCCCTTTAGTAGATTTTGAGTTTCTTGTATTTCTCGCTTTTGGCTGCTGGCCGCATTAAGATCCCAAAATTTTTTAGAGGCGGTCATACTACCGTTCGAAATCCGTTCGCACTCAAAAGAATTAAACGCGGAAAAAAAAAGGAGGAGGAAAGGTAACGAAGTAAAAAACTCGGAACGAAAAACATTAAAAATTGCACACAATGTTTAACTTGAAAGCGTCGAGTCCATATCCATGTATCACCTCGGGCTTATTTAATTTCGAAGAAAAATAATTCATTTTTGCCTCTTTCATAACATTTGTGTAATTACTTTCGAGGGAGAGGGAGGATAAAAAAAAAAAAGAAATCACAACAGCGTTAGCCGAAAGAAATGTCATAGAATTATATCTGGGAATTCCGTACAATTTTCAGTCGTAAAAATTAAGAATCCTCCGTTGAAAAGATTATGGTGTCGGGAAATGCTTCCGGAAAAATAAGCTCTCATTCAGTTTTACGGCCTTCCTTTTCATCGAAAAGTAGAAAAAAGAAAAAAGAAAAGATTCCCATGATTTTTAAGATCGCACCTTCTTAAATATTTGTTTTGAATACTTTCTATTTATTTTGTCCTAAGCCTTCTTGTGTAATTCATTTCCTAATCGCTTATTGTCGTTTTTGTCGGTCAACAATGGATGAATAAAACGCGTTATTTGTTTTTGTGTTAATTGACCTGAAAATTACCTTTATATCATAAAATCATGACGGGAAATCCGAAATAAAAGTAATCCAATTAAGTTTAGATAATGACACTTAAAACACTAATAACACATTTTATTTTTTTTTAAAAAGAAAAAAAAAACCGGGGAATGAAAGAAATACGCGCGCCGCCGTATTGTCTAACACCGCGATTCATTAACCGTAAGAAAAAGTAAGTAAAACCCGATGTGACACCAATGTCGTGTAGTTAGAGACTGTTGTAAACCTGAACTCATTCAGGTATTAACAGGTATATTATTGGTTGCCTCTAAGATAATGACGGTCGGATACTAACACTCCAAGAATTTCTCAGTTAATTTCATTTCTACTTTTAGTTATACTTGATTCGCTACAAAAAAAAAAAAAAAATGTTGATAATTTCTTCGGGTTGGTAAAATTCGATTTAGATTTTTTAATTAAGTTTTTGTTATTATTTCGGAAGGATTTTTTTCTCCTTTTTGGTTTGGCGATTGCATGTACCGTTGTATATTGCTGGAAGGTTTCAATCGGAAACATTTGCTGATTTGGAAAGTGGATACCGGAATCGAGGGAAGGAGGCTTCGTTTTAGGAACATAAAAACTTTAGGACTATACTTACTTAGTTAATTATTCTAGAATTCCATTTGTTTTTGTTTTTCAATAATCTTATGTTTGATAAGTGTCTTGGATATTCAAAGTCGATCTCTTTCCATGTGATTAAAGCTGCATAAGATCCTATGTTCAAGTCATCAAGTGAAGCATTGATTTCATCTTCATTTTCGTTGAGATTCCGCAAAAAGTACTTCTTTGTTTTTTCTAAAATCGAATCAAACTAGTACTTTTCCGAATCCCAGTCGGTAGAAATCCTAAAAGATTTCATCCATTTCCGGTTTTTCGATAAATCTGAAAAATAATTTCTCGTCTGAAATATTATTTTTCTTAAGTTTACAAAATGGTTCCTAACTGCTTATATTTACATTCTTAATTTTCGAAAAAAATTTTTAATGGACCAATAACTTCCCAGATGGACCTTTCCCATCTAAGAGATGTCTATATGATATCTAATTTTAACACTAGATATCTAATAGACTTCTGCGAGTTGCTCTTAGATGACTAGAAGAAATCTAAAAGACAGATAATCCGGAAAATTTCCGCGCTAATAGCGAACTACAATACGTTTAATTCATGGATATCTAAAATCTATCTTTTAGACTTCAAATTAGCCATTTCGTGGCGGCTACTAAAACCGGCTTTAGCCCGTCGGTTCGGGTTTTATGTAGTATGGTTAAAGCAAATAAAAATCAGTTCCTTGTTTTTATGTTGCGATTTGCAGGTTTGTCGATATTACTATTAGTGTAAGGATATTTATATGATATAAATTCTTCTGGTGTAAAATCTCCATTTAAACAATTTTTTTCTGCGTTTTTTTTAAAATTCACTTTCAAAAAATTACGAAACATTTAATATTTATAATTAATATTTTTTATTTGTCTGTAACGTTCAAAAAATAAAAATAAAAAGAACAAAAAACATTAAGAGAAAATTTTTTCTTTAAATGTTTAAAAAGTTAATAAATTTTCGGACCTATTTATCATTAACATTTATTTTTAACAGTATAAATATTGTTAAAAAATTAAAAAAAGATAGAAATTGAGAATTTTAATTATCATTAGTTTTTTTGGCTGTGAAAGCACAAAAATTTAATTCAATACTTGGTTAACATTAATTTAAAGATAATCAGTTTAAGGCGATTATTTGTTATTTGTTTCTTATGCAAAACGTACACAAGCCTTTCATTCACATGTTTATAAAAAATCATTTTTGTACATTTAGAGGCCAAAATACAGTACACCTCGGTTATAACGCGATCCAAGGGACCGGAGCCTAAACCACGTTATAACCGGGGTCGCGTTATAAACAAAGTTGGTTTTTTTCTTTTATTTTTATGTTTTTCAGGTTAAAAGACTTAATTATAACAAGAAAACAATTATTTATTGCTTTTTGTTGTAAAGAACACCCGAAGACTGATTTTATGAATTATATTGCCATTTAGGTACGCAATAAAAGTTACGTTTTTTGAGCTCAATACAAAATGTTGAGAAAGAAAGCCTTGAAGTACTAAAAATGAAGTTGGCTTTTTTTTTTTTTCATTTATATTTTTCGGTACCTGACTTCCAAATAAAAGTTCTGCAGAAAAATTGAAACACCCCACAAAACTTTAATTAAAGAAACCCATAAGAAAAAGGTTTCCTGCTCCGTTGTCAATAAAAAATGTTTTAGAAAAACAACCCGACTGACCTAAATCGGACCGCGCTAAAAGCGGGGGGCAAATACATATGACCATATAGGATTTTAACAAAACCATCCAAAAAAGCGCGCTATAACCGATGTGAAAGAACCATCATAACATGTGGGGAAGAAATAAGTCTTGAAAAAAAAAAAATGGTTCACGCTCTTAGACCGAAATATTTCAGAGAGAAGCCCGCGTTACTTCCGAGGTCTCACTGCGTTATAAACGAGGACAAATATATATAATCTTATGGGATTCCGCCGGGACCGACGTTATACATGTAACGGCGCTATAAGCGATTTTGCCTTATTTCCGAGGGCTTTATAACCGAGGTCTACTGTAGAACGAAGAATCGAAGGAAGAATGGTTAATTTCCTAAATTTGTTTTGTTTTTTTCTAAAAATTATTAAATATTATCGAGAAGTTAAAAAAGCTAATAATTCCAAAAACTTGAAAATTTTCTCTAATCATTCCCGGATTTGGCTTCATGCTCGTACTTTAGCGTTTTTCATAAACGCAACATTTAAATTTTAGGATAGTCAAAAATAAAATATCTGCCTCACTTTTTTAAATTATATGAACTTTAAAAAAATTAAATTATTTAACTATTAGGTGTCTATAGTCTAGCTAATTGGTCGGTTTATTAGCCATCTATTGACCATGTGCTAGATATCTATTACTTCACTAACTTTTTAGCCATGTTTAGATATCTACGAAAAAAAAAAGTAATTAATCTGTTTATTAACCATCTATTAACCATTTGCTAGATATCGATTACTTCGCTAATTTTTTAGTTATGTTAAGATATTTACGGGATAAAAAGGTTCATCTGAGTTTCGGGAGAAAAATATCGAAGAACCGGGATTACAAGTGTGGCTAATCTCTACCAGTCGACTGCTGCCAAAAGTAGAGATCCTAGAAGAGATTAGCCATACTTGTAATTCCGGTTCTTAATATTTTTCTCCTGAAAATTATTGTTCCATTAAAAATTTTAGCTAGAGAGCTAAAACTGTCATTTGCTTACTCTTACATAACGCTTACTCTTCATTTGCTTTTAGCTAGAGATCCTAGATCTCTGGCGATTTTTGGGGGGAGCAATTTCAGAACAGCGTCCCCTTTCTTTTTAATAACTCTGATGTCACCTTGTCCTACAACATGACCCAGGTATTCCACCTACGGGGACATAAACTGGCATTGTTCCCAATTTATTTTTAAGTTGGCCTTTCTGAGTAAATTGAAAACTTTTTTTAAATAAGACATGTGCTCTCCGAAGGTTTTACTAAAAATTATAATATCATCAAGATAACGAACACAAATTTACCTAAAGCAGAACGTAGGACGTTGTCCATTAGGGTGTCCCTTATTTTGGCAACTTTCGAATTTTAAATCCAGTACCCCCAAAAATGGTTCTCCTTGGTGCACTGATAAACTCAAATTTTTTTGGGATTTTTTACTCGACGGGAAAGCGTGGCGACTTGAGCTTTAAGTTCCGAAAATTCCCATAAGAGAAAAAAAGTCGACAATTTTTTTTTTTTTCGCGGAAAGACGTCGTTTTCTATCGGGAATTTTGCATAGATCACGAATCTGAAGTCCGTTTTTTTATATCTGGTCCGGCTTTTGAGCTAGATGCCAAAATGTGTGCAAAACTTGAGACTTAGTGCGTTTTGTCACCTAACCAGGTTTTCTTGCCACATTTTCTCCTCTAACTCAAAAGCCGGACAAGATATGAAAGAACGGACTTCAGATTCGTGATCTACGCAAAATTCCCGATAGGAAACGACGTCTTTCCGCGAAAAAAAAAAAAATTGTCGACTTTTTTTCTCTTATGGGAATTTTCGGAACTTAAAGCTCAAGTCGCCACGCTTTCCCGTCGAGTAAAAAATCCCAAAAAAATTTGAATTTATCAGTGCACCAAGGGGAACCATTTTTTGGGGTACTGGATTTAAAATTCGAAAGTTGCCAAATTAAGGGACACCCTATTGTCCATAGCAGATTGGAAACTTGCGGGGGCATTACATAACCCAAAAGGCATAACACATAATTCGTAAAGTCCTTTTCCGAATGCAGTGCACTCAATGCTATCTTCATGCATGGGAATTTGATGGTCTCTAAGTCCAGGCTTGTTATAAAGTTCGCATCTTTCAACTGGCAAAAAATTTCCCTCATTCTCGAAAGAGGATACGAATTAGGGACAACCGATTTATTGACCAATCTATAATCTACGCATAATCTAAACTCTTTATTCTGTATTCTTTTTCTTGACCAAAAGAATAAAAAGTTAAGATTATGCGTAGATTATAGATTGGTCAATAAATCGGTTGTAAAATCAATTAGCCCATTAGATATCCACTGCGTCTTCTTGCTAAAGGATTTGAATTCCCCATTTTCTTTCGTTGCTACTTGAACTACCCAGTTACTGTTGTTGTCCAAAGCGACAGCAAAATCTGCGTGTTCAAAGGCGCAGGCCAGTAAATCCATCGTTTGGTGGTATCTGCGGCGCACATCGTCCGGATTTACCGTATGCCCGCGATATCCGAATCCATATGATATTCATAGGATGTTCAAAGGACACTTTTGGAGTGTTTAGATCGCTCGAAGGCAAGGCTGTAGCTGTAGCAGATACAAAGCTCAAGCCGCAATTGCCTAAGAAGAAACGGCTTATAATAAGAGATTGTTTGGATTTCAACGGTATAGGCAAATCCAACGGACGTCAAACAAATATCCTCATGACGCCCGGGACTGGATGGACTTTGCCATCTGGAGACTTAGGCTGGTATCCCGACTACCAAACTGACAATTTTATATTTTCCCGACCGTGGGCCGGTTATCCGCAGGCGCCTTAACCAGGACGCTGGGTCGCAAAATCTCTACATTATTCAATGTTGATTGATGGTCTTCTTGAAAACCGGCACCTTTCTCAGCAGCAGAAGGAGAAACCCCAGATCAAATGAAAATATTCGATCCTTTTAATTTTTTTAATTCAACAATTACGAAAAAAAAAGAAGCAGAAGGTAAAAATGGAATGTTCGCAAGACCAGTTTTTTTTCTTAAGTTTGTACCCAAGCATCCGTTTGATGAACTTGCGGTATCCCCAGATTGATATAATAACAGAGTAAGACAGAGAGATGGCCGGGGGCCTTCGAAATACCAAACCGACTTTGGTAAACATGCAATTCCATGTTAAATATCATTATACTCCATTTGAAAATATTATTTTAATATTTTTTAAGATTTTAACTTATTTCTTGGAAAAAGAGTTTCCTTTTCAAGTGGGCTTCCTTTTCTTGCTGCAGGAAAAAGCAAGAAGTAAGATGCAATCGGTTAAATGAAAGGAACAAGAAGAGCTTAAGTTGTCTTGTATTTTTTGCTTCCGGTCAACCACTCGACACTCGTCATCATGAGAAATTAACCATTAATATTACCAAAATTGATCGATATACTTATTTTTGTGATTTAAAAAATTGAGACTATTAATTTCAGAAAATAACCGAGCAAATTAGGTGAATGAGGAAAAAATTAATTGTTTAAGATTCTTTCCGTCTTAGAATCCCATTTTGTGACTTTTGAAATTGATAACCGCGAATTTTTTAATTTGTTTAAATGTTTATCAACCGCTGAATCTGATAGGATCGTAGGCAGTAGGGGTTATACTGCCTAATGTGGCATTGGAAGGGAATTTTGCGTGGGGCAAAGCTGTAGAAACGTGGTTTACAAGCAACGTTAGCATCAGTAAAAACTTTTATTGGCCTTTTTTTACTCTGACAGAATCAAGGACTTTTGCCAAATTTTTATCAGTCCACCTGAAGACCTAATCCCCACCAATGATAAGGTTACAAAAAAACTTTGTACAAAAAAAAATTCGAAACAATGTTTTTTCGCCAACACTTCGACGCCGAAATAACTCTAATTTTTCGATTAAAAGTTTCTCGCGACCTTTATCATTGAATCAAAAATGATTTTGAAAAAAATTGCGATAAGAAGCCGGGTAATATATGAATATTAGCTGCTATTTACTCGATTTATCATGATTTGTATTGTGCAGCCGTGCAACGCGATCATTATTTTTATTATTATTTCCTTGTATGTTTTTTTTTAAAGCCGTGGAATATTATTTAAGAATAAAAAGGAAATTTTATTGGATGACTAGGTAAAAAATCGTCAAGGAAGATTTCACTCTTCGCTGTGATTTCTTCTGGTTCATCGTGTTTTATAAGAACGTCGGGTTATAAATGTTAGGGCTGTTCGAGAGTAGCACTTTTCGAGACGATACCGCGCTCAAAACGATACTTAGTGATACAGAACGGAGATGAAACTACGAGACTGACACTATTTCTTTTCCGATATGAGAAATGAGACAGTTTGATATGTTAAAACAAACGAAATATAGAATCGAATCTTTAGCAAAATTGTTTAACTGCTGAATCATATTCCAAAAACCATGTTGAAGAAAATCAATCTATGGTTAGTCCTTTATTACTAATGTGCTGATAAATTTTATTCTTTAAAGGATCTTTAATGCATGTGTCTAAGAAGTAGAACCATGTTCTACATGGTTCCTTGGTTCCAACAATGGAGTATGTTCCTTTTTCTTCAATGATATCATTGAATGAAGATATGAAGAAGAATCTCTTGGCTTTCACTGTAATGCCTGGTGTCTTGTTTCTAATCACTTTTTCTAACTCTTCTAATTTTTTTCCCTGGCTACACGGATAAAACACTCTTAGTAATTATTACTAATAGTAATTAGTATGGTAAAAATGACCTTAAGTAAGGTAAAAATTACTAATAATATATATAAAATTTACAAATTCTTTCCCAAGATTTTTTAAATGGGCAATGGCCTTGAGTGGTGTTAGAAATTTTAAGTCTTGAGCTTCAGTTAATTCATCGTACACGGTGATTTCATTTTTTAAATTATTAACAAATACTTCTGGATTATTTAATAAGGCATCAATTCTTCTTTTACTTCCTTCCGGATCACCTTTAACTAAAACAGAAAATAATTTTTCTCGGCTTCAGGTAGATGTATAATTACTAAAAAGATAATAGACAAGTCACATGTTTTGAGATTTTCGCTGGAAACTAATGTATAGTATGCTCATAACTAAAAACTAGTATTTAAACGGGAAAATTTTTCACTAAATTAAAAAAAAAAATAAAAACAAAGTTCGAAAAAGTTTTTGTCACGTGATCACTCCTTAAACAATTTTCTATTGGTGTGACGTCATCTGCCTGTATCGAAGCGAGATATCGAACTCGGAGCGAAACCCGTCTTATTTGTAAACATGCTTGTAAACATTACGCAACGTTGCCGTTTAGAGTTTCAGAAATGAACACAACCACTTTTAGGCAGATGACGTCACGTTCCTTCACGTTCTGTTTTGGCGGGCATTCAAATTAAAATTTTTGTTTTTTCTTTTTTCGGGGGTTAACAGTTTTTTTTACCGAGTCAAAATTACGCTTTTTGTCGCATCTCCCCTAGCACAATTAAACGATGGAGTCATCTCAAAACATGTGACTTCTCTATTATTACTAATAGTAATTAGTATGGTAAAAATGACTTTAAGTAAGGTAAACATTACTAATAATATATATAAAATTTTCAAATTCTTTCCCAAGCTTTTTTAAATGGGCAAGGGCCTTGAGTGGTGTTAGAAATTTTAAGTCTTGAGCTTCAGTTAATTCATCGTACATGGTGATTTCATTTTTTAAATTATTAACAAATACTTCTGGATTATTTAATAAGGCATCAATTCTTCTTTTACTTCCTTCCGGATCACCTTTAACTAAAACAGAAAATAATTTTTCTCAGCTTCAGGTAGATGTATAATTACTAAGAAGATAATTACTGTTAGTAATAATTTTGTACGTCAGAGCCAAAAAGTTCAGTATGCAAATTAAAGATGGCCATTTGTTTATGGGTAAACAAGGTTTAACGGAGGTCTTTAATTTGCATATTGAACCTTTTGGCTCTGACGTACAGAATTACTAAGAGCGTTTTATCAGTGTACAAGCACACTCGGAATACCATGATACGATTCTTTAAAATCTGATAAATCCAATTTTTTAAGTCGCTCCACACAATTTTTTTCTTTTTCAGTGATTTTTTGTTTATGATGACGATGGAAACGACGACGATGTTGGTCTTTTAAACCCTCATGCTTTTTTGGTTTTCCTTTGTTGTTAAACGTATTTTCTTATCTCGAAATCTTTTAATTAAAAATGACAATTGACAGCGCAAAATTGACGCAAAAGGTATCGGTCTCGGAATAGTCTCGTGATCGAAAGCTGGTCGCGGTGTCGAAATAGTTTTCTAGTCTCATAATCTTGAACTCATCATCGTTTAAATATTCCGTAAACCGAGTTCAAAACAAGAAACGATTCCGATACCGAGACTGTTCCGAGACCGACACGATATGAAACGGTCTCGTTTCTCATACCGTAAGAGAAATAGTCTCGGTCTCGTAATCTCATCTCTATTCTCGGTACTGGTCTCACTAAGTATAGCTTTGAGCTCGGTATCGTCTCGAAAAGGACTGGTCTCGAGTTGCCCCAACAATTTTTTTTTTCTCTTTTTTCCAAAGTTAAAAGTTTACTTTTAAATTAGTGGAGGAGGAAGGAAAAGTGCTTAATGGTAAGCAAAGCAGATATCATGCGTACCCTAGCGTTAGTAATTACATTAGTAGTTTTGAAAATAATTGATTTTCATCCTCCTTGCTTTCAAAAACAAGCGAAATTCATTTTGAATTTTGAGTAAAATATTTAGTATTATGAGTAAAATTTTTTTGGGATGCGGAGCTTTTAAGGTGACGCAGGAGTGATTCATTTTTTTGAACACCCTATACTTCGAAAAACGCTAATATTAATGTTTTGGAGCCAGATATCAAAATTCCGCTTCCGAGCAACAATTTTTATCCATCTTAGACACCTTCAGGAAAAATTCCACACCTGACCACACAGTACTTTTTCGGGAAACTTTGATTTAGGATAAATTCCCGGGAATTTATAGTAGATTAAGGTTGGCCAAAAAAGTACTGTATGGTCAGGTATGGAATTTTTCCTGAAGGTGTCTAAGATTGATAAAAATTGTTGCTCGGAAGCGGAATTTTGATATCTAGCACCAAAAGGATAATATTTGCATATTTCGAAGTATAGGGTGTTTGAAAAAATGAATCACTCCTGCGTCACCTTAAGATTATTTTCTAATACTTACCAAATTATTTATTAAATAAATAAGTATGAAACAAAATGAAACAAGAAGAAACTTGGGGGTTTATCACCTATTTCTTTCAAATCGCGTTAGTAAAGCACTTAAAACTTGAAGATGATGATCCTTTGGCGTGGGTTTAATCCCGGGTTTTCTCTTTTTACTTACTAATATCCAGTCGGGAAGGGTTTTGCTTTCCCGGGATTAGAGCCCAGGGTTTAAGGCCACGATGGCGGCCCACCCTGGGATAATACCAGTACTTGCGATGATTTCAATTGATGAAAAAATCATAATTCGATCTAACTTACTTTTTTTTTCTTTATTGAATGACCGGTTTGTTACATTTTATTTATTTATTTTTTTTTGAACTTCTTTCAATTAAGGTTGAGCGGAGACTGATCTCGCACCGAGTTCCGATGCCGGCTTCGAAGCTCAGCTTCGTGTATCCCAAGCCGAACCCCGGCCAGCACCATCTCTCGGTGCGAGCCAGTATTAAATTTTTTATTAAAACTTTGGTTTTTGCTATCGCTACAAGTATTTACTAAATCATTTTATTAATTCATTTCTTGATTAATCGTTAATCATTACCGTACCTTGGGGTTACTTTGCACACTTTTTCGGTTTTTTTTCACGGAACGGTATGAAATCGTTAGGGAAAAAAATTGTGCTTTAAATATGTTATAGAGGGACTCTTTATCTTTCATTTAAAACCCGATTTAATTATTCCAAGTTATTTTAACAATGAAAAAAAATATGTTTACGAAATTATGTTTCGTTTTAAAAAATGGGGTAACTTTGCACACTTACATTTCCACATTAATATCTCTGTAAATATAGCACGAACGCCAATGAAATGTATCTCAAAACAGAAGGATTTTTATAAGGAATCGATTTTTACCCACCAAAACAATTAAATTCCTTTTACGACTAAGAAATTAATTAATTACTTTTACCAAACAAGGCCGACAAGATCAGACAAAATAATACTAATGATTTGAGGCGTTTTGAATATGCAACCAGAAATACACATGTTTCCAAACAATATTCGTCTGCTGTTTTGTTTTTTTGCAAATGGCCGACAATAACAAGTTATATTTCTTATGTGTACAGTTGTTTCTTACCACGGTAAAACATAAAAAAAAGAGTTTAACCGAATAAATAAGCCCATCGATCGAAGAAAAAACACCAAACACACCATCAAAATCCACGTTTTTGTTAAATATTTTCACAGTTTTAATATGGTGTCACAATTTCAATATGGAGTCAATTTCAAAATGGCGTCCGTTTAGTAACAATTATTACGTGCATTAGAAACAATGGCTTACCGAGGTATATGTAAATTTTTTTTTACAAATTTTTTTATTTTGTTTTTCTTTATATTTAGGAATGTTTTATTGAGACAAACATAATTATGGAAGTACATTATGATATTCCTGACGTGTTTAAACAAGAATTAATTCAATACTGCCGTCAACTATTTCTCACGAAGTCTTCGAATTTCGACATAGAGAAAATCTTTCAACTTTTTTTTCTTTTCAAAACGTAAAATATTCTTTATCGAGGACATTTTATGCAACTTAAGTAGTAAATAATGCTCGAAAATGCCTACGCTTTAATAATCTATAAAAATACCGCCGAATTTTTGAGCCATATTTATGTATTAAACGTTTAATCCAAGTGTGCAAAGTTACCCCATCGAGTGCAAAGAAACCCCCAGGTACGGTAATCATTTCTTCATAAATAATTTCTTGGTATGTTTCATTGTTTCAAGCATTTTTATTATTGTTAATTCCGTGCATCGGAGCTGAACTAACGTATCTCCATCGTAAATATGATTGGAGATAGTCTGTTTCGACATTTCGTGAAAGTATCATGCGACCACAAGTTTACACCAACTTGAGCGTGTAATCTTGTAGTCACGTGATCTTCACAAACAGTCGAAACACGCTATCTCCACATATATTTGCGAAGGAGATACGTTAGTTCACCTCCGACGCTCGGAATTAAATTACGATAACCCATTTTTGGAACGGTTTTTTAATTTTAAAGTCGAATATTTTCGTTCCCCTTTGTGTTACGGCGTCTGCTAATTCTTCAAATAAAGGTGATCGTTTATCAACACACTTTTTGATAAAGTATTTAGCTCGGTCCTTTATGCCTTTTAATATTGTAAATTTTCAGTTCTTGTTTATTATTGTCAATTATGGATTTTGTAATTATTAAAATTTTTAATTCTGTACCTGAGTGCAGAATTGCACCAAGTCCATTTAAGGATTGCGACTTCTTATTTCAAACCCGACTTTACAAAAGGTATACAGGCTCAACGGCTGACAGTGCTGATTTTATGCCTTCTGCTGGGAAGTTTGTTTTGTTAACGAAGCAGAAAAGTTTACTCGCAGTTGAGTTGACAACGCTTGTATATGCTTTGTAAAGTTTGATTTAAAATAAGAAGTTGCAATCCTTGAATGGATTTAGTGCAGCTCTGCACTGAGGTAGAGAATTAATGAGGCAATAAATATCAAGAGGTTGCAATTGTAGTCCTGACTTTGATTGACTATAGTCATGGTCTGGAATAGGCATTTGTTCGAAAAAACAATAAACGCCGATCATCGTTATCAAGTCCAGCCTTATATTAGTCCAGCATTATATTATTTATCATAAATAATATAATTATTATTTATGATAAATCCGTGCGTCGGAGGTGAGGTGGATGAATTTTTATTTTATCAACACTTGCAATATTAGTCCTAAGAAAACTGCGTTTTGATATTAAATTACTCCAAAAGTGTTAAATTACGGGTTATAAAACAAAATTTATTTATACCGCATCTAATAGTGCATCTTAATATGACTGGAAAACGGCATTTATGAATCCCTCCATCCCTCAATGTGAAGGATGCAGATTGACTTTCACTTATAAAATTCAATATGTTTTGAATCATGAACTGCTCTGAACCGTAAAAAGCCGATAAAAGAAGGACATATCCTTTTTCTGATAAAATTTCCTAAGCCTTTGTTTGGCTTTCTAGGATTTACGACTAGATAACATAATATTGCCTTGCTTTTGTTAAAACAATTGCTGTCACTTTGCTTCCTTTTGATACTGCACACAGCCGTCAGAATTAAAATTTATGATGTTTAATCTCTTTTTTTCAGGGTTATTATTACGAACTGGTGCAAGCAACTAAAGAGTATATAGGGAAGTAACTACCATCGATCCGAAATTGTTAGTCAAATTCGCCCCTGCATTTTTTCAAGTTCTCTGTCCCCAAAAAATTACGTATTATGTATCTTTATCGTAAATATGATTGGAGATGGTCTGTTTCGACATTTCGTGAAAGTGTCATGTGACCAAAAGTTTATACCAACATGAGCGTGTAAACGTGCAGCCACGTGATCTTCACAGACAGTCGAAGCACACTATCTCCAATTATATTTCCGATGGAGATATGTTAATTCACGTCCGACGCACGGAAATATTAACCTGGATTTACTGGCTCATGCACAGGTTGATTTTCCTGCCATCATGAGGTTCATCTCCTTGATGCCTACTTTCGGGATCATTTGTCTTTTGATGATAAATTAATAACTGACTAATATTCTTTTTCTCTGCCAGTGAGGTGGTTCCACCTCCTTATCTTAAAAAACCACACCTGAAAAAAAAGAAGACTAAAAATTCCAGGCAAGACTATTGCCTGGGCTGCCCGATCCTGCTTTGTATTCTGCAATAAATAAGAGATCTTTCAAAAGAGCGAATAATTCCAGGCAAGATTGCCTGGAAGGCAATATACAAAGCAAAAAGCAGGATCGGTAATATCTTTTTCTAGCCAATCTGAAGAGAGTCTTATAAATAGCAGATGATAAATAGCAGAATTATAAATAGCTTTTTCTAAAATTCTATAATTCGGGTGAAACAATGATTAATCCAGTCATTAAGGTGTTTCATCCAGCGATTGCATGCAGCTTGCCCGAACCTCGTTGGTTTATATAATTATATATAATTATATAGAGATTATATATAATTTTTTTTTGGATGTATAATGATGGGTTTATGGGGCTATTATATATATTTTATATAATTATATATAATATATATATTATATATTTTATAATATATATAATTATATAATTATAAATATATATAAATTATTATATATAATATATAATTATATATATTATATAATTATATAATTATATAATTATATATAATATATATAATTATATATATATATAATTATTATATATATAATAATTTATATATTATATTATATATTATATATAATTATATATAATTAGAGTGCCAAACCATTATAATGCAAATGATAGCTGCTGTTTCAAGATTCGATTTTTAAATCTGCGTTTCATACTATTTCTAATGTAACTGTTTCAGCCACAGTTGTCTTTTGTAAATAGAGTTTTGCATCAGAATCATTATTTAAAGGAACCAAAAAATTTTATTTTGGAAAAATATTTCTTTGACAAGGGGTCTAAAAGCTGTTGTTGACAGCCATGAATACGGTTAGGTGTTATAATTGGTTTCAGACTTTGATCTTTTTATGAACAAAAAATTTCCTGAATTTCATTTCTAATTTCTTAAAATAATGATCAAAATCTGAAACTGGTTCTGCTACCTACTCTACCCATAGCTCTCAGCTGTAGCTTTTACAATGCTTTTCGACCATAAATGACATGACTTTTAATTTTTCATTCCTTAAATTAGGGATATTTTGATAATCTGAAGCAAAACATTGTTCTATTAATTTTTTAAAAATGGATCAACTTGCTTCACTGCATTTAAGTTTTCATATTTATCTTACCACCATATATTAATTGCTTCAGGAAGTTTCTTATGCTTTCATTAAATATGCAATAACCAATCACCGCAATGATATTTTTAAATTCAGTTTAAACTATATCATTAATTCGGATTTATTTGTTATAAAAGCAGAAATAATGTAAAGATTGAAGAAGACACTAGTGTTTTAGTTTAAGGGATCTTAAAGTAGAAGATTGCTGTATATCATACAATTTTAAAATTTAGACTCTAGGATACCGGATTAATTCATAAACTGTATTTTTCTGCGAGAATTTTAAAATTCTTCACTGAGTAATACCGATAACTGTTCTCTATTGTGACTTATCCTCATTGAGCTGGCTGGATTTTTTTTCCTTCTCAAACTATCATGGATATCGGATTAATAAATAAATTGTATTTTCCTTCAAGACCAATGTTTGCTGAATTATTCTGGCGAATAATTCTCGTAACAAAAACTTTATTTTGTTTTTGAAAATGAAAAGTTTCCTTTTGAGATTTGAAAGCATGATCGATTCCGATTAATGATCGGCTACTATTGATAAATCAGATAAAAAATATTTTAAGCACAGATGATTATCTTAGGGGAGAACAAGGCCCCGTGGGTCTGTTGTATTTTTTTTCTTGTTATCAAATTTTCGGCAATAGATCTAATCTTCATCGGTTATTAGTATCGTTTATTTCTGCCTAAGGAAATTAAGTAATTAAAAATTTTTCGGAAATATTATAAGCTGCTCTCGACTATGATGTTCCTCGGCCTGTTATAGCCCTGTTCTTTCTTTTGATGCATGTTTCGGGAAAATGCCTCTCGCAAACTCAATTATGCACGAAATAGTATATTACAACACAAGGGCTGCAAAAGAAAAGATTGCCCGTCGAGCCCGATTTTGAAAAGGTCTCGACGGAACTTTGCAGCTCTTGTGTTGTAAGTTTCTTTTCATCACAAAAGGACAGTGTGGAAAAGGTATTTTCAAAGCGCTCTAGTCTCTCGTCTGCTGGAATTGAAAATGAAGGTGCGCAGCATTTTTTAAAGGTGCATTTCGGGTCTAGATCATCCAAAAATAATTTTATTGGTGTAAATTTTATTTATTTTCCCTTTGTCTTCAAAGCAGACGTTTGATTTTCATTGTTTTCGCCCATTTGACTACAGATATATCTGAAAAAATGAGCGTTCCCAATCATTTTTCCTAAAAAAAAAAAAAAAAAAAGAAAATCTAAAATTGCTTTTTTTACAAATGTAAGGGCCGGAAAAATTAGAGCCGTATTTTGGTGCGAAAAAGTTCATTTTCTGTCAAAAATTTTCCATTTTTGGTTACTATAAATGGATTAGAAGGTTCGGTGGGTGGGCCACTTTTTCTCACAAACGCGTTTTTTAGATACATGTTTCGCTTATAAGAGTTTCTGTAGAAATTATAAAGCCAGCGAAAAATTAGAAAATATGGATATATGTATCGGTTAATTATCAACTATTAGTAACCCGGTGAGAATATTAAAAAGTTAAAAAGGTTATCGCAATATCTATCTACTGTGACGACACGTACCAACCGATACCGATCCTCCTCGATGCCTTTCACTCAGATTGAAAAAATCTTCAAATAAATCAACAAAAAAAAAAAAAAAAAAGTCATCAAAAAAAACTTGAGAGTTTACATCACTTTTTTTTTTCGCTTTCCATAAATACGTGTGAAATTCCTGTTTGCGATTCTTAATTTATAAGGTAAACATTGCTACAAGAAAAAAGTTGTTGAACATGACGCTTTTGGTTAAATTGCATTGAAAGGTGTTTAAATTGCAGGAAAATGAAACCGATCCTATCGAGATCAGATCGTATGATTTTTTCCGGAAATTTCAAAAATGAAGACGATTTTACAGAAATTGAAACCATTTTTTATTTATGAGCAAAAACGGTTCACATGTATAAAAAAAAGCTCCAATTACAGTAAAACTGACTTTATCTTTTAAATTAAAAATTTCCGAAATTGAAAATTTCTGATAGAAAATGAACTCTTTCGCACCAAAATACGACTGAAATTTTTTCGGTCCATACGAGGCTTTGAAAAAGTTTAGGCCTCTGCACTGAGAAAACGCAGGAGTAAATCTAACTAAATATATTAGTGGAAAATGGACGGGCTAATAATAATTAGTCAGCCAAACTATTTTTTTAGTTGATTTAAGTAAAAAAAAATTTTCTTATTAGTCAGTCTAACTAAAAAAATAGTTTGGCTGACTAATATTATTAGTCCGTCGATTTTCCACTAATATATTTAGTTAGATTTACTCCTGCCTTTTCTCAGTGTGGGGGCAGCAGAAATCGGCATCCAAAAAATCAGTGAATAAATAATTTTTTGAAAATAAATAAATAAATAAATAAATAAATAAATAAAATAAAATAACAAAGAACTAAAAACCTAAAAACAAGTGTGTTTATTTTAATTTGAAATAAAAAAACTTGTTTTTAGCTTTTTAGTTCTTTGTTATATTTCATTTTATTTTATTTTATTTTATTTATTTATTTTTTTGAAGATGGGTTTTTTTTCCAAAAAATTATTTACTAACAGAGGAAATCAGTTGAAAATTTACGAACGTGACGGAAAGTTTAACGGATTAATGGGACATTTTCAACTAAGAAAAACCGATTTGACAGCGACTGCCATGCTTCTCCGTAAAGACAGATATCCTCTAATTGATTATATGAATTCGCCATACCGACTCCAGTAAGTTCACAAAAATTGTTCCTCAGCTAACAGCTTTTACATGAATCCCAACGCTTTGTGGAGAATTCCGACGGCATGAAAGCCTTAGTTTTTATAGTTCAAATTCAACCCAAAGCATAATTAATAACAAGTTAAAAAAAAAAAACTCACCTATTTCATGACTCGCAGCTTTATCCAGACTGCAATTTCTGCTCTTTTGTCTATAGCTCATCGGTCATCAATAGGGGGTTGCATTACTTTCGAGTTTTCCCGTGAGTAGTCTTTTAGACGATTACTTAAAAAAGAGAAGTCACTTAAAATCCCAAACCTACCAAACCGACCGAACAAAGGTCAACCCTGTGCGAAAGTGACCTACGGAACTTTATACGGATAATAACGGAAAAAAAAATTTAAGCGCGCAAAGCAACCTCTGAAAAAAGAAAAAACCAAACATCAGCATCTGAAAAAAAGAAGAAATACATATAAATTAAGAATACTCATAACTTAAAAGTATCCTTCGATTTTCGGACGTCATAAGCTCGCAAGAGATCGAGTTAAAATCCAAAGAACAAAAAGGAGATAAAATTATAAACTCTTTTAACAGCGAAAATTAAGAAATCGTCTACAGTTTTACATTCGCACAAAATTTTAATGTTTCTGGATGTCAAGAGAATTGTAGGATATACCCCTGGTGCTCATATCACCTAACGACTTGAATTGAGTCTGTTTTCCACGTTCGTCACAAAGACTATGGTAAAATTACCAAAAAATAAAAATAAAAAATCTTCTTTATTTACATTTAATAATTACTTCCTAGGTAATCCGCCTAGGAATAATACGTGCGACATGTCGTCTTTAGTCCACGTGCTGAATCTTTATTCTTCAAAAAAAAAATAATAACTATTAAGGTAATGTCAAGGCTACGGCCAAAAAGAATATTAAAAAGAAAGAAGATTTGAAAATGAAAACATTTTCTGGTATAGTAGTTAACTAAGGTTGATTGGCCTTTTCATTAACCTAGCTAAGCCCGTAAAACAGGTTCCGTCGCAAAATATATTTTTTGATGCATAATTAACATAAGAGTATTCAACGTTCCCCGTTACAAATAATCCTACGGTTTTAAATGCTTCACCATCGTCTTTTAGGCGCGTTAGTTATTTCTCAAATGACAAAAAAAAAAAGTTGGACCCTGGGGCCATTTCTCAAGCTTTAATTTTTTTTTCATCTTTGCAACTGATCTATAATAATTAACGGCCTCGATAAATAGTTCTCTCGGGATTAAATTTTTTTCCCATCTTCGAACGCTTTATTATACGAATCAGGATGAGGAAGAATTAATATCTGTCTTACGCCGAAACCGCTGATTTCGTTTTATCGATACCGGTTATTCAACTTTAAAAGGATATTTGAAACGAGATTTACGCTTAAAATGTTTTTTTTTTTTTTTTTTTAAATTAATTTAATTTTAGAAAAAAAAAATTAAAGGTGTCTAAGGGGTTATCGAATCCATTTAATTTTGTCATTTGAAATGAAGATTAAGCTCGTTTCCTTTAATATATTTATTTTTAACCAGATTGTTACCGTTAACTTCTAGGCGATCAATTGTTGCTGTTTATCTATGATATTATAAAAAAAAAAAAAATTGGGGCATTAAAAAGCTTTTAGCTTTAGCTTTATACATTTGTTTTTTCTGTGGCACAACATCACGGTCTTAGAGGTCAGGCAACTCCTGTATGTGTAATAAAATTATTTAGAAAAAGTTTAGTTTAAAAAAAACTATAAGGAATTCTTTCTTTTTTAGCAAATTTACAAGAGGAATTTTAATCAAGACTTCGAAAAATTTTAGGCCTTTTGGAGCTGCAATAATCGGCCTCCAAAAAAATCAGGGTTAATATGGAGGCTAAAATGCAATTTTCCATGCTGTGGCATTTTCAAATTCAAAAATTCGTGTTCTCCGGGATTTTTGATTTTCCGATCTTTACGAAAATTCCAAAATTATTATTACCCCGGGGACAAGGCTAAACGACGTCCAAAAAATCTGAGAAAATCCAGAGAATCTTCTTTCGGTTACTATAAAAGAATTAAGGGATGCGTTCGCCGAATTTCCAAAATTCGTAAAATAAGGACCACCCTAGCTTGAAGCTTCAGAATATTAAAAAAAACAATAAAAAGCAACTGCGTAAGGTAATTCAATTAACTTTTTTTTTGTATTCATCCTATAAACTGACCATTTATTAAATTTGCCATTGTCAGGTAATTTCGTGTTGGCGAATGTAATAACAATAAAAAATGAAAACAAGTTAATCAAATCAAATCGATCAATCGATATTCAAATCGATTGCGGTCGTCGTTTTCTAATTCAAGTTTTATGATATCGATCGAATTTCTTTTTCTCATATAAATGATTCCCATTTCATATCCTCCGGGTCGGTGTGACTACCTTTTTTTTGGTAAAAAGAAAGAAAGAAGAAAAAAATGCGAGAAAGTGCAAGTAAGTTCCCTGGCTCGTGGGTTTTTTTAACATTCACAAAAAAAAAAAAAAGATGTTAAAAAAGTTGGAAATAATGAAATATTTCGTTCACGTGCTCGTCGGAAATGATTTAGCATCAAAACGACCGCAAATAATAATATTAACAACGAAGTCTTATTATTACGGTGTCGGTTTTCAAGAGATTATAAAATGCCTACAAAGTCGTAGGAATGAACTTGGCCTAACGGCAGAAAGACGAGACTTTCCTTCTTTTTTTGCATTGGTTATTATGGGGATCACGTTTTGGGAAATCGATCTGGGAAAAAGTGATTTGGCAGTGTCATCTTAATCCGTTTGACACTTTAAAAGAAAAAGAAATGAAAGAAGAAAAAAAAAGTTTGAGAGACTACGTGTCTCGTTGCAATTACCAATACTTTCTATGCTTTGCCTCTGTGAAAATATTATATTTCTGGTTAATCGAGTAATGTTTTCTATTATTTGTTTTTATTGCTCTTTTTTTTTCTGTTTGAGATAGTCAATTTTTTTTTTCTAAACGGGATTTAATGTTCTTAAATTGATTCGTATGGCTTTGTAGATCGAAAGAAAAAGTTAGTTTTTTTCAGCATGATTTAAGAATTGTGAATGTCTATATTGGAATTCGTAGGCGTTTACAGTATCGTTCAGAGTATCTTCATTTGGCAAGGATTGACTGCTGTTCAAATGAACAAACTTGAAGAAGTACAGAAAAAATTTTTTTGATATCTTTATTATCGGAAACTAGTTTTGGACTTCAAATTCGTAATCTGCACAAAATTTGCGATGGGAATGATGGTCTTTTATGCCGAAAAATTTTTTTTTTGGACCCTTACATGGGCTTTATGAAGTTTTCAAGGCCTATGCGACATTTCAAAAAATCTGAAAAAATTCAGGGTTGATATATAAAAAGATGACATAGGATAAGATGACATAGGAGTTTTGCGATTCCCAGAAAAGTCGATTTTCGAGCCATTGTATTCCATACGTAAAGAAATAATGATTTTAAAAAGAAATTTAGATCAACTTTTCTTTTCCAGATGTTTTTTATTTTCGTTTTTCCATTCAAAATATATTACAATTTTGCCGAGCTCCGTAATGCTTGACATCAAGATTGGAAATAACATGTACATAGAAATTCTCATCATAAAGAAACAATTTTTCATTTAGAGAAACACAAATAAATTATCTTTAATATAAATTATAAACCACAAGTATTTTACGAACAAAAGTTGTAAAAAACCCTATTAGAAAATAGCTGCTTTCCAAGGAGGAATTCAGCAGAATTCCTGCTCACTATACCCTGTTGAAAGAAAAGTATGAGGAGGAGGGAGATGGCAGTAGCTTGTCACACGGATAAAGCTCTATTAGTAATTATTACTAATATTAATGGTAGATATATAATTACTGATAAGGTGAGGGTAAATTTGATATATATTATTAGTAATTTTTACCATAATGATACCATAGTGTGGTAAAAATTACCAATAATATATATATAAAATTTACGCTCACCTATTAGTAATTATACATCTATTATTGATATTAGTAATAATTACCAACAGCGTTTTATCAGTGCAGAAAATTTTTAAATCGCTATCCGCATTTTAGGGTGACAGTCTATCAGGATATAAATTTTGTTTATTTTCTGGTTTTATTTGAAGACGTGAGTGGTGAAGGAACAAAATTTTTTTTATTCATTTACATGATCGCAATTAGATTTACTGTAAATTACAGTTCAGCTGATCCTCTTCCAGTCTTCTCGTTCAAAATGACACTAACTGTTCAAACTCTTGAGGAAACATGATTCGTCATTCGAAGTTTGCCTTGAACGGTTCAAGATTAATCACGAAAATAGATCAGAGATTGTTTTCTTGAGTAAAAGGTTTTCCATCGTAGTACTTCTCGTAATGGTCCAAGAATAACTGATGAATAACTCTTAATAAATTCATCAGTCTATCAAAGTTCTTGCATTTCCGTCAAGATATATCCGACAGGTCCTGGAGGGCAGACCGACGAGTCACAGACCTCAAGGAAGACCACGGATCAGGTGGCAAGATAACGTGGCGGCAGATGCGAGTAGGGCTGTTCGATATGACCACTTTTTGATACGATAAGAGATAAATTATCGATAAGTCACTTCTTATCGATAAGCTTCGTCTTATCGATAAGACTTCACGTTATATCGATAAGCCTTCCGTCTCTTATCGATAATTTATCGCTTATCGTATCAAAAAGTGGTCATATCGAACAGCCCTAGATGCGAGAAGGTTGGGAGCGCCCGACTGGCGAGTTGCCTGCCAGAAGAGGCCCGATTGGAAGAAGGTTTATAGCGCGACGATAGGGCTCCAGGTCCTGTAAAAGCCAGGTGTGTGTGTGTGTTTGTGATTGTTTTCTAGACGTTTTTACCAAAGTTAAGCAAAAGAGTGAAGTGAAAAAATGAGCGATGGACTCTGATCCTTTTTTCCTTCTTACTCATCAATTACTGGCCACACAGCCCGAAATTATATATATTTGCATTTTTTTGTGCATGCTTTTTTTCGGAGAGAAATAAATATTTACAAATTAATTACAATTTTCTAGCTTGAAAAGATTTATGTAGCTAAAATCGCAGAAATAACCGGTTATTTCTGACACCCCGTTTTGCACGGAGTGTGGTATAAGGACAACACTGTTCAGTTGATGTTCGGAGAAATAAGAATTTCTTTCAAGTCTCCGTTTAAGTTATAAAGTCTATTCGGACATACCTTTGGACCGGTTCTTTACTAAACACCCCCCTTGACCTAATTCTATACCGGCGCTGTTCGGTTCAAAACTGAATCAAAAATATGTCCGAATAGACTTCATAACTTAGAATTTATCATTTAAATATTTTGATTAAACTATATGTTCTTTGCTTCTTGTCAAAAACCAAACTTTCATCGGTTCTGATTTCCCCTTCATTGTTATTGGTCCCCTGTATTCGAAATGGAATTGTGGATCCAAGTTATCTGAACGACTGAGATACCTGCAATGAGAAAGAAAAAAGTATTAGAAAGTAGATATTATAGGTCTGCACAAATTGAAAATGGCGCTCAGCAGAGTTAATAAGTCTGGTGAATCAAATCAATTAGGTAATAATAACGATTTCTCTATTCCGCCATCTAAACATTTATTTGGCGGAATAAAGTGATTGTTATTATTACCTAATTAATTTGATAATGAAGGGTTCTCATTATTTAATACCAATTAAGTGTTGCAATTCTCTTTCCGCCACTCCATTTTTTCCTTCAAAATAGTCGGCTTCTTTTTTACTTGCAAAAAAAATCTCACCGAGAACAGTTTATTTATTTTTGACTACAAGGTTGTAATTTGCTTTCGACAAAAAAAATAGATTGTAGGCCTAAGTTCTTCTATCCTTCTTCAATAGAGCTTCTTTTATCCTTCTTCAATATTTTATCCTACTTCAATAGCCTTACGGTCATAAAGATAGGTCTGGAAGCTCTTATCTTAAATACATGGAAAGTTAAGTACGCCGTTTTTAGGCTTATCGATTCTACCACCGGCAGAATGAGAGACGATTTCAATTGGTTAATGGTTAGCGAATTCACGTGATTTCTGGAATGTTCGGTGAATTGCTGACACATTAGAACAGAGGCAACCGCCATTGCTTCTAATAGTGCTTGTTGAACGATCGCTGCTTTATCATAGTCTGTTTTTGGATCTAAAATCGGCGTACTTAAGTGGGACAGTTTTTAGGTAGTGTAGCTTCCGTACCTGTCTTTATGACCGTGAGACATCCTAGAAGTCGTCCGGTAACTTGAAATTAATGGCGGTTGGCTTCGGATTGTTTGATAAACCACTTAAGATGAGAAAAAAATTTAACAAACAAGCGTCCGAATCCGGCCGCATTTTTCCAGGTTAGGAGACGACAGCCTGCTAGACACGTTGGTCAACTAGACATTAATTAATCCAAAGAAATGTGGTAAAAATCTGACTTGACTGCTTCATTAGAAATCGATTAAATGTAGAAAATCAGTTAAAGCCAAAATCCTATCTTCACGTTCTAGCGAGATGAGGGGTTGCATCTATTCTTAACTTATGTATAGAGTGGTAGTAAGTGCAGCCTAGGCGTATCACCACTCTAACCATAAGTTAAGTATAAGCTCAACACCTTATCTTGTCAGAACAAGCATATAGGATTTCGGATATTTATCTGATTTCTAATGAAGCAGTGAAGTCGGATTTTTAATACATTTTTGTGGATTGATTAAATGATTTGAGCTCTTTGAATGTACATGCCGTACATGTCGTAGGCTTCTAGTATAATCAGTCATTTAGTAAAATGCCTAGGCTTATAGTAAAATGGTTTAAAAATGTGATCGTTTGATTAAATGCCTAGACATTTCTTAAAACGCCGGTCATTTAATGAAACTGCCGACACTTTTTCTTCATTTTATAAAACGACAAGTCTGGTTATTAAAAATCAGGCAAATAGTGAAATGATACAATGGATAAAAAAGAGAAAATGCAATAGTAATGAATTGCTAATAATTTAATCTTTTAAAACTTACAAAAACATAAGTAATTTTTGAAAGGGGCCTCAATCTACTTTTGAACCACTACTTATCACCACTGGCACATCAACAGCCATTTCACAAAACTTTATATCAGAAGCGTGAATAATTTTTTCTGCTCCTTTTTTGAGCTCTGGACGGTTTTTTCACATTTACAAAATTTTATTTTATTTATTTTTTTTAAACAACTAGTAATTTTCGTGTTATTTTTTAGGTAAACGAAAAGTTTTATTTTTATTTCTTTTTATATTTCTTGGAATTATGGAAATTCTAGGAACGAGAAATTCGTAAGTTCATAAATTAATTTCCAAAGCTCTATCAAAATGGTATTCGTAAAAGTCGAAGTCTTTATCATTAAAATTATTTTTCGGAGAAAAAGATCCTTATCAAGATTTTTCGGAGATCCAAGATCCTTAGACAAGATGGTAAATTCCAGATTCAAATTCTCCTTTGGTTGATCTGGTTGAATTTTTTCACCTGAACCTGAATCAGTGCTTAGGTTGAGATTGGGTGAAGTCTTGCCGCCTTTCGGCACCATTTCCTTGCCGAAATCGAACTCAGTATTAAAAATAGAAGTTGCTGGAACACGACCAGAACCTATCTGGTCAGAAAAGTTTCTGGTCATAATAATTTTATCCGCCTTAAGCAGCAGGAAATCTGTATAATGTTTGCGGCATTTAATCGAGGGGGCCTAGATTTCAAAAGTAGGTTGAGATCCCCTAAAAAAAGGTAATTATGTTTTTGTAAGTTTTAGAAGATTAAATTATTAACATTTAATTAATATTGCATTTTTTCTTTTCTTTTTCCATTGCATCATTTCACAATTTACATGATTTTTAATAACCAGAGCAGTCGTTTTATAAAATGAAAAAAAATTGTCGGGCGTTTTATTAAATGACCGGCGTTTTAAAAAATGACCAGGCATTTAATCAAATGATCACATTTTTGAACAATTTTATTATTTGCCCAGGCTTTTACCTTTTACCAGTTGAAGACCGAAAATTGGCAATTGTTCAGTCGGAAAATGGTTGGGTATTTCATGTTTCTCTAATAAAAAAATTGTTTTTCTTTCTTTTGGAAATTGTTTTAAAAATTGTTTGAAAAATCCACATTTGATTTATTAATTTAAAAAAAATGACTATAAAAACTTTTTGAAAGTTAAAGAAAAAGTTAACTACATGCATGTTTTTTTCATGTTTTAGCATATGCAAATTTGAAATTTTTTTCAAAAAAAAATTTTAATCAGCTGATTTTGGGATTAATGGAACTTAGAATTAAAGAATTATTTCCTCTTCGCCAACGTTTCTGTCTATATTTTTAAAGCTTCATCAGGACTAAAACATTGAACGGCCAATTGAAGATTATACGAACAACTAACTGCATTAATTTAAAATTAATTAATTATCTCGTGAAAATCCGCTGATTAATATCGAAACTGGAACGTGATATCTCCAGAAAAAAATTGTTTTTTTCATATAATATAATTTCATTATAATTATAAATCATAAATCATAATTATAATAAAGTTATTTTTAAAGTTGCAGCTAAACATGTCAAGCTCTTTGAATTGGTCTAGTTGACCACCGTGTAGAGGCTTTAGCATGCCGAAAAAATTTTCCATCATTTTTAGCTTTTCTGCCACGTAATAAATTTCGACAATGTTGTCTCTCTTCATGGTAAGCGTCCCTGTCCGCCCGTTGATTACATTACGCAATGGTTGCAGGGCATCTTGCTAATCGTAAAAGAACGGAAGTTGGAATACTTAATCATTTTCGTAAAGGACCTAATTATGAACTTGTGAAGAAAATTCATTTACTGGCACATCGAAGGGAAAAGGAGAATATGCCGGAAGAACCTATTACCAGCCTTACCCGTGGCTTCGTAATTTGTGAGCTTGGGCTGGTTCTAGTGTCAAGGAGCTCTTTGAAATTGCTTCCGACATAGAAAGAGATAAGTCTCTCATTGATGTTCGCCTACGCCTGGTCACAGGTATAGCACCAATAAGAAGAAGAAGAAGAAGAAGCAGCGTTTTAAAAGTTTTTTTTTTTTTCTGCAGCTATTAGATCTTTTGAATTTAATTTATAGTTGGAATGAGACGTGTGGTCATGGTCCTCTACAAGGAGAAGAGAACTATAAGGCAATATTAAGGTCTATTTCCAGAATTCCGTATTAGAACCCAGATAGCAAAGTCTATCCAGTTTCAATATTGTCGGACGTTCATTGGATTTACCTATGTCCGCACTGATCCAAAAAACATTCTTTGGACGTCCTATGGATATTCCATGGACTTGGATATCCTATGGATATCTAATGGACAATCCACAGGATATCCGATGGATTGAAAAAGTTATCTGGGAAGCTCTTTTTTGGGAATTTAATAATTAATTTCTGATAAATTATTTTACTACAGAATAAAACTTGTTTTCTGGCACAAAAAAAAAAAAAAAAAAAAAAAAATTGTTGGATTTATGTTTTTATAATTTCCCCAAGGCTTACCTGCACCTTCATTATTTTCAGTATTAATTCTCATTTTCCGATAAAGAAATTAAAGAAGCCAACCAAACAAAAGTAGAGAGCACCGTCCCTGTCTTTCAATAATCCTGTTAACCTCTATTAATGCGTTCGATTTTTCATGGGCGCTACTTTCAAAAAACATTCAGTATGGAACTAAACAAATGAAAGTCTTGAGTTATGGAAGCCATATTGGATTGTTATTTTGATAGTTTTTTCGGTCGTTTGGATCGCGGCTGCTTATTTTCTCGTTACAAACGAAAACAAATCGTTGATTATTTGAAAACCGTGATCGAAGGTTGCCGAAGAGCGGAAGAATTTTCCTCTCAGGAAGGATGCCGTTTGGCCGTTTCGTCCGTTATAAAATATCACAGGAAACATCGAAACGAGAACGGAAGGATTTGCCTTTTGGGTAAATATCACAACGTCCTCTATGCCGGGGTACGGTTGTGCTACGATTTTCTTTTGGAAGATTCGAAAACCGTTTGCGAGTTGCTGAGGGAAATTTTTGTGTGCGAAAAGACTTTCGAACGGATTTTCGCCGGAGCGATTTTCGGCGTGAAAGTATCGCATTTCGTCGCCGGATGGAAAAGCGATTTTGACGATCAGAATGAAAACATCTCGGCTTTGGTTTATTTTTCGCATCATTCCAACAAATTAAGGGAAATTTACGATGTGGAAATTTCATCTGAAGTAAAGTCTAAACGATTTTTGGACGTGCCCATGACTTGCGTTTCCAATTCGTCTCCGTTAAGGGTCGCATCGCAGTTGCCCAAGTTCGATATTATTTTGTTGCTTTTAAGATACGGCTGCGACATCAGCGACGGAGACGGATCGGGCTCGTCGATACAAACGATTTTAAAATATTTGGATAACGAAAATTATCCGGAAAAGTGCGTGGAATGTTTAAAAATTTTTTTACGGGTTGTTCCCTTCGTTGAATTGGAAACGGAAATCCGGGACGAAATTGTTCCGAAAGACAGGTCGGGGATCGTTCCTCCGCGACTGAAACATTTGTGCAGATGCAGGATTCGGAAAGTTTTGTACGAAACCTGGCAGTTGCCTTACGGAATCGAAAATCTCGGTCTGCCTAAATCATTGTCCAATTATCTTGATTTACTTGAAGACTGATGAATATATTTAAACTTACTTGTAAGCGTCTTCTGATACGTTGATTTTTCCCGGCTCTCCCGTTGTTTCCGTTCGACTTGTCAAATTGACGGTGTTGCCGAATAAGCAATATCTCGGCATCCGATGACCAATTACTCCTGTCACTACTTCTCCGGAATGGATCCCGATTGTTATTTTCTAAAAATAGATAATTTTTTTTTTACATCTTCTGTGCGTCGAAGTTTTATAAAAAATATCGAATGCAGTCGAACCTCTTAAGTTTCCTAATACTTAATAACTTTTAAACGGTCCGAAAACTAACTATTAGGAATATTAATGGTTCGATTGTGCATAAAGTATGCTTTTTGGTCAAATAATATTAAAGAAAACGCCGATTCTTCGGGGGACCAAAGAGGACGGTAGAGACTTGACGCCTATCTCTGAGGGCGTACCTTAATTTGCGTTAGTAGTGCTATACATCTTTGGTGCACCACTAATGCCTTGGGTTCATATGACTTAATACGAAATTTTCACATAGTCGACCCTTGTTGCAGGGTCTGCAAAGAATCCCGCACAGAATAATAGGAATTTGGGCACTGAATGGAATTCCATTTGTTTTTGTTTTTCTTTTGTTTGTTTTTAAATGTCAACTTCATCCGGTGCCCAAATTCCTATTATTCTGTGCGGGGTTCTTTGTAAGAATTGCAATTGGGGCTTCTTCCCGCATCTTGAGCACATAAGCGGCCATCATTTTAAATCCGCAGTAATGAGTTGAGGGAAAAGTTCCTTGGTGTAACCTTTTATTGTCATAATAAGCTTTAATGGCGCTGGACGTTTTTGACGACGACGAGCTATCTCAAAGTCGTTATACTTTTCTTGGAAGAAATATACGACGAAATTCTAAAAAAAAAGTCTGGTTTCACATTTATGAAATTCGATGTTTACAAAGCAAATTTGACCAAATCTAAGAATCTAGAAATATTGATTGACTACATTTATTCTGCCGTGAAAAGGAGAATCGACCTGTCGCACATGTCTGGGTTGGCCATGTTTGTTTATAAGCTAAACATAAGCAAACATGGCCATCCCAAAGATGTGCGATAGGTCGATTCCCCTTTTCACGGCAGTAATGTAGTAATTCCAAGTAGGCGGTAAATTCCCGCCTTGATTAGCCAAGATCTCTTATTTTTTGCTCAGCACCAGGGCAAATTAGGCTGCTAAAAACTTCTCTTGTTCCGTCTTGCCTTGGTGTTGTGCAAGATATAACATAACGGGGCTAATTTTGCCGAGAATTTACAGCCGAATGACTAATTTATTTAAATATAAGCGTATATAAGCGTAATAACTAATTTATTTTTGATAAGCGTTGCACAATCTCAATCCTTTTTACCGCAAATATCTGACATTTTTTTAAAAGGTAAAACATTTTGAGTTTAATACTCCTTACATTTTCAGATAGTTCTCATAAAAACAAGTAGGCGGTAAATTCCCGCCTTGATTAGCCAAGATCTCTTATTTTTTGCTCAGCACCAGGGCAAATTAGACTGTTAAAAACTTCTCTTGTTCGGTCTTGCCTTGGTGTTGTGCAAGATATAACATAACGGGGCTAATTTTGCCGAGAATTTACAGCCGAATGACTAATTTATTTAAATATAAGCGTATATAAGCGTAATAACTAATTTATTTTTGATAAGCGTTGCACAATCTCAATCCTTTTTACCGCAAATATCTGACATTTTTTTAAAAGGTAAAACATTTTGAGTTTAATACTCCTTACATTTTCAGATAGTTCTCATAAAAACAAGTAGGCGGTAAAGTCCCGCCTTAATTAGGCAAGATCTTTGATTTTTGGCTCAGCACCAGGGCTACTTAAAATGACAACGACTTCAATAGAAATGAGGAACTACACTGATAAAACGCTATTAGTAATTATCACTAATATTAATGATAGATGTATAGTTACTAATAGGGAGAGTAAATGTTGTAATGATACCATACAGTATGGTAAAAATTACTAATAATGTATATAAAATTTGCCCTCTTCTATTAGTAATTATACATCTAACATTAATATTAGTAATAATTACTAATAGTGTTTTATCCGTGTAAATCATAGTCAACTGTATTTTTAAAAAAATGTAGTAGAATGTAGCGGTATAAAATATTAATTAGGTACGGTTTTATTTTTATTTTATTTATATTTTATTTATTCTAATTTTTTTTTATTTTATTTTAACCTCAAATATGGTCTCTGCTTTCCCGAAAGTTCAAAGTATGCTCAAAATCTTGGTAGCAGTCGTTAAATTTGAACTTTGAATCGCATCCCAATGAGAAAGAAAATGTTAATATTAATAAAATATTTCTGAAATATTTTAGAAATATTAATATTTTTTTCTCATTAGGAGCTAACTTCACTGACCCAAAAATGAAGTTCTTTAAATTATAGACCGCAAAAATACTTACAACTGGTCGACCGTCGAATAAGACGGTCTTTACCAAGTCCATCATGTCCAAAGCTAACCGAGCCATGCATCTTGCGTGTGTGGTACACGGTTCTGGCAAACCGCTGACTGCCATGTATTTGTCACCAACTGTTTCGACCTATAATTTTTAGAAAATTATGTTTTAATTATTAGAAAAAATTTTATAAATATTCCATTTTTTAACGCTAGCCGGGATGTTTTTATTATTTCGATTATTTTTCTTCTCATAATTCATTAATTTAGCTTCAGGTATCTAAAAAAACGGATTATTTGATAATCTTATTGTATATTTCTTGCTATTTGGTATTTTAAATCAAATACCAAACGCGTTCAATTCCTACCGAGGCATTGGGTAATTCCTCCGTTCCTCTTGGTTTTTATAGCTTTTCCCGTTTACTTATAACGGTCTGATCCTACGAGAATGGGACAAAGCCTTAGCATGAATCCAATGGTTATTGACCTACTTACTTTGTAAACATTAGGATTCTTTTTTGGATCCGTCAACACATCAAAAGCTGTGTACAGTTGATTCAACATTTGAACGATTTTCATAGCACTTGATGCGTCGGTATTGGCTGCGCAATAATCGCTGAACCCTACGATGCCTGAGAAAAGTAAAGTAACGCTGTCGTATCTCTTTGCAGGAACCGGACGTCTGTGTCGTAACTCGCTGGCCACGCTGATGGGCAGTACGGAGTACAGCAATCTGCAACCAGTTTGGTAAGTTTTTTTAAAATTTTTTTCAATATTTGTTTCACTCGGGGGCAGTCATAAGTAATGGCCCCCTTTCCCGTAGCTTATGCGGTCCCTAATCCTCAGAATTTGGCCCATTTGTTAGATTGTTAGGTTATGAGTCCCTCCCCAGGGGTTCGATGAAATTTTGCCCTGAGAAGATGTAATTACCGATCTGTTTTTTGTTTTTCGCCATCCAAAATGCGGTATGTCTGTTGCAATTTATCCGTTAAAAGTTCCAAATTTCTGGTTAATTTGTAGTCTGCTTCGAATTGTTCGGACATCAAGACCAAATCTCTTGTGGCGTCGTGAAGCGGGATGTCGCTAATGTAAAGACCTCTCCTGAAAATTAAAAAAAAAAATTGGGGTTAATTTGATGTTTCGATAACCTTAAATTATTCGATATCTTTACCTTGATAAATCATCCAAATTTACTACACTAGGGTAACATAAAAATATTATGGTATCTGTCTCTGGTACATAGAACATTTGACCCTAAGAAGAAAAAACAAATTAGTACCAGTTTATATAGAGTTAATTGAATTGTTTTTGTTACTTTTAATCTTAACGAAGAATATTCAGGCTCTACGTCGACTTCCATAACTCCCGGTCTAGTTCGAAGAACATATACCGTGTTAATATGGGACAAAATGTTGTCAAAAGTCAGGTCAAGATGTGGCCGCACCTAAAAAAAAAAAATGTTGTTTTAAAAAGTTGCTTAGTTATTTTCCTGGTTATAAGTGCTTACCTCATCCAAAATATCTGTGATTTTACAATTTGGTTCTGTCACTTTGGGCATGACACGAGCCACCGTGGTCCCCGTTTGAAGGATGCACATGTTTCGATCGAACATGATGTGAAACGGGAAAACTCTGCAGAATGTGGCCGGACTTACTTTCGAATCCACAGGTTGAGTTTCGGTTTCTGCTAATTCGGTCGATAGGACAACCCCAGGTCCTGATTGTTCTGTGATTAGAAATTGAACGTGGTCGGATTCTTCTTTGGTTTTTAAGATTTCTACTTCTACTTCGGTCCCGTGGAGTTTGCTGGCTACTGTCTGTAATAGAATCTACTTTTTAGGAATATAAGGATGAGGTTTTGAATGCATGATTATTTTAATAGTGGCACCCGTATCTGCATACCAATCATTGGAATTTTCGACCGACTCTTAAACATTTTAAATAGAACATAAGAGCTAATGAAACATAACCCTTTCCCTTAACAAAACCATGCTAGTAGTAACAATAAAAAATAAACAATATAAAATAAACAATAAAAAAAGGTGTTGCAAACCTTTTTGTTTATCCAGCTTGGGTTTCTAAGAATTCTTCTTCATGCAATCCGTATATCTTCCGTTTTATTCGTTTGTACGTCTCATATTCGCCATTATTACTATCAACTCGTCCTTTAATCTCATTAAGACATCGGTAATAAAATTCTTTGGTTGTTCGTTTTAGAAAAGCTTTTTGACATTTAAATCAGTTTCATCTGAACATTCTTTAGTTAAATGACCTTTTCGGTATTTTTGAAAATCATTTGGGAATCATCGTGGCAGTAGACTAATCGTACTTTACTTTTTACGGAAAAATGAATACAAATCGTATAAAAAAATATTGAGGGATTTTTCGGATTTTTTTCCCTAAAATTCTTTCTTATTTTTTTTCAAGCTTTGCCTTTGTTGTTCCGTAAAAAGTAAAATTCGATTAGTCTGCTGCCACGACTGATGATTCCTTTTAATCTTAATACGGAGCCTCTAGGCTCCTTGTTAAGATTAAAAGGGTACGGTGTATTTGCAGGTGTAGAAATAAACGTCCATTCATTCAATTTTTCCAATCAAGTGCTACGTAAGGGTCGTTTGTTAATTTTTAATTTCTTCCCCCGTTGTAAGCAAATGTAAGCATTCTGGATATCCCCTCACCTTTTTTTTTACGTAAGATTTTCAGTTCTGAATCCACCCCACGCGGAAATTATTATTTCGTTCTCACGTAAAAATTTCTGGGACTTATTCCTCCCTTATCGTGCTTATGCAACATTTGAATGGCTTCAATGTTCTATGTGCAATTGTGCATTTCTTCAATTTACCTTGACTATTCCTATTACAATGTATTCAAGTCCGGGTCGATCTGAGTAGTAATGTAGGACCAATGCACCGTCTTCAGGCCGAACTGTGCAACGGAATGATGGAGCTTTCATGCCAGGGTAAAGTGTGCCAAGATGATCATGGAGAGCGTCAAGGTTCTGGAAAGAATTTAAAATTTAAAACAAAGAATTTTTCTCTACGCCCAATTTTGCGTGGTTGGCTGTTGGTATCTCTACTACAAAAGCCCTAAAGGGTCAAGGGGTATGTTTTTTTTTTTTTTTTTATTATTGTTTGTTCCGGAACAAACAACGTTTAATAAGTTACTTGCCTGTTCCGAAACTGACCATTTTTTAAACATTGTCTGTTATGGAACATGCAATGTTTATTTCGGAATAGACTGTGAATTTAAAATTGTCAGCTCCGGAACAGCAATTCTTATTAATTGTTCCGGAACTTACTATTTACTGATTAAACGTCGTTGTTTGCTCCGAAGCAAGTAATGAACCAGAACTTGTCAGTTCCAGAACAGACAATGTTTGTTCTACTTGACCCTTCGAGGCTTCCGTACTCTCCCCTTGATTTTTATAGTAATTGACAAAATAGTTTGTATGTTCACCCCCCCTTCCCCCCAAAAAAAAAAAAAGAATTAAAAAAATTTAAGTTATATTTTTTTATAACTTACTCATTACCACTTTCCTTATATTAAAAGTGAATTCTGAACACGTTGTTCTCTCTAATGCCATAATTTAACATAATGTTTAAGTGCACGGAGAAAAAAGTTCGGTACCTGTTACTGAACCTGTGACATCTAAACATTTGAGTAGATAATACCCAAAAAATTTAGTAATTATTACTAAGAGTTCGTAATGATTAATAACGTTTAGTAATAATTACCTAATTTTCAGTATTGTCAACTCAAATGTTTAGATGTCACAAGCCCCAACTTAACTTTCAGTAACAGGAACCGAACTTTAGTAACAGGGACCGAACTTTTTTTTCCGTGTGGCGTATTATACTTAACGAAGTTATGTTTTTAAAAATTTTTATTAACTACCATTTTTGGGATTAGTTTTTTGCACGTAAAATCGACGATATTTACATTTCGACGTCATGTCAATTTCATATATACCTGGTCGTAACATGTACGCGGGAAAAAAAAATTCCAATTCGTTTTCCTTATATCCATATTCCTTGTATAGATATTTTATTATCAAAACATTGCAAACGTTTTTCATCTGACGATGACCAAACGAAACTTTTATTCGTTTCTAATATTTCCCTTGCTCTATAGATGGTAGTTGAGCGTTTGCGGAATCCCCGCCTGGCGGCGCTGGGCGTTCTCTTCCGGACTTTGGCGCCAATTTCCATAATATTTACCTGTAAAAAATCCCTCGGAGTCGCTCCCAACACCTGAAGAATCTTATCGTACCCTGAATCCTGACAAAATTCGAAAAACATCTTGCCGAAAAGTTCGAGGATCTGATTTGCAGGAAGTTCTGTTAGAAAAAAAAAAAAGAAGAAACACATTTACGGTTTGGGTACGGCACTGTCTTTAAAAAATGAGTTAAGCTGGGAAAAAATACGATCTCAGTTACGGTGACAATAACCTGTTAGTCTGAATTTTTAAAGCTTGTGAAAAAGTTGTGCTTACGTAATTTTTTTGCGGCGGCTCCGATTAAATTGTAAGTTATTTCGTCTTCGTATATCTGTCTGACTAGAAATTGACCTTCCATTGTTACCTCTGCGTCTTTTCTGCAAGAAAAAAAAAAGCGGTCAAAAAATTGATGAGTCCGATTTTGATGTTTACTCACTTTATTTCTTCCCATGTTTCTTCTCCGAAAGTTGTAATCACTAATAACTCCAAAGCGTGATTTACGAATCCGTACTAAAAAAAAAATTTTGACGTAAAAATTTTGAAATAAAAAAAAAAAAAAAAAAAAATTCCCGCTTACCATTTTTCGTCGCAAAAAATTTCGTCTTTTGTTTTCCCTTTTTTTTTTCTTATTTACTCCCCCTCAAAAAAAAAAAGCGAAATGAATAACATGTACGAACGTCAAGAACGGAAGAATCCGACTAGCGCAGGTTAAATTTTCAGTTATGAAGACTGAGTTCGAATCGATCGCTTTCGGTTTCGAATCTCGGCCTACAGATGTCGGGATATCATTTTTCCGGGAATTCGAAAATACCTGATTTTTTTTCGAAATGTTTCAACGTTTATTTTGAATGTTTGTTGTTATTATCATCGCCCGTGATGGTTTCATCGCCACCTTCATCATCGACGTAAATCTTTGTTATTGTTATGTCTGTTCTTTTTATTATTATTTTTTTTTAACCGTAGTCATTTCCTGAAGACGTGGTTGATGGTTATGATATTTTTTTTTAAAAAAGGAAAAATTCAGGGACGTGATGAGGAGGTTTTTATGATGTCTTGATGATGGACGAACGATGACATTAATCACTGCCGCTATTTTAGATGAGCAAGATCTTAGGAGCAGTGATTTATGTCATAATCCGTCAGTCATCAAAACATACTAAAAATCGCATTTGTTCGAATTGTTTTGGTCAGAATGTCTAGATGTCCAATTTTCGCAGAAAAATATCCTTTCTTGGATAATCGAGTCCGTATTCAGCCCCGATTTGATTTCGCACTCGTGCCATATTCTATAGTCTTTTGCAGAAACGAAGTCGGTTGATCAACCGAAAAATAAAGCTTCCCAGATAGCAAAGTCTATCCATGAGGATATTTATTGGACGTTCTACGTCCGCACTGATCCAAAAAGAGTTTTTTAGGCGTCCTATGGAAATCCCGTGGTTAGTGGATAATCCACAGGATGTCCAATGGATTGAAAATGCTATCTGGGTTTAAAAACATCAAGAGAGCGTTTCAAAAATTCTGGCTGACCGACTGAATTTCATGCATATGTCTACGATATGTCAAAACAAAATTACCACGTAAGATTTTTTTTTCAGGAGGCAAATGGTGCTTATCCCATTTTTTTTTTAAATTTAAAATCCTTACGTTCGCATTATTTTCGTGGACAAAATTGACATATTCGTACAAACGCCAGGAAATGGGCCATAGGGCCCATGCCATCGTGGCCAGGGAGAATGGCACTTAAATTAAAGGAAGTGTCTAGGCTTCAATTTGTGCAGCACCCGTAACTTACTCAAAGTCGAAAGCGAATCCAAGCTGATCTACAAGTCTATATTTTAACGTATATGACCTCACATAGTGACATTTCTAATTATATGGTCGGAGTCAGGCACGATCATACAAACAGGTCTGGAAACTGGGGGTAAAAAAGTGTCTTCTTTATTGAAGCCATTTTTCATTCTGTATTTTGATCAATAGATGGCGCCTCCTGCTTGTAGTCACGTCATGTGACCACGAATAATAACATGGTGGTTGACAACACAATAAGTATAAATATGAAATAAACAACAAGGTTAGGTTATTTTGAAAAAATAAAGAAAATAAGTAATGTTGGGAACAAAAACAAGTTTAAACTTACTAACAACAATCCAAAAAAACATTTTTGTGTTTTAAAGGTTTTGGTTTCAAAATGGAAGTTAGGTCACATGACCTGACTACATACAGTTCCTGCCATCTATTGATTGAAATTCGGAAGTAAAAACAGCATCAATAAGGAGGACACAAGCGCCCATATAAACGGTATACAAGTTTCCAGACCTGTTTGTATGATCGTGGAGTCAGGTGATGAACGTTTCTTTGCATCAAAGAAATCGTAAAGGGCCATACCGAGTTATTTTGCTGTAATTCCCTTCTGGAATTAAAGGTTTGTTTACATAAGTTTAAAAAAAATAAGACAACTGACAATGCCAGGACATACGACTAGAATCGCTTATTAAGGCAGAATAGCCGACGCATTATTATTATTATTAATATTAATAAAACTTCTTTTCTTATCGTTCATTCTATTTTTGTTGTGAGATGTTTATTTTTGGCTGCGGTTTTTTTATTCTGCATGTTGGAGGTTTTTTTAAGGACATTAATAAATTTCTCAGACATGACGTTATAAAGATAAAACGAGATCCGGGAAAAATAATGCATAACTATAACTCGTAGATTTGATTACTTTCAACAAAATTGCTTTTAATTGAGAACTTTTTTTTTTTTTCATAAATTTCCAAAAACTTAAATCTGCATTTGAGGAACCACTGTTAACCATTATCGATGTCTTCAACTGTCTTGGCACCTGTAACAAAGAGCATTTTCCAAGGAAAAGAGAGGGTGGGGAAGGTGTTAAAAATGATAATTTACGTTGTAATAAAAATCAATTCCCTTATTTTGTATTTTTTTTTAAAAAGAGAAAAAAAAAAAAACCCTCAAAACCTCAACGATTGTTGTTCAAGCAAACCGAACTTAAACCGTTCCTTTTTTTTCATAAAAATTCAAAGTAACTATTTTTGCATTTGCAGCTGCTGTTCTATCAGAAATAAAATGTTGCAATATAGGACACAGTGCAACTGACACTTTTGCAAATTGAGTACGACATTCAGAGATTCCTGATTAATTCCCATTTCCAATCCCAATTTTTAATCGTTAATTGTTTTAGTTCATTGAACTTCAACCAAATGAAAAACAAAAACACCAATTTCATTTTGTCGTACTAAAGAAATGAGAGGCTATGAAAGCCTAAACATAAAGACATGAAAAACATAAATCTAAATCGACGTAAAGAAAATATAAAAAACAGACTAGACTGAGGTCTCGTAAAAATACCTCACTGTGGTTCGGGGTACCCCGAACCACAGTGAGGCCGGAAATAGAAGTGGCCGGGGAACGTTCCCCGGCCACTTCTATTTCCGGCACGTTATCGTCAATATCCGAAAAAATGAGATTCTCAGCTTTCGGGATTTTTTCTTTCGTCTCTAAACCCCACGCGTTATCTTCCAAGTCTGATGTATACCCACTCAAAGATAACTTAGCGAACCCTGAAAAAACCCTCTTATGCCGCTCCGAACCTCTCGCATTATCCTCGGTGTCACAATCTTGTCGTTCTGAAAAAGCTCGAGCACTGCTGCTATTCGTCACACTGCTTCCACCCTCGGACGGACTCATCCGATTATAATCGTCTCGTGAAGGACCTCGAGGTCGTACCAAATGTAATTCAAACCTTTTTAATTCTTCATGCCAAAAGTTTTTCAGTCGGACAATTCCACCCTCATTAAGGTGGATATAGTCGTTCTCAAAATATTCCACCTTCTGGTAGACCTTGTCTTGTTTATGTACATGTAAGAACTTATGGTGTGATTTAAGAACAAAAAGTTTGCGGGCACCTCGAAACCCTTTCACAAAGGCTTGCAGCTGCCTATTAAAAGCCTGCACCTTTAACCCTATTGCCCTCTCGTGGTCGTGCGGGAGGAGAGTTGACACGCAAATTCTGTCGACATTAGTCAATCTGCTAAGTCGTTCCAAAATTTTGAAATAGACGGAAGTTAGTTGCTCCACTGGCTCGTTCCGCCGTAAAATATTGTTCGTATAATTCTTTAGGTTGGAAGACTTCTCGGTATATGGATCAAAGAGGGAACCGGGAAATGTTCAGTAGAAGAAAACAGCAGAGCACTCGAGGAGTGGACTCGAACCACCGACTTTCCGTTTTTGCGACTGGTGCTCTACGACTGAGCATGTCCACTGTACTCTTTTTTTTTTACTTAAAGAGTTGCGATCTGATTTTTTAGGACCATAGCTGAAGGAACGTAGAAAGCTTGACCATTTTGAACATTATTTTCCGCGGAATTTAAACTCGACTACTCTCCTTTCTCATTTTTGACACTTCCAAGCGACTAGGAAAATATACCAGCTACAAATTACTAATAAAAAAAAATATACTGCAGTAATACTTAGAAATATTCCTTGCAGTACAAGCCTTGCTTGTTTCTACAAGTCTTGCTTACTTCAAGGAATATTTGTAGCTGTCTTACAGTTCCAAAATGGAACCTAGTAAAACCTCACGTATCTACAACGTCACTTATTCGAAGAACAAACTTAGCTATCGAATTCATTTTAACGATATCTCTTAATTAAAACTTTAATTTTTTTTTAACCTGTATTAACAGGATGACTAACAGATGAAAAGCAGTGTTTTAACTGACTGTTTGCCGCCACCACCACCCTAAGTTTTTTACAGATCTAAAATACAAAATGCGAAAATAAAGTACAGACACACCGTTCTCATCACGAAAAATGGCCGTAAGAGAGATTAGCACCCAAACATACCGTTGACACTGTGCTTTTCTAATTTTTTCATTATTTTTGCACGGAATTTAAACTCGACTATTCCCCTTTTAGTCCGTGAGCTGAGCAGTTTTTACTTAATTTTTGGGGGGAATAAACGCTAGGGTGGATCGAAAAAAGCGAATTTTTGAATTTGAAAACGCCTGATATGGCAATCGATGCCTTATTGTAATACTATTAACCCTAATTTTTTTCAGATTTTTTGAAGGTCATCTTGAGGTCGCGCAATGACCTTGAATTTTTTAAAAAGCCCATATAAGAGCAAAAAATAAGGATTTTTTTTTTGCTGAAAAAAGTATCGTTTCCTATCGGAAATTTTGCGTAGATTACGAATATGAAGTCCAAAATTCATTTTTGTGTACAGTTTTTAAGCTGAAAGAAAAACCAGCCGAAAGTATTTCAGCGTTTAGAAAATAGGCGTAAAGCTCAAAAACCGCGCACTTAAAATGATTTTGGACTTTATATTCGTAATCTACGCAGAATTTCCGATAGGAAACGATACTTTTTTCAGCAAAAAAAAAAATCCTTATTTTTTGCCCTTATATGGGCTTTTCAAAAAATTCAAGGTCATTGCGCGACCTCAAGATGACCTTCAAAAAATCTGAAAAAAATTAGGGTTAATAGTATTACAATAAGGCATCGATTGCCATATCAGGCGTTTTCAAATTCAAAAATTCGCTTTTTTCGATCCACCCTAAGCTGCTTCTCCATTGTGGTCCTAAATTAATTTTACAAAATTAATTTCATAAAATTACCGGAAATTATGCGCTTTTTCTTTCTTTTTTCATAACATATTTATTTTTTACAGATTTCTTATTCTTTCTTAAGTCATCCTCATGTTGGATTAGTAAAATAAAAGCATTATTCCCAATAATTTTATAAAATTAATTTTGTAAAATTAATTTTGAGCCATAATGGAGAAGCAGCATAATAAACGCCCTTTGGCACATCGATAGTATTGGTCGTAAGGATCATAAAAATACCGGCTTGCCATCTTGGAAGCCCAGCTATAAACAAAATATTTCTCATTTTTGACGTTTTTTAGGCTTACTATTAGCCGCCGGAAAGTATTCGTAAATGTTACATCAAAACGTTTTCCTCGTTCGACGGTTTCACAAACTGGAATCTGCTGAATTTCCACTATTTGTGCCTGGATGGAACACGAGGTGAAAGCTCCATTACCTCCATAACATCAAAATCTTGAAGTATTATTTCCAGTGGTACTTAACTTACGTAACGTTTTTTCAATTTCTGTTCTAATTATTTCTTTGATTTCCATTTTAATCGTCTCATCGATATAAAACCATTTCTTTCGATCTCCAGCGTCTACTTTCATATATTCTTCGAACTTTTTCCTTTTCAATAATTTCTGACATTTTGCTCCAGAGTACCAACATTGTCTTTCTATTCCCATGATACTACCGAAAAGTTAATGCAGTGGACGGAAAAAAGTTGTCAAAACACCATTTACCATGAAAAACTCTTTAAAAAAATACCAAAAAAAAAAAAAAAAAAAAAAAAAAAACAGACAACATGTCGACTGTTTTTTTTTTTTTAATTTTTTGAAATTTTTATCTTATTTACATTTTAATTTTTGCCCAAAAATGAAGTCTTTTTTCAATTTAGACCGGCAGATATACTGTACAGTACATCAATAGGATGCGTCCGCCCGGAAGGGGTTAAATATTAGAATTATCTTTTCTAAACAATCGATTAAAAAAAAAAAAAGCCTGAGTCACCGTATAATATTTTTTTTCCTATCCCTCCGGCTTTTTGCAATTAGGTTAATTATATCGGCCATTAGTTCTCCCGTCCACTTTGGAGGCTAATGTGTTTCTGTCCATCATCTGTCGTCCTTTCTCTTTGCTGTTGACACCTTTTGTTTTTCCATTTTCATCGTTTTATTTACCTTTTCACCGAAACCGTACTCCTTCATTTCTTTTTTAAACATGGCCGAGATTAGCAAACAAACGTAAAGGTCACTTTTTTTAAAGCGTCCAAACGATTAAAAAAAAAAAAAAAAAAATCGGTTGACTTTAAACGCTTGAAACGAGTAGTGGATGAAGTCCGAGTTTGGATTTTCATCTCTCGGTTGTCTAATTTTTCGAGACTTTTGTTTATCCTGTAGAATAATGTCTCCATGTTTCTCCGGTGTAGCCGGAAAATGCCCACAAAGTCTTTTCTGTCCTTTTATTTAAAGTAATTGGAATCAATTTCGCTACTTGGACGGAGTCCAATAACTAGAAAACTCTTTTTATTTGAATTTAAAATATTGCGGACTGGTTTTCCTTACAAAAGCGGAAAAGAAAAAACTTTCAATTCATGCATAATGTTTTTACTTTTTAAAGCTTTTGTTGCGGTGCGGAATGGATTGTGTTCCGTTTTGTTGGGGATTTTGTATGACAAACGTTTTAGGGTTAAACCAGGGCAAGTTGCCATTGACGTAAATGTGGTTTATTTTTTATTTTTTTTATTTCTTTACCACGATTTTCACATTTTTGTAAGGGAAATCTCTCCCGGAGTTTTTCTTTTTATTTCGCTGAGCCTTGGGTTATTATTTTTTTTTTTTTCGTGGACGTTATAGATGTTATTTATTTATATCACCTGCAGTGTCACCTTTCGGTATTGGTTGTGTAAAAATTCTTACAACTAATCGATCATGGATGGAATCAGCTGATATTTATGATTGTGAGCTGTTGTCAAATTTTTTTTTCTTATTTCATTCCGTGTATTAATAATATCGTAAATAAATCATGTTTCTTTATCATAAAAAATACGAAATAAAAAAAGCCATCTTCAGTCAAGTGGGAAAAAAATTTTCATTTCTTTTTAGCACTGACGAATGGTAATTCAGATAAGATAGGAACAGTCTTTTTTTTTCGGTTGTTAAGTCGAAGGAAGAAAACGAAAGTCATGAAAGCAAAAGCCCCGCATTTATTTTTTTTAAAATAAATCATCATTGATCAGAAAAAGAAAGTCGTTGCTTATCAGCTTTAAAAGCTGAAAAAAAGTAAGTAAATAAACGATCGTGTAAGGCTAAAAAAAATTTAGATCAGGTGTTTAAGAAAAACTGATATGCGAGTTCAGTTCATACATTACAGCTCTGTCATGAAAGGTGAAATCTTTGTCTTTTCATTTTATTTCCCAGGTTTTGCTCACTAATGTCAGCATAATGGGCGCAATAGCATCGATCCTTCAGGATTCTGGTCACTAAAAGTTAATGCTAATTTGCCTGCTAAACGACCGATTGGAGGTGATAAGACATCCTCAACATTTAGTCTGGCAGTTTAAGCTGCCCGGATAGCAGAGTCTATCCAGTCCCAAGGACGTCTTCAGAACGTCATGAGAATATTTATTGGATGTCCATTGGATTTACCTATGTCCGCACTGATCCAAAAAGCGATTTTTGGATATCGCATGGATTCGGATATCCTGTGGATATCTAATGGACAATCCACAGGATGTCCAATGGATTGAAAATGCTATCTGGGTGGTGGTCGCTGATCAGACATGATCAGACAGCACTGGTGGCCATACAGAAAGTTTGAACAGCGTTGGACTCTGTCATGTTTGCTGACATCCATTAAATAAACTTTTATAGGGTAGAGGACCCAATAATGAAACAATTAAGAAAATGCGTTTTTTTAACACCAAATTTTTCGACCATTTTCGCATTTTCGAACATCGGTTTCTGTTCCAATCAAAAGATTAATGATTAAACTTTACTTTAATGCTGCAACACGACTTCAATCTGCGTTTTCTTCCCTTAAAATAATATTTAAATAAATTATTCCCCGATTTTTCTTGTTTTCACCAATGGTGGAACATTCGAAAAACAAGTAGTGTTCTATTTTTTGAATATTTTGTTTATATTTTTTTATTTTGAAAACTCAATGTTTTCCTTAAAATTTTCAATGAAAGTCAACTTTTTGAATTAAATACGTACTGTGGACTTAATTAAATAGTTTTCCCAGTGCTGTCAGCCTCGCGGGTGAGTTATACAGTGAAGTGAAAATTGTAATTTTTTGTTTATAAACAATAGCGGCCATTTTCCGACGGCTTCAACGATAACTACGCAAATTTTTTAAGTTTTTTTTATGTGAAAAAAGTTCTCAAATTCCAGTTTCGAGTTTAATATTTACTTTAAAAAAATCAGATGCGATTTTATTTGCTTGAACGTTTTTGTAATTTTACATATTAGGCGCGCTTTATATCCAAACGCTCCTGATCCATTAATGGTGATCGCGGTTTTTCGAGCCCCCAGTTTTGGAACGATAATTTTATTTCCAAAAAAGAGAAAATCGGCAAATGGAAAGTTACGTTTGTTAAAATAATAATATTCTTTGATCCTTAATGTTAACAAAAAAAATTTGTTCCGAGCAAATCGTGTCTCAAAACACCAGAATAAAAATTAAATTCGTTGGAGTGAAATTCGTCGGAGGAATGGCTGCCTAGTTATTTCACCGAAAATTCTCTGCTTCTGTGTTTTAATTTCGTTTTTATCGCAATAATTGATCAAGAAAGCAACTTATTGACAATTATTTTGCAAGCCAGGAATATTTCGCATCAATTGAGAGTGATTTCGGTTCCAGATTAGCTTTAATTTTTTAATAAAAAATTGATAAACAGCAAATGATCCATTACTGGGATCTGTTCCATTATCGGTTCCTCTACCCTATTTACTATAAAGCGACATGTCTTTATATTACGACCGATGAGTGACTACACACTGATGGACGTTGCCACGTCACTCTGTTACCACGACAGACTCTGCTAATCTAGGTAGACCAGATCAGGTTCACGAGTGAATGAGCGCCCTTTGGAATTTCATCTTAATTTGCAGAAGTTAAAAACATTAAGGAAGAGTCATTTCCAATATCAGAAGCGGCGATTCTGCTTTGAGGTTTTTTTTCTTCTCTTTTTTACGTCTTACAATTATTTTACACGGTACAATAGGATCTAGACGTTTGAATAGAAGCGATTTTATCGATTTTTTAACTCTTCTCACTCGATTTAACCATTAAAAAGGTTGAAAATGGAATGGGTTTAATTTTTTTTTTTTTTTTTATGGAGAGTACTTTTTAACTTTTTGAAAGAAATTATGATAAAAAGCAGAACTTTTTTCCCCCTCAATATGTTTATTTTTTAAAAAAAGAACGTACGATAATGTGTTGACTTTGGTTTACGAAAAAGCCAGTGGCGGACGAAGTGCAGGTGATTAACCAACGTAATCATATTTTAATTAATTACGTTTAATATGTTGCCGGTAATAGATCCCCAGTGGAATTAAAAACCAAGTTTTAACATGTTTATTAATGTTTAAAGCGGTGTTTTAAATACAAGACGATGTTCCCTTTTTTGCTTTTGCTTCTGTCCTAGATAGGAGTGAAAGGTTTAACCTTTTGCCTTCCTCCGTTTTATTCACATTTCAACTGGTTGTTGTTAATTATATATTGAGTATAATTCCACAAATAAGGTGGTACCTTCTCGTTCCTTCAGCGAATTATTTTATTTAACTATTGGAATTGAAAGCTGGAAGAAAATTCTGAGGGTGCTATTTATTCGAGCAGTATTTTATATTGAAAGGGCCAATATTAAATTCAATTTTACTGTTTTCGGGCAGTATTAAAATTTTATTTTGGGCTGTATAAAATTCATTTTTGAGCAGTATAACATTCAATTTGGAGCAGTAGAGCGTAATCAAAAATAAAACTTACAGGAGTAAGTTGTATTTTTGATTACGCTCAATCAACTAATAAAGCTTGAGTAGCTTCTTTTGGCCTCCCCCATTTATAGTTTTTTCTCCAATTAGGATAGCTTTGGCGGCCGCCAGTGGTTTAAAAAGTTTATTTCGAATCGTCAAGTCAATAACATGTTTGCAGGAGCATTGGTTTAAAAAACTATTCATTATGAGGATAATCTGACAAATAGGGTGGGCCGAAAAAGGCGAATTTTTGAATTAAAAAACGCCTGATATGGGGATCGATGCCTTTTTATAATACCATTAATTTACTCTTAATTTTTTTAAGGTCATTTTGAGGTGACAACTTAACGGACTGATGGGGACCGGACGAATCTTCACAAGCCAAGTTTCCTTTCTTCCTCTAGCACTGATGGGCAAGTGCCAATGTGGGGAACATGAACCGATTTTCTCCGATTTCCATGGGGCAGTAATTCGATGTTTACAAAATCACCTATATATTGGATCAGGACTTTGAAATTTTTAAAAAACTTACATAAGCAAAAAATAAGAATTTTTTTTTCTGAAAAAAGTATCGCTTCCTATCGGAAATTATTCGTAGATTACGAATATGATGTCAAAAATTCCTTTTTGTGCACAGTTTTTAAGCTAAAAGAAAAAGCAACCTAAAGTATTTCAGTGTTTAGAAAATGGGCTTAAAGCTCAAAAACCGAACACTTAAAATGATTTTGGACTTCATATTCGTAATCTACGCAGAATTTCTGATAAGAACCTAAACTTTTTTCAGCAAAAACAAATTCTTATTTTTTGCCCTTATATGGGCTTTTCAAAACCTTCAAGGTCATTGCGCGACCTCAAGATGACCTTCAAAAAATCTGAAAGAAATTAGGGTTATTAGTATTATAAAAAGGCATCGATTCCCGTATCAGGCGTTTTCAAATTCAAAAATTCGCTTTTTTCGGCCCACCCTACTGACAAATGCTAAATTATCCGCCAATTTGTTCGGCATTTGTGGGCCGAGCTATTTGACAAGCTGTTCGAAGTGGATCCCTGTTCCTCGTGCAATTATATCTCTTTCAATCTTCTCCCAAAAGTCATGGTGTACCACTATTCTTCTCCTTTTTTAAATTAAACGATATAAAATTGAAAAGTCCGGCTTTTAAACTGCTGAAATGTGTTGTACAGTCTATCTTCCAATTGTTCGATTTTATTTATTCTAGAAGAGGCTTTACGGGTACCGGAAGGAACGACTATTTTCTCGAATTCTCGATTAACGATGGAAATGTCAAACTGCAAGGTTCAACTGGACTGAAATGTATTGGCGGCGGGAAAATATTTTCAAAAAAAATTGCGGTCGAAAACATTGATTTTGTTTTCCTGGTTTTTATTTGTTATTCGGAACAAGTTGAAACTTGTTCCGAAAGTACAAAAAAAAGTCAAAGGAGTTTGTTAGACAGGATATCTAAAATTTAATTTTTTCCTTCGTAAATCGAGTGTTAGACAAAACAGCCATTCCTTTCGGTATTCCGTGAAGCCTCCTATTAAAATATTATTTTATTAAATTTTAAATTTTAAAAAAGTTTAAAAATGCTGATTCTTCTTGAAAAACACTTGACACTTTTTGAAAAAATACTGCCATTTCAATATTTTTACTGACCATCAAATACTCTCCTTTCATTATTAAACTTCAATATAAATCAATATAAATTCTTGCCAAATTGATAATATAATACTGACCAAATAAATATTACCCAAATTCTAATTTTTGGAAAAATGAAGGTACGGTGAAGTCGCTAGCAACAGCCGTTTAAAAGTCTTAAAATTTCGCTGCCGCCTTTTATTCAAACGCTCTCTCGTAAAGTAGGAATTTCTAATTTTTCTTTTTTCGATGTCGCGATGATTAGGGTGTACAGAAAAAAAAAAAGTGTTTGGAATTTTGTTGCTCACCGAAAAAATAGTTTCATTGGGGGGTAAAAACCTCAAAAAAATTTTGAAACATTTTTTTTTTTACCAGCTGGAGGTCGCGCTTTGCGGAAAAAGGACCTAAGCCAAGAATTTCTTGAAAGCGTTCAATTAAGTTAATATTTAGCGCATTTTTCAGTAATCGATATTTGTAAAAGGGGTCTAATTATATGTTTTTGAGGTCGTAGAACACGAATTTCACCATCCCGATTTTCTCCGACCAATGCCTGAGTCGCTGTTACCGCTTTTTTAGCGTTTAAGCCTGATTTTTCGGGCTTGATTTTTATTTACGTCCAGATTTGGAGCCCCCAAAATTTTTTTTTTCCTTTTAAAGTTGCTTATACTTATGAAAAAAAGCTTGAGGAACACGAATTTCACTATCCCGATTTTCTCCGATCAACGCCTGAGTAGGGGTATAAGTAAGAATTTGGTTTTTTGAGCCAAAAACTAATTTTTTGTAAAAAAATGGCGACAACTCCTCACCAGTTCGAGTTAGAGGTCATGTTCTATGACATTTTTTAGTCAGAACACTCTAATTAATAAGGCACTTTTGTGTTTTGGATCAATTTCCAAAATTTTCTAACGGACGGAAAATTCTACCAGTAATTTTTTTGAAATTCCAAATTCTTTTCGTCCGTGAAAAAATTTAGAAAATTGATCCAAAACACAAAAGTGCCTTATTAATTAGAGTGTTCTGACTAAAAAATGTCATAGAACATGACCTCTAACTCGAACTGGTGAGGAGTTGTCGCCATTTTTTTACAAAAAAATTAATTTTTGGCTCAAAAAACCAAATTCTTACTTATACCCCTACTCAGGCGTTGATCGGAGAAAATCGGGATAGTGAAATTCGTGTTCCTCAAGCTTTTTTTCATAAGTATAAGCAACTTTAAAAGGAAAAAAAAAATTTTGGGGGCTCCAAATCTGGACGTAAATAAAAATCAAGCCCGAAAAATCAGGCTTAAACGCTAAAAAAGCGGTAACAGCGACTCAGGCATTGGTCGGAGAAAATCGGGATGGTGAAATTCGTGTTCTACGACCTCAAAAACATATAATTAGACCCCTTTTACAAATATCGATTACTGAAAAATGCGCTAAATATTAACTTAATTGAACGCTTTCAAGAAATTCTTGGCTTAGGTCCTTTTTCCGCAAAGCGCGACCTCCAGCTGGTAAAAAAAAAATGTTTCAAAATTTTTTTGAGGTTTTTACCCCCCAATGAAACTATTTTTTCGGTGAGCAACAAAATTCCAAACACTTTTTTTTTTTCTGTACACCCTAGCGATGATGGCACTCGATTCCCGAGAAAATAAATCTGATAAAACATTGTCGCACATAAATCAGGAAAACTTTGTTATTACTTTACAATAGTTTCACAGGAAAACCCATTGTTAGGTGACAAATATCAATTAAGGAGAAAGATTTATATTGCGGTTGAACTAAAAAAAGAAAGAAAAAAAATGAAAGGAAGATTTGTTTGTATTCGTTCGCTGAAAAGTGACTCAAGCATTTTTTTCTTTTTAATTTCCGTTTATGATTTGCAAGTTAAGGTGGTTTCTCAGCAGTACGGCTGTTTCTCCCCTCTTAGCTTAACCGGTAAGCTTGAATACCTTATTACCGTTATTTTAGTTCTTTATGATTACATAAAGAACTAAAATATTTCAAAACCTAGAAATTTATATTAGTTTCTAGTAGAGAGATATCACAAATTCCTAAGCTGATATACACTCTTGACCCGGATGATCTTTGCTGCAAAAAGAACAAAGAAGTTTAGGCTTTTTTTTTTTTTTTTTTTTTTTTTTTTTCGGTCATTTCTTTCATAGTTTAATTGACGTTTCGGTCAGGTACACAATTTTTTGATAGGAACTGCTTTTTTACAGTGAGGTTAAGATGACTGTATTAGTAATTCCTATAATCCCTGCTAGAGGGAGGGAGTGTCGGTGGTCACCCATCCAGTAACTGGCCGTTCTCAATGCTGCTTAACTTCATTGATCACGATGCCGTCAGATGAAACGAGTCACCACTCCGACCCCCAGGCTTACGGTGATAGAGGGTAGGGTACAGACAGACGATACTCGTAGGGCTGGCAGAGGAAAAATGCAAATATTAGACGACCTTAGAGAAAAAAGAAAGTATTGGGAATTGAAAGAGGAGGCAGAGAATTGGAATAAGCGGAGAGAACAATTCTCGATCCGGGCAGAAGCCTAAGACCTGCTTTCGGCAGAATACTAATTATTATTACTGTTCTAGTACACAAAGTATCTTAATTACTTGCCCATCAATTAAATCTGTGAAGTGAAAACAATTTTCGGGCTAGTCACAAATACTCACCTTTTTCAATTAAGAGGCAGACTTAGGTTTTTTTAATTTAAACACGCCAATTTTTTTTTTATTTCCGGGTTCTTTGCTGGAATTAATCCATCTTTTCCCTCGCTCAACAGGTTTCCCATCTTATTTCATGTGTATTTCACACCTTTTTTTTTTCTTTTCCGCTCCCCCTTTTTTGAAATTCGAAACGCGAAGACATCTTATTGCGTAGGCTAACCTCAAGGAAATTCTCAATTCAAGTGTCGTTCCTCCTTCGGAAGAATACCGATATCACGCCATTTCCTCTTTTATTAAATTATATCGAGGCATCTTCCTCTCCCTAGACCTCGAAATCGAATTTGACGAAAGTGAAACTTCGTCAAAACATCAAATGCACCGTGCAAACATCTTTCTTAAGTTAATGGCAGCTATTTACGTGTCTTCCGGACTTTGAGTCAACAATCTTTGTTGTTCCTGAATAATAACTTTACCTCCCCCAAAAAGGCACGGAGGCTTTCAAAAGCAATCATCATTTCTTGATTACATTATTCGTTTTTCCTTGGCTCCGCTGGCCTTCCTCCGGAGAGAATCGGGTTTTTGCGAAAATAAAGTGTCTTTTCTCTCCTCCCTGGATCGATGATATAAAAACCGCAAATGAAGGCGAGAAATACGGTTTTAAATTCTTGAGCACATCATCCTCTCACGTTTTCTACTATTTTATTCGCTTTTCTCTCTCTCTTTTCCACCCCGACGTATATCAGTTTCGTGACGTGCTTGCGGGGGTTTCTTTTCCCGAGGAAAATCTCTGGAAATGTCGAACAAGCTGAATGTAGCGTTTTTGGTTTTGTTGGGGAGTTATTTTCTTGCGATGCTGAATAGGAATCTTTCATGTGGCCCACATTTTGTATCGGAATTTTTATCCCTTTAAAAAAAAAAAAAAATAGGATTAGAATCCCTAATCTGAAATGTTTTCCATGAGATTTGAATTTTATCGGAATAAAAAAAAAAAAAATAGGATTAGAATCCCTAATCTGAAATGTTTTCCATGAGATTTGAATTTTATCGGAATAAAAAAAAAAAAATAACATAAATAAAAATTCAGTAATACTTTAGGGGAAAAAAAGGCTTCTCATTGTTTATTTTGTCGGGGATTGAATACATTTTTCGTTTTAAGATTTTTCTTCTCTGAGACCGGAGAAAGAGCTTTCCATTCAAGAGGAAAATAAAAAGTGTTTCGTGATCCGAATTTAATTATTTTTAATTTTTTTTTTACATTTATTGTCATTTTCCTTGTCGGTTGACAATTTTTTCGGGAAAGGTAAAACATTCAAATCGTGTGAATTCGTTTGGACATTCGTTAACAAGTCATGCGGTTACGTCAGTTGCAAAATAATGAATAAAACATGGGTGAGCGTTGTGACAAATGACAATCGAACACGCCCTTAACATGAGAACATCGCCTGAAATCCCGGTGACGCGTTACGCAGCTTTTTTTTTTGACGAAAAAACAAAAATATATACTTTGCTCTCGTTCTGGTTGTAAAGCGTTCGTGTAATGACACTGTGTTTTGGGTAATGAATGTTGGACAGGATACAGAAAATATGACCTTTGAAATGAAAAAGTCGGGAAAGGGTTTTCTCTCTAATTTGTTTATTTATTTTTTTTAATTTTAAGAGTACGCATCAGTCGTGGCAGCAGATGAATCATTTTTTTACGAGAAAATGGAGACTAATCTTAGAAAAAAAAATTAAGGAATCTTCACAATAAAATTTCGAATATTTCTGAATTTTTTATTTTTCTAGATTTGTCTGATATGTGAGAGATCACCACGCTCGTAACCGAGTAAAGGACTAAAAAGAAGAAGATTTGTCTTCGTTTTTCCGTATAAAGAAAAATACGATTTTTGACTTCTTTTTCGTTTAAATAACTTATTCCTTTTGGTAGATCTGGGAACTATGATATTTCATTATCCTGAAAAATAGGCAAAAAGCGTAAAATAATGGTTACAATACCTAAAAAAAGCGCTTAAAGTGGGAAAGCAATTGTGTTAATAAATATACAGTATAGATATAATTGCTTCTTGACATGGCGATCGTAAAACCCGATGCTTGCGGTTATTTTTGAAAAATTCAGCGGAATCGCACGTATCAAAATAATACCACAATTTTATCTGGTTTGGAAACCATTTGCGATTGTAAATAAAAAAAAATCGACAAAAGACTAACGAACCAACACATTGTTCATTAACGTGATGAATGAATAATAATCCAAGGCAGTTAATTTTGATCGTTGATATCACTGAATAAGTTGACAATTAAATCTTAATTATGAATGTCATTGCGTACACGTTCCCCGATGTAACTGACATGATGAATGTCGAAAATCTGAATATAAATAAATAATTCTTTATTATTCTTTTTTTATTCTTATTATTAATGGCAATAAATCGACATTAATAACAACAATAAAAAAGAATAATAAAGATAAAATACTTCAGATGAGGTATCTGTCCTCGTCATATACATGTAATAATAATAATTATAAAATTTAGAAACAATAAACCGACACTGAAAGATAAACAATGAAGCAAAATATTTGAAAAAAAAAAAAAAAGAATATTTGGAAAATACCCGTGTAAAAATCTACGGGGCCGTATCAAATCCCGCAATCCTCAGTTCGAAGTCCCACGATACAGAAGAGATTTTCCCCAACCTCGTAGCACCGACTCAAAATCGACCTCATTTTTCACTTTACGTTTCCCTCAAAAATATAATTTCTTGGTCGGAAGATGATCATAAGATTTTAAAGATTTCCTTTGAATAAAGCGGTTCAGATTAGGTTTCGGAAGACGCATACTCAAATATCGGGACACGTTAATAAAATGCACAGTACAAAATAAGTAAATACAATACAGTGGAAAAAAGAAAAAGAAAATTGATTGAATGAAATACAATAGAACGACAGATAAGATTAATTGACATCACGAAAAAACTCATTATGAAAGAAAAAAAATTGTCCAGAGAGTAATGAGATTTTGGTATGATCATCCTGTGGATGGTCATACCGCACTTATGGAAGACCCGGGGACTCACCCTGAAGATCTCCCAAACAAAAAATAATAAGCAGGAACTCAGCAAGGATGAGTTCCTGCAAACAAACAAAGAAGGAAATATAAGCGTTTGGGCGACCTTCAGGAAGACAGTCCATTTCGCGTATTTGCAATCGGGAGTATCCTCTCTCAGTTTTGTGATTTATGTGACTACACAGTAAAAAAAAATATGTAATTTCGTAAAAAAGGGTCTACATACTCAAACTCGACTGTGTTAAAAATAAAAACTTTGAGCGGCCATAAGATCGCCTTTTGTTTTTCGTCATTTGTTTTAGTCAACATAGCAAATTTGTTCTTTTTTAACATATAAAACGTAACATGCTGTTGACATTTTTATGTGGACCGATATTAACAAGTGATTGTGTTAAATTTTTACATATTTTTTTTAACTGTGTAAGTTTCATACAGAAGTAGCCAATTTCGGGACAGGTGAGTCTCAGATTTATTCGAGAAGGAATGATTGGTTCATCTCTGTATATTTATGCTCTAAGAAGTGATCAATAAGTAGTGTGATAAGAAATGCGCTCGCCTTGTTCTTTATCATCATCATAACCCGCTTAGGCCAGGCTTACCAATTTCTGTACTAGGCAGGTCAACTGTGCTATGTCCATCACAATCGTGGATGGAGATACACTCTTTTGAACCGCTGCCTAAACCTGTTTTGAGCTGGAACGGTTCAAAAAAGTATATCTCCATGCGCGCTTGTGATGGACATAGCTCAGTTGACCTGCCTAGTACAGATTTGCCTAATAAGATTTGATAATGGCAGTATAGAGGGGCGGACGTGATAGACATCCCTACAAGTCGCGATAAAATCGCCGACAAAATTCATCAAGAAAATTCATCAACCGAAAAACCGTCGGCGATTTCCCCGATATCCCCGATTAACGCCTGAGTAGGGGTATGGGTGAAAATTTGGTTTTTTGGACCAAAAATTGTTTTTTTCTTTTTTTTGCCAAAAAATGGCGTCAACTCACCAGTTCGATTTAGAGATCATGTTCAATAACATTTTTTAGTCAGGACACTCTAATGAATTTGGATTTTTTGTGTTTCGAATCAATTTCCGAAATTTGGACTTTCAAAAAAATTACGGGTAGAATTTTTCGACCATAAAAGAATTTTGGAAATTGATTCGAAACACAAAAAACTCTAATTAATTAGAGCGTCCTGACTAAAAAATGTCGTTGAACATGACCTCTTAAATGTAACAAGAGGATATTTGGGGGGGATCTCTCTAATATTTTCAAACATCATTTATAAAACACATTTAGTTAAAAATGTCAAAGGTTGTGGCAGTTGTGGCAGCTACTTCTGCATGGTTGTCAGCCTTGTGTTGCGGTTTACTGGCTGATTTGTTCCTTTTATAATTCTGAAACTCCAGTGCAGAACAACACCAAGTCCATTCAAGGATTACAACTTCTTATTTCAAACCTGACTATACAAAGCATACAAGCGTCGCCAACTCAAATTAATGTTGTGGTAACGCTATCGTTCCAAAGATAATACTTGTGCTAGGCTTTCGGGATTGGAACAGAAATAGGCGTTTATCTCATGCCAAAATTTATATTATTGCCCGACGTTTCGATTATCGAAACGTCGGGCAATAATATAAATTTTGGCATGAGATAAACGCCTATTTCTGTTCCAATCTCAAATTAATGTCTTCTGCGAGTTAACATTTCTGCTTTGTTAACGAAATAAACTTGGTAGCAGATGGAATAGAATCAATTCTGCCAACCGTTGAGCCTGTATACCTTTCGTAAAGTCGAGTTTGAAATAAGAAGTTGCAATCCTTGAATGGACTTCGTGTTGTTCTGCACTGAGGTACAGAATTCTATTCCTGACTTGAGATCCTAAAAGAAATTTGCCATTCAGCCATTTCCGGTTCTTCGATAAATCCGAAAAATAAATTCCCGCCTGAAATATAAATTTTTTTAAGTTTACTAAATGGTTCCTGACTGTTTATATTTACGTTCTTAATTTTCCAAAAATATTTTTAATGGACCAATAATTTTCAGGTGAAAAATATCGAAGAACCGGAATTACAAGTATGGCTAATCTCTTCTAGGATCTCTATTCCTGACAGGTGTGGGAGGCGTTCTCAATCTGTCTCCAAATTGTTTCAAGTTCTTGTAGATCGCGGATTCTGATCGTAGCTAAACTCTTTATAAAAAAGGGACTCAAATGAGTGGTGATGATGTCTAACAGCTCTTCATCCGACAGTGAATTTTTTCGTTACAGGTTTAGATCGACGAATTCTTAATCGATCGAATAGGGAAGATGCATGGGTCGAAGAAACGGACTGGGACATATACCATTTGAAAGGACTTTTTAGACTAAACTCAAAAAACACGAGAACACGAAAAAAACCCGATTTTTCGATTTTTTATTCAATTTTTAAAAATGTCACTTAGACCCCTATGTTCAAAACGCCACACCATTGGTCGGAGCGATCGTGACGTCACAACTTTCCAAAATAACATTATGTTATATGGAAAAATTGCATTTTTTTGATATTTTATTAATTTCAATCTTATAACGGGTAAAAACATTACTTAAATTGAAATTTATATTCTTCATTGATATTCTCATGAACTTTCCAGCAACGAAAAAGGCTTTCGTTTGCTTAAAAAACGCTTAAAAAGTGAGTGCGGGTCCGGTCTAACGAGTGTTTTGAATATTTAAATGGCTTTTTTTTAGGCTTTTTCAGTTTTGATTTCCCAATACTGCTTAAAAAAAAGGATCCTCATTAAATTCCTATCCCGTCTAATGCATTTGGTTGGCTGAGTTTAAGTTATTTCAGTTTGTTTAAAAATTGAATAAAAAATCGAAAAATCGGGTTTTTTTCGTGTTCTCGTGTTTTTTGAGTTTAGTCTAAAAAGTCCTTTCAAATGGTATATGTCCCAGTCCGTTTCTTTGACCCATGCATCTTCCCTATTATTAATATTGATATAATTACTTGTAGAATACAACCTATCATGCAATACGTGGTTTTCTATGACGTGGATTATAATAATCCGAGAACGCTTGATACCTTTCCCTTCTTTGAGTTTTGATGGTTCTTTCTTTAGGGGTGGGCAGGAACGACTGAATCATGACTGGTGAGGAGTTGTCGCCGTTTTATGGCAAAAAAATCCATTTTCGGCCCAAAGAAACCAAATTTTCACTAATACCCCTACTCAGGCGTTGGTCGAGAAAATCGGGATAGTGAAATTCGTGTGGCTTTTTTCCATAAATATAAGCAACTGTGAAAAGAAAAAAAAAATTTTTTGGGGGGGCTCCAAATTTAGACATAAGTTGAAATTAAGCCAAAAAAATCGGGTTTAAGCGCTAAAAGCGACTCAGGCATTGGTCGGAGAAAATCATGATGGGAAAAGTCGTCTTCTACAACGTCAAAAGCATGTATAAAGTCCACTTTTTTGAAATTCAATTACGAAAAAATGCACCAAATTTTCTGGTCATTAAATGCTAAGAAAAAAATTTCGGCTTAGGCTCTTTTTCTGCTCTGGCGCCACCCCTAAATCGTTGAAAAAAAAAATGTTAAAATTTTTTTTTGCTTTTTTAGACTAAAATGAACCCAATGTTTGGCGAAGAACAAAATCGGAAACATTTTATTATCCAAGCCTTTTCTATTACAAATCCTTTTTTCTTGTTCTTCCTTAAATAATTATTGTTAATTTTTTATTAATGCTCCATATTTTTTTTAATCCAAACGATCGCTCTCTGAGACTGAAGCGGTAAGGTTATCACAAAACAGATTAATCTTTTTTCTTTTTTTTTTTTTTTTTTAACACGAAATTGATCTTGGGCATGAAAACGCGGTATTAAATTGATGGTCTTCTATTCATGAAGTCGCGCATCAAAAATTTTATAATTACATGTCGTTCACAGGTTCCGCGAGAGAACAGAAGAACGAAAAAAAAAAAAAAAAAAAAGAAATCATTTTTCTTTTGATGGATTCGAAAAATTCTTTTCATAATTTTTTATGAAGCATTATTATACCCGAAGTGCTTTTCTTTTCCTTTAAGAAAAAAAAAGAACAAAAAATTTTATACTTTTTGTTTGAGGTTTTATATAAAAAAAAATTTAAACCGCGAAAAGCGAAAAAAAAAGTCGAAAATCAAATGAAAATCCAAATCGAAATGCTTTGATGTCACGGGAAAGAGCTTTTTGAGCGAAAAACAAATAAAAAAATTCTTTAAACTATACGAATAATTTTTTTTTTTAGCATTTTCCCGGGGGGTTTTTGCTGCCGTCCCCGGGCCAAAAATGTTAGAAACTTCTTCTTCGGAAAGTCGCTTCTCCTTTTTATATTTTATCAAAAGAAAATCATTATTCTCTGGATCCATTGTAAAAATCCTCATTTATTTCACGAATTACGTGTCGCCTCTATTGTTCTCACCTTTTGTTTATAGAAAAAAACGCTGGAGGACATTTACAGAAAAAAGAAGAAAACAAAGCTTGTTAACGCTCATTGCCGTATCGTATTTACGGAATTACTTTTTAAACGGTACTTGGGAAAAGCTATTCTCATCTTGGAAAACTCTTTTCCTTTATTATTATTTCAAACTTTGATGACGAGAGGAGGAGTAGGAGGAAGAAAAAAAAAAGAAGATATAAATTACCCCTCGGGTTCGATAAAAGGAAGCAAGGAAAAAAAAAATCCTTGCAAATCTTGCTATCCATTCGTCTTGTTTTAAAGATTGTTTTCCCGACGAGTAAAAGTTGGTATTAGAAGATTTTCATCCGGAGTGAAATTACAACTTTTAATCTGCGATGACGGAGGAGGATAAATCATTTTTCAAGTTGAATGAAACGCAAAATTTTCGCGTGCGGCAACTTTAACTCCTGGAAAGTTTATTTAATTTGAGTTAACATAGTCATCAGATGTTACAGTAAGAAGGAGCCTTGAAATTTGATTTTGAGCAACAGGAAAAAGACGTGTATATAGTTTTCCCTTGCAGGTGCTGAAGCTTTGACAGTAAGATTTCCCGTTTCTGTTTCGAGTCGCATTAACGTTGGTTTCGGCTTTTTTCGCCAAGTAGATCCGTGAAATCTGGAATTTTTTCTGGAGTTTTTTGAGTACTTCAAGGTGTTGTGAAGTATGAGGCTTAAAATTCAGTCACGAAGAGTTAAATTCTATTGGTGCGTTTATTAATGATTTTTTATTTGGCTGCCAGTGTGACGTAGGTCGAAATAATTTAGTCCTGTTGATAGGGTATCTATGAGGATAAAAATCATCCGTAAAACGCGATCTAAATTCTTGATCGGCAAAACGCTGAATAAGCGATGGGTCAGGGACCTAGTCTCGTAAGTGTACCGATTGACGCATCAGAATATATCCGTGTTTCTTCGCAAACACTTCATATTTATTTTATGACATTTTTCACCCTTATATCACTGTCCCAATTGGCCAATTAATCCAAGGATACAATTCTGTACTAGGCAGGTCAACTGAACTATGTCCGTCACAATCGTTCATGGAGATATACGTTTTTGAACCGCTGCCTGAACCGGTTTTGAGCTGCAAAGGTTTAAAAGAGTATATCTCCATTCACGATTGTGATGGGCATAGCTCAGTTGACCTGCCGAGTACAGAATTAATTGTACCAACGGAAATGCTGTATATTTTTGGATTTTTTTTTTCTGCTGCCACTTTTTTTTTTTTTTGTTTTGATAATTTGTCCTGATGGCACAGAGGAAGGACCCTGCAGTTTGATCTCTAAGTCTTCGAGCGAGAAGATCGAGAGATCCGGAACCCTTTGGTTGTTCTCCCACTTAAGCCAGTACTCTGCAGCGCTCTGACCGGAGAGTTCACGGCGAAGGAAATCATTTTGCCTTCGGTATTCCCGATTTGCTTTAAGGGCCTGTTCGAAACGGGCTCGTAGGTCTGAATTTTCTGTTACCTTGCTGTCAAGAACAACTGACCATCCTTCAGTAGGAGGAGAGTTGGGAAGCGAAGTTGCTTGAAGTGGGTATAAATCTGGAATGTCTTCTTCCGGGATGATACTCATCTTTAAGCGGTTCTGCAATCAAATATCACAACCAAAATTACACACTCACTATATATATAGTGAATGCTTTCGGGCACATATATAGGTCTGAAATTTCAATTGTGATACTTGGTTTTATGTAAGAAAGGTCGATAAAACCAAGTATCACAATTATATACCAAGTATCACCATAATAATAATACCAAGTATCACAATTCTCGGGGTATACCCCGAGAATTGGGATATACTTGGATCTTTCGTATACTCAGGATCGTTCAAATCTCGAGGCAAAGGGGAGAGAATAACGATCGCGACATTCCTAAACGGTTTCAAATCGTCCAATAATTTCCCGAACCGATTGCTTAACTGGGCAGGGGTCTCCTTAATCTCCTTGTCCAGCAGGTTTTCAGCTCCGAAGTGAAGAACGAAGAAGATTGGAAGGTATGCAGGATGCTGCTGAACAAGACGGAGGATGTGCTCGGCCTGAGCATCCTCTAAGCCCCTGTCTATCCGTGAATCGACGGTCGTTGGGTAAGGAATTGAGGCATTCCTAAAGGGTCCTACGACTGAATCCCCATATACGAGGATGATCTTTCTAGAACCCTGAAGCTGCACTCGAGGCATGGTGACACTAGAGGGAAGAGAAGAATGAACGGAAAATGTTGATTAGTCCAACGAGTTCAGTGAAAAAATTGCGATTATCAACGGAGGCCCAAATGTCCTTTCTGGTTAGAATTGATGTATAATCCTTTTTGTGTCGGTGATCACTCATTTCGATCCTGGTCCGTAATGCCACTCGTTTTCTCCTTCTCAGTAGCATCGCTGTGTTTCCAATATTTTAATAATATTTTATAAAAAATAAAAATATTTTCGAAGTTGAAATTGCTTTTTTTATGCGCTCTTTAAGCGGTAAATTAATGTAGAATCATTTTACATCTGTTTACCGCTTAAATAAGATATAGATTATCTAAAACACGTTACACTGTGTAAAAAATCACGATGCTCACATCAATAGTTGACGTGGGCGTCATGATTTTTTATAGAATTCTGTACCTCAGTGCAGAACTGCGCCAAATCCATTCAAGGATTGCAACTTCTTATTTCAAACCCGACTTTACAAAGCATATACAGTACAAGCGTTGCCAACTCAAATTAATGTCTTCTGTGAGTTAACATTCCTGCTTTGTCAAAAAAAATAAACTTGGTAGCAGAAGGCATAAAATCAGCACTGCCAACCGTTGAGCCTGTATACCTTTTGTAAAGTCGGATTTGAAATAAGAAGTTGCAGTTCTTGAATGGACTTTGTGCAGTTCTGCACTGAGTTACAGAATTTAAGAACGAAATTGGTTTAAATTTTCGATGAATTAAAATCACGTTAAAAGTGGGGAATACTTAAGACTAAGATCTTTTCCGACTTAGTTTGTTTTTCGGATTCCTAAGAACGTCCCGAATCACCCGTTTAGTTGAAAGCTGTGAATTTTAGGATAAGAATAAAAATTAAGCAACTAATTTTTCCGCGAATCCCTTTTCCAGAAATAACGCAAACGAAAGGAGTTCGCGATGGGCGATCATCGAATTTTGCAATTTTTGAACTGTCTGGGCTTTTTGGTTCAGTTGGGATTTCTTCGGGTTGAGACTACCCTGGAGCATCCAACTCTTGCAAGACCTCAATGAGCACTTTTCCTTTAGAATTTAGCTCAACTCCTTTTAAGAAAATTTTAACCGCATTTTTACCAACTCCTAATTTCATTTAATTTTGTCGTTTTCCTCAATTTGAACCCTGAATTCTGTCCTGAAAAATAAAGACTGTTAAGATTAACTGAATTTTTTTCCGAGTGCTACAATTTTTATAAAAATTCAAGCAGGTTTCCTAAGGTCCGAATTTTCGCATTTGTTAAAAAAGCACTCGAGGGAAAAGCGGGGCGGTAGACCGCAACGTCCTTTTGTCTGTAACACACAAATTACTGCAAATAGCTCTTGTCTCACAGTTTTCGCATATCTCTTAATGTCATAATTTAAGGCCTAAAACGGAAAGAGAGAAAAAAAAAGGTTAGCGTTTTTTTTTTTTTTTTATATTTTATTTTTTTCTCTCCGGGGATAAAAGATTCATCGCTTTATATTTTTATTGTTTTAGACTAGCTTAACATTTCCGGTATTGCAAGGCGACGTTTTTACGACGCTAAATTTTTTTTTTACTATTTTTCGTCGTGTTATGATCTCCTTCGAGGAATAAAACGAATGCACGTTTTTTTTCCCTTCTCCAACCAGAAATTGGCGATTTACCGGATTTTGAAACGGACAAGAAAAAAAAACATGCTTTTAAAAATGGAGAAAGGATTTCTTCTTAGGCGTTCCATTCCATTCATCCGAAAATGACTCCCTCAGGCACCTTTTTTTGCTTTTCTTTTTCTTTTTTTTCCTCTTTCCAGCCCTGAGCGTTTTCTAGTCCGATGCACCGATTCGCTTTTGGGTATTATTCCTGAAGTTTTTTTTTTTTTTTTTTTTTTTTTTTTTTTTTTTTTTTTTTTACTTCCACTCTCAACTTAAATTTATTTCCTCCTTGAGAATATCGGTTAGGTTTTTTTTTATTACCGCTGCCAAATTATTTAAAAGAAAATCCTTAAACTTTTATTTTTTTTGAAAGGAAAACTTTGCATAGTAGCAATTTTCGACAATCGGATGTATGAAAAAACAAGTTTTGCATAAATGTCAAGCATCATTAATCACACTTGACTAAGAAGCTTTTTACTCGTTGAAGTGAAGAAAACAACCTTAAAACCTTTTCTTAAAAAATATTTTAGATAAAAGAAATGAGAAAGCTAGAAGGATAATTTTTGCATCGAGATAATGTTCCAGTCGGGGAACGGACTGGTAAATTAATTTTCTGAGATTCCGCCAATTCATTTACTTTTTTGTTTTTGTTCTAAATGTTTTTGTTTTGTTCTTTCGCAACTCTTTATCAAACTCCTCTTTAACTTTTCCAAAAAAAATTGGGAAAGTTGAAGGTCAGGTTGAGAGAACTTTGATAAGAGTTGCGTCCGGATCTGCTGCATCTTTTACTTGAAGGTTGAAGAGAAAGGCGACAATCAAAATTTCAAAATTTTTATACAAAAATTTCATGAAAAAAAATTTATACAAAAATTTGGGCATGCATCATCGGAACAGACAATTTTTGAATACGGTTAACAAGTGGAGGCTGCACTGTAGGGTGTCTATCGTTTTGCTGAAGAAAAAAAGAAACTGAAATCTGCATGATTGACAAAAAAACATTCAGTTGTAACTAGAACACAAGGACATGCAATCCCTTTTATTCTCCTGAAAGGAGAATTCGAATTTAAATTCCCCTGGAAACTGCGTAATTGAAAAATAGCCTTTCACCTCAAAAGAAGGTTTACCCTCCGATCCCTTCAAGGCTCGTTTGCTCCTTTTAATTATTTTTTAACTGAAAATTCCATTTCGACGACATTTTAAAGCTTCTAGATTCAACACATTCCCGTAAAACATCAAGTCCTTAATCCCTTTTCTTTGGGGTGTTATTACTCCCCGCAAAAACCCATTAAATTCTCAGCGATAACAATATATAACAATAGCCTAGTTTCCACATTTTAAAACGGGGTTAACAATTTTAAAAACTTTTCGATTTATTTTCCACTTCCGACTCGTTTTTGCTAAATAACCTTGACTCTTGTTTTTCCGGTCAGAAAAAGTTTTATTTCGCCATGGAAAAAAAAAATCATATTAAAAAAAAAAGAAGAAAAAAAATTACGAAAGTTTTAGACTTTTATGCGTGGGAATTTTTTTAAAATGTGCTCTTTTTTTTTTGCCGTATAATTTATAGCCGCTCCGAGAGATGCCGGAAAGAGGGACTCACGCTTTTATGTGTGTCGCGTGGATTTTTTTTTTTTTTTTATACATCTTGAATATTTTTTTTGCTGCCGTTTCAGCAGATTTAAAACGGCGTAAAAAAAAAACAATTCGCAAATGACACTTGTTAAAAATCATAAAGTTTTTATTAGGAAAATAAAAAAATCCGGTGGATTAACTCTTGAAAAGATGAACGATGTAAATAAAATTACTCATGAGTTGCGGATATGTAGTCGAATTTATTTTCGATGTCCAATTAACGGCAATACTTTTGATTTACATGAGGAAAAGCGAAGGACGGGAAAGAGGGAAATTAGATTACCGTATCTCTCATGAATTTTATCGGCTACGATACTATCAGGTTCGTAATTTCTTCTTTTTTGAATTTTTGATTGAAAAAAAAAAAAGAAAATGACACGAGGAAAAGCAAACAGTAAACTTTTTTTTTTTTTTTTGGAAAATCGAATTTTCAATCCGTTGGGATTTCCATTGATTCTTGGAATTAACAACGAATTTTCCTAAAAGCAAGTCAAGAGTATTAGACGCTACAAAAAAAATTTGTATTCGTCAAGAATTCACGAAGTCGAAAAGCTTATTGTGAATTCAGCAACCCGGCGAAGTTTAATAAGAAAAAAAAAAAAAAAAAAAAAAAAAAAAAAACTTTCCGCATTTGTCCTTTAAATGGATTTTGCAGGGAGACTTGTTTTAAGTATCGTATAGTTGTAAGGGAACAAAAGTTTGAATGAGTCACTTAACTCGATTACAAGAGTAGAACATCGGGAACGTCTGGGGTAATTAGTGTGGAGTAGAAAATAAGGTATCTTTCCCGAAGTAAACTTTAGTTCCGGTTCTTTTGCTGTGGAAAGGAAGATTTTTTTTTTCTTTTTTCGTTCTTTTTTTTTTCACTCTGTTTCCGTTGGTCTTGCCCAGTTTTCTTTCTTTTCTTTCGCTCTGTTATTTTGCGTTGCTGAATTCACAAGAAGCTGTTCCGACTTTTTGAATTCTTGACAAGTGAAAATTTTCAAAAAAGGTTTTAAAAAAATCGCAATATTAAGATAGAAATGGGATTGGGACCGTCTTACGACCAAGTGTTTTGTCAGATGAATACTTACTAGGGTGTCCCTTAATTTGGTTATTTTCGAAGAAAATTTGAGCTCGAAATTGCACCGCTAACTTCACTGACCCAATTGTCAAAATAAGGGACACTCTACTACGTACTCACCTGGCCATCTTTACCAGGGCTTAGTCTAGTTGGAAACCTTTTTTGTTTAAATTTTCCTATTTTTTTGGCGAAAGCTCTCTTAAAGTATACGTAGCTCTCTTAAATATTCAAGCCACAATTATTTTTTTTTGTAAATCGCTTTTTTCCTTTTCCGCACGGCTTGAAAGAACAAACAAGTGATACGAACCTGGGAGCCTTTTTAGAATTTGTATACAAAGCGAATTTGTATACAAACTGAATTCAAATTAGCTATGCGTTCATTTTCCAGTTAAGATTTTCCCAGACTAATATGTGTAACTGGCACACAAAAGAAAATGAAAACTTAATAAGTTTGTCGTGGAAATATAACTTGCGACACTTTCCTTTCGTTCAGATGGTAAAAAGAGAAAAGGGAAAAAGCAAACAAAAGTTTTTCCCTAAAAACTTTTCGCTTTTCCTTTAAAGTAAAAATGTTGTCGATTCCTAAGTGAAAGGAATTTTTGTTGTCGCGGGGAAAATAAAAGAAAGAAATGACGGGAAAGCTCATATTTGACTTTATTCTTCTTTTTTTTTTCTCTCCCTTTAAAACGCGTTTTGGTGTTTTAAAAATTATTTTTTAAAGAATTGCGAAATGAGCGCACCGCACATCCACCAGATTAAAGGAACTTTTTAGTTAGAAATTTTACACTTACACGTGTGTCAGACATCGTTTTCCATTCGTTAAATAAACTTTCCATTTTTATTTTTTTTTTTTTTCTCTCTCGTCTCTTCACTTTATTTCTTTTCCATTAAACTTCGATATTGGAAGATCTACCTCCGTTACTGTTGTATTCGGTTCCTTTTGTCTTTTATTGGAAATCCGTGGGTGGCGACAAAAAAAAAAAAAAAAAAAGAACCTTTGATGACGGAAATAAAAGAAAAGAAAATATTTCGTATTAAAATGGAAGGGGGGAGGAGGGGGGGAGCAGAAGGAAAAAAAAAGGTTTTTATTCTGTCTTTCGCGTTTTTGGAATCGTACCAAACTTGTATATTTTTTTTTCTCTGGCAAGAACAAAATAATTCTCTCATTTTTTTGGAATCGATTTATTTTTCCGGTCGTTAAGAAGAGGAAAAAAAAATACATTTATTTGCGTGAACATCGCTGCATAACTTTCCGGTCTCTGCTTCCGGGAGAAAAAAAAAAGAGAAGAAGCTGACACGGATGAGATAAGCCTGATCGGTCGGTCAGAAGAAAAAAAATTTTTTTTTTTTGTAACCTTTTAAATCTTGAAATATTTTGTGAAAGGGAAAAAATATCAAAAAGTTCTTGATATAATTTCAGGTAAATTGAGTATGTCTTGAGGGAGAAAGACCAGATAAATGAAGGGGAAACCCCTTACGGATCTTTTCCTGCTTCTGAAGGGATAAAAAAATTGGGTTGGAATTTTTCAAAAAAATAAAAAAAGAAAAAAGGAAAACAATGAGGGGGAAAAACGACCCCGGAAAAATGGAAGCATAATAAAATTTATTGGCTTGTCCGATCGCTATAAAAATTTCATAAAGCAAATAAAATAGCTCGGGTCTTTTTTTTTTTTTTCTTTACATGGCATTTAAAATTATTTATTAAACACGAATATGATGACAGATTTGATGATAACATCATTTTTATTAGGCGGAGGGTTTTCCTCTTAGAATTATATAAGAGGGAACCGATATCGTTTTGACACCCAATATGGCTCAAAAGCAAAAGTCACTCCCCGGAGCAGAGTCGGGGAGTGACTTTATTTATGAACTTATCAGGCTGAATTATCTCGAACATCTTTGACGAGGTAGGACCTCGTAGTCTGCATTCCCGTAAAGCGTGGATTGGCTAGTCATATTTATGGGAAAGAGAGCTGAAGAAGTTCGTTCGAATACGAAATACGAGGATATCGATTTCTTCAAGGAAGTATTGGTGGACTTAAACGGGATATTGTTTTGGAACTCAAGGGAGGTCGGGAGTGATATTGATCGCCTAAACCTTGGGGAGACAAAGATTTGAGAATTATTCCTTTGGAATTCGAACGGAACCGGAATTTAGATTGGGATTGCCTGGCCGAAGTCCGAGGAGTCTTAAAGGAGTCTTGAAGGAGTCTTGAAGGCTTAGGAACCAGTTTGTGATATCCTTTTCTGGGCTTCTTACTCTGTAAGTCTTCTATCATAGGGTCAATTACTGCCAATTACATCATCATCATCATCATCATCATCATCATCATCATCATCATCATCATCATCATCATCATCACCATCATCATCATCATCATCATACGTGGCGTACGTGACTACCATGGTTTCAGCTGTGGTAGTCACGTACTAAGCCCGATTTCCTTATACAATGTAGAATGTATAGAAGTGAGGATGTACAATGGGAGGATATTTCCTAGGCCTTAAACGTATTAAACGTCCAGTTTGATGAGGGGTTGACCTTCCTTGCAATCTATCGCGACCTCTTTTTTTAGACACAGAATCCGAATCGTGTGGGGACTTACGTCTTTTATTCATGTGAATAATTTTAAGATACTTAAAAATAATATTAAAAATAAACTTTCAGATGTCGGTCGTAATCTTTCGTTTTTCTATTTGTTTTGATTTCTGCTAATAATTCTTTTTTTTTTACATATGGAACAATCGAACAAGTAGCTTTTTTTTTTTTTTTTTAAGTATTTTTAACAATTCACTTGTATATTTCGCTGGGCCAGTATTACAAGGTTGTATCTGCACTAGTTTCCCGTGCGTTCAACATAAGGAACTAGTGTCAAGCTGAACACTGCAGATACAACTTTGTAATACTGGCCCAGCGATTCGTTGTATTCAGTGGTGAAGGGCAGTGAGAAAACCCGAGTCATATTCTAGACTTGAACCCAGACCGACTCCTCGATCATTGTTTCCGAAGTCAGAGACTCTACCACTGAGCTATGGACACCCCAATTATATACTATTGCGATACGAATTAAGTAAATATTTTTCAGGAAACAGGAACAAAAGTGTGTCCAGCTGCCAGCTGCTGCATTACGATTTTATTTTCACTCTGGTCTTTTTTTAAAAACTCTAGAAATTTCCACGGCGAAGGATGATGTGTAGAATCTTTTCGTTTGTAAACGGGAATACCATACCCTTCACCACGTTGTTTGTCCTCTGCTTCCTTTGGATGACTAAATCTTATATATTCCTCGTAGAGAGTGGGAATCTCGGTAGCACTGCCCGTCTTCGTCACAACCCAGCAAAAATGTTTTGTTGGGTTGTGTCTACTTCAATTATGCTTACCAAAGCAATAGGTACACATTCTTCAACTCAGATTCCATCGACATATTTTTCTAATTCGTTATCATCAATCGTTAGTATTGATGTGTTCGCTTGATTTGATCATGTTGGAAGGTCAAATGTCAAATGTCATTTGCTAATATTTTTTACCAAATATATATTATATATATTAACAATATTAAAGTTATATTATATATACAGTATGTATACTGTATATATAATATAATTTAATTTAATTTAATTTAATTTATTTATTGAATGACATCAATTTAACAGTTTAACAATTATTTACCAAAAAGATTAAAACAAAATAAAATATAATAAAACAAAGAACAAAATAAAAAAGTTCATCACTCGGAACATCGCTACAACGGGGAGGCAAAGATGAGTAAAATATGTCCTTTATACGTTTCAGGCTCATATCAAAGTTAAGCTCCGGATTATAGGACTGTAGTCTGTTCCATGCTAACATGATGGAATATATGGGAGAATTCCGGTGATGGACAGTTCGGGTGATCGAAAAAAAAAGTGGTTTTGAGAGGAGTACGGGTGCTGGAGTCTCTGAAATGTAGCCGTTCGCACAGGAGGGAGCTATCAATATGACCAGCAACTAGCTTTTTAAGAAATATAAGTTGTGCTAATTCTCGTCTCTTACTTAAACGAACTATCTTCAATTTTGAGAATTCACTCAAAAAATCAGAAGTAATGGTAGCAAGTGCTGGTGACGTTTTATATTTCTTAAAGAACAAGTACCGTAGAAATTTATGTTGTAAGGAGTCAATTAGCTGGCTGTAACTATGGTGGTATGGATTCCAAACAACTGAAGCGTATTCTAATTTTGATCGTACATACAGGTTAAAAAGCAAGTTAAGAGTTTCGTAGTTAAAAGAATGACCATTTCGCTTTAAAAAGCCCAAAGAGCGGTAGGCTTTGTTTACAATTTTCGAAATATGGTCGTGAAAATTGATTTCCTTGTCAAATAACACGCCAAGATCAGTTACAGATTCCACCTGCTGTAACGGAACTGATTTCATTTCATAATCGTAGCAAGTGGGCATTTGCTTGCGGGAAAAGGTCATTACTTTACATTTACGCGCATTGAAGCGTAATTTATTTTCTTCCGACCACGTAACCATCCGATAAATATCAAGCTGAAGTAAACAACAATCTTGACGATTTCGAATGATATTCAAAATTTTCCAGTCATCACAAAATAGATGGGATTTTGAGGTTACTAAAGTAGATGGAGCGTCGTTTATGAAATAATCAAAGAAAGCAGGACCTAATACTCCCCCCTGAGGAACACCGGAGGTTGCATTATACGGAGCAGATTTAGAATTAAGAAAAGACACTCTGTGAGGACGCTCTCTGAGGTATGAGGCAAAGAGTTGAATTAAGGAATGGGAGAAGCCGTACGACCAAAGTTTTGAGAGAAGAAGATCATGGTTGACACGCTCAAATGCTTTCTCAAAATCAGTGTAAATACAGTGAACTTCAGCACCATCATCAAGAGCCTGCGAAATGACTTGCGTGTACGAGACAAGATTTGTTACTGTAGAGCGTCGTGGTACAAAGCCATGTTGAGCGTCAGAAACCAATGGCAGGAAATGGTTCTGAATTGGTTTATGAAGGATGGTTTCAAAAAGTTTAGAAAAAGAGTTGAGAAGCGAAATAGGCCGCTGCATTTCAATTTCTCCTTTGGCTTCTGACTTGGGAATAGGAATAACCACGGCAGTTTTCCATTTGTCCGGGTATGAACACGTCCGTAACGAAAGGTTGAAGATATGAAGCAAAGGTCTAGCAAGAACCTCATATAATCCTTTGAGAACAAAAGGAGGAATGCCATCAGAGCCAGCACGTTTGGTTGGCTTCATTTCCTTGATTGCCTGAAACAAGTCCTCCTCTGAAATCGACTCCACTTCCAGGGTCGAAGTAACGTTTTCCCGCACTGATCCGCTAGAAGCAGCAACAGGGTCATAGGAAGAAATCTCGACAGAAAATGACTTAGAAAAGGTAGTAGCTAGAAGGTCGGCTGTTTTCTGAGTATCGGCTACTTTTTTTCCCTCATAGGTCATAGAGGAACCACACCTACTAATTTTCTTGGAGTTGAGAAAGCTGAAAAAAACTTTCGGGTTTATTTTTAACTCCTTCTCTAAACGCGTAAGATAGGTAGTGTAAGCTTCATCAATTTGCTGTGATAAGGTTAACGAAAAGACGATGAAATTCCGATTATGGGATTCACTGCGGAATCTTTTTTTTTCAAGTTTACGCTTCAGTTTCAATTTGGAAATAATATTATAATCAATCCAAGGCGGAAAACGTTTGGAAGGAGTCCGATTTTTAGGCACATGAATGTCAAGGATGTTGTAGAGGTTATCATATAAATAATCCAGGCAGCAGTTGACGTCATCAGTCATGGAACAGAGAGAATCCCATTGAAAGTTGGAAAGATCTTTATACAGGTTCTTAAAATCGGCCTTATAAAAATTGTAGCGATATTCCGAGGATGATACATCAGGTACTGGTTTAATGGTAAATAAAACTCGAAGGAGAAGAGAAGGATGGTGTTTGTCTTCAGGTACAAGAGGTAATCCTCTATTTACCACAACGTCATCGAAGTCAGTTAAAACTAAATCTAACGTTTTGTTATTGAAATTACAAATAGTATTAAAGGACTTTAAGTTAAAAAAAGACATAAAGTTAGATAAGGCCCGTTCCTTTTCATCCCTAGAGTTAGGATGTATTCGCATGTTACTCAGATTGAAGTCTCCAATAATTAAAAATTTATCAACTTGGCCGATTTGGGAGTTATCGTAGAAACCATCAAAGAATTGTTCATATACGGAGCAGGGACTGTTGCAGTGAATATAAACAGCAGCTAGGCAAATCGTAAAATGTTGAGACTTCAGCACTATGCAGACACAATAAAAGTTTGGATTGACTGGCATCTGTACCACGGAGATAGTGAAAGTCCGTTTGGTTGCAATTAGAACTCCGCCGCCTAAGTTTTTCCTTGTAGCTTCAGAATCTCTATCCTGCCGAAAGACAGTGTAGCGATCGTCGAAAATCTCGCTATCGCTGAAATCTGGGTTAAGCCAGGTTTCTGCTATTAAAATGGCATCATAGTCGTTTGCCAAGACAGAATTAATGAAGGTGTGCGTTTTGGTCCGTAGACCACGAACATTCTGATAGAAGACCCTAAATTCATCATCCTTAACCGGAGCAATCCGAATAAGATTATTGGGATTGTTGGTCTGACATGATACTGAATGATCCCGTGTGTGAGTTATGATTACAGGAATCGAACTAACGATGCAATTATCCGACTTGAAGTCAGGGAAACTGGGAAACTGCAGCTGGGGAAATTGTTGCTCTGATGACAAATTTTGTAGTTTGGTATTCAATCCTCGAACGTTCTGATAAAAGATTCTGGTGGCTGAGGCTGTTTTAGAATGCATTTTAAAACGATTGTTAATGTTATGATTGTTTCTTAGAGTATCTCCTTGGACAATTAAATTATTAACTTCTGATCTGAGCAACAACGCTCTAAAAAATGACCGAAAACCGTTTTACCCCGCCAATTCAAATGTAGACCTGACCTATCAAGATGATAATATGATTCGGATTACAAAAATGATGATGATATAATTCGGATTACAAAAATCAAAGCCGAAACACTTGGCCATCCACGATAGATTGTGATTTATTAACCGGGTGAAATTATAATTTATGTCTTTTCTTTTTAAAACACCGGATAAACTAACTTTAGCGTTTGGAAATTTAATTTTGAGGTCGGTCATTGAGTTCCAATAGTTCCCAATAAAGTAATCAACATCTTTGGTTTTATTCAAGTCATTGGTCCCAACATGGACAATCACCTTGGTAACTAATTTATTAACCGGTAGTTTGTTTATTATTTTGCCAAATGATCTCTGGTTCAATCCTGGAACACATAAAACCCTCGTGGTATTTTTATCTAAATAACGCCACGAATGCCTTAGTAACGAATCTCCGATTATAACACACTTAATATTACCATTGTTTGGACCATTACCATTTTTACTATTGTTATTATTACTATTGCTATTATTTTTTTTACTACTATTACTATTGTTGTTGATACTATTATTTTTATTATGATTATTATTACTATTGTTGTTATTGTTAAAATTGATAGGATTCTCACTCACTAGTCCGGCTTTGTTTGAGATATCCGATAATTCGCGCGAAAAATTGTTCGTAAGAGTAAAATAAATGTTAGTATTATCAGTTTGATAATTCAGTTGAACTAAAAATCTCAAAGCATCAATCCGGGCGATATCCGCACTATTTTCCATTAAGTTTAAAGTTGATAGTGTACCCTTGTCCTTGAGATGACATATAACTTGATCTAAATTGCACAGCATTTCTATACCACAATCGTAAGAGTTTTTTTGTTTATGAATGGTTTTCTCACTTAATTCTAAATTAATGTTAAGAAATGACGATAATTTTTTGATAATTTTTCTGGCATGAGCTGTGTTGTAGCCAGGTGCTGAGTCCAAATGAAAGCAAGTTTTACTTGACAATTCTATTACTAGCAGAGACCAGTGGGATCCAGTGGTATTGACCTCATTATAACCGATGCTGTCGCTGACGAAAAAGATCAAATATTTATAGGATAGCATGTCCAAGAGAACGATGAGCGACGACAAGTCTTTAGGCTCCGTCGAGTCATTTTTGATCAGTAAAGTCGTACTCGGATCTAAATATAGAATATTTTTTTCATCTATAAGTGGACGATAATGTTTGATGCATGCGGTGACTACGGTGTCACTGATCCAATCATTTTTAGCTACACTTCGAATCGCATCATCCAAATCCTTTCGCTCATTGTTAGCGGCTAGTCGAGCTTGAAGATCTCGAATTTTGCTGTTTTTATCCTCGATTTCGTTATTCAATATTCTGATTTGACCCGATAGCTCTTCGATTTGCTGTTGAAGTTGAAGAGTTCGTTCCTCATATGCATTTGCACGTTGATAATCTTGAGATAGAAAAGACAGCTTCGCGGCCCGTTCTTCTAATGATTTATTTTTGTTTTCGAGGTCTGATGTTACTCTGGCAAAATCCGCAATGTACGAGTCTAATGTTTGCTCCAGGTCCACAATTTTGGATTGCAATACAGATTTTTGTTCCTGGAGAGCTTTATTAACAATTTTTAATTCAGTTAAATTTCCACTAAGGTTTGAGATTTCTGACTCATTTAGTTCTAATTCGTCTTCTAGAAACGTAACTTGATGGCGTAACGAACGATTTTGATGCTCTAGCTGAGCAATTTTATCACTATTACAGTCACATTTATGATTTACATCACTTTCATCTTCAGTCATGGTCGATTCAGTGGAAAGTTTCCGGCCTAAATTTATAAGATATTTAAAGGACATTATGTGTGTGATTTAGATACTGGATTAGGGATTAATTAATTCGAGTAAGGGAAGGGGGTTAATTAATCGAGCTACGCATTTGATTCGAGTTGTTCTGATTTGAAACGTAACTATGTACATACAACTTGCAGGGTATTGTGCGAAAGGAAAAACGTTTCTCCACTGTACGAAGACTAAAGACCGCATCCACTGTACGCACTTTCGATATACATTTAACATGAAAAACTAATTTTAAATTACCCTATTAAAAATTTAACTAAAAATGAGTCATAGTGCTACCGTTCACTTAATTTTCCTTGAAAAAGGTGTTTGCGATATTTTACACATAGATGTCGTTAGTAACTAAAACTACCGTTCACTTAATTTTCCTTGAAAAAGGTGTTTGCGATATTTTACACATAGATGTCGTTAGTAACTAAAACTTAAAAACTTATTGCCGAGGTCTAAAATCGAATATAAGTAACGGGTATTGTATTTTGTTGTCGTGTTCTGGTTCTGAGCCGTTCCAATGAAGTGGCGTGACGTGGTCTGGGTGGAGTCTCAGATATATAATAATCGTAGCTTAAGAAGACGTCACTGTATACTTAAATGATTACCAAAACCCCGTTCTTTGTATGATTATCCTCGCATACGCCTGTCGCTTGACTGTCACTTGTTTACGAAAAACCGGACACAGTTTCTGATTTTTCCCTGGGTTTAGGAGCACCCCTTTTTACAACTTACTACACCAAACTCAAGCACAACTTAATACATTGCAGACAAAAAAAAATCAACTTGACAACCAGTTCCTTAATTCAATTAATTGTTAGTTCCTTATAAACATATAACCTTAATACATTAAGGCCTTAATCGTGTTAACTTAATGAGCGAGAATATATTCCACTATGAGCGGAAACAACGCGGTAAAAAGCTCCTGGATGGTTCGCATTTGTTCGAGGCGCAGGACATGGACATTCCACAAGGGGGCACGCCGGGGTACTGGACTTTTTCAAGGGGTTTCCTGGAAAAAAAAAACCACAAAGTTTTCTATCTTTTTTTTTTCTATCTTTATAAAGAAAAATCACTCATCTGATATTCCACTCCACCCATATTTCCACAAAAACGTGGAATCGGAATCGGGATCGGGGTCGGGGTCGGCATCGTTTAAGAGGAGGCTTCAGATATTTATTTAAATATACCAAAATAAATTTCCATGGCTTAGAACTTTTTTTTGCAGATACGAATTAGAAATCTGGCTTCGTAGCGAACTTCATAGTGATACTGGCATCTTTCCTTCAAAATTTTAGATTCTCAGGTTGTAAAGAAACTCCGGAAAACGCTTTGGAAAATATATTCCCGACATTTATTTTTGAAAACGTTTTCCGGAGTTTTTTTACAACCTGAGAATCTGAAATTTTGAAAGAAAGATGCCAGTATGAATATAAAGTTCGCTACGAAGCCAGATTTTTAATTTGTATCTCCAAATAAAAGTTTTAGGCCAGGGAAATTTATTTTGATATATTTAAATAAATATCTGAAGCCTTCTCTTAACCTGGAAAATTAAAAAAAAAAAAATAAAAAAAAAAAATAAAAATTTATTAGCTGAGAACAAAAAGTTTCGACATTCGTTCGGACCGAAAATCTCGGTCCACTTCCTTGCTTAATGTGTCACAATTATAATTATTTCCCCTATGATAAAAAATATTTCCCTTATGATAAAAAAAATTATTTTAAAACCATTTAAAAATAAAAAAAATCACAAACCGAAAATTCCTTGTTTACCTCCGAGGTAAACAAACGACCATATTTATTTTTTCATAAATACCTATATTTTTTTGCTGCTTTCAAATCACGTTGCCAGGTTGAAAAATTTTAAATTGGCAGTGTTCGAACAGCATTTACTATTGTACATTACTGTATTATATATACCTTATTATTATATATAACCTTAGTACATATTAGTTTATGGGTAGAGGTCCCTATGTTGGTCATCCAATTGTATACAATTTGCATACAATTGGATGACCAACATAGGGGCCTCTACCAGTTTGTTCGTTGTTTGTTTGTTGCCTTTTTTATGTCCATTGGAAGTAAAAGTAACATACACTCTTTTACAGCTATTTTGGTGTTTTAATTGATGAGTGTGGTTAAGAATAGAGAACCTGGAAGGAGAGAGCCGTCAACTCTATTGGAGTTCACTGATTGGTTGTTTTCCTTCCTTAAGAAATACATCGTACTTATGCCTTTTTTATATAAAAGGAAAATGGAGATGTAGTGTTTTATTGTTTTACCCGCGGTTTTACCCCATAAGTTAAACAAAGGGGAAACAACCAATCAGAAACCAGGATTTTTCCAGATTCAGTTAACGGCTCTCTGCTTCTAGGCTCTTAAGTAAGAGACTAGCTATTGTTTTTACAAACGGATTAATTTCTACGTGATGTATCAAGATGTAGCGGCGCCTTCAAAAATCTCATTAGCCAACTGAGAAAAAGCGAAAAAAAAAAAGTATTTCTCCACGGAATTAATTCAGCAAATATCCACCGTTCTCAATTATTATTAAACCCTAACTCCTCAAATAGGCAATATCAAAGATCAAAGCGAAAACATTCGAATCCCCGAACGCACCTTTGATGTACGTAAATTCCAGTTAGCTCTCTCATATTTTAAGTTCACATAAGCTCTCGAATAATTTATGATTAAACCAAAAGTAAAAGTTTGTACGGGATATAAATCGGGTCTTTTAAAGGCGTCTCCCCGCGAGTCTGGAAAAGGTTTGAAGCAATAATCTTTCGATTCGTCTGGTTGTTTGTCCAAATCAAGGAAAAATGGAGTTGGTTTAAAATACCTTCGATTCCCTTTGGTGTTAAAAAAAAAAAAAAAAACTAGGAAATGTCTCGATTTGATTGCTGGAGCTCTAAGTTAATAATTGAAGACAAATCGTCCTCCTATTTAACGTCCTTTTAATTAAAGGACTTTAAATAGGAGGAAGATTTGTCTTCAATTATTAAATGTCTCGATATTTAACCGGACAGCTCTCCGCTTCGTGATCACATAATGTCCATCCCCCTCCCCGCTTTCCTTTGTCAAATAACGGAAAATTACGTTTCCGAGGAAATCTCGGCGATAATGCGATTTGTTTTTTCACCAGCGAAATTCGAACCACGTAGTTTAGAAAGTGGTTTTTTTTCCTCCTCTCGGAAAGTAAAAAACTTGTAGCCCATCGCTCGAAGATAAACAAAAAGATTCCTTTCCTGGTGTTTTCTTTTGGAATTGCGAAACAGAGATTTTTTTTTTCGGTGGAAAAAGGCACTCGAGAAACCGAATCCTTCGGTAATTAGAAAAAGGGTTTTTTTTGGAGTGAGATCAATCTACGTGTATCATTCGCCAGAGGGGAAAGGGGGGGAGGGGGTGAGCAGAGGTGGGGGATGATCGATGAAGTAAAAGATTGATGGCTTTTATGCTTTTTAACTAAAAAAGTTAAAAGCTTTTTTGATAAGAACACCCGATTCAAATCAAAAATGCCGGATGGAAATGATAATAACCGTTTTCCGGGATCGAGATAAGTTTTCTTTGTTTTTTTCTTTTAAGGGCTAATTGCTGGGAATCGATCCCTCCCCGAGACGAAACTCGTAGGGATGAATCAATCGATCAATCGCTAATTTACTTTTAATCTCTTTGACGAATCTGCATTTCGGATTTTCCCTGGGAAACGGGGGAGAGAGTCCGATGATGGACTTAAACCCTTAAATCAATCGGGATGTTTGAAGACTTGGAGGGCGGTGACAGATCGGGATCATTTATAAAAAGTGAAAGGGCTTTAGATGAGTCAGTTAAAATTATTATCTGATGCGAAATTAGCTTTTTGTTGGAATCGGAGCATGAATCGGTCCCGAACCGGTGAATATTTTGCAGTGGGCGGCTGTCGCTAAAGTATTTAACGGGATAAACGCTACATGACGAGGAAAATTTCAGGGATGTGACGGAATTTTGCCTGAATTAATAATGATGTCGAACGGGGTCATTTTAAGTAAAAATCATATGAATGTATAAATAAATTGCGATCTCAGGAAAGCAGACACAAGAGGACTCTGCTTGTCGTCTATTAAAATGTTGATAGCAGATGACTTGAGCTTTGGTCGCTTTCTTTCTGAATTAGATTCACTAAATTCTTGCTCTTTTTGGCCGTCTTTTGTACGTTCATTTGGCTTTCCACTTTTTTTTTGTTTTGCACCTTTTTTCTTTTTTCTATCTGAAACGAATTAGGTAATTTTTTAAGTGCGCTTCTCAAAACGATCTTGATTCGATTTCTTTCCCACCCGTAAGTTGCACAATAGCCTCGGAAAAGCCCTCCTTCACAATGCCTTGGGTGAGTAACTTTGTTACCTGATAAAAAGAAAAGCCTGATGTAGAGAGTTTTCTTCTCTCCCAAGTTTTAATCCAAGACACGAAAACTTTATCGAACGTAGCCTAGAGTTAATCCAATATTCGCAGGAAATACCTTTTTCCACGTGCTAACACTTTAAGAAGGTTAAGCAAACACGTTTATAGATTTTTTTTTGCTATTGCTTTAATTTAAGTAATTAAGGAAGCAAACTCATAACTCAAACAACTCGTCTTTCAAAATGTGTGCGTTGCATTTTCCCCCCCCTTTGAGAATTTTCTTGGAGTTTTAGTTTTCCCACAAAATCCCATGTTTATTCATGCTCCTATTTGGAAACTGTCTCGATGATGTATCGAAAAAACGCGGACTTTTGATCTCGAAACATTTTTCAAAAGGATAATTCTTTTTGCATGAATGATTTTTTTTTTCGGGAATATAAAAAAAAAGAAGATTTTTCACGAGTCTTATTTTTAGAATTTTTTTTCTTAGTCTAATATTTCGTCAAGTTCAACACGTAACAATAGCTGACAGATAGCTTGAGGTCTTTGCCTATCACAAAAGATTTTTTTTTCTTCCTTCTTCCTTTTCTGAGAGAGGATTACCGGTTCTTCGGCAAAAATTTTATAATGATTTTTGCAATGTTAAAAAATTTTTAAGCTTATAAATTTTGTTTATAGCGAAATGTTCGTATTGACCTGACGCAACTCTCTTCTTCTGAATTGTATTGTATCTTTTCTTATTCTTGCTATTTTCGTAAACATTTTTCTTTTCTGTAAATAAAGAAAGAAAGCTACCCAGAGCAGAACTTCATTATTTATTTTCTTTTTTCATTCTTTTCGATCGTGTGAAGGGAGAAAAGGGAACAGAGAGGAAAGTTTCAGGAAAAAAAAGCAAAAGCGAAAAAAAAAGTTACCTGATGGGTATACCGGGTGCGTTTTATCCCGAAATGTGTGTGGTTAAAAGGAAAATGAACGACTTCCTACGAGTCGTAACTCTGATGTCAGCCAGTGTTCCATGGCCAACTTCAAAGTTGCCACTGAACACTGAAAAAATCCGGCGTCGAGAATTTTGAATAATTGAGTTCATTTTTTCTAGGCTCGATTTTATATTTTCGAACTGAGAATCATTTAGTCGAATCTATTTTGAACTTACCTCTTTACCAATTTCGTGCCTTCCCCCCCCCCCTCCTTCAAATCCCGTGGGACAGACTGCACTTCCAGGACCGGATTCAGAAATATGGGTCTTTCCGGTTTGGATAATTTTTTCTAAATATTTTCAGTGCTTCGTTGAGCGATTTGAGTTTCGGGTTTCTGCTCTTGCCCTCGGTTGGCGAGTCTCAGCCTTTGCTCCAGTCTTGTCAGGAGATTTTTCCAATGAAACCTTTTGGTGGGTAATTCCTCAAATTTGATCTAGTAGCCTTGCTGCCGTCTACTGATTATAAATAAATTATTTACATAAGTTACAATAGTTTCAAAAAAGGTTTCATCGCACATTTCGATCAATTTTTCTTCGCTGACTTAAAATCGGGTTTAATTTTTTGTACGAAGTTTCGTTTCTCACTGTGAAAATTCAAGCAGACAGCGACAGGTGCTTTCTTCGAAATCGGCGAAGCTTAAAAAATCCCTTCAAAATGTTGATACAGAATATCGATTACAACTGCTGGCCGGCATTTTTTTCGTATGAATAATTTTCTTCTGGCTTTTCCTTTTCGAAAGATTTCCAGTGATTTGCGTCACTTTGTAAAGGAGAAATTTTCAATTGAAACTTAAACTTCTAATCTTAAAAGTCTATTATATTCCTAATCTCTTTCTCATGGAATATTTTGAGGCACTTATTTTGATCTTTGAAATGCAAGCGTCGGAGCAACTGACGTATTTCCATCGAAAATATGATGGGATACTTCGACTGTTCGTAAAAGTCGAATATGACCGCAAGTCCCGAGAAAAATGACTTCTATAGAAACCTACTTAAGGGCATCCTATAGAGCCCTATCTGTAGATTGGCTCATGTAGAGGTCTATAGAAATAAAAATTATAAAATCCTATTGAAACGTCCATTTAAAAACGACCGGAAATATCTGTTCGTCAATCTAATTGCATACAAATTTTTAGAAGTTGAAAAAAAATTTTAGGAGTTGATACAATCTTAGCTTAAAAAATAAAATCATATGATGCGTTAAAAAGATTCTATTTTCCCTCTAGGTGAGCCATTCTACAGATACAGTTCCTGTACATTTTTGTAAGCATTTTATAGACAGTCTATTGAAACTGTTTTTCTCGGGGTTTACGCCAACATCAAAGTGTAAATATGTGGTCTTATGAATTTCACAAACAGTCGAACAAGACTATTTTCAACCCTATTTATGTTGGAGATAAGTCAATTGCATTCCGAATTGACCTTCTAGCTGTAGCTTAAAAGGAACATGACACAAATCTTTGAAAATGTTTTGTTTTGCTCCTCGCCCCTTTTTTTGCACCAAAATCATTTTCAAATGATGACAAGTCAAGCTTTTGCATCTTCGCTGTTTCACTAAAAGAGTTTTGATTTTTGGGATTGAATGGTGACGTTGCTCTGATTTAAATGACTTACAATAATTAGCTAAATAGAAAAAAAAAAATATTTATTTTTTACGTTTGCAGCTCTTACTCCTCCACACGAAGCAAACTTTTCCTTGCAGTAAAAATGTATTTCGATCTCTGCCTACCTGCAAGGATTTTCCGGGTTCTTGTCTTTCTTCTTGAGGTTCAATTGATCCTTCCGGAAACAATTGCTCGTTCGACTCCTCAATATCAACCTCCTCCTTTGGCTCCTTCCTTATGCTTTACTAAAAACCCGGCCATCCAGGATTCTTAACCTTAAAAAAAAAAACACGAAAACACACCAAGAAAAAAAATTCTTGGAATGAACTTATCTGATTCTGACTCCGATTCCAAAATCCAAGCTAACCCGACTTACTTTGATTTCGGAATCGGATTGTCGAAGGCTATCGGTTGTCGTAGGGATGCCGTGTTAGGATATCCACGCCCTGTTTCTGTCAACTGAGTGAGGAAAAGGATATCCTTGGGACACTGTCGCTCTTAATGTTAGGCAATAGGCGTTTCGATTTCTTGGACATCGCGTCAGCAGTGCCAAACTGGAAAATTCCTTTTTTCATTCCCAACCAAGTTGAACAAAAACCAAAATGTATTCTCATTTAACCGAGAAATCAATCAACCCAATTGAAAAAACCGATAAGAATAGAAATTCTTAAAGTATTCGGTGTGCTTTTAAAAAACAAACCGAATACTTGAACCATTGAACGACAAGTAGCGAGCATATAAATTTTTTTCTCCTTCCCTTTTTCCGCAGCCTTTCACCTTCGCTTTTACCTTTCTCTTGTAGAGGTTAAATGGGGCGGAAAACAGACTAACAATAGAACATTTTCTTCTCTTCCTCATTTTCGTACAATCTAACGGAAAATAAATAAGAATATTTGACGAAATTTTTATTACAATTCCGAAGGATGTTTATTTAAATGATGCAAAATTCGAATGGGGAAAATGCAAAATTTTTTTTCCCTTTCCAGATTTTTTTTTTTTTTTTCAATCAATGAAAAAAGCTCGATGGAAAAAAAAATATGTAGGTTTGACGTAATTCCGATATTTACCGAAGGCGTTTTTTTCACTCCTGACGCGTTCGATAAAAAAAAAGCTCCGAACGTAGTAGATAGTATTGTTTAGGTGCAGCGGATACTTTAGATCGTCGGTTTGAAACAGATAGCGAAGGCAACTTGTCCCTTTAAATGAGGATTAATTTGCATAATGGATCCACCGTCAACCTTTTCCACTATAACTTTCGCTAAAGGAGTTTATTTTCACCCCGAAATTATACGTGTATAGCCTTTTTTTTCCCTATAATTTAGTATGATACCCTCTGAACTGGAGCGAGAATTAAGCGAAAGGTGCTACTTTTTGTATAATTCATAAAAAAAATAAATAAAGAAATAAATAAAAACATTTTGAATAAAATTTTAGGATGTCGTTTGTCGTTCAATTTGACACCGGATTAATATCATGTCGTATCGTATCATGTCAATCGGGATATCAAATTGGAAACACGCATTGTAACGTAATTTACTATCTTGGCGACGCAACATCGATCGCCGAAATTGGAGATAACGTTGAAAAAGCCTATACATAAATTCAACAGTTACCTACTGCAGTTCTGTGAGATATGCACTATATTACAATTTGCTTCCTTGTCAGGTATTGTATTTCGAGTTTTCAGTGAAGGAGAATTTTCCTTAGGCTGCAATGTCGGAGTTCTTTTTTTGGAGGCGTAACTTCTTTGATTTATTTGCGTTTTTTTTTTTTTTTTTTTTTTTTTTTTTTTTTTTTTTTGCTTTATCGACCGCAGGGAGAATAAAGCATTGTTTTTAGCACAAATTTCAGATTTTCAGTTTTTGATATTTTTACACGTTTTGAAGTCCCCTGATGCCGAAAAAAGCAAAATTTGGATGGTGGCCGTGTGTGTGTATGTGTGTATGAATGTATGAATGTATGAATGTATGAATATATGTGCAAAAAAAAGTGTCCGTCGAAAAGCAGAAAAACGAAAGAACGGATGTCGATGATTTTTGGTGGGTAGGAACTTCTAATGAAATGTAGGTGCTGATTAGTTTTTGAGCCAAATCGGTTCAGCGATTCGGAAGCAGTGAGTGAAAATGTTAAATTTTCAACAATTTCAAGATCTTTTTTGACTATAAATCGCGAACGCAGCTACTGATTGAGTCCGATTTTAGTACTGCAGTAGGTATTCATCAAGATACGCTACCATTGAAATTTGGTTAAATTCTGTTGAGTGGTTCAGAAACGGTGAGCAGGGCTAAAAGTATGGGTATAGGCCTAAAAACCGATATCTCGACTTTTGAAACGTCACGATATGACGTCATCGATCACGTCAACAAAGCGATTTGGATCCTGATTGGCGGGTTCCTCGTGGGAGCTAACGAAAAACTAACCGCATTTTTGAGAATATTTTCGGGGTAGAGGATTCCGAATCTGAAATAATTTTTCCAAAATTCGAATTCCTTATGCCCGTACTGCGACTTTGGTGGACCTCTGATCAAAAATCTAACCGCATTTTTGAGAATATTTTCGGGGTAGAGGATTCCGAATCTGAAATAATTTTTCCAAAATTCGATTTCCTTATCATATGCCCGTACTGCGGCTTTAGTCGACCTCTGATCAAAAATCTAACCGTATTTTTGAGAATATTTTTGGGGTAGAGGATTCTGAATCTGAAATAATTTTTCAGAAATTCGGATTCCTTGTGCTCGTACTGCGGCTTTGGTGGACCACCGATCAAAAATCTAAGCATATTTTTGAGAATGTTATCGGGATAGAGGATTCCGAATTCCAAATTATTTTTCCGAAATTCGAATTCTTTATGCCCGTACTCGGCTTTGATAGATCTCTGATCGAAAAACTAACCATATTTTTGAGAATTATTTAAATAGTCGATAAAGCAATTTAATCGGTTCTCCGATCTCATTTTTTTTTTTTTTTTTTTGATAAAAATTTTGTCTGTTATGTGTCTCAGTGGAGAGATATAAGAAAGAATGGATATCAGAATGAAATGCCCATTCAGTTCCCATGAATGACACCCGCCTAGCGAAGATCTGCAGGGATTAACCGATAAAGCAAGGGCAATAGGACTCCTAGTCCTTATCAGATGAAGAAGAATCAGTGGTGAAAGAAACCAAACCAAATAAAGCATTGAATGTCCTATCACTCAAATCAGTTTGTTGCTGACATTTGGTGATTAGTTCTGAATCCCGTAGTACATCCACGAATAGCTCTTCCATAAAGACTTGGAAAGAAGAAAGGAGGAGTGTTCCTTCCGGAACGTAGACGAAAAGGAAGAAAGAAAACAAAAACAAAAAAAGACTGATTATTGACTTTGTCGTCTGATTTGATAAAACTGAAATGTAAACGACTGAAAAGAATTAAAAAGTGATATTTTTTTAGAAAAGGATTTTTAATGAAAGGAAAACGTCATTGAAATAACAAGGAGGGGCTTTTTTCAGCTCCACCGAAAAATATTGATAATTGACTTGGCTCACCAAATTTACCTAAAACAACCATGATGGTACAGTAGTCATTTTGCTTAAGCAGCACCTTGCTGCAAGCTATAGGCAATCCGTAAGAAGCGTTTTTGGCAAAATGGAATACTCAAAGTATACTCAAATCATACAAAAAATATACTCGAGGCATACTCGAGCATGCTCGATTATATATTTTAATGACCTCTTTAAGGTAAAAGCACCAATTATTGACCAGGCACCAATTACTGACCAATCCATAAGCTAAACACGTATACCATAAAAGGAAATCGTGTTTAGCTTATGGACTGGTCAGTACTTGGTGCCTGGTCAATAATTGGTGCTTTTACCTTACCTAACGACAGGTGAGTTTTTCTTCCTCAGTTCGAATATTTGGAAAATTACAACGATTCCCTCACGTCATCATCCTTTCAATCTTTTTCTATCGGGGAAAAAGTCAGCTAATCGTTTTTTAATTGCCTTCCTCTTCTTCTGAGCTTTTCTTTTATTTAGTTTGACAGGTTTGAAAGTAAAAATTAAATTGTGAGTGACGTGAATTGGTCAAATCAAACGTTTGACATCCTTGATAACAAATAACCCGAGCTAGTTTTTCCTTTTCTTCTTTTCCCCTTTTCCTTTCTATATGTGAGATATTAAGTTACTTTGTTTAGTTACAATGGGAAAGTATGGAGAGGATCAAATAATATTCTACCAAGAAAACTGATCGAGTTTCAACCCAGCTCTTCATTCCGTTTTTTTTTTTTTTTTTTTTTCGTCTTCGATTTTTGACGTTCGTTTTCTTTTTCGAGAAATAATGCTCCCTTTTATTTCTCCCAACAATCGAATTAGAGCAAATAATAAAATTGATAAGTTTGAAGGGTACGAGTTAACAAAAAAAAGAGAAGCAATCTTTATATTCTTTGAAAAGAAAAGCTTGAGTTCCTCTTCTGTTTGAAAATTGAGAAAGAGGACTTAAAAAAAAAAAAAAAGTTATGAAAACAAAAGAGCTGCTACAACAAGGCAACACGCTTTGTTTTGCTTACAAGCTGTGGTGCATCCGGTTTTTCCGGCGGAGGTGCGTGATTCGTTCACTACTAAAGTTTGGCGCACCTTTCCAAACAACTAAATTGTTGGACTGCAGTTCGTACAGTTGCAAAAATATAAAAAAAAAACAGAACTGCATTAATGCAATTTAAAGGCCGGTTCCCCCACCATTTTTTTAAATCAAATTTTTAGTTGCAACATTGATTTACCCGATTCCAATCAAAAATTTTCATTTGCTCGTTTTACCGCGAAACATTTATTTTTCAAATTATGCCCCTTTTATGCATTTCCCAGTACATAATGATAAATGTTTATAATACGAAAATTACAATTAACCCGCCACTAGCAAATATTGAAAATGGAATAATTACAATATGTTTTCCATAATTTAAAGCCTGCTAATATGAGTTATACAATAAGCTTGAGGGAGTCTAAAAGTTAAATTGCGTTTTGAAATATATATTTTCATCCCCGCTTCCGGTTGCTCATTTTCTCTTTGAATTTTTTTTTTTTTTTTTTGTCCGACGACTTTTCATTACGTGGAAATAGTTTTTCATTTGTCGAAAATGAAAATCTCGCGTCGGATATATAAAAATTTTTTTTTCATAAAGAGCGGAAGCGATCGAACTATCAGAAAGGTCCGGGGATCCGTAATAGTTCTTTAATCCGGCACCTTTGTTCCGGCCGGCATTTCTGTTGTTTATTTCAATTTCCAGTACAAATTGAATTTAAAATTTATAACGCAGGAAATAAGCTGACCCAAGCCTAGTCTGTCGTTCAAACAGGAAATGTAATTAACAGGGACGAACTAAAATCATTTTCGTGTATATTTATCATTTTGCAGAACCGTATGATTTTAACTGTGCCCGTTTAGATGAAAAAAAAAAGTTTTTTTTTTTTTTTACCAGAAGGGCGGGAGGATTAGTACCATTGACAACATTTTATTTATTTTTTCTCTGTCACTTCCATTGTTTTTCGATGACTCTCTTTTTTTTTGTTCGAAAAACCGGATTCACACGAAGCAATTTTTAAAAAACGAATGTCACCATGTTATGTAGCCAACTCCCCCTAAAGCTTTTCCGACTATTCCTCAGTGGCTTTTATTATTTATTTAGATGTTCTGAAAGAGGATTTAAAAAAAAAAAAGTGACAACTCGTTTATGGGTGAAATTCATTACAGGCGACAAGCGGATATTTTTTTTAAACTAGAAGTTGTGTGCTGGGAGGAGGCTAGTTAAACAGGATATAGCCCCAAGTGACATTGGTCGGTTGAATAACCATCCCAGCAACGTTGAATTGCAACGAACAACGTCAGAGCCCAAAATCTTATCCCTTCAGAACAGAAGGCATTTAAATGATGCAGTCTTTACTTACAGGATTTTGAACTACTTAATCGACTGCCCGGATTTACTTTCCCGATTCAATCTGCATGTCCCGAGCCGTAGAACAAGGCAAACGCACAAAATCTTCACCTTTCCTGTATTAACATCACGTTTAAACTCTCCTCTTTCAAGGTGCATGAACCTCCTTAACAACTTATGTGCTAATCAGGAATTGGATTTTTTCAATATGTCGCTCAATGATTTCAAGAAAAGAGTCACGGAGTATCTTCTTTCTGATCATATTTAGTTCATATTGTAAACATCTTCAATTTTTATACTTTTGTTGAACTTATTAATTTTTTTAATTTTTTTATTTTTGTTTATTTTTATATTGTTTTAAAAATTCTTTTTTTTTTTTTTTTTTTAACCAAAATTTGTAATAGGGCTTTTTTATAAGCCTGTAAATTTTGAGTCCAATATAATAATAATAATAATAATAATAATAAAAATCAACCTTTGATTAAACGAACGTTTTTTCAACTAGGTTGAATAATACTACAAGACAACGTTAGCTACTAACCAATACCCGGGCAGTCGGCAGAGCCTAAAATTATTTCAAAAAGCTACTATACACATTAAATTACCCCCCCCTCCCCCCCCCTCAATCTTAAGAAAAACCAAAAAGACTTTTTGGCTTCTCAAATTTAGAAAAAAAAAATAAATAAATAAAAAAATAAAATAAAAAAATAAAAAAGCGAAGGGAAATAACAAAAGCTTCAGAATTTGGAAAATTGCATCTACTACCAGTCTATATTCATGTGTTTAGAAAAATAAAATTTTTAAATTGTATTTAAAAATTTTTTAATTTTATTTAAAAATTTCTTTTTTTTATTTAAAAATTTCATTTTCTCCATTTTATTTTAACTTTTTTTGACCGAAATATGCTAAAATTGTACTACACATATTGTCAAATTGATACTACACATTTTAGATTTCTATAACTACACAAAGTGTGTGCTACTACACACAATTTTAGGCTCTGGCAGTCCGTTCGAATAACGTCTAATTTCGTTATGTATATTTTAATGTTTAGCTTATGGGAAAAGTTTTCCCGGATTTTGGAAAAGTCAAAATATGAAATTGCAAAACCTCAACTTGAGGACCTTTAATAGGTCTATAAAAATGAAAAAATACTAATATTACACAAAAATACCTGAAATCTGATTTTTAAGACAAAAAATTGGGTATTTCGCGGACAGTTTGCTTTGCTCTTTTGCACTATATATAGAAGTTCCAAATTTATAATAGGCAAGTAAAATGTAGTGTTCCGTAATACTTAGGGATAAGTTCGCGTTATGACATTATGTAGAGAAAAAGATATAATACTCTTCATGTTGGTGCTATAATAGTCATATCAAAATCTATTCTTTTTTTTCTTTTCTTTTCATAGTTGATTTATAGTCAAGGGCGGGTAGTTGAAAAAACGTTTTTTCAACCGTTGCCAGGACCGTTATTTAGCCCGGACATTTCAACGTAAAAATATCCGTTAACGCCGACCGTCTTTTGACGTCGGGGAAAAACGTTGCTGGGATGGTTATTCAACCAACCAATGTTACTTGGGAGCGGCAATGCAAAGGATTTACACGATTCTTTCTCTTAAATATAATCTCTTAATCCGATAATTAGTTGCAATACGAAGACTGACTAACCAGTAGGATGTGTTCCTTATTTTGGCAACTTTCAAATTTGAAAATTTATAAATTTTGTGGGGCCTAATTGGGAAGTATTCCGTTTTTTTGGCCGCATCTCAGCGCTGACCCTTTTTAAAGTTGAGCCAGATTTGTTTGTAATTGAATCTGCACAATTTGATAGTGCCTCTCCACACCAAAACGTCTTTGCCCTTCCCGAGAAAAAGCTGAAATCATGATATTTTCTAGCATTTATGAAAATAATTTGAAATAAATAACGAATAATACCGTTCGACTTTATTAGTTGATAAAAGATTTTATAATAACAAGATTTCAACTTTTTTCTCAAGAATACTATTCTTTTTGCTTTATCGACCTCAGGGAAAATAAAGCATCCCAAGTAACATTGGTTGGTTGAATAACCATCCCAGCAACGTTTTTCCCCAACGTCAAAAAACGGTCGGCGTTAACGGATATTTTTACGTTGAAATGTCCGGGCTAAATAACGGTCCTGGCAACGGTTGAAAAAACGTTTATTCAACTACGCCCTTGACTATAAACCAACTATGAAAAGAAAAGAAAAAAAAAAAAAAGAATGCATTTTGATATGACTATTATAGCACCAACATGAAGAGTATTGTATCTTTTTCTCTAAATAAGTATTATCATAACGCGAACTTATCCCTAAGTATTACGGAACACTACATTTTACTCGTCTATTATAAATGGAACTTCTATATATAGTGCAAAAGAGCAAAGCAAACTGTACGCCAAATACCTAATTTTTTGTCTTAAAAATCAGATTCCAGGTATTTTTGTGTACTATTAGTATTTTTTCATTTTTATAGACCTGTTAAAGGTCCTCAAGTTGAGATTTTGCGATTTTATATTTTGACTTTTCCCAAATCCGGGAAAACTTTTCCCATAAGCTAAACATTAAAATATACATAACGAAATTAGACGTTATTTAAACCGACTGCCCGGGTATTGGTTAGTAGTTAACGGGTTCTTGTAGTATTATTCGACCTAGTTGAAAAAACGTTCGTTTAATCGAAGGTTGATTTTTGGGCTCTGACGTTGTTCGTCGCAATTCAACGTTGCTGGGATGGTTATTCAACCAACCAATGTTACTTGGGATTGTTTTAGCACAAATTTCAGATTTTCAGTTTTCGATATATTTACTCGTTTTGAAATCCCCTGATACCAAAAAAAGCAAAATTTGGATGCTGGATGGATTTGAGTATGTGTGTATGTGTGTATGAATATATGTGTGAAATTAACTAAACATTTAAGAGTAGAACTGAAACAAACTGAAAGATTTGTTGATTTGTTGATTTAAGAGCAGAACTGAGCATTTGAAAGCTTTTTTTTTTTTTCATTTCACTCTTAATTTTCATTGTAAGCTCATCTGTGGGACATTTAGCAAAAAAGTAAAACCAGGAACAAAATCTATTTGAAGCCTCGATCTTTAAGTATGCAGGAAACACCATATTTTTTGTGAACCGTAAACTGGGGTGAGATTGACCGGCGGGGCGAGATTGACCGGCCTAAAAAAAGTTAGTAACCACGGTTAAATTATGTTTTCTTTAAATAAACTTACTAGAGGATTTCCCTTTCTTTCCCCTCTAACAATCAGATTTTAAAAAATTCAGCCAGAACTACCTTTTTTTAGGCCGGTCAATCTCGCCCCGCCGGTCAATCTCACCCCAGTTTACGGAACTTTCTTTTTTCTTCTACTCCAATGTTTGAAGTTTTCCTACTAATTAAATCTTCAGTTTGTGAATTTGAATATACACGGTGGCAGAATTTATGTATGTGTGAAAAAAAAGGGATGTCCGTCGAAAAGCAGAAAAATGTAAGAGCAAATCTCGATGATTTTTGGTAGGTAGCAATTTCTAGAGAAATGTAGGTGCTGATTAGTTTTTGAGCCAAATTGGTTCAGCGATTCGGAAGCTGTCAGTGAAAATGTTGAATATTCAGCAATTTTTAAGAATTTTTGGACTATAAATCGCGAACGAAGCAACAGATTGAGTTCAATTTTCGTAATGCAGTAGATATTCATCAATATACGCTACCATTAAAATTTAATAAAATTCTATTGTGTAACGATCCGAAACCCTGACACGCCACTGATCGGGGGTCGGACAGAATTTTTTTTATTTGTACCTCTTGTAAAATTTTTTTTTGACTTGTTATGTAAAAAAATCGAACTAAATTTCGTTTAATTAATTTTAAGATTTGATAATGATTTTTTTTTCGTTCGCGCGAAAATAATTTAAAACAATCGATATATCGATTAAATCGAGATCTTTAAACGTGTCACTTGATCGTGTGATGTATGAGTAATTCTCGTTCTTCACACTTGAGCTTTCGTACCGTTAAGATGTGCGAATTATGATTATCTGATATGAGGATTTGAGACTTCATTATTTTAAGTTAAAGAAAAAGGTAAATTTCTTTTGTGAAATTGTGAAAACTGATAAAAGTGTTTTTTATTTTAATTGATTAAATGAAATGTGAATTGATCGAAACAAAAAAAAGAAATGTGATAGGAAAAAAAAAAAAAAAAAAAAGAGCATGCAGGAAAATTCGTGCTTGATACAATGACCACGTGTTTTTTTTTATATGAAAATCATTTCATTTGATCAATTGATTATTTTAATATTTTTGATTTTTTTTTATAAATGATGTGATATTCTAGCTTTTTTTTCTTAAAATCGTCGAGAAAGCGTATGTATAAAGTTAATGAAATGTGTTCTATTGTTTTCCTCATTTTGCTTTTGGACATGTGGAATCATGTCATGTTTTTTGGTAAAAATCGTAATTCCGATTTGTGATTTTTTTTTTAGAGTTTTTGAGATGGAATTTATAAGTAGAAGGCTAGCCCATCCGATTTTTTTTCTTTTTTTTGAATAAAATGCGTTGTTAAAATTTTTTTAATGGAGGGGGGCTGAGCCAGTTAACGATTTTTTTTGCTATGAATTTTTTTTTATGATGTGATCAACCACGTGTTAATTTAAATTTTTTTAATTTCTAAATCCCCGTTTGGATTGAAGAATTTCCGAATTCTTTTGCTAGTTAAATTTTTATTTCCAATGTCGTGGTTATTTCAGAGTTTAAATTTTCTCATATTGATTTAATTTAAAAAGCGACCAAATTCCGATGATTATTATTATTTTGAGTAATTAAATCAATTCTCTCGTTTGAGGTCGGATTTTTAGCCATAAAATGTAAAGGATTCTTTTAATGAAAAGAATAATTAATTGTCGAGCATGAGACTGCTTGGTAGTAGTTTTCGTTTTTGATAAACTTTTGATTTTGGATTTGTTAGAATAAGAAAGGATATTAAAAATCGCAAAATGAAATTATCCCAGGTATTTTCTTGAATCATATTCGTCTAACATCCTGCAAATAGATTTAACTCATTTTTTTATTGCAAATTGGGAAATTCTTCAAGCCACGTGCAAGCAAATTCCGGTTGAATCCTGAATCAATTTTTTTTCTTGCTATAATTTTTTTTCATTTTTTTTTTAAAAGTCGAATCAGATATTGTAATGATTGTTCTGCAATAAATAGGGGAGATTGAATTGTTTGGATTTTTGAATATATTTTCCTTTATTTTTTTTTATTTTTTTTTTAAAAGTCGAATCAGATATTGTAATGATTGTTCTGCAATAAATAGGGGAGATTGAATTGTTTGGATTTTTGAATATATTTTCCTTTATTTTTTTTTATTTTTTTTATCCTTAATTTTTTTTTCTGTTGGCTGATTTCACGGACTGACCCTTTGTTTTAATTGTTTTATTTATTTTTTTTTTATCCACCCACTCAAGTAATGTTATACCAAGTGAGTGTTACAATTTACTGGTTGAGAAACGGTGAGCAGGACTAAAAGTATGGGTTTAGACCTAAAAAACGATATCTCCAACTTTTGAAACGTCACGATATGACGTAATCAATTACGTGTACAAAGCGATTTGATCATGCTTATTGGCGGGTTACTCGTGCTAGATAACGGAAAACTAACCGTATTTTTGAAAATATTTTCGGGGTAGAGGATTCCGAATCTGAAATAATTTTTCCGAAATTTGAATTCCTGGTGCCCGTAATGACTTTGGTGGACCTCTGATCAAAAATCTAACCGTATACAAAAACAAATTGATTTAACTGTCGATAAAGCACTATGATCGGTTCACCGATCTCATTTTTTGTTTTTGTTTTTCAATTTGATTTCGGAATAATAGAACGAATAATATAATGGAAAGAGCTGAACCTAACAAATTAAAACTCTGCTTTTTGTTTAGGAAAAGTGCAGAAATCTGATGTTGTTTCTTTTTCTCTCTTTTCAGGTTAGGCTTCTTTTTGTATGAGCGATGAGGTTGGTCGTCTAAAACCTGAAGCAGAATGTAAGTAACCAAAAAAGTTGTTGAAATAATTTCTGTAAAGAAGTGAACCCGGCATTAAAAAAACGTTCAGGGGTTATATGTAAGACCGCCAGGGGGGAAGAGGTCACTGGAGTCTAATATTGAATATTCATAAGAGGGAGCTTATTCTATCTTATTAGGAAGGTGGAGGTTTGAAATATATAAATTAGCCTTAGGTAATACTGAAATAACTGCCAACAGAAAGCTATGATCGGTACAAAAGGTCAAATACGCACTACTACCGATGTTTAAAGATTCAATTTTTTTTCTTTGGTCTCCTTCTACTACCTTGTCAATTAAATATCACATTGTTAATTTACTTTTCTGTTGGCAACTTTAATTTTCAAATTTTGCAAACAATTGAAAGCGAAAGAAACCAGTTTTTTTTACAACTTGAACAGCTTGAACTTACTAAAGCATGTTAAGTCGTCAATTTATTCCTTGCGAAGAGAGTTTTTCAATGACATGCCACTTGAAACCTTTTAATTTTGTCTTGGAGGTCGGAAAAACCGGAGGTCCTGTTTAAATAAAGCTTTGCCTCTTGACCCGACGCCATTTTGGAACGACCTAAGATATCAAGGTGTGCAAAGCATAATTTTGTTCCTCACAAAAAGAACTGTCCAACAATGTGTCATTCGATTCTTTCAAATTGTTGGGGTCCAGTCTGTCCTCAACCCCCTCACGTGGGGGGCCGTTCCAAATGGTGCCAAAAGTCAAAATTCACAGGCATTATGGCATTCCCAAAGTTTCCTTTTAAAATATTTCAGTTTCCCTGAAATATCTTGGGGGGGTCCGGGACTTTGCTCCTCCAAGCAAAATGACGTCGGGTTATCCGACGTCATTTTTCATTTTGCTCCGACATTTTGTCGACGTCATTTTGCTCCGGGTCTAGATATCTAGGCGAAAAAAAAATCCGTTGTTTCTCTTGAAGAAAGCTATCCAAAAATATGCTACTCGACCCCCTCTTGTCATTTTAAATTTTGGGGGACCGGTCTGCCCCCCAGCCCCCTTATGTGACGGGACCACTCCAAATGATGCCGAAAGTTAGAACTTTTTTACCAGATGGTGTCCCGAAGTTCCATTTTTAAATCCTTAAATTTATCTAAAATATCTGGGGGTTGGGGGGTCCGGGACTTTTTCTGTATCCTGTATATTCAGTAACAGTAAAACCAGTACTGCAATCCCTAGTCTACGACTTTCATGTTTTAAAAAAAACTACGTTATTTTTGGAAATAACTACGTCCGTTTCCACTCATTTACCCTTGCAACACGTATATTTTTTTTAGTATAAAAAATTAACCTAAAAAATATACGATACAAAAAGAAAGACCTGACAAGGTAGTAGGAAAAGACCAAAGAAACAAGAAAATACAATGGAAATCGAATCCCCGCATATCGGTTAGAGTCGGGCAATGAGACGTTCGCCTGTGAAAGAAGGAAGGAACGTTAGTCGTGCGCTGATGCCGCGCCGTTCGGGTTGTCCTACAGGAGGACTGAAATCATTTCGTTCGATACGCCGTCCCGTTAATTATCCTGAATTTCACACGTAAACCAAAACGTTCATAAAAATATTTTCTCCGTTCCAATTTTTTTTTTAAACTGAGTACGACCTAAAAGTTAATTAAATCTTTTTAAAAAATATTAAAGGTAAGTTTTGTTTTACGAATTAATTTTTTTTCTCGTCTTTTTTATTTTATTTTTTTTTTTATTCAAAATATATCACGTTTGACGGGGATGGCTTTTTTTTTTATTTATTTGAGTTTTGCGACGTGCGGTTTTTTTTTAAACCGCACAATTCATTTTTGTAGAATAAAAAATCCTATTTGGTTTGCACGCGATTTATACGTTTAAAAAAGGCTGGTCAAGGTTAGGTTAGGAAACCCTACTAAAATATTGTTAAATGCGATTTTTTTAAAAAAGGAGACGTAATGAAAGCGCTTCATATTTTCCCGACTGCGATTTGATGTACGGTTATCGATATTTGCACTTCGTAAATAACGGTAATTAGGATGCTTTATTGTTATTTTTTCTTAACGTCCTTTTTTCGTGTTCTCCTACTCCCTCTCGATTTTCTTTTTTTTTTTTAAACACAAGGACATAATTAATGACGGGCTTTGTTAAAATTTTCTCGGTGTGAGCAAAAACGATTGAAAGTCCTCTTTCCCGTATTGTCGAGATTCATTAACGTCATAACCAGTGGGAAATGATTTTTTTTTTTTTTGAATAAACAGTTTAACTGCTCAGAAAATTGGAAAACAATATTTAGGAAAGCAATCCGGGAATTTATTGCTTTTATTAATAAGCAAACCTTCTGAGAAAAAAGAAAAATGGCGGAAAAAAAAAATAATTGTAGGAATGCCATTTAATCAAGAGAAGAAAAAAAATATTTTCCTTTCGGTTTAATTAAATTGATACACGGGGACTTTACTCTTCTGCAAATATTTCCGATGTTTTACTTTTTTTGTGACTGGAGGATGATTTATATTTTTTTCCCCGTCGTCCGTTGTTTGTCGGTCACGTATCATCCTCACAATATTTCCCAAGTTTTTGCATTCTCTCAGGCGGAAACGATAAACTCGTTGAAATTTAAATTTAAATGAAGACATCACCTTGACGTTTTCTCTCTTTCCCTTTCTCCCAAAGTCACCATCAAGTTTACCTCCTCGTGTCATCAAAATGAATATTTGCTTGGGGCTACTATTTATTTAAACGTAGTCTTCCTCTTCAAAATTTGGCGCGTCAGTTTTAAAGTTTTCGTTAAAGACCCCATTTTACCTTCTGGCGTGGAAAAAAAACAACACGAAAACCTTATCAAGAAGAAGAGAAAAGAAGAAGAAAAAAAAAGGAAAAGTTTTTTTTCCTTTTCGAAAAGAAAAATGAAGAAAAGTTGAATTGAAAGTCTTTGCCAAAACGGGAGAGAATGGACTTGGCCAGTTTTCTTATTCAATTTATGGTTTCTATTTTTTTTTCTCTATAAGTTATGGTGTTTTTTTTTTTTTTTTTTTTTTTTTTTTTTTGAAGAAAAATCCGATTTAAAAGGAAAAACACTTTTGTTGTTGGAAGTTTGAATTTTCGTCATCGATATATATATTTTTTTTCCCTAAGTTGTAATTTTGTTATGCGCTATGTCTGGTTGAACACCTATTTGATTTATATACAGAAAAGTTTAATGTTTTTTTTTTGTCTTGAGGGTTTTCTAATTTGATTTCGATGGCGTCGTGAGGTGAGGTTTTCCATTAGCAAGTTCTGAATGTTATATTTTACTTCATGCCGTTACGATTACTGTATTTTTGTTTTATTTATTTATTTATTTTTTCGATCTCTTTCGAAAATATCATACGAACTTCAGCAACTTTTGTATCATAAAATGTTTACTAATTATTTTAGATTTATCGCACACATATGTGTGGAAATTTTTTTTGCATGTATAATTAGCATAAATTTAGCCATGTCATGTCATTTAGAGCATAAAATTTTGGGTCTTCAGATAGAGACCTTAGCAAATACTACAAACTTTTTTTCTTGAGATTTAAAAATATGGAAGGCTCAGGAAGAAAATCTGCCTTTTTTGTTTTTTTAAATTGTACCTAAAAATTACAAACGGCATTTGCAACGCAAGTCCAACAAGTGCAACAATTGCATTTTTATGAGAGGAGGTCCTTGACGTTGCCATCGACTTTGCACTTTCTGCCTCTTGGAATTCTTGGAGTTTTATTTTTTTTTTTCCCCGTAAATGTTGATAAGATAAACCTACTGTCTCAGTCTACTAGTCTCTTAGTCTACTAGTCTAATAGTCTCAGCAGGTCTTGGTAGGGCCGAAATTTGACGCTAAAACATGTGGCAGTAACATGTTGCTCAACTTGTTCCAGCGTTAGAAATATGTTAACCCTTTGTCGCCCATGGGTCCATATAAGGACCCATCAGTTTTGCAACCCTACAAAGGTTGGGGTATTTGTGCTACGTGAAACTAGGGGTATTTGAACCTTCTGAAACAGACTATGAAGTCAGAATTTTAAAAAAAATTAAAATTCAAGATGGCGGATGGTTGGTAAAATCTTGTTTAAAATATTTCAGAATTTTTATATTCGAATTTTGCAAACGCTTTATTTATTGCTCTTTTTATTCTTATGAACTTAAAAGTGTAAGTAAATAACGGACGGACAGTCCGTCCATCCATAATGTTATTTTTTGCAATATTTAGCAAGAGTGCTTCACGTATGTTTAGCTTATGGGCAAAACAGCCACTTGTCTGTTAGAGGCGTTTATAAGTTTAAAAATAATAAAAGCTAAATATTTTAAGGGATTTTTTGAACTGCTAATTCTGAATCTGAAGTCAAAATTTTGAAAAAATTGAAATTACAGATGGCGGACTATTAAATTTTCAAGTTTTTAAAGTTTTCTTAATTATTATTACTTGAAAAATAAAGGCAAGTTCATTTTCCGGGAGGCAGTTAATTTATTTTCTGGGTAGTCGCACTTGCCTCCTACGTAAAATCCGATGTTAAATTTGAAATGGGGAATATTTACTTGGTCAGTATAAAAAAATTTTTTTTGGTCAGTATTTTTATTGAATGGTCAGTAAATTATTTAGGTTGTCAGTAAATTAATGAGATGGTCAGTTGATTAATTAGATGGTCAGTAATTATATTAATTGGTCATTATAAAAAATGAGTTGTCAGTATTTATATTAGATGGTCTATATTTTTTTCCCCGGATGGTCAGTAAACATCATATTTCAAAAAATGTATTATGAAACAAAAAAATTCACATCAGTTGTGTGACGTCAGGGGTAAAGCATCCGACTGGAGTAAAGGTTATTTTTGGCACTGGTGGAATCAGAGTCAGGGACGCGGGGGAGAGGGGGGTAAGTTTAGGGAATGCAGGGATGCCCCAGGCGCTTTCCCCGGGAAATAAAAAAAAATTTTTTTCCTAGTTTTTTTACATAGCACAGTCAGGACAAAGATGGACTAGGAAATATAATTATTTAGTTAGGTTATATGGAATGTTAGTTTTGGGGTCCCCCCCCCATTAGTGATCGGTGGGCTAAAAGTCCAAAAGGGCTGTGCTAGTGCCAGTCACGGACTGGCCCACAGGGATATGGAGAAATTCCCGGTCCGCCTTGCGTTCTGCGCAAAAAGTGCGCCCTTACAGACGCAGCGACGGTCACAAAAACACGGACCGGGGAGGGGGTGGGGGTGGGAGGAAGACTGAGCGCTCTTTTTTTGATTTTTTCCCGCGCCCTCAAAGGGAGCTAGTCTGTGTCTGGCTAGAGCGACAAAATTATGGTAAATTAACAAAATCTTTTTTTTTTTTTTTTTTTTTTTTTTGAAGAATAAAATTTTTAATAACAAATACTGACCACAAAATTATATTACTGACCGTTATCATTTAATATACTGACCAAATCTATTATATTTACCGACCGAATTTAAATGATATACTGACCATTTACATTATTTTTACTGACAATGTAATTAATTTACTGACCAAAAGTAAAAAAAATACTGACCAACGAAATACTGACCAAGTCAATTAAAAATACTGACCAAGTAAATACAGGCCATTTGAAATCAGGATGCGGGAAAACAAATAAATCGATATCTATATGTTATTTTTGCGATAATTTAAAAAAAAGTTTGTTTTTTGAGGTGCCATCAGTTCCCCCCACGTAAAAATTAATTTCATATTCGGAATTAGTGACCCCTAAAACCCCTTAATTCACACAAATAATATTTAAAAATTTTCGGGAAAAGCGTTAAAGAAAAGTAAAGTTGAGTTTGCATCACCGGTGGCATAATTGAGCAATATCGGGCGCATCACTTTTTTTAATGTCCCTTTGGCCTAGTGCTTTACCTTTATAGATATAATAGAGAAAAATCATATTTGAAAGGAATGGGGTATTTCCAAATTCGAAATTTGGCCGTACATAACGTCCTTTATTTCCTCATCAGAATCCAGTCAGTGTCAAAGCCTTTCTTTGTTTTTTTGACTGGCCGTTTTTCCCCAGAAATTTCCTCCGCATAAAATTTGTCAAACGATTGTTTTTGTCAATTACGGAAATCGTTATTCAATCTGAAATGAAGTCATGCAGCTCAAGCTATTGTTTCGCATCCCAAGTTCATCCGTTATGAATGCACCTCACGTCGAAAACCTTTCGAATTAAAATCCTTTCATCCTTCCCGTGCAATCTTCACCCCTCGCTTCATTTTTCCTCCCGGTAATACATCACGCGGGGGGAAGGGGGGACGAAAGGGGGGACTTACACGTTTCCGATCGCTCAATAATGATTGATCGTCGGAAGTAAACTTGGTCAAGCCTTTCAATTCTTTTTTCCATTTTACGACCAAGGCAACAAACCATCAGACATTTACAATGGTACACCGCAATCCCTCAACTATAAAATCCATCATTCATACAAAAGAATCCCATCAATATCCGTGTGGCAAATAGGAAAATCCTTTAACTCCCGATCAAAAAAAGAAAATAGGAATCAGCGATAGTTTAGCATTTGAATCTGGAAAAAATAAAATAAAAATCGAATTGATTTTCGTAATTTGATGAGTATATCGCTCGTAAAATTGATTTCAAACAATACACTTCACATCTTCTGCATCATTTATTTTTATCGAACGACATTATTTTGGGAGGAAAAAAAAAAAAAGATGAAGAGAAAAATAAAACTGGAAAAGCCCGGTAGCTTTCGTGGTTTTTACATCGAACCCTAAATTACGTTAGAGAAAAATTTTTAAAAAAAAATATAAATAAGCTTACTCCTCGTCGTCGTCCTCTCGATTTTTTTATCTCTCACGTTGTTTTTTTTTTTTTTTTTTTTTATATAGTTGCCTGATTAGAATATTAACTCGAATGGTTTTTTAATGGGTATCCATTCCCCCGCGGAAAGTAGCATCGTTGAAGGAAGCCAGTCACGTGATACGGTAATCCCGAAAACCATTAACAAACATGCAGCCGTGGCAACGGTTTTCGCAAGGGTCTCTCGAGGCCTCTTCTGTGACAGTTGTACCTATCGGAAATAAACGGTTGTAATGTCTAATTTTCAAAGCTTACGAGGGTCTGGGGATATTACGCAGCAGGCTTTCTAAACGAACAAAAACTAGCAACAACAACAACAACGGCTTTCGGTTGCAACCGAAATTAATATCAATACCCATTCATGTTCCGTATTTCAAAAAGCTTTTGCCTTTTTGCGATTTTGGGAAAAAAAAAAAAAAAAAAAAAAAAAATGCGCTTTTCAAAATCCAATCCGACTGACTGCAGTTCAAGCTTATATTAAAAAAAAAAAAAAAAAAGAACGAGCAATCAAACAGAATCAATCACTTTGTTGTCTGACAAGAATAGAACTATTGAATGACAGTTTTTTTTTGAAAAGAGTATTCAAATCGGATTTTCTCATTTTATCTTTTCATGCTTCGAAAATGGAGTCAAATAATTTTCGTTTCATGGAGTTATCCTCTTGCGGGATTAATAAATATAAAAAAAATTCTATAATTGGAAAAAATAAAACGTAAATGACCAATCTTTTTTCAAAACCCATTGAATTGGATTTTTCGTTCCTTTGCTCTGCGGTTTTTTTTTTTTTTTTTTTTTTTTGCCCTCACGATTGGACAATCTCTGCATTGACAGGGCTAATATGGAGAACGAAAATCGAAGGAAAATAATAAAAATCTCGTTGAACTTCTTAAGTTGTCAGGTCTAGGTCCTGGTGACCATCTGTAAGGCCGAAATTTAACGCTAAAAATTGTTGCTCAACTTGTTGCAGCATTAGGAACATGTTGAAGCTTAGAAGCTTAAAGTGTTGGCGCAACACTGAAAAATGAAAAATTAAAATTTGTAATTTTTTCGAATTCCATACGCCAGACCTAGTCGTGCAAAACACCGCTCATAATGGCTTAAAGTATTTAAATTTGAAAAAAAACGCTGACGGATTCCTAATCAGCGACCTCAAAAACTCCTAAATACGGATTTTTACGAACATCGGTAAACTTCAGCAAGGGCGGATAAATGTCGCCATATTAACTTTGCCATCTTGAATTTGAAGAAACTGATATCAGACTCATATTCAGCAACCCAGAAAACCCCTAGATATACAGTTTTATGAAAATCCACTCAAAATTCGTAATTTCATCCGCCATATTGGAATCCGCCATTTTGAATTTTATATACCCGTATATAAAAAGAGGCTGATGAATTTAAATTGACGCCGTATTATTCAATATGGCAGCTTACAATACAGTAGCTTCAACCAGCAGAAGAAAAATAGCCATTTTCCAAGTAAAGCCATCTGGATTTTGTGATTTTTAGAAGAATTTTGTCAAACAAAAGAAAATCGAAGAAAGAACTGAGTTAGAAAGATTTTAATTTCTGAATATTCTATCAGTTTTACCAATCATCTATACGAATGCGATTAAAACATTTAAATGACGTGGCGCTTTTTACATCTTAATCATGTGGTCCTTATCACGTGATAAGACTTGAAATATGGCTGATTGATGTTATTAATTTTGTTTATTTATTTTATTTTAATTTTTACGCGTAACTAAGTATTATTTATTTATTTTTAAACGAAACAGGCTGTCAAAATCAAATAACTTTTTAACTTTCTTAAATTAATTAATTTTAAATAATGTTTTAATTGTTCGATAATCTTGTAATTTTGCCGTTCAACTTTTTAGCCTTGATCAAGCTTTAAAAATATAGAGCGAAATGAATTGATTTCCATTTGTATCCAATGACACTTTAGGTATGTAATCAAAAATAAACTTTTCATAACTCATTGATGGGAAGAGCCACTTTCCGTCGATGTAAAGCGGGCGGAAAGGCCTTTTTCCCGTTATGAAACTCGCCATGTTCTTACTGTTTGTAAACAAAGAAATGAGGTTTTATTTTCTAGAAAAAACGCTTCAAAAGTCATTTTTATTCGTTATAAAAAGTATCTTGTTATTCTAGGGTGTCAAATGAATCTTCCCCTCTCGGTTTCCATTAAAACCTCGATGGGAAAATTCATTTTCCACCCTAGGTTAACAATATACTATTTCATCTCCCTTAACCTAACCTTGTTGAAGAAACTTTGTGATGTGATGGTTAACCATGTAAGATTATTTTTTGATTTTTCATTGTTTTGTTCTCTGTTTATTTTTAGCATTGAGAATGGGCGCAAGGCCGAAATGATCATCTGCAACTTGATTAAATAAAATATTTTAACGATTCTTAAAGTCAATTCAATTCAGTTATAGAGCGAAACGTTGACGAAGAGGAAATAATTTTTTAACTCTATGTTACATTAATCCCGAAATCCGCTGATTAATATTGAATCTACGAACGAGGTATTTGCCTATAAAACTGAGAAATTTTGAAATTTTTATTCAATTTCCAATATGCGATCCATTATGGCTTAATCAGATTTATCGGTGAATTCACCAGTGTCGTTTTATAAACTCCGAGCGACTTGGACTGCAGCGCTACCGTTAAAATTATGTTTAGCTTATATAAAAGTATTATTCCCGCGAACTGATTGCGTGATGGAAATATATACGCTTCTATAAGGCAGACAGGTATATTTAAGTGTATATTTATACGAAAAAAAGTCGAACGGACCCTATACTGTATACTGTCTCTAGTAAAGTCAGATTTGAAACAGAAAGTTTAAATTTTGTTTTTTTTTCCGATTTTAAATTTTGTTTCTTGTTCAGGAAATATTGATCTCCGCGGGAAAAAATCCGGTTCTGTTCAGTTTTTATTAAAATTGGGAAGTTACATTGGATTCGGGTTTTAGGGAGTTATCCCTTAAGTCCGAATGTCCCGCTAAAGCATGTTGGAGTAACATTCTATGGTGACATGTTATATCAACATGTTACTACAACATGTTTTAGCTTCAAATGTCGGCCTTAAATTGTTTTTATAGGCTCCGAGCGACTTTTTTTTTATAAATATACACTTAAATATACGATACCTGTTTACGTTATAGAAGCGTATATATTTCCATCACGCAATTAGTTCGCGGAAGAATATTGCTTTTTTATAAGCTAAACATAATTTTAATGGTGGCGCTGCAGTCAAAGTCTCTCGGAGCCTATAAAATATTAGTTAAGTACTTCAGAAGTACGATTTTTTTTTTAAAAAAGAAAATGAACAAAAAAAATATCAGCAGATTTTTTTTAGTTTTGAAAGAAAATTAATTATTCCCCCGTTTAAAAAGTCATTTTATCAAGTCGTAATTTCGCCTTTTCTGTTCTTAATCTTGCTGTAATAGTCAAGCATTTGTTATCGGTTTTCGCTTCTTGCTTCAGTCGAGGAATTTCAGTTAAATTTTCCGATTTCTTTTTTCTTTTTCTGAAATTATTTAAAGCGCGGAAGAAAAAAATATTCTAGCCGCAATCTGATTTTGCTAAAAGAAAACCACAAACTGTTTTTTTTTTTCTAAAAATAAAAATCCTCTTTCGAGAGGAAAGGGAAAAAAAAAGCGGTTTTTATACAAAAAGAATGAAAAATCGGGTAGTAGAGATACGAAGGGAATCGCTTCTGGGAGGGCTTAAAAAAAACGCACCCCGGTTTTTTATTCCGAAAAGCCTGATTAGATGTTTGTTTATAATTTTATCATTTATCAACTTTTCAAGAATATCAAAAACATAAAAAAAAAAAACTTTTTTTTTCCTCTCGGAAAGAAAGGTGAGAATAGAAAAAAGAAGGGGAAATTGAATAAAAATCTGGTAGCTCTTTTTAGCTCAAAGCACTTTTCAAAGTACCATCAAGATAACGAAGCCACGGTTTTTTTTCGGATTGAATTTAAATTTTTTTTATACAATATCGATTTTTCTAGAGTTTTTTTTTAGAGAAAATTCATTCCTTCCGGGATATATATATGTTGTATTCCCGTTGATCCGAAAGGTCAAAGCGAAGAGATTAAAACCTATTTTTATACATGCCTCCTGGAAGGAAATGATTTTAATTTAATTAGCGTGATTAGAAAAACGGTCTCTTTTTATATGTTGCGGGAGAAAAATACACCCTTTTTTTAATACTGGCGCGGAGATGGGAAATTTCGATTTTTAAAATTGGATGACGCGGTTATGTTTGGGAAAAAGGATTTTTTCCGGGTCTTTTTTTAGTTCCTTGAGTTTTGAACTCATCAAATTAATAATAATGGTGTACATGGAATGACAGGAACCTTTGGGGGATTCTTCGGGACGTGCTTTTCAATATTGGAAATTGCATATTGATTTCTTGAGAAGTATCCGGCGGGGGTCGTATTCCGACGCTTCTGTTTGATTAAGATCTATGCATTTCGCGTGAAAAGGAATTTCGCTGAAAGGCAGGCTTTATGAATGAAAATAAGGATGATAATATCGGAGATTTCCTCGTGTTTGCGTTAACGAGCAGAAGGGAAAAAAAGAAATTTAATTCGGATTAATTCCGATGATGAATTTCGAAATTGGTTTGTCGTTTTATTCCTTATTAACGTTAGTCAGCTGCGTTTGGGATCATTGCTTTTTGGTGTCCCGTTATCGGAATATTCCGATGGTAATTTGCAGTGGATTAATTAGCTCTCAGTCATTTAGGCTTATGTGGCTGCGGTCACGTGATCTCAAAATGCGAGTAGGCATTTGTCTCTGTGGTCATTCCCATCGTCTTCAAAAAATAAGGTGATGATGGATAGGGGTAAGGATGGAAAATATACTTATAATTTGGTCTGGTATATATATACCTATAACATAAGGATAGGCGATTGTATATATATCTGTACTTCAGTGCAGAACTAGACCAAGTCCTGTCATAAATTCCAACTTCTTATTTTAAACGTGACTTTATCACGGCCGTACAAACAGGTCCGGAAACTTCCTATGCCGATCATGTCCCGCTTAACTACGCCAAAATTAGTTCTAAAATTGGCCACTGGCGGCGCTGCGATCTAGAGAGCAGCAACATGTCTAATGTTTACGTTGGGACTACCACTGGGACTCTCGTTTCGATCAACAAGAGGAAGTAGCCGCCATCATTGTTTACATTACCAACGACCAATCAAAAAGCGTCTCTCTAACAAGTAGCGCTCACGGTGGTAGAAAGGAGGAACTAATTTTGGCGTAGTTAAGCGGGACATGGTCTCCAATGTATAAGGGATAGGAGTTTCCGGACCTGTTTATACGGCCGTGGACTTTATAAAGCACATACAAGCGTTGCCAACTCAAATTAATGTCTTCTGCGAGTTAACTTTTTGCCATGTCCACCCATTTTTGCCATGTTTAATCATTTGCGTTAGTAGTAAAACTGAACCGGTTGTGCAGTCATACTTTTATTTTTTTAACTTCTAAAACCGTCTGCATGCATCTCTGTAAACCCGAAAGAAAAGTTATAGAAATCCGCAGGTGGTTTGAGAGAACAGGTATCATAATTTGATGACGGCAAACAGCAAAAAAAAAAAAAAGATCAGCATTAGCATATTTCTCCTCAGAATCCGTAACATCAAAGACATTTCAAAAAGATTCAATCCGAACTCTTTCGCGGAATATTTAAACAGGAAACTTTTTCATTCGGAGGATTATTTTATTTACGTTTTTCGCTTTCTCAGCGACTTTTTCTTTTTTACGAAATTTTCCCGTCTATGACTAAATTCTTTTCCGAGACTAATATGCGTGGAAAATAAAGATTTTACAAATTAAAAAGTTGATAATTAGTTTCGCTTGATATGAAACTTTTTACATAAAGGGCAAAGGTATATTCATCCTCCAACTTTCTCATCGATGAGAGTTGAATTGTAAACTTAACTTTTAATAATGTAATCTCGATGTTTGTAACGAAATTATTAAAAAACATCCTCTGAAAAAAAAATTCATACAAAACTTAAGAAACGACGTATTATTCAGTTCTTTAAATGGGGAAAAAAACGGGGAAAAAAAAGAACATTGTCAAGTTGAAAAAAAAATTCTTCGATGAAAGTAGCTTAGGGAGTTAAAATACACTTCGTGAAATTCGCATTATTAATTTTCCCTCTTTTTTTCTCTTTTTTTTCATCTCTTTTCCGCCATTTTCAGAGCTGTTTTACTGCTGGTGATGTAGTTAACATTTTGAGTTATCTTAACCGTGGAAAAAAAAAGGAAAATCGGCGCCCTATATTCCCTTTTAGCGACATGAGTAATGTATCTGACATTCTTTTATAATGGGTCAGCGAAATGTCGGGAAATATGAAAAAAAAAAAAAAAAAAAGTCTAATTGGTGAAATTTAATTTTGTCCGAAGAACATGTATTTCAAAATAATAATTGCATTTTTGTTTTTCGGATCGTAAGGGGGAAAAAGCATTGCATTCCCGAAAAATTTAGGTCTTCGGTACTTTCATGCTTTTTGTAGGTCTTCAATTATGCTACGAGTTTAGGAAGTTTCTAAATTTGGAACATTTATATTTTCAAGGTTGCGACATACTTGCTACTCTGTAGCTGAATGAAACATGAATTTAAAAAATTGAATGACCACAGTGACCGCTAAACGACATAATTCCCATCTTAAGCGTAGGTAAAAGTTAGAAAGAGGATCTGGGCGTCAAAAGAATTGGTTTTCTATGAAGTTTAAAATCACTTGCCCATTTATTGAAAAATTCAAAATAGCGAATCCAATATGGCGGACGAAATTTCGAATTTTGGGTTGATTTTCATAAATCTGTACATCTAGGGGTTTTCGGGGCAGCTGAATACGAATCTGATATCAGTTTCTTCAAATTCAAGATGGCGAAGTTAATATGGTGACTTTTATCCGCACTTGCTGAAGTTTACCGATGTTAGTAAAAATTTGTATATAGGGATTTTTGAGGTCACTGATTTCGAATCCGTCAGCGTTTTTTTCGAATTCCATACGCAAGACCTAGTAGGACAAACCACCGCTCATAATGGCTTAAAATATTTAAATTTAAAAAAATGCTGACGGATTCTAAGTCAGCGGCCTCAAAAACCCCTATATAAAAATTTTTACGAACATCGGTAAACTTCAGCAAGTGCGGATTAAAGTCACCATATTAACTTCGCCATCTTGAATTTGAAGTAACTGATATCAGACTTATATTCAGCTACCTCGAAAATTCCTAGATATACACTTGCATGAAAATCAACGCAAAATTCGAAATTTCATATGCCATATTGGATCCGCCATTTTGAATTTTTCAATATGGGCAAGAGATTTTAAACTAGACAGAAAGCCGAAGCTTTTGACGCTCAGATCCTTTTTATAGCTTTTACCTACGCTTGAGATGGGAGTTATATCCGCTTTTCTCTTGCACTGTGTGACGCTGGATCTTTTTTTTCGAAAGAATAGATCATTTTAACACTGCTTTCTAAGAATTTTCCTTGTTATCCCTCCGAATAAATGATTCCCTTCAAATTCATTTTTCGTTCAATTAAAAAAAAAAAAAAAAAAAAAAAGTGCAGCGATTAAATTAAACTGCATAGGCCTAATGCGGACTCTGTTACACTCCTTTAATTTAATAAAAAGTGATTTCGACACAGCGTAACATTCATTTTTCCTGGGAGAGGGTTTTATTCGGTACCGTTTCCAACTGTCTGGATGATAAATTTCAAATTCCCAATTTAATTAAACGATAATTAAAGTGAATTTCGTCATTTCAGGAGTAATTCCGTGAATAATTATTGACAAGTTAATCCGATATTCATATATCCTACTATTTTGAATTTCCGTGATTTTTCCCTCTTTCTCGCTTTTTCTTTTTTCTCTCTCAAACAAAAAAAAAAGTGTTTTTTTCCATGGGAAATAATGGCGTGGAATTTTTTTTGGATCCATTAAAATTTTGACAACTGATGACTCGAATAAAATCCTAATCCAGTCCCAGCACTCGCCCAACCAAGTCTATTAATTCTAAAGGATTTTTCTTCCGATTTTTGAGTCGGCGGCACGTAAGCCGATTGAGAATTTTCTTTAAACGTAAAATCGTTCCAACAGATTGACATTCGGAAAACAGCCCGTCAGCTTTTTCTGGTTTAAAATCCTTCGAGGGAAAGGTAAAGATTGTTTAATCTCTCGATTGCTTGAGGGGGGGAGGAGAAATTCCAGGAAAAACAGTTTCAAAATAAAATTTTCGCTCGCGGTAACGATTTCGAAATTCGACGTTTTTTTTTTTTTTTTTTTTTTTTTCGAAGTTTTTAAGTTAATCGAGACGAAATTCAAAAAAAAGAAATAATAAAAATAAAATAAAAGAATCTGAAAAATAGACATTGAGAAGAACTTGGCTTTTTCCCCGTTTCTCCGTGCTAAGAAGATACGCGTAATGACAATAAATCTTCTTGCGAAAAAGTTGCATGTTTCTTCTTTCTTTTTCTCCCTCGACATTTTGACCTCGAGTTAGGGAAAAAAGCTACGTTATTCAACCGACTTGTAAATAATTTCTTGTTTTCTTTACTTCCTTGTTTTGCTGTATTATAATATCTATGTTTCTTTTGTTCTTGGAAAATAAAGCGGTGATGGAGGTGCTTTTTAGTTTTGCAAAAAACTGAAGTCTTTTGATTTTTGTTGGTTAGAGCAGTTGGCAAAGCTTTCGGTTGGAAATTCAGATTCATTAAACATTCCTGGACCTGTGTACTTTAAGGCTATTGCAAGATGGCGTAGGTCACTTGACTTAGGAATTTTAAAAATTGGTTTGTCTTCGAAGTAATTGACCGTATGCACCCCAAGAAAAAGTGTGTTATAGTATGTCATAGTTGTCAAGTATGTTATAGTGAGTCATTAAAAACTTTAACTTCGTTATAAAATTTTATAACACAAATTATTTTCAGTTTTTTTCTAAGTTTTTTTATTTTCTTAACGCTTCCCAAATTTTTCAATTTCTGCTTTTCTATATTTTCGAGGTTTTGTCAAGTTAAAAATAAAAGAAATAAACTGAAAATTCGGAAAAATCTGGAAAATATTACAAGTCAAATTAATTGGCAACTTAAGAACCATATTTCCGCTCATAAAAGTCAGTTGAGAAGTAGTGTAGTGGATAAAGGCGGCTGGTATGTCGCCTACAAGACTCGGGTTCTATTCCGAAAATTTGCCATTTTTTTTCCTTTTTTTTTTTCTCAAGAAAAATGTTTAAAAAAGAGCCTATAAAGCCCCCATATGCTAAATATAGTGCAATTCAAGCATAAAATTAATATATTGCTCAGTTGAAAATTTGCGTTATTAAAATTTATAAATAGTTATAAAATTTTATAATCGGCCAAAACGTTATAGGGTTATAAAATTTTATAACGCACTTTTTCTTGGGATACGAAGGGGAAATAACGGGAGTGGGGGGTTGACCACGTGATCAATTGATGGGTCGCCATATTGTGGAGTAATTTAAATAGATGTTACCCAGAGAATGGTGGGGATAAGGGCAGTTCCATAACCTGCTATGTACGGCAATGTAACTTATGGAAGATTCACAAAAATATTTTTTTTTACTCTTCACAATCTTCCGAATGCTCGGATATTTTTTTAAATAAAAGTAAATAATTAAACGAATGAACTGTAGGAGTTTTAACTCTTTTTTCGATGACTTTCTATAGGGTCTTTTTTCAATATACTTTCTTTTGAGGTCGACTTGGCATGGCTGGTCTCGTAACGTGTGGCGAACAACGAAGTTAAGCTTCTGAGTTCGCGGCGGATTGGTGTGACCATCGAAACCTCGCTCTATCCAGCGGAGTAAGTTGGAACTTACTAGTATACTCGTATGCAGGCGCTGGGTAAATTTCGATGCGGGTATAACGGTAGTTTCACATAAGCTAGACATTGACGTGCTTAAGCAAGCGAAATTTTATCAGTTGACAAATGTAAGTGTAGTATATGTGTGTATATAAAGTCAATGTTGTAATGTAGTAATGTGTGGTGTAACACCCCCTGCTTATGCTTAATTGCGAAAAAGCAGGGTTATCAATAATTTAAAAAAAAAAAAAAAACTGGTACACTGCATCCATGTACGATTCAACATCCTTTAATGTCTCTAAGGATTCAAACAATGATATGTCTAATAGCGTATGAACAACATTGTATACTGAAGGCACCATTTGCAAGTTAAATTCCTCCAAAAACAGTCGATCGTAATTTGGCTCAATTTGCTCTTTACTTAAGCACTCAAATACTTGATCTATAAATTCTGCAGTCGGACATAATAATACTACCTCAATCCTAGGTCTTGGCAATGGAACAGTTTTTTCCGCCAAGATCGTCATAGCCGATCGAGCGTTTGTGCAGCCAAAAAAATAATTTAAATCATTTTAAAAAAAGCACAATAGATAAAATAATGAAATAATATCTTGTACACAAAAAGTACTTATAAATGAAATAGAAATCGGAGAAGTTTCAAATCGGAGAAGTATATCAAATTAATTTTATAAAGGGTCTCTCCATAAGAGCTACATGTTAAGGTGGTAGGAAACATGGCGGTGGATATATCACGTTGTGGCTTTGAGGTGTTTTCGTGACGTCAGAAATATGTAGGCTGAACTGAGTAGGAAGTATGTAGGCTGAGACACTGAATAACATCTATACAATTACTCCACAATATGGCGGGTGGTATTACGGGATCTCGTTAAAAAGGGACTCTTCTCCCTCCGTGCTTATGGCCTGTAATGTTTAATATTATAATGATGAAATCGGGCATGGTCAACTTATATGACCTCAGATAACTATCCAGTCCCAAGGACGTCTTCTGTCATGAGGATATTTATTTCTCTCCGTTAGCGTCCCCGCCTCCGCTCCGTACAGCAATTATCATGCTGTCGTATATGCGGTACTTTCTTCCCTTCTCAATTTTCCTACTCCATAAAAACCCGTTGAGACATTTAATCTCTTCCTTGACGATACGATTCTTCCGTGGATTTCTTCTTCATCGGTACCCGTAGAATTAAACACAACCCCCATGTATGCATTATACTATACATTATACTTTCCTTTCATAGTGTGCGAAAACATTGGGAAAATGATCCATGTACTACGAAACGCCAATAATGTTGGTATCCGACAGGGTATATACGTTTTTGTTAGTTAATTTTGAATTTGCAATTTGTTTTAGCCAAAACATGTTTTCCGTCCTATTTAAAAAATGGCGATAGCTATCAAAAAGTTAAAAATACTGGTCGACGCAGAATTTTATGCTCTTTCAAAAAGGTCATATGAGTTTTTTGTAAAAACTTGACAGTTTTAAGAAAATCGGGATTTTTCACGAAATACTGCCATATTTCGTAAATGTGCAAACTTCAAGTGCGATGCGGCACGGGTTAGAGTTATCCTAGGACTGTGAAACTTCACAGGCTTTCTTTTTAGATCAAAAGGAAAAAATTTAGGGGGTGTCCCACCCGCGATTCTAAAGTTGGCAAAATAAGGGACACCCTAACCCCCAAGGTATTTTAACTCTGACACGCCGATATTTTCCTGTTGTCTTCGAGTTGTAAATTTCTAGGGTTGGCTCCAATACACTAACATTTTGTCTTCTCAAGTTTGACTGAGAGACCCCATTTTTCGTATTTCTCGATCATTTTTCGGACCATATATTTCATATCGTCCTTACCGTTCGCTGTTACAGATTGGTCATCCGCAAACTGTAACGTATAGAGAAAGAAGTAATTTAGCTGAATACCCATTCCTGCACACTATTTCTTCCACGAACGTAAAGCAAAAACAACATATATCTTCAATAACGTCGGGGATAAACAACAACCCAGTCTCAAACCTTTCGTAACCGGGAATGCTTCGGTAACCCACTTTCCGTGGTCTGCTTTTGAAACAAAAATGCTCCTACTTAAGCGTTTGGAGGGGGAAAGACGGAGTACCTTCCAAGCCATTAAAGTATTACGTAAGCGTTTAGGGAGCGTAGGTCTGGGAAATTCTTACCTTACTCCTTTAGGGATTGAGTCGAAAATTGTGTAAACGATGCTTACATATTATTTAAATAACTTCTTTACCCCCTGATGTTAGTTTCATATTTATAGAAAACTTTTTTTTTAGTACTCCGCTTACGCATTCAATCATTTCCGATTTTTTTGAGAAACCAAAAATTTTTTCTCTAGTGATTCGCACAAGACCAAGACTGTCTCGACAAGACTTTTAAACAAGACTTAGGCTCAAATTTTGTTTCTGGGCATATGACATTAAGCATCTCAAAATAAGTAAGTCTTGTATTGTCCAAGAAATATTGTTTTAAAACAAGAAATATTGTACAAGACTCAAAACAAGACTCGCTCGGTTTTGCAATATTCAAGGTAATACACATCCAGAAACGAAATTTCAGTCGAGTCTTGTACAATATCTTGTGCGCATCACTATTTTTTCTCTAATATCAAATTTTTTTTATACTAAAATATTCTATGAAGATTGAGTTAAACGGGGGAACAAAATAATGAAAAGGAGTTTTTAACACCCCTCGACAAGGACTAAACAAATTTTTTAATCAGGTCAGATTGTTGACATTGTCCTTTCCTCTCCGCATGAATCCCCTTGACATTTTTCCTCTTCAGTAAAATTCTTCCAGATATTAAATTTTAGATTAAACGTTTACGGGACGACTTTCCGATATCAGCTTACAACCTTTTTTTTTGTCGATATATCGATATTTTCATCAACGAATATTTCATATATTTATAAACATGAATAATATTTCAGACATTTAAAATTGGGAAAAGGGAAAGAGAGAGAAAATATCTAATTAAACTCCTGCTAGGGGTCAGATTAGGAGCTCTCCCCCCTTCCCCCTTCAGTTTATTTTCCTTTTTTCCAAAAGAGAGTTTCTCACTCTCTCTTTCTCACTTTCTTTTACAACCAAAAAGGACGAAAGTAAATATCCTTAGTAAATCTTAGACAACGTGTTTCCCTTTGAAGAGGAAAATACCTACGTCTCAACTAATTAAACTTTTGACCTGAGCCGAGAGGGAAAAAAAATGAAAATACGCAAAAGTGAATTGCAGTGAAAAAAAGAGTCATTATTGGATGGGACCTTTTTTTTTTCTTTCTTGGAAATGCTTAACTCGGAACCGATTCAAATCCCTGATGGGGTTCGTGTCGGAATGAGTCATTGTTTGCTGTTCATTGTATTCAGGATTGCATGTCCTTCAGTGGATTTTTTGTTGCTTCTCCAGTCGAAGCATCAGTTTCATTATATGCGATCCTCCTGTCTGTTAGGTGGTGGAGGTGCTGGAGCATTGGAGCATTAGACCGAAATTTCACGCTAAAATGACATGTTGACATGTGACATGTGACATGTTGAGACAACATGTTGTTCAACTTGTTGCAACGTTTTGCAAACATGTTCCTAAACATTTTGAAGCGTAAAAACATGTCGCGCAACACTGAAAAATAAAAAATGTTTCTCAACATATTTCTATGCTGAAAAGTGTTACAGCAACATTTTGGCAACATATTTCTATGGTGCAACATGTTGAGCAACATGCTTTTATGCTGCAACGTAATGGCAACATATTTCTATGCTGCAACACCTTGAGCAACATGTTTCTATGCTGCAAATTTTGGCAACATGTTTCTATGCTGCAACATGTTGAGCAACATTATGGCAACATATTTCTATGCTGGAACACGTTGAGCAACATTATGGCAACATATTTCTATGCTGCAACATGTTGACCAGCCTCTTTACCGCAACATGTTTTAGCGTGAAATTTCGGCCTTAGGATTTTCGAAAACTGAATTACCTGTGGGAAAAAAATCTCCATGCTTTTGTTTTCGAATTTTAAACTCGGATTTCCAATTTTCAGATTTCTAGCTAAATTCAACTTTCTTTTTATCTAGTTCCACCAACGAAAAAGATACAGCGAGTCGAATAACAAAGCGTAACCTGAAAAAATTTTTTTTCTAATCTTCCGGCCATCATCCTGCATTATCAATCATCACATCACGTCAGCTTTCATTTCTCTCGTATTTCAACGAGAAGCCTTAATAAAGTAATCCACCATCCGGTAAGATATCCGTCAACCGAAGCCGACTCAGGAGTAGGGGGGGGTTGATTTTAAACAATTCCATTTGATATTTATACGACGGATCCCCTCTCCGACAGAAACCGAATGCGTTTGAGGTTTTCGCACACCTGATATTATCATTAGTCAAAATCCTCCTTTCATCGTGTTACCGACAAACAACGGGAATTTCGCCTCGGGACCGCTGAATATTTCATGTAATATACTCTTGTTTAAAATTATTGGGGGGGTGGGGGGTGGGGGGTGTAAGAGCCTTCTCAGGTAATCATTCCCGAAAATTCTTACTCTAATGGATTTCTCAAGAAATATAGATTTGGCATTGCCGGAAGTGCAATAATTAAATCATGTTCGTGTTTACATTCCTGGAAAATCAAGGGGATAATTCGTGAGGAGCCGATGACAATACTCCTCAAGACATTTCCCCCAAGTATTATAGCTGCTCGGATTAAACATTTCCAATGAGAAACAAGAACCAGAAACATTCATTAAAATAATGTGACGGACAATAATTGAGGGGTTCCCTGGAAGAAGGGGGTTTTCCCGATGTTTGTCTTATCATTAAAACTCCCGTTATTCAGGGATTATGTCCATTGAAATGCGGAACGATTTCGGGAATGATCCTAATAATTCTCGGAATGTTTTGATATATTCGAACTTTATCGGAAAATCAGATTTCCTGGTAATAATTCATACGCGGAATTTGAATAACTATTCCTCAAGAGGTTCACATTTTTCTTTGAGAAAACAGGGAAAGAGTAATCAAACAAAAAAAGGTCTCCTCTTTTTTTTCTTTTTTTTTCCTTCTGGACATCCATGAAAATAAAATTGTCGGTTGAAATTGAAATGAATTGTATCGAGGCCGAATGGTTGTCTGAATTTTTCCTTTTATTACTTTTTTCCTCCCCGTCCTCGTTGTATATTGAATTTAAATCTCTCCCATCCTTTTTCTCTTCCTTTCCTTGCGCTTGATTTTTAATGCGACTTTTTTTTTTTTCGGAGACCTAGGAGTCGCCTCACATTTCACGCCGACGTCAATGGTCGAGCAGTTCCACCAGATTATTGTGGCCGTAAGACATTCCCATTGTCAGCTAAAATGAGTTGGAAATCCTCCAAAACCGAGTTTGCGGTAAAAGATCAATTTATCTTCCTGTAAAGTCATCCGTGATGGATAATTTCTCCCTTTGGTCGTTTTAATCAGCAGTAATTCGTCAATTCGCGAGAATCGGTTTCCATTTTTTGGAAAGCGACTGCCAATACCCTCACACGTCATTAATCCTTTTTCATCTTTCTTTTATGGCGAGAATAGAGTGATTGCCAGATGCAAATCATGTCAAGTTTTAAGACGAGATGACGTTTAAAAATAATTAAAATTTTATCGTCTAAATTTTGCTCTCGACTTAAATTAAAGAAAAAAATTTTCTTTTTAATAAAAACCGCTCGGGGGCGCTTACCCCATAAGCTAAACATTAAATTTGCACAGAGTTGCCACGTTTATCCGCCAGGCCTGAGTACTGAAGTTAGATTTCCATGTTGTGGAGCAATTGCAAAAGGAGAGTGCGGAGGTGGGACAAGAAATGGAGAGGCTCCAGGAGGGCATTCCCCGTTAAGGAAAGGAAAAAATATGCGGATATTGATAAGCAAATGGAAAGAATTGCCGCCGACTATGAAAATTACAAGGAAAGCAATGTTTTTAAGGCTAATGAAAGTATTTAAGGCTAATCGGCCATTCATTCTTTGGCAGGAAATTTTTAAATTTATCCCTAGTTGCACCAAAACGCCGAAGAAGTTGCTTGTATTACACTTTTTCCATCCACATTTTGAAAAAATAAAGTTTGGCAATAACCTGGCAAAAAAATTAAACTGTGACGAATTATTCCATGTGACCAAAACGCATGTGACGAATAATTTTTTGTGACAAAAAAAGTGTGACGAACATTTTGGGAAAATAAAATCGGACCTGCCAAAAAAAATTAAACTGTGACGAATTGTTTTATGTGACCAAAAAGCATTTGACGGATTATTTTATGTGACTAAAAAAATGTGGCAAACATTTTGGAAAAATAAAATTGGGCCTGTCAAAAAAATTAAACTGATAAATTATTCCATGTGACAAAAAAACATGGGACGAATTATTTTGTGTGACAAAAAGAAAAATGTGACGAACATTTTGGAAAAATAAAATTGGACCTGCCAAAAAAATTAAACTGTGACGAATCATTCCGTGTGACCAAAACGCATTTGACGAATTATTTTATGTGACAAAAACAAATGTGACAAACATTTTGGAAAAATAAAATAGGGCCTGTCAAAAAAATTAAACTGATGAATTATTCCATGTGACCTAAAAAACATGTGACGAATAATTTTATGTGACAAAAAAAGTGTGACGAACATTTTGGAAAAATAAAATTGGGCCTCTCAAAAAATTAAACTGTGACGAATTGTTTTATGTGACCAAAAAGCATTTGACGAATTATTTTATGTGACAAAAAAAAATGTGACAAACATTTTGGAAAAATAAAATTGGGCCTGTCAAAAAAATTAAACTGATGAATTATTCCATGTGACCTAAAAACATGTTACGAATTATTTTATGTGACGAAGAAAGTGTGACGAACATTTTGGAAAAATAAAACTGGACTTGCCAAAAAAATTAAACTGTGGCGAATTATTTCATGCGACCAAAAAACATGTGACGAATTATTTTATGGGAAGAAAAAAGTGTGACGAATTTTCCTATGACAGACGAATCCAACCAATACGAATAATCCGGATAGCTTAGCACCCTATAATAGAACTTACGTCTTTATGCCGGAAAAAGAACTTTTTTGTAAACCCCCCCTCCCCCAAAGAAAATAAATAGAATCTCAATCTCTACACACACATATAAAAGTATCAATAAATTTTTTCACTTATACAAAAAAAAAGGAAAAGCTTGTCGCTTTCGCTTTCCTTAAGAGTTTTCCTGGAAAGCAATAATAGGATTTAATCTCGTTTTAAAAACGTCGAAAAGGTAAAAAAAAAAAAAAAAGAAAACAGGGGAACCTTTTCTACAAAAGACAAGACGAAGGTAAGGTAGTAATTGAAAATTTATCGTTTCCTTTGAAGAGGAAAACCCGTCCGTTTTCCGGTAAAAAAGGCTTTGACCGTTTGAGTAGTAGTAGTAGCAGCCCGAGGACTTTGATCGATTGATTAAATTCAAAAAAATGTTACTCCCCATACATATTCATGAAACGGTTGTTTCTTTTGCGGTCTTTAATCCGGCTTTAAACGTTTCTTTTCCTCCCCTAAAACCGAAAAAAAAAAAAATAGAATCAAACCGGGGATCCCTTTTCATTAGCGATTTCACAAAACGTTTTTACTTTCCCAAGGAAGAAAAACCACAATTTGCTGGGTTTCGGTGTTTAAAGACGATTTTTATTTTCTCAACCGACGGTTTAATTAACCTTATCGTAAAATTTTGTGGATAAACGCCCCGGCAATCTTTGTTTTAATAAGATAAACCTTTTTCCTACAAATGGGATTTTCTTTTCGGGTTGAAAAAAAAAAAAAAGAATGTTATTTCCATGTTGTCGCGATATATCTATAAAAAAAACGATAACGGAATGGGAGCACAAAAGACAGATCGAAATAAAAAAAGCTTTTTTTGAATGAGAAGAATAGCTCCAGGATCATAAAATTCGTTTCACATTTTCACCTTTGATTATCCATGCAAGCCGTTAAACATGAATAGACGGAGTTTATATTGGAAACTATTCAACGGTAATCAATTAAGAAAGAAAAAAAAATAAAGGAAGAAAATTTTGAATTCGGTGATATTTTGATGCCCCGGGATAAGAGGGGGAGGGAAAATTATATGTCGCTGGTTTAGTGTATCGGGAAACGGGAATAGATGTGTTTATTTGTCGTATTTTTAGAGAGGTTAAAAAATTCTATTTTTCATATTTAATTTTCCTTGTTGGGATTTTTTTTTTTGCTTTTCTTTTTTCGTCGAGGAAAATGTTTTATTTACGGATTATGTTAATGAATCCTTTTTTTTAAAAACAACGTTTCCCTTTTTTTAATATCAAATTTTTTCTTTAATAATCAATAAGGGAGATCAAAAAATGCGGGGGCGTCGTACGAGGTATTTTCCAAACAAAAAGAGATTTTTTTATTACATCAGGAGCTTAGAGGATGGAGAATAGGCAAAAGACTGATCACCGTGTTGATTATCCGCAGCAAAAGGCTGATAAAAAATTATTAATTTTTTGGTATTTATGGGGTTTTTTCGAACTAAAAGCTCGATGAGGCACGCTTTCCCATCGAGTAAAAAATTTGAAGAAATTCAGTGAAACTTATCTCATACAAATAAAAAAATGTTAGGGGGTGACACTTTCGAAAACCCAAACTTCGCAAGTTAAGAACCACCCTAATGGTACAAGTTGCAAATGTTCCAAAACCAGGATCATTGCAATGCAGTAAATTTACAAATGATCTAAATTGAAAAAGGCCCAAAAATATTTGGACCTGTAAAATACTTTTATACACCTTTTTAAATATTTTTGATATACATATTGCAAATGTTCCAAATTAGTTTTGGACCATTTGCAATTTGGATCATTAACGTTGTACATTGCGACGTCATTTTTCTGGTCCAAAGTCATATAACGAAAATGTCAATGTACTTACTGGCACTGTAATTTATAACACGATGTAATTAATTATCCAATTTATTATCAAGCAGAGGCACGGCATAAGAGTACTTTACTACTTTCTCCTGAAATACTAAAGAAAAACTGAGAAAAAAATGGGAATAATTAACGAAGAAATCATATTTTTCGCTCTTTATCTTTTAAATAGACCTTTTTCTGCTTAATAATAGGATTTTTTTAAAAAAAATGCTTATCGGTATGCAAATATTTTCATAAAACACATAAAACCACCATGTGTTTAAAAAAGAAAAAAAAAAGAAATTCCGTAAATGGAACCGTTTGGGAACCCACAAGTTGAGTTCCTCGAAAACTTTTTATGGAAGATATATTTTCAACGACGTGAACATATTCCCCGCATCTACATCGCAGATGAGGAACCTTTTTTTTTTTTTCTTCCTTCTCCCCGACCGTACCTTTCCCATATTATTTTTATCCAAACCTTTTTTTTTTTTTCTTAAATCACTAAGTACAAATAATATTGGCCTATAATTTTGAAGTGGTTTTCCGCTTAAGAGCCTCGACACCCTTTCAATTTTTAATGTAATACAAAAAAAAGAAAAAGTGAGAGAGAGATGAAATCAATAAGAAAAAAAAGAAGAGAATTCTCTCGGATTTTTCTTATCACTCTTCTCATATCCATCCTTGAGGGAGGATTTCGAGGAGGAGGAAAAAAAAAAAAAAAAACAAACATTTAATCCTTTTCAATTTTGAGTCTTAACTTTGAAGCTGGAAAGTTTTTCTTCGACTAAAACCTTTCGACATAGTCACGCATCACAAAGGATAAAGTGTAACTCTTATTTACACGTGAATCGAGTCGGAAAGGGGGGGAAAATGCAAGCGAAATAATAATTTTTTTTTTCTCATCTTTTCTTTATTTTTCTCTCTCTTTTCAGATGACTTAGGATCTTCGGAAGTTTCGGGGGTCGTATTAAAATGGCTTCATGCCCATTTCGACGGCAGAAGTCCAACAACAGATTGCTGGATAGTAATCTGAATGAATCACCCGTGAGGCAAGAATCCTTGGGAACGCTGGGAGTTCATGGGGAAGAAGAGGAGGATACGCAGACGCTGAATTTGAAAGTTCTGAATGAGGCTGTTCGACTCCTGACGGAACCTGGGGTAAGTTCAAAAACTTTTTTCTTTTTTTTTTGTTTGTTATATCTTCTTCTTTTTCGGCATAATCAGGACATGAAGGCCTATGACCCGGCGCCTACCTTCACCAAGTTCGGTTTCTGGTGTAAGGTTTAGGCGTTACTACGTCATACCCCTTAATATATCGAGTGACGAGCTCGAAGACGAGGCACTCATATCGCAAAGGTCATTTTACGAATGAGCGGGACCTACTTTATTTAGACAGGGAATCCGAACTCTGTGACACATCGGTCTTCTTCACATGATACACACATGAGTATCAGAGGTGATTGCTGACGGAAAAAAATCCTGACTGAAGTCAGGTTCGAACCAAGACTCCACACGATCATTCGTTTCCGAGTCGAGCACGCTCGCCACTCAGCCGACGTCGTGTCGTTTTTTGTTATATGCCTGCCATATAAAGGAACATTTAATTACATACTCGAATACTGTCAGCATCTTAAGAAGGCTGGAGGGGATCAGAAATTTAAAAAATTATGCTGATTGCTAAAATGCCCCCTCCCCCCCCCCCCCCCTCCCGAAGCCTTTACGGATCTGCAAATCGAGCCTCTTAAGAGCTAAAATGGTTCCCTGTTTTCCGAGTTGGTTGTTTCGAACGACGAGAGTAACGCTTTAGCTTGAAAACGCGGAAACCAAACAAGAGTATACACAGAGCATTTGAAATTATTTTGTCACTAAGCCAATGCACTTTCCACTTTACATGAAATTCATAATTAGATTAAATTTCTCCCAGATTTTGTTGACAATTCCATGCACTTAAAGCTGAATGCTGAAAAGTTTACTTCTCAGGAAAAGTGGATATAAATTATGTTTTCCCCTTTTAAGACGGAATTAATTATTTAAAATTCATTATTATTATTATTATCAATTCCTTACAAGAGGATGGAAAAAAAATGGTTAGTGTATCTATAAAAATTTTACGAGAATCATAAAAACACATCCTGGAATTTTTGTTATGAGGGAAGCTTAAAGCAGAATTTAAACATCTCGGATATACTTTCTCTTCATGAAGACAGTTTATCTACAACTTTCAGACCCCGAAAGCGTCTTTTAATCCGAATTTCCGAAACATGCTTGCAGGTCTTTTCGCCCTCTCTATCTCTCCTTTCATTCCCAAGTTAGAAACGATGATTCCTACCCGCAGATTTTAATTCCCTGGGTATTTAGCGTGTGTACAATGCTGAGAATCCGACTCCGGTTTGTAGAGTGTTTCTTCGTTTTAATGTTGCTCAACGGGGATTGGTTCCACCAGTTCTGGCAAATCGTAGGAACCGAACACTTTGGAAGTGACCGCCTGAACTCGGTTGCAAAAAGGAGTCGATCCCAGATCAAACTAAACCAAAACTGAACCAATTTTTGACCTTTGAGGTTTTTTAGGTAATTATTTGAGAGCCATAATCTGTCCTGTAGCCACGTTCGGCTGTAATACTTGGAACATGACCATTCGTGCTCAAGAGAGGTGTTCGAAAATAAGATCTTACGCCGAATCCTAGGCTCTAGAAAGGATCCAATTACTGCCAGAGTGCGCATGTGCTCAAATGACGAGGTTCGTTGGGTCACTGAGCAACCATTAAGCACTAGTGGGATTAAGTCCCGAAGGCTCAATTGGGCGGGACATGCCGCTCGCTCGCCACCGTCAAGATATATCCGGCAGGTCCTGGAGGTCAGACCGCCGAGTCCTAGACCTTAGGGAAGACTTCGGATCAGACGGGAAGATCATGTCGCGGCTGTTGCGAGTTGATTGGGAGTTCCTGACTGGCGGGATGAAGAGGGGCCCGAATGGAAAAAAGCCTGGCTTGTTTGTATTTGAGTGCCTTCACGGTCGTATATACAGGTCCGGAAACTTCCTATGCCGATTATGTCCCGCTTAACTACGCCAAAATTAGTTCTGAAATTGGCCACTGGCGGCGCTGTGATCTAGAGAGCAGAAAAATGTCTAATGTTTACGTTTGGACTCCCACTGAGACTCTCGTTTCGAACAACAAGAGAAAGTAGCCGCCATCGTTGTTTACATTACCAAGGACCAATCAAAAAGCGTCTCTCTAACAAATAGCGCTCACGGTGGTAGAAAGGAGGAACTAATTTATGCGTAGTTAAGCGGGACATGGTCTCCAATGTATAAGAGATAGGAGTTTCCGGACCTGTCTATACGACCGTGGTGCCTTTTAGTAATCATTACTAATTTATTAGTTAGCCATGCATACATTAGTACACCAGTCCATAAGCTGTCCGCTCTCAAACGACAGACCCAACTAGAACATTTTCTGGCTTTCGCAGGCCTTTGGTCTAGCTACGGAACTGATATTTTGACCGTCGTGAAATTTTAAATGGTGAAGACGTTTCTCAAACTGAAAATAGAGGAGGAAAAAAAAAATCATAAAAGGCCCGGGAGCCAATCGAAGAAGGGAGGTCAATACAGCCTCCATCTTTCCCTCATCCCTTTCTCCATCTAACTTGATTTCCCGACACGCATTATTTGTTTCAAACGCTTCAATTGAGTTTCCTTTGTTTTCTCTGTCAAGGAAAAAAAAAAAAAAAACTTTTTTTTATGTTATTACCAAGTTTTAACAAACTAGTCTCTCTCTCTTTCTCTCTCTCTTATTTCAACTACCGCGCGGGTTTTTATGACGATGACGTTTTCCAGTCCATTCGGACGAAATTTCCTTTCCCGGACCCCCTTTGATCGTCGAAATAAGGGAGAAGGACTGGAAAATGGAAATTTTAACAAGATTACAACAACTGCTAGCTCGGTCCTCGCTCTTTTTTGTTAGACTCGTGCCAGTCTTTATTGCGAACAATTTAATTCGAAGTCGCAAGAAAATAAAAAAATATAACAAAATCAGATAAATAAGTAAATAAAATTTGATGAGCCCTGGTAAATTAATTTTTTGGATTTCCAGAGAGATAAATCGCTTTGGTAACCCCGACGTAGGATCTCAAAAAAACTTGGCCAATAAAGGCAAGGATTATATTTGAGGCCCAAAAACTAACTATGAACTTAATATTGGCCAAATTTGGGAGAATATCAGATTATATTGACCAATACTGGGAAGTGTCTGAGGATGTGTCCCATTTGTGCAGTAAATTTAATTTTTGAAGTATCACCTTTTGGACGCCTGGTTGGAATCTTGAGGAGCCTCTGAATTTTTATTACTTTCATTTTGTTAGCATTTCCGACTTTCACTTCGATTCTGCTTCTTTTAGTTTCTCTATTTGCCTTTCGTCCTTTCTAATTCCTTCTTCTTCTTCCTCTTCCTTTTTCCGACGTTCTTCCCCGCTTCGGCCTACCCTTTGTTGCTCTTATTTTCTCAAACGCTTATTGACCCATCATAATTTTTACTTAAATTTCCTCTGAACTGCTTCAAGTCCAAGAACAAACTTTGGAAAATGCTTTGTTTCAAAAGCTCCGATAAAGTCTTGTGAGGCTTGAAACTTTCCAATAGCGTTGTAAAACTCGTTTCTAATCGACTTCACAGAATCTTAGTAAACCAAACGGAAAGTTTCCAGTTAGCCTAACCCTTCCAACGGAATTAATCCCCGCGCAGTCGTAATTCCCCCCCCCCAGCAAAAAGCTACACCTGAAAAATTCAAAAGTTAAAAATCTTTTTCCGAGGTAGGAAAAAAAAAATTATTTACTGTTTTTTTTCTTTTTCAGAAATATCCTCCATATTGTCGTAGTTTTTCACAATAACCATCATTCCTTTTTTTTTTGCCCGAGCCAGATACTTTTTTTCTTTCTCCCTCCTTTCGAGTTCAATCCCTCTATGAATTGTATTCTTGAGAAAATGGGCAGATGGAAGATTCCTATTTGTTTGAAAGGCATTTCGTATCTGAAATATTTCAATTCTCTAGGGCAAAATGTAAGAGAGAAGTTGTTTTTATGGGAGGAAACACGAAAGTTTTTAAGTTAAAGGTTTTTAGTTTCAGGCGAGCGACCAAAAGCTTTGGAATGTTTGTAATCGTTGGAAATCTCATCTTTTATTATTCTTTTTTTTTTAAGTGAAAATCCCTGCAGAATTCTTTTCCATTTAATATCGCAATAATTTTTTTTGTGTGATTTTGTTCGTGGGATTGGAACTAATTTTGTCCATGGGAGGTAAGCTGACGTATCTCTAATTTAAATATGAAGGAGATACGTCAGTCAACCTCCTATGGACGGAATTTGTTTGAAGGCAAATTACCATTCAGTCAGTGGCGCCATTCAAAGAATTTCTTGTGGGAGCGAAATATTTTTAAATAGTTTATGGTGAAAAATATTATCTCTTCCCAGAATTGTAAACATTTTTGTAAACAAACTCTTGAAGTTTAGTGTTTACCTACTGATACTATGGTTTCTCACAGACTTGAAAAACGGATTCTAGTGATTAGAATCACTTACATAAGGGCCTATGTTTAGCTTATAGGTGTTCAGTGATTGTGAGCACCCATAAGCTAACAGGCCCTCAGGTAAGTGATTCTAATCACTAGAATCCATTTTTCAAGTCTGTGAGAAACCATAGTATCAGTAGGTAAACACTAAACATCAAGCGTTTGTTTACAAAAATTTTTACAATTTTGGAATAAGAGAAAGCTAAACATAAGCTAAAATCGGCTCTTATGACGAAACCCAATCACTTGATTTGGCTCAAGTGGCTTTAGAACAAAACCATTTTCAGGATCTACCTTTTTTTTTTTTTTTAAAGGGAATTTAAATTTGTTCGAAGAAAATCAGATTTGGTTTGTTGTTATCTGATAAAAGGGGAGAAAACGTTTATCCCTGAATATTTTATTCTTTCCGATAAAAGATAAAACTTGGTCATGCCGTTTATTTTAATTGGGAGCAGCATGGCGCCTCCATTTGAATAACTTCCAAAATTTCATAAAATAAAGGAATTTTGTTGGGGTAGTTGTTCCGTCGTACGACGAGGTTTTAAAAACGCATTTTCAGCAGTATTATTTTTATTCTTTTTTTTTTTCTTTGGCGGAGGATGGGGAGGAAATCGACTTCGCTGACTGTTTCACAAATAAAGATTTTGATGCGATGCGATTTTAAAAAAAGAATTGCTTCAGCATCTCAGGGTATCTGCAGTTCAGGATAGAGGGTATTGACACGAACTGCATGTCTTCGTCTTTCGGGTGCTTTGCATATCTTTGCAATTTGAAGTGTTCAATCAAAGGTCATGTCCGAATTCGTAGAATGAAAAGAAAAAAAAACTAGTTTAGAAGGAAAAAAAAAATCTGAATGAATGCCAAAATTAAATGATTTATAATGTATTTCTTCTTTTTTAAAAACTAACAAAATTCAGTGAATTTTGGAAGTAAAAAATACTGAAGTTATGAAAATGAAAATTTACATTAATATACATAGTACGTGAAAAATCATTTTTCTCGTTCAAACAAAATAAAAAAAAAATTTTTTTTAAATCATTTTCCGGATTTGGATTTCGCTTTCTTCTAAAGAGTATCGATGACTGTATTAATTTCTTCTGTGTGTTTAGTAATTTCCTTAATATTTTTTCATCGCTTTTAAATATCTCGTAGGTATCCTTTTTTTTTCTTTGTTTTTTTTTCGACAGGCTTTTGCCTGCTTTGAATTTTCACGTAAACCCGATTTTGAAACACTTTCAACTTTTCTGCAAAAATATAAATGTTCTGGTGACCATGATAAATACTTTGGTTAAATTGATTATGAAATGCTTCACAAGGATTGGTCGTAACTTGATCGTAGTCATCGTAAGACGTCATTTCTCAGGTGGAAATAACCTACCATTATCTACATATGTTTCCACGATAAACATTTCCACATACATTATTAATAAAACAAACCGTGTACGTATTCGGTTGTTAAAAAAGATCACCTTTGAAATATACCTTTTAAACCGTGCGCGAATCCGCAAGCTTTTTTTTAGGCTTCCTCATCGTGTGCGAATTCGGACGCTGCCCAATCAAAATTGTATGGTTAATTAAATTTCAAATTGTATTTTACAGTCGTCCTTTAAGAGGAGGCTTCAGATATTTATTTAAATATACCAAAATAAATTTCCATGGCTTAGAACTTTTTTTTGGAGATACAAATTAAAAATCTGGCTTCGTAGCGAACTTTATAGTAATACTGGCATCTTTCCTTCAAAATTTCAGATTCTCAGGTTGTAAAGAAACTCCGGAAAACGCTTTGGAAAATATATTCCCGACATTTATTTTTAAAACGTTTTCCGGAGTTTCTTTACAACCTGAGAATCTGAAATTTTGAAAGAAAGATGCCAGTATGAATATAAAGTTCGCTGCAAAGCCGGATTTTTAATTTGTATCTCCAAAAAAATGTTTTAGGCCAGGGAAATTTATTTTGGTATATTTAAATAAATATCTGAAGCCTTCTCTCAATCATTCTTCTACAGTATATTCAAACTGGGAGAAAAAAATGAATTCTGTCGATTTAGTTTTCATCGGGGTAATTAACTGATCTGAAAAACTTTTATTCCATGACACTTTTAGTCTTAAAAGAAGTTTAGAAACTTTTTTTAAGCCGATCTTTTCTTTTCACCCAGAAAAAGGAATATGCCTCGTTCACAATACAAGCGATGTTGCTTAGCGACAAAACAAATATGCTTTGCCGCAAAGCAACATGGCTCGACTTGTCGACATTATGCATTGCGGCAAAGCAATCACGAGTTTTTGCACAAAACATTTATTCTGCTTAGACCTAAGTTATGCAAAAATGCTTTGTAGCAAAGCATTTTTGCTTAGACCCAAAGCAGCATTTTTCTGGGTGTTTTTTTTCACAAAAGCTTTCAATAATTTTATCCCTTCAATCAGGGCTAATAATCCCTCATGTTTTGAATGTATATGTGTCAAACGTTTAATTTTTTAGTACAGATTTTCCCGTTCTCCGTTACCCGTCCCGTGACATTATATTTTTTTATGGGGTCAAATAATCATATTTTTTCCCTCCGGTTTTAAACTCGGAAACACTTTTTCCCGAGGGGGGATCAAACGCGAATGATCTTTTTTTAATCGTAACTTTCGCATCTACAGGTAATAAATAACTCTCGTTTCGTTTCATGTTTCGCCTAAAACAAACGAGATTCATAAGGAGACATTACACTTTTTTTCTCGGTAAAATTGTTTTTACCGAGGCATAGAGCGTCTTCGTAAGACAAGCAGGTTCAGTAAAATCTATGTAAAAAAAATTCACTTCACAGCAAAAATGTGCCATTGTGTTTGTAAAATTGTATCTTTTTCATTACAAACAGGTTTTTTAAAAATAAATTTTAAAAAATGAAAATAAAAATAAAATTGCTGCCTTGCGATTTGGATTTTAATTTAGCAATTTTGTTTTAAAAATTGGATTTTTTAAAAGACCTTTAGCTTTCATTTCAAAAGTTCACCGAACAACAACTTCATTTTTGAACGGTCATAATTTTTTTGAAAAAAAAAAAAAAAAAAAAATCTTCAAAAAATTGGATTTCAAGCTTTTTTGCTTTATCGACCCAGGGGCGAAAAGCATTGTTTTCCTAAAAAATTTCACCTATCAAGTTTTATATATTTTCTGACTCCCTGTGAAGCAAGGAATCCAAAAATATATCAAACTCCATGATGTCCGTGTGTGTGTGTGTATGCGCGTACATTTTCGTCACTTTGGCGACCGATTGTGCAAATTCCCTTATCACTTTCGCGACCTGTGCACTCTGGCGACCAATACCCTGGTCGCCAGAGTGATCACGCGCTGATCACGACCCGAGCACGTGCAAAGGGCGTGACCTTGGCCGGGTAAAATTTTGGACTTATACGGTTCTGGAACTCCGGTCGCCACAGTGTATGGCAATGTGCGTATTTATGTATGTGTGTGTGTGACAAAAAAGTATATGTATGTTTCCCGATTTAAGAAAAAAATACGCAACTGATCGAAACGAAATTTGGCCGGAGTGTTCAAGGGTTTAGTGGGTGGTGACTGAAGAATTTTGAGCAAAATCGCTCAAGCCGTTCGGAAATGACGATTGTAAATGTTCATATTTCTAGGTCGTTTTTAGTGTAAATCGCAAGGGCAGCTACAGATTGAGGCAAATTTTTGTACTGTAGTATATATTCATCGAAATACGCTACCATTGAAATTTGGTTAAATTCTGTTGAGTGGTTCAGAAACGGTGAGCAGGGCTAAAAGTATGGGTATAGGCCTTTAAAACGTCACGATATGACGTCATCGAGTACGTCAACAAAGCGATTTGGATGCTGATTGGCGGGTTCCTCGTGGGAGCTAAGGAAAAAATAACCGTATTTTTGAGAATATTTTCGGGGTAGAGGATTCCGAATATGAAATAATTTTTCCAAAATTCGAATTCCTTATGCCCGTACTGCGGCTTTGATGGACCTCTGATCGAAAATTTAATCGTATTTTTGAAAATATTTTTGGGGTAGAGGATTCCGAATTTGAAATAATTTTTTCGAAATTCGGATTACTTATGCCCGAACAGCGGCTTTTGTGGATCTCTGATCAAAAATCTAACAATATTTTTGAGAATATTTTTGGGGTAGAGGTTTCCGAATCCGAAATAATTTTTCCGAAATTCGGATTACTTATGCCCATACTGCGGCTTTTGTGAATCTCTGATCAAAAATCTAACCAATTTTTTTGGTACATCAATTCAAATAACTTAAACCAAATATAATTATTTGTTTTCCCATTGCATAAGATCGATAAAGCCATGTTCCGGTTCACCGGACCCATTTTTTTTTAATGCTAAAGAAAATTATACTGTGCATCCTTTACTTGAACCCCATTTTTATTCCTTCACAGCTTGGTAAATACTTTTTCATCCAAAAAAAAAAAAAAAAAAATGTAATGACCCAGTTTTTTGCTGAAAAAAAGAAAATCGTGAAGAGAAAAAAAAATAAAAATAAAAAGCAAGTCTGAAAGATTATCTCCTACTTTAAAGATTAACCTGTGACTTTGAGATAAGTGTTTTGAGAAATTCTTGAGAGATTAAAAAATACTTTCATTTTCAATATCTTCGGGATTAAAAGTCGAATAATATTTTTAAAAAATCGTGATCCTTTTTTATATATATATTTTCTTTTTTTTTTCTTCCAAATTAATCAATACGTAAAAGAAAGGAAGATGGAAAAAGAAAGTCACTTGAAACTAAATTAAAATATTTGAAACTTTTTCAATTAAAAAATCATCGCAAAAAGATAATGTAGCCTTGATTTGAAAAGGATAAAAAAAAAAAAAAGTCCAACTAGGTAATTACGATTCATTATACGAACTAATTATTTTCTCAACCTTTTTGTTTTCGGAATAGGAATGCGGTTTTCGCGGTCGTTTTTAACTTTGAAGGTCTTTCCTTTTTTAAAACGGCCAAAAAGTTTTATTTTTAATTAATTAATTAAGGGAAATATAATTAAATCGTATAAAAAAATTTGTCGGAGAAAAAGAAATTTAAAAAAAATAATAAAAGATGGTCGCAATTTTATGTGAAAGCTCATAAATAACGCACCATCTGCATTCTACTTCTTTTGATATTCATCCGGAACTTAAGATATCACCCGAACAAAGATACAATAAATTTATTTATGACAGATCATAAGACGGTATTATTTTATTTCCTGTATTATGAGGGAGGCTCTAAAGGGATCGGAACAAGTTCGGAGAAATATATAACGGAGGATGTTTGTATAGCCCAGGTGACTAACGTTGGGGATAACGAAAATGAAAATACGACCCAAGTCGGAGGAGTTTTCCGAATGTAAGATTGTCGAATTTGGAGGTCAACCTACCGGAAGTAAAACAAGATGCAAATATTATTTTTTTTTGCAGGTGTCGAAGGAAAATATTTTAAGTACTAGACCAAATTCAGCCTCGGGGAGTAATTGGTCGAGTCTTGAAATTTATTTTCCAAACCTGCAAAAGAGAGATCTTTTTTATTCCAAGACGACACATTTTACGACCTACTTTCCAGTCCCTGGTTGTGGTTGACGTCAAGATCATGATAATTGTGCCTTTTGCCTTGTCTTGAGCAAAGGAGGCCTTGTCTTGATCACGAGCTTTCCAAAATGGTTCCAAAGATTATTTTGTTCTTGTACAAGTTTGCCGATATCACCAAACATCGGTTACATCCGATGCCGGAATCGATATCCATCCAGCACCGATCCCGGTGCCGGCACTGATGCCGGTGCCTATGCTGATTTCGGATTCCTAAAAAAAATTCGATGCGTCTCCATGGCGCTATGCGTCGTTTGTTTGAAGAGTGTAATAATCAGTACTCCCAATTTTGAAGGTTTAGACATCTCAGGGTTGCCATTGGTTGAATACTCAAGGTCTACTTTTGACTGAAACGAATCTCTTTCATTATTTCGCAATCCGAGAAATATTGTTAATTAAACGAACGACACAGCATCTATTCTCTGTGGACATTGACCGTAGATTTCCTTTTAAATTTGGTCGAGTCAACAACAATACACGTTGCCAGTTCCCGAAGGCGACTTGGACTTTGTATCATTCACCTTATTCACGTAAACCGCACCATCTTTAAAGTCCGACCAAGTTTGTTTTATTTAGATCCGTCGTAAATAAACCTTAGAAATCCAAAATCCTCCTCTTGAGAGGATATTTCGAATCTCAACTTTAATATAAAAAAGAGCTCTCTTTTCCTCGGGAAATGGAAATAAATAAAAGAAAAATTGAATGAAAGGTTATCATTTTCTTGTTTTTTTTTTTTTTTTCCTCTTCCCATCACGTCCCTGATTTATGAGTCGAAGTGAGAGAAACTCATTTAGGATTTCAACGAAAAGGGCTTTACCTGAATAAATCCCGAAACACTTGTGTTTCGGGTTCGTTATCAAAGGGCATTTTAAAGCGCCTTTTATATACCGATATTATAAAGCTTGTATGGGGAGGGAGAGGTTCTCTCCGTTTGTAAAACATCCATCCATCCCTTTTTTCTGAAAAATTCTTTCAAAAGTTGCTTTCAATGCATTTCGGAGCAAACAAAAATGGTGGGAAAAGCCCTTGTTAAAAGACAAGTTGTCTCCACTTGACATTTACCCGTCAAGTCTTGCCACTGTCTTTTTCATGTCCGCAAATTAAGTCTCTTTTAATATTAGAATAAAAAAAAATACATTGACAGCTTATCTCGAACGCGGCTTTCCCCATTTTCCTTCTTTTCTTTCGCTTGTTCGACCGATTTTTTTATTCTGGGTGCCTACATCTCGTAGATCATTAAATGGGCTAATTAATCAAGTATATTGCTGTCGAGTAAATAAAAAATGTCGAGGGGATTTTTTTTTTTTTTGGAGCTCCTCCAAACAATATATTACTTGGGTAATTTTACGGAAAGAGGAAAAAGAAAAAGAAGCTGAAAGATTTTTTAATTATGATGATTATTATTATTATTGCAGTCAAAAATATCGCCTAAGGATTTTCCGGACATAATTGTTAAATTTCGGGCTTCTACTCTCCGTAATAAAGCGTGGATACGCACTATAGCACTTGGGCTGGGGAATGGGAAGATTTTTAAAAACAAAAAATTACCTCGGTTTCCAATCTTTTTTTTTTTTTTTTTGAAATTGTGAAATCCCGAAATTGCTCATAATAAAATTAATAACCGAATTAAAGTATTACATGTGAGCGAGGATAAAAATTCAATTGAAACCATTTCATCCGATTCCATGAGTTCCGCGATTCGATTCCGAAATAATCAAACCATTATATCGTCAGGGGAGGGATAAAATATGAAAACAAAATCAGCAGCAATTTCATTTTTTTTTTATTTTATGATTTTTTTTTTTTTTTTTTCATATTCTTTTTTAAAGGTCGGATGGAAATGTCATCGACTGAAGTAGAAAATCAAGATTGTTGCTTGAGTTTCCATTGTAAATATGATTATAGAGATAGTCAGTTTTGATTGTCGTTAAAAGATCATGTGACCGGTGGTTTGTAATCACATGATTTTTAACAGCTATCAAAATAGACGGTCTCTGGTCATAATTACGACGGAGATACGTCAGTTGACCTCCGGAGCACGGAATGGGATCACTAACACCCTATCAGAAAAATCCTGCTATTAGACGTCTAAAACCCTTCTTTTCAGACAACTAAAGCTATTATAGCCATCTATATTTGGGCTATATCATGTCTAAATTGCAGCTAATTTACAAAAGTGTCACAGCTAATAGAAAGATAATAAATAGCTAGGTATCAGGGCTAATAGACATCCTTAGGGCTAATAGACACCCTTCTTCTCCTTCTTTCGCTTCTTCTTCTTTCTTTCTTCTTTCTTTTTCCTTCTTCTTTCTTCCTTCTTCTTCTTTCTTCTTCCTTCTTTCTTCTTCCTTCTCCTTTCTTCTTCCTTCTTCCTTCTTCCGTCTTCCGTCTTCCGTCTTCCTTCTTTAAGAAGAATGTCTACGTTCACAGCTAAAAAACATGTAATAGACGTCTCGATTTTAAAAAATTAGACCTGATTTTAGCTATTTACTAGACTTCCATGTCTAATTTCGTGGCTAAATTTTTTTCTACCATCTAAACGGCTATCTATTATTTGTTCTGATAATGCATGGATGTAATGGATCTCCATTAAGGATCCTTAATGGAGATCCTAGGATTCCTATCCAATAGGATGCCTACACACATACTTATGCGACCATACACTATGGCGACCACAGTTCCAGAACCTTATAACTCCAAACTTTTACCCGGCCAAGGTCACGCCTTGATCATGTGCTCGGGTCGTGATCAGCGCGTGATCACTCTGGCGACCAGGGTATTGGTCGTCAAAGTGCAGAGAACACTCAAACAGCATGCGTTTACAATACCTGGAGCCCCATTGCCGCATTGTAAACTTTCTTTCAGTAGGACCTCTCTTGGGAACCATCCCGCCAGGATGCATATGCGTAATAGGATCCATTCAGGTTCCTTCCGAGTGACTTGTCGGTGGAGAAACTCGGCAGAATCCATTAGTTTCTTCGGTTACTTTCCAATCCATAGACATTATTTCTTCAGATTGGAGCTAAATGAGTTCCTTGCTAATGGTCATTCAAGTATTAAGTAATCATGATTTTTGTGATTTAGAATTCACCCCGGGAGTAACATTTCGCCATACTTAGCTTAGGGCGAAAATTGTTAATACAGTCTCCCTTTTTCCCTTAGATGCTTACCTTAAAAAGATGTTTGATGGTAGCCAGACTCCAAATGTATTTTGTATCATGTTATTTTAAATTTTTGAATAAAAGTAAAACCTCGATTGAAAATAAAAAGAAAGAAAAGCCTAAATCGTAAAAGAGGAAACAACACAAGGGAAAAAAGAATAAAGAAGAGCAACTACAGTAAATGTTAAGAATCCGATTCCGACTTATTCGGAAGGGAATGATGAAAAGTTTCACGAACTGCCGGAAAATCTTTCAATACATAAAAAAAGATTTTTTTTTTTCTCCTTTTCTGACTTTCTCGTAAATGCGAATGTTAGACATTTTTTTCCTCTCCTTTGTTTTCGTATTTTGTTTTTTTGTGCTATTTTGCTTGATGTAATAACTGTGAGTCGGTTGTCAGTTCTTTAGAACGAAAAGCTCCCTTGCGGCGTGGGATTGATTCCTCCTCTGAAAAAGAAAAAAGTTATTATTTTTTTCCCTGAAAATTAAGGAAATCCGAAAAGGAAGAGGTTTTGTAATCGACGAGGAGAAAAAACATTTTTTTTATATATAATATTCACGCGACCTTACTTCACCTAATTTTTTTTTTCCTTCCGGAAAATTTAATTTTCCTTCTCTCCCGTCCGCCATTAATTAGTGAAGATAAAGAAAATTGAAGTTAATAAAATTAATTCGTCACTCGGGTAATGATCTTCGGCGAATAAAAATTATTATTAAGTTCATCTTTTCTTATCCTCGTTAAATGATTAAAAAAAATAAAAAGATCAAAGGAAATAAATACAAAAACCCGGCTTCATTTTACATAAAATAACCAGAGTAATTTTTTAACGTTCGGGTTTATAGTAAACTCGGAGATTTCCATTACTTTTACTGCACACAACCATAAAATATTGTGGCTATACAGCTCTTATATACACTTTTTATTAAAGTAAGTGGATTCTCAGCACGACAGCCGCCATCTTTTCCTCTTCTTTTTTTTTTGTTTCTCAGACCAGTGGATTCGTCTTTTCGATGGTATTAAGTTGACTAGTTTATATTTAAGAGGGTTTCCCCCGGAGCGTTTATCAGCGTTTCCTTGTCTCATAAACGCTAAATCCTCTTCCGGGTATAATGAGACAAAACTTCTCGAGACGATGTTTCCTCCCAAGTTTTCTTCCCCTTTTTTTTTTCAACCTTTGCTTTCTCTCTATAGTCGATAAATTTTACAAATATGTTTCGGGGAATAAAAAGGTGAAGAAAAAAAAAGGCATGAATCAAAAAAAAAAAAAAAAAAAGTTCTTTCCTTTTCTTTTTTTTTTTTTTTTTTTTTTTTTTTTATTATTTGAAATCTAAAACGTGGTAGGAATTTTTTTGGAGAAAAATGAAGTGGTGAAGCTCTGCCCTGAAAAGGGGAATCGACCTATCGCACACTTTTGTTGTTTCGAGAAATCGGTGATTTTTAAAATTATTATCAAAACAAACAAAAAGAACATTTTTTTGGTTAAAGTTGGTATCGACAACTTGATTTCATTTTTTATTTTAAATTTGAATTCTTAAAAATTTAGAACTATTTTTTTATTTTTTTTTTTCTTTCATTTTCATCGTTTAAAAATTAAAAATTTGACTTAAAATTATGTATTGCCTTCTTGTCGTTAAGATAAACACGTGAAAAAAAACGAACCAATTTCAGTTTTCTCAGATTAAAAAATAACTCTGCGCGCCAATTTCTAAAAAGAAGTTTTGAAAGCAGAAGAAAACATTTTGGCCAACTCACTTAAAAAAATAACAAAATTTGATTGTTTACTCAATTTTTTTTAAAACCGAAAAAATATGCACGGAAATGATTTTTTTCAGCTGATGAGAGGTAATAACCAGAAACACCATCATCTCAGGAATCGTTTGGTATGAATATCTCGATTTTTTCCAAAATGTGCGATAGGTCGATTCCCCTTTTCAGGGCAGAGCTACGTGATGTAAACCTTTAAACATAGCAACTAACATCGTGTTGTGGTTTTTCCCCGTTTTTTTTTTTCCGTTACCTGGCAAAAACATCTTTATCAATTTTGATGAACAAAAAAGCTTGCTCTGAGGTATTTTCTCTTCTGCGAACAAGGTTTAGCTAATCTGATTCATTCTGTTTTAAAGCTCAGTAAAGTGCTCCTCCTTCACATTGGAGTTGCACTTGTTTTGCTGCTGTTATCATTGCGAAATATGTTGGACTATCCCAGACAACATTTTCAATCCATTGAATTTCCTGTGGTTTGTCCATCGGATATCCTCAGGATATCCAAATCCATGGGATATCCATAGAACGTCCAACGGATTATTTTTGGACCAGTGCGGACACAGGTAAATCCGATGGACGTCCAGTAAATATTCTCATGACGTCCTGAAGACGTCCTCGGGACTGGAAAGACTTTGCTACAGTATCTGATATAAGATGATCAATCAGAAACTTTTACCACAAAGTAACTCGAGCAGTGCAACGGTCGCGTAAACTCGCCCGTATGTATAAAATTCTTGATCAGTTGCTCTAGGAATAAAGGGTAATATAAATTAAGAGCTCTCCACTCCCACCTTCATGAAAAGCCGAGCAAACATCATAATAATTTGCTTTTGGTTTTTGTTAGTTTTTGGATCTTTAATTTGTTTAAATATTCGAGTTGAAATTTCGGAAAATTTTGATAGGGACAAATTACACGTTCGTTACTGTAGGAAAGTCAGTTAATGAGACCCAGATAGCAGAGTCTATTATCCCTAATACCCCTAGTCCGTCATAAGGATATTTATTGGACAATGGACATCCATTGGATTTACCTACGTCCGCACAGATCCAAAAAGCGTCTATTGGACGACCTAAGGATATCCCATGGATTTGGATATCCTGTGGGCATCTAATGGACAATCCATAGGATGTCCAATAGACTGAAAGTATTATCTGGAAATGACCGAAACCTGGATTTTCCAAAACGGAAGAAATTTCCTTAACAATTCTGGATTTTAGGAACCTTTTTCTTAAAGTTTAACTTAAGAGAAAACACTTTGTTTACAAACTAAATCATAAACGCCCTATCCCAAGTGGGACCTTTTCATGTGGAAGTATATGTATGTATATACGTCATGTCATCTCTTATTTTCCAGAAAGATTCATATTTTTCGTTGAAGCCGCTAGCAATTTGTTGACAAATAGTATTACATGTTGACGATAAGGGTCGTTGGTGCAGCAGTGGTAGAGTCTCCGACTTTGAACCAGATGATCAAAGAGTCGGTCTGGGTTTAAGGCTAGGATATGGCTCGGATTTTTTCACTGCAGTTGACCGCTTAATACGACAAGTGTATAAGTGAATAATAGCCGTGAGCCCCCACAAGGTTCGGATTCTGTGGCTAAATAAAGGAGGTCCCGCTCAGTGCTAGCAAAAGCCAACATGAGTGAACCTTATCGTCAAAACTGGCCAATTGACACATTTATAGGTTTAAGACCTAGGAAATATCCTCACATTGTACATCCTCACTTTTATACCGTACATTGTAAGGAAATCGAGTATACGGCTTCAGCTGTGGTAGTCACGTACTACACCCCATGATGATGATATTGATGATCGTCCATTTACCCTTTCAAATATCCAAAACACACACAGTACGAAAATTCTCGTCCTGTGAGTTTTTCTCATCTTCCGACACATTTTTCATTTCACGAGAAGCATCATTTGGTAAAACATCCCGAAAATTTTGGAAGAAAAAAATATGAGCCGACTCCGGAGGTCTGAATCAGTCACTTGCAGCTGTCCTCTTCCATTATTTATGTTTTGTTTATTAGAGAAGACAATACCCCAGCAACATCTTGCGATGGATGATTAATAGATTAAAGGTCGTTGTTTGAAATTTATTGGAGATAATATTGGGAAAATGATTCGATTTAAAAAAAAAAAAAAAACTTTCCTCGATTTTAATGATAAATGAAACGTCATATAAATCATGTTTCCTTATCGAAAATGAGAATATGTTCAGGAAGCAAATAACAAATTTCCTTTTTTCGATATAGACATTTATCGTTAACAGTTTAGCTTAGTGTAAAATAAAAATTAATGGTGAAGCTACGTGATGTACGCTAAACCTTTGGACAGAGCAACTATCATCGTGTTGTGGTTTTCCCATTTTCAATCAGTTTCGCTGAGCGAAGCAACTTGTTTTTGGAGCTGCCGTGTTGCAAATGAATTTAGAAAGTTATAAATTCTCTCCGAATTGATTGGAATTCTGGAAAATATTATTAAAGAGGCGGAGGATTCAGCTAAATTAAATGCGTAAATCGTTAGAGTAACCGGTGGTTCAGGGTTCTATCGAAGATACTTATTGTTACCAATGGTTCCCCAGTCCCCAAAGTTTCTCGGTGAAGATTCATCCCTGATCTACGAGCTAATGAAGAGCTCGTCTTTGTACACTTGAGAAGCCAAACGTTTTGTCACAAGATCAAAAAAATGATATGTAAACGAAAACTCAATCTTTTTTTTTGCAAATATTGAAAATGAAAACGTTAACATTCAAATGTTTTTCGAGTAAACTTCGAGTGTTTGTTTGAATATCATTTTCGCCAAACCTTATTTTTGATCTTTGCGACAAAAGTTTCGGTTTCTCAGTGTAATGCATCAAAAGATCAAAACAAGCCTGTAATTAATTCGAAAAACGTTTCCTTTTGTCCGTGAGCATCAAAGAATAAAGCCATCATACGAAAACTCAATTTTTCTGAATCGTAAAGACGTCATCTTGTTTGCTGAAAGGCAAAATAAATTAGTCTCCATAAAAACTGTCAACTTTTCCTTTTTTTAAAAAAAAAAAAAAAAAAAAGATTTGTTCTCACATCGTTTTAACGCTCCGCTTAAAATAGCGTCACGTAACTTTTGCTTAAAATAAAGCAACCGCGTTATTTTCCTAGAAATGCGATAATGGTTGACGACGTCACAGGGAACGCAAAATAAAACGTTTTTCCCTCCAGTCGTTAACCTCGCGTAGCCGAAGGGGGCATTTTAATTTAAAGTCTTCATAAACTAAATCGACAATCTGATTGTTCACTAAAAATGTTTTTTTCGGTTATTTTCTTGCGAATTTACCAAAGGCCATCAGTTAAGATGTACAGTACAGTACAAGACTAATGAATAAATAAATAAATAACTACAGTCGAACTTCCTCTAAAAATTTTACGAAGTTTAATTAAGGATAGTTAAAAATTGTCAGCGTTGTAGTCGCTTCTGGTGATTTCCAAAAAATGCGAAAACATCGCCATTCGCCATAGTCATTTTCAAACATTCTAGATCATGCTAGTTTTGGTAGGAAAAATCCGGAGCAGGGTAGAAAGATACATATCTTTGAAAAATAAATTGAAAAATTAACAGCTCGTACCACTGTGGTCCGGAAAAATAAATGAATGGCCAAAACTCATACCCAAGTCTGTGTGAAACTTAAAAAAGATGAAGGTGTCAAAAGCTTCGATATTTTGGGCAATTAAAAACCTGCTGCCCGTGCCCCAAAATTCAAAATGGCGGCCAAAATTTTTAATTATGAATGAAATTTATTAAAATATTTATTTTTAGGTATTTTTGTGGCGGCTGATTTCATATCTCAAATCATTTTTTTTTTAATTCAAAATGGCGGACAGTATGGCGAAAAATGTAAAAAAAGTTAAAGTTGTTCAATTTTCATGAAAATTTGTAATAAGGAGTTTTCGAGGTCGCTGATCTAGAACCCATAAACCGTTTTTCTGAATTTCGAACATACATCGAGTAATTTAATTTTTTTCGATTTATTGAGTCCCTTAAAAACATTTTAAAAAACTATTAGCGGACTCGAGATCAGCGACCTCGAAAACTCTTTAGTACAAATTTTTTATGAAAATTGAACAACTTTAACTTTTTTACATTTGTCGCCATACTAAGTCCGCCATTTTGAATTTTAAAAAAATGGTTCCAGATACGAAATCAGCAGCCGCAAAAATACCTAAAAATAAATATTCATGAAATTTCATTCATAATTAAAAATTTTGGTCTCCATATTAATATGTCCCTCCAATCTTGAATTTTGGGACACGGGCAGCAGGTATTTAATTGCACAAAGTATCGAAGCTTTTGACACCTTTATCTTCTTTTTAAGTTTCACACAGACTTGGGCATGAGTTTTGGCCATTTATTTATTTTTCCGGACCACTTTCCGTACCCATGAAGGACTCGAACCCCCGTCTTCCCCTACCGGCCCAAGCTGTAGGCTTCTAGCCCCTAAACGTACGAGCTGAGACGCCAATCCCTCGAAGTAGACCCTCTTACGAGAGTTGCAAAGTTTGGTTGACGAAAATGTTTCCATTTTTTTTTTAACATTTCCGTCATAAATTGTAATTTCCGTCGTCGCTTTAATTAGAGTTGTGATGCAACCAAAACGTTTGAACCATGTGAAAGATATCGATGAAAGGCCCTGACGTTATTATTATTGTTTCGGGAACATAATTTAAAATCACCTTCATTGTCACATTAACTGCGGGGTTTTCGAAAGTCGAGAATTCCGAATTTCATTGTTGAATGGTACTTTGAGATAATTAGTTCCCCGTGTTTGTCATTGCAAAAGGTTTTTGGTGGATGCCTCCCCCCCTGCCCCCCACCCCCACCGCTCCCCTCTTCCCTCGATTCCTGCCTCCCGTTAAAACATCCATTCATTGTCTGATTCACTCCCCCCCTCAGTTTGTTGAGGCCGTAAGAGAGGAGAGAGAACTTTCCTATAACTAATATTGAAACATTTTCACCGGCGGTTTGCTTCCTCTCTCTTTCCGTGTCTTTTATAAGATCAAAGAGAAAACTCCCGTGAACAATCATAAACACCGGGGAAAAGAGCCTCTTTTCTGTGCTTTCTATTTTTCGGAAATCAATTTTAATGGAAAAGGTTATTTTAAAATGGAAATTTATTCTAGGAAAATTTCCAATAAATCATACATCATATGTCAGAGATGGAACCTTTACTGGTGGAAAGGTGTGCTTGAATATGCGGTATCAATCATTTTGCGCTGTGACAAAGTCATTATAGGAAAAAAAATAGGAAGATGAAGAAAGTGCTTTTCTTTTCGCGTGACGTTAAAAAGTAATAGAAAATATTTTTTTTTTTTTTTTTTTTACGTAAACAGAAAAGTAATTGATTCGGTATCGAAAGCTTAAATGACGACAAAAACGATCTGTTTTTTTTGTCGGATGCTTATCTAACTATATTATGCTAGACATAAGCAAAGCCATCAATCTTTTAATATTTTTTTAATCCAAATCCCCGTTTGTTTTCGTAGTCGAGAGAGAGAGAAAGAAAAAAAAATCGTAGGATGAAAAATTATTTATGAACATTTTAGTTTTCTTCAAATTTGATTGATGTTCCCTTGTCTGGTTTGTATTTTTACCTTTTTACCGCGGATTTTATCTCTTGCTTCCGAAGAAACAAAAAAAAAAATGTTGTTGTACATGTTTTGGGATTTTTTTTTCTCTTTCAAAGGATGGAAGAGATTTATTTTGAAAGCTTTTTGTATTTTGAATATAAAGGAAGAAACCGTTTGGAGTGTTTGATCGTTAGGGAAAGAAGGCACAGTGTATTAAATCGGAAATGAATTTTAAATACGTGAGTCAAGTCGATGACATAAGCAGAGAGTAAATTCTAAAGAGTTCCTGTTAAGCTTTTTTTCTTTCTTTTTCTTTAGAAGAAAAAAAAGAAAGACGGAAAGAATAGAGAGAGTAGCCCATGTTTTGAATAAAATATTTTTGAACTCAAGTGGAAAGTTAGAGAACCTTTTAAGAAATTTTTAGCCTCTGGATGACATCGCATCCTCTCAGAATTTCAAAATTTAATCATTTTTGAGCAGAATTGTCCGAAATTTGAATTAAGAAACGCATCAGAAGCTATTTTTTTATTGATTTATTTGCTATTGGTCGGGTAACCCTTGGCCATAGACTCTGTGTTTTTAATCCTTAATCGTATTCCGTTTTATGAGCATCCAATCTGCCGTGAAAAGGGGAATCGACCTATCGCACATCTTGGGTTGGCCATGTTTGTTTATAAGCTAAACATAAACATAAACAAACATGGCCAACCCAGACATGTGCGATAGGTCGATTCCCCTTTTCACGGCAGCAATGTCGTTATAAATGAAATCCAATTTATGTGTATGTCCAACTAGTGTGTTTGATGTGTGGGAACTACATATTACAACGAGGCTAATATGGCTGTAGCTGTAGATTCTACAATCCCTGCTACAGGGAGGGAGTGTTGGCGGTCACCCATATGCTGCTTAACTTAACTTCACTGATCACAAGCCGCTGTTCTGAATGAATCACCACTCCGACCCTCATAATTTAATCGATAATCGATTCATAAGTTACACACACGGTAAAAAATTTTATGTAAAAGTAACATAAAAAATATGTAGCCCTTTTTATTTAACATAAAACCGTGGCGTCAGAAGTTCGAAACGTTCGAAAAAATTGAAGATTTTTGAAGCTCATGTTAATTAAAAAGGGTTACATATTTTTTATGTAACTTTTACATAAAATTTTTTACCGTGCATAAGCGAAATATTGAATCGTAGCAGTAGACAGGTGACTGTTGTGTACTCATAGTATGCATCAGTCGTGGCAGCAGATAAATTGTATTTTTCTTTTTATGCAGAGACGAAGACAAATCTAGGAAATTAACACATTAACAAATTAACAAATCTTTGGAATTCCCCCCCGCCGCCACTCTCAAAAAATTTCTTGTTTTTTTTTTTTTTAAGATTGGTCTTTGTTTTTCTATAAGAAAAAAATAGGATTTATCTGCTGCCACGACTGATGCATACTTTTAAGGGTAAAATGAAACGTTGAATTCAGATATGAAGTCAGAACTATGATTAGATTAAAATCAAACATGGCGGAGTCATTTTAAATATTAATAATTCGATTTTCGACGTCATGTTGGATTTTCCGCCTAAAATTTTGTCATTTTGACTTCAAATTTGAAATCTAAGGGGTCGGAAACCAGTTATTATTTTACGGAAGGAAACAACATGCGATGTTCTGCATTACATACATGTTTCTCCTTTTTTTTTTTTAAAAAAAAAAAATTTCCAGCAATTTCTTGCAATCAATTTTCTTGCTCCTTCCCCCCTTTCAAAAGGAAAAAAAAATGAGTTTTTCCCCTTTTGAAAAAGAAGAAAAAGGAAGAATTTTGTAGCGAAAAAGAAATTCTTTGAAAGATGTAGGAATGATTTCCTAATTTGAGGATTTCAGACACAAAAAAAAATTTGTGTAAGTCATTTAGAAAAGGTACCATCGGGGAGATGGCGCTTAGAATGCTGTGAAATTGGAATGCATAACAAAACAATGTTTGTTTACAAACAAAACATTCTAAGCGCCATCTCCCCGATGGTACCTTTTCTAAATGACGTACACATTTAGTTAAAGATCAGCAAAAAAAAATAATATTTCAGCCAAGAATGAAGAAGATTTGAGCTGAAGTGCCATGTGTTGCGAATCAAAAAGCCCTTGGGTAAATTATTTTAAAATAAAATCACTTTTTAATCGTATTTAAAACGCGAAAATGTCCGATGATTCTATTTCCCGGTGTTTAATCTCATTCTTTACTTACGGGTAAATTTCAAATCGAGGAAAATTTTGCTTTCCCGGGGTCAGTGCCTGGGATTTAAGGCCACGATGGCGGCCCATCCCAGGTTAACCCCGGTACTTGCGGTGTCAAGAATTAAAGCTGACATCATTGTTAATTTAACTTACTTCTTTATTGACGAACTTGATTACATATCCAAGTTTGTTTTTAAACTTTATTTATTGGAGGTCGAGTGAGAACTAACTACCGAGTCCGCGCCGAGTTCTGATGTCGGCTTTGAAGCTCAGCTTCGGGTATCATCGTACGCACTTGCGCACGATGATTACCGAAGCCGAACCCTGGCCAACACCATCTCTCGGTGCGGCCCGGTATTAACTTTTTTGTTAAAACTTTAATGTTCGTTAAATGCATCTATTTTTGCTACCGCTACACATGCATGTAATGCGGGTTGCCTAAACTAAAATTCGGCAGGCTCTTTGTATTGTCTAATCGCGTAGCTCGGATTGTAAGTTAACTTTACGTCCGAAATAATTAGAAATCTTGGGGGAAACATTTCCGAAATTCCGGATTAAAAAGGCGGCGCCGGCGCTGCATTGCACTGTACAAATCAATGTGTTCAAAACTTTGGAGGTGCCGAACGAAATAAACACGCCTCTGAACCATTTTCAATTTTTCAAACAAACGATTAAAGTTTGAAAATTCCAAATTCCCAAACCGCAAAATTTCGAAGAAAATTTTGTTCCGCCTTTTATTTTGTTGAAGGTAAAACCGTGAGATTCAGTTTGAAATTTAATCAAAGTTTGAGGTATTTTATTCCTCGATTACTCATTAATTTCGATGTTTCTAAATAAGGCGTCATATGTCACCTTTGTATTCGGATTTGTTTCCTCACACTTTCTCTCTCCGCGGAATTGCTTTTCTCAAAACTTTATTTCAATTAAATTAAATTATTCGCGATTTCATCGATTTTCTTCTCATAAAATTTTCACGAAAGGAAAACAAAAATGACAGAGGAGGCTGATCAGCGTTGTGAATTCCCGGCACCCCTTTGCAAGAACAAACAGGATCGTAAACTCATGAGACCTCTCATTTACTCTTTTTTAAGGCACATCAAGGAAATCAATTTAAACGAAAGGAAAGCAGAGTTTGAAAGGAAAACATTCCTCAAAGGGAAATCGCTGCAAGCTGATGCAGCATCAAATTAAACCCTCCCAGACAATAATGTTGTCGGGGATACGATTTTGCGAAATTCGATTCCCCGACATAATTCAAAATAACGTTTTATTGGAAGTTTGGGGGCTATTTCCAAGGAAACAAAAACAAATCAAAACGAGGAAATGTTTAATGATTGCTTTTCTTTGGCTCGCATTTTTTTTTTTTTTTTTTTTTTTACATCCTGTTTCCGTTTCGACGGTTCATTCCTTTCCTTCTCTTTTGATTACACACTTTATTATAATCTCATCGTCTTTTCCCTGGGAGCGCGGCCTAATTACGTTTTCATGCATGCGTTTTCCAGTGTTATGATGTCCTCGTCGATTAAGGGCAACCTTATTAAGTTGAGGAAAATTAATTTTTTTTTTCTTTTAATTCTCTTTTAGAATTTTATGACGTTTGCTGCAAGAGGATGTCTGCCTTTTAATTTAACCCTTTAAAGATCGAATTCCAAAACATTTTCCGGGAAATTCGAAAAATCTTCTTCCCTATTATTTCCAGCTTAAAGGTAACCCCTAACCCCTTGTGGACCCGTGCTACGCGTTTATACCTATAAAAGCCGCCTACTGATTTCAGGTATAGTCAACTTGCATTACACGCATGTAACACAAAATATCGCACAAAATTTGATTTTTCCACAAAACTATCGGGAAGAAAGTGTTCAATGGGTTTTCGACCCTGTAGATTCCAAATTTGATGTCAGAAAGACGATTTTCCGATCAGAGACTCCAATATGGCGCAGAAAATTAATTTATTAATATTCAAACTGCTCCTCCACGTTTGATTTTGATTTTAGCGAAATTCCGTGTTCATATTTGGAATCCTCGACTCAATTCACATTAGTTCAACTATTTGTAACCCCCTGAGCTTTCAATTGTCGGAAATATGAATTTTTTTAACAAATTACCCCGCTACGGGGCCATCCATCGCGCACAGTGGTCTGGAAACATAAAAAAAGCGGTATAAACTCGGAATGTTATTAAAAAGCAAAAATTTTATCAAATTATAATTTTTTAAGGTCGCTGATTTGAAATCTACAGTAAAATTTTAAAAATTCAAAATGGCGGATCCAATATGGCGGACAATTTTTTTTTATTTATTTGAAAATCGTCTTCAAAATTAGGTTGTCGGGGTTTTACGAGGTCACTGATTTCAAATCTGAGGTTCAATTTTAAAAATTTAAAATGGTGGATCCAATATGGCAGACTATTTTTTACATTTTCCGCCATATTAGATCCGCCATTTAGAATTTTTAAAATTTAACGTCATATTCTAAATCAGCGACCTCAAAAATTCCTCTAAGACGATTTTTGAATTAAAAAAAAAATGACCGCCATATTGAATCCGCCATTTTGAATTTTCAAATTTTAACGTCAGACTTGAAATTAGTAGCCTTAAAAACTTCTAATTAGTTCAAATTTTCGCTTTTGAATAGCAGACTGAATTTATATCGCGTATTTCGTTATTCTAGGATACTATAACAACAGTCTACAATATAGTGCAGCAGTCTTAAAATCGCAAATTTGCCCAAACTTTTTTTTTCTTTTTTTTTAAATCATACTATGGGCATTAGGGTGGATCGAAAAAAGCGAATTTTTGAATTTGAAAACGCCTGATATGGCAATCGATGCCTTATTGTAATACTATTAACCCTAATTTTTTCAGATTTTTAGAAGGTCATCTTGAGGTCGCGCAATGACCTTGAATTTTTTGAAAAGCACATATAAGGGCAAAAAAATAAGGATTTTTTTTTGCTGAAAAAAGTATCGTTTCCTATCGGAAATTTTGCGTAGATTACGAATATAAAGTCCAAAATTCATTTTTGTGTACAGTTTTTAAGCTGAAAGAAAAACCAGCCGAAAGTATTTCAGCGTTTAGAAAATAGGCGTAAAGCTCAAAAACCGCGCACTTAAAATGATTTTGGACTTTATATTCGTAATCTACGCAGAATTTCCGATAGGAAACGATACTTTTTTCAGCAAAAAAAAATCCTTATTTTTTGCCCTTATATGGCTTTTCAAAAAATTCAAGGTCATTGCGCGACCTCAAGATGACCTTCAAAAAATCTGAAAAAAATTAGGGTTAATAGTATTACAATAAGGCATCGATTGCCATATCAGGCGTTTTCAAATTCAAAAATTCGCTTTTTTCGATCCACCCTAATGGGCATTCAATTTTAGTTGCATCGGGAATGGTATTATGCGGACAATTTTTGTAAAACACTAACAAAAACTGACTACTCCCAAAAAAAAAATTGTAATTTTCAATGGGCAGTTATGCCCTTTTAATTTTGATTTTCATAATTCAAAATTCCGATTTCCTATAGCCTAACCTATTTGGGAAACGTCCATGATTACAATTTCTTTTGGCTCAATCTATGGAAAAGAAAATCATCCGATTTGAAAGAGCTCTTAAAAACACTCATTTTTCGACTAACTTGAAACCTATCTTTCAGGCCATAATACCTTAAAGGATGCCATGTTCAATCTGATTCAATAATCAAACATGACTTATTGGTTATCCATATAATCATATTTACATTAAAATACCTCACAAAAAGTAATTTTTTTTTTTTGAGGTTTTTACCTCTTTTTCGGTATTTTCAGACCACTGTGCATCGGTAGGCAAAGTGTTAAGAATAAAAAAAAGCTGAGTAGTCGATCTGTTAAAGTAATTAAAAATCGTTATTGTAATAATTTATAAAATCATCTCCGCGCAACAACTGTCAGAACGAGAGCATCTAAAATTTTAGTCTCGTTGAAGGGAGTCCTGCGGATTCCATTGTTTCACAAAACAATAGACATTCGAATCCTAATTTCCGTTTTATTGTTTTAAGGGATAAGGCTTTCGAATCAATTTCAGTGACTGAGTTATAATAATTAAGAGTTTTGATCATCGGCCGCAAGGGCTGTGTTGAATATAAACCCAACTTTATCTTTTCCGTCTCCTCATCTGTAATCCGTTACCGTAGATCGGAGGGGTGACTTTATAACGGGTTTCCCTGGGGAAAACCTGAAGTTATTTTATTGTTCATTTTTTTTTTTTTTGTTAAAAAATTTCCAATATTTTTAGTGACAATGAAAGGCTGCTAAAAAAAATTGAGGTGTCTATTAAAAAAGAACGTATGCTGGAGAAGTTATTTTTAAGTAGAAACCTTAACGGCCTTTTTGTGTTGCGTCTCGTAAGATCGCTGCTCCATCATGGTCTGTTCTCCGAACTAAAATCCTCGTACTTAAGCGGGACAGTTTTGAGGGGGGTAGCTTCCAAACCTGTCTGGATAACACGCCCGTTTAGACAGGTCCGGAAACTTCCCATGCCGTTCCTGTCCAACTACGCACATTTTAGTTCTAAAACGAACCATTAATGGCGCTGCGATCTTGAAAGATGCAACATGTCTAATCGTTTAAGTTGGGACTCCCACACAAATTACAACAAGAGAAAGTCGCCTCCATCGTTGTTTACGAATCTCAACGACCAATCAAAAATCGTCTTCCATACAAGTAGCGCTTACGGTGGTAGAAAGGAACAACTAATTTTCGCGTAGTTAAGGTCCCATCAACATAACTAACTGTTCAAATCTTTACTTTCCAAGGAAATTTCCATCGCGAATTTCCACACGTTCCAATTTCTCTTCCCAGACGATCTAATGATTTTTTTCTTTGCAACCCGAATCCGACGCCATTTTTGATGATGCAATCGAATTCTTTCAATTTCATTCAATTTCTAACTTTCAACGTTCAGTCTTAAGAACACATAACTTTCTAAAAAATTAATTCGTACAATCGTTCATTACCCCGTCGCAATTAAAGGCATCTGGGCCCATAACCTATTGAGTTAGGTGATTTTCGGATGAAGAAACGTTTCCAACGAACATCCATTTACGAACATATTTACAAGAGTTATATTTACAGTATATACAACTGGGCCGGGCTGTCTATACGGCCGTAGTAGATAATACAAAAAGAAAAAAAAACATGAGAAAATAAACAGAGGTGCCAACCAGATTTTAATAACCGTAGAATTTCCGAACATACGAAATCCTTGAACGGTCCCTATTCTGACGTGAAACGGTTAAAGTTTGTACAGGAAATCCGTTACAAAGCCACCCCCCGCCTACGGTATATTTTTTTCCCGATTTTGTTGCACTATATTGTGTGTATATTCTTTCCTTTTTCGTCCCCCGAGGGTCCGCATTTCACTATCCAACTTTTTCTTTTTTTCCCGGAATTCCGTTCACGTGCTATTTTCATCTCTAATCTAACGGTTGTAGTATTGAATATCACGAGAGAAACATCATTTTATGTGATCGGCATAAGAAAAAAAAAATTTTTTTTTTTTCTGTTTAAAGAAAAATATCGGGATTAAAATTTCATGCGCTTCAACAATTTATTCTTTTAAATTAAAATGAGAAAAAAAAAAAAGAGAAGGAAACGGTTGAAACGGATCGAAATTAATTTATAGCAATCACTCCGACGAAAGCGTTTTGTTTACCGTTTTCGTCGATCCATGTTCCAATTAAAAGCATCCCTTTTTTTATTATTATTTGCCCAGGAAAAAGATTTTTTCCACATACTTTTCAAAAAAAAAAAAAAAAAAAAAATTTCCGTCTTTTTGTTTAATCAGGAATTTTCCTTTTGTTTTTATTCTCAAATGATGAATGTTTCCTCGTTAAATTATCCAAGATGTAATAACAGTGTAGAATAAATAGGATCTCATTTTTGAGGCAAACATCTCGTTTACTGTTGTTTCTTTAATGATAAGGTTTTATTTTCCGGGTGGGAAACTTCATCCTTCTTTTCGTGTGGCATCCCAACTTTTCGTTCTTTTTTTTTTTAATCGCTCTTTTTTCGAGAAAGGAGGAGAGAATACCCGATTTTATCTCTGAAAATTTTCGCATCGAAGCAACTTTCTATGAGACTTTCTCTGTATCTTGACTGGGAGACCTCGGAAAAGGGGGTGACGGTTAATGTTGCGTAAAACATTTCTGCGAAAATTTTGCGAAAGTGTGCTTTTGTTCGGGCTTTCGGTTTTAAAATCGTGATTTTCAAAGGTAATTAAAACTCTTGAGCGTTTTTGGAATTGTCGTCGAAATAATTATTTCATATATTGACATGGATTTGCGTGTGTGTGAGAGTTTCCGTCGTACGGTGCTTTTACCACAAGCTCGTTTTATGTGTGCTTTATGTTCTCTTGACGGAAGTGTTTCAATGAGTTTCCTCTCCGATATTTCGAAAATGAGGGATAAGTCGGTGGAAAAGTTTATGAATAAAAATTGTTATGGAAAAAGTTGGGCAAATCCAGGGTAGCAAAGTCTATCCTGTCCCAGAGGACGTCTTCAGGATGTCATGAGGATATTTATTGGACGGTCATTGGTTTTATTTATGTCCTTAACGATCCAAAAAGTGTCCTTTGGACATCCTATGGATAACCCATGGATTTCGATATTTTGTGGATATCCAATGGACAGTCCACAGGATTTCCAGTGATTTGAAAATGCTGTCTAGGATGGTCCAAAATATGCCAAAATTATACTGACTTGAGATTAGGATTAATTGGCCTAATAAACTAAGGTCTTTTGAAGGATCCTTCCTTGGACCTGACCCAGTAACCTGATGCGTCCGTGTCAAAACTAACGAAGAAGTTTGAAGGCTTACAAGCCCTGTATCACTGGTGTGATCACGTCTATGAGGCTGCGGTGGGCGAGACACGGGGCATGGGCGCCGCCTGCGCGGACTATACAAGGAATTTTGAATGATCGCCCTACAAGTCCTGACCTTTAGGAAGGCCTCGGCTGAAGATAGGAGGATAATGTACCCGTGGACTCTGGCCGCCTAGGGGTGCCGGACTGGCGACGGACGACTCAGGGTTGGTCAGAATGGCGGACTATCGTCGATGCAACGATAGGGCTTCAAGCCCTGCAGAAGCTTGTTGTTGTTGTTGCTGCTGCTGCTGCTGCTGCTGCTGCTATAATTGGCTTAATAATGGCTGACGCAATTTTGAATTTAGGGTTTTGTGAAAACCCAAAAGATCTGAAAATAAGATATTTTGTTTGAGCCAGATAGCACTTTTTCATTGCCATATAGCATTTTCAATTCATTGGAGATCCTGTGGATTGTCCACTAGATATCCACAGGATATCCATAGGACGTCCAAAGAACGCTATTTGAACCAGTGCGGATATAGGTAAATAGGGCGTCCAATAAATATCCTCATGAAGTCTTCGAGACTGGATAGGCTTTGCTATTTGGGTTGCACTTCTAACTTAGACCAATCCTTTTCCAAAGAGCGTTGATTGAAACAACCTAACTTTTCGAAATGTTTCACATTCGTCTAATATTTACGAAGTATTTTATCAGGCATTTATCAAATTACTTTGACTAATTTAATCGATCAATTTTACAAGAAGCCAGCAGGAAAATCCCTAATACATTTCACATCAAATCAATTTATCTAATTACCGAGGATTAATTATTAAATCCTCGTATGATTATAATTAAGTGCCTTTTCGACGCCTGTGTTTACTAATCTCTCTATTAAAATGTCAAGTATTTCCTCCCTGGAAATATCTCTATTAATTACCCTTTATTCCGTCGGTTTTTGAGTTTGGGTCTCTCAATTCAAAACAGATTTTTTTTTTTTCTATAGGAAAATAGCTGGGTTTCTTTAATTATATATGGTTTGCTGATGAATTCCCATCCGTTTTCCTGTTATTTTCCTCCATTCGTAATCGGAGGAAATGAATCTATTTACGCAGAATATTAAACGATTTTTGTCTTTTTCTTTTTTTTATAGAACGAAGCTTTGGAATCCGCTCTCAGTTCGCTTCTGGAAAAAGAAAATGACCCGGAAAAGTATTCCTGCCTGTAAGTATTTTTATTTATTTATTTATTTATTTTTTTGCTACGCTCGTGTTAAAGGCGCTAAACTTATCCTCGTATTACGTAAGCAAAACTTTGCCCTCTTTCCCCCTCCTCCCCTGTTAAAACTTGATCTAATACCACATACACCCCCCTTCCCCCCCCCCCCTCCCTCTTTGCCCAAGAATCCCGAACGTGAATCAAAACTGAATATGAACGCTCTTTCGTTTGGCTCGGAGACAGCAAACTCATCTCAAAAAAGTAACACTTTTCTCCCTCGTCGCGAAATGTACTATTTTTTGTTCAAGTGAATTTACGCATTAGGTTATTTCCATCAAAAAGAAAAACTTCCCCCCCTTTTTTTGTTCCATATTTTTTAGTTAAATATTCAGCACTCGTTTTTTGCTTATGCATATTTATTGAGAAAATGTCGTGTTTATAAATGATCATTATTTTTAAAAACTCTAGTCTTATTTCTCCTTGTTGCTGCGTAAAATGTTTGAAAGAGTTTTAAATCAACTGTGTGATATGATAATTTGGAACATTAATAAAATGCTCCGTGAAGCTTCCCCTTTCTGCTTTTAACATATCGGGAAAACGGGGCTGGAGCGAGACCAGAATAGTAAATAGTTCGCAGTTGGAAGCTTTCGCTTTCGCAAAAAAAAAAAAGAATGGAAAAAAATCACGAGTTTTTATCTTTTTTGCTGCCAAATTCTTTTTATTCTTGCTTATACCTGGTCATCCGCATAGGAGATGTGTGGGACTTCAGATTTAGAGCCGATTCAGAACGCCAAAATGAATATTTTTTTCGGAGTAGGAAAATCGTTATAATTTGCACGGAGATATGGTTTTATCCATTCATACTGGGAATAAATAATATAGTATTTGGCATAGACCACAGTATTCAAAACTTCCTGAAAATTATGTAAAGTTTGCGATGATTCATCCCTTCGGGCTGAAGAATGAACTTTTCGTTACGCTTGAAAAACGGAAAAGTTCATTTCTTCCGTTGGGATGAAAAATGTCTTACAAATCAGGCATGGGAACGGCTTGCACGTCGAGACGTGCAGTAAGCCACGGTTGGTACAGTAATATACTGTTAAATAGTTTACGTTTTTAATGCAATAAATCCGAGGTCATATGCATTGTAACGAAATCAGTTAAAAACTGTTCAAATTCTTATCCATAAGCTAAACATACGTTTAGCACTTTGTTGTAAACAGTTTATTTTTTTTAATTTGTCAACGCCGCCAGCGCTCCGATAGGAGATAGTATATATCGTGACTAGAGAGTTATGGGTAAAATAACACCGAGACGAATTTGCCGCTCGAGCGAAGCGAGAGCGGCAATCGTCGAGGTGTTTTTTTACCCATAATTCTATATTGACGATAGATACTTTTCTTTATAAGTGGTACACCTGCAGAGGAATTTTTTGTAAACAAAAACAAATAAAATGAAAAGAGTTTGAACAAGTGTACCAACATTAAATCTTAGGTTGGCATACTTGCTTTGCATCAAAAACAGTTGGTGGTGACGTCAGAGGCATGTTATTTGTGAAATAACTCCCTAGGGCAGGATATTTTGGTGTTATTTAGGTCTGTTATAAACGAAATATCCCCGAGACAGACGACACTGTTACAACAAGACTAACATTCACGTATAAAGAAAAATAATAAACCTGCCTCAAATGTTTTTAATATTTTTTTTTCTCATTCGACTACATTTTTAATGCAGTCTGAATGTTTTGCGATAAAATAGAACCGAGAAAACCAAATTTGACTCTTTTAATGATGAAAACGAAAATAACCAACCGATAAGACGGATTTTTTAAAATTAAAACCGTTGTTAGGCAAAAATAGTTCCAAAGAAATCCGTTGGAATGCGCTAGTTGTAACTACACACTTTTCGGAAGACTGATTGCTCCGCCATTTTGATTATCAATGTGAAATCGGTTTCGTTGTTTTCTGACGGGGAATTTCTTTAGTTTTTAGTCTTTTATTAGTGTTTTAGTTCGGAAAATTCAAAGAAGTATTGTCTTGGATGTATGTGGTAATCGTTTTTAGGATTATAATTCTTTCTAAGCCGCGTTTACCTATAGACCTTGGCCTTTGCTTGAGCGATGATCAGAGGGATTAAGGTAAGGTTAGGTTTACAAACAGTATAGAGAGCAATTTACTTATCGATTATGATACACCATGAAGAGCACCTGGTCTTGGTTAGTTACAATAAGGAACATTTTTTTTGCCAACATCATAATCAGTCAGTGAAGTGCTCATTTCTATCGATATTGCTCATAAAATATTTATTCACATTCTTGTGTGATTTCAAGTGTACTTCTCATTATTTACACTACTAACCACATAAAATGAAAGGAAAAGAATTTATGTCCTGATAAAAAATGACCCATTCAGCGTTTTGAATGATTTTGCATTTATTCTGCTTTATACATTACTTAGTCGTCTGAGGGAAGGTTGAGCAGCATTTAATCCTTGTCCATAACATTCTAGGATGCGTTACGGGATTCTATTCAACATTAATGTTTTTCCTTATTAATTAATGTTGTTCTAGGATGATTGTATTGATTCGAGTCAAGTTAGGTTAAATCATTTTAAAATATTTGTTTCCTCTGAATGCAGATCAAATGAATTTTTTCTTTACACTGACTTCTAACCTAGTTTCAAAATTCACTGAAAGCTTGCAGTATGCTAAAACGTACAATAACAACCATGTAAGCTTTATCATATAAGACAAGCTCATCTTTACAATTTTTTAATGCGAATTTAATTCAAGGGAATTAAATGCATATTGTCTTCAAAAAGAATCCCAGTTTCTTAATCTCTTTCACCTCCTTCAATAAACGTATAAATTTCCTCAACACATTGACAATGCTTTTCTTTTTTAGGGACATTCATAAAACCCTTTTCATTTCAAAGCATGCTTAATGGCCTGGTTCTTTAAAAAAATCTGATGATCAAATAAATTCAAATTATTCTCCAATGATCGATACATTTAACTTTAAAAAAATAAATAAATGGTCCTTTAAGTATGTTCATGAGGAAGGTAAAAATTAATTAGGGGCCATTTTCATTTATTAATACAAAATCCATTTTTATTTCAAAATGATGACCTCCAACTAAAGCAAAAAAAATTCCTGGTGTTGTTTGCAATAGGACTCAATAATTGTACCGTTTCTGGTACACGCAAATGTTGAAGGCAATTCACTTTTATTGTGTTGCATATTTTTAGCTTTAGTCAGTTAGCTTTGGTGTCTACGACATGGCCTTCTTTTCGCCCCTGTACAAAATCCTCACTTTTTCCGCCCCTGGACCAAGAATGTAAGAGGGTTGAGAACAATGGATCTTACAGGTTCCTGGTTCGAGCCGAGGTGAATCACCTCACTCAGGCTCTCTCAAAAACGACCGAACCAGGTCCTATAGGAATTGTTCTCAACTCTCATTGGCCCTGGCTTAGACACTTGTAAATATTATATAAAGAAAAACAAAACACAAAAATATATCATTCATCATTCTACATTTTACACTCAAACAAGGCTTTTTATTCAATCTTCGAATTTATCCATCCACACCGGCGATAGGATTCTTCGAGCCTTTTAATAGAGCTTGAGCTTGAAGAAACCTATCGCCCCAACTCAGCTAGACGCCGCAGTCAACATCATCTACACGAGCTAAACATTTAGTAAGTTTTAGTCAACAAGATTGACTCATCAGCCTTAATGTCTTAAGTTGATGATGGTCTTTGCATTAACCAGCAGTGGAGTAAAGCACATCGAAATAGGGTGATGTCTCTAGTAATGGATCAGGCACTAGTAATGGATCATTGCCATGGAAATAGCCAATCAGTACTTTTAAAATTGTAAATATTTATGTTTGTTTTGATTTTCATTGGTTGACCCATTACTAGGCTAACTGATCCATTACTGGAGACATCACCCTATACATTTTCATAAAAAATTAAAAACATTTTCATAAAAAAAAAAAAAAAATTAAAATCTAAATTTAAACTTGCAATGCCATGCATGGGTATCGATAATACAGTCGAACCTCTGTAATGTTTCTAATGCTTAGCTTTACGATTGGTAGGCTGAAATTAGGAAAATGGGTTTGACTGCAATTTTTTTTCTCCTGCTTGAAAGGCGAAATAAATCAAAACATGGCGAATCCAATATGGCGGCTCAAATGGCTTTTGCTTTGCTTTCAATTTCGCTTTATTAAATGGGCAAACAGTAAATAGTAGATTCCTATTTTTTGCTACAAAAGAGACCTTTTATTGCATTTAAGTGGGCGTGTTCCTAACCATTTCTTTTCTTCGAATCCGACATTTATAACACTAACTTTTTTTTAAAAAAAGTTTCTAATAACTTATACTATATTTTATATGAAAAATATAATACGGACTTTAGATAATATTTCATCATTTTTCTTTAAAAAAAAAAAAGTTCTTTTTATTTTTTGAGGAAAAGTTAAAGAAAAGAAGAAACATGGACTACTACATCTTCGATGTAAGATCCTCCTGGAGCAAAAGGCTAAGATTTAAGTACTCTTAAAAAACTTCTAAAAAAAATGTGGGCACATTTTTTTTCCTTCTTCTTTTCTCATCGTGATATATGAACTTCCTTTTAAAAGGAAGAGGGAGCATTTTTTTTCTTTGTATATTTTTTTAAAAATATCGGAAATTAATATATTCAAATATTGCGAGTTTACGCGGATGGAATTCGAGAATATTTTTTTTTCCTCTTTGGAGAGGAACGCCCTATTACTTGTAAGAAAATGAATCTGTCACGTAAGACGACGCAGGTCCTTCGATCTCATATTTCAATTTTGTTTGATATAACGGCGACGCTTTGTATTGATTTTCATCTGCTTTCATTTTTTGACTACTTTTCCCTTTTGAAAGTGAATCTGTAATTCATTCCGTTACGTCGTACCGTAAGTTGGGGTGAAAATGACCTGTGGGGGGCGAAGTCATCTGGTGGGGGGAAAAAGATATTAGGCCTTGCCCTCAATGTCTAAAAGTGTGAATGAGCTGCAAAGTGTATTTATTTCTCACTTTTTAGGTTGAAATTTTAGCTTGAAGTGCCTTATTCAGGCAGATGGGGCGGTCATTTTCACCCCTCCGTACGGTACTTTTAATTTCTTTTCAATAGAATTTTTTTAATTAATTTCAATAACGGAAAAAAAATATTCGAATCTCCCCCTTTTAAAAGAATTTTCTTAAAATTTACAGCTTTTTCTTCCTTTTCACGTTTAATAATTAAAAAACAAATTAAAAATTGTTTTCATAGCTTGATGTTATCTCATTTTTTTAAATAAAAAAAAAGAGCTGCCCGATCTTATGCTTTTCTAAATTTATCGTTTTTTTTTCTTTTTTTGCGAAATCTTGATCTCGGACGAAAACGCTATTCATATTGAAATCCGGTTTGGAAACCTTTTCATTTTTTCTTATTTTTTTTTTTTCCATTTTGATGCCGGGTTCAACCCACTCATTCTTCTTCATTTTTGCAGATTTCGTTTCCCCAAAAAAATCCCAGAGGAGAGATCATTATGAAACCGTGAAATTTGCTATATTTCTTTTCTTACAATTGAACAGTAGAAACGCTTTCACAATCTTTTTTCCTTTTTTACATCTCAAGGTTAAAAAATCTATAGTTTTTGACTTGAATACTTTTTGTAAATCAGGAAGATTCGATTCTGTTCCTCGTGTCTTGGAGACCAAGGATCCAGTGTTAGAGGCTCTTTACTTGAGATTGCTTTATCAAAATAAGTTTCTTTTTTTTGTTTTGTTTTGTTGAATATTGTCGGGAATAATGGAACTAATTATAAACAAAACGAATTCTTCGCCCAGAATCTGTTTTGTTTATAATTGGTTCCATTATTCCCGACAATATTCAACAAAATAATTATTAGGAACGATAATTTGCATCAGAAAATAAGTTTGTTAAAAAATTAAAAAAATTAATCGATTTAACGGAAACAAAGTAAAAAATTCGTTGGTTCTTTCCGCTGTCTCGTGCGTTTTTCAGTCTTTTCGATGCGAATTTTCTGCCATTCAAGCCTCGTATCCACTCCCCTACCCTCGAAACTCTTGAATGATTCTTTATTTCTTGAAACTGTCCAGGCTCATATGTTCCAATGGGAAAAAATGCGTTAGCAAATTCTTTGGTTTTAACGTCGCGTCGCGTCGGGCAATACAGTAATGATTGATTGTTTTTGGTTCTGTTTTTCTCGTTCGACATAATTTAAATACTTTCTCGACAATGTTTGCCATTGTTTTTCTTACTTTTGGCTATTGGCTTACGTCATTCATTTTTGTTTCCACAAATCAGAAGGATAGTAAATTGTGTACGTGCATATGAAAACCTCTCACTTGTACAATCCGGATAGTTTGTTTTGATTCGAAAAACGTATTTGTTTACAAAACAAAACATACTATCCGGATTGTATAAGTGGGGAGGTTTTCATATGCACGCACACAATTTATAAATTTCCAGCAAACCTGAAAACTGCTTTTAAGATGGGGGGTAATTCTCTCATTTGGGGTTATCGGTATATGGATCAAAGAAGGAACCGGGAAAAGATTGATGAAAAGGAAAGAAAAAAGCTAAAAAACGCAGAATGTAGAAATTAGAATTGTCAATAAATCTTTTTTTGAAGAAAACTCTTCTATCGTCTTAAATTTCACCCATCCATCGACATGCTTATTGGACTTTTCGACTTTTTATTGGAAAGAATTCGCTGGGCCAGTATTATAAGGTTGTATAGGCAGTGTTCAGCTTGACACTAGTTCCTTATGTTTAACACAGGGGAAAGTAGTGTCAACCTGAACAGAGCAGATACAGCAAGGGAAAGCAAAATGCTTGGCTTAAGCATTTTTGCATAAGTCGCTATTTGACAAAAAGATAAACAGACAAAAAGAAAAATGCTCAGAGGCTAACAGTTCTGTCCATTAACCCATTTAGAAAAATCGCCTTTACAGTTAGATGGCGAGTCTGCCGGGGCAGACTATCAGAAGGGTCTAACCTTGCTGAGCTAGAAACTTGTAAAAGTTTAGAGCGATGAGCTTCTAAAACTTTTACAAGTTTTCGAGCTCAAGGCAAAGTTAAATTTATAACGATAAAGTTAAAATAACATAAAATGAATAAACATAGAGACATAAACTGGTTAGGATTCTTGGGATTTAGAACACAATAATAAAGACAACTATAGATTTAACGCTGACATGTTTCACATGAAAACAGTGTGAACTTTCGAAACATGTCAGCGTTAAATCTATAGTTGTCTTTATTATTGTGTTCTAAATCCCAAGAATCCTAACCAGATTAATCTTCAGAACAAGAATCAATTATAATATTATAAAGACATAAAGTTAAACGAGAAATGGAGCGAGATGGCTACATTCACCTCGTTAACAAAATTGAGTCAAATCCGGGTAAAGATATTTTAAAATTATTTACAAGTCAAATCCGGTAAGGTTAATTACAAATCTCGCCCCCACTTCGTAGGGAAGGAAAAAACGAAAGGATCTTGGGGCTAGGGGTGTAAGATAAAAAAAAAATCCTGAAAAGAAGGAAATGAACTGGAAGGGATGCCAGTCGTTTGTATGTTTTCCTAACAAACGACAAGTGGGTGTATAACGAAAGTGCAGGGAGGGTGTCCAACATCGGGGAAGCAGTACATTTGTGGTTGAGATCAAAATGATTTCCGCCTCGGGGAAAAAGCCCTCGGCCCAGAGACTACCTCAGACAGAACCACAGGTTCTAGGGAGCAGAGGTAATTGTCGTTAGACTTTTCCTATAAGCAGTGAGGAATTCGTCAACCGACTGACGATTGTTCAATCTCCGACCGCCGACATTGTTAGTACCAAAGTGAAGTATAACGATGACTTCGTCTCCTGGTTGTTGGTTTAATCCTTGATTAAGGTCATCTCTTACTAGGCGAGTGGTGGCGTCATCCATGCGGCCTCCTCTTTTTACGGCGAGAGAGCTTTTCCCCATGCCGAAAATCATCCTCGTCATGTGCCGAAACATAGAATCACCGTAAAAGAGGAGACGTAACGACCTGTCCATGGCGACTCTAGAACATACAAAGAAGAATTCACAGCATGAAAGCTAGTGAGCTCCTACCAGCGACCAATGTGTAAAAAAAATCATTTCAAATCAGCCACGAGGGGATGCTAATTTGAAACCATGTCCCTTTTACCTTCAAGGTATGACCGGTTGCAATCAATCAAACATTCTTTCGCTTTCAAGCGATTACGCTTGAAGTTTTATGGGACTGAGGGCTCGACAGTCCTGCGCGAGCAGTGAATCACGTCCATCGAGCGTAGTTCTATTGAACTACCCTAGATGGCATGGCGATTCACTGTATTATTTAAATGCCGCCAAAATAGGTTGGCTACAATACTATAATTAATGATGGAATAATTACTGTTCGAATTTGAAGTACTGTACTTTTTTCATGATTCAAACGCGCGGTCTCAATCTTTTGTCTTCAATTTGTTTACGTAAAAATTTTTTTCGTAAGAGAAAATAAAATTAAATATTAGTAATTCTCCAAAATATGGGAAAAAGTTTTTATTTTCTTTTACGGAAAAATTTTCAAGCAAAACAAATTGAAGACAAAAGATTAAGCCCGCGTGTTTGAATCATGAAAAAAGTACAATACCTCCAATTTGAACAATAATTATTCTATCATTAATTATGGTATTATTAATTATCGTCTAATTAATTATTTTCATGGAGACATAGCATTATGCCCGGGTGGAAAATTCAAATTTTTCTCGCGGGTCTCTTGCCTGGCATGGAAATCTATTAATTATTCAACATAAATTGGAATTGTTCGATTTTACTCACTACCGAGTTTCCAGCATTCTGTCAGAGCCTTGCAGAAACTAAGTGATCCCCGGCTTATATGGTTCTAGAAATAAATGTTGGGAGTTGAAAATGATTACTGAAGGCTCAAGTGCATACAAGACTGCTTGTATTACCAACTGCAATTCGTCTATCTGTCTTTGCAGCAAGTTTATCTGATAACGTTGACAATCCACAAAAAAATCCTGCTTCTGTGATCTCCCTTACTTGTCGAACTTGTGGTTTACGTAAGGGAAGGAAATTGGACTTTCACGTCCGAACTTAAAATTGTCTTACGTTAAATTATTTCCGCTTCCGGTAATGCATTGCAGCCATGTCCGCTTCCAGTAATTCCGATCCCTACCAATTCATATACCAAAAACGATCAACCCTGTTTTTGATCGTTTTTGATCTAGCGTGACCCCTTTTAGACCAAAGACGATAAATGAAATAAAAAATGATCGATTACGATCAAAAGCGATCACGCGGAAAACGAAATTTTTCGGCTCGACCAAAAACGATCATCCGCATGGATCGATCTTGGTCGTTTTTGGTATTTTTTGGTATTTGAATTGGGAGGGATACTTGTCGAATATTCCCAGATGTTAAAGTCTATCCAGTCCCGAGAACGTCTTCAGGACGCCTTGGGTATATTTATAGCACTGATCCAAAAAGCGTCCTTTGGACGTCCTATGTATACACCATCGATTTGAATATCATGTGCATATCTATTGGACAATCCACAGGATGTCGAATGGATTAAAAATGCTATGTGGGTAGCTCTTACAAATGCTCCACAATTTTTTTTTTTTACCCTTATCTCCCTTTTCCTGCTCACTGCCCCTCCTTTTTTTCATATTTTTATTCTAAACTCTTTAGAAATATTTTTCAAAAACGATTTAAACCCTTGCCGGGGGATTAAAACTTTGATCTGTCGCATAGTTTACATAAAGCGATTTCCTCAGCAAATTACGGGAAGCGGAAATAATTTAATGTAAGACAATTTTAAGTTCGGACGTGAAAATCCAATTTCCTTCCCTTACGTAAACCACAAGTTCGACAAGAAATCGGTAATCACCGTCGCCTTTGATGAGTTGCCAATAGTATTGGTCTCAACAAATCATAATCGAAGTCTCGAATCTTAACCCGAGTTTACGGAAACTCTAGGCTATAAAGGCATCAAATTAACTTGGATTTGCCTTATTCTTGCCTTGATATTTTCAGTGTCTTGACTTTTTATTCGTTGCTGAGGTTGGTTTTCGTGTAAAGTGAGTCAGGCCTTTTTTTCATCTAGTGTATTTTCAGTCTGGTTAAGATAATTTAATTTCAACAGACTGGGAGAGTAACAAAGCATTTACAATATGTTTTCTCTCGGGAACGGAATCTCGCAACGTCGAAACAAAATCTCTACGAATAATTCTGCTTTTTCTTTACTCTTGTTACATATACAAACTGTGTACACGTAACAGACTAAGCTAAAAATGGGAGGAATGATTTTTATAAGCAAAACACTGGGAACCCGGCTTATTAATTTCAAAAAAATTTAATTGATGCGCAACATTTACATTAACTGTTTAAGGACGATGGCATCAAATCTTGAACCAACAAAATGCAATTCGTGGGACGATATGGCATCAAATTTGATGCCAGTATAGGGAGCTCTGATGAAAGCAATTTCTGATGTGACTCACATTGACTATTAAGGGGTTTTCGGGGTCGCTGATCTGACGGAAATAAATTTCTATTTCGCAATCCAAGATGGCGGAAAAAGCGTAAAATCTGAAACATCCTTTTTTCCTCTCGCAAATTACTTGCCCATTATCTGTTATGAAGGTGCAAAGGTTTCCCTTGTCCGAGTATCTTGAAGTCTAATTAATAGGTATATTTTTGATGATTTGTTAGTAAACAAATAGAGTGGTTCGATATCGCCTACGGTTAGCTTATGGAACAATCGTAACTCATAATTACATTTTTTTCGCTTCTGGAACTTGTGTAAGTTAAACACAGGCGTTATAAAAGCTTCCTAAATGTTTAGTTCCTCTGAAATATTTCTTCTACGTCACTAAAAACTGGTTCTAATGCATTTTTTTGAAAATTCTTTCAATATATTAAAGAACCCCGCACAAAATAATAGGAATTCGGCTGTCGGAGGAAGTTTACATTTAAAAACAAACAAAAGAAAAACAAAAACAAATGGAATTTCATCCGATAGCCAAATTCCTATTATTTTGTGCGGGGTTCTTTTCAATTTAGGTTAAACACAGGTTGCATACTTAACTAAGGGCGCTTTCAAATTCTAATGTTATTTTCTTTTGTTTTAGAGCTTAAGGTTTATTTATATGAATAAAACTTCAAAAAAGAAATTTCCTTCCACGGGGGTAATTTTTTAACATAGGCTTCCATCGCTAATAGGTTAAGGAGCGGAGTCTGCTATGTTTAACTTATGTTCAATTTTTATTCCTCTGTACTTATCTTATGGAGCTAATCGAAACCCTTAGCATTTAGAAATTAATATTTGAAAGGTCAATTAAGTTCAACATTAAATACAACGTTTTTCGGGGAAATGTTAATTACATCGGTAGTTGCTCTACCTATTTAAAGTAACGGTCGGAGTAATTAACATGAAATTAATAAAATGAAATTTTAAAGTAAGATCAAAGATAAATTAACTGCGTATGATAACGTGGATTACTCACCTTGTTTTCGTCAGACTCCTGACTAGCGATCGTTATAATACGTTCAAATTTTATAGAATTTTGGTCGCTTACGCCTGGACACCGGCTCCTTGAGAAAAATATTGGGAGTTGTCCATCCTGGCTGATTCTTATTTGCCAAAGCCCGGAGGAACTGTTTTTTTTTTTTTTTTTTTTTCTGAAGAAACGGGAATGCCCGGAATATTTAAATATCCTGAAAAAATCAGAATTTCCATTGCATTTACGTAAGATTTGAAAGAAAACTCCGTAGGAATTATCAATAAAAAGCGTTTAAGCTGTATGGAAATCTCGGTAACGAGTTTCCACCGTAATATAATAAAAAATGCATGTAGTTTAATCCCTTGAATTTTTTTTCTCTCTTTTTTCCTAGTCTAGCTTTGTTTCTCTACAACTTAAAAGATTTAAGAAAAGAAAAAAAAAAGAGCGAGGAAGATAAAGAAGGTAATTTTGCTGATATTCGATAAAAATGGAGTCGAATCGAAAAATAAATTCAGTTTTATTGCCTCTTTGTGTGTGCGCCTGTTTTTTTTTTTTTTCTCTTCCTACTAGTCTGATTTTCTGCTAAAATCATATGAAATCCCTATTTTCTTTATTGCGTTAAAAGGGAAAAAAGTTTTAGATTTTTTTTTATTTTTATTTTTTTTTTTTGACCGAAACTTGTATAACATTTTAAATTAAAAAAAAAAGGGAGGGAAAGAGAGATTTCAACTAGATTTGAGTTTCTTCTCTTTTCTTTCTTTCTTTAAGAGATAAAAAAAATTTTATTTATTTATTTATTCATTTACTTTTAAAGTTGGTAAAATGTTTGACGTCGTAAAAAGTTAAACATCATGAACCTTCACGTCTAAAAGATACTATTTTCTCTTTTTTAACGTTTTATTAAAAAAGAAAAGGAAATAGTGTTGAAATTATTATGAAATAAGCTATCCGATTTTTTTTATATATTTCTCTGCAAAAATGACAAATGGAAAACATTTCACGTTTGTTAAAAAGGAATTTTTTTTTTCTTTTTTTTTTTTTTGTAATGTAAATGTAGCGTTAGAACGTAATGAGAACGGCAGCAATAAGGCAGCAAACAACATCTGCAGAGTTGCTTATTTTCCAACTCTATAATATTCATTTTGCTCAAAATAAAAAAAAGATTGCGCTTTAAAAAAAGAATTCTTTTTAAAAACTTCGCTGTAAAAAATGGAATCTTATACCAGTAGTTTTCCTATAATAATTTTTACCGCTATTTCTCCTGTTTGCAACGAGGTAACATATTCGTTGGCAAATTTCGGCTTAAAAAATCTAAGCACTCGGAAAAATTCTTAAAAAGAAAGAAAAAAAATATGCTTGAGTAGTAGTAAAAATATAGAAAATAAAGGTTGGAAAACCCGTAATATCCTATTTTTATCACCCTCGCATTCTATTTCATCTCTTTTTGACAGCTGAGTAAGAAAATGCGGAATCCATTACCGCTTCAGTGATATTAATTTATGTTTTCGAGAACATTCACATCATTTATCATTTTTTTTATTTAAATCGGAAGCGGAAAAAAATCCTCTACATTTTTACACTTCGACGTATTCGAATTTATTTATACCGATAACCCCAACTGAGAGAATTACACCCCCCTGCCTTAAAAGCAGTTTTTGGTTTGTTGGAAATATTATATATTATTACATTATGTAATATATTACATAATATTAAATTAATATTTTTTGAGCTTGAACCATGGATGCTATTAATTCTGTCGTCATCTATCAAATAACCTCACTTTGAATTTCCACTTCTTCTTTCCACTCGAAGAGTGGACATAGTAATATATATTACATTACAAAATATACATTTAATATATATTATATATTATATATTATATATTATATATTATATATTATATTATTATATATATATATTATATATATATATTATATATATTATATATATATTATATTATATATTATATATTATATATATATATTATATATATTATATATTATATATTATATATTACATCATGTACTGTAGTATTGCACAATGTAGTACTTAATAACGAATTACATTAGTTTAATATTATGTTTTAATAACGTAATATTTATTTCATTCAAAATTTGGGATAGGAAATTAGTCTAGAGTTACATTATTCGCTTTAAAATCCTCTGTAAAAGTAAAAAAACCATTAAAAACTTCGCCTTTTTAAACAATTCAAACCATATTTTTAATGTCGAAAATAAAATGCATCAAACATCAAAACTTCCGTTAATATTTAAAAATAATTATACACGTTTATGTTTTTAATCTCAAGATTTGATGATTTCTTTTTCATTAAGAACTTCTCAAAAGCAATTATTTGTTTTTATGTTTCATAATTCAATCATTTAAAAATAAATATACGACAGAAGATATTTTCCACATGTTCCTGTCGTGAGTAAAAACTTTCTTCATCACTTTGTTTTGGGATTTCTTATCGTCAGACAAGATGTCGAACTTTTTTTTCTTTGAGCTTTCCAAAGCTCATGAGCAAATCAAAAAATGTTTCACGTGGTTTATTTATCAAGTACAGTTACTCGCAAGTTGAAATTTTATTTTTCGAGAAAAGAAAACCAAAAATATTTTTAAAGTTTTCCGTATTCTTGACTCTAGAATTTTCGGATTTGGGTTGCCGTGGTTTTTGGAAGGAGAGGAAATCCTCCCGTCTTTCACACGTTACACACTCCCACACAGCGAACGCATACACAAACCTAAAGTCAGATAATTATCAAAAGTTAGGCGTCGGAAGTAAGCTGAACAATTATTCTCTCTCTCGCTGACAAAAAGCTGGGTTGGGAAGGTGTAATACCATTATCAAAAACCCTGGTTTGATCTGCCCTTCTTAAACCTTCGTCACGCTTATCGCTTTTCGGTAAATAAAGCTCCCGCTTTTTTTTTTTTTTTTTTTTTTTTTTTTTCTCCGATTGATGCGATCAACTTTTTCCGATGAAAATAAAGAAAGAAAAAGAAGTTTCGGTACCTTTTTTTTTTTTTCTTTTCGCACTTCAAACGATTTGTAATTGGGCAATTCAATAAAAAGCCCAAAAGCACGCAGTGAAAGAGATTTCCTATGGTTTTTAATCTTTTTTCCTCCGTTTTATTTTATTTTTTAAAGGCAGAAATATCTAATAGTAAACATAAAAGTAGATCAAATAAATATGGGAAAAAGGGAGGGAAAAAAAGAAAAGAGAAGAAAAAAAGATAAGAGTCTTTTTTTTTTTTTCCTCCTTTTAATAATCTCTCGAGAGAATTTTCGTTTTGTGAGACAAGGAAATAATTGTTTCAACGGTGGAGATGTAAGACGGATTTTTAGAAAATCTTGTTAATTTTTAGAAAAGAAGTAGCGAAAATGCTCTAGATTCCTTATAAGCAGACAATCCTCAGTTTTCGTTTAATTTAGTTTCTTAGTTTTTTTTGTCCATTCGTTTGCTGGTTTGTTCGTCAGCTTCTTTCTTTTTTTTTTTTTTTTTTTCTCTCTTCACTTTTGCCTCTCTTGTTTCTTGCTTTTGAAATTGTTTTTCGTTTTGCAATGCTAGCGTGTAAATGTCGAAAACTGATTCTGTTCTCTCACCAGGACCTGATGGTTCGTTCGAATCATCAGTCAAAATTACTGATTTGATATCTTTTATATGGGAAAAGGCAGAAACTGGGACTGGTTTGTACAGGTCACTGGCATGATTTTTTGCTATCCCCCTCCCCCATTTCTGTTCCAAGTCTGTGCATGATAGATCCGGGAGATCTTTAAGGCCAATCCTAAAAAAAATGAAGGAATGATAAGCAGGAGCCGGAGCGGTTAAAGAAAAAGATAATAAACTCACTTCGCGAAAACCAATAATCGACTAATCTATATTTCCTTATACTCTTCGAACTATGAGTCAGAGCCTGAGAGCCTGACCTGATTTTGATAGCTGAATCAGCTATCAGGCTCTGACCCGCGGTTCTAAGGAGGATTTTCTTTTCAAAAATAAACGTATCAGGAAACTAAATAACAATCAAATGATTCTTACTTGTAGATGCGTAGCAGGACAGCTACTCTGCCATCCTTAGCTAAACTGTCCTATCTGCATTCTTGAATTGAATGTTTGTTTACGTAAGTTAAAAATAGAAGACAAATACCAACTTAAGAATGCAGATAGGACAGTTTAGCTTAGGACGGCAGTACTATTGTGTTTACATTTGGGGCTACCTGCTGTGCAGAAACAACATGCTTTTATTTTAACGTCCAATTTTTTAAGTTCTTCCTTGGGTTCTAAGAAATTTATCGACACATCAATTTGATGAGAATCTCCTTTTAAATTTGAGGTTTGCAAACAGAGCCCTTTTATTTCAAAATCATTTTCCGCAGATTTAACTACGTCACATAACACGACGTGGTTTGCTTTAAACAACGCCTCTTCTTCTACAAAGCACCTTTTTTTTTTCTAAGAAAAACAATAAAATTTTCAAATTAATTGCTGTTATATGGTTTTAGAAAGAATTTTTATACCTGCTGGACTAAGCAAAGTGAATTTTACGGTTGGAGTAGAGAATTTGGGTTTTTTTTAAATAAAATTTTTATATAAATTTTTATATAAATTTTATAAAAATTTTATAAAGTTTTATAAAAAGTTTTTTCAAATTTTGCCTAAAATTTTGTCCATTTTATATAAAATTTTTGAAAGACTTGTGCAACAAATGCACCCTCCTTTTTGGGTACATTCAACGGAGCTGAAATGTTTTTCCGAGGTAAAGAAATTTTTTTCCCAGTATTTTTCGGCCTTGCATAACCCAAAGATGAGCGGAACGATTTTTCAGATGTCCGAATCTCATACTTAAATGGAATAGGTAAATCCAAGAAAAACCTAATTCTTCCTACTACCTGAATACATCTCAGCTACATGTTGAATGCACTATATGGACACAAAATTTTCCAAATTGGCGGAGAAATTGTTGATACGTCAGCGAAAAAGGAATAAAAAAGTACAAATTTTATAAAAATTTTATTTAAAAAAAAAAAAAAAAAACAGATTCTCTACTTTAACCAATTTGACTTCTATTTCTTTCTTTCTTTCTTTCTTTCTTTCTTTTTTTTTTTTTTTTTATTTCTCAATTTTATTGGCTTCAACATTATTATTCATTTAGATAGTATTTTTATCTACATCATTCGCTTTTACACTACTATCATTTTTTAATTCATTCACTTCCTCCTCTGTATATTTTAATATGTGTTCAATTAGAAATCTTCTCAGTTTGATAAATAATAATGTAATCAAACGGCAAAGAAAGCGCGCGCTTTTCTGGAGTACCATTTACTAGAGAGCCTAGAAGGAGAGAGTCGCAAACTCCAAGTATCGCACCAACAAAGTCTTCTGCTCTAAATAGGAAAACGACCAATCAGATACCAGCTTTGAACAATGCAATCCAATGAAATTGGCGGAAAGCGGAAAACAACCAATCAGAGAGCTCTGATATAAAATGCGGCTCTCTCCTTCTAGGCTCTCTAGCATTTACAGCCGCCATGACGGTCGATCGACCTGCCTCTTTTTTCCTTTTTTCCTTTTTTTTTTCCTCTTTTTTTTCTTTCTTTAATTTCCTCTTCTCTTCAAATGTTTTTTTAATTGGTATGGAATCCTTATTATGTGTTTCACTCATAACAAAAAATATCTTTCAGTCAATATGTCCCAGATGTGAGTGTTTTCGACAATCATGACCTTTGCCGGTCCCGTTGACTCTCTTTCTGGACCAATGAGAAATATACTATTTCAAGAAAAAAGTATTAGCATTGCAAGATTTTTGGTAAAACTGTTTTTTCACGGTGAAGATTTTATGGTTTTCTCCATAACTTTACCCTGATGTGCAGAATTTAGGTACCAGGTCTTCTTGACAGCAATACTTTTTTTTCTTCATCCATTTCTAGGAAAAGTATACCTTTTTTTTCTCTACCTCAAAGTGGAAAAAAAATATTTACCGGGTTTGAATTGTTGAACAATGAACAAGCCCGTTCTTTTCCGGTTAAAATAAATCACAAAATCGCAATAATGCAAAATTTCCCTTGAGTCATATTACATCAAAAAGATTATTCTCCCGAAGAAAAAGAAAAAAATTAACCTTTGGCAAAGCCATTGCCTCAATACGAACGATTCATCTTTTTCCCTTCTTTCCCCCCACCCCTCCTTCCATCTTCCTGTTTTTATTTGTGTTATAAGTAATAAAAGTTGACGGGTTTAATTTTCAAAACTGCCCCCCGACAAGAAGGAAAGCAAATGAATTTTAAAACCGTGATTGATTTTAATTAATTAAATTTTTTTTAGGAAAAATTTCGCTGCGTAAACATTAAAGCATCGATTTTTTTTTTTTTAGAGGATTTCATCACTGAGTTTCCTGGAAATAAAGAAACCAGGGAAAAACGGAAGTGCAAAAAACGATCCGGTTTTTTTTCCTTGAAATTTCCACTTTTCCTTATTGAGGATTTTCCTTAAGAGTAATTCTTGAAAAGTTTTTCTTAGGGAGAAAAAAAAAATCTAAGCCGAGGAATTGCATAAGTATTTCGATTTAAAGTGAAAAAAAAAGGGAAATTGAAAGGATCCATTATCTCGAAATATTTTCTTAGCTGATTCATTTTTACGCCGAGTCGAGCTAAATCTTTTTTTTACACAGAAAAAAAATTATAAATTGATTGGTTTTTCTTTTATTTGCAGGAGCAAACTGCCAGTCGGAGTTTCCAATTGCGTGAAATATTCCTATTTGGATGATATTTACAATCGAGTTAGTCAAGCACCTGGTAAGCGTTATGTTGTTGTTGTTGTTTTTTTATTTAATTAATTATTCAGGAGAGTTGGAGGCTTCTGTTTTTATTTCCGAAGTGCGACGAAACAGGTGGTTTTAATTGACTTTCTATTTTACCCCCCACTCCCCGAAAAGTTTTATGATTTTGAAGTAGCTTTAGTCGCGCGGATTTTCCTAAATGGCACTTCATAAAATGAATTATGCATTTATTCATTTCACTTGATAAATTTATAAATACCATTTAATATGTATTCTGACCCGTTTTGGAGGATTTTGAAAGGATTACGTTGTTCTTCGTAAGCGTTTTATCTTGTTTTCTCGGAGGCTTTGTTTAGAATTTTTTTTTCTTTTTCTGCGTTAATTTTTATAATTATTTTCTTCTTCTTTAAATTCGTTGTTGAAGGGCTATGAGGATGACGTGGTCACTCCATGGCCATTCACCAGATAACAATCAAAGATGGGGTTAGCACTTGAAAAGAACCGAATTTATAGGGTTGTCGGTCCTATGGCTGCGACGCTGGGAATGTTTAATAGAGCTCCATAGGAAAGTTTCCAAGGTTTACGGCCACGTAGCTCTCTCACGTGAGGGAATATTTACCTAAAAGACCAGCCAAAATATTGACAGAGTTCTATGGAATTAATGCATGTTAGTTGTTTGTTTTTCCGCACCTATGCGACTGATCATGTAGTTGATCGTCCCAAGAATCACAAAAAGTCTTTGCGGATCTGGAAGCTCTTTTAGAGTTCTTTCAGAACAAACTTAAAAGAGAGAATTTAGTCTGTTCAGGAAAGAAACTTCTATATGCCTAGAAGATGATAGTGTGCTACTGGAGCATGTAACCTCCGCTGTTTTGAGTTGGCCGTTTTAGACTGATCATGTATACCTGCCGCCAACTTGGATTGGTCCGGGTCAGTCGTTGGGAGCAATTCCAGGTAGCAAAGTCTTTTCAGCCCCGAGGACGTCTTCAGGTCGACATGACGATATTTCTCGGACGTACATTGGATTTACCTACGTCCGCATCGATCCATGGATATCCTGCGGATATCTAACGGACAATCCACAGGATGTCCAATTGATTGAAAACGCTACCTGGGCTTCTAAGGGCCTATGTTTAGATTATGGATGCTCCCAATAACTGGTCCGGGTGGTATTAGTGATGTTAATCACGTGGTCAATTCGTATGTGTATATATATGTTTATTTACTTATACACACCGTGGTCCATATTCAGGTTGTTGGTATTATATATGTATAAGAACTAGCTGCTTCGCCACATCTAGTCGGATAAATTTTATGATGCCAAATTACGGTCAAAATCGCTGCTTACAAACAAAAGCCGGGCAAACATTCCTTTTTATATCAATAGATGGAATGCATTAAATGTACCGTATATTTAACATCATAGCTTGGGTTGACCACTATAGGATCATTTGGGATTTCCGTAGAGACATTCGCCATATCCCTTTACATCCCGTACGTCTGATGAATCCTAACTGCAGTTTCACGTCGTCCTGCTGAAACCGAAAGTCTATTGAAATCTGCAGTCGTTTACGTCAACATGATCTCATCTGATCCTCTGATTATCCGTGTCTTTACTCTTTGGGGACCATTCGCTTAGGTAAAATGTGTGCAAACAACCGCTGATAAAGAAAATGGGCAACCCTGCGCAGTCCCAATGAGAAAACGCCTGTAATTTTTTTTAAAAATCATTTTCTAAAAGCTAATTTTCAGCGTTGGATTTCACGGAGCCCGCAATTAATAACTCTCTATAATAACCACCTAACGATGATAAATGGCATCGCAAGGGCGCGTCAGAGAAGTGAAATTTTGACGTCTCGACACGATAACTCTCATCGAGCATTTACATTAATAGGGTCCTATAAAAGTTGATTCAAATGTCACTTCCGATCATTCATTATCGGGATAGATCCTTCGTATCCATCCAGGCGTAAACGTGTAAGTCGATAAAGAGCCAATTCATAAAGAGCTTTCATCCGTTTTTTATTTATTTATTTTTTTTTTTTTAACTGACCGCTCGGAGGTCCTGTCGTTTTAATGTTTTACTTAAAATTGCAACCTTTTTTTTTTTCCAACTTTGTGTTTGGATCTCGAAATAAAAAAAAAACCCTGGGATAAGTTCGTTAATCAGTAAAACGGAGCCCTTTAATCGAATCACGTATAAAATAAGACTCCGTCAATATTTTTTCGAATCTTTTCTTTTTCTCCTTTTATTACCCCTTATTTTTATGGCTTACCTTCAATCTTGGAGTAATATCGGTTTAAAGAGAATTGCATCGAACATCAAAAACTCATTTCGACAATGGTCGAAAATGATTTCAGCTTTTCTTGAACGAACTAAGAAAAAAAAAAAAAACTTTCCATCATAAAAATAAATCCGATGCTATCTTCCGGTTGTTGATTTTTTTTTTCTTCCTCCTTTTTCGGACCAAACAAGTCCTATCATAAGATAATAAAATGAAGGAGGACTATAAATAAATCAAATTCTTTCAATTCCGGAAAGTCTGCCGTATATTTTCTTATTTTCTCTCCCCCTTCCTCCTTTTTGGGAGGGAGAAAGTGATGTCGGATGAATAAAAAAAGTTCATAAAATATTTTTCTTGAAAAATAAAAAGAGAAAAAAAAAAAAGGTGAATCAAACAAACTTGTTAAGACAACAAGTTCGAAGCGGTTTGAACTTTCCCATTGAAAATCAGAAATAATCTCGTTTTACTTTTGAGCCTAACGAGGCGTGAGTGTTGGTCTTGGTTCGAAAATTTAAAAGCATATTTTGACATCCATCTGGCAGTTTTTGTTTTGGTCCTGCTGGACCAAGTTAGCCCGTAGCGCAGCGGTAGAGTCTTTGACTTCGATCCGTATTGTCTGGGTTCAAGTCTAGAATATGGCTCGGATTCTTCTGTATAACAAGTAAAAATTCTGAAAATAGTTCAGGGTTTACAGAAATCGTGTACTCAGAGGGTACCGTACCAAGGGGATACTTTAGACTTTAGACTTAGTTTATCGCAATTCATGCCTTCATTTTAGATATGTTCATTTATTTTTTATTCGTTGTCTGTTAAAAATCGACTTGTTTTAAGGTAGTTTTTCGGTCGAAAAGCTTTTGTTTTATGTCGGACACTTATGTCCCTCGCATTCCAACCTAACCTGGCCATTATTTTTCAGCTCTGTATAATTTTTAATTTTGTTTTTATTTTTATTTTTAGTTCCTCGTCACTGATGATGACCGTTTAGAATGGTCGAAACACGTGTCTGATAATCCTATTGTTTTTGACACAATATAAATTTGAGACCAGAGAAAGTAGTGATGGACCACAAGACGAAAAGATTGTGTCTTGGCTTGATGATTGTCTTGAATGAACAAGAAAAACAATTTAAAAAAAAAAAAAAAAACATAAGATTTTAATAGCTTTGGAACAATACAAGGCAAAACAAGACAAGAAAAGGCACAATACTTGAAATACTAACGCCAGAAATTTTATGTACAAATTATTTGTTTAGCAGAAGGTTTTCTTTTGAAAAAAATCAGTGCGTTCGAAGTTTTCTATACCGTATGAAGGGGTTACTTTGTACTCGACCGGGTAACTTTGGAAACTTCGATTTTCCCTTAAATTCTTGAAAATAGAACAAGGAAAAGCCCAAACAACGATTGCATTCATAAAGTGATGCTTCTTGAATATTGTTTAGTAAAATGGGCCTTTAAATTATCTTCGTTATAAAAATATTCGATTTTAAAAATGATGCGAGACGGGAAAAAACTTCAAAGTTCGGAATATTAAGGTCCCTCCAACGGTATCTGAAAGCCGTATTCAGGTTCAAACACGTTCGGCACTTGCCCTACATCATCCTTTAACTACCCAAAAAATTTCTTTCCAAATGTATTTTCCCGAGAGCAGAAAAACAAGGATTAGCAAAAAAATGTTTATGAAATATCGAAACATTCTGGAAATGGAAAATTATGGAAACCGGAAAACGGAGCCCGAATAGATATCCACCGGATATCAATATATCCGAATGAAATATCCTATGGACGTCCCTGTGCTACTAGGGCGTAAATAAAGTTATTTCCATCGTTGACAAAACGTTTTTCCGATGGTTGAAATAACGTCATTTTAAACGTCAGCGGGACCGTCATTTAGGGCGGACATCTAATACGTAAAACATTCACGACGGTTATTCAACGTTGCGGTGCAACGTTGCCACCCCCGTTATTCAACCAACGTGTGTTTTCTGGGTACTTATAAAAGGGTATCAAATTAAAGCTGAAGAACACCTCTTCATGTTGGTATAAACAGATATGAATTTTCTTTTGCATTATACATCTGTTTATAGAAAATACGTCAAAAGTGTACAAAGTAGCCCCCTGGTACGTTACGTATTTGGACCTAACCTACAGGTTCTTGCGAAACATCTAATCATTTCAAAGTTGCTGCTTAAAAAAAAAAAACTTTTTAAATTCAAAAATTCATTTTTATTTTTTCTTTTTCTATAAGTTTAAATTGCTTAGCTTTCACTTTATTCAAAGTCCTTTTTTAAAAGCCTCCGTTACAAATAAAAAAAAGTAAGATCTAACCGTAGAAGAGAGAATGATTTGGAACTACAAACCGTAAATTCTTGGCGAAACTTCTTCGAATTCTCAGAATAGCGAGAAGGCTTGTTGAAAATTTCACTGAAGAAATTTTTTTCCCTTTCCTTTTAGCTGAAAAAAATGGAAAGAGGTAAAAAAAAAAAAAAGAAAAATCTTCGTTAAATTTTCCGACGATTTCTTTTGAGAAATTGGATTTCTTAGAATCATCAATACTTTCATCATCCCTTTTATCCATTTCACTAAAGACTGATTATAAAAGGCTTTTGTCTTTTTTTTCCCTCGCAAGTTCTTCAAAATGCAAATAAATATCTTTTTCAAAAAAAAAAAAAAAAAAAAAAAAAAATTGTCAAAGGGTTTTTTTTTTTTATATTGCGTGAAAATTTTCATCAAGGAAATTAAAAGCCAAGGTTAAATGAAATCGCTTAAGGGTGGATTCTCTTAATATCTGGTACGTTCTGAGTTTGTTTATTTTGTCGCTTTAAGAGTGGGTTTTAAAACAAACATTAACCGGGAGGCTTTTCAGTCAACAGTTATTAAACGTAAATGGTTTTAATTGACTTTCGGCACCGTTGTCAATCTACTAGAATGCCTTTAACATCGTTTGTCCATACAACAAGTGGGGGACAGGATGATTCTCCCAATTATGTCCATCACCGCTTTAAGATCTGATCAACAAGGAAATAAATCGACTTTGCGACTCTTGGTCGGATTTTTGCGAGCGTTTCTCGAAGCCAAATGTCGCAACTCGGGCAAAATACAATGTCTCTATTCCGCTGTAAAATTTTATTCGTCGTCGTTTTTTTTTTTTTTGCAATTTGCTCGCATGTTGAAAAATAAAATAAAAATTAAACGTTTTGTACATTTTCAGTCGCCCGAACGGACTCTATTGTATTTTTTCGTAAAAACTCAATCTCAGTAATGGAAAAGGTTAAAGGTTTCGTACAATACATTCTCTTGTTTCTTTAGGCTTACGACCCTCTTTTCCCACCCGTTCCCCCCTCCCTCCCCCCTTCCTCTCTTCGTCTCCTTGTCAAAAAAAATAGTAGCTGAAATAATAGAAGAGGAAGGGTTGATTTTCGAGGATAGTTTTTATACTTTCTCTCCATGAGAAAACCCTTTTCTCAACTGAAAAGCACTCTACGGAACGTTGCCAGTGGTTATAGGGAAAATCAAAACCTGTTAGGAAATTTAGAACCCGAGCTTTTAAATATTATTCAGCGGCGGAGTGGTATCGAATTTATATCGACGCCCTAGAAACTTTTATGTTAATCTCATTAAATATTTGGAAGCATCGTTTATCGGGAAACACCTTTTTGCTAATAATCCATAAAAAATTTAATAAAAATAATTTTTCCTCAATTTCCCGTGGAAAAGGTAAAAGATGTCGCGCTGTAACGCACACTCGACTTTTCCTGTATGAAAAAGAAAAAAAAAAAAACTTACGCCTGTAGCGTCTCACAGAAACTCAATTTCCTTTCCGTTCTTTTTTTTTTTTTTTTTTTTTTTTTTTTAAACTCGGTTTTTCTCTTGTTTTGGATTATTCATTTAAAATACCTGTTGAAACCAAATGGGAGAGCTCTTCGTATAAAGGTCTCCCCCACCTTTTTTTCTAAAGAAAACATCTGGAAGCTGTCATATCTTACGTTGAACGGAATTCGCAATGGGAATACCCAATAACGATATAACCCAGCCCTCTGGGAAATCGATCACGGCTGGAATATAATGTCTCCGTGTTAAAAGTCGAGTGCCACTTCAATTTTAAATTGAAAATCGCTTGATGGTTGCCCCCTCATTTTTTTTTCTTTGCACGTCAGAGAAGATTTTTTAATTTTTTTCATTTTTCCGGAATCGTTTTTATTTTATTTTATTTTATTTTTTTAAATTGTTTCATTTCGAAAATGATGTTTTTCTGAAATTGTTTGTACTGAAGCCCTATAGGGCCAAGTACCTATTTTTTTTGCTTGTTCCGGAACAAACAACGTTTAATAAGTAAATTACCTCTTCCGGAACGGATAATTTTTTATTGACTGCCTGTTCCGGAACTAACGCTTTTAAATTCATCGTCTCCTCCGGAACAAGCAGTGTTTGTTCTGGAACTGACAACTTTCAATAATTAAATAGTTTGTTCCGGAACAGACAATTTACTTATTAAACGTTGTTTGCTCTGTAATAGACATTGCTTGTTCCGGAAAAGGCAGCCAATAAAACATTTTCTGTTCCGGAACAGGTGTTTTTTATACTGTACTACAAGAAATTTTTTATTGACTATCTGTTCCGGAAGTCACAATTTTAAATTCATCGTCTGTTCCGGTACAAGCAATGCTTAATAAGTAAATTTTCTGTTTCGGAACAGAAAACTTTTTATTAATTGTCAGTTCCGGAACAAACAATTTAATTATTAAACGCTGGCAGTTTCAGAACAAAAATTACTTGTTCCGGAAAAGACAACTTTTTATTCATTGTATGTTCCGGAACAAGCAATAGTTGTTCTGGAACTGACAGCGTTTAATAATTAAATTGTCTGCTCTGGAACTGACAATTTTTAATTCATCGTCTGCTCCAGAACAAGCAATGTCTGTTCTGGAACTGCCAGATTTAATAATTAAATTGCTTGTTCCGGAGCAGACAATTTACTTATTAAACGTTGTTTGCTCTGGAATAGACATTGCTTGTTCCGGAACAAGCAACAAATAACGTCGAACCAAACTTTTGAACCAAAACGTGTCAGTTCTGGAACACACAATGTTTGTTCCGGAACAAAAAAAAAGTCGACCAAACGTCGAAACCAAACTTTTGAAACAAAACGTGTCTGCTTCGGAACAGACAATGTTTGTTCCGGAACAAAAACATAGATATTTGACCTTTCAGAGCTTCCATGCAAATAACTTCTTTTTTTTTAACTCAACTCAAAAAAGCTCCAAAAGAAGCTCCAAATTCTGGTATACCTTCCACAATTTGAGCTTCTTATTGTACGGCTGACTTTTCGGATCTGAACCTACGACCTCTGTAAAAGTAAAATTTTGTCCTTGAGTTATAAGAATAGATTTATATTAACATGCACCTTCCCGTAACTCCTTCGAAAAAATCGTCATATTTTTTAGTATTTTTAGGATTTCTGGTCTCTCCGCATTGTTGTCAGATTTGCCTTTGCTGGATATATGGCCCATGATTATTTTTCCCCCTTCCATGTCTCGAATTTTTCCTCACTGATAAAACTTTTGCGCAAATATTTTCCCTAATTTGAGGTCAGTTGGGGCTGTTTGTACTAAATTGAATCCAGCCCCAACTCTCTCAGTGCTGGCAAACCTGTCGGCCTGGCTGGCTACGGACCTGGTCCCTTTTTGAAATGAAATTACAATTCTAGGGTAATTGATATTAAAACAAAAGCACGTTTTCCCATTATCACTTTCCCGGATTTCACTCGTTTGACGATCGAACTTTTTTTTTTTTGTTTTGTTGACAATAACAGTAGCTTAAAGTCGATATCGCTTCCGCATTTATTGAAACAGGATGAAAAGATTTTTTTTTTTTTTTTTTTTTTTTTTTTGTTCTGTTCGAAAAAAAAATCACATCCTCTTATCTGTCAGCAAATATTTCTTTTCTCGTCGCACCTGCCTACTTTATTTTTTTATTTTTATTTTTTTCGAGAAAGTTTTTTTTATAGAACTTGTCCTAAAAAAAAATGTTTTTCCCTTTCCCCTGGAGGCTTCAAAAAGTTCAAAAATCTTAAAGAAAACTGCAAAAAGGAAAAATACTTTATTAATTTTCATCAATCACACGTCAAGCGAGAAAGAAAAATACACGACGTTTGAAATTTCCGTATTTTCTAAGAGAAATCCATCAAATTTCGCGGTGATATAACGTTTTTTTTTTTTTTTTTTTTTTCTCTTGAATATTCATACAAGGGCGAAAGGCGGTTCGAAAATCGAAAATAAACGTGTTGCTGTTGATTGTCAGGGAAGGGGAAAAAAGTCGTGTGTAGGGGAGGAAATGGGAGGAATTCCCGTTTTATTTTCTTTCTCGAAAATCGAGAAATGAAGGACTCAGATGTTTTCGGTAATAGATTTTACCACATCTGTAACTTAGTACAACTCATTCTAAAACGATCGGTTTGGTTCACCTTTTCCCTTTTGCGAGATTTATTTATTCATTCGTTACTTCAACGTCATTTATCCTAAGGACAACTTTCCTCTCCCAATTTAGTCGACATTCGCAATTTTTTTAAAGATAACATGTTGAGTGATGTTGAAAGATACTCAATATTTAACAGCTTCTTGTTAATTATGTAAATCATCGCTTTTGTAGCCTTAGCGGGAAGTCTAATTTTGATTTTTACGGAAAATTTTGAATTGCTCTGCTGCTCGAACCCAAAATAAATTGGTTATCGGCCCTTCTCCTTCGGTCGAATTTTTACGCTAAAACATGGTTTTGGTGTACGGGTATCCTATGGGATCCCCAAGAGGCACCCCAAAGGGAATTTTAATCATGTTGTGAACAACATGTTACATTAACATGTTGCTCAAATTGTTTCTGCTTAGAAATACGTTGGAAACATTAAAAAAAATTTTTTTATATTTTTAAATGTTGCGCTACATGTTCTAACGCTGCAACAAGTTGAGCAACCTGTTGTCTCAACATGCTGCAGTAACATGTTGCTAAAATTGTTGCAGCGTAAAAACATGTTGCGCGACATTTACAAATTTTTGTTTTTCAATGTTGAGTAGTATGTTGCAACGAGACCGCGAGAGTGAAACATGTTGCCAACATCTTGTTCAACATATTACAGCTTCAAAACATGTTGTTCAACATATTCCAGGTTCCAAACAGGTTTTCAACATGTTGCGCAACGTAAGAAAATGAAAAAAAAGATGCTAATAGATTACTACGTTCCAACATATTGCCAACATGTTTCTAACGTTGCAACATGTTGCCCACTATTAATTACTACATACAACTTGCCTCCTCGTGAAATTGCGACCTTACGGCAACATGTTGCTCAACATATTGCAGATTTTAAAATATGTTGGCAAAATGTTTCCGAACATGTTGCAGCATAGAAACAAGTTGCTGAACATGTTACAGCATAGAAACATGTTGCTGAACATGGTACGTACTGTAGAAACATGTTGCTGAACATGGTACAGCATAGAAACAAGTTGCTGAACATGTTAGGGGGCAAATTCACTACGGAATGTTGGACCAACATGTTGGTATAACAAATAGGACAAACGTATTATACCAACTTGTTGTACCAACATGTTTGACAAACGAACTAATCGACTATTGCAGAATTTACTCCTACGCCGAAATTAGTGTGGAATGTTGGTCCAACAAGTTGGTACAACATTCCATAGTGATTTTGCACCCTTAGTGCACAGAAAAATGTTGGGCGACATTAAAAAATAAAGAATAAAATAAAAATTTGTAAATGTTGCTCAACATGTCTCCAACATGTTTCTATGCTGCAACATGTTGACAACCTGTTTTGAACGCTGCAGTGCAACCTGTTTTACTGCGAAATTTTGACTTTTGGAGCAAATGAATTAACAAAACTTCGTTTAAAAAAACAGCAGCATAAAAAATTAAATCGTTTAAACCTAAATAATTCATGCAAAAAATCTTATGAAGGTTGCAGTTTTCCTGGCGAAGCATCCGTATCATCGAATTCACGGAATTTTCTAATAGATTAACGAAGATCTTTTCAAGCGATATTTACTCTCGGAGCTTCAAAAAGTTTAAAATTTAGTTTAAAATTCAAAGAGTTTCTATTACTATTTCATTCCGGTTCGATCGCTCCGATTTCAATCGGAAACATTTTCTAAAATCGTTATCAAGAAAATGTTCTCTTTGTACAGAAATTAATAAATATTTTCCTCCTTGATACAAAAAGTACACGGAAGTCTAATCATCAATTTCAAGGCGTTTAAATTTTTTTTTTTTTTTTTTTTTTGTAAAAACTTGTTATTAATTTTTTTTTCTCTCTCTTTTATGTTCGCAGGTATTAATTTAGAAGAATTCTTCGGGAAATTAGGTCAAGAACTAATTTTAATAAGCTGCGAAGGGAGGTTGGAAAGAGCTTTCCGGTGTTTGGGGGGTGATATACGGGACTTTTTAACGACGTTAGACAGCGTTCATGACGTTTTACAACAGGAGGGTGAGAGTGAAAATGAAGTGAAAGGTGTAAACGGGGATTTTAATGACGAAGGTGAAAGTGATGAAATTTCGGACTCGGATCAACCGGGATTCATATGCACGACAATAGGGAAGGAAGACGATGCCCCGGGTAGCCTCCAACTTCATTTTACGGTTAGCAGCCCAGGGACCGCTTATTTACTGGCGGGGACTTTAAAAGCAATCGCTGATAAACTGTATAACACTGAAGTTAGCATACAACTTTGTTCTCAGGATTCCGTTCATTATAGGTAAGCAAGTCTTTATACTGGGATTAAAACGTTGGGATTAACACCTAACCGCGTAAATCGGGTCCGTAGGTCAGTCGAGGGGTGAGGGAATTCCCTTTTGCGAAAAGTGTCAATTGGGGTTTTCATTTATAATTATTATATTAATCGTTTAAAGCGATATCGGTGGTTCGATGTGTCAGGTGGTCTCAGAAGGGAGATATATTTCCGTGCAGCGGTTTAAAAATACTTTTTTGGCCAGATTTTTTTTTTAATACAATAAAGCTTTGAAAATGGAGAATTACCGTCGGTTTAGCGAATTACGTCTTTATTCCGCAAGGTTGCTTTATCTTGCTCCACTGTAAAAAGTTGACGGGAATATTTCCCAATTGGGAATAGTAATGGGAACTTAACCTGTTTATTTTTTAGAGTCTGGAAATAAAATTAAGGGGAGAACGTTTTGTGCTGGGTTGCTTTTAACTTGCTCCATTTACGATTATTGTAATGTTTTTTACCAGATGCTTTGCTTTAGCGACCGGTGTAATTATATCCAAAGTTATTTTTAAACATTTTATCAGGTGAGGTTTTTTTTTTCGTTTTGAACTTGGCAACGTTGGCTGAATATTGTGCAGTAGCGGTACATTATTGATTATGCCTATATATTTTTTAATTTTGAAGCTCAAGTTCGGAGACTTTGTTTTTCTGAAAGTTCAAAAAAAGCTCTAAATTATGTTCTTTGTCCCAAAATTTGAGCTCAAAATTTCAACGGCGTGAAGCTAGCGGTAGAGACCCTTAATTAAAAGAGACTGGCCAGAAAAAATGGGCGCGAAAAAGCGGTGTCAACGGGACATGCGCTTTGAGTTTAATTTTTTAAAACAGCCACCATTTGCAAACCCGTGCAAAAGAAAATGGCGATTGCGTATTTTGGAAAAAATCAAAATTTTCCAAATATTTCAATGTCAACATTTTTTAAGTTTTATTTTCACAAATTTTGATTATTTCCCCACATTTTATTTGAAAAATTGAAAATTCGTTTATTTATTGATCACTTTGATTTTAAAAAATAAACAATCGCCCGAGGGGTTGCTCACTCTTGAATTACCATGTACACCTTGTCTTGAATTACTTTGAATTACCGTGAATTACTTTGAATTACCGTGAATTACCTTGAATTACTTTGAATTACCTGTGAATTACATGAATTACCTTTGAATTACTTGAGTATTTTTATACATATTTCCATGGTTCTTTTTTTTTTTTTCAATTGATTTTATTCTTATGCATCATTTGTGTCCCTTAAAAATTGTAATCAATTGCTTTGGGCATCATTTTTGTTATGAACGGCCTCTTTATCAATTAATGATTTATTTATTATCATTATTTTTAAATAATATTTTTATTTTTATTTTTATTTTTTATTTTTTATTTTTTATTTTACTTTATTTTATTTTTTTTTTTTTTTTGGAAAGTTAAATACCGTAGGCTATGTTTACTTTTTTTAACCGTTTGTTGTCGGAAGATGGCAAAGGTCTGTCTGGGTTACTTTGAATTCCTTGAATTACCTTGAATTTCCCTTGAATTACTTTGAATTATGAATTACCGTGTACACTTTTTTGCAGAGTGAGCAACCCCTCGCAATCGCCATTTTTGTTTGCTCAGGTCTGCAGATGACAGTTTGCTTTATGAAATAAAACACAATGCGCATTTCCAGTTGACACCGCTTTTTCGCGCCCATTTTTTTTGGCCAGTCTCTTTTAATTAAGGGTCTCTAGCTAGCGGTACACCGATCTTTCCACGGGATGTTCTTCGTGAAGCTCAAATTTTTCCCTTGAAGCTCAAATTTCGAGACTTTGTTTTTCGAAAAGCTCAAAAAAAGCTGTAAATGCTGGCCATGGTGCAAAAATTTGAGCTTGTAAATTCAATGGCATGACGTTGGCGGTACTCCTTTTTTTTTTAAGCCATTCTGCTAACCTTAAGGGTGCAAGCTCAAATTCTGTAAGTTATACATATTGAAAGCTCAAATTGAGGGGAATGTTATGCAATTGGTTTGGATTTTGAACCTAACCAATTAAGATGTGTGAAGCTGGCGGTACACGGCATTTTAAAAAAAAAATTGTGAGCTCCTTAATTTGAAAACCAAAAATTTGATATGTTGGTTTTCTGGAAGCTCAAATTTAGCGCTATACGTTGGTGTATGTCTTCCAATTTGAGCGACAAATTGTACCGCCCGTGACTTTAGCGGTGCATTATTGATAATGCTTATTTATCCTGAAGCTCAAATTTGGAGACTTGGTTTTTCAAAAAGCTCAAAAAAAGCTCTAAATCTTGGTTATAGTCCGAAAATTTGAGCTTCAAATTGTACCGGCAACTTCACCAACCCCAGTAACCGCCGCTTATTTGAATCACGTCTGGCGAAAGCATTTTGATCAATTTTGATCATAATAAGCGGCAGTTCTATCGGCCGAAGTTTAGTTTTTCATTTGCTCAATTTTTCGTTTATTTTACTAATTCAAGGCTTCAGGAAATTTTTCGATCCACCCTAATATAAATGGAGTTCAAGCTTTAAGTACCGTAGATTGGGGTGAAGTTGAAAGGAAATCCAAAAAAAATTCTAGGTTTATTTTAGGCACTAAAAATACAATTTTTTTATTTCATTAGATGGATACTGTTTTTGGGATACTTAAGTAAAAAATTTTATTTTTAGTGCCTAAAATAATCCTAGAATTTTTTTTTGAATTTCCTTTCAACTTCACCCCAATCTACGGTAAATATATTGATGGAACATCATGTCGAATTCTATAAATTTCTGCAAAAAGGCTTTTAGTCCCAAAGGTGAAAGTATTGCCCGACTAACTTGAGTGACCTTTGGAATCTTTTCTTTAGTTGTTTCCCGACTCTGAAGTTTTTATTTTATCATGGAAAACTTCGAAAAAGCTCTAACTGATGGACATGTTTGCCGCAATTTTAGCTTTCGGTTATGCACTGCCAGCAAGCGGAAAATTCCTACCTAAAAATAATTAAGCATGAGAGTTAAATAAGGCGTTAAGAAAAACAAGCCATTTAACGAGAATTTTAACCAATCGGAGGAAAAAATAATTAAATGAATACCGGAAATCAAAACCCTCGAGATTTTTCGAAAAGTTTTCATATCGATGTTTTTCCCGTTATTTTTTCTTTCCGGGAAGGACGGAGGGAAAAAAGTAGGGTAAAATTACAATTCTACGATTACCTTTATAAAATATTTTACTCTCGAGAGAAAATAAGAAAGTCCTTTTTATGTGTTTTTTTTTTTTTTTTTTTTTTTTTTTTTTTACGAAAAAATGAAGGAAAAAAGAAAATCTGTATCTAGCATCTTGGCCGATGTAAAGATTTTTTTTTTATTGGAAATACTTTAATAAGACATTTTAGGCGACTCTTTTTTTTGGAGCGACATTGTAAATCGTAGATAAGCTATTATTATTGGTTATTGGTTTCTGTTTCGGTGTAAAGGGTTTCTCTAAAGCGTTGACCTCAATTCCTCAAAAATCGAATTTTCCATGTATTGGAAAACAAGGTTTCCTCCATATCAATTTTAAGGAACTTAGCCTTTCGGCGATTTATCCCGTGGGGTTAAAATCAATCTGCTAATCATCATACGTTTGAAGCAAGAGGAAATTCGAAATCACCGTCCGATCATCCCTCGGGAATGCATTTTCGATTAAGATCGATCATCTGTATGCATAAACAAGAGGACCCGTCTTTTTGCGAGACCGTAATAAAATTAGTCCTTTTTCCGAAGGTTAGTTTACAAATAACGAGATTGTAATTGATTTTGAAGGATTTAACTTTGTAAAGCGTTCGATTATACTAAGCTTTTTTTTTTTTTAGAGAGATTTTCAAATCGAGGTCGAGGCGAGAGTTTCACGATCAGTTTTACGATAAAATTATGTTGCTAACTTGCTGGTTTTTCGTTTTATTTTCAGGTACCTAATCACTCCAAAATCTGCCTTGCCTAGCACGGGACGACTACGGTCCATATCGACGTCGCCCGACGATCTCAACATGAGCGTGCCGACGTTCTGCAAAGCGTTCCCCTGGCACTTTATCCTAGATCGTAAATTAGAATTTGTGCAATTAGGAAGTGGTTTCGCTAGACTTTTCGGAAGGGACTCAAAAAAATTAGGAGTCAGTGTCACTAAATATTTAACAATAAAAAAACCGAAAGGGATAACAGTGAATTTCGAGGACATTCTCAAAAGAACCAACACACCTTTTTTATTTGCAATACGCTCGGGATCAGCGAAGGTAAGCGAGATTTTATAAAAAGAAAAAAAAATATTTAATTAAAAAAAAAAAAGGAAGGAAGAACAGCAAAATTTAAGAAAAAAAATAAAACAATGGAACGGTCGCCCGGGATTTTCTTCTTACGACGTTTGCTTTTAATATTTAATGGAAGATATCAACAAGTTTTTTTTTTCCCTGGTTGGAGGAAAAACTTTAAAAGGCTTCTTCCGTTTGCTAAATATTTTTAGGTCTGGAAAACTTTTAGCTGTGCGGTTTTTTTTTCTTCCTTTTCCCCCGGATCTTTTCAATTAATAAAAGCAGCGATTTTCACGGTGATAAAACCGGGAGATTATAATTTTTATAATGAAAAGGTCTGAAGTTAAGTGAGGTGTTGAAAAAAAAAAAAAAAAGACTAAAACAGTCACTTAACTGTTTTTAATAAATTTAATCGCTCCTAATTAAAAGGTCGGGGTAAAATAAAAAAGGCGAACGGCCTATCGGTCTGTTTGAGCCGCCTTTCGAATGGGAAATTAGGGCTTTTACATTTTTATTGTTCATTAGTTGATTTGTAAGGTGCTGTAGGCACTTAGCTAGGCTTTTTGGTTAGAGTAAAGCATCTGGTTTTTTTTTTTTTTTAAGTTTATAAAATTTTTATGAAGGTTTTTTATAAACTTTTATAAATAAAATATAAGAGTTTTATAAATTTTTTATTTAAAAAAAAAAAAAAAAAAAAAAAAAAAAAAAAAAATGGAAAAATTTTAGAAAACTTTTTTGAAAAATTTACAAAAAGCTTTTAAAATGTTTTATAAAAGTTTTAGAAAAATTTTACTAAAAAACCCCGTATTCTTTACCTAACCTGCTTTTTTAATACCTTATGGGGTTTATCGAAGTCAAATAAACCTGAATGATTTTCTTCATGGTCATTATCCATCATCCACCTCTTTTTCCTGTAAAATCTAAGATGGCCGCCAAATTTCTATCTATTCCAAGATGGCGGGCGTCTTCCTGTTCATTTCGAAATTCAAGATGACGGTGGTCAGGTGACTTAAAATCCAAAATTAGATTTGTCGTTACGCCGGGCCTCGAACTTGGTCCCTGAAAATCCCTAAAGTCCATATTTTTAAAATAACTCCTTAAAAGTCCTTAAATTCGAAAAATGGTCCCTAAAAGTCCGTAATTTTTGAATCTGCAGTGCGTTTACGAAAAATTTCCTATCGTTTATAATATAGCACATAATATTATTGCGAAGCAAAAATTTAAAAAAAAATTAATAGAAAAAGAGAAAAAAACGATTAAAATTTTTTTTTTTTTTTTTTTTTTTTTGCTAGAATTTAAAAGTTTTTAGTCATTTCACAAACCTTTAAAATTAATCTACCAGAGGAAGGTGAGGAAGGTGACTAAAATAAAAAAAAAAACTGACTAGTTTTAAGCTAAATTTAGGTTATTAAAAATGTCCTTAATTTTCATGTTTGTAGTTCCTAAAGTCCCTAAATTGCAGACCAGAAACCGGTTCGAGGCTTGTTATGCCCATTCCAAATTGGTCTGATGCCTTAGTGATTCTTCTACCGCTTTCGAAATTCAGGAAGAAGGATTGAATGGCTGTCCATTAAGGGTGGCAGCGGTCAGATGACCTCGGAATCCAAGATGGCGTTTGCGTCTCTGGTCCCTTCGAAATATCCACCGTTTTTATAGTTATCATTTAAAATGGAGGGGAGGAGGGTGATTGCGTCCAATAGACAGACAGATATACTTTGCCTTTTTTATTTTTCGTTAAAAAATGGAATTTGAAATGAAATTTTACGTAATAAAGAAATTACATTGAATCTCAAAAATTAATTAATTCGTTTTTTTTTAAATGAATGAATGAAGCTTGTAAATTAATTGCTTTTAAAAGAAGGGGATTTTTTTTTTCTGCGGGGAATGCAACTTCTTGAGAAATGATTCGTTTGCGGTATTACGTAATCGTAATTTCTTTTTATAGCGATAAACCGGTCGCTTTTATACTTGTTAATCTAAAAGAATTATTTAAAAGTAAAAAACTGAACGGAAAAAAGCGAGAAAAAAATTAAAGGTATTTCATGAATATTACGTCGGTGAAGATCGTTTGATTTTCGCAAAAGCTTTTTTTTTTTTTTTTTTAGCTTTTTTGGAGGATAGCTAAGCCCGCACCGAGTAAATCCAATTTTAGAAAAATGTATTTTAAACTCGTATATATACGCTATCGACGAGTCTTTATCCCTTTATTTCCTTTTGACGAGACATTAGCTGAATCAGCATGAGCTTACAAGGGGATTCGAATACGTTAAAACGTTTAGCTGTAAAAAGATTAAAAAGAAAAAAAAAAGAGGAAGAGAAAAGAAGAAAAAAGCGATGTGAATTTTACTGTATTGGTTTCAGTTTTACGGAGAGATAATGGTGGGAATTAAGGGTACAGATACCATGCATTTACTATTGTTAGAAATTTCGAAAATGAGGAACAGCCGTTTTTTTCTGGCCTAACACATCCGAAAAGGGGGTGCCAAAGTATTTGTGAATGATACCAAAAACCCAGGGAATTGTTAACAGTCTTTTCATTTATTCTTAGTCTCTGGGCTAGACACCATAGTAAGATAAAAGTGAAGCTTAGCTACCGCTATAAATTTTACTATAAATTAAATGCTGAACTGAGGAATTATAAGGGGTAATCGTGTAGTTCGGATTCCTTTGGGCTATCAGAGGGACTTTGCCTCTTGAACTCCTTAAAGTTGTTCTATATTTCAAAAACTTTCGGGAATGAAAAATATTCAACAGTTTAGAATTAAACTGTGGGACTGCACACAAAGAACAAGGTGGATCGAAAAATACAAAATTTTAAATTTGAAAATGCCACAGCGCGGAAAAGTTGTACTTTAGCATCCATATTAACCCTAATTTTTTTCGTATTTTTTGGAGGCCGATTTCTGCTGACATCTAAAGTTTTTCAAAGTCTCATTAGGGCCGAAAAAACTTAGAGCCAAATTTTGGTGCGAAAGAGTTTGTTTTCTATCGGAAGTTTTCCGTTCATTTCAAAAATAAATTTAGTTACACAGTAATTGAAGCCAATTTTTATAAAAGCCGAAAGAGCCATAGGGAGTTTAATAACAGCCGTTTCTTGCTCCTAAATAAAAAATGGCTTTAATTGCTGTAAAACCATTTACATTTTTGAATTTCGAGAAAATTCCCGATAAGAAATGAGCTCTTTTGCACCAAATACGCCTCTAATTTTTTCGGTTCTTATAGGACTGAAAAACTTTAGGCCTCTGGGGGCAGCAGAAATCTGCCTACAAAAAATCTTTAAAAAATTAGGGTTAATGTGGAGACTAAAATGCAACTTTTCCGTGCTGTGGCATTTTCAAATTCAAAAATTCGTGTTTTTCGATCCACCCTAACACACAGGGTACTTTGAACCCTCAGTTGTGGGGAAAAATCTAAATAGATAAAATAGCTGAATAGATATCACCCAATTGTTAGGGCCAGCCTTGGATCCCGAAAATTCTAAAATACAAAAATACAAAATTTTCAAACAAGCGAAGATAAGAGCTGAGCTCCAAGCCTATCAGAAAGTCTAAAAAATCGAGCTGTTAAATCGTGAAGTACTGGGCAAGAGTGTAATGCGTTGAGCCCTCCTTGGCAGGGGACACAAATTTGACAAGAGGCACACAGGGGAGGGTAGCGCAAAATTATGCTTTCTTAATGCGAATTAGTTGATTTTTATAAATGTTCCGATTTCCGAAAAGTGAAAAAAAACTGAGATCCAAAATCGGAACACCTGGTGGTGCTCTGGATATGAATCATCGGTGTCCGACCAATATGTTATAATTGCAGAAGAAAGAAAAAAGATATTGTTAATTGGTTTCGAAAAGGTCACGGTGTAAAATATGTAGCGTATAAAAAAAAAGCGGCTAATTGTTTTTCCGATATTTTATAATTTCCAACGTTTTCGCGGGTAATAAAAAACCACCTCCGCTGCCACCAACTTTTTTTATTTAAAAAAAAAATGATTTATTGAAATAATATTTTTATACTAAAACCGCTATATATACACCCACTTTAACCGAATCATTTTGACCTAACCAAATTTTTAAAAAAAGGAAGTAAAAATGCCAAGCACATACACCACTAAACGGATTATCTACTGTCAATAAATCACGTTTAATATTAACGCACACATTAAATCGAGATTTAACACTTTTTTTGTGGTTTTAAATTTTTTTTTTTTTTTCTGACCGGAAGGAAGATTTTTTTTTGTTTCATCTCATTTTCTTATCTGTCAAAAATCAAATTGGATTCCATTAGTTTATTTTTTTTATGAAAAAGGTATCGATTCTTTTTTATGATTTATCTGGAGAAAAGAAAAATTGTAACGTGGGATGTTCCGTTTAAAAGGTTTTTTCCTTTTTAAAAAAAGTATGCTTCTTTTTTTATTCGATTCTAAATGGATACGGATTGTTTCATATTATCAGAACATTTTTTATTTTACTTATTTACGAAATTTTCTTGCAAGCAGTTTGTCATTGACAAACGACTTTCAGATTAAGGAGGAAACAAATTAGAAGTTAAAAAGATTCCAAAGAAAATCTCTTTTTCTTTATATTTTTCTCTTATTTCCTCCCTTCTTCTTCTTTTTTTTTTCAGGGGCTAGAATTGAAAGGTCAAATGGTTTACTGTTCGGAATCGGATTGCATATTATTCGTGGGATCTCCGTTTCTGGATGGTTTGGAAGGCCTGACCGGGAGAGGACTTTTCATATCAGACATACCTATACACGACGCGACGAGAGACGTCATATTGGTCGGGGAACAAGCTAGAGCTCAGGTAAGATTGAATTGTATATGAGGTGCCGACTTAATCAAAGGAGGTAAATCCCCTCTAGTTTTGGAATGTCTAATTTTAATTTAAAGCCTTAATTAAGTGGTTCAACAGGCGCTCCTTGTTATGAGGAGGATGAGTCTAATGAATGTTTCCGATGTGAGATTTTCTTACGTGGGAAGCGTAAGATTTCACCTCCGTTGTAATTCGATTCCGGTCCTTAAGGAGAATGGCTCACTTCAAACTGAGTTAATCGGTCTTTGTTGATATTTTGACCTTACCTTAACATAAGAGTTTTCTTCTTGGAGGTGAATCAAAGATGGCGGCAGATTGGCACTGCTCGAGGAGTCTTCGAAGTTTTGAAGACGGAATACTTCGGGAGGATTTGTGTAATAGGGTGGTTCGAAAATGAACTTTTTTGGAATTTCAAAGCTCCTATGTCTGGAAAAGTTTCTTTATAGGGAGAGTATCACCTCTGAATGTTTTAAGATTTTTTGAACGGCATCTTGAGGTGTCGCATTGGCCTTGAAATTTCCAAAAAGCCCGTATAAGGGCCAAAAATTTAAAATTTTTAATGACGTAAAAGACCATATATTCCTATCGGAAAGAGGTATCATCATCGTGGCAGCAGACTAACCGTATTTTACTTTTTACGGGGAAACGAAGACAAATCTTGAAATAAAAAATATTAAGGAATTTTTTCCTGAAAAGTCCTTAATATTTTTTGTTTCGAGATTGTCTTCGTTTCCCCGTAAAAAAAAAAGTACGATTAGTCTGCTGCCACGACTGATGATTTTTCGCGTAGATTACGAATTTGAAGTCGAAAATTACTTTTAGTGCTCGGTTTTTGAACCCCGGGGCGGACTTAAAAGCTGTAAAAACGTTCTGGCTGTGGCTCAAAAATCGTGCACCAAAGGGAATTTTATAACTTTAATTTATGCCTTGTGATGATACGATTTTGAAATATCGGAGATCACACAATCTAACATGAGTTTTTTTCATGATCTTTATTTTTTTTAAGGAAACCCCTATATTTTTTTAAAGTCGCAAAACCTTTTTTAACAAGTCGATCGACCTCCTTTTTTCTCGTTTACCAAATTCTGATATGCAAGCAATAAACAACAGACATGATTCCTAATTATGGTGAATAATGAAAGTTCAAAGTTTTCTGGTCATCTAATGGCGATTTTTACTCGAGGAATTTTCTTAGAAATTAAAAAAAAAAAAAGTATAAAGTCGTAAAAACTTTTTGTCACGTGATCCCACTTAAAAACGTTTCTCATTGGTGTGACGTCATCGTCCACTTAAGCGCGCGGTTATTTGAAAAACGAAACCACGAGTGCACCAGCTCGTCGTCAAAGATTAACACGGATTCGTTCGTACGACAACTCTTCTTCCTCCAATTGGCATGCCGCCGATAATGCACTTAGGAGCATACCTAAATAGTGAATTGTGACGTCATGGTCGTTTCGGCGCCAATTCAAACAGCCAAAATTTTTATTCATTTTTATTCGGTAATTAAACACCGCATAACAGCAAAAATCACATTTACTATTTTTATATGCTAGGTTTATTTAAAAAATATGTTCAGTACAAAATGTGTCTGTTGTCTATTAGACGCATCCGAAATAGCTTTTTCAGAGGGTTTTTTAACCGCTTTCAGAGCTGTGGTATTCTCATTTTCACTTCTTAATCTTTTTAGAATCTATTCATATCATATAATATCCAGGGGTGCAATTCGATTTTACATTTCGTTAAACTAATTTAAATATGAATTCTTTCCTCTTCCCTTTTTTTTTTGTCAAGAACACGTTTTTTGACTTCGAAAACCTTCTTCGATTACTTTTTTGCTCTCGTAATATTACCGAAGCAACTGAAAAAAAAAATTCTCCCGGATTATGCATTCACTATTTTTAATAAAATTTTCTTCTGTCATATAAAATACGTCTGCTGAATTTTATGAGTTAATCTTTCCTTTCGATGCTGAAGGAAAAAAAAAAAAAAAAATTCGATTATTCGGAGAATTGTAAAATAACCGTTTAGGGAAACCTTAGGAAAAGTTCGCGGTGAGAATCATTAAAAAAAAAAAAAAAAAAAACCGCGAAACATAAAAAGATGAATGCAATGTAAGAATTTCAATTTTATCGGGAGAAAAAAAAAATAGGATGTTGTGAAACAGGATATGAAAATTATCATGCTGGGAGACTTATGTTTTACGAGGCTGAAAGCTTTTTATTGATAAATTTCTCGGGACACAACGGAAAGAAGAAAAAAGGAAATAAGCAGAGTCGGGTTGATAATAAAACTAGGAAAGTTACGGTCATTAAAATGTTGATCAATAACAAGGGGGGGAAAGGGGGAGGGGTTCACTTTGGCGCGCTTTTAAAATAATCTGCGGCAAAATGAAAACCCTATCCTATTTCGGAAAGTTTATGGGATTTCCCGGTTTAATTTTCCGCTCGGGTAAGGAAAAACAAGGGGAAAAAAATTTTTCTGTGCCACCCTGTAGTTATACAATTTCATCTATAATAGGCTTTTCATTCCGAAGAATAGAATATCGGATTTGACGGAGCTTACTCCGGGTAAGTCGAGCCCGGAAGGGAGAGAAATTGGATTTTTTTTTTTTTTTTTTTTTTTTTTTTATTGATGAAATGCTCGAACGATCCATAACTATTTATCCTTGGTATATCGCTGTCGTGACGAAAGATGTTTTATGAGGAAAAGCTGGTAGTTATGAGACCATTAAGAACCCGGAAGCTGGTATCGTTCCGGTCATGACAGGCGCCATTTCGAAAATCATTATCCGATGCGGTTTTATTTTGAAAGGAGTTATTTATGTCTTCGGGAGATCGACCTGTTTCTTTAGTGGACGGGGTACAAGGGAGCAGATATTGGGACAGGGTCCTGGAAGCTCGTAAAAAGATCTTTTTTCCTGTTTGTCGAATTAGATCGTCTTCTTAGGATTCGAAAATATTGCAAATCCTATAAGCTAAGAAGTGATTTTTATAATGATTTTTATTGTAAGAAGACACCGAGTGTTTCGAGAGGTTATTTTTTTGAATATTTCTTTTCGTTCAAGAAAAAGTGAGTTATAAGTCCGGCCAATACGTTATAAAAACTTATAACAACATTTGTAAGTTTTATTATCTTGTTATAAGTTTTTATAACGTATTGGCCGTACTTATAGTTCACTTTTTCTAGTGGATCTCCTTGACATTTGCAAATCCTGAAATACAAGATCCTGGATTCAGCAATCTGGCTCCTGTTCAACAACTCAAATTTCATTCTTAAGAAATAGTACCGCCTCACAACTCTGTTCCCTATTGTGTTCTAAAATTAGGCCTTATGGCCTGTTACTGAAGGATTACGCGGATCTGGAGACGTTATATGGTCATCTGGCCAACAGTACCATGCCCTGCTTAAGAACAAAGAACGAAATTTCAGGAAAATAATCTGTTGTAAAGCAAATTTCTTCTTACGATTCCAAATATTCGAAAATCTCATAAGGTAACAATCATTTTTTTTCAATTTTTTTATTGTAAGAAGAATGCGTTTTTTTCCTGGCTAAAATTTCCATCCCATCAAATTTTCCACATCTGATATCCCTTACACTTTAAAACCTCGACATTCTCCATTAATTGACGCGTGAGTCACATAATAGATAGTCGATGCCATTACCCGATCTGATAAAAACGTCACGCAAATTTGTGCTAATGCCTCTTTGCCACGCCCTCGGTGAATTTTCATTAGGCGCTTTTTTTTTTAACTTATTCAATAAGTCAACGATCAAAAATGATTGATATCAACAACAACAGTAACAACCAAAAAAGAAAAAGGTAAAGCGGAAGTTACAAATGATAAATGAAAAAAAATTCTACCCACGGGGCAATGAAACAAAACAAAAAGGGGGAAAAAAAATGTAATCGCATAACTTCAAAGCGAAATAAAAATTATGTTCAGCGGTGGAAAGAATTTTAAAAATGAGAAGAAAAATAACCTGTTGTTAATTATACTCGGAGAGATGTCATTGTTTTGAAAAAAAAAATAATAAATAAATAAAATAAAAGAATAAACAGGAAATGGCTCCCAGGGTTCGTGCAAGATGTTGAAAACGTGTAGAGCATCCTTTTTTATCGTTTATTGAGCCTTTTTCTTTTTTTTTTACCCTCTTTTAAAAAATTAAAAGAAAAGTTGTTGAAAGCTTATCTTTTGAGATGATTTTACGATCAAAACTCGATATTTGGAAACAAGAGTCATTTCGGGGTCGCAGTGGAGGAAAGGTTAAAAGGAAAGGTTTAGAGCAACTTTACTAAAACTTTTCCAGGGAGTGGGGGAGGAAATGATTAAAGATTACGTCGCGTCTTTCCATCGAACAACACCGGGTTTTTGGGACTTTATAAAGAAAGTTGGTAAAACGTATCAGAAATTGAATTATGAGATTTGTCCCATAAACCTAAATTATGTAGATTAGTTTAACTAATAATATAGTTTTGGGAGTCGAGTAAAATTACAAGTGTTGAAACTGAAGCGTGGCTTTCGGGACCTTTTCACTTTTCTTTCTGAAATCGTTGGTGTTTAATGAGTGGATTTCTTAGGTCTTTACGATTCCATTCAAAACGGAAAAAGGTCTTTTTAAAATCCGGAAATATGCAAATCCTATAAACTAATATAGGATTTTTGTAGTTATTTTTACTGTAAGAAGACATTAGGTTTTTGCTACCCGTTATTCTTTGGCCAGGACTTAATTTAACCTTATTGTGAATACTGGTTGCCTAGAATTTTTCCGAAGTCGCCTCTCTGAAAATGAACAAAAAACCGTTTCTCCGTTTTTTTTAAAAAAATAAGCTTTTCGAAGACGTAATATACAAAAATTGAAAATCGGTCTTCTTACAATTCTAAAAATTCTAAAATCCAATAAGCTAAGCATAAATTTCACTCTTTCTTTTTTTTTGTAAGAAGACTTCCTTTTTTTCGTCCCTCAACTTCTGGGTCGGAGGAAACAGATTTTTACGGTTTTCTCTACGTTTTCCTTGTTGTCGTATCCTGTTTTCTTTAGTCGAGTTTTGTTTCAAAAAGGAAGGAATTCATATTTTTTTTTTTTTTTACAGCTTACTATTCTCACCGGTTTTCCTGGTTGCCATTTCAAGTCGTTTCGGAGAAGAAAGAAAATCATTTCCTTAAGCTTCTTTGTTTTTCGGGAAAAGCCTTCAAAACTGGGATTAAATCCGTCATTCCCAAAGGGGAACCCGACGCGTTACTTTCGAACTTTATGAAAAATTTAAAAGCTGAAAATGAAGAGAAATTTTGATTAGCGTTACGCAGGAAAAAAAAAAAATAAATAAAACACTTTTTTTTACACTGACCGAACGTTGATGGGGTCACAAAAAATTAGTCGGACTTGGGCTTCCCTCTCCAGGGAAAACTTTTTCTGAGCAAAGAAAAAAGGAAAAGTTTTTTTTTTTTTTTATGGCTTTCGGAAATTCTTTTTCATTTTATCGACTCGGCAACGATCGTAAAAGAATCGCTTTTATATTTACTTCTCTCTTTAATTATAACTGTAAAGTAAATAATTATTACATAATTAAAACTGAATAACGGATGCGAAGAGGTGAAGAGGCGTGTCTTCTGAAGAAGCTCCTTTCATGCGTTTCAAGCATCACGAAAATTTTTCGATTCACATTTAACTTAGGGAGAGGAACAGAATTTCACGAGGAAATGATTATGAAATCATTTTATGTTTATAGTATTTTCTTGGTTGTGAAAATTTTCTCGTCTTGACGACGTTTTCCTTTCGAAAATAAAATGGAAAATCATGGTGCGGTTGATTAGCATTTTAAAATGCATTACTGCGGTTTTTTTTTTCCTAATTGAAAAAAAAGGGTAGTTTGAATTTCGAAAAAAAATGGGGATGAAAGACCATTAAGGAAGTTTAACGCCATTAAAAATTAAAGTGTTGCCATATAAAGAAGGAAAATTCGTTAAGATTTTGTTTAATTGCTCTATAAAAGATTAATTTATTCATTCCCGCCGATAGAAATTTATTAATTCGGCGTGAGCGAGAAAAAAAAAAAAAAAGAAAAAAGGAAGCTGTTAATTCTTCTTTCGGATAATCGGAAACCACTTCATCCCGACATCATTGAAAATTTCTCGTAAAGTAATCAACGGAATAGCTGGGGATGAGGCTTTAGTTGAAACGACATAAATCGTTCTTAATGGTATTTGGTTGTTCAATCCGATGGAAATTTCATCTTGCTTCAACGGGGCTTTAAAATCGCGTGATTTACATTGGAAAGTTTACCTGACTTGCGATTGTGTGTGCAGCGCCGAGCCGTGGTAAATTATTTTCTCTGTGTGGAGAGACCGAGAGGAAAGTGAGAGAGAGAGAGAGAGAGAAAAGGTTTTTGGAAATTAGAAAAGGAAGCTTTGGTGGAGTTTCCTTTTTGCGAATTTCGTCCCTTATTCTTCGGGACCAAGTTTTGGACGTGTGTGCAACGTAAGCTTTCATTATAATAACCGTTTAGAATTGCAAAGTTTTGATGAAAGGAAAAGGAGCTTTTTGCCGGTGTAAAACTTTTTGGAAACCGTTTTCGAAAGTTAATTTCGGGAGCTGACGTATGGAGTTTTTTTTTTTTGATGTAACGTTTTAGAATAAAAAAAAACTGATTTAAAGAACTGAAGAGTGGGCTGGGGCTTTCACTCTTCACGTAGTTTTGACTTATTTTTTTAATTTAATTTTTTAAATTTTAATTTTATTGACTAACATCAATTTAACAGTTCAACAATTATTTACCAAAACAAAATAAAACAAAACAAAAAAAAAACAAAGAACAAAATAAAAAAGTTCTTCACTCGGAACATCGCTACAACGGGGAGGCAAAGATGAGTAAAATATGTCCTTTATACGTTTCAGGCTCATTGATCCTTTATTACTCTTCAGGCTTATTGATCTAGCCAGGAGTCTGTATTTTCATTTAGCAGAAAGCTTTGGCGGAAAATCAAGTATGATTAGTATAATGCCCAAAATCACAACGGTACCCCCCAAATTCTCTTTTAAGATCGTATAGACTCCAACAAAAAACTCTGCAGTTAACAAATGCGAAAAAAAGGTCGGATATGAAATGCCTCGTTTTGTCGAATAAGAACTTAATTGGGGCTCACCGAGTTGAGTCGAGAAACATTAACTTCTGAATGTCCTCGAGTCATGGGCTGGACATTTCCGAATATCGTCCAGTCTAACGACATTCACTTCCGCATGTAGCTGACTCAATGACATTCGGACATGAATGTCCCTGAACCGGGGACATTCAAAGGTGAATGTTTCTAAGCTGAGGACATTCAAAAGTGAATGTTTCTGAACCAAGGAGGTTTAAAGTGAATGTTTCTGAACCGGGGACATTCAAAAGTGAATGTTTCTAAGCTGAGGACATTGAAAAGTGAATGTTTCTGAACCAAAGAGATTTAAAAGTGAATGTTTCTGAACCGAGGACATTCAAAAGGGAATGTTTTTGAACAAAAAAGATTTAAAAGTGAATGTTTCTGAACCGGGGACATTCAAAAGTGAATGTTTCTGAACTGAGAACATTCAACAGTGAACGTTTCTGAACCAAAGAGATTTAAAAATAAATGTTCCTGAACCGAGGACATTCAAAAGTAAATGTCCCTGAACTGAGGACATTCAAAAGAGAATGTTTCTGAACCAAAGAGATTTAAAAGTGAATGTTCCTGAACCGAAAAGATTCAAAAGTGAGTGTTTCTGAACCAAAAAGAGTTCAAAAGTGAATGTCCCTGAATTGAGGACATTCAAAAGTTAATGTTTCTGAACCAGAAAGATTCATAAGTGAATGTCCCTGAACCGAGGTCATTCAAAAGTACATGTTTCTGAACCGAGGACATTCAAAAGTGATCGTTTCTGAACCAAAAAGATTCAAAAGTGAATGTCCCTGAACCTAGGACATTCAGAAGTGATTACCTCTAACTCGAGGATATTCTTAAACAATTTTCACGATGTCTTTTAAATATGAGTTAGCCGTAACAAAAGGTCACAGACATAATTAATACACACACACACACACTCCTGGTCTTCACAGGACCTGGGTCCCTATCGCAGCACTATAAACCTTTTTCCATTCGGGCCTCTCCTGGCAGTCATCTCCTCTCCAATCGGGCACTCCTAACCATACAAATAATAAAAAGATAAATCCTTTTAAATGCACCTTGTAGGTAGAACATTAAGGGGGATATTTTAAAAATTTCAGAAGCAAGATTCTGGCCTAGATAAAAAATTTGTTTTCCCATATATTTCGCATTATTCCTCCAGAGAGGAAGTGGCCGATCATAAGGGCTGAAATTAGTCGGTTAGTTTTATTGATTGCGTGCCCACTGTTTGCGTCACCAAGAAATACATTACAAGTTCTTTTACTTTTTCAAAAGAATTTTTTTTTTTTTTTTTTTCATTCATTATGAATTTTTTTATTAAAAAAAGAAAAAAAATTCGTGATTACAAACACCGGTTTTTTTAATCATTTCCATCTCGTATGCCTCAGGATAAACATATCCATGCCGCGGAAATATTAAAAACTTAAAAAAAACACAGCCTTTTTTTTTGTTATTTGAACCTTTTTTCCTTTAAAAGAAATAAATAGAAAAATCTCCATAGAGCAATTACAAGTAAAACAAAAAAAATAGGATCATTAACTCTTTCACTCGGGAGTCGGTGCCCTAAAAAGATGAGAATTTATCAGCCGACATGCTTTTAATTTTTTTTAAAAAAAAAAAACTAAATTCCGGGCGTGCTCTGCAACATAAACTCCCAAAGAGGTTACGGATGCGGAAATAAAAGTCTGGGGTAACGCCCCGCCGAGATAGGTGGTTACTTTAATTCGATTTGCAATTAACGAAAATGGAATATGCAAAAGAAAGTAAACAGCGAGGAAATCATTTTAAGGAGAAAAAAAAGTTTATTATATAACAATTTTTTTTATTCTCTCCGGTTATTTTCAATAAAAACTAATTTTAATTACGAAAAACGTTTCCTATATGCATTTTTTTTTTTTTTTTTTTTTTTTTTTTTGAGTTATAAATGATCAAACGCTGAAAAATCGGATTCGGCCGAGTAAAAACTCGGAGATATATATACAACCCGAATGTTGAAACTCGATTAATTTATCGAGAGAAGAGACAAAAACAATATTTTACCCTCCGATATCATGTTTTGATCGTAGTTTCCCCTGGAATTGATTTATCCGTTTGGATTTTCCTGTTAAAATTGACTAATGTGAAATTCCATTGTCTATATCATAAAATTTTCCTTTTCGACGTTTATGCCTGTGAACACAAACAGGACCTTGAGGGCTGCTCACTTGGACGTGTAATGATATGTTGTAAAAATTAATTTATTCGAAACCGATTTATAATTTCCTTTTATTTGGATTTGGAAATATTTGAAATTGTCAAGGCTGGCAAACTATTTCGAAAGGCTTCGGTTTCGGTGCGGTAATATTTTGAACAGGTTTGGGCTTTGACTCGGACTCGGTTTTTTGATCGCCTTTGGTTTCGAATTTTTATTTTTTTTTAATGTTCATTTTCGATTTTAATTTTTCGTTTTTTAATCAGGGTCGGGTAAATCGAAATACCGAAAAGGAAGACCGGAATTTTTTTTTGCAGGTTTTTTGGTATTTTTTTTCCGACAGGCTTAACTTTTAGTTTAGTATTTTTTAACATGTGGAATCGAGCATGTCTTAAAAACATCAGGAGCTTGTCAGATTTTGGGATCAAATCTCTGAGCCTAAGGAGAGCGGACGGGACTTAGGGTGACCCTTATCTTACGAATTTTTAAATTTCGGTGACCGCACCCCGTAATTCTTTTATAGTAACCAGAGGAATATTGCCTGAAATTTTTTCAGATTTTTTAGGCGTCGTTTAGCATTGTCTAATAGGACCTAAAAATTTAAAAATTCTTGTATAGTCGGGACCGTTTAAGTATTACGTAAGCATCTTGGAAAAGGGGGTGAGGGCCCGCATTAACCATCTTCGCCATAAGCTAAGTATGGCAGGATGTCTTACACCCGGGGGGGGGGGGGGGGGTGCAAAATCATGTTTGCTTGATTGCAAATAAAAAATAAAAATTTTATTTTTATGTAAAAATGGTTGGTTCCATTTCGGATTTTTATGCAGATCTCAAAAATAGAGTTAAAAGTTATCTCATAACGATTTTGATGATAGAAGTCGAATTGAGTATAAAATTAGCAAAATATGCTATAGCCACAATTTTTACGAAATTCTTTATATTTTTGTCCTTTAGCGAAGTAATCGTTTGCCATAAATAAATTCTAATTTCATTTTTGTGATCTGCATAGAAATTCAAATGGAAAACGGCCATTTTTACATAAAAATAAAATTTTTGATTTTTCGGTCTTAACGAGAATTTTGAAATTTTTTATCTCTGGGAACTTGGCTAAATGACTTCCAAAAAATCTAAAAAAATTCAGGGAATTTTCTTTCGGTTACTATAAAAGAATTATGGAACGCGTTCGACGAATTCAAAAATTTGTAAAGTAAGGGCTAATACACGGGTCATGTGATTCTGGCGCCACCAAAGTTTAATTTTTGTTTGAGAGGTTACTCACTCGTAAATTTCGGTGAACACTTGATTTTGCATTACCATTGCATTTTTCATTTTTTGCATCACTTGCATCACTTTGAATTTTTAAATTACGGCGTGCACTTTTTTTGGGGGAATGAGTAACACCTCGCTTTGTTTTCATTTTCAATTTTGGTTCAATTTCCCTATTTTTTCTGCAACCGGCTCTGGCTCAGTTTCCTATCCCGATCCGGTTCGATTCGGTTTAATTTTCAATTCCGCTTAAACCATATTTCCGCATTGGCAGGCTCTGATTTTTCAGTGCATCTTTGAAATTCAGCTCAGTTTGTTTAGAAGTACTCTTAGTTCGGTTTTTTTTGGTTAGGCTTGCCACCCCTGAATTTTTTTTTCAATAGCGGTTTTATTATTGTAAGAGATTGCTCTGAGATCAAACGATTTACTAACAACTTTGATGAATTAATTTTTTTGATTTGATCGAGAAAAACAAAAAAATCGTTTGAGTGGAATTTAATTTTTTTTTTTTTTTTTTTTTCTAAATTTGGCTACCTTCCCTCCATTTGGTCAAAAGGCAAATTTTCATCATCCATTCACTTTCTACGCATAGAAAGTTATAATAATTTGATTAATGTGTCAAAGGAAGACTCGGGGACAATATTTCTAATTTGTGGTTGACAACATAAGAGAACTTTTGATGTTTTATTCGGGGAAAAGCATTCTGTGTTTTGAAATTCATTAAAATTAGGTAGGGAGCGGTTTCTGATTCCGTGACTAATTTGTTTGCTCCCTCGATTCGATTTTACTCAAATGTGCGGTACGATAATAGTCTGATAAATAGATGGACAAGAAACATGGACAGAATTAATTTAATTAATATTTTCCTCTTTAACTTCGGCAAAATAGAACGGGTGTTTGGGTTCTTAAAGCTCGTTAGCTCGAGTGGCCCTTGTCTTTCGAAAACCCAACCACCTTTTGAATCCTAAAATGACGTAAAATTTGTCAATTGTCAGTTATAATGTCATTTACGGCAATTTTTGACCCTCTCATCGTCCCCTTCAGTAACCAAAATTAACATTTTAAAGCCCCCCCCTCCCCTTACCCTGCTTTTTTTTGTTGAAATGACGCCACTGCCTGGTTTTTATATTTTTTAAGTGGCTTTTCAATAAAACGGCAATAGAATTAAATGATGCTTTATATCGAAGGGAAAAAATTTTATTTTCTTTTCCCTTTCTCCCCGCGCGAACTGCGAAAAAAAAACCTGAAATGCGTCAAGCTTTGAAATTGATTTTCTCTGCTTGTGGCAGTTGTTCGTTTTAAAAATGTCACTTTTTTTGTCGGGAGCGCTTATCAGTTATCAGATTATCGATTTAACCATTTGTGCTTTCATATATTATTTTTAAATTTTTAAGTAGCCTCACCAGGAAAAAAAAAAAGGAAATAAAATAAAAATCCGGTGCGAATTTTTCGAAAAGATTTTTCCTCGAACAATAACCACTTTGAAAATCGTTTGTAAAAAAGGAATAAAAAATGATTTAAAGCGAGCGGTAATGGAACCGATTCAATTTCGAAAGTAAACATCATCGGGAGTACGTGGATCCCGGTTTTTTTGTGAATACCTTTCCCATGTTTTCCGTGAAACCATTTGCAATCTGCTTCAAAAAAAAAAAAAAAAAAAAAAAAAAATTATCACCGAGATGAATATTTTTTGAATGACATTGCAATTAAAAACGAAAACAAAAAACACAAAAATAAAATGTCCTTTTTGTCACTTAAAAAAATTAAAAAAGCAATCGCTTTTTTTTTTTTTTTTTTTTTTTTTTTTTAAAGGAGAAAAAAATTTTTTTTCATTGTGACGCAATTGAAAGAAAAAGAGGGAAAAAGACTCACGTGTGTTTTTCCCCGAGTTTTCTTCCTTTTTTTTTTCGTCGAGAATCGTTTTCTCACGAATTGTGATGTTTCTTTTCCCTTTGCTCTCATTTAATTCCAAATTCATTAAAACTTTTTTTTTTTTTCTCAAACAAAAATGCTTTTATGTATCTTCGTTAATTATTAAATATCGAAAAGCGAAAAAGAAAAAAAAGAAAAAGAGAAAGGAGGGAAAAAAAAATAAAGACTTTTCAGCCGTGATTCCATTTAAACTTCTACTTCATCGAAATTTAATTTTAAAATTCCCACGAATTTTGAAGTGAAAAGCTATTCTTAAAATCAACCGAAAGTTAACTTTCAGTTTTTTTTTGGAAAGCTTAAGTGTTCCAGATTGTTTGATTTTGTTTAATAATTCAGGCTTTTCAAAGCCTCTGAATTTTTTTTTTTTGAAAATTTTTTGAACAAAAATTCGGTTTTTATTAGTCATACGCAAGAAAGTCCCTTTTTAGGTGTTGTTCGGAGGAGCCAAAAGCATAACTTTTTGAAATAACGAAAATGGCATTACTTTTTTTCTACGAACTGAAAAGTTAACTTTTTAGTACCATAGAATATTTATAGCGAAAGCTATACCATAGAATATTTATAGCGAAAGCTATTCTCTCCATCATCTGTTTCACCATCTCGATTTTTACCTCCTATCGACCGTTTGCTTAACTTATACAACACCTTAACCGAACATCTTGATATTGATCTCTTTTGCATGTCCCTGGGTACTTTTAAAAAATCCGTCACTGAATTCCTGAGAGAATTAAATAACTCTGTAATAACATTGTAAATTTTTTTTTTTTTTTTTTTTTTTCTCTTTAAAAAAAATGTATTTTTTTTTTTTTTTTTTTTTTTTTTTCTCTTCTTTATAGGAACAAAACTGTAAAAGGGCTGTAAAGGGCCTGTTGTTTTTGTCTCTTTAAAAATAAAATAAAATAAAATAAAATAAATAAGAAAACCGAAAAATACTTTCCTATTTTCATTCGTAATAAAAAATATGTTTTATACCAAGGACAACAAGGGGTCCTTATCTGAATATGAGGCAGCGTTGCCAAAGCTTGCCTTCGGCTCGACTTGGCAACCTCGCTGTCTCCAGTTCAGAAAAATGCCACTTGCTGTCCTTGGTATAAAAAAATACTATTTCTCGACTGTTCAGGTGGAGTTTCGGAAAAGAAACCGATACATAATATATATTTTGAAAGAGTATCGCCGGGGGAGTCCCTTCCCGTTCTTCAGAAAACCATTCAAGTATTAAATTACAGTTGACCCTCGCCCAACACGGGGGTAAGGGGGAAAGGGAAGTGTCCCAAAAATTGGCCTAAGTACATGTGCTTCTTTTGTTTGTTTTTTGCATATTCATCTCCCCTTGCTAAATTACTGTTCCTTAAAGCGAAGTTCATTGCATCCAACTAATGTAAATTGGACCGTCCATAAAGTACGTCAGAATTATTTTGGCCATTTTTGACCCCCTCCCCCCTTTTTTGGAAAGGTTAGCACTTCGGGACTCCCCGCCTTAAAAAATTTTGTTTTAAAATTGATATTAAACATTAAAAAAATCTCTAATTTTTCCAACCAACCGAAAACTGCTTAAAGGCAGGGGGGTGTAATCCTCTCAGTTGGGCTTTATCGGTAAAGAGGGAACCGGAAAAATGTTCAGTAAAAGAATACACCAGAGGTACGCGAAGAGCGGACTCAAAAAATTAGTGAATAAAACTGAATTCTTTTGGGGCCGTCCATAAATTACGTTAGCGCTTTAGGGGGAAAAGGGGTATTCAAAATTCTAACTTTTGCTAACGAGGGGGGGGGGGGGGTATGCATTTTTAGAATTAAAAAAATCTGAAATTCTTCGGAACTTAAATTTTGCAATGAAAAGGTTTTTCTTTTTTTTAATTTCGAGCAAATGCGCAGGTGAAATTAAAATCGTTTTTTTTTTTTCCTTTAGTTGAGTTAGGGTACACATTTAAAAAATTTAAATTATTTTCATTTTTGCACGTTTATTACATGAGCCAAATATGTCAACGTTAAAAATGTAGATCCCCCCCCCCCCCCCCCCCTTGTTAGCAAAAGTTAATATTTGTATTCTGCCTTATTTTAAGCTGAAACGGTACTTTACTTTGCTTCAATTGCCTTCTTGCAGATTTTTCCGTCGCAGAGCGTTCAATCGACATTATAATTTTTAATAAAACGGTAATTAAAGTGATTAAAAAAACTATTCTGTGCAACTTAGAGAAAATTTTTGCTACTGATGGAAAATTGAGAGAAAATTGAGCTATTTTTGGCAACTTAGAGAAAAAAATTGAAAAAAATTGCATAAATATTTTATTTAACGAGAAATGGTTCTTATAAACATAGGAAATCAGTTGATTAGTTAAATCGAAGTGGCGAAAGATGGAATCGAACCACTGATCTTTCGTTTTCATGACGATTGCTCTACCACTAAGCTACTTCGACAATCGATCCAACCAATCGGTGGCTCGATTCCATCTTTCGCCACTTCGATTTAACTTTTCAACTGATTTCCTATGTTTATGAGATCCATTTCCCGTTAAATAAAATATTAATACGATTTTTTTCTTTGTAATTTTTTATTTTAATTAAAATCTAAAGTCACACTTTCGGAATTGATGTAGTTTACTGTTTGGGGGAGTCTTTCTCCACTTCTTCCGCCGCCTCTGCCGCCCCGCTTTATTCCTCAAGTAGGATAGGGATAGCCTCTTTCACCTGACTTTCACCTGAGAGGCCTCTTTCACCCTCCGACCTCCCCTCTTCCTCCTTCTTGTCTTTTTTTTTTTTTTTTTTTTTTTTTTTTTGTCTGAAAAGGAAAATTGTATGAATGAATTTTTTTTTTGTTTTGCTGTGAAAAATAAATAAATACCTCATCTTCTTTTCTTTCGCCTCTCTTCTTTTTTTTCGCAATTTCCAGATTAAACATGTTGCAGTAACATGTTGTAGCACAGAAATATGTTGGCAACATTTTTTCAAAGCTATAACATGATGAACAAGATGTTGGCAACAGTTTCTAAGCTGCAACAAGTTACTGCACTGCAACATGTGTCGTCGTGTAGTTCTGGCTTTAGAAACATGTTGTTCAAATGTTGCGCAAGATTGGAAAATGGGAAAGAAAAATGTTGGCGACATGCTTTTATGCTGCAACATGTTGGCAACACGTTTCTGACGTTGCAACATGATCAGCAACACGTGACTCTAACAAGTTTCACCGTAAAATAGCGGCCCGAGTTTTTGGGCAGAATCGTGTAGCTTGTGACTGGGATCCCTGCAGATTTTGTCACAAACTGAAACCCCACTCGGTTTTAATTCAGAGACCTATATGCTTCCTCGGGTCGCTAGGTTAGGGGTAGAGCACCCGCCCGGAATACGGAAGACGTGGGTTCGATTCCCACTCGGCCCATTTACCCGACGAAAATTTTTTCTCCCAATGATGTTGTTATTTCCATAAAATTAAAGGATTCCTGAGATTTCGGCTTTTATAATATTATAAAAGGCGATAGATTTTTCCTCATAAAAGAGTTATAAGCTTCTAAGCTGCATGGGGGCGAAAGCAACGGTGGCAGTCGGCCGTACTAAACGCCTACGCCTACCAAAAAAAAAAAAAGAAAAAAAGTAAACAAACTGGAACAGGATTTTTTTTTTTTTTTTTTTTTTTTTTTTTGTCATTAGCATTGTTTTCGCTAATATTTATTATAACGGTTTAAAATTAAACGTCGTTATTCCTATTCACACTCGAAAGCTTGGAAGATTAAAGTGAATTTTTAATTTTTTTTTTTTTTCTAAAGGAAAAATGATTTTTTGCCTCTAGCTTTTCGTCATACAATGTACAAAATTTAAAAGAAAACGAATTTCTTTTTTTATATTTCTTATGCAAATTCGAAAACATTTTTTTTTTCTCCGCTCCTTCTTTTCTTTTTCCTCACGTAATTTTGTTTTCTTGTTCGTGTTATAGCATTAGCGGTAGATTACATTTCTGGCATTTGCCAAGAATAAAATTCCGCGCTGTCATTCCCAAAAGGAATGCAAGGGGAAAACAAACAAAAGCGGATGTTTGGGAAACAAGTTTCACGGAAATGAGTACAAAACGTAAAGGAAATTTCTTGACAGAGGATTTGCTCAAATCGCCTCGTTTCTATTCAATTGGATGAGTTTAAAACCTGAGACGTTTTGTTTATATCATTTCAACGGATTTTCTTTTTTTCTTTTTGGTTTCTTTTATTTTCATGCCTTTTTTCTTGTCTTTTATTTTGGGGGAATCAAACCGGATAGCAAAAGTCTATCCAGTTCCCAGGACGTCTTCAGGACGTCCTGAGGATATTTATTGGACGTCCATTGGATTTATTTATGTCCGCATTGATCAAAAAAGCGTCCTAAGCCAAGGATATCCTGTGGATATCTAATGGGCAAAACACAGGATGTCCAATGGACTGAAAATGCTATTTGGGATACTTTTTGACCTAAACAGAGTTTGGAATTAGTTTCAGCATCGGAAATGTAAACAAACTTTAATATTTCGTCTGAATACCCTAGAGGTTATTTACTTTTCCGATGCTATAATTTGTCCCATCTTGGTTTTACACAGTTTTTAAAGTTATTAAAGTTATTATAACCTTTTTTTTAAAAAAAAAAAAAAAAAAGATTATCTGGACAAGATAAAAAATTTTAATTAAGTTCATTCCTGTAACCTCTTCGCGGTCGTTATTTTTAGCGAAGGGAATTGGCGTCGTTTTTCGAAGGTCACGCACGAAAAGCGGACGCTCCAATTACGCTTTAATTGAACTGAAATAAGGCGACAAATTATGTCCCGCGCTTTTTTTTTCTCCATCGTTTTATCCCTTAACGCCACATTGACCATCGACGATTTTACAAAAAAAATTCCGCCTACTTATGAAACACAGGACGGAAAAGTGACAACCTTTATTGGTTGAATCTGACGGATTTTAATACAGATAGTTTTATTTCACTTAAGGTGATTCATTATTTAACTTCATTATAATTTGTTTTAACGATTTTCGACTGATTTTGCATATATATAGTCCGGTATTAAAGAAATATAATTGATTCTTACTTATTATAAAAAATTTTTATTGGATTATGACTAAAAATTACTGACAATCAAATATTATTACTGTTATTATCTCGATTTGGTTGAAGTTGATTGTCTTCTGTAAAAGTAACTTTTTTCTACTCAGGATTACTATTTTAACCCGATGTACCTACGGTGAAAAGATATCATTAATTTTCACTTAAATTAATAAATTTTCATTGGTATTTTACTTTCATTGAAGTCATCTTGCTAACAATGCTTATTAATCTTTATTTTATTTTTAACGGGATATGGATCATTTAATTAAGAAAGTCACGCTTATATGATCGTGAACTAAATATGCTAAACATAGGAAATCAGTTGAAAAGTTAAATCGAAGTGGCGAAGTTCCATCTTTCGCCACTTCGATTTAACTTTTCAACTGATTTCCTATGTTTAGCATATATAGATCACGATCATATAAGCGTGACTTTCTTAATTAAATGATCCATATCCCGTTGAAAATAAAATAAAGATTATCAATTAGGATCGAAAAATATCTTAAAAATGCTTATTAAGTTTAAAAAAATTAAAATGATTCAAAATAAATATTTTGCTTGTGTTTAAGATGAGTAGTAATTAGTCAAAATAAGTAAACTAAAGTCATCTTTCTAACAATGCTGATCAAGTTTTAAAAAATCTTCTGTGACTTCTAAGCAAATTCCGCACTTTTCTCTTTCGTTATTTGGTTTAATAAGTCCAACGATAGGCGTTGGTTACATTGCACGAAAATTTTTGTTCGAAGCGTTTCAAAAATTTTTTCGCAAGGAAAGTGTTTACAGTTTTTGAACATGTTCGATGATGTTCGAAATGTTTGATGATGTTTGACGTTATTTTTCGGGTTGTATTATATTTTTTACGAAGGAAAAAAATGACTTAAATTGATAAGGGTACTCGGCCGATGATATATGTATGCCCCCATTACGTAAAAAATTAAATAAAACCCGAAAAATAACGTCAAACATCATCAAACATTTCGAATATCATCGAACATGTTCGAAAACTGTAAGCACTTTCCTTTCGAAAAAATTTTTGAAACGCTTCGAACAAAAATTTTCGTGCAATGTAACCAACGCCTAACAAGTTCGACCAACATGTTCTATCAGCATGTTTGGCAAACAAACGAATCGACTATTGCAGAATTTACTCCTACGCCGGAATTAGTGTGGAATGTTGGTCCAACACATTGGTACAACATTTTGGTCAAACTTGTTGCATTGTAATATTGTAAAAATATAACAAAAGCGTTAACAATTAAGCGTAATCAAGAGTAGCAATTAATAAATCGGATTCACCATTTTCTTAAATCAATTCTTACCGTTAAACGGGTTTTTAAGAAGATGCTATTCCTCCATGTTTAAAGGATCGCCTCCCGCTCTCCCTCGGGAGAATAAATCTCCTACCACCTCATTTTAATAATAAAAGTAATCCGGTTTAACAAAAAGAATTAAATACATAAATAATTAAGTGAATTTAAATAATTAAATAATTAAATATTTCACACGACCGGCGGTCAAAGCTACGAGGCGAGGGAAAATGACTTCAACGTTTTTGTGTTGGCCAACCTTACGCGATCGTCGTACGCCTGTGCGACAAAAATACCATTTCAAGGCGCGTAAATTAAATTTAAAAGAAAAAAGGAACGATTGTTATTTTTCAATCGTTACAACAAACATGTTGGTCCACCATTCCATGGTGAATTTGCATAATAACGTAATACCGTAAAAGGAAAACATGTTTAGCTTATGACCCTGTCAGGTTTAGGTGCCCTGTCAGGATTCGGGTACTTTACCTTACTGCCAAAAAAATAATTCATGCTTATTTCAAATTATTCATTCATATTCATTTGTTACTGCAAGTTAATACAATTTCCACTGCTTTGGTTTTTTTTTTCCAAAGGTTCTTGGCAATAAAATATAATTTCATTGTCTTCTAAATGATTTTTTATGCCATGAATTATCCTAGACAAAGTGCTGTACGTTTGGGTAATTTCGCAGCAAAACTTAACATTTGAAAGATGTTTCTTCTTCATTTCCACCTTAATTTTCTTAGCAAGTTCGTCCGTGGGACATTTCAACAAAAAGTAATACCAATCACTAAATCTACTGGAAAGATCTTTTTGGAAGTAGGCAGGAGGCACAGCATTTTTTACGATTTCTCTTTTTTTGTCCAGTCCAACGTTGGAAGTTTTCGTACGAATTAAATCTTCTGTTTCTTCTATTTTACCTCTCGCATGCAGTATACTTGTGACAGATAAGGCGTTGGTTACATTACTCGAACATTTTTGTTCGAAGAGTTTCAAAAATTTTTTCTCGATGAAAGTGTTTACACTTTTCAAACAAAGTTTCGATGATGTTTGATGATGTTTGACGTTATTTTTGGGGTTGTATTATATTTTTTACGTAATGGGAGGGTACATATATACTCAATAACTTTCGAAATACAGCAGATTCCGATTTCGATTCCGATTCTGAATAAAAATTAATCGGGATTTTTTTTTTCCCCCCAACTTTTTTTCAGTCTTTTTTTCCTACCGCGTGTAGGAAAAAAATGACTTAAATTAATATGGGTACTCGGTCGATGATATATGTACCCTCCCATTACGTAAAAAATATAATACAACCCCAAAAATAACGTCAAACATCATCAAACATCATCGAACATCATCAAACATCATCGAAACTTTGTTTGAAAAGTGTAAACACTTTCATCGAGAAAAAATTTTTGAAACTCTTCGAACAAAAATGTTCGAGTAATGTAACCAACGCCATAGAGAGTACATATTTATAAACCCGTAAAAAAATTGAGCGAGCCTCTCTACGAAAGCTCGCTGAAGAAGGGAAGTGAAACTTCTTATGGCTTTGCGTGATCATTCACGGAGAAAAAAATTCGGTCCCTGTTACTGAATGTTAAGTTGGGTCCTGTGAAGACTTTAATTAAAATTTCCTGACTTTCCTGACTTTGAAGACTTTAATTAAAATTTTGACAATTTTTTTTCCACTTTTGATCTTCGAAAAACAAATGCTCGAAATAATTTTTCGGGGATTTGATTTTCGGAGATCTGACCTGACCCCGACACCTCGACAATTGCCGCTCGAGCGGAGCGAAGCGAGAGCGGCAATTTTGTCTCGGTGTTATTTCACCCATAACTTTTGATCTTTTTTTTATCAAAAAGATAATCCATAATTTCCGGTAATTAAAAAATTAACGGATAATTTAGAAAAACTAATGAGTCATGAATTTGATTTTTGGGGACCAGATTCCCGCATTTCAAATATTAATTTAATTTAAAATGATTTAAATAATTATTTTTTTTCGGGTTTAAAACTCCGAAATTTTTCGAGGATTTGATTTTCGCATCTCAAATATTAATTTAATGCTGCTTCTCCATTATGGCTCATGCAATGTAGTAAGAATGGCCGACTCCATTTTTAAATCTATATAACTGATTTATAAATTATATATAAAAAATACCGCAATATGTACAGCTTAACCAAATTTTTAAAAAAATAATTCTGCCCCTGTAAGCAAAATCACCGTAACTGCATTTTTTAAATTTTTGAGATAATGACAATAAAAACAATAGGGTGGTTCTTTGGAAAAGGGGAAAAAATTTTTTTTGAATTTTGGTGACGAACCCCCCTGATTTTGTTCCAATGCCTATAAAATTATTCCACAAAAAATTGGAGGTCGATCGGTCATCATCAAGAGGTGCCCTAGGGGCCCAAAAATTTCCAAAGAGCCCATATAAGGGCCGAAAATAAATATTTTTTTGGGCATAAAAGAAAATTGATTCCTATCGGAAATTTTGCGTAGATTTCGAATTTGAAGTCAAAAATTAGTTTCGGAGCATGGTTTTTGAGCCGCAGGCAAAAAATCATAGCAATGTTTGCAGAGCTTTTAAATCCGGCCAGTAGCACAAAAACCATGCACCAAAACTAATTTTCGACTTCAAATTCGTAATCTACGCAAAATTTCCGATAGGAATCGATGGTCTTTTACGCCAAAAAAAATTTTCATTTTTGGCCATTACAACGGCTTTTTGAAAATTTTCGGGCCCCTGGGGCACCCCTTACTGGTGACGGATCGACCTAAAATTTTTTGTGGGGTAATCTTTTAGGCATTGGAACAAAATCAGGGGGGTTCGTCACAAAAATTTAAAAGTCGGTTTCTAAGAACCACCCTAAAAAACAATCGTAAAAAGTAAACAAATATTTTGTTTCTTTGTATTTTTAATGGAGATCGTCTTTTTTTCTTCTTTATTTACTTTTTATTTTATAAAAATAAGCTTTTTCCTGCTTCATATCTCACACTTTAGGTATAAAATGTGATTCGTGAGATTATAAGGATTCGATCGGTACCAAAATCGCCATTGTTTACAAAAATGAAGTTACGGTGATTTCGCTTACAGCGGCAGAATTATAGGCCTAAAAATTTGTTTGAAAAATAATTCGCAAAAAGAAAGTTATTTAATTTTTCTAACTTGAATTTTATTCAAGTTTTTTTATTTTTCAAAAACCCAGATTCTCTACCCTAACCGGTTTTTTTTTTACAAAACCTTCGATCTATTACCGTTAAGCACGAGGATTAGTCCTTATGACGGAGTCAGATATTTCTTCCTTTGTTTTCTCTTTATTTCCTTTTTGTAAACTTTTTTTTAACGTTTTATCTCGCTTCCTTTTCTTGACGTTGTTCCAATTTCGTACTTAACAAATAACTCCTGGTGGATCCACGCTCGAGAGATTGAAGAAACAACGTTCCTTACTATCGTTTCCTAATCTAAAATAAAGATATAGTGCGTTTTCCGAAAGCTTTCGTGAATGAAATCCGTAGGGATTTTTCCGTTTTTTTTTTTTATTTTTATTTTTTTTTTTATTTATTTATTTTTTTTTTATTGATGTGAACTTTGGGTATAGTTCGGTAAGTCAAGTATTCATTCATTGCATCAGCGACAGATTGTAGAATTAGGTGAGTGCTAACTCAATTCTGTACTAGGCAGTTCAACTGAGCTATGTCCATCACAATCGTGCATGGAGATATACTCTTTTAAACCGTTGCAGGTCAAAACCGGTTCAGGCAGCGATTCAAAGGAGTATATCTCCATGCAAGATTGTGATGGACATAGCTCAGTTGACCTGCCTAGTACACAATTGGGTAAATAATATGTCCCGAGGGCGTCTTCAGGATAGGACGTCATAAGGATATTTACTGGATATTTATTTGTTTTTAATTACATGTCCGTTGGATTTACCTATGTCCGCACTGATCCAAAAAGAGTCCTTTTGACGTCCTATGTGTGTCCCATCGATTTGGATCATTTGGATATCCTGTGGATATCTATTGGACAATCCTACAGGATATGTCCAATGGATTGAAAATGCTATGTGGGTAGCTCTTACAAATGCTCCACAAATTTGAAACATTTGCAATATGTATGTATATCCAAAACATTTCAAAAAATATTTATAAATGACGACGTTTTGTAATTTATACCATTTGCAAATTCGCTGCAATTGCAAATGATCCATTTCTTTTGGAACATTTGCAATTTGGACGATTAGCGAAAGGGGACCCCAGGTGCTTGATGAGAACAGGCTCAGGAGTCTCTAACCCATTGCTTCTTTAGCTAAAACGCATTTAAATTTACACGATCACGTTTGTTTTTAATTACACCGCATTATCTATTTCATGCGTTTTCAAAATAAACCTGAAGTTGAATTTAATATTTTCCCGCGAAATTTCGAAGTGGAAAATCTAAATGGGAAAAAGAAGAGGGGAAAACACAGATTACAAGTTTACAGTGTCGAGATGAGATCTTATTTAAACTGATCGCCTCGGGGGATCCTCATCATCGTAAATGCTTAAAATTGCCATGTTTTTGACAGCAGTAAAACATCTTGTGCTCTTACGCCTTATCATCTCAACATTTGCAGTATATGAATTTTTTTTTATCGTCAGTTAAAGGGCTTTTCACAATCCCGCATTACTTTTTATAATAAGAAAATTCCCGATATTTTTCCAATAAGCTTTTCGGTAAATTAGTTTCTTTTTCGAAATTTAAAAAGAAGAAAAGCTTGTCAGCGGCGCTATGAAAAAGCAACAAAAGTCCGGACAAAGAGAAACCCCGAGAAAAAGGAAAAGCCCGGTATAAATAATTAAAAACAAGGTTGACCCTTCTTCCTATTCAAAGTAATGACTGTAATTTAAATTTAAATGCAAATTGTTTTAATTTTATAAATGCCGTAATGCTTATCTAAATGGTCGGTAGACAAAAGGATTTCAGACCACTTTTCAAAAAATTTACGAGGTTGCAAAAATAGATTTTATTAAAGGCTTTTTTTTTCTTATTATAGAAAATAACGAGCTTTGACCTTTTTCGCGCGACGGAAATAAGTGTTCAGTCTACAAATCAATAAACAAGTGCAACCCTGTTTATTTTATTTTTACTCTTTAAAAAAATAAAAATAAAAATAAAAAAAGAAATAGAAAATCTTTTCCGATTTCGCAATATTGCCTTATCGAAATGACAGAAGCTATCCGCAATTTTTTTTTATTTCATTTCATCTGAAGAATTTTCATTTTGACCGAAAATCTAGAAAAAGGGAATTCTCAGAATATTAAGAAAAGAAATCGTATCCCCATTTTAAGTTTCTCTCCCCCCACTCATCCTTCCTTTCTTTTTTTTTATCTTTTGCGAAAACTTAATAAAGAAAAGTTTGTTATCGTTAGATTTTAATAGCTAATTATAATTACGTCGGATTAGAAGGAGTATAGTATAATTAGAAATTTGAAGATCATGATAATAACAGACTGCGATTAATATTTAATATTAATATCAAGTCACACGCACTTTGTTCTCGATGGTATCTTAGTTCCAGCTATTTTAACGGTTAATTAGACTGAATTGTGTGCCCCGAAGAAAACCGAGGGGAAAAATATCTTTTCCGGTTTGTTTAGTGAAGAGATAAGGGCAACTAATTAATGGAATGTGAAATATTGTTTTGGAATTATGAAATTTAGTTTATGAGGTATCTAGTGAAAATAGCAAAAAGGTCGTAATTTTCCTCCCGTGTCGTTGACCCTTACATAATTTTCGGGGTATTGGGGCAGCTTCTGTTACGCTAGCCTGGCTGCACTGCCCAGGATAAAAATAGATTCCCGTGAAAAAAAAAAAATAGGGTTGGAAGTGAATCTAAAGAAAACGAAAACGATGTGCCACCGGTATGGGGATAGAAGGGAACCCGTTGGTAAACGCTGAAGAAACTTATTTTGGGGATGCTTCATTACTAGAGTGAATCGAAAAACTTGAATTTTTAAATTTGAAAATGCGGAAAAGTTGCATTCTATCCTCCATATTAACCCTAATTTTTTTCAGATTTTTTGGAGGCCGATTTCTGCTGTTTAAAGTTCTTCAAAGTTTTTCAAAGTCTCATAAGGGCCAAAAAAATTAGAGCAGAGTTTTGGTGCGAAAAAGTTTATTTTCTATCGGAAATAGAGAAAACACATGTTTTGAGATGACTCCATCGTTTAATCGTGCTAGGGGAGATATGAAAAAAAGCGAAATTTTGTCTCGTTAAAAAGAACTGTTAACCCCCCGAAAAGAGAAAAAATAAAAGTTTGAATTTGAATGCCCGCCAGAATGAACGTGATGTCATCTACCTAAAAGTGGTTTTGTTCATTTCTGAAGCTCTGAACGGCATCGATGCAAGCATGTTTACAAACAAGACGTGGTTCGCTTCAAGTTCGATGTCTCACTTCGATACAGGCCGATGACGTCACACCAATAGAAAATCGTTTAAGGAGTGATCACGCACGTGACAAAATTTTTTCCGGACTTATTTAAAAATTTTTTTTTTTAACTTGATGAAAAATTTTCACGTTTAAATACTGGTTTTTAGTTAAGAGCATACTAGACATTAGTTTCCAGCGAAAATCTCAAAGCATGTAACTTGTCTATTGTCTTGAAATTTCAAAAATTTCGAACTTCTTTGGGAAACCTTGATGTAGATACGGCAAGATACGAAAACAAACCCACGTATTAGGGATTAAAAATTTATAACAGGCTCCCTAATCATATAAAATCCATAAAAAATATTAAAACCTTAAAAAACACCCTCAAAAAACATCTAATTGATAAATGTCTCTACAGCGTCTCCGATCTGTAGTTTTTCATTTCATTCAACAATTATAACATTCAATGCCGACCTCTCGCCCTCCGCCTTGTCGCCTATTCGAACACTCTATACCAAAATAATGTTTTTTTTTTTTTTTTTTTTTTTTAGTGATAATTATTGAATTAATCTCAGTGTTCCTAATCTACCCCCGTTCAGTTTAAATTATTTAACGATATAACGATTATTTATAAAAGAAATTTGTAAATATAAATATATTATTATTATGTCCCGTGCCGGGCCGGGCGCTCTACGTCTCCCAGAATGCTCCCCGAGGTATTCCCTGCCTGTCGTAGGAGGCGACTAAAAGGGTTCCACCCTCTCCCAAATAACAACTTAATAGAGAGCCGTTTACCCTCAGTTGTGGGGATTGTTAATACCAATAAAACAATAACCTAATGGGAGAGTATGGAGACGCAAGGGCAGATTATATTATTATTATAAAGCGGGCATCGTAGGCTAGTACGTAGCACGCTCGACTATCACACTCGAGACCATTGCTCTGGTGACATTGAATTATTATTATTAGGATAAATTCCCGGGAATTTATGGTATGTAGATTAAGGTTTCCCAAAAAAATACTGCACGGTCAGGTATGGAATTTTTCGTGAAGGTGCCTAAGATTGATAAGAATTGTTGCTCGGAAACGGAATTCTGGTATTAAATGGATAATATTAGCATATTTCGAAGTTTAAGAAGTTCAAAAATATGAATTACTCCTGCATCACCTTAAATAAATTTTTAGCGCCTAAACCGTCTCAAAACCTGGATTCACTGAGATTTTGTCGCCAGAGACTTTTTCGTTGGCGTATCGTGAAATAATTTTCCATGCCGAAAAAGGCTCATAGAGAATGCTCTACACCAAAGAAAAGACAAGTTTATCAATCGCTTCCTTTTGCGAGAATTCCTGACATCTCGAATCTATTATAATCTGTTTCCGGATTAATTTTTAGTTAATGGTAATTATTTATATCGACCTTTTCTTGATGTTTTCCCCGAGATGGGAATAATCCGCATAACCATTCATTTAATCCTCTCACGATCCTAAACGGTTTGACGAATGCATTGTTACAGGAGGTTCTAAAATCCATCCCTTCCCGAAATTTACGAGTTGAATTTTCAATACGTTATATTTTCCGGCTTGACATTTTCACAATGGAGATAGAAAGACGCAAAAACCGGGTCTCTCCTTCATAATGCCAGTGAATTATTCACACAAGAAAATTAAACGGATGTGAAAAGATATTCATAAAAGGGAAAGACTGTCACGCTTTCCCGAAGAGGAGGGATAGGTTTTAAACAGGCCAGGGTCGGATGTATAAATATTTTAACGGAGGAGAATTTTCTTCCTGAAATATAAACAGAATATCATAATCCCGAAATACGTAGGATAAAAAGAAAGGATACCTAAGCAGGTGTACACTAGGGTGTCTTTTATTTTTGCGAATTTTTGAATTTTCGAATTTCCGCATTTGAATGAATGCACCCCCGGAATAGGTTCTCTCGGGGGCACATGTGAACCCTAATTTTTTTCAGATTTCTTTTACTCGACGGGAAACCGCCCTGACAAGGTCGGGAAATTCCCATAAGAGGGAAAAAATCGATCATTTTTTTTTCTTAAAAAAAAACAGTCACTTCTTATCAAAGACCCTGCGTAGATCACGACTCTGAACTCAATTTTTTTTTAAAAATCTGGTCCAGTTTTCGAGCTGGAGCCAAAAAATGAGCAAAAAGTTCGCGTAAAGTGGCAAAACATGGTAAGTCCTGATTTTTGGCTCCAGCTGGAAAACCGGACCGGATAATAAAAATGGAGTTCAGATTCGTGATCTAGGCCAAATGTCTGGTAGGAAATGACTGTCTTTTGAAATGAATGCTTGCCATTCATTTCTATAGTGTATAAGGCACTTCGTTGGCTAGACAAAACCGGCCGGTTCACCGTCCGGTTTTTTAAAACAAAAAGTTTTTTTAATTAATATTTTTAAACGTTAATATTGCATTAAATGGGGCGAAACTTATACCAAATTGTTCCTTATTGTTAGAAGAAGTCGAATATACATGTTAAATATGTCGGTAAGCTTAAATTACGTCAATATTCGCAAAATTAATGTTGTTTACATAAAAAAACAAAATGGCCGATGTAAAAAAACATAAACAATCGGTTCATTTTGCGAATATTGACGTAATTTAAGCTTACCGACATATTTAACATGTATATTCGACTTCTTCTAACAATAAGGAACAATTTGGTATAAGTTTCGCCCCATTTAATGCAATATTAACGATTAAAAATATTAATTAAAAAAACTTTTTTTTTAAAAAAACCGGACGGTGAACCGGCCGGTTTTGTCTAGCCAACGAAGTGCCTAAAAGATTTCTTAAAAATAGCGTTCTGAGATGCTTTTAGTGATAATTCCTCTTTTAAAAGTTGAATTTCTTGGTTTTTAATTTTAATTTCCTCATTCTTTATTTTTATAAGTTTGTCCTTCGCTTCGGCTACTTCTTGCAGCTGAAAACTTAAAATTTCGTTTTCCCTCTCGATGTACTTACTAACACGTATTTCTTTTGAATCCCTAGAACAACAAATAAAACATAATTTCTAACTATGGGGAATTTTCCGACCAAAGTGTGGTTTCCCAAAAAAATCACAAAAAAATTTATTTCTTTGTTTTCTCGGTATTTTTTCGCATAATTTTTAAAAATGGTTTAAAAAAACCTTTCTGTCCCCCCTATTCAGAATTTTCAAACTTAAAATTTTGAATGTTTGACGTCATTATTTTTTATAAATATTGGCAAAAATATATTGAAGTACTGGATTTTATCAGTGCAGAATTTCCCGGATTACACTGGTGTCATTTTACGTAGTGTCTGTGCTCCCATTCATACCCATTCATTTTATTATGAATTTCCTTGAAAAGAATTATTTTGATGGAAAAGTTTGAATAAAACGCATTTGTTTTCGTGTAATCTAGGGGTAGGCGTTGGTTACATTAAAAAAATTTTTGTTCGAAGAGTATCAAAAATTTTTTCTCGATGAAAGTGTTTACACTTTTCGAACATGTTCGAAAAGTTTCGATGATGTTCGAAATGTTTGATGATGTTTGACGTTATTTTTGGGGTTGTATTATATTAATATGGGTACTCGGCCGATGATATATGTATTTTCCCATTACGTAAAAAATATAATACAACCCTAAAAATAACGTCAAACATCATCAAACATTTCGAACATCATCGAAACTTTTCGAACATGTTCGAAAAGTGTAAACACTTTCATCGAGAAAAAATTTTTGAAACTCGTCGAACAAAAATTTTCGTGTAATGTAACCAACGCCTAACAATCAATTTTATTCCCAAATAGGTGGCACCGCCATGGGCAATCCGCTATTTAAATAAAGTCGTTTTCATTATGGCCTAAAGGAGGTTTTTACATATTTCATTTAAAAGGTCATAGGTTCAATTTTTCATTTAATTTTTATTACTTTTTAAGTCCTTGGGAAAGGGGAATTTGTTTTGGAAAAGTTGAAATTACTCCTCATTCGCTTCGGGGAGATTATCTACCTCTTTCTCGAGAGGAAAGTTTTCGGTACTTTTTTCTCTTATTTTTCATCCCTCTTTTTTTTATATCTTTACAGGACGGCCTAAGAAGACGAATGGATAAGCTCAAAAGTTCCATAGAAGAAGCGAATCAAGCTGTAGATAAAGAAAGGGAAAAAAATGTGAGTTTGCTCCATTTGATATTTCCACCGGACATCGCCAAGAGACTCTGGTTGGGTAAGTTAATCTGTCCTCATTTTTTTCTTTGTCTACGTATCATGCTCACACAAGTCTTGTTAATTGAAATGGTATCGACGGATGAGGATTTTTATTATGAATTATTTATTCCTTGAAATCAATAATGTAAATTTAATTTCAAATTGTGAGCGAGTCTTGTTTTGATTGAAATCAAAGCTGATATGTTCCTAGTCAAGGGGTCGTACACCTTATTCAAAGGGGCTGTTCGGTGAAAATTTTTTTACGACAAACGAAATTGCTACGGGACTGTCAAACACTTGTCAGGAGACCAAAAATCGGCAAAATATATTAGGCGAGCAAATATACAAAAAAGACGACTCTTCAGGGCTTTTCATTATTCTACGCCCACGATGGTGGCAACGGTGTTTTGATTACGTAAAGTATCACCTGGAGACGATTTTTTAATTGGATCGATGATGCATTTTGTTTTTTGTAACATGTAATTAAAATTTTTTTTTTTTAAATGTTCATTCGATTAAAAAATAAAAGAACTAACGGTGAAACGAAAATTACATTACTGCGAGGAATTATATTTAACGAACATGATCATACGGTCATGGATAATTGAATTTGAAAATTACGTAAAAAGCACGTTGAATTAGTTTTGTTTTCCCCTCAATTTTTTTTTCTAAATAATAAATTTTTTTTTTCTTATTTTGATTGCAACAGGTGAATCGATAGAAGCAAAAACTCACGACAACGTTACGATGCTCTTCAGCGATATCGTTGGATTCACTTCGATTTGCTCGACGACAACTCCTTTTATGGTTATTAAAATGCTGGAGGATTTGTACACTCAGTTTGATTTGTTTTGTGGCCAGTTGGATGTATACAAGGTAGGGAAAGAGACGATCTTTTAAGAAAATAAGACTTTAGGGAACAACTATTTTTACATAAAAATAAAAATTTTGATTTTCCGATCTTTGCGGGAATTTCGAATTTTTAGGTCCCCGGAGACAAGTCCGGAAAATCTGGAAAAATTCAGGGAATCTTCTTTTGGTTGCTATAAAAAAAATAGGGGGTGCGTTCGCCGAAATTCAAAAATTCGTAAAATAAAGAGTCACCTTAATTACCGATGCCTTACATGTGAGGGAGCTGTCCTTAAAAAGTTAAGGGCGATAGGCTCCGAGCGACTTTGATTGCAGCTCCACCATTAAAGTGATGTTTAGCTTATAAAAAAGCAATATTTAACTAACATTTAACTAACATACTAATTGCGTGATGGAAATATATACGCTTCTATAAGGTAAACAGGTATATTTAAGTTTATATTTATGCAAAAATAACCCAGGAAAAAAATTTTCGTATTTTTCTATATTCAATTATCCAAAATTGCCTGATAGAATTTCATATTTTTCTCTCATAAGTTAAACATGGGCGCGATTTTAGTTACTATGCTAATAATATATATTGGATAATATATATTAACATAGTAACTAAAATTGCGCCCATGTTTAACTTATGAGAGAAAAATATGAAATTCTATCAGGCAATTTTGGATAATTGAATATAGAAAAATACGAAAATTTTTTTCCTGGGAAGTAGCTCAGAGCCTATAGTTTTACGTAGCTCTAGTTTATTCCTTTTTCATCACATGGTACGGAAAAACCCACTTTTCGTCCTAGGCAGTTTTTTTTTACAGACTATTTTACTCCGTACTTTGTGATAAAAAATAACTTTCAGTGCAAGATGCAGAAGACTTGCCCCTCTCGACCTATTTAAGGCTTTCGCCTTCGGTTCGGGCTTAAAACCGGACTCAACGAGCAATTTTGTCGTTTGCATTACTTGTATTGAAATATATTATTTCAAATCCCCTTTCTTTGTTTTTGTTTTCCGTCTTCTCCCACCTTTCCCTTTCTTTTAATTTCCCCTTTTTTTGTCTTTGCTGTCATGACGGTCCAGAAAGCATCTTTGAACATGTCACGGTATTTAATTTCATTTAATTTCACTTTTTTCCGTATCTTGGAATTTTCTTTTTAAAATTATTTCCACGCCACGGATTTTATAAATTAAAAAAAAGAGACACTTTCAAAATTAGCATAAAAATGGTATAGATTAGTAAATAAATTAAAATAAAAAGAATTAGCACAATAAAAAGACAAAAAAAAAAGTTGATATTTAATTAAGGTGAAACGGATTCTTTCATTATCCTAAATGAGTTAACTTTACATTAAAAACAAAAAAAAAGAAAAGAAAGAAAAAATTCTATTCGTTCATTTGCACAATAAAAAACTTTTTTTTTTCTCACTTCCCTGATGTAAATTCCGAGCGAAATTTCGGACGTAATTATAATTCCTTTAACTAATTAACAAGAAAAATTTATTCTCCGGTCGTAAAACAAAATTTGCATTTTAAGAAAAAATCGAGATTTCTTCCTCCCCTCCCCCCTTTCTTCCAAAAAAAAAAAAAAAAAAAAATTGACGTGAACATTTTTTGGGTTTTGCCATTAGAAAAAAAATCTCGGAAAAGAATATAAGCTTAATGAATTTGAGCATTGCTATACCGGAAAGTGAGGGGTGGGAGGGGGTGGAGGAGGATATGACACAAAAAGCAGACTTGTCAGATTTGAAAAGGGTCTTTTTGATATTCGACTCGGACAAAATGTCATTTCCGTCGTTATCTTCCGTTTACAAGACATATACCGAGTTCAACATAGTACACATTCGCGCGCTCTATTATATAATAAAAAGCGGAAAAGCCCTCGAAAATCCGTCGGAGCGAAGGAGGGTGAAAAATCCCGACTATTGTAAAAAAGAAAAATAAGGTCGGGAAATTTTTTAAATCTGATGAGAATAAAAAAAGCGGAATCGAATTTTTTTTTTTTTTTTTTTTTTTTTTGAAAATTAAGTTAAAAAGAAAATTCGCAAGTTTAAAGGCTTCCAAAGTTTAGGTAAAATCCTTTTTTTGCTTATATCCATCTCTCAACAATGAAGGAAGCGCGCGGTTTTACAAAGCCTTATAAATATCTCGCTTTAGGTGGCAGACGGAGAGAATTACAACCGCCGTTGTTCAAAATTTAATTTTGCCTCTATGAGTTTCAATTTTACGTAAAATATAAAAAAAAAAGTTTACTTTTTGTGAAAATATTTATTATCAGGGACGGAGTGGTACAATAGGTTGCTGGGAAATTTTCCGGCGGACCGATAGAAATGAAGGTGGATCTGATTAGCATAATGGAATTTTTCCCAAACTATTTTTCCAGATATAAGGCTATTTAGGTATTGCAGTACTCAATTACGATTTGGGTAATTTTTGACCTCTTTTGGCCTTTTGATCAGTTAAATTGGCGTTTTCTTATGCAAATGAAAAATTCGAGCAAGATTTTCAACCGTCAGACCCTGAATTAGCCGGAAGAGCAGAGAATTTGTGGAGGAAGGGATATGTAGCGATTACGAAGTTCCTATGACTTGCTTTCAGTGCTGTGCACTTGTGTTTATGTATACGCCCGTAATTTAGAGATTATATCAAAATTTCCAAGATCCAAAATGGTTTTAAATCATTTTTTAATGTAAAAATAGTATAAATTTTGTAATATTTTTTTAAATAATTTTTTAAAATGGTTTAAAACAATTTTAAAATAACTCAATATAAATCTTGGGATTTTTACACCCCGGAAACGTAAAATCCCCCATTTTAAAAAAAAAAACCGTTTAAAATTGCCGATTTTAATTGCCCTGAAGTTTAAAATTACCGATTTTAAAACCTCAAAATATAAAATCGCCGTAAGGCAAAATAGGCTAAATAGTCATTATTTTTTTGTTTTTCCAAACCCCGATAATTAAAAACCAATTCGGCGGTTTTTAATTTTGAAGTTCAGAAAGCCCAATGTCGTTGTCCCGTGATGCCCCATTTTGTAAAACCCGAAACCCGATTCGGGGTTTGGAAAATTCGGGGTTCCTCTAGACTCACCAGCTAGATTAGTGAAATATCATGGAAGCATGATTTTGCCATTTTTTGCCCCTTTCTCGTTTTTAGCGATTTTAAAATCCTGTCTCCTTAATGAATAAATAAATAATTTTTCAAGTTTTCAGCCCGAAATCTCCCCGTTTACAAAGAATTGATTGATTCCGTCCCCTGCCAGGTCCAAACTGCTTATGTAAATGACCTCCTATCGTTTGGCTTGTCATTCATTCATTCATTCGGCTTTCATTTGCTAAACCCTCGGAATGAATTAATCACCCGAATTAAATATTTAATAAACCGATAAATAAATAACCATTTCGGGAAGAGAAAAAATTTACACTTTAAAAGCTAATTCGCGTATTATTTAAACGATCCGTTTAATTCGAATCGTTTTGAACGACCATTAAAAAAAGAAAACATTTTATTTTATTTCAAAAATTAATAACCGGAAACAAAAAAAAAAAAAAAAAAAGAATTCATCTTTTTTTTACAGCCGTTTAAAAAAATTTGTTTTTTTTTCTTATTGCTTCTCATTTTACGAGATGTGCGTATTTGCCCTTATCGTCCCCACCCAAGTCGAAGAAAAAAAAAACAATGTATATAACTTTTACGCGGGAAAGATAATATTTAAAAAAAATTTAAAAAAATAAAACCCAGGACAGTAAAAAAAAGAAACCCCTTGATGACTGCCTGTTACATTGATTTATGGGCTCCCATAAATTTTTGAAGACTCATCCTCTTATTTACCAAGAAAACATTCAACGCCCCGTTTAAACACTATGAAAATGAATGTAAAATCCTCGTAATAAGTTTTTCAGTTCAAGGGAATATTTTTACGTAATTTCGCGAAAACTCATTTTGCAAACTGTCTCATATCGGGGGGAGCTCAGTTTTTATTATAACAGGATTTGAACCAATTATTTTTATTAATATAAAATAAAAATCCTTTGATAATTACTTGGATTACAATTTGAATGGAAAAACGGAGCGAGAGCTCAAGATAGAAATCGGTCCGAGTTCAAGGGTTAAACCAGAGAAGCACACTTTTAACGAATTCAGTATAATTTTTAGAGTTTCTATTTTATCGAGAATTTTGACATTCGGTTGTCTACATACTACGTAAGGAATTTTTTCATGAAATTTCAAGTGTCGAACTGTCGAAAATGTACTTTTTTTTTTAAAGGAATAAAATTATTATTCATCCAAATAACATAGTCCTTCGCGTCAAAACATAAGTAGCAAGCGAGAATAGACAAGTTACATGTTTTGAGATTTTTTGGAAACTAATGTATAGTAGGGTGTCTCTTAAAAATCCAAATATGGAATTTAAGGGCGTTCGCCCCCTAAAAAATTTCTAAATAAATAAATAAAAACATGTCCCGAAGCCGGGCTTCGTAACTTGTTTCTAACCCGTGCCTCTGAGGCCTTGCTTTTTCCCATATAAAATGCATGGGGATTTTCACGACTCTCCGATGTTATTTTTGAAGTGAAGAAAAAATGAAGGGAAAATTCTGCCGCTATGGTGGAACAATGTCTATGAGTAGGGCTTTCCATAGGACCTATCCCGGACTTCCTCCTCTGACTAATAACGGAGGTAATGGGGGCTAAAAGTCGGTTAAAAATAGGAAAAATTGAACTTTGAAGTCAGAGGAGGAAGTCCGGGATAGGTCCTATGGAAAGCCCTACTCATAGACATTGTTCCACCATAGCGGCAGAATTTTCCCTTCATTTTTTCTTTACTTCAAAAATAACATCGGAGAGTCGTGAAAATCCCCATGCATTTTATATGGGAAAAAGCAAGGCCTCAGAGGCACGGGTTAGAAACAAGTTACGAAGCCCGGCTTCGGGACATGTTTTTATTTATTTATTTAGAAATTTTTTAGGGGGCGAACGCCCTTAAATTCCATATTTGGATTTTTAAGAGACACCCTAATGTATAGTATGCTCTTAATTAAAAACTAATATTTAAACGTGAAAATTTTTCATCAAATTAAAAAAAAAAGAAAAACAAAGTCAGGAAAAGTTTTTGTCACGTGATCACTTCTTAAACGATATTTTATTGGTGTGACGTCATCTGCCTGTATCGAAGCGAGATATCGAACTCGAAGCGACATATCGAATTTAAAGCGGAACACGTCTTGTTTGTAAACATGCTTGTAAACATTACGCATCGATGCCGTTCAGAGTTTCAGAAAGGAACACAAACCACTTTTAGGCAGATAACGTCACGTTCCTTGACGTTCCGTTTTGGCGAGCATTCAAATTCAAATTTTTGTTTTTTCTCTTTTCGCGGGTTAACCGTTTTCTTTACTGAGTCAAAATTACGCTTTTTGTCCTATTTCCCGTAGCACAATTAAACCATGGAGTCATCTCAAACATGTGACTTCTATTAATGGAAATACTGTTTTATTATATTTGACAAATCATAAATTGAAAATGGAAAATCAGATTAGTCAAAGATCAAACAAAGGCCGACCGCCAGTGAGGTATGGATTTGAAGTAAATTTGAAATTGAAATTAATAAAGTTCTCGAAGAAGAAGAAGAAGACAAAATCCTCAGACAAGAGCAAGATCGATGTTCCATTAGGACAAAGGGAGATTCAACGAGTACAAGATCCGAGAAGTTACTGCAATTACAAATTTTCGCTTCAGAGGAGGAAACAAAAATTAGAGAAAAGGAGTACCAGTTAGAAAGGATACAAAAGTCAAGAATGGATACTTTGTTGTTTTAAACGACCCAAATAGCATTTTCAATCCATTGGACACCCTGTGGATTGTCCATCAGATATCCACAGGATATCCGAATCCATGGCATAGCTATCTATATCCGTCCAAAGGATGTTTTTGTCCGCACTGATCCACTGATCGCAGCGGACATTGGTAAATCCAATAAATATCCTTATGACGTCCTGAAGACGTCCTCTGGACTGGAGAGACTTTGCTATCCGGGGAGCTCATCAATTGCGATCAAAAGCGATCAAGCTGAAAACAAAATTTCCTGGCTCGACCAGAATCGATCAATGAGCTTGATCGTTTTTGGTCCAGCAGAATCTCAATTTTTTGGTCTAGCAGTGATCGCAATTGATCATTTTTTATTTCTTTGGTCGTTTTTGATCTGAAAGAGGTCACGCTAGATCAAAAACAATCAAACACAGAGGTGATCGTTTTTGGTATATGAATTGGTAGGATGATGATCTCAAAATTTTCGCCAGGAACTCGAACATTTGATTACCGTTTGAAATTTTAAAAATAACGAACAATGCGATCGCCCATTAATTAATAAGTAGAAGCTAATGTTATTTTCTGCCATCTGAGAAATTATTGACTAACCTATCGGAAAATATCTCGCTTGGAGGGTAAAAAGTTTTCCGGCTTTTCCGGCTTTTTCCCAATAATGAATGGCTGACATTTACATTTACAAAAGTCGCAAAAGGTTTCTTCTAATTTGTTTCTTTTTGTAGGGGGAAGACATTTTCGAATGTTAATTAAAAAAAATAATTAATCTAGGAGATGATTCTGAAATAACACTTTGATCTATTTTCTTTTTTGCTTTGGAATTATTTCAGGTAGGGATTAATAACTGTGAAATAAGCCTCAATCTTCGCTGTGTTTGGTAATGACATGCTTCGTGTTTTTTTGACAATTAACCTTTTAAACTCGAAAATTTTGGAAAGTTTCTGGGAAATTCCTGGAAAATTCGAATACATTTTTCCAAGTTATTATTTTTAAATTTCGAGCGAATTTGCTCTTTAAGCGTTAAAACTTATACTAATCGTTTTAAAAATTAAAAAAAAAAATTAAAATTAAAATATTTTTTTCTCTGACATCTGGGTATGGAAATTTAACAGATCATAAAATCAATTATGGAGGAAAAAAATAACATGGAAATCGATAATTAAAAAAAATACTTCTATTGGAATCGTTTAATTTCAAAGATGTTACGTTAAAAGAACTTGATATTAATCAAACATTCCGTTTTTTTTTTTTTAATATTTCAGAAAAAAATTTCTCGTTGTTCATTTTCATCCGATTTTTTTTTTTTTTTTTTTAACGTTGACGCTGTTTTATTATATCGTCCTCCGGGCAAAAAGGGAGCGAAGTTTTTTCGCTATTGGAAAAAGCAAACGGAAACTCCTTTTTTTTTCGATTTTTAACGAATTCGGAATTCAAAACAAAAAATAACGAAGACTTCAGGGCTATTTTATAGTTTTTTTTCCTCGAGATATTATTTCGTGTCGAGGAACTCTTGACATTTTGACCTATTTGCACCGTCTTCCCAGTTTTTTTTTTTTTTTTTTTTTTTTGCTCTTTTATCTTTAAAGTGGAAGTCGGGGAAAAGTTTCATAAAAAATCAGTTTTTTTCTTTTCTGCGATAAAATCGGATTTCTCTTTTTTTTTTTTTTTTTTAAATTCTGACCGTGAAGGAAAATATACTCTTTAGCGTTAAGGAAAATTATGTCAACTCATGAATATTCATATCTTGAAACTAAGTTTACAAAGGGGGAAAATGATTTTTCAATGTTGACATCTTGACGTGTGTTTAAACATTTTTATGCGGATTTTTCAGCATACTGGGGGGATGGTATACACATTTCTCTATTTTGATTCGGTTTTTTTTTCTTGCATTTTTTCAGGTGGAAACGATCGGAGATGCATATTGCGTGGCTGGAGGATTGCACAAACAAAGCAGTACACATGCTCATCAAATCGCTTGGATGGCACTTAAAATGATTGAAGTTTGTAAAACGCAGCACACACACGATGGTAAACCTATCAGGGTAAGCCATTCGATTAATAAAATTAGGCCCACCTTGTTTCTTCGATGTGTAACCTGTAAAAAATATGTGATGAACGCTAGTGGTTTATTGCCCAAAAATTGATTTTGAAAAAAAAAAACTTTGAAATTACCCTAAGGAATATCATAGCCATACCTTTTCGGTAGAGGTAAAGATGTTGGGGTAAAATTATATATAAATTATATGTAAACTAGATGTAAATTATATATAAATCATATGTAAATTATATGTAAATTATATATAAATAATATATAAATTATAAATTATATATAAATTATATAAATTATATATAAATTATATGTAAATTATATATAATTTTGCCCCAACATCTTTACCTCTACATTTTCTACACCATTTACCGTTAATTTGTATATTTTTCACCAAAAATTTTTACTTTTTGTTTTACCGTTTCAGATGAGGATCGGCCTACACACTGGTACCGTGCTAGCTGGGGTGGTAGGGGTAAAAATGCCGAGATACTGCCTTTTTGGCAATAACGTGACTATCGCCAACAAGTTCGAATCCGGTAGCGAACCCTTGAAAATTAACATAAGTCCTACAACTCACAGGTGAGGATAATTCATTTTTCGGGAGGTTTGATAATGAGTGAGCACTAAATTAAAGAAAACGCGAGATAGTTTTTTTACCTCTTTAAAACTAACACAATGTGGATTTTCTTTAGGAAACTTTGGATGAAAATAAAATATTTTCCTTTAGGAAAATTTTGTTTCGGAAAAGCAACAGCTGCAAACCAAATATTTACTTTCTTTTTCCTTTTTCTGAGAGGTTAAAAGAAAATGATGAGCCAGCTTAGGGAAATAAAAAAATAAAACCCTCCTTCATTTAAGATAATAAGTTTTCTTATCTTAAATAAAGCTTGTTAAAATTTTGTTTTTTAATATTTTATACCAGGGAAAACGAACCGGCTTTTGCTTTTTTCCAATTAACGTGGGGAAAAAAGGGAAATTCAGCGCCATCTAACGGAAATTATCTGAATCAGGTTTCGTGCTAGTAGTTCGTTTGTGTTTCAGCGGCAGAAGTGAGAAAATCTCTAACTAATCCGACTATAATTAGCTTACGGGTTATCAAAACATTAATTCGAATTTTTCATGATAGAGCGCGCTGATATCGTTTACTTACATAGTGCATTGGCGCTGATGGGATTTCCCTAATTTAAAACGATTCTTTAATTTTTTTGATAAAAGTTGGCTAACGGAGGATTCTGGCTTCACGATGGAACCCAGACCTCGAGACTGTTTACCCCGAGGTTTTCCGACAGACATTCCCGGGACCTGCTACTTCCTCCAGGACTACAAGCATCCGAACATTCCGAACGAGAACCCGCTGGAAACTCACATAAACGAAGCTTTGAAAAATTTAAGCCTAACTGAAACTTCGTAGAAAATATCGTTTCCTTTATCTTTTATTTTTAGGTTCTTTGTTTCGTTTCTGTTTAAATAGTTCGACCAATTTCGGTGATGGGAATTCTTCTGCGCTTTAAAAATGTAATTTAATGTAAACGTTTCTGTTATCAGTAATAAACGTTTATAAAAAAAAATATTGTTAAAATTTATAAAACAAAAATCGCATTCATCGTCGCCTCTTTTTTTGAGGAATTTTAGCATTTTTCTTCTTCTTTTTTTTTTTTTTTTTTTTTTTTTTTTTAATTAAAAGTAGACGAATATGAGACTGGAGACTCCTTACGTCTTTTCAGGAAAATCTTGCGAAGGGCATTGGCAAGTCCATAAGCTAAGTGTTGATTCGTATGTTTAGCTTATGCCCAGTCAGGTTGGTGGTGGATACTTATATCCATAAACGACAAGGCTGGGAGGACCTTGCTTTATGCGAACTTTCGTTAATCAATCTATACCTGAAAGTAAGCGACGTGCAGTGCCGGAGACTCATATTTACACTAGAGAGTCTAAGTAAGTACAGTATCAGAGGTAAGAGGAGAAGTTTAGTCAGATTGTTCTCGGCTGATGCTACTTATTCTTAAGCTTACGAAGAAGCGACGCCATTTTTCTGCCCACAAGTTCCTTCGTCCCATTTTTCCCATTTTTCTACCGTAAAATAGGCTCATAATTTCAAGCCATATGGGAAGGAAAATGGCGGCAATACTTACCCTAGTAGCACACTTCAGTCTTTTACACATCTGGAATACCTTGAACTGACTATTGTCCCTCTTCAAGACCGTATTAAAGAACTCTGAAAGAGTTTCTAGATCACTAAGAATTTCTTGTGCTATTTGGAATAAAAATTGCCTCAATGGTCACTACTTGTTCAGACTCTCTAATTTACTCCTAAATTTTTTAATTAATTATTTTTTTCAATCAAAAATTAAGGCGTACTACACCTTAGTCATCCGCTGGTAAAACATATGCTGTATAAATAAGTAAATTAAATTAATTTTTATAGGAAACTGGGATTGCAAAAGACTAAAAAAAATTAGTTGCTTAATAGTTTAGGTCTCTAAGCTTAATAGTGCCGAAACAAGAGATAGGGATGAAAAATTAAAGACCGGATGCTTTAAGCTGCTGTAGCTTTGCCATTGGCTTATTAAAATGCTCTGAAATGTTCTTGCTTTCTTATTAAGAAAAACAACGTTCATGACTCTTAATCACGTGATTGTGGAGCTACACACGATATACATAAAAATATGGCGTTCAAGCACACTTCCGTAATCTAAGAAGAATTAGTTTGTTATAAGATAAACATAAGGAAAATGTCATTCGATTTAAGGGCAGCTTTCCACTGCCTTTTTTTTTTCTGCATTTGCTTCTGCTAACTAAGCCCAGTTTTAACTAATAAATCAAAAAATATAAAATATATTCCAAATCACGAAAAGGCCTTATTTATTTAATTACAGTTTACATAAAAATGAACTAAATATAAATAAAAAGGTTTTAATAAATTTATGAATTCTGTAAACAGAAAAAAAGAATGTATACCAGCGCCATGACTTCTTAAAGAAATTGATAATAATGGACAAATATAAATAATGTAGATGAATCTTTATATATGTATAATAAAGAAAATGAGTGTAACACTTCTGTAAATTTTAATACGTGTCACCTTACAAAAAAAAATTATACTTATTAACAATGTTATAATAAATATATGTATAATATAATTTTAAAAACGTAATAAATACAGTAGTGAGTTGAATTTTAAAACGTATTTAAGTAACTACAGATTTTGATATATTGAATGAAATTTGGTATTTATAAAATTCTGTTGATTTGTTTAAGTAATTAAATTTTATCAAGAAAAAAAAAATTAAAAAAAGGGTGTTTTATTTCGATATATTTTATTTTAGACTGCTACTGTATGTATTATAACTATTTAATGAATAATACTTGTTCATTTATTTTAACCTATAGGCCTAATTATTTAATTTTTATTTTTTTTTCAGCCTTAGGTGCAGGTCAGGTATTAGGGAGCGTTAAAGTATTACGTAAGACAGAAAGGGGGGAGGGGGTGCTCGAAATTCTTACGATTTCTTACTTGGGGGAGGGGGGAGTTTGGCAAATCTTACGTAAGAATTTCCATTATAAATTATTGTTCAGATTATTTTTTTAATTTCAAAAAACTTGTTTTAATTTTTTTCGAATGCCTAAAGTAGAAAAATTGAATTTTTTTTTCAAAAAATTACTATAAATCTAGATTTAAGAAAAATATTACTTTTATTTAAAAATGCTGTTAAAAAAAGGGGGGGGTCCGAGAAAATCTTACTAATTCTTGCGAAGGGGGGGAGGAGGTCCGAAAACCCGAAAAAAAAGTCTTACGTAATATTTGAGCGTTCCCTTACGTAAGCATCTTGGGGGGAGGTCAGCATTAACTGTCTTTGACATAAGCTAAGCAGGGCAAAATGTCTTACATTCAGAAGGGGAAGGGGATCCAAATTCACCAAAATCATGCTGGTAAAAGAATAGTTTCATTCCCTCAATATAGTGGTCCATTGTTTGTAGGAATTATTTTATTAATTCGAGGCGAAAAAGGGAGTCAAAATGAATAATTATAGCAGCATAATTATTTAGTTTCATATCCTTAGGGGGAAAAAAATGAAATTTACAGAAAAGCCAAAAATGGGAGTTGGGTTTAAACTTGATGTCTTACCTCTGACCCACTCCTTTAAGACTTCATAGAGTTAATCTCAAATTATTTTCTTTGTATAATAATTACCATTTTTGCAATCACAAATTTTTATAAATTATTAAAAATTTTCATTCCTAAATTTAATATTTGTGCAACTTTCTGGAGTTGCCTTTTATCGAAATCCATTCTTTTAATATTAAATAGTAATAACTAACCTAAAAAAATGCTGACGTCCAAGGTCCATCCTTCCACCTAAAGAATAATTCAACGATTTTTTTTACAGGATTATTTGCCACTTAAAATCCAAAATTCAAAATCACATAATCAAAATTTTATTTAAAAAAGAAAAAAAAATCGATATGTATTACACATATAGAAAAATACAAAAAACAATGTTCAAAGAATTTCATTTGATTATTTCTATTAAAAAAATCCTCTCAATATATAAATATATTTTGCTTGTAGGAAAACAAAAAAAAGTTACAAAGTCTTCTTTCTTTTTTTTCTTTTGATTTATAAATAATTTTTTTATCCTTTTTTTTATTTGACTGGTTTCATTTGCCATAATCCATCATTTAAATAGTGGCAGTTTTCGATGCCAATGCCCTTATTTACTTTCAAACTGAAAAAAAAAAAAAAAATGAATGATATGACAAATGGGTGAGTGAAAAAAAAAAAATGTTAAATACTTACATCTCTTCTGTAGATAAAGATGTCAGACCAACTGCTAAAGCATGTTGTTTACCTTCAGCCATAACAGCCTATTATTAAAATATTAAGGAAAAAAAGAATTAATATTGGCATTTTTAATTGCTCTTTTTAAAATCATATACTGGTTTTAAAATTGTTTTATTTTAAAAGGATACGACTACTGTGCCTTTTGGAACAGGTGTCATCTTTGCACCAGGAGATGTTAATCCAGGACACATTATATTAGCTCCACTAAGAACAAATCTAATAGCTCCTTTATCAACTTGTTCCCATGGCAGGAAAAATGGGACTGCAAACAAAGATAATATTAATAAATTTTATGTTGCTTAGAAAGCATTCATTTTTGAATTTTACATTTATGCAACAGCCTTAAAGTAGGCATCCATAACCCATCCCTTTGTCTGAAGAACAACAATTCACCAGCTGCATTGACTAATATTTCGACGTGGTCATGACTATAAAAGAGAAAAAGACAGGGTTACTTTTCTGTATTTTTTTTTACAATATTTTACTACAAACCATTTTACTATTCGGAAAGTATCTTTCTTAGGCAAGATTACATCAACATAAGATTCCAAATGAGGGAACTGTTCCAATAATTTAGCTCGAATTCCCTTTTGAACGGATGATTTTAATTGCTGAACGCCGGATACGCTTTCTTTTTCATCAAATCTAAATAAGAAGAAATACATGTAACGCCATATGCTCATTAAGGAAAAATAATTTTTTGTGTGAAATCACATATACAAAAGTTTAATAGGCTAATAATGCGATAAAGTAACATTAATGGGTGCTGCTTAAATTAAATGAAATCAATAAAAACGCTTACTTTTTAAACATTATGATTTATAAAATAAAATAAACATAACCTATGCTAGTTTGATTAGCAGAAGATTCCACAACCGGTTCAAAAAAGCCAACTCATGGAAATAAAAATCTCGATTATAAATATACAGTGGACGTACGGAATATTTATCTGTTTTAAAAAATTTAAAGCCTTAATTTCATTCGGGAATTGAACTTGAATAATTTTTTTGGATTACTGAAATGAAAAATTGGACAAACCATTTAAATCCAGCCAAAAAGAGCTAAAACTCAGTGTCTTCTTAGTTCTTGTTTGATTAATTGTAAATATACAGTATATTTATATAACGATTAAAAAAGTATTGTATTAGTAAGTCATCTAGCGGAGAAATACTGAACTGTAATACATCTGATTGAGTTGAGGTTAGGAATCGTAGAAAAACAATGTTGATTGAAATACACGTTGTAAACATTAAATTTTTTATTTAATTTTTTTTATTTATAATTCACAAAATGGATTTTGCCAAAAGGCAGATGCAGAAATATGGTTGGAAAGAGGGGCAAGGTTTGGGGAAAAAGAACGACGGGATAGCTGTCGCTTTGAAACCCAAACTGAAGTTTGACACTCATGGGTTAGGCCGGGACGTTGGAAAGGAAATTATCGACCCTTGGTGGGCTCGGGTGTATGATGAAGCAGCCAAAAACATATCAACTAAAAATACAGATGACGGTGTTGTGATTGAAACTGAATCAGTGGAAGTGAACTCAAAGAAAAAGTCAAAAAAAAAGAAATCTAAAAGAGACAAGACTAGGTACGATAATAATTTCGTATTGTCTGCAGAACTCACTGTAACAGGAGAAAAAAAATTAACAAATGATGAAGTTGACAATGATAGTGATAATGATAATGATGTTATAAAAAAGAGAAAGTTTACTAGTGGAATTTGTGAGTTGACAGATGAGGAGTTGTTTAAGGCATGTGGAAATAGGACGGCTCATAAAGGAGCTAGGCATGGGCTGAAGATGAATGCCAAATTATTGAGGTTGGAGGCTCAAGATTTGGCTTTAGCTTCAAATGAGACAATTGAAAAACCTGAGAAACGAAAGCATAAGAAAAAAAAGAAAGAAGAAGAATAGTTTTTATGAAATTTTTTTATCAAAGAATGAAAAAAATATACATATTTTTATATACAGTTTTTAACAACTTTTACATTTAATTCGAAACCGGTTGTACAATTTATTTTTCACATCTTCTGTCCTGGCATTTTGACACACTGAATGATTGATGGACTAAAAAAAAAGGATTTTAGCTAAAGCTAATACCTAAAAGGTAAGAAGGACTTATTATGGGGATATGTTGTCTTTTAGGTAAAAAATGGTAAAATTTAAAATTATCATCCAAGTAGTGGTTTGAATAATAAGGCTGTAAATCAATGCTAAGGATTTTCAGAAAATTTGTGAATTTTATTTAAAACTGCTGAACCAATGCAGTGATTTAATTTCAGTATCTAAAAGTATTGTCGATGGAGTTTGTGAAACGCACAGACAATTTTAGGAAAGTTATTTGTCCAGTTACAGGCCTGTAAGGTAATGATTCTGGCCAGACCAGATATCAATATTTTTTACGAATAATTCAACATTGGAGAAAATCTGGGAAAAAAAGAACTGATATTGAAGCCAGGATTTTAAAAAAATCGTAACCTCAAGTATCTTAAAGAAAACTCTGTACATCAGGAAATAGAAACAAAGATTTTAAAAACCATAAAGATTAGAAACAAAAGCAAAAAAAAAAATTAAATACATTTTTTTTTTGAATTCCTATATTTCAGCGCCATTGCATAGTTTTTGAAAACGCCGCTAGATGGTGCTGCTTACGGTTCTTGCTTTGGTAACTTTTTGTTTGTTCTATTGGCATTCTGCTTATTTATACAATTTTCAAAATAATTTTAAAAGAAACTTTCGCAAGTCAGATGGTCGATGTTTACAGTTGCGATTGAAGAGTAACATCATGGACTTCGACGATAAATCGGATCCGACATTAAACGGAATTAAGGAAAAACTAAATAAAGAAGGAATCAAATTGTGGCTTCCCCCTTATTATTCAGAAAATAATTATAAAATAGAAGAATTAGAGGTAATGCGTTTTTTTTTTTTCTGTTGCTCTTTGTGTATTTTTGTCAGGGGCAGTTATGAACAATGGTGTATTCATGATGCATGCTGAGAACAAAGAGTGTTAGAGTTGAGGGAGGTAAGCACTATGCTGCTCTCTTCTCTTTTCACTGAACATTTTCTTTTTTTCTCAGTCATAATAGAAGCATTTAGTCAAAGTTACTTATTTAATTATTGCACAATATTGTTTGTTGATTCTTCAATTTCATTAAAAATTTTTGATTTGCTGAAACTTGTTCCTTTCAATTGAGCAAATGATAAAAGTATTCATAAAATTTTAATTGTTCAGATTTTGCTATTAGAATTTAAATGTATAAGTTTTAAATAATTTTGAATAAAAAGTTTTTTTTTTGAGGTGGGCTTTTTTTTTTTAAGATTTCTTTAAATACATTCTTTAATGAATTTTTTTTCTTTCTTTTCCAGAGGTTGGCTAGTAAATATGCAACTGAGTTAGAAATAGCCAGCGATTCATGTTTAAAGATTCTTAAGAAGTTGCAATCAACTGCTCTTGAAAACCTTAAGGAGCGGGACAGGTTTCGAGCAACTGGTCAAGCCTCTTTAAAAGTTCGAGTATCCAGTGAAGGAGGAGGAGGGAGGTTATTCTCTGTGGCCATTGAATTGTGGAAAAAGGGTCTTGATTTAAAGGAGGAGATTAGTCGGGAAATTGCTATTCCTGTAAACAAGTAAATAATTTTTCTTTTTTAATATATTTGCATATTTAATTATTTATTTAATTATTTGCTTTTATCTTTAGTCAGTTTGTATGATAATATAAACTATGGTGTAAAAAGCTAGCAGTTAGATTTCGTCTTTTGTTACTTAGTGAAAGGCAGGCATGCCGGCACTAAGCCACAAGGCTTTCTTGACATCATATTGTTCTTTTCAGATATCTAAACAAGCAAAACAGATAACATTACCAATATTAAAACTTAATTTCAATTTTTTTTTTTTTCTAGGTTTAAGGTAATTTGCAGAGGAAAAGTCTTGAAGGATGATGAGACTTTGGAAACACAAGGAATTAAACATAATAATCAACTAATGGTTTTGGTGTTGACAAAAGACCCTGCAGAATTAAAAAATTATGAAAATAATATAAGTCTTGTAGATCAAACCAAATCTGATGTGTTAATGCTAGAGAATAGCACGGATGACCATTTTGAGGTAAAATATTTGAAGCACATAGTCTTTTATTGTTTAGGATACTATGGATATAAAAATTCCTGAACCAAGGGGGGGGGGTAGTAGTATAGTGTATAGTGATTATTCTTCTCAGATCTAAAAATTTTACTTTTTTTTTTTTAAGCTTTATGATCAGTCTGGAAGGTTACTAAAAATCCCAGACCATGAAAGAAAATCATTGGTTCTTGCAATGGCGCTCCATGAAAAAGGCAAAGCAGCTTTGAAGAAGGATGATTACGCATTAGCTCTTGTTTTGCTACTGGAAGCTGACAAAGAATTTAGGTAATTTTACAATTAATTGGACCATTTTAATAATAAGGACAAGAAAAGAAAAGATCTTTCAGTATCAAAAAATTGTATACATTGGTTGTATTGGAAAAAATTGAACCGTCTTTTTAAAAAAAAGTTGATGGGACCTTATGAGAAAGAATGCAATGCGATAAAAAAAACTTTGTTCACTCTACTCTAGATTTTACTTTTTTTTTAGAGATATGCGAATAAAAAAATGAAGTGGAAATAAATTTCCATCTTTTTTTTTTTTTTAGTTTTTCCACTTCATGTATAATTATACAGTGCATATCAGATTTTTGCACAATAATTTTTTTTTTTTTTTAAATTTCAGTGCTTGCAGCTCTGAAATATTAAAAATGGCGGACAACTACGGGGTATTAAGTTTAGACATTGCGTGGTGCTACTTAAATTTACAAAGCGTCACTCAACTCCCGAACGCAGAAGAAAGACTTCGTCAGTGCGAGTTAACTTTTCAGAAGAGTTACGGAGCTAACTTAGAGCGTTTGGTCGCTTTGAAGGGAGGAAAAGGTAATTGTTAAGAAAATTTTTTTTATTTTATTTTTTTTATTTAAAGAAAACTTACAAAGTTAAAACTTACCTGTAAGTTGATACAAATAAATTAAATTTATAATCTTAGCTTGTTGTTAGGTTTTACAGAAAAAAATTTTTGGTACCAACTCCTTGAAAATAGCTTAGGCCTACATGAATTTTTTTTAAATTTTATGAATATATGCACCGCCATTATTAATTGGTTAATTCTCTTTTTTTTAGGTAATGAAAGTGCCTTATTTATGAGATTGCATTTATTACAAGCGATCGTTTTGTATCACCAAAATAAAATTAGCGAAGCCAAGAGCTTGCTTACGAAAGCAGAGGAGGAATTAAATAGCCTTAAGGTTGACGACAATCATTTAAGTCATCTAATGGAAATCGGTAATTTTTTTTTTTTTTAATTTGAAAATTTAAATATTTTATTTGAAATTTTTTTTTTTTGGACAGGATACACGTCAGCAGAAGCTCGGCTGGCTTTAAGGGAGAGCAGGAACGATGTAAACACAGCAGTTGCAATTATAGAAAATAAAAGAGCCGAACGAATAAAGGCTGAAGAAACAGCGGATAAAGAAAGAAAAATCATGAGGTTAAATTTTTATCATTAGCACTTAGAAAAAAAAAAAAAAAAATAGGACAAATTTTAAAATATGGAATTGCTTTTTTTTTCTATAGGCAAAAAAAGAAATTGGGCAAGTGCCTAAACGGGGATTATGTAGAACCGGAGTATCACAAATCCATGATGAACATGGGATATTCGTATGAGGCTGCGAGATGGGCTTTAGTTCAATCGAATAATAATATTTATACAGGAGTAAACATGCTTCAAAGTCGACCTGACTTACTGTTTGATAAGAAATTAAGTAAAAATGCGAGTTCGGAGTCTATAGAGCAGGTGAGATATCTGTATTTATGAACGTCAAAGATTTTAACAAAAGTTTTAATCAACTTTTTTCAAAATTTGCAGTTAGTTTCGATAGGATACGACAAAAGCATAGCAAAAATAGCGTTGAAAAAGCATCATGGTGATGTTAACAAAGCAGTCGAAGAATTATCGCAAACGGGAGGGATGATTGAAGATATAGAAAATTACTTACTTGATAGTGATTCGGGTAAGATTATTGTTTTGCCAATTTTTTTAAAAACTAAGTATAGCTTGAATTTTTTTTTTTTTTTCTTTTTTATTATCAGATTCGGATGAAAGTAAGTCAGACAATCCCGACAAAGGTCCGTCTACGTCCCAAAAATGGAAAGAAGAACGAGATAAAGCTTTGTCTAGAGTTGCCGAAGGTTTTTCAAATGCGGAAGAGGATCACTTAGATTTGAACCTTGAAGCCGAAGCCGCCTTTTTAGAAAGATACAAACAGTTGCTGTTTAGTTAATTCAGAGTTTTTGTAATTTTTTTTTTTTTTAGCTTGTAAAGCGATTTAATGAAATACAAACGAATTTTTATGAAAGGAGCAAATTCGGGAGGCGCAGGCGGTCTCTTCCGCATTTGAAAAACTTATGTTAAATTTTTAAAATTAGTTTTCGTTGTACTCGGTCAAATCGAAAATGAGAAGGTTGTTCTGGGAATTAATCTGGACTTGCGGGATTGGATTCTCAGCTTTGTCACGCATATAGGCTAGCTTAGTGTTGACTGAATTTAAAAATAATTCTAAATATTCTATTTTATCATTTTAGTTTTTTTTTCACTAAAGGATTAGCCTCAACTACAGGGTTTAAGCAAATATTAAATATTTTTGAACAGCGTCGTGCCTTGTCTCGATTTTAAAATCAGTTTTTACTGTTAATAAATTTAAATTTTGAATAAAATTGCAGACCGATTGTGAACTTGCATATTGGTATCAGCAAAAATAAAATTAATGCAGCATCAAAGTTAACTATGTTTGCTTATTTTGTATTGATAATTACTATCGTCAGTATTTTTTATTGATCGCAATATTGTTTTGCATTTTTGTCAATTATACTTATTAAAGCAATTAGTCCAAGTGATGTGTTGACTTAAAATTCAAATCAATCCTTTAGTGGAAAGAAAGCTATTATTTTAGTCTTAATTTATTTTTCTACTTTATATATCTGTAATTTTATTTGGTTAGATAGATAGTTACTAATTATGGAAAAAAACGGGTTAGGTCAGAGGGGAGGGGAACGGAAGGAATTACTTATTTTTTATGTGTTTTTTTCGTTCACCTATTGGAAGACTGTGATTAGAATGGATGGAATCCATAGTTGGAAAAAAGATTTAATAGTTTGATGTTTGAAGTAATAATGTTTTCGAGTTATTTTTAGTTTGGATCTTTATTAAATGTAATTAGGAAAAGGAGCAGGTGTTGGAAAAAAAAAATGGATTAAGCGTCCCTTTTCTACTTCGTGTCGTGTCGAATTAAAAAAATTGTATATTACTTTTGTATAACTCTTTAAATGATATATCCTAATCCTGAGATTAAATATTTGATACTGCAACTTTCCCGACACAGGTCTTTATTAAGATCTTAACGCTGGATTTCTGGAAACTTTGCCGTTCCTCCATCCTCGTATTAGAAGTCCCGACAATCAGTGCCCATTTTCGTTATTAGTTTCTCGTAAATTTGCTATCTTGGTAACAAAAACTTTTTATACCTAATGCTTCTCCGAATTTCACAATGACATCGTCAGAATCAGGCTTTAGTTAAGAAAAATAAAGTCAGAGTTAAATTGATTTGAAAAGATTCTTTATAACAGCCTGTTCCGTACAGCAGATAATTTAACTTTGTAGCATGACTGTAAAGCTATAACACTCAGTACCAAAAAAATGATTTTATTTGAAAAAAAATAGTTACACTCTTCTTATTATAGTTTCATGAAAGGTAAAGTATGACGAATGTAGTTTACTTGTGGTTTCATACCTCTTGGTTCTGCCAGAGGAGGAGGCGCTCTGACTTTTCGCCCTAGTCTCCCATCTTTTCTATGCCATAAACCTGATCTTGGGCGATATCCCATTGCTCTTGCCGCTTGGGGAGTGCCTATTGGAGTGTCAATGTGTTCAACATTTGACACCCTCCCTATAATAGATAGAAAAATTAATAATCAACAGTTTAAAATCTAATAAAAATTGAACACTTTGACATTTACCAACTGTAGCCAAACATTTTGGAGATACTAAAACCTCCTTCTTCCTCTCGGGTATTTGGACAACCACTTTACCACCTAAATATCTCTTTATCGTTCCATAACAACCTGCACTATGAATAATTGTATATTCATCATCTTCCAGTAATTGAAGGTTATGAATGGCTGTTCCTAATGGCAAAGAGCCAATTGGATAACTGTCTCCTTCAACAACCTCAACAGGCATTTTCGTTAAAACTTTAGATGATTTAATTATATCCCCAGGCTTCATATTTACAGTTGCCAGAATGTATTTCAACTCATCTTTTGAACCTACTAAAGCCACATCCCCTGTTCTGCATCCACACTTCAAAATTTCTAAGACTTTCTCGTCTTGTGGAGGACCTTCTGTCGGGCCATCTCGATGCCATTTTATCCAGTGATATTTATGTTTCACACCTCCTCCATATCCTTTTGTGACAACTCTACCTGTGACAGGATCTCTTCCTGCTAAATGAGTGGTCTTTACGGGTTCTACAGTATATTCTTCAGGGAAATGAACGATTCTTCTAAAGTGTCCGTCTTGGGGTTTCGGTTTTTCTACAAAAATACGCCTTTCTCTGTGTTTATACCTCACTGAAGTGCAATATAACGGTACTGCCTTCGTAAAATTATTAGAATTATTTAATGATAAATTTTTTTTTTTTTACTTTGAGGGAAGGTGAGGAGAAAGGGAGAAGGAGGAGAGGTTAATTGGTCGGCTTGATGCCATAGACCATCTACTTGCTTTTAGAATGAATTCGTTTTTTATGAGTGTCCAATGTCGTTATAAAGAGATCCAATTTTATGTGTATATCCAATTTATGTATGTATCCATCTTAGCGTTTGTGGGATCTACGTATTACAACGAGGTTAAGATGGCTGTAACTGTAGATCCTACAATGCCTGCTAGAGGGCGGGAGTGTCGGCGGTCACCCATCCAGTAGCTGGCCGTCATCAATGCTGCTTAACTTCACTGATCACGAGCCGCTATTCTGAATGAATCACCACTCCGACCCCCTAATAATGATAAATTTCTAAATAATATTGTGATTGCAGACATTTTTTATTTTGTCGTGGAAGCAGTATTAATTTAGTTAGTTCTGTTAGTTTGGTGAAGATAGCGCTAGTGTTTTTCTCACGCTCGCTCGCATAAAAATCGCAGAGTAGGATATATGTTGTGTGCATTTTAATTCGGTTTAAGTGTATTTTGAATGTAAAATTAAAAAAAAGTAGTGTTTTTGGAAAAACGTCATCTTGGATTGGAAATGCAGGTATGAACGTCTTTTCTCCTATTTGCCATATTTTATTTGGCATGTTATTTTATGGGAAACTTTAGATCTTGCCCATTTTTGTACTTGCAGCTTGTTAAGTAGTGAGAAAGCCTGAAATCTAAATTTTTACCTAAGTGAAGGTTCATGCAGAATGAAAAGTTCAGTTTTTCATTGACATAATTTTTGTCAATAAATGTATACACCCAACTGTAAATTCCTCATGTAGTAATCTAGTAGTCTACTTAAAAGTAATATCTATCTAAAGTTCCAAGAAATGAGATTTCTTCATTTATTTATTTTTTCCAACGAAAGGATCACCTTTGACTACTTTCCATAGATAAAGGTCAAGTGAGGTGCAAGTCTTTTGAAACTTGTTCAGGGCATTTTGTTATTTTTGATCTTCCTAGAAGAGGGTTAAAGCCAGCTACAACTAAAAAAATTGTTCTCCATTAAGACTTAAAATACATATTCCAAAAAGTATCATTCTTACGTGCTTGATCTATTTCCAATTAAAATCTGCCACTGAAGAAAAAGTTATAAAAGTTACAACATTTGAACTCTTTTATGCATCATTTAAACTATAATCTCCATTTTTCTTTTCCAACTTTCAATTTTATCTTGATTTGGAGTTTTCCCAGTTTCAAGTGGAATGAAGAACTGAAAAAAATAGGGACTGAAATTAGTTACCTTTGATTGAACTTATCCTACAATTGCAGCTCTTAGTCCTGTATGTTGCCATCCTAATAATTCATCAAGTTTTGACTGTTCCCATAAATCGTCTGGTTACCAATAATCAGGCACTATATATTTTATTGATAAATGTCTTAAGATAGCAATACTCTCTGTAATATTTTTGCCATTGCCATTTATGAGTATCCTTTTGCCGAAATGATTTACTGTATTTAAATATTCCTGGGTCTTATTCTTACCTGATAAGAAGAAAAATTTATTAGTCAAAATGTAAAAGTGAATCAGTTTTATATATTTTTTCCCATGTCCACATTTTTTATTTTGTATGGAATAAAGAGCAAAACAACCGTCCTTGAAGGTTGAACCAACAAATGATTGAAAACCTTGAGACCTGACATTAGTGCAACTTTTTATGTGATTTGTCACTGATTTTCTGTGATTTTACTGGAAAAAATTGATATGAGCAAACAATGTTGTCAAAGTTGCCAATTCCACTATTTCTTTGTCATATATTTTTAACGTGTTTTAATTCTTGTTAATTAAAATTTGTCCTAAATCATCAAAAAGACATTTAGAGCGAACTTTGAGCCAGTTTTAAAAATCAGCCGAAAATGTTTTGAAAATCGTGAAGCGCGAATTCTACCTCCACGACATATTTGTCCTTTAATTTTTTTTTTAAAAATGGTGGTCAAGTATTTGTGATTTTTCCTCGCTTGTTTAAATCCAAAAAATAATTACTATACAAAAATGATAGATCTTTAATTTTTCATGATACTTTTATAAAAACCGTTTCGGAACTTTTCCAATGCTAGTCAATCTTTTTAAACGTAACAAAACTTAATAGCTTTGACCAGATTAGGTTAGGAACCAAAGAAACAATTAAAAAAATAATGATAGGGATAAACAGAAAAATTTTACAAACTGTATTACGAAGTGATTTGAGTAAAAAAGCTTTAATAAATCACATTAGCTGTCTTTCTTCAATAAAATTGACGGAGAAAAGGAATAATGACACGATCGATTACACATTGTTTAAAACTAATACGCCGGTTTTAATTACTAATAGTCAAATTTTATTGCGGCATATCCATCATAGGAATTTTAAAGATGTGAAAGTAAAAAAGCCATTGGCAGTTAAATTTGTGGAAAAGTCACCTAAATCAGTTCAACCTTATTTAAGGTTAATGAGAATTGATCGTCCGATTGGTAAGTCCACAAAACTAAATTTGTAAATCTTAATGCAAAATAATTCCAAATTTTTAATTTCAGGTTCCTGGTTGTTATTTTGGCCTTGTGCATGGAGTATAGCACTAGCTACAGAACAGGGTTTTTGCCTGATTGGCACCTGTTAGCACTATTCGGAGCTGGAGCTTTTGTGATGAGAGGAGCAGGTTGTACAATAAATGATTTATGGGATAAAGATTTAGATGGAAAAGTAGCTAGGACAAAAGATAGGCCTTTGGTTAAACGAGAAGTAACACCTTTCCAGGTGAGTTGAAAAAAATTTATGAATTAATAAGCAAGTACAATTAATTATTTATTAATTATTTTTTTTTTTTTTTTTTTTTTTAGACAATGTTGTTCCTAGGGGGTCAATTAAGTGTAGCACTTGCAATTTTGCTTCAACTTAACTGGTATTCAGTTATTTTAGGAGCTTCATCTTTAGGTTTAGTTGTTATTTATCCATTAGCAAAAAGAGTAACATACTGGCCTCAACTTATTTTAGGATGCACATTTAATTGGGGTGCATTGTTAGGTTGGTCAGCTATTCACGGCCAGGTGGACTGGAGTGTTTGCTTGCCACTTTACTTTGCTGGTGTTTGTTGGACAATGATTTATGATACAATATATGCTCATCAAGTAAGTGGTGAACTTTTTTTAGAAACTAGAATAGGTTATAAAAGGTTTAGCTGGCTAAGGAAGGATCAAAGTGCCCCCGGAAGAAAGTGGAATTTGGAATCTAGGAATTTCACTATTCATATATAAAAAGCGTATTCAAGAGGACTTCTTAAAATGGACTTCGAAAAAGGATTTCTTAAAAAGAAATTTAGAAAAAACATGAAAATTTTAATATTGCATTATTGCCCATTTCAGCCAAAAATGAGATTTAAGAAGTCATTTATTGGTAGGGGTATGATAACTTTAGAGGGTCTATAAGAACATAACAACACCATCCCCACTTTCTTCCAAGGCACTTTGACCCCCTTAGCCAGATAGACCATTTAACTTATTAATTTTTCTGGTTTTCAGGACAAAAATGATGACCTCCTTTTAGGTATGAAATCAACAGCTATTAAATTTGGATCAAATACAAAACCATATCTAGCTGGTTTTGGTACAGCCATGATATCATCTTTAGGTTTAGTAGGATATATGACTGATCAACTGTTACCCTACTACATAACTTTAGGATTTGTGGGGACGCAATTATTTAGTCAGGTAAAATTTGAGAAAATTGTAACCTTTTTTTGCAGCCCATTGTAAAATTACCCTTGTTTATTGAAGAGTGTGCCCAGCAGAAAGTTCCTTCTAGAAAAAATGTAAACTGCTTACATTATTTATTTTTTTTATTTTCAGATTAATACTCTAAAAATTGACGACCCTAAAGATTGTGCCAAGAAATTTGTATCAAACAATCTAATTGGATTAATTCTTTTTGTCGGTATTGCAGTTGCAAATATGTGTAAAGATCGCAGACCAGAGAAAACACATATTTTTGAAGAAAATTTTATAAAGCAAGAACAACAACAAGTTTTATAAAACTTACAGTTCATCTCTGCCTTTTTTTTTTTTTAAATAATTAATTGACGTCCGTTTTATTTTTCAAACATATTTCAGTTAAAAACAAAAAAAAAAACCATAAAGCTTTTGTTGTTCTTAGTTTCAGTAAAGAAAATAAATAAATAAATAAATTATTCAAAAATATAATTTTTTAATTTATTTTTTTAGCACTAGTTTTTTGTAATCCTCATAACTAATCAGATTATCTTTCACATTGTTCATCTCTTTTTTTGATGGCAAAATAATAGCAATGAAACCCATTGATAAAGGCTTCTCAACTAACAGATTGGAATTTTTTGTCAACAGTTCATTTATTTCAATTAATTTTCCCTTGACACATCCGTAAATAGAATATTTAGTCCCATCATCACATTCCAGAAAGCATAATACAGAATCCGGTTGGATGTTTTGTCCACCTTTCTTACTTTTCCCAGTTACTTTATTTTCTAGACGATCCAATTTACTGGTAACTTGAAAATCAAATCTTTTGATTGTTTTTTTTTCCTTAATTACAGGATGACTAGGTGCCAGTGTGATTAAGGAGATTTTGTTTGAATGTAGCAAGACGCAGTGATGCTCATTAATAGCACCATTTGGTTCAAATAAAAATATGGTGTAAAATACCTTTCAGTGACACTGGGGTAGTTATCCAGTTTCTCAAAACTATCTTCTATCTTTGGTTGTTCTATCATTTTGATTTTTCTGAGTTTTCTGGTTCTGTTAATTTTTTTTTTCCTCCTGACCTTTTCAAGCTCATTCTATAATAATACTGAAAAAAAAAAAAATTAAGTTAATGTAGGTCTGTCATTATTATATGTCAAGAGTTTTCAATTGTACCTCTTCTTTAGAACAACGGCTAAGTTCTCGAAATTCATCTGAACATGCTCCAAAAAGTTTCCTAATGTAACTCTGTAAAAAAATAACAGACAGCATGTGATCCAACTCGTGAACAAAGTAGACGAAAGAGGCTTATTACAGTTGAAATTGGCTTACTTTATCTTTCATGCATTGGTCGAAAGCTTCTAAAAGTTCTCTACAAGGTGTATTCTCGTCAATTTTTTTTTTATATACTTTCATCACCTAAAAATTGAAGCTAAAATCATGTAAACTTGAAGAAGTCAATTAAAATTAACGACGCAGCAGACGAAATGCAAATGGTCGTTTTTTGTGCCCCTAGAGCACTCCAGCGGTGGACTTGCGAACTTTATTGTAAATCCAGGAGGGAAAAATAATTTTTTTTCATTTTTCAAACATTTTGCACTGTTTTTCCGGCCCCCTTTTTTTCTTTTTAATATAAAGCCCAATTTTCTGAGATTTGTGGCTGAACAAGCGAGTGCCATAGGTTTAAACTAAAAAATAAAAACTTCCGATAAAACTGATGAACACTCGTATAACCCCGGTCGAAATCCGGATACATTTAATTTCGTAACGGTTTCGTTTCTTTTACGTGGTAATAAAAGCATTAATCGTTACCTCCAATTTCCCTAATTTTTTCATAGGTTTTGAGCCAAATAATCCATGAAATAATACCAATCGTATATGAAAAAGATAGCTGTTAAAAAGGTTCCGGTGTTAGGTGGAACAAGGTTTTTTACTATTTTATCCACAAATTATTCCTCCGGTTTTTGTTCCAGGTACACATATAGAAATGATTTATTAGTGGCTATAATTTTTTTTTTCTCTATTTCTACTAAAAAACAACGAATAAGACACGTATCTTTCCGGAATTTCGAATCAATTTAACACTGATTTACATTACCTTTTCTATGATTATTTCATGTTTAAATGAGGAATATGTGTTTCTCAGCCACGGATAAGAAACGAAAAAAACTGGTTGTAATTATTGTCTAGTTAGGAATTTGAAATTAAAAGAGCACTTAAGAAATACTTTATTTTCATGTAAATTTGTTGCATTGGAAAGGAAATTTTTATTAAAAATCCATTAATTTAAATATATAAAAAAACCAAAAATTCTTATATTTTTACTAATAACAGTAGTCATATATAAAACAGTAGTCATATATAAATGCTATACAACGATCAATACAGAAATCTTATATCCAACGAGTCATTGCACTTATTTGTAAATAATTGAAAGTTTCAGCAATAACAGTAATTGCTTATTTAGTTTATTTACAGGGTCTTTTTTTTATTTTCTGCAAATTATTCGTTTAAGTTTCTAAGTCCGAGGACTTCCAACTCCTTTTCTTTTCGTACTTTTGCTCTTTCAATCCTTATTTTTTTGGCTTCTGCGTACCTTTCCAGTGCTCGTTGATCTTTCGGATTATTTGGATCTCTTTTCCGTTTCGGTTTGTTTTCCTTGCAAACCAGGTTTAACGCCATCCTTGCTTTAGCGCACGTCTCATTGATGATAGTCACCATTTCCGACTCTGTTAAAGGAGGTTGCGATTTATAACGATGTCCGTTCGCGAACACTGTAAATAGAAATAACCATGAAATTAAAACTTGGTTGCGCTTTTGAAATAAACCATCAGGTTTTTGAACGGCATTTTTGTAAACAAATAACCAAAAGAAAATAATTTTCTTACATAATAACGCTTCTCGAACCGCTTCGGGAACCGCCTTTTTTTTATTCTTTCCTTTCGCCGACATCAAGCATCGTTCGTTTTGAGGGTACAAAGCACAAAACGCTTTAGAGCACAATTTCTTTGGGTTCCCGTTCGATTTCAGCAATATGCTGTCTTTTTTCAGTCTCGACATGTAGACTCCAGATCCGTGTGTTAGCTCCGCCTGTGGATGAGAAAATTCAGTAAGATACACAGCAATCATCGTTTAAGAGAGTTAAAATTGATACGGTACAAGAAAGAAAACCTTTTGGTAGCAGGTCTTTGGTTCGGAGATTGCAAACCACAGCCGAATCTATTCCTTCGACCTATGGTGCAAACTTTCCGATCTCTTCTCTCCGGTTTTCATATTACGCCTTACGGAAGCGAAGTCCCTGTTGTCATGCGTGCAATGATTTTGTGTGCAACATGTGATCTACCCGGAAGGAATAAATTTATGAATATGATCTCCAGTACTGGCGCATTTCGGTGCCATGTGTGCAAAGTCAGCGGGCACAGTCATAAAATTATGTTGAAACGAAAAGTCGATGGAGAACTTAAGGAAGTAAACAAGGGCTCTTCAGTATGGGTGTACCCCTATAAAGATGCAGAATCCGCCGAGAGAAGAACCCACCACGATTTTATCAAGACAGCGGAAGAACTTGCCAAAAAACAAGTGGATGATCCGAAAATTAAAAGTTATCTCGGTGTCAAAGGACCTTGCATTTTATCCAAAATTATGCCGGATATAATTTTCGGCATGGCAATAGACGTGATGCATGCCATCTTCGAAGGCATCATGCCGAAATTAATTGAATTGTGGTTTGGATCTCAACACAGCAAGGAAGATTTTTCCATTCGTCATTTGATTAAGCAAGTGGACAAAAAATTGAGTGACATAAATCCACCTTGGCTTATTTCGTCACCACCGAGGAGCATAGAGGACTGCATTGCTTTTTGGAAAGCTTCAGAATTTAAATATTTTCTGTTATATTATGGATTACCCGTTCTGTCCGGAATCTTACCTCTTCGGTATTTAGAACATTTTGGGGACTTAGTTTTTTCCATTTTTACTTTAAGCGGCGATTCTGTAACGTATTCAGATATCGAACTCTGTGAAAAGCGTTTAAAGTCCTTCGTGAAAAATTTCGAGGAACTTTACGGCGAAAGGCACATGTCGATGAACATACATCAGGCATTACACTTGACAGGAGTCGTTCGATGGCTGGGGCCACTTTGGGTTTATAGCTGTTTTAGGTTTGAAGACTTTAACGGTAAAATAATGGATTTATTTCATGGAACCAGGTTCGCTGCAGACCAGATCGCTGAAAATGTTCTTCTTCTCCGGGATTTACCGCATAAAATTGAAACGTTAGAATCGTTAGAATTAAAAACATTTTGTAAGGTTGTTTCAAAAAACCAAACTAAATTGAAAGTAACCGAAGAAGTCACAGGCCCGTAGCCAGCCTGAGAAACATAGGGGGGCACGAGACATTCAAAGGGGGGCTCCAAATGGCCCCTTATAACATGGAAGATAGGGAAAATACATGGGCCAAGTCAAATTTACAGGGGGGCTCAAGCTTTTCCATAGGGGGGCTGAGCCACCCTATGCCCCCCGCTGGCTACGGGCCTGAGAAGTCATGAAGGGAATTTTTGCAATTGGCGTATATACGTATTCGGAATCAATTCCCTTAATGATTCGGCAGGGTTTGATAGCTGCTGAAAAGCCAGTTGTTGGGAAATGTGTCTTCTTTCAAAGGTTAAAAAAACATTCTATATTGTATGGTTCCAGGAGTTATGGGCGAAGTAAGAAATCTTATCACGTGTCTTTTATGGATGACGGCGTTGTGAAAAAAGGTACTATTGAAACTTTTCTTCGTTTATCAGATGGCCCATGTATCTCAAACCAATGCCGTTGCAAACCGGCTGAATTTTTGGCGGTCATAAAGCTTTTTGAAACTAGCGCATTCAATTATACCTCCCCTTCTTTAAACAAAATTCGCCATATTAATCATTTCGCGTTAACGGAGAATTATCTGTGCGTGAACGTACAAAACCTTTTAAGCGTTTTAATTAATATTGATGACAAATATGTTTGCGACATTGTGAACTTTACTGAGATGGAGTAAAAGAGAATAAGCCATCTTAGAGTAAATCTTAAGCCATATTTAGTCTATCAGGCTGTCGGGATGGGGTGATTTTCGACAATCGGTTCGACTTTTTTACTTTGCGACTTTGAACATGCTTCTCCCCTCGAAGTTGAAAGCCGTGAGTAGGTCTTGAAAAAACGTATATTTTTATTGTATGCAATATTGCTTAAAATCTTATCAGACACGCCGCAAAAAAAAATTTTACGGTGGATTTGAGTTTCAGAAGGTGCAGAATGATATTCCTTTTCAAAAGAAAATAAAAATGATTTTTTATTTTATTACGTTTTCCTTTGTTAACAGCTGATCATTAAGGATGCAGCGAAAAAAAAAAAATTTGTCGTTGTGAATTCGATCTTTGGATGGAAGGTAAAGAACGATATCCCTCTTCTTGAGAGAAAGTTAATTGCTTTTTAACCTTTTTTGTATTACAAAAAAGTGCAATATTTATCCTTTCCCGTGCTTTTAAAAATTACTCTTGTGAGTTCGATTATCAGACTTATCGCTTGCAACATATTTAAAGGAATGGAACCTTAAAGACTTTTACTTCATTACTATTTTATTTCAGTTTTTATTTTGTAATTTATTTATGAATATATGCATGTAATATATTGATTTTATTTTATATTTTAACTGAGTTTATTTATTTCTGGTTTAATTAAACCAACATTGCATCTATGTAGGAATTGAAAACACGAGTATAGGCCTAATACCAAAAAATAAATCGAATCTGTGTTATGATAAGATGCATCCTTTCCACCTTTCTCAGCTATGCCAAAAAGTATAAATAAGGAAAAACTTGAACCTTTACGAAAATGGTCCTGTTCAGATTTACTCATCATTTATTATTTTAAACACGGTATTTCAATCTTGAAAATGTCATCAATGCAATAGGAAAAAGTACAAATTTCCAGTGAAAGCTTTCATGGTTTTTTCCTTTTCTTCCAATTTTTTTCAAACCTTTCCGCCAGTAATAAGTCACTTAAAAACGAGGAACTGATACATAAATTCTACGTTTATAACACCTGACGAAAATTGTTTTTCCATTTCTAACATTGCTCCTTAATATTGACTATTGCAGGAATGAAACAGGGAAATCATATGTATTTGCAAGGAAGAAATGCTTTCATATTTTTTTCCTTTCATTTCAATTTTTTTCCATAATAAAGTTTACCAGTGAAACGGCAGGTAAAAGCCAGTAACGGTGACATAAATTTACCGTTTCTTTTACCAGAAAAATAATTTTACTCCCAATTTTAAACATGGTTTTTTAATCTTGAAAATTCCATGAATGCAACAGGTAAAACATATGTATTTCCAATGAACACTTTCATAATTTTTCCTTATTTTTCCCAAACCGGTGTTGGTATTGAAAAGGAAGGTAAAACCCAGGAACAGATAAATAAATTTTACGTTCCTTTTACCTGCCAAACAATTGTCCTTCCTATTTTGAACATAACTTTTTAATCTTGAAAAGTCCGTGAAAAGACCAGGTAAATCATATGCATTTGTAAGGAATGCTTTCATAGTTTTTTCCTTCGATTTCAAACATTTTTTCGTAACAGTGTTTAACAGTAATATGGCAGGTAAAATCAGAAAAGGATACATGAATCTTACGTTTTTTTTTACCTAACAGAAATTTTATTACGTACTATTAACATAACGTTTTAATCCGAAAAAGTCCACGAACGGAACAGGAAAATGGCATGTATTTTCGAGGTATGCTTTCATGGTTTTTTCCTTCCTTTTTCAAATTTTTTCCATATCACTGATTACCAATGTTTCAGGAGGTAAAAATTAGCAACGCGTACATGTATTTTACGTTTATAATTCATGGCCTAAAATGTAGTCACGTACGATTAGGGAAAAGTTTGGTAAAAGTAATTATAAGATGAAAATTTTAGGGATAAATCTTGTATTAATCATCTATTTATCTGGTTACATTTCGACCGGGGAAGTTCCAAAAAAAATTTAAAACTAGCCAATCCTTGAAGAATTTAAAGTTCAGTAAGCTCAGAATGGAAACTCAAGAATAAAAAACTTGAATATTTTCATTCCTTCGGGACAGTTTTCTCTCCGAAAATTATACCTGTTCAATCTTTCTTTAACCTTACCCCTGTTGTTGACTTAACAAATATTCAAAATGAAAGAAAAAAAAAGCTTCTTAGCGGCCTTCATTTCCGTAGTGATAAATTTAAAACCTAGGTCAATACCTTATGTTGTATTTTCATTCATACTTTGTTTCTTTCAGAAAATTGTAAACTTAAATAACAAAATGAGGGCAAATGTCATCCCTGAAAGCTTCCTGCAAATATGTGAAACCATTTTTTTTTATTGAGGAAGTGAAGATATAATTCTGTACGTCAGAGCCAAAAGGTTCAATATGCAAATTAAAGATGTCTGCTAAACGTTGTTTACCCATAACAAAAGGCCATCTTTAATTTGCATATTGAACTTTTTGGCTCTGACGTACAGAATTACTCTTAATTCAAACACCATCTCTTAAAACAGGTGTGATAATAAATCAGAACTCTAATCAACAGGAACAAAAAAGCGTTAAGTGCAGAAATGATACATCTTCAAAAAAAAGGCGGATTTTCATAAACATTTTTTTTAAGCTTAAAAATGATTAATATTTTAGCAGGCGCGGTATAAGCATTAAAAAAATTAAATGGAAGCCCGCTCCGCTAATAAATCTTTACAATGAAATAAAAATTTTAGATTGCAGTTTTTTTATTCGCATTTTTATTTGCATTTTATTTCTAGTTTTAGATTGCAAATTTCAGTTCTCATATTCAGTTGCTTGAGGAAAGACGATTTTAAGCCCAAACAGCTTTGAAAAGTACAAGCAGTCAGACAGAAATCTCTGTATGTAACGTTAAAATTGTTTGAATTAATTAAAAACTTTAAAACTGATTTCCTAGAAGCAGAGTTTTCTAACACAAATGCCCTTTTTTCATGCAAAGCCTTAGTGACTATAACAAAAAACTGCGCAATTTCAAAATTGAATAAAAAGCAAGGAATCGGTTCTTCGAAATTAATTCGTGATCAAACGTTACTACAGTGCACAAAAATGAAAATTTTGTTGATATTTCTTATTTTCGCTGTCGCTTTTCAGGCAGTCGGTAAGTTGTAATAAATGAGAACATAAAAATCTCGAATTTTACAGATTGTATAAGAGAGATCGTTTAAATTTGTAATAATATTCCAGTGTTTTGGCAAAAAGAAAGAAAGACCAAAAAACGTTTTCGCTTATGATTTTTAATTTAGCCATTTCAAAAAACTTTTTTACAAAAATCAAATAACTTTTAGGCGGAAAAACTTGTTCTTGCTCCATACCCTTTAGGGGTCGTACATAAATTACGTAAGCACATTTAGGGGGGGAAAGGGTCCAAATTTGACATCTTACTCATAAGCTAAGCATGGGCGAAATGGGATAAAGCGTGCAAAAAGGGCCTAACCCATGCTTACGTAATTTATGCACGACCCCTAGGGGTCGTACATATATTACGTAAGCATATTTAGGGGGGGGAGGGGGTCGAGTCAATGCTTACGTTTTCTTACGAAGGGGAGGGGGGGAGTCTGTAAAATCTTACGTAAGCATTCATATATATATATTTTTTAACCAATGGATATAAAAATAGATTGGAGTAATAAAATAAAAACAAAACAAAACTGAAAAAAAAAATAATAAAAATTTTAAACCAAATAAAATGAAGGAAAATCATAAAAAACGAGGAAAATCATAAAAAAACTAAATTTAAAGGGATTTTAAGGAAAGAAAAATATTACGTAATATTAGGGGGGGGGGTCCTCCAAAATCTTACTTTGTCTTACAATGGGGGGGAGGGGTCAAAAACTGTCAAAAAAATGCTTACGTAATATATGTACGACCCCCTATGAATTTTTTAAGTTTTCCAAGTTTTCGGAATTTTGATTTTAGACTTATTTAATCGTTCTGTTTTAATTAAATTTTGACTTTCCCAGGAAAACAAAGTGATCACAGTGGTCCTGAACAAAAATATTATTCGACAAAAATGTCAAAAAAAACTACTAATGAGGCTTTGTTAGAAAACATCTTAACTATCAAAATCCACTAAAATCAAAATCTTACCTGATTGTCTTCCCCTACCCCCCACAACCCCCCCGGCCCCTCAATTTTTTTTTCAAGGCTTGTTGCATATCATATGAAACCCCATTGGAAATGCTTTAAAAAGAGACCTCGCCGAGGTTTATATCTTTTGCCGGCACGGAGATATCAGATTTGGTCGTTTGAGAGATCGAAAATTAGACGCTTAATTTTGGGCAATTGAAACGACGATATCTCCGTCCCGGTAAAAGATATAAACCTCGGCGATGTCTCATTTTAAAGCATTTTCCACGGGTTTTCATATAAAATGTAACAAGCCTTGATATGTGACAAGTCTTGAAAAAAAAATTGAGGGGCCGGGGGGGTTGTCGGGGGTAGGGAAAGACGATCAGGTAAGATTTTGATTTTAGTGAATTTTGATAGTTAAGATGTTTCCTAACAAAGCCTCATTAGTAGTTTTTTTTGACATTTTAGTCGAATAATATTTTTGTTCAGGACCACTGTGTGATCAAGTCATAAAATGTCAAATATAGACCCCTGAATGATTAAATATGATGTAAAAATGACCAAAAATGATTACACGGTTTTTTTTTTTGTTTGACTAAAAATAACCGAAAATGATTAATCGGATGACTATTCTGAATCATATTTTGTCAAACGAAAACAATTATTTTCTTGTGTAATCATTTTTAGTCGTTTTCATTATTTCTGATTTTATTTGGTCATATTTGACAAAAAAGGGGTCCATATTGACAGCTTAAATGACTTCATCACTTTTTTTGTAGCGTCAGTCTCCCATCCCCAACCCATCCCCCCCCCCCTCCTTAGAAAAAAAATTCTAGTACCGCCTATGACCATTAATTAATTTTTTTTAAATAAATTGACCTAAAATGTTGATTTTTCTCCAGTTTCACTATCATGTGGTGACCAAGCAGGTAATAGAGGTGCCCGATGTGTAGCACAGGGAACGTCGTGTCCTGGAGGCTTCCGACCTGTCTTCTACGATCATCCCCATCCATGTAGATGGGGCCAAAGATGCTGTATCCAGTAGAAAATTCCTTTCTACTGCAAAATACCCAAAAGATTTCGTTTTGCATACACATGAATCATCACGAATGATTCCGTTGTAAAATATGAAATATAACAGTGTTTAAAAAAATATGAATATTTGATATAATTACAAAATACTTACAAGTCCGGATTTCAAAAACCCAAGAAACTCCTTTTCCCTACCATTGAAAACTCTGAAAGTCAGCACAGCCATGGAGAAGTGATAATCACTTCCTTGTGCATCCAATATAGGTAACGTGTACCTCATTATGCCTCTATGGTCATCTTTTCATACCAAAAAGGTGATCTTTAGATATGGGGACCATTCATGCTTATAATCATTTTAATCGATTATTTATTTTATAATAAAAAAGTTTTTTTTCACAGTCCTCAAGAGCATTATAAATTACAAATAATTCAGTATATTTGGATTCTACAAGTCTATCGCAAGTTAATGCGATAAAAAAAGATGAGAAATAAAAAAACCTCGTTTTTTCCTTAATCGACATATTCATATATTCGTGGAACTAGACTTTTACAAAAACATGGCGGAAGTGGAATCCCCTTCTTCGCTATTCCCGACATCCTCCCACCTATTTTTTGGAATACAAAAAATAACTGACCTAAATCGTATACAAGAAAAAATAAAATATCAAAGTTAACAGTCTTAAAGTTACATATCATAACAGTCTTACATCGTGAACCTATGGGTAACTTGATATTGGTAAAAAAAACCTTATGCTAAAAAAAAATTTAAAAAAATGACTTTGTATCATTTTGAAGTACGAAAACTTAACCTAAAGAACAAAAAACGAATTTGCGTGAACAAAACTAGCATTATTGACCAGAGTTAATTTCTGTGGTGGTCGAATCAAACGGCCCGTTCGAGTTACTTTTGGCTCGGGCTCCGGCAAAGAAATTGGCGGTGCCGTGGGTCGCTTAACCGGTTTACCTTTTTCCTTAAGAGCAGGAGTCGGAGTTGAATGCAATTCCGGGGTTAAGTCAGCAGATTCGGGTTCGGATGGTTGAATGGTAATGGCGTCTTGCGCTGAAAGTTACGAGGGCTCATTTCTAACATGAAAAGACGTTGAATAGGTCGCGTAAGTTCGCCGACGGATGTTTTCAACTTAACTGAGCGTATGAGACCGTCACGTCCTGGAAAAACTTGCAATACTTTACCCAACGTCCAATCAACTCTCTTTCGATTGTCCGACTCGATTAATACAATGTCATCAGGTTGAATGTCTGATTTGGGCTTATTTTGACCATGGTAGACAAGTGACGCTAAATATTCTTTACGGAATCTTTCACGTAAATCGGATTTGATCTTAATCATATACCGAAGACGATTATTAAGGGATGTGCTTTCGATTAAATCAAGGTCGGCAGTGTCTCCAATGGCTATATCCCGTAAAAATGAGGCTGGAGAAATGGGGGTCATCTCATCGCCTTCACTAAAATACGTTAAAGGACGAGAATTGACGATGTTTTCCACATCACATAAGACCGTGTACAATTCCTCATAGTTAAGGGTGGATTTTCCTAGCGTTCTCCGTAACAAGCGTTTGACTGACTGTACCATTCTTTCCCAAAATCCTCCCCACCATGCGGCCGTGGGAGGATTAAAGGTCCATTCGATGCGTTGGGCCGCTGAAAAGGCGTGAATGGCCTCCCAGTCTAAAGTTTTCAACAAATTCGCTGTACCCTGAAAATTGGTCCCGTTGTCCGAACGCATCTTGTTTGCGGCCACGGCGACTGATGAAACGACGCAGGGCGCCGATGAAAACGGGCGTCGATATCGCTGACACTAGTTCCAAATGGACCGCCCTGTAGACAGCGCATGTGAATAAAACGATCCATGACTTACTGCCGTCCCGGAGATATAATGGTCCAGCCAAGTCCACCCCCGTGGTTCCGAAAACGGGTCCTAATGTATCTGTTCGATCGAGTGGCAGGGGGGCCTCCGGCATGGTAAGGCGGGTGGCATTTTGGCGGCGGCAAGGATGACATTTTCGCATGATGTCCTGTAAATATTTGCGAGCTCGCGGTATCCAAAAGTTCTCGCGTAAAAGCATGAGAAGCGTTTGCACCCCGGGATGACTATGCCGGAGATGTTCAGCCTGGAGAAATTTTCGGACGATTCCAATATTGGCGGCTGGCAAATAAATTGGATGACTATAAGCTCCAAGATTTGAAGATCGTGTGCGAACACGCACGATGCCGGATGTATCTGTAAAGGTCTGAAGCTTTCGTAAATCGTCGGCGGTGAGATATTCGGATTGAATGCGGCGAAAAATTTCCTTCTCTGCCGCCATTAATTCCTTTGAGGTAAGTACTCCGCGTTGTTTCGTTTGGTGACGACAATTGAACACGAAGCGGCGAATCCAAGCTGTGCATCGTACGATTTTCCGAAAATTGGATATCCGTGCATCCAAAGTGGCAAGAAGTGGATCCTGGGCGGGTTTAGAAACACTCACGTGAATTGATGCCGACCGCGATGATTCGGCTGCAATTTCCTCTCGGTGATCGCTGAAATCAACGGGATTTTTCGGCCATGATTCTGGGGGATCGTGAAGCCATTGGGGACCTTCCCACCATTTGGAACGAACGAATTGTTCGGGTGTACATCCGCGTGATGGAAGATCTGCGGGATTGAGTTCACCCGGGACATGGCGCCAGGAAGCAGGGTGCGTTAAAGCTTGAATTTCGGTTACCCGATTGCGGACAAAAACTCTCCAGTCGTCTTTCTTCGTGATCCAAAATAAAACGGTTTTAGAATCCGTCCAGTAAAACACAGGTAATTCTGGTGGGATGGAAAGAGATGTCTTGACCGTTTCGAAAAGTCGTGCTCCGATGGAAGCTCCAAGTAGCTCGAGGCGTGGGATACTGACTCGTTGAACCCGTTTAGCATTGGAATCTTTTTCCGGTTTGGCTTTCCTGATTGGGGCGACTCTCGCAACCGCTTGAAGCAATTGTACGGTGGTCTGACCATTGTGGTCGTGTCATAGGGTAAGATGTAGGCATAGCTAGAAGTAGAACAGGCTATGAACGCCTGCACCTGTTAACTGTAGAAGTAACAAATATAACTCACTCGTTCTAGAATAACTGACTCGTTCATTACATGGCGACCCAGGCCAGGATTCGAATTTTTATAATTTAAAAAAAAAAAAAAAAAAAAAAAAACCCTCGGTATTTAAAATAAAAAAAAAAAAAAGAGTCGGTTAATATGTGTGTTAAATTGTGAAAGAAAATAAATAAAATAATATAAAATTACAGATGTGGTAAAAAAAAAAAAGAGTCGGTTAATATGTGTGTTAAATTGTGAAAGAAAATAAATAAAATAATATAAAATTACAGATGTGGTAAAAAAAAAAAGAAAAAACCAAATTAAGACTTAGAGTGAATAAATTAAGATTTAATGAACTTAAAGTGAAATAAAATGGGTTCATCGACTTCGACCGAGGAAATTAAGGGCAGCTACACCGAGATCATTATTGACGGCTGCGGAGTGGCCGCTTTTGGGCTAGTTCTGCTGATTGTTATATACATTGTCTACCGCCGGTGCTCAAAATCAATAAAGAAACGAATCGATACGGCTGTTATGACACGAAGTGTGCAGGACTTAAATAGGATAGAACGCGGAGGAGCTCAGTAACTTCAAAATTAATATTTTTTGCCGCAACGTGAAAGGAGAGAAGACGGGGAAACGGCTAACCCGCAACGAGGAAGACAATTCAAAAACGGAGGAAACCAAATCAATCCATAGAAGGAAGGAAGGATGTGCACCAGAGGAGACCGCCAGTCAGTAACCGGAGGAGTATAGGGCATCGAATGATAAGTTAAAAAAAAAGTAGAAAAAAAATTTAAATTTAGATTAAGATAATTTTAGATTAAAGTTGTAAACAATAACGGCTCTATTCAGTTTTTCTCTATTAATGTCTATTTAAAAAAAAAAAAAAAAAAAGAGCGAAAGTTGTTTTAATGAGTTCTATCGACAAATTAAACGCGGTAGTAGCAAAGCTCGCGGTACTAAGGAGTAACGCAGAAAAATCTAGCGGTAGGCCGTACGCATTAAATACGATAAATGAAAAACGGAAAGAAATACAAAGTTTAATATCGGATTTTCAAGCGATTTACCAAGCGGTTGATTTTAAACGGTCGACGTCTGTTGAGAATGAGGCGGTAGGCGATCTTCTTCATAAATTTAAAGCTGATGTGGCGACGGCGGAAGGTATTTTAACTGATTTCGAGAATAAGATTAAAGAAAAAATTGAGACAATTACTGGGCCGGAAGAAAAAATAGAGACATCGGAGGATCTCCAGTCAGGTGAAAGTGAAACAGAAAAACAGGTTAAGGTAGATGAGGCTTTAGGACTAGAAAGTATGGCCGATTTCGATACAAAAGCAGCTTCCAGTTTGATAGGCGTGAGCGATGGCACAGAGGAAAGTGTGAAATCGCTCATCAGTAATCTTGAGTTTTATGAGGGTACTCTAAAAGATTCGGCAAAGAAGACTCTTATTACTTTCGTTTTAAAAACCAGATTGCCACCGTCGGCGGCGTTGAAGCTCGAGGCTTCATACGCGACGGTGGAATCGTTAGTAAAGGACATAAAGAAACATTTGTTGGCGCCGACTTCACACATAGCGTTGTCGGCAAGACTAGAAAGGGCTCAGCAAAAAAACCGATCTATTGAAAATTTCGGTAAAGAGCTCGAGCAGCTAGTCTTGCAACTGTCGCTAGCGGAGGCCGAGGCCACCGGCTCAGCAGCAAATTCGCGATCCGCACTGAACGAACAAAAGGCGGTCAGCAAATTTGCAGCTGGGTTGCGAAATCAAAAAACAAGTACGGTTATCCTAGGTCGAAACTATACGTCCCTAAAGGGGCTGTACAAGTATTACGTAAGCACGTTAGGGGGGGGAGGGGGTCCTTCAGATGCTTAAGCCAATGTTAAACCTCCATAAGAGGAAGCCTATTTCTGCTTATTAGGGGGGGGAGGGGGTCAAAAATCACCAAAATCATGCTTACGTAATACTTGTACAGCCCCAAAAGAGGCTATAAAAGGAGCTCTAGACCTCGAGCTCGTTGGCGGGGCCACAGAGCCCCAAATCTACGCTTTTAAGGGAGGTCGTGGCGGACAAAGAGGACGTGGACAATTTCGAGGAAATAATCGTAATTTTAATAATAACGGAAATTTTAACGGAAATTTTAACAGAAATTTTAGAGGTGGCAGAGGCTCTCGAGGTCGGGGAGCACGAAATTTTTCAAATAATAATAAGAATAATAATTCAAATAATAACTATGAAGTTTAACGGTTTATGGATGTGAATGAAATGATACTTAATGAATAAAACTAGAAAAACTATTTAATAAATGAACTTGAACATCTTCTTAGTTCTACATATTGTCGTGGAGTTAGACTTTTCATGTTGCCAACTTAACACTCCTCCTATTTTTTAAAAAAATTTTTAACTAAAAATTTTTACTACTACAAAAAGTATCAAAGTTGAATAAGAAAAATCTGAGCTTCTTAACCTAAAGTGAAAAATAAAAAAAATTATTTTCTTAAACCTAAGCTTTCCCTTAGTTTTTCGAACTGAGGGACGGAAACTTGTTTCGTCAATATGTCAGCTTGCTGGTTTGCTGTGTTTATATATTCCATATTGACAAGACCTCGCTCTAAGTAATCCTTTATGAAATGATACTTCACGGAGATGTGTTTTAACTTCTTCGTATTTCCGGGCGTCTTAGACACTTTAATCGCCGCCTGGTTGTCTTCGTAAATCTTGATCACTTCAATGTTTTTAATCTGCATCTCGTGAAGTAGGCTTTTAATCCACAAGCATTCTCGCAATCCATAAGCAATCGCTATGTACTCTGCTTCGCAAGATGATAATGCGACGACCGGTTGTTTTGTACTTCCCCAACTGACAGTGCTATCAAAGACTTTCACAATGTATCCTGATGTAGATTTGCAATCGTCTGATCCAGCGAAATCCGCATCTGTAAAACCTTTAATGACTGGTGTAAGACAATCTGATCTCTCATATACCAGTTTTAAATCCAACGTTGCTTTCACGTATCTTAAAATCCTCTTCAATGCTTTCAACAAATCCTCGTTAGCGACAGTTTGAAATCTGCTTAATTTGTTGACTGCAGCAGATAAATCAGGGCGTGAGCCGATAGCTGCATACATCAAAGATCCAATGATTTGCCTGCATTTGTGCTCGATATCTGGATCATTTCCTGGTTCAACTGATATTTTTAAATCCTTTACCATCGGAGTTCTTACACCACTACAGTTTTCCATTCCATATCTTCTAAGCAACTTCATCAAATATTTCTTTTGATCGATTTCTATTTTACCTTCTGATTGAACGATATGCAATCCAACATAATCTTCAACTTCTCCCAAGTCTTTCATTTTAAAAGTACTTTGAATTTTTGTCTTGAACTTTTCCAATTCATTATTTCCACAATATATGGAATCATCCACAAACATGAGAAAAAGCAAAATTTTCCCATCCTTAACTTTGATGTAAAGGCAATAATCTGCTTTTGACCTATTAAATTCCTCTGAAATCATAAAATTATTAAACTTTTTATTCCAACAATGAGGACTTTTTCTTAAACCATATAAACTCTTCTTCAATTTTAAGACTTTTCCTTTGGGTAAATTGAGACCTTCCGGAGGTTTTAGGTATACGTCTTCTTCTATCTCCCCGTAGAGAAAAGCACTAGTTACATCCATCTGATAAACTTTTAAGTTTAAGTGGTTTGCTACTGCAAGAAAAGTCCTGACTGTCTCTAGTCTAGCAACGGGTGCGTACGTTTCCCCCAGGTCAAAATCGTCTTTTTGCTGGAAACCCCGTGCTACAAGTCTAGCTTTATATAATCCCTTGCTACCATGTCGATCCTCTTTTATCTTAAATACCCATTTTGTATCAATTAACTGCTCCCCTGGATCATCTACAACCATCCATACGTCGTTCTCTTCTAATGCCTTAAATTCTTTGTTTATTGCTTCTTTCCACTTAGTTTTATCCGGTCCTGACACTGCTTCTTGATATGTTAGTTCTTCCATGCTTGACTTACAAACTAAGGCTACATCTGGATCCAGTTCAAAATCGCCACTACGTAAACGTTCTGGAAGTTCTATTCGGTTCCTATCCCTTAGCCTATATCCGGAATTTGGTTGATCAGGACTTCTGGGACTCTCTCCTGAATCGGTGTCATCGTTTGCAGAATCTGGTCCTTGATCCGAGTCTTCATGTTGGGAATGTTCATTTTCATGCTGCTGATCATCATCTTGCTGCTGACCATCATCCGACATTTCTGTTTCACTCTCCGTATCCTCTTTGTCATCTTCTTGATTTTCTACGTTGCCATCCAAAATTTCAAACTCCTCGAAAAATGCGTCATCATCCTTTCTAAAATTGTCATTTTCGTCTTTATTTTCTTCTTGAACTTTCTTTGACAAAGGTACAAAAATCACATTCCGCGAAATTTCAACTTTCTTCTCTTTTTCAAAATAAACGCGATAACCCTTGATATTTTCGTCATAACCCACAAAAATACCCTTTTTTGCATTCGAATCTGTCTTTTTCCGTTTCTGTTTAGGCACATACACAAACGCTGTTGATCCAAAATTTCGTAAAAATTTAATGTCCGGTGGTCTACCGCACAACAGTTCATAAGGACTTTTGTCTTTTAACTCACTTGATCCGGTCCGATTAATGGCGAAATTTGCCGCGTTTACGGCCTCTGCCCAAAAAGGTTTCGGTAATCCACTTGCGATTAAGTTCGTTCGAGCGGCCTCCATAATCGTCCTATTTTCCCTTTCAATCCTGCCATTTTGCTGAGGCGTATAAGTGCAGCTTTTGTCATGATAAATTCCTTCACTTGCTAAATAACTATCGACGTGCTGATTTACTTCTTCAGATCCGTGGTCTGATCGAAAAATTTTTGGTGAGGTTCCAATCTGATTTTTAACTAATTTCAAAAAATTTACAATAAGAGTTTTTGCCTCGTCTTTCTTTTTCAAAAAATACACCATTCGATAATGAGAAAAATCGTCTTTTAGCAGTAAATAATATTTAGCCCCTCCAAAAGACCTTACGTCCACTTCGCCCAAGTCAGAATGAATGAGTTCCCCTACTTTCGTGGCTCGATTATAACTTCTTTTAAACGGCAAAACATGTAATTTTCCTTCTATACACGATTCACAAACAAAGTCTTTTTCGTCCTTAAAATCAATATTTTCTCGTTTCAAATTTTCCCGAATTTTCGCTACATTCTGATGTGCCATTCGTTCATGCCATTCCCTTAAACTTAAAATTTTTCTTTCACCAGTTCCGAGTAAAGCACAATCCCCATAAATTTCCTTATCCAATCGAATATCCATTTTATAAATTTTCCCAAATCTAGTTCCAGTCATATAAGTTCCAAATTCATCTACCACTTTACAGCCATTCTTGTCCATTTGAAAACCATATTCTTTATCAGTTACAGTACTAATCGAGAAAAGATTACAAGTCAGCTCTGGTACATACAACACATTTTCTAAAACTCCTGGCTCCCAAGTTTGACCATTATAATTTTTAATCCATACATTTCCACATCCATAGCCATAGATAAAAACTCCGTTTCCAATTTTAATTTGAACTGGTTCATGAAAGGTTTCAAAATCCGTAAGTATCTGTTGGTTGAATGTCATGTGTTCACTGGCCCCCGAATCCCCATACCAACAATCTAAATTCATGTCCTTGTTGTTCAGTAATGCAACAGATAAAAATGCTCTTCGAATACCACTTTGCTTACGGTCACTTCCTCTTGAATCATTTGCTTGGTTTGCATTCCGGTCTGAATTTTGATTAGTTGAATTTCCATTTCTACTTGGATTTTCCCTTGGACACTCCCTAGACTTATGCCCTGGTTGATGACATTTGAAACATTTTTGTGCCTCATAATCATTTCTTAAACGACAGTCATTGGCCTTATGACCCTCTTTCCTACAAAAATTACATTTCCCCGCTTGCTTACTTTGACCTTGATTTTTCCTTCCAAATCTTCTTCTAGTAAATAAGGCACTTTCACTTGCCGAATTATTTTCTCCTGCTTTCTTAATCCTATCTTCTTCAGATAACAAGCGGCTCAACAATTCATTGATTGTTTGCTTAGAATCCTGTGTTGACTCCCATGCAGTAATGAAATGTTTATATTCCGATGACAATCCCAACAAGGTTTTGTTGATAAACATGGCATCAGTGATTTTCTCACCTAACTGGAGCAGCTGATTCCTAATACGTTCTAGCTCTGTAAAATACTGCACCATACTTTGAGTGCCTAATTCCAAGGAAAAAAATTTTGAGTGTAATTGACTTATCGTTGAGCTGTTCTTATGTTCATAGATGGCTGATATTTTTCCCACATCTCATAGCTAGTTGAACATTCTAGGATATGAGCCATAGCCTTTTCACTTAACCTGTTGACAATAAATTCTCTTGTTTCCAAATCCTTCTTTTTAAAATCTTCCAATTCCTGTTTATATTCAGCAGCTTTTTTCTTTGTTCCATCATCTCTTGTATCGGTGGGCTCCTGAATTTTTCCAGTGGCATAGTCTTTAAAACCTTTAGATTCCAAAGCGATATTTATTGAAAATTTCCAAACGTTCCAATTTTCTGATCCCTGTAATTTTACACCGGTTATGCGCTGAATATCCAAGTCTGTTCGTTGTGTCCCCATCGTACAATCTATATGGGCCTTATGCAACACAATCTAATTCACTCTTTATTTTTGCTCTCCACCGTTAACCGTTCATTCTTTTAATTTAAAAGCGTTCTGGGTCCATAACCTATGAAGTTTAACGGTTTATGGATGTGAATGAAATGATACTTAATGAATAAAACTAGAAAAACTATTTAATAAATGAACTTGAACATCTTCTTAGTTCTACATATTGTCGTGGAGTTAGACTTTTCATGTTGCCAACTTAACAATAACAATAATCAAAATAATTCAGGTCGAAATAATTATAACAACGGTTTTCAAAATCGAGGTAATCAGAACAATAACAATAATAATAATTATAGACGTAATCGAAACGGGAACTCGATTCATGCTGCGTCATATGAGGAATCGCAAAGTCAGCAGCCTGCTGAAAATCGAGAGCCTACGTTGAATTACTTTTTCGCGACTGACTCATAAAGAAACTAGGTCGATATTGTATATTTGCTTAGGGATAGGAACTTAGGTTTAAGAAATTTAAAAAAAAAAAAAAGTAATTAAAGATGCCGACTATTACGGTAAAGAATGCAAATGGGGCCTGACCATTATGTTGGATTCGGGAGCCACAATTTGCGCCATAGATGTAAATAAATTGCCGCCAGGTACTCGAATCATTCCGCGAAAGATTAGAATAAAAGGAATTGGAGGAAAAATTTTTTCGCAGGGTTATGTGAGATTAAATATTACAATAGGTGATGCAATATTTACAGAAAAATGTTATGTTGTAAAAGATTTGCCGGTTAATGCAGATGCCGTACTTGCGCGAGAATTTTTTAATCAGATACGGAGGTGTCATCGATTATAAAGATAGAGTTTTTCGAGTCAGCAATAAAAATGTTGAAAGACAAATTCCGTTTGACGTAAGAGACAGGAATAATTTCACCGTGCCGCCAAGGAGTGAGATTATTCGTTTTATTGAGATTGACCATGACGAAGCATGTGTGGTCAAATCTGCTGAGATAGCAAAGGGCGTTTTTGTAGCGTCGACAATTGTGCAGCCGGTAGGGGATAAGATACCTGTTAGGATTTTAAATGTAAGAGATGAAGCTGTTCAAATAGAGGATTTTGAGCTAGTGAGGGCGCTTAGCACCAAAATTTTCTTGAATCGTGCAAAATGTGATACTGAAAAGTTATGGCGTGGATATTGTAGGTACTATAGTAGAGTTTAATTTTAGAAATGGACCCCAAAAATCTGGGGCCCCTTTCGCCAGTTAGGCAGCCTCTTATAGCCGAAATTCAGGTTTTCCAACTTCACCAATAATATTTATCTCTTCTAAGAGTTGAAACGACACTGTTTACCCATTATGAACTCACTCTTTCCGAATATGGTAATATTTTTCACCTGGGTTTAAAAGGCCCAAATATCGGGCGCCTGAAAGGGCCCAAAATTAAAAATTTCATTACAATAGGTAAATGGGGTTCGATTTCGATGTTTTCAAGGTCGTAGATTTCAAATTTTGGGATATTTTTACCCTACAAAAAACTTGTAGGGTCGAAACAGACAAAAGAGTCATTCCGGTTAAGATAGAGGTTTTGGGCCAAAAGACAGATTTCGCTCAAACTTTGGGGTATGATACTATAGGGTAAGGATAACTTTGTCCCAAATTTTCAGCCCTCTACCGTTGCTTTTTTTTTGCCTCAGAGCCAAATATGTGATTTTTGAAGGGATTAGAAAAAAATCTTAACTTTACCAAAATTTAACGGATTTAAACGAACAAAGCGCAGTTCGATAGCTTATAAAACGGACTTTAAAGGGATGTATATGGCTGATAAAAATTCCGTTAGCAACATTTTTAAAAATCAAAAAAACAATATTTCAAAAATTTGTTTGGGTTTTGAAATATACCCCTCGTCGTTTTCACATATGTTTTAGAGGACTTTGAGAGCTTTCAAATGCTTTTTTGGAAACTAAAATAGGTTCAAGGAAACAGAAGTTATAAATTTTTTTCGATTTCTTCTCATTTATTTCCATATTGTTACATATGGAACTTGCAGTTTGAAGTTTTGATTAAAACAACAAATTACTTACAAATCGGTACAAAATCTATCTAGGATCATCTTGTTCACCTTTAAATTCTGCGTCGAATGCCTTTTTATTCGTCTCTCTCCGACAAATAACGCAGGAAATATAATACTTTTAAATAAGTGTTAATAATATGGAAAAGTAATAAAAATTGGCATTTTTTTCGCCCTTAAATAGAATTCTATTACGGAAAGGCGTATGAGCGAAATCTGTCTCTTGGCCCAAAACCCCTATCTTAACCGGAATGACTCTTTTGTCTGTTTCGACCCTACAAGTTTTTTGTAGGGTAAAAATATCCCAAAATTTGAAATCTACGACCTTGAAAACATCGAAATCGAACCCCATTTACCTATTGTGATGAAATTTTTAATTTTGGGCCCTTTCAGGCGCCCGATATTTGGGCCTTTTAAACCCAGGTGAAAAATATTACCATATTCGGAAAGAGTGAGTTCATAATGGGTAAACAGTGTCGTTTCAACTCTTAGAAGAGATAAATATTATTGGTGAAGTTGGAAAACCTGAATTTCGGCTATAAGAGGCTGCCTAACTGGCGAAAGGGGCCCCAGATTTTTGGGGTCCATTTCTAAAATTAAACTCTACTATAGTACCTACAATATCCACGCCATAACTTTTCAGTATCACATTTTGCACGATTCAAGAAAATTTTGGTGCTAAGCGCCCTCACTATAAAAGGTGACGTTTATATCCTCACTTTACAGTGTGAACTTTCGAAATTTATAGAAGCCTACCCGCTGCCATCAAAAGAGGCAGTCGAGGTGGCGAAAGCGTTCGTTCACAATTTTGTGCTGCGGTTCGGGGTGCCTAGTGTAATTGGAACGGACCGTGGGGAAGAATTTATGGCAGGAGTAATGAGCGATCGCTCATTACTCCTGCCATAAATTCTTCCCATGCAAATTCTCATGCCATAAATTCTTCATGTTTCGAAACATGCAAATTACTGGAAATTGAGCAGTGGCCTAGTGCTGCCTATCATCATGAGTCGATTGGGGCGCTTGAAAATTCTCATAAGGATCTGAACAAATTTTTGAGAAGACTTGGGCAGGATAAGAAATCAAATTGGGGGTATTGGCTGCCATACTGGGTGTTTTCATACAACACTACGGTGCATACGGCGACCGATTACACTCCGTTTGAATTAGTTTTTGGGAGAACATGCCGCCTGCCTCTCAATTTACGTCAACAGAATATCGATCCTTTGTATTCCGATAGTTTTCCGCAAACACTTCGTTTTTCTTTACAAAAAGCTCAAACGGAAGCGCGTGATGCACTTTTATTAAGTAAGCAACGAATGAAAAACTACTATGATAGAGGTAGTCGACCTTTTACCTATAAACCGGGTGATAAACTTATGCTTCGAAACAATGAGGGCAAAAAACTGGACGAAGTTTTTACGGGTCCATATCGTGTCGTAGAGGACCGCGCGCCGAATGTGTTAATCAATCAAAACGGCTCAAATATCTTGGTGCATAAAAACCGCACCAAGCCATATTATGAATAAGAAGTTATTGTTATTTTTTCTTTATATGTATATCTTTTGTAAACTTTTATATTTTTTTTAGATTAGAATGAAAAAAGGGTTTAATTAATTAATTAATGAATAAATGTCATCATTTGAAGTCAAGCGTAAGCGCTTACTTCATGTTTGATAATTGTAAGGGTGGAACAGAAAAGAGAGTAGACAAAAAAAAAAAAAAAGATTTTTACAAGAAAATTCTTTTTTTTTCTTTTCCGCCCCCGAGGTGTCATAGGGTAAGATGTAGGCATAGCTAGAAGTAGAACAGGCTATGAACGCCTGCACCTGTTAACTGTAGAAGTAACAAATATAACTCACTCGTTCATTACAGTCGAATCAACCGAACACTGCTGCCGCATAGGCGGATTGACTGGCATCTGAAAAGACATGCATTGAAGCCTTTGAGTCAAATGTGCCGCCGTAGTATCGTGGTATTTCGCACGTGAAGAGCAGAGGGAGCTGCTTGTGCCATAGGAGAAATGCTTCCGTTGCCAAAGAAGGAAGTTCCGTATCCCAGTCCAGTCCGGACTCCCAAGACTTCTGTATTAAGATTTTAGGTGACAACAGAGCCGGACAAAACAATCCTAACGGATCGAAAATGTGATGAACTGCTGAGAGTGCAACTCGCCGGGTGACGGTTGAGAGCTTATTGACGGCCTTAACGTCGCAGTGTACCGTGTCTCGGGTGCAATTCCACTTTAACCCCAAGACATCCGTGATAAGGTCGAGACCCGACGGTTGTCTATCACCGGTTCTTTTCCATTTCGTAAGTTCAAACTTGCCGCGAAGCATAAGGTCCTGGGCTTCTTTCTGGAATTTATCGCAGGCCTGTTGTGATTCGACGCTGGTTACATTATCGTCCACGTACAAGGCTCGGCGTAAGCGATCAACTGTGTCCGGCCATGTTTCGATGTACTGGTTTAAGTGATGGTGGACTGTCGCTGCGAGGATGAATGGACTACAGGTTAAGCCGAAAACGACGCGTTTGTGTCTGTAGATTCGGATTGTCTTGCCGTCGGGCTCCCACCATAGGAATCGTAATGCGTCCCGTTCATCTTCTCGAATACCGATCTGGAGAAAAGCTTTCCTGATGTCCGATGTCACTCCCACCGCATGAAGTCGAAACCGGAGGAGTATAACCGGAATAGCCGCAATTAGGTTCGGTCCAACCTCTAACATGGAATTAAGCGATCGACCGTTTTTATCTTTACATGAGGCGTCGAAAACCGGTCGTAACGGGGTGGAAGTACTCTCAGGTCGATAAACTCCTCGATGTGGTAAGTAATGAGTAAACTCGGACTCTTCGGTAACCTTTTCGATGATGCCTAATTGTTCCCATTCGCTTAAAATGTCCGAGTATCGTTCGAATTGACCGTCGTGTTTCAACTTCCGGGTCGTACTCGTCAAACGCGCTTTGGCGAGGTGAAAATTATTGCCTAATTCCTGTCGTTGAATTTTCCAAGGTAAGGAAATCTCGTAACGTCCGTCTGGATCAATCCGTAAATTTTCCTCAAATCGTTGTTGAACGAGTTCGGCGTGCGCGGGTGAATCGGATGTATGAAAAGGGTCTGGAATGGCTAATACATCTATGTCCCAAAATCGCGGTTCGTTCGAAATGTGAGTTGCTTGAATGCTAGTCGATAAATGGACGGAAGACGGTATGAGCGGATCTGGCGGATGTTGTCCAATTATAGCCCAGCCTAATTTGGTCCTGATTGCTGTCAAACTGCATGTAATTTCGTGAAAAGAACCCATCCATACTCTCGCTAAACTGCCTGTACCTAAAAGAATATCAACAGTTAGTGGCTTATTCGGTCCTACATCGGATAAACGAATATTTCTAGATTCTAAATCACGAATAATTGCATTGTCGTCGAAGCGGGGTACGGGCGCGCAAACCTCATCCGTGCCGAATAAAACAAACGTGGAGCGGTAGGTGCAATCCAGGCTCTCGAGTTCCAAAACGTAGACTTCGTGGGTGATGTAACCTCCATCTACGTGTCCAAAAAGGTCATGGTGCAACGTAATGGTACCGCGGGATTGAAGTTGAAGCGCGCGAGCTTTCCGGTAAGTTATGTACGAATACTGTCCACAGGTATCGAGTAGAATCCTGATAAGGCGATGATGTTGCGCGCGAACAACAACCGTTTCTAAGAATTCGTCGGAATTCCGGGCGGAATAAACGTAATTTGCACTGCGAGGACCTTTGGGATGAAACGGTTCGGCTGCGGGGTTTGGGGGGGTACTCTGTTGTTTCTGAACACCGTTCGGCGTTGGATTGGACGCCGGAAGGGTAGTCGGACGAGGCACGTTCTTTGCTTCTGGGCAAACTATCGGCAAATGTCGGCGAGTACAAAGTGGACAAGCTAGCCGGACTTGGCATCGAGTGGACGAGTGGCCGGTTTGAAGACACCTGAAACATGCTTTTTTTTCTGTTAGAATAGCCATCCGTTGGTCTAACGGCAACTTGGCAGTCTTGCGGCAGTCAGCACTGGCATGTTTATTATCACAAAAAATGCAAATAGTCGAAGAGCTGCTACTTACGTTTCCTGACTGGCGTGATGCGTTACCTTGACTCGTGTGGGAGTTTCGTGATCTTTTGGACGTACTTACTAGAGCCGTAGCGGTGGCTGCAGGAGAAGACGGATGACCAAGGCCTAATGTAGCGTCTGCTAGTCTGTGAGCTACTTGAACAGTTTCCTTGCCAATTACTTCCACATGTAAGAACTGCAATAAGGCAGCCAAATGATCAGAGCCGGACGTAGCTGTGTCTAAACTGGCAGCCAAATGCTCAGAGCCTGACGCAGCTGTGTGTAAACTGTTAAGGGACCCTTTTTTTACGACAGAATCTAAAAAACCTAATTTCGTCCTTTGCCACTGCATCAACAACTCGTCAGGCAAAGTGGACTCGACCATATAGTATAAAAAAGTATCATTATCTAAAGCTAGGGCATCCAATGCTCGGATATGTGTTTCAATCTGGAAATAAAAGTCTACAATGTTAAAACCTGTATCGCGATTTGCTACCCTATTGGATACCAGACAAAGTAAATCATTAGCATAGACTCTGGTTAAAATTTCATCACTTGCAAATGTCTTGCGTAAATGTTCTAAAGCGGTTTCATAAAATTCCCCTGATTGTTGAAACGTTGAAACTAATTTTGCTGCTTTTGAATCTTTTTCCATACAGTCCATGAGGTACTCCATTTTCGTATCGGGTTTTATTTTGACATCTTCGTGAATGGGCTTAAATTTGGACCAAAATCGTAGCCATTGGCGTGGATCACCATTGAAGGACGGTAGGGAGAGGCGTTTGTACTTGTTCCTTAATTTGGAGTCGGCTCCCTCGTCGCTTGTGTCAGAAACATCATCCTTATTTGATTGATTACTCCGGTTCGTGGAATGTGTTGCCCTTTCCTTGTTTTGAGTTTCGTCGATGTAGCTCTCCATCAAAACATTTGCGTGGCAAAACTTCTCCCGGTAAGATTCCTCGGTTTCCATAGCTTTGAGTTCATCAGCAGATAATTCATCCTTTCCGGCATCCTCTCGGATGGCCTGATCCAGTTTGACTTTCTGGATATCAGCATCGAGCAGAAACAGTCGATTTGCTTTGTCCTGGAAGACCCTAAAAGTCGATTTGATCGACGTATCATTCTGCGTTTCTAGGTTAAGTGCGTCGTGAAATGCTTTTAACGAGTTCGTAAAGCCTGTTCGAAGCGTTTTACGTTGCAACTTAAGGGCTTGTAAAGCCATAATTAAAAATATATATTACTTATCACGGTCGCCACACATCGCAAGTTAATGCGATAAAAAAAGATGAGAAATAAAAAAACCTCGTTTTTTCCTTAATCGACATATTCATATATTCGTGGAACTAGACTTTTACAAAAACATGGCGGAAGTGGAATCCCCTTCTTCGCTATTCCCGACAAGTCATCCCAAACCAACATTATGAGGTAATAATTAAATTAAATTAATTATTAATTAATTAATTAAGTTCAGAGTCAAGTTCAAATCCTGGTCTCCGACAGATGTAGTATACTTCTCTCTCTTATACCTGAGACTCAAACCGAAGCATCGATCGAACACCTATAGTGCTTGTACACGCATCTAATCCCTACCCCGGAACCATTCATCTTCATCATCAAAACCGTACGAAAAAAGCCGTGCCTTTTGATTTTTAAATTTTTTGGAAAATTCGTTCATGAAATTTAAAACATTTGGCGGATTTTGATTTTTCTTTTTTATTGGTTGAATGATACTTGCATCTTAGCGCCGAAGTGGTTATTTCAGGGACTAAAAATGGAAACATCGTGGCAGAAATATTTGACCGCCATTTTGGAAAACGACATTTTTATTTTCAAAGTCGGCGGTGTTCGTACGAAAAACAAAAATGACTGCTGTCCCAAGTTTAGAAGATAAATCTTTATGGGAAGACGGAGAGGTAAGTTAATAATTCCTTTTCTGAAACATTTGTTAATTATCAAAAACCTTTGATCCTTGAAGATCTTTAATGTCGTAGCGCGGAATATTTTAACATATTTCATTTATATCGGTCGTCCATTAATGCGTTGTCATCATGTCTTCTGTGCATATGAGAGAATTTAAACTAAATATCATATTTACTGTCCCTTTTTTTTTATATAGGAGGCCCTTGGGGAGGATGTTCTCCGTATGCCAAATGAAGACATCATCGGAAGAACAGACTTCTCGAATGCGAAATTAAAATTATGAAAAGTGATGTTATGAGAATATCTCATGAATTGCAAGCCCAGAATGATAAAATCAAAGAGAATACAGAAAAGATTAAAGTTAACAAGACTTTACCTTATTTAGTTTCAAATGTGATTGAAGTAAGTACAAAAATTAAAAATTTTTATGAAAATAATTCAAATTATTGATTGAAACATTTAAAAAAATTTTTAGCTATTGGATGTAGATCCTCAAGATCAGGGTGAAGAAGATGGAGCAGTGGTTGATTTAGACTCACAGCGGAAAGGAAAATGTGCAGTTATTAAAACATCAACAAGACAGGTAAATATTTGGATTATTTCTGTTAATTAGTTTGGACTAATTTTCAATTTTTTTTTTAGACCTACTTTTTGCCAGTTATCGGTTTAGTTGATGCTGAAAAATTAAAGCCAGGAGACTTGGTTGGCGTCAACAAAGATTCATATTTAATCCTTGAAACCTTACCAGCTGAATATGATGCTCGTGTTAAAGCTATGGAAGTTGATGAACGACCATCTGAACAATATTCAGACATAGGTGGCCTTGATAAGCAAATCCAGGAACTTATAGAAGCTGTTGTGTTACCTATGACACATAAAGAACGATTTGAAAACCTAGGGATTCAGCCTCCCAAAGGAGTTTTGTTATATGGGCCTCCTGGTACTGGAAAAACATTGTTAGCCAGAGCTTGTGCAGCCCAAACAAAATCTACATTTTTAAAATTGGCTGGGCCACAACTTGTACAGATGTTTATCGGTGATGGAGCTAAATTAGTAAGGGATGCTTTTGCATTGGCAAAGGAAAAAGCACCTGCAATTATTTTTATTGATGAGCTTGATGCTATTGGTACAAAAAGGTTTGATTCTGAGAAAGCTGGTGATAGGGAAGTACAGCGTACAATGTTGGAATTATTGAATCAGTTGGATGGTTTTAGTTCTACTGCAGATATCAAGGTAAAGTATTTTGTGGAATAATTAATCGCTCCAAATAATTAATGTATGCTTTTTTTTTTTTTTTCCAGGTAATAGCTGCGACAAATCGAGTCGACATTTTAGATCCCGCCCTCTTACGGTCCGGTCGTTTAGACAGAAAAATAGAATTCCCACACCCGAACGAAGAAGCACGAGCCAGAATCATGCAAATTCACTCTAGAAAAATGAATGTCAGTCCCGACGTTAATTTCGAAGAGCTTTCTAGATCCACTGACGACTTCAACGGAGCTCAATGTAAAGCTGTCTGCGTCGAAGCTGGTATGATCGCTTTGCGACGTAACGCAGCTGCAGTAACTCATGAAGATTTTATGGACGCTATTATGGAAGTGCAAGCAAAGAAAAAAGCGAATCTTAATTATTATGCTTAAAAATTCATTAAAATTAATTTTCTTTTTATATTTAAAATAAAAAAATAAACTAAACAATTAATTCTGTAAATCTTTTATGTTTTTTGAGATGAATTGATTTTTTCCAGGCTTTTACAATTAAATTGGATAGAGCGGTACCTGTAAGCAAAAATAAAAAAATAAGTGAATTTAGTAAGTTATGAAATTCTGATTCCATGCAAATTCGAAGCGACCATATCTCGTTTCTTCTTTACATTGTTTGCAATTTCTGATTTTCCTATGATTAGGGCCAATGGTATTTCGTTTTGTTTGCAGTTTTGTAGTTGGTGTAATAATTTCCGTCCCACAGTTTGAGGAGGGTTAACGCAAACGTTTTCCGCCTCAGCGCCGCAGCGCTGCATGTCATAAAAACATAACCACATAACATACCTCTGCGATGCATAGCTGATCTATTTTGAAAAGATTTAAAATGTCCATTCACTGCGGTAACTTATGTTCTTTAATTTTAAACGAACACTTTGGCGAGACAGTCGAAAAGGTCGGGAGGGATTTATTCCGAGGAGGACAAAAGCCATTAAAATTAATTTGCGATAGCACTCGGTTGCGTTTAAATGAGGTTAGTTCTTGCTTTTGTTTGGGAATCATAACCTCGAAGTAAATTTTTAATTGGTTTTAGGTTCGTCAAGCTTTATGCATTCTTATCAAATATGAATTGGTTAGTTTTGTTCCGGGAAAGCTGGCGCATATAGCTGAATATAAAATTGTTCCTGAACAGATTCTATTATTTCTACGTTACCCAAAGTAAGCATTATTTTTTTTTTTTTTGTGTTATTTGAAATGTTGATATGAATATACTTTTTTCCTTAGGTGTTTAATGTTAATAAAGACTTTGTATGGAAATGAAGCTGAAGTAATAGTAGAAGAAATTTTAAGGACTGGACCAGACCGAGTTGGGCAAATTCTTTTAAGATCTTATAAAAGAATCACTGCTGCTAATGGAAGCAGTAGTAATATTGGTTTAACAATTCAAAGGTACCATTTTTTGACAATTTTATTGTCTTTTCTTTTCTTCAATTCTATTGTATTCTTTTTCTTTTTTTTACTTTTTCTTTTATTTTCAGTCTCCGAGATATCTTTGAAATGCTTGTCAATAAAGAATACATCAAAAGATGCCCATTACCAGTGGAAAAAAAAGCAGTGCCAGAGTTTATAACAGAGCCAGAGAAAGAATTTAAACCTCCTCGTGTAGATATTCCTAACTTAGTTCAAGCTGCTTCAGGAGAAGCGGAACTGTCTAATGACGAAGTTTTTTGGTACATTCATTTTGACAGGTTCCATCAAGATCTCAGGGATGATTTGTTAGTTGTGGCAATGTCTCGAAGGATATCTGCAAAAGGAGGGGATATCATGCGTGTTGCTCTTCAATTGATGCAGTTGAAATCAAATCCTTGGATGCCAGTGTCAAATCCAATTTTAGTCTCAGATTTAAAAGATTATTTAAGGAAATCTAAAGCAGATGCTGAACTAATTAATTACTTAGAGGATTATTTGGCTGTGATAGGTAGGCTTTTTTTTTTTGTACCTATGTGTGTTTAAAAATCAAAATTAATTTTTAAAAAATTTTATTTTTTTTCCAGCGGAAGATCCTAGCGGATTTTTATCTCGAGCGGAAATGACATCTCCGGCGTATCATATTAATTTAAAGAAGGCAGTTGAAGAATTGACATGGTCGGTTTTAGCAAGCGGAGTCGATGCTAAATTTGGAAACAATGCAGCTCGAATATTTAGGTAATCACACCTATCCATATAATTTAAATGACTTTTTTTTAAATTTTAACTAGCAATTTTCGTTTGTTCAAGGCTTATTCGTCAGCAGGAATTTATCGAACAAGAAGAAATTCAGAAAAGAGCTATGTTGCCTGATAAAGAGGCAAAACTATTAACTTATACTCTTCTCCAGTCGGGTTGGATTCAACAGCATGAGTTGAAAAAGGGTGTGCAAAAAGCAGGGCCCACAAAAACATTTTTTTTGTTCCACATTGATATTGAACAAGTTGTTCGAACGTACGTGGAAATATGTTACAAAAGCTTTTATAACATAATTACAAAGAGGGAACTTGTAAAAATGGAGAACAGATGCCTTCTGGATAAAAAACAAAGAATAGACTCCATTATTCTCCATATGAAAGAGGAAGGAGCGACTGATGAACAAATTGCAGATGTAAGTTATCTTCAAGTAATTTTTATTTTTTTCCAAAATATTAATTATAATTTTTTATTTTTTAGATTGAATCTATGGTAACACCCCCCGAAAATCAGCTACTTGAAAAAATTCAAGTAACTGCAAATAAATTGTCGTTGGCTGAGCTTCAGATTGACGAAACGTTATTCATCCTTCAGTTGTATCTCGCTTCCATTAGCAACAGCTCATGATAAGAAGGGTAGGCTTTATTTCAACTTTTTTTTTCTCCCCAAGCTTAAGTGGTATAATGTAAAAGTAGATGTGATCGTCAATACTAAGGCCCCAGGTTTTTTTATTTTGAGAAATTTATTTTGTCGAATTGCACTATGAATACCACTTGACTCATTACCCCGGCGATAAACTAGAAAGAAAAGTTTTGGATTTTTTGATGGATTTGCCAAATTATTGAGAAAATAATTGTAAATATTCAAACCTGAAAGAGCAGTGCGGAATCGAGTGTAAAAAACCCTTGTGCTCGGAAACGAATTGGACATTGAAGAAGTTGCATTGAGAATGAATGAAGCTGTCGAAGAATGTTTTAAAAATTTAAATACATTACTAAAATTGATTTAAGCAGATGCAGGGCTATAATATGTTTCAAAAGCGAGCGCAGGGGGGAGGAGGGTAGGATCAGTCATGTCTAGGAGGGGAGGAAAAGTGTGCTTTATGCATGATTAAAATTTGGCCCCATTTAGGCCAATATACTGTGCCAACTTACCTCAACTTGTAATTTATAATCATTCAAATTTATTTTACTTAAAAATTCGTGCACCAGTTCGGTGGTATGATAAGACTGAAAATTAAAACGAATATTTGTATTTAAAATTTTCGTAAAAATTTGTTCAAAAATTTTTTAAAAAGTTGGCAAATCCGCCAAATTTTACTACCGAAATAATTAAGAAAACGTCTTCGGAATATTTCATTTTTTCCGAAAAGCTTTCTGTAATAAAAATCCGAGGGGGGTTAGGAAAAAATTTTTCATCATTAAGAGGGACTGGTTAAAAATGTTTTGAAATCATTGCGATGTAATATGTGAACGGCTGCTAAGTAGTATTTTAGCTTTAGCCAAATGGATTTATACCTGGTATCCAGAACATTTACTTGGCCGACGCACACTCAGAAAAGAAAATGACTAATGCGAAAGCAAAATGCATTCAGACAAGACATTTTCCCTAAAAGCCGTGCGAAAACAAAAAAATGTGATAAGTCATTTCGGTTTGCCCTGGGATAAAATGTCTTGCCACAAAACAATATGCGACACCAGCGGACACCTCTTATACTACGCTATCGGAATCAACATGGCGGCTCGCGAAAATCATAATTATTATTTAATGAAATAAAAACGTATTATCTATTTATTTTTTATTTTAAAAACGTGTAAGTGGACATCATGGATTAACCAAGATGGAACCAGGATTTTTATATTCAAGTGACTTTAATTAAATTTTTTTTTTTTTTAAATTGAACTGAAATCTAACATTGTCCAATGCAGACGATAGGGGCTATGTTTAGATTATGTTATTACTATTCATATAAGATATGGAATAAAGATTTAAAATTCATATGAAAAATCTTAAAAGTTATATCACTTGTATTATAATGGTTTGCATGCATACTTCTTTATACGAATTTCGTCTATTTAAAAAAAACCGAGCATGAACAGTTAGCATTATCATAACATAATGTATAAATTCTACATAAGTCGCCATTTTGTTTCTTTACAATATATGACTTGCCGATAGCCGACTGAATGACTTGCGACAAATTAGAAAATTTCTTGGCACAAAACAAAAGCGTTCAAAGCATAATAACTGCTTACGCTAAGTTATTTTGTTTTCTGAGTGCACCGTTTGTAGTGCAGATATCGATGCACCGGATGCACCGCAATTACCGTCGTCATTCTGTTTGACTGTAATTTTTCCGGCATTGTTTCAATGAGGATTTTTACGTGGAAAAAATCCTGCAGTTAGTTAACACACCCAGGAATATTTTTGAATGAATACTTACTTCATTTGATGCAATATTTGAGTAGGTTATGAGGTACATTATCAAAAAGAGGTAAACGATAGCCCAAAGACAAGCTGAGACATACTGCTCACTCTGGAACGATCTTAAATGAAACGTGATGGCAAAATACAAATTGATGGTGCATCCGAAAAAGTACGTTACAAATATGAATACGAAATGCTTTCCGAACAGCACGTTCAGATCGTTCGTAAGTTCGAATAATTGAAAGTAAATCTCTTTTAGCAATTTGACGCATTTCAGTACGTCTTGTTGGTTTTTCCCGAAGCATTCCTCGTAATTTTTGAGCATGACCACCAAAGGTATTTGCTTCTTTTTCTCGTGGTTCGGTCGTTTCGGCTCGACTTTTACTTGGTCGACCGATCTGTACAATTCCCTCCTTTCGAAAATTAATTCTTCCAAAACTTTTTCGCTGTAGTACCTTAAATCCGTTTTCGATTTCAAATTTTTATTTTCCGGATATTCCTTAATGAATTTCCTTAAAAATTCGTTGATGACCCACAACCTTTGAAAAAGGCAAAGGGTGCAGGACCCGAAGATGATGCCGACGACGACGCTGTACAGCAGTGGGAAAAGATGCGCCAACCAATGGCTCGCGGTGTAGTACAGTTTCATGCTTAGGCTGATCAAAACAACGGAAGAGAGGAATAAGGCGGAGACGAAAATCAAGAGGGTCATCTTGGCCAGGACGTAGTATTTCATTTTCCTCATGTCGAATATCACCCCCAAGTCGGATCTGAATTTGCCGTTAATGGACTTCAACTTGAACCAAACTATCATTTGGATGTCGGTGTTGATGGCGGAGTTGATGGTCACCACGAATATGTATAAATTCCCGAGGAAATCCACGACGTCATAAGCGACGCTGATGAGGAAAGTTTTGTTCGGGAAATCCAAATCATTTTTCGGGTCTTTTTTGGCGTGGTACAAATTCACCATGACGAGAAACGCGATGAAGATGTTGTAAACTACGAGGTATTTGGACCGTTTCGAAGTTTTGAAATCGTCTCCGATGGTGTATGGTGCCAGACCGCAAATTTGAAGGACGAAAAAAACGGTGCGAAATTCACCGAAATCGTCGGAATTTTCGAAGAGTTTCAATTTCCTCGGTTCCCTTTTCATTTGAGACATTTTGACGACTATTGAGTTTCTTTTGAGAAGGGTTCGCAATAAAAGAAATGACACATTGTCACGTTTCGTGAATATAAAAACGATTTATACAAATTTATTGTTGTAAAGAGATCCCGATAAAATCTTTCAATTTGATATAGCGTATGTTAAATGGGGGATTTTCGAGAAAAAAAATAATGCTCTCTTTTATTTTTTTTATCCGGTTCTAGGGACGATTTCCACTGCTGGAGTGATATAGGCGTTGATCCAAGTTGCATAGCTCGTTATTCTGGTGTACAGGCCTGGCACGTTAGCCAGTCCACATCGGATACCCCCAACTGCCAGTCCGGCTACGTAATATTGTCCGTTTCTTAAGCAGGCCAAAGCGTTTCCTCCGTCACCCTGAAAATTGAAGGATTATTAAAAAAAAGTAATGGAATTCAAAATCAGGATTGGCAAAACTTTTTGAAAAAAAAAAAAAAAAAAAAATGGTTGGGTTCGGCTGAATTTGGTTTCAATTTTCTGAGTTTTTCGTCTTTTGGGGGTTGTCCATTGGATGTTTAGGGAGGAAAAGTCAGGGGTATCCAAAAATGTTACTGTAATCTCCTAAAACCTATTTCTCTTCTTAAAGGGAAGCAGGGGGTCAAAATGGACCAAAATTAGTTATGCTTATGTAATTTCTGTACCATGGTTCGATTAAATTAAAATTTTTAATACTCCTAGGAGTTTGAGTTGTTCAGGAATTGTGTCCACCGAAAGTCTGGTTAGGGAGTTTGAGTCCCCGGAACCAGGCTTCGGTTTCCGTAACCAGAACGAGGGGTTAGTGAGGCTCCAAATAGTCACTTATAGCAGGGAGAGTAGGAAAAATGCATGGGCGCCAAAATTTTTTGAGAGAGACGTGAGAACCAGAGTCGGTACGGCCTCCAACCGGTTCGATTTAATATTTTTTCACTCAAAAGTTCATTTTTTGCCGCCATCTTGGATTCTTAAAAATTTCCACATTATGTAATGCGTGAGTACGAAAAAACTAACAAACAAATTCGGAGTAAGAGCATTGGATTTGATTGGTTTTGGTATGAACTAGCAGCCAGTAAAAACCTAAGACTTGTTGATTGTCAGTGTTTGCTTCAGTTTCTTTCTTTTACTGGATTCGGGTTCGGTAAATGTATTTGGTTTTTTACTTTTCCCAAAGGCTGAGTTTAGTTTGAAAGCTACAAAAAGCCCGGGGTCAATCGGTAATTAAAGACTGAACCCGTTCTGTTCGGTTGCTGACACTTTTCAAAAGGCCAAATAGAACCTACTAACCAAACAAGCATCTTTGTTAACTTCTCCTCCCGCGCAAATAAAACTGGTCGGATCCATATTCCAAGTGGTTACTCCTGCCGCTCTGATTCTTGCTTGGCATTCTGCATCTCCAACGATAGGCACATCCACTTTTTTAATTATCGATTGAAGTTGCCCATTAAACTGATCTCTGCCCCAACCAGCTATAAAGCATCTAAAAGCGGTAAATTTTGATACAATATTTGATTCCACGATAATTTTCCCCGATATTTTCGTCCTATTTACCTTCCAGCAAATGCCGTATTTGAGGCCGGCATACAAATCGAGTTGACGTGAGGGAGAGGATTTTGTAAAAACACTAAATCATTCGCTAGAATGAGAACAGCGATGTCGTTCCTGAGGGTAGCTGCATCATAATTTGGATGCACGGCCATGGATCTAACTTGAGTTTCGGTAAATCTTACGGGCTCGGTGATAGCGCCGGAGTTGTCCCAGTCACCTGCCCGCACTTTAAAACTTGCTGCCGGTACCCTAATGGAAATAATTGGGTTTTTAATAGGAACATATAACTTAAAATGTTTGATTTACCCTCTCATTATGTTGTGAGCTACGGTGATTGCATGCCTAGTGCTGACAAGAGTGGCTCCTCCTACATAAGTGTTATTCAGGAAATAGATTATGGCAGCCCAAGGGAATTCTCCTATGTTGGCCTAGAATATTTTGAAATTAAATAAATTACTTTTAGCTCTTTACCCTTGGGTTCTGTAGATTTGTATCAGTTCGACAAGTTAGGGGACCCTAGACTTCGTTATGGGGGCTCCGTAGAAGATAGAAACCGGATTAGCCAAAAATTTCAGGGCTACAAACTAGGTAAAGCTTAAACAACTACTGTAAGTTGCGGTCTCATGAGTTTGTCCTTTTTTGGCCAATCTTCAGCCCAACTTACCTGACCTGCTGCAGGAGTTACCCCAGCAATTTGGTTTTGAAAACCACAAGCAAACTGTGCGGTCGTTGTGCAGCAATATATTTGTCCGCTCGGGCATTGTTGTTGTTGCGCTGGTCCCTTTAAGAAAAAATTTGGTCCATTTTATGAGATCACAACATCTGTTTTCTCTTTTCTGGAAAGCTTACATTGGTGACAACCCGAACGTCGACTCTTTGGGACCGCGTGGTACAAGATGCGGCAGGGACGCATCCACATTTTGCTTCTCCAGCTTGTCCGGTGGTTCCTGGAGCGGTGTTCTGGGCCAGAGCAACCGTCGTCGGAAATCGATCAAAAGATGTTATGATCCCTGTGGGAAAAGAAGTGCTAGGTGCAGTGGGGTTTGACGTATCGAGAGACGGTGGAGGTGCCGTGGGGAAATTTCCCGAAGTGATCAACCCTCCGGGAGGAGCCGTTGGGAAAGGCGACGCAGTCGGTGGAGCAGTCGGAAAAGGTGACACTCCGGTGGGGGGAACGGTAGGAAAAGGAGACGGAGCCGTTGGAGGAGCCGTTGGGAAAGGAGATGGAGCCGTCGGAAGAGCGGTTGGGAAAGGAGACGGAGCCGTCGGAGGTGCGGTCGGAAAGGGTGACGGAGCCGTTGGAGGAGCTGTCGGAAATGGCGACGGGGCTGTCGGGGGTGCCGTTGGAAAAGGCGAAGGAGTGTTAGTGATCGAAGGTATTGTTTCAAAGTCGGGTATGGCCAAAGTCGTTCTGGTGACGGTGGTTGGAACTTGTGTGGCTGTACCGGGTGTTTGAATCGGTATTCCTTGAATCACTATTGGCCTCCCGAAAGCTGCTCCCAAAGTCGCCAGATAATATCCTGACAAAGAATATACGGCTCCGATTCAATTTTTTCCCCTTTTAACATGGAATCATAATTTTCGTTTTTTAATTAACTATTGCTCGATTATGGTATATTTCCTTGTTTTATTTTCTTGGTTTTGTTGAACTAAATTATGGAATGGTTCCTATACATACAAATGAACAAGAACTGCATAAAAGTAAGAAGAGGAATAAGAATAAGAGCAGGAGCATGGGGCTATTCAAGTATTACACCATTTTGCCCAATTTCGACCCCCCCCCCTCCCTCTTCCCTCGTCAGCAAAAAAAGTTCCTTTCTTTCTAATGAAGTTTCTAAGGGCTATTCAAATGTTGTGTAAGCACGAATTGTGCAATTTTCAACAAACCAGTTTTGCAAGCAAAATAGGATTTAGCGTTAAGTTAAGCGACCACACCCACCCTTCTTTTTCAGTCGGAAAACGAAGCAGACGAGTTTGATGTCCCTTTCATTGACCTACTTCTCCAACTTTTCATTCTTGCTGTAGTGCTTATGTAAAAGCCCTTTTAATCTTTCCCCTTCAACAAAAACATGATTCCTTGTTATTACTCGACTTTTAAGGTTTCATTATTTTCGAATTCACTTTGCGATGATGCAATGTTTTTTTTTTCTTTTTTTACATCCTTTTATCAATTATTCTGATTGTTACTCTACATAAAAGATAGTGACAAACATAATTACAGCTTATTTTTTCTGACCGTGACCGTCATCACACCTTTTGATGTCGAATCAGCGCCAGGAAATAAACATTAATTTTTGATGAGTAATACTACCCTGTCATGTGGAAAGTTTGATGAAATTGCATTTTGTCCCTCGCAACGGAAATTATTTTAATTTCATCTTAAGAATTGAAGATTTAAGATAGAACTATGAGACCAAATTACATCTTAAGACGTATATCAACTAAATCGAACTTAACTTAAATAAACTACAGTCGAACCCGCTTATAACGAGATTGAAAAATTACCGAAAGTTTGTTCTTTATACCCGGGTCTCGTTATATCCGAACAACAAATTAACATGGAAGATATATAGGCGGGTCAATCAAAATTTAAAAAAATGCTCGTTAGAGCCGGGTTCTCGTTATATCCGAGCTCGTTATAAGCGGGTTCGACTGTACTTCTTATTAAAAGCGTAAAAGCTTAATTTCATTGGTGTAAATTTAAATTAGCTGGTTAGTTAATTTTGGCTAAATTGTATTTTTTTCTCATAAAAAATTTTGTAACTTATTGCAGTCTACATTATTTTCTTTTTTTCTTGATCTGTTTTTAAATTTTTCTAAAAATTTGAAATAAAAAAAAAAAAAAAAAAAAAAAAAAAAATCTGCAACTTAAGTACAGCCCTTAAAACTAAATTGAAATAAATTTTTTTTCGAGCTTCTGACCTCACACTGTCAAATCTTTTTTTTTTTTTTTTTTTTTTTTTTTTCGAAATTTGTTAACTTTAAGAAACCAATTTTTACATTACCTAAATATCTTCCTCCAAATCTGGTACTTATATTCCCAGCTGGATCTTCAAATTGGTTTTCGCCTAAGACAATATGTAACCCGATTAATAAAACACTTAAGTAACGATTCATTTTCCGGCTTTTGTTTTTTTTTAATTAAAATTTTCACGATTATTTGCCAACACAAGTCAAAAGCTCGACTGAAATCGCGATTATTGTTTTTTTCAGTAATATTTGTCAATATATTCTCTCACATGTGAAAAAGAAGATTTTTTTTTTCTGGTCTTGGATGCTAAACACGACATGTTTGCCCTGTAAAACATGGACTTGTTCGGTTTTTTTAACATTCCTATTTAAAATAAAAGAAAATAATAACCGACATCCTTTCTAAATTGAAAGTTTATGACAGATTTTTGTTGTCCAAGGTTTTAAAGTAAAAAATTAGCTGTGGTTTGGAAAAACCCTGTGGCCCGTGCCGCACATTATAAAAGTAGGCAGGTGGATCAAGGTCAGCTGAATTATGATTCATTTTAATTTTTTTTTATTTTGGTTTAGCGCATTTCCCAAGTGCTGCTGCAAAGCAGAAAATATCGTATAATTTGTATTTGAAAAATAAATAAATAAATATACAATCATATTAAAATAACAAATTTCAGATAGAAATAAAACAAAAAGTTCTGGTTTTGCATGATTCGATTTCAGGTGCAAAACTAGGTACGACAGAATGTATTTTCATCTTCAGTTCTCCCGTTGAATTTGGAAAATGAATGATTGATGTTTTGAAACTTATTCGTTCGGATGAATAGAAATGTTTTTAAAATTGAAAATAAAGATGTAGTTGGTAATAAAAAAGTAACGAATAAATAAATATATTTGATCTCGGTACAAAACTTTCGTTTATCGGACTTGTCACAACTTACAGCAAATACCAGCTCTCTGTTAGAGAATATACTGCTTTCTTTTTGAGCAGTTCCCTTAATTTTTGGTAAAACTCTTTTGTCCCCTTCCATTTTTTTTTAAATGTATGCTGGCAGCTGGTTGAAGAATTATGACAAAATTCTGTTTGTCAGAAAATTAGTCTTTGTGTAGAAAATTTTTTTGAAACGACATTTTCTTTATTTCTTTTCAGAAAGAAATCGCAAGAGAATGTTTTGAAAACTTGACACTGCAGTTGGAGTCAATAAGCTCTTCTTTTCTTTTCTACCTTTTTAAGAAAAGTTTGTATAAGCCAAAATGTTAAGGCTGCTGTTACCTGTTCCTTATTTTATTATAAGTAAAATGACTTGTTTTTTAATTTAAAACAATTCTTTTTTTTTTCCTTTTTCACAAATGACTTCTGCCATAGGGAAGTGAATGATACATTTAAAGTGACAAACATGTGAGTAACATAAAATTTGGAAGTAATTATAGCTGCTTGACAAAGGCTAGACTTGAACCCAGACCGACTACTCGATCATTCGGTTCGAAGCCCCAGTCCAATTGCTGGTCGGAATCGTTGCTGCTTAACCTGAAATATTACAGGGCACATTCTGAAGAGCTTTGCAATTCGATTTCTGATTAAGTAGTTCATCTGAAGACGGTAGAGGTTGAATCTTAGAGAGCGCGCGCGCGGTAGTTACCGGTACTTTAGCTTTGAAAACAGTCTGCATGGTTAGGCGAGAATTAAACAGACAATTTAGAAAAAATCAAATTGTCAAGAGACATCGTTTTTCTTAGACATGATCTACAAGAAGATATTTTTTTGAAACTTTCAATTTATTCGTTACTTTCCTCCAGAAATATCCTTACGATTGTGACGCCATCTTAGTTCCGGAAATCTCCGTTGGAGCCCGCGCGTGTCTTCGCTTCCGATGTCGTGTCATTAGAGTGGTCTACAGCTACGTGATGTAAACAATCACGAATTTTTAACGGATTTTTTTTACAATTTAAATTATTATTTTTTAACGAAACTTTTAATTGTTTATTTAACTTCTAATTATTATTATTTTAATCACACTTATTTTTATTTTAACAACTATTTAAACGGAACACATTCAATTTTCATTAGTTGTCATGAATGTATCCACTCCAGTGCGAAATCACAATGTTAATTTAAATTGCGATGTTACACCAGTACAAAAAATAGATGTTTCAGTTAATGGTAATTCAGTGAGAAGATCACCTCGTTTAGCTAATACTAAAAGCAAATCAGCACGCTCATTGCTGGAAGATGAAAAATCAAATAATAATTTGGAAACGAGTCCGGTTTTGCAAAAGAGAAGAAGATTTAATTCATCAATTAAAAACAGCCAAAAATCGTCACAGGTCAGTAACGTAAAATCTTCACAGATCAGCAACATCACAACTGACTCAGGGGTGTTTTCAAACCCTCAAAAGGAAGTCAGCAAAGTATTAAATGCTTCCTCAGATATATTTGGAGACTCAATCACAAGTGATATCATACCTGTCACATTAAAAAAATCTTTGGATTCAAAATCAAAAGCAAATGATATATCAGGAGCTAGTCTTTTTTTACATGATTCTGGTTTTAATTTAATTAACCAGTCAGGTAAGGACAAAGTTGCTGAAACGCTAGAACAAACTATCAATCTATCAGATCAGTTGAAACAAAAGTTGTTGAATAATGTAGATAATGTATCTGTAGACAAATCAATTGCAACAGGTTGGTCTCAATTAGATGATTTTAATGAATCTGTAAATATTTCTAATTCAAAAGAAACTGGACCATTTTTTGGCCTTCCAATGAGAGTTAAGGAATTGTTGAAGGAGCACAAAGGAATCAGTGATTTATATGGTAAGAACTACCCTTGATTTTTGTTTTTAATGTAAGAAAAATTTTATTTAAGATTTTTTTTGTTTTTTGTTTCAGATTGGCAGAAAGAATGTTTAGAACTGAAAGCAATCAATGAACGCATTAATCTAGTTTATGCTTTACCTACTAGTGGAGGAAAAACATTGGTTGCTGAGCTATTGATATTTAAGGAATTGCTCTGCCATAGGAAGAATGTATTATTTGTTTTGCCGTTTATTTCAATTGTACAGGAAAAAGTTAGAAGCCTTTCACAATTTGCTTTGGAATTAGGCTTTTCAGTTGAAGAATATGCAGCTGGAAAGGGAGTCATACCACCAAAGAAGAGAAAGAAAAAAAATTCAGTTATTATAGCCACAATTGAAAAAGGGTTATTGGTCATTACTAGTTTATTGGAATCACGACGTTTAAACGAATTCGGTTTGGTTGTTGTTGATGAATTACATTTGTTGTCGGAAGAATCCAGAGGTCCTACATTAGAAATGCTTCTCACTCATGTTTTATACTCTGGAGGTATTGATCTTTTGAGGCATTAATTTGATTAGAACCCAATTTTTATTTTGCTTTTCAGAAAATATTCATGTGATAGGAATGTCAGCTACAATTGGAAATTTAGGAGAAGTTTCTCGTTTTTTAAAAGCGGAGAGCTACTCAGGGACATTTAGGCCAGTTGAACTGACGGAATATGTTAAATGTGGTGAAGATATTTTTAGCATTGATCTGAAAACGGAAGGGGTGATGAAACATGTTAGAAAATTAGCTTCTAAGAACCGAAGTATGTATACAGATACGGTCAGAGAAAGAAAAAAATTCCTAACTTTTCTGCGTTTTTTTTTTTTAAATTAAATTTTGATTGAGTCAAAGAGGGTCTCACCAAATGGTCTGTTATAACAAAAGGTAGAAGAAATGCATTAAAAAAATTTCCAGAGATAGTAAGAAATCAAAATTTTCATCTCTACAGGGAATTAAGTTAGCCTCCTTTAAGGCTCCCTGTTAAAACCTCTTGTTCAGTTCCTAAAAACATTTCTGTAGTGTGTAATTTTTTTTTTTTTTTTTCATCCTTTTCAAATTGTTTTTTTCTTTATTTTAGAGTAATTTTTCCTTTTCTATTCATTTTAGAACTGGACCCTGATGGGATTGGAGCATTAGTCGAAGAAGTTATCCCAGAGGATTCGGTTTTAGTTTTCTGTGCAACTAAAAAAAATTGTGAAAACGTAGCTTTATTGTTGTGTAAAGTTTTGCCCAGGTAAAATCCATATAAAAGTAGAAGAAAAAAAATCGATTTCAACCTAATTTAATCTTTAAAATTTTTTTTCAGAGCGTTGTGCGAGCGCCGGGTAGAAGAAAAAATAAGTTTCTACAGAGCTTTATCATCAGAAACAAACAACCAAGTCTGTCCTATACTGACAAAAGTTATACCGTACGGAGTTGCTTATCATCATTCGGGCTTGACAGCCGGTGAACGGAAGCTGTTAGAAGAGGCTTTCAGGGATGGAATTTTATCTGTGATTTGCTGCACATCTACATTAGCTGCAGGTGTTAATTTACCTGCTAAGAGAGTAAATATCGGTTAAAAAACATGGCTAATATTTAGGACACTATTAAAATCAGTGTTTATCGAGTAGTTTTGATAAAGCGCTAGGTTTTAAGCTCTAAAAAAGTAATTCATTTTGAGCTGAACTAATTTTGATTGTTTTCAGGTAATTTTAAGATCCCCATATGTGGGAAAAGATTTTATTAATTTAAGTACTTATAAGCAAATGACCGGAAGAGCTGGACGGGCTGGATTGGGCTCAGAAGGAGAAAGTTTTCTCATTTGCCAGCCTGCAGAATGCCCAAAAGTAGGCTAATTTTTTTTTTTTTTTTTTCGATTATTGTAATTTTTTTTCTGATGATGTTTTTTTTTTCTAGGTGCTCAAACTTCTCCAATCGAAGATGAACGAATCCGTAAGCAAATTAGATCCTGAAAACTGCAGAAATTTAGTTTTAACTGCAGTTGGTTTAGGTACCGCGGATACGAGGCAAAAATTACGAGATCTATTAAATCATACTTTTTTGAAAATTCAAGTGAGTTCAAAAAAATTAAGTTTAAGTCTCAGGGATAGAGAGTCCAGTTTTTTCTACCAAATTATTTGGCTGTAGTTGGAGTTTCAAAATTCCTGGGAATTTATTATTCGGAAAAATATCCCGAATCAGGAATAATTAACTGGATTCCTGCTTATGAAAGTTATTTCATACTCAGGGAAATGTTCGCAAAAATGTATTTTAATTCAAGAAAACATCCCTGGTTTATTTATAAATTGATTTTTTGGGAAAATATTTTCTATATTTGGAATGATACAAGTTAAACAAATAAATTTCCATTTCGGGGTACTTGTATTATACTGAAGATGGATATTCCTGGAAATTCCGAAAATTACAATTTTATTTTAGGGGAACGTTTCTTTAATTGTTAGGGAATTTATTTTTATTTCCGGGAAATATTCGTGGTTTTAAACTCTACTTCGATTAAATCTAAAACATGCAGTTGGGTCGGAAAGCTCAAAGAAAAAGCTCTGGTCTGAAGGCACGCAGCTCCCCTGAAGTAATAGCTTTATCTCTAGTCCGAATTTGGGAATTATCTCTTCTTTTCATTTCTTCATCTCCAAATACTTATTTTTCCCTTTCAGGAGGAAAGATTAAAAGTCGACATTAAAGAAGTTACTGATTCCTGCATAACAAAATTATTTATGGACGGGGCCTTGAAAATTCGCACTGATGCCGATGAGGAAGATTTGCAAGATCCTAATCAGTCCGGTAGCAAGTTAGCTATAACCTTCTCGCCAGACAGGGCTCAAAATCCGCTCCTACTTAAAAGCAACACTAAATTAATGATCAGCAGATTAGGAAAAGCAGCCATGAAAGGCGGTTTGAGCTTAGAAAAAGCTCACGAATTATTTAAGGATCTCGTCAAAGCTCAACAAAATTTAGTTTTGTTGACTCACCTTCATTTGTTGTATTTAATTACTCCTTACGATATATTAGATCAGGTCAAGCCTAATTATTCCGTTTATTTTAACCAAGTAAGATTTTTTTTTTTTCATTATTAAATTTTTTTTTTTTTTTTTTTTTTTGGATTTGGAAAAAATAAAAACTTTTTTTTTGCTTTTTAGTTTATGAAACTAGACGAGAAAGAAGTAATCACGGCAAAAGCGGTGGGTCTCACCGAGAACATGATGTCGAAATTAATCGCCGGGATCAAACCCAAAAACGTCCCCGAATTAGCCTTCAACCGCTTTTACGTTTCTTTAATTTTAAACGAGCTGTGGAAAAATCAAGGGATTTGGGAGGTTGCTCATCTTTTCCAAATAACCAGAGGACTGGTGCAGACTCTAATGACAGCAGCAGCCACTTTCGCTAATAATGTCTTAAGATTTTGTGATGAAATACAAGAAATGTGGTCTTTTAAAGCCTTGCTGCAAAATTTTGCTCCTCGGTTAGCTCATTGTTGCACCCCTGAGTTACTTCCCTTGATGGATCTTCCAGCTGTTAAAAAGGTAACAAATTGTTGGTCGCAATCTGATTTTTTTTAAACAATTTTTTTAAATTATATTCTTTTTTTTAGGGGAGAGCCAAACAATTATATGAAGCTGGGTATACAAATCTGATGACAATAGTGTCTGCCAAGCCTGATGATTTAGTTAAAAAAATCGATCATATGCCAAAAAGAGTTGCCACACAAATTATAGCTGCAGCAAAGGTAAAACCAGTTTTTAAAAGAATATTTCCAATTTTTTTAATAAAATCACTTATCTTTTAGCTGCTCCTACTAGAAAAAGCTGAAAATCTAAAAGAAGAAGCTGAGGAAGTAATGGAATATTTAGTTACCAATGCTATAAAAGAGTAGTTAAAATCATTTATAAATCACTTATCTTCATATTTAAAAAAAAAACTAAATTAACAATATGTGTATTTAAATGATAATTTAAACATTTTAAATATTATCCAGCACACTTAAATCACCATTTTTAACTCCTTTGATTAAATCCAAGCTCTTTTGTAAAGGAGCCAATTGTTTTTCCTGAGCTTCATTTACAATATTTTTCATCATCTCCACATATAAATGGACTACATCTCTCATTTTGTAACTATCACCAGAGTTCTTCATCTTGAGCTGCACAAATAAACAGCTCTGTCCTCGCTTCTTGTGCTCTTCCCAAGGATCATCTTCCTTTTCCCATCCGTCTAACTGCTTCATACATACAAAACATTTCACATTGTCTCGGGATTCCTTTGTGGAACAATTGTAAAATCCAGCTTTTGCAAAATTTTCAGGCGTACAATTTCTAAACCCTGTCAATTGTTTCCATTTTGTTTTAAAAGACTCCAGCCTTTTTTTCTCAGAAAACATACTAGCAGCTTCCATTGTCTAGGTAAACAAAGAAAAAAAATACGTTATTTCTAACTTTATAAATAAAATTACGACTGCTTCTCATTTTGAAATTGAAAATACTTACATAAATAAATATATGAACAAACACAGTTTTAATAAAAAACGAAACGATAAGAGAAATAACGTCAAAACACGGTTAGGAAACGGTTGAAAACCGCCGTTTTTTGTTGTTACAAAGTTTATCGTGGAAGTAGAAATAGAGTAAACAAGACGGCGGTAGAGCTGCACTCAAGCGGATTTCGTCGACGTCTGCTTGCAAATGCTTTTTTCGCCGGCGGATTCACGTTTTTTATTAGAAGATAAAGGGTAATACATCAAACAAAGTAAAACATAAAATGTCTAAAACTTTGCGTGTCATTCGGTACACTGTTTTCCCGATGACGCTGTATCGAATACAACCGACTTTGCCTGTAAAACTGCGGGACTGGGACCGCCAGACAACGCTTGGACGAACTTCTTTTGATCTCAAATTGCACAACGGTCTCGTTTTGCCCACAACCAAAGACACCTATGAGGGACCTAACGGAATGTCTCTGCGTCCCGACGGTAGGAATTTCGAAAGGATTATTCGTGAATTTCCCGTCGAGCCGGTCATTTACTCAATCATGGGAGGTACTGCTACTCCTGAAGGGTTAGTGCTACTGTACGAACATTCGGATCATTATTCTCTTCAAGTTTCACGTCCAATGCCTCTTTTTGAATTTAATGAGCTACTGACTGCATTTCTGAAACTTCACCCTACTATGAAACGTGAGGATTATCTAAAAGGATTAGAAGAAGATAACTTTGACAATTGATTTAAGAATTGATGACTTGCTAGTCAGTAAATGTAGCAGAATTTATTTCTTACTTTGTCAGGTTTGTAAGTTCCATTTGAGAATTAATATGACTTCAACTACCTGATTATGTTAAATTTTCCGATTTTGGATTATCACCTCAAATGAAAAAGAGGATGTTATAATAATTAATTATAATTACTCATATTATTGTACACTAAAATGTTTATTTTACTTTTAGGTATGTACATCTTAAACGTTTTTGTATTAAACAGTGAAGAAATGAAACTGAAATGATGTTGAAGCCTTTGCAAAAAGAAATATCAACAAATAAGCAATATCTTGCAAGTTATTTTGTTATAATGTGGCTTTATTTGAGGCAGGTTGTAAGCCTAAAACAAGTGATAATAATTTTTATATTTTTATATTACAAGTGATAATAGTTTTATAAACTCATCTAAGGCAGAAACTATTTAACTATTAATTAAGACCGTCTAGTAACACACATATTATCATAAATTCTACTTTATATTTTCCAGTTCTCTAAATGAAAACGTCCACCTTTGTTGTGGTATCTTTTCACAGACTTTTAAAATGTTATATTTTACAATTTCATTTTAGCTCCAGTCACCTTAACTGACACTAGGACAAGTTTAGTTTAATCAGAGAACTAAAGGGTCGTAGATAAAATTTATTGTAATATGTGTATATCTATTTTTTTTATATTTACTTACATGGTTCTTTTGGTTGCAGTGGTAAATTATGTTTCAGGATTTTACACTTTCGAATTTTTTTTGACGTAAGATAACGTTTTTTGTAACTGTGCCATTAAAAGCCCCCTTAAAATTTGAGAAAAACAAGTACGTTTTGACTTGAGATTATTCATTTCCTTTAAAATCAAACATGTGTTTAAAGGATGGCTATCAAAAGATGGCCTCAACTTATATGGGGCAAATTTTTCGTTCTCAGTAAGCTACCATTTAATTTTTTTTTTTTTTTTTTTTTGTTAGCACGAGGTTTGTTATGCAGGTAAAACGTATCTTACGTTTACATGCTTAAGTTCTATTGAAATGTTATTTTTTAGTATGAAATAGGCCATTAAAGTGATCAATCACCATGGGAAAAATTTGGTTCTTCCTAGCTATAACATCTGATATTCTAATTTTTTTTTTCATCATGCAAACCATGTCATTTAAAAAAAATTTAGTTGAAATTTGCTCAAAATTTCACAACACAATTATCATTCGATATTGTGAAAATTTAAAAAAAAAAGGAAATATAAAAAAACAATAATTCATTTATGAAAATATTCAGATTTTTTATTCATTATTTTCTGCCTTTTGAATATCCTGGTAAATACTTTCGGGATTTTTCTTTGAAAAAAATTTTAGCAGTTTATTAAAATCCAATGAGAATTTTAAAAAATTTTTTTATTTTTCAGATCAGTTGTGAGCATCAAGTCTTAGCAGTCTACGGTCTGGCCTCAGTTAAGAAGTATCGAAGATTGGCCAAGGCTTGCATCGATACTACCCTTACCATCGCTTTATATGGTTGTTGTTGCTTGTACATTCGTCCCCGAAAATCTCAAACAGGTGTGATGACTTTCAATTTTCCATAATTTTTTTTTCAAAAATGTAATTCTCTTTTGGGATATGATTTTTCAGAAATGGGAGGAGGAGGATAAGACGTCGCCATGTCCGAAAAAGTCGAATCCCCCGAAAACGTTGAAGTCGGAAGACTGGCCACGGCTCAAGATCTTTAAGATAATTTAGAGAATCGATTTTTAACCCGCGACACCAACCACAAGTTAATAATTGACACGTCGCTTCGACGTTATAAAATGCGGATATGGACAGTGACGATTTGAAAGAATCTGAATCCCGCCGCAGGAAAACATAGGAGACCCTTTCCGATTTCCGTGACGTGACAAAGAATTAGGCTACACCAAAGATTTAGAAGTGACTAAACTTCCACCCAGACGAAGAATCATCAGCAACAAATCTAGTATCAGTCACCTCTCGGACAAAGAAATGCAATCGTCCAAGAGCTCCGAGGAACGATTGCAAAAGGGTGTTTTGGAAGAAATCGACTCCCATGAATTTTTCTTGCGTCAAAAAGGGATATGCCAAGAGAACATCGATATGGGGAAATACTTATCCCACGAAATTCGAGAAGTGTTCAGATCACCCGTCGTCAACGCCCTGGTTCAAACGGTTTACAAATACGACTAGGGCTGTTCGATATGATCACTTTTTGATACGATAAGCGATAAATTATCGATAAAGAGGTGAAAGACTTATCGATATAAGGTGAAATCTTATCGATAAGTGACTTATCGATCATTTATCGCTTATCGTATCAAAAAGTGGTTAATCGAACAGCCCTAAAATATAGATCCGAAAAGTCAAAAATTACGAAAGGAATCAAACAGACTGGGCAGGACGAGATCCTTGAAGAAGAGATATGATCCTAAAAAACTGGAGAGCGAACCGTCTCTAAACGAAAGCGATTTTTATAAAAAACCAAAAACGTATCCGCCTTGTAGACCGAAGTAGGTCGATTTAAGTGGAAAGGAACCGGCGAAACTCAGCCGAGGTATGAAAACGAAGTTTTGGGGAATGGGAGTCGGTACGAAAACGTCGGTCAGGATCTTCAAGATAACGTGAGCGAATATTGCAAATCCCCAGGTTCGGTTAAAGAATAAAGTACAAGAGCGGATGCTCCGACGGTGCAGCCGACGCCGACGAAGAGAAAATCTTCCTCCAAGGATAGGATATCGAATAAATATAAACGCGAAGGTTGGGTGGATATTGAAATTGTGACGTCCGTTGAAAAAATCAAACAAGAACCCCCGCCTCGACCGTCGACGAGGCGAAAAAGTCGAAAACAGCGATGGATGGAAGAATGGACTTCAAGTGCGGTGCAAGATGAAGTAAGTTTAGCCATTTTTTTTTATTCTTAATTTAATTCATAAGCCGTATATCGGCTGATTTAATATGAAAGAGTGGAAGTGGCAACAAAAGTAAAAAAAACGAGACAACAATTTACAAAATTTAGTAAGATTCAGCAAAAAGTATTCCAGTGCAGCTAAATCTTGTTTAAAGTTTGGGATTATAATAAATCTCAAACATAATTCAGGGATATAGTACCTTAAAGGGATCTTTTCATTTGCGATCATAACTTAGGGGCTGTACAAGTATTACGTAAGCATGGTTTTGGTGATTTTTGACCCCCTACCCCCCCCCCCCCCCAAAGGTGCTTACGTAATATTTCTACAGCCCATAGGTCATAGGGTCCTTATCATTAAAATTTAATAAAGGTAAAAAAAAAATTTAGAAGGCAAATTTTATAATTCAGCTTTTGTTTTTATAGGTGTGGTCAAACATTTCGATAATCTGTTACCTTGCTAGTATCAGGAGCTAGCATCATCATCCAGTGGGGCATCGATTTATTATATTCGCCAACGTTATTCGTCTTCTTGATGACATCGAAGTTGACCCTTCAGGAAGAAAGAAAAACTACCCGGATCAACGCTTCTGCTGCCAAGACACCGAAGACATTCCAAATTCCAAGACAAGGATAGTTCACCTATCGACGACGTACACGACAATTTTCTTTTCTCTAAAAGATTATTGTAATACGTAAATAGGTTAGGGGCACCTATTATATCGGACGAGCCAGCGAGGTTTTGTTTTCCAGTTTTACAGAATCGCTTTGGCGAGTAAGATTTTATTAGTTTTTTAATTTGTTTTGCAAAGTTAATTAAAGTCCGATTTTTCCGAGAGGAATAAAATTATTTTTGGCTTTCATCTGCCAGCGTGGCATTGGAATTTATGAACCTCTAAAGAAAGTTATTTTATTAGGTAACTAACAATTTTCATTGATAACGAGCAATGTTCCAAAAAAAAAAAGCAATCCTTTGAATAATATTTAATTATATAATCGATAACTAATTGAAAAATGAAAACATAAACTCAGTTCCCTGGCTCTCCGATAAGCAGGTAAACCTCTCCTCCCTTTGATGGACTTGACACTGAACTCATAATTTTTGATCTCGTGGTTTGGAGATTTTTTTCCGTGAGTCGTAATGTTTCTGCCTTAAACTCAGCTTTAAATAATAATATAAGATAAGGTTTTTTTTTGGAAAACAATTTTTATGTGGAAATGAAAAAAAAAATTAAAGTTTTTAAAATTTTTTAGCTTTTTCGAGAGGTGTTCATAAGCTTTCTAAGCTCTAGTAAAATTTTGTAAGCTTTTTAAAAATTTTCCTTCTTTTGAGTACTTCCGACCAGGAATTTTTAATTTAAAAAAAATTTAGAATTTAAAATTAGTCCAGATATTCGGTCGGGGTCAAATATTCTTATGTTTACATTTCATCTAGTTCGATTAATAGTGCGATTTTTAAGGAAGGACACGTGCAAATGTTTCAGGTCACGTTTAGAAATTGTTTTTTTAATCGTTTTTACTTTTATGCGCCTTTCTATATGTTCTTAATTGGGATTATCTAAAAGAATTTTAAAATTACAATTGTGCTGATATTAAATATTTATTACTGATGAATTTTATTGCAAGAGTCGTTTACTGGTATTTCGATAGTTCATGTTGAGTTCAATGTTACAGTATATGTAATTGTAATGTAATGTAATGTAAATGTGTATCACTGATATAAATCGAGTGATACGGATTTTTTACGATTTTTTGATGGCTTAAAAAGGCTATTCAACACAAAGGTTAATTCAATGCGTAATAAGTTTCCAGAAATTTAATGCTGAAATCGTATTTTCAAGAGGAAACTTTCCGAAGAGTGCTTCTGCCCGTTCGAATTATTCTAATTCTGCGTATCGTAGAGTTTGAATAACACGAACAAACGAGAAACATAATCATAGAAATGATACGGAAAGTTTCGTGTTGAAAATAAGACTTTTTCAAACAAAGATTTGTAAAGCGCAATACGCATTGAATTAACAGCGTTTTTGAATTCCCATTTAAAACCATTGAAAAGTCGAAAATAATCCGAAGTCGTTCGACTTTCACAAGCAAAAAATACTATTTTAATTGTAATTGTAATTGTAATTGTAATTGTAATTGTAATTGTAATTGTAATTGTAATTGTAACTGTAACTGTAACTGTAACTGTAACTGTAACTGTAGCTGTAACTGTAATTGTAATAATAAAATATATATATTTCAAATAAAATACTTTCAACGATATACAGTGTATTTATTTTAACCTTTACCTCACACGTCACTTGATTAAAATTATAAAAAGAGGACCAACCGATATGAGAAAAAAAATGTGGTGATGTCATAACTCTTTTTTACTTCATCGTAGAGAGTTGCGGTTAAGCTCATTCGATTCGTCTGGTCAAGGCGAAAAATTTTTCCAATGGGAACAACAGATCGACGCGCCTAGTCGAGAGGGTCAAAATTCCGTTTCGTGCGGCCCCGTAGCCCCAACCGTTCCGGAGATATTCACGGTTAAAGTTTAAAAAAAAAGTCAATTTTGGAAGACTTTAACCGTGAATATCTCCGGAACGGTTGGGGCTAGGGGGGCGCGCGAAACGGAATTATGACCTACTCGACGAGACGCGTCGACTGCCAAAAGGGCGACCCGATTTGAAGACATGAAAAAACGTGACATGTCAAAAAAAAAAATTTCATGTCACGTTTTTTCATGTCTTCAAATCGGGACGCCGAGTGGCAGGTCGATGCAACTCGTCGAGTAGGTCATAATTTCGTTTCGCTCGACCCCGTAGCCCCATCCGTTCCGTAGATATTCACGGTAAAGTTTAAAAAAAAAGTCAATTTTGGAAGACTTTAACCTTGAATATCTCCGGAACGGAGGGGCTACGGGGTCGCGCGAAACGAAATTATGACCTACTCGACGAGACGCATCGACCTGCCACTCGGCGTCCCGATTTGAAGACATGAAAAAACGTGACATGAAATTTTTTTTTTTTTGACATGTCACGTTTTTTCATGTCTTCAAATCGGGTCGCCCTTTTGGCAGTCGACGCGTCTCGTCGAGTAGGTCATAATTCCGTTTCGCGCGCCCCCCTAGCCCTATCCGTTCCGGAGATATTCAAGGTTAAAGTTTAAAAAAAAAGTCAATTTTGGAAGACTTTAACCGTGAATATCTCCGGAACGGTTGGGGCTAGGGGGGCGCGCGAAACGGAATTATGACCTACTCGACGAGACGCGTCGACTGCCAAAAGGGCGACCCGATTTGAAGACATGAAAAAACGTGACATGTCAAAAAAAAAAAATTTCATGTCACGTTTTTTCATGTCTTCAAATCGGGACGCCGAGTGGCAGGTCGATGCGTCTCGTCGAGTAGGTCATAATTCCGTTTCGCGCGCCCCCCTAGCCCCAACCGTTCCGGAGATATTCACGGTTAAAGTCTTCCAAAATTGACTTTTTTTTTAAACTTTAACCGTGAATATCTCCGGAACGGTTGGGGCTACGGGGCCGCACGAAACGGAATTTTGACCCTCTCGACTAGGCGCGTCGATCTGTTGTTCCCATTGGAAAAATTTTTCGCCTTGACCAGACGAATCGAATGAGCTTAACCGCAACTCTCTACGATGAAGTAAAAAAGAGTTATGACATCACCACATTTTTTTTCTCATATCGGTTGGTCCTCTTTTTATAATTTTAATCAAGTGACGTGTGAGGTAAAGGTTAAAATAAATACACTGTATATCGTTGAAAGTATTTTATTTGAAATATATATATTTTATTATTACAATTACAGTTACAGCTACAGTTACAGTTACAGTTACAGTTACAGTTACAGTTACAATTACAATTACAATTACAATTACAATTACAATTACAATTACAATTAAAATAGTATTTTTTGCTTGTGAAAGTCGAACGACTTCGGATTATTTTCGACTTTTCAATGGTTTTAAATGGGAATTCAAAAACGCTGTTAATTCAATGCGTATTGCGCTTTACAAATCTTTGTTTGAAAAAGTCTTATTTTCAACACGAAACTTTCCGTATCATTTCTATGATTATGTTTCTCGTTTGTTCGTGTTATTCAAACTCTACGATACGCAGAATTAGAATAATTCGAACGGGCAGAAGCACTCTTCGGAAAGTTTCCTCTTGAAAATACGATTTCAGCATTAAATTTCTGGAAACTTATTACGCATTGAATTAACCTTTGTGTTGAATAGCCTTTTTAAGCCATCAAAAAATCGTAAAAAATCCGTATCACTCGATTTATATCAGTGATACACATTTACATTACATTACATTACAATTACATATACTGTAACATTGAACTCAACATGAACTATCGAAATACCAGTAAACGACTCTTGCAATAAAAATTCATCAGTAATAAATATTTAATATCAGCACAATTGTAATTTTAAAATTCTTTTAGATAATCCCAATTAAGAACATATAGAAAGGCGCATAAAAGTAAAAACGATTAAAAAAAACAATTTCTAAACGTGACCTGAAACATTTGCACGTGTCCTTCCTTAAAAATCGCACTATTAATCGAACTAGATGAAATGTAAACATAAGAATATTTGACCCCGACCAAAATATCTGGACTAATTTTAAATTCTAAATTTTTTTTAAATTAAAAATTCCTGGTCGGAAGTACTCAAAAGAAGGAAAATTTTTAAAAAAGCTTACAAAATTTTACTAGAGCTTAGAAAGCTTATGAACACCTCTCGAAAAAGCTAAAAAATTTTAAAAACTTTAATTTTTTTTTTCATTTCCACATAAAAATTGTTTTCCAAAAAAAAACCTTATCTTAATATTATTATTTAAAGCTGAGTTTAAGGCAGAAACATTACGACTCACGGAAAAAAATCTCCAAACCACGAGATCAAAAATTATGAGTTCAGTGTCAAGTCCATCAAAGGGAGGAGAGGTTTACCTGCTTATCGGAGAGCCAGGGAACTGAGTTTATGTTTTCATTTTTCAATTAGTTAATCGATTATATAATTAAATATTATTCAAAGGATTGCTTTTTTTTTTTGGAACATTGCTCGTTATCAATGAAAATTGTTAGTTACCTAATAAAATAAACTTTCTTTAGAGGTTCATAAATTCCAATGCCACGCTGGCAGATGAAAGCCAAAAATAATTTTATTCCTCTCGGAAAAATCGGACTTTAATTAACTTTGCAAAACTAACTAAAAAACTAATAAAATCTTACTCGCCAAAGCGATTCTGTAAAACTGGAAAACAAAACCTCGCTGGCTCGTCCGATATAATAGGTGCCCCTACCCTATTTACACATTACAATAATCTTTTAGAGGAAAAAAAAAATTGTCGTGAACGTCGTCGATAGGTGAATTATCCTTGTATTGGAATTTGGAATGTCTTCGGTGTCTTGGCAGCAGAAGCGTTGATCCGGGTAGTTTTTCTTTCTTCCTGAAGGGTCAACTTCGATGTCATCAAGAAGACGAATAACATTGGCGAATATAATAATCTATGTCCCACTGGATGATGATGCTAGCTCCTGATGCTAGCAAGGTAACAGATTATCGAAATGTTTGACCACACCCTATAAAAAACAAAAGCTGAATTATAAAATTTGCCTTTTAAATTTTTTTTTTACCTTTATTAAATATTAATGATAAGGACCCTATGACCTATGGGCTGTAGAAGTATTACGTAAGCACCTTAGGGGGGGGGGCCCCCCCCCCCTAAGGTGCTTACGGGGGGTAGGGGGTCAAAAATCACCAAAACCATGCTTACGTAATACTTGTACAGCCCCTAAGTTATGATCGCAAATGAAAAGATCCCTTTAAGGTACTATATCCCTGAATTATGTTTGAGATTTATTATAATCCCAAACTTTAAACAAGATTTAGCTGCACTGGAATACTTTTTGCTGAATCTTACTAAATTTTGTAAATTGTTGTCTCGTTTTTTTTACTTTTGTTGCCACTTCCACTCTTTCATATTAAATCAGCCGATATACGGCTTATGAATTAAATTAAGAATAAAAAAAAATGGCTAAACTTACTTCATCTTGCACCGCACTTGAAGTCCATTCTTCCATCCATCGCTGTTTTCGACTTTTTCGCCTCGTCGACGGTCGAGGCGGGGGTTCTTGTTTGATTTTTTCAACGGACGTCACAATTTCAATATCCACCCAACCTTCGCGTTTATATTTATTCGATATCCTATCCTTGGAGGAAGATTTTCTCTTCGTCGGCGTCGGCTGCACCGTCGGAGCATCCGCTCTTGTACTTTATTCTTTAACCGAACCCGGGGATTTGCAATATTCGCTCACGTTATCTTGAAGATCCTGACCGACGTTTTCGTACCGAGTCCCATTCCCCAAAAATCCCTCGTTGATGTCTTGAAGCGCTGAATCTCGAAGACTTAAAACTCTGAAAAAAGAAAAAAGAAATTAACATTGGTAAGAATTGAAAGAACTATAATCGAACTTAATTAAAGAATTAATTAATTAATTAATTAATTTTTCAGTAATTTTTAAAATTAATAAAAAAAATTATAACTTGCGCCTTTTTTAAAGCAAATTTATTCGCCTAAATGATTTTGATTTTAGCAACTTTAATATAAGTTGAAATTAAACCTTTGCACTAACGTAAGTCCTTTAGCCAAATCAGATTTTTTTCTACAATCAAAATTTTACCTTTAAAAAAAAAAAAAATTTTTTTCAATAATTCATCATTTTACAATACAGAAATCTACAGCTAAGGGCGAATATAAATTTGGTTTAAGGTTCAATCCTGAAATTGTTCTTTTGCTAAGTTTTTTGCAAAACTATTTATAAACAAGATATGCAGTTTATAAATAGTTTTGCAAAAAACTAACAACTAACAAGATATGCAGTTAGTTATATTGTTTAATTACTTTTACGATTACGGCTAAAATTAAAATTCGAACTATAAGGGAACGTTCAAGTATTACGTAAGATTTTTAGGGGGGGGGTTCGCATCAACCATCTTCGCCATAAGCTAAGTATGGCGAAATGTCTTATAACGGGGGGGGGGGGGGGGGGGTCAAAAACTCGAAAAACAGTCTTACGTAATACTTGAACGTTCCCTGAGTATTTATGGCTGAAAACACTGTTGCATTCAAAATCCATTTCCTACTTACATTAAAATAGAAAGAATCCATTTTAGCTATGAATCTCAATCTCAAGTTAAAGGATCGAAATACAGGTGAATTTGGTTAAAGCCTACTAGATGCGCAAAATTAAGAGTGAGAAAGGTATTGTCTTTCATCCAACAGGCGCAGCGAATCGACGTTCTGGAGCATGAGTCTGTAAAATAAAGGAAAAAAAATAACGAATTAGGTTTATGATTATTAATTTTTTACTTTAGATTTGTAAAAGAAAAAAAACTAAATGGAATAAATTTTTTTTTCATTGATACATTATTTAACAATACAGTAAGCTATTATGGGTAATTAGGGCTTTGCACCCCGTTTTGGGATGTATGAACACCTTTCATATCTGAAATACCATATAATACAGAACAACATGAAGAGGTCCAGGGACAAAAGTCTCCAAATGACCCACAGGTGTCTAAAAACAAAAGCACTCCTTGCAATTTTTAAGTTCAGCTTTTTCCTTAGTAAAATTTTAGTGATACGGTAACTAAGTACACTTTTAGTAAATTTTTATTTTATCACGAAATAAATTTAAAAAGCCCCACTCGACCCCTGCCCCTCAGGTGTAAGCGCAACATATGATAATTTTGTGCATTACCCCAACTCTGCATACTGCGCTGACGATTTTGGCCATTATTCAGGCCTCGCTTGCCCGAGCTCAAACCTAACCGATGATTACACCATAAAAGAGGAAGTCCACGTTTTTTTTTGTTGTGGATTGAAAATAAAAGATATGAAAAAGATTTATATACCACCTTTCATTGTGTCCTGCTGTTAAGTTCGACCACTGTACATAATCTCTTCACATCATAACAGGACTCTCATAAAATTGGTTACCCATATTTTAAATTTGGATTTTTCATCCTCAGCAAATACACCGGTTTTACCATACTTTACATCGAATGATTATCCTTTTGAAATTATTTGACAAATTTAAAGTTATCAAAATTCTTCATCACAACGAAGTAAGCTTTATTATTACTTTTTGAAACAAACAAAGAATTGATTTCAGGTTAATTGTAAAACATCTGTTTTCGTAATTAATCAATAAAAAAAAAATACAAAAAAATTGTTTCCCTTCAAAGATTCCTACTCGAAACAGGTTACAACTAGTAAGGTAACAATGAAGTCCAGTCAGATATCAACAGATTTGTTAAATATTTCCCAAAATGTACAAATGTCTTTCCAAAATTGTAAACATAATTACTGATTATTAAATTTTGAAACTATACTGTAGCTATTTCAGTTTTCCAAATAAATGACCTCTGATCCTATCCTTCACAACTGAACATATGCTTTTTTCAAATAATTAATCCAAATTAATAGGAAAAAAACCCCAATTTTAGTTAATAGAAAAATGATCTTGAAAAAAATACACACCTGATTGTTTGCCTGTGGACGACAATCTGTTCATACCATTACATCCAACTTTGACATACAAATGGAAATGGAACCATTATTTGATCTGTGGCAACTCAAATTTATCTTTGCTAAAAACTAAAAAAAGAAAAAAAGAATTTGCATAAAAATTAATTCTAGGAATAAAAAACGAGTGCTGCATTTTAAAAAAATAATGAGGATGTAGCATATAAACTAAATGGATTATACCAATTAATAATCATTGCTAAATAACAAAGTTTGCCTTTTAAAGTTACTTGTAGATAAATTGCCATTTCTAATACTTAACTCAAAGCAATTGCATATTTTGAGTTTTTATCTTTTACTCGGAACACTAGATATTCATTTTAAAACAACTCTGAGATTTAATTAAAACTGATCATTTATTTTAAAAAAGCAACTTACCACACAATCATTCTGGTGACCTTGGTTGTACTAGTACTTCATCGATAATTCCACTAATTTCACCATGTCGCTTAGTTGCCATCATTTTTGCAGTAAGTCCTCAGTTTGTATCCACTCATGTAAACTGCATGCTCTCATCAGTTGTTTCTTCAAACGTTCCATCTTTATGAAGATCCTTTAAGAAAAAACAAAGAAACATCTGCTTAGAATTGTAGAGAAAAAAATTATTTCATAAATGAATAATGTTTAGGCAAAAAATTTTATATAATTTGTGTTAAACTTGCAATTGAGTATCACCAAATGTTCAATCTGAAAGCCAATCAATTACTGACCATGTTTCAACTAATTTCATATTTTAATGAAAAATATCCTTGACATTTAAAAGCAGTGACTATAGCATATAACACTAACAGCAGTAGCCTAAATTCCGTGTTACATTATTAGATTGTGAAAATTGCAAAATTCAGTAATAAAAAAAAGTCTATTGAGCTGATAATTAATTAATATGAATTATTACTCATATGCTAAACTATTCGCTTTTCAAAAAGAAGTAAATGACAAAGTGGTAAGACATATATTTGGTAAGACCTAGGGTCACAGAAGAAAAATGTACATATATCTTCGGAGATAAGACTTTCTTAAACATAATCTCAGTCAACAAAACTAATTTCACCTTCAAATTTTCAATGAAAATGATTTCCTTTTGAGGGGTCATGTACATATTACGTAAGCATGTTAAGGGGGGGGAGGGGGTCTCGTAAATGCTTACGACACCTTACCAAGGGGAGGGAGGGGTCTCAAACTTTCTTACGTAAGCTTTTTTCTACTCTGACCAGGAATTTTTGAAAATAAAATAAATAATTAATTAATTCATTTCATGTTTTCTTAAAATATTGTAAATGTTGCTGCGAACTAATATTACATTATTTTGTTACCGTCTAAATAAAGCTAACCTTCTCTTTAATTTTTCTCAATATAGGTGTTTACATTGGTTTATTTCAGTTCCATGAATTATGGGGAAAATTACCGAAGTCGAGTGCCGTTGGTTCCATTAAAAAAAAAAAAAAAAAAAAAAAAACTTACGTAATATGGAGGGGGTTGAAAATGGAAAAAAAAATGCTTACGTAATATCTACATGACCACATATATTACAAGGCGACTAAAAACTCTAACCTTAGCATGTTTAAACTGGCAAAGCATCAAACTAAAATTAATAAAATTTCATCAGCATAACAGTTTTACGGATTTTTCCAAATCTTTAGGTAATTACATTTTCTGTTTTAATAATTAGTTTCAAAAAACGAATAATAGGACTTGGTAAACGCTCATTATTCTTTCTTTTTCCTTATCCGTCAATAAAGTGCGGATTCCAGATTTTTGAGAAAATTTTGGTAGGTCAGGAACCAAATATTAATTGCTATGTTCCAATTTCGTGGACATAATAATTTAGGTTATCCAACAATGTGCCCTTGTTGAAGGGACAAAGTATATCAAGTAATTTTCCTCTGGATATGATATAAGAAAATTGCTTCATCACACTAATTAATAATCAAACTAAACCAAATTAGTGTGTTACTTATAATTATACGTACCACATCTTGTGCTGCATTTTCATAAACACTGAAACATCACCTTCACAGAAAGCCAAAAGCGAATTTCTTCAAAATATACTCCATATTTGATCACCAAATGATTGTTTGATTTCCATTCCTGTTTCGATTTCCAGAGCGAAAGAGCTTTTTTTCCAATAAAAAATCGACCAGTTCCTGCAAAAAGAAAAAAAATAAATTAAGTTCAATAAATTAGTGAATTATTTTATAAATAAAAATAATAAAAAAGTATTGTCATGAATTTTGTTCTATAAGAGGAAACGCATTAAACGATTCCTCTATATTAAGCTTATGCTGCAAAAAAAACTTTACGATTTTCGAAATTAAGAGTCAATTTTTCACCAAAAATTGAATTTAAATTTTTTTCACTTCAAAAATTTCAAAAAGAACAGAAAAAATGCAATTAAATGTTAAATTCACACAAAAATACACTTAAGATGTTTTAGTCGCCATTTTGGAAACGCGCTAACGTCATAATGACGCATACGCAGACCAGTCAGTTTTCCAAGTGTTTTCCGAGTTCAGCGCAGCACGGGCATTCCGGCTTCAGCCTCCGACGGAGTCGGATCGATTTTTTCGTCCGTGTCCGGGAGTGTATTTTTTTTTTTTTTTTTTTTTTAATAAATAATTTTTTTAGCTCGGGCTATAATTTATTTGAATAAAATAATATTCGGTTTTTATTTAATTTTTTTTTTTTTTTAATTAACTATTATCGGTCCGGCTTGGAGGTAAACCAGGAGGTTTAGTCTCCCATCGTAGAAGGCCTAGGTATCGACCCAGCGACTGGCCTTGTGGTATTAGTGTTAAGGGTTTAGTGTTAAGTTCCCCCGCAAATCGTTACGTTAGGAGTCAGCTCCTCTCTTGGGGCTGCAGAGTTTTATTAGGCTGTGTATTCTATTCGATTCGATCATGGATTACGCGGGAGATAAGCTCCATAGTGAAAGTCTCCAGGATTTTCAAAAGGATGACTGGATGTGTAACCGAAAGGCTCTCTCCGGCTCGATCTGATGGCATAGTACCGATGCGACGGGCATTAACGGAGATCCTATTCGGAGGGCCCTACGGGGCCTCTTCTGGAAATCCGAAATTTTTTTTTAATAATCTCAAAAAACTAGTAATAATAATAACATTGCAGTTTAAAATAATTAATTCTTTCATTTCAATATCATACCGCGGGAGATAAACTCCATTGTGAGGGTCTCCAAGCCCCCCCTTTTTTAATTGTTTTTTTTTTTCTTTTTGTCTTTACAGGAACAGCCAGAGGATCGTCGCAGCCAGAGGATCGTCGCAGCCAGAGGAATCGTCGCAGCCACAACGCAGTCCAAAAGCTTCATCAACGAGGTTTGAGTTTGGCATGGGTAAGGGTATGGGTATGGGTATGGGTATGGGCATGGGTATGGACATGGGCATCGGTTTTCAGCTTTTTCATTTTTTTTTTTTATTTAATCTTAATTATTTTTTTTATTTCCATTTATTTTATTATTACTTTCATTTTCATTTTTATTTCTCCCTTACATTTTTTTATTAATAAAAATAATAAAATAAAACGGGATTTTAAAAGGCAGCCTAATACAGTTTTAAAAAGCTGTCGATTTACAATTTTTAAAGCGGTTAAACGATATGCAAAAAAAAAAAAAAAAAAGAATCGAGATCATTTTTCGCGCAAAGATTGTCGAAGAGTACTGACAATCTTGTCTCTGATATTTGGTATTGTAAATTGTATGAATGTCCAATGCCGTACATTGTACATTTGCACAATCTTAATTTAAGTTTAGTAACTAATATTGTAAATTAGGATAGTATTATTAGTCTAATTAGGATAGTATTGTAAACTCTTATGTAAATTGTATGTAATATTGTACTTGTTTCAGGTTGTTAACTGTATTGTAAATTGTATATAATGTTGTATTTCTTTTCAGGTTGTATTGTAATTTATAAATTGTATATAATGCTGTATTCGTTTCAGGTTTTCAGCTAGAAGAGTGAAGTCAAGAAGATCCAACGTCTCTAAATTTAAGTTTAGGTTAATTTTAGTAACTATTATTGTAAATTAGAATAGTATTATTAGGATAGTATTGTAAATTATATGTAATGTTGTATTAGTTTATTAGTAGTTTAGTTTTAAGTTGTCAGCTAGAGGAGTAAAGTCCTCCTTACGTCATGCGGATCCAATGTCGTACGGATCGATGTGAAAAGGACGTCATTTTTATGTCGATCCGTACGGGGTTGGTGACTTGTGCCGTTTGGAGGATGTGATCCTTTGACGCTAGCTTGGGGGGACAACTCGGTCGGGCGCGGTCTCCGAGTTTTCCCCCCAACCCGTGTGGGGTTTTTGACTAGTCCCCCATCGGGCGCCTCCCCAGGTGGCGGATAGGGGAACGCTCTCCGAAATCGGAGAGTATGAGGATTTATTCCTCAGGCGGACCAAAACTAGCCACAACAGAACAGCATGTCAGTCTGCTAGAAGAGCTCGCAGTTTTTCTAATTTTGCATGGGGAAGAAAGTGCTAGAAAAGGGACTTCGGGGCTTTTGAATTCTTGAGCATGATCAAACTTTTATGTGGTAGGGAAACAAGGTTTTTTCAAAACTCAAATTTGGCTGAACTTAATAACTTCAATTGCAAAGTTTGAGCTTTTCGTTATCCCAACTGAAAACCATTTCTGGTTTTCGATATGATGCATGGAAATTGGAAAACATTCAAACGCTTATGCATTTCTTACGGTAATTCATTAAATTGGAGCCAAGTTTTCGAAACTTTTGGAATTTTTTATCTGGGAATTTTTTATCTGGGACTTTTTATGAAGGAGTGCAGCAAAATATAGAAGATAAACAAGTTAACGAAAACGGAACTTAAATTTGGAGGCAAAAATCAAAAGATTTACACAAATGATAATCTGTTATTCTGAAAAAAAAATTTTTCCATCGGAAGCTTAGGAGAACTTTTTATGTGTTACAATTGCTATTTTAATCGTTATTGTCAAAATGAACGTTTTTTGTATAATAAATTTAATTGAACCCGGCAAATATTCATTACCCCTTTACCTTATCAGCAAAAGTGTGCATTTCACATTTTAATAAAACAACTGAAAGGGGTCATGTACATATTACGTAAGCATGTTAAGGGGGGGAAAAGGGGTCTCGTAAATGCTTACAACACCTTATCAAGGGGAGGGGGGGTCTCACACGTTCTTACGTAAGCTTTTTTCTACTCTGATTAGGAATTTTTGAAAATAAAATAAATAATTAATTAATTAATTTCATGTTTTTTTAAAATATTGTAAATGTTGCGGCGAGCTAATATTACATTATTTTGTTACCGTCTAAATAAAGGTAACCTTCTCTTTAATTTTGCTCAATGTAGGTGTTTATATTGGTTTATTTCAGTTTATTTCAGTTCCATGAATTATGGGGAAAATTACCGAAGTCGAATGCCGTTGGTTCCATTAAAAAAAAAAAAAAAAAAAACTTACGTAATATGAGGGGGGGGGGGGGGTGCCAAAATCTTACTCATGCTTACAATGGGGGGGGGGGGGGGGGTTGAAAATTGCAAAAAAATGCTTACGTAATATGTACACGACCCCTAATTAACAATTGTCCAGGCGAAAGTGACGCAGTTGACAGTACTGAATCATGTGCCGCCTATGCATAACTTATCCTTGGCCAATGGTAAGATTTATTTTCTGATAAGTTAAGTATAATAGGCTTTTGTATATTTTTTTAACAAATTGAATAACGTTTTATTAAAAAAAAAATTATGGCGGCATAAACAACCTAATACTAAAGGAAAAAGTCATTTTTCTTATAAAAGAAAATCTCTTTAACACCTGAATATTCCTATAGCTAATTTTTAAATGTGAGAAAAATACTATGATTATCTGCAGTGTTCAGAAAAATGTAACACTCCATAATATTCTAGATAAATGACCAAAATAAATCTAGTAAAAATTCTCTTACTCTTAAAATTCTTAACATACTGTAATTGATGTATTTGAAATAACCCAGTACTTATACTGCCAAACCTATTTTGTTAATTTCATCAGTTCTAAATTTGCTTCTCTTCGTCAACCACAAATAATTGTTTTTTTAGGATTCAAATGACCCTTTGTCTCGACTCACTGTTTACAAAAACATTGATCATACTCCAAATTATTGTAATTAAAAAAAACAAAGTTGTTTTGGATGAGGCATCTTAAAGATAGTTTGTTTGATAAATCAGTTTCAAAGATTTATGTAAAAAAAAATATCAAATTCCTACTACAAATTAAATTGCTGGAGATATACAAATTTACTCGAAAAAGAAAAAAATAAATAAGCGCAGTCAAGTAGCATAATTCAAAAGTCTAATTAAAATGAACAGATTCCCTAGGACTTTTGTGGCAGTGTTAAAAGTTTAAGTCTGAAGCAAAAGAAAAAAGAAACTTACCCTTTAAAAATCAGATCTCCAGGCAACGCCCTGTCTACCGAGACATTGAGTATCTCGCCAATCTAGAACTCCGCACCGTCCGCACCGCATCCATCTAAACTTTGTAGCTATAGTACACTGCAAATAAAAAAATTTACATAATTAGTTAAATCAGTCTTTCTGTTTTTCAATCTTTACCAAAAAATATCTTACAGATCTTTATAGGCTCATAGCCAAGGGACAAAATGCAAATTTTTTCTTTTATATGACCTTGGCTACAAGCCATTAGACAAAATATTCACATACCTGGAAACATTTCCTTATTTCCACACAAATCTGGCTCACGAGGAATAAACACCAACAATATTTAGTCGAAATCGCCAGCATTTCCACGAACTCCTTGAGTTCCAGAAATTTTTAATGCTGAAAATAAAAGTCCTCGTGTTTCATCGTTTTCTGACAGCCTGTCCAAAATAGATCTGCTTGCTTCCTTTAACAAAGTTCCCATCAAAGTTATTTTCCGTCTCCTCTCAAGAATATAAAGAAAGTCTGAAAAATTTTCAAAGTCATCCTCAGCTTTTCTTAAAAATTCTTTTCTAATATCAGAGAATTTCATAATTTCTTCTATGACAGGTAAGCAAAAGACAGCTCCATTTGCAACCTCTTTCACTTCGATACAGGATAAAGGCATTTTACTAATAAATTCTTCAAAAAAAAGCTTCAAAGGCCATGAATACAAAAAATTGAGAAATCGCAACTTATTTCTCAACAATTCAAATTGTTCGCTTTTCCTTAAGTTTGAAAATAAAAAGCAAAACACATTTGCAGCACAGTGAGGTGGAAAAATTAGATTAGGACTAAATCCAAACCTCGCAAATTTACTAAAATGTTTCTCAAATACTGAAAAGTGATGGTGCCCATGTTTGCTACTCGTTAAGTTAAAAAAATATCTAGTTCCTACTTCGTTAAAAGTTTTTACAGATATTTGTAATCCACATTCATAGAAACTGCCTTTTTCAGACAAAGAAGATGGATGAATATCTTCAGTCTTTGTATTTATTTTTCCAGCCATTAGGAAAGACCACAACTTCATCAAGTCATTTTTCCAATAGATCTCATTTTCCATGCATTTCCTCTTTAGTTCCTTTTTTAACTGATTCCACAACAAAATAATTTCATTTTCAAGACAAAAAGTGCAAGCTATTTCATAGCGTAAAAACAAATTTTGGTTTTCATCATCAACTATCTTTTTTGAGCTCTTGAGCTTGTCAATCGTTCCAAACTGAGTCCATTCAAATTCCAAACATGACCGGGGCATCAGAAAGTTTAACTGACAAAAATTTTTCCATGAAACAGCTTCTAATCCAATAAAGGTGGAAAAATACAGCAACTGATTTACAATTTTTTCTGGCAATTCAAGATTTTGTATGACTTCCTTCACTTTTATTTTTATTTCCTCCATTCCATCCACTTTCCACATATCTGAAAACTTATAATCTATCATTTGCCATTTCACAGGTTTAAGATTAATTATATCAGTGTCATAATGGTTCCACAAATTGATCAATATTTTGAAAGCAGCCATATGGAAAAGGGAAACTGGATATTTAAAGCAATCAACAAAAGTCATCTCAGAACATGATATCTGAAACAAAAAAAAAATAGGCAAAACTAATAATGCTGCTGATATGTAAAATCAAAATGATGTAAAAACTTATTTTCACAGTCAGCAACATTTCTGGAACTAAGCATATCCTTTTACTTGATCTTTGAAATCAAAATTCTTGAAAATAAAAGTTCAAGCTAATTCTGTAGTTTTCAAATAGTCTGCCCACTATAAATACTAACTAATAAGTACTAACTTACTTTTTAGTTGTTGCATATGTACTCATGTATAACATCATTCATAAACACCGCAACTTTTCGTTTCATTTTCCTCATTCATGTCCTTGTGATCTAATTACAATTGCATGTTTTTTATCAATCATGCAGATTTCAGTTTCTTTTTTTCCCTAGCAAACCGGAACACGTATTTTCAATACGACAGTTCCTCAGGATTAATAAATACATCATCAACACCCAAATTCAACATAAGAACAAAAAATTCAGATGCCGCTATATCATTCCGACCCCCCCAAAACGCCAAGTTTGTTATTGTAGACTGAAGCTGGCAACACTGCATAAATTTGGGGAATTCATTTTTTTACGTAGGGAAATTTTAAAAAACTTTTGGTTGGCAACAGTGAAAAAAAATGTCCTTGAACATCGTTTGTTTTGAAAAAATCACATATTCAGGATCCTTCAAAATTTTCGTTTTACATTTTAATCCGGAAGTAAAACAACATAACTAATTCATGATTACGAAGGTTTTGAGTTTTCGTTTAGTTTTACGTATTTAATAACCGTTTTGTTCTATGAACTCAAACGAAGAACCATCCAAGCCAGGAGACGAAGTCCCAAGGTAAAAACTTTTGTGAACTGCATTTTATTTTTTTCCTACGTAATATTTTTTTTATTTATTTACTTCCTAGCCATGAGTTTTTGGCACTCTGATTCGGAAATTTTGATCATTGTTTAGAGTATATTTACCCATGAACTCAGGGGCATATTGCGTTAACTCGCAGAGGAAAAAAAAGAATGAGGTTGAAATTTTGAAAATGTCGTGTTCGAAAATCAGTGATTTTTAATTGAATTTGTTAAGTTTGATATTCAATTTTTAAAGGGTTATTTTTCTTATATTATGAACATTACTGACTTGGTGTTTAAGATATAGACAAAAATTTTTTTTGAAAGAGTGCAAAAGATTTTCCTGACTCTCATAACCTAAACTTGATTTTGCATCATTTTTCTTTTATCTTTCAGTGAGTCATCAGTTAATTCAGAAAATTCAGTTGATACTGCAGCATCTGGAAGTTGGTGCTCTTTGGTGCCTGACACAATGAAACGAGCAGCTGCAAAAAAGTTGATAGAAAGATATTTTTATCAACTAACTGATGGTTGTGGAGATCCAAATTGTTCAAATGAAAATTGTGCATCTAGTGGAAAGGTAAAAAATAACACTAATAATCAAGGCCATTAATAAAATAATCTAAATTATTTTTTTTTCTTTTTGCAGGTTAAAAATATTAATCCAAATGAAGCTGCTGCTAAGGCTCTTCAGTTGTGGTTAAATGAAGCAAAATTATGTGAAACCCACCCAACGAAAGTACCAAGAACGCAAGAGACATTTTCAAATAATGCAAGTAATTCTATAAATCGAAAAAGAACAGTGGAGCCAAGTAATGAGCCTGTACCATCAAATTCAAGCATACCTGGTGATGGCGGGACAAAGCAACAGGATGTGGGAGACAAAGGTTTGTATTTTTAGAAAAATGCTAGCTTACTTTAAGTGCAAAGGATGAAAGTTAATATGTAATTCTATAATGTTTTATCACAAATTTGGATGAAAATATGTTTTTGTTGTTTCAGAAAAACCATCACCAAACCATCAAAAGCTATCATTTTTAAATGAAGAAAAATTAGTCGATATAATAAAACTATGCCAGGAGGAAGGTTCATATCGACATTTGATTCGTGCTTTGGGTGAAGTGTATTCAGATCCTGACAGTTTGTCTCAAAGTTTTTGTAGAACGTTGCCAGAGTCACCTATCGATCTCATGCTTGAAAAAGCAGGAGATAAAGACTTAAAATCACTTAAAAAAGAAGATGTAAGAGCATTGGAAGGAGATTTAGATAAGGATGAAGATTGTCACGAGCTGGAAATGGAAAAGAAAAAAGTGAGTTTAAAACATTTTCCTATTTTAAATTTTTTTTCACATCAAAACCATTTCCTATTTAGATTAATAGCATTTTTTAAATTGAAGTTTTTAAAGAATTTTCTTTTTTTTTTTTTTCAGATGGGAGAAAATTCTTATGAAAGGAAAACATTGAAGAGTTCAGATGCAGTTGATACATCTGTTGATGTAGTGTCTTTACGTAGGGCATATGAACATTTGTTCAAATTGCCTACGAAGGAGTTTGAAGGTTGGTGCTTTTGCAAAAAATTTTTAGCATGGTAAAATTCATGGGAACTGCAAAAACTGATTATTCTTTCAGGTGCTCTTGTAAACGCCATCGTAACACTGACTGAAGAAATCCAATTAAAATCACTGGCTAAAGAGAAATACGAGGACGAGGATCTTATTAATATATTTATAATTATCGTAGAAATACCGATTTTAGGCAGTTCTGATTTCATGGACGTCGCACTTCCACATGTAAGTAACTCAAAATACCTGCTTTTGCCTATTAAAATATGAGTTAGCATCGAGTTCAGACAAGTTTATTAAAATTTTTACTTAATATGTACTTTAAAAGTTCCGTAAGCTAAACACGGGAAAAGAGTTTCAACTTTTTGACCAATTTGTTTTTGAATTTTTTTATTTTTTTCCAGATATGTAAAGTCGCTGCTCTTTTATCAGTACCTTGCCAGGCGAAATTAGCTAAAATTTGGGCGAAGCATTGCAAAGGGCGGTTAAAGAGCTTATTAGAGTCCTTGCAGCAGTTAATCACGTTAAAAGTCATCACAACTCATTTTACGAAGGATTATTGCATTCAGGATGAAGAAGCAATCACAGCTCCTTCGAAGTTAATGAAGGTAATAAAAACAGGAAATAAATAAAGATTTTACGAAAGAGGGCTGTCATGTCGGTAAAATAGTGGCCGGGAAAAACACATTCGTCAAGAATTTAATGTTGTTCTGTGGATAACATCACAAAATGAGGGAAAACTAGCCGATAGGGGTCGAGTTTCAAAAAAATTTTTTTAGTCTTAATAAATTTTTTATTTTTATTTTTTAGGTAGTCTACTACGCAAGCATTTTGGCTGGAGAGCTTGACCCACCGGAACTTCGCCAGGAAGACCCCAGTTTATTCGTCTCCGATGATACTCTGTTCGGAGGAAATTCAAAAACGCCCAGGACTCCTCCTCCGATTGATCCGCTCGAGTCTCAGCTTAATATTAGCATTTTAGATAGTCGGAAACCTTATATTCCATTTCACGAATTTTACAACGAACCCCTTTCGGACGCTGTTGAAATGGATAAGGATATCACTAACTACAAAGCTCCTGATTTATCCAGTTCTGTCAGTTCTGGTCATCTCTACAGCAAGGTAAAAAAAGTCGGATGTCTTATCTTTTCAGAAATAATGGGAGAAAAATTCCAACTTTTTTCTTTTTTTTTTTTTCAGGCTAAAAAATTTAGTTTTATGAATTATTCATTTATTTTAACGCCAGCGACGAAAACTTTAGGATTGTATTATGATAATAGAATTCGAATGTACAGCGAAAGGAGGTTCAGCTTTTTGCAAACGGCTATAGGGGCACCTACAAATCCGTACCTTAAGTTAAAAGTGAGGAGGGATCACATTATCGAGGATGCTTTAGTCGAGGTTTGTTAATGTTGATTTAAAGTGCTGGCCCATTCAAAAAAAAAGAGTTGGTTTTCCAGCATCGATAATTTTTATGCTGATGATTTTTTTTCTTTTTCAGCTGGAAATGGTGGCCATGGAAAGTGCAAAAGACTTGAAAAAGCAATTAGTCGTAGAATTTGAAGGCGAGCAAGGGATTGATGAAGGAGGCGTATCCAAAGAATTTTTCCAGCTAGTTGTGGAAGAAATATTTAACCCTGACTATGGTAATTTTTTTAGGCCTGGACTTGAGATCTCAGCCGGATTCCCTATGGATAAAATTCGGTCAAGCCCCCCCCGAAAAAAATACTGTTTTAAAAATCCATTTATTTTTTTAAGGTATGTTTGTACACCAACAAGAAACGGAAACAGTATGGTTCAATCCCACTTCGTTCGAAAGCGATGCTCAGTTCACCTTAATCGGAATAGTATTAGGTCTAGCTATTTATAACAATATTATATTGGATATCCGCTTTCCCATGGTCGTATACAAAAAGCTCATGGGGAAAAGAGGAACTTTCTACGATATACAGGACTGGAATCCGGTAATTGTCGTACTTTTGCAACTCTCGCCCAAAAGTTTTTATATTTTATTTTAATTCTTTTTTTTTTCAGAGCTTATATGCCGGTTTGAAAGACTTATTGGAGTACGAAGATAACGATATCGAAGAAGCTTTTGTCCAAACATTTAAAGTCTGTTACACCGATGTTTTCGGCAACACGCTGTTTCAAGAGTTGAAAGAGGCCGGTGATCAAATTTTTGTAAATCAAGATAACAAAAAAGTAAGGAATTGAACTTTTTTTTAAATTACAGTACTTTAATAATTTTTTTTTTTTTTTTTTTTTATTTTTTATTTCAGGAATTTGTAGATTTGTATGCTGATTTCCTTTTAAATAAATGCGTAGAAAAACAGTTTAGAGCTTTTCGAAGAGGTTTTCTAATGGTGACAGACGAGTCGCCTTTAAGTTTCTTATTTAGGCCTGAAGAGGTCGAGCAACTAGTCTGCGGCAGTAAGGTAAGCAGCAGGATTACTGTTGTAAACCGGAAATACAAAATATATTTCCGGACAGAATATTTTCTTTATTCCCGGTGCAGAATATGTATAATCCCCGAGAATTTATTTTCATAAATTTTTAAACAATTTTGTTTCGTAAGTTCCACTGATTATATTTATTTACCTTTTATTCTTAAATCTACAATTTTTCTGAATTTACCGAGCGTATTGTCTGCGAATCACCGAGAATTTCACGACTGAAATTTGGATATTACGAAATTGTTGACGAATCGATGCTTACGATTTTTTTCCACTCCAGAATTTCGACTTCAATGCTTTGGAAGAAGCGACTGAATACGACGGCGGTTACACCTCCGACACTCCTATAATCAAACATTTTTGGGAGTTAGTCCACGCCATGTCAATGGATAATAAAAGAAAGTTGCTACAATTTGCCACCGGTAGCGATAGAGTGCCCGTAGGAGGGCTCAGTAGGTTAAAATTGATAATCGCGAAGAACGGCCCGGATTCCGACAGGTAAAATTTTTTCATTTTTTTTTCTGAACTTAAAATTTTAAACGCAAACTTTTTTTTTTAGGTTACCAACTGCCCACACGTGTTTCAACGTCCTATTGCTGCCAGAATATTCGTCTAGAGAAAAACTACAAGACCGGTTAGAAAAAGCAATTAATTACAGCAAAGGCTTTGGGATGCTTTAAAAAGAAAAACCAAAAAAAAAAAAAAAAAAAAAACCATTTGTGTGAAGAGGAATAAACTTTTTTTTTTTTTAATGTGTAATTTGAAGTATCCGATGTTTGTGGCTTTGTTTAATCACATCGCCTAAGTGAAAAAAAAATAATGCTAAATACGCTTTAATTAAAAAAAGGGGTCGAAATTGAATCGAAGGCGTAATCAGGTTTTAGCTTTTTTTTGCAAGATCAAAAAAATTGTATTAAAATGATTTGCAGTATTTGATCATTGAGAATTCTTTCTTTTTTTTACTTGATTAGTTTTTTTCCCTTAATTTTGTGATAAACTTTGTTGTATACAGTTTTGTTTTTTAATTTTTTCTTTTTTCTTTCAAAATAAGGAAAATGTAATGAAATATTTGTAAATCATGTTAATTTGTTCTTATGATTAAGCTGATGACAAATCGTGAATACTCATCATTGAATTTTTTTTTCCAGATTGAAGTAGATTTGTATTTTTAAGACTTAGCATGTTGCCATGGAGCTCGTTCAGTTTTTTTTTATTTAATTAGGATAGATGACTTAATCTATGTTTAGTCTATTTTAGGGATTTATGAAAGTGAGTATGCGCATCCGCCATTTTTGGATCGTAGGGGACGATCTTTAACTAGGTTGTATTTCTTTTGTGCTGTTATCTGTGTAAATGAAGAGTTGTGCGATCAGAGCAATTTCTTAATGTTTAGCTTATGAAACCAATTGCCTTGCTGAGAAGATATCACACCTCTTCAAATATTCATTTTTTTTTTTTGCATTGAGAAGTAGAAAATTAAAATGGCGGATGCGTGTCTTAGTTTTTTACAAAACCTGAATGTATTTGTAAAATGTTTTTTCCTGATTACTCCTCGTTAAATATGAAAATGTCAACTTTGTCATGAAATTGAAGGATGGTTCAAATAAATGAGGTTTTAAATATTTTTATTTAGCATTTTTGTTAATTTTTTTCTTCCTTCTGTAGCAATTGACTGAAATTTCACTGGCTGCACACATAATACAGTAGCAAACGTTTTCCGCTTTTTAAACCCCTTTCCTTCCCTGTAAGCATAAAATAATAAGCCTTTTTCATCACTCAGTACTAGAAAGTCCACTTTTCAGTACTGCCGAGTTTAGTAAAATGCATTATCTTCATGATAAAAAGTATATTTCATCACGGGAATCGAAGGTAAGTTTCAAAACTCGACCAATTACGGCCCTCGCCTTCGGCTCGAGCCGTAAACTTGGCCTCGTTTTGAAATTTCTTACCTTCGACTCCCGTAATGAAAAATACTATTCTTGAAAAAAGTAATGCTGAGTAAGATTTTTTTTTTTACAGTATTTTATGCTTAGAAAGGGAGTCCAAAATTTAAAAATTTTGTTTACGTAGTATCTATACTTACAGCTCGCTATATTAATTACAAAGCATTCTTTGAATCAACAACTAAATCAAAATTTTTAATTTTTAATAATATTTTATTTTACATTAAAGCAGAAAAAGCAATTACTTTTAAAAAGATAATAATCTTATGAAGAATTATTTTAAATATCAAAATTTTTACAAATTTAAATTGACAAAACGAAATGCTAAAGGCTGCATTAAATTAGGCTGCATTACAAATTCAAAAAAAAAAGAAAAAATCCCACCGACGAAATCATTCTACTAAGGCACTACCACTTTTATTTCGTAACGATCAGGTACTGTGCCTTTACAAATAAATCAATAAATAAATAAACAAATTAAGACACAAAAAAAATAATAATAATTTGGCTCAGGAATGTTCATACCGGGAAAAAAGATTTAAAAATATTCTAAATCGAAATGCTAATTTAAAAAAAAAAAAAGATTGAATACGAGGCAAAAAAGCTAAATTTACAGTCTTAACAATATCAGTACGGGTGTGCAATTTTAGAAAAGCTTGCCCATAGTAAAAACTTGCTAAAGCACTGAAGTTTTTTTTTTTTTTGTGCAAAACACCTATGGCTATACTTTAACGAATCTATTTAAAATATTTTTTAATTATTAAAATTTTAATAAATTTTCAAAATGGAAATAAATTTTTTAAATTCTCTGAATTCTGAATATGGGAAAAAAAATTTGCAAATAATCATTGCACAGAGGTTTTTTTTTAAGTTTGATTTTAAAAAAAATATTGCACTGTAAAAAAAAAAAATTTAAGAGGAAGGGCACCCGTTTTTGTACTCCGCGTCGCTCGTAACTTGCTCTAAAGGACTAGTATCGTTATTCTGACTAGAAGAATCGATCCCTGTGTCCGACATAGATTCCATAGCTTCGTTTTTTTGCGAATTCATCTCCGTTGCTTTCGGAGGATTTTCCGTTTTTTGGACGGCGGTTGATGTTTTAGGTTGTAAATCCTTCCCTTCCTGGCAAGCTGGAGTTAAACAAACGGATTCTTCCTTGGGTGATTGCTCTGAAAAAATAAAAAAAAAGGTGGAAAAAATGAAAGGGAAGACAATTTTCTGCTAGATTCGTTTTCTTCAAGCGTTTACAATGAATTTTGAGCCAAGGGCAATTTCAAACATTTAGCGAAATTTTAAGTTAACAGCTAGCCAAGTGTAAAACATTACGAACCATTGCGCCTGTCTCACCAGACCTACCTTTAAAATTAGAATTGTCGTCGAGCTCCATGATGGCCTCGTTAAAATCAGCACAGGAATCCGGGCCCGATCCGGTTGACGATAACGATTTGATGACGTCCGAAGCTAAATTCGTTGCGTATTGTTCGACTGGTTCAGGAGGTGGCTGCGTTATAGGCAAGTTGCTTGGTCTCTCAAGTCGAGGGTGATATGGAAACGTTCCCTTAGCTTCGCCTGAAAAAAAAATATATATATTCTGTATATATATATATGTAACTTTTTGATTGTTAGATCACAATTAATACAACTTCCATGTCGAGAACTTTGAGGAATTAATTTTTTATTTTCGGCTTACAGCTTCAGCTATAATTTTTTTTTAAAAATGCTGCGGAATTTATTTTTTAAGAAAAAGGTCAGACATAAATTTTTTGTAATAAAAAAGTACCTTGAGGCGTATGAACGGCTATAATTTCCGTTTGAGTCGCGATCGGAACCGAATCGCAAGAGCTAATTTGGTGCATAACTTTCATCATACTTTGTAATTCTTCTACTTGTCTGTTCAGACTCAAACAAGTATCCGCTAAACCTTGCAATGTATCTTTGCTATCGGTGGAAGTTCCAGCTTCTCCGGGCTGTAGAGTAGCCATTTTTTTCCACAATGCATTAATAGCTTGCATTTGTAGGACCTGAAGCTTTCTGTTACCCTCTAAAGCTACTCTCGTCGCTTCCATGTCAGATGCAACTTTTCTAAAATAATAAAAAAAAAATGGTTACTTCCTAAATTAATGAAAAATTAATTGATGAGGATTTTCACCGAAAAAAAAAATCGCATGTAAAGTTATCGCCTTTTTAGAAATCACAGTGGTATGACATCGTTCGTTTAAACAACTTGATTTTTAAAATTTTTCTTAACTCTGCTAAGCGGAGAAGAAATCATCTGGGTTCCGACAATTTGATTTCATACCATTCGTTTAGCAAGACCTTTTGCGGGTTCTTTCTTCAGAAAAAAAATTCCTCATTATCATCAAAATATTCTTACATAATGTAATCCTGAATCCTATTAGTCTGTATATTTTTATAAGCAGTCACTACGTCGGAATTCAAATTCCTGGTACGGTATCCCCTCCACCTTCGTTGTATTAAAAGAGCAGCTTTCCAAATGTCGCTACCTTCCGACTCTTTCTCGTTTTTTTTATTTTTTTTCTCGAAATTTTCTTTTTCGTCGCTGTCGACTTGTCTGTTCTCGGTCGTGTGCTTTTTATGCCTTTTTTGATTTGCTCGTTGTTGGATCGACTGTAGTTTCGATGCGGACATCTCGCTGTCTTCCTCCTCAGACGTTTCTTTATCCATTAAATGCGGTTTTTTCGTAACTTCCACTAAAAAAAAATGAGGAAAAAAATTAAGATTAAAAAATACTGATAGCTTATTCAATTCCTTACTTCTTCCGCCAGATGGAGTGTTTTTTTTGGGGCTTGACACCGAATGCCCTGAGCCAGATCTAGATAGATACGGACTAGACACGGTCCCGTATTTCCGAGTAGGAGCCGGACTGGAGTTCATATTTTGCCTTTTTAAAACGTTAGTGGCTTTCCGTTTGGTTTCCGGCGTAGAGTAGGGCGAATTCCTAGCAGAGGAAAAAGAATTTCGGCTGGAGCACGAAGTAGTAAACGGGTGAGGAGATCTTGAATTGGGAGTTAGAAGTGGGTGTAGAGGCCGCAAGACGTCTGGGGAGGTTAGCGATTCCGGTACCGGAACCAAAGTCGTAGCCGTTTGAAGCGGGCTTTGACATGACAAATCTAGAAAAAATAAATAAAATTTATTTAATTTATTTAATTTAAGGAAAAGAAGCTCAAGGCAAATAGCCCAATTTTTTTTAACTAAACCAAAACCGGGCAAAATTTCTTTAAAAATAATTTACCGATTACGCTGTTTCGAGGCGGCGGCGGAGAATTCTTCAACATCGCGGAATCCAAACTCCTCGTCATGAGATCAGGAGAATTTCTTGAACTATCTTTCGACACCGTATCGTGATAACTAGATACCATTCTACCGCTTAAAGCAGCTGCTTTTTTCTTATGCAGCGGTAATTTATTCCGAGGTAAAGGAATGTTGCCTGAAAAAAAAAAAAAGATTTAATAAATAATAAGTGAAAAATTTTTTATTTTTTCACATTACCAGTTGTAAGCTGCTCTTTTAATTGCTGCTGATGTTGCTGCGCTTTGCTTAATATTAATTTTAATTTCTTTTCGTCTTCGCTTTCTAAATTATGCTCCGCAGGCTTCGGGCAAATATCGCAGAGGTATTTGACGAGTTCCAAATGTTCGCCTTGACGGTAACATCTTCCTTTTCCTTGCGAGTAGAGCCATTCTGCTTTCAAACTTGAAAAAAAAAAAAAAAAATTTTTTTTCACTTTTATTACAAGTAAAAAAATTGAGACTGGAAAAGAGGAAGTTAATGATTACTTATTCTCATCAGATCTAAAAAAGCACTGCAGTGACGTTAGAGCGGTGATATCCCGACTGGAGCACATGAGCAACAAGTGTCTCACATGACCTATATCTTAATTATAAGAAAGCTCTAACGGTGAATAGAAAAATCCAACAAAATGCAACTAATTTTAAAAATAGATCTCTAACCTTTCAACAATTTTTCTGTTTGCAGTTAGCTTATATTAAAAATTTCCAAACTTATTCCTTATTTATTTTTTTTTAGAACAAAATATCTTACCATTCAATATCTGTTAATGGATACCCGTCCAGTACTGTTATACTACAACACCAGTTTTTGACATAAGGTCTGTGATTAAAACCGCTGAATGAATAATTTAAGGAAAAAATTATTTGTAATAATAAATAATTTTATAAAAACTGAATTTTTTTTAAATTATAAAAGGATACACTCCACTTCCATTAAATTCTAAACAAGGATTATTTTGAGTAGATAATTCCTTCAATGATATCAAATTTACCAAATGAGAAATTTCGGTCAAATCATTTATCACATTGTTAGCTAATGTTAACTTTTCTAAGCTCACAGGTAAATTTTTCTCACATTTTTGAAGATGTGAAATGCGATTGTTATGTAAATATAATTCCTAAAAAGAAAAAAGAAAAATGTTTAAGTATAAATTGCCAATTAATTTATTTTATGTGACTTTGAGTCAGTAGAGTTCTTAACAGTAAGAAACTTATTGACTAATTAACTAATTAGTCAGATTAAAGAAAAAAAAAAAAAAAAAAAGCTTTGAAGTTTTAAATAATTTCTTAAAAAGATCTTCTTTTCATTTTATAACATTTTGCAAATTGTAAAACCTCCCAAGCTTTAAAAAATAATCTGAGCTTTTAAAGGTTTCAAATTTTACAGAACATTTTCAAGCAAGCACTAAAACTCATATGCGTCATATAAATATATGTAAACAAACCTGTAATTTTTCAAGAAATGAGATGTCTGATATATGAGAGATGATATTTTCACTTAAATCTAAATACTCCAATTCAGAATTCCCATTTAAATGATCGATTGCTTTAATTTTATTTCCGCTTAGATTTAAATATTTCAACTGCTTCAAATCTTTTAATCCTTCTATTGTAATTAATGAGTTGTTTGATAAATTTAAATGTATTACTGTTGTGAGGGATGATATTCCATACATACGAATTAAATGATTGTTGGCTATTGATAACTGAAAATCAAAGAGACAAATCAATTATTCATATTACTAGCAAAATGGGGAGATAATTGTAAGGTGAAATTTACTTTTTTTAAATTCCCATATGAGTCTACATTTTCTATTTTTGGTATGTTGTTCTCATCTAATATCAAGTTACATGCATCCTTTTGTTCATCTGTCGCTTTTTCTATTTTTTTAAGTCCCCGATTTGAAAGATCAACTGTCAGTTCCTCTGGTTCAACTTCAGAATTATCTTTCTCTGAAAAGTAAATATATTGATTGTTGATGGGCAATCACTTGCAGGGATCGTTTCGATCCTGAAATATATGTTTAGTGTTTGAGACACAATTATTACCATTTTCTTCCATGATTCAACTTCATTTAACAGCACAAAATGTCAAAAATTACCGTTTGATTACAAAGAGCTTCGACTTTGTCCAAGGACCTAACAAGATGGCGACACTGGAGACCCCAAAAAATTAGATGCAGACAATGAATGCTGTTTCGAAATGAATCGGGATAAAAAAAGGATAAGTGTCAAATTACAATGACAAATGATTTGGTTTTAAGGATCCCAGAATGGCGCGCAGTCGCCATAAATGTATAAATGTACAGTTTAATTATACCTGTTTAACTTATGCAAAGGGAAATATTACATCCAAAACATCATAAACATCGAATGTTAATCTTTTTCATACCATGATGTAGGAAAGATCAATTCAAATATTTAAAATTTAAAAATTTTTGCTAAAAAATTTATCTTCCATGATAAATTAAATAACATTTCTTAAACAGTGGGTCATTTTCGCTAAAATATCGTAGTCCTCTCCACGATCTCTTTATTATATAATTATTTGTTGGAAAATTTGCTGCTCCATAAGCCAAACATGATTTTAACGTTCTTATTATGTACTACCAAACTCGGGAATTGTCGCTCTGCTGTAAAACGTCGTCAAGTTGCAAAAACATCGAACGTTATTTTTTTCCATGCCATAATGGAGGAAAGATCAATTCGAATTTTTAAAAATTAAAAAATTTCTGTTAATTCATGACATTGAATTTACTTTTCGTGGTAAAGTAAATGACTTTTCGTAAACAGTGGGTCATTCTCGCAAAAAATATCGTTCTGCTCCCTTTCGCGGTTCATTGTCTCATCGAATACGGCGGAGAGTTAGTATATGTAAATATTGAAAATGTAAATATATTGAAAAATATATGAATCGTTGATTTAGTAAAAGATGAAGTTTGTTTCGTTAAAAAAACGAGAACGTAACGAAAGTTATTTAAAAACTAAACAGACTTTGTCGTTTTCAAAAATGTACCTTTAACGATTCGTATGGAAGGCAATATTTAGTAAAAAAAAATTAATCTTTAAACAAATGTTTAAACCTTGTTTAATTTTAGTGTAGTGGACCTTCAATGGAACCAACCATTGTATCAGGAGAAGTGTTAATCACAAAAAGCATAAAACTCAGGAAAATGGATAAAATAAAAAGAGGAGACATAATCGTTGCCAGATCTCCTACTCATCCTGGAATAAATATTTGTAAAAGAGTTGTTGGTCTTCCTGGTGATAAAATAACACATAACAGATTTTTTACAGTTTCAGTATGTTAACATGCAAAAATTTCAAAAATGTATTATTATTTATTATGTAATATTTTTTTTTTTTTTTTAAAGATTCCCCCAGGACACATGTGGCTGGAAGGCGATAATTCAAATAATTCAACAGACTCTAGGACTTATGGACCTATCCCTCAAGGATTAATAAGGGGAAAGGCACTTTGTAGGATATTTCCTTTGTCACGGGTAACCTGTGATTTTACTTATGAAAATAAAGTTAGGTGATAATAGGTTACATTTTATGTTAGGCTAGAAAATTTTTTTTCAAATTAGGGTTCCTGGTAATTTAAAATCCACATGAACTTTGGTATTTTTTCTTATTTAATATAATAAAAAAAGTGCTAAGTATCTGTGGATTATGTTGTTTGAATTAAATTGACTGGTGTCATAGGTTTATGTTATGTTTTACGTTAAAAAGATAAACGGAATAATGATAATGTATTGCAGTATTTTAATCATTTAAATTTATGTAAGATGACTAATGTACTTGTTGAAAAAACTTTTGATTGTTAAAACTGTTATAAATCCCTGTATTGAAATCAGAAAAGAAAAAATAAAAAATTAGCAATTGATGTTTGTTAGCAATTTTAATTTATTACTCTTTGTGGATTGAAACCCTTGGTTTTGAAGTACTCAGATTAGTTTCTCTGAAAACTGAAAACCTTAGGCTTTTTCTTTTATTGTTAAAATAAAAGATATAATTGATTTTATAAAATATCTCAAGAAAAATTTTGAGGAAACAGTTTTTTCATGGAATTAAGTCTTAAAATAAATGTTACCCAAACTCTCCAATGGTCATAATTTTTTTTTTTCATTTATGAGAAATATTTAATAATTTTTCTGCTCAAAGTTTAAATGCAATAAGAAGTAGTTAAAAATGTACTAACAGTTTATATGGTGAAAAATATTGGAATCTTATCAAAAGAGTTTGTTTTTAACAAGACAATCATCAGTTCATAAGAATCATTAGTTCTCTGAATAAGACAATCACTTGGGAATCTGCTCCTAAATTAGGAATCAAGCAAAGGAAATTTTCTTTTTTATTAAAATGTTTTTAAGTTACCCTTTTTCAGCCTTTGTAATTGGGGGCTGATTCCTGAAAAATATTTGGAGACATCAATGCCTCCTATCTTCCATGTCCATAAATGGCTAATTAGGGAGCCTCCCCTGAAAAATTGTTCCGGATACCGATCGTCATTTTTTTTTAGAAACTGCTTCTATTGGGACAATGTTGAATTTAAAAAGCTGAAAATTAAGTCCATTTCCATAATAGATGTAGGAGAAAAAGAAGTTATTACAATTCACGTTTGTAAAGATTCCAGCTTCATGAATCTTATTCCGTACTGCCAGATGGATAAATATAACAAATACATGGAGGTAAATTTTTCGTTCGTGACACATCGGTCTTCTTCACATGACACACACATGAGTATCAGAGGTGAATGCTAGCGGAAAAAAATCCTGACTGAAATCAGGTTCGAACCAAGACTCCACACGATCATTCGTTTCGGCGTCGAGCACGCTCGCCACTCAGCCGACGTCGTGTCGAAATATAGGGTATGAAAAAAGTCTTAAAGTTTCATGAAATAATATGGTTAGTAATACGTACTTTTTTCCTGAGTTGTACATAATTTTTTTAAAAGAAGTTTACATACTTTTTACAGTGATTTTACATTTTACATGTCATGTCGCATCACTATATGCATTATGTTCCATAGTTTTCATAACTTTCCCGATATATTAACTTGTAAAATTCCCAATTTATGGAAGGTAAGTTCCAAAGAATTTTAGTAATGGAATCGACACGATCTTTTTTCGAAAATAAATCGCAAGTTTAACTTGGGAGTTCTTCCACTAAATTCTGCCTAATCTTTTGTAAAACATATCTTGTTTCTTCTTTTCGCAACTGAACAATGTGTTTTTTTTTTAAATAATAGAACTAATTTTCATTACATGGGAAAAACAAAAAAGTTTTTTTTTCACAGCCTTCTAAGTGTTAAAGAACTTACTCGTCACATATATATAAATAGGCGCGAAAAACTTTGCAACTCTTGAAGCGAATTTTCTCTTAAAATCCGACCTTGTCTGCACTAGATTCAAAACAGAAATATATAATTAATTTTCTATTACAACTAGGTTTAAAAACGTTCCCTTATTCTTTTGAAATGAACGGAAATATTCCAAGAAAAATTTATTGTTGGTGCCCCTAAAAAAAAAATTCAACGAACCGGCACGCCGTAACCTAGGTCTCTCTAGCGGTAAACGGGGAAACTAAAGTTCGTAAAATGGCGACAAACTAAGAACACTGAATTCACCGTAAGCGAGACACGGGTGCGGAGTATCGATTAAACTAAATTCACTACTGTAGTTTTTTTTTCCTTTTTAAAAATCGAAGTTTGAAAATGAGACAGCGAACAGTCGGTTTGCTTCGTGCGGTCGCTGGCTGGGCGTTACGGTTGTAGTAAATGAAAAGTCATTTTCGTAAAAAAACGAGTGAAATGGGTGGGAGGTAGCATTTTTTTTCAAAAATAATGGATGCCTAAGTGATCGGATTCGGATTAGGTACCCATTTCGCCAAAAAAAGGTTAGTATTGGCGGATACATGTATATGATTTTTTTTTTTTGGATTGTTTACTATTGTGCCAAAAATCCGTTTCATTATTTGTAATTTTCCTGTGAGATATGTGAATTTTCGATTATGAAGGATGGAATATGATATTCAAGGGAATGGGTAAAATAGTGAAAGAGAGAGGAAAAATCGAAATTTGATAATGTTGGGGGGAAAAAAAAACGCCGGTATGGTCCTGCATTGAAAACGAGGGAAGTCGATAACATAACCTGGAAATATTCTTATTGTGATTTTCACTTACTTTCATTTTCACTATTATGTAAATTGTGTAAACGTGAAAGACAATACCTGCGGTTGTTTTTTTTTTGTTGATTAACCTAATCACACACCATTGACTAATTATGCATGTTCTCGCGTGTCTAGTAGCAAATGATTCAATTTAATTACAAATGACTGATAAAAAAAAAAAAAAAAAAAAAAGAGTCAAACTGCTGAATTTTTTATAGAAGAAAATTGGTAATTGTGTGTTTTTTATTTATTGAAGGTAATGTAATGGTGCTTTTTTTTTTTAAAGGTATGGAACTCAGACTGAAAATTAAACAGTAAAAATGGATAAATGAATAATTAGGCCCATGTCTTATTTGCTTGAGTAAAAAATGTTCATTATGGTTTTGTCACTTTGAGGATAATCCGTATTATGTCATAAATCAAAAAAAATTTTTTTGTGTTGTTGGTTCAGAAGGATTTAATTTGTTTGTTGATCTTTGTTATTTGCTCCTATAATTTCATTTTTTCATTTAAAGGGCTGAGAAATAATAACCAAATCGTGTAACGGTCATTCTTCTGAAAGTGTTAACTGTCAAATGAAGAGATTTTGAAAAATAAATGTAGTCGCATCTTTCTAATATTTCTTGGAGTTACTTTGTAAGACCCAAGGATCGTGAAATAAATGATTTTGAGCTTAAATCAAAAATTTTATTTTTGCTGGAGTTCTATGGACCGACATTACATTTGCACTAAAATACAGAAAGAGTTGAAAAAAATCCAAATAGTGACAAATCCTTTTGTTTAAGGTTTGATGAAATGCTCTTCAATTCTGAAGAGAAATTCTGAATTCAAAGACTGCTTATAGAATATTTTCCATGGGCTGACATAACATTGAAAGTTGTAATAGACTGATAGACTGTATTTTTTTGATATTTTACTTACCGAAAGTCTACTTAAACTGATTAAAAATTAACTTAATCCCAGCTTAAAAATGGCATCTTATGAAGCTGTTAGGATGAATATTTTATACATCATATGTGTACTTAAAAAGTTCCTGCGATTTCAGGCCTTCAGGAAATATTTTTGAAATTATGATTTTGCAATTCTTGTCGAAATATTTAAAGGGTTTCTTAAGAAATTTCTTGAAATCCTGCGAGGCCTGAGGTCATGGAGGTCATTCATGATATCAATATTAACGGAGGTGACAGGGTCATTCCACAACCTTGAGGCTCGACCTGTCTGCCTCTTCAGGAAATTTTTTTTCCCTTCATATTTCACCCCTGTTTTCCGACTAAACAAATTTTTCATGTTGAAAACGGAGAGGATTATTCAAGTTCATTTCTGAAAATACAAATATCAAAAAGATTGAGAAAAACAATGGAATTTTTTTTTTTTTGAAAATACTAAAATAGAATTTCTAGGAAGGGTTAAAGGAAATAATAGAAAAGAGTAACATAATGTAGAAAATAAATTCAAGAAAAAAATTATTATTAAATGAGGAAAAAGTGACAATGAAATGTCGTGAAATTTTTTAAAAGAAAAGCCATTTAAGTGGAGGCTTCACTTCCAAAACTTTTCCATTAATATATAATAAATTTTAATGATTTAAATTTTCTCTTCAAAACATAATTGAACACATTTGGCTTTAGGGGCGGTTCAAGATTTTTTTTGTAAATCAATAGGTATTGATGCTAAACCTTGTTGCTAGTGAAGCTAAACCTTGGTTCTTTCGGACAAAAATTTTTCCGGGGGGAAAGGGTTGGCAGATCACAATCTGGGGAAGGGCAAATGGCTTATTACTGGACTCCCGTTGTCACCCCCCCAAAGAAACAGGCCTTTAATTAACATTTTTGTTTCCACGTCAAACTGAATTTATCTTCTTTTTAAATATTTAACGACGGTAAATGACATTTGATTCAATATGATATTCTTGGAACATTTTCCCTCTTTAGTTTTTTTATGACTTTGTATTGATTAATCGCGGAAAAAAGGGGATTCCCACCCGTTGAGACTTGATTGAAAGATAGTTTTCCAGAGCTTGGGTAAATATTAAGAACAGGAATTGTATTTAACCGGGAAAATTGGTTTTTTCGATGACGGTGATATCAAGGCTAAGGGTAAATAAGGTTTTCGCTCGTCAATAAAAAAAACTTGAAGTTGCATTTTTTTTTCTTTCTTTAACGTCTTCCAAGTTGCTTGGACTGAATCAGAAGAAAAAGGCAATAATCCTTGCACGTGGAGCTTTCGAAAAAATTCTCTCGATCTCGAGCTTTCTTATAAATCGTGAATTTTAAGATGGAATTAGATCGGGTTCTAAATCTCCCTGAAAAATCAACCCGGATCAGTCGAAAAAAAATTCAAGCTTTCTATGTTCTGGCAGAGCCAAAATAATCGTGACTTTTTCCGCCCAAAGCTCCACGTTTTGAAGTGAAGTGCTTGGTTTACTTTGCACTCCGAAAGGTAATTTTTCATGATTGGAACTTTTCCTCCAAGATTTTCTCACTCCTGACATCCGGCCTATGAGCTTAAATTGTCTGACATCAGGAAGCCGGAGATTTTGACGAAAAAGGCTCCTATTGGTTGTTCACATTGAATCTAATGCGAAACCTGGAAAAATTTTCTTGCCCTGTTAGTCAGTCTGTAAACTTTTTTTTTTTTTTCTGTAGAAGAAACGTTTGGAATTTAAAATAACGAGCTTTCTACTTAGAAAGCTGAGGATTTTTCCGGGTAATCCGGGTAAATTTTTCATGGAGATTTCAAATCCGATCTTACTGACTTAAAAAAGCGTTTCCATCGCTTCGAAATTTAGGATTTATATGAGGAGCTTGACTTCGGGATCTTTTTTTTTTTTAGAAAGCCCACGCGGAAGAATCATTGAATTTCTTCGGCAGGTTCTTGTTCTGTGGTGGCCTCTTAGCTTTTTAAGGGGGGGCTTGCAAAAGCGATGCCGACTAAGTCCGGGTTAATTTTTTTAAAAAATGATATAGCCGATTGGGATTCCAAATAGTTTTTCCAAATTGGCTGGTGCTGATCCCGATCCCGATGAAATTATGATATCATGCGTTGAAAATTTTGACCGATGCCGATACAAGCCTCGGCATCGGATTTTTTTTTAATGTCCAAAATTGGCATCGGCATCGGAATCGGACCCCTGATTTTAAAAATCGTCTAGAATGGCTCTTATGATTTTATGATTTTTTTTTTTCACTAAAATCGGAATCAGAGGCGGCATTGGATATGATCGATGCTTGGTAACGTCGGCATCGGCATCGGCATCGGCATCGGGTGCCAGAATCAGAATCACAATCAAAATCGGAATCGGACTCGGAATCGGGAGTTAAATAAATAAAATGGCATCGGCATCGAGCCGAGATTTCAGCTGGCCGCGGCCGGCACCGGCACCGGCACCGGCACCGGATTCGGACCCTTGGTCATGCGATGCCGATCTGGTTCAAAATATTTTTGGTCCCAATGGTAAAATGCCCAATACGTTCAATAGGCCCAGGGCCAATAATGCGTTAATAGGGCCCAATAATGAGCACAGGCTTTCCAACCCTGCCAAGAAGGGAGCTTACTCGATTGTCTTTAAGCAGTTCAAATTAATATTCGGCCTGGGGCCGAATCCAATGTCGATGCTACAAAGCGTCTATTACATCCGAAGAAGAGATCTCCGTCTCGTTTCGTTTTAGCGAAAGAAATTCTGGAGTAAGAATCCGATGCCGGGCCGTGGCAGGCTTAAATCTGGATCGATGCCGATGCCAGTACTAATAATTTTTCAATTCCGATGCCGAAGGAGATTTTTGCCGATGCTAATACAAAATCCTTTTTTACTACTAAACCCTAAAATGCTTTTTTTCTACTTGGACATTTCTTTCGGCTTAAATCAGAAATTAAATTTAAAAAAAAAAAAAAATTAAATCTAGGACGACCCTGCCCTCAAGGTTTCAAGGTTTAAGAGAAAATAGCCATTACTGAAAAGTTGGGCCCGTATTTTTTTTTTTTTTTTTTTTTAAATGAAAACTGTTATTTAAGAGGATCATTTTTCTGTGATTAAGTAAATCCTCTCGGAATCTTAACCAGATTTTACATGTCATTCAATGCTGATAAACATTTTAGCTGCTCCCCAAGTAAACAATATATCTCAGCTTTAAAATCTATTTGAAAAGTGCAAAGTCGTGATGCAGAATTTACAAAGCATAAAAAAAAAAAAAAAAAAAAGTTAAAAACGCCAATATTTGAGTAGCGTTATCCTTAGTCAGGATCTATCTTAAACAAACAAGTGTATCTTTTTCTTTGGAGAATAAAGAAAAAAATACAATTGCTTTTCAAGTTTTATTTGTTTTTCTTTTTTGCTAAATACTGAGCTAATCAAAATTGGATGTTAAGAATGGAGATACAATTTCGCTGACGAATTAATAACCATTGTTCAACCTTAAGCACTTTTATTCGGAAAAGGCATTACTTATTCCCCTCTGTGATGCATGAGACATTTTTTTTTTGTTTTAAATTTTAATAAATCGTCCCGACACTCCCCGCCGGATTACCGTAAATAATTTCATAATTTACATGAACCGCTTTTAAAATATTAAATGCGTGAGTCTGCAAAAATAGGTAAAACGTTTTTATTATCGATCATAAAGAGGAAAATTATTATAATGACTTTTAAAAACAGGGCTGGCAAACAGATCCGAACCAGAGAAGGATTCGTTTTCATTTTTTTTTTAAATGGTGGGCGCAGCAAAATTCTTGAATGGTACTCGTGTTTGGCTGGGAAAGGGGAGGGGGGGGGGGGCACAAGAGCCCACATTTCCTAAAATCCCTCTTTCCCTTCCCCAGGCTTAGACAATGATTTTCCCTTGGCGGCTCTAAAGCAAAACGCTCCTTATTTATACGCAATATCGATTTTTCACCGGTAATTTTAAAAATTTCAAAACGGAAAAAACACGTCAAAAAGTTTCATCCGTAAAAGTTTAAATGAAGTAAAATTTAAAAAGTTTTTTTCCGAAAGAGTTGCGACTTTATGCTTAATAAATTGGATTTATTTTCATTTTAAATATGTCAAATTAAAAGAAGAGAAGAAAGTCTGCACTTACATGCTTTCCCCTGGGGCGGTGTCTTTTTACCCTTTTCGCGTGTTTTAAGTGTCGTGTGACTCCCAAGGATATGGTTTTGAAGTAAAAAAAAAAATATGTAGTTGACATATTCAAATAGATATTACAGCTAACAATCGTTGAGACCGATTGAATTGGAAAGAAAATCGATTCTTAAATTTGTTCAAAATAATTTTGGTTGAAGGTAATTTTTCTCAATAAATATTTTTTTGCGGTTGTCAAGTTTAAAAAAAGATTTTTTAAGTGCCCCCCCCCCCGGCTTTTGGAAAAATTGTGAAACTTGTGAAGATGCGGAAATCGTCATGAATCAGCGTCACTCCTACACCTCCCCCCCCCTCTCGGTTGTGACACTGCTGGCATTTACTGACAAGGGGGTTAAAAATTGGCAAAATCGTGCTGACGCAATACAGGAATGGCCCTTTTGCCGTAATAAATTTTTAAAACCTTGATTTTCGGAAGTGAATGCGATTCATGTTGATCCACATTCCGTTAAATTCCATATATCGGATATCATAAAGGCATTTTCCTCCGTCCCACGTACGGGGCAAACGTCAGGAATGGGTTGGTGAGGGTATCGTTTGTGATTCCTCCTTTTATCTATTAAAAATATCTTTTTTCCTCTTTTTACATTTATTAATGGATATCGATATCAAGTATCGGTATTAGCCACTCTTTTGATTTATTAAAGATGAATGAAAAAAAGAAATCCTGAATGACTTTGTCTGGGAATGAAGAGGTGGTATTCTCTTTTTTTCTGACGGGGTGGCCAAAATTATGCTGACGTTATACTTTTAACTCTCTTAGCGAAACGCTATGAAGGTCACGCATTCGGGCCCGTAGTCAAGGGGGGGCAGGGCGTTGCCCCCGTGGTCTGACTTGGGGTCCCCCCCCTAGAGTAAATTAGCTAAACATAACAGAAATAGGAAATGAAGGCCTGTTGCCCCCCTTAACAAGCTCAACTGGCCCCCCTATGTTCAGCAAGCTAACTAACCCCCCTATTCTCACAAAGACAAAGTGTCTGACAAAGTGCCTTTTCAGTAAAAAAAAAAATTGATGAAAGCATGTTTCTAGGGATATTTTGAACAGCTGATTCCGAATCTGAAGTCAAAATACTGAAAAAACTCAAATCCAATATGGTGGAGCCGTTTTATTTTATATAATTTCTTTTTTTTTTCTTTTACGCCATATGGATTTTCTGAGTCGAATTAGACCATTCTGACGTCAGATTTGAAATCAGCGACGTCGAAAACGTATAGAAAGACGTTTTCCATATCATTTTACGGAATGAAACAAATTTTGCGCGACACTTTGTATTGCATGTGTGTGTTGCAGGTTGCATATACTGAGACTTGGTAGGCGTCTAATATGGGTTTTAACGCACGGTGCGGGTCCATAACGTGTTGTAGGTTAACTTTTAGTGCGAGGTCATGAAAAAAAAAAAAATTTATATCTAGAAAATTCTATTTTCTTCGATTTTCCGGGAAAATTTTCCAAAATTCGACCGTTAAAGGGTTGATATGATCCAAACTCGTGGCTTTGTCAATTATATTAAGCATTGCCATGGGGTCATAATTACAAGACCGGTGCTGGCACCAAGTTTAAAATAAATTATCTGGCACTGACACCATGTTTGGCACCGACCCGAGTTTTCAGGGGGCCGAGGCTGGCATCGACGCCGGTACCGCCCTCGACTGCGGACCCCTGCGTACTATGTTTAACTTATGAGGCTTCATGTTTGGCTTCTAAATTGAATCATATTATCCAGGACAACTGCCCCCGTGTGACGCCCCCCCTGTGACTGAGGGGAATCATTCGGTTTTCGCTTCATAAATTAAAGGCTTAACGTTTAAAAAGAAATGAAAAATTGATACGAGGAAAAAAACATACATTTAGCTACTTTGTAATGATAACAGGCGTCAAATAACATAATTTCATATTGCATACGAAAACATCTATGATAATTTTAACGTCATTGAGTTTACTATGGGCGGCACTGCATATTAATGATCGATTTCGTTGACTTAAGGCTTATCTCAGTGGTTAATAAAAACGATTTAACCGGTGCTGTGATTCTTTCTTTTTTGATATATCGCCGATTCGGGAGCTTATTCTTTTCACTTTTTAACACGTGATTGGAGGGGGGGGGGGGGACACTATACTCAAAATCGGTGGGCACCAAATATTGGTTTTAACTCATTATGCGAGTATCTACGGTGACAGGAAATCGTTTTTTGCTCAAAATTAATTAAAAATACCATTTTAAAAAAATATTTTTCGGATTTTCCAAAAATTATTCAGGATTTGAGCCCTATGAAGTCGAAATTTTTGCCTGCATTGAATTTTTTTCGGCCCGACTTCTAAAAAGTGGGACGTGAAAAAATAAAAAAAAAAATGACCAAGCTTTGGATTTCATTTTTTTGTAGACAGGCTGGAATGGCTCGAAATTTTCAGGGGAGTGATTTGTAAAGGGTGATTTAAATATTACGTCGGTAAATCAAGGGGGGGTCTGTAAAATGCTGACGCCATTGTTGAATGCACACAAGAGAAAGGCTACATTTGCTGACCAAGGGTAGGGGGTTCGCGCTATCAGAAATTTCCGAAATTGTGCTGAGGTGATATTTTGATGGCCTTTAATGACAGTTTCGAATTTGGTAGGTTAGGGACAATATAAGGGTGAGGAACCTCTCAAGTAAAGCCCAAGAATCAGCTTGGAAATGAGCCTCACCCGGTTACATATCCTGGCAGAAGATGAAAAATAAATTGATTTTGGGGCGCAAATTTTATGGTGAACCGGCGGCAACTGAGTCATGGTTCCCCCCCTCCCTCTTGGTTTTCAAACTGCCTGACGTAAGATATAGATACCGTTATTGGCTTCATAAAAATATCAATTTTAATTTATTCCTTTTCCACGTATGATGCATTGGGTTTAAAACAACGTTAAAACTGTTTCTGAGATGAACCCTTGACCTTTTGATATCTAAACCAACCCCATATTTTATTCATGCCTTCACTCAGACGCAAGTCAGCTACCTCGCCCTTCGAGTCACTTGTCCATTTTTATTTTTTTTATTTTGGTTGTCATTATTTTGTGATCGAAATCGAAATCGAAATCGAATAATAATAATGTCCCCGGCAACGAATTAATATGTCATTTAACTTCATTAAAATACATTATTGGTAGCTCGAAATGAAAAGACCGAGGAACGGCCGGACTATATCGTGGAAAACACGGCCATGGCAATAATCACGATGCAATTGATGTGAAAGTCAATTTGAATAACAAAAGTCGCATTCAATTGGTCGGTTTATTGTTTTCCTCTTCCGTAATTAACGGGTCCCGGGGATGTCAATATCACGCAAAATGGAGAATCCAGGTTTTCGAAGAAATGAAAAAAAAAAGTCAATAATTCATCACGGCCGATCGATATTTATTTTCCGAGAAATTTCATTTCTTTTTTCAATTGATTGTTTCTTTTTTTTGTTTTTTTCGTGATTCATAAATGCTTATCTGGTCGGGCGCGATAACGACCGACCGAGATTGAACAATTTTTCTTTCTGAGAAAATCCCTTTGGTCTTTTAATTGTACGAGAAAGGCGTGATTCATGTTTCAATTATTCATTAATAAAAAAAATGAAGTGCATTATCGGAATGAGTGCTATTTTAATTGCTGAAAGATCGCGCGGTGCTATCGAAAACATGTATTCACGTGATGGAAACGAGAGAAAAAAAAGCAATAAAAATGTTTTTGAGTTTTGACTAATGCATCGTTTAAAATATTCGATACGAACGTCAAAGAAAATAAAAAGAAAGATGTGCTATAAAGTGTTTGGTAAGCAATAAAAACTCAAGTTTTCCGTGTTGGATGTTCGTATGCATTATGTTTGAAGGTATAGTTTCTTTTTGCTTTTAAATCATAAGTTATTGACGTATTTTATTGTTTGATCGAGGAGCTTCGTTTGTCTAACGATTATCCGATTTTTGAACATGATCAAACGTGTTTGAAGAATATAATACGTAGCGGTTTAAAGATTTGTTTTCTAGTAAAAATGTGTATTGTTTTTTTCCTTACTAAAAATTAATCTTTTTCAACACCGGACGGGGTAGGCAGGGCTGAGTAGTAGACTCAGTTTTTTACTGAGTTTTTTTATTTTCTTCTAACGCTTGCCGAATTTTTCTATTTCTGTTTTTCTTTATTTTTGAGCCTTAGTCAAATTAAAAATAGAACATATAAACCAAAAATTCGGAAAAATCTGGAAAGTATTATAATTTAAAATATTTGGCCACTTAAAAACCCTATTGCCGCTTTCAAAAATCAGTTAAAAAGCGGTGTAGTGGATACAGGCGGCTGGTAAGTCGACCACAAGGCTCAGGTTCTATTCCAAAAAATTGTATTTTTTCTCCTTTTTTTTTGTCATGAAAAACGTTTAAAAAAGAGCCTATAAAGTCCCCATATGCTAAATATATGTAATTAAAGCATAAAATTAATATGTTGCTCAGTTAAAAATTTTAATTATAAAAATTTATAAATAGTTATAAAATTTTATAATCGGCCAAAACGTTATAGAGTTATAAAATTTTATACCGCACTCTTTCGTGTAGATTTCAAATTTAATGTCAAAATGCCAATTGCCAATTTCTTAGGGTCACAAACAATTTGATTCCAACCAAGGAGAGATTTGGCAGACTAATGACTAATGCGCATTTGGGGGGGTATATAATCGTTATCAAAAAATGATAACTCAAGGCCTTGAACTCATAACAGAAGTATATGATGGCTAAACTGACCCAGATAATTTTGAGTTCAAACTTTCAAATGTGGATTGTTATTGTGACCGCCAATGTGGCAGCTATCAAAATGTGGAATTTTTAATTTTTGAATAAAAAAGTCACATTGAAAAGTTATAAAAATTTGAAATTTTTAATCCACTGTTTTTATTTTGTTTGTTTTCAGGTTATCGCCCAGCCGGTTCCAAAGCTCAAAAGCTCGTTTAGATGAAGAACCACCAAAACCAAGGGAATCAAAGAGAAGATGTTAACTAGTAGGACGAAACATGTATTGCACTGTGTTTTATTACTCCACGTGATCGTTTTATTTGAAATATTCACCGGAGGTGTTCGTATTTTCGGGTACGGTCAAGAGGAAATCGATCCATGGTTGTGTTACGGGTATTTCGGGACTATAGTGCTATACACACTAAGGTTATTGACATTTTTAACTTTGCCTCAAGTACTTTTTAACTTTTTTGGATTAACTTTTTACAATGCATTTCCGGACAAGATAGTGTTAAAGGGGTCGCCTTTGTTGGCGCCCTTTATATGCGTGAGGGTGGTGACAAGGGGGGACTATCCCCAGTTAGTTAAGAATAACGTATTAAAAAACATAGATACATGCCTGAAAGCGGGCCTGGAAAATTTCATAGTGGACGTCGTCACGGACAAACAAATTAATTTAGAAAATTTAAACCGGAGAGTCAGGGAAATCGTAGTTCCCAGTAGTTACAAGCCAAAGAGCGGGGCTTTGTTCAAAGCCAGAGCCTTGCAATATTGCCTAGAGGATGGGGTCAATTACTTAGCGGATACCGATTGGATCGTCCATTTGGACGAGGAAACGTTACTCACGGAGAATTCCGTTCGCGGGATTCTTAACTTTGTCTTGGATGGGAAGCATCATTTCGGACAGGGTTTAATTACTTATGCCAACGAAGATGTCGTCAATTGGGTCACAACATTGGCCGATAGCTTCAGGGTTGCCGATGATATGGGGAAACTCAGGCTACAGTTTTCTATGTTCCATAAGCCGTTATTCAGTTGGAAGGGCAGCTATGTCGTTACTCAGGTAAGAACCTTATATTTTTTTACGAAGCCGAAAAATTCCATTGGCTTACGATTTATACTCTTCCCCTCTCTGGAATATGTGTACAACACCCCAGGATACCTTACTCACGACTATGTTTTGCTAGATAGCTAGAACGTCTTTTTGAGTTTAATCTCGCCAATTTTTTTTTTTTAAATTTATTGTGGCTGCCCAATCGCCTTGTGGCCTCTGAGAAACTTACACGAAATATAAAATTTTAAGAAATAAGAAACAGCGAAATCGTGTCAGCTCTCTGTTGTATATATATAGCAGAGCTCCGTGATATAAATTTTAACCGTTTCACACTTTTTCTTTTTTCCTTATTTTTTGTTTTTGCAGCAAATAAAATTTAATTTCTTTCACTCTGCACGATTTAATTTCGTTCGCTCGTTGTATTTTTTCCCAGCGTCTTCTTGTTTTTTTATTTATTTTCAACAATTTGATAGTTTCCGCGGAAAGCAAAAGGGGGGAAAAAAGAAACATCTGGTCGTGATTTTCTTCCGAGAGAAAGAATGGGGAATTCTAGTTAATGCCCTTTTTTTTTTTGTTGAGAGATCAAGAGTACAGCAACTGTCTGATTTTTTACAATTTTGTTTTTAGTTGGGATTTTTTAACGAGGTTTGCAGTTTTGCTTACATCTGAAAGCCTCCTTACAAACAATCGAATAATGTTGTGATTAGCGCTCCAAGCGGCTGTTATTCAAACTATAAATTAACAAGCAGCCAGATTGATTGATCAAATTATTTATTTAAAGGAAAAGAAACCGCTTTTCAATATTCATTAATTTCGCGAAAAAAATTTCTATCAGAGTTAAAACTAGGAGGAAACTTACTAAAGCATAATTTTTCAGTTTTTTCAAAGCTTGATTATAACAACGATGGTGTTGCTATCTAACGGCGGCCATCGGTACTATTCCGAAACAAAGTGAGTAACGGGCGCCATGTTTGTTCGTTTGGACTTCATCGGTATCGGGATGAAAATGATAATTATTTAGCTGTTAATTCGTGTTGTTTAAGTTATTAGTTTACAAAAAATATGAATCATAGATGTAGTAAATGTTGCGTTATAGTTTATTGTGAGAAATGTGTGGTTTTGGCACCTCTTCATCGAAAAATCCGAGAGGCGTCACTTGGTCGGGCTAGTTAGCATTGGTTAGGTGTAAATGTAAAATTTCTGTAAAACGGCAATCCATTCCCATGCTTCGTATTTTGGAAATAAAAAATAGCAGCGTTATGAAAATGTGTATAACCATTAGGAAGATTACAGGGATCGAAATGCAGGAAAAATCGTATTGGTAAGCTTAACCTTTTCAGTTTATATTTCATCATTTTTTTGATTTGATTCAAGAGTAATTTTTTGAAACATTTAAATCAATTTTTTGAAGTATGTTAAGATGCAGAAAAATGTTATTGATAGGTTGAACTCTTTTCAGTAAGGTAAACACCTTTAGTAAAATGTGAGAGAAGGCACAAGGAGGGTCATGCCAATTTATGGGATATCGGCATGAGAATTCTTATAAAAATTTTATAGTTGTCCGATTCTTATGATACTAAACTTGTCTAAAAAATTGATTTGCAGGTTTCCATGTAAGCCCAGAAGTAATTTTTCTTCCCTTTAGAAAAAATATTTACTGAAAAGAGAAAATGAATTATCAGCAAATAATTTAGATGCATCTGTGAAGTTCTTGCGTCATAGATGCTGAATCTTAAAATTAGATAATAGAAACTGTCTAAATAGACCATTGTTAGTAAGGATGTAGGAACGCTTTCTTATAATGTATTTGAGAATCCAAGCACCACCAGTTGTGGAACTGTTAATTCCTGGACTGCTTGATGCTAACCATATTTAACTGGAAATGACATTGGGTTTTTGCAGCCCCTGGTGAATTTGTTCGAACATGTAGTATAGTTTGGATCTTAAAATGAACCCAGAGTCTCATGAACATTTTTAAAGTCAAAATTGGTCTGAAGTATTACATCTGAATTATTATTACTGCTATTATTGACTTAGCTTAAAGAAAATTAAAAAGATTCCTCGGCCAATGGTAAAAATTTTAACAAAGTATGTCAGTTCTGCAATCCTTAAAAATCTTCAAATAGGTCAATAAGTACTAATTAACCCATTAAAGAATGTTGCATTGCATTAAATATGACGCCTTTAAAAAAAGTAAAAGAACAAAAAATTCCATTTCTATTTATCAGACTTTTCAGCAGTGAAAAAAAATACTCACTGTCTTTTTTTCAGTTTTTTTGATCAGCAAGAATCGTTATCTTTATTTTTAGAAAGTTTTAAATTACAACGAAGGTTTTCATTTTTTTTATATGTTTCTTCTATCACAGAAGAGAGAAGAAAAGTAAATTAATGTTCAAATGATGCTTTGCATTTGACCCTAGGGTCTGAAATTCAACGCAACATACGGATACATTTCGAGGTTGTATGTTTAAATTAAACCGGGGATTAAATTTTGCTTACGTGGGATAGCACTTAAAGGGAAATTTCTGGGTCTCATCGTTTGGGAATTATAAGCAAGCTCCTTAACGGTGTGTATAATCTTGCGTTTGTGTCTTTTCAAATCGTTGATGTAATTAAATTACGTTAATTAAATGTATTATTATTATGATTGAATATGTGTCAAGTCGTGGGAAATCACACTTCCGAAAAGATGATCCGCTGCCAACTATTTATTACACGGTTCGTTACAGTGTTGGAACTCGTTACATTTTTTTTTTTTTTTTTGCGATATTTGGTTGTGGGTTTTTGACGTTGAGATTAATTGGAAGATTTTTTGAGGAATGAGAATTTAATGAAATAAGCAATTAACGGTGAACATAGGTCCTACAATGTCCCCTAAAAAATTTTGAATTGGTAATTTAGGGGTTTGGTGGTATTAATTAGGAAATTACCTGAATTAATTGCAAATTATGCCATCGGTTTTTTATTATTAATTCCCATTTATCAGCAACTAATTACCGATGGTGTTCCATTGCCATTAATGGTGATTAAGTTAATTAGTAATGTTATCCTATTATCATTAAAGATAATTAAGGAATTAGCTAAGGTATTCGATTCAGTTATTATGCCGACGATATCCCTTTCTTCTTAAAGGAAAAAAGTGGAAAAAATATAGTTGTAGCCCAATTTTAGCACTTTCATGAAAGTGCTAAAATTGTGCAATTTCATAATCTGCAGATTATGAGCACAAAATTTGGAACGGGTTAAGTATCGCCACTATTTTTTTTTTCTCTTGATGATAGAAAAATGTAGGGATACAAGTACATAGACCAGATAGATTTACTTTTTATGGGAGTGAGTCAGTCAATTCTTCTTGTACTCTTTGTTTAACTGAGGAAAAAAACCAGAAAAAACGGTCTGGCAGATTTATTTTCTTCCTGATTTTCCATGCCCAGAGGGGGAAAAGGAATTAGCTTAATATTTTTGCCTGCATAGACCATAACCTTTTTGAAGTCCCGAGACGATGTTGTAGCAATCAACTTTTCTCTTGCTTGCGAAACACAATTTCCTTTTTATGTCCCATGCGTCCTCTGTTTTTATTTATAGCAACCTGGATTCTTCGGAAAATCGACGCAAAGAATTTCGTCCGTCGAAGTTTTTTTATTTTCATTTTTCTTGCATAAACTGCAACGAACAGTGCCAAAAATTAAATGACTGTCAAAAGGTGGTCAACGTTTCTTTGGAAAAAAAGAAAAGGAAAAAAAGCAGCATATTTTGCCGTAAATGTCAAACATAAAAAGGATTGTCATAATTTTTAGGTAAAAAAATGACGTCCGTGAAGGTGGCAGGACCCAGTCAACGGATTTGATCAAAAATAGTCTTATATAGTAGCTTTTCATGGTTCTTTAATAGTTCCGTGATTGTTCCAATTTGTTCTCTAACCAGAAAAAAACTGGAGCCAAAAGTTGGTGGGTCCTGCTAACTTCACGCGAACAGAACCCAATTTGAATTTATCAAAAATTTTTGCCTTTGTCGGTTGTTTTTGATTTGTTCTTCATTGTTCCGGCCAATCCAACGTTTGTTCTGCATCAGGTATGACAGTATTAGGAGGAGTAAGGGCACTGCCAACTTGACGGAAATAAAATAAAGTCAAATTCAAACGTCTGTTAATAAAATAAATTCAAACGTCGTTATGTCTGCCCATAGATAATATTTTATAAACAATCTTTGAATTTAGAATTTCTGAATTTCTCTCTGCCGGGACTGAAGAGCATTTCATCAAACCTTAAACAAAAGGATTTGTCACTATTTGGATTTTTTCCAACTCCTTCTGTATTTTAGTGCAAATGTAATGTCGGTCCATTGCAAGACATACTCATATAAGAACTCCAGCAAAAATAAAATTTTTGATTTAAGCTCAAAATCATTCATTTCACGATCCTTGGGTCTTACAAAGTAAGGCACTTCGTTCGCTACACAAAACCGGCCGGTTCAACGTCCGGTTTTTGTCAAAAAAAAATTTTTTTTCCGATATTTTTTTTTTTCGTTTTGAAGCTAAAACAAAGCAAATCGGGGTCAAATTATACTCAAAATGTGCGTAAATTGATGGAGAACAAGATTTTGTAGGTTAAATACAATAGTAAGCTTGAATTTACATAATATTTGCAAAAATTCGTTTGTTTACGTAATTTAAATTTTAAAATGGCGATGTAAACAAACGAAAAAAAAAAACAATAATCCGATTTACGAAAATATCAACGAAATTCAAGCTTACTAATGTATTTAACCTACAGAATCATGTTCTCCATCAAATTTCGGACATTTTGAGTATAATTTGACCCCGATTTGCTTTTTTTTAGCTTCAAAACGAAAAAAAAAATATCAGAAAAAAAAATTTTTTTTTGACAAAAACCGGACGGTGAACCGGCCGGTTTGTGTAGCGAACGAAGTGCCTAACTCCCAAGAAATATTAGAAAGATGCGACTACATTTGTTTTTCAAAATCTCTTCATTTGACAGTTAACACTTTCAGAAGAATGACCGTTACACAATTCGCTTATTATTTCTCAGCCCTTTATGTGAAAAAATGAAATTATAGGAGCAAATAACAAAGATCAACAAACAAATTAAATCCTTCTGAACCAACAACACAAAAAAAATTTTTTTGATTTATGACATATTAGGGATTATCCTGAAAGTGACAAAACCATAATGAACATTTTTTACTCAAGCAAATAAGGCATAATTATTTATTTATCCATTTTTACTGTTTAATTTTCAGTCTGAGTTCCATACCTTTAAAAAAAAAAAAGCATCATTACTGATAGTACTGCCAAAAAATAATTCATGCTTATTTCAAATTATTCATTCATATTCATTGTTACTGCAAGTTATACAATTTCCACTGCTTTGTTTTTTTTTCCAAAGGTTCTTGGCAATAAATATAATTTCATTGTCTTCTAAATGATTTTTATGCCATGAATTATCCTAGACAAAGTGCTGTACGTTTGGGTAATTTCGCAGCAAAACTTAACATTTGAAAGATGTTTCTTCTTCATTTCCACCTTAATTTTCTTAGCAAGTTCGTCCGTGGACATTCAACAAAAGTAATACCAATCACTAAATCTACTGGAAAGATCTTTTTGGAAGTAGGCAGGAGGCACAGCATTTTTACGATTTCTCTTTTTTTGTCCAGTCCAACGTTGGAAGTTTTCGTACGATTAAATCTTCTGTTTCTTCTATTTTACCTCTCGCATGCAGTATACTTGTGACAGATAAGAATTTATTTTTGTATTCCTAAAAGCATTGAAAATAATCCTATAACTAAATCAATATTCCAGAACAATTAATATTAAAAAATTTTTAGCCCACACAGTGGTCCTGAACAAAAATATTATTCGACTAAAATGTAAAAAAAAAACTACTAATGAGGCTTTGTTAGGAAACATCTTAACTATCAAAATTCACTAAAATCAAAATCTTACCTGATCGTCTTTCCCTACCCCCGACAACCCCCCGGCCCCCTCAATTTTTTTTTCAAGGCTTGTCACATATCAAGGCTTGTTACATTTATATGAAACCCGTGGAAAATGCTTTAAAATGAGACATCGCCGAGGTTTTAATCTTTTACCGGACGGAGATAACGTCGTTTCAATTGCCCAAAATAAGCGTCTAATTTTCGATCTCTCAAACGACCAATTCTGATATCTCCGTGCCGCCAAGATATAAACCTCGGCGAGGTCTCTTTTAAAGCATTCCCATGGGGTTTCATATGATATGCAACAGCCTTGAAAGAAAATTGAGGGGCCGGGGGGTTGTGGGGGTAGGGAAGACAATCAGGTAAGATTTTGATTTTAGTGGATTTTGATAGTTAAGATGTTTTCTAACAAAGCCAGTAGTTTTTTTTGACATTTTTGTCGAATAATATTTTTGTTCAGGACCACTGTGCCCAACTCACTTCAAGTGAGATTTCAACAGTCTCTTTCTTGTCGATTTGAACAGGTTTTTTTTTTCTTACTGCGTCTGACCATGAGAGTGATGCAGCCTGGACTTTTCCATCCATATTTGGTATTTCAACAATAAGATAATACAAAGTAAATGAAGTAGACGATTAAATTCACCATTCACCTAGTTTTGTTAAAAATGCGCGAATTCTACCTCCACGACATTTCGATTTTTTCCCTCGCTTGTTTAAGACTACGCATCATCGTGGCAGCAGAAAAATTGTATTTTTCGATTTGAGGGAAAACGAAGGAGAATTTCGAGAATCAAAAAGCTAGCGCATATTCAGAGTTTAAATCTAATTATGGGCTAGCTTTTTGATTCTCGAGATTCATCTTCGTTTTCCCCCAAATCGAAAAATACGATTTGTCAGCTGCCACGATGATGCGTACTCTTAAATCCGAAAGAACACTTTTTACGAAAATGATAGATCCAGGGCTGCGGTTCCGTTTCCGATTCCGATTCCGATTCCCAAGATTCTTCAATATTTTTCGGGCCGATTCTGATTCCGATTCCGATTCCGATTCCGACTCGAGAAGAAAAATTGAAGTTTCCGATTCTGATTCCAATTAGAAAATATTTTAGTGGTGCCGATGCCGATTCTGATTCCGATATTTCCAGAAATTTACTAATCGTAAAAAGCTTTTATTAATACTTTTTAGCTCAATATGAATCAAAATTATTTTTCGATGCCGATTCCGATTCCGCTTAAGATTCCGATTCCGGCCAGTTTTTGAGCCAGATTCGGACTTCGATTCCGATTCCGACTGCTTGAAAAAAATTTAAGATTCCGATTCCGATTCCATTTAACTTTTCAAGCGATCGATTCCGATATTGATTCTGATTCCGTTTAAAATCTAAACGGCACCGCAGCCCTGCAAACGATGTCTGATCAATAAGTATCAACTATTCTCAAGTTTAAATTAATTAATTAATTAATTAATTAAAATTAAAAGAGAAAAAAATTTAAAAAAAAAAAATTGTTTTTGCAAATGCCATTCAAATATTATTCCTTCTTCCTGTTTCGGGAATGTACTCTGGTAATTATGTATTCAAAAATCCTGACGAATGGATCTCAGGGGATTTCCGATAATTGGCAGGCCGTGTCATATGTCCCGTGAAATATACGTTTTTAATTCGCTTCGAATTCCAATATGTTTTCATCTTCTCTTCGGATGATTCCCGTTTTTTTTTTTTTTTTTTTTTTTTTTTCCCTCAGTCTTCTAGAGAGGATAACATTTTGTGGATGGTTAATGATGTGCCGTACGATTTTAAAATAGAACGATGATGATATACAGCGTGGCACCAGACCCCGGAAACGTTATGTAAGAGAGATGATGTGAATTCATTCGCTTATGAATATAACTAAAACGTACACGCACGGAGATAAGAAACGTCAGCGGACTATGCCAACGGTTTTAATGTTTTTGGGTATCTTAGGATTCCGATGATAAGGATAATATTTGATTTATAGTGATTTGTTTTGGTTTCTGTAACGTAAACGTTTTTCTTCCGTTTAAATATGGAAGATGAGATGAAGCGTTTTCTCGGAATTTTTGGGGAAATCAGTGTGGGAGTTATCTGGAATCGCCGGCGGAAGACGTATGGAAATTAAAGATAAATTTTAAAGCTCTTAGAGGTTGAAGATGTTTGAGTAGGACGAGTAGCGATTCCCCAGAAATTTTGGAATTTGAGGTTTCACTAGTGATTATAAAGAAATGATACATCCAATTTCTCAGAATTTGGGATATTCCTGCCGATTTTTTTTTTAGGACTATTGGTGAAGTAGGATAGCTGTTAGCTTAATAATTTAAAAACTGTTGCTTAAAAATATTGCTTTTCACAAAACGTTTTATTCGGGATTCGGGATTTCCTAGTTTAGACAAAAAAGAAAATTTATGGTACTTTTTGTTAATTTTTGGAAATTTTCGAAGAGTTTTTCAAAAGGGGAACAATTTTGGAAAATTTTAATCTTGGAGTCGGGTAGAATCGCTTAGTTGGCCTGGTTGGCATTTTGGATTAGAGATGTATTTCTGAATCGGAAAAATTTCAAAATTCGGAAAAGTCCCGGAAAATATTGAAAATATTCTTCCGATCCGCAAATATTCGGGTTTCGATTTAGCTAATCCCAAGAAAGTAAGTTTTTTTTTTTTTTTTTTTTTTTTTTTTTTTTTTTTTCATTTCTCGAAAAACTTCTGAAAGGAATTTTGAAATTTTATTTTGGTGTTGACGTATAAATTCCGGTCCTATAGACCAAAGGCATCGGCTTCAAATCCTTGCCATAGACTCGAAATTTGAGCCGACCTTAAATTTTGTGTTCATTCGAGCGTTTAATCACAGGCTCTCGCTCTAGGCCAACCTGCATGAATTTCGGTACTGTGAAACCGACTGCACGGAGAAAGCTCTTCTTCAAATGAAGCTGATTTTTTTTTTTTTTTTTTTACCTCAGAAAACCCGGAGATTGAGCTTCATCCCCGTCCGGGAAATAAAAATATAAATTCCTAATCTCGTAATTCAGAGAATTATAATCCTGAGATAATATTTTACGACGTAATATGTGTGCCTACCTACATATAAAAAGATCTTTTAAATTCCACTAACTCGACTGTTTTTTCTCGGAAAAAATAATTTCCTACGCAATAAAAATCTGCTTACTCTTAGCTAAAAAAAAATTCGCAGTCGATGATGGAAATTTCTTTCATTTTTTATTAATTGAAGTCGAGTGAGAGTAATTTTTTCTCTTCTTTTTTTTAAAAAAAAATACTCCTTACTTCAACCTTTTTTTCTCCTCTTTCGTTATTTCTTTTTTAAATATCTATCATCAAATCTAATCAGTTGAATAATGAAGAAGTTAAATTAATTATGAGACGAAAAAAAAGGGAGAGAAGAAAAAGAAAAAAAAAAAAAAAAAGATAAAAAAAAAAAAAAAAAAATTGAATAAGTTGATACTTGCGATTCAAGGACTTTTTTTTTTTAAAGCTCCCCCCATATTTTTTAATGTTTTATCATTTAGACAATTTTTTCCCGACAGAAAGTATTAATAAAAAATACTAATTATTCCGAGGGGTAATAATTTAAGAGATTAAGGAAAATTCCGAAATATATTCTCCAGTGCAACATTATTTTATTCCTTTTCGTTTCATTTCATTTCGTTTATTGCGCTAAAAAGAAAATTGTATATAAAAAAAAAAAAAAAAATTGTAATATTCTCTTTTAAAGCACCTTTCCCTTTGGTCTGCTGATTTTCCACGATTCTTAATCAAATAATTAATAATCGGTTTAACTCCTGGGAAAGAGAATTAAAATTTTTCCGTTATAAAAAAAAAAGGTTAGAAGTTTGTTTATTTAAACTCTTTACCTTCATCCTACTTAAGTCTATTTTTATTTTTATTTTATGGAAAACAATAGGTTTTTCCGAGAAAACTTTTTGAATTTTCTTTATGCGTACAGCTTTAGAAGTGGAATATTCAATTCAATAACTTGGTTTAAATTTTTTTTAGAATAGCCTGAGAGAAAAGTATGCTCGATATGGTTAATACTTTGTGGCTTCAGCAGCAGATGTACTTGGCACAACACTCCACTGGCCAAACCTTTGATGGGTACCCTGTTTATGGACTTATTCCGTTTTATACTTTACTTTCTTACTGAACATAGTCACTACGATTTTTTTTTCTAACTAGTGATTTTTAATCAGGAAAGCTTTAGCCAGTGGTCGATTTAAGCTAAAAATGATGCGTGCATTTCCTTTAGAACAGGCATCATAGCTGTGTCTTATAAAAGTCCTTTTTTTTAGTTTGTCCTACATTTTTATAGTTATAATTGAAGAAGGCCTAAAAAAGCGATTTTTTCTTAGCTAAAATTAATATTTCATAATAAATTTGTTATTCTCTGCTGCAACATTTGATTTTATTTTGATAATTTTTCTTTAAGGTTCTAGTTCGTTTACATAACCGGCCGGTTAGCCGGGCGGTGTATACATTTTAACGATAAAAAAATATTTAAAAAAATTTTTTTTAATCCAATATTTTATACATGAAAACGGGGTCTAACTTCACCGAAACCGTACCAAAACGTTTAGTTATCTTCAGAGATGAAGATCCACGATATTAAATGCATGAACAAGAGTTAATTGTTCTTATATTTCATAATTTTTAAATGTTTTCGCAGCAAAAAAAAAATGTTTGTTTCCGAGAGACTAGTGCAGCGCTCTAGCGGTGAATCCGCGAACTGTTTCAACAACAAAAAGCAAATGGCGGTCTTATTTTTTTTTTCGAAAACATTTAAAAAAATTATCAAATTTAGGAACTATAAAGCCTTTTTCATGCAATTTCAATAGCGAATCTTTACTTTTAAGCATAACAAAACGTTTTGCCACGGTTTCAGTGCGATCCGATGTCATTTTCATGTGTGAAAAACCGAATTAAAAAAAAAAAATATTAAACTTTTTTTATTGTTAAAAAATTTTCACCGCCCGGCTGACCGGCCGGTTATGTAAAGGAACTAGAACCTTTACTTGACAAACTTATTTTTATTTTATTTCTAATTTAAAAAAAAAAAAATAATGCTGCTTCTCCATTATGGCTCAAAATTAATTTTACAAAATTAATTTTATAAAATTATTGGGAATAATGCTTTTAATTTACTAATCGAACATGAGGATGACTTAAAAAAGAATAAGAAATCAGTAAAAAATAAATATGTTATGAAAAAAGAAAGAAAAAGCGCATAATTTCCGGTAATTTTATAAAATTAATTTTGTAAAATTAATTTAGGACCATAATGGAGAAGCAGCATAATAATATTTTTAAAATTTCTTTAACGAAATTAAGAGTTTTTTTCTGTATTTGTCCTATATTTTTTCAAAAAATGTCCTATTTTTTGTTAAGGAGAGTTGTTGGAAGTTTTTTTTAAGAAAATATTTTCGGGACTATTCAGTAATCGGAAAATACCAAATGTGATTTACATACTCACTGGGTATTACTCAGCTTATGCACTAAGAGGGGTGCTGATTCGAAACTTGCTGACATTCAGTGAACTCACCCTTTTCCTCAAGTCATCATCCCTCGTCAAATCCAGGACCCCCTTTAAAACAGTGACTTAATTTTTGAGTGTCCCCTCACAAGTAAGTGCAGTTTCCTATTTAAAATCCTTGGCGCGGATTTAATTAAGATTTTCCTAGAAGATATGATAATTTCACTGTGTCGTTGAGATTTTTTTTTTTTAAAAACGTAGTAAATCCAGATTACGTGAGTTTGACGATAAGGAAAAATGTGTATGAGATAAATCTTATTTGAGTAATTAATCCTTGATTAAATAATTTTTTGCGGCTTGGTTTTATACGTATGAATGGAATACGCTTTAAATAGAAATTCAAGAGTGACTTTAAATTTATTGAGGTTTTTTTGGAAGTCCGTGGCACTTACTCATATATGTATTTAAAATATTTTTATAAATTAAACCAATATGTAATCGTATAATTTTGTATATATTTTTTCTGAAGAAATACAACGACTTGCCCGCTGTAATTTTTTGCACTAGCTTCGAAATAAATGCTTCACTTGGAAGTAAAAGCACTTGGCAGCTAAGTGCTAGCATTCCATTTCGATGTAGCGTAGAATTTGCTTTTTGAGTACTGGCTTTTTACTTCAAATATTAGCGTAAACCACTCAGGATAAAAAAAAATTAAAAAAATTAAGAAAACATCCATTCCACGCCCTGCTGTAATTAAAAAACCTTAAAAAAATCTTTTTGCTTCCATGACCTTGTGATTTTCGGCATTAATAAATAATTCATATGTATACCTCGTTAGGAACACACGAGTTTAATTAAAACTCTTAATTTACGGTGTCATATCACACTCGTTACATCGCTGAAAACTTACTTATTATTTGATGCACTTAGCATCACATAACGAGAATATCAACTTCAACATATGGACTAAAACTTTCAAAATGTAACGTTCGAATCATCTAAAAATTGCTGGGACAAGTCGTTGCATGCCATCAGAAAAAATTTGTTTTTGAAAAAAAGTGCACATAATAAATTCATTAACTTGTATGAGGCTTACATTCCAAAAAAAATTAAAAGAAAATACTAAAGAAATCATAAATAAAGTATAATAAAATGAAATAAGATAAAAATATATAAAAAAATCTTAAAAAATCTTTAAAGTGGCCAAGTTTTTTGCTTTTTTTTAAGTTGGCCAAGTTTTTTGCTTTTCAAGTTTTTTGCATTATTTTACTTTGCAAAAGGAAATTGGTGTTAAAGTAAAAAAAAATTTTACATCCGTTTTTTTGATGTGATTTTTACTCTAAAGCATTGGATCGGTCAAAATCCATCAAAAAACGATTTCGTATTTTTTCCACCCTAAGCTTTTTTTTCTTATACATTGGTCGCATATTTAAAATTCGCAATCCTTCGAATTTGAATCAAAGGCTGACGAGAAAGGTTTAACAGCATGGGGCAAAAGAATAACCGCCAGACCAAGCTTCCCCCCCCCTCAGAAAATGTTTTGCCTTCATTTTGGTTTCAAACGCTGTTACACTCCTATTGACAAATCGGTACTTTATTCCTTTCTTCCGTGTCAGTAAATCCGACGAGAGGGAATTGGATAAAACGATCCGATTTATTGGTTTCGGATCGAAAAATTTTTTGAAATTTTCCGCTACCTCAATTTGGAATTCCGGTCTTAATTGCATTGCAGTTTGCCTTACTCATATGAGAAAATAATTAATGCAACGAGGAATATGTCGAAAACGGAACATTGCAGGGAACTATGCGACAATTAAATATTAATTAATTTAAATGAGGGGGAAAAAAAAAAGATTAAATTTTCCTAATGACAGCGATTCGATAACACCCCATGTTTTGAATAAATCGTATCATTTTATCCGTTTCTTCCTGCTTTACTAGTTGGCTTCCCACAGAAGATTTCGAAAAAAAGTATTACGGGTAAAAAGATGTTTAGTGGGAATAAAGTTGGAAAATAGGGAGAAATTGAATTTCCCAGAGTCTCTTGAAAAAGCAAAGTTAATCTCGTTGCGATCAAAGTTTATTAAAACCGAGGTTTTGCCGTAAAACATGGCTATTAATGTTAGCTCGTGCCTTTTTAACATATTATACCTTTTTTTTTCGCGGCCGTGGTCTCATTTAGAATTTTTATTATCCGAGAAAATGAGATGGAAAAAAAAATTTTAATGCAGTTACTTTTTTTTTGTGTTCGGATCGTTAAATTTAAGGGGAAGAAGGATCGTCATTGTAAATTGATAACTGGCGAAATGAGATGGTGGAATTTTGCAATATTAATAATCGAGAATAGGGTTAAAAAAGGTGTTAAAACTAAATAGGTTTTTCTTTCTTTCCTGCTGAGATTTTCCGACTCGGAAAACTAGACTCGAAATTTTGTTTATTTAATAACTCGGTTGTAGTTTCCAGCGGCGAAATCGTGAGCTTATTTAATTTTATCCTCGTTTATTAAGTTTGGTCGTTTAAACATTTAGTGCGGCAACGAATGCAATGCAGCGATAAAAAATATTGTTTTAGCACCAAAAGACGCATCGTGTAGTGGCGGTGTAAACTCCTTCCCTAATTTTATATTTCATGTTGTCGTAAACCTAGTGTGGACTTTTTGCTGGATTCCGATGGGATGGGATCCGATCAAAATCCCAAAGGTCGAAATCCCGAGGAATAAAAATCCCGAATCTCAAAATCCCAAAGGCGGCGAAATCCCGAAACTTAAAAATACAAAAATCCCGAAAGTGACATGAAAGATGTAAAACAAGGTTAATTCCATAAAATGTAAAAAAAACCGATTAAATATATTCAGACCCGATCTAGGGGGACTTATAATAAGTACAATTTTCTGTAAGTACCATTTTTCTACTGTCACGAAGTATAAAAATTGTAACAACTTACCTGTAAACTTAATTTGTGACAGATTCCTCTTAAATATACATTCCTATTGTTAGCTTATCAAGAATGACTTTTCAAAATTTTTACGGAAAATTGTACTTATTAAAAATCCCACTAGATCGGGCCTGAGTATAATTAATCGGTTTTTTTTTACATTTAATGGAATTGTTTTACATTTTTCATGTTACTTTCGGGATTTTTGTAATTTTCAGTTTCGGGAATTTGACCATTTGGGATTTCGTCCCCTTCGGGATTTTCTGATTTGGGATTCTGAATTCGGAATTTTTACCATTCGGGATTTCCTACCAGACCCGTTTAGTTTCTATATTTGCCGTAGTAGAATGTATGATTTGAGACAAGGTTCCATATGTGTCTGCTATTTCGGCTGAAAATTGAACAATTGTGAGCTTTCTTTTCTTTATCTCTTTGTTGATCTTTTTTCTGAACTCATCTCCAGTACATGTGTTGATGAAAAAGTACCAATTGAGAGTCGGTTAGAATAAACCTTCAATTCAATTTTATATTTTTATTTTTATGGGTGGAAATTGACTATTACGCCTTTTAACTAATAAATTCTAATTCTTATCCTTTTGATCCGGTGCCGTTTGTCTCGATTCTAAAACCCTTGTTGATATTCACGAACACCTGTCTTCTCGCAGTACACATATCATCATCCGTTGCAGTTATAACAGACTCAAATTGTCCAGGGTTCAACCTCACTATGGCTGTCCAGCTCCCTAAAACGCAAAAGCTTGGATTAATTCTATTTACATAAACACATGGCATATTTTTTTTAAGACTTACCATTTGTATTTTGCCTAATCTTAAACTGGTAAGGAACCTTCCTTTGCTTTAATTCTCTCCTGGCACATTTCTCGGTGGCTGACCTTTCAATAGGCATTTTACCGGTAATTTTAATTAAAAAGGTTCGTTTAAAAAAATTTGTTTCAGTTCAAAAAAAATTCGTTAAATTGCCTTTGATAAACCTTTTATTACGAGCGGCAAACCGCCATTTTTTTAACGCGACAAAGTAAAAGTTCTAGTTTTATTGCTTTTTATACTCATCAATTTCATAAGAGTATATTAAATGTTTTGAGTGAAGGGTACCTCCGTTAATATCGAACGGAGAGCAAAACGAACGGCACTTACCGGTGGTAACTTTTCAATCCAAAGCTATTACACATGTCCGTCCGTCCGTATGTCCTCATTTTTCACTCTTTGATTGGAGACACATTTTGAGACCGATCGATCCCAAATTTGGTATATGAGTAGGGGGCACTAAAGACAAGGACTGTATAAATTATGGTCTAAATACGTTCGCATATAGCAGAACGGCAGCCGTTCGAAAGGTATAATAATAAATTTAACAAAGCGGGAACTAGGGTGCGTCGAAAAATATTAAGTGTCTGGGATTTTCGCTCCCCGGTTAAAATATGATTATTTGGCTATCGAACACCTCCGTAATTTTTTTCAGCTCGAAAAAAAATTTTTTTGATAGGGCCCACGATTTTTAAGTTTTTTCGCCCAAAAAAAAGGGCTTTTTTCTTTTTATTTCGCAAAGTTATAAAATTGTGCAGGGCTTAAACTTTGTTATAAAAAATTGAAATTTTGAGCATAGGTTTCAGGTATATAGAGGTACCAAAAAAAATTACGCAGTCGTCAAAAAAGCAGTTGTGTCGTTTTGGCAGGGGGGCCATAGTGAAAACATATTTTTGCGAGGGGCCTTCGAGCGGGGGGGGGATCCGAAAATTTCAAAATAGCCAAAATGCGTCTAAAATATGTGGAAATGATGTGGCACTTGAACCGTTGCGGGCCTAATATATATACGCTCTGTAGGGGGCCAAAATAGGGCAAAATTTTAAAAAATTTTAGACTTTGTTTTCGAAACACATTTTATTCGATAGATCTCGCAAAAAGAAAGCTTTTTTATATGGGACACTTTTCGTTCCCATTAATAGTTACGGAGATGGGCTAAATTTAATGTATTTGGCTAAAAATTAATGTTTTTGGCCAAAAGCTTATATAACTCCACAGCCGTTTCATTCAGAAGAAATGTTCCATGTAATTTTTTATTCAGAACACTATAATTAAGAGAAATAATCAACTTTCAAACCGATTTTCAAAAATATTTAATGCATTGAAATTTTGAAAAATTTCAAAATTATAGTGGAGTCAAAATTTTTGAAAATCAGTTTGGAAGTTGATTATTTCTCTTAATTATAGTGTTCTGAATAAAAAATTACATGGAACATTTCATCTGAATGAAACGGCTGTGGAGTTATATAAGCTTTTGGCCAAAAACATTAAATTTAGCCCATCTCCGTAACTAATAATGGGAACGAAAAGTGTCCCATATAAAAAAGCTTTCTTTTTGCGAGATCTATCGAATAAAATGTGTTTCGAAAACAAAGTCTAAAATTTTTTAAAATTTTGCCCTATTTTGGCCCCCTACAGAGCGTATATATATTAGGCCCGCAACGGTTCAAGTGCCACATCATTTCCACATATTTTAGACGCATTTTGGCTATTTTGAAATTTTCATTCATTCCTTAATTTTGTATTTTTCATTCATTTTTCATTCTTCATTTTATTTATTTTTTCTTTTTCTTATCTGTTTGTTTTGTTTATTTTGCTCATACTTGTTTATTTTGCTCATACTTGTTTATTTTGGATCAACATGTTGGTGCATCATTCCCTTTGGCATTCCCTTGTTGTATTAACATGTTAGTCCAACATTTCATACCCTAAGAAATTTTAAATGTTTTTCCTAAGAATGCAAATTCACTATGGAATGGTGGACCAACATGTTTGTGCAACAAGTTTGACCAAAATGTTGTACCAATGTGTTGGACCAACATTCCACACTAATTCCGGCGTAGGAGTAAATTCTGCAATAGTCGATTCGTTTGTTTGCCAAACATGTTGATAGAACATGTTGGTCGAACTTGTTAGGCGTTGGTTACATTGCACGAAAATTTTTGTTCGAAGCGTTTCAAAAATTTTTTCGAAAGGAAAGTGTTTACAGTTTTCGAATATGTTCGATGATATTCGAAATGTTTGATGATGTTTGACGTTATTTTTCGGGTTTTATTAAATTTTTTACGTAACGGGGGCATACATATATCATCGCCGAGTACCCTTATCAATTTAAGTCATTTTTTTCCTTCGTAAAAATATAATACAACCCGAAAAATAACGTCAAACATTATCAAACATTTCGAACATCATCGAACATGTTCAAAAACTGTAAACACTTTCCTTGCGAAAAAATTTTTGAAACGCTTCGAACAAAAATTTTCGTGCAATGTAACCAACGCCTTACACCAACATATTGGTCTAACATCCCATAGTGAATTTGCATTCTATTTTTTTATTATATTTCATTTCTTGTTTCGTTATTACCTTAATTTTGTATTTTTCATTCATTTTTCATTTTTCATTTTATTTATTTTTTCTTTTTCTTATCTGTTTGTTTTGTTTATTTTGCTCATTTTTGTTAAATTGCAAAATTTTTGCAAAGTAGGGTTGAAGTAAAATGATGGGTTGCTGAATGCATTTGGGTCTAGTTCTGCTTTGAGGTGCAGATTTTTTATAAAAAATTCATTTTTAGTAAAATGCGTCGTTTGCTTAACGAGCGCAGTACCACCATTCCGTACTTTTAAATAGATGGCTGGTTTTCTATTTTAATTTGTTTCGTTCCCGATATTAGAAAGCAAACATCGGAATAATAAAATAATAACTTGATAAAGATAATGAATGACGAAGTCCTCATAAAAAGCAATAAAGCAAATGGTGTTTCCAACGATGGAAAAAAAGTAAGAGATTTTCCAACGGTGAAGCATGGTCGTCGGCAATACACTTCATGTTTGCGTTCTCTTCCGCCTTCTAAAGGATACCTCTCAAAAGAAGGGCTTTTTATATAAGGATAGAAGTTATAACGATTGTCCTTGCTGACGAGGAATTTTTAGTATTTATTTGATAGTTTATCTATAGACGGCCTCTGAACGTAAGTCGGTCTGACCGATAGAAATTTGAATGGTGCCCATTTTCCCAAATTGCTGTTGGTCAAAATGACTCATACGCCCCCCTTCTAAATTCCTCGTTTTGCTATACACTTAGAGGAGCAGATAGGATCCTTTAAAAAGCCAGCCCATGGAATCAATTTTTTCGGGAGCTTGGAACCACTGTAATGCATGTGTGATAATTCCTCAAAGGCTGTTTGTAAGCTGTTTGTAGCGTTGTAAGCTTATCACTGCTGATTGAGTGTTAGTTGAGTGTTAGTATTGAGAATAGGCAGTACCCAGTCAGGCAACCTCAAATTTTGTATATCGATTTCGACTTACACTGTTGTCCTTAAGCTAAGTATAGGCGCAACAAATCGCACCTGTACTCTTATATACTGTAATAATGAAATTTGGCACATTTCGGTAACGCCAAAATATAGTGGCTATTTTTTGTGTCCGTCCTTAGCTTAACGACTTAAATATAAGTCAGAATCGATATAGCAAAGTATATAATTTGAGCTTTTTTGGATGGTTCCATTTTTTATTTCCAATATATATATCTCTCTGTATTCCATCGCTTTTCTCCCACCCTACTCCACTTGTGAGAAAGGGAGCTAATGATCCTGCAGTAGCATCGCTATACTTCATTTTCTATAGCGTTTCAAATCTAAACCCCCCCCTGTGTTGAGGAGTCTAAATCGATCTTGTCATTAGAAATATGTTGGGTGAGGTTAGAAACGTCACGCATTTCACTCGTTTAAACCATTCACTATAAAATTGGAAAAGATTTATCATTATTGATTTTTATACATTGAATTTGGGTCATTAAATTTTTTATTTTTTTCTATTTTTCTTCTTTTCTTTTCCCACAAATTGGGGCGTCGTTTCGCATGCTTTTCTTCTATTTCGCTTTCGGTTAGTGACATCACTTTTCACTAAAAAAATCTTATTTCATCAATATCGAAGCCTATTTATTTGCTTTTGATTTTTTTTTTAGATATCTCAATGCATTGCCATTTTAGCTTTCTCAAATTCCATTCCTAATATTCGGATTAAAAACTAAGTCCCTTTTTTTTTTTTTTTTTTTGAAATTTGTAGGCCTTTTATCAATCTATACAGGCCTTGCAAGATACAAAAGATCAAATGAGAATTGACAAAGCGTCGCTCGAAATTATTGGGATTGAAATAAAGAAAAATGAAATGAGAATCCTTAGATCTAATAACTGACGGGAGATCTTGAATTACTTTGAGTGGGATCAGTTCGAAACAACTTGATTAGATCTTTTAAATGGATCTCACCCAAAGTAATTTTAGATCTTTAAAAAAATGTAGCTATTTTAACTGGACGAATATGTTGAATGGAAGATCCTGATACAAAAGCTCCTTGAGATTTTGAGTCGCTGTAGGATTTCCTTCCTTCTGATGGAATAAATAAATGACGGTTTACATAAATGGTATCCTTTAATATTTGTGTTTTCCTCAAAAATCGAGAGTTTTAAAGAATTTATTGTTTTTGTAATTAAATAAATTACTATGGCATAATGCTCTGCTCATTTAAGCAGAAATAACGTACCTGCATTTCGAAATTGGTACGTCTCTTCTATTTTTAACTTATGTAAACCATTAGTCAATTCCAGAATGGAGGTACGTTATTTTTGCTTAGATGGACAGTGCTGTCGTTCTAAGGGAAAGGGGCGTATCTGATCTAAGGTTGGCACCGGGATCCCGCGGGAGTAGGTGAATAAAAGGAATACTAGACCACTGGTGGTCCAGAACTCCTACGGATTCTAGACCAAACCACCTACGAATTAAACACGAACGGATTCTAGACCTGGTCCAGAACTCCTACGGATTCTAGACCAAACCACCTACGAATTAAACACGTACGGATTCGGTCCAGAACTCCTACGGATTCTGGTCCAAACCACCTACGAATTAAAACACGTACGGATTCTTGAATGATCCAAATCTCCTACGGATTCTGGGGGTCCAAACCACCTACGAATAAAACACGTAAGGATTCTAAACCACCAAATGAGTCACCTAGTCTTTAGACCACTGGTCTGAGTCCCCGGGTTTCTCCTCAGACCAAATGAGTCACCTTTAGACCGAGTCTGAAAGCCCCGTAGGCGAAAAGCCCCCCCCCCCCCCCCCCCGCATTTTCGGTCCGATTGCTCTTTGGTCTCTTTTTGGGCTGACCACTGGTCTGAAAATAAAGGACCACTGGTCTGAGTCCCGTAGACTTTCTCCCCAGGGCTCAGACCAATGAGTCACCCGGTCCTTAGACCAGTGAATCACCCTTAGACCAATGAGTCACCAATGACTCACTCAGCCTTCAGACCAATGAGTCACGTGGTCTGAACGCCATAGACGTTTACCCAATCAGACCGGGCTTATTGATCGGGGGTTTTTTTCGAAGGGGGGGTTAACCTAACCTAACCTAAGTCCCTTGTGTTAACCTAACCTAACCTAAGTTTCATTTTTTTTTTTCGCAAACCTAACCTAACCTAATCGAGGGTTTTTTTTTGGGGGGGGGGGGGGGGGTAAAACCTAACCCAACCTAAGTCTCGGACTTGTGTTTTTGGCTAACCTAAGTTTTCCAATGGAGACATTAGTTCCTGATTTTTCCGCTAGATGACGTTAGTGTCGCATTCCAAACCTCGTTTTTGATTCGAACCAAAGACCTTTGGTTTCGTCGTCGGATGACATGACGCCACTCTACCGATTCGGATGACGTCATGTCGATAAAATTGTGTTATTTGACTTTGTTTATTTCTTTTCGATTTGCCGATCGGGAGTATTTTCGAACCGGGAGACCACTGGTCTGAACCCAATAGGCCAAACGCCCAGACCAGGCTTGGCTTATTGATCGGGGGGTAGTTTTTTTTTCACAAACCTAACTTAACCTAAGTCTTGGACTTGTGTTTTTGGTTAAGCTAACCTAACCTAAGTTAATTTTCTTCTCGCAAACCTAATCCTTTTTGAGGGGGGGGGTGGGGGAGGTTTTCCGGGACGTTTTCAAGGGATTTTTATCCAAAGTTTTCTGATGGACTTCCTGGTTTTCCCGCAAGATGGCGCTACCTTAAACCCAACTCAAACCGTCATTATTTTTTTTTTTAATTACCGAGAGGATTCGAACCGAAGATTTTTGGTTTCGTTGTCGGAACACATGACGCCACTCTGCCGATACGGATTACGTCATATCGATGATTTAGTTTAATATGACTTTGTGTCGGTATTATTTATTTTTATAACGATTTGCTTTTTTTGTTGAAATTATTTGAAATTATTCGAAATTAATGGATTTTTATTCGAAAAAGTCCATTCATTATTCGAATAACTTTTGAAATTCATGGATTTTATTCGAATAATAGTCCATTTTAATGGGTTGAAATTCGAATTTATTTGAAGTTTAGGTTTCAAATGTAAGTAAAAATACAAATATTATTTTTAAAATTTATTTTACGTGTTCGAGAACGGTTACAGTGTTGTCGAGTACATTATATTCTACGACTCTGTCGTGAATTATCAGCGCGAAAGCTCGCGTATTTGCCGGCACGTTTTGTCCCGTTTTGAACTCGATGCGAATGTTGACGGATCCTTGCTTGACGGCGTCGTTTTGTCTGGAGCAATCGATCACGGCGAGCGGTGCGACGGATTTGAATTTTTCCGGAGGCAACACGGCCTTTGCGGATTTTCCGTAGTAGCTTTCCCGAAACATCGCGTACATTCGGTAAAGCAAAAAATATTTCTGCTTGGTGAAATCGACGTTGAGGTTCTCCACGGGATAGCATTCGTTTTCGATGAAAACCTTGATGTCCTGGAGGTTGCAGTGATCGAATTTCGACGTGCTTTTTGGCGGTGTCCCGCCTGTCGGTTTGAAACCCGACCACGACGTATCGGGGTTTTTCCAGCTGAGTCTTTGCCATTATGGTCCAAACGTGATTGGTGGTCTGAGGAACCAGAGGATATTCGACGACGTCCCACGAGCGGAAAGGCAATCTCAGACGCCGATTTTGTTCCACCATTCTCAGGAGATCGAGACGCAGTTTGTCGGTCGGAGTGACGAACGGCAACCTCCAGCTGACGTGAGTCAAAGTCACGAAGCAATTTTCCGTCGCCCCGGCGTTCGTCTCGTAGCAATTGGCGTCGGTGATGGATCGACGAAGCGTCAATCTTTGACGAGCGTGAACGAGCACTTTTTTGTTGTCCTCGGCGAATCCGAGCATCATGGAGAGCGGTATGCAAACTCCGAACCGTCCGTCAGCGTCGACGACGCTGTCGTGCTTCCCCAACGGGTCCCAACCGGCCGAGACCATCGTTTCGGATTCCGAAGGGCTCAGCGATATGAAATTTTTCATCGTCGAGACTATTCCCAGCTGGCGAGTCTGATCGATCAGCACGTTGTTCAGATGGAAGGACGCCGAATCGAACAGGTGCAAAAATCCGTTGTTGCTGATTTTCGAGTTGGTGGGAACCGCGACATTGTTTGCCACCACCGTTTGAAAAACCCCCTCGACGTAAACGTAACTTTTCCAGGGGAGCGTGTACACGTCGAGATTTCCCATTTCCATGCTGATTTCCGCCAGGTTTCCGAAATTCGTACCCGTCTGCGGAAATATGACGTGTTCCTGGTACTTTACGATGCTTTCGTCGAAAACGACCTGATCCTCGACTTTCAGTACAGAGGTCATAGCTCCGAATTTGGAGAGATCCAAAGTTTTCTTTGCAGAAGTCTCGGAACTCGGTCCTTCGCTGCAACAATCTGTGGAACTATCGTCTGTTTTCATTTCGGAATCGAAACGCTGTCCTCGTTCCGAGAATCGGTTTGGAGGTCTTCTTCATCGGTGCCCCGATTTTTCTCTTCCGATTCACTTTGATCCGAACTGCTATCACTGTCACGGTCTTTTACGCGATTTTCGTATGCGGTCAACATCGAATCTCCGTGATGTCTTTTCAGATGAGTCCGAAAATTACTGCTGCTGGATTTGTTCCCTCTCACCAATTTTTTACACATCACGCATTCCGCTAAAACGTGATCGCCTTTGGTTTCTTTCACTTCGAAAAATTCTCCGTCAAGAATTTTCAACGTCATTTTACCGCTGTATTCGAACAAAGTCTTTTAAACGAATGACTGCGAATCGGATATAAAAGTATTTTAAAAGGTGATTACAAAGAGGTCAAACGCTCACCACGTGACTTGTCCATCACGTGACTAATCCATCAAATTCGATCAAATAATGATATTCAAAAATGTAATATTCTTCAAAATTCATTGAAAAAATATCTTATCAAGACAGGTGTCAAGCTTAGACTTGTCGAAACTCGTCAAAGCTTGTAGAGAAAGGTTCGATTTCGGAAAATTCATTCGAAATCGCTTTCATATTCGATATTCTCGTAATCGAGAATTTCCCGGTTTCGTAAGGTTTCACAGTCTTTCCAGCGACGACCACCACCATTATTCAAAATTTATTAAAATAATTTCGAATAAATTTCGAATAATTGCGAATAAATTTCAAATAAATTTCGAATAATTGCGAATAAATTTCGAATAAATTTATTCGAAATTCGGGAATTCGAATTTCGGGAAATTCTCGATTACGAGAATATCGAATATGAAAGCGATTTCGAATGAATTTTCCGAAATCGAACCTTTCTCTACAAGCTTTGACGAGTTTCGACAAGTCTAAGCTTGACACCTGTCTTGATAAGATATTTTTTCAATGAATTTTGAAGAATATTACATTTTTGAATATCATTATTTGATCGAATTTGATGGATTAGTCACGTGATGGACAAGTCACGTGGTGAGCGTTTGACCTCTTTGTAATCACCTTTTAAAATACTTTTATATCCGATTCGCAGTCATTCGTTTAAAAGACTTTGTTCGAATACAGCGGTAAAATGACGTTGAAAATTCTTGACGGAGAATTTTTCGAAGTGAAAGAAACCAAAGGCGATCACGTTTTAGCGGAATGCGTGATGTGTAAAAAATTGGTGAGAGGGAACAAATCCAGCAGCAGTAATTTTCGGACTCATCTGAAAAGACATCACGGAGATTCGATGTTGACCGCATACGAAAATCGCGTAAAAGACCGTGACAGTGATAGCAGTTCGGATCAAAGTGAATCGGAAGAGAAAAATCGGGGCACCGATGAAGAAGACCTCCAAACCGATTCTCGGAACGAGGACAGCGTTTCCGATTCCGAAATGAAAACAGACGATAGTTCCACAGATTGTTGCAGCGAAGGACCGAGTTCCGAGACTTCTGCAAAGAAAACTTTGGATCTCTCCAAATTCGGAGCTATGACCTCTGTACTGAAAGTCGAGGATCAGGTCGTTTTCGACGAAAGCATCGTAAAGTACCAGGAACACGTCATATTTCCGCAGACGGGTACGAATTTCGGAAACCTGGCGGAAATCAGCATGGAAATGGGAAATCTCGACGTGTACACGCTCCCCTGGAAAAGTTACGTTTACGTCGAGGGGGTTTTTCAAACGGTGGTGGCAAACAATGTCGCGGTTCCCACCAACTCGAAAATCAGCAACAACGGATTTTTGCACCTGTTCGATTCGGCGTCCTTCCATCTGAACAACGTGCTGATCGATCAGACTCGCCAGCTGGGAATAGTCTCGACGATGAAAAATTTCATATCGCTGAGCCCTTCGGAATCCGAAACGATGGTCTCGGCCGGTTGGGACCCGTTGGGGAAGCACGACAGCGTCGTCGACGCTGACGGACGGTTCGGAGTTTGCATACCGCTCTCCATGATGCTCGGATTCGCCGAGGACAACAAAAAAGTGCTCGTTCACGCTCGTCAAAGATTGACGCTTCGTCGATCCATCACCGACGCCAATTGCTACGAGACGAACGCCGGGGCGACGGAAAATTGCTTCGTGACTTTGACTCACGTCAGCTGGAGGTTGCCGTTCGTCACTCCGACCGACAAACTGCGTCTCGATCTCCTGAGAATGGTGGAACAAAATCGGCGTCTGAGATTGCCTTTCCGCTCGTGGGACGTCGTCGAATATCCTCTGGTTCCTCAGACCACCAATCACGTTTGGACCATAATGGCAAAGACTCAGCTGGAAAAACCCCGATACGTCGTGGTCGGGTTTCAAACCGACAGGCGGGACACCGCCACCAAAAGCACGTCGAAATTCGATCACTGCAACCTCCAGGACATCAAGGTTTTCATCGAAAACGAATGCTATCCCGTGGAGAACCTCAACGTCGATTTCACCAAGCAGAAATATTTTTTGCTTTACCGAATGTACGCGATGTTTCGGGAAAGCTACTACGGAAAATCCGCAAAGGCCGTGTTGCCTCCGGAAAAATTCAAATCCGTCGCACCGCTCGCCGTGATCGATTGCTCCAGACAAAACGACGCCGTCAAGCAAGGATCCGTCAACATTCGCATCGAGTTCAAAACGGGACAAAACGTGCCGGCAAATACGCGAGCTTTCGCGCTGATAATTCACGACAGAGTCGTAGAATATAATGTACTCGACAACACTGTAACCGTTCTCGAACACGTAAAATAAATTTTAAAAATAATATTTGTATTTTTACTTACATTTGAAACCTAAACTTCAAATAAATTCGAATTTCAACCCATTAAAATGGACTATTATTCGAATAAAATCCATGAATTTCAAAAGTTATTCGAATAATGAATGGACTTTTTCGAATAAAAATCCATTAATTTCGAATAATTTCAAATAATTTACAAAAAAAGCAAATCGTTATAAAAATAAATAATACCGACACAAAGTCATATTAAACTAAATCATCGATATGACGTAATCCGTATCGGCAGAGTGGCGTCATGTGTTCCGACAACGAAACCAAAAATCTTCGGTTCGAATCCTCTCGGTAATTAAAAAAAAAATAATGACGGTTTGAGTTGGGTTTAAGGTAGCGCCATCTTGCGGGAAAACCAGGAAGTCCATCAGAAAACTTTGGATAAAAATCCCTTGAAAACGTCCCGGAAAACCTCCCCCCCCCCCCCCCCTCAAAAAGGATTAGGTTTGCGAGAAGAAAATTAACTTAGGTTAGGTTAGCTTAACCAAAAACACAAGTCCAAGACTTAGGTTAAGTTAGGTTTGTGAAAAAAAAACTACCCCCCGATCAATAAGCCAAGCCTGGTCTGGGCGTTTGGCCTATTGGGTTCAGACCAGTGGTCTCCCGGTTCGAAAATACTCCCGATCGGCAAATCGAAAAGAAATAAACAAAGTCAAATAACACAATTTTATCGACATGACGTCATCCGAATCGGTAGAGTGGCGTCATGTCATCCGACGACGAAACCAAAGGTCTTTGGTTCGAATCAAAAACGAGGTTTGGAATGCGACACTAACGTCATCTAGCGGAAAAATCAGGAACTAATGTCTCCATTGGAAAACTTAGGTTAGCCAAAAACACAAGTCCGAGACTTAGGTTGGGTTAGGTTTTACCCCCCCCCCCCCCAAAAAAAAACCCTCGATTAGGTTAGGTTAGGTTTGCGAAAAAAAAAAATGAAACTTAGGTTAGGTTAGGTTAACACAAGGGACTTAGGTTAGGTTAGGTTAAACCCCCCTTCGAAAAAAACCCCCGATCAATAAGCCCGGTCTGATTGGGTAAACGTCTATGGCGTTCAGACCACGTGACTCATTGGTCTGAAGGCTGAGTGAGTCATTGGTGACTCATTGGTCTAAGGGTGATTCACTGGTCTAAGGACCGGGTGACTCATTGGTCTGAGCCCTGGGGAGAAAGTCTACGGGACTCAGACCAGTGGTCCTTTATTTTCAGACCAGTGGTCAGCCCAAAAAGAGACCAAAGAGCAATCGGACCGAAAATGCGGGGGGGGGGGGGGGGGGGCTTTTCGCCTACGGGGCTTTCAGACTCGGTCTAAAGGTGACTCATTTGGTCTGAGGAGAAAACCTGCGGGGACTCAGACCAGTGGTCTAAAGACTAGGTGACTCATTTGGTGGTTTAGAATCCTTACGTGTTTTATTCGTAGGTGGTTTGGACCCCCAGAATCCGTAGGAGATTTGGATCATTCAAGAATCCGTACGTGTTTTAATTCGTAGGTGGTTTGGACCAGAATCCGTAGGAGTTCTGGACCGAATCCGTACGTGTTTAATTCGTAGGTGGTTTGGTCTAGAATCCGTAGGAGTTCTGGACCAGGTCTAGAATCCGTTCGTGTTTAATTCGTAGGTGGTTTGGTCTAGAATCCGTAGGAGTTCTGGACCACCAGTGGTCTAGTATTCCTTTTATTCACCTACTCGCGGGATTGGGGTCTTTTTTTTTCAGCGGGATTTAATCCCGGGATTCGTATTAATCCCGGGATCTAATCCCGGAATGAGCATTAAATATCTTGATTTTTTCAATATTTCAGTTCAAAATATTTTTAAAAAGGAAAAAATTAAAATAAAACGACAGTTAGAAGAAGCTCTGCCCCATAATAAGAAATTTTGGTTGGAGTAGAGAATCTGGTTTTTTTAATACAATTTTTTATAAAACTTTTTAAAAATTTTGATTTTTTCAATTTTTTTAAATTTTAATTTTTTAAAAATTTTATAAAAAAAAAACAGATTCTCTACTCCAACCGAACTTTTTGATTCCTCATCAAAAAATTTCGGATGACTTTTCCGACATTTGGAGCATATTGAGGCTTTTGTGATGAGGAAATGTGCGATTTTCGGTAGGATTTCTTTTTGCGGCCGATCCTACTTTTATCCAGAGAAAGATGGAACCCATCCTCTGGGGCTATTCCAGACCAGCCCTTTTCGGGATGGTACCGCTCTCAGAACGATACTTAGGGATACGGATAATCGAGATGAGACTTTAGGATTGAGAATCTTTTCCGATGTGACAAACGATATGAGACGAGACCGTCTCGTATCGTATGAGTCCTGGTATCGAATTCCGGTCTCCGTATCGGAATCGGAACAGTTTTCTGTCTCATAATCTCGAACTCCTCGTCATCATTTACTTTTATTAAATATTCCGAGAATCGAGTTCGAGACAAGAAACGATATTGCTATTTCGATACCGATACGATACGAGACAGTCTCGTCTCGGTCTCGTTTCTCATATCGGAGAATTCTCGATGGATCTCAGTCGTAAAGTCTCATCTCCATTCTCGGTATCACTAAGTGTCATTTTGAGCGCGGTATCGCCTCGAAAAGGGTTGGTCTCGAATAGCCCCACCACTCGCAACATTGAATGAAAACCTCATTACAAGAAAAATTTGTTAACAACGATCTTCGATTGTCAAGCCGAAGAAATTTTCCCTTTTCAATACGCACGGGTAATCAAGGCTCCATTAGAGAATAAAAGAAGAAAAAAATAAAATAAAATAAAATAAAATGGAAAACTCCGTTAGCTCATGATATATTACCGGTCCCACCCTTTTTCTGTTTGTCAGTGTTCCTTTTTTTCCCCGCTTGTATTCATAATGAGTTCGATTAAGGATCCAAAAAGGAAAATTTGTTGTTTTAAAAAAAAAAAAAAAGGTTTTGTATTCCAAATCTTTTGATCGAAAAAACAGTTGTCGCACGAGCGTCTGGCGTATTACTGCTGACGGGAGGGGAGGGGGAGGGGGAAGAGAAAGAATAAATCGATTGTAAGCCTATGTCGTTTGAAAGGCGCCGACAGTTTACCGTTCACTGCTTTTCATAAATGGTTATGGTGTTTTATCAGCATTTGAAAATACATTTTTTTTTTGCTAATTGTTAGACATTAGTCACTTAGGTCTATCCACACGTTATAATCTATGGTGGTTTGGAGCCAGTCTACTTACAACTTTTGCGATTGGCATATGAGTGAAATTTAGAGATTTCGACCAAAAATATTACCACTACCGGTAATATTCCATTTTATTACATTTCCAGATTAATGACATAGTTTTCCATTTTTTTTTATTTTATTTTTTTTTTTTTTTTATTCTCTAATGAAGCGTTGATTACCTGTGTTCATTGAAATGGGAAAATTTCTTAGGCTTGACAATCGAAATCGTCTTATAAATAAATTTGTAAATTCCCATTAATTCTCGATTTAATTAATTTTACAAATTTTTTAATTAACTTTAAAATGCTCCCGTGGCTGCAGTGACTAAATTTTCATTGATCTTTCGACTATTTCGTTGATTTTTTAAATTATTTTCATGCTCCCGCGCTTTTGCTTTAATTCCCGCCGACGTAAAAATAAAAAATAAAAAGTTGTAAGATAATCACGTGGGAGGCGAAGGAATCTCCCCGCAATTTCCTTCCTTTTATTTGAATTTTTTACACATTTTTTTTTTATTAAATAATACTGACCTGCCGCATACAAACAAATATACATGCGCTAATAGTGTTAAAACGGAAACCCAGTGATAGTAGACGACTTCCCACACTTAACAGAGATAACATTTGACTGCTGATTGACGTCACCTACACTCATTGATTCTAGTACTATCTGTTTACTCTCTTTTTTAAAGCAAATATTTCTCAATTAGTAAAGCACCGTCTCACTTGAAATACGAATTTCCGACCGATTTTTTTCTTTGTATAATTACACTTGAGGGCATGGGTATGGTGTTCCTAAAAAAAGCGAATTCTCGTATTCAAATTTGGCCAACCCTGGAATTTGCCGGAATATGCCGATGCCGATTCCCAAGATTCTTCAATATTTTTCAGGCCGATTCTGATTCCGATTCCGATTCCGATTCCGATTCCGATTCCGATTCCGATTAGAAAATTTAAGTTTTCCGATTCCGATTCCGATTCTGATATTTCCAGAATTTACTAATCGTAAAAGCTTTTATTAATACTTTTTAGCTCAATTTGAATCAAATTATTTTTCGATGCACATTCTGATTCCGACTAATTGAAAAAAATTATCGTTCCGATTTTGATTCCATTTAACTTTTGATTCGATCTCTTCCGATTTCCTGTTTTCCGTTTTCCTGCCCAAAAATTCTTATGGACTTTCCTCCACAAGACTCCGGGAATGGTAAAAGATTTTCCACAAAAAGAGGAAAGAGAAAAAAAAGAAGGATTTAAAATAAACCGGCGGGGAATTCAAAAAATCCATTTACAAATTCCAAAAAAAGGAATAGGTACGGTTTTCATCCTTTCTTTCTTTTTCTTTTTATCTTCTAAGAAAGTCAACTATTTTTTTCTTCTCGAAAACGTTTATTTTTCATTTATTTCCTTGTATTAAACGAAAATTTACCCATTGTAATGGGTTAGGGCTGTGACAGAAGTGAATCCGTCTTCCTTTTGCAAACATAAGCTTTTCTTTTCCTCGAGGTTTTTTTCTTCTTTTTTCTTTTTTTTTCTTTTTCCCTTTTCTTAAAAGGTAAAAATTACTTCGCGATTTCGGAATTTTTTCTTTTTTTCTTTTCTCGAGTGTCTATCAGCAGGAAGCATGGGAAATGAAACGCGAAAAGTGCTTACTTTATTTTCTTTCGGGGGAAGAAAAAAATTCACTTAAGGTCGCTGACTCGAAAATTGCAGTTGCTTACATAAGAAAAGTTTATCCGAAATGGGCTTTCTTGTTCGGGGAGGCGGATTTAACAGTCATTTTTCATCGGAGAGCATTATACGGTTGAAAGTTTTCGTGTATTTTTTTTTAAAGTTTATCAAAGAAAAAGTTTTTATTTTGTTTGGTAAATGCGTTGTCACGGAATTTTGAGATTCAAGAGTTTCATTTTGGAAAAAGTGAGTCTTTTCAACGTGATTTTTCCATCAATTATAAACAATGAATTCCGAAGGGGAGGAAAAAAGCCTTCGAGATGACGTCAAGTCACTCAAAAAAAAAAAGCTATAGAAAAGTTCAACAGTACTTTTGTTGTTTTACCGTCTAACAAAAGAATGGAAATAATGACAAAAAAAAGCTTATTGTCCTAAAATGATGTATGGCGTTAAAAACTTTTTTTTTTCCTCCAAATAATTGACATTTAATGTTTTTAATTAATTTTTTTTTTCGAAAGCTCTTTTCCTCGGAAGAATTTTAAATGCAATAAACTTGGTAAAAGGAAATAAATTTTACGCCCCTGCGGAATAAACTGTCATATGACGGAAAATAGGAGCAAGAAGGAGAATGCTCCTTGAAATATCATGCTAATAAATTCTAGGTATAAAGAAAATGAATATTTTGCAGCTGAGTCTTTTTCAGTCAATACTTGAGTGTGATTAATATAGCGCTTGGCAACTTCTCGATTTTTTTTTTTTTTTTTTTTTTTTTGATGATGTAGGAGTACGTCTTAGGGCTCGATCCGGGGGAAATCTGTGTCCGGGTTCTGTCCGGATGTCGCACTGTTTGCACCAAAAATTGATATTTAATCATTTTAATATTAAAAAATAATCATTTCGAAATATTTTGACAATTTTTTTTTCCACTTTTGGCCTTTTTTAATAGTAAAATTAGACGACATGACATGAACGAAAGCAAGGACTTCGAAAATTTCTTATATTGAAGACATGTTCATGCTCGTTTCAAAACTCTGCCGAACGTGTCTATCGCAATTCGTTTTTTATACTAATTTTTTTATTTTTTTATTTTCAGGTAAGTTTTCTTGAATTCGTCAAGAGTAATCGATCAATGTTTGTATAAACTTTGAATGTGGTCTATTGTCAATTTGATCGGTTAAAACCTGTTCAACTTTTTTTCTGTAAGTATGGGAGTGAACCCGGAAAAAAATCGAAAACGAAATTTTGGATCCAGGCATTGTAGGATCTACAGTTACAGCCATCTTAACCTCGTTTTAATACGTAGCTCCCACAAACGCTAGTTTGATATACACATAAATTGGATCTCTTTAATAACGGCATTGGATACTCATTAAAAAAAAGAATACAATTTCAAAAAGCAAGTAGATGGTCTATGGCAACAAGCCGACCAATAAACCTCTCCTCCCTTGCCTCAAAAAAAAAAAAAAAAAAAAAAATACTCGATGGATAAGTGAAAATATCTACAGCGTGTAGATATGGTTTTTTTATGATTCATAGAGGCAGTTAGTAAAGCTAAAAAAATATTTGGCTGCCTATGTTTAGCTTTTGGAAATTTTTTTTTAAAAATGAAATTTCACAAAAATCGTCAAAAACTAGTAGTTGAAGTATAAAATGCAGTAAAATCAAGATAAAAAGTCTCAGAATCTATATTTATATCAAAATTTACGGCTTGTGAAATTTTTTTGTCATATTTCTCTTCGGAAAGTTTGCTTTTATATTAGCTCCGTAAGATAAGTATAGGAGGAAAAAATTGGTCGTATGATAAACATGTCAGCTCACAATCTTTAATTTTGGCCATATCGCAATAGTTTGTAATTTATTTGCATTAATATCAAAAATATAATTTTAATGCCATTAATTAATATTCTAATTAAGTAATAATACTCCTATAAGCTAAACATAAGAACTTAGTATTTACTAAAATTTCAAGATTTAATCATTTCGACTTCATACCATCAGAACTAAGTCAATACAGTATTATTGAATTTTTCCCTCTTATGAGAATTTTCCGACCTTGAAGCGGAAGAAAATTTTATAAATATATTTTTATATATTTTTTTTTTTGCTGACTGGGATGGTGGATGATCAGGTGAATCAAAAACCCGACCCCAAAGCATCGTAAGCATCACTTTAACTGGAAGACGTTGATGACAGAAAAAATTTGAATTATTCTTTGATCTCATTCTAAAGACGAATCTTAATTAGTCTCCTCTTCTTTTCGGTCTTTAATTTCCGCTATAACCAACAATTTCACAAATTAATACTTTTTTCCCCCATTTCTTTCTTTTATTTGAAGACCCCTCTTGAATTTTATCGCATGTGCCACTTAAAAAAATTCTTATCATTAAGTGGCGGTACTCGAAAATGTGAACGACTGATAAAAAGCTTTACGTTCGTTAAACTCGAGGGACAAAAAAAAAAAATTAACATATATCAATTATATAAAAATAAAACGAAGAAATCAAATAGTAATTAGCACAAACCCGTATTTAAAACTCCCCCTCACCCCCCCCCCCCCCATACATCCCCCCGCTTCGTTTCGCCCGCCGTATATGACGAAATAAATAGCCTCAGGGAAAGGAAAATTGAAATGTTTACCTTTCCGGTTTATTAATCGAAGCGAAAGGGGTATATTATCAATTTGAATATAATGAAATTCAACATAAAGGATGCGACCTCAGCTGGTTTTAATTTCCTTTTCGCTTCAATTTTTTTTTTTTTTTTTCTCAAAAAAAAAAATTAACACACCATGTGTTACGCATTTACGTCAGAAAAGAAAATCACGGAATTTACGATGGCGGGCCAGAGCTCGGAAGATGATTAATGGAGGGTAAATTATATCAAAAAACTTTTTAACGAAAGGCATACCTAAAGCGTTAATTGCGATAAGTTTATTGTCATTTCTCTAAAAATATTATTGGCAAACACGTTCGAAAACTATTTATAACGGGGAACAGGCCAAGAGGACTTGATCTATGTCAAATCAATGATTTCATAAGGAAGGTTGGTGGGAAAGGGGGGAATATCGGGTCCGTCTGGGCGTTAAGAAAAGTAATTTTTTATTTTTACAGTCGGCGGAAAAACATTTTTTTTTTCTTTTTTTTTCTCGAAGGCTTAACTCGTTTCCTTTTCCTTTTACTTATAAAAATAAAAGCGATAATGATGATATAACTAGGACGTAAAAATTCAAGGCATGACTTCTCGAGGGGTTTTGTGTATATGAGCTCTTTATTTCAAGGAATTCCCGGAATGACTTTAAATATCGCCGTTTTAGAAATTTTATGAGCCGGTTGGTATCACGTTAAAAGATATCAGGTCGTAAAACTTTGGCAATGATTAAAATATAAAGTTGAGAAAATTATAGTTTGAACAAGGGTAGCAGCCCGGTCTCGTGGGTTTTTTTCAGAGACAGCCACTCAGCTTTTTCTTCTTCGATTGTGGGGACGTCTGACAGTCAAGTGATATATGAAAAATTAGTTGGAAGTAGTAATCCCTATTTCGGGATGATTGGTAAGGAAAGGCCCAAAGGGGGGGGGGGGGTTACCGGTATGTGCCCATTAGAGGGTCGAAAAACTCGAATTTTTGAATTTGAAAACGCCTGATACGGGAATCGATGCCTTATTGTAATACTATTAACCTTAATTTTTTTCAGATTTTTTAAACGGTATCTTATAAAAGGTGCCGCAATGACCTTGAAGATTTTGAAAAGCCCATTTAAGGGCAAAATATAAGATTTTTCTTTTGCTTTCTTTTTTTGCTCAAAAAAGTTTATCTTTCTATCGGAAATTCTGCGTACATTACGAATATGAAGTCCAAAATCATTTTAAGTGTAAAGTTTTAAAGTCAAGTAGGTAAAGAGTCTTAAAGAATGTCAATAATTTAAAAAAAGGCCTAAAATCCAAAAACAAAGTAATTTTGGACTTAAAAAAACGTTTTTTAGATTTAAAAAAAAAAAAAAAAAAAAAAAAAAAAAATTGAACTAAAATTTTGACGGTTGTCATGGTGTCATGGTAATTGAAATATTGTATCGATTTATGCATTTTGTTGACATATAATTTTATGTATCATAATTTTTTTTTATTACTTTACAATGGGATACCATTCACTGGCAATCGTTAACAGAAGATGAGATCATGGAGATCGGAAAAAATTGAAATAGTACACTGAGAAATCGCAAGAGTAAATCTAACTAAATATATTAGTGGAAAATCGGTTGACTAATAATATTTAGTCAGCCAAACTATTTTTTTAGTTGACTTAAGTAAAAAAAGAAAAAACTCTTCTTATTAGTTGAATCGTTTATTGCAAAAAGGAGTCTTGTCCACCATTTTAGAAAATGGAAAAAGTTTATTTTGGTTTGATAACGTATATTTGTTTACATTCTGAAAAATCAAAACAATCTATTTCCTTTTTTAAAAATGGTGGACAAGACTCCTTTTTGCAATAAACGATTCAGTTAGTGTAACTAAAAAAAATAGTTTGGCTGACTAATATTATTAGTTAACCGATTTTCCACTAATATATTTAGTAGATTTACTCCTGCGTTTGCTCAGTGTAGAGAGGCGAGAAACTGAACCTGAACCCGAATTGGCTGAATAAGAATTTTTATTCAAAAAGTTTTTAAATTTAGAAATTTAATTGATAACGTAATGCTTCCATAATACTACATAATAGGTTGGGCCGAAAAACGCGAGTTTTTGAGGGCATTGTAGGATCTACCAAAATGGGCAGAAGCGTCGGCGGTCACCCATCCAGTAGCTGGCCGTCATCAATGCTGCTTAACTTCACTGATCACGAGCCGCTATTCTGAATGAATCACCATTCCGACCCCCTATCCATCGATTAGGCGAATAAGTTGGCTTTTTTTTTTGTCTGCTCCCACGTTTTTTACTCTATGTTGATAAGTTTTACTTGCCAGACGGCGGTGATATGTATATCTTTCAACTCACGTGGAATGAAAATTATTTACACAAGGTGTCCAAGGAGTGACATATACTCAGTTAAAATGGTCCCCAATTCTACACCCTAATTTTCCAAACAGCAAAACAGAATTAAACCCAAACCCTGGAAAATTTCAAACCCGTTTGACATTTTTGAAAAGCGACGAAACGATACAAAATCGAGTTACGGGGAATCGCACGATACCATCGATAAGAAAAGAATTCTATAGAGAAACCATAGAATAGGAAGATGTATAACAAGACGGATCGTTCAAAACGGGAGGATGACAAAGGGAAAAAAAGGAGGAAAAGGACAGGAGGGGGGGGGGGGGGGATTTCAACCGATATTGCAATCTATCGTTTTGGGCGAGCTTTTCGATGATGAATGTTGACCTACAATTTCATTGTCTGCACACACATACGCACATGGAGGATGGCTTTTCGTGACGTAGATAAGTGAGCTCGGCGGTTTCCAAGTAATCAACTTTCTCTTGTCTGAAATTCTCACTTAACTCGTTTTTGCCATCGTTCCCTATTTTGGATTTTGGTTTTTAATTTCCGAGAGCAGTGCTTTTTACGTCTCTCCATAAATAAAACAAATAATTTCTCACAAAGAGGGAATGTGTACAGTCGAAAAGGTTCGACTAAAGCCGTATCTGTTCCTTTTTTTTTTTTTCCTTTCCTCCTTTATCTTAGTTAAAGTCTATTTCTTTTTTTTTATTACCTACGACTAAATTCCTTTAAATTTCTCTTGTTTTTCTTTTATTTGGTTCATTTTCTTTGTAGCCTTTGTTCTCCATTATTTATAGCTTTTGCATTGTTGCCTTCTTTAGCCTTTTCGAAAGTCCAATCAAACAAGTATAAAAAAAAAGAAATGGTTTCTTTTTTTTTTTTATACGTTTTTTAATAAAATTCCGTGAAACGCTTTTAAAGTCGGGGGCCGAACTGAATTATGCAAAAATGTTTCGTGTTGGATGTTTGATACCGCAATATTTAATATTCCGAATGAGGGCAATTTAGGTAGCCCAAATGGCACCGCAGATCGATCGCCATATTGCGACTTATCAGAGGCCAACCCGAAATTCCTAGACTCATCGTCCGTGAACTTGTCGCATCCTATTATATTGTCGACGTCCTCAATAAATTGAACGACGTTTTAAAAGGTCACGTCAAACCTTTTTTATTTCGTTTAGTTTAGTTTTTTTTCTCTCTCTCTTTTTTTCTTATCATCTCTCGCTTTTTTAAATATCAACAGAATTGAAATGCTTTTTACGCTGAGTTAATTAATCGCTTTTAGAACATAGAGCTTTTGGCAGACATCTTTTTTTTAAAAGAAAAAAAGACACTTAGGAATGGATGTAAATTGGATTAAATTTTTTTATCTTTTTTTGAAATTTTAAATTTGATTACTTTAAAGGTAATCGACCGTTCAATGAGGTACACCGGAAGTCGAGTTAGTCATCAGTAGGCTATCAGGGTGCGTAGCCGTCCTATATTTCAAGGATCTCCTGTAATTGTCCTATATTGTCCTATTTTTAGACGAAAATCGATTTTGTCCTATATGTTTGATTAGTTTTTTTTCTCCCATTTTTTAAAATTGTTATCACAAGAAAACAGATTTGATAGTTTTTTGATTTGATTTTATTCACAAAGATTTGATTTTATAAGAAACAAGACATGGTAGAGATTGCGGCTGCTAATGCATTATTTGCATTATTACTCACCGCAAATAAATCGCTGACTGTCAGCATGGATGCGCTGCAGTCAGGATGTTATGTCATCCAAGTTGATTTGGTTTTCTCGATATATTCTTTCCCGCCAAAAAAGAAATTTCTGACCGATCGCTTGCACTCTTTAAAATAAATGAAATAATGCATCGGTTCATTAGCGTTTATTGTTATAAATTACTGGTATTCATCTTTTTTATTTGTATTTATGCTCATATAATCATTAACTCTGATTATCTAATTTTTTTTTTTCTTTTGTGGTTCAAGGGGCTCCATAAGGGCTACGTTATACTTTACGATTTTCTAAAATATATGAAATAGCTTCATTTACATCGTTATCTGGTGTCACCCTTTCGCAGGGTAAACCATCTAGTAAAACAGAATATGACAATTTAGGTATATGTGCTTACATTGAGTGGTTAGTTGTTTTTCAGCTTCTGATCGGGTCCGGGATGACAAGTTTTGGCATATTTACTTGCACCTCTTTATCTTCCAAAGCAGAATGACTTTTAACCCTTTGCTGGCGTTATAGTGGCCTTGGAAAAAGCTGTTTCCGGACGGCGCTTATATTTCAAAGTTTCATCAACAAAAATGAAGTACAAAAGACGTTAAGCAAGTTTCATGTAAATTTTTCATTCCTATGTTTAGCTTATGGGAATGGTTCTCTTCTATATTTACCTTATCACACATCATCAAACGGTAGCTATTCGTTAAAAAACCGGAAAGCAACAGCAAAAGTCATAGCTGTAATTTATTTAAGTCGTTCAGGAGCGGCTATGTTCATCTGATGGGGCAGTAAGTCCTGAATTTGTAGTTTTAGAACTTTTTAATAAATTAGTTAATACGTTAAACATGTACATTTTTTACTTCCATAAGCTAAACTTAGGAGTGAAAACTTTTTGATAATTCTTTGATTTCGATTAAAGGTGACTTATTTCCAAAGTTTCAACTTAATGTGATGGATAAGTGCTTAAAAAGAAATTAATTGTTCCTATAAACATGTAAGTTTTTTTACCTCAATAAGCTAAACATGGGAGTCAAAATCTTTTTAAAATTTTTTAATTTGGATTAAACATGACTTATGTCCAAAGTTTAAACTCAATCTGATGAGTAGGTGCTCATAAAAATTAATTAAAATTAACTGATAATAAATTTACTATCGCCGTCTGCAAAGGGTTAAAGTCAATAACCTAAAGTTCCAAGAAATAAAAATAAAATATGTACCCGGCGTCCGTTTTTACGGCAAAGAAAGGAAAGAAAAAAAGAATAAAAATAAAACTTCCCTTTTGTTTTTTAAGGAAAGAAAAGATACTAATGAACGTTCTCGTTTTGTCTTTTTTAGGTAAGTTAACCCAGGTCACAGCCAAGGGCTTCGCTTCTTAGAATATAGAATACAAATAATGGGCAAAACCTCAAATTCTCTTCCTTTAGCAAATTTGAGCCAAATTGAGCGGGAACCACTCTCTACAATCGGCTTACCCCGACTGTTATTGGGTTTGTAAGAAAAAAAAAGAGAAAGACTGAGGGTCTAGAAATAGTTTATTTAAGCTAAAAAAAAACTTACAAAAGAAACAGGTAACACGTTGAGGGGCAACCAGGGGCATTGTCCCACCCCAGTTGCAACCCGGATTTGACGAAAAGCGAAATTAGAGCTAACACTTAAAGCTTCTAAAAACTAACTCTTGGATGCATGATGAGAGTAAGGGGAGATGACAAGAAAATATAAAAAAGATATTTACAAAGAAATAGGTTCGGGGCATCGATTGTTACAACGTTAAAAAAATAAACGAACCTTCTTTTTTTTTTTTTTGATAAGCTCCAAATGGCAATTAGTTAACTTTTTCCACATCCAAAAAAAGGACACCCGGTATATTATGCATTTTGTAAGCTTTTCAAAATCCCCTATACTTCTTTCCCTCTTGGATAGTGAGAGCACGAAGCTGATTCCCCAGATAAAATTGATTCGATGACATGCTTTCGTTGTATCGCGTTTGGAAATCGCTGACAAGAAATTAACCCCTCGCAGACAAGCCAAAAAAAAAGGGTGAAATAAATGCGGTCAACCACCTCTGGCAAAATATTTTAAAAAGTGCCTATTCATGTCATTTTTTCCCCTTTTTTTGCTCCGGGGAAGTCATTATTTTTTTTTCAATATTTTATTTCTCAATGATATACTCCAAAAATTTAGAAAGGTGGGAGGGCTGGAGTGTCGTAGCTTTTTTTATCGGAAGTATAGTTCGTTTTTTTCCCGATGTTTTCTCTAACTTCTCTTCCGTTTGGTTTTCCTCTGCTTTTGGATTACTCAATTGCTACGAGCGTAATATAAAAATAAGTTGGCAATACTGTTTTAAGCATCGTACAGCTAGTACTGCCATAATCTTCTTGCCCTAATTAAGTGATTGTATCGTTAATACAACAAAGCTTCATACACTTATCCATACCTTACTTTTGATTTCGGTTTTTTCTTTAAAATAATTTTTCATAACTCATTGATGGGAAGAGCCACTTTCCGTCGATGTAAAGCGGGCGGAAAGGCCTTTTTCCCGTTATGGAACTCGCCATGTTCTTAGTGTTTGTAAACAAAGAAATGAGGTTTTATTTTCTAGAAAAAACGCTTCAAAAGTCATTTTTATTCGTTATAAAAAGTATCTTGTTATTCTAGGGTGTCAAATGAATCTTCCCCTCTCGGTTTCCATTAAATTAATGAAAACCTCGATGGGAAAATTCATTTTCCACCCTAGGTTAACAATATACTATTTTTTATTATTAAAATAAACCTTAGCGGGAAAATTCATTTTCCTCCCTAGGTTAACAATATACTATTTATTAAAAAATTATTATCAAATGCTTTTACCATTTAAAAAAATGGTCCCTACGTTTTGCTTTTGAGAATTTTTTTATATCAGGCCAATGCTTTCTAAAATCAAATCCGAATCATATTTCCTGGTTCTTGACCAGGCTCTAGCCTGGTTTTCAGCATATTAATTGGTATAACTTTTACCTTTTAATTGTCATTTTCAATTAGCATAACTAGTATTATACATCTTTTCCTTTTTTTTTTTTTTTTTTTTGGATAAGCAAAAAATTGCAATTAGATTAAACGAGAATCATAAAAGCATGAAGTGGAAAATTGTTCACTGCTTCCGAAAGTGAATTACTTTCGTCAGTGGAAAATATTAAAAGTTTCCTGCATCAACATTTTACCCCCCCCGGAACCTTTGTTTTTTTTTCCTGCTGAAATAAATAAAAAATAAAAAAAAAAAAAAAAAAAAGCATTTTTGGAGAAATGGAAACACTTCTAAACACAAAAGTCTTTTTTCTGAATTGAGGCCTGGAAGATAAAAGACAAACGAAAAATATTATACCGTTCGATTTAGTGGAGTGTTTTTCCTTGGGAAACTAAAAGAAAAGTTTTTCTTAAAATGCTCTTACGTATTCTTGACTCGTTTTCATTAAATTTCAAGCGGAGAAAACGAATTTAACTTAAATTCCATGCGAAACGGCTTTTCTTCTTTTTTGGGGGGGAAGGAGAGGGTCTTTGTTGTTGTTTCGGGTAAAATTTGCGGGGAATTTTTTTTTCCCCCAGTTAAAACCAGTGGATTTGACGTTGACGTTCGACGATGTCGAATACTTTGTCTCAATTAGCCGGGATTAACCGCGTAGGAAGAAAGGATTATCGTTAATTAGAATTTGGAGGGGATTCTCTAACTAACAAGTTTTCGCCAAGAGGATATTGTCCTAAACTTGGAGAGTCTTTTCTTTTCTTGCTTTTAATTATTTCCCCGTGTGAAAGACCGGTTTCCTCCCCCCATCCCCCACCCCCACTCTCTTTTATTTTTGTTATTTTCGGGAGATAATTATAAACCGTTAATAAAAGAGGGAAATTTCCAAGCTCCTCGTTGTTCGGGGGAGAACTTTTCCGGAAAAGTTTTGATTAATGAAAACCTGTGTTCTCAAACACATCGGATAACCGCTATCAGGGCAGGGAAAAGGTTTTTCCTCGTGGAAAGAAGGATCGAGGATCCTGACGTGCACTTTAAACGAGGCGAGGAAATCGGATCAAAAATAAACATTGGGTCAAGTTTACATTCTCCGCTGAAGAGTTTTCCCAGCTCCTGTTGGATTATTAACCGTTTTCCCTCTTTCTCGTATAATTTAATTGTTTTTAACTTGGTTGCTCCGGCGGAGACGTCTCATGTCGCACGTTACGAAGTATTACTCTACTTCCCCTAATGAATAACAAATGAAGATGAGGCTGATTTTCCAGGCGTTGAAAAGCTACTTCATTTCGAGAAAAACGCGAATGGAAGAAAATAAAAATTGTTTTACTGCGGTAAACAACGGTGAAGATATATGGCAGTGGTGCTAATCTTTTGATGAGACATAGTCACGAGTTTTTCTTTTTTTTTTTTTTTTTTTTAAGGAAACGTTTTTATGCTTGTCAAGGACGGCCGGTCTTCCCGACTTTGGAAATAAGATATTTATTTCGTTTATGACTTATAAATGGAATGAGATCGAAATGAAAAAAGAGAAAAATGAATGTCAGTCATTTTTTATTATTAAATCAGCATGAAATATTGATGTTCGTCATTACGTAGTTTAAGTTTTATGAACTGTTTTTATCTTGAATAGAGTGAATCAGTCATTGACTAGTACGAATGCACCGGCGAATACGAAAGCTCTGTGCAGTTAATGTAGCCAAGTCTTACGAGGCCGTAACAATGTTTGACTTGTATTTTTAGGGATTTTTAATGAGCGGGATTTAAGTATCATTTTTGCGATTTTTAATTCCCTCACGGTTAAAAAACGACATCGTCTGTAGGTTTATTTTTGAGGGATTTTAATCCCATGTTAGATTTATGTATTTATTATTAGAATTTATATTTTATTTTAATATTATAAAGGTAACGGTAGGTAAGTGTGACCGTCTGAAAAGCGTGATTTCACCATATAAGCAAGTATATGGGAATTCGGTTTTTTTTTGCGAACAAATACATAATTATCTAGGGTATATATTCCGACAAAAACGATTTTTCCACATGCGTGTTTATATGGTAAAAACAGGCGAAGTCACACTTTTCACATTGTCACACGTACCTACCTTTACCTTAGAAGGATACAGTCGAGTTCGATTATAACGTAATCCAAGAGACTGGCACTTTTTCTACGTTATAACCGAATTTACGTTATAAAAGGATTTGGTCATTTTCATATAAAAACGCATGTTTAGCCGGAAAAATTGGTTTTTTATTTCTAAGATTGAACAATATTGCTGGTAAAATTTTTTTTCTAAATCATCTTTGATAGCATATAAATATTATAGCATATTACAGCATATTATAGTATCATTATCCTCTTTTTCTGGGTGTCTACTGACCTATAAAACCTATAAATAGCCTATTTTTTTTATTTTGAACCTATAAAACCTATAAATAGCCTATATTTCAACTTTTAGTTTTTAAAATTAGGTCCAGCTGAGAGAAAAAAAAAATTTTATACATATTTCATTATTATTTATTGTTAATTTACTTCAAAAAATTTTACTTACAAAATATTATTTCATCAGAATAGAATTCACTTTCCTGTGGTCGATGAAGCCGCACAGCTCTGCCGCTGTAAGCGACTTCAGCATAACTCCATTTTGTAAACAATAGCTTCTTTTTGATGTTTATCTTTTGTCAAGAACGGTTTTATTCGAGTTGTTTTTAAAATGGAGTTACGCTGAAGTCGCTTACAGCGGTAGAGCTGGTGATGATCAAGTGTCAGAGGGAACAGCATCCTCAACCGTAACACTACTCTGCGTTGCCGGATTTTGAAAAGCTGGAAATTCTGAAAAAAAAGAAAAAAATTAGATAAAATTAATATTAAAGGGGCATAAAATCGAGTCTATGACAAACTCCCGAAATTCAGAACCCCGATTCTGGGTTCTGCATTTCGGGAGTTTGTCAGGGTCCCCGTAAATCTGCACGAAATGATTTTTAGTATAAGATTCATAAGAAGTTTCCAAGTCCGACCTTCAGGTACTTGATAAATAATGAGATTTTGCGTGACCTTTCGACCCAATAATAAGACTACTTTATCACACAATACGGAAAAGTGGACTTTTCCGTCCTAGGCAGTTTATTTACAGACTATTTTACGCCGTACTTTGTGGTATAAAATATCTTTCAATGCAAGAAATGCAAACGACTTGCCCATCTCGACCTATTTAAGGCCCTCGCCTTCATCTCGGGCTTAAAACTCTGTCTCGACGGGCAATTTTGTCGTTTGCCTTGTGTTGAAAAATTCTATTTTTGCCTAAAACGGAAAAGTGAACTTTTTTGTACTGTGTGATGAAATAATCCTATTATTGGTTCGAACGGTCATGCACAATCTCATTATTTTTCAAATTTTACCATGTGTTGAAAAATACTATTTCTAATTGACCACAAAACATTGCTCTGTTTACTTTTGTCAAGGCTCAAATGAATCGAAATCCGTCCTGTCAGAGTAAAAAATATTGGATTTTGCAAAAAAATCTAAAACCTTGCACTGCACCACTCTGTACATAGGAATTTACGTGTCTGCTAAAAATCTGATAGCAATGTGCAGAAATAACCTCACGTCTTTCTTGTTTTGGTACAAACTTCAGATTATTAGGTCCGTAAGCTCCCTTTAGGCGGAAAAGAAGACTGTAACTTTATCAGCAGAAACACAATGGATGACGGAATTTTTAAATGAAAACAGGAATTTTTCTGCTGCTCAAAAGCTCAGAGCGATATATTTAGATTTGGAAGCTTTATTTTTACAATTCCGTGTGAGTAATCTTCCTTTTTTAAAAATTCAAATTTCGAAACGTCTCCCGCATCGCTTGATTCTGACGGATTTCTGATTTTTCAATATCGGTCGTCATGCGTTTAAAAAAAAAAAAAAGAAAAAAAATTCATTTAAAGGGAAAAAACACATTGAACGTGCAGAAAATGAGAACGGTATAAGGAATTGAGATTACATGATGTGTTCATAATGTTTGAAAGGCAAATAAGTTGGGAAGAGAAAATAATCGGAATGTAAAATCTTGTAAAGGTTCCCGTTGGATATTCATGAGATAATTCATTTTCAAATGATTTTATTTAAATTTTCTCTACCGACGACGTCTTTGAATTTTACCGGGGTTGTTTTCCCGACGTTTAATTATATTTCCTTTTGCCGTTTGTCGCTCTTCCTAGAAAATCAGATGCAAAAGGAGAAAAGATCAATATCTTTTTCCTACGGGAATTAGGGAGAAGCCAAAGCGTTGCAATCGACGGGGCAAAGTCGACATGACTTTTGGGGGAAATTGGGGCATGACTTCGGCAAGTTCGGTACCTTTACCCCTACCTGCTTCGAATTTAAGCATCTCGGCTTCATTTACATGCAGGTTGCGCCTCTTTTGGCGAAATGTACTATTTTCCATTCGTTAATTGATTTTGAAAATTGAAAAACAAATAGTGTTGATATAATTTTAGAGTTAACGTTTTATATTTTAATAAACAAGTCCGTGAAAACGGAATATTATTTATTCCTGGAAAATTCAATTCGCTCGGAAATCATTCAAGTGGAATAATGAACTCGGTACGCCAGAGTAGAACGCGACAAAGCCTGGAAAAATTTCGTCGTAAAAAAAAAAGTGTAAGTTTACCATGTTCGAGTTCTGCGGTGACGTGGGGAACTTTTAGACGAACGCCAGGGCTATCAGCTTGCACCAGACTACCCCGTTCGATTTTAAGCAGGTGTTTCCCGAACTTTTTTCCCCCGTTTTCATTTTTTTTGACTTTTTTTTTCTTGTTTTGCGGAATTACACATGTTTCCAATTTTTAGATTGATCGTCGATTTACTTTTAATGCTGATGGATGATAGCGATTTTTCAACAGCGTCGACGTTTTTTTTTTTTTTTTTTTTGGGAAGAAAAATCATTACCGCTTGAGTGGCATTTCGACATGCAGACGACTGCCATTATAAAAAAGATAAATGATCACTTTTATTTATTTTTTGTTTTGTTGATTTTGAGTCAGTAGGAAATAGAGGGAAAACTAAATTTTTTTTCCCCTTTTTAATTTTTCCACGAATTTTCTTTTTTCTATTTATTGGTTTTGAACGAACTGGATAGTTGGTAAGAGACGATGACAGTTATGCATTGTAAACACATCGGATATAATAACTCGTTAAGTAATCGAAAACTCCCGATAACTTCTTTTTTTGTGGAGAAGGGTGGGGTCGATATTCATTGACTTTCACCTACTTTCTTTTTTCCACTTGTCAATAATAAAGATTTTGGGTGGGAAAAAACGTTTTAAATAAAACTTAAATGGGATTTTCAACTTGATCGGATTATTCAGGATAATCCTAGTTTTTTTTTTTTAAAACTAGTGTGTATTGGTCGGAATCGAGTTTCCGTAAGGGGCGGAAAATTTTTTCTCATAAAAGCTTTAATCATTGAAACGAAATTATTCCGCCATGAACTCTGCATGAGACGCACCGATTGGGATCCAATCAAAATCCCAAAGCTCAAAATCCCGAAAGGTGACGAAATTCCGAAAGCGGCGAAATCCCGAAACTGAAAAATACAAAAATCCCGGAAGTGACATAAAAGATGTAAAACAAAGTTAATTCCATAAAATGTAAAAAAGTACCGATTAAATATACTCAGGCCCGATCTAGTGGGACTTTTAATGAGTACAATTTTCTGTAAATACAATTTTTCTAAGGTCACGAAGTATAAAAATTGTAACAACTTACCTATAAAACTTTATGAGAGATTCCTCTTAAATATACATTCCTATTGTTAGCTTATGAAGAATAACTTTTCAAAATTTTTACGGAAAATTGTACTTATTAAAAGTCCCACTAGATCGGGCCTGAGTATATTTAATCGGTTTTTTTTTTTACATTTTTTGGAGTAAACCTTGTTTTACATCTTTCATGTCACTTTCGGGATTTTTGTATTTTTCAGTTTCGGGATTATGACCATTCGGGATTTCGTAGCTTTCGGGATTTTGTTGCCTTCGGGATTTTGAGATTTGGGATTCTGAATTCGGGATTTTTCCCATTCGGGCTTTTGAACTTCGGGATTTCGTACCAGACTCGCACCGATTTTCTGAATATGAGGGCGTGCAACGCCCCTGCTGGAATTATTTTCCTTCCAAAAACTCCATTATCAATTTCTACGACGCGGAAATACGATATTTTCGCAATTTTTTTTTTAAAAAGCAGTTGCTTTATACTTTGAGTGGCATACATTACTGGGGTGAAAAGCTGAGGGGAAGGTTGGTTTTATTCGAATGTTGATTTTGTTGTCAGGTCGGCTTTTAAATATTAATGAGGGAGATATGCTTTTCGTCGATTTAGTTTCCGAAACTTTGTCAGTTAAGTTCGCGGAAGTCTTTTGTTTAATCGATGTAAAAGTCGTATTCCGTTTTACTTGTATATGCATAAGGGAGGGGGGTGGAAGGAGAGCGGTTTATTTGACGCGAGTGCTTTTAGAAATTTACTCAAAATCCCGAAATGCTTTTAGGATCAATTTTTCATGTTCTCGAAAGAAATTTCGGGGCAGCCGGTGTTGTCTTTCTTCGGTCCCTCTTAGCAGATTTGTTCGCAAGTGCTGTACGTCTGGTTTAGAGCACCCCGAAATATAAATTTGACGTGTGGTCAAGCGAATAGCCGAAAGCCATTAGCGTCCCTTCTGTTGAAGAAAACCGGAGTCGAAACGGCTGGAACGGAAGTCTTATTTCTTTCCCATAACTCCATTATCTCTCTGTTTATTGCATCAACTCTATGCCCGTGTTTCCTCTTTCTCAAGATGGTTGTCTTACTATTTTCCTAAATTATGATTTAGGAAAGAATCCTATTTGATATACTCTGAATGCTCTATAAGTGCCATGACCTCTTATTGCTCTTGGTATTGAGGAGTATTAGCTCCGATGTCATCCCGGTACCAACTTTTACCTCTGAGATCTTGATAAGAATATTACAAAAAAAAAAAAAAAAAAAAAAAAAAAAAAAAGCCATGGATTCTCCTTTGGGAAATATTTTTCAAAATGCAGGGAATTGAAATTGCTTCCCGTTGAAAAATAAGAAGGAATTATGATATGAGCTGTGTTCAGAATTCGAAATAGCGATGAAATTTTCCAAAATAAAAAGAAGCAGAAACCGTAAATAATTCTATGTCCTAAACCAGAAAGGTTTTTTTTTTTTGTGGGTGATATATTATTTCGTGAAAAATGCCCTTTATTAAAGACTATATTTTAAATTTCAAGATGGCGGTTTGACTATAAATAATAGGGCTTTTAGGTTTTTCAATTTTTTTTTTTTTTTTTTTTTTTTTTTTTTTTTTTGTCGGGCTTTTCTCTGGTGATAATTACTACGGTGCGATACTCATTTCATATAATCTGATTAAAATCCAGCCCAACTTTCGTGTCGTCGTTTATCTTCGTCACCAGTTGAAAATTATTTCTTTTCCCGTTCTGCAAAGGGAATTTCAGTCTCGAGAGACTTTACTGGGTGTACTGTTTCGCATTATCATGGTTTTTAGTTTCCTGGAAAAATTTCTCTCTTTTTTTTTCTCTCTGTCTTCCCGGTCGAGACTTTGAAATTGGGCTTTGATGTCTTACTCGAAATACATTTTTCAGCCTGCTCGACAGGGGTCGTATTGCAGGCGGGGTCGTGTCCATCAGATGAGGTAAAAATTGCCTTAAAAATAATGGCCATTTTTTAAGGATCCTAATTTTTTAAGGAATTTTTTGTATCGTAATTGTATACGTAAGCCATCTTTTCTCTATTTCAAAACTATATCGAAATGCTTCGCAGTCAAAAACTTAAATGTTTTTTAAATGTATGTTTGATCTAGTCTAGACAAGTTGCTACCGCGGAGGATGTGGGTCGACGCAAAAAGATAGCGGTTATTGATATTATCACCACGCAAATACGAGTAAATTTTTTAAGCTCGTGAAATTTGTAGCGCATTCATTCAGACGCACAAAGCTGGAGATGAATTAGGGGAAGCTTAATGTTGGCAAAGGGGGGGGGGGAGAGTCGAAAGGCTCCTCTTATTTTCTGAGATCGTCTTATGCTACCTACCTGAGTCGGCCGAATAGGATTCGCGAAATTTAAGATAATCACTCAGATACGAGTCTTCTTAAATCCATTTTTAAGGAGATGCCTCTCAGCAGGAAACTTTTCTCAGTTAAGAAGCTTTCAAATTTGGCCGATAACAAAGGGGCCATAACAGTAAAACAAAAAGTCTGGGAAGTGACGTTGCCAACAGTGTTAAATACGGATTACCCTCTCGAACCGGCATTATTATTTTACTCGAAATCCGGAACATATGAAACTTTTAGAAAGAAGGATCAGGGGGAAGAAATCCTTTTGTTTCCTTATCATCAGGGCTGTTAATCAAATCATAATCATAATCAAAAATAGCGATTAATCGAATATTTCTAACTTCAAAAAAACCAAAACTGAAATCAATCGAAAAAGAATAGGAATCATTGAGTAGCCGTAACTAAAATTAGAAGTTAAGAAACGGAATTGAAATCAAAATCATAACCGAAATTGAATTCGAATTAAAAAAATCGAAAATCGAAATTGAAATAGAAATTTGCTAAAAACCGTAATTAAAAATACATTTTTAAAAGACTTTTAATAAAAATCATAATCAAAAACAACTGTAAAAAAAATAATAAACCGAAAATAATTTAAAAATTCTAGGAGTGCGCGGTCTCAAATTTGATCTCAAATAAAATTGATCCTTGTACTGGTCTTTTAGTTGAGTAAATTTTTATTTCATTGTCAATTTCTATTGTCATATATTTTTACGTCGTTTTTTAAGTTTTATTTCGGGCCGACATGGCATTTACTGCCAGTTGTCAATTTTTATTTTCCTAAATTTTTAATTTTAAATTTAAAAGAATTTTAAACAATTGAATTTATTTTCTCAGTTTTTCCCTATGCTGTGCTTCCTCTGGTACTGGTTATAAACAAGAGATAATTTTCTCAAAATTTAGAACAAAGAATGGAAAAGAAAGCAAAATTATAACTAAAAATCGTAATCATAATCGTAATCGAAATTAACAAAAGAGTCAATGGAAAACAGTAACTGAAACTAAAATTAAATTTTTAAAGGAACCGAAAAACTGAAATCAAAATCGAAAATTTACAAACTGAAAAGCCAATAAACGTAACTGAAACCAATATACGAAAATTTGGTATGAAAAACCGAAATTAATCGTATATTGAGCAAAGGTAATAATTAAAATCAAAATCGTAATCAGCTGTCAAGATTTTGAGTTCAGTAACCATAATCAAAATCGAAATTCCTATTTTTAAAAAATCATAACTGAAATTAATCAAAATTCAAGCGAATTTCGATTCGCAGCCCTGCTTATCATGTACGATTCGGAAACATTTACAATGGAATAAAATTGGCTATCTTGACAAGTTTTATCAGTTTTACCCTTTTTCGCCGGGCCGAATTTGATTTATGTCGGCGGTGAAGAAAAAAAATATTTGCGCCGATAATTTCTCTTCCTTTGATTTCTGTTAGACTGTCTCTTATAATTTCTTTTACCGATGAAATTTAGTAGCCCTGGCATTTGATCAAAAAATGGCTCGCAATGTTGCTTGAGTTCCGTTGAAAGTTCTGTCACGTTCAATTCCGTGAACTAGCGTATCTCCATCGTAAATATGATTGGAGATAGTCTGTTTCGAGTGTTTACGAAAATCACGTGATCAGTTTACTCGTAAACTTGTTGCCACGTGACACTTTCACGAAGCATCGAAACAGACTAACTCCAATCGTGTTTACGTTGGAGATGCGTTAGTTCACTTCCAACGCACGAAATTACCTTTCGCGAGACATGACGGGTCACAGGGAAACGACGCTTTTCCGCTAACGCATAATTTTGTAATATCTTTAATTTATTTAAATGGGTCATCGGAAATCCTTCCCGATTTTTTTTTTAAATTTTAAACGCAAACAGGTGCCTTCCCTGTAAAAGTTTCATTTATTCTATTGCTGAACTCTCTTAAAGGGAGACGAGGAAAATCGCTTCCTGAATCTCATAAATTTTAATGACACATTTTAGATCCCTTCTGTCGATTCCGACTTGCTCGACATCCTTGCTAACTTATCTACTGCAGTTTTGTCTCTTTCAAACTTTTATATCCACCAGAGTAAAAAAAAAGAAAAAAAAATGACGTGTAGGTCTTATTGCGTCAAAAGAACCGAATCCTTTTTCCCAACTTTTTTTTTCTTATTCCCATTTTTATTTTTTAGGAAAAACATCTTTGTTGTCGTTGCCTATGGATTGCTTTCTGACTGCAGGAAGTTCCTGTTTTCGAAGAATAACATACGAGTTGTTGGTTTATTGTACCGGATTTTTTTCCCCTCTTCGTTATCCCTCGAGGGAAATGTTCGGAAAAAAAAAATAGGAGAAGGAAAAATTTGTATCTCAAGGCGAAAGCGTTCATCAATAACTTCTCCGATGCGAATCGTCAGTTTATTTCTTGTTTATTTTCCTTACTTCTCAAACGGGAGGAAATATAAATATATATATAAGGATCGACTTTGCGAAAGGTGTCCTTTGTATGCATAAAAGGGGAGCTTATGAATTGTGCATTCGTTTGTGTGATAAAAGATACGAGTATTTGCTTAAGAATGTAGTTAAATATCAAAAAGAAATTACGCTATTGAATTTATTTTTTGCGGAAACAAATAGTCCTCCGAGGAAAATGATATCGAAATGGGGGTCAAGAAATAAGTTCGAAAATGGGCCTTGCGATCGCAATCCTGCGGGGCGTCACACATTTACGGCATCGCGGAATCAAATAAAATGTATTATTGACCCAAATTTAGCATTGAATATGTTAATTCCGTGCGTCGGAGGTGAACTAACGTATCTCCATCGTAAACATGATTGGAGATAGTCTGCTTCGACATTTCGTGAATGTGTCCCGTGACCACAAGTTTACACCAACATGAGCGTGTAGACTTTTAGTCACATGATATTCACAAACTATCGAAATACACTATCTCCAATTATACTTGCGATGGAGATACGTTAGTTCACCTCCGACGTACGGAACAGGAAAAGGGGCCGTCCATAAAATAAAAAAAGGGGGGGGATCTGAAGAGATGTTACGATTTGTTAGGGGTAGAGGAGGAGGAGGTCTGGTGTGGCGTTACGTAAAATTCATCTTTAAATTTTATATTTTCATTTAATTCGGTTTCAGTTGGAATTCTATCCCCTCAAGGCTACATGTAATTTTTTCGAAATTTCTTTTTCTTTATTTGAATACTTGAATTAAGGTTCACGGCCTAGGATCAGTAAAAGTCAAGAGTTTAACTCGACGTTTCGTCGGATATTCTATTCCAACTTCTTCAGGAGCATAACACTTCTAATATGTACATAATTTTTTTTCTTTTATATTCTAATAAACAAAAAATCTGCCTTTAAAATTCCTTGCGTCGGAGGTGAACTAACGCATTTCCATCGTAAATATGATTGGAGATAGTCTGTTTCGACATTTTGTGAAAATCATGTGACAACAAGTTTACACGCTCATGTTGGTGTAAACTTGTGGTCACGTGACACTTTCACGAAATGTCGAAACAGACTATCTTCAGTCATATTTACGATGGAGGTACGTTAGTTCACGTCAAACTCACGGAATTAAAGATCAAAAATTAAAGGGGCAAGAGGCAACTATTCAACTATGAGTTTTTGCGTTTTTTTGAGCCGAATCGAGAAGGAATCTACATTTTCGTAATCACAGTATCTTGGCCCGTTTTACCCGAAAGTAAATATTTAGGGTAAATATTTATATGCCGATTATCTGAAGCGAAATAATAATCGAATCTGTTAAGTAAATATTTATTATATTAAATAGACGCGATGTCGGCTGCTTGGCGAGCGTGTCGAAACGTGTATGATCGTGTGGAGTTGTGGTTCGAACCTGATTTACGGTCGGGGTTATTCCATTGTCAACGCCTCTAGTTTTTGAAAGTTTATAACTAAAATTGGATTTGGAGAATTCTGCTTTAAGGAGATGATTCTAAGAGCAGTGTAATTATTGGAAAAAAGGGGACTTGCGTTTCATCCAAAAAATTTTGGATGTAAATAATTATATAGATAATTTTGGATCTGGATCCAAAAATTTTTTTTAGTTGACATTCGTTTCTTATTTTTAACCTACAGCAAACAAATGTCAGGCAAAGAAAGTGAGATAATCATTTTCCCTCAGAAGGGCACTGATATTTTACAGTGTTTCCCTATAGCGAGAATTTTTCACGGCAGTGTAGAGATCTACTCACTGCTCCCTGCCTTTTTCATTATTTTCCCTCCCCGTCGAAGGACGACTTAGCCCTTTTGACAGCAAACAATTTCACAATTTCACGTATCCTATTACATTATAATTTATCATAAGCATTTTGTCCTCCGTATCGTTTTCACGAAAAATCGATAAAGTAAACATGTGCGTATTCGACGACGAGGAGACTTGTGGGTCAATTAATTAAACTTGGCAAGAGGATTCAATATAGATGTAATTTTCGTTTGGCGGACTTGGAATAGGAAACAAGACGGAATCCGTACTAGGTTTAATAGCGGAAAATCTCCGTCAGATTGATGTTTGTTGATTGGTCTTTGATTAGCCTCCCCGGTTTCCCGCACAGGAAAACAAGAGGCCTTTTGCCTCGTGTTCACTTTTTCCTCTTTAAATGAATTCCCAAAGTCAAATATCCCTAAACCACGATAAAAACTCTAATTAAATTATGAACTCGTTTCGTTACACGGTTTCCTTCAGTAAAGGGGAAAAAAGGACCTTATTTTTTTGTAGTCCATTTCCTTTGTTATGTTCCTTGTGCCCTCAGTGGGAAAAGCTGTGAAACGGATATTTCAATCTTGTTGGAACCTGAACGACCTCCACATTTACTTTAGGGTGGTTCTTATTTTGTGAAGTTTGGATTTTCTGAGGTGCCACCCCCTAACTTTTTTTATTTGTATGAGATGAGTTTCTCTGAATTTTTCCAAATTTTTTACTCGACGGGAAAGCGTGCCTCATCAAGCTTTAAGTTCAAAAAAATGGGTCTAGTACGAAATCCCGAAGGCGACGAAATCCCGAATGGTCATAATCCCGAAACTGAAAAATACAAAAATCCCGAAAGTGACATGAAAGATGTAAAACAAGGTTAATTCCATTAAATGTAAAAAAAAAAAAAACCGATTAAATATACTCAGGCCCGATCTAGTGGCACTTTTAACCCTTTGCTTCCCGATGGCCCTCCTGGAGGGCCATTGGGTATTTCTTGCCGGATAAATTAATTTTTTAGTAAAAAATTATGAAAGACATGTTTCTAGGGGTAATTTGAGCCGCCGATTCCGAATCTGAAGTCAAAATTCTGAAAAAACTAAAATCCAATATGGTGGAGTCGTTTAATTTTTAATAATTTCTTTTTTTTGCGCCATATTGGATTTTCGGAGCGGAACCAGTTCATTCTGACGTCAGATTTGAAATAAGCGGAGTCGAAAACGTATAGAGAGTCGTTTTCCCGATCATTTTAAGGAAGAAAACAAATTTTGTGCTTTTTTTTGTATTGCATGTATGTATTGCGTGTTGCATATACTGAAAATTGGTAGGCGTCTTTTATGGGGTTTAACGCATAGTGCGGGCCCCTAATGTGTTGTAGGTTAACTTTAAGTGCGAAATCATGAAAACAAAAAACATTTGGGAAATTTTCTTCGATTTTCCGGGAAAATTTTCCGAAATTTGGCAATTAAAGGGTTAAGAAGTACGATTTTCCGTAACAATTTTGAAAAGTCATTCTTGATAAGCTAACAATAGGAATGTTGTCTTCATTCTATATGTTCGAATTTTCGAATAGTCCCACTTGATCGGGCCTGGGTATATTTAATCGGTTTTTTTTACATTTAACCGAATTAACTTTGTTTTACATCTTTCATGTCACTTCCGAGATTTTTGTATTTTTCCATTTCGGGATTATGACCATTGGGGATTTCGTCGCCTTCGTAGCCTTGGGGATTTTGAGATTCGCAATTGTGAGTTCGGGATTTTTACCATTCGGGTTTCGACCTTTGGGATTATGATTGGATCCCCAAAAAAATCCCATAAAAACAAAAAAATAGAATTTTTTTTTTTTTTTTTTTTTGTAAATAAAAACTTTTATTTTCCATCTGAAATTTCGGAATGGACTTATTGTGTTTTGTCACACTCTTCTCTACTTTTTCGTCTTATTTTGGCCTTTTGCTTAAAAAAAAAAAAAAAAAATTAATTTTTTGGTTTTTATGGGATTTTTTCATACTAAAAGCTCCATGAGGCACGCTTTCTTCCGTCAAGTAAAAAATTAGTTAGGGGGTAACATCAACTTCGCAAAATAAGAACCACCCTAATCCAGTAATCCACTTATCGTCAATTAAAACTTTCCCAAAAAAATAATAAAATAAATAGAATTTTAAAAATTCGGCCTTTTTTTTTTTTTTTTTTTTTTGTAAATGGCAGATTTTTTGGTTTGGCTGCTTTTTGATACTGAAACCTTTTATAAGCAGAATGTTTTTTGCAAAGTAGTAAAAGAAAAAAATTTGACTGTTTTTTTTTTTTATGCGTTTTTTGATGGGATTAGTAGTTTTCTGAAGGAATTATCGCACCAACAAAGATCAAGATTCCAGAAATAACTAAGTTACCCTTTATAATTATATTAACATGGGGATTCACGTCCCCGTGGATTACTTAACTCTGGCGTTAAAAGATTAAGTCACAAAAAAGAAAAAGAAAAATGTAAACACAACACATAATACCGGTGTGCGCTAACCTTGGATTCAAATGACTATCGTTTCCGTCAGTAAATTAGTATATCAACGCTCGTTTGTTATTACATACTCGAGTACTACTATTTTCTTTTTTTTTAATGACTTGTTAAGCTTTACGAAGGTCGACACTAAATCAATTTCAAGAAAAAAGGGAGCAATTATTTGGTTAAAAAAAAAACTGATGCTACCAATTTTGTAAAAGTGGGGATCGTGTTTCAATATTTATCCTTTTGCTGATAAAACATTCATTATTGACAGTTGCGAAACAAACAAAACACTTTTTTTTTTTTCCTGGCCTCTCCAAAATATTTCCGTCGTAATAATAAGGGTTTTGTCCCTCCCTGCCAGTTCCAGGATTCCTCCCCGACCCAAAATTGTAATTCATTTATCCCGAAAGTTTCCACGGGTAAATCCTTTATAAATTTACCAAACGGGCAAAGACAACAACAGGTTACGAGTAAAGTTGGCTCGGATTCAAAGCGACTTCATTTTATAACTGGGACAGTCAAGGCGGTCCAAAGTTACATTCCAATTTTTTTTTTTTTTTATTCTATTTAAAGAAATCTCATTCAAAAAAATTTCCATTTTATGGAAAGAAAAATAAAGGAAAAGTTTAGGAAACAAAGCTTTAAGCTATAACAGTTTAGTTTTGGGAAGAATGGCACGAACGTGATAGCCAAAAGGGCGAAATCGAACGCCGGACCTTCTTCCAGATTATTCCCCCTCCCACCCCCCTTTGCTCCCTTCTCCCGAAACTAAATTACCCCCTTTAGACTTGGAGCAATCAGAACTACTTAATGGAACCATTATACTCCATTACCCGCGGTATTTCATCAAGAAGCCATTTATCTTTTCACGGAAATGACGTTTTTATTTGAAAAATATTTTTCCTTTTCTATTTTAAATAACTTTTCTTTTGAAAATGTCAACTGGGAAACGCATCTCTTAACCATTTTGCAAAACGGGATCCCTATATCTGGAAAATTTTCCGAGGGAGAAAATCTTCCTAAGCTCTTCATTCTAATGTAAAATAGGGAAGTCTTTTCAATTCGAATGAAATTTCATTTATTCTCCAGCGAGCTTTAGTTTCCCTTTTAAACCGTTTAGTTTGTCCTCCGATGCATTTACGGTGAGCCTTCTTTGTCCTTCAGGACCGAGAAGGGCTTGTTTCCCTCTGAGGTACGAAAATGATTGTATTAGGATTTGCAGAGCAGAAGACCGCGAAATCGGGTGTTTTAAGCCAGCAAAAGTGTTTGAAACGTTTTTGGCATCTGAAAAAATTTTAAACGGAAATATTTTTACCGGAAATATTTATTTTATCCTCCATTATAATTATGCATAAATAAATATGCATAAAACTGGAGGGGAAAAATGGAATAAACTTAGCATTTTTGCAAGTTTTCCTGCTTTATGATTTAAAAAATTATATACATAAATTATGCAAAAATTATGCATGTCCAGATCTTCATGCATAAAAAACTATGCAAAAATTATGCACGACCAAATTTTTGTATAAATGTAACAAAGCAATTCAATTTTTATACACATTCTTTGCATTTATTTTTAAAAATTTTGTATACACTTTTTACATCACTTTTTCGTATGGGAACAATCGCCATCCAACATAAGAATCTTCTGCGGAACATCATTACCCAAAATGGTCCGGATAATCAACTGAATTTGCACCATCAAAATTTTTTTATTCTTTAAGATTCTGGATACATTACCGGGAAAAATTTCTTAATCATTTTTAAAGACAGAGTCGTTTTATAATTTTTAATTATTTTTTTTCTTTTTATTTTCAGGTAAGTTTTCTTGGATTTGTCAAGAGTAATCGATCAAAGTTTGTATAAACCTTGAAGATTTACTTTTGCCGGACGACATAAAATCCACCAGATAGCAGCACCTTCGTAAAAGACCGACTTTGTATGGTGCCTTATGGCCGTAAAAGAGATTTTTTTTTTTTTTGCTAAAAAAGGACCCAAATTGGAGCAAAATATGCAAGAATAAGCTATGTTTCTTCTTTGGTCCTGATTATGTTTCCGAGCATTGAAAGCCAGTTAAAATTGTAAATAAAAAGTTACCCATGTTACGGGGGTATATCGTTGGTCCTTTATTTCGTTAGTACCGTCGAAATCCGCCAGAGCCTCCACCGTAGCAGAAAATCTCCCATTGTCAATTTGAATCAGGATCGGTTAAAGCCTTTCTGTAAGTATGGGGGTGGGCCCGGAAAAAAATCGAAAAGGAAATTTTTTTGAATATAGAGCAATTAGTTATAGTTCGAGATTGTACCGTTAATTGTACTAAAAAATTATTTAAATTTAGGCATAGCGTCAGTCTCATATTCCCCCGGTCGGGGTCGGCGCAAAGCCCCGGGCGGAACGGCTAGTTGATTAATATTATATAATTAAACAAGGTAAATTTTAGAGCTGACAAATAGAGCCAAACCTAGCTTTTTGTCACTAAAATTTTAGCCAAATGTAACCTTTTTTTGAAATTTGAATTTGAATCTGAACCCGATAAATATTCCCGGAACCAAAACCGAATGTAAAAAATAAAAAAATGCCAGGGCTTCAAACCATTTTGGTTGCGCCTATGTTAAGTGCACTAAATCGAACCGGATTTTCCATAAGCTAAACGTAGGAACCTGGTTGGGAAATCTTTGCTGGTTTACGCCCCCGAAAAATGCCGAACCAAATCCTTTTAAATGTCGGAGCCGTTTTTGCCAGCCGTGTTAATTTTTATTAACAATAACTGACAATAAATATTTAATTCCAAAAATCAAAAAATGTTAGTCTCATTTGCTTAGCTTTTGAATACTGACCTTATCGAAGATCAGTATCTTCGTAAGAAACCAATTTCAAAGGAATGTATTGCAGTAGGATGCAAAATTAAGAGAAATTTTTTTATTTTTTTATTTTTTTATTTTTTTTTTTTGGAATTGTTTTGAAATCAGTGAAAAAATTTATCGCTGGGTTTTCCGGGACGCTGATTAAGAATATAAAATCAAATTTTAAAAATTCTTAAGGGGGACCGAGATGGGGGCCCGAAAATGAAAGCTATTAATCGGTCGAAAATTTTTTTTGGCCTAAATCGTTTTCCGGAGATCCTGAATCGTTTCTGGTGGAAACGTTATAAATTAGTATGGGCTCGATTTATGTTCTGTGTGGCATGCAGTCTGACGAAGTTACAACCCAATCCGTTGACTTTAAAATAAAAAATTAAAAAAAAATCCTCTCAAATTTTGCACCTACTGTACAAAAACCAAATCCTGCTGTCAGTCAGCAATGGCCTAGTTTGAAAATCGATTATTAGTTTCATGTTCGTGATAAAACGAATTCGGTTATCTCATAGAATGCAGGAGGGGGACCTTATAAAAAAAAGCAGCATTGCGATATGCACGCCTTCACCTTGAGCTCCGGCAGCTCCCCCTCTTAAAATTTCGTTTCTTTGCTTTAATATGATTTTATTGTTGGAAATGAAAAATGACTCGAATATCCTACTGACAAGCAGTTTCCACACAGTTCAGTCGATAAAAATCGCTTTTTGGGTGAAATTCTCGGTTTTTTTTTTTCTTTCTTTTTATTTAACAGAAAAAAAATAAAATAGGTCAACCAATAAAAATCTCTTCTTCTAGCATAGAATGGGTTATTGCGCGCTTTTCAAGACAAACGTGCTTTTCACCCAAATCGAAGGGGATTCTCCGACTTGGTGGACGGAAGATAACTGAAATTCGAGATGCTTTTTACCTGATTCGGTTATATTAATCCTTTGGCGGCCCCAGAAGACTGTATAGCCCGATTCGGTTGTACTGTCTTCGGGACACCTTAATTTTCTGAAAAGTTGCTATCTTACTTTAAAGTTTATTAGCCTTTTGCATTTTTTTAGTACAACCGGAAAGTTATCGAAAAATTCCGCAGATATAGAAAATCTGACAGCTTTCCCTTCATATCTAAACATTAAAAGAATACGAAGACTAGCGAAATGAGGAAATGAAAAAGGTTATTTATACTAGAGATCCTAAATTGAAAGAGACTGGCAAAAAAAATTGACTCGAAAAAGCGGTGCCCACTGATCATGCTCACTGATTTTTGAAAATATTTTGTTAAATTGCAGCTGTAAACTGCAGCAAAGGCAAAAAATGGATATTGTTTTTGTTTATTCAATGTGTATTTGTTTATCGGGTTCTTGAAAGAGTCGGATTTTGAAAGCCCCTCCGATTCATCCCTTGCCAAATTCAAATTTGACCGGTCACTCTTTATTCTCTGGTTAAATAAATTATACCTGCGGAGAATGATGTCATTATTCTAAGGAAATTTGAAGAAATGCTGCTTGTGGAAGAGCACTGACCTTTGTCTTTGTGTTAACCTTTTTTATTTTTTATTGTTTTTGTTAAAGACGCGGACGTGGGTATAAATTTTCAGGTATACTTTACTGGCAGGTGTAATTTTGCAGAAGAACAAAATCAAATAGACAAAATGAATGAACTTTAGAATATACTTCCAATGAAATTAATTTTTTGAAGTCCCTGAAAGTCTTTAAATGGTCACTAATTTCCTAATTTCTCTAAAGGCTTTAAAGGCTTAATTCTTGAGGTAAATTATTTCGATGGCTGTTAACGTGAAGAGAACCAAATTCCTTTAACGCAGTTAATTGTTGCACCAAGAATGCGTTTATTTTCTTGAATTTCCAACAGCTCGCCGGGCCCGTAGCCAGAACGAAGAGCCGGGGGGGGGGGGGGGGGCTGTTGGGCTGTTAAGGTAAAAGAAACATCCCATATTTTTTTTTTTTATTTATTTATTTATTATTATTACATAAAATTAGTAACAATCAGGCCCCCCATGACAAACTGTGTGGAGGGGTAGCCTTACAGAACAAAATAATAATAATAATAACAACAACAAGAATAACTATAAATATAAATAAAAATAACTTAATAAATTAATAAGGGCAAAAAAAATTTTTTTTTTTTTTTTTTTTTTTTTTTATAATCATTAATTCACTTAGAGCAAATTATAATTTAATTAAATTAATTTTTTCATTTTTATTAAAAAATTTTGTTTTATGATTTTCTTTAATGTGCAAATACTTCTTTCTTCACAAATAGCATCTTTAAATCTATCATCTGTTTTGAGCATATTATTATAAATGATTGGCGCCTGATATATCATTGAATTTCTATTTTTTGTTTTAAAAAATTTTTTTTCGAAAAGAAGAGGTAGAGTTGCATTCCTAGTGTTTCTATTAAATAGATATAAACTAAATAAATCTTTATTTTTTATAATATATAATAACATTATGTATTGGTACAAAAATGGGATAGGTAAAATTTCGTATTGTGAGTATAATTTTGTTGCAGAATAATTATCCCAGTTTCCAAATAAAGAACGAATTGTTGAATTTTGAACTACCTTTAATGGATGTATAATATAATCAAAAGTCCCTCCCCAAATTGGTAACCCATATAACAATTTAGATTGATAAAATGCCAAATAAATTTTACGCAAGACTCCTTTATTCAGAAACTTTTTAATTCTGTAAAACTTATAGTTTAATTGCTTTAATTTTACAATAAGATTATTTATATGATTTTGCCAGTTTAGCTTGTTGTCTAATATCAAACCTAAATATTTTGTATAATCGACTTCATCAAATTTATAACTTTCGCTATTATCGTTTATTTCCTGAGTTCGTAAAGTTAAGGATAAGGTACCAGTATTGTCATAGTTTTTAGAGTAGCAAACTGCATTACATTTTGTAAGATTAAGTACTAAGGAATTATTTTTTAACCATTGAAAAATTTTTTCAATATCATGTTGTGCATTAGTATTTAATTCTTTAATTGTTGAGCCTGAGAAAACAATAGACGTATCATCTGCAAAAGCTATCAATAGGCTCACGATATCAATTTTGCACAGATCGTTAATATAAATTATAATTAATAGTGGTCCTAAAACAGAACCTTGAGGTACTCCTAAATCCACGATTCCACCCTCACTTAAAAAAGAATCTATTCTTGAAAACTGCAGCCTATTAGAAAGATAAGTGCGAAACCATCTGTGCATATTTGCGCTAACTCCACATTTTTTAAGCTTCAGAAGTAATAATTTGTGATTAACCAAATCAAAAGTTCTAGTCAGGTCTAGATATAAAGCTGCAGTATAACGTTTTTTTTCAAGATTGGTTACAATTTCATTGATATGCGAGTAAAGAGCTTGCAACGTACTTTTGTTTCGTTGAAATCCATACTGATTTTTAGAAAAATAATCAATCTGAAGTAAATAATCGACTAATTTTTCTCTGATGCAATGTTCAAAAATTTTTGAAATAGTGGATATTAGGGAAATAGGACGGTAATTGGCAATACTACGATGATCATTTCTTTTATATACAGGTACTACTACTGACTGTTTCAATATTTTCGGAAAGTAACCATGTTTAATAGATAAGTTAAATAAATGAAGTAGAGGTGTCATTAAAATATCTGTATTATCTTTAACCATTTCTAGGGTTATACCATCTTTGCCAGAGGTCTTTAATTTTTTAATGCAATGTATCGCTTTTTCGATGTCGGCTAAGTCTATCTTTTGAAAATACCAAGACGTTTCTCTATCCTCAGTGTTTATCATATTATAATTTACTTTATAATTTATCCCATAAGCTTCTTTAATAGTCCTACCAGGTATTTCAAGGAAAAAGTTATTAAAAATGTTTGCTACTCTTTTTTCATTTCCTTTAACTTGGATAATATCATTAGTAATAGGTTCAAATATTTCTGAGATTTTACTTGATTTAATAGGTTTATGTAAGATTTGTGTATTAAATAAACGCCAAAATTGTTCTACATTTGAATTTAAATTTGTGCGAAAATACTCTCTCTTTGCTTGTATTAGCTGGCCAGACAGGTTTCTGGCTAGAATGTGATATTTTTCTTTCAGATATATGTTAAATGGAAATTTTTTAGTTAATTTGAATAGTTTATTTTTTTCGTTACATTTTCTTATGAGATCATTTGTAATTTCTTTTTTTTTTTTTTTTTTTTTTTTTTTTTTTTTAGCAAAAATCTTTCTTTTATTATTTCTCAGACTGCTTACAAATTTATCACTTTTTCACCCTCGTAACTCATTTATTGCTTCTGACAGAGATATATTGGCGGATTAAAAACAGCTATCTGAATTTGAATCGTCCAACTTCTGAAAACTCCTTCCTATCTTTTACCATTTGCGTAATCTTTCTTTCTGTCATAGTCACCAAATTCTGCCAGCATATATTCTACACTTTTGTATTTGAAGAGCAAGCGGGAAAAAGGATCAGAGTCCATGTTTTTGTTTTGAATGCTTTGACAAAAGCTAAACATAAGATCTATGTGTAAACAAAAACAATGGACTCTGATCTTTCTTCCCGCTTACTCTTCATTTGTTTAGTGAGAGTCGTCTTTTGTTTTTGTTTTTGATAGTCAAAGGGGGCAATAAATCTTCATTCCCTATATTTGTCATGTTTAGCAAATTTATTCCAGGGGGAGGCAGCAAGTCAAGCGGGTCCCAAGTCAGTCCAGGGGGGGCAACGCCCCTCTTGGCTACGGGCCCGAGCTCGTCATCGACTTGATCACGATCAAGCCAATAATGTTCGAATCGTCGACATCCGAAGGTGGCAAATGGCCCCAATGAAATCGGTCTCCCTGTACGTCAGAATAGTCCCGTTCGTTAGCAAAGGTGTTGTTCTTGCTCTGTTTGTTTGGAAACATAACTCGACAGACACATCAGCAACATTTTAAATTTTAGCTGCGAAAAACTATCTAGTTCATAGGAAACTATTCATCAAAAAAAGCCATATACAATTCTGTATAAAATTTCCCTGTTAAAAAAAAAAAAAAAAAAAAAAAAAGTTTTAATGATAAGCTGGGCAACAGCTCCGTCTTACAAATTGATTTTTATGGACTTGAACGAGCTGTAATCTAAAGTACGGAATTAATGAAATTACGATGATCGCCGCGTTGTTGAGCTTTTCTTAATTACTTCTTCCCTCTTTTTTGCGATAATTATAAATACAGCCTAAATTACTGCAAATATTCCATTTATTTACCTCAAACTTTTGTTTCCTAATGCTCTTAAAAAATCGGTAGGCTATGATCAGGGCTGCGATTTTAATTCCGATTCCGATTCCGATTCCAACTAACAAATATTTTAACGATGATGATTCCGATTAAAACCAAAATTGATTACCTATATAATAACGGTATTTTCGTGTTTTTGAAGTCAATCTGAATCAAAAATATTTTTTTGATGCCGATGCCGATTCCGATGATTCTGAACTGTTTTCAGACGAGATTCTGATTGATATTTCTTCAAAAGAACTACGGATTCCGATTCCAATTTTAAATGGCATAAATATTACGCGATTCCGATTTTGATTCCGATGCTTCCGATTTCGACTCCACGTTTTTCATCATGTGACTCTTCGGATTCTAATTCCGATTTTAAATTACAAAAAAAAAAAAAAAATTGTTGTGATTATGATGCGGATCCCAATTAAAATCTGATCAGCATACCAGCCCTGATTTTTATGTGAAGTTTTTTTTTTCTTTGCATCCACGGCTACTTTTGGTTTGACGCGTTTCCTATAAAACTTAAAACTTTTTTCAAAATCGAAAGTGTTTTTTTCTTATTTATCCCTTTTTCCCTGTTTTATTATTTTTTTTCGTGACTTTTCTTAAAAAGGAAAATGAATGAACTCCCGTAAGCGTCGCTTTTTTTTTTTTTTTTTTTTTTTTTTCTCATCATTCGCTCTGAAAGTTCAACATGGGATGATTTATGATCGACACAAGCTCGCTTTGTCTATCGATGGAAACAACGAAACTTTTCAAGGACTTTTAAGGAAACTTTAAAAAAAATTATATTGCTTTCCTTTTGTTCATTTATAAAAAGTTAACTGCCGGGAGAATTTTCCTTTTTAAAAACGTCGAGAGGATTTAGATATTTTACTTTATAAATTGTTAATAAGATACGGAGGAAGAAGGTTAAAAGCTTCTTCTTTTTTTTAAAAAATTTATATCTTAAACCGCTTTATTAATAGTCGCCGTTTCTTACCTTGGCGCTCTTTTTTTTCCATTTTTCAAATAATTTTATGTCATTTGTTTGGAAATTCGGAATTAATTAATTTCGGTAATAATTTCCTTTTCTAAATTTTGAAGATTTGTTAAAAGTCTAAATGCCCCGTACAATGAGCAAAATAATGCAGTCTTTGGTTTTCTGTCCTTAGCTTATGGAGGTTCATAAGCTAAGTATTGAAGATCTTATAAAGATCTGAAATCTGGTGCTTCGAAAAATGTTATTTTTCCGGGAAAGTTAGGATTTCGCATTAATTCAGGGCTTGTTGGGAGATTCCCTTTTATTACACGCCGTACAGTAAAATTAAATTTCATATAAAACAGCCTTGTACGCATGTTTTTTATTTGCTGTTGATTTCCCTGCTTTTATTAAAATCATAAATGGGAGGAGAAAAAACTATAGAGAAAGCGGGAAAAAAAAGTAATAAAGCTAAAATGTCGGGGAAAATGAGGAAATCAAGATAATAACGATGTTTTTAGATGGGACGGTCCTAATACTCGACGCCATAGTCCTAAAATAATGCTCGCATATAATCCGATTTGAAATAATGGATGTCTTAAAGTTCCAAGTTTCCACTGGAAAATATCCGTTTAAATCCGCCTTTTCTTCCCCCTAACCCAGATTTTTTTGCTGTTGTTTTTATTTTCCGAGAGCGTTTGTTTATTTCTTTTTTTTTTATAATGATATCTGGTGTTGAATATTTGTTGTTGTCAAGTTGAAATCCGTTCCTTATTTGCATATTAATTATAATTATTCAGTTGTGTAATATTTGAGTCGTTAACAATAATTGTCATGGTCGTATGACAATGTAACTTGATGAAAGGATGGGTAGGGAGAGACCGGGAGTCGGGGAATTTATGAAATTGCATGAAATTTTAAGAATTCAAAGTCAACCCACAAAATCATCCCCATGTTTCGACGAAACATTGTTTCGTCTCAAGCTACTTACATGTCATTTTCCTTGTTGAAAAAACGAAGTGGCCTGACCGAAAAATTAATTAAAAAGTTGCAGTACGTAAAAGGACTTGATCTGGTTCTGCTTTGAGGTGCAGAATTTGCCTGTAGTAGGGTGTCTCTTATTTTGGCTATTTTCGAATTTCAAATCGCGTACCCCCAAAAATGGTTCTCCTTGGTGTAATGATGAACCCGAATTTTTTTTTTTTTTTAATTTTTTACTCGATGGAAAAGCGTGTCGACTTTGCAAAAATTTTCTTCTTTGCAAAAAAATGCGGTTTTTTATCGGAAATTTACCGAAATCACGAATCTGAAGTTTGATTTTTTTATATATGGTCCGGGCTTTAAGTTAGAGACCAAAATACGAGTGAAACTGAAGATTTGCTATGTTTTGAACTATATCTTGATTCTTGAATCTATCAAATTTTTCTTAAATAGAGGGGAAGGGACTCTAGTTGGGAAAGCGTCTGCATACATGACAAGAAATGCGAGCAATTACAGACTGCCTAAGGTTCGCTTGGAAAAGTCCAAGCAAGAAGTCATGTATGCGGGAGCGGGGGGTTTTTAACAAATTACCAGCCGAAATCAAAAATCTAAAGGGGCACAAAAATTTCTATAAAGAGCTTTAGAAGTGGCTGATCCAGAAAGTCATCTATTCCGTCTAGGGTGATTGGCACATGGAGGGTCGATCTGTTGGCCGTAGCCTGTAATATAATACCTAGTTCTTTTTTTTTATGTATTTTATCTTATATTTTATGATGCTTCCGATAAGCTATTTACTGTCTTTGTTATGGAATAGAAATAAAATTAAATTTAAATTAAATTTTTTCACTTTACTACGTTTTTTTTTTTTTTTTTTTCGCGCCTTATTTTGGCTTTTAGCTCAAAAACCGGACCAGATATAAAAAAACAGACCTCAGATTCGCGATCTACGGGAACTTCCCAATAAGAAACTACATTTTTTCGCGGGAACTTTTTTTTTTTATGGCAATTTTCGGAACTTTAAGCTCAAGTCGCTACGGTTTCCCGTCCAGTAAAAAATTAAAAAAAATTCGGGTTCATTAGTACACCAAGGAGAGCCATTTTTGAAGGAAACGATTTGAAATTCTGTACGTCAGAGCCAAAAAGTTCAATATGCAAATTCAAGATGGCCGTTTGTTATGGGTTAACAACGTTTAGCGGACATCTTTAATTTGCATATTGAACCTTTTGGCTCTGCCGTACAGAATTCGGAAATTACCAAAATAAAGGACACCCTAACCTATAGTTAATGCTCTAGATAAATTTAATGCCAGGGGTCTACTGACCTTAAATTCAAACGGTGACCTGAAAATCCTAAAAATGACCTTAATTTTGATGACCGACGAAAAAATTTTCGGTTGTATTTGAAAAAGGTAATGATAAGGAGGCTTAAATTTTCATACTCAATTGCATATTTTATAAAATTTCCCTCGCTCGGCCTTTGGCCTCGCTCGGAGTTAAGTAATTATTATATTTGGGTTTTTTGAAACTTTAAAAAATGAGATCGGTGAACCGATCAAAGTGCTTTATCGACGAATTATGAAATGTATATTATAAATAATATACATAACGGTTAGATTTTTGATCAGAGGTCCACCAAAGCCACTGTACGGGCATATGGAATCTGAATTTTGGAAAAATAATTTTAAATTCGGAATCCTCTACCCCGAAAATATTCTCAAAAATTCGGTTAGATTTTTGATCAGAGGTTCACCAAAGCCGCAATACTGGCATAAGGGATTCGAATTTCGGAAAAATTATTTCAGATTCGGAATCCTCTACCCCGAAAATATTCTCAAAAATGCGGTTAGATTTTTGATCAGAGGTTCACCAAAGCCGCAATACTGGCATAAGGGATTCGAATTTCGGAAAAATTATTTCAGATTCGGAATCCTCTACCCCGAAAATATTCTCAAAAATTCGGTTAGATTTTTGATCAGAGGTTCACCAAAGCCGCAATACTGGCATAAGGGATTCGAATTTCGGAAAAATTATTTCAGATTCGGAATCCTCTACCCCGAAAATATTCTCAAAAATGCGGTTAGATTTTTGATCAGAGGTCCACCAAAGCCGCAATACTGGCATAAGGGATTCGAATTTTGGAAAAATTATTTCAGATTCGGAATCCTCTACCTCGAAAATATTTTCAAAAATACGGTTAATTTTTTGTTAGCTCCCACGAGAACCCGCCAATCAGCATCCAAATCGCTTTGTTGACGTAATCGATGACGTCATATCACATATCGGTTTTTAGGCCTACACCCATACTTTTAGCCCTGCTCACCGTTTCTGAACCACTCAACAGAATTTAACCAAATTTCAATGGTAGCGTATCTGGATGAATATCTACTGCAGTACGAAAATAGGACTCAATTGGTAGCTGCGTTCGCGATTTATAGTTAAAAAAGATCTTGAAATTGTTGAAAATTTAACATTTTCACTCACTGCTTCCGAATCCCTGGATCGATTTAACTCAAAAACTAATCAGCACCTACATTTCATTAGAAGTTGCTACCCACCAAAAATCATCGAAATCCGTTCTTTCGTTTTTCTGATTTTCCTCCGACAGACACTTTTTTGTCCACATATATTCATACACACATACACACACACGGCCACCATCAAAATTTTGCTTTTTTCGCCATCAGGGGACTTCAAAACGTGTAAAAATATCAAAAACTGAAAATCTGAAATTTGTGCTAAAAACAATGCTTTATTCTCCCTGCGGTCGATAAAGCAAAAACGAAAAAGAAACTAGTTTTAGTTCAAAAATTGAAGGAGTTTCATTATTAAATTTCGAGAACTGACCTCCTTTGCTTCCTGGATCTTCTGAGTGATGAAAGGACCAGGAGGAGTCAGTTTTGCTCTGCTAAAGTGCTTTTTCTTGTCTAATTTGAACTTTTTTTGGACCTAAATTTTCTAAAAAATGGGACCTTAAAAACCTAAAAATGACCTTATTTGTGGACCTCCACATGAAAAGGGCCCACCTGGGAGATGGGACATGGAAGGCTGTGGAAATTTAACTTATAAGAAAACCCTTTGTTTACAAACAAAAAATTCTAAGCACCAAATCCCAAGTGGGCCCTTTTCATGTGGAGGTACACATTTTCGAATCTCATTTCCTAGTAGACACCCTGAATGCGATTAAATTGAACGAGAGGTAAAAATTAAAGGCAAACCTCAATCTTCGTTTTTTGCCAAATTTCAAAAAAAAAAAAAAGTGACAGTAATTAATTGCCTTTTAATGATATTACTTTTTTTTATTATTCACTGAACAGCGAACGCTGAATCCCAAATTAAAACAAGAATCGAAAATAAAATGTAATATATTGTAGTACGACAGTAGAGTAATCCCAAAACGCTGTTCCGTCCTGTGTTGTATGACATCCCATTAGAGTGATTTCGGTTTTTGTTATTCGAGCCCTCATGCGACTTATAATCCCTGTGGTTCATCTTAAAATAATTTAATGAACATCTTTTCACGATGAATTACTTTCAATGAGAATTTTTTTTTTTTTGGACGATAACAACGCTCCTTACAGAAAGTAATTAATTTTAATCGGGAGTTGTCCTATTTTTATACGAAGCTTATTCTCTTAAAGTATTTCAAATTATAATAGGTCGTCATTTAACGTAGTAAATTCCCATCTGACGGCCAATTGAAACGTCGCCTAGACATGGTTAACTAATGGTCAACTTCGAAAAGCTTTTTATCATGTATTCGAAATATTTTTTGAGATTTTGCCTGCATTTTTTTTTAAAGTGTGACTTCAACGTAGCGTTGAAGGTAGTCTTGGCTTTTGAGCCCTGTACTTGGCTGGAAGGAACGGTATTTACGACGTTGATGCCATATGACCGCCTAGGTGGTACATGTACCATTATTTGAAACCCTATTTGGGTTCGAATCACCTGAAACATTTAAAAAAAAAAGTTTTGAAAAAAATTTATGACTCGAACCCCGATTTCCCTTTTGGCTCGACTGTTCTTCCCTTTAAACCAACAACCTGAATTGCTGTACCCTTAATTTTTTTTTTTTTTGCATTAACATTAAAGCTCAACTTAAATGACATAGAGGAAAGCTTCGTGACTTGTACAGTCAACCACTAAACAAGAATCGATACGCATTACTGGGTCGACCTTCAAGTTTTCGAATTTTATATCATCCAAAAAAAAATTTAGATTTCTTCTTTTTCTCCGTTTTATAAACTGTTGCACAAAATGAAATCGAAGTCGCCATTATTGCGGATACGTTTGGAGCACGCAACTTCATTGACTAAGAATTCGCTTTTGTTATTTTTTTTTTTTTTAAATATAGGACGGTTCGCACGACGACGACAACCAAGGACGTGACGACAAAATTTCATATTCTCACAATTAAAAAAAAATGAGTTGTGACATAACAGGAAAAAGACGAAAAACGATTTTTTTTTAGTTTTGAAATTGAGACCCGAAGCAAATGGGGTCGAAAAATATTTTTCCAATTTACCCCTAAATATGAGATTTAAAAAAAAAAAAAAGTGCCTTGCGATATTGATGAAAATGAGAAAAGACATGGAAAAAAAATGAAAAAAACAACGAAGTTTTTTTTAAATTAGAAATTACGGACATTTTGATTTGGAAAATTTTTTTCCAAGTTTCGAAATTAACTTGATCGAAATGAAGTTTATCTTACAAATAAGGAAAAAATAAAGCTTGGAGGAAACGTGTTATAGAAAGAGCGACCTTGCGAAAATAAACTCCCTCGACTGTAACAAAATATGTTGCGTTTCATAATCTCTGAGTTTTATGATTGGCTTGAAATGCCTTGTTTCAATCATCGAAATCCTCCTCTTTTGTTTGTGTTGAAACTTTTTGGGTCTACCAATATCGATCGGTTTGTTTATCAATTTTTTTTTTTTCTCTCCGAAATGGAGCCGATTTCACTTTTGAAAAAGTGTCGATGCGTTATATTGTCCGGTGTATAAATCTGTGTATCGGGTCAGCATATGAAATTTATGGGACCCTTGATTAGAGGCGACGTTTTTGCACGTTAAGCTTGTTATATAAGGTCATTTCATCACTCATCCCGATCATTTTGGATTATCCCGATTACTTTTTTCTTTTTTTTTTTTATTAAAAAAAAAGTTTGATGAAAATGCAGGGCTCGATATTACTGACCGATATAAAGTGACCTCGGTTTTGTTAAATAAGTTGTGTATTGTGACCGTAATGTGTGAAAAGAGGAGGAAGTGAGAAATGGGTTTTGTCCGGATATTGTCGAAATGTTTTTAGGATTTATCTTTGTACGAATTTTTTTTTTTCGTTCAGGTTTTTATGGCTTTGTTGAAAAGAATCCTAAAAAAACGATGGAACTATACCATATTAGTTTGGCCAATTTGTTAGCAATTCGGAAAGATCTAGAAAAGAGAGTTGGCGCTTGAAAGGCTGTGAAATTTCAAAATCATAACAAAATATTTTTGTTTACAAACAAAACATTTCAAGCAACTTTTTCCAGTTGGTATCTTTTCTGAGAGACATACACATTTTATGGAAACCGAATCTTAACTGAAATCGCAGATTAAGAGAACTTGAAATTTAAGCGACAGTCGATTCATAAGTTAAACATAAGCGGAAAATTAAATCGTGGCAGCAGGCAAGTGACTGATGCTTACTCTTAAGCTGTTAATAGAAAACACGCGGTACCTAGAGATAGGAAACTCCAAGGTACTTGTTTTCGGTCGAAGAGTCGGTCGTAAAGTTTTCGATTGTCGAACACATATACCCAAGGTACCGTAACAGGGGGTTACTTTTTACACTTTTTCACGTTTTTTTCAAAAGCAGATGTAAAATGTAAAACTGAATTAATATCTGTTTATACCAACATTAGGAGGCGTTCTTCAGCTTTAATTTGATACCCTGTTATAATATCTGTACTTGTTCTAACACGAATAAAAACTCGATTTTTCAAAAGGCGTCGTTGTAACAAAAATGGGCTTACTTTTTGCAATAATGTTTATACCTGGATATCTTTAATAATTGATGAGGATATAACAAATTTTTGGCTTCTGTAAACGGAAAATGTCTTAATAAAACGACTGGTACCTTTTTAGATGTTCTATTAATCTATGGAAAAAATTATTAACTCATCTAAAATTATAAAAAACTATTAATGACTATCGCTATTTATTTTGAAAAATTAGTGAACGTAGTAAAAACGTTGTTAATTCGTTGTGGATTTCGCACTCATAGGGCATCGCCATTGAAATATTTGTAAAAAGTAACCCCATTGATCGTAATTTTTTTTTTCTTTTTAATCTTTTTTGGCTTCTAATAATTTAATTTTGAGCGAAATTAAGATGATCTTTTAAGGGACCATATAGAGCAAGTGCGAAAAGCAATTTAATTTCAATTTGACCAGTGGATGCAGCAAAATGCATCTTAGTATTTTAGGTTGCGTGATTTCTTAATTTTTTTTTCATATTGATAACTTAATATTTTCAATATAAAACAAGTGTTGGAAACTAGGCTTGAACAATGAACATAACACTCGAAAATAACCAATAATTTAGAATAAGTTTAATATTCGAAAAAATTCTTAGCCGTTTTCAAGTATTTTTAAAAAATAAGTGTCCAAAGTAACCCCCTTGAATAAAAAGTAACCCCCTGGAACGGTATTCAAATTGAATTTAAAGAAAGAAAATGTTTTGCCCCACAACTGTGGTTCGTTTAGGAACAAAAAATGTAATCGGGAACCTCAGTCATTTAATGTTTCAATCCGATCTTTGAGTTGAAGTCGCACGCTTTCCACATTCGAACCGAAAGCTCAATCATGGGATTACGGTCGTTTCACCACAAAGACCGCTCAACTCACCTGCTTAAATCGGAAACAGCTTTCCCAACTTCAACCATAATCATTCCTTATCCAGAAAAAAAAAATTGTAATTTTTAACGAGTCTAAAGAAAAGTCTTTGTCTTTGGAAGAATCCATGATATGAACATTTGACATCTCCTGATAATTAGGGCAGACGAGACAAAAAAATACGCCGTCATCCGTACTTTAGTCCATCTTTTCAAATGTTTTAATTGTTAAGCGTTGGAATTGATATTTTTTTCCGCTGATTCATTGTCGTTTTTCATTTTAGTCTCTGGTCTGTGCCCTTGTTTGGCAAGATGCTTCTCATTTGAATAAGCTTCAATTTTTTTTGTAGAATAAATCCTTGGTAGACGGTTTTTATTTCCCTCCATCTGAGTCACGGTTTTCCATCTCGAGACACACGGACGCATGCATAATGAATAACGTAAATAGAATAGGCTTGAGTAATTGCACTCTCATTCACCGTTCACGCAACGTATATATCTAACATATTCAAAATCGTATTGCGGCAGTGGCGCCGTTTGTAAAATTGAAGTGTTAATCGAAAGTTGGACTTCCTCTAGTGGAAATAAGTTCATTTCGATTTGACATTTATACGGGAAAGGGAGTTGTCCGTATTTTTTTTTTAATGAAAGTCCTCGATGACCATATAATGAAGAGTGACAAAAATTTTGTACGCCACTTGATTTTCCGAACAATGATTCCATAATGATAGGACTTTGTCCTTGGAACACGACATGTTACAAGAATGGTTTTCTGCCTATTGTGTACTTTTTTTTTTCTATAATGACATCTTTTGTCCTTATAGATACGTTTGATGTAAAGGTATACGACCACGACACCCACCCCACTCCCTGATTGTTTTACGTGGATCGCGTGCCGGCGCCATGGTCACCCCCTTTGTTTCCCTTCCTTGCTTCCAGAGAAAGCCAAGTTTTTTTTTTTACTTTTGATTTTTGTAAGATTTAGGGGAAGCAAGTGGGACTGAAACTAGGAGTTTTATTGCCAGTACGCTACGAAATTTGTCGACTTTTGAGGTTCGAATTTGTGGTCCTTAGAGAGGCTTGTTTATGGAGAGGCTGAGTAAGCTACGCGGTCGTATAGACAGGTCCAGAAACTTCCCATGCCGTTCATGTCCCGCTTAACTACGCACATTTTAGTTCTAAAATGGGTCATTAATTGATGGCGCTGTGATCTAGGGAGACGCAACATGTCTACTCGTTTAAGTTGGGACTCTCGTGGCGGCCATATTTGTTTATTCGGTACTAACTTACTTTTACGGTTTTTTATTCGTTTACGAAAAAGCTTATGATAGATTATGCACCAATTGTTCCATTCGGTATTTTTTTTTTTTTTTTATTACCATACCGAGGGGTTACTTTTTACACTTTCTCAGATTTTTTTCTTAACACTTGTATAAATACTGAAGAAATTTTCAATCTGCCTTCACAAACATGAAGGGAAATCCTTCAGCTTTCAAATGATACCCTTTTGTAATCGTTATACTTTTTCTAATTCAATCTGTGACTTAATTTTCCGAACGTCCTCGACGATTTGAAAGTGGAGTAACTTTGGACATTCTTGTTTCTGCATTCATAACTCCATAACAAAAACAATAAATGACTAAAATATATTCTCAAAACATATGACGGCTAATAAGCAAACAATTTAGCTTTGAAGGGCCATTTTACTGAACAATATTCAAGAAGCTTCACTTTATAAAATGCAATCCTTGTTTGGGCTTTTGCTTGTTCTATTTTCAAGAATTTAAGGGAAAATCGAAGTGTCCAAAGCTACCCGGTCGAGTACAAAGTAATGCCCTAATATGGTACATTTTCACAAAAATGAAAAAAAAATTACAAGTGAAAGTTGCCGCCATTTTTGTTTACAAATCTTAGCTACCAATCAAAAAGCGGCTCGCGTACAAGTAGCGTTTACGGTGGTAGAAAGGAAGAACTAATTTTCGCTTACTTAAGCGGGACAAGATCTCCCATGTATAAATATAGGAGCTTCAAGCTATCAAATGATGAATTCGGACGGCTCTTTGAGATTTAATCTCCCCTCAGTTAGTAAGACTGATTTTGGATGAAAACAAGTGAATTTTTTAAAAAAAATGCCTTCTTTATTATACAAAAAAAAATAAACACTTGGTGCCTAAACATTGTGAAAATAACCGCTAGTTTCTTTGCTATGCGCGGCCGAGAACGAACTATACCGAACGATACCCGAGTTGTCACGAATTACAGATTCGAGTGGGATCGTAAAAAGACTCCCTCGCGTTATCTATTTTTAATGGATTGGGCACGCGTCTTTCGAGTCTTTAAAATTTCCGACAGATCCATATAGCTCACAGTGAAACGTATAATAAAAAAGGTAAAATAAAAGGAGCATGGCCCTTGAAAGATTTCAAAGTCGTACCGCATCTTTAGTTGCATTAAGTGCCTTTGTCCTTTAGCGTAGAAAGGGCGCTCCCGTGAGAATTTAATTTCAAAACCGGGAAACGTATATCAATTTTATTACAATACTCGTGTTAATGTCACTAATTTTTGGGCAACACGGAACAATAAATTAGAAAAAGGATTAGAATTACAACCGGGTTGGCGCTCGGTTTACATTTGTATGGCTCCGTCATCCCCTGAATTCCCCCTTGTTTATTGAAATATTTCACTTGGGTCGTAATTAAGTTAATGTCACAAAAGTAAGGAATTCTTGCTACTGGAGACGGCTTACCGGTAATAAACTCCCAAATCGCAATTTCAATCCAACCCCCATTGTCCTTTTACAAGTTAATTTTAACAAAAGTTCAAGATAAATAATTTGCCTTTCCAAATTGGAGTCGCAAAACTTTTTTTTTTTTTTTTTTTTTTTGGTAAATGGGTGTGTCCTACAGTTTATAAAAGAAGCTATGTATTCGACTCCCGACGTTTAATTGATGTTAATTGTGTATCCTACTCGTTAACAGTCGCATGTCACGTTCTTATATGAATTACATCACAGATTTGAATATTTTAGTCCTTTAAGTCTTTGGACTTTTTTTAATCGAACACGCTCCTGAAAAAAAATAAAAAGGGGTCGTGCACGACTTTTTAATTTAGTCTTCGTCAATCTAAAAACGATATTTCGAATTTTCTTAGTTATAATTCTTTCAATCGTACGTGAATCGGGTCACGAAAATTTTGGACTTGCTTCCAAGTTGAGATTAATATAAAAAGTAAAGAATGGAGGGGAAACGAAGGGGGGGATTTTGATAAATGCTTCCGCAATATCCGTTTCGAAGTGTGCGAGAGTGTTAAACGCCCTAACCCTTGCTAGCTTCAATTAGATTAATGACACATTAGCTTTCATCAAATCGATTCAGTGTGGGGACGAGCCCTTTGCATGATCCAAGATTTTTTTTTATTTCAGTTAAACTAATAATTGTGGAGATTCTAGGAAAACCGCATTAAACGGTTAATGCCGAGAATTGATTTTCCAGGAGAAACTAAAATTATATCAAAATGGAGGCTTATAATTTTGCGATCATGCGGGTTTTGTTACCGTAAGCAATGGTTCGTTTCGAACAGCTAATTTTCCTGTTTCATTGTTTCTGTCGATTTCGAAGTTGGGCTCTTCTGAAGTTATGATTTGGATGCTAAGATTAAGCTAAGAAATGACGGTATTGATGTGCTGACTGGGTAGTCGTTATACTCAATTGACTCTTATTAGAAAAAAAGGTCGTATTTACGTAAGCATATTTGGGGGAAGGGGAGGCATCGCGGGAAAAACATCCCGAAATATTGCTTGAGTAATTTACAGAGGAACCCCGGGCGGTAGGTATAAAGCATCTACCACACGTCCCATATCGAATACCACTCATCCTTAGGCACTTTCCCGATTAACGCTGCATGCAACATCAAAAGAAAGAAAGAGGATCGATATCTTGATCAACTTTGTTTGGAAACTTTTTTAACTCCATATACTCCATAGTTATAAACTTGGTAATAAAATTATATCTTAAGAAAAAACAAATAGGCGCCGGCTCTTAGTCTGCCAGCAAAAAGGAGATGATGTGGACTGTTGACCTGAGAGTTTTTAAAAGAGAAACTTGTAATGTGTTTTGCTTTGTATTTTTGTTGTTAGCTTACTTACCCTTTTTTTTTCTTGATCACCATTTCATTTGCCTCATTTGGTTAATCAAGAGCAGAGTGCTGCCATAGTTGAAATGGTTTATTCACTCTGAATTAAGATGGTTCTTATTTTGCGAAGGTTGGTTTTTCGGAAGTGCCACCCCCTAACTTTTTTTATTTGTATGAGATAAGTTTCCCTGAATTTTTTTCAATTTTTTACCTAAATTAGGCAAAAAGATTGCTTTAGGACGATAAAAACTTCCATCGAGTTTTTTCTTTAAAATGTTGTGCAAAGAGCCGAAAATTGGACTTTTGAAAAATAAATTCATCGTGGCGACTCTTGAAACTCTTGTTAGTCGTATCCATTTATGAAGCCAATAAATCACTCGAATGGAAATATCAGTGATTACATTGAAGACGAAAACAAATAATCAATAACATTTTTTTGAAATTATAAAACTTCCATTAAAAATCAATAAAGATAAATTAAACATGCTTTCCAATTGAGATTGACTCTTAGGCCGTAAATCCCATTCGAAAGTTGTCCTGATAGTAACATTTGGAGCGTTTCCTCGCAATTAAAACTTAGTTTTAACGAACATCCTGTGCTTTTATAGCCCACTAATAAAAATTAAATCGCTTCTTATTTTCATCGCTGATTTCGGTCAGAGCACGGTAGGAGTAGTTGACTCTGCACGGCTAGGAGAAAAAAATTCGACCTTGATTATTAAATATTCACACAAATACTGTGATTATGTCAATGCTAAAAAAAAAAAAAAAAAAAAATTAAAAATCCAAGTTTTTTTTACGTGTGTTTACTCATCGATAATTTTTCTTGTTGTTTCAGGTCGGAGCGGAGAGGAAAGTGTCTTTCGACAACGGTTTGGACGGATCCGTTGCGGAGGATTGCTTTTTCGCGATGCGAGCATACAGAGAAGGTTACAGCTTTAATTTCGTTGAAGGGGAAATGTGGGAAAAATCGCCGTTTTCCCTGTGGGACTTTGTTCAGCAGAGGAAGCGGTGGCTTCAGGGGATCCTCCTAGTTGTACATTCGAAAGCAATACCACTCAAACACAAAATCCTACTGGCGGTCAGTTGTTATTCTTGGGTGACGATGCCTTTGGCCACTTCCAACGTCGTCCTGGCCGCCCTTTGCCCCATCCCGTGTCCCCCCGTCATGGATTTCCTTTGTGCATTTATAGGAGCCGTTAATATTTACATGTACGTTTTCGGTGTGTTCAAATCGTTTTCGCTGATACGATACGGTGTGCTGAAATTTTGTTTATGCATTGCTGGCGCTCTGTGTACGATCCCGTTTAACATATTGATCGAAAACGTTGCAGTGGTTTGGGGTCTGTTCGGTAAAAAACATAAATTTTACGTAGTCAATAAAGATTTCAAACCGCCTATTACGGTCTAGGGGGTGTGATCAGTTTGTTAAGTAGCTCGCCGAATTCGCACTTTTTTTTCTCTCATTATTTAATTATGTAGGAATTTTAAGTTTCGAAAGGAGCTGATCAGCATTAGCGTCTTTTTTTTTTTTGGAGTACTTTACGGATATAAAGTAAAATTCTCTTGATATTTCCCGCTTTTTAATTCTATACGTTTTTGGGAAAAGTGATATTATATGTTTGCGGAGCACTGTGATAATTTTTGGATATTATTGAAGTACAATTGCGCCTCCAAATGGAGCGCAAAGATGATTTATGTAATTTTACTTTAGTGGGTTTTTTTAGGATCGATAATCATGAATCAATTTTTAAAATGAAAGTCCATAATCCAGTATTGTTGCAAGACAAAAGTTGACAAGCATTTCTTTGCTGATGGTTACCAGTCAGCAATTCAGGGCTACTAAAAATAAGTCGATGTCATGTAACACAAAATGCGAACTTTTAAAGCAGATTTGGCCAACTTTAATTTTAAATATTATGAAAATATCTGGCGAAAATCAAGGTGCACTTGATACAAACACAAATTTAAAACTTGGCCAGGTGCACTTGACTTTAAACTTGACCTGCTCCACTCCGTGCACTCTGTGCACCTGGCCAAGTTTTAAGTTTGAATTTTGTTAGAAGACCTTGCGTGATATTTCCGTTTTATTTTGTAAGAAAATATTGGAGCAATTTTTAAATATTTTGCTGGACTATTGCTGTAATGTTAGCCCAATGATATAGGATTTTTTCCCAATAGATTTTCATTTTCTAAAAAAATTCCCGTTCTTGTATACGAATTAAAAAGCGATCAACTGAATCTCTGAAGGATCTTTTTAAGCTTAATCATTGTTAAGAGTCATCTCGTGGGAAAGGGAGGGGGAAATCGGTACCGAAGATTTTCATCTAATTATTTTAAGTGCAGCGATATGCATATTAAAAAAAAAATGAACATTTTAACTCGAGAGGAAGAAACTTTTATTGCTTATCGAGACTTTTTTTTTTTCTCAAAAAAAGTGGGTAACTAAAAAAACTTTTTTTTTCCTTTAAATCCCCTTGTCAGCAGCTGATGAATACCATCACTTCAGAAACTGGCGTTTATCGTTGTTTGCTCTTGAATGCTGTTAAGCTCTGTAAGATTCCGGTCGTTGCATTATTTTTCTGCCTCTTTTTATTATTATTTTTTTTTCTTCCTTTTCTTCTCATGTTTCATGCTTTTTAAAATTAATGCGGAGGGATTTAAATACTGACAAATGGAATGTTTCCTTCCTCTTGAGTTAAAAGATTCTTTTTTTTTTTTTTTTTTTTTCTCCTAAATAAATATGATGTAATATTTAATTTTTCTTATTTTTTATTTCGGTTTTGGACGATTTTTGTGTAAATATTATTTAAATCAAATTTTTTTTCTCTATATTTAATAATGCTATAAAATCAAATAAATTTACTACAATTTTTTGTACACGTTTATTAAATTTATTTATTTATTTTTTTTTTTTTTAATTATAATCAATCATGTTCTTTATAATTTATATTATTAATGTAAATTTTTAATTATGTTTTAAGGGACGAAAGAGTAAATCTCGGTTTGGGGGTTAGAAAAGAATTCTTAAATTATTTTTAAAAATAAGAATTAATGGCTGTTTCGACGTATTAGCGTTAATCGCAATCGCAAACAACCAAATTTTTAAATTTATTAATAAGAAATTAAAAAAAAAAAAAAAAAAAAAAAAATATTTGCAGCTCTTGAGTTGAGCGAAATCCGGTTAACGCTAGTAGGTTGAGACTGCCCTTAATACATGTTTCAATCAAAGGAATAATTCTCATTTTTTTGGTGTCACGTTAAACTAAAGATATGATTTCAATTTCGAATTTGTTTGATTAGTTGTAAAGTTTTTTAAAAATCGCATAGATCATGTTTATAAGTTAATTTGTGGAATTTTTAAAATCTCGATTTTCTTATTACCTACTTCTTATTGGTGGAATCGGCCTTAAAGCTGTCTGATCGCTGATGCAAATTTTGGAGCTACAGGCTTGGAGTGTCCAAAATTTGCACTTGCGAGCCAACAGCTTAAAAAGTTAGTAGCGCAGTGAAGAATTTAAGTGAAAACCTTTTTTTCGATTGACGGTGACTGCTTTTCTGCTTTTCATCTGAAATCAGAATTTTTAAAATTAAAAATTTCCGAGACAGCTTTTTTTTTGTGATTTTATTCGATCTCAATTTAAACCAGGACCACACTGACCAAGAATTGTTTTCCACAACGTGCTTTACTTAATTTAAGAAAGGGAAAAAATTGAGATCCGTTTTCTTTTTTAAAAGTGGCCTTTTGCGTTGTTTTTTTTTTTATTTTTCCAACAATTTTCTGAGCTGAAAATGGCAAAAATTCCTTTATTATTTCAAGGTAAAAAGTTTATGTAAAGGCGCTGATGCGGCATGACGTCAATATTTCTTTTGTTTTTTATTTCTTTTCCATTTATTCGTTTACTTTAAAAAATATTTAACTAAAATGTCGTGCCGGAATGCAATCTCAATCTCTTTTTAAAAATGTTATCTGACTAACCCTTAACTTTTTTTATTTTGGAAATCACGCCAACTTTTTTTTTTTATTCATTTGAAATTAACTAATTAAAAGTTTGCTTAATATTCTTTTATGCATTTTTTTCTTTTTCGGTTTTAAAAAACCGAAAATATTTTCAAGAGGGGAAAAACAAATCCTCTTCGTGAGGAAAAAAAGGCAAGATTCGCGTTTTTAACATCCCTCGGGTTGTAAGGCTCTGTGTAATTTTCATATTCGCCACTTCAGGGTATTTTTTTTATACTGATTTTCTTTTTAAAATATTATTCCTCTCGTAAAAAAAATGAATAAATAAGAGAAATGTGACTTGTATTTTTTTAAGCCAACGATTTTCGATTGGAGGCATTTCTGGCAAAAATTCGTGAAAGTCTTTTCTGGAAATTGAAAAATTCTACAAACTAATTTTGATTTTTTAAAATATTTTTTGGGGGATTCGACTGCGGATGTTTTTTTTTTTTTTTTCAATATTGGCTCTTCATAAAACTATAACTGTCGTGGCATAACACACCTTAGGAGCCGTTCAAGTATTACGTAAGCATAATTGTGGTCATTTTCGATCATTTTTCCACTCCTAAATCCCTAAATAAAATTGGTCATTTACCATTTACCTTCTCTTCCGTCAGGAAAAATTTTCATGACCGTCTCTTTCCTCCGTAACATGCTTTGCGTAATACTTACGTGGCCTATTGGAGTATATTTTGTGGCGAAATGTCCCTATGACGTAAAGTTTGTGAAAAACAACCCAAGTTTTGCAGCTGTTCTCGGGAAAATATTTCCCGAGTGTTTATTTTTTATTCCCTTATAAATTTTCCACGTTATTTACTACCAAAAGTTCTTATTAAGCGCCTTTTTTTTTTTTTTTTGTAATTTCGGGATTGTTGATTTCTAATCCCCCGCAGCGAAATTTTATCCCCACAACATCTAAAAAAAACAGCATCAGCTTTTTTTTTTTTTTCCAGTGAAACCCGCGCTTGTAACTTCCTTTTTTTTACCTGAGAGGGGAAACCATTCCTATATAAAAAAAAAAAAAAGGAAATCCTTGTCATTGTGTAGATTTTCGTTTGCTTTTCCTTATTTTTTTAATCCAAGGGAAATTCGAATTTCCTCCCGAAAAAAAAATCTGAATTTTATTTTTCTCCAAAATTAAAAAAAAAAAAAGCCTTCCTTTAAAATATTAAAATGAAAAGCTGCTTATAGTTCTCCATAAGATAAGTATAGGAATGAAGGGGGTTTTTTTAAATGGGTCAGGAGAAAATGTGAATAAAAATGAAAGTGGAGCATATCTGGAAAAGCAGATAACTTGAGTGAATGAAAATCAATAAATAGGAAATATACCGATAATATTTTATAGGTGTCCGCCATTTAAATGTTTTTTTAAATTTTTTTTATTTCGGTGTCTACCGTACTGACTCCCCAGTCTGAGTTCACAAACAAAAGGGCGGGGTACTTTTTTTTTTTTTTAATCTTAATTAATTACTTCAGAAGTTATTATGTCAGTTTGAATTTTTCAAACAAAAGGGAGTGCTTAACCTGCTTAACACTGCCAAAATTTTCTATTATCTGGTTCGATAGGGTTACATGGAAAATATTCTGCCTGTGATTTCATGCGATCACTAGTGACTTACGAGTTAAATCTTGGCTTAATATTACTGAATAAATGTTTCTCTCTGCCTCAGGAGAAAACTGTAATTAACTCTACTGTAAGAAGAATGTTCTAACCATAATAATTGTATTAGTGGAGCCGTCTTCTTACAGTGCAATTTTTAATAAATCGTTTTTTCTGAGCTGAAGAATTTATTAGTGGTTTCAGCACATATTCAGTTGCTAATAATTACTATTGATTTTAGTTACATTAGTGATTTACCCTTGACGGACAATTTGATCACTGATAGATCAAGTCATTGCTAGTAATTTCCAGTGATTTTAAAATGAGTAGTCGTTTTAACTATACTTACTAAAACTGTACTAGTAATAATACATAACAAATTAATACTTGTATTATTTATTTACTAGATACAAATAATTAAAATCAAATTGTAATAATATATCATTTAATTAATTCGGTAATAGAGACATTAAACTATACAATTAAATTCCTAGTGCTTATGTAGTGATGCAACTAATCAGTAATAACTAATAACTTACTGACTCGTTGGCTTTGCTAGTGATTTACGTTACTCACTACTTAGAACTAGTAATTTATCGGTAGTATAATTAGTTCTGAGCTTATGGTTATTACGTAATCATTAATAATTTTTTAGGGGCCTACAACTCAGCAGTTGTTTTTTGTCTGATTTACTAATGGAATTTTAACTGAATACTGCAAACGTAGCTAGTGATTTTATTAGATTACTTCTGATGATCGCTAGTGATTTATACTTAATTACCCGCAAATCAATATTTCTTGTATCATCATAAGTGAATTATTAGTGATTACATAATGTGATCCGTATGTGATAACCATAATTAGTTAGTAGTAGTTCTTTGAAACACCTCTGTTATTAGCAACTACAAGTAACTAGTTAGTATTGTTAGTTAAATAGTGGACACTACAACTGTTCACTGCTCTCAGTAACAGTAGTTACTGTAGTAATGAGGTCTCTATTATGTTCTCTATATTGTTATAGGTCTCTGTAATTGTAGTGACTTAAAATCAGCAACCAAAAATTAGTGTTAGTTAGGATATAGTCAATTGTAAGACTCTGGAAATTACTAGTAATTAATGAAAGGAATTGCCTTCAAATCTATTAGTTAATTTAGTTACTCGTTACTATAAAGTAACTTAGTATTTACTTGTTAAACTAGTAAATACTTAAGAAAATTAGTAAACTAGTATTAATTAGTAATACTATTAGTAACTACTGCTAATAGTATTTACTAACTAATAGTATTTGTACTAACTACTGATAGTATTTACTAGTATTAATAGCAGTACTAATGATTTACTAGTAAACTAGTATTTACTTAACGTAACTTAGAAGCTAGTGTTTACTAAATTTATTGTCTACCCAGTATCTATAAGTTAACTAGCAGACACTAGTTATCTTAAAAGTAGTTAAAAAGTTAGCAGTTGGTCATACTTAAATATTACTTGCTGTTTACTGATTTCTAAGAAAGATAGCCAATAATTATTAATGTAAATATTATCTGAAAATCACTAATGATTGTTATAAATGATGCTGAACCACTAACGAATTACTATCAGTGATTTCATATTTATTCGAATTCCGAAAATCTCTAGTAGCCTACTAATAACATCAGTAAATCACTAGCAACTATTAATTACTGCTGTAAAAGCTACTGGTGGTAATGTTAGTGAATTATCGGTTACTCCCAGAAATCACTAGTGAATGATAAACAGAGGCAGCAAATAATCCCCAGCCGACCGAAGTCACTAGTGATTAGGCATGGTCTTGTAAGCTACTTTATTAAAATCTTTAGTTAATTAAAACGCAAACTAATTATGGCATAATGTAACAAGCAAACGAATCACTTAGTGTATGTAATCTTATAGATGCGATGTGATTGTCGGTGTCAAGATTTCATAATTTCGTGGTAAAAAAAAAAAAAACTTTTAATTTTTGAAAAAAATATTCCGCCTTGTGCTAGACTTTTTTTCTTGGAATTTCGCAATTACGCGTAAATGAAATTCACTGGAAGATTTACGCGTGTATGTTAAAAAAAATGAAATAAATGACGCCATTGTGTGTAAGAACAAATTCTTTTGTAAATAACTAACGCGTTGATGGAATAAACGAATCGCTTTCTTCGATGAAAGATTGCGACTTTTTTTTGGCCTGTTAAAAAAAAAAAAAAAAAAAAGAAAAAACAGACGGAAAACTGACAAATTCGGTGGGCGATTTTCCGTTTATAAAATAGAAGAAAAAAAGGTCGAATCGATTTTTCATCAAAATTCTTTTTTGAATGCCAAATAAAATTTGTTTTTTTGACGTTCAGTCAACGGGAAAAAAAATTTTTAGATTGTGATTTATTTTTTACCGTGATGCCTGATGTAGGGAATAGAACATCAAAAGAATTTAAGAGGGTAGAGGATTTGGAATCCGATTCATTCGGACCGGTTAAAGAAGAGAATGGATTTTGTTGAAGAATATTTCGTTAACGGTCGCTTGACGTCACGTGCCGTGTTTTTCTGAAATTCTGTAGGGATTTTTCAAAAACATTAATACATTCATTTAAAGGAAGATGGAGTTAGTAGTGATTGGGTCCAATAAATTCGGGAAAGATGGCGGTTGTGTTTTTAATGACGAATTACAAGCCCCTGCAAGTGTCCACGTGCTTTTTGTACTAAAATACATTCTTAGCTTGTGGGAATTTTCGTACCACAAAAAAATTTCAAAAACTGGAGAGCAGGGGGCCTATGGGGTCGACACTAGCGCTCCGCCATCTTGAAGTATTCACTGAGCGAGCACTTCAGTGAAACTCCGCGCCGCCATCTTTGTTATTTAAAAAAAAAAAGTCGCTTTCTTAATCGTTTATTCATTTTTCTTTTTTTAAATTATTATTATTATTATTATTAAAATTGTATTTGTGGTTTTCAGTCATTTTTTTTTTAGGGAAATGGAATGGTATTCGTCGACTTTTTGTAAATAAAAAATTGAACCAATTAAAGTAGTTGAAGGTATTGATCTCGTTTTATCAGACTGATCACACTTGATATTTTTATTTTTCTTATTAGTTGCGATATTTTTCGTCTGCGTTATAAAAAAAAAAAAAAAGCAGTCAACCATTAATTTAATCCGGAAATACTCGTCACCGATCATTAATAATGCGTGTTACAATGGAATCATTTCTGAGCAGGTGTAAAATATCGCAGCCAAAAAAAAAAAAGGAACTCTCCGGCAGGTCCGAACTTGAGTTCCTTTTTTTTCTCCTATTTGCTTAAAGTTTTCTAAAAAAAAAATTAAAACTTTAGAGAATAAAGGCAATAAATTTAAATGTAAGGGCGATGGCTGAAGAGCAAAAACGTGTTCGAATTTTGGAAAGAAAATCATCGTCTCGGTGGATTTTCATAGCAGTTTTGCTTTAATTTAAAAAAAAGAATAATAAATCCTTATCAGCCGTTAGCCCTAAAATTCAACGAAAATCGAGTTTAGTATTCTTTTTGTTTTTTGTATGTAATTTTCTCAGCTCTTAATAATGTTTTGAAGACAAAAATAGCAGAGTCTTAAACGTCTATGATACCAATTTTTTTTTTTTTTTTGAGTAGAAATCGTTAAACCAAAGCACAGCCAAAAAAAATATTCCAGCTTAAAGCTTTCGAAAGTTCGAGGACCTAAGACGATTTTACCACCGGGAGTGACAGGAAATTAACGGTGACCGATGAAAAAAAAATGATGAAATAGCCATGTGGCCTTTCATAAACCGGGAGGTCGGTGGTTCGAGTCTAGTCTTAGCTGTCCTTAATTTTTTTAACAAATTTCCTTTCCTGCAGGTTCCTTGCTAATACTGAAAATCAAAGAAAACCCGTTTTGGTAATGGGAAACCGCAAACAAAAAAAAATTTTCCTATGACCACCTTCCTACTCCAGCATCTTCTTTTGATTGTTCACGTCAATTTGATTTTACTCCCAGGGGAAAATTTCACTAAGGTTCTCAGTTTGGAAGCTTTAAGAAACTTTTTTTTTAGAAAAAAAACAAAATTAGGAATTTTTATTTAAGAAATTTGCTTTCTGCGACAAAATGATACAAGGTGCTTATTTGCTGAAAATCCTACTTTATTTGTAAATTTCAGTGATCTTTTTTTTTTTTTTAAATTATATATAAGTATTGTACAGTATTTAAGTACCTTAAGTAGTAAGACATGTTTTTATTTATTCATTCGAAAAAATTAAAAAATTAGCTCCAGAAAATTTATAATTTAAAAGAAAAAAAACTTAATAAAAAAAAGGGTTGAATTACGATTTTTTGAAGTAGTTCGAACTTTTTTTGACAGCGATAAGTCCAAAGACGTACGTTTAGAGTTTTTTTTATATTGTATGTTTTTAGTTTAATTTTTTTTTTTTTCTTTTGCTATGTCGTGATTTATTGAAGCGCCAACAAATCATGTAAGCTAGTCTGTATTTTGCTGAGATCGTGTGAAAGTTTATTATATTATTAAAAAAAAAATTAATATATCGATAATGAAATTCGAAAATAATTGTTTTCTTTTTTTTCGTTTCCTTCCAAGATTTTAATTTTTTTAGAGTTTGGGATTTCATACAGCGACCTTAAACCAAATAGGCCCGTAACCGGAAAGAAACTAGGGGAAAGGGTTTTGTGCTATCCCGTCTGCAGTTTTCCAATTTTTTTATTAACGGAAAGGTTCACCTTTCTGGTTGGCTACGGGCCTGAAGGCAAATGTATCACCTTGTGAGGTAAGTTAAAAATTGAAAACGTTTAAGGGTATATAATATATTAAATTTTTACATGCACACACTTGTTTTCAAATTAGAGCTACCAGAGGGTCCTGCCGCCTGATACCTGAAGGGATTACATGGTGAAAGGGATCAACGTACTCTAGGATGGAGGAGTGGAATCACAGCGTGGGCTTTACACACTTTTGGTAAGTTTAGGGTTGAAAAATATTAGTTTGCGGATATACTAATCAACCTTTTTAATTTTTAGGTTTTGTGCATCCCTGCTTGTTTCAGCGGTACAGATACTCAAAGATGGGAAAGTCAAACGGTTCAAATGAGAAATTAGACATATCATCAGTTCAACACTGTCAACTTCAGATTTAAAACTGCATTATTCAATCAATATTCGCTTATTGTAAAAAAGCGTAGCTGGTGCTGCAGGTATGCAGCGATTTCGGGAAAACTAACTTTTTCCGTTATTAAATATGTGATTCGACAGGCCTGTAGCCAGTCCGAAGGACTAGAGCTCTATAAGACTTAAAATAAAAAAAATTAGCACAGGCTGGACCTTATTTTACGAATTTTTGAATTTCGGTGAAAGCACACCCTAATTCTTTCACAGTAACTGAAAGAAGATTCCCTAAATTTTTTCAGATTTTTTGGACGTCATTTAGTTATGTCCTCGGGGACCTTTTTAAAAATTCTCGTAAAGACCGAAAAATCAAAAATTTTATTGCTATACCAAAATGGTTTTTTCCTATTCGGATTTTTATACAGATCGCGAAAATATATTTAAAAGTCGTACGGGTTTGATGATAAATGGCCGAAATAAGTAAAAAAAATTGGTAAGACAATCTATAGCCATAATGTTTTCAAAATTCTTCATATTTTTGCTCTCTCTTGCAGTAATCTATTGTCATAAATAAATTCTGACTTCATTTTCGTAATTTGCATAAAAATTCGAATATTTTTTACATAAAAATTATTTTTTAAATTTTTTGGTCTTGACGGAAATGTCGATTTTTTTTTTTGGCGACCTGGGACGCGGCCAAACGACGTCTAAAAAATCCCAGGGAATCTGATATTGGTTACTGCAAAAGAATTAGGAGGTGCGTTCACCGAAATTCAAAAATTCGCAAAAAAGAGCCACCCTACTCTAGGTCACTTTTCATAATAAAAAATTAGCATTTGTCATAGATTGCAGGCTGCGGGTCTTAAGCCAGAATGAAGAAGCAGGGGACACAGTTGGGCTTGTTAAGGAGGCAATAGGGCTTCATTCCCTAGGCCTGTCATGTTTAGCCAATCTACTCCAGGGCGGCACCAAGTCAGGGGCCAGTGGCACAGGCATGTTATTCCATGAGGTGTTGTTACTCGGATTTGCCAATTTCAGAATTAAGAAAAATAGCTGTAAGAAGTAAATTCTTAAAGAGATTATATAAATTCTAATTTTTTTTTTTTTTGCAGATTTGGAAATTGTTTTTACACTTCTAATATCTAGTCCAGCTCCAAATTCTCAAAAAAAAAAATTAAATTCCGGTTCTAAAACGCTTTATGGAACTTATTCTGAGACTAAATCTACTGTCGAATTTATCCGCAAGTAAAGACAAGATTATGGGATGGATATTAATATTAAAATTGATTTTACTAATTTATCAGCTTTAAACTGAACTCGAATGTGACAGTATGAAGTTTTTGAGTTATCATAATGGCCAATGCATGCCTTTCGACGGTTGTCCTGCGATTACACTGTTATTAGCCTCTAGCGAAAAATAGGCTTATATATTTTCTTTTAATTCATGCTTGCGCCCACTGGTTAATTAATTAGAGCACCGAAAGTGCTGAATATTTCTCGTTTTTTCTTTTTTGATGCTAACTAGCCCGTAGTCAGAATGAGTTTAGGTAATAAATAAATGACCCAATGGCATTTGGCGAAAAGTACGATATTTTCATTCTAGACATTCATAACTGAATCACATGCTTGATTCTCAAAAGGGAAAACAAAATTTTCCATGCCATTTACTTAATGTATTTTTTTTTTTTTTTTTTTTTCAGATTTTCTGATTTGATGAGATTAAAACTTCTTTCTCACACTCATCGTTTTGGTATCGCCGGTTAACACTTCAAAAATCAAACGGATCCTAGAAAGCGAGGAAACTATTGATGAACTGCAATTCGACTCTAATTCAAATCCTTAAAACTCAACACTTTTGTAGAAATGAAATCAATCGCGATTGGTCTCAAGGTTGCGAGGACAATGCTGAGAAAAGCACACGGAAGTTTTTGTTTAAATTAGACGCAAGTAAGACGTTATCATGGAAAATAGAATTCGGGCTTTAAAATGGAAGGGCACATCAGCGTGGATGAAGAGATCGAAACGGAGAAAATATTAAGTAATCGTCAAAATATAGTTGATAATTCAAAAAGACATTGAGGGTTATTCGGAAAAAGCTACACCGGTAGAACCGGGAACTCCAATCATAAAGTTCCAAGACCACGTGCATCAGAAACGGACACAATTGTTTTTAAGTCAAGTATATTCACCTGAGGTTTGTGAATGTGGTCCAGTATTGAAGAAAGTATTAAAATTAAAATTCAAATGTCAAAACAGTCTTTCGGCTAATTTACTAGATTGAAATAAAGATGTCGGAAAAAGAAAAAAAGAGTTATTTCTTCATTTTTAAAAACGGTTTTGATCTCAACATGTTAGTCCCCAAAACTATCTAAAAAAAATGATTGTTAAAAATATTATAATCCTTAAAATAGTTATAGGAGGAATTGGATTAGTTCAATAATTTCACTAATTCGAACTTTTTATGTTTTAGGAGAAAATGAACAAGTGAGGGTTTTGGAAAAACTTTAACGGGCTTTGTGCATATCTTAAGACGTTATTCGAAAACCTATATCATCAGGGCTAAATAAGACGCTGAAGCCAGTGACAAGATTGCATTATAGAAAATTTCTACGATTATATACTATTTCTCAATTGCTTTAGATTTTAAGATTTATTTTTGAAAATTTGAGTGCCCAATTTGAGAACGGACGTGAACGAACTTGTTTAACGAACAATTTTAAGAATTCTTTTAGGATAAACATAAAAAAATAATGTGTGCAGGATATATTTTGTATGAGGAGTATAAATTCCCCCTAATTTTTTCCCTGCCGTAAGATTTTTTTCAATGTTTTCCCAAACAGGATTGGAAAAATGAATTCGAATTATTCATAATCATCGAATTATTTGTAACATTTTCGTCTTGAGATTGCATCCATTCAGAGAATTTAACTGTAAGGGGTCAATCAAGTGAAGACATCAGTGGAAAAAGGAGACCGTTGGACCTCTCGAAAAAAAATTCAGACAACAGGCTATTTTCTATTGTTTTTTTTTGGAAGCCATTTTGATTCCGATAGAATTTTCTATGTACTGTTTGTAAACAAGCAGTAGGAAAATGTTAGATCCTCTTTCGATTTTCATTTATTGACTACAGTTTTTCGTTGGAACCTGAACGGTCTCCTTTTTCCACTGATGTCTTCAAGTATTATACACGGCCTTTTCGTCAGATAATTTTCAGTGGAATTTTTTTTGAGAAACAACAACAGATTTTGGTGATGCATGCATGCGCTAAATTTCATGTAAAAATTTCCATTCTTTGGCTAGGTATCAGTGCGGCAGGTCCTTATTATCAAATTTTAACTTTCGTTTTAAAAAAATAATTTTTAACAGGTTAGAATCATTCTTTCTTTTGGGGGGGGGGGGGGGGAGCTAGAATTAGATTTAGGAAAAAAGAAGTTTTTGCGTGAAAAAATTCTAAAATGTAAAATTTTAATTTACTTCCAAGGTGCATTGACTTTCCACAACTGGTGACCAAAATAAGCTTTTAAATTCGAGTCTCGATCCCAACTTTTTTTCTCCGACAGGGCATGTGACATTCGTGAAATAAGGATGCAAAGTGTATTCTTTGCTGCACAGTATTATTTTTTTGATTTCATCAATTCGGTTCCTGTCGCTCAGCCGTATACGGTGATCATCCATTGTCATCTTAAAAATAAATTCCGATTTAGTTTTTTTTTTTTTTTTTTTTTTTTTTTTTTAAATATTTTAGATTTGCGTGTAGTGTTCCGTCAACAGCCAAGTACGGTGCAGTAGCTTTATTTTGTTTTCGTCGAAGATATAGAAAATGTGGCACATACTATTAATAAAGGGTTCAATGGTTTACAAATCTGAAGAATGATCTCAGAAGCAGTGGCCAATTATCAGTCGTGCATGCGGTGGACACACCGACATTAGTTGAAACATATTCGGAATTTGGCGGTTGCAGAAGGTTACAGTTCTGAAGGAATTACTGCAGTTTTTAATTTTAGATGGAAATCCCCTCTCTGCGACAATTAGTGGCTGCAATGGTTTTTGAAATATCTGAGACCTTACTTTTATCAGCATTTAAAGTCGGGTTGCAAACCAGCGTCAGGCCATAAAATATTTTTTTGTCGTTCGGGATTCCGAGTTCTGACTATCTCGGCATCGCACAGAGTTTTCACCTCGATGAAAACTTGCTCATTTTTATCAACCAGTTGTTTCACCGCTCTTTCGATATTCAGTGATTTAAAGTCAGATAAATGAAAAACAAACAGTTCATTTTCGATAGCAGAATAGTTCGTAGCCTTGGTTTTTCGTTTTTTTTTTTTTTTGAATCAGCTCGCTTCTAAAGGTAAGGGGGTCGGAGTCGTGACTTCTTCATGTAGCGGTTTGGCTATCAATGAAGTTATAAGCAGCATTGATGCGGGCCAGCTTCTGGATGGGTGACCGCACCGACACTGGCGGGAATGGAGGGAATTTACAAATGCACTCATCTTAACCCCACTGTACGAGTTGGTTGTCGCATGGCAGCAAAGAAGAGAAAACAGAAAACCAGACCTCCGTTACGCAGTTAATTGAAGAAAAGACAAAGGACTTGCGATAAGCAGCTAAGAATAGTTATTTAAAAAAAAAAAAAGTATAAAAATGAAAATTATAGACCGTTATTACATCTAAGTTTCCAAATAATTCCGCAAGGTGGCAGAGATGTAGTACTAGTTGCGCCTGCGCATGAGTTGATAAAGGTAGATGGTGATGGACAGACATGGCAGTTTATTAAGGACAGTCGAGCTGAACGCACGGTTTATTTAAAAAATTAGTTTTTTATTTCAATTTTTTTTCTTGGTGTACGGTTACGATTTTTTAAAAAATAATATAAGTCAGGTTTTTATTTTAATTTACATTCGGATTTACCTCACTCAATAGGTGGCCGCTGTAAGCTTTATTGTTACTCATAGGACGTGCTACACTATATTTTTTACTAGTCTTCTAATTTTGCCAGTTCGGATTCAACCGCTGAGAAGTACGGTTTAATCATTAAAATAATTTTTTAGTTTTTCGTTTTAACCGTCTTTCTTTTTTCCGAACGTCGGCATTTTTTTTTTTTTAAATTCGGAATTTTTTTAGCGTTGTAAACTTATAGTTGTAGTGTTTTGTTTGCATTAGGACGTGCAACAGAAACATAGCTAAATGTTTTTTATTTTTAAAAATTATTTAAAGATCACAAGGCGGGAGGAAAGACATTTTCTCTTGGAGCCTTCGTTCAATCTGTTGCAGGTTTTTAATGTTCTGCAGACTTTTTGAGAAAGATTAAACTTAATGAACAAATGAAATAAGATGAAATTAACGTTAAAAGATATTGGTATTACTAGAATGAGTTTTCAAATAATTCCAAGAGATGGCGACACCAGTCGCGCATGCGCACGCGTTAGGTGAAGTCAATGGACAAACACTAAACAGTTCGTTTTTGGCAGCCATGTTGAAAATACCAATTGAATAAAGTTTATTTTTAAAATGTCAAATTTCGTGTATTTGATTGTGTATCAATGTAAGTCGGTCTAGTCAATTTGTAGATTTTTAAAGAAAGATCAGCGTACAAGATTACAGAAAGAGATAAAATTGTTCGGTAATTTTTTTTTTTGGTTGCAAGCCTCACTGCACGGTTGTCAGGGAGGAAGTTATTATTTTTCAAAAATACCGAAAAAAACGGACCTTACCAGTTGATTAGGGACTATATAGAGGTTCAAAAATGATATTCACCAAAATCGTACAAGATCGGTCTTATGGCCTTTAGCCCTAATTTTAATTTTTTTTTTAAATTTTTTCAAGTTTTTTATTTATTTATTTTTTATTTTAAGTCTAGAAATTTTTTTAGGAGGTTAAGATGGTTTATTTTTGTCCTAGAAGACATGAAAAAAGTGAATTTCACCATCCCGATTTTTGCCGACAAAAATACGAGTCCGTTTTCGCCCATTTTTTGAGCTAAAAACGCAATTTTTCGTCCTAATTCCGTTTTTTCGTATAATTTCAAGCCCTTAAATTTTTTATCGCGGTTCACATTGTGGAAACTTACGATAAAACATCCGAGGATCGCCCATTTGACTGTCCCAAATTTTTCCGACCAGCGTTGGAGTTAATAATAAGGTTCTTTTCACGATTTAGCCCAATTTTTTCGTACCAAATTTCGATTTTTTGCCTATTTTCAAGCCTCTCAATCCCTTCCACTCCTAATTTTCTTAGACCAGGATGAAGTAAAATCAAGTCAAAACTATTTTGACTTAATTATTACAAGATCCATAAATTTTTTAAAAAATTTATTAATTTTTTGGATGTTTGTCGTCTGAATTCAAAATCGGATACAATGAAATCTTGATTTTTTTTTTTTTTTTCATTTTTAGTTTTGAGTATTTATTGTCAGTTATTAATTTTTCTTTTATGGCAAAAAGCTTTTGTTATTTATTTTTTACTTTAATAATTTGTCAAGTTTTTGTTAGTGTAATTTTAAAAACCTCAATGTGATAAGCAATGTGCAATTTTAAAATAGAAATAGTATTTTTCAATACAAGGAGTGCAAACGACAAAATTGCCCGTCGAGACCGAGTTTTAAGCCCGAGCCGCAGGCGAGGGCCTTAAATAGGTCGAGACGGGCAAGTCGTTTGCATTTCTTGCATTGAAAGATATTTTTTATCACAAGGTGCGGCGTAAAATAGTCTGTAAATAAACTGGCTAGGACTAAAAAGTGGACTTTTCAGTACCGTGTGATGAAAAAAAATTTATGGATCTTGTAATAATTAAGTTAAAATAGTTTTAACTTGATTTTACTTCATCCTGGTCTAAGAAAATTAGGAGTGGAAGGGATTGAAAGGCTTAAAAATAGGCATAAAATCGAAATTTGGTACGAAAAATTGGGCTAAATCGTGAAAAGAACCTTATTATTAACTCCAACGCTGGTCGGAAAAATTTGGGACACTCAAATTGGCGATCCTCGATGTTTTGTCGTAAGTTTCCATAATGTGAACCGCGATAAAAAATTAAGGGCTTGAAATTACACGAAAAAATGGAATTAGGACGAAAAATTGCGTTTTTAGCTCAAAAAATGCTCGAAAACGGACTCGTATTTTTGTCGGAAAAAATCGGGATGGTGAAATTCACTTTTTTCATGTCTTCTAGGACAAAAATAAACCATCTTAACCTCCTAAAAAAATTTCTAGACTTAAAATAAAAAATAAATAAATAAAAAACTTGAAAAAATTTAAAAAAAAAATTAAAATTAGGGCTAAAGGCCATAAGACCGATCTTGTACGATTTTGGTGAATATCATTTTTGAACCTCTATATCGTCCCTAATCAACTGGTAAGGTCCGTTTTTTTCGGTATTTTTGAAAAATAATAACTTCCTCCCTGACAACCGTGACTGGTCTTTCATAGACGTTTTACAGTCTTTTTCGGCGTATTCGGGATTGTGAAGACTAAAGACTGTATGAAAACAAGAGACAATTTTTTTTTCCTAGCTTGAATAATTTTAGCAATAACAAATTTTTTTTTTTAATCAATTTGTTTTTAATAAAATAATTTGTACAGGCAGCAATTAGTTATTGGGTTAAATAATTTCAAATAAAGATGGCGCAGGAAGCTCATGCGCATGACCATTGCACATATCAGTTCGTTGTTGACAGTCGAGCTGTTCGTATCCGGTGATTTGACATATATTTTTTAAATTTAATATTTTTATTTAGGCCAGTGCGGCCAAGTCCTTATTACCCAATTTTAACTTTCGTTTATAAAAAAAGATTGTTAAAAGCTTAGAATAATCCTTTTTTGGGGCAGCGGGTTGGGGGCTGGGATTGCAGTTAGGAAAACAGGATTCCTTTCGTGAAATAAGTCTGAAACGCAATCTTGTAAGGTAAAAATGAAAGAAAAAAATAAATTGGTGAATAGATGGCGTGCCTAACGAATCGCGCATGCGCAAAATGTCGACATCAGCGCTTTAAAGATATTAAATATGGCAGTCCGCTCTTGTCAGCCGTGGTGTGAGGTTCATTTTTTTTTTTTTTTTTTTTTTTTTTCATCGCCTACTTTTTTGTTTACCGGTACTGATATTCATTCCGGTCTTGCACATTTTTAAAAAATTTTTTGTAAGTCGATTTAAGCTACTATTATTTATATTACTCAGCCCTTGTGTTCATACAAGGTTTTTAAAAACATCAGTTCGGCTTCGTCTTTTTAACGGTACTGGTCGATTTTTAAAATAATATTTACGGATTTCGTTTCCATATTCGGATGTCCTGCTTTTATATTACCAGCATTAGGACGTGCAACAGATACGTCGTAAAGTATTCTTTAATTATTAGTAAAGATCAAGATCCCAAGATGGGATGAAAGATTTAATCAAATGTTTCGTTAAATCTGTTGCAGGTTTTTAATGCTTTGCAGATTTTTTGACAAAAATCAGTGCAGAAGGAAAAAAAAAAAAAAAAAAAATCGATTGTAAGAACTAAAATTTTTAAAGTTTTTATTCCACTGGTTTTTGCTGAAAGAAGTGCAGTCTTTTTCGTCTCGTTAACGTCGTTCGGAATTCTGGGTTCTGAATAGACCGGCATGACACAGAGTTTTCACCATGATGAAAACCTGCATTTGTCTTGTGGGGATCTCCGAGCCTGGAAATTCTAATGCGGAACAAGACGAAAAGGAAATTTCCCCGTTTATTCGGGATCGGGATTCGGATCGTGTAAGCATTTGGGCGTGCAACGGAAACATAGATCGCAAGGCGGAAGAAAAGATAGAGTCTAAGACTATTTTGAATCCGTTGCACGCTTTTAATGTTTCTTCAGATTTTTTGAGGAAGATCAGTTTAAAGGTAAAGGAAGGAAAAAAATAAAAACTTGATTTTTTAAAACACTTTTAGTTTTATTTATAAATATGTTTTTGTTGAACTGGTCTTTCTTGAAATCTTTGCATAATCTATTTCGTCTTGTTATGTTCGTTCGGAATTCTGGGTTCTGAATAGACCGGCGGGACACAGAGTTTTCACCATGATGAAAACCTGAATTTGTCACGTGGGGATCTCCGAACCTGGAAAATCTAACGTCGAACAAAAGGAAAAAGAAATCACTCTTGAGTTTAAGATTGAGTGAAAAACTCCTGCGAGGTAGCGAAGCGGAAGTTACATATTGTTCATGACCATGGTCACAATGGTCATGGCAATTTAACTTCTGCTGAACTGAACTTGTAGGTTTTTTCACTTGGTGTTACACTTAGGAGAACTTAGTATTAAGGCTAGAGTTAGTGTTTTGTTAGCATCAGGACGTGCAACAGCAACATCCATTTTTAAAAAAAGACCGGCGTGCGGTCGCCACTAATTTACCGCCTTTTTAACGGTTCGGATCAATTTTTCAAATATTTACGGGATTTTTTTTAACTTTCGAATTTTAAATGCCCCTTCTCCTGGGGGGGCCACGGTTTATTAATGCATTGATTTATATGTCCAGCTTGAGCGGGGGAACTCTGCCTCGGGAAGAACCACTTCGAAACGGGTGGTCGTAACCGGGGCAGGAGGGGAAATCGAATTTTGTAATTTTATTTTATTTTTTTTTTTTAACCTTCGTCAGTTTAACTTAAAACTTTTAACGGTACTGGTCGATTTTAAAATAATATTTACAGATTTAGTTTCCATATTCGGACGTCGTGCGGGAAAGACTTGATGAAACATTTCGTTAAAGCTGTTGCACGTTCTTATTGCTGTGCAGATTGTTTAAGGAAGATCAGTGAAGAAGTAATATAGAGAAAAAAAAAAAAAAAGTTGTAAGATATGAAATTTTTAAAGTTTTTGTTTCGCTGGTCCTTCTTAAAGAATTTGCAATCACTCTTGTGCTTAGCATCGAGTGAACAAGTCCTACGAGGTAACGAAGCGGAAGGTACATTGATCATGATTATGGTCACCATGATCATGGCAGTATACCTTCTGCTGGACTGAACTTGTAGGTTTTTTCACTTGGTGTTAAACTCAGGAGAAATCTTGGTCTAGGCCCCTTTTCTCCTGGGGGGACCACTGGGGTACAGTCTTAGAACTATACTCCAGATCCCAGGGTGAGGGGGGCTACTCTCCTTCCTCGGGAGATACCACTTAGGAGTGGTTCTCCCAGAGGCGGGAGGGGGCGCTCTCCCCACCCCCGAGTTTCCCTCGGGGGGAGGGGAACCCGGGGGGGGGGGCGCTGCCGCCTCCTCCCCCGGAAAAAGAGGGGAGACCATACGTCGGTCTCCCCTGAAATAGGAGAAGGGAAGGGGTACGTCGTATTATTTCCTCAATTAGTCGTCCTGTAGTGTACGTCCAGTATAGCGACATGCGCTCCTCCAGCTTCATGCGTGCGGGGCGTCTCTTCCAGAGGGGACGGACGTACGGTCTCCGCTCTTTTTCCGGGGGAGGAGGCGGCAGCGCCCCCCCCCCCCGGGTTCCCCTCCCCCCGAGGGAAACTCGGGGGGTGGGGAGAGCGCCCCCTCCCGCCTCTGGGAGAACCACTCCTAAGTGGTATCTCCCGAGGAAGGAGAGTAGCCCCCCTCACCCTGGGATCTGGAGTATAGTTCTAAGACTGTACCCCAGTGGTCCCCCCAGGAGAAAAGGGGCCTAGACCAAGATTTCTCCTGAGTTTAACACCAAGTGAAAAAACCTACAAGTTCAGTCCAGCAGAAGGTATACTGCCATGATCATGGTGACCATAATCATGATCAATGTACCTTCCGCTTCGTTACCTCGTAGGACTTGTTCACTCGATGCTAAGCACAAGAGTGATTGCAAATTCTTTAAGAAGGACCAGCGAAACAAAAACTTTAAAAATTTCATATCTTACAACTTTTTTTTTTTTTTTCTCTATATTACTTCTTCACTGATCTTCCTTAAACAATCTGCACAGCAATAAGAACGTGCAACAGCTTTAACGAAATGTTTCATCAAGTCTTTCCCGCACGACGTCCGAATATGGAAACTAAATCTGTAAATATTATTTTAAAATCGACCTGTACCGTTAAAAGTCTAAGTAAAACTGACGAAGGTTTAAAAAAAAGAAAAATAAAATAAAATTAGAAAATTCGATTTTCCCTCCTGCCCCGGTTACGACCACCCGTTTCGAAGTGTTCCTTCCCGAGGTAGAGAGTTCCCCCGCTCAAGCTGGGACATGTAAATCAATGCCTTAATAAACCGTGGTCCCCCCAGGAGAAGGGGCATTTAAAATTCGAAAGTTAAAAAAAATCCCGTAAATATTTGAAAAATTGATCCGAACCGTTAAAAAGGCGGTAAATTAATGGCGACCGCACGCCGGTCTTTTTTTAAAAATGGATGTTGCTGTTGCACGCCCTGATGCTAACAAAACACTAACTCTACCCTTAATACTAAGTTCTCCTAAGTGTAACACCAAGTGAAAAAACCTACAAGTTCAGTCCGGCAGAAGTTAAATTGCCGCGACCATTGTGACCATGGTCATGAACAATGTAACTTTCGCTTCGCTACCTCGCAGGACTTTTTCACTTGATCTTAAACTCAAGAGTGATTTCTTTTTCCTCTTGTTCGACGTTAGATTTTCCAGGTTCGGAGATCCCCACGTGACAAATTCAGGTTTTCATCATGGTGAAAACTCTGTGTCCCGCCGGTCTATTCAGAACCCAGAATTCCGAACGAACATAACAAGACGAAATAGATTATGCAAAGATTTCAAGAAAGACCAGTTCAACAAAAACATATTTATAAATAAAACTAAAAGTGTTTTAAAAAATCAAGTTCTTTTTTTTTTCCTTCCTTTACCTTTAAACTGATCCTCCTCAAAAAATCTGCAGGAACATTAAAAGCGTGCAACGGATTTAAAATAGTCTTAGACTCTATCTTTTCTTCCGCCTTGAGATCTATGTTTCCGTTGCACGCCCAAATGCTTACGCGATCCGAATCCCGATCCCGAATAAACGGGGAAATTTTCTTTTCGTCTTGTTCCGCATTAGAATTTCCAGGCTCGGAGATCCCCACAAGACAAATGCAGGTTTTCATCATGGTGAAAACTCTGTGTCATGCCGGTCTATTCAGAACCCAGAATTCCGAACGACGTTAACGAGACGAAAAAGACTGCACCTCTTTCAGCAAAAACCAGTGGAATAAAGACTTTAAAAATTTTAGTTCTTACAATCGATTTCTTTCTTTTTTTTTTTTTTTTTTTTTTTTTTTTCCTTCTGCACTGATTTTTGTCAAAAAATCTGCAAAGCATTAAAAACGTGCAACAGATTTAACGAAACATTTGATTAAATCTTTCATCCCATCTTGGGATCTTGATCTTTACTAATAATTAAAGAATACTTTACGACGTATCTGTTGCACGTCCTAATGCTGGTAATATAAAAGCAGGACATCCGAATATGGAAACGAAATCCGTATATTATTTTAAAAATCGACCCGTACCGTTAAAAAGTCTAAGTTAAACTGATGAAGGGTAAAATAAAACACGCGTGCAAACTCTACAATTTTATCTCTCGAGTAAAAAAAAAAGAAAAATGTTCCTCCCAGGAGAGAAAGGGGCATTTACAATTCGAAAATTAAAAAAAATTCCGCAAATAATATTTTAAAAATCGAACCGAACCGGTAAAAAGGCGAAAAAATAGTGGCGACTGCACGTCGCTCCGGTCTATCCCTAAAAACGGATGCTGCTGTTTAATGTTAAAAAAATTTATTCTACCCTTAATACTAAGTTCTCCTAAGTGTAACACCAAACGAAAAAACCTACAAGTTCAGTCCAGCTGAAGGAAATATTGCCATGAGCATTGTCAGGAACAATATCTTCGGCTTCGTTACCTCGTAGGACTTTTGAACTCGATGTTGAACTCAAGAGTGGCAAACTTTTAACAAAGACCAGTGATACTAAGACTTTTAAAATTTAAATTCTTACTATCAATAATCAATTTCATTTTTTCTTCCTTGCTTCTACACACTGATCTTTGTAAAAAAATCTGCAAATCATTAAAAACGTGCAACAGATTCAAAGATGTCTTGGTTTCTGCCTTTCCTCACGCCTTGAGATCTTTAAAAACAAAGAATATTTAACAATGTTTCTGTTGCACACCCTGAAGTCTTTAACTCTATCCGAATCCCGAATAAAAAAAAACTCCCAAATTGCAAAAAAAAAAAAAAAAAAAAAAAAAGTAAGGTAAATAATATGAATAGAATAAAATAAAAGCAAAAAAAAACTACTTCAAAGGTCAGACCGTACTATCGAACGGTTGGAAGCGAACTGGCAAAATCAAAAAAATTGTAAAAAATATTTTGCGTTAATGCTAATATTGCACCTTGTAATAATAACAAAGTACGGCGCTCAAATTTTAAAGCTCACTGCGACGACCAATTGAAAAAAGAAAAAAAAATTAGGCATCAGTCTTTCCTCCCAAAAAATGGAGTAATCTTTCGACGAAAGAGAGAACTGCAATCCCTCATACGACAAAAAAAAATTAATTTAAAAAAAAAAAAAAAAAACTGGATTATTTGAAGCAGATTAAAAGTAATTCTATTTTTAACGAAAGTTTTAAAATTTTCGTACCGGTTACTAAGGACCGACCCGCACTGATAGTAATTATCAATTTAAAAAAAACAACTTTATTCAACGACGTGTTCAGCTCGGCTGTCAAACACGAACTGTCCTTTTTGTGTTGTGTTTGTCCACATGTTTTAGCTTACTTATGCGCATGCGCGACTGGTATAATGCCACCATCTTTCGGAATTATTCGGAAACTCACATTAATAAACGATCTGCAGTGTACGAAAAAATTATTTTTAAACTGAACCGCATTTCTCAGCGGTTGAACCCGAACTGGAAAAAAATTAGAATATATTAAATAACAATTAAGCACGACACTCGAATTTTAAAGCTTACAGCGGCCGTTTATTGAGATATAAGTAAGTCCGAATGTAAATTAAAACGAAAACTTGGCATGCATACAAAATATGTGTACATATACAAGAAATGTAAAGATTCGTCCGTAACCGTTCACCAGAAAAAAAAAAATTAAAATCGAAACGTAATTTTAAAAAAACTGGAAAAACAATATTGTTTATTCGAAAGTTAAAATTTTACACTAAAACTCAGGGCCGAGCTAACCGTATTGATAGGCTAGTCATGAACAGGTTACCTAAACTAAGAATCGAAAATTTTTTTAAAGGAAATAATAAAATTGAATAAACCGTGCGTCCAGCTCGACTATCAAAAATGAGCTGCTGCTTTGCCAACGCATATGCGCACGCTCGACTCGTACATTTCCGCCATCTTTGAGGATTATTTGGAAACTTAGAACGTAGTAATGGTCTGCAATTTTCGTTTTTACGCCTTTAAAAACTACCTAGCTGATTTAAAAGAAAAAAAATACTAAACGTGGAAAAGAAAGCGGGTTTGGAGAAGAAAAAAGAGAAAAACAAACGCTACGCATTACGCTGTTAAAAAAAAAAAAAAACGAACGGTTTTTAATTTATCTCACTGTAAATCACCGAAAATCATCATTCCAGGTCGATGAAAACGATTTTTTTACGAAAGTTAAATTTTAATCATACCCACACTGATGCCTAAACGAAGTATGGAAATGTTAATTTAAAAAAAAAAAAAAAATGCCAGGAACTAACAGCCATGTTTCTACAAGCGAATGGAAACATAAAAGGCACCGTATACGCAAATGATAATCCCCCAGCTCCTTTGAAACTTAACTAAAAACCATTTATAAACATTCCTTTTTTGTAAAATTAAAAATACATTTATAAAAATATTTAAGCCTACTGTTTAAAATAATTTAAAAAATATATTTTTTTTATAGGGCTTAACCCGTCATAAATAAAAAAACACTGAACGGTATTTGTTGCTTACTCGAACGAGAAAAAAGTTCATGCACATACGCGTTTGCATATTTTATGCTTTATTTTCGATTGCAAATTTTCCAAGAAATACCGTTGAAACGAAAACCTTGGAAAAATTTAGCACCACTTCTTCCTTTATTCGTTTGCAGTACAATTTTCTCAAAAAATCTGCAAATTTTTTACACACGTGGAGCGGTTTAAAGAAGTCTTTGGTAGTTTTTCCTCCCATCTTGGTTATCTTCACTGATAATAAATGTTCCATGCCTTAATGTTTTTAAAGCAATTTATCCAAATTCCGAATATTTAAATAAAACCTGATTTAAAAAAAAATTGTTTTAAGCTGTTGGAACTATTTTCTAAAAAGGAAAAGTAAGATTATTCTGAAGATCGATCCGCATTGTCACCGATGTAGAAACCGAACTGACACGTTTTGTAAAGAAAAATGAAACGCTAAAATTTCCACTGACTAATTTCACCATTCTATAAAAAAAAAAAAAAAAAAAAAAAAAAAATGTTACCTACATTATCGGTTTTGACGGTTATCAAAAACGAATTTAACGTTTATTATATTTTTGTTTACACTTTTTTTTTTTAGTAAACTGGAAAATAGATCCGTAAAAAAATCGTACCGGTACTAAAGTAAATAAAATAAATAATGAAATATGTAAATGAAACTCCCATCATTCTTACAAGTAATAATTCTTTTCAAAAAACCAACACTAAACCTCCGGTACGAACAGCACGACTGCCAAGGGTGAACTGCCGTATTTTTGTATGCAGTAGGCCTATGTCGTCAATTACCCATACACAGTAAAAAATATTATGTAAATATGTTCTAAGGGGACCACATAAATTTTTTCTGTTGTTTTTCCCAAAAGGTAAACATAAACAAAAACAACATAAGAATTATGTGGACCTGCTTATGTTGATTTTGAGATAAAATTTTTTACTGTGTACGCAATTCGCTAAGTATGGTATGGAATTGATCCAAAAAGTCACCGAGGATTTTCTTAAAAATTGGTTTTTGATCCTTCTATGGCTTTACAAACAACCCTAAAAAGCTTCTTTTTTGCTTAAACCGACGTCTTTTTATTTTAAAAAAGCCTATCTGAATTTATGAGGTCTTTTTTAAGTGATGATTAAGAACTAAACTTCGCCTAAAATATGTTGATTAGATTTCCGTGTACTCTAGAATCTAAATTCTCAGAAATCTAATCAGCATGTGCTTTATCATTGTATTTTTTTTCTAAAAGTTACATTTGTATATGTTTAATACAATTGTAGTGTTGAAATCACTGATATCATGCCTGTAGTCCAAATCTTAAGTGTTAAAAATATATATGAGGGGTGAGAATGGTTTCGCATTTCTTCGACCTATTTTATTTAAATAAACAGTTGTTTATTGTTCTAGATACACTTCCCAGGTTGACACTAGTCCCTTGTACTTAGCTTATGAAAAACGCGTGTGAACCTGGGAAGTGTATCTAGAACAAAATAATACTGACCCCACGAAATGCTGTAAATGGAAAACCCTGAACTTAAAGGTGTTCTTTAATTGTACTGCCATTTGTTTTCTTGAGAGTACACTGAAGAGAACGTTGGTGGTACCAGCTAAGAACTGCTATCAGTTGGTCCTTGAGTCTTAGTCAGAAGTCAAGCAACTTAAAAATTACTTAAAAGTTGCTTAATTGATTAATTCTTCATTTACTGTTGATTTAAGTTCTTTGAACTTTTAACTAATAACTAATGTTAATTTCTTTCTTTTTTTATTTTTTCAGAGCTTCAACAGTTCGAGATTCAGCGCTTCAAGAGATCAACGAGGGATTTGTTAGGGATTAGTCACACACAACGTCAGGCGTTCCGCGGCGGTTTTTTCTTCTTCTTCAGGTAAACCTCTCCTCCCTTTGATGAACTAGGACACTGAACTCATAATTTTTGATCTCGTGGTTTGGAGATTTTTTCCGTGAGTCGTAATGTTTCTGCCTTAAACTCAGCTTTAAATAATAATATTAAGATAAGGTTTTTTTTTTTTTTTTTTTTTTTTTTTTTTTTGGAAAACAATTTTTATGTGGAAATGAAAAAAAAATCAGTTTTTAAAATTTTTTAGCTTTTTCGAGAGGTGAGAGAAAGATACGCTTTCTAAGCTTTCGTAAAATTTCGTAAGCTTTTTTAAAAATTTTCTTTCTCTTGAGTACTTTCGACCAGCAATTTTTAATTTAAAAAAAATTTAGAATTAAAAATTAGTCCAGATATTCCGGTCGGGGTCAAATATTCTTATGTTTACATTCCATCTAGTTCGATTAATAGTGTAATTTTTAAGGAAGGACACGTGCAAATGTTTCAGGTCACGGTTGGAAATTGTTTTTTTTAAATCGTTTTTACTTTGATGCTCCTTTCTATATGTTCTTAATTGGGATTATCTTAAAAAATTTTAAAATTACAATTGTGCTGATATTAAATATTTATTACTGATTAATTTTTATTACAAGAGTCGTTTACTGGTATTTCGACAGTTCATGTTGAGTTCAATGTTACGGTATATGTAATTTTAATGCAATGTAAATGTGTATCACTGATAAAAATCGAGTGATACGGATAATTTACGATTTTTTGATGGCTTTAAAAGGCTATTCAACACAAACGTTAATTCAATGCGTAATAAGTTTCCAGAAATTTAATGCTGAAATCGTATTTTCAAGAGGAAACTTTCCAAAGAGTGCTTCTGCCCGTTCGAATTATTCTAATTCTACGTATCGTAGAGTTTGAATAACACGAACAAACGAGAAACATAATGATAGAAATGATACGGAAAGTTTCGTGTTAAAAATAAGACTTTTTCAAACAAAAGATTTGTAAAGCACAATACGCATTGAAATAACAGCATTTTTGAATTCCCATTTAAAACCCTTGAAAAGTCGAAAATAATCCGAAGTCGTTCGACTTTCACAAGCAAAAATGCTATTGTAATTGTAGTTGTAATTGTAATTGTAATTGTAATTGTAATTGTAATTGTAATAATAAAATATATATTTCAAATAAAATACTTCCAACGATATGCAGTGTATTTATTTTAACCTTTACCTCCCACGTCACTTGATTAAAATTATAAAAAGAAGTTAAGTTCACGACGTCGAGGACCAACCGATATGAGAAAAAAAATGTGGTGACGTCATCACTTTTTTTACTTCACCGTAGAGAGTTGCGGTTAATCTCATTCGATTCGTCTGGTCAAGGCGAAAAATTTTTCCAATGGGAACAACAGTTCGACGCGCCTATTCGAGAGGGTCAAAATTCCGTTTCGCGCGGCCCCCTAGCCCCAACCTTTCCGGAGATATTTACGGTTAAAATCTTCCAAAATGGATTTTTTTTTAAACTTTAACCGTGAATATCTGAGTAACGGTGGGGGCTAGGGGGCCGCGCGAAACGGAATTTGGACCCTCTCGACTAGGCGCGTCGAACTGTGCTATGGGCGTCGCGATTGGAGCATATGAAAATGTGGAGACAATGTCTCCATAGATTTTTCTTAAAAAAAAATTTGGTGACGTCATCACTTTTTTCACATCGTCCGATCGGGACGCCGATTGGCATGTCGATGCGTCTCGTCGAGAGGGTCAAAATTCCGTTTCGCGCGGCCCCCTAGCCCCCACCCTTACTCAGATATTCACGGTTAAAGTTTAAAAAAAAAATCAATTTTGGAAGACTTTAACCGTGAATATCTCCGGAACGGATGGGGCTAGGGGGTCGCGCGAAACGAAATTATGACCTACTCGACGAGACGCGTCGACTGCAAAAAGGGCGACCCGATTTGAAGACATGAAAAAACGTGACATGAAATTTTTTTTTTTTGACATGTCACGTTTTTTCATGTCTTCAAATCGGATCGCCCTTTTTGCAGTCGACGCGTCTCGTCGAGTAGGTCATAATTTCGTTTCGCGCGACCCCCTAGCCCCATCCGTTCCGGAGATATTCACGGTTAAAGTTTAAAAAAAAAGTCAATTTTGCAAAACTGTAACCGTGAATATCTCCGGAACGGTTGGGGCTAGGGGGTCGCGCGAAACGGAATTTTGACCCCCTCGACGAGACGCATCCACCTGCCAATCGGCGTCCCGATCGGAAGATGTGAAAAAAAGTGATGACGTCACCTTACTTTTTTTTTGACAAAATCTATGGAGACACTGTCTCCACATTTTCATATGCTCCGATCGCGACGCCCATAGCACCGTTCGACGCGCCTAGTCGAGGGCGTCCAAATTCCGTTTCGCGCGGCCCCCTAGCCCCCACCGTTACTCAGATATTCACGGTTAAAGTTTTTAAAAAAATCAATTTTGGAAGACTTTAACCGTGAATATCTCCGGAACGGATGGGACTAGGGGGTCGCGCGAAACGAAATTATGACCTACTCGACGAGACGCGTCGACTGCAAAAAGGGCGACCCGATTTGAAGACATGAAAAAACGCGGGCCCGTAGCCAAGGGGGGGCCAGGGGGGGCGTTGCCCCCCCTGGGCTGACTCGGTGCCCCCCCTGGAGTAAGTTGGCTAAACATGACAGGCATAGGGAATAAAGGCCTATTGCCCCTCCTAAGAAGCCCAACTGCCCCCCCTGGCTCTTCGTTCTGGCTACGGGCCCGAAAAAACGTGACATGACATTTTTTTTTTTGACATGTCACGTTTTTTCATGTCTTCAAATCGGGTCGCCCTTTTGGCAGCCGACGCGTCTCGTCGAGTAGGTCATAATTTCGTTTCGCGCGACCCCCTAGCTCCATCCGTTCCGGAGATATTCACGGTTAAAGTCTTCCAAAATTGATTTTTTTTAAAAACTTTAACCGTGAATATCTGAGTAACGGTAAGGGCTAGGGGGCCGCGCGAAACGGAATTTGGACCCTCTCGACTAGGCGCATCGAACTGCGCTATGGGCGTCGCGATTAGAGCACATGAAAATGTGGAGACAATGTCTCCACAGATTTTTCTTTCCCGAGATTCTACAGTATTTAATTTTGGTGTTTATTTGTTGTTAAAATCTGTCAGGTTAATTATTAAACTGTCACCAACGTCATTTTAGTTAACAAAATTCCTGTGAAAAATTTCGTCATATGCAGAGAATGATGCCATTGTTCTACGCAAAATTTAAAGGGATGTTGTTTGTAGAAGGGCACTGAACCGTTTCCCTTTCTCTGTGTAAACCTTTTTTTTTTTTATTAGGGACGTGGGTCTAAATTTCTAGGTATAATTTTGCAGAAAAACAAGGTGAAATAAATGAAAACGAATTTAGGAATTTTTGAATATAAAAAAAAAAATCTTGTTTTCAACATTTTTTTATATTTTGGCGTCAGATTTCTACAATGATCAGTTTTTATAATTAATATTTTTATTATACTTGATCGAATAATTACTTTTCATTTACATCGCTATAATGCAATATATAATAGAGGAACCAGGTAGGTTTTCGATATATATCATTTTTTTTATATAATAAAGGATAACAGAAGAAGGAAAATAAGAACGAAAAAAAAAAAACATAAGCAGATCTTTCAGGATCATTCTTCAATTTTGATTCCTCCTTTTACACTGGATTTTATAATGAAAATTAAACGGAAGTTTTTTTTTTGAATTGATTCCCTAAAACAAAGCCGGTATGTACAAAAAGATTAGTGATGTAATAACAGAAAAACTTAAAAAAAAAAATTTCGAGAAATTCTATTTATGAGGAGATGTTTCTTGCCCTTATCCGTAAAAATAATTCGGCTTTTTATTTGGATAAATAAAATTAAATTTTCAGTCTTTTCGGCTAACACCCCTAAACAAGTTTTTTTTTCCAAATAAAAATTTGTTAAGAGACTAGAATATTACATCGATAGCGTCCATTAAAATAAAAACTGGTTTGCATTAATAAAAATTGCACTTCATCGTCATATACACTGGATCAGTTAAAATTAATCTTTTTTTCCTAACCTTCCAAAAAAAATTAAAAAAAAAAAATTCTCCTCATAAATATTTTTTTTACGCCTTCAACAATTTAAGGGGAAAAAAAATTCATAACCAAGAAAAAAAAGTGAGGTGGACCGGAATAAGCGTGAGCTTTCGAAATTTTTAAGCTAACCGTGAACAAGTCTTTTTAACGTTAAATGATCAATCGCGTTCACGCTAGCCCCAAAATTCAAGCTTATCCCCGTCCACCTTCAAACAATAGAGCGTATCTTGGGTGTCCCAAAAAAAAAAGAAAGACAAATAGTTTCATTAGCTTATTTTTAAAAAAACATTCAGCGCTATAACAAAATTAAAAAGAGAATAATTTACATCGCTTATGATCAATAAAATTACATCCATTGTATAATATTTTCCTTATTGATGTTTTATCCTTTTTAAAGTTGTATCATACAGGATTATTTGCTTCAATTTTTTTTTTCATCTCTTAAAAATAATTAAAAAATAAATAATTTAATATAATTTCATTTTTTCGGAAGATGGAAATTTTATGTTCATTAAAAAGCAAGCGCGAAAGCAAATATTTTTATTGGTTGACGGTTATCCACTGGGAAAATGTTCGACATTTTCCAATTTAGCTTTAGGAAGACTCACATGAAATTTCGTAAGGTCTGCTATCACAAAAAATTGCAAGTAAAAAATTTCGCAGTGGCAACAGACCTTTCATGTGAGTCCCCCTTGACTCTTCTCCCCTCAGGGGATTCATTTTTGCTCTTAAAAAAATCATGTTTTTATAAATGAATAAATGAGAATTCTGAAATAAAAATTACTCTGCCAGAGGCGCTGATTGTCCAAAGTGGTTTTAAGAATTATCAAACCAGCATTTCGCTTGTTCCAAATTCACTAAAAAAGGTTGAACGCTTTCAAAATAAAAATAAACATTCAGCGCCCTCAAGGAATATTTTTGCATTGCAATTCCCATTCTTCAAACTGCGACCCTCTAGCGGATGAAATCATAACTAAAACCAAAATTTATTAACGTCAAATTATAGGTCCCGTGCATGTCTCCCATACCGCAGTGCTCACAGCTAAAAAACTATTTAACTTATGTAGCCCCAATTTTCATTAACCAAAATTTACATAAGCTAACACTAAATCACGTCACACGGGACCTACCAGGATAAATTCGACAAATTTTTACATTATTTAGATACCAATCCGCTGGAGGAGAGTATTCTTTATCTGCTCGCGCTGCATATATTTTTCCCGTTACATTTATGGGGAATGCCTAAGCAAACGATGATTCGGTAAATATTTAAAAATATTTACAAAAAAAAGCGTGGTGGCTATTTTTTTTTTCAGATTAGCGCATCCGCTATTAAAACTTGTTCGGACAAGGCGCAATCGCCCGAAACCGGTCCGTTTCCCTCGACGGGCCTTTCCTCCGCTTCCTGATTATTATCAACCCCTTGATGCTCCTGTGCCACCTCGGGTTCGTTTTCCTCAGGAAGAGGCTCTAATTGTCATTCGTCCCCGCCCTCCAGCCTTCTGAATTTTCTTGGAGGTTGCATTTCCTCGTCTTCCGACACGGCTTCTTCGAAAGCGTAATCAGGTAGCCAGCGAGTTAGTAATCTTTCGAAAAATTCTTCGAGTTGTTTCGCGTCTTGATAAATTTGTGATTCCCTCTATAAAAAAAAACTTCAGTTAGAAAAAAAAAAAAAAAATTTTTTTTAATCATATCTTGTCCCGAACGTACCACGTTGACGATTTTGGCGTTTTTAAATATCCGCCTGACGTCACTGATAACTTCGGACAAAGTGGTGTAATGCTCTAGGTCCTCGGGATCTAATTTACGTTTAACTAAATCTAAAGCCATCGGTTTCTTAATTTTTTGGTAATATTCCGTGTTTTCCGGCCTTTCAAGCTCTCTGAAATGAAGGCTGGAATCGTATTGGCAGTAAATTTCTAAAACCAGTCTCTCGGCCAGCTTCCTCTCCGTGTAGGATAAACTGTGTTTTCTTTTCACCATCATTTCTTCTTCCGGAGGAACTAAATTGGCAACGTCGGTGCATAGTAAACACTGCCACGTTTCAGTTTCCCTATTTAAAAAAAAAAAAAAAAATTAATTAATGTGGGAAAAATTATTAAGAGCGAATTCAGGAAAATCACGAAATTCTCTATCAAAATTTTCTTTCTTATTATTTCAGGCGTAAATTTAACCCACAAAATAATCACAAGTCTAATCGTTTAAACTCATAAAAACCGCCTGCGGATTTGCAGTATAGGCAACCCCCATCTTTTGGATGTAATACAAGATACCGCATAAAATTTCTTGCTCTTCGCAAAATCATCTGGAAAAGCGTCTAAGGTTTTTATTCCCATAAATTTCAAATTTGAAGTTAAACAGACGAAATTTTACCCAGGGAATCCAATATGGCGCCCACATTCAAATAATTATCATTCACAATGTTTCCGCCACTTTGGATTTGAATTATTTTTTTCTGATTTCTAATTCGCAAGGCACAAAAAGTTGTAAATCCTTTTAACAGTCCATTTTTTCCCGGTTCAACCATTCAATTTAAACCAGAAATGTTTCCTTACCCAGGAATTGATTTCAAAGCTGGTATATGGCAATTAACATGGAAGACTTTAGGACAATTATCGCAACAAATTAGTTCTCCGCCATCCATACAGACTGCGCACCAGTCTTCGTTGGAATCTTCCTTGGCGGGTTCTATAGGGGTTTTCGGGACGTTTTGCTGGATGTTGTTACAGTATCCGGGAGTCGAACTATCCACCAGGGAATCCCCTCCAGTCTGTTTTCCTATCTCCGGGATTACCTCGATTCCGTTGCTGTCTAGTTTAGCGATCGTCGCCATCAGATCATTAACTGAATCCTTTAAAAAAAAAAAAAAAGAAATTATAATATGGTCGGTTTTCGTCCAGAGAATCTGACGAAATTTCCCGGGAAAATCTCTGGATTGAAATTTTCCGAGATTTTTCAAAAACAATTGCAATCTTTTAGAGAATTCCCGGGAATAAGCATCCTGATTTTTGTTTCCCGAATACCGAATTTTACGGGAAGTCTCCAATCGGGAATTTTTAAATTTTTCCGGGAAACTAGAACCTGTAGTTCCGTCTTTCGTACCTGGCAGAATTTGTCCATTCTCGAGTTGGGATCCTCTCGAGTGGTTCCTGGACTCGGAGTCTTGGAAACAGACGAAGTCACGCTGGAGCTAGACATCCCGGGTCTCACTTCCCCGTTAGGTACGGAATTATTTTGATTGCCCTGAGTCTTTAAATGAATTTTAAAAGATTCGTCCATCGGTACGGTAGCGGGCGACGGCCGAGATGGATGATACGTTCCTAAGAAACAAAAAATAAAAATTATTTACGAAGATTTTTAAAAATATATTCAAACCCCCCGTAGCCAGGTCTTGGAAGCTGGAGGGGGGCTTTGAAAGTGCAGATGCGGGGGGGGCTTATACTACGAAAAAGCATTAGCGTAGATAAGAAATTAAAAACTGGAAATTCCGGGGGGCGAGGTTATTTAATCACGCTGGGGGCTATGCCCCTGACCTGCTGTCATTAAATTTTTGACATTGACAAAGGAAACATTAATTTTCGGTCGCACATGGCAAATCACAACGGGGGGCAATGCTCCTATGGCCCCTTCGATCCCCTTGGTCTGATTTTAAAAAAAACAAAAAGATGCCTTTACCTTGTTGGGGAATGTGCCACTGAGGTCCCGCAACTTGTTGAGATTGCGTGTATGGAGGTGGGGGTTGCTGATGCTGCTGCTGCTGTTGTTGTTGTTGTTGCTGCTGCTGCTGCTGATGTTGCTGCTGCTGTTGATGATGATTCCTCATCGTGTTTCGAATTTGTTGCGCAAAACTCTGACTCTGTAGGTTAAACAGATTGCCCTGATGCAGCCGGTTCAATGGATGCATTTGATTCTGTTGATAATTTTGTTGATTTTTGAATTGGTTCATATTTGAATTCACATTCACGTTAACTCTGTAGACCTGTCCGCCAGGTCCGTAAATGGGCTGGATATTTGGTGCCTGTTGTAGGAGATTTCTAATGTTCGGGTCCGAACCGGGGTGAGTGCTTGAAGTAACCTGACATTATAATTTTAACCTACTTTAGTGGAAAATAAAAAGCTACTTCTCTTTTTTTTTTATAACAAAACAACGAACACAGAAAAACATAAAAAGGGGAGGGGAGGGGGTGTTAAGGGAGTACGATAAAAAAAAAGGGGGACGTAACTTTAATGTTTGAATATGTTAAAAAGATTCACGAACCGATTTCAGTCTTTATAGGTGGAATCTTCGTAACTTATTTCATTAGGGTGCGTAAACAAAAATGGTCCCATAAAAAAATGGACTTTAATTATACATATTTTTACAAAAATTTTAAACTTTACCCAAGTTCAAATATTTGGCGTCAAGGGTAGTCGAATTTTTTTAAGTTATTTTTTTTGGATAAATGCTCTTCCACATTACTAACAAATTTTGAAATCTTTGGCTTCACTTCAAATCAAATTTTTTTTTTCCATCTTTTATTTTTATTTTTATTTATTTATTTATTTTTTTTTTTGCCTAAAAAAATTTTTTGATCGGCTCTTGCACTCCCAAAATACTTTTTTAAAAATCTAAAAAAAATTGGGGAGCAATTTTAGACAGTGAAAAACCGAGATCTGCCTGGGGTGCAAAAATCTGGAGTGGACCATTTTTTTTTGACACACCCTATTCTTTCATCTAGTGTCCTAACGAGTATTAATGGGAATTTATTTGTTCGGAGAAAATTTTCGGGAATAATATTGTCCCTTTTTCAAACAATCAACCACCGCGGAAAAACCCAAGGGTCTGTGGTTCGATTCCAAATCTCCCATACTTGATCGTTTTAAAACTTTTTAGAAAAAACTGTAACTGAAACAGTTAAAGTTTGGGACAAAATAATTATTTTCCCGTAAAATTTTCCCATTAAAACTCTTAAATTCACGAGAAGGATTTAAAACCAAAAAAATAAACAAACAAACAAGCAAACAAACAGCCAACAAACGAAAAAACATCAAATTTATTACCTGCTGAGACGGGTTGGCATGACGCATGCCGACGGCAAGATGAGGCGGCAATCCCATTTGCTGCAAAGCCGCCTGATTGGCAATTTGAATGGGTCCTCCGAGGTGAGGAGGTGCAGGCCCAGGGTGAAGAGGAGGGGGCGGAGGACCGTGTTGGGCATGAGGGCTAATAGAAAGTCCAGGCGGTTGGTGTTGAGGGCTTATTGCCAAACTCTGTGAGGTGAATCCTTGTTGCGCGGGATTATACCCTCCCATTCCTTGTTGGTTACTTCTCAGCATCCCGATGTTTCGAACGACCTGCTTCATCAATAATAATAAACATTAGAAAAAAAAAAATTGATAACCGTTAAAAAAAAATGTTCTAAAATGCAGGGCATGCAAAATTAATTTAGCAACTAAACGGGAATTCAGGTATTAAAAAAAAATCAATTAATTTTAAATGCAAGGGAACAGTTTTTTTGATATTTTGGGAGGGAACATGCTTTATAGTCCCTCAATTAATTCTTTTCATGCAAAAAGCGCGTTTAAAAAATTCTTTCCGAATAATTTCCGAATTAATTAATTTCGCGATATATTGATCAAAATTTTTTCGGATTTTTGGATCGCAGCGTGATTGCCGTAGAGTCTGCAATCCAAGAACCTATTTCCCCAATTCCTTGCTTTTATGTTTATTTTCAATTTTGTGGAATTTCAAAAAGCCCCTCCGATTCATCCCTTGCCATGTTTACCGGTCATCCTTTATTCTCGGGTTGAATGAATTATACCTGCGGAGAATGATGTCATTATTCTACGCAAATTTGAAGGGATATATCTTAAAGAAGGGCACTGAACTCTTTCTCTTTCTCTGTGTAGACCTTTTTTTATTATTATTTTTTTTTTTATTAGGGACGTGGGTATAAATTTCCAGGTATGAAGTCTCTAAAGGAAAAATGACATTTGATGCCTGCTATTTTAATCCCACAAATTTCGAGATTTTGAATCTAGGTATTTACAAGAATCGTACGAGAAATAAAAAAAAAAAAAAAATTGATTCCAATTTTTTGGGCAACAACAAGAAAATAGTAAAAATTGATGTCAGCTGGACTTAATAAACTTATTTTAAGTGTAGTTGACACTTTATAGGGTGCGAATTCACCAAAAAGTCGAGGTTAACTCTGATATTAAGGTCGGAAAAAATTTTTAAGAGAGGTAATAACCTTTTAACATAAAATGAAATGGAATCATTATTTGATGAAAAAAAAAAAATCAAAAGTTAAAAGCTTAACATTTTTATCAAATTCCGGGATTGAAAAAATGATTCGAGATTGCAATCTCTAGGGTCTGGCAATTAGTCGGAGATGCTCCGAAAAATCAAGGTTTAAAGGCCTGGAAGAGCCGAAAGAGTTGAAAAAATGAAATTGTCGAAAAAAGGCAACAGTCAGAACTCGGGGATAAATTGAGAGTCAGAGAAAAAGGAACGGCGGATAAAATATCGATAATCGATATCAGATAATCGATATTTCGATATTTCAATATATCGATAATCGATCAACGTAGTATCACGGCAGTCGAGTGATATCTCGTTCCCAATTTTTTCTAGCGAACATGGGACTGATTATCCAAACGGTCGGACCGGTTTTCCGAATTCGCATAAAAATTTTTTTAAATAGTAAATAAAAGTTTCAATTTTTATCACTTCAGACGGAAAATGCACATTAGGGCGGGTCGAAAACCAAAAATTTTGGATTTTCAAAATGCCTGATAACGCAATCGCTGCGTTTTATCATCTGTAAATTTTTTTTCCTTTTTGAAATTTTTTTAAAATGGCGTCTTGAGGTTTCGCAAGAGGGCCAAAGTTTTGGAAAACTCAATAAGGAATGAAAATTGGACTTTTGGATTTTTGTGAAAAAATTATCGTTTCGTATCTGATTTTTAACGTAGATTTCGAAAATGAAATAGTTTTGCGTCTAAATATTTTTGCTCTTGAAATACAGGCCAAATATGACATAAAAATGGCAAAAGTCTGAAACTCCAATATTTTTATCACAGTTTTTACAATATTTCAAGAAAAAAAATAGACGCAAATCGATTTAATTTTTGAAATCTACCTACGTTAAAAATCCAATAAGAAACTATAATTTTTTCACAAAAATCCAAAAGTCAAATTTTCATTCCTTATGGAGTTTTCCAAAACTTTGGCTCTCATGCGAAACTTCAAGACGCCATTTTAAAAAAATTTCAAAAAGGAAAAAAATTTTACAGATGATAAAACGCAGCAATTGCGCTATCAGGCATTTTCGACCCACCCTAATGCACATTGCCATCCTCTCAATTACAGTAATATGACTAAAAAGCGAGAACTAAATTAAGTCTTCCATTTATATTCGGCCCTGGTACGTTCTCTACAAATGTGACTATTCTTCCAGTAAACGATTACTCTTTCTCTAAAATGTCAAACTGAACTGAATTTGATAATAATAATAATAATAATAATAATTAAAATCGGATATAGTTACGGCGAAAAAATTTTAAAAAAATTCTAAATGCACGACATGCAAAATCACATTTAGCAACTAAAGGACACAGTGAAAAGGGGCGCTCGGGAAACCAACATGGCAAATGCAACCGATATTGACTTTTACGGGAGGATAGGAAAATTTGTCCGAAATAATTCAAATAGAGATATCGCTCGATATCGCTAACATCAAGCAAAATTTAGCACTAAACATCCCGGAAAACGGGCTTTTCCGAGAATCGGGTCAGACCTCCGAGAAAATTGGAATCGGACTACCGTTCGATATATTGATACTTCGATTCCGATTTTCTCGCCCAGATTCTCGATAATCTCTAAAAGGAAATTTGGGTTGCCTAAAATCTACTAATGGCATTAATTGGTTTAGCTCCGTGCATCCAAAATTAAAAAAAAAAAAAAAAAATACCGATAATTTCATGCGGATAATCGAACGGGGAAAAAATTTTTAAAGTCTCGGGTGCATCACTAACCTGATGTGTGATAGCACCGATCGGAGAGACTCTATTACTCCTTCCTAACGGGGGAGTCACCGTCGGAGTGGGAGGTCTCATTTGTCCCTGGTACTGGGTCGGGGGTGTAACGTAGGGGGGTACCTGTGGTGGGGAGCTCATATCCGTTTTCACGACCGGTTTCAACGTGATCGGCTGAAGTTGTTGCTGTTGTGGCTGTTGCTGAGGCTGAGCTTGACCCTGCTGTTGAGATTGTTGCTGCTGCGGCTGTTGTTGTTGAGGTTGTTGTTGTTGCTGTTGCTGTTGCGGTTGCTGTGGCTGATCCGCGTTGCGAGAAGGATAAATTCTTCCGTCCACGACGATGGCCCCGATTGAAGATACAACTGCCGAAAAAATATGCGAATTTTAATTTTATTTCGATATGGATTCCGGACGAAGGGAGAAAAAACAAAAAATTCGGGGATCAAATAAAACATTGCATCATACCTGGCGTTAATCCTACACACAGAAAGCAGGGAAAAATTAAAATTATGTCAAAAGAGCGATTTTTTTTTTTTTAAAACGAAAACACTCAAAACATTTAGAATATTCGGAACCGTTCAAAGTGATTTTCATAATTACCAGTCAGTTCTAGTGAGGGGGCTTTTTGGGTGATCGACCCAGTTTCACCGTCCGACCAGTTTCGGTCATTGTCAGTCATTTGTCAATAATCGACGAAATGTCCTAACTTTTTTTTTGTCTTGACGAAAACTAGGTCGATCATCCTATTCAATATTTTAAAGAATTATGCAAAATTGGTACCATGGATTTATGCCTATTTTAGCTACTGGAGATGAGTATAATTCCTGACGTGGATTCCAAAAATCCAGATCTTCGGCAAACTAAATTCCGTTACGTCACCTAAAGTATTCATTCAACTGCGCTGATTTAGATGATTCCAAAGCCTGCTTTTGATATTCGATATCAATTTTTTTTTTTCCAAATATACTTTTGATGTTCGATATTTGATATCAATAACAAAAAAAAAGGAACTTCAGAATCGAAATCCACACAAAATACCCGATAAAAAATCAATTTTTGCACAAAAAAAAAAAAAAAAACTTTTTTGAAATTTTAAAAAATTACCGGTATCAAATAAGTAAAAAATTAATCAATTCGTTTTTTTTTCTTTTCTACGGGAATCGATTTGAGAAAAATACATTTTCAATTCAAAAGTTGCCAAAACAATGGGATACCCTAATATCCAAGGCATGACTTTCTAGTATTTCACGATTATTTAAAATGCTGAAGCCAAGCGCCCTCACCATTCTTTTTAAAAAAAATTACTACGACTGATAAATGCAATGTTTTTGCAAGAATCCTTAATCCATTTTTTAAAATTACCTCTAATTAACTCAGGAACTTTTTCGAAGGCTAAAGAAATCCGGACGGGTATTTCCGGATTGGGTATATCCGCTCGTCTGCTTTTAATCCTTTGAAGATGAGAAGTTACGGATTTTTTACTATAGAGCAACGCCATATCGCTTCCCTTGCTCAAGGCGTTGTTAACGAAATCGATGCAGTGATCCGTTAAGAGCGAAAGCTGTTCCAAAGCTTCCTTTTTTTCAGTCAATGTTTTTTGTTTTGCGTCGCAGACCTCGTTCAATCGCAAAACCAATTGCTTCCCCCGGGCGTTAATAGCGTTGGTCAATTTAACGACCATTTGAGTTATTTCCTTGACGAGGACTTTCTTCTTTTCCGTGATGAGGTTTTGCCTGTCGTCGATAACTTTCATCGCGGATTTAAGCAACACCCGCTTGTAGGATACTTCGCTAAGCAAACCTGGAAAAAGAAAAGAAAAATCGAAAAATCAGAGGGATTTTTTTTTTTTTTTTATTTTAGGGAAATCAAAGGTCGTTGATCCTCTTGCAGATTTACGTTTTATAATGATGTTCAAAATTGATTGATTGATGACGAGTCAAAATTTGGATTTTGACCTTGTAAACCCCCCCCAGGAACGGTTTTCATGGCACCATATTATATCGCTGCCTTTTTTTTTATTTTTTAGACTGATAAAAAGGGAAAAAAAAATTCAAATCGAAAGTTTAACGCATGCTTAGCTTGTAAAAAAGTAACAATGCTGATATGAATAATAACGATCGACCTTCTTGGCCTTTAATCTTTGATTGTTTAATCTTTAACTGTTGCCCTTTTAGACTCGTGCTTTTCATTCTATTACATAAACAGATAGGCTTGTCAACTGCTTCCGCTTCTAAATAATTAAAATTTGCATTTTTAAATTTTTACCACGTATTCAGACCCAAAAATTCACGGGGGGGGTTCTATCTTTCTCAAAAGGGATTTGAGCCCCCTCTGAATAATTCTGCCAAGAATCAAAGCATGCAATACTAGGGTGCCCGTTATTACCCATGATATCGAATTTTTATCGATCCCCCCCTCAAAATGATTTCAAATAAATCAAAAACTTCGAATTTAAAAGAAAAAAATTTTTTTCTCAACGGCAACACGTGCCACCGGGCACTTGTTTTTCCTCATATAAAAAGCACGGTAAAATGCCTATTTTTGATATTAATTTTTTTTCTAGGGATGCAATGGCTCGAAAAATCTAATTTTTTGCACACATGTAGATTACATGTGTACCTACTCCCTGAATTTTTTTTGTTCCCCTCGGACAATATTTCGACCCCCGGAGGAGGTCAGGATTTAGCACAAAATTTGAGAAAGTAAAAATTTTGCGCTAAATGTACCTAATTATTTGACTTCAAAACGGTTTTATTAGTTAGGTCGTAGTACTCAACTGGCGTCCCAAAAATGGGCCCACTGGGCCCCAAAAGGGGCTCAACCGTGAAGTAACGGAAAATTTGGATATGGTACTCGAATCCGACCTAATCCAGAACGTGGAATTTAATTTTATGGTTGATTTTACTACTGGTTGACCGTGTAACAGGTAATCCGGAAACAGGGTTGTCCGGAGTTAGTCAGGGTTCCCGGACTACCTGTTACACAAAATTAAATTCCACGTTCTGGATTAGGTCGGATTGGAGTACCATATCCAAATTTTCCGTTACTTCACGGTTGAGCCCCTTTTGGGGCCCAGTGGGCCCATTTTTGGGGCGCCAGTTGAGTACTACGACCTTGAAATAACTAATAAAACCGTTTTGAAGTCAAATAATTACATTTAGCGCAAAATTTTTACTTTCTCAAATTTTGTGCTAAATCCTGACCTCCTCCGGGGGTCGAAATATTGTCCGAGTGGAACAAAAAAAATTAAGGGAGTAGGTCCACATGCAAGCTACATGTGTGCAAAAAATTAGATTTTTCGAGCCATTGCATCCCTAGAAAAAAAATTTAATACCAAAAATAGGCATTTAACCGTGCTTTTTATATGAGGAAAAACAAGTGCCCGGTGGCACGTGTTGCCATTGAGAAAAAATTTTTTTTCTTTTAAATTCGAAGTTTTTGATTTATTTGGAACCATTTTGAGGGGGGACCGATAAAAATTCGATATCATGGGTAATAACGGGCACCCTAATGCAATACGTCTATTTTCCAATTTAAAAAGTCAACAAACGCTTTGCACTCCTCCTACAGTTTCCGGGCTGGATTCATTGCACTTGATAGAAAATAACATCATGACTCAAATCTTAGGAGAATAATTTTTTCATAATTTGTTCAGTAATCGGAAAAAAGAATGAGAGCCCATGTTTTGGTTCTAAAAGCTAAACATAAGAGCAAGGATAATGGACTCTGATCTAAGCTTCTTACCCTTGATTTGACAAAAGCAAGAGTACATAGGGGTCTTGCATGCACTACGTGAGCCTTCTTTTTGACTAACGCATCGACCTATCCCTCCTCCGGTGTAAGCAGATGCTATTTGTTTTTTAAAAGCCCGCTTACACTAAAATTACTACCATTTGTCTAATTATAACTCCTCGAAAAAATTCTGCTTTCATTATGCTTTTTTTTGAAGGGGTCGTACATAAATTACGTAAGCACATTTAGGGGGGGAGGGGGTCCAAATTTGACATCTTACTCATAAGCTAAGCATAGGCGAAATGGGATAAAGCGTGCAAAAAGGACCTAACCCCAACCTAACAATGCTTACGTAATTTATGCACGACCCCCAATGTCAATCACGAGTGCTTACGTAAGATTTTATCAACTCTTGCTCCCCCCTTAGAAAATAGCCGTTATAGTTCTTTGAACGCCCCCTCCGGTCAAACACTGACCGGGGGTGTATGCTTATGTATTACATAAGCATGGACATGTGTTAAACATGTAATATACTGTATAATACATAATACATGTTATTCCATAATCACAAAAGGTCACATTTTAAACTTTTTTTTTCAATTAAAAAAAAAAAAAAAAAAAAAATGCAAAGTAATGAAAACTCAAAGGTGGAAGCCAGAAATTAGGGATCATCAATCTAATCCAATTTCCGAATGCCCGCATATTTACCTGTGATTATGGAACGCGTTTCCGACGCAATTTCATGAATAAATTTATATCTATGATCTCTGTGATCGCTTAACTGACAATCTCGACATGTCAATTTATCACAAATTTCACAGAATAAGCTTAACTGCTCTTGAGGATGAACAGAGCAAAAAATTGTTTTTAAAGAACTAGACGAAGAACTTTGCGCTTCAGACTCTGCTTCTTCCTTAGCTTTTATAGTGTGGTCTTTCGTTATTTTTAACCTTTGATGCGCCTGTAAGTAAATTTAAAAAAAAATTATTTGCAAGGTGCTTTAAGCGTGAAGGGGAGAAAAAAATTTTCGAAAATGGATCACAAACGTACCTGAACGCAGGAATCACAAATAAATTCTGCACATTCGACACACCAACTAGTAGCCGGCGCGTTGTCAGTACAACTGGAACACTTTATATCTTGTACTTTTGCGGAAGGCTCCGTCGCCGCAGCAGCTTCGACTTCCGTATCCGTTTCGATTAAAAACTGATTATCTATTATGTTTTGTGAATTACATATAACATGACATGTCGGGCATTCTATTATATTTTCTGAAAAATTAAAATCGATATAATTAAATTATTGTTCTTTTCTAGCTTCGAGAACAAGGTTTCCAGCTCAAGAGTTCAAATGTCCTTGGCTAGAAATCACTAGTACTTTTTAGGTTTCGCTAGAGGTAGCTAGTGTCGGTCTTGAAACCCCTGGACCGCAAATAAAGTGTGATTAATAATAAAAGGCAAAGTGTAGGTTTTGGTGCAGGTACAGTTAAAATTTTCATCCTGATCACCCATAAGCTAAAAGTAATCCAAATAGTTGCAAATTTACTTACATAAATGAATTCCTTGCACAAACTTTATGGCTGTTCGTTTGCTTGTGCACAAACGTTTTCTTAAATGTACGACCCCTATCCCTCTTAAAAAGGCAGCTACCGTATTGGATTGTATCGAGGGTAGATAAAAAAAATTTTTTCAAACCAATGAAAATGGAATTCACATTGAATTTCGATAGAGAGAGTAACAAGCTTAAGAAAACCAGAAGTCACATGTTCAACGATATCGGTGACTTAGCACATTTGAAAAATTTTTTAATCGGGGACCATATAAATAAAAACTATGGGTACTATAGCGACACGACCTACACCTGCTGGCACTGTATGGACTGTTGAGCTGGTTGCCTTTTAATTACACCATTAAATCCTTACCTATCACATCTGAATCTGATTGCTCCTGATCCTGCAATTTGCTATTTATGCAACCAGCGCACGCAGCATGCAGGCATTCCATAAGCTTAGGTTCATTCGAAGTCAATAAAGTTTGCAGGCAAAAAACGCATTTCACCCGAGACCATGGGTTCGAAGACGGTTCATCCGGTTCTTCGTCGGCTTTTTCAAGGATTTTCGATACTCCAACCGTAACATTTTCCTCGGGGCTGCTTTCCGTGTTTTCGGCAGTATTGGAGTCTAAATAAAAATAAAAATTTTTTTAAAAACAATCTTATATGATAAAAATAATTTTTTTTTTTCTAAATTACCTTCACAAGGCGTTTCTTCAGTCTCTTCTTGCATCGGTACATCTTCTTGGGATGCTTCTGATTTTTCTTGTTTTATCGAAGGCGGAACGACCGGCTCTATCGTTACTTCGGAGGAGATTTTGGAATGTTCAATGCCTTCCATTTCTTTTCCTTGGCTGCTGAAAAGACATTTAAATTAATAAACAACACCCAAAGATGAAAAAATCTACAGAAAAATCTGCTTCTTAGTGCCAAAGAATAATTTTTACAAGGAGCAAGATTTTTTAGCTTCATGGAAACATGGACCTATATGTTGGGAGCAAATATCAACTTATACAAATATATAATATATATAAAATTAAAATAAATTTTTTTTTTTCAAAATCCATTTTCTTTTTTTTTTTGATTTTTTTTTTTTTTTACAATTTTAGGAATCTGGGAGCAAGCTTACTTTTTCTCCTATAAGGACTTTCTCTCTCAAAACCTTTTTTTTGACTTGACTCATTGCCAGCTAAGGTTTTATCTTTTAAAGCAGTTTAAGATCTTGAAATATTGACTTAAAAAGTGCAAACTGGGCCTGTAGCCAGAACGAGGAATAGGAGGGGATTAACATTTTCCAGTGGTTATTATTGGAAGTTAGTTATTTTCTTGCCTTGACATAAGTTAGAAAATTTACTAGGGGGGGTCAGTAAGGCCATCTATGACCCAGCTAATCTCAGCTACCCCCTGCGTTGATCTACGTCAGATTAATATCAGCTGAGAAAACATAAATTTACATGATTCACTAATATGTAAGGACCATGTGAACAATGAGGCTGTTACTTACATCCTCTGATTTATAATCATCTAACAGAGAGAGAGTAATTATTAATAATACTTGCATTTCATTTTAAAGATTTTACAAATGGAAAAATCCAGGTAGGCAATTTTCTGAATTTTCTAGGAAAAAAAAAATATAGCAAGAAATCTTCTGTAAAAGTTCTAAGGCAAATGACAAAAAAAAAAAAAAAAAAAAAAAAAAAAAAAAAAAATCTTTCTCATTAAGTAGTCCTACTGGAATTTTCTTGCTTAATCACTCAGTCAAAGCATCTAATTGTTAAATGCAAATAATAGTTGAAAGAACAATGACATCAAATTATTCCTAAGTCAGCAAAATTCCATACAAACAAGTTAATCAAAAATCATTGATTTACATATCTACGATTTAAAACAGTAGAAAAAAAAATTGACTCAATTTAATTTTTTTTTTCTTGAAACACACTTGTTTTATCAACTTAAGTTCCCCCATTTAACTGGATCTCAAAATGATAAAAACATTTAAAAAAATTAACTTGCAACAATGTTATGGCTAGCCCATCAATAATAATATATCCTAAGACATTATCAGCAACAAAAAGGCTGTTTAGTATCACGTTTTACAATATTTTTTAAACGTAACTATTATCATTTTACTTAGTAAAATAATAATAAAAGTTGTTAAATAAGGAAAATTTTTTAATGTAGGCATCTTAAAAAATTAATACCCCTTAGTTTAAAATTTATTCTTCTAAAAAAAAAAAAAAGTCAGAAAAAGGATTTATAATTTCCTCGGAGAGAGTAGTGAAAGGTGAAATCGAGCTCGAGCAGATGGATTAAAGGAAAACCGAATCGATTTTCCCACGACCTTGCCATTACCACATTTTCCAGACATACCGAGAAATCTGGGACTGTCGTGAAACCGAATTAGCTCGGATTCGTGATTTTACCCATACTCACATTTTTAATGGCGTTAAAAATACAAGGAAAACAATCTACACCACCCTAGGCACCAATGCCAAAGCCAAATTTTCGCGCACAAACGAACATTATTGAGAAGACCGAGGCCGTTTTACCGCGAACCTAGACCGAGATAATTTATCACCAACATCTGACGCACCTGAATTTTATCAAACCGACATTGAAAACATTCGAAATTAAGTCAAAAATCGGTGAAAGTTTACCGAATCGTCAAGTGCCGATGCTAACAAAATGGCGGGTGTCCATCACGATTCCCGTAAATTAATGTTTACGTGTTTCATGTTGGCAGCCCTGACTTTTTTTTTTTTTTTTTTTAGAGACAGGAAGTCCCAACGGAATTCAGGGGGAAATTAAAAATAAAATTGAATAAATTCTGGAACGTTGAACGTAACATCCGGAAATAAAAAAAAGGTTTTAAAATAAGGATCTTTCGGTTTTGAAATTCATATTTTTAGCAGTAGATGGCGTGTCTTTGTAACTCGATGAATTGAGTCCTGTCTAATAAAACGAAAAAAAATGGCGCTTAAATATTTGAATGTTTTCTAGATTTCCCATTTATTTACGTATTTAAAAGTGGCGGTGATTCTTTAAACTGTTTCATCGTCCAGTTTCTTTTTTTTTTCTGTTAAAATAGCTCGTTTAATATGTAAATAAATAGTCTAATCGAATATGTTAAACAGCAAGTTTTTTAGACAAACTTACATTCATATGCCATCTGCATTATATATACGAAACATCTACAGTTACGGAAATTTAAAAGATCGAGCCAGGTAGCGCTGTTGCAGATTGTGACAGAACCAGAGAAGTAAAGAGACCGAACTGTGTTATTATGGTTCTGAAAATCAATTCAGGAAAAAAATTTCAAAGAAAAAGTGAAGTGAGATTTCGTCTTTAGAGTATTAAATTTCTATTGAAACTGGATTGATTTAAAAGTAAAAGATCACTTGGCTTTCCGCACTATTTTGGGTTCCTTGTAAAACTTTTCAACTGATTTCCTCGGGGGGCGGTCGGACTGCTGGTGACTTGTCTATTGTAGCGGTTTAACAATCAATGAAGTTAAGCCGAATTGATTGATGCGGGCGGACCCGTAGCCAGAACGAAGAGCCAGGGGGGGCAATAGGCCTTCATTCCCTATATCTGTCATGTTTAGCCAATTTACTCCAGGGGGGCACCGAGTCACCCCAGGCCCCCCCCCTGGCTACGGCCCCCTGGCTCTCTTTAATTTAATCGCTCTCTTTAATTAAATTCGGACCCCTCATCAAATTTGAGGAGTTCTAAAACAACGAACCATATACCAAGTTCCATCAAGAAGCTGCAGCTTCTTGATGGAACTTATACACGCTGGAACAATTTTTATGGTGTGATTTTATTAAGGTAAACATAGGAAACACCGCCATAAAAATTGTTCCGCCGTGTATATTAGTTTCCCATGACTTCCCGGAGATAATTTTTCTATTTGAGGATTTAAAATGTCTTTCAAAAGTGGTGCTATCACCAACATTATCTCGTCCCGATTGATATAGTCTTCTGAAATCTTTTTAAGCGCCGAACGTGTCGTGAACGACGAACGCATTTTTTGATCGAACGAAATCAAATCGAATCAAATCTAGTCGGCCATTTCGAATTTTTTCAAAGTTGGCAACAGTACCGCGCATTGTTGTTTACAAAATTTCCCTGGTGATGAAATGTTTTTACGGGTTTATTAAGAAATGTTGGGAAAAAAATTCTTTAATCGGAATTTAACCCTTTGATGGTGTTTCCCGAATTAAAAATTAACCGCAGATATGTCTTCGGTAGATACCAGGCAACAAAAATTGGAGCAACAAGTGAGTTTAAATAGTAAAACAAATATTTTTCTTTTTTTTTTTTTTGCATGTTTTGATTGATCGCTATGGTTTAATTCGATCTTAATGGGTTTTCTGTGAATTATTAATTAGTATCGTTAACCTTTTTAAATGAAAATAAAAACCATTTACTCATCATTTTCAGCGGCAGTTAATGGAACAAAAAATGAGGCAAAAAAGACAGACATTAGGAATGGTTCAAGCTTCTGATCGACCTGGTAAACCCCGATCCCTTGACTTGCGTCCGGGGTCAGCAACATCTAAGGGGAGAGAATTGCATGGTAAGTCAATCATTTTAGCAATTTACTTCCTTCTCTTAATTTATTTTGTTTTTGTAGGTTACGATGGACCTTTGCAGTATGCAATGTCAGGTGGAAATCCTGATTCGATTGTTTCATTGCATAGTAATAATGGATTAAGCAACGAAGATATAGACACTCTTAATTTGGAAACAGTTGTTGAAGAGTTAAATATCGGAATGGAGGATGAAGAGTCAACCCCAGTTGCTCCACAAACGCCAGATACTGATCTCAGCTCATCTATAGCCCCTGCAGCTGAATTGCCGAATTTCAACCATACAATTGCTAAGGTAAAAAATATTTTTTCTTTTTGTTTTGAATTTTAATTCCAGTTTAATTTTTAAAATTACATTGATTTTGTTTTTTAGAGCCCTGAAATAGAAGGAGACATATCTGGTAATTTAGACACATTTGTCCTTACACCAGCCGCCCCGAAAATGCATTACAAATGTAGAATAACCCGAGATAGAAAAGGGATGGATCGAGGATTGTATCCCACATATTTTCTGCATTTAGAAAGAGATTATGGAAAGAAAGTTTTCCTATTAGCCGGTAGGAAACGGAAAAAAAGCACTACTTCGAATTATTTGATCTCAACGGACCCCACCGATTTATCCAGAGGAGGAGAAGCTTTTATAGGAAAATTAAGATCTAATTTATTAGGGACGCATTTTACGGTTTACAATAACGGTCCGTCTCCAAGACATTCTGACGACAGCAATGCACGTCAGGAACTCGCTGCCATAATTTACGTAAGTAGAAAAGAAAAAGAAAAAAACAAATATCGCGCCGTTTTAATTTAATTGACGATCGATTAGTAGCGTTTGACCACGATTGTTAATTAATTGTCGATCATGTTTTCAATTTCGGTTTTTATTGAAGGTCATTATCGGTTTTTTTTTTCTTTTATGAAATAGGAAACCAATGTGTTGGGGTTTAAAGGACCTCGGAAAATGACAGTGGTACTTCCTGGAATGACACAGGATCATCAGAGAGTTCACATATCCCCAAGCGATCAACATGAAACCCTACTTGAATGTTATAAAATGAAGAATATGGATAATTTAATTGAACTCCATAATAAAACACCAGTTTGGAATGAGGAAACACAATCATACGTACTTAATTTTCATGGAAGGGTTACTCAAGCCTCAGTGAAAAATTTTCAAATCGTCCATGACAGTGATGGTGAGTTTCATGTAGTTATAGAAGCAATTTTTTTGCATGGGGGGGAAGTTTAGAAACTAAGAGTACATTTTCATGTTTCACTTGTGGGACCTAACAGGTGGTTTATGGACCAAATCAGTCTTGCCCCTGGACGATACATAAACTGATAATAAATTGTTGGCTGGCTTTTAGTAGTGGGTAGTAGCTGATAAGATACCTACGTTCTTTAGGACTTTTGCCGAATAAAGTTGCCTTCTTAGACAGATGTTTTAGAGACACCCTTTTTTCAAAACAGTTTTAAATTTTTTTTTTTTTTTTTTTTTTAAGATTTTTTAGTTTTTTTTTTTGGTTTTTTATTCAAGGCAAAATTTTGTTTTTTTTATGCTGGACATATTGAAAAAAAAAAAAAGGCTCCTTTCTTCTGTATTTTGTTAATTGTCATTGCCTAAATGAGCACTTCTTATAGAAAACTCGAAAATTACTACTACCACTTCTAAATAAATAAACAAATTGTTAAAAACCTACACATTTGGCTTCCCATTTCTTGTCGGAAGTTTCATTTTTTATTGCATCTTCGAATAGCTATAAATATCTTAGGTTATAATTTCTTCCCCTTATGATTAGGAAAAAAATTCCATGGCTTTTCTTCCTGTTTAGCTTGCTCAACAAAAGCAATTGTTTCATTCTATCACAATACAGTTTTATCATGCTTTCAGAGTCATAAAATTCTGATATGTCCATGACACGAGTCAAAATGTGCAAAAGGTCTTTTGCCCATGATTTAAGCTCTTTTTGCCCATGATTTTTTTTTTTTTTTTTAAATACAAAAATTTTCCAATTTTAAAAAAGTTTATTTGGCCCAAAAAATCAATTTTTTTTTTTTTTTAATTTGAAAAAAATGATTTAGAGATTTCGCCATCAAATCCCGTACAGAATTTAATGTATAAATGAGGCCAAATGTTTATAATTTATAATGTTTGTCACGAGTAATAATTATCAATCATACCAGTACATACGTCGTAATGGTAATGATGCCCATAAGCCGCCATAATGTCATAAATATGATTCTTTTTACGTCAAACTCGCCATGAACATTGCCGAACGAAGAAAAATTGAAGATTGATAATACGAAAACAAAACAGTGTTAAAAGATGAAGACAAAAGAGATAAAGCAAGAAAGATATTTTCCCTCATTGATGGAGTTTCTATCCATTGCTGTACTTACACTTTTGTCTTCCACATTTTATTTAATAGTCTGCCCCGACGAACTCTGCACCTTAATTTTCCACTTTTAGTTATTTTTCTTCCCTTGTTTCTTTTATTTCCCATTATATCGACTAAATTTGTACTTAAAAACACTGATCAATAATCGAAAAAAAGAAAAATGCGTTTGAAAGCAAACCTAACTTCTAGCATGACTCATGCAAACTGTGGAAGGCATCAGGTTAGGGACCCTGAAAGGTTGGGACTCGTCAATTCTATGAGTTCTGTGATTGGTTGAAGATTTATTGGGCCTCTAAAAGGTCTTCTACTTAACTTCCTTTGCCTATAAGAAACCGAAATGTGTTGCTTATTTTATTGTTTTTATTTATTTATTTGTTGTTTATTGGTTTCGGTGTCATAATCACCAAGATTATGAGTTGATTGATACATTTCAAATTCCATGAAAAATATGACCAGGTAAATCGTATTTTTCTTTTTACGGGAAAAGGAAGGCAAATCTTAAAAAAGCAAAAACTAAGAAATCTTCAGAAAAAAATTTCAAAGATTTCGTAGTTTTTCTTTTTTAAAGATTTTCCTTCGTTTTTCCGCAGAAAGAAAAATACGATTTACCTACTATCACGGGTATTTCGTACTCTTAAAGAGTGAGCATCAGGCACCTGTCTGCTGTATTCTATATTTTCGCTTATGCTTAACTTATGAATCGATCGCTTAAATTTCACTGATACGTACTCTTTAAAGTAATTTTCAGAATTAATAATGAAATAAAATATGAATAAATAAAGATTATTTCATTAAAAAAAAAAAGGTATGCGTAAGAGCACCTTTTAGTGGCACTGTAGAACTTCGGCCAATCAGAGAGTAAGAGAAGTCTTTTATTTCAGGGCCTCCACGTCAGGTAGTTTACAAAATCCCCTTTTCATTTAAATGATATGGCTATACCCAAAAATCAATTGTCCCAGAAAGGTCCGTTAAATTTTTGTGTGAAAAAAAATTAGTCAAGTATATTTATCTTTACCCTTGTGGTAGTCATTTTAAAATCCTTTCTTTAGGTATTTACAGTTTCAAAATTTTTTACAGCAGAAGGCAGGTATTCAGTTTTTACGACTTATCAGTGCCGACGTTAAAGCACTAATACGGAGTTTTAATAAATTTGGGAAACAAGAAAAAAACATAGTGAGATAGAGAAAAAAATTAGTTAAAAATTTATTTTTTTCAATTTTTGATATCTTACTCCGTTGCTGAGGAAAAAAATCATAAAAAATTATTTTCAAAAATAATTTTGAAAAACGTCCTATGCAATGTCCTATTTTTTGCCATTCAAAATCGCACAGGCTGCAAAAAAAACCTAATTTCTTTGTGGGTTCAACCCCTAAAGCGTTTAATTATAGTTTTACAGCTTTTATTTAAAACCTTGGTTTAGCTTTTGAAAAATAAAAAATTCTTCGAATCAATCCTTTAAAAAATCCTTAATCTCCTATTTTTAATTTTTCTTTTCTTTTGTTTTTCAGTCGACTACGTAGTTATGCAATTTGGACGTGTAGCCGAAGACGTTTTCACTATGGATTTTAGGTATCCCTTATGTGCCGTACAAGCGTTTGCCATTGCTTTAAGCAGTTTCGATTCGAAATTGGCCTGCGAATGATATTTCTACATTGGATCTTAGTCACTATTTTATATATTTGTACAAATTCCTATTTGGTAAATTTTATTTTACCGGTTTTTCGGAGCACGACGGCCAGTATTTAAAAAAATATTAATTGAACGGGAAATCAATAAAAAAAATTTTAAGCTATTGACATCAAACAACAATATTTATTGATTTTCTGAAAATGTGCATTTACGGTCTGGCGATCGTGCTCTTTGCTTTTCATCATTAGCACTTTCACATAAGAAAGAAAATTTGTAAATTATTTTAAAATCGTTTTACCGACTGTAAAAGGCTGAGGTTTTATTATCACGTATTTGCATGTAATATTAGGATTATTTATTGTCATAATCATAACGTCCGCTTAATTTATTAAAATAAAAAAAATAAGCGCAATTTTCAATCAAATTATTGTCAATTCAATAATATATTTATCAGTTACATGTAAAATTTTATTTATTAAAATGATGACGATTTTAATTTGTGCCTTTTTTAGGCATGGACTCGACGTATCTCAGCCAAATAAAAGTATTTTTAAAAGTCCCAGTTTTTAAAGTATGTTTTTGTGTTCAGTCTGTTTTTCGTCGCCTTCAGCAGTGGTCCTAAACCAAAAGTGTAAAATGTGTCAAAAAACCGACGATGTGGTTTTATTTAGAACATTTCAATGTCAAAAATTTGCCTAATCTTTTTGATCCGATATTTTTTGGTCCTGTTGTATGTATATCACATAAAAGCTTTTGAAATGGTTTCGAATGAGATCTCATACGAGACTATTTTCAACGAGCTCCAATGCAATAAACTGCATGATCAAAAAAAAATTTTGTGGCCCCAAGATAGATCCAGTTCAGTTTAAAAAATTCAAATAAATCAACATCATCAGCTTTTTACACATTTTAATGGTATACCCTTTGGTTCAGGACCATTGTGCCTTAAAACCATAGAGTTCCCCAAATGCGCCATTTGTAAATGTATTTCATATGTTAAGCTTATTATCTCAATCGTGTCAATGTGACAATGTGCGTTGGACCTCTTTGGCTTTAAAGCGACGCTTTTTTTTTCTTTAAATTAAAAACTTACGCTTAACTACTACATCCGTCCAGTATCTTAATGCCAATATTTCGTAGTTGACAGGTATTTTTTTTTTTTTTCTGAAAATTTTTAATGTCGAAAACACAAATCAGCCGCTTAAATATTTTTTTCTTACTGAACGACTTTTTTTTTAGAGTATAGCCATGACAAAAATAATTTACGGTCATATCAAAAAATTAAAAATAAATTTATACATTCCGATCCATTCCTGCTTTTATGTGCAGAGTTGGCCTGTAACTTAATAAAATAATTATATAAAAAAAAGAAAATTAATTTTGATGGTAATTTTATGTTTAGCAGTAGAAATAATTTCGAGAAAAAAAACTAAATGTTTACACCAGTGAAATTTATTTATACGTACTAAAGTATTATTGTATTTTTTTTTCTTTTGCGAATTGGGACGTTTTATTTAGTTTTTATTTGATACTTTGTTTTAAAATTATCAAAAGGAAATATTAAAAATAAAATGTAGTATTTTTTGTCAATGCTAAGTTACTGTCATTATGTTTAAATCCTGAACCAGAACATTCTTTTTGCTCATGAGTTGTGGAAACCCTTTACTTTATTTTTCGAATAAAGCGAGACGTTTGGAATTTACTTTCAAATAATTCACGCATGTTAAGCTGAAGACTCTTCTCTTGCACCTACCCATAAGAGCACCCTTACAAAATAAAACTGCAAGCAATTTTAAGCATATATTTCCTTCCATTGACTTAGTTCAGTTTGAAGAATTCATTGTATTCTGTCTACACAAGCATATTCAAAAGATTTTAGCACTATTGACAAATCTAATTTTTTTTCCTCATGTAATTCCTGCATCAGAATCATCATTACCTTCACTAGCAGACATAGCAATTCTCAATAGCAATTCTCAAGTAAATCAACTTCTAAATTTAACTAAGACATTCACATTTGAATCATTTAAGGTATTCTGTGTTTTGTCCAACAAACCAAAGGGGGTTAGAGTGGTGACTCGTTTCATCTAACGGCATTATGATCAATGAAGTTAAGCAGCATTGAGAACGGCCAGTTAGTGGATGGGTGACCACCGACACTCCCTCCCACTAGAAGGGATTATAGAAATTACTAATACAGTCATCTTAACCTCACTGTAAAGAAGCAGTTCCTGTCAAAAACCGTGTACCTGACCGGAAAGTCAATTAAACTATGGAAGAAAAATGACCGAAAAAAAAAAAAAAAAAAAAAATCTGATAGGCTACTTCTGGTCCTCTTCACAATGGCTTCTGACTCTTCTATTTGAATTTGTCCTCCCAGTAAAGTTGACTTTGCGTCTACCACGACTTCATCAATATTCCTAAATACTTTCAATATGGTTTTTTTTCTCTCCTTTTTCTCGTCTTCTAATAATTTTAACCTTCGTTTGATTTCCACATTTTCTAGCTCCTGTTTCAGCTTGTCTTCTTCATATTTCTTCCTGTCTTGTTGATATTTCTTCTTGTCCTCTTCATTGATTCGTCGGTCTTCATCATATTTTTTCACAAAAGCCGTAAATGTGGCGAGCATTTCCTCTGAAGTCAAAGTCTTTTCACCACTGTTATCCATTCCAAACAATAAATATGCAATAAAATGCTATTCAAATGTATTATTAACATTAACGCGCCGAAACTTGTCTAACGCTACGACGTCGTGGCAGGGATCAAGATGGCGTCTGCTGTAAATTCTTTCTTTCTGTGATAAAAAAGTACACGTTAAAAAAATATTTACCAAAACGTAAACGGTTTTTTTTGTATTATTTTACTATTATTACTTTTTTTTATACATAATAATTTATTTAAATAAGCTTTACATATAATGGAAAAAGATGAGGATGACATGGATTTAGATACTCGTTGCGTTCAAATTAAAAAGTTAAAAGAAAAAGTGAAAAGTCTAGTTTTGGACGGTGGTGGTGGTGGTGGTGATGAATTTATTTATAATAATAACGGCAAGATTAGACACGAAAATGATGTTAATTCCGCGTTAAGTGAATCGACAGCAAAATCAATCGAGGATTACGTCGGAGATGAAAACAACAAAGACGAATTTATCGATTTTTCCGAATTCGAATTCGCAGATGAAAGGACTTGGTAAGTGATTGTTATCTTTTTTTTTTTACATCGTGACCTAGGTGCTAACGGTTCAATTGAAATCGAGGTGCGACCTTTAAAATATATGTATCACAGGCAAACAGGGCAGTAGATTTAGAGCTAAAAGGAAAATTGAATTATGAAAAAAATGTCATAAATGGAATTGTGAAAAGAATGCCCTACTTCTCCTTATTTGTTTACAATTGGGAGAACAGGTGAATCTGCTTCTGAAGATAATCAATCAGTTCGAGTTAAAGAACGTAGCAATCCTAGATTTTCTCTGTTCAACTTTACAAGGCCAAGAAAAGTTTTTTTCTTTTTTTAATTTTTTATTCAGAGAATAGCTTTTTTTTTTTTAAAACCATGTAAATTTACTTAAAAAACAGCTGTTGATTAAAGTGTCATGATAAGACTTTATTATCAAAGAAAATCTTGTACTATTATGACAGGGAAAGAAAATATGATGCAGGAAGGATGAAAAATAACGGGTATCATTTTAGCCTAAAAGCCTTTGAATCATGTATCACATGAATTTTAATTGAATTAAGATTGCTCCTTGAAATCTGACATTTAAAACTCAATTAAATGAAAATAATTGAAAGCATATTTTCAGCTGGGAGTCGATGAACTTTTTAAACCGATAAAATTTCAAGTGCATTGTAATATATCTTTTTTTTCTTTTTTGTGAAATTTTATGGATGTTGTCTGGCTTAAGTTAAATTATAAACTGCACAGTTACGTTGCATCATAGTGCCTTGAAAGATGCAGTTTTATTTATACAAACTTGAGTCACGTCCTTTTTTTTTTTTAAAGCTCGATTTACCTGCGAAACGGAACTGATTATCGTTCGACTATTTTTTTTTTTTTTTACCGGATGTAGTTTGGCTTTCATTTGTGTTACGCATTAATCGACCGTTGCCAATATGTAAAAAAGGCATTTTATTTAACGCCTAATTTACATTTTGTTAGGGGGGATTTGGGGGAAAAAGGGGAAGGAATGAGGCAAAATATTTACAGAGGGCGCCGAGCCTTTAAAATTTATAATTAGACGTGACTTTTGAAGTTGTAAATAAACATTTGTCGGATTTTTTAATTTAAACAATGATCATAAAAAAAAAAAAAAAATGTTTCTTGAAGATGCTCTCAGGAAAAAAAAAATTAACGGGAAAAAATTAATGGCAATTTCTTACATTCTCAGCAAACTTCAGTTCCAAAGTTAAGAAAATGTTTTTTCCGGGAAACTAAAAAAAATGAATTTTTCTTTCCCATGTTTGTTTGAGGAAAATTCCGGAAAAAGGAAGCAACACGAAATTTCGCGATAAGAAATTTTAGGGAAAATGTTTGAACCTGCTGTCATTTAAAACGTTGATTGTTTCGGCGCCTCCGTTCGCGTTCTGGAATTTATAGAAAAGCGTCTCTTTTTAAATGTTATCCTCCTTTTTTTTTTAAAGTTCGACGTCCTCGAATTTTCTTTCCATTTCGGTTGAGGCGACAAGAAAAAAAACGAAACTTAGGTTAGTGTCTGCATATGTGGGATTGCAACTGGTAGCATAACCCACGTAAGGCGGGGACTTTACCTTTGGCTATTAAAACAACGCGACACGAAATCGATCATGTGGGCTGAGCAATTTTTTTTAAATTTTTCTTATGGCGATATAATAACTCCACTCCTTTCTTTATTATTTCTCATTCTCACCTTTCCCATTTCGAGAGTCTTACTAAGTGAGTAGTATATTTTACAATCGTGCGAATTTATCAAATGTCAGAAGACTCTGAGAAAATTTTAATATCCGATACCGTTATGATGAGAACCGGTATAAGGGGGAACAATATCAAAAATGAGATTTCTGCTAGATCCTATAATGGATTAATGTCACTTTATTATGCTTCGGAAAAACTTTAGTTTCAGATTTTTTACACTCACCAAGACTTATAGCTACTTTATACCCTTAACATGTAGTACAAAAGGCTCCTTTAAAGCTCTTAATACTATTGCTCCAACATTAATTTTTTTTAATTTTTAACCAGTCTACATAGGTCCTAATTAAAATTATAAAACTTTGCCGATTTCATTATTGAACATTTCGATTATTTAAAATTTCATTAAAAATTAAAAAAAAAAAAAATTCTTGTTTTTACCAGAAAAATATAATTTTTTTTCCTTTCGATTTTAAGCACCTACCCCAACCTTGGACGGCTAAAAATTTAAAAATAAAAAGTATCTGTTAGGGGCAGGCAACATAGTCCCTCCTTAACAGAAAATAGGACATTTTTTAAAAAATTACAAATACAAAGTAAATACAAAGTAAAAACAAATACTGAGTAAAAACTCTTAATTTCCTTTTTTTTTTTTTTTTTTTTTTTTTTTTTTAGGGATCAAAATCGTTTTCAACATATTCTTACAATTTCCTTTACTTACATATTGTTCAAACAAGTGTCGGTCAACGAACGTCATTACGCTGGCTCGTAAAAAAATGTTAAATCAAAGAAGGCTTACCTGAAAACAAAAAAAGAGAAAAAAATTAGTAAAATAGAATAAGAAACAACTTGCAGTGATATTTTCCTAACGAAAAGAAATTAAAATAATATTTTTTAGAAATTTGTTGGGATTGCTCAAAAATTAGGGAATTTTAGGCAGTTAAGCCGTCAAGGGGTCCAAGAGTTGCGATTTGTTCAGAAGAACTTAAAAAAAAATTGAAAATTAGGGGGAAAAAATTTTAGGAACCAAAGTTTTTAGGAAAAATAATCGGGAACGCTTAAAATTAGTTATGTTATTTTGTGTTACATGCAAGGCATACAGTTGGTCTATATGGACAATCATCCAGCTTTTATAGGTTTCAAAATTTTGGGAAAGCATTTCCCCTCTCTTACTATGCCGGGGGCATGAAAAATATATGCAACGGTAAAAAATATTACAAATGGGTTGGCCTCCTGCTCCGAGGGCAGCCCGGTCTCTCTGTTCTATTCGAACAAACAATGTCCAGAAAATCTTATGCTCATTTTTTTCTTGTTTCAGGTTATTCGATGCCGAGGTCGTCGCGAAAAACGAAACGGAAACGGTGGAAGAAATATGCAAATTAGTTTACATAGATATAAACGATAACAATCCAGATATTAAAGATGTTATTAGCGAACTTGAAATTGCGAATAAATCATCGTTGTACGGCTCGACGTGGAATCAAAGGATTCCCATCGATTCGAGGACGTACAAGAGACCTAAAAAATTCACGTCGAGGCCTTCCTTAAACATAGAGCCGAGCAACAGGGAGGAGGAGGCAAGGACGAAATTGCAAAGGAGGTTGACGACGACGATTTTGCCGTCCCCGAATCTGATCCCGAAATTAGAGGAGCTCAGCAAAGTCAACAACGGCCGGTTTCCGGGAATTATTCGGACGTTAACTGGGAGGACGGAGCTCAGGAAGATTTAGCAAACGTGGATAATTATAAATCGAAAAGGAGATCCATCCCCGCGAGTTTGTTCGAAAGGCTTCAGGAGCTCAAACGTTCCAACGACCCGTCGGTTTTGGCCAAGGTTCTGGAGCCGAACGCGAACGGGAACGTTTTAAACGGGAAAACGGACGATTCGGAAAAGGAAAATTTGATGGAGGACGCGAAAAAGGTGACGGCCGCTTTTCGGTTCGACGCGACCTCCTCGATGTCCTCTTCTCGCATTTCCGAAATTTTCAAATGCCCCGAGTATTTGTCGGACGATAACGAAAGTTTCATAAACGTAGACGAGATGAGCAGTTTTTGCGACCGGTTGACCTTATCCACGGACCAAAGCACTTACTCTTCGATCGTGAGGGAAATGGAAAAACACGAAATTTATTTGTCCCACAGGACGTCCTTCGAAGAGGTCCCGGAGAACAGGCTGACTTTCGGCGGTTGCGAAATCCCATTCCGAAAGGACGACGACAACCGGCTTCAAACCTCCAACGATTTAAATCGAACGTACGAATTGAATTTCGACAACAAATCCACGGATTCGAAATTGAATCAGACTTTCGAAGTCAAAAGCGAATCCCTTAAAAACTCCCTAAATTCCACGTACGACGCGGAGAAAAAACCCGGTTTGGTGGAAGTCATCATGCAATCCGAAATTTTGAAAAATCTCTCCCCGAAGCTCAACATGAACAATCAAAACGGGAACGAAGGGAACCACATTTTGAACAGCACCTACGGGAAAGGGAACGAGACTTTCAACAAAAACGAAATCAATGCCATGCACAACGAGAAATACACGACCAAAATATTCGACGCGACGTTCAAAAAGCAATCGCCCCCGAAGCAAACGGAAAATCACGAGTCGCCTCCGGATAATAAAAACAACGGGAAAAAGGATAGCGATCACAGCGAGGATGACTGCATGAGCACAACCTCTGATAACAGTTATAGATCTGTAGAGAGTAATACCGAATTGAAAAATATAGAGGATTTTAAAAACGCAGCGTTGGAACAAAATAAAAGTGAGTATTTTCAACCGGGGGGTAACTCGGGTTTCTTTCTCGTTCTCATGCTATTCTATACCTCTGCCAAAAGGGGCTGGGGCGGACCCGTAGTCAAGGGGCGCGTTGCCCTCCCTGGCCTGACTTGGTGCCCCCCCTGGAGTAAATTGGCTAAACATGACAGGTACAGGAAATGAAGGCTTATTGCCCCCTTAGCAAGCCCAACTGCCCCCCCCCCCCCGGGCTTCGTTCTGGCTACGGGCCATCATTTTGGCAATTTTCGAATTTCAAATCGAATTTTTACCTAGTTTTTTTGAGTTATTTGAAAATAATTCTATGATTTTAATTATTTTTAAATTTTTTCTTTTTCAGGATTAGCGGAAAAGAATATTTCGACACCAAAATGCGAAAGTTATCGAATTTCCAGTAGAAAATCAGAAGAGTGGCCATTATTTTCTCCGATCAGAAAGGATAACGGTGACGCAGAATCTCAGACATCTTCAAATGCCTCCAGCAGAGGTCCTAGTCCTAGAATGTATTCTACTGCCTCGGCTGAAGGTATACTCGATTGATTCATCTAATGAATGATTGATTGAACGAAGTATAAAGTAATTCTGTATTTTATTTTTCAGGATTAGTTAAACCTCGACCTTCAAGTATTAGGCAACCAATTAATAAAGTACCCCAGAGGGAGCTCAAATTAAAACCGGCTTTAATGCGACCGACGCAACATTATAAAAGAACGGTAAATAATTTATCAGTTTTGACGTAGGACTACGTCTTAGGACGCACCGAATTTTATCAAAAATTCTTAATGATCCTTAAGAAAATTTTAAAATTTTCAGTGAAATTTATAATAAATTTTTTTACAAAATATTGTAAATTTTTGACTAATGTTAAGAAAAAAGGGGTAATTTTTAGAAAATGTTTTGGATTTTGATGATTTTTGATAAAATTTTATTGAAAAAGAGGGCCGCATGGACTAATTTTAGGGCTTGGAGGAATTAGGGGATCATTAACATTTTTGAGACTAGGGAATTACCTGACCGTGGATTTTAGTAAAATCCACAAAAGTAGGCATCGGGTATGGAAAAAGGTATAAATTAAATGGAAATTAAAATTAGGCCTATCTTCTTAGAATACGGGAGATTATACCTTTTTCCACACCCCCTGTGGAAAAAGGTATAATTATTATAAAATTAAAATCCAATTATACCTTTTTCCACAGGGGGTGTGGAAAAAGGTATAATTAAATTTTTTTTAAAATTTAAATTAAAATTAGGTTAAAAATGTGGAAAAAGCTATAAAAGGCAACAACCTGTAAAATTTCTTGTTTTTTATTTAAAAAATGAGAGGTTTATCAGACTATTTTTGTCATTTCAACAGCAGACTATTTTATATTTTACAGCTGACTATTTTTGTCATTTCAAAGATCAATTTAAAAAAGTCGAATAAAATTGGCCATCATGGCTCGACACTCGATACAAGTGAAAGGTTTTAGATCGGTTGTGTGAATGTCGTCGTGGATAGTATAATACACTGGTGTGTTTATCGCAGTGTCCAACAACCCGAAAACCTGTCACTGCCGGTTCTGGGGAGGACGACAGGGTTGCCAGGTCTAAAATTACAAGAGTGGTACATCTCAATTTTAGATAGTGGTACGCCCATAAGCTCAACATTAAGCAAAATTTTTTTATCACGTATTCAATAGTGGTACCCCATAAGCTAAACATAGAACCCTTTTGTTCAATAGTGGTACATGGTGGTACATCTGGCAACCCTGGAGGACGAACACTGTCGCTACTGCCTCACCAACAAGGCGACAAGATCCGCCGTCCCTTGTGGCCATACGATTGCTTGCGTAGAATGCATGGACACTGCGATAAACACACCAGTGTATTATATTATCTACGACGACATTCACACAACCGATCTAAAACCTTTCACTTGTATCGAGTGTCGAGCCATGATGGCCAATTTTATTCGACTTTTTTAAATTGATCTTTGAAATGACAAAAATAGTCAGCTGTAAAATATAAAATAGTCTGCTGTTGAAATGACAAAAATAGTCTGATAAACCTCTCATTTTTTAAATAAAAAACAAGAAATTTTACAGGTTGTTGCCTTTTATAGCTTTTTCCACATTTTTAACCTAATTTTAATTTAAATTTTAAAAAAATTTAATTATACCTTTTTCCACACCCCCTGTGGAAAAAGGTATAATTGGATTTTAATTTTATAATAATTATACCTTTTTCCACAGGGGGTGTGGAAAAAGGTATAATTGGATTTTAATTTTATAATAATTATACCTTTTTCCACAGGGGGTGTGGAAAAAGGTATAATCTCCCGTATTCTAAGAAGATAGGCCTAATTTTAATTTCCATTTAATTTATACCTTTTTCCATACCCGATGCCTACTTTTGTGGATTTTACTAAAATCCACGGTCAGGTAATTCCCGGGTTCGACATTTTTTGAAACGAACATTTTGATGATTTTTGATTATTGAAAAATTTATTTAAAATTTTATTGAAAAAACAATTTTTCGAATTTTATTTAAAATTTTCGGTAAAAATTCTTTAAATTTTAATTTTTTATTAAAAATTTTGATAATGTTTTGTGGAAAAAGGTCATCAACATTTTTTGAAACGAAGATTTTGATGATTTTTGATAAAATTTTAGATAATTTTTTTTTAACATCTATGATGTTCGAAGGATTTTAAAAAGATGTAAGTTTTTGTGTGGCCAGCTCGGGAATTCGGCCCCAACCAAAAATTCCGGACGTAGTCCTACTTAGGGATATGACTCATATCCCCTGACTGTTTTTTTAAATAAAAATTTCAGAAAAAAATAACTGATTTTGAAAATTTTTTTTTTTTTTTTTTAGCTAAATAGTTTAAAAACGACATCAGAGCCATCTGTTCCTCAAAAAGTGGAAAGTTGTCCGAACGCGAGCTGCATGCCTGCTTTCCGCCCTTCGATTCAACCGATCGTGCCTTCCGCAATGCGGCCTTCATCCAGAACGAGTGGCATACCTAGGCCACCTTCGAAATTAAAACCTCCACAAATCAGGTATTTAATTGCTCTATAAAAATTTTGCCATTTTGAGAAAGAAAAACGAAGTCGTCTTTTTCTTTCTTTCCAGGACGAGCGACGATAAGAAAAAATGAAACGTGGATGGATTCAAGGATTTTAAAAATATTTAGGAGCCCAAGATCGGTTTTACTTTTTTACGCTTCACATGGAATTTTTTTTTCGAGACTTCCTGAAGAACGGAGCAAAGAGGAAAATGATTTTTAAGAAAACAGATCTCGAAGTTTAAAAGAGCAAAAGGATTTTTAAACTTTTTTTTTTTTTTTTTGTTAAAAAAGAATTAATTAGTTGCGTATTTTTTCTCCGTTTTATGTTTATTTTTAAAGAAGAAACGGAAGAAAAAGATTAACAGAAAATTTCGGTCAAGGAATCTAATTCGTTTTCTGATTTTTTAAAGATAAAAAAAAAAAAAATCAGCTAACGAAATATCTGAATTATCTGAAAGCGAAATTAATTTTTTAAATTAAGACTAATTAATTCTTTATTCTTTGATACGTCTCTGGCCAAAACGCAATACCGGTGTTCAAAACTTGTACAAAAAAAAAAAAAGAAAAAAAAAACTTCATTTTTAGAAACAAATATCGAGACCGTAGCACTTGCTTACCGTAGACACTGGAGAATCACATAATTTGCAACGGACACTGCTGACCCTGCATTTTTTAAATAATATTGAACGGTTTGGAATTTTTGCTCGATTTTAATTGTTCAGTACAGAAAACGTCAGCCGTTTCCAGTGAAAACTGTACGATTTTCCTATCAGCATGGTCAGCAAGTGATTTGGCCTCAAAAAAATCGACGAAGGAGTATTACTAAAAAACATGTGGCCTCTAAAAAAAATGATTAAGTAAATAAGTAAAGCTGTACTATTTTTTAACATTTTTTAAACATATAAACTTACTAAGAATTTTAAATTCAATTTCCATATGTTAAATACTTCTTTTAAAAAAAATTAAATACCAGAAGCGAAACCAATGCCGAATTTACAACTGATTGCCAAAATTGTTTTGAAGCTTTGAAAATTTTAATACGCTTAAATTCCCCAATTTCTTATCTAATGCATTTGGCATTGACGAATTTTATTTTAAAAAAAATTCGCTATAGGGGACTTCCCTGTGCTTAATGGTAAATTACCGGTTGATTTTAAATTGGTTAAATAAATGAGAAGGAAATAAGTCACTTAGACCATTCTCATTTTAAGGCCCTTATTCCACCAGTTGACTAAAAAATTTCCCAAAAAATGCTTTTAGTGATACTCCTTTTTCGAGTAATAGGATTGGCCGCGAATTATTTGTCACACGAGCTAATACAAATCCATAAGCTCAACATAAATTCCCGTTGCTTTTGTGACAAAACAAATTCGCGGACACGTCTTAATCTATTTTTGAGAACTTTTTGCTTTTGAGCCTTATTTATTTTTTAAAATGCTTACAATTAGGAAACGTCGGTATTATTTTGAGCTGTTGTTTTTTTTTTTTTAAACATAAAACAATCATCATAAGTTAATTTTTAGCACATTTGTAAATATTTTTTTTAAGAAATTACTTGTACAACTTTTTATCCATTTCTAACAAAAAGACTGTTGTTAATAACAAAAAAAAGAAAAGTTAAATTTTGTAGTATAGTGTGTGCGTTTTTTCAACGGTTTTGATTAAATTTTTTTTTTTTACGGAAATGGATTTAAAAGTTATTTTTAAGAAAATTGCAATTTAACGAGGGAAAATATTAAATTTCCTTGGATTAATTGCTCAAAAAAGAAAAAAAAAACTCATCACCAAAGTGTCCTTCCTAGATACAATAATTATGGATTAATATTTTTATTTATTATTATTTTTGATACGATTTACGTAATTATATCTGAAAACAAATTTGTACTACTCTAATTTTGCTGTATATTTTACTGGTTTTTTTATACTGCTTTTAATATAAGCAGGTTATGAATAATCGTTCTTTTTATATTTTAATAGCTAAAAAAAAATTTTAAAAATGAAATTAACAGTTTGGGCTCGGCCCGGATTTTTAAATTTGAAGGCAACGTATGAAGCATTTTACCTGTAGATATCGGCTTTGCTAAATATTTTAAACGAAGCTTAAGCAAAATCGTCAGTTCTTTATTGTTTTTAGTTAGTAATCGCTTTCCACGGGGATTCCCGGAGTGATATAATTCCGCCAGGTTCGCTGTGTGTCCTTAACGGTCGCCAGTCAAAGCTAACAATTTTTATGTAACGGACGAATTTTGATTGTTTACTGCTGAGGACATGCAGCGCCCCTGGCGTATTATTTTTGCGTCGGAAATCCTCGTTATTTTTTAATTCTTTAAACGTGGCGGAGGTAAATGGCGCAGACCATTAATTATTTTAAACCAGTGGATATTTTCGACGCAAAAATTATTCGGCAGAGGCGCTGCTTACGCTTAATGGTAACCAATCAAAGAAGTTCGACCTGTGCTCTGGTGGCGAAAAGGAAAAAGAAAATCGCCATTTTGATTGGTTATTGCGAAGGGCAAGCAGTGCTCCTGCGGGAATAATTTTGGATCGGAAATTTCCTGCTCCAATTTTTTTTGATGGAAGAATGGGAGTCGAATCCCATCCGCCATATCGTCTACAACAGTCATCTCATTTTTGTCATATAATACTGTTCTAAAAGTTCTTATTGGATGACAAAAACGAGACCACAGTAGCAAATAGCGATCCCGGGGGATGGGGGTTTGCGTCAGCTTCTCCCATATCCGCCAGCCATTTGGAAAGTAAAAGCAATCATTCCGTTATGCATTTTTTTTAGTGTCGCCACTATGCATCTGATTATAAAGTAATAATTCTTCGTTATTGTGTGGTTTTTCCGTCTAATTATTGTTGGCAAAATTAAATAAAAATTATTTTTGTTTTTTAATTATCTTACATCGGAATCTAATAGTACTTCGTGACTGAACTGATCTAGAATTTTTTTGTATCAAAAAAATGAGAAATTTTAATGAAAATTGTTTTTGGTCAGCTTTTTTAACTTAAAATTAAGTGATTGGATCGTAAATTATGAACTAACTTTTTTTAAAATTAATATAAAAAAATCATTTGTTACGAAAACTAAAAAAATTGAGTCAAAATTTTTTTTCGAAATCAAACCATAAAGATCCTCGCATTTCTTCTAGGACTTGGGGGGCGAAGCGGTTAAAGAACAGCCGAAAGGCTGCCACCGGGTTACCGTAAGGTTTGTTTGTGCCCCAAAATTGAATTTTTTTGTGGGCCTTCACTCATCAATAGGACCTAGTGAGGGGATAAATTAGGCCAAATATTAAGGTCGAAATGAAAGTTGTTTTTGAGGCGGGGGATGGGAGTGCTAATTTAGTTTTAATTTTTTGGCAAAATTTACGCATTTTGGTTATTTTAGGCCATTAGTTTGGGCCAATTTCTAACTTTTTTTCTCCAACGGAAAAACATGTTTCTGGGCTATTTTTTTGCGTACTTTCACGTGGTAATAGCGAAATTTTGCCAATCACTGGCAATTAAAGGCCACTCTCATGGCCTTTAATGGCCAGTGATTGGGAACACTGATATAAGAACCTATGTTTAGCTTATGGGCGTTCGCGTTCCCAATCACTGGATTTTGGGCCTTTTTTTTCGTACTTTCACATGGTGAAGGCGAAATTTGGGTCCAAGGTGGTCTTCGTGGCGAAACAATTTTTTTTTAGATTTTGGCCATTTTATGGCCACTTTGGCCTTTGGGGAAAAACCCAAAGAAATACGTATCTAAACCAGTTTTTTGCTTACTCTCACGTGGTGATAGCGAGATTTGTGTCCTGCGTCATTTTCGCAGCGAAAAATTTTTTTTTAACTTTTGGCCATTTTTTTGCCACTTTTTGTTTAAAGAAATTTAGAATCACATGTATTTAGGCCAATTTTTCACGTACTTTATGGCTGTCATAGCCAAATTTAGGTCCGGCGACGCTAACATGAAGAAAATAATTTTATTTTTTTTTCTCTTTAAATGGCCAATTTTAAAAAAAATAACAATTACGCCCTTAGATAGTCCTTTGAAAGAGTTTTTTTTTTTCATTTTTCGGATTCTTTAATCGGACAACCCATTCTCTACCAAAAAAATAAAAACTGAATTAGCACTCCCATCCCCCACCTCAAAAACGAGTCACTAGGTCCTATCGGTGGGTGAAAGTCCAAAAAAAAATTTAATTTTGGGGCACAAATTTTACGGTAACCCGGTGGCAGCCTTGAAAGTAAAAAACTGTGCCGTCACTACGCCTATTGTTTGTCTTAACCTAGTCTAACCGTAGTTCCTAAAATAAATTTTTGAAATAATAATTTTTCCGGAAACGTTTTATTTTCTCCCCTTATCATTTGTAAAATTTCCTCCCAATTTTCTAAATCATCAGTCAAAATCCATTTCACGACTAAATATTAAATGACACGATCCGATTTCAAGTCTTCATTCCCTTTTAATAAATATTTTTTTTTACCACCCTAAAGAAACCATTTTTCATTTTGATTGATTCCCAAGCGTGAAACACGAGATTATAATTTTAGCCATCATGTTTAAATATTTAAACGAGGGTGAAAAATATGTTTTTAAAAGTTACGAAAATGTTTAGCATAATTTCCAAAAGAAAAACAACAACACAAAAAAAAAGGGGGGGAGAAACGATATCGTATGCAGTTTCCAGGAAAAGCTTTTGCCGGGAAAAAGAGAGGAGGGGGGGAGACAGGAAAAATTTGGGTTAGTGGGATGCAGAGGAAGATTCTACGGATTAAGCCGCGGGCCGGTAAAATTGACGATGTGAAAAGCTCAATGGGAAATGTGTTATGAATGGCAGAAACCCTTGCCTCGTGTAGCGAATTTCAACCCCCTCCCCAGCGGGATGAAAATTAAATCCGGGGCCAGTCGGTCTTCTTTTTTTTTTTTTTTTTTTTTTTTTGAAGGATATGTGCGTAAGGGAAGGAAACACAACTGCGATATGAGTGAGCGGGTCCTTTATAAAACGACCCTGCATTATCACTCTTGTCTTGCTCGCTGATTGTACCAGTCAGTGCCCTGCATTTTCCCTTATACGTTAAACCGAAACCAAACCGCAGTGTAAAATGCATCTTGAAAAAGGGTAGCCTATCACTATAATCTCAAATTTTATCTTAATTTAAACCGTTGAAAGTAGAAAGATTACTCGCAAAAAATGTCAAAGTAAAAAAAAAAAAAAAAAAAAAAACTTACTGCTTTTGCAATTTTAATTATTTCAGAGGGATACACTGGTAATTTTTCCGTAATTTTTTTTTTTTTTTTTTTTTTTGCAATTAGCTTACGGGATTTTCTCAGGCCAAGAAGAGGGGTACAAATGTTTTTTGTCCCTAATTTTGGTCTTTTGGTTTTGTGGGCCATCCTTAAAAAAAGGAAGAAAAAAAAAAAAAAAAAAAAGATTTTCTTTTAAACGTTTTTTCAAAGATTTTTCTACTTTACTTGCTGCGAACGTAATTCTCCTCATCTCACAAACACGCAACTTTTTTTCTCCGGAATTTTCGTCACAGATTTTTCAAGGAAAGGTTGAAAATCTCTTAGTAAAAATTTCTTGGTTTTTCCCCAAGCAAAAAAAGAAACGGAAATAAATTCTTTTTTCTCCTGACGAGAAGAAATATTTTTCAGAAAATTTTTTCTAGGGAAAAGATATTTTTAAAAAAATCATAGGCCTAGTGCAACATAATTTTTAAGAAGAAATGGCTGAGGGTTGCGTTTTTCACAAGTCCTTTTTTTAAGAAACAAAGAAATTTTCCTTCCAGAAACCTTCCCTCCTTCCTCCCCCAATAGGGTGCGAAAGCCTTTGACATGATACATGCCAATTGCAACAAAAACCCCAAAATGCAATGCCCTCGCTCGAAATTTAAAAATAGGAAAAGTAGAAAATTATCGAATCCCACAAGGGAATGTTTAAGTATTACGTAAGATTTTTAGGGGGGGGTCCGCATTAACCATCTTCGCCATAAGCTAAGTATGGTGAAATATCTTACAACCGAGGGGGGGGGGTTCAAATTCACCAAAATCATGCTTACGTAATACTTGAATGGCCCCCAAGCTCAGAAAAAAGCCGAGCTTTTCGGAGGTGAAGTGGATCGTGGACAACCAATCAAGAAAATAGTATGTAACTCTACTAGGGACGGAAGTAATGTTTTACAACAACCATGCAGACATATTGGTTTTCGGAATAATCTGAAAACCAAAAGTTAGAAGCCCAGAGAGCAATTTTCTTTTTTTTTTGGCTGATTTGGCACATAAGCTGATCATTTAGACTCAAAAGTCGAATATAGCAATCGATACTTAACTCTTGCCCTTTCCTCCTTTTATGTTTTAATGAAATGGAGCCCTGATTTTGTGTTACAAAAATCTGTGTCAGAATTTTCCTTTAACAAAGAAGGCTAGCCTTCCTTGTTAAAGCCGCTAGCCGTCCTGATAAGATCCTTCTTATAATTTTTTTTATCACAGTGTTTTTACTATTTCACCTTGTTAACGGCAGTCATGTCGACCCCCCCCCCCCCCCGGCAGAGTGTCTACTGACCTTTAAAACCATTATTTAGCCTTTGTTTTGGACCCCCCCAGTAAGCAAAGAAATATTCATATTTATAAAATATTTTTGAAATATTTTTCAAAATTTTAAAAATATTATGCAAATCTTTTTTGAAACAAAAAACGATATACATATGTATATTTTTAAAATTTTGACAAAGTTTACAAAATATTTTTTATTGTTTTTTGTTTCAAAAAACAGTCAGGGGATATGAGACATATCCCTACGTAGGACTAGGGAACGTTCAAGTATTACAGGTATATCTCCATTGGTGAATTAATTACATGATGTAATTAATTACAGGATATAATTAAATGATTTTCGAAGGTACTAAATCGTTGTTTTCGATTTAGTTGGTTGGATCTACATTATGAAAAAGCATATCCAGCTCCAAAGTTTTGAAAAAACAAATTAGCACCTTTGTAAACCATTTAATTGCATTCTGTAATTAATTACATCATGTAATTAAATCACTAATGGAGACGCACCTGATAAAAAGATACCGTATCCCTGTACTATTTTGGCGTCCCCTGAATTAGCAACTAGCGAACCTACATTTCGTAACCCTCAACTACAAAACCGATGCTAGCGCATTCTGCATTTCGTATCCCTTTTCGTCGGCTCATTTTCTCCCATATGTCTAGAGAGCCTAGAAGGAGAGAGTCGACACACAATGTTAAAGAGCAAGTCGTTTCTGATTGGTTTGTTCAAAAAGTTGTATCAGAAGCACCTAAGGGTTGCCAGATCGTGACGTCACTGCAATACTTAGCTTATAAAATATACTCTAAAAAGGAGTATAATCTGGCAACCCTTGCTGAACTGGTTACATATGCGTCACATTTCTTTACAGCCGTATATATGTTTAAATATTTTTATTAGACAAAAATTAATAGATTTTACTTAAACCATTGTCTAACTGAATGCATATAAACGAGTATATGCTTTAAACTAATAAGATTAATGCAAGCCGTTGAGGCTAAAAGAACTGCTGATGCCACTTTTTGAACTAACCAATCAGAGAGCTCCCATATAAGTGTCAACTCTCTCCTTCTAGGCTCTCTACATATGTCTGAACGGTCTATATTTATACAGTTAACGACTGTACCTGGAATTAAGAAACTTAACACATATAGCAGAAACTAAAGGCTTCGTTAAGTATATTAGTTAGTAAGTGAATGGGTTACATTAACCGCGGAATTAATTACATCTACCATGGCTGCTGCACCATTAAATGGTCGTCCTGTAAGTTTGATTGTAAAAAAAAAAAATGCTTAATGTTAAATGTGTTGAATGCCACTATTACTTTTTTTTTTTTAATTTTTTAGGTAATAAATGACTTTGCGTATCAAGGTAATCCTAATTTTTTACCATGTCCTAGGGTACATGCTATTGATGTAGCAAATCAAAATCAATATGCCAATATTCTTCCCATTTTTGCAAATTCCTTTGTGACACCATTTACTGTCACACGTTTGGCTCCATGTGACAGTGATGTAAAACCTTACTGTCAATGGGAAGTGTTCATAGATATATTGCCAGCACAGTTGTATCAAAGGAATAATGCACAACAAATGAAAAAATATTTGAGAAGCATTCAGCCAAGAAATGCAACTTTGATTGCTTTTACGAAGCAGCATAACACCCAGAATGGGTACATCGTCCGCTACGCAATGGAATGCAGTCATACGAAGTTAAATTTTAAAAAGTCACAAAGTTCAAATTGAGCGGGTAAGATATTTTTAAAATTTGAGATGGAAAACAAGAATTAATCCCAATTTTTTATTTCAGCTATTCTCGGAAATTCAAAGTTCTCGGAAGGAAAAAATTCGAAGTCAGTATGTTAACATTAAAAATACATGGAACCGGCGAGAACATGTTATTTCTTAAAAAATTCGACGTTTACAAAATTAGACATTTATGTGTAGTATAATACAAGATTTTTAGGGGGGAGTCCGTATTAACCATCTTCGCCATAAGCTAAGCATAGCGAAATATCTTACAACGGGGGGTTCACATTGACCAAAATCATGCTTACGTAACACTTGAATGGCCCCCTACGTCCAGAATTTATTCACCAAATTTTGTTCTCTAAAAAAATACGGGTATGTAAAAGATAAAAAATAAATAAATAAATAAATAAATAAAAGATTAAAATAATATAAGTGTGCAAAATCATCAAAATCTTCGTTTCAAAAAATGTTTTTTTCAAAAATCAAAAATCATCGAAATCTTCCTTTCAAAAAATGTTAGTGATCCCCCTAAATCCTCCAAGCCCTAATATTAGTCCACGTGGCTCCCTTTTTCAATGAAATGTTATCAAAAATCATCAAAATCTAAAAAATTTTCTAAAAATTTTCCCTCTTTTCTTAAAATTAGTCAAAAACTTACAATAATTTGTAAAAAAATTTATTATAAATTTGATTGAAAATTTTTTAAAATTCTTAAGGATCATAGGTATGTCTCCATTAGTGAATTAATTACATGATGTAATTAATTACAGAATGCAATTAAACGGTTTACAAAGGTGTTAATTTTTTTTTCAAATCTTTGGTGCTCAATATCCTTTTTCATAATGTAGATCTAACCAGCAAGATCAAAAACAACGATTTAGGACCTTCGAAAATCATTTAATTACATCCTGTAATTAATTACATCATGTAATTAATTCACCAATGGAGACATACCTCATCAAGGATTTTTGATAAAATTTTTTTGAAAAATTTATTCAAAATTTTTGAAAAATTAGTTTTTTTTTTTTAATGTTCGGTGTTTAAAACATTAGGACAACCGGACACGACAAAACCATCATGGTGCGCCCTAAGACGTGGTCCTAAGTCAAAATATTTGCATAATATTTGAAAAATATTTACAAAATATTTTTTGCAAACAATGTAAGTGTAATAATGGTAAGTGGGATCACTAATATTTTTTGAAACGCGAAGATTTCGATGATTTTAAATTTTTGAAAAAACAATTTTTGAAATATTAAAGGAGTTTTGGTAAAAAATTCTTAAAAGTTTAATTTTTTATTAAAAATTTTGATAATGTTTTGTGAAAGAGGTTATCAAGATTTTTTGAAACTGAGATTTTGATGATTTTGCAGGTTTGGGTGGAATTTGATGAAATTGCACACTTACGTTATTTTAATACTGGGGTCGTACATAAATTACGTAAGCACATTTAGGGGGGGAGGGGGTCCGAATTTGACATCTTACTCATAAGCTAAGCATAGGCGAAATGGGATAAAGCGTGCAAAAAGGGCCTAACCCATGCTTACGTAATTTATGCATGACCCCACTTACAAAATATTTACAAAATATTTTTTGATCTTTGATTTTTGATATTGGGAGCTTTTTCCAGTCGTAGTTAAGAAGCTTTGTGTTTCGCTATGGCTAGATCAAAAAGTCCCTACCAGATGAAAGCAAAATGAAAATTGCCATTAATATGACAAAAAGTCAAAATGATTTATATATATATATATATATTTTGTGGAAGTTTTATATTTTTGGAATCTAAATCGATTGCGGTTTGATTCGGTTTTAAAAACCGTCATGCACCATTTAGAAAAGCGAAGAAAAGCGTGGAAAAGCGCAAACTCCCGGTCGCACAAGCGCACCACTTTGCTCAAAATTCCATGTTTCGATATTGATCGAAGGTGGAGCCCCAAAACATCATTGACAACGAAGAAATGCTGCTTGTAAACAAATAAAAAAAAAAAAAGAAAAGAAAAAAAAAGAAAGGGATATAAAAACAATCGAAAATTTAATATGGTGGACTCGGATATAAAATGTAACATTCGTGTCAGTGAGGTTATGGTTATTATTAATTTTAGTTTATTTATATTATAGCTCCAAGTCTTTTACGTCCTTTTTTTATAATAATTTTTTATTTTTTACAAAAGAAAAAAAAGAAAAAAAAATGTGTGTGATGTCTGAAAGTCGGGTAAAGGAGTGTTTAAGAGTTGTTATTTGTTAAAGAGGAAAAAAAAAATATATTTTTGGTAAAAAGAAAAAGTTTTATAGAGGAAAATCGTTGTAAGTATTTTATAAGCAATAAGAATGACGAAGCAAGTGAGCAAAAACGGAGGGACCTTCGAGGATTACAGGAAAGCGGAAACGGAAATCGATCACGAGTTTTTCGACGACAACGACGACGTCGTCAACAGCAAAAACAACAACAGAAAAAGCAAAACGGACACGGGAACGAAATCGAAAAAGGAAAACTCGAAAAGCAAGGAGAAAGGAAGCGCCAACTCAAAAAAATCAAGCAATCACAGCGAAAAGGTCCAAAACAACAATCAAAAAGCTCAAGAATGGGAGAAGAAGGAAAAAGAAAGGCGGGAACACGAAAGGAAAGAAAGAGAGAGGAGGGAGAGGGAAAGGAGGGAATGGGAGGTTATGGAAGCCGAAAGGAGGGAAAGAGAAATGGAAATCGAAAGGTGGGAGAGGGAGAGGGAAAGAGAGAGGGCAAGGGGCAGGAGAGCAGATTCGTCTTTGGTATCCAGATACAAACCGAGGAAGCCGCCCGCGGGGTACAAGGATCCCCACGACGTGTGTAAACAAGTGTTGCCAACCAAAGTGAAAGAAGAAAAGAGGCAAGAGATCAAAGCTTTGATGAACTGCATAGCTTTCGATCCGGTCGAAGCCAATTCTCCGACCTCCGGGGAGAGGACCCGGGGGAAAGGGAAATCCGCCATAGAGGAAATGGATAATTCCCTGAGTTCGGACACCACCTCGGATATAACGGACGTCACCCCGAGATCGAGCTCGAGCGGATGCTCCTCCATGTCCAAGCAAAGTATGAACATTGAAAAACCGGAAACGGTCAAAAACGAGGACGAAAGTGTTAAAAACGAAAATTCGAAAAGGTCCAAGTCGGAAATTAGATCCAACGAACTTAACGCGAAGAAAAATAATACTAATACTAATAATAATAATAATAATATCATCAAGAAAACCGGGGATAATTGTATTATCGAGAAAGGGAAAGTGGACAATCAAGGGACCGACGGGGAAATTAACGGAAATTTAAATGAAATTGAGATGGAGGAAATGAAGTACCTGCAAGACGCTTTCGAAGACTTAGACATAGACGAACAAGCTTCGGATTTTGCTTCGAGCATTATATCAGGTAAAAAAACTTTTTAATTTTTAATTTCATTACTGCAGTGTAATGCATTAATTTTTTTCGAAACTTTTTTTTTTTCTTCTTCTGCGCTGTCGTTACGTTTTAAAATCTAATTATAATCCTCCGGAAGATTTCCTTTTTTTTTCTCTCTTCTTCCTCCACTCGACTTTTTTTGTTGAAACGAATCCGGCGAAAATTTTATAGAAATGAAAATAAATTTCGCACACAAACTATAATTTCATTATTAAAGACGATTAAAATTTTCTTTGTTGACAAGGCTTCGTGAGTTAATAATATTTCGTATACTGTGACATTCCTTGATAAATAATGCGGTTAACTTCGAGTTTGCATGACAAAATTTTGTCGTTTATTTCCTTATCGAGTTAAGCAATTTTTTTTTTAAGCATTGCAGTTTTTCGCAGGAAACTAATTTTCGAAAATTAAGAGGTTTCATCCTTTACCGCCTCTTATTTGCACAATGCAACGCCCTGCTGATTTTGCCATTTTTTACACGATCTTTGGTCATTTAGTCATAGGCAGCTGAGGGAGGAGTGGCTATTAGGGGGTTTCATTTTAAAAAAATTTTTGAAATGTGGGGGGGGGGGGGGAGCATGTTAAAAATCTGCCTCCTACAGGTGTAAAACTACTAAAATAAAATTTTTTTAGTGGTTTTAAAATATTTTATATAGGCCCAAGTGGTTTTAAAACATTTTTTAAAAAAATTTTCTACAATAAACCTGCGAGTCAATATTTTTCCGTCCCTAACGCATTTTTCTTTCAAGCAATATTCGGCTAACATTTCAACACTATCAGTTTTTAATTTTTCCAACAAACCAAAAAATGCTTTAAGGCAGGGGGGGTGTAATTCTCTCAGTTGGGGTTATCGGTTTCTTCCGCACTACTTAATAAGTTCCAATAATGCCGAGCTCATTTCTTGAAATTTTTTAAAAGAATTTTTAAAACCATTAAAACAACCAATTTAAAAAATTAAAAAAAAAAATTTTTTAACCGCTTAGTGGTCCCCCAAGGCCACTTTCGCTTTTTAAAAATTGAGCAATCAAGGTCTTTTAATCTCGATTTTAAAGGCTTGCAAAATTTTTGAAAAAAAATGTTTCCTTAGGTTTTTAAGGTCGTAGAACACGAATTTCATTATCCCGATTTTTTCCGATCAACCCCTGAATAGGGGCATAAGTGTAAATTTGGTTTTTCGGGGGCAAAAATGAATTTTTTCGCCAAAAAAATGGCAACAACTATTCACCAGTTCGATTTGGAGGTCATGTTCAATGACATTTTTTTAGTCAGGACACTCTGATTAATAACAATCTTTTGTGTTTCGAATCAATTTCCAAAATTTTTTTACGGTCGGAAAAAATTTGAAATTTCAAAAAAAATACTGGTAGAATTTTCCGACCGTAAAAAAATTTCCTGGCGAAATCTGTCGGTCCGGGTGGTGTCGTGGTGTCGCACTGTTCGAACCAAAAATTAATATTTATTTTAATATTAAAATTTTAACTTTGAAAATTTTAAATAATATTTTGACAATTTTTTTTTTAACTTTTGGCCATTTTTAATAGTGAAATTAGACGACATGAACGAAAGCAAGGACTTAAAAAATTTCCTCTAAATTTTCAAGAAATTTAACTTCTACAAGAAACTTAAAGTTGCTAAAGCAAGGATTAAAAAATTTCTGGAAATTTTATTTAACTTTTTTTTAAATTTTCGCCGTTTTTTTTAAATATTAAAATTAGACTACATGAACATGAACAAAAACAAGAACTTAGAAATTTTAAATAAAGTGTTCACTATATTTTTTAATTTTACCGTTTTTCCTTTAGCCTAGACTATGAGCCAAAGCAATGTTTTGATATTAAAATTTTAACTTCGAAGACTTGAATTAAAATTTTGATTAATTTTTTTCGACTTGTCACCATTTTTATCAAAAATTTTAAATTTTTTTTTCGTGCCAGGAAAAAAAAATTATATTTTTAACTAAAAATTCATTTTTGACATACAAAGACCCCCATATGCCCCCATATCCCAGTCTGATTTTTTCATCTTGCCCGCCACCTCTTTTTCAAAAATTCCCTCCATTTCCAAAAATTTTAAAAATTATAAATTTGAAAAATACGGAAAAACTAAAAAGGGCGATTTTCAAATAATCAAAATAATTGAAAAAATAAAAACTTACGGAATATGGGGAAAAAAATTGGGGGAAAAAGAGGAAAATAAATCGAATATTCGAGAAAAATCAACGAAAATGGAATGAAATTCCTGTTTGTCTCTTATCTCAAATTGGAATTTGTCAGTCCTAAGGGGTCATTCAAAAATGACGTCAGATTCTTGAAAGAGACCTGTAAAATGTTGCCACCAACCTTTAATATTCAGATGTTGATCAATGGCAAGGGATGCAAGGTCAAAAAATGCCAAATTTATGCTTAAACCGGTACATGAAGGAGAGGGGAGTATTAAAATATTAGGAAAAGAGGGTATATCAAATTCTGACAAAGGGGGTTTTGAAATCTGACAATAGCATTTGCTACATAAGTACTGATATTTTTGTTGCAAAAAAGCTTTGAAAAGTTGGAAAATAAAAATACTCAAGAATACACTTCTGATTATTAAAAAAATTCTTTTGTAAAAATTTTAATTTTTCAGTCAAAAAATTTTCAAAAAAAATACTTAAAAAAATAACTTTTTAGAGGAAAGCCAAAATCTAAAATAATTTTGGAAGGGGTACTTGGAATGCTTATTTTGGCTAACAAGGAGAAGGAGAATTAAAATTGGCCAATTTTATGACATTTGAATGGCTCCAATGGCCCCTAATTCATAGCCAGAAGCGAGGGCAAGCCGTAAGCTAAATATTAATCCCCACCTATTACTTATCGGGTCAAAATCAAGAGGGATTTTGTTCCCCCCTAAATTACGCCTCTGCCGCAAATGCATGACAGCATAAAATCTTCATTCAAACTTTGACAAAAGGTAACATTGCACATACTACTACCATGTATTTCCCTTAAGACAGCAAAAGGTAATTTTCCCATTTCACAAAAGCGTAAAAAAAAAGTCAAACAAAAAAAAGGGAAGAAAAGCGAAAAACATTAATCAAACAGGTGACTCCCTTTCTACGAAGCTGTTATAAAAAAAAATGATAATAATTTTTGCAGGACTGTCTGAAGAAAGGCGAGCCAAGTGCGGGAGGAAGAACATGACATTTACAAATGAGCAGCTGAGGGAAATAGAAAGAGTTAATTTGATTTTATTGAAAAAGATAATGAATCACCGGAAACCGAGGACAAAATCCCAAAGTCAACCGCCAGTCAATAGGAGAACAAGCGCAGCAATCAATCGATCCAGAATGGAGGAAAAAATCGAAAGGGAAAACAAGGTAAAAAAAAATATATATATCTTTTCTCGCTCTTTAGCCATGGGAAAAATCAAGTGTTCAAAAAAGATAAAAAAAAAGGAGGAAAAATTCTTTCCGCAAACTTTTTCGCATTAAGAAAATTCATAAATTGCTGATTAAGTAACAAAAAACATGCTAGAGCTAGCCAGGGTTTTGATTTTAATTTCCGATTAATAAAACGCCATCATAATTTTCCATGACCTTTCTTTTTTTTGTTAATTTCATTTTTTTTCTTTTTTCTTTTCAAATCCTTTCTCCAATGTGACGGTATTTTGTGTTCATGTTTATAGCGACGCCTTTAAATTAATTTATTATTTATTTATTCCCGCTTGATTTATCGGAAATCATTATTCCTGACATGTCTTTCAACATGTTGTGTTGGGTAGTCTTTATTATTTCTAGGTCGAGGGAAAAAAAAAAATTAAATATGAATAATAAATCGATTTAAAGTTTGGGAAACCATGGATTGCAATGCACTCACGAAAACATTTTAGATTAATTAAGTTAAATTTTCCTTATTGAAAAATGAAAAAAAATATGGATTTATTCAGGCATTATTCAGGCATAGGGTGGCTCAGCCCCCCTGTGAATTAGAAATTTATATCCAAATTCAAAATCAAATTCTGATTTTAACAGGAAAAAAATTAATTATCATCCAATATCAGTTTATTGGTTAATTTTTCCTTTTTTCTATCTTAGCTGATGTGATTTTTATATTTTCATATTTTTCTACGTTATTTTGATTTTTTTTTCAAAAACAGCTATTGACCTCTCAATGCTTTTGCATAGCACCTAAATATCTAACATAACCTGTAACAATCATATCTTGAATTGATCGTTCTTCAATTTGAATCATTTTAATGTTATCACTAATTTACAAAAAAAAAAACCGAAATTACAATGTTTTAAATTCAGCTTTAATGTTTTTCCTCACACAGTAAAAAATATTATCAACACAAATTTTTTTCTGTTGATTTTTCCAAAAGTTAAACATAAACAAAAAAAAACATAAAATTTATGTAAACCGATTTTAACATTACTATGTTAATTTTTACGTAAATTGTTTTACTGTGTAAGACATAAAAAAAATTCCAGCCCCCCTGTACATGCCGGTCTGGCTACGGGCCTGTTTCTCCTCCATCTCCTCTGAGGCTTTAAAAAATATGAAAATATCGTAAATACGAAGCACTGCCAGATTCACATGAGGGTTTTTAGGTGTGTGAAGTTAAACAGTGCCGTGAAGAGCTCAAATTTGAATTTTGAAACCTACACTACTATTTCCAACTTTTTTTTTTTTTGAGTTTTCAAAAACTAAACCTCCGAACCCTATCCAAACGATTTTATAGATTATATATAATTTATATAAAAATTATATATAAATTATACAAAATAGTTTCGTGTAAAATTATTTACGTATAATTTATGTATTCAAAATTATTTTACACAAAATGCCAGACATTTTATTTATGTATAAATTCTATCTTATTAAAGAGCTGCAAAATTTCAGAATAGGCAAAATTCTGCGAACTTTATTAATAAGTTCGCGCAACGACTGACATCAGATATGTTCAGCCCCAACTTTATTCCGATATTTTATGCAAATATACAAACAAATTTTAAGTGCAAAGAAATGACTAACGAAATCAATTTGCACAAATCGAGGAAGACTCATATGGATATGAGACCCTCAGAAAAATTCCTAGCTGTGAACTAGGATAGAAGCACGACCCGTCTCATCTCATGATTACGAGTCGAGCGCGCTTTGAACTAGGCTACGGGCCACCACATAATTTTAATGTATAAATCATTTATATATGATTTATGTATAAATTTTACATAAATTCCTTACATTAAAATTCACGATTTAAATATAATTCATAATTATTTTATTATTTTATATTACATATATAATTTATGTATAATTTTAATATAATTTATATATAAATTATGCAAGTCGTTTTAATGGGGAATTTTGAGGTCGAATAACGAAAAAGCTGTAAGCACAGTTATCTTGTTGAGCAGTGTCAGAATAAATTGAGGTTCCGTGACAAACATCATTCGATACAATTTTTGAGCTTTCGGAAAACCCTTTTCTTAGCTTTTTCCTACAAGAAAACTCATACTCCTAGGATTTCGAGTTTTCGGGCTGAGAGTTCAAAATCCCAATAATAAAACAATGCAAATATTATAATAAAAACGAAAAATTTCTGAAAAGACAATAAGACTGGAGCTGTCGGATTGTGAGTTTTGAAAAAAAAAAAAAATCAGCTCGCTGCATCCGGTGGGATTTTTTCCGTGTTTGTCAGTCAGATCACTTTTTGAAAGCGCGAATTCTGGGATGATGCCTTTTAAAAGCCTAAATTAGCTCAAATTTGATAATGTGTTTTGGAATTTGAATTCAGCACCGCCACTACAAAAAGCAAACGGTGTAATATTGATACTGGTTGGGGCTGCATTGATCCTAAAGCTCCAGTTTCGAATTAGATTTTTGTACAACTTTCCAAAAAGCTCGAAATTCAGCACGTGATATTTTTCAGATTTTCACTGCACTGCTAGCTTCACATATCCTAACGGGGAGCACTCCATATAACCTTAAGCCTAAAGATTGAATAATGGCAAAAAAAGTCTCCAAATAATTTTTTTTAAGTTTTTGGCCAAACTGGTGATTTAAAAGCCGAAATATAAATCAAAAATTAATTTTAGATCATTTTTCCCATCTGACCTGATTTTTCCTGGAAATTGGATTTTGCTGGAAATGCCTAGAAGCACTGCACTAAGGCTAATAAGCTCCATCTATTTGCTACACTATTCCAAATTACTTTTTAAACAGAATTATTTACGTAAAAGTTGATACCACACTGAACTGGAAAGGTTTATTTTTTTTCTTTTTGGTTTTTGCCACACCGTTTGTGGTTCTTATCTATACTGATAAACCAGGACCTAGAGGCTACAGGAAATATAAAGTCTGAAGGGGTTATCTCAAATGATCTCTTATGTCATACGAAACTGAAAAAAATAAAACAGTTGGCCAATAAAAATGGAACAAGCTCAAAGCTCAAACTTTCTCCAAGGGAGGCCTGGGCTTTTGCGTTTTCATTTTCGCCACACGCATAACAAAGAATGTTACAAAATTGTTGCACGCATGACTTTTCAAGCTCAAGTGATTGGGAGTGAATTGGATCTTTTTCATTGCTCCTAAACTAAATGTAGAAAGTTTTTGGCAAAAATTTCGAATTGGCAAATTAAAACGTCGAAGTTGTGCAATTTGAATTACGAAAATCTACTTGGAATTTCTTCTTTTTCGAACTTCCACCTTACAAGGAATTATTTCAAAATCTCTCTTTCGAGAAAAGATTACGAAAACACATTACGAAACATATTTAGAAAAAAATGTGCAAAATCTTCCTCGGGGGGAATGGGTGTGGAGGTTATAAAGCCTCTGGCTCTTCTTACACAGTGGGGAAAGGCGTTAAAAGCGGCAAAAGCATTTTCTGACGTTTTCAACGCCTTTTTCCACTTTGTAAAAAGAGCCAAAGACTTTATAACCTGCACACCCCCTCCCGAAAATAAATCTTTGCACTAAACTTTCCTTATTAAAACAATTTGGCGGACGGTTGCATTTAATATTTTTTACTTTTTGGAAATTTCCGAACCCTCCCCCCCTTTCTCTTCCCCAAAATGATGAGACACTCAGTGTACGGCTTTCAACGTAATTCTATTCTTTATCAGGAACCGTTGAAACATTGCACAATCTTTATTGTCGAATTTTTGGCCCCACCCCAACAACATAAAAAACAGTATGCATTTGTAATGGAAATATATAATTAATAGCATCATTTGACGACCCCCTCCCCCTAAACATAATACGCATTACACATTACGAAACATATTAAGAAAAAAATGTGCAAAATCTTTCAAAATTATTGCAACACGTTGTGTTTACAATGCAATTGTGTAACAGTTGCACAATTGGTGCAACATCTTCCATGCCACAAAATACTTCCAAAATTCTAATTTCCTTTATTCTATATTCAAAATGACTTCGTATCTAGACCCAGACCAGATTGCCACATACACAACAGAGTAGCTAATTTAGTACTTAAAAACACTGAAAAAGAAAAAATAACCTTTTATTTTAAAATCTCGTTGGAATACCTCTGTCTTACAAAATTAAATCATTTCTCAAAAGTTGAAACTACTAGAAAGAATATCGGAAAATATATTTTTATTTTAAAAATATCGATTCGGAAGAACATGATAAAGAAAATGTCACGCTTTTTTCTGCACAAAAATGGCACGATTGTCCTACTTCCAAAATTCTAATTTCCTTTATTGTATATTTAGAATGACTCCGTATCGATTTTATACTCCTATTCTGCAACTGCGTCAAAAGATAAAAAAAAATTCTGATATAAATAAATAATTAAAATTATTTGTTTGGTTGATTTCAGATTTTACTCAAGAAATTGCAATCGGCCAAGGGCACCACGGGAACATTATCCCAGAAAACAACTCCATCCCCGACATATTATTAACCGATCGTTGGCATAAAGCGGAACTGCTGCTTTTTTATTTATTTTGTACTTAATAAGTACTCAAGAGTATTTCTAGTCTTGTAAAATTTCTTATAAGAAAAGAAAGATATATGATATTTCAGCATCACAGTCGTTTGTTATTTAAAAAAAAAAAAAAAAAATTAAAAACTTTAAAAAAAAAAAAAGATATATATATATATATGTAAAAGATTGATTAAGAGACTGAGTTGCCCAAGCACAAGAAAAAAAAATTTTAATTAATTTTTTTAATTTATTCGTTAGTTTTTCAATTAACAGCCGCGCTTGAAAGCGAATGGTATAGGATATATTATAATCAACCTGGTCAGCAATAAGATTAATGTATAAATATTGTCAAGCTTTCGGATTTTGTTCTGTCCATCAATTTTTAAAAATTAAAATGCAAAAATGGCATTTTCTTTTTAAATGATATTTTTTAAAATCTCGAATATATAACAAAAATGAATCCCCTGCATAAAAAATATGTTTGGTAAATTTTAGTGATCTACATTTCTACTTGCAAAACCAGCTAATTTCAATTAAAAAATTATGCGACTGATAAAAAGTAGTAAAACAATTTTTCAACATTTATTTTTTTATAGAAATAGCTGCCTTATTTGCAAACAAAAATATATTTCACTAAAATATGAGCCAAATTGAACAAACATTTTGTTTACAAAGAAATTATAAAAACCATAAGAAGCACTTTTCGCAATCAAAAACATTGTTGTTGAATATACAATTTATTAAGTATTATTTCATTGTTGATTGTTATATAGGAACCTTCTTAGATATGGTAGAATTAACATTCCGTCCCCTTTCCGTCTGTTTGTGTAGTGTTGATTAATAATTTGAACGTTTTATTTTTATTTCAATTGCGAAAGTGCATTTTAAATAAAAAATATTTCAGTGTTTGCTATGTCCATACTAATACAGGGCTAATTTTTTTTATTTAAATGGCGGAATCAATTATGGGCAAAATGAATGCAGGCTTGTCTATGCAAAATGAAAAGCGGACCTCTCAATGTAAAAAGTGCATGCTTCTTTAATTACTTTACCTCAGCTTTCGGCATTAGTCCGTCCAAAAAAGAGAATTCGCTAATACGCATAACCTTTCACTTAAGTTTCAAAACGATGAGTTCTTTATCACTATCCTTTTTAAACAAAAACCGTAACTGTCTTTCAACATTATAATTACAGCGTCTTCCCTACGATGCTATTGGTAGAGACCTTACATGACCAAATTGCGACATGTAACACCTGATTGGAAGCCATTTTTGACTTCTGCCACTGTTAGTTACGCAAATATAGTATCCAGTAAGACACCATTTGTCGCGTTACGAATTCTATGGGTCTCTTTTAGAACGCCATGTTACTTTTATTGTGGGCAGAAAACGGTAGAAACAGGCTTGAGCTTTTTTATTAGTGTTAATGAACATTCTCCAATTGTTTTCCTTTTTTTTTTCACGAAAAGGCGGTAAAGAATAGTGTAAAAATCGGAAAAAACGATGATTACAATTTTCGTTTCTAAAATAACAAAGCTGCCAAGTTGCTAAAAACATTCTTTTAAACAAAGAACAAACAAGGCCAAAACAAATTTTCCATTCTTTTTAAACAATTACAAAAAAATTACAAAAAGAAAAAAAAAATTCGATTACACTGGAAAATGTTTAAAATCAAATAGTTAACTTATTCTTTGTTTTTATACACTGAGTGATTTAAAAAAAGTATATAATTTGTTAAACCAAATGTTAACGGTTACGCATTTGCGATAATGCTACCCTCTATCGCTTTTTTCTAGTAATTACATCTCTCACGCTGAAACTTAATGCATTCTTAGTTCTAAATCTTTTTTGTAATAAAACTTTTCGCCTGATGGGTGTGTTTATTATATTAATTTGCAGGGAGATTCAGAAATCGATGCCATGAAAATTTTTTTGATGCTGATGAATTTACAAAAGATATAACTACCCTCGATCATTCCATAATCTTTCAAAGAAAAAAAAATGTTTAAGGGATGATTGTGTGATATTTAACATTATATAAAAACTAAAATTTAAGAAAAAATTATATTATTATTATTATAAAAAAAAGAAAAAGGTTGTGTTTTAAATGAGCAGTTCAAAATGCCAACAGCAATAACAAGGGAAAACAATTTTTATTAAAAAAGTAGATATGTATGTTTTTAATCTAATCTGTCAGCATCTTGACATAACAATGTCCCTTTTTCATGTCTTAGTTTTTCAAGAAAAAAAAATTAAAAAATAAGAAAAAAAAGACAGTAGATCAGATTTTACCAAGCTAAATGATATAAATTTATTATTTTTACTTAAAAATCCAAGAATTTTAGCTGAAAATTAAAAATTTGAACGTCCTATATTAATCCAGATTTATTTTTCAATGGAATGACAATAATAAAAAGATTTCAAAGCAAACGTTGGTTTCTTTAAATGATGCAAACCTCTTCCTTGTCTTATCCTTTCCGAAAATGGGCTGTTTATCGATTCATCAGGCTTTTAGAATAAAGCAAGAAATTATTTCTAAGATGAAATAATTCAGTCAAAACCGTAGAAAATCGTCACCTCGACGTGGCACTAGAAAGTTATCAAAGCTGATAAGCTAATAAAATCTAACTGGTTGCTTTCATACCATGTGATACCCTGCTGCTTATTCACAATCGCTTACAGTGACGTCAGAGTTTGGGATTGGAAGACGTAAAAATAGAGCAAAAATTAAAGATTGTTTTGGAATTATGGAAATTACGACATCATTGAGAAAAAATTTTGTCCGGTGCATGAGCCGGGTGGGAATCGAACCCGCGTCTTCCGCTAGCCGAGCGGGTGCTCTACCGACCTATCTTTTCTCAATGAAGGACTCCTAAATTAAAAAATAAAAAAATCGAGATTTTTCCTCATTGTTTCGGAAGTTGCAGATCTTTTAAGTGTAATGGATTATCCAAACACTACTATTTTCTTCTTCGATTTTGACTCCCGGCGAACAGAATCTAAAATGAGATCATATTTTGTTTAAAATCAAAACTTCTGGTTTAGATGAACAAATAAAAATTAAGAAAAAGTGAACTACTAAACTTAAAATCGTTTAATTAAAATTAACAAACACAAATATAAATCATAGCGCATTTTAATTAATTTAAATAATTTTTAATAAATCGTATATTTTTTTAGTAAACTCTAAATTAATTTTTAAAAAAAATTTTTTTTTTCTGTTATTCCTCAAGATGCTGCTCACATTACTGATGGCTCATTGTCTTCTGACTCAGTATTATCATGTTCTGACTCAGAATCATCTCCACTGAAGTCAGAAGAATAATAAATGCTTTCATCGGAGACAGTTGCATCATTTGGGTCAGATATAATACTACTGTCGTCTTCATTTGTCTCACCACTAGTGTTCCAATTATCAATATTTCTCGGTAAGTCTCTCACTTGGATTAGCGATCCCTCTTTCCTTTTACTCAACAGTTTTAATATTAACAATTTCATATAATCTGATGCAACAGTCTTATCAAAAAATTCCAAATTCTTTTTCATTTCAAAAATATTAACATCAGTAAGTGATCTATTAAACCAAGTATTAAAAAAATCAGCAATTTGTTCCCGACAACCATTATAATTCTTAAAAATACTAACACATAAGGAGACTCCTTTCGTGGAATTTAAATAATTGCCAATGATGTGTTTACTCAATGACTCATCAACAAAAATCCAATCGATTAGTGCTTTCATCATTTTAAATTCACTTAACATGAATGTGTTGATCCACCAACTTATATTATTAGCTATGTTAGCTTTTATTTCAGCAATTTCCTCAGGTGTTCTTAAGCAGTATAACAGAAATTTATCAACATCTTTAAATGAATCACCATAAGACAGATTTTTCCAATATTTCACAATGAAAAACTCATTTTTAATGAGCTTTGTTTTCCTAAATTCTGTTACAACTGCATCAGATTCTAAAAACCATATCAAAAATTCAGAACATTTCCCTTGTATCATATTAAAATCCTGAGGAGGGCATGCACAACACCATATTCTGTAGATTTCATCGCGGAGAAATTTATCTGAATCGTATATCGCTCTTTTCACTTTTTTCCGACTTTCTTCAGTGTCAAGCCGCCATTCTAAAAATTTATCTGCTAAATCTAATCTATTTTTCATGACGAAATCGAGACAAATTTCCAATGGATCAATTTGTTCTTTAGCAAGCAATCTCTCATTTTCAGAAACATACAGCCAGGTTAAATGTTTATCTACAGATTCAAATTTCCCTGACATTAAAAACAAGGTTGAAAAATTCCATTTCTTCTTAAATAATTCTTTCTCTTTCTCTGAATAGAAATTTTTCAGAAAAATATCCAAGTCTTCATATTTCTCTTCTAAAATTAAAATTTTAAAGATGTTTTCAAAATTATTTAACATTCCACTTTTATGTTCCCTCAAATCTGGATCATTTAAAATCAAGCATAAACCAACAACATCAAAGTTTTTATACAGATAATAGAAATTTTCATGATTTTCATTATTTACAAATAATTTCAACTTTTTTTCTTTTGATGTTCTCTCTAATAATTTTTGAAAGATGTTGCGATAAACACACTTATTTCTCAAATTCATCCGTTTCTTTGTAGATGAAAAATATTTCATAACAAACATTAACAGGGTTTCTATATGACTGGGATCATATGTCCAATTTTGATTCAGAAGATCCACACATATTTCTTGATAAGGCCATATTTTTAAACAACATTTGAATAAAAAAACAAATCGTGTTGATACTACAAACTCTTTTAGCTGGATAACTGACATCTGATTTAATAAAAAAACAACCATTTCCATTTCAGTTTCATCTACATCTTCATCGGAGTCTCTACGATGTTTTAAATACTGTCTTGCAGCTGATATAACAGAGTCATTCTTTTCATTTATTGTTAACTTATCCCAAAAATACCTAGCAGGATGTACATAATTGGCTTTGAGACTCTTTAAAAATAACTTCTTTGCAGGCAAATTATTTGGATGGACATTAAAATTTCTTAAAACCTCCCTTGCTTGTTTTGGGGTTCTGCTTAAAGATTTGATCAATGAAGCAGCTAATACACCATAGACTGTCCAGTCTTCACTTTTTTCTATGTCTGATAAATATGCATTATCTTTTAAATGATCTCTTATTTTATCCAGATTCTCAAGGATAAAATTCTCTCTAGCAAACAGAGCAGCTAGACGTAAAGATTTAGCCCAGAAATCAAAATTATTATGACTGACTCCTGAATCCTCAGTTTCCTTTAACCAAATTTCGTCTACAATTTTTACTTTATTTACTATTCCATAAGGAGTCCAATATGTTTGACTGGCATATTTCATAGGCAAATCCAGCGTCCCTGTTACGTAACCTATCCAGTTATACACTCTTCTTCCAACAAGACATATATAATTTTTAACATATTGCAACAATTTATCAGGTATAGGGAGTAGATCCACTTGTTGAGTAAGATCTTCAATAATTTCCGACCAGTTGGGTTTACCTCGCACAAAATGATCACTTACTGTTTGCTGAATATCTACGCGATTCCAAAAAGCTGCAGCAATGGCGATTAAAGATATCTTTTCGAGTTTGATCTCTAGCTTGAATATATCTTCTTCACACATTTCCGATGTTGCGTCCAGATGGCGCTTAATCCTGACAGTTAAACGATGTAAACAAACAAATGGTGGAATCTGAAATAAATAAATAAATAAGAAATGAAGTGAATACCTCAGAAATTTGCCTGTTTACGTTCAAATGGGGAAAAATGACTAGCGGTATAATGCTTACCATTAATATCTTGGAATTTCTCGAAATAGCAAAAATTCAAACTCTTGAGTAAAATGTAATCCTATGCCGTGCGCATATTTTTTTTTTTTTCGAAAAAACGAAGGTAAAATATACCCACGAGGCGGTATATTTATTTTATACGAAAATATGGCGTGAAGCTGCAGCGACAAAGTGGCAATAGAGTTCCAACTCTAATTTCCGATGTTGCGTCCAGATGGCGCTTAATCCTGACAGTTAAACGATGTAAACAAACAAAAAGCCGATGAAATGCAATTTAAGCTTTTTTAAATCTGTTTGATTGAAATGTAGCTGCGAAAATGGAGTTCAAGCTCTTCGATACTATCGTTTTGGATTCCATTATAAATGCAAGGTGCTGTTTGACCTGGTCAAACGATAATAAATTTTCCGTTATAGGCGAAGATGGAGTTCACATTTATGTAAGCATTGTCCGGTTTTAATCTTTCAACTCAATCCAGATTTATGAGATGTGTGTTCCTCAGAGTTTCTTTTTTGTTCTGGAGTAAAATTTATTTGAATTTCAGTTGTAATAATTATCAGATGATATGAGAATCGTTTGTATTTTGAACCCAACACTAATTTTTTTTTTTTTTTTAAATGTGTTTTCTTTTTAAATTTTTTTCAAAAAATTATTTAATTAATAGCTCCTTAATTTATGTATAGATGTATGATTTAGCCTCAAACAAAAAGGGCCAAAACAAGTTAATTTATTTCTGCTTCCATAGGAAGCTGCAGCGTCTGAATTGCTGTTCGAAAATACAAATGATAATAAGATCCTAGCTTTTTTTGCATTGGATCAGTTTTTCTCTATTGGACATCCTTGATTTATGAATAATTTTATCAAATTAATCAAATTTTGTTTCAGGAGCTTTGTCCGTTAGCAAGCGATACATTTTCTTCTTCTCTTGTGCAGTCTTGGATACCTGGAAACCCATTGTATGACTTTGGAGTCAACGGACAGTTAAATAGCATCTTATGGTCTTTTGATCGAAGAAGATTATGCCAAATAGCTATAGATTCATTTATTCCAACAACAGGGACAAAACACTTGTCTGACAAACCCCGGATAATCCAGACTTTTTTCAGCCCTTTAATAAAAGGAGAAAGGTGAAATATAAATAATGATAAAACTCTTGACTTGGCATCTAATGTTTCTGTATTTGTCTTAGCTATGTATCATGCTTGACGGAAAATGGTTCATTGGATATTTATAAGATGAGCACAAGTAATTGGATTCCTGTTGTAAACGTGGTCAAAGAATGGATCGATCACGTCATGTCCCTCGATACTCCTTTGAATTTAGACTTGGATTCATACAAAGCAAAGATTTTCCAGTTCAAAGTGGTGGTACACGTTTGGTTCGCCGAAGGAGAACAAGTTTCTTTGATCACAGGCCATCGAGACGGGACAATCTGCGTCTGGGACGTCGATGAAGGAACGGAAGCCCCGTTAAAAATTACTCCCGGGGTCAGAGTTCAATCGGAGGGAATCCCTTGCGTTTTGCTGATGGAACGTTCTGCGGATTCCTCTCACTTATTATTGTTCGTAGGGCTTTTATCCGGAAAAGTGAAGTTATTCCTGCTGGATAATTCCAAAGGGGAAGTGATGGGAGCAATGGAATCGTATAAAGAAAACGATTTCGCCCCTCCGAGTCGGATAAAAGTTTGCAGGAGAAATAACGTATCCTACGTCTTGGTTATCAAGCACGATGTCCTCGTGATTCAGACATTCGCGGCAAGACCGAAAAACGTCGTCGAAATGACGGACACGAAATGGTTAGAATTCCCAGCTCCCATAGTTGGATTATGCGAATGCCCCAACGGGGATTTTTTCGTCGGTTTGCAAGATCACAGATTCCGGAAGTTGGAATTTGGACTGGACGGGTTTTCGGTGAAAGACTTGGAGTTTTCGTTCCGTTCGAAAGGCGAAACGGACTCTTATTGTTACGGGATTGCTCCGTCTAAAAATTGTGCTCTATGGATCGTTGCTTCTTCCTCGAAAATTTCCAGCGGGAATAAATCCGCAAAGGATTTCCCCCGATTAAAATTTTTCTCGTCTTCTCCTGTTACATACAAATCTTTGAGCGAACCCACTGGAAAAGGCTTGATCGAAAAATTGATGAACGGATCTTCGAATGTGAAATTAATCGAAATTTCGGATATATTGGAATTGAAAAAGCTGGAATTGTTAGCGGAGCCATCTCTTTTCCAGCAGCATTACCGGTACGAAAAGGATTCGTCCTCGACCCAATTAAAGCTCATGTTGTGGGAAGTAAGACTTAAAAGTTTGTGCTCTCCTGTGGATTTGAGCGAGGTCGCAAACCGCCTAGAGATAAGGCTTGCCGAAAAGAAAACTGAGCAGTGTTCGACAACGAAATTTTCCAATTTCAGGTATATTTATTTTTGATTTATCAAATTTTTCTAAATCTTGGAATGGTTCTTATAAGTAAGAAGCCGTGCACTCGTTCAGGTGTCCCGTTTGTAAAAGGAACTTAAAAATTACTTTAAAATGTTATTCCTCAGGAATAAATCGGGGAATTTTAAGGACTATTCCCTGGAGTTAAATAATTTTTTCGAAAATGTATGGAAAAGGGCTGAACTTATCTAAAACCGCCAGCGATAATAAGATTTTAATACAGGATTCTTTTAAAAACTAAATTTATGATTTTAGGGACGGTCAGTCAGAAGAATGCTGCATCTGCAACCAAAATGCCGTTCGAAAGAACTTTAAGGAATCCAGTTGCCAAAACTCTCATCGGTTTCCTTTGTGCTGCATAAAATTTTCAGCCTGTAATAAAGCTCCTTACGCTTTTTGTAAATACTGCAATTCTGTTGCTCTTTTAGAATCAGGTAAGATTTATCTCAATTATTGTTTTTTCTAGACAGCCTCTTTTTAAAATAATATTCATGGAAAGCAGTGGATACCGGTATCAAAAAATTGGATTTTTGAAATTTGATGTTTGTACTGACTCTTTTTTTACTGCTTTTTATTCTGAGATTGTATTCTAAAAAAGGATCTGACTTGAACCGAATTAGGTTCACATGTTTTGCTAATATTTTATTATTAACAGACTGGTCTTATTAAATTTTTCTGTATCTGATAAAGTGTTCATATGTTTCTTTGTTTCTTTTCAGTTTCTAACCAAGAAAACCGGTGTCTTTATTGTGATGGTTTATTAACTGCCGATGATCGATTATTACCTAGAGATCTGTTAGCGACGTGACAAAATTAAGATGAATTCTGTACTTTAAAGCAGGTAAGATCGTTATTTATTCTCATAAAAAAAACTTTCTTAGAATTATTTTCAAAAATTCTCCGGTCTTGCTGTATTGCAATTTCTATAGAAAAACCAAAAGTCACACATGTTCTTAAAAAAAAAAAGATTTATTGTTCTGATTATTGTAGGTTCAGTAGTTAAACTTACCAATACTTAAATAACTTGCTTAAAATTTTCAGATTTAGATCTACTTTTTTTCGAATCTTAAATTCTCTCTTCCATTTTCTCCACCATATTTTACTTACTTAAAAAAACTGTAATTCATCCTTTTCAATTTTTCTTAATTCTGTTTCAGATCAAACTCCAAAGATATAAATCTTATATAATATCGGAAATCGACGAAATTGGAAATATGTTATGGCAGTTAAACGTCCGTGATGCAGGAATCAGAATTGGAATCAAGGTTCAATTCCAGTTGACATTAGAATCGAAATTGACATTAGGAATGGACTTGAATTTGGAATCGGAATAAATTCGATCTTTAACCGCCTTGTCCTTTACGGTTCATACTCCGTACTCAAAATAAGCAAAACTATGCCTCAAGGTATCCTGACCCGACAAGACGCTCCGAACGCACTCTCGAGCCGAGGGTGCGCTTCTAACGCGAGGAATGGAACTTTTTTTTTACGGGCAACGAAACTTTTTTTTCACGGGGGGAAGTATCTATGGACCGTGGCATCAGACCGATATGATAACACAAACACATCAAATTCAGAAAGAATGGTTTATTTAGAATTCTAGAATGTAGAATTCTAGAATTTAGAATTCTAATGGTTTATTTAGAATTCAATGCAAAAATCTGGATTTATTTTATCATAAAAGTGGAAAGATACGGCTTAGTTAAGAATGCAGAAAACTGGAAAGGATTTTTGAGAATAAACCGCTTTAAAATTAAAAATATTAGGCAATATTTTGGAAGTATTTTATATAAGGTTTTAAAGTAGAGTTCATTTATACCGTGGAAAAAGTTCATTTATAATGTAAAAAATAATTGTATAATGTAAATAATGTAATATAAGCACCGAAAAAATATAATGTTTTTAAATTAATAAAATTAAATTTTTTCTGTGATATAAGAGTTTATTAAAAAAAAAAAGAGGGGTGTTGAATCATAGTAAACAAGGATCGCCGGTGATTTTTCTAACCTGGTTTTGTCATATTAACTATAATAAAAAAAAGGATTTTTTTATACTCAGTCTTGATTAAGCTTATACTGAGGGCAGCAATGGTTTTTGATAATGAAACGAAGTAAGTTATTCATTTAATTTTCAATTTATATTATAATTTTTAATTATAAAAAATTTTTTTGATTTTTTTCAGTAGAGAACCAGCGAGAGAGATAATGGATGTTAGCCTGTTTTTTATATTCAGAGATTTGGATGATGAACTAAGGAGATTGCTGGCACCAGGCATTAGCTACTCTATTGTTATTATCATGCAAACATTCCAACATATGGACATGTTTAGTTATAGTTTAGATGTAAGAAAAGCCATTCTACAATGACTATATGTATAGATGACTGTATGTACCGTACTAATGCCAACTTTCTACCGTGCCTGAGGGTCCACGCTATTGACGTGGCACAACAAAATCAGTATTCAAACATTTTGCAACATTTCTCGAACCTGTTCGTGACTCCGTTCACTGTCACACACTTGGCGCCGTGCGACAGTGATAGAAGTTCGGTTTTAAATTAAAAGGTCAACTATTTTATTGTTTTATAGAAATTTGTTAATTATATTATAGATACGAATTCCTGGTTATTAGGAATGATGAACTAAGATGAAGCTGTCTTAGTAACTTTTTTTTTTTTTATTATTATATTCGTTTAAACTGCTTACGCAGGTCTTTTTCTATGTTCTACTAACTGCTTGCGCAGGTCTATTTGTATTCTATTAACTGCTTGCGCAGGTCAGGGACTTTTCCTCTTCTGGCATGCGGCAACCAACTCGTACAGTGAGGTTAAAATGACTGCATTTGTAAGTTCCCGCCATCCCCGCCAGAGGAGAAGAGTGTCGGTGCGGTCACCCATCCAGAAGCTGGCCCGCATCAATGCTGCTTAACTTCATTGATAGCCAAACCACTACATGGACACGTCACCACTCCGACCCGCCAAGTAATAGTCGCAGAGGCTTCAGCTTATGATATTGGTAAGAAAAAATTGACTAAATAAATCAAATTAGCCATTACGAAAATAATTTTTCTTTTTTTTTAAATGCCTAAAGATGGTCATACAAGAACTTCGTTTAATGACAGATTCAAGTTAATGTCATGAGCGGGAGAAAAACAGGCTATTGCTTACTACCCGAGGTAAGAAAAAAAAAAAATACTCATATGCTAAAGCAGAAAACACCGTACATTAGTTTTAATTATAGGCGCTAGAGTCCACGAGAATCTGTAAACGGACTTTAATGTAAGTTAATTTTTTAGTCGATAGATGGAGCCATATTCGATCTTCAAAACGGCTGATCGGAAGGTAACTTTTTTTTTCCTGTAAATTTAAAAACAGCTTTAAAATTCGCTAATGATGAATGATAATTTGAAGTTCATTTATCAGAATTGCGTCCGCGTAAATGATGAGTCAAATCAAGATGCCGATTAATAATTAATTTCGATGTGTAAGAGATAATGCATAGGTGGAAATCGTAAAACCAGCTTGGGTTATGTTTAACTTTCGTAGTGGCGGTTGACGGTAAAAAAATAAAAACCGCGTTCACCTGTTTTGTTTCAGTTCGTCACGTGATGGCGCGGAGATGAGACCTAATCGCTCGGTTGTGTACGGACAAAAAAAAATGTACACCGTTGTATGTTATTTGTTTTTATTTTATGGTGCTTTGTTTTTTTAATTATTTATTAATTATATAGTGGTTTTTTTTAATTGCTGTGTAAGTTTAAAAAAAGAAATGACAGGATACCGTGCCTTAATTAAGTGAACTTCGAAATTTTAAAATTTTTTTCTCGAATGTTTGTGTAATGTTGACACAAATAAAATTTGATGATGAAGCCAAAATATGCTTTAGAGGATTTAATCTTCGAAACAGAAGCAAGGGAGGCAGAAAATGGGGTGAATAACGAGGATATGGATGTTTATGCTCAGTTGCAGCAAAAAGAGAAGGATTTGATTTTGGCTGCAGAGTTAGGGAAAGCTCTGTTGGAAAAGAATGAGGAGCTGACGAAGCAGTTCAAGGAGCTGACAGAAGAGAGCAATAGGAAAATAGAGGTGAGTTGTTCAGAAAGGACTTTTTTTATAAGTAAATGTCAAGATTCATAATGGAGCCTATGTAAGTGAATAATTATTTGCAACACAAATTTAAGTATTCTGCTGGTATTTTTAAGTTGCTAGTTTTATAGCGGCAAGAGTTTCCAACTTGAGGTTATCGAAAACTGGGCTTAGCTTTTTATAAAAAAGTTAGGAAAATAATGATTCAAGTTCCTGTGGTACCAATTCAGAAATAATTGTACTAGTATAATAATACTTTTGCTTAGTGTTATATGGAATTTTGGAATTATTAAATTTTTAGGGACAGTGAATTATGTTTCATTTGCTGATAAAAAAATCATTCCTGAGTTAGACTTTGGATTTTAAGTACTGTATTAATATTTGCGTTGTTATACTGATTTTACATTTATTGTAAAATTTTTGAATGGAAAAGGCAACCAATATTGAAAGTTTTAGTCGCATATGCTAAACATATTGTGAGCATTTTCTGAAATATGTTATTGCGGAACATTGAGGAATTGAATAATTTTGAGTTCCAAATTTGCAAGCAGTTCTGGAGTATGACCATTAAAGCAATTGAAAGTACCTTGAGGTTGAGTTGTAATTTGGAATTGATTGGAGGGGGGTAAACATTTTTAATTGGTATGAGCTCCTAAATAATTTTTGTAAATAACTGATGATCTAAAAAAATTTTGTTGTTAATGAGACATAAGAGTACACTCCAAAAAAGATTAAGAAAAGATCAAGAAAAGATCTCCAAACAAAATCTGAATCGAAGTAAAATTAGAAGAATAATGAGAAGCTAAAAATTGAAACGTACTTGGAAATAGCATTTCGGTTAGGATTTTCATTTCCTGTAAATGAGCATTTCTGCTCATCGCTGCTCTGGAAAATAAGGCTGGCTAGGCTCGCTTCAGCCATGACCCCCCCTCAAAATACCTAGGGAATGGGGTTTCCTAGGTATTTTGACTGACTCCCTACCATTTTTCCTTAACAATTTTTCTTTGAAAAATAAATTTCTAATCCATTTTTTCCAAAAAAAAAAAAAAAAAAAAAAAAAAAAAAATTCGTAATTCATTTTTTTTTTTTAAATTATGGTTCCTAAAATTTTCCCAATATAACATTTCTTAAAATCTCTAAGATAAAATTTCCTAAAATCCCTTTAGGGATTTAAAAAATAAGGAAAAAATTTTCATGTTAGGAAATGTTATTTTAGGAATCAAAAAATTGTAGGAAAATTGAAAATTAGGAAAAAAATTTTAGGAACCAAAATTTTTATGAAAAATGGATTAGGAATTTATTTTTTTAGGATTAGGAAAAATGGTCGAGAATGATTTGAAACGTTGTTAAGGCTCCTATATCCTCCTCAAAGAGTTTTGAAATATTAGTCTGAATTCGAAATCGAAATAAAAATATTTTTTAAAAAAAGGGGTCGAATCCAATAAGGGCGTTTAAAAAAAGGAAAATCATTGAAACCCACGAAGAAACAAAACTAGAAAGTAACATAGCCGGAAACGACAGTCAAAGTTACAGACGCGACAATCTCAAACGCTCCCAAAGTAGATCAGATTATAATTATTTTATGCAAATTTTTAGTTAATTTGAATATTAAGCATCACCGTGGAATTCGGGTTACAGGCATCATCGTGGCTGGTGTCCTATTGTTCTCTCGCACACACGGTTAAATAATTTTAAGTTTACCTTTTCGTTTTCTTTTATCCCTGGCTACCTTCGTAACAAGAATCAATTTATGCAAAAAAAAAAAGTAGGCTGATTTTCATATAAAAGAAAAAGGGTGGCGAAAATATTGTGCATCGCCTACGAACGTTACGCGATTTCCTTTTCGCCGTCCCATAAAGTTACATAAAAAAAATATTAGAATGTTATACATATTTTGACACGTTTGAGACGATCAATTGAACATGAATAGAAAACATCGATATTCGGGTGGAATCAAGGAGGAAAGGAAATCATTTTTTTTTCCTCCTTTTTCGAGTGTTATAAGTCGGAGTCGTCAAAAAGAATTTACCTCGAGGGTGAAAACGTGGTTACTTTTGAACAGGTAATTCACCCTCTATAAACAGGTTCCACACACACTCTCACAGGTACACTACTTACAATGCATTTATTTTTAGTCTCATCGTAAATAATAAATCTTTTTGTTCCCGTTTATGATAGATTACAGGCACGGATTGGGCTCCCGGGCAAAATCAGGGCAAGTGAGCCTTAAAGGGTATGACACCCCATTCTCTAGGTTTGAGCCTGGCAATAATAACATGATTTTTTTTGTTTTTGTTTCTTTTTTTAACTTTTAATCTAGACCTGCCTTTCCCGTTTTTTTTTTTTAATTTTTGAAATACTGATTGCAAATGAGGTGAATTTTTTGAGCCGCATAATGGAATTTTTTCAGAGATCCGAAGCTTGGAAGTCTTGCTGCTTGGAAGTCTGCATCGAATTTTTTTTTGAAATTCGAAATCGGCATCGGCACCGGAAATTGTTGGAGCTGGCATCGGCATCAGTGCCGGCATTAACTCTGGCACCGGCGCTAACATCGTAATTAAAAAGTCGAGATTTAGGTGTTTCCACAAGAATCGGAATCGGAAGTTAAATAAATAATATGGAATCGGCATCGGATTCAGACCCCTGAATTTTTTTTCAGGTGTTTTGAAAAAATACAAAAACTTTGTCTGCAAAGGCTGCACTCTATTTACCTCCGCAGTGCCTTTAGAAATTTCCAATTTACCCAATAGTTTTTTTTAGCCAACCTTTTTTTTTTTTTTTTTTGTAATTTCAATAGTATTTCAAAATTCTGTTTTCACCGGTTTTTAGTCATCAGCGGTTCGAATTTGATGCCGTTGCCGACCGTGACCAGCTGAAATCTCGGGTCGATGCCGATGCCGATTTCATGTTATTTATTTAACTTCCGATTCCGATTCCGGCACCGATGCCGACGCCACCAGCATCGATTATAACCGATGCCGCGCCTTTGTTCCGATTTTAGTAAAAAAAAAGATATAGAGCCATTCATTCTAGACGATTTTTAAAATCAGGAATCCGATTCCGATTCGGATGCCGATGCCGATTCCGGATATTAAAAAAAAATTCGATGCGGCCGATACTAGCATCGGCATCGGCCAAAATTTGAGTTATTAAAAACTTAAACTTTTTTATAAAATTTTATAACCCGCCAAAAAAAAACATCTCTTTATAATACGCTATAAAATTTTAGACCCTAAATTATTTTCAGTTTATTTCTAAGTTTTTTTATTTTCTGCTAACGCTTCCCGAATTTTTCTATTTCTGTTTTTTTTTATTTTTGAGACCTTGTTATATTAAAAATACAAGGAATAAACCGAAAATTCGGATAAATCTGGAAAATATAAGTCATTGGCAAGTGTGAAATTGCAAGTAATTGGCAAATGAAGATCCGTATTGCCGCTTTAAGTGGTGTAGTGGATAAAGGCGGCTGGTAAGTCGCGTTCTATTCCAATAAATTGTAATTTTTTCTCCCTTTTTTTCTCATTAAAAATGTTTAAAAAAGAGCCTATAAAGTCCCCATATGCTAAATATAGTGAAATTCAAGCATAAAAGTAACATATTGCTCAGTTAAAAATTTTAATTATAAAATTTTGTAACTCTATAACTATAAGTGCGTTTAAAACGCACTTTTTCTTGGATCTTGAAAAATGGAGAGAAATTTCGGGAAAATAGAGGCCTGGCCAGTGAGTAGTTCAAGCGAATATCTTGGCCCGGGGTAAATCGATTTGGCTTTGGATTTTTCCATCCCAGTCCGTGCCTGAACATAGAATCATAATGTATGAAGATGTTAAATTTTTAATTTTTAACTTTTTTTTATTTTTTCAAACTTCCGTGATTCTGATAAATAAATGCGAGATTCATATCGCAAGGTTGGCATGAAATTATGGTTGTTCACCTTCTTTTAATAAAAACTGTTAGCATTTAAACGATATCGTCGATGCTGGGAAAAAGAGGGCTAAAAGGATCTTTGAAATTATCTCCAAACAATGCCGGAGGCAAGGGCGTTAAGGTGAAATAACGTTACACAGCTTCTTTACTCAAGGTTGACTTGACTGAAACTCGAGAAAAATACAAAAGACTACGCAATAAAAGTCCGTTCTTATCTGGTCATAACGACCGCAAAACAGGATGTGAGTGGGCGGTTATTTTTCTCCGTTTTCTCAGAAAAAAAGAACTGTTAAACTTTCTCGACAAAAAGATCGATGCGGTTTTCCAAAAAACACCAAATCTCCAGTTGCAGGATATTATGTTCAAATAAAAATGGCATATTAGCACCTTACGTAATGGCAGCGGTCATAAATAATTTATTATTTATGCTCGAATTAGAAAGACAATGAAAAAAAAAAAAAAGGAAAAAAATTTAAATAAGAATCATCTGTTAAATCATCACTATTAAGAGGAGGTTTTTGTTCGAAACCGTGTAACATTAAATGTGACAATATATGAGGATGTGAATTTTCATGCACTTTCATTTTCTCATATTTAAGGTGCGTAAGAAGAAAAAAAAAATATGTAGGATAGTTTTATTTTTTTTAAAAAAATCGCATGCACAAATCTTAACACAAGTATGCTCGCATTAATTATTCACTCCTTTATTGTTACAATTCAGTACCCCCGAACAAAAATTACAGTAATACTTATTAGTCATGCCAGTTTGGAAATAACGATGTGTTAAGTGTTTCTGCAAATACACACCGGACTGATAATCTAATAACGAAACGAGACTTTTTTTACTCATTGGAGGGAAATTCCTTCTTTAAAATGCAACGATTGCTTACGGTTTTCATAGGTAAGGGCCCTACAGCATCAGGCCTAATAAAAATGTTAATCGGCACTTTAACATCCTTTTATAGATTAGAATCTAGATTAGACAATAAGAAATCATCTTCGATAAGATAAATTCATTAATTAATTGTAGTGAAGGAATGGAATAGATTATTTACGTAGAAACATGACTGCAATTTTATACCTATAAAAGTTGTGGAAGTTTCTTTCCTTAGCACATCAACAGGAGGACCCCAAGAAAAAGTGCGTTATAATAGTATATTACGGTACTGCGACAGAAAGAGACGAATTTCACGCCGAGACCGGTTACAGCGCCGAGGCGAAGCCGAGGCGCTGTAAAAAGGTCGAGGCGTGAAATGAGTCTCGTCTGTCGCAGTGCTGTAAGATATTTTTTATTCCGAATATGCAAATTCACAAAAAAAATGTTAAAAATAAACTAAAAACATCGTTTATGTTATTAACATAGACTTATATACTAGACCGGGCATCCTAATGGGAGCAGTTTCCCTAGAATGTCTTTTGTTTTTTTTAAATCAAGAGGAAAACAGAAGGCTAAAATGGCGTACAGTAAACGGAAAAATGGTAAACAAAGAAAATAATTTTGCCTAATAAAACGAGATTTCCGTTACATTGACTCCTTTAAGAGTAGTAAACCAATTTTGTTTAATTGATCCTTTTTTAGAATCGTAAAAACGAGTATAAAATTAAGGAATAGCTTACAGTTTGCCCACGGGGAAAAAATAACTTGAAAATGAAATGAAATATCATGTGATAGTCACCACAAATGCAGCAAGATTTCACCATTTATTTATGGATTATTGAAAAAATTAAGATTTACTATTTTAAAACCATTTTTAAAATCAAAATCATTCCATTGTTTGCATTTTAACTAATGACACTTTGCATTATTGTCGTTCTGTTTGCCTCTTGATTTAAAAAAAACAAAGGACATTCTAGGGACACTGTTTTGTACAGGATGCCCGGTCTATTATATAAGTCTATGTGTTATTAATATGGCGGCCATTTTGAAATGAAGTAATGGCGGCCATGGGATTGAAAAGTATCGAACAGTGATAACCTTTGCTGTAACTTGCTTTTTTTTTTCGTTAATTTTAGAATAAAACCCTTATTTTCAATGATTAGTTTGTATTTTAGTTGATTTCGAAGAAAAATATATTAAGAATGTTGACGAAATTAACTGGGAAAAAAAAAAAAAAAATTGTCAAGATGGCGACCAGGATTGAAATGTTACATTACACGCGCGAGCGTAATGACGCGCATGCGCAGAAGCATTGTTTTTGAGTCGTTCTGTAATTGCCAACTTTCGTTCGTAGTCACTGCCTTCGAAAGTAGTACATTACATATATGAGGAATGAAAAATTTTTTAACTCTAACGTTTTGGCCGATAAGGAAATTTTATACTAACTATTTATAAATTTTTATAATAAAAATTTGTAACTGAGCAGTATTTTAATTTTATGCTTGAATTGCACTATATTTAGCATATGGGAACTTTGTAGGCTCTTTTTCAAACATTTTTAATGAGAAAAAAAAAAGGAAATAAAATTAAAATTTTTTGTAATAGAACCCGAGCCATGCGCTCGACTTACCAGCCGCCTTTATCCACTACACCACTTTTCAACTGATTTTTAAATGCGGCAATATGGTTCTTAAGTGGCCAATTATTTGGACTTATAATATTTTCCAGATGTTCTGAATTTTAGGTTTATTTCTTGTATTTTTAATTTGACAATGGCTCAAAAATAAAGAAAAACAAAAATAGAAAAATTCGGGAAGCGTAGAAAAAAATAAAGAAACTTAGAGCGTTACCCCTTTGGCCAGGTTTTAATACCCGAAGTCGTAAAGCTCGCCGCAACACCATCTCTCGGTACGAGTTGGTACTACGCTTTCGATGAAAACTTTTATTTCATTTTACAGTCTTTTTCTAATTTTTTTTTTATTTTCTTCTAACGCTTCCCGAATTGATATATTTCTGCTTTTCTTTATTTTTAAGCTTTTGCCAAATTGAAAATACAAGGAATAAACCAAAAATTCGGAAAAATCTGGAAAATATTATAAATCAAAATAATTAGCAACTTAAGAACCATATTGCCGCTTAACAAGTCAGTTGAAAAGTAGTGTAGCGGGTAAAGGCGACTGGTAAGTCGACCACAAGGCTCGGGTTCTATTCCAAAAAATTGTAATTTTTTTCCTCATGAAAAATGTTTATAAAAGACCCTATAAATTCCCCCATATGCTATACATAGTGCAATTCCAGCATAAAATAAATATATTGCTCAGTTAAAAAATTTATAAATAGTTGTTATAAAATTTTATAATCGACCAAAACGTTATACAGTTAATCTTATATCCCAATTTTTCGGATAGGAGGATCGCAATAGGATATAAAGGACAGGAGAAAATAGGACCTTATTTTTACTGAAGCAAATTTTTAATGACAGAAAACTTTTTTCAGGGGAAATTCATTACACTTTCGCTCATTTTTCTAATAAAATACAAAAAGTCAGACCACCATCGTTTCCAAAGAAAAGGGACTCTTTTATCAGGCAAAATTAATTAACCGACTAATCAGAATTAAAACCGAAACAATAAAATATATCGATTTCTAAAAAATCTGTTTAAAAAAGAAACCACGGAATGGGAAGCCTTCCAAATTTCCACGTGTAAAGACCCCCACGTGACCGTACATAATGACTGTATCAGTTAGCACGCCAATGTTTCTTCATTAATTTAATTTATTTAAATTAAATAAAATTACCGAGAAGGTTTTACCGGTATGTCCCGACTTAATTTTTTTAATTGGATTCGTTGTCAAGCCTAAGGAATTCAGCAAACGAAACGTTCTGCCAGCAGTTATTACACGACTCCGAGTGTTTTGCAGCATGTGTGCCTCACTTCGCGCTGTATATTATGAATGATAATTAAAATTATCAGAGACTTTTGATAAGGATCTCTCCATTATCTTTATTGTTATCGACGGGAGACATGCGATCGATACTAAACAGAAATCGAAGAGAGGAAAATTAAAAAATTCCTCCAAGTGTTGAAAACTTTTTGTTTACAAGTAAGAGGCGATCGACGGCTTTCGTGTTTGTTCATACACGATAATTATTCTATTATACACATTTTTTTTCGAGATAAATACAAACAGTAAAGGGTTTCACAAGTATCATTATTTTTTTATAAAACGAGTGAAATTGACCTTAAGACCAGTTCCATTGTTTTATGGAGCACCGTAAATAATTCCTAATCCCATAAGATATTTTTATGTGCAATACGTTGTTTTTATTACTTATTATATCAAGAAAAAATTATTTCTTTTTGAACTTACAAACCGTATGTATGATCTTTAACTTTAATAACCGTTATATCATTTTTGAATCAGATACGCGACTACAATACGTAAAAAAGAGTTCCCCTTTTTTCAGGAATTTTAGTAGAAAGTAATAAAAAAAAATTTGCTTTCGCTTCGATTAAAAATTTAATGAAACGATATGGGTCTGAGAATTATCTAAGGTATCAGCCACGGATTGGCCCGCCCAGCAACAGGGAAAAATCCAGGAATTCTGTATTAGTTAAGACGTCCCGCGTCCAAAGCCCCAAATTCTTATCATTAATTTCCTTTTGATTTTTTTCCTGACTGATTCTCGTTTTTTTTTTTTTAAATTTCTTCCAAACTGTCGCCCATTTGGATTCTTTTTTTTTTTTTTGCAATTTTTCAAATTCTTTGCCAAACTCTTCCAATAATCGTAGACTACTTTTTACGATTCGCAGAAAATTTTTACAATTCTTTTGCAATTCCGTTTTAACTCCTTCGATTCTTTGCAATTTTTCCGAATTTTTAAAATTTTTGCCGTTTTCAAACTTCTCAAGTTCTTTTCAAGAATTTTATAGCAACATTTTCTTCACCTATGTTTAGCTTATGGGGAAAACAGCTTTTCTGTGTAGTGGCGTTTCTAAGTTTAAAAATAATAAAAACTAAATATTTTGGGGGTTTTTTGAACTGCTAATTCTGAATTTTGAAGTCCAAGTTTTGAAAAAAATCGAAATTAAAGATGGCGGACTATTCAGTTTTAAAATTTTCTGTTTTCTTAATTATTATTATTTGAAAAATATTCGGTTTTTGAAAAATGAAGACAAGTTACTTTTTCCGGGAGCTAGCTCATTTAAGACAAGTTGATTTTCTGGGGGGTCGCACGTGTCCCCTACGTATAATCCGATGTTAGATTTGAAGTCAGGGTGCCGGAAAACATATACATCGATATTCATATGCTATTTTTCTGATAATTTGAAAAACGTTTGTTTTCTGGGTAATTTCAGATTCGGAATCAGCAACCCCTAAAAAATTTTAATTCTTACAAATAAGATTTTAAAAAATTCGGGAAAAGGCTAAAAAAATTAAAATTGAGTTTGCATCACCTATTGCATAACTGAGCAATATCGGGCGCATCAATTTTTTATATGTCCCTTTGGCCCAGTGCTTTACCTTTATAGATATAATACAGAAAAGTAATATTTGGGAGGAATGAGGTACTTCCAAATTCCGAACTATGGCCAGCAAAGGCGGTTGGTAAGTTGACCCCTAGGCTTGAGTTCTATTCCAACAAATTGCAATTTTTTACCCCCTTTTTTTTTCTTCCCAAAAATGCTTAAAAGAAGTCTATAATGTCCTCTCCAAGAAAAAGTGTGTTATAAAATTGTGAGTTATTAAAAACTTAAACTTCGTTATAAAATTTTATAGCCCGCCAAAAAAGACATCGATTAATAATTCGTTATAAAATTTTATAACAAAAATTATTTTCAGTTTTTTCCAAGTTTCTTTATTTTTTTCTACGCTTCCCAAATTTTTCTATTTCTGTTTTTCTTTATTTTTGAGCCTTTGTCAAATTAAAAATACAAGAAATAAACCGAAAATTCGGAAAAATCTGGAAAATATTATAAGTCGAAATAATTGGCAACTTAAGAACCATATTGCCGCTTTTTAAATCAGTTGAAAAGTGGTGTAGTGGATGAAAGCGGCTGGTCAGTCGACCACAAGGCTCGGGTTTTATTCCAAAAAATTGTAATTTTTTTTCCTCAAGAAAAATGTTAAAAAAAGAGCCTATAAAGTCCCCATATGCTAAATATAGTGCAATTCAAGCATAAAATTAATATATTGCTCAGTTAGAAAATTTTAATTAAAAAAATTTATAAATAGTTATAAAATTTTACAATAGGCCAAAACATTATAGTTATAAAATTTTTTATAACGTACTTTTTCTTGGGTCATAAGCTAAATGTAGTGGAATCAAGCATTAAATATGTATTTTTCAGTAAAAAATTCTCGTGATTATTTATAAATAATTATAAAATTTTATAACACACTTTTTCTTAGGATATAAATAAACGTGAAAATGTCTCTTCTCCTTTAAATTTCCCTCGTTTTTATTCCATCCCAGTCCGTGGCTGCAAGGTGTCGTGGGTAGTTTTGGAAAATCAAACAGTAATTATAATAGCAACTTAATAAAAATTTAAAATAATAAAAAACACAATGAAGTACCTAGAATCTCAGGATATAATCGAGCCTTGAAGTGAAAAAAGAAAAAAGAATTGTTGCACAAAACCTTGGAGTCTTATTATCTCCTTCATTGATTCTACTTTTATTGAATATTTATTATGTCACCATAATTACAATCATTTTTTTTTTTTCGGAAATTGCCTAACTTGCTGAATTTTTCGATGACATTTTATTGTTTTTCCCATTAGGACAAAGGATTCGGTTTCATAGTTATTATTATTTTTTTTTCTGATATCTAGATTAGATTACCGTTTGCGTGAGATGAGTCATTCCCATTCACCTTGTTAGCTAATATCATAATTCTTTGAAGATTTGGGCGGATTCGACAAAATTCTAAGGTTAAAAATTTTTCACGGGTTAAAAGGGTTGTCTGACTGTCATTTCCGTCTTTTTTTTTTGGCTGAGGTCCCTGTCAAATGGATGTCGTAATGTTTACTTTTTAGAAGTGACGGAGGCTAAAACTTGGTTAATTAAAGAAGCTGGAATTCTTACGTAAGAAATGGATCTTCTTTTTTTTTTATATATTATAAATGCATAATTATATGCTATCAAAAAATTTTCAATCAATATTTTAATTGGAAGACGTGCTTTTCTATGCATATATCATATTGCTAAAGAAAATGTAATGAAAATTATTTAATTTTGCTCACGATTTAAAAAAAAAAAGGTCTTCCATAATAATGTTTTTGACGGTTGGTCCGCATTTCTATCAAAAATTTGTTATTGTCATGACCCAGATTTTAAAGTGTAATAAGATTTGAAGATTTTTAATTTTAAGTTCCAATTCACTTCTCTCAACTCGATTAGCTCTTGAGGAAGAGGTAACAAGCTGTTTGATCGTTTATTTTTTTTTCTTTGATTTTGAAGCAGCTTGTTAAACTCCCAGTTGGAAAAAAAAATCGAGATGCTGTATATACAAGCCACAAAGGACCCGTACCAGAATTCGAAAACATAAAAATTTTCTAAGTAGAGCTTAGTGGTAGAGCGGCCGTAGTGAAAACTGAAGGTCGGTGGTTCGAGTCCATCCTTCGCCGCTTCGACTAATATTTTAATTGATGTTCCACCTGGAAAATTTCAAGGCTTTCTAAAACTGATCCATTTCCCAAGAAAAATCCAGAATAGGATCAAAATTTTAATAAAAATTTTCGTGACCTTTGACCTCTTGTCATCCCTTGCCTTTATCTCAAGGCAAAACCAAAACGTTAATTTTTTTGGAAGGAGAGGGGGGGGGGGGGTTGAACCAATTGGTTTTAAAAACAATTACTGATAGGAGCGCCAAATCCTTTTTAATTAAAAAAGTGCGTCAATATACCAGCAGAATAATTCCAGGTACTTTGGCATTTAAAGGTCACAATGGGTACCGAGATAAGCGAATCAAAAATAGATTTTGCCATTTGAATGTTTGGCCCCCCAGGCTTGAGCCATGTCCTCCTCGTAAATGATCCATCACTGCCCAAGAAACGGATAATCAATGACAAAGTTATCGAGTACGAAATTTCTCATATACACAAGGCTCCAGGGATTAAATTTAATCGTGAGAATAATCCGTTTTGTAGGATGGTCTTCGTTGATTAATTCTCAATCGTTAAATGTGCAATGTCATACCAAAAATATCATTAGGAGAAGAGAAAAAAAAATTCTTAACATTTTTTTTTTTTTCTTAATTTTGTAAAATTAGCTAAGTATTTCCTTGTTTTTGCAGGTATTTTAATTTTATTCCGTTATTTCTTGACGTAAAGCATCCTCAGGATGAAACGAAAAGCTTGACCAAAATAGTTAATATTTTGACCTTAACAAAATTTCATCACTCTCCTTCACTTTGTTTATACGTTCTTGTGACACAAAGAAAAAAAAAATTCGAGTACACTTTTCAATTTTTTTTTAACTTTGAAAGGACTTGACACCGCTCAAGGTCGATAGGAATTTAATTCAAGCGTGATTCTGGCTTCGTATCTCAGCATCGAATTAGTCATTGCAGATTTTTTCTTTGGGCCGAACCTTAAAAAACAACGGAGGAAAAGAAAAAGGGCAGTGCCGGGTGCTTCCTTGACTGATTCGCTTTTAGCCGTGAGTCAGACGAGCCTGGGGTACCTACCATGACTCAGATGTCATGTATATAATCAGCTGTTTCACCTAGCGTGACGTAACACCAGGTTGAAGAGAAATAAAAAGGGGAATAAAATCGATGAGAAAAAAATACTTATAAAACCGGTCGCCTTTTTTTTAATAATTGAAATCGATTTTTAATTCATGTTCCCACACTTTATTTTCTATCTGGAATCCTTTCGTACCATCTCGTGGCAACGATATCCCCGCAAGTGATTGTGGTCTTAAGCTGTTTGTCGCTGAATTCTCTCAAAATGGTGGTTTGAAATTCCCCGAGGGTTTGAGTTTGAATCATTTTGTTCTCGGTAAACTCCACTAAAGATTTGACTTGACTTCCGTCCACCCTGGTTTCGCTGAAAGGTACTCCCGGCCTAAAAGTCATTGTGGTTTCCGTCACGCCCCACAGAGTTTGAAAGGTGTATTTTCCGTCTAGCTCGTATAATTTGACGACGGGTTTGACGACGTGGGCCAATTTTCGGAAGAAAAGACGGATCTTGGAGAAGCGAAGGTAGGCGTCGAAATTATCGGATCGAACGAGTTTGAACCGTTTGTTTAGGTATCTTTGCATTTGAGACATTCTGTTTGGTAAATAAAAAGCAGAAGAAATTTTATTTATTTCGAAAAAATGTACTGTGCTCAGTAGCTCTTTTTCTCATTCGTTTCCCATCTTAATTCTGTACCCAAGAGGTAAACCGATGAATTCAAAAATCTTAAAATCCGCTGCTTTTTATGCGAAAACAATATCGAGCAGCCATTTTGATTTTTTCAGTCGTCCACCTTTCATAGACTCAGACTTTTTGCATGGAGCGACATCTTGCATGACAATTTACATTTGTCTTCGTTTCCCGTAAGCTAAGCATAGCTTTGCAGCTTAAATGATGTACTTGCACGAAGGCTATTATAGACCTAATCCCTGACCCTGGGGCTACTGCCGAGGAACTGCCATCAACCTTCATCAATTTCCATTATGACGCCGATAAAATGCAAAGCGCCAATACTCTGCACGAAAAAACTAAAAAAGGCGAGATTTTGAGTTTTTGAAACAAACCACCGTGGCGCTGCTGTCGGCCGACGTGGCATTTCGTGATCATTCGAACAAATGCAGTCCAACATGGCGGCTACCTCTTGTTCTTGTTTCGTTGCAAAAAGATGCTATTTTTAGTTTTATTTCCTTTTAGTTTTCATGTTTAACTAGAAAAACATATTCGGATTTAAAAAATGACGATGATTTATTAAGAATTCCGTTTTTCAGTGGTTTTATTAGTGAAGGTTGTCAGTGTTAATGGAGGGCGAAAAGCAAGCTTTGCGGGATTGCGGTTTCAGTACAAATGTCTCAAGGTAAATTCCCATATATTAACTGAAAATGTTATGTTTCTTAGTTAAGCATGGGTTTATGTGACTTATAAGAAATGTGTCTCTTGGGGAAAATAGGTTTTGAAATATGGAAGGAGGCCAATTGCTTCTGAACACTTGCATGGTGTCGAACGACCTTGAAAACGTTTAACCTTGAATTTGAAATTGAGCTTTGAAAACTTGATTTTTGGAGATTGAAACCCCAAAACCAGGCTGTATTAGATTTTTTAGGCTTTTTGAAGACCAATGTTCTCAATTGTTCATACCTTTTTTTATTACCTCGGTTAATTTCTCATTAAAGCAGCGCTCCATCCTGGAATTTGTTTTTTAAATTCAAAAGTCGTTATTCTTACCCAGCCATCTTTCTCAGATGAGAATATCCTTTTTAAAAAACATTGATTTTCTGAAAATGAGCCTTGAAAAACCTTGAATCTCGAAACTGATTTTCAGTAGACACCCTGACTTAAACATTATTTTCTGAGAGTTATTTCCCAAATGCATCAAACTGTCTTTTAGAACTTGAAGTGGTGATCATAACATTTTGTCGTGAAAGACTTATGAACTCAAAGAATTATGCTGGTTGTTTTTGGGTGGCTACAACACAGTCTCAGGAGAGACATCCTGTGCATTACCTACTAAGAGACATATGGTTGCAGAAAACTCTTTATTATGTGCTGCGGTTTTTTTTACAGTTTTCATTTTAGCACGAAAGAAGATGGAATATTCATTTTGGTATTTTAATTTTGTTCTGCATTGAATAAAAAAATTGAAATTTTTTAATAAATGCATTTTTGCACCTGAGTTTGATGTAACTGATATGTGAATTTTTTTTTGTTGCAAAATGCAAAAACTCAGTCGTCTAAGTAGGCATTGGAAACATTGATTTTAAATTAAGAACATGAATACTTATTTTTATTGGGTTATTAAAATCTTAGTCTGTTTGTGATTTTATGTTTTGATATGAATTTAAAACTGAATCGTTTCTTTTAGAAACTTTTACTTTCAAAGAAACAGAGAAAAATGGCATGTGCTTAGTGTGAAATTTTTCTCATTTAATTTAATTTGTTATTTTGTTTTAGTTCACCTCGATTTCTTCATAAATTCAAAATCATATTTCTTATTATTTTCATCTTAAACAAATCAAGAAAAAAAAAATTTGCCAAGATCATCAATCGTTCTCCATAATAAGCATAAACATTTACCCTAAAAAGGCATATCAATGCGATTCATACCGTTACGGTTGTTCTTACTGATTATAATTTAAATAAAATTTCTGCATTAAAAGTATTTTCGCCATATCAAACGTGTGATTGCATCTTTAATAAGAAAAACATGTATGAATTTAAAAGTCATAGACATTATCCTCAATTTTTTTTCCCCTTAGACTCCCCGTATAGAAAGCATGTATAAATTTCAAGCTACCGGCGATCAGTGCCATTTTTCGATAGTAATTATCAGGACAATAGGAGGAAATTTTTTTTAAGAGAAAAAAAAAAAAAGTGTTTGAATAGCATTAAATCCTGTCACCTCGTTTTCAGTATACCGAACTCTTAAATGACGTTTTTCAAGTTGATTATTTCATATTTACACAGATGCTAAAAAAAGATTCATCGAAAGTTTTTATAATTGCAATTACTTAGCAACGAGGCTCTTAACTACTGCATTGTTTAGATTATTTCGTAAGAAATCAACCTGTTATGTTATTCTGCGGTTATTCTCTCTCTCTCTTATCCCTTAAATTATTTATGGTTTTAATCTTTCAATGTCACCATACTTGATTAACTTCATTTTTTTTTTTTTTTCGTCATCCGCTTTTTTTTTTTGCTTACATTTGGTCAACTACGTCCGTTTCGAAAGACATGATTTTTTGGCTTTTTTTTTTCCAGAGAGAGACTGAAATGGTCATGTACGTGCTGATTGATGAACGGTAGCTTATTTATGCGTGGAACGATGTGCACGAACCGTAATTATTTCGCGGTGTTTTGTAATAAAGTAGCAAACGAATATGAATTTTTTTAAAGAAAAATTTTAAGGGGAATGCACCAAAGTCATGATCGATGAAAAATAAAAAACATGCGAGGCTCGAATTTTCTCATAAGAATCTTTTATTATTATTTTATGCAATGATGAATTTACATACACTGTACTTGAAAAAGTAGTTCACATGTTAAGATTTTTTTTCAACTTACGTAATTGTTTTTCGAATGAAGAGGTTCAATTTTGAGTACTAATGGCCGGTGTATATGCTGTTTATTTGCACGAACCAAAAAAAAAAGAAAGGCAAACAATGTATGTGTGTTTGTTTGGAGGACCCCCGTTTGTTTAAAAAAGCGGTGGAATAGCCATGACTGCCATCTTGAAATGGTCAAGATTGACGATTGAGAGAGTGATGGCGATCCTGATTTTCCCTTGTCGATACCTCCATAAACTCCCAAATAATCAAGCTCACAGTACAAATTAGCGTCGAAATATCATTATTGGCAAAGAATCCAGGCAACCAAGCCATGTTGATTATTCTCTAATGAGGTGCCAACCCTTGTGTGCTGGAAATTCGATAAGTCTATCATTGAGAGAAGATTCGCCAGGTGCGGTTCGGTAGCTTAGTGGTAGAACACCCGCCCGGCAATCGGAAGACGGAGGTTCGATTCCCTCTCGGCTCATGTACCCGACGAAATTTTTTCACCAATGATGTTGTTATTTTACGTATTATTATGATGTTATATTGTAATAATATTATAATAACATTATGATTATAATATCATTATAATATTACAATCATAAAATAATATATAATTATAATATAATATTATAATAGAATGATATAATGTTATAATTATAATATAATAATATATAATCATAATATAATATTATAATAAAATAATATATAATTACAATATAATATTATAGTTAAATTAGATACATATTAATAAGATATAGAAAATAAATATACTGTATATACACCCATCATGAGATTGAGTCTCTGCTCTAGAAAGAGAGAAAAAAAAGGCTGTGGTTTTTTCCGGAAATTCATTCACAAATCAATTAATTCCTACAAAAAAGAAGTTAATTAGTTTTCTGGAAAATGTCAAATCTTTTTTTTTTTCTTTATTCCGCTTTAACGCTAGATCTGTTACGTAAGTCTCCTATTTTTTTTTCTTCTTGCAATAAAAACACTTAATTTTTTTTATAGATGAAATTACACGGCTCAGTGAATAAAATGATCCCCTGTGGGTTGTTTTTCAAGTTTTTGTATTTTTCTCCTACGCCCTTCATGTTTATATAAAATGGTTATATTAAATAAAGAAAAAACCGCAAATAAAAAAGGTCAAAAACAAATCTGGCAAACCACTTAAGCTTTCTGGATATTATCATAATGGAGTCATTAAAAATCATTTTTACAACAATTAGAATATTTAAAAAAAAAAAAAATTATACTGGCTTAGGAGTCATTCTAGTTCTGCATAAGACGAAATAATGATCGAAGTTAAACCTGTAAGATAATGGTGCACCACAAATTTTGCCTAAAAATAATGTCATGGAGCAGGAGGGTTCATCCTTTATTTATCGGTCCAATAACGATTTTCGGACATTGTGGCTACGAGCTACAGGACTGTTCCGGACCAACTTTAAAAATGTCTGAATCTCGAAATCCAGGGATTGCAATTTTTCAAGGGTCCGAGTCCGATATCGATGCCGATATCGATTTCATATTATTTATTTAACTCCCGATTTCGGCACCGGCATTGGCCGCCGATGCCGATTTCGGATTTAAAAAAAAATTTGATGCCGATCATCGGCATTGGCCAAAATTTCCAAGCTTCGGACCCCTGCAATTTTTAAATAATTTCGTTCAATGCTACATGGCAGTTATTTTTCTTAATTTTTTTTCGTCCAAATTATTCATTTTAGCGTTACTTACAAACATAATGGAATCCACTTTCTTAAATATTTTTATTTTTTTTTCTCTTCTCTTTTTACATCTTTGAATGGAGCAATAAGTCGTCACTCGACCGTATACGCAAAGCCTGGTAGTATACTTTTTAGCCTAGATTTTCAGGGCTATGACTTTAAGCCCCGTTTCTATTTTTTTTTCTTTTTGCTGAATGCGTAATTTATCATTTTCGAAGGAAACCAAGGTCGGATAAAAGTGCAAAAATACCAGGGAATTAATAAAATTGATATCAAGGTGATCTCTTGTTTTGTTAAAATAATTGCGCTATCGCTTTTAACAAGACATTTGATGGATGAATATCGTTAATCTCGTAAAAAAAAACTGAAATAATAAAAATTACTTAACATTTTTTTTTTTTTTTGGTAATTCATTTTAAATGTGGATTTCCGGTAGAAAGTAATTGTTTGAAATGAAATAATAAATGATAAAACTGGAATTGAAAAGCATTTAGGCGTGTACGACATGGGATCCAGTATGCAAAAGTTATAGGAAACTATAAAATTTATGGGATATTTTTTTTATTTTTTTTAGATTTTGAATAAATAAAGACGATTAATAAAGTGGGATATTTAAAATGCATTAATAATTTGGATTGCTTTCACTGATGGTGGCGTCTGTTAGATTTATTAAAAGGGTTCAGGTTATCTTCATTGCAGGAAAACAGGGATTTAAAATGCTTCCAACTAAATGTTCGTCGTAAAATATTTTAATCTGGGAGAATCTTGAAAATTTATTTTTGATTTTTAAAAAAAAATTGAAAATGATGAAGTTTTAAGTTGTAGCTTACTGATGTAATTTTGTCTTTTATTTTTTCAGGTAAGATGATAATTACGGTTTTGATACCGCTAAGTGAAGATGAGTGTATCCCTCAGATCAACTCCTTTAGAAGAGAAGTCGACAAATTTGAGCATCTTGCCTTCGAAAACAGCCAACCATGGAACCAATGCTAACCAATTATTTTTCTTGGTGCATGTACATGAAAAATGATCAGAGGCACGTGGCGAAGGGTTTGTTGAGATGTTTCGGTGCATTTTGTTTCTTAAATTCAAATGATTTCAATTTTCGGATCTCGTGAAAAATTCGGATTTAAGGTTATGATGGTTGCTATGTAGAATTTCGTGTTCTTTCATGACGTTTAAGACTCGGAATTTTTTAGGGTCCAAAAACTTGTCTTTTGAAAATAAGTTTAATAAGGTCTATATTTTTTTTATATCTAGCAAATGCAGTCCAGACCCATTTTTTATAATATGAGTGGTTCTGGTCCGTTCCTGACCATTTTTTTAAATCCGTTTTTCCTAAGAAAAATAAACTCCTAATCTATTTTTCCTAAAAATTTTGGTTCCTAAAATTTTTTTTCCTAACCATTTTTTCTTTGCTTTTCGATTTTCCTTAAATTTTTTGATTTCTAAAATAAAATTTCCTAACATGAATATTTTTCTTAATTTTTTGAATCCCTAAAGGGATTTTTGGAATTTTTATTTAGGGATCAAAAATTTTAGGAAAATTAAAAATTGGAAAAAAAAATTGTTATGAAAGCAGTTTTATGAACCAAATTTTTAGAAAAAATGGATTAGGAATTCATTTTTTTTTTAGGAAAAATTGATTAGGAATTTATTTTTTTAGGAAAAATGGTAGGGAATCGTTCTGGTCCCATAAGGCAAACAGACGGAGAGTGAAGCCTTTCGAGGCACCCTATAGATTTTTTCAATTTTCCCGTACTGAAATAAATCTTTCGGTGCTTTTTTTTCACTAAATATGACATTTAGGAAAGAAAATTTTTCTAGGTTATTTGAAAAAAAAAATCGGAAAAATATGTTTTTAGACCGATTTTTAAAATATTTTTTACAGTGTAGGAATCATATTTTAGTTATGGCTTTTATGGCTTAATTAATAGCCTGGAAAACCAGATACTAAGCTCTGGTTGATTGTTTAAAAAAATTTTTTGACCTCGTAAAAAGCACTGCTTTTTTGCTTTTAGTGTTTTAGAAACGGACATTCTTTTCTAAAGTGAAAAATATGAATGGAAATTTCACTTTCTCACTTGGGAATTTTTCTAAAATTAAAACGGGTCGTACTAAGACTCGAACCTTAGTCTGAAGTCCTATTTATAGCCACAAAATTTTTTAAAAAATCCATGAGAGGGCGGCGGTTCAATTCCACTTTCTGCTGCTTAATTGGTGAGATATATTCTTTCAACATGTTGTTTTAGAGTGACCCCCCCCCTCAAAAAAAAGCCACGTGGAAGGCAAAATTTGCATGAGGCAACCTGATTGGAGCCTTTAGCTTTTCTATTTTAAATGACTTATTGGACGCCTTGCCAAAAGGAACTTGTCGACAGATAAATTCTTTCAATCTTAAAATCGAATTTATTCTGTTACCAATTGCTAAGTACCCTATTATTTTTTTCTGGCAATCTTTTAAATTTTTCCTTGAAATTCCCCATTATGCACTTAACATTTTTTTTTTCCTCTTTTATTTCACGGGGCGTAAAGTAATAGAAAAAAAAAACGGCACGCATATGTCCCTTTTTTTGTCGTTTTACTTTTCGTGTTTTCCTTTTTAAACTTCATTACTTTTTCAACATTTTTTTTGCTTTGAGCAGGATCACATAGGCGTGGGCACAGAAAAGATAGGAGGAAATAAAAGGAATATAATCATTCAGGTCGGCCTTCGATGTATCGATTTATCCATCTTCGTATGACGCGAGCAAGAATTTTTTACGACCCTCTCGAAAATGAATTATTAATAATCGGAAATGATATTTATTTTAATAATGAAAGTTTTCTCTTTTTTTTTTTTTTTGTTACCGCTGCTTAATTGCGAACCGCATTTTCGATGACTATCTCGGTGTTTGATTTTATTTGTTTTCGATCCGATTATTTTTTTTTTTTTTTTTTGCGTTCATCGAAGATCACGAAATATCGTGACGATAATCGCGCGAACAAGTGGAAAGGAATCGCTCGTTTTATTAATACAAATTACACGAAACCGAGCTTTAAAGGTCGTCTTGGATTAATTTTTTCGATGACGTCATAGGTTTTGAGATGAAATCATCTGTTGTTGCCCGTCAAAATTAAAAAATTTTTGCATGCTGCCCGGGAAGAAAATTTAGGTGCGGCGCATTGTTTTTAGGTTCTTGACATTTAAATCGAATTGACAAGCTTTAATTTGTAAAATTAAACTTCGAAGCTTTTTTTTTTTTTTTTTTTTTTTAATCTCGTTTGCATCACGTTCATCATCGCGAAACACCCTTTAAGGAATCAGGAGCGTGTAACAATAGGAGAAAACAAAAACAATCGACGTATATGTTCAGGAAATGTGATCATTAAGTTAAACAAAAAATTTTTGTCGTTTTTATATCACACGTTAGTGACCGTTGTGCTCTGATTAGACTTGATTTCATTCTACCGTACACTATAAACCTCGTGATGGTTCACTTTTATTGCGAAACGTTACGAAACAGCAACTTTGGAAGAAAAAAAAAAATTTAATCCCCAAGTGATAATTTTGGGTTGTGTCATAACACAAAGTAGTGGTGCCAGAAATAATAGAATGTAGCTACACCCCCCAGAGGTTTACAGTTTGGAAGTGGCCATCAAGGCGTTTTCAAATGATAATTTCAGTTATACTGAATAGGGGCCAAGTATTCAAGTCAAAATATTTGACTTTATACACCCTCGAAGAAGGAATACGCACCTTCTATATAAGTCAATTTTTTGTTGACCTACTCCCTTCTAAAGGCTTGACGTTACCTTTGAATGGCCCAAAACTGAAGGATTGTTATGTTGAAGGGTGAAACGATTAAACTGAACACTTTTCAGTCTTTGACACATCAGCGAGATTAGATTAGGAGGTACTAGACTAAGTTAATAGACAGCCTCCACTAGTAGCTATTAGCTTATAGTTTACGAAAGCAGTAGGCACCCTTAGGCACCCGTTAGACCTACACATCTTGACTGGACGCATAGTCCAGGCATTCGTTCATAGCTAAATCATTTACTAGACTAGTTGCTTGCCTAGTTACCGTACTGATTACTAGGCACTAGACCAGTGCTACTGTTTACGATAGCTATTAGGTTACTAGTAGCCCGTATGAAAAGAGATGCATAAATTATACAAAAAGTATGAAATACATAAAAAATGGACAAATTATGTGTAAAGAACTTTTTTACTGCTTTATGATTCAAAAAAGTTATATGCATAAATTATGCAAATCCTGATTTTCATGCTTAAAAATGATGTATAAATTTCGTAAAAATTATGGATATTCAAACTTTGGTGCTTAAAAAAATATGCATAAACTTTGCAAAAATTTACTTTTTAAACTTTGCCCAAATTTTGGTATGGGTGCAAATTCACTATGGAATGTTGGACCAATTTGTTATACAAAAATAATACATTTTTTATATAAATTTTTTGCGTTTATTTTGCAAAAGTTTTATTCACTTTTTTTCTGTACAGACAAAACTTATTAAAAAATTCGTTCATTCTTCGGTTTTTCCGATTTCCCGGAAAACTGAGGCATTTCCGAAAGCTGTATTCATTCCCTTGATTTTTTTTCGCGATTTTAGACATCAGAAACACTATTTGCTTGTCATTTTGTGTCATTTAGATTCGGTTTTAGACGTTTAATAATATAGAACAAAAATTACGATTTTTCCGATTTTCCGAACGAAAATATTTTTCCGAAACATTAAAGTATTTTTGGTAAATCCAGCATATAATTAGCTTCTAACCCCTTGCTGTCTAATGCATCCATATGGATGCACAACAAAATACTCCATAGCGACTGGTGCATCCATATGGATGCACCAGCAAAATCAAGGAAAATAATTATAAAACTTGGTCAGATTTTGACGAAACTTCGTAGGTGGGGGTACTTAAGGGTGCTCTTCTCGAATTTGAAGTCAGAATTTACCGATTTTTAAAAACAAAATGGCGGCAGTCCCTTTAATGGCAGAACCTAATAACTCATAAGTTATAGTTTTTTATTTTTGACAAGTAACTCTTTAAAAAAATAGCTAGTTGCCCTTGATAACTGCCCATAGTGAGTATTACTCGGAAAAAAACAGATGAAACGGATATTGCGCCTATTATTAGCTTATGGCTATTAGTATAATGGTTTAGAGCTATTAAAAAAATAACTTTTTCTAAACTTTTTCGTAAAAATATTTTTGTAAGAGGCCTTCTCGGGCTCCTACGTCGAAATAGACTCAAAATTCGGAATCACCGACCTCAAAAACAGTTAGGCCATAGTTTAAAATCCCTAGAAAATAATAAGTTGAGATTACGGTGTTACATTTAACTCCTTGAAGATTGCCTAACACTGGGTTGTAAGGCGCCGTACTTACTAGGGATGAGTTTAGGACCTCTCTGTAGTCCTGAAAAAACATTTACATCAGTCTTATAAACTCAGTCCCGGAGAGTCCAATCTTAAAAATAGGCCTAGACAGGAAAGGGCTAAATGTGTTTTTCCTTGTTTTTCTAGCTCAACTGGAAATCGGTTTTTCGAAAATGGACAGAGGACAACTGGCATTTAAAAAACAAAAACAAAATTAATCATTCGACTGACTTCAAATATCAACACGCATTAATTTTCCGACGAGCTTATATAATTCAATAGTCAGATCAAAATAAGTTTCTCAAAAATAATTACAAAAAATGAATTTCGTGAGTAGAGACAGCCTCAGTTCGAAATTATTGTGTGCAAGAGATAATTTATGGCGATGGGTTATAAAAGATTTTCATGGACTCAGACTGTTGCACTAGAAATAAAGCCCACTTCTGATATCTGATAATCCAGAAAAAAACAAATCAAAAGAAAGCGCTGATGTAACAAATCCTCTTTTTCCATGGATATCCTTTGTTTATGGTCCAAAGATCATACGCGGAAATATTTCTATTTTTTTTAAACCATCAAAAGCCAAAATTTAAATACGTAGGAAGTGATCAGTACTAAAAAAAAATTAGAAACGGACGTAATATATTTTCATAACAATCGCTTCCACTGTCAACGGTTTTAATTTCAATCTTTTTTTTATTCTTACGTTATCAAGTGTAACCATTCCCAAATAAATTCTTATAATGGAATATTAAGCTAAATTTCAATTTCTTTTGACGATCCTTGACGAATTATCCGTATATTTTGTCAGCGTTTAATAACGCTCCACGTAGGTGGATTTGTAATTACTCCCTTCAATTGATCCGGCTATCATATCTTTCAATTTAATTATTTTTAATTAATTAATGTCTTATTATCCGAAAAAAAAAATGATGTAAAGTTACGCAGTAGAATCGATAGTAAAATTTTGATAAATACCTCAATGAAAGCGAGATAAGGGGATAATGACGGCTTAGAAATCTCATAATTGCAATGTGTCGTGAGCTCCAAAATGAAGTCTTCTCGTATTTTTAAAGAAAAAAGTAGAGCAACCTCATGTCGATTACTATTTTTTTTTTATATAAAATTACAGCTGTCTATTCATATTTCACGAATTGATCAAGCTACTACATGACCAGATGCGAAGTTACAAAACAGATTGCGGCAATTTCGAAAAAACGTTGACATTTTAAAGCGTTTTCCGCATTTTCCCGATTTTTTTAGTAATTAATTTTTGAATGGACGGTTTACGTGAAGCCTTGCGCCGTGATTGTAACCGATAACCGTGGCATTACATTGGATGCTATATCCATTTACACGTAGGACCTTGAGTACCTAACGAGGTCTATACGGTATAAGAACATCTGCCAAGGACTTACTAATCAAAAATCGTGGTAACGTTATTTTTTTGACCCTAATTATAAGACGTCATCTTATGCAAAAGATGTTTCCGATCGGGGGAATATACGTGCTGTCTGATTATGCAGATGATGCTGCGATATAATCTGGAGTATCAACTCAACCGAGTAACGAAGAATTTTCTTTTCTTAATTAAAATTATTACATTTTTTTTTATAGATCGGCTTGATAAGGTGTGCAAAAAAAACTGTTGCACCAATTTTAAGCGCAATCACGCAGAAATCGAGACTAACGATCGTTGCTAAACTGTTGACAGACACGAAAGTGACAGCAGTGACTCCCGAAGTAGGTAACGGTTACCACACTTTAAGGGATTGTTAAAAGCTGCAGTAGTATATTTCACTACTAGGGTTGAAAGTGAGATATATCGCTAATCGAGAACGTGTCACATCACACGGTGCGGAAAATGTTCGTTCATAGCTTTTTTTTTTTTTTTTTTTTTTTTTTTTTTTACTTTCAACTAAAAAACGATTTAGGATTAATTAAAAATCATAGTATGGACGATAATAACCTATGCTTCTAATGTTTAAAATCGGGCTGTAGGCAACAAAAATAAATGATGGTTTCGGAGAATTTCCGTTTTCCCGGAATCCATATTTTTATATTATTTTAATTTTATTAATTATATTTATTTGACCATGCCGGAAATTTAACTTTGGGATGGGCTTAAGAGTCATTGAGGATTTTTCTGCTACTTCTAACACCAAATAAAAGCTCCGGGAAAACAAAATAAAATTAAAAAATTGCCTATTGCCTAGGAAAATCAAAAAAAAACTTCCGCGGGTGCGATTTCGAAATTTTGGAGGCGGAGCTTACATAATTCAATAAAATTCGGGAAAGATATCAAGATCCCGCTATTTTGGGTTTAGGGAGAAAGCTCCCAAAATTCGACTCTTAGATCCCAGAAAAAATTCAAAGTTAAAAAAATTTGGTGGCAAAATCACGATATTGGCCAAACGGCTGATTCATCCGATTGAGTTTAGAAAATTCTATTCGACTGGCCCTACTCACGAAATTCACTCTTTGTAATTATTTTTGAGAGATTTATTTTGATGTGGCTATCAAATTATGTAAACTCGTCGGAAAATTAATGCGTCTCGATATTTAAAGTCAGTTGAATGATTAATTTTGTTTATTTTTTTTATTGCTATATAAATGGCATTTCGGGAAACACCGATTTTCAATTTTGAGTCGGCAGATAAAAAAAAGGTTCAAATCCCAATTCCGCTGAAAACAGCGTCTTAATAATTTCCGGTGCGCAAAATAATAGAATCCCTTGTAAGTAAAAAAAGGGAAGGTAACACGGAGCTTCCTCAGCATCTGTGCAATCAATTAAACCCCAAAAATTCCAGAAACGGGATGAATGCGGTAATTACGGGGGAGTTGCCGTTAAACCCTTGATCCCCCGAACAAAGTTTTACTTCCTTTGGCTTCCGAACGTATAAGACACAAATGTATAATATTGCGTTTCCGTTTCCGCCAGGTGATGTATCTTCTCAACCGGTTACTTTATGGTTGATTTCCTAAAAACCGTTTTAGGAGAGAGAAAGAAAAAAATCGCAGATTGTATTTTACGATTTGAACTTTAAAAAAAGGCAATTCACTTTACATATTTCGTGAGGTAGCCAGCACGCCGAGTTTTATTACCATAAAAAAAATCTCATTATTTTTTTAAAAGCGTAAATCGAATTTTAAAAGCTGCATCGGTCTAGCTTAATTATAAAACGGACTAATCGATTCTATTTGCAAAATTGCACGTTTTAAATATTAAAATCCGATTCCAGATGGCCCAAGAGAATCAAGTTTGATTTGCGTTTACGCAAAAAAATAATTCATATTGTTTCTTATTTTTTTTTCTTTGTCATTTAATAAAAAATGTAGGACTTTAATAAAACAGGATCGGTGACGTTCCATGATTGCACATCTTTCATAGTCTATTTTGTTTAATAACGTCGGTTCATTCTGACATTTTAAAATCGTGTCTTATTTGGACTAATTACTGCATTGTTCGGTGCAAATCCTCACGATTTACACAAGAATCTTTTTTTTTTTCATTAATTTACGCTTACGATTTTTTTTTCTTCGTTAAGTATCGATATTATTGCTTCCTTATCGAATGTGCCAGTAATGATTATGATTTTTTTTTTATTTGCACGCGTGTAACCTGTTACAATTTTTACAAATAAAACAGTTAACTTATGTGTTCTGGTCGATTGGTTTCTACCGTAGGACGAGGAAAGTTGTAAAATTTCAATCAGCTGAGTGTATGCGGGGAATGAGGAAAATTCGGAAATGTGAATTGGCGATGCAGTCGGTGGTTTTTTCTTTGTTTTGAATCCAATGCCATTTTCAAAATATTTTAAGTTGTCGAAGGTTGTAATTATGACAGCTTGGAATTTCGAAATTGAAAATTTGTACTAAAGTCCACATCGATGGCTTTTACGGGACATAAAGCTCTTTTGTTGCTTTGCAAACATTTTGCCGATTTTTGCCAGTTGCCCTCTAATCAGGGAGCTTTGGGCTGTTCGAACAGGCTAGAACGTTACACTCGTTTTTGTACATTCCCACAGAAAAATTTCTATTTTTAACAAGAGTCCCTGAAAGTCCCTAATTTGAAAAAATGTCCTTAAATGTCCCTATTTTTCTTCCCTTAAACTTTTATGCCTAAATTATTTTATTAAATCAGAAAATAATGCTAAAATTCCGAGAAAAAGTCAATTTTTTCTCAAAATTTGTAAAATTTAAAAAATTTATTTTTGGTTCTGTAATTCAGAAAGAAAGTAGCTGGAAATGGAAATGGACCCAAAAAACTGGAATGAATATATAGTGTTCGAGAAAATTTTCAAGAAACTCAGAACCAGAATGAAATTTGAGCCGAGTATGAGCGTAAATTTTGATTTCAACCCAATTTTTAGTTGAAAGTTGTTGCTAAAATAATGGCTAAAGCTAAATCAAAATTTTTTGAGCAGTCTCAGTCACTTTAAAGCGAAATCGACCACATTATTCATAAAGTCCTCCGAACAAAGGTTACTATGAGTTTCTGCCTTTTTCGTGAGGATCAAAGCGGATCAAAAATGAACGTAAGGAGGTCAAATTAAGCCTGGGCTGAAATAAAAAGTTCGAAAATGAAATGTTTTTGATCCCTAAGTGGTCCCTAATTTTCTCGATTTTGGTCCCTAAAGTCCCTAATTTTTTAGGACTAAAACGATTCGATGGCTAAAACTCGACGGGAAAATTCATTTTCCACCCTAGGTTAACAATATACTATTCCTGGAACTACTTTTTCGTGAAACTGGAAATTTTCCCGAAAACTGGGAAGTATTATTCGAAAGTTCCGAAAATTGAAAACATTTATTTCCCGATTCCAGAGCATTTGAAAAGTGAGAAAAAACGAGAACTCCGCGAGCATAAATTATTCTAGCACATTTTCGACCATATTCGTACTTTCGTTTTGCAATTTTTAACCTGAAATGGCAGAATGAAACTGGACTGCGTTTTTAAAATGGTAATGACATTGAAATCAGATTCCCATCTTGGTCTGTGGAATTTCGAATTAGCAAAAAGCGGAAAGTCCATGAAAATATTTTATTTTCACTTTCACGATTTCAACTATTCTCGTTGGAATCCGGTGAAAAATATTTTACCCGGGCTGAAGTACTGACAGGTCTTCCTCGAAAAAGTTGAAAGGTCGAAAAAATGCGAGTCGAGCACCGTAAAAATTTTTCATTTGTTTTGGTTTCATTAACCTAGAAATGCTAACTCTTGTCCGATTCCAAAAACGGCTCTGTTCAAATTAGTAAAAAACAACTCAAATGATTATCGCCCGTTTATAAGGTCAATTTTCAGAGGAATTGTCCTTTAAACGGTTGGTATCTTTATCATTTTGATACGCCCAGTAAATGGAAAATTGCTCAATTGGTGAAGACTAATCGATATGTTTTTAAGGTGATACATGCCTTTGCCATGTAAACGACCTCCAGGTTAATGTCTCCCTGCGTAACTTCAATATATTTTTCTTTATTGAAAAAAAGTTACAAAATTATTGTTATTATCGCAGCACGTCTTAAATATTTTTACACTTTCATAATTTCTATATAAAATAAAAGTTTATATCATGATAGATGTATTTAGGCCATAGAAGATTATGATTTATAACTCTACAAAAAAAAACAACTAAATTTACAATAATCGGAATCTCGTTTGGAAGCAAAAAAAAAAAAAAAAAAAAAAAGTCTGACATCTGTCTTAACTCCTTTTAATATTAGGAAGGGGGATATAAGATTACACAAGCCTTTGGAAATGAAACAATGTTAATCTTGAATGAAGAATGTTTGTTGGGAGTTATTTTTGGGATTGCGCGCTGTTTTCTTTCTTTTACTCTCCGTCTTTTTCAATTACGCTTTCAATGTTTTTTTTCTGTCAATAAAAATTTCACGTTTTATCGGGAGGGAAAATAAATTTATCCGGAAGTTATTTTGAATGGATGCGGCGGCTTTATTTACTTAAAACTGCATCTACTTCAAAGTTCGTAAACATACGACGACCCCCTTTTACTGCGTTAAATTGGGTTTTGCGGTGTTTGGTTATCGGAATTTATAGGATTTCGGATTGTAGTATTTGCGGGGATTTCGGTCAGAAATGCCCATTGATTGCAATGAATGTCAGGGATATCCACGCAAAGGACTAAGGAGGAGGATGGCCATTAGGAGTTAGGGTCGAGGTTGATTAACTAGCCTCTTGCTGTCGGAAGCCTATTTTTTCTTTGAAGCGTTAGGGGTGTACACACAAAAAAATAGTCTTGTAAAAATCTGCTAAAAATAAGCCAATTTTGCATCCGCACAGTAAAAAATTTTATGTCAAAATCAACATAGTAGGCCTAGTAGGTCCGCATAATTCTTATGTTGTTTTTGCTTATGTTTACCTTTTAGGAAAAACAACAGAAAAAATTTATGTGGACCGTTTAGAACATATTTACATAATATTTGAAGACTCCACGGGAAAAATGATCAGATTCCATTTTTTTGTTTACACTTAGCTCTTATGTTTACCTTTTGTCAAAACAATCAAAACAAAAACATGAAATCTGATCATTTTTCCCGGGGAGTCTTCATTTTTTACTGTGCAGTGCTAATATCTAACTTAAATTAACACTTTTCTATTGTCAATACTACTTTTTTCCAGTAAATATTACTTTTTTCGAGCAAAAATGGCTATTTTTCGAGCCGAACCTTTTTTAGCTTGATTAAAAAGTTATTTTAACTTTTTGAAAGTAAAAAAGTCCGTAAGTTATGTATGAAAAGAGTTTTACTTTTGAAAAAGCAGTTGGTTCAAAATTGAATTTTTTTTTTTTTTGGGCTGATTTGACTATTATTTTTTTTTGTGTGCAGAAGCTGTTTGGTCTTTTTCGGTAATATTTTGATTCGGTATGATCCATAGAGGCAGTTAGTAAAGATAAAAAAAAAATTTGGCCGCCTATGTTTAGCTTATGGAGAAAGAGAATATTTTTAATATCTTACGAAAATAGCTAAAAACTAATAACTGAAGCATAAACCCAAGAAAAAGTGTGTTATAAAATTGAGTTATTGTTACTTCGTTATAAAATTTTATAACCCGCCAAAAAAGACATCTATTTATAATTCGTTTTTTATAACAAAAATTATTTTCAGTTTTTTTTTTTTTTAATGTTTTTTTATTTTCTTCTAATGCTTCCCAAATTTTTCTATTTCTAATTTTTCGATTTCTGCTCTTCTTTATTTTTGAGCCTTTGTCAATTTAAAAATACAAGAAATAAACCGAAAATTTGAAAAAATCTGGAAAATATTACAAGTTAAAATAATCGGCAACTTTAGAACTATATTGCCGCTTTTAAAAATCAGTTGAAAAGTGATGTAGTGGATTAAGGCGGCTGGTAAGTAGACCAAAAGGCTCGGGTTCTATTCCAAAAGATTGTAATTGTTTTTTTTTTTTTTTTTTTTTTTTTTCTCCTCGTGAAAAATGTTTAAAAAAGAGCCTATAAAGTCCCCATATGCTAAATTTAGTGCAATTCAAGCATAAAATTAATATATTGCTCCGTTAAAATTTTAATTATAAAAATTTATAAATAGTTATAAAATTTTATAACGCACTTTTTCTTGGGTAAATTCAGTAAAATCAGGATAACAAGCCTCAGAATCTATATTGATATCCAAATTTATAGCTTATGAAATTTTTTTGTCATATGTATTTCGTTGCTGAAAGTTTGATTTTATCTTAGCTCCATAAGCTAAATATGGGAGAAAGAAATTCTTCATATGATAAACATGTCAGCTCACAATTTTTAATTTTGGCCATATCACAATAGTTTGTAATTTATTTATTTACATTATTATCATTATCAAAGAGATAATTTTTATGTGATTAATTAGTGTTCTAACAAAGTGTAGTACTTCCATAAGCTAAACATAGGATTTATATTTTCGCCAAAAATATATAATTCGATTTTTCTGGCCACTTGTGTACAAGTCCAAGTCGATTTATGGTCTATTAATTTTACGGATAACCCATAATATGTCCATATGAATTCATCCGCAAGCAAAGGGCTTAAATTTCTACCTTTTCAGGCAGACGTCCATATGCCACCACTCTTTTTCACTTAAATTCATTTTTGGCCGTTTAATATTTCATTACCAGTCTTAAAAATGGGAGAAAAACGAAAAAAAAAAAAAAAAATAGTCGTGAGTAGCCTCAAGATCTTAAGGTTAATGACTTTCTATCTCATCGATCGCACTAAATGAGGCTCCGATTAATCTTCCGTGAGTTTTGTTCTAATGTGGACGAAAAGAAAAAAAACATTTTTTTTTTTTTTGTATTTTCCATTACGAACGCATTTTTTTCCACACTTTAAAAGATAAAAGAGAGTGAGAGAAAAAAAAAATTAATTGTTGACCATTTATTTCCTTGAGTGAACACTTAAATTGCTCGAAACATTTTTATTTTTTTGTTTTTACGTGTAAAAATGAAAATGTCAGACAAAGAAATTCACATGGTCGTGATAAAATGCAAAGAGGAATTCGTAACAGCTGATGGCAGGAAAAAAAAAAAAAAAATTTACAACTCTCGCCCTTTCCGTCCCCATGTGTCGCAAGCCGAATGTCACTCAAGGAGCTGTAAAAATTTTATTTTACGGTGTTTCCTGTTTTTTTTTTTTTTTTTTTATGATTGATTCATTAAGCGCATAAATCATAAATTGATACGGATATCAGATGTTAAAAATGCCAAAAGTAAAAAAAATAAAATTTTAAATCCATCATCACGAGTTTTTATATTGTCCATGAATTGTTTTGGTTTTTGGCCAAGGTTCTCGATTCTCCGGAGATGAAATATTTGGTGTGAAACAGGTTTTGGCCGAACCCCTTTTTTTTTATGATATCATCAAGACCGTTTAAAATTGCACGAAAAAAAAAATCTCATGACAATGACCAACTCCTTCGCAACGGTCATTTTTGGTCTTGACACCTCTTGTTAGACGTCATAACATAAATAACGTTGAATTAGTCATAAAGTAAGATGAGACGGCGTTGAATTTCCTTTAAAGATTTTTTTTTTTATAGGGCTAGGGTCATGTCACCTACTTTGTTTCCGGAATTGGAAAAACGATCGCCCACATACCGGAATTATGTTTCATTTTTTTGTTTTCTTATGTTTACGGAGTCGCGTTACCCTGGTTACGGATTGTGTACAAAGTGCATTGCACGATGATTTCCCAAGGCCGCTCTACTTATTTTTTTTTTCAATTTCTAATCGATAATTTCAAAGACTTTCCCGCAGATTTTGTTCTTTCTTACGAAAGCTCGAAAGTTTCCATTTTTGTTTTCTTTTGTTTGTTTATCTTATCATGATATTGCAACTTGGCTTTTTAATTGACTAAAGACGTTTGCATTTGGTTTTGTTTCGGTTTTTTTTTTTTTTGTTTAGGGAAAACACTTTTGCTGGGATTTTTGTTGACCTACTTTACGTTATGGTGAGATGATTTCTTCTTTATTTTGAAAAGCGTTTTCATGATAAATAAGTAAACATAATAGGTACGAACACGCAAACTGGGTATATATTTTCATGTCTCTCTTGTGACCTGTTAAAATTAAAAGATGAAGTGCGCAAAGGGATTTTTGGAAAGATGTTAAAAAATAAGGTCAGATTTAAATTTTTCCTGTGGATTTACTCTATAGAAATCGAAATTGTATAAACAGGATCGGAAAATATGAGTCTTGATTCGTTGGCTCAGTTTTGGTAGAATATTCAATATGGCCAATATTGGACGTTATAGTACATGGGTCATAAATCGAGTCTTGGCACGCTAGAGAATCCGAGGGAGTCAGGGATGCGATGCGATGCCGATGCCGAAGCCGAAGCCGATGCCGGCATCGGCCACCAAGGGTCGCAAATAATTTCGATGCCGATGTCGATCCTTTTTTTTAAAAAAATAACCGATGTCGATGCCGATGCCGAAGCCGATTAGTGAAAAAAAATTTTTCGACGATGACGCTGATGCTTTCAAAAATGAGTCAAAAATTCCGCCGATTCCGACTCCACGAAAAAAAAAAGATTAAAATTTAAGTTCCAAAGAATTTCATATTTTTTAAAATGTTTAGTATTAATTTTTTTTTTAAATTTTTAAGGGTGGGGGTAACCGAAATCTAAGGTAATTTTAGGGGGGGGGGTCTCGAAATGCTAACCTATGCTAACAAGGGGTAGGAGGGGGTAAAAAATGGCCACAATAATGATCACTTGTTTTATGGACGACCGGATCTAAAATTTCATTTTCAATATCAATATCTGAGCAAACGAAAAATTTTTTTGCATTACTTTTTTTTTTTTTTTTTTTTTTTTTTGCTTCCAACTCGATGAAGTACGAAAGCAAAGGATCTGTTCCTTAATTTTAAATTTTTAAATTTTTCAAATTTTTTATGTTTTATTTTAAATATAAAATTCTTTATTGCTGTCAACCATTTCTTTTTTCTTTGGTGAAATACTTGATGCCGATGCCGATTCCGGCAAATAATTTCCCGCCGATTCCGATGCCGATGTCGATTCCGGAATTTTTTTTTTAACCGATTCCGATGCCGATGCTGATTCCGAATTTTTTTTTTTTACCGATTCCGATTCCGGCAGCGATGCCGATGGCGATAAAATGCCACCGGCATCGCATCCCTGGAGGGAGTCCCCCCAACAATTCCTGGATCAGTCCAGTGGTTAGGTAGGGATTAGGAACTGAGTAGAAGCTTTGAAATGTGGGTGGATTATGGTGACCCTTATTTTACGAATTTTTGAATAGGGAAGTCAAGTGTTATAGCAAGTGAGGCATATTCTGTTAAAATGAGTTCTTTACTTCATAAAAATAGTATTTTAATGAAAATTAAGAAGGGTCAATGAAACAAAGTCGGAGAAAAAAATTCCAAAAATTCCGAAAAAAATCTGACATTTTAAAAAAATTAAAAAAGCGGCAAATAAAATTGTGACGTCATTGTGCTATATTTTGAATTTTAAAAGTTGGTATTCCTGCTCGCGAGTCTTTCTTTTTTTGTTGGAAAAATTACAAATCAAAACATGAACAAAAAAAATATTCAAAAATGGGCCCATTCACGATCAGTGCTACCAAACTTCATTTTTTTTTATAGTACAATTACGTCACAATTTTTTTCCCCGCGTTTCAAACGACTTTTTTTTACATCAAAATTTAACAATTTTTTACTATTATTTTCGGTATTTTTTTAAAGTTTTACATATACCTCGGTTATTAACTCATATTTAGGGACCAAAATATAAAATAAAAAAAATATGCTTAACTTCCCTATTTCGGCGAACGCACCCCCTAATTCTTTTATAGGAACCGAAAGAAGATTTCCAGAATTTTTAAGAGTATGGATTACAATTTCTGGTATGAGAATTTTATGTCTTTCAACCAGTTATTTTAAAAATTGCGAGGTTTGTTTTATATTACTCGTATGTCTGTGATTTTATTTATTCAATTTTCCGCTAATTGTACGATGTAATTGCTTTTGTTTTAGCTCTTGAGGATGTCTTTGAATAAAGGACGAAACATGTCGAACGATTAGATACAGTAACGTTTTATGTTCCAAAATCCCGAATATTAATTTCACATTTTCATAATTTTTTTATGTTTTAAACGTCGTTTAGCAGTGTCCCTGGGGACCTAAAATTTTCGAAATTCCCGTAAAGATGGAAAAATCAAAAATTTTATTTTTGTGTAAAAATGGTCGTTTCCTTTTCGAATTTTTATTCAGATTAGATTACGAAAATGAAGTTGGAATTGATTGATGTCAAACGATTATGTGCTGGGGGACAAAAATTTGAAGAATTTCGCAAAAATATTGGGGCTGTGGCATATTTTTCCAATCGAAAATCAATTCAAAGCAGGGCAACAATTGCGATTAATTTTTATTCGGAATCGAAATCGGAATCGGCTATTTCGAAAATAATTGGAATGGGAAACGGAATCTCAAATTTTTTTCCACCTTTTGGAATCGAAATCTTATTCATAAATAGTCGATTGCAGCCCTGGTTCAAAGTAATGCTCGCGTACCGTAGATTGGGGTGAAGTTGAAAGGAAATTCTAAAAAAAATTCTAGGTTTATTTTAGGCACTAAAAATAAAATTTTTTACTTAAGTATCCCTAAAACAATATCCACTTAATGAAATAAAAAAAAATTTATTTTTAGTGCCTAAAATAAACCTAGAATTTTTTTTTTTTAATTTCCTTTCAACTTCACCCCAATCTACGGTATTTTTTTCGCAACTATAAGGAATGACGAGAAAAGCTTATTATAAGGGTTGTGCCCCAAAATTAAATTTTTTGTGGCCTTTCACCCATCGATAAGGCATAGTGCGGGTGTAAATTAGGCCAAATATTAGGGTGCCGGTCGAAATGACCTAATTCAGTTTTTATTTATTTGGCAGAGAATGAGTTGTCCGATTGAAGAATCCAACAAACGAAAAAAAATATTTTTCAAAGGGCTATTTAAGGGCATAATTGTTAATTTTTTAATAAATGGCCCAGTGGCCAAAATGGCCATTTAAAGAGAAAAAAAAATTATTTTTTTCATGTTAGCGTCGCCGGACCGAAATTTCGCTATGACAGTCAAAAAGTACGTCAAAAATTGACGTAAGTACATAAGCTTCTAAATTTTTTTTTCAACCAGAGAAAATTGGCCAAAAACATGGCCAAAAGTTAAAAAAATACTTTTCGCTGCGTAGATGACGCTACACACAAATTTCGCTATCACCACGTGAGAGTACGGAAAAAACTGGCCTAGATACGTATTCTTTTGCTTCTTTTTCCCAACGGCCAAAGTGACCATAAAATGGCCAAAATGTCAAAAAATTTGTTTCGCCACGAAAACCATGGTGGACCCAAATTTCGCCTTCACCATTTGAAAGTACGCAAAAAATTGACCCAAAATCACGTATTTCGCTTTGGGACCCTAAGGGCGAAAGTGGCCAAATTTAATGGCCAAAATCATATAAATCGCAAAAACCTTTTTCACTGCTAAGACCCTGCTGGTTCAAAATTTCGGTATCGCCACGTGAAAGTACGCGAAAAAATAGCCTAGCCTATAGAAGCATATTTCTCAGTTAAAAAAGAAGAGAAGGTAGAAATTGGCCGAAATTTACGCATTTTGGTTACTTTAGGCCATTAGTTTGGGCCAATTTCTACGTTTTATAAAAAATAACTTCCGAATTAAAATTAGGCTATTATTATATTTACAAAATTATCAAAGAAATTGACTAAGTCAGGAACTAATGAACGGGTCTTTTTTCCCCGTCGTCATAAGATTTCGTATATAAGTCTTCGTATAATAAGTCCCCGAAAAGCAGGGATGGCATGCTGATTCCGATTCCGATAAGTTTCTTTTCATTTGAAGCTTATTCCGATTCCGATTCTAAATTACGCGAAAAATTTCGCGATTCCGATACTGATTGAGATTCAGATTCCGATCTATTCGGGGTATTACCCCTGCCAAAAAGAGTTTCTGGGATTTGAAAATTCGATGTTCAGAAAAGTGACATAATTTTCGATATCATTTATCGTCTTTCAAAACCTCGAAAACCCCCTTTCGACGTTTTGAAAATTCGATGATTTGTAACGGTCACTCCCCTTTTTCGTTCTCATCTTTCGCTTCATCTCCTTCCCCTCTATGTCTTCGCCATCTTCTTACTCCTATTTTTTTTTTTTTAACTTCCTCTTTTTTTTCCAATAAGTCGTTAGATCATCGGAAACCGTTGAACCAAATCCCCAGTCAGTTTATTCTTGGTTTGTTGAATAATCCAAGTTGGAGAATGTCACGGGTCCCGATTATCCAGAATCTGGTTGACCAGCCACAAATGACAGAATCATAATATCCAAGGAAGGACGAGGATTGAATCATTCTTCGTCATTGGTGGCCTTACCTCAATTAAAACATTGAACGGAAATATCTAAAAAACCGTAAAAGGATCCCTTTTATATTTTTTAAATGATTTTTTTAACGTGAGTCGATCCACACAAATCCCACGATTTTTTTTTTTCGGTTAAAAGCTTCGATATTTAATGAGATGGCAGTGGCACTGAAAATCAATGGAAAAACCTTGTAAAACTTGATCTTTTAGTCTACGTTTATGGAAACCGATGTGGACGTGATGCTTGTTTCTTTTTTTTTGTTGCGGACCTTTGACCGTGACTGGTCAATAGGCGTCAACAATAAAGAAATTTTTTCGCGATGCGACTACTTGTGTCATAGCGACCACTTTCACACTTTCAACGGCAAATCAATTCAGTTGAAACAAATGACACTGATTTTTATGCAGGCATGGGGACAATGAACGATGAGAAACACGTGAATGACATCTTGGTAACAAAAAAATAATTTTGCGAAAAATCAAAAGGGTGAAAAGAAAGTCTTTCGGAATGGATGATTGGTCTCTTTAAATGTATCGTGATCGCTTGGAGGAAGATTTTCGAGCGATAAAATTGCGTTTAACCTTGGTCCAGTTCCATTAAGACTAGAGCAAATAACATGCGTACGGATTTTGCAGGTTTTTTTTGCTTTAGCGTTAAATATATAATGCGTTTGTAACAAAATTCAACTTTCCCATTTTTGCGAATTTCGAGATTTTTCCGGTTTTTTCATGATCCTCAGGAAGAATGCTGAACATGTCTGTGCGGAAAATTTGGTTCCCCAGTTTTCTCAAGAACAAGTAAACATGAAAGAGTGAAATTCGGTATTTAGAAACCTTTCAGCAAGATTTAGGTCCCAGTTGATTTTGAGCGAAATCGGCCGACCCGTTGGGGAGCTACAGTCGTCCCCTCAATTTTTTTTATTCAGACAGTAACTGTTTATATTCGTTTCCTAGGTTCTCGGGGCCGTAGATTTCAAAATTTATGTCAGTTTTTCTGCAAGGGGAAAAAGAAGCTACTTCCTCCCAAATTTTTTTAAGGATAATTAACGAGACGAACAAAAAATAGAGATGATGCACTGCCCCCTACCGACCTCCCCCGACGGTGCTCAAAACGCTAAAACACGCATCCCCTTGTTGCCAATTTTTTTTTCTCTAATAATTTGAGTAAAAACCACTTCCTACGGAAATAGGCACAATGCACCTTATCGCACGTATCGATAATCGATGTTATGTAGCCCTAGGCCACCAAGGTCGGAAGCACTAAGAAAGTAACAAATTGATAACATCGTCATCCTATAACGTGGAAATTACCTTAATTCCAGCTTTCTTCTTTGTTATGCAATCAACTTTACAACAATGGTTATTTATTTATTTTTTTTTTTTTTCGCGGATTCTAGGATTTTTATTATAATACGTGCTTGTAATTAAGTTGTATTTTTAATCTCTATATTCATTAAGCACAATTTTTTTGTCTTAAAAGGAAAATGTAACGACGTGAATTTTCTGACATAGTCTCGTTATGTGTCACGTATTAAACTCACCTGAACGGCGCCCTTTTGAAATCTGGATCCTTATTAGTTGGGTCGTAAACCGTGGCAGCAGATCTCTTTTTAATCGTTTTATGGAAGAACACTTTCATTGGGGTGTTCCCTTTCCTTAGGAGCGGAGACTTTTCATTTTTTCCATTGGAAAAAGGGGAGACTAAGGGGAAGAGGCGAAAGAGTGACCCCCTTAACTTAACCAAAACGACTGAAACGATTTTAAACTAGATGCAATACGATTTTTTTGGCTTTCGCTCCTGGATTTTCTGGATCCGCCAGTGGAGAGGCTGGGGGTCCCCAGGGACAAAAGTGGCATAAAACTGAAGATTCCACGCCTTAAAAACTGGGACGATACAAATTTTTGCTTCATTATTTGCATCACTTTTATTTCGATTTTTTTTTTCCAAAATATGAATTTTTTTCGCTTTGCTTTAGTACCTCAAATCTGGGTAAATTTTTGTAAATTTCTTTTCTTGAAAATACTAGTGTTCAAGGTGTCTACCAGAAAATGAAATCAGTAATTTAGGTCGTTTTTAGGGTTTTTAGGTCGGTAGACACCTGTCAGCATCGTAGACAATAGAAAAAAAACCATCAAGAAGTCGATTTTTAAAATGTAAACCCTACCCAGGCAAAAAATTCACGTGGGATACACGTGGATTTTAAAGACTTTTTCTACCAATTTTCCACAAGATTTCCACTAATTATCCACAAGCTGGTGGAAATCTCGTGGAAAAAGTCTTAAAAGCCACGTGTATTCCACCTAGATTGTCCTATGAAAAGTCATAAGAAACAAAAAATCTCTTTTGCCCTAATTTTTAATATTCCAACAATTAATTCCCATATTTCATAATTGTTAAAAAATAGAAGCTGTAACTTGTTAAACCGTTAATCAGGTTTTCGTTAGCCAAGCATGACGAATAGCATGCCTCATGTGTGAAATATCCGCGATAAAAGCTTTGTTTTTATTTTTTACAAATTTAGTTATTGAAAAGAGAGAGAGAGAAAAAAAAAGTCAACGACTCTGAATTTTTCTAAAATATGAATATAATTCTAATTTTTTTTTTCCTTTTATATCTCAAAGTTCAAAACCGATTCAATGCTAATTAATAATTAAATTTTTTTGCTTCCATAGTTCCCGTTGTTCTTTTTCATCAAATTTCTCATAAAAAAAAAAAAACCAACCCCGATTCGAAATTGAACGTTTGAAACTTCCGTTTCGATTTGCTTATCACGAGCCGTATAATGAGATGAATTACTATACTTAATTTCGTTTTTTTGTTCTTAATGAATCAAATAGAAGGATTCGACGGATGAACGAGTTTTGTGCTCTCCTGTCATTGCGAAATTTTTTTTTTTAAAGGTTCGAGTGTGAATTCGTCACGGGCTTAAAAAGAATTAATTTTCTTACGTAAAAAATAAAAGCTAAAAAGAAACCACTTCGTGACCTTAGTCTTTGGATTTTGCGGACAAAAGAAATAATAATAATAATAATAATAATAATCGTAAAAATTAATAATTTTTTTTTCTTGTTGCTCCTTCCGGTACTTTTTGAGCACGTGGTCAAGGCATTTATTTATTTATTTTTTAATCCCGAACGGGCCTTTTGATTTTTCTGAATCGTCGGAAGTATTTACCGATCGGATGCGAAGTTTATTGACTTTTTATCGTCTCTTGGTCGGATTAAATATTTGAATAGGTGTCAGAAATTCTTTCCAAGACGCATGTAATCCGTCATCGCGGTGTTTGAAAAGTGGAAAAACAAGAATTAATTTTGTGAAGGTTAAATAGGCTCACTCTTCTCCGCCGACAATTGAAACCAGAGTTTTAAACTAGTTTTTTTTTTTTTTTTGCCAAGTAAATAAAATGGGAATTAACATGTGTTAATTGACGGAAAACGTTGACGAAACAACAATGCAAATAAAAGGAAAACAAGACGTACACGAAAGGGAACAGACAATTAGAGCGAAGAAAAAAAAAACTGAAAGCTAGACATATTAAACGCTCTCACGGTCTTAGAAGATGAGATTCTTTCACCCATCAGAAGAAGAAAGCATTTTGTCAGAGAAAGCTTTTGACAAAATTAATCATGATATTCTTTTGGCCAAACTTTCGTCCTTCAACTTTCACCCATCTGCTCTTTCTTTCTTTGCATCTTACCTCAGTGACCGCTTACAGTATGTTCGATACAAAGGACACTTTTCCCGCCCCTTTCATGCCTCGTCTGGAGTACCTCAGGGTTCCAAACTTGGTCCTTTGCTTTTTCTTCTTGCTATTAATGATATCGTAACGGTCCCTATCCATTCTCGTCTTCTCCTTTTTGCAGATGATGTCAAACTTTACTTCCGTATCTCTTCCCTCTCGGACTGCTCTCTTCTCCAATCGGATCTTAATGCTATCTCGGCCTGGGCTGCTTCCAACCTCTTTCAAATTAACATCTCCAAATCCCAGTTCATGTCTTTTACACGACGTAAATCCTTGTTCGACTTTGTTTACCGTGTGGGTGACACTTCTCTCACTCGAGTTTTCCAAATTAAAGATCTAGGTGTTATTTTTGACCCTAAACTGCGTTTTTCCATCCATATCGATGCCATCATTAAGAAGGCAAATCAGTCACTCGGTTTTCTTTTACGGAATACAGCCCGTCTCTCTAACGTTGATACTCTTAAAATGCTATATACGGCTTTCGTAAGATCCAAGCTGGAATACTGTTCCTCTATTTGGTATCCCAATAAAGCGAACAGTAACCGTATCGAGCGAGTGCAGGCTCGTTTTGTCCGAACATTGTTCTTCCGTCTTAACGGCTTTTACCCCTCCTTTCCCAATCATATTTCCTATCAACTTCTTCTTTCTCATATTGGGCTTGAGTCGCTTAGTGCCAGGCGGATTAAAAATGACCTTCTTTTTTTACATAAACTCCTCAACGGTTCCATCCACGATTGCAACCTCTTAGAGCAGGTCGGTTTGTATGTTCCTTATCATAACCTTCGTCCCCAACCTCGTCCATTATTCTCTACAAATTCCCTTTCCCCTAACACCTGTCTTGGGCGAATTACTAACTCCTTCAACTCCTTCAATCCAGCCCTTGACATTTTCTTGCCTTTCAGCGTTTTTAAAAAATCTGTTGTTGAGACATTGGAGGGTTTTTGATTTTTCTTTTGTTACTTGTATTTATTTTCTTGTTTGTTATCTATTTATTTACTTTTTTTTTTTTTTTTTTTTTTTTTTTTTTTTTTTTTTTTTTTAATTTAATTTTTTATGTTTTATATTTATATAATTTTTTTGTTTTATATTTTATGTTTTCTTTTCAATTTATTATCTTTTTAATTAGACAGGGACTGCTATAAAAGGCTTCGATCTAGCTGTATGCATCCTAATATAAATAAATAAATAAATAAATAAATAAATCAGAGGTCCACAGTTCGAAAGCTTTTGACCTTAGGACATCTCCTTTCTACCCAAGTCTTTAACTCTCTGCCGCCCATGGACCCCTATATGGACCCATCAGCTTTGCAACCCTGAAAAGCATTAATTTTCTTAAAAAATTGTAAAAACCATGTAACTAGGGGTATTTGACCGAAATTTACCGAATTTTACCAGTATCAGTATTAATATTCGTTTCCGATATTTTTTGTCTTTGTGATTTCAATCCTGAAGCCAATTTTTGAGTTCGACCCACCCCGAGGGCCCTGTCGAGACGCAAAAAGTGCATGAGACGGAAAATATGACTTGAGACTTGAAGGCATTCGAAGCGAAAGCATTCCCTTTCCTAGTCAAATCTGTTGGGGAACCTCTCGTCGGACGCAAAACGTTATTCAAGTTCTGATACTGCGGAAGCTTTGAAGGGTTAGGTATCTTTTTTTTTTTATTGTTTGTTCCGGAACAAACATTGTCTGTTCCGAAACTGACACGTTTTGGTTAATTGGTTGTTCCGGAACAAACGATTTAATTATTAAAAGTTGTCAGTTCCAGAACAAACATTGTTTGTTCCGGAACAGACAGTGAATTTAAAATTATCAGTTCCAGCAGACAATCAATGAAATGCCTGTTCCGGAACGGGCAATTTACTTATTAAACATTGTTTGTTCCGAAACAGATATTGCTTGTTCCGGAACAAGCAATGAACCAAAACGTTTCAATTCCAGAACAGACAATGTTTTTTCTGGAACTAACAGCGTGTAATAATTAAATCGTTTGTTCCGGAACAATTTTTTACTTATTGTCTGTTCCGGAACATGCATTTTTCTTATTTACCGTTGTTTGCACCGAAACAGACACTGCTTGTTTCGGAACAAGGAGTGAACAAAAATGGTGTTAATTCCGGAACAGACAATGTTTTGTTTCGGAACTGAAACTGACACCGTTTAATCATTAAATCGTTTATTCCGGAACAATTTTTGATTTATTGTCTGTTCCGGAACAGGCAATTTACTTATTAAGCGTTGTTTGTTCCGGAACAAGCAATGAACCAAAACGTGTCAATTCCAGAACAAAAAATGTTTGTTCTAAACTGACAGCATTTAATAACTAAATTTTTTGTTCCAGAACAATTTCGAATTCATTTTCTGTCCCGGAACAGATATTGCTTGTTCCGGAACAAGCAATGAACGTAAACGTGTCAGTCCTGGAGCAAACAATAAAAAAAAAAAATTCAAAGAAACAGATACTTGACCCTTCAGGGCTTCCCGGGCTGATACAACAAACTCAAAATCCTATAAACGCATTTAATTTTACATGCCTTTAGCGTAAATAAAAAGTGACTTGTGCCTTATCCCTTTCTCCTTTTAGAACATTTTGGGTGTTTTAGAACGTTTCGGAAATTAGTCGAAATTAATTCATTGATGATTTAGTGATCTGATGTAAGAACTCTGCTATGCACGAAGTTTTTAGTTTTAAACATGCCGAAACTCGCGTCTGGGAAATTTTTGGGCGATTTTTGACTCCCATTTCCTTTTCCATTGTCGATTAAAATGTTGAGAATTTAAAATGACATCGAGACTGGAGTGTATATCCGTTTAAAATGTCATTTAGCGATTGTCTCGCTATTTACCCGTCCTATTTATTACGAATAATAAAAAAAAAAAAAAAAAAAAGTGATGGTGAAGTGAAGAAACAAAATCATTAGCCGTAATTCTCTTTGCCATATCGCTACGAAAAGATCAAAAGATATGCCCGACAGAGAAATAATAATAATAAATTTGTGATGGATCATTTATAAGACCGCGTCATTTTTTTTTTTTTTCTCTATGTGTGTGAAGAAACGTGTTGAATGTCTTTTTTTATCACATCATAGAGGCAGATGAATTCACATTTATTTTTTATTTATTCTTTTTTTTTGTTTCAGATATTGGAGCAAGAACGTCACACTTCCCGCCGAAAATTAGAAATAGTACAAGAAGAATGCGATTCGAAAATTTTAGAACTTCAAGGAGACATATCCGAATTGAAAAAGACTTTGGATTTTCGGGAAAATGTCATAAAACAAATAGAAAAAGACAAGACTCAATTAATAGAAGATTTAACGGCACAAAACCAAAGATTAAAGGCTCAACTCAAAGAGGTTGGTATTTGGACTGCAATATTTTAGATCGATGTGTGCATGATCGAAAATTTTTTGAAAAAGTTTTAAATTTTAAGAGAGATAAGGGGTTAAGTTGAAAGGTCGCAGACTTGAAGCTTTTGCCAAATTTTTCTTCTGGAAAACATTTCCTGGATGCTGTTTTGAAAATTAAGGCAATAGAGCAAACACACACGAAAGCGTACTGATGTACCCGAATATTTTTTAAATATTTTACTCGACGGGAAAGCTTAAAAACATCCAAAAATTGCCGTAAGAAAAAAAAATTGGCAATTTTTATTTTTCCGCAAAAAAAAATGTAATTTTTTGTCGGAAATTTTAGATCACGAATCTGAAGTCCGTTTTTTTATATCTGGTCCAATTTTTGAGTTAGAGAACCAAAATAAGAGTGGAACTGAGGACTTGGTTTGTTTTGCCACTTAACTACGTTTTTTTTGCCAAATTTTGGCTTTTAGCCCAAAAAGCCGGATCAGATTTAAAAAAAAAAAAAAAACGGAATTCAGATTCGTGATCTACTGTACGGAAACCACATTTTTTTCGCAAAAAAATTGTCGATTTTTTTTTTTGCTTTTGATTTTGCTTTTGCTTATTGCACTTTTTGAAACTTTAAGCTCAAGTCGCCACGTTTTCTTTTTGAGAAAAAAATTTTTTAAAAATTTGGGTTTATGAATACACCCAAGAAAACCATTTGGGGCTATGCGGTTTGAAATTCGAAAACTGACAAAATAATAAACACCCCAGTATAAATCGAAGGCAGTGGCGTAGCGGAGGGGGGCGCAAATGGTGCAATGCGCCGGGCCCCGACCTGAAGGGGCCCCAAAATTTCGTTTAATGTTTAATTATCATGAAATTTAAAAAAAATTATAAATAATATAAAAACTTTTCACTCAACATTCTCAAAAAAAAAAAAAAAACTTTAAAAATATTTTTTATTTTCAAAATATCCGGATTCTCCCCGGATTCTCCGCTACGCCACTGATCGAAGGGGCCATACAAGAAAAATTTAACATCTTTCAACTTCACCCCAACTTGGGGTGAAGTTGAAAAGAGGTGGTTTTTTATTTTTTTGAGCTTTGAGAAAGATAAAAAAATTTTAATTCTCGGTACCGACAGTGTTTATGGAGACCCAAATTTTTTTTAAAAAATGAGCTAGAAATTTTAACGGTTTAAGGTTCTAGTTCCTTTACATAACCGGCCGGTGAGCCTGGCGGTGAAAATTTTTTAGCAATAAAAAAAAGTTTAATATTTTTTTTTTTGATTCGGTATTTCACACATAAAAATGAGATCGATCGCACCGAAACCGTGCCAAAACGCTTTGTTATGTTTAAAAGGTAAAGATTCGTTATTGAAAACGTATGAAAAAGGCTTTACGGTGCCTAAATTTGATAATTTTTTTTAATGTTTTCGAAATAAAAAAATAAAACGCCATTTTTCATTTTGTTGTTGAAATAGTTCGTGGTTCCACCGCTAGAGCGCTGCACTAATCTCTCGGAAATAAACATTTTTTTTTCTGCGAAAACAATTAAATATTATCAAATATAAGAACTATTAACTGTTGTTCATGCATTTAATATCATGGAAATTTATCTCTGAACATAACGAAACGTTTTGGGTACAATTTTGGTGCAGTTAGACTTCGTTTTCATGTATAAAATATTGGATTCAAAAAAAATTTTTTAACGTATTTTTTTATCGTTAAAATGTGTACACCGCCCGACTAACCGGCCGGTTATGTAAACGAACTAGAACCTTAAGATTTTGTAAGCAGTTAAGCTCTAAAACCTTTTAACTTGGCACCCCCGTCTACGGTGCAACAATTAATACAGAAAAAAAAAATGATTGCACGTTTAAAATAAGATGTTCCATAGGAGAATTTCGCGAAGCGTGACAAACATAATTTCACGTGCGCAAAAAAAAAAAAAAAAAAAAAAAAACTATATTTTTACACATCATAAAATATTAGCAAGGATCATAACAATCCGAACACTTTTTGCTTTAAGTTTTGATTTTTTTTTTCTCGAACAAAAAACATTTTTTTTTTTTTTTTTTTTGATATCGAATTGGTCCTTTTTCCAACTGTCAGTCCTCTGTTATTGACTTTCTCCGATGAAAAATCAAAACAAAATTTATATATCGAATGCTCATTAAATTGACTTTAATTCACGTAATCATCGTTGTTATAAAAAGTCATGAATAATGAATTAATAAAAAAAAAAAAAAAAAAAAAAAACGTGATCAATTATAAAAGCAATTCTATGAATCCATCGGAACGAAAACACTCTGGGGGGACCCCAAATTGTTTGGTTAAATAAACAAGGTCTCCTGTTTCGAGTGCTGAGCTCTTTATCATATAAAAAAAAAAAAAAAAAAAGAATTTGTGGCTTCATCGTAAAGATTTTGGTCACGAGTTTTTTAATCCCGTGACCTAAAAAATAATGAAAAGAAGAAAAAAAATATTATCTTGGTTTGAAATAATTCCGTAGCGTGGATGCTTTTTGACTTTTGGGAATATCTCGAGCGGTTACAAAAGTCTTTTTTTTTTTGGAAATTTGAAATTAGCTTCTTCCCGTAATTAATTACCAGATTAAGTAAATTTCCGTCACGCGAGGCTTTCGCCAAGTTTTGAAAGGGCGGCACTGAAAACAGTGCAAAGGGGTTGAACTGACTCAACTTTCTCAAGAAGCCCCTGCGTCAAAATTAATATGCTTTTTTAATTTGTTTCTTGTGCTGATTCTTAAAGACAAAAAAAAAAGGAAAAATCATAAGGAAGCTGTAAATTTTTGACCTGAACTGAGCCGCTTTGCCTCTTTCGTGGGCGTAAGCCTTGCAGTCTAGCGGAATATTGGCCCAGAGTTAACATGGAATAGGTATGTAAATTAGGAATTTTGAAAAAATTTTTAAAGAAAGCTGAATTGGCTTTGCTGCTGGTAAGCAAGTGCTCGCTTTCGGATTAAAATTTTATATTAAATTGTCCAATTTTGCGTCTTGAATTATTAGAAAGTGGAGCCCTGAAAAAAAGGCTTTATTTTAGAATATGGTTTTTAGTAGACACCCTTAAAAATATATTTTGCCCCATTTTGAAACATTTTGGCCTTGGAAAAACGCCTGTTCTTGACAGGAATTTTTTTTAAATTAACCTTTTGGGGACGGACTTTTCAAAATTGATACACTACGTTTCTGATGCAAAATCAATGTTTCAGCAAGTTAGTATTGATTCAGGTGGGAGTGTGTGTGTTAGAGAAAATCCACCATCGACTTTTAGGTCAAAAAATGATTCCTATGTTTAGCTTATGGGAACATTTTTTTAAATGTTTTCTTATTAATTAATGGAATTAAAATTATATTTACAATATTATTGTAAATAATCACTTGAAATACAATGAAACATGGTTTAAATTAAAGTTAACAAGCCGCCATGTTTAGCTGGTGATGGTTTTTCCTCCCATGCTTAGCTTATGGGGATATGATAAATTCTATTTTCCAGACGTTTTATAGGCTAAACGTTGCTAAAACAGTCCATAAGCTAAGCAAGGAAGTCATTTAATGGTTTTGGCACTTTTAAACATTATTGAGATTCATTTCACTATGATTGTTACGTTAAAGAATATTTATTATAATTTTACAAAATAAAAATTTTTCTCATAAGCTAAACATAAGCAACCAAAATGTTTTTTTGACAAGTCAATGACCTCTACGGACGTTGGTGTATCAAAATATTATTATCAAAAATAATTGAGCATTATTATTGACGCCCCTGTGATGTCATAAGGAAAATAGGCAATGGGTTAAAGGTTTTACAGAGAAATTTGAAATTTTTTTGTTCATTGTTCTCCTGCAACTTAAGCATGCGCGCAACTTTGTTTATTTTTGAAGCTTTGTCTGCCTATAAAAATTAAACTGGAATCGAATAATTTTTTTAAAAAAACGGGAATATTTCTTTAAAAATTTTCCAAAAAAAATTTTTGATATGAAAATTCGCTTTCATTACTACTTAATTAAAATATTTTTAAACTCTTTACAAAAATAATTTGAAAAAAATTTTAAACATGCTGGTGCTTTGTTTATAAATGTCGGACTTTTTTTGAAAAAATTTCACAGAAAACAATTAATAATAAAGGATTCAAAAAAAAATTTTTTTTAAACTACAGGGATCCGAATCCGATGCCGATGCCGATGCCGATGCCGATGCCGATTCCGATTCGGATTCCATTTAATTTATTTAACCCCCGATTCCGATTACGGCACCGATCACCGATGGTGATGTCGAAGCATCGACATTGGCATGCATGGGCCTAGATTTCCAAGCTTCGTACCCCTGAAAAACTATTTGATTCCACTTGAAATTTGTAGGCGGAAAATCCCTTTCCTAATAAAAATTAGCAAAAGATTCGCCCTATAGATACTTATCCAAATTTTATACAATTTTTTTTCATTGCATATTATGGTATCTGGATTATGATGATTATCCAATTTTTTACTTTGTTGACTCATCTCTACTATGAATGTTGGTCCTTAGTGTGAGCCTCCAGGCTGCTAGACAACGCAGTAGCAAATAGGAACAGTTGATTTTGATTTTAATTTTTTTTTCTTAAATAGTTGGAAACGTGCGCCTAGAATTGCATAGGGGATCAATAACCTGAACTTTGAACTCTTGTTTTGTGTGTGATTGTGAATGGATTGCGTGTTTAACTCCTGGGAATTTTTAGATTGACTGGAATCTGATATGTGGTATAAAGCATCCCGTCATGTTATGGGTTCCTTGCGGTCCATTACTTAGCAATTTCAGAAGGTTTCGAAATTAGTTTGAACGAAATATTCCCGAATATTTGGCCAGTTGGGTGGGTCGAAAAACGCGAATTTTTTAATTTGAAAACGCCTGATATGAGAATCAATGCCTTATTATAATACTATTAGCCACCATTTTTTTTCAGATTTTTTAAACATTTTGAGGTGCCGCAGTGACCTTGAAGATTTTGAAAAGCCCATAGAAGAGCAAAAAATTATAATTTTTTTGCTAAAAAAAAAAAAAAGTATCGCTTCCTACCGGAAATTCTGCGTAAATTACGAATATGAAGTCAAAAATCACTTTAAGTGTCGGTTTTGAGCTTTAGGCCTTTTTTTTTAAGCACAGAAATTCTTTTAGTGGAAAGAATCCATCCGGATCCGAGTAGACTAAAATTTGGAATTTTTAAGGACCAATGAGCAAAATCTTTCAAGACTAATATCAATTTTGTTTAAAAATCAGGCCTTTTGATTAGGGCTGCGGTGCCGGTTAGATTTTTAACGGAATCGCCCCCGCCCCCCTTATACGAGCTTTGAGCTTCTCATTAAACTTTGTATTTTTTTATTGTTTTCAGTGCGGAAAAAACGAAGAAAGTCTGACAATTCAGTTGAGCTCTTTAAGAGACCAGTGCAATCTGAAAAAATCTTCGCTTCAGGATCACGTTAGCAACCTCGAAATCCTTCGGGATGAAGTAAGTAAATCAAAACCAAACAGTGCGTCTCTTGATTAATTTTTTTTTTTTTTCACACGGGAAAATTGCTTTACTTAAGGATCTTTAATTTATTTGTCTTGTAATTTTCTTCCGTCGACATGAATATGGTTCACCGACTTTTTGCATCAGAGCGATATTTACTTTAAAAAAAAAAAAAAAAAAAAAAAAGCTAACATCGTTATCAACCAGGTTAAGTTCACACGAGGCTAATAATTATACTTTTTTTTTTAAGGTACAAATTTTAAACGAGAGGAAGCAGGAGTTGGAAAGGCGAATGGCTGTGGTCACCGAAGAAAGGGACGCTTTGGCTGCTTCCTTGGAAGAAGCCGTAGAAAGGATTAGGCTTTTAGAAAGGCATTCTAGGGAACAAGATGCGCAAATCAGGTATGCTATACGTGATTTTTACCGGGAGGCTCCAATCCATCAATTACCGATAAATTATAGGTTTTTGTTTTTGGAATGTTTACATTCCAACTTACATAATTGAAACATGAGGTTTTTTTTCGCTTTACGTACGTGCTTTTTTTTTTTTTTTTTTTTTTAACAAAAATGCGGCGAATTCGTTTTTCTTTGGTTTTTTAAACGTTTAATTTTGTTGCAGATCTACCTCTAGGGAATTGGAACGAATTCGAGCTGCGAATGCTACCTTAGGAGAACGTTTGGATGCTATGAATTCTTTGGATTCCCCCAGGAATCGTAGTCTTCTTAACGAAATGGAATGTGATGATGATTACCACGTTTCTGCTTATTCTAGTGTTAGTACTTTTTTTAAACTTTAGAGTTGTTTTGTTTACCATGGATTTTATTTAAACGAGAAATATTATTAGGTCTTCCCTCAGGAATGGATTAATCCGATTGCGGTGGTTCGTTCTTGCTGTTTTTTTTAAATTAATTGTGCACGATTAGATTTTTTTGTGTTGCAAATCTGTTTTCAATGGAAAAAAAAAAGTTAAAGCCTTTTGCCTCTTTAAAATTTTATTTCCTATTATTTCGGGTGTTAAGTAAGCCTAAGCCCCATTATGGGCCTGTGCTGAGCTTTGAAACCTATAAATAGCGCCTACCGAATTTGAGTATAGGCAACCCACATTACATGTATGTAATGCCAAATATCACATATTATTTTTTTTACTTGGCGTAATAATCAAAAAGGTTTTTTACGGATTTTCGACTCCTTAGATTTCAAATTTATTCCCACAATGACGGTATTTTAAGCAGGAAATCCGGTATGACACCGAAAATCAAATAATATTTCAATTGGCTCCGCCATGTTGGATTTTAATCTAACCAAATTTGGCTTCATACGCAGTAAAAAATTATCTGTTAATATGTTAAAAATGGTCCACCAATTTTGTCTGTATGTCAACGATATTCTATTAAATTTGACATATTGATTGTTAATTTGACGGAAAATAAATGTTAAAAACCACGGAATTATGTTAAAATATCAATTACGTGGACCGTATTAAACAGGAAAAAAAATGTCAATTTTACAGATAATTTTTTTACACTGTATCTGATTTTAACTTTCCATTCCTGTATGCAAAATTTCAGGCAAATCCGACAAAAAATATTGAGTTAACGGCATCCTTGGCATGCCATCCGGAGGCTTAAGGTTTTAAAAAAATACGGTCTTGAGCAAAGTTAGGCTATAAGTCGCACTCAACTTCGTTGGAGGATCAATTACAGACTTTAATAGATTTTAACCTGCAGTTAACTGACCCCTTTAAAATTTTCTTCACAGCTTTCATCGGCCGAAGAAATTTTTATGTCGCTAGCAAGACAATTTCTAATGCTTAAAAATTTTTTTAATCCATAAAAATCATTGAATTACAGGCTAGGATCGATTATTTCTGTAATTAATCCTCAAACTGAGCAGAGGCTATAAAATTGGATGTTCTTTGCCAGTGGCGTAGCGGAGGGGAGCGCAGAGGGTGCAATGCGCCGGAGCTCCCGACCTGAAGGGGCCCCAAAATCTCGTTTAAATTTTTATTAAATTAAAAAAGAATCGTAAATAATGTTAAAACTTTGCACTCAACATTCTCAAAAAAAAGAAAAAAAAGGGAAAAATATTTTTTATTTTTAAAATTTTCGCTCCTGGGCCCCAGGATTCTTCACAACGCCACCGGTTCTTTGTCTTATTTTCTTTGTTGCATGAAAAAAAAATCTGTTTTTTTTTTTTTAATTTAAATAATTTTTTTTATTTAATTTAATTTCAGCTTGAAAAAGAAATTATTTCAAACTGTGAAACTTTACGGACGATATGCAATAATTTAAAAAATAGAAGTTTAAGTTGCTCTGAGGAATCTTCGGATCAATCTATGTTTAGCGATCTCAATCTTTCAACCGTTAAGGTAAAAAATAAGAAACAAAAAAAAAATTGTTTGCAACTGATTTTTTAATTTTTTAAAATTATTTTTTCCCTTCCCTAGGTCGGAGTTTTAACTTCAATCGTCGAAGAATTAGAAAGCCTTTTAAATCTTGGTGAAAGTAGGAATTCGGGGCTGGACTCCGAATTCGAAACGAGATTGGAAATCGAAATGCACCGAGCCAAAGAAGCTCTCGAACGAGCGGATAAAGAATTGGCGGAGAAAAACGAGGAGTTGAAAGCTCGAGCGGAATTGATCGTCGATCTTACCGGAAAGGTAAAAATAAATTAAGGAAGCACTTAAATTTTTTGAATTTATTAAAATATTTTGTTCTCTGTTTTGTTTTTAGCTGACGATCAAGGAAGCCGAATTGAAATCCGCTTTAGAAGAGAGAGACATCGCAAGATCGGATGTTTTAAAGGCGAACGATAATCCGAACGATTTGGTCAACGAAGCCAGGGATGCTCGAGACGCAGCGATCTCCAGGAAAGGAGAGCTGGAATTGCAATTGGCCCGTACAAGAATCGACGTACTACAGGCCAATAGTCAGTTAATGGAAGCGGTTCAGCAAAAAGTAGAATTAAGTCAGCAATTAGAACAGTGGCAGGTAAGAAAACGGAAATTCACGAGAAAGCATGGAAATCTCTCTGGAAACATGCTTTCTCGCCGCTTTTCCGCCAAACTTTTATCATGAAGATACCAATTATTTTGTTTGGCTTTTAAAGGTTGACATGCAGTGCCTTTTGGACGAGCAGATGAGAGCGAAATTAACGAAACACGAAAAGAAACGAGCAGCCATGATTGAAAATCAAACGAATCCCAATCAAACGAGTGGTACTCGACGGATTTTATCTTTGTTCAGATGATAATTTAAAAAGAGTATTCTATGTTTACACAGTATTTTATTTAAAATTATATTATGAATTTTATTAGCAACAAATTTTAATTAAATTGCTTTCGGTGTTTTACGCCTTCAAAATTTTGAACATCCAGTTTGTTACACATTAAGACGCGCTTGTTGCAGATGTTGTGTTTGGGTCGTGTTCCAAAAGTAATCTGAAACATTTGTGAAATTTAATTTTTGAAAATGGTCCGAGTGGCAAAAAACTTCCAAAATGTTTTGAAGCATTTGTGAGAAAGTTTCAAAACTTCGGAATTTTGCCATTTTGGCCAAATTGGAAATTAAGAAAATATTTTGCAGATGTTCCAAAATTGTTAAAACTATTAGTACTAGGGGAATCAAATTCCAGTTAAAAATTGTAAAATTGCAAATTTGTACCTTTTGTGAATTCATGTTCGGACCTGGTCTATTCCAAAGCGAAACACTCTGTACACTGCTATTTACAAATTTACTGGAGTTTTCCATTACCTTTCGTGACAATGTTTTTTTTTTACCGGTATCGTTGTCATTAAAAATAAACAACTGGGCCTGGCCTTCTGGTTTATTTTGGTCTTAATTAATCAAAATGCACTCCACAACATTACGAACAGGTAAACGAATTGATGTTTATCAATAATTATTACATAAAAAACATCCGTTTTAATTCAGATTTACTAATTTCGATATTTTACAAATTAGCTCATTCATTTATTACAAATTAATCGATTTAATCTCTGGGATAAATACTCCATTTTATCCGGATTTCCTCAAAATTTTCATACATGTTATTATAAAGATGAGGTCGATTTTTGGATTTTTCTTCTGTTTAATTTCTTCCTCAGCCGCACTCTTCGCAGTAAGAAAAAAATTAATTTCAGTCAAAAATGTCAGTTTCCTTTCCAAAGAAATTTAATTTGAAAATTTTTTTATTTTTAGGGAAAGTTTGTGGCTTCTCTTGTGGAAATAGACAACCAGGATAAAGTCAGAGAAGAGTACAAAGACTTCACCGAATGGCACATTGGAGTAACAAGAAAAAATCGTGAAGGAGTAGCTATGTACGGGTTTTTCCACCTAAAAAAAGAGCTTCGGGAACCAGTGGTCAATACTTTTTTTTTTTAATTTGACTTTTCCCCTACTGAGAATTTATATCTTGGAAGGTTTTATTTTTAAACATAATTTTGTTTGGATTTCGGTTTGAAAGCCTTCCATGTTACAAATTCCCGGTTGGAACAGGTTTGAAAATCACTGATTCGAAGTAAAATTTTCAGGTTTACTGGACGACCTACAGACGTGATGAGCAAACTAACGAGTGGGTGAAATTCGGTATAGAAAACAATATCGCAGCTACAAAACTCTGCGGCAATGAAAAGTTTAAAAAAAAATATTACGATGGGTATTTTACCGGGAATGGTTCTTGGGATTTGGAACCTGAATGCATCATGAGGCCGGTGAGAATTCTTATTATTGATTGCACCGAAAAATCGTTTGAGTCTGATACTTTTATTGTGAGAAGCTGAAATATTGCTGCATTCGGTTTTTCGGTGTGAAGATCCAGGGCCTCTAGCCTCAACGTTTGTTATAATTTTAAACTTTTTATACAGGGAGTAATGAACATATCAGAAGAGAAAGCGTTGCCTGTGGATGAGATAGCACACGATATTTCGGATAGTTTTCCTTACGGACGATTTAAAATAGAAACATCAATAAAATCAGAAGTGGACGGCGTAAAATCTGGAGGGCTCACCGTAATTGTGGATATCAAAGAACCGATCAAAAAGAAAAAGAAATCGTCAGGAAAACAAATTCCTACTCCGGATAAACAGATCCCCAATCCAGGAAAACAAATTTCGAAGAATGAAATGCCGAATATTGGAGCTGCTGGACGTTAGGCAAATGGAAAAATGTTATGATGTACATCAGGGATTTTACAGTCTATTGTAATGTATACGCATTCATAAATGAATAAAAATATCACAACTTTTCTTACTCGTTTTAATTATATCAGATGTAGTGCAACATTTATCATTGCTCCTATTTTAAAATCGTAGTTTCGAAATTAAGTGGTCTACCTGCTTTTTATTTCCCGAATTTTTTTTTTTTTTTTTTTTTTTTTTTTTATTTTTTTTTTTAGTCTTTTTATCTGGTTGATAATTTAAAAATTTTAAAATGTTGAAAATAAAACAATAAAATTCTGGGACAACGAATCGGTAATAGGAGAGGTCGTCATTAATTAGGGGCCATTCAAGTATTAAGTAATCTTAGGGGGGAAACGGTTAAAAATTATCCATAAAATTCTTACATAACACTGAAGGGTCCCTTACGTCATAATGAGGATTTTTAGGGCAAACTAAATCTGCTAGGGGCTGTCTATCATGGTAATATGGCGGCCGGCTTCGGATTGGTTAATAAATGACTTTAATATGAGAAGGGAATATTTATTAACCAACCCTATTTTCGGGCATTATTTTTTTTAGTAATTTTGCGCATTTTCGGGCATTTTTGGCAATTGATTTTTTTGGTTTTTTTGTTTTGATATATTGTAAATTTTAAAATCAATATATAAATTCTATATATTAACCAATCCGAAGCCGGCCGCCATTTTACCATAATAGCAGCCGACAGCCCTCTAGCGGATTTAGTTTGCCGTAAAAATCCTCATTTTAGGGAGAAAAGACTATTGCTAAAGGGATCGTACATAAATTACGTAAGCATTTTTTAGGGGGGGAGTCTAAATTTAACATCTTACCCATAAGCATAGGCGAAATGGGATAAAGCGTGCAAAAAAGGCCTAACCCATGCTTACGTGATTTATGTACGACCCCAACCTCGTTTGGAGCCGCACACTTATATTGTGTAAGTAGATTAAAGGGTCCAAGGATTTCTTAAGGTTGCTATTAAAAAAGAGAGGACGGGAAAAAAAAATAGAAATATATGAGGACAAAATCTCTTAGCAAAATATAAATTTTTCAAAGCAATTTTTAAAAACTCTTCCATAACATTAGGGACGGGTTATCTGAAAATAATAATGCTTACATTGTAGGAGATTGGTGTAAATCGATTCCCTACTATTTTTCCTAAAAAAAAATTAATTCCTAATCCAGTTTTTCGAAAAAAAAATTTTTTCCTAATTTTTAATTTTCCTAAGATTTGTAAAATAATACTTCTTAAAATAAATACCGTTGGTATTTTTCCTAATTTTTTGAATCCCTAAAATTTTTGTAATAATTTACTAAGCCTATGCAAAGTTGCAAATTTTGGTTTTTCTATTTATTTTTGTTTTTTAAATCTGTTGATAGCGAAATGGTTTATTTATTATGTCATTCTCAAAATTCTGGTAAATATAACAAAAATATATTAAAATTCTCGTTTAGACCCAAAATTTTAGTAAAATACTTAAATGAAATCAAAATAAAAGCAGAGACCGTAGGTAAGCAAAAAATTAGGAAAAATATTTTTTCATTTTAGGAAATTTTATTTTAGGAATCAAAAAATTGCAGGAAAATTGATTGAAAATTAGGAAAAAAAATTTAGGAACGAAAACTTTTAGGAAAAATGGATTAGGAATTTATTTTTTTTTAGGAAAAATGGTCAAGAACGTCAAAAATTTCCTTTTTTTTTTTTTGCCTCTTTCCTGGCTTATGGCAACACTACCGGTATTGAGTTCTGGATTTCACTTTAAGCAAATTAGGCTAAGCTCCTTTGAGAGGAGGTACAGCCACCCTGTGAATTTTTTTGTCTCCCCCAATCCCCAATCTCATATTTGGGGATTTGCACACATTTTCGGCATTTTTTTCAATTTTCCATGTTAAAAAATCATTTGCAGCCCCCTCCCTAGCCACTTGGACTGGCTACAGGCCTGTCAATTTTACTCTTTTAAAACTTCTTCCGTAGACGGAAAATAAAACCGAAATCCATTTAGCAGCTGATATTTTTTTCACATGCTTTCTGCGATAACCTTTTAACACCGGTTTATTCGCTGTTGTTTTCAGCAACAGCGAATATTTTTCTTAGAATCGTCCACCAAAATATCAGAGTTAGAAGGATAAAAACCGTAATTATTTTGATCGGTCATTGTTACAGCAGTTTGCGGTTGTGTAAATGATTAATTAATCTAACCTGTATATTGCAGAATTTGCAAAAACTGCTTTTATGTTTTTTTTAACTTTTAACCGGGTTCAATAGTTTGTCAATATGAGTGACGTCACATTTCCGAGAAGTAAAAAGATTTAATTATTCAAGACGAAGAAACAAGTGTTGACTCTTAGGATTAAAATAATCATTTTTTTCCTTGTTTTGAACTCTTACAAATCGGTGCATTACTAATGTGATTACCACTTCCTTATTCACGAATTTTTATATCAGTAGACGAGGATGAATCTTATCAACCTTGCTAGGATATATAAAGGGAAGATATCTAATTAAGATATTCCAGTTTCATTTGAATATTTGATTTTGAGAAACCTTATTTTTTGAAGCAAAAATGAAATTTTTCGCCATCATTTTCGTAGTATTTATCGCAGTGTTGTATACGGCATCATACACAGAGGCTGGTAAGTATTTCAAATGAAATTTATTTTATTTTAACATAATTTTTTATACGAGAAGTGTGATATTTTAGTTTATAGAAAAAATTCTTTAAAATTTTTTTAATTAAAAAAATGCCGAACAAGTTTAATTTTAGTCGCCGCAAGAGAAAAAAATACCGTAGCCTTGTAGGCAAGGAATTTTTAGGAATATTTCAAAGTTAAAATTCTGGACACAAATTCTGCGTCCGATTTTCTTAATTTTATGTCTTTCACATATTTTTGGAATTTTTTTTTTTTTTTTTAAAGAAAAGTTCCCCAAAATTCCCGGTTGTAAAAATATTTTTTTCGACGGTTATCCAATGTCGTTTTTCATCTACAGGTAATCCTTTGTTTTTTTCAGCTAGCAGACATGTGAGGCGACCATGTCTACCTGCATGGGACAACACATGCACCAGCGATTTCGCTTGCTGTAGTCGTTTCTGCTATAAAGAACCTCATTGGGCCCAAGGAGTGTGCAAACCGAGATAGTCGTTTAATTCTGCCAAATCGTATTTTAAATAATTCAATGATTGAAATGGGTTATTTTGCATCCAGTGGAAAACTAGTTATACTAATTAGGTTGTAATGTTCCTTAAATAAGTATTTAATATTGATTTTACTTTTAATATAAAATAAATTTCGTTTGTCGTAAATTAAAGTCTTATTTTCTAAAAGAAGTAATCAAAAACCTTACCGTTTTCAGAATTAAAAAAAAAATGATTTAGATGTTCTAAATTTTAATTTTCAGAACAATGAATGTAAAATATTCCGTACTTTAAGCTGAAAGCTGGAGCTTATTCACTTTGCTAAATAGAGCCAAGAGTGCTGTATGGATTTCCCATAAGAAAACATAGGCTGTGTGGTAGGAAATTTATAAAAATACCTTGTTTTTAGTGCACTAAAAGGAATTACAGTATTTTAGGACACATATCTCTGTAAGAATCTACAAAAGCTATCAAAGATTTTAATTATCTAGGTCTCAATTGTTTCCTTCATTTCTGAAAAACAAACTATTTATTCTTAGAAGTATGATTTCATTTTATGAACTCTTTGAACCCGGTAAACTGACATTTCTCCTATATGTACTTACGTTGCTGCCGCCAGCTGCTGCAACAATCAGTAAAATAATTATGATTTTCCGGTTTGACTTACTATCATTTGACCTACTTTTGTTCTAATTTAACAATATTTTTTAAAATACAAATTTTATTAAGGCGGGAAAACAATTTTGACTTTTGAAATGTGACATCTCCAAATCACAGTCTTCGACAGTCGCCGAGTCGAACAGTCGTGACGTCACAGAGTCCGAGCTCTGATTCTGAAGGCTTTGCCATTTTTCGACCAATTAGATTTGAAGAACCGTGATTGACTTTATTACTGGCGCCCCCTAACGGAGAATCTGGCGAACTACTTTAAATGAGATAGATTTGTAAGCAAGCATGTATTTATACCGGTGGAATAATTATTTTTTTTTTAAATTATTTATAAAGTTACGAAGTGTTTAACGTGTTAATTGATTTTGTTACATTTACAAGGACGTATCTAGAGTATAATTAAGATAAATCTGAGTCACGTTATATGCGTATTTTCTTTTAAAAACGCTTTTAAAAAATAATGCAATGTATGTGTGTAAGACAAATTTTTCACACATTGGATATCCAAATCCATGGGATATCCATAGGACGTTCAAAGGACGCTTTATTTTAGATCAGTGCAAACATCGGTAATTCCAACGGACGCCCAGTAAATATCCCCATGACGTCCTGAAGACGTTTTCGGGAATGGATAGACTTTGCTATCTGGGTAAGTTATGTTATCGCGTTTCTTTTAACTTTTTAAGTTGTAAAGCTGATTTTTCATTGGAAAAAAAAGACCTTTTTGGTCGGAGCTTTATTTGTAAAATGTTGTACAGCAAGAATGAGAGATCGTATTTTTAACTGAATTAAAATGTAAATTTATCCTGGATTCAAGTCACAGAATTTGAAAATGCAATACAACGGCTGCTATATTTTTGTCTCATAACAAACAAAGGGTTGTTGGCCTTTTTGCTATCAAAGTTGACGTTTTGGCTCTTAGTATTTTTGTAAAAGACCCTCAAACATCGAATCATTTTATTTATTGTTTATTTTTATTTTTAATTTTTTTTCATAATGCTGTAATTTAACGCCAAAAACTCGAAATTGCAAGTTGTTACATGATATTGCTACCGAAAAATTAAACACCACAGAGTAGTCTAATTTTAAAAAAAATGGGATATAACCCTATTCGACTGAGGTCGCGATTTTTATTTTTTCAAATTCGACATTTGTCGGCTCATTACTCGATACCCATAGCGGTAGCCATTAAAAATCAGCAATTTCCTGACATAGTAAATTTTATTTGGTTAGACCACTAAGGGCATGCGTCAGCTTTGGCGGAATAATTATACGTCGAAAATCTCCATTTTGAATGGGAAATAATAGGAAAATAAATATAACAAAGATTGAATAAGTTTAAAACATTTTATTAACTTGTACATATGAATATGGAAAAAAAAATGGTTTTTGACAAATGAGCTAGCCCAGAAATGATTTTTATATTTATCGATTAGGAACTAAGTACCATGAAATACATTTTTACAATCATACATCTTTAAAAAAAATTCTTTTAAAAAGCACCATTTTAAAAATTTTGATCAAAAGTCCTATTTTTGAGAATTTTTAATACATAATAAGATGAGCCTATCCAAACGGGAAGGGTTTGCAAACTCCTACAGCCCAGTGTTTCTCTTTATAACAGTGAAGACTGCAGCAATCAAGGGCGTTTTTGCATGAGTTGTCCCATAATGGTTTGCATGCTGAAAAAAAAAAAAATGTTAATATTTTAGGGGCGATAATGTCTTTTTTTGGCCAAATGTTTTTTCGTGGAATTTGATCTTTGGGTAAATGATTAATTTTTTTTGAAGCCTTTTAAGGGTACTTTTTTAGGTTCCGTGGAACTCCATTAAAAGTGGTAATCGTAGGTGTTTTTATTTTTTTAAACACAATGTCACTTAAAGTTATTCAAATTATTCCTGGCAATTTGTAACAGGGCGACCTAAGATCGACCACATATAATTTTCCCGGTATGCGGCCTTATGTTAAAAATGAAGACTCGGTTTTAACGGTGGATTTCAGCTCCCTAGTAGTCAGATTTGTATTTTTTTAAAAAGACATTATTCAGGAGTGGTAATCGATCGATTCCAGCCATTCCATCATACAGTTCAGTATTTTCAGTATAAATATTAAAAAAAACTTTAGGACCATTATACGGTTTGGACCACAAAAATTTAAAAAGATTTAAAATCCACCATACTCACCCTCTGCATAATAGGCCATCTGCATCACTACAATTAATGCGAGGAAAATAACGAAAAAAGACTTCATTTTTATTTGAAAATCACAGGACCTATAGCTTCCTCCAATTGAAATACAAAATAAAGTGTGTCGTTTATTGTGACACCTTTCCTTTATATACTCGAGTTGAAAGATTCATTCTGTACTGATAACCAAATACCAGTGATTAGGGAAATATTAGTCACATTAGTGATGCACCAATTTCTAAAATCAAAACAAGGAAAAAAAAAAATCTAGGGTTCTTGAATTGTCGACACTTGTTTCTCCCTCCGTCTTTACAAATAAAATATTAATTCTTAGAAATGCTTTCACGTATTTTATGTACTCTTGAACCCGGTAAAACCAACAGGAAAACAGAGATTGGAAGTTTTTGCAATATGTACATCAAACTGCTCTAATAATGAATGGAATAATCGGGACTTTTCTGTTTGTTATTTTTATTCTCCGTTCTTTTTCGGGGTCGTCCATAAATTACGTTAGCATTATTTCGGCAATTATTGACCCCTCCCCTTAAAATTACGTTAGATTTCGGTTACCTCCCCTTATTTTTTTTTTTTAATTAATATTAAACATAAAAAAGATCTGAAATTCGTTGGAATTTAAACTTTGCAAAGAAAAGATTTTTTTTCCAATTTCTATGTTCCAAAAATTCCATACCTGATCATACAGTACTTGTTTTGGAAACCTTAATATACTATTAAGTCCCGGGAATTTATCCTGGATCATAAGGTTTTCCAAAAACGTACTGTATGGTCAGATATGATATTTTTTATGAAGGTGCGCAAGACTGATAAGAATTGTTGTTCGGAAGCGTAATTTTGATATCTAGCACCAAAACGTTAATATTAGTATTTTTCGAAGTATAGGGTGTTCAAAAAAATGAATCACTCCTGCGTCACCTTAAATTTATAAAAATATTTTTTTCCCCGGTCCAAAGATAAATGACAAATGAGCCGATATTATTCCTTGAAGTCCAGTCATCAATCAGTGTTAAAAACAAAACTTTTTCTTCTTTTCGCAAACGTCTGCGTTTCCGTTTCTTTGAAGTTTTATTTTTGCTTTGTAATCTTTGAAGAAAGAGCCTTCGGGACCCAAGAATCATTATTTATGTAAGTTCAAATATTTTTGAAGCTCACCATAAGTACTTCCTCAAATTTACAAATTCAGGGATTATAATAAAAAAAAATCTTTTTAAAAATCGGGATTTTTTTTTTTTTTTTTTTTTTTTCACCTAAGAAATTTTAAAACTACGATTTTTCAAATTAAAAAAAAACATTCGTCTAATGTTATATTGATTTCATATAAAAGGCACGATACTGAGTAAAACGGTTTCAGAAAAGATTGAAAACAACATGTCGATATCATTGTCGCTTCAAAAAACGTCCGATCTCATTCAAAAATTTTTATAGAATAAGCAGCCTCTCCACTTGGCGGAATGCCAAATCCCAGAGACTGCTTAAAGGTGATACTAGCGTTTATTTCTTTTATTTCCTACGGGAGGTTTCGATAATTGAAAACTGCTCGAATTTTCGGCTAGCGGAGGAGTAGTCAAAACATTCGTAGAAGGAGGTAAAATAGACGAAGTGTTCGGAGTCCCTTGTAAACTCGTTATCCAACCTGAAAAAAAAAAAAGTCGTATAATAAAGAGTTTTGATAGGAGGGGTTTCTATTTGCCTTTCATCTACCAGATGCCATATGAATCACAAAAACAAAAAATGAAACTTACTTGGATTAGAAGTGGTAGTAACTATTGAAGTAACGGTGGAACCGGCAAGCATAGCCAAGCCATCAACGTTAAAGTTAGCAGTTCCGCCAGGGGTTTCAGAAAAAGGAGTCGGACCCGTCAAACTTCGTAAAGAATAAATGTTAGGTTTTTTTGTCAGAGTTTGATCTGCATCTTGTTCGAAAATGTTGGAATCGTCTTTGAAATAGACCCGACGTAAATTTTTGTATTGCTCCTTTTGAGACTGGACTGAAGTGTGCAACGTTTGGACGCGTGCGGCCAAGACGATTAACGTTTCATGTAATCGTTTCATGGCTAGAGTTAGCTCTGAAAAGAAAAAAAATCAAAGAATTAGGCCTTTTTCTTGATACAATACGAAATGAAGTTATAGTTATGCATGCAGTTAAAATCTGACACATATTCCACATAAAATAACAATACCTTGAGGGGAAATTGTAGAGCTTTGAGTTAATGATTTCAAATGTTTTTCAGAAGCTTCTATTTGAACCCTCAATCTCATTGTGTCAGTCTCGAATTTGGTAACTAAGTCATTGAAATATTCAGCTGGAGCTGAGCTATCATAATCTAAACCTGGAGCAGCATCAGTGTTCCTCTGCGCTAACTCTGCTTGGTGCAAACCCTGAGACAAGAACACAATTGTTAGAAAAAAAATTAACAAATGTAAATTTAAAATTAAAACAAAAAAAAAAAAAATTAAATGTACCTGAGCTGTTTCTGATTTTAATTTATCAACTGCAATTGCATTCCTTGTCAATCCACTTGCAATAGTTGCTAATAATGATTCTAAAGCCTCTATATCTTCCTGTACTTTCTTCAATGGTTTCGAACTTCCATGAGATATTTCAACACTGATACTTTTTTGCTGCTTTGTAAAATTCCTGAAAAAAAAAAAAAAAAAATCATTAAAAAAAAAAAAATTTATTAATTTTTTCTTTACAATTTCAAATTACTTACTGGAAATCATTTAAAGATTGCAACAAAGGCTCCGGAAGAGCATTATCTTTGACTTGTTTGGGTTCTGAAGTCCCAGGACCTGCTAACCCTGTTCTGGTTTGTAAATTATCAACACCTCCAAGTCCTACAGAAGTTATTAGAGAGGATGTAGTTAAAGCAGAGCTGGTACCTAAACCTCCTAACGAAAATCCAGTTGATGCAGGATTAGTAGTTGCAAGACCGAAATTTAAACCAGGGGTACTTGAGGTTGTTGTTGCAGTAGCCGTGGTACTAAAACTAAAACCTCCCGTTGTTTTAGGAACATTAAACAATGAGCTAGCTGTAGTGGTTGGCTGAGTCAACGAAAAACCAGTTGATTGAGTTGTGGCTGATGGAGTAATGCCAAAACCTAACCCAGTGTTTGTTGTAGCTGTTGTGGCAGTTCCAAAATTAAATGCAGGAGCAGGAGCTGTAGAGGTTGTAGCTGTTCCAAAATTTAAAGATGCAGTAGTTTTTGGCGCACCAAAAGAAAGAGGAGCAGTTCCAAAAGGAGTTGTACTGGTTGCAGCACCAAAAGGGGCTGTGCTTGTTGTGGCACTAAAAGGGGTTGCACTTGTTCCAGCACCAAATGGAGCAGTACTAGTTCCGACACCAAAAGTAGCTGTGTTTGTTGCAGCACCAAATGGAGTTGTACTCGTTGAAGCACCAAAAGGAGCAACTGTATTGGTTGCTCCAAATCCAGGAGCTCCTAAAGAAGGGGTCGCAGTTCCAAACGTAAATCCGGTCCCTGTTGTAGCATTTGGAGCGGTTAGTCCAGTCCCTGGGGCTCCGAAATTTGTGTTGGGTTGATTTGTTCCAAATAAATTAGGTGTGGGACTACCAAAAGTATTGGTTCCAAATGTTAAACCTGAGGTAGTTGTAGCAGCTGGAGTGCCGAATCCTGCGAAGCCAGTCGATCTAAATAGATAAAGAACAAGAACTTAGTTTCGAAATTTTTTCCACATTGTAAACAACTTACTTGTTAGGGTCAAAAAGTCCGCCGCCGGAAGTTCCAGAAGTGAAATTTCCGAAACCCGACATTTTTTAAAACATGAATTAACTTAGGTAAACAATGGTTTATTCTTGATTAATTTTTATATTCGAAAACTAAAAAATAGGGGAAATTAAATAAACTTCACACAGAGCAATTATTTGGATATTTACAGTGGTATATATACGGTATAAATATACAAATATACAAATAATTTTCTACTCTATGTATTTGACGCATGCGCGGCTCAAGTCCGTGGCATTAGTGTCACGTCTGCAAGGTTTTTTTACTCTGTGATTCTATCGTATAGTTTTAGAGAAAATGGTAGGTTTATTTTCATTAACATGAATTTTAATCGATTAATACCGTAGGAATCCTGAGCAATCTAATTTGATAGTCCGCAAAAATTTAAAGTAGGACTTCCTAACTTTTAATGCCTGCCCGTTGTAGGAAGTTCCATTGAGAAATGAAAGTGTTAAAAGCAAACCAAGAAACATAACCTCTACGGCTAAACAATGTTTTGGTTTTTTATTACAGGCAACCACCAAGAAGAAGACTAGGAAGTTGAGAGGGCATGTATCCCACGGTCATGGCCGTATTGGGAAGCACAGGAAACATCCTGGTGGTCGCGGTAACGCCGGTGGTATGCATCACCATAGGATTAATTTTGACAAGTACCATCCAGGTTATTTTGGAAAGGTGAGTTGTCATTACACAATGTGAAAAGACATGCAGTATCAAATATTTTAGTAATTGTTTCTTTTTTTTTAGCTCGGTATGAGAAATTACCATCTTAATAGAAATTCAAAATGGTGCAAAGCCATCAATTTAGATAGAGTTTGGAGTCTTGTTAGTGAGAATGTAAGAATAAATGGCAAAGAAAGGAAGGATGGTAAAGTACCAGTTATTGATGTTGTACGAGCTGTAAGTATTTTTGATTAAATAATGATATTGATGGTGTTAATTGATTTATAATGGCTTATGTTCATTCTTTTAGGGATACTACAAAGTTTTGGGTAAAGGAAGGTTACCCAAACAACCGGTCATTGTCAAAGCAAAATTCTTCTCCAAAACAGCAGAACAGAAAATCAAAGCAGTTGGTGGTGCTTGTGTTCTCCAAGCATAAGTATTCAGTTATTTTGAATATTCACATTTTGTGTAATATAATTTTTTTTTAATGAAATAATGGTATGGTTTGATATTAACTCCTTTTCATAATGTGATAATAGGGTTTTTGAAAACAACTGATAAAAAAAAAAAAAAAAATTAAAACTGATGGAGTATAATTAAGAATTTTAAACAATTTCATTCTGACAAGTAAGAAAACATTTAAGACCGATATGCAGCTGTATTAATAAGTCAAGAGTTGATGAAAATTTGAAGTAGAAATTGAATAAAGTTAACTGACTCAGCATTCAAGTTTCATGTTGTGAGGTTTGCTAGTTTATCAAATTTATCGAGGTAAAGTTAAGTTTCAAGGTAAATTCTTTGACAGATTGTAGGAACTTGTAAAGCTGATTGTTGGCATGAAAAAAATATTAATTGTTACATTAAAAACATGCAAAAAGTTTGAAATGAACTTTCTTCGTTTTTGCAAAAAGTATATTATAAAATTATATTGATAATTAATTAAAAACTTGACATTGATTAAACTCATGAAATCAAACATTAGCAAAATCTATTACTCCCGGAGCAGTGGAGAAGGTGGCGGAGGAGGCACTGGTAAGGAGCCCGAAGGTGCGCTAACCGTCGGAGGAGGAGGAGGAATGGGATTAAACATAGGAGGTGGACCCATGGGAGGAATCATTGACCTCGGAGGCGGAGGAACCATATTCCTTGGAGGCATAGGAGGTGGAGGTACAAAGCTTGGTGGCATAACAGTGCTCTTCATCAACGGTGGAGGTGGATTACCCACTAAGCCAGCAGCTTTGATAGGTGTTTTTGGTTCAATTTTAAATGAAAACTGAAGGAAAAACTGTTTGGTGTCTTTATTCCAGTGAGTCCAAAATTTGGTTTCTGTTTTGTCTACTTCTCTGCTTGGTACCTGAAAAAAAGAAAAATATGTTTTAAGACCATAAAATTGCATTAGTCAATATTCATCAATTTTAAAAAAGAAAAGGGGATTTACCTTAAATGCAATAGTTTCATAGGGTTCAGCTGCAAACAAAAGATATTGCCATTTCCTATCAGGAGGCTCTACTCTCTGTTCGTAAGCTGACATAAATCTGTGTCTGGGTAATACTCCTTCAGCTATTTCTGGATAATCAATTTGAAATAATAAACTCTGTTGATGTGTTTCTGGATCTCTTTGTTTTGTGACACGATAACCAGGTCTTCCAATTTTCACAAACTTTTTTACATCAACCCTAGGTTTCTCAGGAGCAGGTAATATCGGTGCATCTTTAGCATCTTTTGCAGCTCTTCTGGCTAAATTTGCTTGATGCTTTTTTCCTTGTGTGTGCGCTAAGTAAGATCCTTCATTATTATGAAGTGTTAGACAGAGTTTACATTCATATGACCCTAAATGATTTTTCATAAAATACGGGTCTTTATTAATGTCGATCGTCTCCAAGGCCAACTGCCTCAGTCGTTCTCTTCTGTCGCGGTTTGATTCTGACCATGATGCAACGCCTCCGCCACCCGTTTTTCCTCCAGCTCTGTTTTGGAAATCCATGTTTCCTATTTTAAAAAAATTGAATAAAAAAATTGACAAATCAAGAACAACAAACGTTTGATAACGTTATATTAAGCGAAGCCTCACCTATATAATTACGAATGCAAAGCGAATTATTTCCGATTAAATTATTTCAGACAAGCAACTTATCTATTAAATCATTGTTTTCTATCAAAATATTAAATATTCAGTTCATAAGAAAAGCTACTTTATGAAAACATACGCCATTTTCTCTTCCGTTGCCACGACAAAGTGTCATTTCCGTTTCCGTTTTCTTGAAGCGGAATATTTGACTACTATTTCTAGAAAAAAAAAGCAAAAGCACCAAAACTTCGTTAACATTGAAAAAAAAAATAAAGTTTGGCTGACTAAAAAACAAGGTGATATCTAGTAAAACGTTTGGCGAAAGTAGCGAAATGGGATGAGAACGGTCCTACGTTTCCTTTCTTATTTTTAAAGGGAGTATGTTTATATGGCCGAAGTAATAATATATCCAATGTTATTTTGAAAGTGGACATCATAACCCCACTTCAATGCATCATACCGATGCAATGTTATATTATTTTGCTGCAACTGTCTAGTTAAAATAAAAATTCAAACAGTGACTACTTAGAACTTTCAAAACAAAAGCGCGAAAATGTAGTCTGGCTCAATATGATTCTGCTTCCACGACATTTTAAATAAATAATTTATTGACACGTGTAATCAAATTCGTGGAAATTTAAAATTTTATGAATCATTTATGTATAAAATTACATATATTTTTATTAGTTTTAAAATTTTACAAACCGAAACGTATTAGTAATCGAGCTTTCGTTTATGAAACCTTATGGAAATCGTAAAATAATATCAGAAATATCGTTTTGTTCGGCTTATGTACAGTAGTTAACCTAAGTGGGTCAGTGAGATCCGTCGTTGGTATGCGGTGAAATCTAATTGCGATCGTAGTATTTGACGAAATCTGTAATGTGACTCCCGTCAAAACAAGTGCAATCTAAAAAAGTAAGTGATCTTTCATTCATTATTGTATTTATAATTATTTGAGACTTAAACAATAATAAGGGAGCTTTCCCTGTAGGGTTAAGTTGCATGTCCTGTTTGCTTCTTTTGAAAAAAAAAAAAAAAAATACAAAATTAGTGAAAATGATTTCTCATCACATTTTCTGGAGAAAATGGGGATGTAATCATGACCTGTCCATCTGACAGATACTTGATGCATGTGATGAGTCATTTACGGTTCAGGGAACATAGTTCATGATATCGGAACTGATGTTAAAGAGTCTGTGTCAGCGAGAGACGCTTATAATAATTTTTTGTTATATTATCCAATTTAAAAATCCCAGAGAAATAATAGACAAAATAAAAAATTACAGGTAAATTTTTTCTTTGTATTCATTTAAGGAAAATCTTCTCTGTAGAAATTCTGTGATGGATTTTCAGATCTTTGCTCACTGTGCAGACCTAAAAAAAAAAAGAAAACTAAAAAAAAATGTCAAAATCTTTGCCCTTGTGTAATTATTTATTTTTTAATAAAATATTTGTTTGCAAGGCCGTAATGAATAAAAAGAGAGAGACTCAAAAGAATGTTTTAAAATGTATAAAAAAGGAGAAAGTGGCAATTGATTCATTTGATTTTAATGACTGGAAGCACCAAAATTAATTTTTTTTTTTTTTTTAAACTTGTCTCAGAAAAAAAAAATAAAGTTTTGCATAATAATGTGCAAAAAAAAAAAAAAAAAAAAATTAAACAAAAGTTTTTGAAAATAACTTATTCCCCAATTTGAATGACAATAATTTCTGCTAAAATTTATTTATTTTCTCTCATCTTCATCCTTGACCTGACGCAAGCAAATCTTTCGCGGGTATTGTTTAAATCATTTAACCAGAAACTGTTGCGAGTTAACCGTGTCAGAGGAAAAAAAAAACTTGTAAGTAGCATTTTTTTTTTTTTTTTTAAATAATTTTGTTATTCACGTCATTGAAATTGACGGCCGTAAGTCGTACATCCTGAAACTGGAATTATGTATATTAGACGTAAGGTATTACATTATTCAAATCTCCAATAAAACGTTTTTTAAAAGTCGTAAAATATGATTCGGGTTCTAAAAATAAACCAATTTTTTTTTTCGGTTAATATATATATATATATATATTTTTTTTTTCACCTCGGGATTTATGCCGCTTAGGGGAACGTAATTGAATTTTTCTGTGGAACCATTGGGAGTCTTCATCCGAATCGACGGGGTAATAATGACGGGGGCTGTTTCGTATTTTCGTATCCGGATGTAATTCTGACATGATTTCTTTCACCTAAAAACAAGAAGAAAAAAGAAATCAGATATAGTTTTTTTGGGGGGAAAGACAGACAGAAAAGGTTTTTTTTTACCGCTTCGTGTTCGGCTTTTTTACGCCAATTCCTTTCAGCAAGGGCTTCTGCTAAAGCTTTCTGCAGTTTTTTATTTAATTCCGATTGCTTTTGGTATTCGCTTGTGGTTTCCATTAATTTTTTCGTTGCGTATCTAAAAGTTGAAGAAAAAACAATAAAGACGTACTAAATGCGCTGGTTTTTTTTTTATCCGTTTGGAGCTTCTATACTCCGGAAGTGATGGTCCGATTTTGATGCATATTGCTTACCGTAAAATGGGGTGAAGTTGAAAGATTTCAAGGAATGCATAAGACTTATTTTAACCAATAAAATTACAAATTAAAATTTTTTTGAAGTACAAATCCTTTTTTGAATATTAAAATAATGTTAATATGAAAGCTGCGAATTTTTTCTGGGCGTTAGCAACTATTCTTGCTTCACTTTTATGGGGGGAAGAAAGCCATGGCTTGAGGGAACAATAATTTTTCTTGAGAAGAGAGCAATTTAATGATTTAGGAACAATCATCTTTTCAAGGGGTCTGAAGGGATAATGCTCCTCTTGACTGCTCGGCTGAAACCCCTGGGTATATATTGCTACTTATTTTTACTAATAGTTTTTTGGTTGCTGCAACTTACTGCACAGGCTCTTGTAAGTTTTCTATGTTGTATATTTTTTGGTGATTCCGTACCATTTTTCCCAATCCATTTTTCCTAAAAATTTTGGTTCCTAAAATTTTTTTCCTAACTATTTTTTTCCAATCTTTAATTTTCCTAAAATCTTTTGATTTTTAAAATAAAATTTTAGGAAAATTAAAGATTGGAAAAAAATAGTTAGGGAAAAAATTTTGGGAACCAATATTTTTAGAAAAAATGGATTAGGAAAAATGGTCGGGAACGTTTTCTCGTAAAACTGTTATCATTAACTGTATATGAATTCCGAGATCCGTAGCCAGGGAGGATGGGAAGACGCAGGGCATTTAAAGGGCGGCTTTATATGGCTATTACAGGATGGAAGTTTGAGGAATGTGGGCAAAGAGCATGCACTATGCCAACAAATTTCTTATGCGGAAATAAAAAATAAAAAATCTTGGGGAGACAAACCCCCTCGTAGGGACTGAGCCTATAAAGTATTTTAGGATATCTCCCGGGATCCTCTGTTCCCGGAAATGAATCGTAGGGAATTTCGCAATTTTCGGGAAAACAATAAATCGACGCAAGAGACTTGAGTAAAAAAACTTCACTCCTTCAAAATTGAAAATACCTACTCTGCTACGTTGCAAGCCCTTTCTTTTTCTTTGAGCAAACTATCCAAATGAGATTCCCATTCTTTTTGTTTCTCTTGAACCTGATTTTCTAATTCCTGTAGGACCGTTTGAGTTTTTTGCAAATCCTCAACCACTTCTTTCGGTGCCGACAATAAATCCTCCTCTAAAGTTTTAATTTTCTTTTTCAACTCGTCTTTTCTCCAGTTCAAATGCTAAAACAAAATAAAAATCGCCAAATATTAATTACGTGAAATTATCTGGGCCATCAAAATAAAGATGATAATAATTAAGAAACCGAAAGTGGTAGCTCAAGTCTCTACCATTTTTTTTTTTTTTTTTTTTTTGCCATTTTACCTCTACCATTTCTTCGAGTTGCAATTTCTCTTCCCTTTCTATGTTGATTATCCTTTCGAGGGATTCGTTTTTTTTCAAGACCGACTTGGCCTCATCTGCTTTGTCCCTTAATTGCTTTATTGTTTCTTGTTGATCTTCGATTATTTTATTTTTTATGAGGAGTGAATCTTTTTCCTTTTCCAAATCTTTTTTCAATTTTTCTTTTTCCTCCTCGTCCTTTTTCATTTGTTGCTCGTAGTGAATCGTTCGCTGGACGAGATTCTGATGTAATTTGTCGAAATTTTCAATTGATTGCCTCAGGGTTTTCACCTGCTCTTCTAAATCTTTGGATTTTTTTTGAATCGCTTCCAGTTCTTTGTTGGTGTCTTCTAATCTTTCCGTCTGAAAAAAAAGAAGAGTTTACTATTGAATTGATAAGTTTTGAGTGCATTTTATGAATCTAATTGATGGACGTAAATCCAGTTGATCGATTTTTAAATTTTATTAATTCCGCGCGTCGGAGGGTTCCATCGTAAATATGATTTGAGATAGTTTGTTTCGACATTTAGTGAAAGTGTCATGTGACCACAAGTTTACACCAACATGAGCGTGTAAACTTGTAGCCACATGATTTTCACAAATAGTCGAAACACACCATCTCCATGGAGATAGTCTGTTTCGAGTGTTTATTGAAAATCACGTGATCATGCGACTGCAAGTTTACACGCTCATGTTTGTGTAAACTTGTGCTCACGTGACACTTTTGCGAAACGTCAGACTAACTGCATTCATGTTTACGATGGAGATACGTTCGTTCACCTCCGACGCTCGGAATTAATCGTTTTTTTTTTTTTTTTTTTTTTGTATTTTTACCTTTTGCTGCAATTGTTTCATCTGGAATTGAAGTTCCTGTTCTTGTTTTTTATTTTTGGATTCCAACTTCTCCAGTTGTTGCTGACTGTAGTCCAAGCAAGACCTCAAATTTTCCACCGTGGATTCCAGTTCTGATTTTTCGGCTGCTAATCTGTGAAATTCTTCTTTTGCTTCCGCCGCCTGTTTCAAAATTTCGCTTTTGGCTTCCGAGTATCTTTTTTCTTTTTCTCGAGCAGCTTGTAGTTGCCCCTCTAAAATGTTGACCCTTTCTATCAAATCTTTGTTTGTTTCTTCTTGTTTCTGCAGGAGTGACTGGTATTCCGTCGTTTTTTTTTGAACCAGTTTGGCTACTTCTATACTTTCTAGCGTGAAACTGAAAATGGGAAAAGGCAGCGAAGTAGTTTGAAAGAACTTTGTTTTTTTGGTTAACTACGGCTGGCAAACTAAACTTCCTCAAGGCACCATTTTAATATTATGTTAGCAATGGGGAGGGTCAAAAGTTGCGGAAGTTATGTTTAGTTAACACGTAAATGAGTCCTAAAGAGCCGATTCTTAGAATAAGAGCCTTTTTGATTTTTGCATAAGCTAAACATAGTTTTTAAACTGTTCGGCTTGCCAGCTAAAAAACCATTAAGGCTAACGAACCGCTCTTTGAGAATCTGTTTGATTTTAACATCCCTTTCGGCGATTTCCTCCTTATAAAGTTTTTCCATTTCTTTATATCTTTCTTTAAACATGACATTTTCCTGCATCAAATCGGACCATTTGATTTCCTGCTGTTGCAGTAGCGTTTGAGATTCCTTGCGCAAGTGATCTATTTGCATCTGCAGCCTTAGTTTTTCTTCTAGTATGGTTCGAAGTTCGCGTTGGAGTTCTTCGTTTTTTTCCTAAAAAAGAACGCATTTAGTTTTTATGAGATTTATGTTACCGAATGGATTTTAGCAGTACGGACCACTGATATATGCTAATTATAGCATAAAAGGGCAACTCAAGTATTTTGTAAGTGTGGTTTTGTCCCTTCCCCCCTCTTCTCATCGAAAAAAAGCGTTTATGATATCCCGTCCCCCAATGTGCTTGTATGGCCCTTTAAAAATCATGTGTAGCGCTTCCTACGGGATCAACCTCATGGCCGCCCTATTTTGCCTATTTACCTGCATTTAGCCAGAAACAGGCCATAGGCCACTTTTTGGCCAAAAATGACCATTTTTTTTTCGGTGAAATTAATTAAGCTTATTTTTTATTTTCTTTTCAGATTTGCTCAAAAAACCCTAACAACTCGAAAAGTAACCAAAGAAAAGTGCATAATGGATAACAACGTAAAATGGCCGAGGGACGTCGGGATCGTGGCAATAGAAGTTTATATCCCAGTTTGGTACGTGGAACAAACGGAACTGGAGCAATACGACGGAGTCTCCGCCGGGAAATATACCAAAGGATTGGGTCAAGACAGAATGACCTTTTGCAATGACAGGGAAGACATCAACTCTCTTTGTCTCACCGTCACTCAAAATCTCCTGGAGAGGAACCATCTTTCCCCCAACGATATCGGGAGATTAGAAGTCGGTACCGAAACGATAATCGACAAAAGCAAATCCGTCAAAACGGTTTTGATGCAACTCTTTAAGGATAACACGGACATGGAAGGGGTTGACACGACCAACGCCTGTTACGGCGGAACGGCCGCTTTGTTTAACGCCTTGAATTGGGTGGAAAGCTCGGCCTGGGATAAAAGGTACGCTTTGGTGGTCTGCGCGGACATCGCCGTTTACGCCAAGGGAGCCGCGAGGCCGACCGGAGGGGCCGGTGCCATTGCAATGCTCATCGGGCCGAACGCTCCTCTTATAGTGGAGCGAGGCGTTCGTTCTACTTACATGGCTCACGCCTACGATTTTTACAAACCGGACATGGTGTCCGAATACCCTGTCGTCGACGGCCCGCTTTCTATAAAATGTTATTTCTCCGCTTTAGACAAATGTTACAATAAATACAAGGAAAAGTCTTCCAAATTGGAAAGTATATCTAGCGTTAACGATTTTAGCGGGATTTTGTTTCACTGCCCGTATTCGAAATTGGTTCAAAAATCGGTGGCGAGGTTGAGGTACAACGACTGGCTTGCTGCGAATCCGGAACAAAAAGGGAATTTCCTCGAGGGCAAAGTCCCCGACGTACCTTTGGAGGAAAGTTATTTTAATAAGGAAATCGAAACGTTGTTCATGAAAGAAAGCGAGGCAATATTTAAATCGAGAACGGAGCCTTCACTGTGGCTGGCCAAGCAAGTCGGAAATATGTACACCCCTTCCCTCTACGGGGGACTTGTGTCCTATTTGCTCAGCAAGGAGATTCAGGAGTTATTCGGTGCTAAATTGGGATTATTTTCCTACGGATCAGGACTTGCATCCAGTTTCTTTTCCATTCGAATCACGGATCAGAATTCATATGTAAGTAATTTTCCTGAATAATTTTGAAAAATTCGAGGTAAAGGGACTGAGCCTAATGCTGGATTCGAACCTTTTCACGCATGATCCGCTGAGTGAGTCGCCTACTTGGTAGGCTAAGACACATCACTGTGAATCAACTATTCCTTTGAAGTATTCAAGTCGTTTTAAGAAGCAAAAAAAACATTTTACCACTCAAAGAACTCAATGTAATTTTTTAATTCCGTGCGTCGGAGGTGAACTAACGTATCTCCATCTAAATGTGATTGAAGTTGGTCTGTCTCGACGTTTCGTGGAAATGTCACGTGACCACAAGTTTACACCAACATGAGCGTGTAAACTTGCAGTCGCATGATCACGTGATTTTCAATAAGCACTCGAAACAGATTATCTCCATGGAGATGGTGTGTTTCGACTCTTTGCGAAAATCATGTGGCTACAAGTTTACACGCTCATGTTGGTGTAAACTTGTGGTCACATGACACTTTCACTAAATGTCGAAACAGACTATCTCCAATCATATTTACGATGGAGAGATACTTTGGTTCACCTCCGACGCACGGAATTGGGATATTATTTTCAAAAAGGCCATTCAATTGTTACGTAAGTACATTAGGGGTTAGTGGGGAAAGCCTTCGACACGCTTACTTTTGCTCACAAGAATAATAAGGATTTAAATAAAGTATTAAGGTTTAACGTTTAAAAGCCAGGAGAGATGGGGTCAAATCAGGAGGCAGAAATTTTTCCCAAGGGGGCTCGGCCCCTTGATTGAAAAATTTTTAAGCGGTCAATGTCCTCTGCCAGTTGGCTCTATTGGAATTTAGAGCCAGTAACCTAAAAACACTCCTGAATGCTAAAAATTGGGTGATACACTTTGCGCATGCTTTTGGAAGAGTATTTCGCTCATTAAAACTAATTTTTTTCCTCTTGTTTCAGGCTCAAAAATTAGAATCCATCATCGCGTCTCAAAGCCTACTTAAGAAACGATTAGAAGAAAGATGTAAAATTCCTCCTGCGGAATTCGAGAAAACCCTTGTCAGCAGAGAGAAAATGAGTCACCAAGTGCCTTGGACGCCGAATTCCCCCGTCGAATCTTTCTTCCCTGGGACTTTTTACCTCATCAGCATCGACGAAAAGCACAGGAGAGAATATAGGAGAGTTCCGTCCAACCTTTAGTCAACCGGCCTTCCTTTAATTTAAAACGAAAAAAAAAAAAAAAAAAATCCTTCGTCTTCCAAATCGAACCCTGTTGGTAGTTTTTTAAAAATGTTGTTAATTTTTACTGTAGAAAAAGAAAAAAAAAATTAAAAAAGCCGAACAATTTAGAACAAAGGGATAGGTTTTTTTTCTTGGGAATTATTAGAAAAGTCCAAATTTTTAGCCGTTCGAACAAGATCCATTGAATCTGAATATCATTTTTAAAAAAAATGTAAATAATGATGAATTAAGTTTTAAAAAAAGTATTATTTAAATATTATCAAATCTTAAAGCGTTTAAATTATTTCTTTAAATTTTTTTCTTAAGGAACTCTCCTATAAGGGGCTTTAGTCTGTGATCTTTAATGTAAGTAAAAAAAATTGTTTGTTTTTTTCAGGCCTGTAGCACTGGCTAGGCGAAGGGGCACTTTTTTCTTTACAAAACTGAAAGGAGTTGACTTTAGTTAAGTTCAGGCTGCTTGAGTAACTGAATACAATTATGATGTGATTGATAGAAATATAAAATAATTTCTGATTAATTCAGAGGCCAAATAATTACTTTTTGCTTTGCAAGAGGTTAAAAAAGTTGCTTTTTTACTGACAGAAATCAGTTTGTTGAATAGTCAGGGATCTCAAAAAAATTAGTTTAGGTAAAAAGAGCGTTAATACCAATATTTTTTCTTAACCATGGTGCAAAAAGATTTTCAATCGCAGCTTTTGAACTGCTAAAGCTGGCACTTTTATTTTATTTTAGAGACTTAAAATTTAATTTAATTGTACGAGTTCATTGTCCAATTAAATTAAATTTCAATATTAAATTCTGGGCTATTTGAATGACCCTATTAACTGTAATGTTAAAACTTGAAATTGAAACTAATTTTATCGGGAATTTTTTGTATAAATATGCAAATGTCATACGCAGAAAAACACTTGTAACAATTTTTCCCTCCATTAGTGAAAGTAAGCGTCGAAAGATTGAAAGACCCACGTTTTTCAAGTTCCCCGTGCTAATTTAAAATTGGATTGAAATGTAATTTCATAACCTTACTTGGATAACTAATAGATGTACCAACTTGGATTTTGCAGAATTTTTCGAACAACTCCTGCTTGGAATCCTTCATTTCTTCGTATTTTTCTTTCAACTGTTTGGCAACGTCCAAGGCTAAATTTTTCGATCGCCTCAGCTCTTCCAACCGTTCGTTGTTTTTTTCTAAAACTTCTTTCATTTTTTTTGCTTCTGTATCTGTTTCGCCCCCAGATTGATCCTGTAATATTTCCAAAGAAAAAAGAATTAACTAACTTATCTCCATCGTAAACATGATTGGAGTTAGTCTGTTTTGACGTTTTGTGGAAGTGCCTTTGACCACAAGTTTACACCAACATGAGCGTGTAAACTTGCAGTCGCATGGTCAGGTGATTTTAAATAAACACTCAAAACAGACTATCTCCATCGTAACATACACTGAAAAACCGTGTTGGTTGCTGCAACTTCAATGACTTTCCAAGTTCTCTCAACTCTCAACTGAGTTCTCTCTACTGAGTATATTGGTACGGCAAAATATAACCAATGTTCTTAGTTGCAGCAACCAACACGGTTTTTGGGTGTAATTGGACGTGGTGTGTTTCGACTGTTTGTGAAAATCATGTGGCTACAAGTTTACACGCTCATGTTGGTGTAAACTTGTGGTCACGTGATATTTTCACGAAATGTCGAAACAGACTATCTCCAATCATATTTTCGATGGAGATACGTTAGTTCACCTCCGACACACGGAATTAGGTTGGACCTGGAGGCGTATTTTTTATGCTGATCAGATGGGATTAGCTTCAACCTGTTGCACGGTACCTGAGCTTTTCAGCAATTTATCATAATATTAATGGTATCCAATCAAAACTACTTTCTAAAATCGTGAATTTTGAATTTTGATAGGCTTTCACAGGGGACATGCAGCGCCCCTGGCGGCAATCCTTATTCAAATGGCATTAATATTTGATTTAATTCTCTTACTTTCCGTAGCTTTGGGATGTGGGATTTGATTTCTCCGGCACGACTTCCCGATTTTAATCTGCTCGAATCCATTGATTCGTCAGTTGCGTATCCATTGTCTTGTTTCGTTGCGCATATTTCAAAGGTCACCATCTTTTCTTTGCTTTTTGATGTTACTTTGTTCTTTTCTTTTTCTTTCACCACAACCACAGGAGAAGACCCCGATCTTCCTCTGCTGTTCTTAGTGACATTTGAATTTAATTGCTCGTTAGATTTTTCAGTAGTATCGTTTTTGGGGTTGGCCAACGGACTGGGGGCTCTTTTTTTTAAATTAGCGGAAAGTGGACGTTTCGGTTTTAATCCTTCCAAATTTTCGGGAGACCGAAGAGATCCCACCCATGAGACGGTTCGGCTCGCTTTGTTTTCCTTTCCGCCAGACCCGTCGATTTTTTTTTTACTACTTTTTTTGTCGGTAAAAGTTCTGTCATGTGCATACTTTTAGTTATTTTTCCTTTTTCGCTTAAAGGAGATTTCGTTTTTGCTACTTTCACTTTAGATGTCGATACGATTTTTGGCGATTCTAAACAGAGATTAAGAGTTGGAAATGGAGATTTCGGACTTGAAATTATTCTGCCAGGTTCGCTTGATGCCTTAGCGGTCCTCTTTAAAGTGGTGGACTTTAATTGGTTACCATTAAGGACATGTGGCGCTCCTGGTGGAATAATTTTGCGTCAGACACCCGTAAGATATGTACCTAAATTTGTATCTCCTTCCGGGCTTTTAGCTTGAGGATTTTTGTTACGAGAATCCTTCATAATTCCATTACGTCCAGGGCTAAAATCACCCTCTTCCTCTTGGCAATAAAAGTGATTTTGTTGTAAGACTTCTTGTGCCAACGATAACGTCTTGCTTGCAGACATTGTCAAATTGACAGGAGAAGAGCACTCGTACCATTCGGCACTGTCGAAACTGCCTTTCGGCTGCATTCCATTTTTATTTTTCGCTGCAATATTTTTTCTACGTTCAAAATTTTGCATCAAACATTTATGTTCCTTAAATTGATCCTCCTAAAATAGAAACCACATTTATTTTTGGAAAAAAATTCCGACATTTTCTTAAAAATTCATCAAAAATTACTTCAGATATTGTAGACATCCCGGAGGAAGAAGGGGCGGAAGAAGGCTTTTTGGCTTTTGGAATTTTACTACTAAATCTCTCGGGGCTTCCCTCATTTTTTTTAACAGGTTTCGGATTTTGATTACTGCCTGAAACACTGCTTTTTTGGATTGGTTTACCTAAACTTGCATCCGTAGTATCGAATAACAACAAATTACCTGGATTATTTTTTTGAGGTTTGGGAACTAGGTGATCCACATTGATTTCATTTTCCAAATTTTTGCGGGATTTATCGGCTGCGCTGTATATCGAAAGCACGGTTTTTAATTCGCTTTCTAATTTTTGCAAACGTTTCGTTACGTTCTAAAATTGAAAAAAGAAAAAAAAAACGAGCCAATATTTACATCAACACAGCAATGTTTTGATTTTGATTGAGGCTGTGCATGTTTTGATCGTTATGACTTGTTTACCTGCGGCATGGTGAGATTTATTTTTGAATTTTATTGCATTTAACTGGGCATATTTATCAGATAAACCGTGTTTATTACTTTTATTGTTACAAGAATTTTTCAAACGCGCGTAATTTTCAAAAGAAAAATCGGAATTTTGTCAATTCTGATTTTTTCAAACAAGTGAAAGCTTCAAGAAACGTTGGAAATGGTGCCAATGTCAAAAAATTGATGAAATTTTAAAAAATTGGTCTATGGTTTCGTTGCGAGTCATTGGTCTTTATGTAAATAATAGGGATTTCCAGAAGCTCTAGTTTCTCTATTTCATAACAGATGGCGCTAGGCTTTTTCGTATTATGTTTATTATGGAAAATTACTTCCGCTATCTTTAGAGAATGAGTCAACTTAAACTTCTGAAAGATCCCTATAGAGACAAATGTTTTAAATAGGCTCCGTGCGACTTTTTTTTGTATAAATATACACTTAAATATAGGGAAGTTCAAGTATTACGTAAGATTTTTGAAGGGGGGGGGGGTCCGTATCCACCATCTTCGCCATAAGCTAAGTATTGCGAAATGTCTTACAACCGGAGGGGAGGGGGTCCAAAAACCCGGAAAAAAGTCTTACGTAATACTTGAACGTTCCCAATCCCATACCTGTTTACCTTATACAAGCGTATATATTTCCATTACGCAATTAGTTGGGGGGAATATTGCTTTTATATAAGCTAAACATAATTTTAACGTTGGCGCTGCAGTCAAAGTCGCTTGAAGTCTAGAGACCCTATTTAAAAGGAGACTGTCGAATTCACCGATAAACCTGATTGGTTCGCTTTTTAGAAGCTAAAATGGATCGCCATTTTGAAAATTGAATGAAAATCTGAAGATTTCTTAGTTTTACCAATATATGAAATTTAAATCTTGTAACTTACATTTTTATTCGATTTTCTTTTGCTTGAGAAAAGCCTTCTAAAAATTCATAAAGCCAGTTGGCTCATTGATCTCTATTATTTACGCTAGATTCCCAACTGACGGGAAAAATGGCGAACCAAATTTGACTCCAATGCACTACCTTCTTTATCAATTTTTTGTAAACAATTGAATAACGATCATATTTGCTTTCCGTATTTTCGAGGAAAGATTGCAATTGCAATATTTTGTGATGTCGTGACATCTAGTTGCAAATTTCTAATTATTTATTCTTTCATCTTGTACACAAAAATGTTTAAAATCATTTGGCTAATTAATGAAAACTGGATCTCGGAGGTAGTGCACTGGCGTCAAACTGGGTTCGCGATAGCTTTTTTTTATTTCATAAGTTAAATATAGGTGAAGAAAATCAGTTGTAAATCTAGCGTATATAATAGAGATCAATGGCATTGTAAGCTGCCCCGAAGCTGCCACATTGATCAATATGGCGTCGATTGAAATTCGGAAAATTCGCCAGTCTCTTTTTATATATTGGGTCTCTAGTTTCAGATAGTTTTTTCGGGCATCAAAAATTTTTGACTCTTAGGTACTTGTTTATTTATTACTAACTTAATTTTTTTATTTTCTGTTCCAGATATCATGAAATAATCAGTATGTAAATTCCGGTGAAAGCATTTTTCTTTTATTGCGGCGAAGATCTATTACCATTTAATGTTTTCTTTGAAACGTGATCTGTTTTTTTTTTTTTTTTTAAATATTGTTTAAAAATTATTTTCTATATTGTATTGATTTATGTATGATGAAAATAACAAAAAGGAGAGACATATGTTGTAAATTTAATTACTAGGCAGCTCAAATGTGAATTTGAAGCCTTTTTTTCTTTTAAAGACAAAAGGGTCCACTATGTAAAATATCTTGACAATATTATTCTTTGGAATTAAATCTTAAATTTAAAACTTAAAATGACATTATTAACAAACAATATATTCGTAATAAACATATTTCTATCTCTCGGTCGACGGTTATTAAAATATTTGTACGCTATTAATAAAAATATTATTTATTAAATATTGTCTAATTTATTTGTACTCATAAGTTTAGTTTCATAAAGATCCAAGAGTGGCGTAGAAACGTTAATCGTTCTCCCGCCAAAACCGAAGATACCCGAAGTCGTTCGGCTGATTTCGTGTTAAGAAAAGCTAAACATTTATTTATCTTCCGCTGGTGCTGCTTTTTCTCTTTGGTATTCTTATTCTAGAACATTCCAGATTATCGGCACATGTTCATCGGTATTCATATATAAACGTAGTAAATAGTTGTGTTTGTTTAGCACCAAAATAAAATATTTGCGTTACAACAAGAGAAAAAAGTTACTTCGCTAGAAAATTCTGATTTGTTAAAGGTGAGTCTGACCGGGTTTCCACATGAAAATTTTTTTTCGGCTCGTGAAGTTGATAATACATGAATAACCAAGCCGGAATCGATAGGAAGCTTTCAAATAGAAATTACATTGCAAAAAAAAGTTCATAGAAGTTTTGCTTTTTAGTTCTGATTTATATTCAAGAATGACTGCTGGTGAAGAAACGAAGGCAACTCCATACACACCAGGTCCTAATGCAATTGACATCACTCCTGAGAAAAATGGAGGAGTACTAAAGGAAATCATAAAAGAAGGTGAAGGGGAAGCACATCCAGGAACTGGTTGTACAGTTACAACACATTACCATGGGACATTGCTTGATGGAACTGTGTTTGATTCTAGCAAACAGTCTGGGAGACCGTTTGAATTTGTATTAGGAAAAGGTAATTTGATTTTTTAATAATGCATGAGTGTTTTTTCCTTTAGCATCATCAGGGTTTAAAAACCTTATGATTTGGGGCCTGCGATTTCCAAATTAGTTTGCTTGTGTTAGGTTCAGGTGTTCTGGGTCTTAGCCCATTAATACAGTAAGATACATCCAAGCTTAAAGACTGACTCATATATTTGGGGTCTTTTTATCTAATTGAAATATTCATGAATTTCCAACAAACCTGAAATCGCTTTTTGAGGCAGGGGAGTGTAATTCTCTCAGTTGAAGGACTTTGCAGTATAGGGATCAGAGGGAAAGGATACACCAGAGGCTTACAAAGTGTGGACTAGAATCACCTATCTTCCGTTATCCTGACGGATGCTCTATTACTGAGCTACCTCTGCTCAGATGCATCTCCACCAAACTAGGTTACATCAGGTGTTAAATGAATCGTAGGAAATTTTTCTCATATGCAAACTTGCTGTATACTAACTGTATATAACACAGCCAATTTCAAGATTCAATTGAAACTCTTTTAATGCATAACACAATTACAGATCTGAAAACAAACTCATAGATTTCCAATTGAAAAATTTTTTTTTTTTTCTTTTTATAGGTAGTGTAATCAAAGCATGGGACCTGGGGGTTGCAACCATGAAAAAAGGAGAAGTGGCAATGTTGACATGTAAACCAGAATATGCTTATGGTAAAAGAGGAAGTCCACCAAAAATTCCAGAAGATGCCACGTTAGTGTTTGAAATTACCCTACTCAGTTGGCAAGCTGAGGATTTAAGTAAATCCAAAAATGGAGGTATTTTAAGGTCAAATATTGTAAAGGGAGAGGGCTACATTACCCCAAATGAAGGATCTCTCTTAAAAGGTAAATATGACATACGGAATGACTTTCTTTTTTTTTTTACAAAATTTGTGCTTGATATTATTTCGAGTATTAATATAATATTTTATTTGTAGTTCATTTAACTGGAACTTTTGAAGGGAGAGTATTTGAAGACAGAGACGTGGATTTTGAATTAGGTGAAGGAAGTGAACACGGAATAATCGAAGGAGTCGAAGAAGCGTTGAAGAAATTTAAAAAAGGTGAAAAATCCTCATTGGAAATTAAGCCGCAATACGCGTTCAGAGACAAAGGCCACGAAAAATTTGGGATCCCGCCGTACGCCACTGTTCACTACACTGTAGAATTGAAGGAATTTGAAAAAGCAAAGGAAACTTGGGACATGGATACAGACGAAAAAATTAGTCAGGCTAAAATTTTGAAAGAAAAAGCCACAAATTATTTCAAAGCGGGGAAATACGAGTTGGCATTAAGATTCTACAACAAAATTAACGATTACATTGATTCAGATGCTGGTTTTAATGAAGAACAAGAAAAGGAGAGGAAAGCCCTCATGCTTGCCAACAGACTTAATTTAGGTTTAGTTTATTTGAAATTGAAGCAGCCTTACGAGGCTAAAAATGAATGTGACAAAGCACTCGAGTTGGATCCTAACAACGTTAAAGGATTGTTCAGGCGAGGAGAGGTATGATTAAAAACGCAAATCTGATATCTGTCTTATATTTTTTTCTCTCCTGATTGTAAGTTTTTAATCTCACTGTTCTAATTTCTTCTCTTTATTATTTTGCAGGCGCTTCTTGATATGGGAGAACCAGAAGCAGCCAAATCTAGCTTTGAAGCAGTGGTTAAAATTGAGTCAAACAACAAATTAGCAGCTAACAAAGTTATAATCTGCGCAAAGCAAATCAAAGAGCAGAAACAAAAGGAGAAGAAAATATATAGCAATATGTTTGAAAAATTTGCAGCCAAAGATAAAGAGGTAAGTGCTTGAATATATAAAAAAATTACTTTTGTATTTTTTTTTTTTTTTTTTTTCTTGTCTTCATACATCTGTGATAATTTTTGTTGTTTTCTTGATTTTTTTAATACATCTGTTGTCTTAAAACTTTCTAAATCTATGTTTTCTTACAAATATGTAATGGTTTTAGCATAATTTTAGTTTTATAAGTGCTAAGGGGTGGAGCGAAAAACTCATGGAAAGGAAGAAAAAAAAGTTTTTTTTTTTTATTTCAGCCGATGGATATACCCTAAGGAGAGCGAATTGATATTCGGGAAATCCATTTGCTTTCATTCCTTATTCCGTTTTTTTTTTTTTCGTTCAACCCCTTCAGTGGTGTGATTATACCCCAATTGATGGACATTTGATTTGGGGTACAAGTGCTTTCTTAAAACGGACAGGACTTGGTGATTAATTTTTAATTTTTGGTGTTTATTTTTTCTGAAAATAAATAACTTAAAATTAAAAAATTAATAGTGGTATTTTTTTTTTCTTTTAACCCTGTGATGAAATCAATTTGGGGTATGAAGCACAAAGTTTATTTTTTTTTTTTTTTGTTTGAGGTTGGCAAGACTCTGAAAGCATGAAATGAGGGTCTATTACAAAATATTGAAATAATTCGAAACCGGGCCTTTGTACGAAAACTAATCTAAAAGTGGGGGGTTGAAATCAGCGACTTTGAAAACACTGAAAGGGAGTACCATCTCATGAATTTTAGGTATTTGAAGTATCTGTTAAAGAAAAATAAAAGATAGCACTCTTTTTCAGGGTTTTCAAAAATGCCGATTTCGGATTTTGCATTATTGCAAACATAAAATCAATTACACAAAGAAAAAAATCTGTTGTGTAATTTTTTTAAATTGCCAACCTACGTGAATTTTTTTTTTTTTTTTTTTTTGTGTGGTTTTTAAAAATAACGAAAACTAATCAAGTGAATTAAACATGTGTATCTGCTAGAATCTGGAGCGTGCTGTCGGAGCCAATAAAACTGCTTGTCGGTTGCTTTGGAAGCCACTTGAATTTTTCAGATTTTTTTAATTTTACGAAATACTAACAAAAAAAAATTCAGTAAGTCCTAAAACGAAGATTTAAGACTCGTCTTGATCCGAAAACAAACTAAATATACTAATTTAAAATTATTGGGATAGGAAAAAGTGCTTCCATTCGGGTGGTGGGACGATGAAGTAAAAAAACCAGTTATAACAGAGACTGAACCTGTGGACGAGGAAGACATTGAGGAAATGAAAAGAGAAAAACGAAAGCAACTGGAACACCTGAAAAAATTAGCGGAGCAAAAAAGGAAAGAGCGAGAGGAAGCCGAAAGGAGAGAAAAAGAAGAAGCAGAAGAGAAAAAAGCTGAAGGGGAAAAAGCAGAACCTTCTGAAGTTATAGAAGCTGAAAAAATTTCTTCTGAAACGCAAGAACCTGCGCAGCCCGAACCGGAACCAGGACCGACACCGACACCTTCAGCAAATAATCAGAATCAATAATTTTAAGCTTTAGAATTACGTTTCATGTTAACTTTAGGTTAAGAAAGCTGACAAAATTTAATTTTTTCTTTTTTTCAAACGAAAGCATTCCACTTTGTAATTCTAGTTTTCGTTTATCTTTCGAACTTATGAGAATAATTAATTTCATTTTAGAAAGAGGCAGCGAAGAGGGAAAAAGAACCGGATACGATGAAAGTTTTAGGAGAATGGGGTAAGGATGAGAGGGATCGAGAACCGACTGAATTCGAACAGGAAAATCCCGATATTTTAATGCTAAATACGAACGACGAATTTAAAAATATGTAAATTCAAAAAATCTGTGAAAAGATTTCTTGAGGAATTCTTGGGTATTTTCTTGAGGATGAAATGTAATCTGTTTTTACAATTGTAAGAATGTTTAGGTAATTAATTTTGAGAATGTAAAGGAATTTGTGTAATCATCGAATTTCCAAAAAATTAAGTTAATGGATTTAATTAAAAATTTTTGCAAGCAAATTTCTTGATTGTTTTGAAATTCTAATTCCAGAAAATTGGTTTTAGTCAAAATCAAGTATCAATTCTTTGTCTCTGATCGTAATAAATCTTTTGTAATAATGCACTGTGTACGTTTTTATTAATATTAAATTAGAATTTCAATAAGAAAATTACTTGATTGTTTTCTTTGATAACTTATGATCTAGTCCTAAAGGATGAAACTTCAAGTCAACTATCTCGTTAGTATTTTCTGTAATTTTTGGCCACATTCCTTCGAAGTGCTATCCTAATACTTCCGACAACCCCTATGTGACAGGTAAATAATCGGTGTACACCAAAATATTTTTTTTTCACAATTTATTTTTTTAAATTAAAGAAAAGATACAAATAAAATTTGATTAGTACAATAATTTTACAAAAAAAAGTACAGAATTCACGACAGAAAAAAAAATCAATAAAAATTTTGGAACGTTACATAATGGGGGCAGTGTCAAGTATCAAAATAAAATTCTTTGATGCTGTCAGCGACATTCGAACAGCTTGAACTGAGTCGAAGAAAACTTGGACTGGGTCTTTAAAAAAATTGCAAAAATTAAAAAGCTTTTAAAAAATTCCCAGTACTCCAGAACCGCTGTTGCAACTTATCATTTAAAACAGCGCTGCTTAGAAAAATTCATAATGATAAAAATAAAGTTTGAAATAATTAAAATACAACTGCTATTTTCTTCTAAAAAATTATGCTTCATTCGGATAAATGAGAAAAATAAAGCACCGATTCAACAAAATATCTTTACAATGTCAAGCTTTTTCCTACTTTCTACGTTCCTTAAAACTTTTCTAAAATGCAAGTCATGAACCGGGTAGAGTTTCTATAAAAAATATTATTTTAAAAACTAAAGAGTATTTTTTTAAATTTTTGGTTTTTTTGTGACTGGAAAAATAAGAAAAACAGTTAATTGACTTAACTTTATTTCATTTCAAAGCTGAGACGCAAATCATTAAATTATTAAAAAAAAAGACGTATTACGTCAAAAAATATTTTAAGTATAAAAAGATGATTTTTATCGTTTATAATCTAGAGCCAATTAAAAATTATCTAAGAGAGTAAATTTCGCAAGTTAAATAAATGATTGTGATGCTAATTTACTCGTCTTGATCTTTAATTTCTTTTTACATTCGTGCGCTTTTAAAAAAAAAAGACGAATGCGATCGATAATAATACTGTTATTTTCCTTTTAAGTTAGTCTTCAGAAAAAAAAAAGAAGATTCGGAATCGTTTACCACAAAATTACTTTTTTTTGCTTTTCCCTAAAGTAAGGGTATGATGGCTGGATTGAAGGGAATTTTGAAACTGTTGCTTTCGTCTATTGAATTCGATGATTTCGTCTTCGAGTTTCTTCCGAGATTCTTCCACTTTTTTCTTTTCTTCGGTGTGATCTTTTTTCAACTTGTCGAATTTGTTGTGAAGCTTTTAAAAAAAAAAAAAAAAAATTCGAATTAAACCCGAGAAATTCATTTTGAAATGAAGGGAAAATTGGGAATATTCCAGCGTAAACTCCCAGAAATATTCTGGAAAAATAAATTTTTAGGCACAGTAACATTTTTGGCGGAATATTTTTGCGTCGAAAATCTCCCATACCTCTTTTTCGGCTTCTTTGAGCTCGGATTCCTTCTCTTTAACCCGAACGACAAACATCTGCCTCATTTCGTCTTCTTTCTGTTGTAGTTCTTGTAAGTGGGTGCTTCTCTTAGCTTCAAACGCAGTCTGGAAACTCAAAGGCTTGTTTTCGGCGTCCACGTCGGAAAATCCCATTTGCTCCAGTCTTTTCTTACGGTAAGTCTCGTAATGCTTGGAATGGGTTTTTTCTCTCATGTCTTCCATATTGGTGCGGATCAGCATCTCTCGGAGTTTCACGAAATCGCAGTGGCCTTCGTTTTCGACTGAAAGTAGAAGAAAAAAAGTTAGAGCGGTTCGTTGAAGAAAAGTGAAAATAACTGCAAGAAAGTCAAAATTTACCTTGTACTGTTCCCCAAGGGTATTGACGCGATCTCATCATTTTATTTCCGACTTTTACGAATTCAGTGCTGCCAACAACGGCAAAAGGGACATGTGCGTTCATGGACGTATTCGTGTCAGCGACGTTTTCATCATCGACAGGGAACTGATAAATATGCACTCCGTTTGACTGTAATTCAGCCATGATTTTACTCTGAAAACAACCGAAAAAAAAATGTTAAGAAAACCCTACAAAAAAAAATCAAGCCCTCAAAACACGAACTTTGAATTTTTGAAGTTCCGTTTTAGAAATGGTGTCAGCTTTGGCGATGATAGGGATAATATTGACTTTGGTATCCAATTTTTTCATGCAGACAAGATCTATCGATTTAAGACCGTGCCCCGTCGGACATATGAAATAGAGGCAAACGTGGATTCTCGTATCATGGTAAGTCGACAAAGATCTTTTTATTTTCAGTTCTTCTTGCAAATAAGCTTCAAATTGGGCGTCGATGTAATCGACGACCGCTTTGAAAGAGTCTTCTTTGTTTATTTGATCCCCGTATCCGACAGTGTCCACGATAGTAAGCTAAAAAAAATAAAAAAATAAAACAAAATTTAATGATGTTGAAGGTGTGTAAAGTGCAATGACCTCCAGCTTCTTATCTCTGCATTTGTTTTGAATTACTGTCATGCTTGAGTTAAAAGGAAGGTCACAAAGATTAATCATGATCTTGCAATTAATTTTAACTGCATTAGCCTATCACATTTTCTTTGTCTTGGTCTTTTTATTTTTTTTTGCATTACTTACCTTGAGACGAACATTGCTTTCTTGAAGTTCATAAGTGTGAGCTTTTAATTTCACAGTCGGTAAGGAATGTGGACTTGGTGTAGATTCAAAACTGGTATTAAACAATGAGTCCATAAGGGTTGATTTTCCCAGCCCTGTCTCACCTAAAAAGGGAAAGTAAATATTTATTTATTTTTTTATTTTGAGACATAACAATGACTCATACTCACCAATGCATAAGATGTTGAATATAAAGCCATTTTGAACAGATTTGTTGACCAACTGGTCTGGAAGAGTGTCAAACCCTACATGTCCGGATAATTTGAGATTTCTTATACTGGCTTCCGGCTCGGGAATCTGGAAAGGTCGAACAATAGGGTTTTAATCGTAAACAAAAAAACAAAATCTTGACATTTACCAAATGTCAAAACCAAACACACAAAATACCCCCCTCTTTCCCCGCTCGTGTTAAATAAATTTGTGGTTATCGTACACCCGCCCTGCCCTTTTAAAAATAAAATACACATTTCCGTTTGAGTCAAAACGTACACACCTCCATCACATAAAATTTCGAAAACTAAAACTCTTTCGTATGAAAAATTTAGCCAGAAACGATTAACATAAACTGAAGTGTAAAAGTCTTCAAATTAAAATGTACAAAAATGATCTGAGAAGTATTAAAATGAGGAAAAACAAACTTACGTTAGCTTTATCAACTTTAACTGCAGCCATTTATGTTAGTGATTCATTCCGTGCTTGTTAAATACTAAATTCACAACGAATTAATTAACCAGAAGTAATGAAGTTGAAGCATTGTGAATTTAATAATGGAGATAAAGAGATCAATAAAGTGCTGCCGCCGTCGCGGAATTTTTTTTTCTAGCTAGGCAGTTTCCACTTTTTAAAATTCTTTTGAGTTCGGGCTTTCGTTCATAAATGTCATGGTAAAAAAGCAATTTATTAAAATTGATTTATAGTATTTTACTACTACATTAATTATTATTCAGATATTTTACTGTTATTAATTATTTTAATCAGAAACCCGCTACAATTATACGAAACAATGAAAAACACAAAGTTTCCAAACTTTTTACATGAAAAGAACTAAGCAAATTTAAGAATAGAACCTCTTTTTTTTTGCCCTGGAAAATTTATAAATGTGTTTTTAAAAAATTACTTTGTCTCTGCCCTTTTTCAAAATGACGTATTGAATAATTCGGTTAGTAGAGGCGTGCAACAAATCCGAAAATTAACCGCCATTGTGAAAGAGAGCAATAAATTGGGATAGAAAACAAAATCGTGTTGGTGCTGCCATCTGGTAATCACTCCGTGTGAAGATTATACAAATAAACCAAGCTGTGGTGGTAAGCACACAGTTCGCCATTTTCTCTGTTTTTGTGAAAGTGGGTCTCTTTGGTGAATCTGGAAATCTTTAGTGCTTTTTTTTTTAAATAAACGGATTTAATTATATAAAATGAAGTATAAAAGCGTGCTGATTAGTTATAATAATGTATAAATTTCAAGTTATAAATATTTCCAATCGGTTAGGAATGATTTCAACGTATGAAAAATGTGTGTGATATTGGTGTTTGATAGTGGTGTTCACTTTCCTGGAATTTAAAACCCATTATCTAGAAAGTCAGAATCGGATATATATTTTCAAAGCGGATAACTGGTCCAAGGATTTTTTTTTGCACCAAATTTTTTTCTTTAGAAAAATTTAGAGGAAATTCAAGAATGAGTTCTAAGACTAGTATACCCGCGGATAAGGTAAGGGAAAAAAGAAATAAGCTTTAACCACCGCACCCATTTCCGTGTTTTGTTATTATGTCTCTTTGTCGAAATTTTAAAAAAATGACCCATTATTTAAGAGTTTTTGAAAATGTCAAGCTGATTTTAAAATGGGATCTGATAGGAAATGAAAAGCTTTTGTAATATGTATGTAGCTAATCTTGTATGGCTGGTAGTGACAGGTCCATTAGTGATTTCTGCCCTAGTTCTCTTAACATAGTTCACATTTAAACTTATGTCTCTGACCAATTAGTTTTCCAAAAAAAATTTTTAATCCATAATATGGCTAAACAGATGAGATGGAGGTCAAGTTTCCTAAACAAAAAGGATGGGATTTTGCTAAAAGGTTGGACTTGTTGAATGAATAACTTTAAGTTTTTGTTTTTTTTTTGTTTTTTTTTTGTTTTGGCATGGATTTTTATTCTTTGCAAAATATATGTATGTATATATATATTTTTGATTTTCAAATTGTTTTTTCGAATCAGGCTTCTTGTGTGATTAAATTTAAAGGTTTATGTTAAAACAGCTTGTTGTAAACATACATGAATAAATAATGTTGTTTATTACAAATATCTTCCGACTTTCTTTGTTGGGAGTCTGAGAAACAATTTTAATAATTTTTTTTTTCTTTTGCCATGTTGAGGATTGATCATTCTTTGTTTAGTGTTTACGAGAATTTTTAAAGTATATTAAAGCTGTGATTTAAACCATTTGCAGCTTCGTTTTTTTTTTCTGATAGCCTAGTGCTATCATTTTAAAAATTTAAAAAAATGAATAAATTGCTGCCACAGAAATTTTATTTGTCATTAAGTTTATTTTTAGCATCTGCCAGCTGATTTAATGTGGAAAAACAGGTTCAATGAATTGTTTTTAGATGTCAAGGAGGAGGAAAATGACCAACTTTTTTTATTGTTTTGGCTTAGATTTTATTTTTGAAATTCATAGTTATAATGGTTAGATGTAAATGGCACAATTTTTTTTTTTGTTGCTGAAGACCATGTAAAGTACTTCAAAAGTAACAATTCAAGATCATTTTTTGATGCCTTTTACTCCATCGAGAACTTCCGTTTAAAATTTCAAAGATGAGAAAAAATAGTTTTTGCTAATTAGTCAAGACCTGGCCTTCAGATTTATATGAATAATTCTTAGTGAAAAGTAAAACCAAAAAAAAAAAAAAAATAAAATTCATATTCAACGAATCTATAAAAAAACTAAAAGAGCTTGAAAAAATTAATTAAATTTTTTCTGAAGGCTTTTGTTTAGATCAAAAAAATGTAAAAGTAAAAATTATTTTATTCTTTACGAGTTGGAAAGGCTGTTATTATTAGAACTAGTTATTCATATTTGTTGGATATGCTAGAGACTTCTTCTGGTTTTGTCAATTTTGAAGTCCTAAAATCTCTAATTTTCCAAGCAAGCGTAGCTCAGGGCCTGTCATTTTTTTTACGTTTTGTAATTTTTTTTTTATGCTTGCCAAATTCCAAGAATACATCAGGGGCTAAGATGGGGTGTTTTATGTTATAAAAAACAGCTTCCAGAGCACCCCCTTCAGGTCAGGAGCCCCCTGGAAATAAGTTGCAATTCTTGTTGTAAATTTTTAGTTTGTTTGTTTACAGTTTTGTGAGATGTCCTTCGAAACCTTTACCAGCAGTTTTATGTTTCACTGGGGTAGAAATATGAAAACAAATTCTCTTGTCAAAAATAAACCTGCCATCTCAGCTTTTTTTTGTCTGGCTAAATAAAGTCAAGGTTATGTGAGCAACTTATTTACCAAATATCCTATCACAGAGTTCACGATTGCAGAAAAAGGATTGTTCCAATTGGTCAATATCCTTTTGACCTTTGCATTGCCCCAGCGACAACAGAGCATGCAATTCCTCTTGGGAAAGTGCAGATTTTTTTTTTTTGCATATTTTTCACAAAGGGAGTTCCAACCCATTCTTCTTAATGTCAATCCCCATGTTCAATAATAGTCTTTGACTGATAAGATAACAAGGGCGTTGTTTTTTGACAACTTTTTGACAGGTGAAGAAGATACTTGGAATTAAATATAATTATGTAATTATTATTAAAAATTTTCATACTGCATGTTCTATCCTGATTGAAAAAAATAAACATTTAAGGGTCACATGTAAAGGCTAAAGCGATCATCCTACGAGGTCATCCCATGATTCATTCCTTTTTTTTTTTGAAAAAAAAAAAAAAAAAAAAAACGTACTTATTGGAATGCTGTCACTTGTTTTCTCCCTGGTGCACCGGCTTTGGCCTTTTATTGAAATGGGAGACCTAATTATTTTCAGAGTACAATGCGTTGCACAGTTATTTTCCACACGTTAATTTTTCCTTTTATGTGTGAATTTTTAATCACCATAATTACTTAAGCGCAATATGAGTTACATTTATTTTTAGAGAGGGCCGATTGTTTTTTAAAAAACAAAATAAAATTTAAGGTATTGCAAGAGCTTTAGTTAGATAACGTAGGCTATTAATAAATCATGTGCATATGGCAAACGAGAAACGTAGCCGAACCTGAACCGAAATGCCGTAAGTCTTTGTTTTCTATGCGAATGCGAATGCGGATGCGATGCAGGTTTTTTTTTAAAAAAGTTTTCTTTTCCTATTTTAATTTATAATATTTTGTTAAGGTGTGTCGCGGTTGGTTTTTCTCAGCAGTTTCTTTTTTTTTTGTTTTGACGTTAATTTAGCTTTTATGGAAATGTGACTTTTGGATGATGTAATAGGTCATTTTAAATGACTGGCCTATTTTTAAAGCGAGTCTGGAATCTCGTTTCTCGTATTTCTTCTTCTTATTTTTTTGCAACATTGTAAGCCAGGCGCGGATTGGGTTGAAAATAACTGCGGGAAAATTAAAAAGAAACAGACATGAAACCTTTTTTTTTTTTTTTTTTTTTTAGAAAGATTGGCTCCCATTTTTAAAAGTGAAAAGGGGGATGGAGAAAATTTGGTAAATGTTTTAGGCCTGTGGTCGAAAGGAGGTGTAAATGGGGCTCAGCCCCCTTTAATTTTTTTTAAATTAGGGAATTTCCCTTAATCTATCTGGCCGATTTAAGGCCTGTTGAAATATAATTTTTTTTTTTTTGGATTGAGAGTTAATTATGAATCCTAGTGATAACAGCAATCAGTGGCGTTGCGAAAAATCTGGGACCCTGGTGCAAAAACTGGAACTGGAACTTTCTTTTTTTTTTGAGAATGTTGGGTGCCAAGTTCTTACATTATTTGTGATTCTTTTTTCATTCCACCAAATTTAAAAGGAGATTTTGGGCCCATTTCAGATCGGGGGCCCCGGCGCATTGCACCCTCTGCGCCCCCCTGCGCTACGCCACTGACAGCAATGCTTATCCAAGGCCAGAAAAGTCACCCTTAAGCTAAACAAGAAATTTTATAAAAGTAGCTTGCATGTATACCCAGCAAATAAAAGCACAAACACTCGTCTAGACATTCGTGATAAAATCCGAAAAATATCAAAAATTTTAAGAATTAGAAAAAAATTTTAAATCCAAATATTTTAGGTTTAAAGCAAGAGTATCACCCTAGCCACGGGTTTGCACAATTGTAAGAAATTCATAGACTTTAATTTTAGCTCCTACGAAATGCATTTCCACACACTGATCTAATAGAAATTCAAATTACCTTGAACGGAGTTTAAGTGGACCTCATTGTTGCATTCTAAATGACTGGTCAATACCGTCGGTCTATTAAGACTCGAATTGTTATTAAATGACTTAACCGCTTGCTTAAAAAGAAAAAAATAATTCTGAATAAAAAAAAAAAAAAAAAAAAAAAAAATGACGTATTGAAATCCGTGAGTACAAAAATTAGGCGTGGTGTACAAATTTTTCGGTCGTAAAGCACCTTGAAAGGGATAATGGGTTGGAAATTTCAGACCGGATCCAAAGAACACGGGACCGTCCTGTTCACTCCAATCAGAATTTTATTCAAAAATTGCGGGAAAATCAAATGCCGAACGGATTTGGTTATCTCGCCGGATAAAGTTCCTTTTCAGCAAAAAATTATGAAAGACGTGTTTCTGGGGGAAAATTTGAACCGCTGATTCCGAATCTGAAGGCAAAATTCTGAAAAAAACTAAAATCCAATATGGCGGAGCCGTTTTATTTTTAAATATTTAAATTTTTTTTTTTTTTGGATTTTCCGAGTGGAATTAGATGATTCTGACGTCAGATTTGAAATCAGCGACGTCGAAAACTTATAGAAAATCGTTTTCCTGTTCATTTTACGGAAGGAAATATTTTGTACGGCATTTTGTATTGCACGTATGTGTTGCGGTTTGCATATACTGAAAATGGGTAGGCGTCTAATATGGGTTTTAATGCACACTGCGGGTCCCTAATGTGCTGTGGGTTAACTTTAAATGGGAAATCATGAAAAGAAAACATTTGGGAAAATTTCTTCGATTTTCCGGGAAAATTTTCAAAAATTCGACCGTTGAAGGGCTAGACAGCGAACTCCATGGTCCAGATAACAGAGCGGGATCTGACCTAAATACCGATAGGGATTGTCCCACGTCATCACTTATTATCCTTTATATTTGCATTTCAAATCCCTCACAAAGTTTCAATTTTTTTTTATTTCATTAAAATCGGGATACGGTAGTTCATGCACCGAAGAGACGACCTCGATAACTGTGTCATCTTTTTCCATTGAATTGTAAATCCGTTCGTGCGGTTAATGACCATAATAAACGTAAACAAAAGACACAACAACAAGTATGAGTAAAATTACGTCACAAATCAAAAGACAAAATCATAAACATCGGAAAACCTTGTAATTATCAGATTCGATTTTTTCAGGAAAAAAAAAAGGAATCCGATGGTTATGTGGAAAAAATATTTATTTACACAATGAGATAAAGCATGCCGAGGCGACGAACTTTTTTTTGTTTTTAGGCCCCCACTGTAATTTCCTCGCGGGAGACAACCAGCTGGAGCCGGGAGAAAAGAGGAAAAAAAAAAAATGAACAATAATTTCTCTGCGGATAGCGTGATTTTTTTTTTTTTTTTCCTAGGTTTGAAATGATCGGTTGCACGAGTTTTGGGTAGTCTGACTCGGTTTTAATGGCATGACACTGTTCCATTCACCTACATATCTCCTCCGCAACTAATTAATCGATTACCCCGGGTCTGTGTGTATGATGTGTATACATCTCAAAATGCGGGGCCATCCTGAATTTTTTATCACATTATAATTTTGATTAATGGAAAGGATGGGACGAGGTCCGGACGAATCATGACGACGAACGGAGTTAATGAAGCAAAACCGTTCCGGTCAAGAATTAACCCCGAAATAAAAAATTTAAATGGGATGATTTTCGAAAGCGATAAATCAGATTTGAAGCCGGGGAGTAAATAATCAGCGATTTTTTTTTTATTCTGGAATTTATTTATTTATTTTGATGTTATCCCTAAACCGTTTTGATTGATTCGAAAGTAAAAATGCGAACCGTAATTACCATGTTGGGGGGGGGGGGGGGGTAAGATATTTTAAAGTGGGCTGATTTTAGCCGATACAAAGGACCTCTATGGCCTTTTATGAAAAAACGATTAAAATATTATCAGTGGCAGGAATTTCGCCTCAAGAATAAAAATCTTGATTTGACAGGAAGATCAACCCTTTGCCGCCCTTTTGCTTATAAATTTTAATGTCTAGACGCCCAGGGTTCATCAGTTTTGCAACCCTCCAAAACTTTAATTTTCTTAAAAAATTGTGAAAACCATGTAGCTAGGAGTATTTCGACCTGCTGAAACCGAATGTGAAATCAGAATTTAAAAAAAACCAAAATTTAAGATGGCGGATTGTTGGTAAAATCTAAATTAAAATATTTTGAAATTTGTAAACGCTTTATTTATTGCTTTTTTTATTCTTATGAACTTAAACATGCTAGTAAATAACGGATGTTCAGTCAATTATGCAATATTCAACAAGAAGCTTCGCCTATGTTTAGCTTATGGGCAAAGCAGCTGTTTCTGCGAAGGGGCGTTTATAAGTTTAAAAACAATAAAAATAATAAAACCAAATATTTTGGGGGGTTTTTTGAACTGGTAACTCTGAATCTATAGTCCAAATTTTTAAAAAATTAAAGATGGCGGAACATTAACTCTTAAAATTTTCTGTTTTCTTAATTATTATTACTTGAAGTATAATCGGTTTTGAAAAAATAAAGACAAGTTAATTTTCCGGGAGGCAGTTCATTTAAAACAAGTTCATTTTCTGGGGGCCTTCTGCTTAAAATCAGATGTTAGATTTGAAATCAAGGTGCCGGAAAACATATAAGTCGATACCCATATGTTACTTTTCCAGTAATTTAAAAAAAGTTCGTTTTCTGAGGAGTGGGGTACCACCACCCCCCACGTGCAAACTAATTTCAGATTCGGCATCAGCGACCCCTAAAACCCCTTAATCCACACAAATAATATTGAAACATTTTCGGGAAAAGGGTTTAAAAAAAATTAAAATTGAGTTTGCATCACCGGTTGCATACCTGAGCAATATCGGGCGCATCACTTTTTTTTAAATGTCCCTTCAGCCCAGTGCTTTACCTTCATAGACATAATACAGAAAAATAATATTTGGGAGGAATGGGGTATATCCAAATTTCGAAATTTGGCCGACAAAGGGGTAAAGGGTAATCCCGATTTGTGTCCAAAATTCACGAGATTTATTTAGCAAGAACAAAGAAGTTTACAAGGAGGGTAGAGGTTAACTTGTCCTTAATGTTACTTGAAAGTTTCCGATATTGACTTTCAGGCGTCAAAAGGACAGATATTAAAGTAGTCGGAAAAACATTTTAAACATGGAAAAAGAAAATTTTGCATGTATAATTTTTTGACTTACAAAATGTAAAGATTAAAAAAATTAAATACATCAAACCTCGGGATATTTTAAGCATCGCTGACTTCTATTGTTCAATGCGCTGATTCCAAACCAAAAAATGCTTAACTTATGACCACTTGTGATAATTGCTTTTTGCACATTTTTAATCCGATAATTATTTACCGATAATAACCTTCATTAAGCTCACTTAGCTTAAATACTTGAAGTGTAATGCTTACCTGCGAGCACGGTTGCCTAACTCGCAAACTTCAGGGTGCTTACTTTCTTCGTTAAGTTATTTTTTAACTTATTTATTTATTTATTTATTTATTAATCATTAGCAGTAAAACCAATTCTGGCATTGCCTGTGTCGTACAAATTCAAGTAATTAATTAAGCAAAATTTAAAAAAAAAAAAAAAAAAAAAAAAAAAAAAATTACATTAAAATATTACTGTACAATATCACAATCACTTACATAATCAATTACATAAGATCAAAATTTAAAAAAAAAAAAAAAAAAAATCAATAATTTTAAGCAGCAGTTTCACTCAGATTATTTAGATTATTTAGGCATTGCACAGCTTCCTCGTTGCTGTAAGGAGCGGCTTTAATAAGGGCAACTTTAATTTTAGTTTTGAAGGATTTTAAGCCAATTTCAAAAAATTGTTTCGGTAATTTATTAAATAATGTAGCTCCGATATTTGTTATTCTTTTTTCAGAAAGGGAACTGATCGTTGGAGGCTTCCTCAGCAGATGACCATTTCTCGTATTATGGCTATGGTTGTTACCTATACATTCATAAAGATGTAGATTTTTTTTAATGTAAACTAATACGCTATATGTGTAATTACCATAGATTGTTAAAATTCTGTTATTTGCAAAATGCTCTTTACACGAGTCTCTAAATTTTAGTTTGAAAATATAACGTATTGCTCTTTTTTGTAATTTTAGAATTGAATTAAGATTATCTGCTGAGGTTGCACCCCATACGATCAGTCCATAGGAAATATGAGAATGGAATAAGGCAAAGTAAACGCTCAATACTGTGGCTTTATCGCAAACAAATGATAGTCTCCTTAATAGGAATAGCGATGAGGACAGTTTACCTTTTAGGATTTGACATGTTCATTCCAAGATAGGTTACTATCTATAATGATGCCTAAGTGTCGGGTTTTATTGACCTGTTCAATTTCCTGTGAGTCTATAAAAACATTAATGACAGAATCCTCTACGGTGCCTTTACCAACTTCATAAAATTTGTTTTTTTCGAGTTTTCCACTAAATAAAAACTATTCAGAGTTGAATAAAATTATTCAATTTATAATTTATATTAATTTCGTTTTGAGTGTCGTTGATTGCCGTAAAAGTAAAATTAGTGTCATCAACAAACATACATGTTTCATCCACTAATTGAGCTAAGAAAGGGAGAAAGTTTTCATAAATTTCAAACAAAACTGGGCCCAACAAGGTACCCTGTGGAACTGAACATTGGGGGATAAGAAATGACGATCTAAATTCGGCTCCTTCATGACTAATAAATACATATTGTTGTCTTCCAGTCAAAAAGGAACGAAAAAGCTGTACTACTGAGTTTGAACAGCCAATTTTTGTTAAAATGCAAAAAAGGTAATTGAAATTGACTCGATCAAACGCTTTACTCATATCAAGAAAAACCCCTACAGTTGATAGTTTCTTTTCTAATCCTGAGATAATTTTGTCTAAAATATATAATACTGCATCAGAGGTGGAGACTCCTTTGCGGTAACCGAATTGAGATGCAATGATAATTTTGTGTTCATCAAGAAATGGTAACAATTTGCCATATATTAATTTTTCAAAAATTTTAGAGAATACCGAAGTTAGCGTAATCGGGCGATAATTATTAACATCATTGTTTTTACCTTTTTTTTTAAAAAGTGGTTTAACTCTGGAGATTTTTAAGGAGGAAGGAAAAATAGAATCTGCGATAAAGCCGTTGTAGAAATAAGTGAGTGGTTCGATGAAAAAATCACTCCATTCCAAAACAAAAGCTGCTGATATTTCATCGTCACCTTTTGTCTTTTTATTACTCAAATTTCTGATAGCGTCTAAAACCTCAGGCAATGAAAATTCATCCAATGAAAAATTGTAATCGGGGTCAGGAATAGTGTTTAATAAATTTAGAAAATCATGATTCATATTTTGATTGGGAGTGCAAATAAAATGTTTATTAAAAATCTCGCATATTTCCAGGGGTTCATTGATTTTACTTCCTTCATACTCAAGATGACCAATTTCTTCTTTTATAAATTGTTGTTTTCTATTTTCATTAATAATGTTCCATGAGGCTTTAATTTTATTGGATGATCTGTTAATAGTGCTCGTATTTAATTTAAATTTTGCTGCTCGTATCATTTGCTTATATTTTTTTCGAGTCTCTTTCAAATTATTCTTTATGAAATTCGATTGGAATTTACAAATTATATTATCTTCATTCAGATTCCGCACCTTATTACGCATATCCCTTATTTCAGGTGAAAACCAGCGATCAAACTTATTTTTAATTTTTTTAGTGGTTGTACGTTTGTAAAAAGCTGCACCAAAAAATTCTTTTACTTTTTCTAAGAATAAATCAAATTTAACATTTATCGCTATGTTAGCCGAGATTAAGGATGGCCAGTCATATGACTTTAGTAGATCACTAAAATGCCTTTTCGTATCTTTGTCAAATACTCTGTAAGAATGGTTAATTTCAGTGGACAATTTAATATCTACTTTTGGAAAATACATGATGTTACCAAAATGATCTGCGATTGCAGCGTTGATCGTGTCCACTGAGAACTCAGGCCTAGGAAAATTCGAAAAAACATGGTCTAGACATGTTTCCGAATTTTCAGAGATACGGGTGGGGCACATTACGAAGGGTTCCAAACCAAGCTGTTTGTTAAACGAATGAGCTCTCTTTTGTGATAACTCGGCTGTAAGAGGTTTATGTTGAGATCACCACAAAGAACAAGTTTTTTATTTTTACGCAATAAAAATTCAAGGACACCCTCTAGGCTGTCAATAAAGTTATCTATAACCTCTTTCGTATATTTAGGAGATCGATATACCGTTAATAAAATAAACGAAATTTGCTCGAAATTTAGTGAAACTGCTACTGCCTCAAAGATTTTATCTTCACACAAGTTAGAAATATCGATAACAGAGTAATTCAAATTTGTGATATATTTACTTAAAAAAATTCCTATGCCGCCTGAGATTCTTGTGGAGGTGCGCGAATAAGAGGCTATAAGTACATAATCCTGAAGTACACAGTTGGTTGTGTCTGTCTCTCTAACAGCGAACTCACAGAAACAAGCAATAGTAGGTTTAATTTCCCACAAAGGAATGTCTATTTGCTCAATTGTAGAATTAAAGTACTGTATATTTTGTGACCATATACTTAAATTACTCTTGCTATAATTATTTTTTTCATTTTGAAAATCATTAGTATTAATTTCATGTAACACCCTAGGTCTGTTCGTGTTTTTATCCTCATAAAATACTCTTTCGTGAGAAGTTACACAAGTAAAATAATTAGCCCTGGTTAAATCCGCTTCTTTATCAAAAGAATTAGCAACAGATGCAGGTTCGATTTTAGAAGAACAACAGTTTATCATAGTGTTTGAGAAGTAGTTAGATAAAAAATCTGAGTTAAAACTACTGCTTTTTTCGCTTACAATATTTTGAAAGTTATTTGCATGACTAGAATCACTAAAATTGAGAGTGTTATTAATCACTGCAGATTTCTCTGCTAAAACAAATGTTTTTTTCGTCCTGCTTTCCGAAAAAACCGCTGCGAAATATTTCTTTGAGTAACAATAGTTTCAATCATTTTAAAACCCAAATTATTTTCCCTTGGACTAAGATTTTCATACTCACTTGTATTGTCATTACTACTGTGACTATTTGATGAAACGATTTCACCTTCGAAGTTGCTATTACAATAAGAAGATTCGTTCAATGTGTTCAAGTCAATTTTCTCACCAACGCCTACTTTCTTGTAGCGTATTTCACTGCTTAATTTATGATTAGGCTTAATGCGTTTACTAAATAATTGAGCTAGTTTAGATTTTCCGGACATATTCAGATGAAAACCCTGTCGAGTAAAGTGATGTCGTTGCAGTATCTGGGTAGATATAAAATTCACATATGATTTAACTTCCGGTATAATTTACTATTTAGCTCACGAATTTTAAAATTAAAAGAGGGGTAATCGTAGCGACTCAGGACTGAGCACAGGTGAACATTGCTCTTCTAGATAAATCCTTAATGAGTTCTATGTTAAAGTCCGAAAGTGAGACATAGTTTTTGTTGAGATTATTACTGCCTGCTAAAATTAAAATGTGGTCTGCGTGTGTAAAATTTTTGGTAGCGTTTTGTGCTTGTGATAAGACGAAGTTGAAGTCCGCTCCAGGATAAAGGCTGACGGATAAATTAAAGCTGTCATTTACTCCCAAGGAATGGAGTATGGAAGCCACATGACGAATCTGACTATCACCGAAAATATGAAGTTTTGGCTTCGATGCTGATGTTGTTTCTTGATTGCTATGGTGTGATGTGAAATCCAAATCAGAATCCTTCCTTTCACGTTCCTGATGAGTGTTTCCTTTGGTAATTTTTTTCTGTGGTCTTTTTTTTCTTTTTTTGTGACATAAATCAGTTTTATTTTTTATTCCATTACAACTATTTTTTAAATTTTCATATTTATCCTCTTTTTTACTTTCATTCCGTTGATCTATTGATGTCGACTTGTCCAAATGATATAGGGGTGAATGTGCACTTTTTGGTGGCTGAATGGTAGAGATTTCTAGCATTTCTTTCTGTAGATTCCTAATGTCATCTGACAAAATACCCATGGTGCGGATATAATTATCCTCTTCTTTTTTCAGGTTATTATTCTCATTGGTTACCTGTATGATCCGAGTTTGAAGATCGAGTAGCTCTCTGTCGTATTTGTTTGTCATATTACAGATGATTTCTTCTTTGTTTTTCAGTTCGGTGAGCAGTCCATCAATTTGTGATCTGAGATTTTCGTTATCTTGCTCCATTTTCATTAGGACATTTCTCATGGAGAGGTTATCATTCTTTTCAATGTTAATGTCTTTTAATAACTGGTCTCTTTCAGTTTGAAGGAGTAAGTAATTATTGATATCCCAACAACTTGATGAAGAAAACCTAATTTTTCGAGTCTGAAATTCTTGGGCAACATGCTCTTCATTGGGAGTATTAAGGATAGATGCGAAGGACTCACAGTCACTGTCCTCTAAATCAGACATGATTCGAAATGAGTCTTGAAGTGCCGATTTTTCCAGTGGAACGGAGTTCTGGCAGTTATACACTGCTTCTTGTGAGTCCGGTATTAATTCGTCCTCATATGTTCCAAGTAGTCCGGGTTCAGTGCCTCCTTGCGAGTCCGGTATTAAAGTAACCTCTTGGAGATCATTCATCTCGTTGATGCTGTCATCTATCTCACGTTCAGATTCAGAATTTGCGGTAGGGATTTCCGAGATATCCGTTTTCGATTTGTATATTTCTTTAAGACGGTCAGACATAAAGTTGAACGGTGTAAAGGGGAAGTTTGCGATGTCGACCTCAATTTTTTTGGCTCTTAAATGTTTATGAAGTAGCGACTGGGAAGTAAAAACCGTTCCCCTAGGTGATTTATATGAGACTTCTAGTCTGGTTTTTCCTGCAATTTTCCTTCTTTTCTCAATTCTTACCCAGTTTTTGGGGTTATATTCATCATCAAAGTTTCCGTTTTCCATTTTGGCTTAGTTATCATAGGATTCATTAACTAGTTAATCGTTGCTTTATGTTTAGCTTATCAAGAATAAGATTTAAAGTTTGCAGTAAAATTTAAGGCTTGTAATTACACTTTTATCCGCTAGATTACACCATGTGCTTGGCACTTCATAAAAGTACATGATACTTATGACTGTGAACAACTATGGATACCGCTCGCGGGAGGATGACTTGTGCTTAATTTGAAGGGTTCTTAATTGTCTGCTGCCACGATTTTAAAATACAGCAGTTGCAGCACTGAGAATTATCAAAGTAGAAATTCACATCACCTGAGCACTGCAAACAAATTTTTATCGTTCTATATCACAGTCATCCGAAAAACTCAGAAAGTAATTTTTCGCGCTCTTTATCGTCACAAAGTTACATTTACTTTATCCGCACTGAATTACGTAAAAGGATAGCTTATTATATGATTTTCGGTGCTGAGATCAACCGCACATTCTGACGTGACTTTCTGACGTGAACACTTAATTTTTGCTTCAGCGTTATATAAGAACGGATAAACATGGAAAAGTGAAATTCGGTATTTAGAAACCTTTCAACAAGACCTGGGTCCCGGTTAATTTTGAGCGAAATCGGCCGTCTCGTCGGGGAGCTACTGTCCCCCCCTCAAATTTTTTTATTCAGAAGGTAACTGTGTATATTCGTTTCCTAGGTTCTCGGGGCCGTAGATTTCAAAAATGATGTCAGTTTTTTTGTGGGGGCAAAAAAGGGGGAACCTCCTCTTCAATTTTTTTCCCCTGATACCAAACAGCCCTCATGAAGAATTCTCGTTTACAGGACCAAAGGGCAGGTTCAATTAGGATTTTTTTTTTTTGTAAAAATGTTTTTCCCCATAAGCTCATAAGCAGTGGAAAGTTTTTTTTTTCCGTTGCGAATGATTTTTATGAGCTTTACGTTATCAAAATATGAAAACAAAATTCCCCCGGAAGTAATATCAAACTGAGTTATAGGCTTTCGATTGGATGGGTTCAGTCAATCTCTGATTTAAGCAATTTAAGCATCGCTGTACTTTCATAATTTTTTTGGGAGGCTTATAGGCTTTTTGAGTTTTTAAATTAAAAGCTTGATAAACGTGATTGGAGGCAGCCTATAATCGCAAATTTTTAGACGCAAACAAAAAACTGAATATTTCTCGACCTTCCAAATTCGAATTTTAAATTTTTTTTTTCCTCCTCATCGCAAATCGACAGGATTTGCTCAAAACAAATATTATACGACATCACGTTCAAGACTTCCACCGGTCTGATTCGATTTGATCCTCAGTAGCTTTCCTGAATTCCTATTTCGGATTTACGAAAAATATGCGATAATGCAAATCTCCTTCCTTCCGGTTTTGCAAAAAGAAAAAAAAAAATCCACGGAAGCATTTTTATCCGAGCGAGCAAACAAACAAAACAAAAAAACGATTTTTTTGTCACCTACGTGAGAATGACAAAAATAAACGAGATAGAGAATTACGTTGAGGAAGAAGTTGTAAGAGTTCAATGCCTCGTATAAATACATATTTATAATCACGTGGTAGCATTTGATATCCATATTTTTTTTTTTATCTCATCTAGACTATCACTTATCACTCCCGGTCTCGTTTAAATCGTCTTTTGTGTTTGATTTATTCTGTTGATCCTGTTGTTGATAACTTCCGGAATTTATTTTCGTTTTGAAAAGTATTTTTCATTCAATGTTTAAATTCGAATTATCTCTGGGGGTCATTCCATGTTTCACAAAGTGAATCTTTTTTTTTTTTTTTTTTTTTTTTTTTTTTTTTTTTTTTTTTTTTTGCGAAAAGTTTTGAAGATTAAAATCTGAAAAATGATGAGGCGGCTTATATAGAAGATCTTAAGGTTTCATAGCCATAAACTTCTGTAGATTATGATTTATTATTTCTAAAATTTTACAATTATCTAACTTTTTATATCTTTATAAATTTTGTATTTTTACGGTTATAAATTTGATTTACGGTTTTAATGTTTGTTTACAAATAAATGTTACATGTTCTTCTGTGCTTTTTACTCCTTGATGAATATAGGTACCAATGTTGGGACAATCGGGTTGTTTATTTCCCAGGAAAAGGCCCAAATCAAAGTAGCTTTTGAGGAAATTTTAACGTTTCGACCAATATTTTATCAGGGAATTTTTGCAGAATTAGGCCAAAAAAGGTCTTTGAAAAATCCAAGTAAATTAATGATGGTAAAGCTAGTGCTTTGTTTTGTTATATCAAATAATTGCATACTTCAGTTTTTGAAGGCGCTGCGATTTTCTGAAAAAATCATTAAACTTACGTATCATCGTCTGAATTGTTGTAAATTCTACATTGACCTGATGCAGGGGAAGGGCTAACACTTTGCTTGGGTAGTAAAAGGGCCACCCTTCGGGTGGGCCGATTTAGGTACTCTTATCAAGGAAGTGAAGAAATATTCCGGGAGCTGTTTTTTTTCGAAATAACATGCACTGTGCGCCCAATGTTGATTATCAGACTGAAAGGGTTGAAAGTAGATTGGATTCCTTGCCGTTTTTCCTAATTCATTTTTCCTAAAAAAAAATAAATTCGTAATCCTTTGTTTCTGAACATTTTGGTTCCTAAAATTGTTTTCCTAACAATTTTTTTTCTAATTTTTAATTTTCCAAAAATTTTTGGATTCCTAAAATAAAATTTCTTAAGACCCATAAAATAAAATTTCCTATAGTCTCTAAAATAAAATTTCCTAAAATTCCTAAAATTATATTTCCTAAAATCCGTAAAATCCCTTTAGGGATTTAAAAAATTAGAATAAATCAAAAAATTTTTAGGAAAATTGAAAGTTTGGAAAAAATTGTTGGGAAAAAAATTTTAGGAAATAAAAATTTTAGGAAAAATAAATTAGGAATAATTTATTTATTTATTATTATTATTATTTTTTTTTTTTTTTTTTTTTAGGAAAAACGGATTAAAAAAATGGTCGGGAGCTGTAGATTGAACTAACTGGCCATTTTTTCTTAATCTTTAATTGCGGCTTTACCCTTTTATTACCAAATTTTATTTAAAAAAAAAAAATTCTAAAATCCGAAATGAAGACATAACGGGAATAGTGGCGTAAGTCCTGTTTTTGTTTACATTGTTTTTACAAAACGTAAACATCAGACATCAGTGCCAACAATTTTTTTGAAGAGTTTTTTTTTGTTTTTTTTTTCGTTTTCGAGAAATTGCTTTTCCTTCAAAAATGAAGTTATACTATTCGGTGAACTTTTGTAAATAAACCCAAAATAATCCGGTCTTTAATTTTTACAACCATTCAGATTTGTAATAATTGTAATAATTATTTTTTTGCTGATTCAGTCATTGGAACGTCGAAGGCAGGGATCCGAAGCCGATGCCGATGCCAACCGAGGTCGGCCCAGATCTCAGGTCGATGCCGAAGCTGGTGCCAGTCTTGTAATTATGACCCGATGGCAATACTGAATATAACTGAGAAAATCCACGAGTTTTGATCATTTTAAGCGGCCGATTGTATGAACTGGCACTACAATAAGCGGCGGTGCGGTTACTATGTAACAATTGTTTTTTTTCAAGTGTAAAAAAAAAAAAAAAAAAAAAAAAATAGACAAAATTAATGGTGGTGCTGGCACCTATGCTATAATCGGCTCCAGCACCATCACCATCACCAGCGGCAAAAAGTTTGCTATTATTCCGGTGCCAGCACTGGCGCCAGCTCCAGCACTTTAGATATTTCGGCACCGGCGTCGGCTCCAACCTATTTTTACCGGCTTCAGACACCTGCTCAAAGGGTACCTTGGGACAAAAACAGGTACCCCTCAAAAAAATGCTTTTGTTTCCTTTTAATTATAATAAAAATATGCCGAAAAAAATGGCGATTTCTTAATGTAAATCACAAGTCAATGTGATTTTTTTCTAAATTTTAGCTAGGAATATATAAGCGAAAAAATTTTTTAAATAAGTTCAAACTAAAGCACTAATAGTAGCCTTTAATTTCTAGGAAATTCAGTTTCTTTAAAAGTTTAGACTGCAGAAGCTAACTTTTAAAAAAAATCCATATCCGCTGTGGGAAATCTCAGGAAATGAAATCATGTGAGATAACATGGAAAGCTCAGGAAACTGAACACCACCCAACTGATATAATTACTCCGTTTCTATCAATCACGCGTCAAAATTCTCGACTTTAGCTGATTTCAATATCACTGTATAGTTTTCTCTTTCATATTTCACCAATAAAAAGCAATATATGAAATATAACTCTTTATATCGAGATGAGCTGACGTTTCCTATTCCTACGCCAGCGTTTCTAGTTGGGTTACATGGCAACCCGCGTGACACGGTTATTCCCACCTAAAAATTAATAACGACCCGCCCGTTTGGGTTTTGTTAGAAGAACAAAGGATGGAATCTTTCTTTATTATATACTTTTTTTTTTTTAATCGAGTACCATCATCCATCGAGCCGTGCTGAATCATTTGAGATATTAAATGCAGGTCATATGATTTAGAGAAAAAAAAAAAAAAATAGTGTTATGTAAATTGTTAAGGTCGAATCGTTCGGTCTCTTATGAAATCCTTGGTGTCAGACTCTGCAATGTTACCTTCCATGATTCATCTTGTTAATTATAATGCCGGGGAGCGTGTCAACCGAACCAAATCCATCTATTATTGACCATCTATTTTTTTTTTAAATAACCGTATCTTTTTTTGCAAATGACGTTTTGTTTTCTTTGCTTCGAAAATATAATTTTTATCGTAAGTGTTCAGCAAATGCGGTTTCAACATTTCCGGCGATTGTCCGCTTCTATTTTTTTCTTTTTTTGTGCCAAGTTTCCAGGGCATTAAGTTTTTAAGAAGAAAGGAAGAAAGGAAAAAAAAATTTTAAAAATAAAATTTATTGTTCTTTGTTTCTGTTATTCCGGGAAATTAGGTGCACACTTGACTTCTGCATTACTTGAATTACCATTGTGCTTGCATCATCACAGCAATATTACCTTTAAACACTGCTTCTTTCATTGCCATTGCGTCTGACATTATCACTTATTTGTTACTGTACTTGCAATACTACTGTGCCAGCATTGGCATTGCATCAGCTTTCCATTGCTGCATTGCATTCTTGAATTGCTCTTTTACTTGCATTAAATTGCATCATCATTGTACGTGCATTTGACTAATATAAGCTTTATTACCACTGCATTGCTCACGTTAACATTCACACGTATTTGCATCACTTGGAGATGTACTGCATTACCTCCGAATCACAACGCACTTATTATTTTGCGTTATGTGCATTTTTCGCGTTACAGTCAAGGGTTTACTTACCCCCAATAAAATTAATGCAAAAGTTCAAAGAAATTGAAGTAATGGAGTGGTAATGAAAGTGATGCATATAATGCCAATGTAATAGTAATGCAAAATAATGCAGAGAATGCAGAGAAATTGCACCTAAATGACGTGGCACTAAATCTAATACAAAGATAATGCAATTTATAATGCAGTGGTAACGCAAAGGTAATGCAGAGAAATTGCACCTAAATGACGTGGCACTAAATCTAATACAAAGATAATGCAATTTATAATGCAGTGGTAACGCAAAGGTAATGCAGAGAAATTGCACCTAAATGACATAGTACTAAATCGAACACAAAGGTAATGAGTTTGTAATGCAGTAGTAATGCCAAGGTAATGCAATATAATGCGAGTTCAACTGTACACCGAAATGCGTGAGTGTGCAACCAACCCCTTGGTTGTAATGTATTTCTTTTTAAAAATTGGTAACTCCTCCGGAAAAATCGACTTATTGGAAAAATTTCCCACGCGATTCAATGTTTTCTATTAACTGCTCCTTATTTTATTGTCTTTTTTTTTTTTTTTTTCATTCATGGATGCGTGAACTTGCGACCTATTAACCTCTCGATTGAATGACAGACAGGTGATTTATAATTTCAAGCGTGAAACTTGAAAAGTTTGCTAATGATTTAATCGATAACTCGAGGGGGACGAGACTATTTTTTTTTTTCCTAAAAGTTTTCATCGGTTTTTAAATTGCAATTAAAAATATATGAATTAACGAGGATGACATTTTTAACCTTGGCAAAAAATATATATATATTCCGTTATCAGAAAGACATTTTTGATAACGGGAATGAATGAATATTGTGTTTTATTTGATTTGGTTTTTATTACGAATTTGTTATTAACCCCCTTAAGGGACGAATGACGAGGAATTATTATTTTTATGAAATCGCTATTGTCTGATGTATGATATAAAATTCCGCAATTTTTCTTTCTAATATGTAATATACATATATAATAAAAACGTAGTTTATTGAAATCGATAAAAAGTATTGAATGACGGCATTTTTCCGATTCCGGCTTTTTTATTATTAAATTTACGTAGAAAGTTTGCTGCTGCTGCCCACCTTTCCTCCGTTTTTTTTCCTCTTCGCATTCCGTTTTTTTTTTTTTTTTTTCTCTCGCAGACTTGAAAATTGAAAAAAAGAGCGGGTGTATTAATTTTAATGATTTGTACGTGGATGGAAAGTTTTCGACCTTTAAACAGAATCTTTGAACGGACACTAAAGAGATGTAAGCAGTAAAAATCGCACCTATTAGAATTCTTGGTCTATTGACTATTTAAACTTTTTGACCTCGAATATTTTAAAATCGTTACGTAAAAAAATATATTTGGAAAAAATAGATTTTTTTTTTTTGTTACTAACTGCAATACTTTTCGTTTTTCAAGGTTTTATTTCTTCTCTATTTTTGGTAATTAAAAGAAAGTTAACGAGAGATTACGGTAAACGTGTATTGGCCTTTACTTGTACTCGTCCGGTCTGAAAAGATCGTAAAATAATGGAAAAAACATTTGGCTTGTTTTTTACGAGAAGATGATTTTCGTATTTTGTGTGGAAATTAAAGTATTGGATGCACATGATTTGGGAAATTTTGACCCTCCACCACCCTTGTTTGCAATAATAAGCATTTTGAAAATTGGAATAAACTTTTGCTGTAGGAGCCTATTTTTTCTTTAAAGCGTTAGGGGCGTAGATGCTGTTTGGTCTTTATTTTGATACAATATGATAGTAAAGCTAAAAAAAATATTTGGCCGCCTATGTTTAGCTTATGGAAAAAATACTTTTAATGAAATCTTACAAAAATTGCTAAAAACTAATAGCTGAAGTATAAAATGCAGTAAATTCAAGATAAAAAGTCTAAGAATTGATATTGATATCAAAATTTATGGCTTATGACATTTTTTTTTGTCATATTTCGCTTCTGAAAGTTTGATTTTATACTAGCTTCATAAGCTAAGTATGGGAGGAAGAATTCGTCATATGATAAACATGTCAGCTCAAAATTTTAAATTTTGGCCGCATCACAATAGTTTGTGATTTATTTATTTACATTATATCAAAAATATAATTTTAGTGCCATTAATTAATATTCTAATTAAGTAATAATACTCCTATAAGCTAAACATAGGATTTACATGTTCGCCAAAAATTTTAACTTTGATTTTTCCTGCCACTTGCGCGCAAGTTTAAGTACTGGAACTCACCTTTTTTCACAAATATCAGCTTGGCATAAATTTTATATGGTTTATATTTTCTAAGTTTACTTTTGGTTTATTTAATTCCTTTACTGTTTGACTAGTTGCTGTCTTTCTGTTACTTTTAATTTCAATTTTATAAACACTTTGATTAACATATTTTGTTTTATTATTTTCAGGTAAGATATCAAGTTTAATTTCGGAAGCCAAGGGTGACGGCTGTGGGAAGAAGCTGTTGGGCCATACGGCTTTAAGATAAAGCAACATTTTCTAACCAACAGCGGCAAAATGAAGAATTTGAAAAAGGATTTGGATTTTCCGAGTGAAATTATATAAAGGTTTAAAGACCGTTTTCTGACTTTCATCGTAACAGTCTCTTCAACACATTATTACCATTTTCATTATTAGATTCATTATTAACTTTCTAGATTATGTGAAACACAGTTATGCCCGTATTGAATTAAACACAGCACAATAATACGAACGTAACCTGTAGGTTCCCACATTCTCCGCTAGAGGGAGAGGAGCTTCGATGGTCACCCATCCAGTGTCCGTCCGCGATCGTTGAAGCTTAACTTCATTGATCGCGAGATGTTACCTGAACAGTCGTGCCAAGTCGACTCCTGAGCGGAATTAGATCATTCTGACTTCAGATTTGAAATCAGTGACATCGAAAACGCTTTTAAAGTCGTTTTCCCGATCATTTTACGGAAAGGAAACAAATTTTGTGCGATATTCCGTATTGCATGTATGTGCTGCGGGTTGCATATACTGAAAATCGGTAGGCGTCTAATATGGGTTTTAGAGCGCAGTGCGGGTCCCTAATGTGTTGTAGGTTAATTTCAAGTGGGAAATCATGAAAAAAGTACATTTGGGAAATTTTCTTCGATTTTCCGGGAAAATTTTCCAAAATTTGGCCGTTAAAGGGTTGATCGTGAAAGAAAGTAGCTGTAATTTTTTAATATGAGTAAAATCCATTGTTTGCTGCATAAAGAGCACAGCTTTTACTGTCATAGCATAGTGTTGTTACGTAAGTAAGATGAATATTCGTCATATTGCGGCATAAGAATTTTTTTTTATATTTTTATTTTTCCACTACTTGCTTGGGAAAGAAAAAAAAAAGAAAACTTTCTCCGAGCAAGATAAAAAAAGATCATGTTGCCGACATTTATTCAAAAGTTAACAACCTGTCTGCTTTTCTATCTTGACAGAAAATATTTTGCTATACGTCGCTTTAATAAGACTCGGCTGTCGCCTTGAATGGTCCGTTTATACAACCTTTCCGAACCGAATGTTTTGCCTCCCCGTTTAAAAACTTTGAAATTTTTACAGCGTAAAATCGAGTTTCACCGCCTTCGATTTATGTTTTTTTTTTAAAGGGACCTCCGTACGTGTAACATCTGTTGTCACTTTTGTACCCAGACAAAGAGTCTCTTTGAAAACTTCAACGTCTTCCCTTGTAAACTTGAAATAATTTATTAGGTGGACATTTCAATGAGGAGCTTCAGACTCACAAAGAAGTTGGGCAGGTTTCACAAAAAAAAATTTATTCAAACGACTACAAAATATATATTTTTTTTCGGATTCTGACGTTTCGAACGAATTCCATTTATGTTGAACAAAAAAAAAAAAAATCTGGTTTTGTTTATTTTTACCTACGTTATATATGTTCGATAAAAGCAACTCAAATCTTTATTTATAAGATTCTTCGAGACAACTTTCCAGGAGACATTTTTATCTCTTTAAAAAAAAAAAAAGTTTTAAAAACTAAATATCGGGCAATAAAGCATGAAGTTTTTTTTTCTTTTTTTTTTTTTTCGTTCGTTTTAAAGGGTCGGGAGAGAGAAGGAAAAATAAAAGTTTCCTCTCGATTTGTATGCAAAACGTACGACTGGGACACTAAAGAAAAGGAGAAAAGAGAGAAAATAAAAATGAGGACGGATATGGCCGGCGACGGGCCCGTTTCTATTAAATCAATATCGAGGGATTTTTTTTTATTTTTTTATTTATTTATTTTTTTTCCTCTTTTCAAAGTTGCCACAGACCGAAGATAATTTAACAGCGGACCATAACACGAGAAAGAAAGAAAAGTATAGGATAATTTTAAATTCGATAATCGAAGACGAACGACCGTGACCTATTCCTTATAAATGGCTTGGAATTCACTTCGGAGGGCGTTATTCTCGTCCAATGTCAAAATCAGCTGGTTTATGTCCTTTGAAAACGTGAAAGAAAGGATTCGTGCGGAACCGAAGAAAAAAAGACGACTTTTCTGCCTTGTCATCTCGTCATAAAAAAAAAAAAAGACCAGAAAAAGAAGAGACCAGCGATCGATTAAACGAAAATTGATGGGAGGACGTGGAAAGATGGAAAATTGATGAGTTTATGCCAAAATCGCAGTTTAAAAATATGATTCGCTCATTTACGATGCTTTAGAGCATTTTTTAAGGGGATTTTAGGTCCGTAATGAGTGGAACTATTCCGCTCAAATTCTGCTCAGGCTTTAGGTAGAATCCGTAGATCCTCGTCTTTTGCATTTGGGCCTTTCATATCTTATTTGCCTTTCGAGACGGAGATTAGGCAGGCCCAGACTGGCCAATTAGGGTATCGGGAAAATTCCCTATGTTCTCTCGGTCTGTGGCTTCCCAAAGCTTTCATAATTCCGTTTTACAATAAAATTTTAATGATTTAGCAAAGTTTTTTTCAGTCATAATTAAATAAATTTTGTTCAAAAAATGAGCTTTTCGTGATTTTCAAGGTCTGGGCTCGACCTCAAGACATCAATTTAAAAATCTGTGAAAAATCGGGGTTAATAGTAACGTCAAAATGGGATGTTCTACGGCTAGAGCAATTAGGGGGATCTTCAAATCAGAAAGGTGGAGAGGTTATGGGAATCTGATAACAACGACGAACTTACCGTTTTACTTAAGCAAGCGCACAATCCACCAAAATGACATTGTGAGACACAGGCTTCTAAGAGAATAAGACAAAAACAGGAAAATGTGAAAAGAAAAAAAGAAAAGAAAAAAATCAAATTGTAGAGTGATAAATTTAATTGTAATGGCGCAAGCAATTTATATTCGCCAAATGTATTACTCATCTATCTAGTATTCCAATATCAAAGCATTTGCCAATTCGAAAATTAGTTTTTCTCGGCCCACCCTGATTAGGCAAATTTTTTGGCAAGAAAAGCCCTGTTTAGCTTAATATTGCCCTATTTTGCTTTGTATTTCGCAGAAATTAGCAAATTCGCCTAGTCTTCCCTTGTAAGGATCTTTAACATTTTGCTGTCGGAAGCCTAATTTGTCTTTGAAGCGTTGGGGGAGTAGAAGCTGTTTGTTTCGGTAATATTTTGATACAATATGATCCATAGAGGCAGTTAGTAATGCTAAAAAAAGTATTTGGCCGCCTATGTTTAGCTTATGGAAAAAATACTTTTAATGGAATCTTACAAAAATCGCTAAAATCTAATAGCTGAAGTATAAAATGCAGTAAAGTCAAGATAAAAAGTCTCAGAATCGATATTGATATCAAAATTTTTAGCTTATGAAATTTTTTTGTCATATTTCGCTTCTGAAAGTTTGATTTTATCTTAGCTCCATAAGCTAAGTATGGGAGGAAGAATTCGTTATATGAGAAACATGTCAGCTCACAATTTTTATTTTTGGCCATATTGTAATTTATTTATTTACATTAACATTAAAAATATAATTTTAATGCCATTAATTAACTTTTTAATTAATTAAGTAATAATACTCCCATAAGCTAAACATAGGATTTAAATTTTCGCCAAAAATTTATAATTTCATTTTTTTGCCCACTTGTTATGTATATGTAATAAGTCGATTTATTGTCGATTAATCATTAATTTTACAGAAAACTCATAATGAATCCATATGGATACATCCGCCTGCAAGGGGCTGAAAAGAACTCAGTAATAAAAAGCCAGACTGAAAAATGTTCAGAATTTTTTTTTTTTTAACGGGAGCAGAGTCAAAATTGACAGTCACACTTTGTCGAGTTGGCCAATAGAGTAGAGATAAATACTATCATTTTTTTGTCGAAATATCCAAATTGCAAATATAGTGATTCCTTGCCTCTGGTCAATGGCAACATTTATTCCGATTTAGGCTCTTAAGCGAAAACACCGAAAGGTTAACCCAATGTGATAAACTCTTAAATCATTAAGTAGTGGTATCAAATATGAGCAATTAATGCTGCATCATATCCTTATTTAATTCGAGTTGGGAATTTTTTTTTTTCTCGTTTTGATTGTCGTCACCGCATTGAAAATAGATGATTCCGAACGGTGAATTACGGCCGGACTCTGCAATTTCTCATAATAACTCTCCGAATTGAAAAGTCTAACAAAACGGAAATTCTCAGAATGGTATTTTGCGACCTCAAAAAGCATCTATAGGCGGCCATTCCAATTAACGGATTTTTACCGTTGGTTCAAAGTTGAGGCTTATGACTGCGATACCAAGCGCTTTTCAGTCAAGGCTAAAAACCCTCGCAAAATCTGCCTTTTTATTCGAAAACCTTTTGTCAGGTGAAAGCCAAAGGTCGGTGGTGATGCGTACAGAATTTTTCGTGTTGCCCGTAAAAACGTTTGAGGGAAACAGTCTACGGGGAATAATCCACTCACATGTTGGGACAGGTGGAATCCTGCGAATATCTCAGATGCCTATCAATCGATACTATAGATCCATTGTGTTCGGAGCTCCGTCCCGTTTGCATTTTTTTCTTTTTTTTTTCACGCTTGAAATAATTTTTAAGGGAATAAACATCCAAGAATTTTCGAGGTAATAAATAAGATGTAAAAAACGCCTCGAGGTATCGTCTATTCACACGCATTTAACCGTATTTCCTTTACCGCAATTTTCGATTATTACACTTGTTAAACCAATCGGAAAAATAAAAGACCCGTCGTAAAAGTTGTTTGCTTTGGAAAATGAAAAAGAAAAAAAAAAAAAAAATTGGTGAGGATATTTCGACAACCGCGACATAATGACAAGAGAACAAGAGTGAAAGTTATAACCTGGCATATCCTGCGACCCATAACTGTGAAATATAGACCACGTTAAAGTCATGATTTCAAGTTATTGTTTCAGAACCCGGAAATAAAGCAACAAAAAAGTAATATGCTAAAACAAATTTGGTTATGTAACAATGGTTCGTTTATCATCTAATTGCATTGATTGGCTATGCGGTGATGAAGAAGCCCTGAGGCACTAAATGTGTCCAGGAGTGGAAGGTTGAAGAGCGTTGACTGTGACCCACTGCAGGTCTGACTCTCAGGTCCCTTATAATAATGTCTCAAAAGGTGCTTTAAAGAAGATGTTAACCCTTGCGGGCGGATTTATATCCATTTGGATACATTATGGGTTTTCTGTAAAATTAATGATTCATGATTAATGATTAATTGACAATAAATCGACTTAGATTTGCACATAAGGGGGCAGAAAAATCAAATTATAAAGTTTTGGCAAAAATTTAAATCCTATGTTTAGCTTATGGGAGCATAATTACTGAATTAGAATATTAATTAATGGCATTAAAATTATGTTTTTGATTTTAATGTAAATAAATAAATTACAAACTATTGTCATATGGCCAAAATTAAAAATTGCTCGCTGACATGTTTATTACATGACGAATATGTTCCTCTCATACTTAGCTTATGGAGCTAAGATGAAATCAAACTTTCAGAAGCGAAATGTGACAAAAAAATCTCATAAGCTATAAATTTTGATATTGTTAGCGATTCTGTGACTTATTACCTTGATTTTACTGCATTTTATCAACTTATCCATTTTTTAGCAATTTTTGTGAGATTTCATCTGACAAAAATTTTTTTCTAAGATCTCAATTTTTTTTTTTCGTAAGCTAAACACAGGCGACCAGATTTTTTTTAGCAGTATTAACTGCAGCTATGGATCATACTTATCAAAATATTGCCGAAAAAGACCAAACAGCATCTACGCCCCTAACATTTCAAAGAAAAAATAAATAGGTTTCCGGCAGCAAAAAGTTAAACTGCCATGTATCAATGCAACAACAAATTTTGCAAAGAATTTGTTATTCTTTCATCCCGTGGAAGGGTGTCTTTAACCCTTTAACAACCCAATTTTGGAAAATTTTCCCGGAAAATTGAAGAAAATCCCAAATGTTTTTTTTTTTTTTTTTTTTTCATGTTTTCACACTTAAAGTTAACCTACAACACGTTATGAACCCGCACTGTGCGTTAAAATCCATTTTAGACGCCTACCAATTTTCAGTGTATGCAACCGGCAACACATACATGTAATACAAAAAAACGCACAAAATTTGTTTCCTTGCGTAAAATGATTGGGAAAACGACTTTCTATACGTTTTCGACGTCGCTGATTTCAAATCTGACGTCAGAATGATCTAATTCCACTCAAAATCCAATACGGCGGAAAGAAAAAATGAAATGATTAAAAATAAAAAAGCTTCGCCATATTGGATTTTAGTTTTTTCAGAATTTTGACTTCTGGTTCGGAGTTAGCGGTTCAAATTACCCCTAGAGGCATGTCTTTCATAATTTTTTACTAAAAAAGAACTTATCCGGCCAGAAATACAAAACGGCTCGTGTCGTCAAAGGGTAAAGTTGTCAACTACCCAGAGATCCTGAATCAGGATGACCGGTGAACCCAAAGGACTGGACCCACCTTGGGAGTGGCACCCCTAACACAACCAAGACAATCACTAACCAGTTGATCAACTGCTGGTTGAATTTCGAAGCTTTAATTTAATTTTGAACCAAGAAACGGGAACATCATTTAAATCGGCCCACAAAACATGCCTTCGGCCAGATTTAAATTACGGGAAAAAAGAATTAAAACATTTTAATTACACGACCCTAAAAGTTATAACAACTCCGCTGGTTATTATTATAAAAAGAAAAAAAAATGTAGCCCGGATCAGTACCAATGTTGTTAAAGATTTTTTTTTTTTTTTTTTTTTTTAATGGCTCCTATTAAGATAATCTCGTTAATTAACATACGCACTGCATTCATTAGTCACTTTTAAAGAGGGTAAAGGGTGTCTACCGTCGAATTTAAATAAACGCCGATTCATTACATATATCATCAACGACACATCCTTTTAAAAATGAAAACGGGCTTGCCCTTTAAATGAGTATTAAAAAAGAAAATGGAATTCTTTTATGGCCGCACCGTGGATCGCGTGCTCGAAAAACGTTTTTCCGGACGGTTTCATTCATTCGAAAAAAAAAAAAAAAAAAAAACTCGGGACTCGCTCCTGATGGCGTGAAACTTCTTATTATTTAACAAACAAGGGAGAACAAGTTTGGGAGTCATTCATCGAGATGAACTTTAAACTCCCGGAGTTTGTGAAAGGAATTCGTAAAAAGGGGAGGGCGTCATCTCGTCCGAATAGTCCCTCATATTTTTTTATAGGTTTCTCCTTTTTGGAGCAGATGTCAAAAAGGAGTAGCATTCAAGTGTTAAACCTCCTTTAACAATGAGAAAAGCAAAGAATCCTTTTTTCTTTGTATACCAAAATAAATTCTTCTTATCTCGTAATGTAAACCTTCACGAATTTCTATTAAAATCTATTGTGAGGCTTCGAGGAGAACAAAAAATATAAAGGGAAGGTGAGGCTATGGAGTATTAAAAAAAAAAAAAGAAAATTCTTTGTAAACGTTTCAAATATCAAATTTTTCAATCGGAAATTGAACCTTTTTTTTGTGTGTGTGTGTACTTCTTTTTTTTCCGACATCAGAAACACAATCCTTCGGTTCGCTTCGATGAAGGAAAAACGGAAATGGATTAGTTTTTTATTTTTTTCCTACATATCTGATCGAGATAAAGGAAATGTTTCGACTTGATGAAATTTATACGAGCATTTTGCACGATATTTCGCGGTAAACAGTTTCTTCCTATTCATTCGAGTCGAAACTTTAAGTGGGACGAAATTTTATACAGAATTTCTGAATCCCGTGAAATACGAGTAGTGATCGAACGGGGCAAAAAAAAAGCCTTTTCCTTGATCTTGCCCTGCCTTTCCAGGAAGGGGTCGCCTTGATGGGGTCGCTAAATTCTGTAATTAAAAAATGGCCCCGCTGCGGGACCATCGGCCCAAATTCCGAAATTTCGAAATACCCCCAATCCTCCCAAATATTGATTTTCTGTATTGTGTCTATGAACGTAAAGGGCTAAGCCAAAGGAACATTAAAAAAAAAAAAAAAAAAAAAAATCGATGCGCCTGATATTGCTCAGTTATGCAACCGGTGATGCAAATATAATTTTAATTATTTTAATCATTTTCGCGAAAATGTTTAAATATTATTTGTACGAATTAATGGGTTTTTTGAGATCGCTGATTCCGAATTTAAAATTAGGTTTTACGAAGGGAGCACTGGTGGCCCCCCAGAAAAGAAACTTTTTTTAACCCTTTGCCGACCGACGGCTCGTATACGAGCCGTTTTGTATTTCTCGCCGGATAAAGTTCCTTTTTAGTAGAAAATTATGAAAGATAAGATTCTAGGGGTAATTCGAACCGCTGATTCCGAATCTGAAGTCAAAATTTTTAAAAACGTAAAATCCAATATGGCGGAGCCTTTTTATTTTTAATATCATCATTTATCCGCCATATTGGAGTGGAATCAGATCATTCTGACGTCAGATTTGAAATCAGCGACGTCGAAAACGTATAAAAAGTCGTTTTCCCAATCATTTTACGCAAGGAAATAAATTTTGTGCGTTTTCTTGTATTACATGTATGTGTTGCGGGTTGCATACACTGAAAATTGGTAGGCGTCTAATATGGAGTTTAACACATACTGTGGGTCCATAACGTGTTGTAGGTTAACTTTAAGTGTGAAATCATGAAAGTAAAAAACATTTGGGAAATGTTCTCCTATTTTCCGGGACAATTTTCCAAAATTGGGTCGTTAAAGGGTTAAATTATTTGGAAAAATAACATACGGATATCGATTTCTATGTTTTCAAGCACCCTGATTTCAAATCTAACATCGAATTTTTACTTAGAGGGCACGCCCGGTCTTCCAGAAAGTCTAATATTCATTTTTAAAATATGCTTTTCTTCCATTAAAATTTTTTTTCTGATTTATGAATTTTTTAATTTTGGACCATTCATTTATTATGGCCCAATTTTGTGTCTTTGGTAAGGCTTGTCCTGGCCTGTTCTTTACAATAATGAAGTACTTCGTTTTGGCTTTCTTGACCCCTAAACTTACGGGCGAAAAGTCAACTCACTTCTTGAGCTTCCCTCAGTGGGTTGGATCCATTGGCGAAGCCGAGCCTCTTGTTGGGCGCGTCTTCACAATTTTTTCTTAATTTATCCCAACCTTTAAATTCTTCAAAATTCGCGGTAGCCCAGTTCTGTTTTCGGTTTATAGTTTCCCCTTGCGAACTCATTTCTTCCAAAGATGATTGGGATTAATATTTAGCTTCGAGTGTTCATCTCCTCCTTCTAAAAAAATTCTTCAAATTGCAATGAAAACAAAGAGAATTAAATTTTTAACTCGATCGGAATAAGTCTAGCTCGGAATAATACAAAATATGGGAGCGCTAAAGCAAAATAGACGTGACGATGATTTACGAACAAGTTTTAAAAGATGAGTTTTTTGCGACACCAAAGAACTGCAAATCCCTCCGAGCGATTATATCAAAATAGGCGTGTTCCGTCTTATCCCGAACAAAGCTTTATTTAAAAAATAAAAAAAAGTCTAGTCCTACAAGTCATAATTCAGGCATAAAATTGTAGCCTTTGCTCGGCCACGAGCCCTTTAATTCCGAGTATAAATATTATACGTGACTTAAATTAGACAGAAACGAAAATCTAAATCTAAACTTATTTCTTCATTCGGAAGAGAGATGCTCGAGCGAAAAAAAAAAAGATCACAATGAATAAAAAAAAAATACCCCACGAATTTTGCTCATAGTTCACAAGAAAAGGTCAACAAAAATTCTTACATTTACGGTAGACTGATTTCAAGGAATGGATTCAAAATTTGGAGGTCGATTAACATTTTTTTTTAAAATTCTTTCTTATCTTGGAACTGCAATATCGTCTTTTTTTTATTATTAAAATTTTTTTCATCCGGTTTTGGATAATCCATTTACGGAAGTTGAGCTTATGGTAATTGATAAGCAGCTGTTTCGATTGATTAGTCAATCTCTATTTTTTTTTTTTAAATCCGACTTGATTAATTAAAATCGTTAATTAAATTCAAAGATATTTTAAAGGGTATGTTTTACTTGAACAGTAAACTGCCTGTGGGAATTTGCTTTTATACTAGTACGGGAAAGGGAATTTTTGCGACAGTATTGACCCCCCCAGGGCGGCTTTGAACTTGATCCCTAGAAATTCCGAAAGTTCACATTTTTGAGAAAAAGGACTATAAAAGTCCTTAATTTCAAAAGAAGTCCTTATTTTTCCAACGGGTAATGAATTTTTTGGGAGAAAATAATTTTTTTGAACAATTGTATTTCTGAACAATCCACGAATGATTTCTCTCCCTCCCATAGGAGAGCCAAATATCTGATTTCCTTGACTTTCAGTCTCTTTTACATTCTTAACTCTATAACGGCCGAATTTTGGAAAATTTTCCCGAAAAATCGAAGAAAATTTCCCAAATTTTTTTTCCTATGATTTCCCGCTTAAAATTAACCTACAACACATTAGGGACCCGAACTGTGCGTTAAAGCCCATATTAGACGCCTACCAATTTTCAGTATATGCAACCCGCAGCACATACGTGCAATACAAAATGTCGCACAAAATTTGTATCCTTCCGTAAAATGATCGGAAAAGCTACTTTCTATACGTTTTCGACGTCGCTGATTTCAAATCTGATGTCAGAATGATCTAATTCCACTCGGAAAATCCAATATGGCGCCAAAAAAAGAAATTATTAAAAATAAAACGGCTCCACCATATTGGATTTTTGTTTTTCAGAATTTTGACTTTAGGTTCGGAATCAGCGGCTCAAATTGCCCCTAGAAACATGTCTTTCATCATTTTTTACTGAAAAGTAACTTTATCTGGCGAGAAATACCCTGTTATAGGCACAACCCTCGTACCTTATATACTACCCTCGTACCTATTATTTTTCTTATTTTTAATGGTTTTCACCCTTAGCCATATTTAAGGGAAACGCCCTATTTTGTATATAAACCATCCAAATTAATCAATATAATCAGTCTTAGTTAGGTAATCAAGCTAGAATTACTTAACCTTTTTCAATTTTCCTGAAATCCATAACAAAATTTGGTGTCAGAAGTCAGGATATTGAAAATAAAAAATAAAAAGAAACTAAAAATCCGCCGTTTTAGTTCTTTTTCTTTTTTTCAAACCCGTGTCCGCGCCGCGCCTTATTCGCAAAAAAAAAAGTAATTTCTTTTACCGGAATGTTTTTACTCTTAGTGTAAGTAAAAGTACATATGTTAGTTTTCAAATGGTCAATCAACAAGCGCAACAGCCACCGACAACTCCGACGAGTTCTCGACACGCAACGCCTGTCGTACCGACTCCTGTGGTCACCGATGGATCCATTAAGCTACCAATCAAAGTCCTAGCGGACTTAATTCCACAGTTCGACGGAAAGAGGGAGAATCTCACACAGTTCATCGAGAATGCCAACCTAGCATTAAACTTAGCAACAGAGGAACAACAGAACACACTACTGACCATCATAGTATGTCGTATAAGTGGACCTGCCAGAAAAACTCTCAAACACAGGACATTTCTCACATGGGACGACCTGAAGCAATTCCTGATGGATACCTACAGCGACAAAAGAGCTGCTGCTTCTTATCAAATTCAGCTCGTCAGAAGCAAACAAGGACCGTCCGAAACTGCCGTTCAATTTGGTCGAAGGATCGAGAACATATTAGGAGACCTTATCTTAACACTACCAGATTCAGCAGAAGACGAATTAGAAGTATTAGTCAAGCACACACGACAGCAAGCACTCGACGCCTTCACAAATGGCCTACAACCACGCTTAAGTATCATTATAAAATCGCTTAAGCCAAAGTCACTCGAAGAAGCCATAGGACTTGCTGTAGCTGAAGAAAAACTCCTCAACCAACAGAAAGATGGACGCCCCACAGCACCAACTTCAACTCAAAAGAAATGTTTCAAGTGCCAAAAACCAGGACATCTAGCAATCAACTGCAGAAGTACCGTATCAAAAAGTGCATCCATCCGAAACTTCGATGCTGAACCAATACCTACAGCAACGATCAACTCATGCAGATACTGCAAGAAGAAGAATCACACAATCGAAGAATGCAGGAAAAGAGAAGAAAGGAATAGGAAATTTCCTCCGTCAAGATGCAACTTCTGTCAAAACTTAGGTCATGACGAATCCAAGTGCCGAAAGAAGAGAGCAGCCACCCAGCAATCTAGCCAACAGCCGGCTCAACAGCAGCCACAACAAGGAAGTTTAAACTGGTCTTAAGAGGGCAAGAATCTCAAACCAACATCTTGTCCTTGCCTCCAAAGCAACGTCTTACTCCTACTATCCAGGTAAAATCTCATTCCTTTATGGAATCTCCTTCCACATTCTTGGTAGATACCGGAGCTCAAATTTCGCTTATTAAAAAGAGTATGTTAGCTTCCCACGTTCAAATAAATTCAGAAGTAACTTTCACTCTCTCCGGAATCGCCCATTCCGAGTCTTTTCAATCTTTGGGGCAAGCGATAGCGATAATTCAAGTAGGGGCAGCATATATCCTCCAAACTTTTCAAGTTATTGCTGACAATTTCCCGCTTAAATATCCTGGAATTTTAGGCGCTGATTTCTGCAAAGAAAACGGCGTTAGCTTAGACTTCCAAGATAACAAGTTAAAAATTACGGAATTTCAGCACCCTATTCAGATTAACGAACGTTCCATTCAAAATCCATCTCCTAATACACCTCCAAGCACACCTAATAAAATTCAGGATTTCGATTTCAAAAGTTACCCATTATCTGCTGTTAAAAACGAAAGTAAAAATCAAAACATAGGTGACATAATAACTATCAAAGCTAGAACTCAACAAATCATTAGGATACATACCTTAGAAAATAAAATCGGGGTAATCGAAAATAACTCAATTAAACTGCCTGAAGGTATCTTTATTCCGAACACCATTATTGAAAGTAAAAATAACGAGGCCTTTATACCTATTTTAAACATCAACGAGAACGATGTCACTATTCAGCGACCTTCAGTCTCTTTACAAACGTTAGATCATTACGAATTACACGAAAACAATAATCATAAATCAGCTGATAGAATTTCTAGACTTATTCAAAGCTTACGATTCGATCACCTAAATGAAGAAGAAAAAAAAAGTCTAATTCCATTAATAGAAGAATTTAACGATGTTTTTTCCCTCCCTGACGAAAAACTAGACGCAGCAAATTTCGAACCTTTTGAAATCGAACTCTCTGACCCCAAACCCGTAAATATTAAACAGTTCAGACTACCGGAATTTCAAAAAAAAATAGTCAATAAACAGGTATCTGAAATGCTTAATGAAGGTATTATCCGAGAATCCACTTCACCTTTCAACACACCAATGTTCGTTATTAGAAAAAAGAATCCTAATACAAAAATCGATAGTTCAAATATTAATAGTGCCGATTGGAGAGTTGTTTTTGACTTTCGAGCTCTAAATAAGCAAACAGTACCACAAGAATATCCTATACCCTTAATATCCGAAATCCTAGATTCCCTTGGTCACTGCCGTTACTTTTCTCTCCTTGACGCCCGATCAGCTTATCACCAGTGCGAAATAAAGGAATCCGACAGATTCAAGACCGCCTTTTCAACAACAACAGGGAAATACGAATTCAACAGAATCCCATTTGGACTCCGAAACGCTCCTAGTGCTTTTCAACGAAGAATGGCAGCACTACTTTCCGGACTTCAGGGTCTTGCAGCATTCGCCTACTTCGATGACATTGCTGTTGGATCACCTGATCTGCCTACACACATCGCACGCCTAAAAAAAGTCTTCATGCGTTTACGACAAGTCGGACTAAAACTCAAGCCGTCAAAAACCGAATTTCTACAAAAGGAAATAACATTTTTGGGCCATGTGATAAGCGAAAACCAAGTCAAGCCAGAAGAATCAAAATTAAAAGCAGTCAAAGAATTTCCCGCACCAAAGGATCCTAAAATGATAAAATCATTTTTGGGGCTCATAGGATATTTTCGCCGCTTCATCGATAACTTCGCCTTAACTGCTCTTCCATTAACTCGCCTGTTAAGAAAAAACGAACCATTTAACTGGACTTCCGAGCAGCAAAACGCATTCGAAACTTTAAAGGAAAAATTATTATCACAACCAATTCTACAAATCTTCGATCCAAATCAACAACTGAACGTTTCAACAGATGCCTCAAATTATGCCATAGCCTGTACGCTAACACAAGGACCGTTAGGAGAAGATCTACCAGTAGCTTATTTCTCAAGAGTCTTAAATAAGGCAGAAATAAATTATTCTACTGTAGAAAAAGAACTTCTAGCGATAACCTATGCACTCAAGATGCTACGACCATACATCTTAGGGATGAAATTCAACATAATCACGGATTCCAGACCGTTATCATATCTCTTTTCAATAAAGGATCCTACGTCACGTCTTATGAGAATGCGATTACTCCTGGAAGAATACAATTATACTATCATACATCGCAGCGGAGTCAAGAATACTGTTTGTGACGCCTTAAGCCGTTATCCACCAACTCAAACCGAAAATAGGATTCAAGAAAACAACGATGGAGATATCACAACATTAGCCGTCAATAACCTTAATCAAGTGCAAGATTACAACACATTCCTGGAAGCTATACAAAAGTCTGTAATCGTCAACAATTTAATTCAAGAACACCCAGGGCAATCACCACCTTCAATGAAAAATAAAATCTTATTTGTATCAATTGATGACGAATTCATGTCACCTCCATTTGACAACGCTACGTTGGATCAGATACAAAACATACTAAGAGCCAAACCTGATATTGGGGATGTTCATCAATTAAAAATCGAGGATGAAAATTATTATTTATTATTCACAAGCAGCGATTACTCCAAAAAGAATATCGTCACCGTTTTCGACGCACTCGTAAATCTCAGAAAAATCCTAGAACAGCAAAAAATCTTTGAAATTTCCATACGAAGAAAGGAACTTAGAGGCTTAGATTACGAAAAAATACGAACTGCTTTACGCTACGTATTCAAAGGATCTTCAATAAAAGTCAATATTTACTTCGATAATATTATTTATCCAGAAAGGAAGGATATACCACAAATCCTCAAGGAAAATCACGATTCAATTACAGCTGGACACGCTGGATTTTACAAAACCTACGAAAGGATCAACAAGAAATATCATTGGGGCACAATGAAAAAAGATTTAAAAAATTACATCAAAGGATGTGATAGTTGTCAAAAAAATAAGAAAATGCAAAAGAAGCCTAAATCTCCTATGCCAATAACGTCCAACGCCAACAGAGCCTTCGAGAAAATTTATTTAGATATCATAGAAAGATATCCACTCACTGAAAGAGGAAATACAGTAGCGCTAACAATTCAGGACGATCTTACAAAATTCTCCTTAGCTATTCCACTTCCGGATCATCAAGCCGAGACAGTAGCTAACGCTTTGGTTTACCAATTCATAGTGCACTACGGTACACCAAAACAGCTGATAACTGACTGCGGAAAAGAATTTGTATCCGAACTCCTTAAGAAAGTAGCTAAAACTTTCCATATGAAAAATATCCAAACGCTTCCCTATCGCCCTACGGGGAAAGCAGCATTAGAAAGAGTACACTCCACGTTCCAGGATTTCGTAAAACATTATGTGGATCAACAAAAACAAAGTGACTGGGACTTATTACTTCCATTAGCAGCCTTCAGCTACAATTCCAGCGTTCACACAGGAACAAAATTTACGCCATTCGAATTAGTTTTCGGACACAATCCAGAGATGCCAGTTCAAAACTCAGCACCTCCGCCTCAATATAATTACGATGATTACGTCTCGTCACTAAAGCATCGATTATATACAGCTCAGCAAATGGCAAAAGGAAATCTCCAAGAAGCAAAAATCAAAAGCAAAATCCAGTACGATAAAAACTCAAGAGAAGTCAACTACAAAATAGGAGATAAAGTTTACTTAGAAATTAAAGTCACACCTAAAGGCTTAGCAACGAAATTCAGAAGCCGTTACGAAGGACCATATTCCGTCACAGAAATTCACAAAGGAAATACCGTCACGATAAAAAGGAAAAATTCAGAAATTCGAGTTCATAAAGACCGAATCAAACCCGCCAGAAGCCAAGACTTTCCAGTGGATCCAAATACATAAAATTAAATCAAGACTTATCCATTCCAGGCTTATTGCGGCCTATGCCACTGCTCAGGAGCCAAAACCAATGATCAGCCCTATCGATAATGAGACGACTCTCTATTTCGAATACAGAGGGATGGCTCAACATTTAATTGGACATTGGAACATCGCTTCCTATATAAATCTCACGACACTGGAAGATGTCTTCACGAAATGTACCAGAATTGCGGAAAAAACCATACGTCACTGCAATGGGAATCCAATTTTTAAAGACTACTCCTTATGTCAAGTTGGAAGACAGGAGCTAGAATACAAAATTACGGAAATCAATACGAAACGCAATACTCTTCAAGATCTCACTGGCTACGAGCAAATCGTAAATATGTCGACCTCAACTATTCAAAAGAATGATCCATTCCATCAAAACCTACTCCGTTCAAAAAGAGGACTTTTTGACGCTATCGGATGGGGTTTAAAAGGAGCTTTTGGGACATTGGATGCTTACGATGGTCAATATTACGACGAAGCCATATCCTTAATGGAGACAAACGAACACAACCTAGCCGAATTAGTCTCAAATCAATCATCAGTAGTCCAGGCAACGATTTCAAATATTAATCGAACATTAACATCCATGCGAATCCACGAAGAAACCTTCGAGAATAACCTTCGAGACTTCAAAAATTACACGGATAACATAGAAAATCAAGTTTATTCCTTGGAACTCCGAGACAAAATTAATAGTCATTTCGTTACATTATCCATGGTTTTAACGGACCTTAGCGACGAATTATCAATTTTAATTGACGCCGTACTACTCAGCAAAGTACACATCATTCATCCAGCAATAATTTCTCCAGAGCAACTTGTGAATGAACTACAGAAAACGCTTCCTACAATGCCTCCGTCAACAGAATATCCAGTTGAATTAACGCCAGCATCCGCAGCAAATCTTCTACAGTTATGCTCAATACGAATGGGTTACAAAAACCATCGTTTAATCGCCCATATACAAGTACCGCTTATTGATGATACACGGTATAATATTTTCCGACTTATACCGTTACCTACGAAAATTCAGGAGCACTATACGTACATAGTACCAACCTCAGAGTATATTGCTATCTCAGACGACAAAACACGCTATATCAACATGCCGACAACTAAAGGATGCATTGAAGTCATAAAAAGCAAAAATTTTATCTGCGCTCTTGACAATCCCATTTCTTCAAATTTCCACGACTCCTGTGAACTCCAGCAGTTTGTTCAAAAATCTGAAGTCAATACGCACTGCAATGTCAAACTCATCAATTATACATCAGGAGTATGGCATAAATTGGAAAAATCAAACTCATGGCTTTTTGTCCTACCACAACCGGAAAGGATGACAATTTCCTGCTCTAATTCAAAATCCTCGGATTATATCCTACCGCAAAAAGGAATTCTTCATTTACCGCCCAACTGCAGAGGTACATCAGCCTCCGTACGGATCTTATCATCATACATGGGATATTCAGGATTCAATTCACTTCATCTCAACTTTTCGCTAATTTCTGCCGTCAACGACAATTTTCCTGATGGGTTACCTCAAATTAACCTTACACTGGTTAAACCTATCACTCTCGACCAGGAACAATTAAATAAATATTCCAAATCCCTAAAGGACATCGCATTCAACGCAGACCATGTCCTCTTAAAACACGAGACTTCAAAACAATTTTCCACATTTTCCATTATATTATTCATGGTTCTTGGAACGATTCTATTATATTTCGCCATCGCCTTAGCAATATGGGGAAGACAGAAATACCTTTCATGCACTCGACCACCAGTACCACCCGAAGAAGATTACCCATTAAACAATATCATCGCTTAAGGAAACAAAAGAGTAATCGATACACCATCAATATAAACCGCCGCCATGTCACCCATCAATCAAAGACGTTTCAGCCGTTAATACTTCAAGTAAATAAGAACTCAGTGTACTATCGTCTAAAAATGGATGGAAAATCAAAACGGATCAAACTAACGCTACCCCAGGCGACAGAGCAATACTACAAGGAATTCATCACCCCTTGGTGGACTTTGGATGAAATTCCACCATTCACGAGACCATGGACAGCACTTCAAGCAGCATTATGGGACTATTCCAATCAATTCAAAATATGGCAATGGAGGTTCGCCCAACCACCAGGACGACTACAATGCGGAGCAACATGCTGTCATATTCAATTAAGACAGTTCACTGCCAATCTAAGGAACGCCTGCGACCACAGCAATGTGAGTAAAACAGTGAATCTAGTGAAAAATCAAAATTTGAGAAATCCGAGTGTGAAAAAGCAAAGAAATCAATATCAAAATGTGAAAAATCAAAATCAAAACGTGAAAATACAAAAAGTGAGTCAATTAAAAAATCAGAAGGTGAACCGTTTTAAAACTAATCCAGTAAAGAAACTTAAATCCGTAATTATCCGACCTGTATAAAAAAAAAAAAAAAACCTTTTTTTTTCTTAAACATACTATGTTCCAACTATATATATATCTATATATCAAAATATTTTATCCACTTTTCTAGATATAAGTAATTCTTTTTATTTTTATATATAGTTTTCAAAGTTTCCTATGTTCCATAAAAGCAAAACTTTTTTTTAGAAAACTATTCTTTTACTCAAATATTTTACAAATGTTCCAATTATCTTTAATCAAACATTATTATTCTTTTTAATTTTTGAAAATTTTTATAACAAAAATTTTCTTTTCTAAAGGGGGAAAGTATGTTATAGGCACAACCCTCGTACCTTATATACTACCCTCGTACCTATTATTTTTCTTATTTTTAATGGTTTTCACCCTTAGCCATATTTAAGGGAAACGCCCTATTTTGTATATAAACCATCCAAATTAATCAATATAATCAGTCTTAGTTAGGTAATCAAGCTAGAATTACTTAACCTTTTTCAATTTTCCTGAAATCCATAACAACCCAACGGCTCGTGATGGTCCTTAATTTGCGTGTTTTCAGTCCTTAATTTCCCAAATTTTTGACCATAAACCGGTTCTAGGCGGGGAATAAAAAATTTAGCAGATAGTCAACAATTAGAAGTCAGCATCTGCCTCAGGAATAGAAAGTACTGTCACATTAAAAGGATCTTAACCTCTTGAGGAATCAACCGAATGCACTCCTCAAGGTTCGAACTTGGGCCCCTATTATACAAGCCAGTCGTCAATAATTCCCTTATTACTTCGTCAGCCTCTTAATTTGCACAATTGACTTACGGGCTTCTTCCTCGATTCCTGCGACTAAACGAATCCGCGTTTTTAACTTTTAATATTTTCTCCCTCTGGAAAATTCGGAAAATATCCGCAACAATCTGCCCTTCAATTTTTGATAATTCAAACAAATTTTTGCTATTAAAAAGCTTCCGCCAGGGGATTTCGTGATAAGGGGGAGCTTTGTGCTTCCCAGCTTAAAAACAAAAGGAAACGGCGAAAAGCGAAGAAAGGGAGTGGGGGAAAAACGGGAATGGGATAAGGAAATTTTCGAGCTGTCGGAAAACAGTAGGTTATCAAAAGCAGGAGCGATGAGAGAAAAGCTAGGGAAATAATGGTCGATCATTTCGGAACATAAATTAAATTACAATTTCGCAATCGCTTGTCGAACTCTCTCTCACTCTCTTCATTTAACTTTTCTTTTCTTCCTTTAAAACTCGTCTTTATTATTCAGTCAATATTTATGATACTTGTTAATAGGAGCTTTTTTGAAGTTTTCTTTTCACGAAAACATGTACAGGTAAATAACAGAGTTCGTTTTTCAGAAACATGTCCCTCTTTACGAGAAATGGGATCTCCGCATTTATTTTTCTTTTTTTTCCAGAACGGAAAAGTTAATTTTGTTACGCTTAAGTGGTTGCGACGGTTCATCGTGATATTTCTTCATTAAACTTTGAGGCTTTTTTTTTTTTTTTTTTTTTTCCTTTTCAACTCGGAAAGTCAATTCTACCTAGTGAAGTAGATTTAAAATTTACAGTTCGCATGGTCGGCGACCTCGAGATTAAGTTATTACTTATTAAGTTTTTTTTTTTTTTTTTTTTTTTTTTTTGATTGACAAATGATATAAAAAGAAAGGTGAAAAGGTCGGGGGAGAAAATTTTCGTTCCCAGGTAAAATTGATCGCTTTCTGAAAAAAGGGAGGGAAAACCGCGCGGTAAAAAGTAAATGGATTTATGAGACAAAAAAGCCTTTGTGCTTTTTTATTTGATTTAAAAGCCGTAAATGGAGTGATGGAAACAAACTAAAATTGAAAAAGTACTTGTTGCTGGTATGCACAGGATGTCCCGGAAAAGAAGTTCTTACTCTGGATTTGATTTGAATTTAAGGACTGGTACTTTTGGGAGTTCGTTTTAGGCTGGGATCCCTAAAACTGCAAAATTCTTTGGTCCTTGATTGGAGTCTAATTTATATAATTTAGGGCAAAAGCTGAGGAAACTGGGGTTTTTTGACACTCTGATTTCGAATTTGAGCTTAGTTTTTATCTAAGGAGCTTTTAAGCTCCCTCGTAAAAAATTACTCGAAAATTTTTTAAAATATTTTCAAAAAAATTGAACGCATATTATTTACTACGCTTCCAAGGGCGCTGATTTCAGATTTTCCGTTAATTCCTTTGGTGGAAAAAAATGGATGTTAGAGAAAATTTTAACCTTTTTATTCCGGAATTTTGAGAAATTTTCCGGGAAACTCGGAAACATTTTTCCCAAAATTTTATTTCCTATCTGGAAACATTCAGCGTCTGGTTAACCTTCAGCCCCTCATGGACCAATTCAAACGCCTGCTGAATTTTCAGTATAGGCAACCCGCATTACATGCATGCAACACAAAATATCGCGTAAAATTTGTTTAATTCCGTAAAACACTCCAAAAAAATGTGTTTTATGGGTTTTCAACTCCGTTGATTTCAAATGATGCCAGAATGACAAAATTTTAGGCAGAAAATCCAATGGGGCGCCGAAAATCAAGCAGTTAATATTTCAAACGGGTCCGCCATATTGGATTTTAATCTTATCAGAAATCCGACTTGATTTATGAAGTTTGAGTTCCATGTTTAACTCCTAATGCAAGATTTCAGATAATTCTGAGGAAACTTGACTAAATTAGGATTTATTTAATGAAAGACATCCCTTAATGGCATCCCGTGAATGCCGTCCGGAGGCTAAAGGTTTTAAGACTTTGAAATATTTACAGTTTTCGGACAAAATTCAGCTCAGGTCCATCTTTTTATCGCGTTAAAACCTGTCTTAACATGGACAAAAATTTCGACTAAAAAAAATCAGGTAAAATTTTTTCACCCAATAACTTCACAAAAAAAATGTAGAAGAATTTTTGAAAGAAAAAAATGATCGAATCACGCATATAATTTCACAAGAAAAAAAAAAATAGGTTTAAAAGTATCAATTAATTTTAAAATCACCCTTAGATAACAAGCCGAGCCATTCATCCTTGAAACATTACATCACATGATTTTTTTTGTCAGAGGCGTAATTTCGACGAAAAAAAAAAAAAAAATCCTTTTTTTTTCTTTCTTCGTATCATTAATCGGTTCGAAATCAATTATTGAGTCTTCTTAATCGAGAGCACGTTATTCCCACGATTAATATTTAGATGCAAATCACGGATTCACGGCTTTTTTTTCTCTCATCGAATCACAAAATGGAAGTGCGTGATAATGCGTTCGTTTACACTTCATATCGATACCTAACCAATAATTTCGAAGCTTATATATTTTTTTCTAATCCCGGAAATTTCATTAACGCTTTAGCATGTACGAGATAATGCGGTTAAAATATGATCATACCGATGTAATTTACACAGCTATAAGAACTAAAAAAAGAAAATAGTGCGCCGTCATCCTGCCCACAACATATGTCCAGAGACCTCGAAACCTTGACCAAATAAGACGAAGCATATACGCCAAAAAAAAAAGTAATAAAAAATTTTAAATCCTTTTTTTTATTCCTCTGATAAAACAAAGTTTTAACGGCTAATAATATAATCTTCCAATTTTCAGAATCCCTTCCTGTGTCGAATCCCACGCAACAACATCTTTATCTCGATTGTAAAATGCGTTGGCGTCGTCTACACAGACTAGCAGGAGCCCAAAGTCTGATGCTTACAAGATTGAAAAGTTGCGACATTAACTATTAAAGAAAAGAGCAAGGATCCGATCTTTGCCTTATACTCCCGTCCTTGGTATAAATGGAAAACTTTCCATTCCGAAGGAATAAAACTTTGATAAAGGGGGAAAATGGCTTTTGCGGATTAAAAAGGAGGGGATTCTTTTTTTTTTTCGGTCGCCGGCCGCGTGTTAATAAAATATTAAATCCGGAATTTTTAATTACTTAACGAAAGAATCAAACAAAAAAAAACCTTGTAATGGCTAATGGATTCGCATGATTATTAATAATTATTTATGGTTTACCTATTCGAGAAACGCCGAAAAAAAAAAATTACGTGATTAAGATCAACGTAAAAAAAATAGAAAGAATTTTAACGATTACGGTTTTTAGACACAAATAATTAACTATTTTAAAGAATTCGTGCTAAAGAAAAAAGAAAAAAAGATAAGAGGAAGCGTATCGAAAATGAATAATTGCATACAGATCAATAGATTTTTTTTTTTTTTCCACGGATTAATTTTGTAAAAATTTAAAAATAAATTTTTTTCGTTATGAAGAACCGAGCCAAAAGTAGTTGGTAAATCACTTCATAAACCTAAAACTCAAGCAAGAAGTCGTAAGAATAATTAGGGATGGCAATGGAAATTGAACCGAATCCGGACTTCTTGTCTCAGAAAGACCGCACCGAACCGAACCTTTTAGAAAATTTTAATTTACCCTTTCCTTGGGTATTTCTCGCCGGATAATGTTTTTTTCAGTAAAAAATTATGAAAGGCATGTTTCAAGGGTTAATTTGAACCTCTGATGATTCCGAATCTAAAGTCAAAATTCTGAAAAAACTAAAATCCAATATGGTGGAGCCGTTTTATTTTTAATAATTTCTTTTTTTTTTTTGCGCCATATTGGATTTTCCGAGTAAATTAAATCATTCTGACGTCAGATTTGAAATCAGCAACGTCGAAAACGTAGAGAAAGTCGTTTTACGGGAGGAACCAATTTTGTGCGACATTTTGTATTGCATGTATGTGTTGCGGGTTGCATATACTGAAAATTGGTAGGCGTCTATTATGGGGTTTAACGCATAGTGTGGGTCTTTAATGTGTTGTCGTTTAACTTTAAGTGCGAAACCATGAAAATAAAAAACATTTGTTAAATTTACTTCTATTTGCCTGGAAAATTTTCCAAAACTCCGCAGTTAAAAGGTTAAAAAACTAAATCCGAACCCGAACCCTTTTAAAATTTAAAAAAGTTTTAAAACCGAACCCGAATCGTTTATTTAAAAAGAACCGGACTGAAACCAAAACCGAATCGAACTAAAGCCGTTTTTTTCTAAACACGAGAACCAAAACCGGGGTTTCTTTTTACTAAGATCCGAACCGAACCGAATCGAACCGAACCGAACCAAACCAATGGAACGAATCGAAATAAACCCGATTTCTTTCTATTAAAAAAATTCCGGTTTTCTATTGAACACGAGGATCGAAACCGGATTTTTTTTACCAAGAAACCGAACTGAAACGCGGTATGTGTTAACAAAAAAATCTGTTTTTTGAACGGAAAACCGAACCGAAACCGAACCGGATTAATTTAAAAAACCCAACCAGAACCCAGTAATTCCAAAACCGAACCGAACCTGAAACCGGTTTTATACTAAAAAGAAAACCGAACCGAACCGAACCCTTCTTGGTGGACAACATTTTAACCAAAACCAAACCGAATTCAAATTTAACTTAAAATTAGACCGAACCGAACCGAACCGTTTTAACATTTGGAGCGATTCCCTACGATTCTTCCTAATCCATTTTTCTTAAGAAAATTAATTCCTAATCCATTTTTCGTAAAAATTTTGGTTCCTAAAATGTTTTTCCTAACGATTATTTTTCCTAAAATAAATATGTTTCCTAATTTTTGAATCCCTAAAATTTTTATAATAATTTACTAGGCCTCTGCAAAGTTGCGAATTTCGGGTTTTTTATCAATTTTTTGTGTTTTACATTTGAATATTTTTGTCGTTGCTTTTCATATTCATATTTTTTTTAAATTCTTTTTTATTTATATTTTTATAGCTGTACTTTTATAAAGGTTTATTAAAAAACAATAATAAAAAGAAAAACCTAAATTCGCAGCTTTGCTAGAAAATGATGTCAAAAATAGGAATTTAAAAAATTACAAAAAATATTCATTTCAGAAAAATTGAAAATTTAATTTGGAGCGGTTTTTTTATCCCTGACAATTTTTCTATCTTTTAAAGTACTTCAGAGGTAATTTTCTTCATAGGTAATCGAAGTTCGTGAAAGGGAGCTCGCAGCAGAGAAGATAAACATTGCGAATTATCCGCGTTTTCCTTGAAGATGATCACTGACACACAAAACATACAATCACACTATAATGAGGAATCAGTCTTGAGCGATCACCCGGGGCTAGCAAAAAAAAAAAAAAGAAATAATAAATAAAAAGATCGCGAATTAATTCACAATTTACAATATGCGCTATCTCGACCTTCATCACACCTGAAGACCTTTGAAAAAAAGACCGCAAATCTAGTTTTCTATTTGCTTTTAGGGAAATGAGGATTGCATATCCGTGGGAGCCCTTCCCGTCGAGATCAACGTCCTTTATCAAAAAATAAAACGGAAATATCTTTTTTTAAAAATATTATTTTAGGGCGGGGAGGTTCCAGCCATAAATCAGGACATCATGTACAAGCGTTAGGTTTAGAGCATGTAACAAAAGCTCCCGAGGTGCGAAGGGTATTAGTTTTAATTTGGGACTCCCTGTCGCGCCCCGAGATCATTATGCTCGTCCTAATCAACTGTCAAAGTCCCAACAACGTTATTTTAATTTTTTTTTTTCGTCTAGACCCGAGGGGGTGGGGTTTTAACCTAAACGTAAATTACGGGTCCAATATTTTTTTTTTTTTTAATCTTTTCATCACATCAAATCCTTTTTTTTTTTTATGAGAACAGCTGATTCACTTTAAAGTAAATTAGAAAATAGATTTTGTTTGAAAATTTCCCTCCCGTTGTGGAAAAAGCAGACGAGGAGAGATATAGGAAAAGTTTTTTGATTGTTTTCCCCGCCGCAAAAGGCGAAGTCTGCTCTGTTATAATGAATATATATTCGCAATTCATTAAGTTTTGGCGAAATCAAAGCGGGGCCGCTCCCTATCCGATTTAATGGAAAGGGAGCCATCGGGCACGACATGCAAAGGGCATCCCAAATTGAGATTATTCCTTAATTTAAATTTACCAAAGGGTTTTTTGAGCGTGTGCGAGGGCAGGACGAATTCGAAAAAAAAAAAAAACCAAGACCTATTATACCCGAGCCTTGAATTATGTCTAAGCTCTCGTGCAATTAACATATTTCCGACCTAAAGAATAATGATTCATTAATTAATTAAAACGTAGTAGGAAAACTATGACGGCGAAAATTTTGAGAAACTAATAACGTAATGGACGAATAATTCTCAAGCTCATTATCATTCGTCTGGAATGCGTGACGACTACAACAGCTGATCTCCACAATATACGTAGCAATATGAGCTTTAATTTATTTCACTCCGAAACAGGTTTTCAAAGATTCAAAAGGCGGATTGACGTCGGATATACAAAAAAAAAAAAAAAAAAAAAAGATAATCTTCCTTTTAAATTAAAAAGTGAAAAGACCAGATTTTTTTTTTATTCCCCTACATTTTTCGCAAGACCTTGACAAAGAACCAAATTTCAAAAGCATGACGTCCTCCAAATCAATAAAAACTCGTTAATTTAAAGGTAATATCTAGATGTGCGACTGTTTAGCTTGAGAAAAAAAAAGACTGCATTTTAATAAAAGTTGCAATTTTGCTTAACTTTTGGGGTTGATGATTTTTTGTTTTTCTTTTGATTAAAGCCTCCTTTTAAGGCCGAAACTGATTTTTTTTCCCGATTGATTTTTGTAAGGAGTTTACTTTATTTTATTAAGTGAGATTCCTCACAAATTGTACTTAGAAATGTAATAATTTTCAAAATTCCGTAAACTTTCTGACTTTGGAAAAGTTTTAAAGATTTAAAAAACTTTGGTTATGCATGTGATGCAAAATGTCGTAAAGTCAGAGCTGCAACTCCGATTCCAATGCCGAAAGGTGGGGAAAAATTTTAGATTCCGATTCCGATTCCAAGTAACAAATATTTTAGCGATGCCGATTCCGATTCTGATTCCGATTTCAACCAAAATGACTAACTGTAGTAACGGTATTTTCGTGCTTTTTAAGTCAAATATGAATCGATAATATTTTTTTGGATTCCGATTCCGATTTCAATTACTTTTCGAATTGCAGATACCGATTTCGATTCCGATTCCGAATAAAAATTAATCGAAACGGAATTGCAGCCCTGAATCTAATCAAAATTTTGACTTTATTCTTGACTGAAGTCAGCGTTCCATGATATTCCTGATCTGGACTGCAGTTCCGATTAATTTTTATTCGGAATCGGAATCGAAATCCGTGCTTTTTTTAAAGAAATCGGAATCGGAATCGACATCGGCATCGACATCGGCATCAGCTTCGGCTACAGCATCGGCATTCAAAAAAATTATTCCGATTTGGATTGACTTGAAAAGCACAAAAATACCGTTATTACAGTTAATCAATTTTGGTTTAAGATTCTGCGAAATCTGAATCGGAATAGCAGCCCTGCCCTGTATAAAAATTTCGGCGAAAAATGATTAAATTTTGATATTTTAAGTCAACAACATCCCTAGGGACCCTAAAAGATTACGATGATCTGAGCATTAATTTATTTTTCTTTTTTCTTTTCCAGGTAAGATTAATACCAGGCTGTTAATTCGTTCAAAATTGCCACGAATAATTTGGACACAAAGGCCAATATCAATAAGGTAACAAGTTGCCAGAGGATCCAACGCGAAATGTATGAATAAATTAAAATGAGGAAAAAGTGCTCTTTAACAGTACTTTAGTTGTCGTAGGCAAAATAATGGTATGACGTGTTCCATCTGGTAGCCCACATATATTAAACATCCCAGACGAGTCACGATGTTTCCGTATCAAAAAGAAAAAAAAAATGCATTTTCGGTGTCTCTCAAAATCTTGACATGTAATAAGAGAGTCTGACAGAAAACGCTTTAAGAGTTAATGAAAATTGTGATAATTGTTTCTACTTGTAAAAAGAAATTCCCAGGCGACAAAGATCCGTGTCTTTCTCTAAAAAAAAAAAAACAGAAGAGATAAGACGGAGTCTTTTTTATCCCGACGCGGTGATGGAATAATAAATTTAAACGAGGAGGTTAAGAGTTGAAATATTTAAAGATGGGAACACGAAGGGTCGCGCTACCAATCTCGTTTTAACTCACTGATATAATTAAACATAAGACACGCAGACATTACACCACTCATGCTTATTCAAAACTCAGAGGGGGAGGAGAATGGCATAGGGAAAGTCTTAACTTTTAGACTTGTTACACGAATTCGACTTAAAACGGGGAGAAAATGTTTTAAACAAGCAAAAGGGAAGATGAAAACCGATCCTCTGATATGAATAAGATCCTTCAGCTATCCGGCGAAGCTTAAAACAAACTTGCCGGCGGGGAAAATTACATGTCAAAAATTTTCTTCCTTATTTTGTACTGAGAACAATTTTTTTTTTTGTTCTGTTTGAGAAAACTTTTTTAAAGTTTTTACAAATCACCACAAAAGAAAGAAATGCCCTCAACACCAGACTCGAGTGGTATTAATTTGTTAAACTTTGGTCAATAATGTCTTTGATGGTCAGCTAATGGAGGATTGTGATTGTGGTTAACCCCTTGGGGAGCAGAGAATCGAAATTGATACCTCGTTTAAGCAAGTGGGTTATTTATTTGCAGAGACCCTATATAAGAAGAGATCGTCGAATTTGAGTTGACGCAATGCTATTCAATATGGCTGCTTACAATTCAGTGGCTTGAGGAGAAGAAAAATCGCCATTTTCCAATTAAAAATGAAGACTCCTCGGGAATAAACAAAGATGTCCACGGCGTTTGCGTTGGACATCTTTGTTTTTTCCCGAGGAGTCTTCAAATACGTCTGGATTTATGAATTTCCAGAAGGGTTTTCTCACGGCCGTAGAGACAGGTCCGGAAACTTTTATTCCTTATTCATGGGAGATCTTGTCCCGCTTTAAATACGCGAAAATTAGTTGTTCCTTTCTGCACCGTAAGCGCTACTTGCACGGGCGACGCTTTTTGATTGGTCGTTGAGATTTGTAAACAACGATGGCGGCGACTTTCTCTTGTTGTTCGCCTAGTGGGAGTCCCAACTTAAAGGATTAGACATGTTGCGTCTCTGAAGATTGCAGCGCCTTCAATGGCCTGTTTTAGAACTAAAATGTGCGTGGTTACGCGGGACATTAACGACATGGGAAATTTCCGGACCTGTCTATACGGCCGTGGCTTTTCCCAAACAAATGAAAATCGTATGAAAATCCGAGTTTAAAGATTTAAATTTCATGTATTGGTGAAACTGAGAAATCTTCTAATTTTCATTCAATTTCCAATATGGCCATCCGTAATGGCGTCTAAAAAGCGAACCAGTCAGATTTAACGGTGAATTCGCCAGTCGCTTTTTATATAGTCTTTCTCTGTTCACTTGGGAATTTCAAAGAATTGAAATCCAGAATGGCGGATTAATTTCATTTTTAAAAATTTTATTTTTGGCGCCACATTGCATTTTTTCTTTAAAATTGCAACATTCTAACATAAAATTTGAAACCTGCAACATGGAAAACTCATGAAAGCCGATTGTTTTATTCTAAGAACAAAAATTATGCGATATTTTGTATTACATACATGCGATGCGGGTTGCCTATGCTCGAAATCGATAGGCGCTCAATATAGGCTTCAACGAATAGAGAGAGACGGGGGGAGAGTATTTTGCTTGAAATTGGTGAAGAATAAATATTTGGAAAATATTTTATAAATTTTCCAGAAGTTTTCCAGAATCTCTTTGCCTGATCTCTCCAGACGCCGCGATCCAATGGTTGTGGAGCCGTAACGCCCAATAGCGGTTTTAGTTGATCCACCCTTCTGCTTGGCTACCTTTAAAACCCAAGCAACAATGCTTCTCAAGGTCGACCATTTTTTCGAAATAAATTAGAAAAAAAAGGGTTAAATATTTAAGCGAATTTTTTAAGGTCGATTATAATCGATTTTATTTTGTAGCGGTCAATATCAAAATTTGTTGCCGCCTCCTGCTATAAAAAACCATTTTCATTTTTTTTTTTTTCTTTTTTTATCTTAGCACCTTTTTATATTGGAATCACACCCAGGTATTTATTGCTACAAAAGCTAAGAATAAACTAATTTTTTTTTCTTTTAAATTTACTGTACTCAATTTACGGCCGACGAAAAAGAAATATTTTACGTTACAAGATTTTCTATTTATAAGTTTTTAAAAGCAATATAAGGTTCTAATTTTAGCTCCATACCTCGAAAACCCTCTTAAGATTACTTTTTTTTTTCTTATAATTATCATTTTTCTTTATCGTAAAAAAAAAAAAAAAAAAAAAAAAAACGGGGCTGCGATTCCGATTAATTTATATTCGGCATCGGCATCGGCATCCAAAAAAATATTTTCGATTCTTATTGACTTAAAAAACACAAAAATTCCGTTGTTAGTTATTCAATTTTGGTTTAAATCGGAATCAGAATCGGAATCGGCATCGTTAAAATATTTGTTAGTTGGGGTCGGAATCGGAATCTGAAAGTTTTTTCAATCTTTTCGGAATTTGAATCGGATTTTGAATCGGAATTGCAGCTCCGAAAAAAAGCCATGTTTTGGGGGAGGTGAAAAGAAAGTTGAAAGAGAAGTATAAAAAAAAATTTTTTTTAAATTCGGTTTGAGACAAAAACCTTAAACGCGATATTTCTTAATTGCTCCGATGAGTTTTGGTACAATGATAATATAACAATGAATAGTGCGATAACAACGCAAGACATTAATATCAAAAACAATAGTTATTTGCGTATTATAATAATAATCTCTCGCGGACGGAAATAAGGAGCAGTCCAAAACCTCTTTTTTTTTTAAATATAAAGCATTGGGTTAGTCGTGTTTGGAGGTTGAAGTTGTGGAAATGACGACAGGCGGCTGGGAATCCCTCGACAAACCCTTCTTGCCCCTCAGAGCACCATCAAGCAATCGATATCCGCATCGGGATATATTTTTCTTTCTTTTATTTTTTTTTATCACCGACGTTTGGCCCTGAAAAGCGTCGTTTTCAGAATCTATAGCGTTTCACATTCTTTTTTTTTTTTTTTTTTTTTCTTTCTTACAACGATCAAATTCCTCTTTGTTTTCCTTTCGAATTAAAATTAGGTGAGATGGAAATAAGTGCATAAATAAATAATGGCATGGCATGCAATCCAAGAAATGACGTCATTTGCTGCAGTGAGATATGATTAATTTATTTATTTGAAACCTTGGGATTGGTAGCCAAGCGAAATTTAACCCCTTTTGATGGGGTACTGCTCCACGGGCTTCGCCTCTGGACCCCTCGACATGGTCGAAGCACCCTAAATCTGATGATTTCCGCTCTTTTTTCTTACGATTTTTGCTTTTTGAAAAATAACACTAAAACCGAATGTAATTTTCAATGTACTTTTTCACTGGAATGCCCAAGGTTGAGTGCAAAAACTTTAATTTTCCTCTGGAGAACTTTTCACATAAAATTTTTTTTTCCATTATTTCGGAGGCCAAAGCCAACCTAAAATACCTTAAGGGTCCGTGCTACACGTTCAAACCTGTTAAAAGCGCCTACCGAATTTTTGTTTAGGCAACCCGCGTTACATGCATGTAATGCAAAATATATATAACTTTTTGCTTGCGTAAAATAATCGGGAAAAAAGGGTTCTGGGGGTTTTCGATCCCACTGATTTAAAAACTGATGACAGAATGGCAAAATTTCAGGCAGAAAATCCAACATAGCGCCGAACATCAAATTATTGGTATTTAAAATGGCTCCGCCATGTTGGATTTTATTCTGATCGAAATTCTGACTTCATCAGAGTTCCATTTTAGCCTTGTATGCAAATTCAGAAAATTCTGAAGAAATTTGAATTAATGAGTCATACCTTGGATGCCATCCTGACGCTAAAAAATAGGAAATCAAGGGGGAAAAAAAGACAACTTCGTAGCTCGAAAATGTCGTAAAAATTCTAAGAAATCGAAAGAATACAAATTTATTTCGATTTCAATGCTTCATCTTTAGTCTCCTAAAGGAAAGAGACCAAAAAAATCTTTTTCTTTAGCACGTCATAATTATTACGAAACTGAGGAATAAAAAGTAGCAAATTTAGCATTCAAGCAATAAAAAAAATAACGTCAACGATCCGCCGCGTTTTTTTTCTTTTTTTTTTCCTCTTTTTCCTACCATTTTATAGGTTCTTAAAATTCACGACTTGACGTTTACTTTTCGACTTTTTACCGGATGTCATCATTTTTTACGTTAGGTAGGGTCATTTTCTAAAGGGAAAGACGGATTTTTTTTAAAAAAAAAATGGGGAAATAGAGCGTCGTTTTTTCCTTTTAAAAAAAATTGATCCACCCCCTCTGGCAATGGTTCACTGAAGTGAGAGATTAAAGTATCTTCGAAGCATAAATATCGGAAGGAGGAATTCACGTTTCGAAATTATAACGTCTTAAATAAGGAAATTTTCGTAAATCTAATACGATTCGGATGTTCCCCGAAAAAATTATTCATAGCTGGATGGACGAAAACGAAAATATTGTGATCCACTCTAATTTATAAGGATGAGCCAGACTCGAAAAAAAAAACCGTAATGATTTTTTAAGAATGCTTCAAGTACCGATCTATAGAATTATTCATTAATCACTGTAATTATGTATAGAATGAGTTGCTCGTTGTAACCTACGACCTGCATCTTGTCCGGGTGTCGGGACCTTGGGATGCTTTTTTTTCGTGGATCAAAACGTAGTTTAGCCAAAAGAGATAAGAGCGATCCGCAAAAAGCGGGTTTCAACCCCTGTTTGCTTTCCGGAAACCGCTTCGATCCAAACCAGGAAAAAAGAACAATGAACCATTTGAATTTATATTTGTTTTCAATTAAACTATCCGCCCTCATTTCTTTTTAGTAAAAATGCGTTTTTAATGATTGATTATTTTTCTTTCGTTACGACCCATATAATTATCGCCATGCAATTATATGGGGCTCATTTCCGGTATCCAGCTTTCGTCAAACATGTTGCTACCGAACGTATAAATCCCAAGTTCGACATAAATAAAGGGAGGGTAATGTCACGGTTTTAGCCCTAAAAAATATTATTTTTTGCTGAAAACTTTATCCTTTTCAATACAGGATTAAAAAAAAAAAAAAAATCATAAGGGCCAAGTAATCGAGAAGGCTTACGCGGGCCGATGTACCTTTCGGCGATCAATTCCTCGTTTAAAATGCCGGCGGCAAAGTTTTGTTGGAAATTAAAAAGGAAATTTGTAATATAATCCTCGGCATTGTGCCTTTTATTTACCCGACAGAAAAGTTTAATGAAAATTATAGGAGGAAATGTGAGGCCCCCAAGTTAATTCCGTTTTATTTGTAAAATTTGCTTCACTATTAAAATTCGCTCTCCCGTTCACAAGCGAGCTGCCAATTTTGCAGAAAAAAAAAAAAAAGTAATAAAATCGTTAAAATTTTTTACGGAATTAATTAAGTGGAAAAAAAGTAGATATATTTAAATATAATAACTTTTTTTTTATGCAATTTTTTGTAACCTAGAAAATTTTCTCTAGTCTTCCTTGAGAGAAACAGAAAAAAAAAAAAATTCTTTTTCCAGCGTGAATGCGAAACACGTAGGGAAAGACAAATTTTCTAATCAATTTTAAGTTTGTTAATTCCGAATCGAAAGAGTCAATAGTCTTCCAATTAAGTACAGTACTTACATTTAACTTTTTCATTCAAAAATAAACCCCCTTTCTCGGTCGGAATTTTTTTTGGTGATTTTTTAACGTAAAATTATTAAATAATTCGCGTTAGAACGCCTAAATCGATTTTGGTTATGTTACCGGCAGTACTCAAGTTTATGGCGATTTATAAGGCTAAATTATGTAATTATCTTAGGACAGCGTGAAAGCACCAAGTTGGGGGTTTTTGGGGTCGCTGATTTCGAATCTAAAGTCAAAATTCTGAAAAACTAAAATCCAATATGGTTGAGTCGTTTTATTTTTATTCATTTTATTTTATTTTATTTTATTTTATTTATTTATTATTATTATTTTTATTTTTATTTTATTTTATTTTTTTGAGTGGAATTAGATCATTCTGACGTCAGATTTGAAACCAGCGACGTCGAAAACGTATAGAAAGTAGTTTTCCCGGAACGGAACAAATTTTGTGCGGCACTTTGTATTGCATGTATGTGTTGCGGGTTGCATATACTAAAAATTGGTAGGCGTCTAATACGGGTTTTAACGCACAGTGCGGGTCCCTAATGTGCTGCAGGTTAACTTTAAATGCGAAATCATGAAAAAAAAAGAAAAAAAAAAACATTTGGAAAATTCTTTCTTCGATTTTTTGGGCAAATTTTTCAAAAATTCGGCCGTTAAAAAGTTTATGTTCCGCCATTTTGGATTTGGCTTTTATCAAATTTTCGACCTCATTTTCGGATTCAGTGCCTAAACATTGTATAGTAAGGAAATGATCTCTATAAATAGCGAAAATGCTAAATTTAAGAGCCTTCGGCCGATTCCGGGAAAGGGTTAAAAGAACAATGTTTTGATTTCTTGTAGATGGGTTTTCTTAGTTCTAGGTTTTAAGTTAGGGTAGGCAAATTATAACACACAAAGCACGTTACTGTTTCGCAGAATTCCCTAAATATTTCTTTATCTAAAAAGCATCCCTTCCTTGTGTTTCAAAAGAAAAAAAAAGCAATAACAACTTATTTATCACAAAACATTTTAAGAATATTTTTTTTTCTCCTTTTTCAAGAACGAGCATATCTGATGTTTTCCAAGTTAAACGTACTCTTGACAATAACAAATTATCCGAATAGTATTCTCGCTAAAAAGTCACTTTAATTCGAAGGAAAAATGTTGCGAAATAATTTTTTTTTTTTTTTGCTTTTTTTTTTTTGTTTTACCCGAGACGGAAAGAAAAGTGCAAATTCCTTTTCCCGATGTCAAAATGATCGATTTAAAGGGAAAATCTCGGGGAGGATTTTATGGTTATATTCGGGAAATTCAAAATATGCGTATGTATATATGCTGAGGCTTACCGCCGAAAACATATTTTTCAAAGTATAAGCGGCTTTTCGCGAGAAGTTTAGCGGCGTTTCAATTTTAGTGCTTGTTGCTTTTAGGCATCATTATTTACGCAATTTAATATAACTTTGCTTTTACGGAGCAACACGGAGCCGGGGAATTTATTATGGGGAAAGCACTGCGATTTTCCACATATGAAAATCGTTTTCGCGAGAACGTTTTGCAAAATCAAAAATTGGAATCATTCCCTAATTAAAATTAAAGCAAAGGCAAAACCCATTTCCTGTTATGGATTTCGAGAAAGGAGAAAGAGAAGTGCAGGATTAGTTTCTAACATTCCACGCAAGGGGTTATTGCGAATTAGTAGTTTTCCCCCCTTTCCATTTTATCGGAAGGGAAATTTGATTAGAAATTCGCTTTTTATAGCGAAAAGATAAACCTCAAAATGCCGAAGAAATGGAAAATTATCTCTGAGAAGTCTAAACACCCTCTCATTTTAACGCCGTTTCCACGCTTTGAGATTTCAAAGAACGAAATGAGGTAGCGGTTTTTTTTTGGATAATGAAAAGCGGAATATAGTGTTTTCTTTTTATTTCGTTATTGCAACAAGTGTTAAAAAAAAAGCTGGAGAAAGCTAAGCACAGGATAAGAAAAAGTGATGTCGCCGATGCGGAAGAATTTTTTTTTTTTCTCCCCCGTTTTTCTTGAGAACTCTTTAAAAAAAACGAGATCCGTATAATTTGTGTACATAACCAGTATTTTCAAACTTTTTTTACGATTCCATTTTTCCTAATTTTCCCAAGCGACTCGGAAAAGAACCCATTTTTCCTGCTTTCTTTTTCTTGACGTAAAGGAATGAATGCGCTTTGATGAGAGATTTTCAGGAAAAAAAAGCGGGTCTTTTAAGACAAATCCAAGATTTTTTTTAACGTGAAAATGTCTTGTAAAAGGGGAGGGGTGAGGGCTTTGCAAAAAGTCGATGCCACGAGAAAAAAAAACGGGACAATGAAAAAAGAAGCCCCCCAAGATTTAAGCTTACGGAGCTGAGCTGACCTTTGAGCAAATTGTTTGCGATCGTGCGCTAAATATACGAAAATAAGAAAAACCATTTTCTACCCTCTTTAGGCATTAGTATATTGCTATACTGGTACCGAAAATGAATTTTTCCATTTTTGCATTTGTATAAACAAGATACTTTTCGTAACGAATGATTGAGCGATTAATAATTAAAAATGAAAAAAAAGTTAATGTAAAAAGAAGTGTTTTAATATCTGTTTCCGGTTTAATATACTAAGTATAAAAAAGTAAGCTAAGCATGGGTGGTTTTTAACACTGTAAAAAAAATTCATATTAAATTTAATAAAATTGTTATGAAGTTTTTTTTGCTATGAATGTTATGAAATTTAGTAACGTAAAATGTTATTAACTTGTTATTAATTTTAATAATAACTGCAAGAAATTCATCCTGGGTTTTTTTACCTGTTTTTAATATAAACTCTATCAATTTATGAATTTTAAGAGGTTCTAATACGTAGAAAAAACCTAACAAATCATGCTGCCTATTAGATTCGAACAAGGTACCTCTGGGGTTGAAGTACAACTACCTAACCGAATGCTACTACAACGGAGTACAAATCTACAATATGAAGTTCACTTCGATTCATGGCACTGAATATGAATTTTACAATGCAGTTTATGAAAATTAATAACAAAAATATGAGCAAGCAAAAGTTATTACAATTTTATTACCAGTTATGAATTTTCATTGCAACATTGCTATGAAATTTAATAAATTGTTTTACAGTGAATGGTACGGGCGCTTCTAAGCCTTATCCGGACTCATTTTGTCATTGTTTTAGGGTACTTTTGAGAATTATTAAGGAATAAATTATTTCCCGTAAGCTAAACATGAGTGATTAAAAATGTTATTGCCATTTCCAATGGTTTCAAGGAACTTTGGCGCATCAAAATATTATTTTAAAAAAATTGAATTACAATGCCACCCTATGACGTCATATGAAAAAATGGGGTTTGGACAGGAAAGTGTTAAGCTATTCTTGTCTTATATCTCACAATTCCTTAATCCTATATATTTTTAAGGATTTTATTTTCGTGATGAAAAAAAAATCTTCTTTTCAATTTAACTCCATATTTAAAATAGGTTAATTGTCCATTATAACCAGGCCGATATCTTTATCCCTTTATTACAATGAATAAAGATAAAAAAAAAATTCTTTCCTGTCTTAGCTATTGATTAGGGAAAAGAACGGAAGACGGATAAAAAAACCTCCCACTTCGTATATAGTTTTTTTTTTTTTTTTTACTTCCCGGAAAAGCCGTCTTTCATTTTTTTTCCGATCCTGTAAATATATGTTTGAATGGGAAAATTTTCATGATTCAAAGTGGCATTTGAGTGGCCTCAAGTCGAATCGTCGATGTTTATTTTATCTGAAGGAGGAAACTCTAAAACGGAAATTGCTATGGATTTCTTTAAAGCGAAATTCCTAAATTTCATCCATGCGAAAGGGAATCATGTATATCAAGTTTTCTCGGAAAGAATTTAAAATGAAAAACCGAACTCTTGACGTATAAACTCGCGAAATAATATAATGTAATAATAATAATAATAAAAAGGAAAATATGTTTTCGCATGGAGGAGTCTGACTTCATAGAAATTCAAAAAAGATGAGTGGGGAAGGAGTTTTCAACAGGTTCCCGGGGAAAATGGAGAAAATGAAATAAGGATTCCAAGGAATTAAAACCAACTTATCGAATCAATGACATCGAGAATAAAATTAATTACTTCTCACGGAATATAATCGCAATGGAATTTGGTTCGATTCTCCTTTGCGACACAGCATGACCTAAACTAAAATCCCTTTCATCCTCATTAATTAATTTTAGCTTTTGTTCAAGATTTTTTTTTTTTTCCTTTCAAAATATTGGGAAGTAGTCTAGGAATTGTCTTTGGCCGTTTAAAGAGTGAACAGCGAACAACTGAAAAATTTGTTAATTTTGATTCCAGAAAGTTGAAACACATGCATTTCGAAGCGCCAATTTTGAATCAGGAGGCGGAATTTTAAAATCTAACATGGCGGAGCAATTTCAAAGTTTATTATTTGATTTTCGGCCCCAAGTATTCAATCTCTTGCTTAAAATTTAGTCATTCTGACTTCAAATTTGGAATCTGGAAAAAATATAATATTATAATACGAACCATAATATTATATTTTTATAGATGTTTAATATTATAAAAACCGAAATCTCGATTTTCTATATTTTAAATTTATGGAAATAATGACATCATTGAGAAAAAATTTCGTCAGGTAAATGAACCGAGCGGGAATCGAACCCACCTCTTCCGCTTGTCGGGCGGATGCTCTACCACTAAGCTACTGACCCGCACTCGGCGAATCTTCTTTCAATGAAGTACTTGAATTGCAACACGAATCACAAAGCGCTAGAACTAGTGGTAGTGCACCCGCCCGGCAAGCGAAAGACGGGGGTTCGATTCTCACTCTTCTCATGTACCTGATAAATTTTTTCTCAATGATTTCGTTATTTTCATGAAACACTCTTTTTCCGACTCAAGTAAACAAATTTTTACAATAAATGAATGTAATGCGGGTTGCCTATACTAAAATTCGGCAGGCGCTTTTTATAGGTTTAAACGAGCAGCTCGGGTCCGTGAGTGGTTTCCCCAAATAAAAGAAATTAAAATTTTGGGGGGAAAAGTTTTTCGAATTTCTCCGGGATTTTGTCGTTTAAGCAATTACTTAAAAAAAAGAAAGAAAAAGAAAGAAAAAAAAAAACAGAATATGAAAACGGAAATTTTTCAATTTTTCCACCCGACTCTAGCCGACCTCAACTTTCGAGACTGATCCATGAAAAAAAAAAAAAAAAAAAACGAATTCGAATCTTTAAAAAAAAAAGTTGTAATTTCCATAATTTCTAACGAGGTTCGTAATCAGAGAAAAGAGGAAGAGGCCGTTGGCAACCAATTAGTATGCAACGAATTTGCTTAATAAAGAAAGGATGGGCTTCGAATCGCTCATCTAAAATTTAAAAAAAGAAAAAAGAGCACCAGCTTTTACGAGTTTGAAAAAAAGGATCGCTGGCAATATGAGCGCCGCCAGAGAGTAATCTGTTTGGTATATTGCTCCATTTCCAAGGGATATCGAATGGAAACATGATCAAGGACCACAGCCAATCTATTGACATCCGGTGAAAATTGATTGTCAAAACAAGTGGAACAAATCTGACGTGGAAATGTGCCAACACGTTTTGTTTTCTATTCTCCCACCCTCCCCTTATATCAATACTAGTTGCTGATCCAGATTGCGGTTTAATTGACTTGAAATCGATTCAAAATCTATTTTCTCTTTTTCGATTCGAAACCCGATGGGAGGTCTTATGATTTTTTTTTTCCCTCTCTTCAAAAATATTTGAAACGTTTAAGAAAATCTTTTTCCGGAGCTTACGAAATTTCTTAACGCATAAGTCTGGTCTGGAACGTCATTACAAATCCAGGATGTGAAGTTTCTGAAACGGGATCGGAATAGAAAACTGAAATTTCGGGATTTCGGGATTCGAAAATCCCCAAGCCGGGGACACTGAAGTTAATGTCAAAGTCCTGTGACTGGCTAATATAATGCCAGAAAATCGGGCTTTGTCGAAGTGTGTCTTTCCCTGCAAACTGATTTTGTATATGAATTTTCGGTTTGACATTAAATTAATTATCGTTCAGTTTTGCACTGTTTCATATACAAAAACTTTAAAAAATATTCAGCGCTATATACCAGCCTATATGTCACGTGTATGGACAGATGGCAGATACGAAAATATTCCCATAAGCTAAACATAGAAATTTTGACATATATGAAGTAGATTTGCAGGGATTTGCGGCAAGCTGCTTGTCGCCATTAATAAAAAAAAATTAAAAAAATCACTGTAAAAAAAAATTTATAATAAATTTAATAAAATTGTTATGAATTTTTTTTGCCATTACTGTTATGAAATTTTTAATAACTGCAAAAAATTATTCAAAAAATTGATCCTAGGTTTCTTTAAAATCTGTTTTTAATATAAACTCTATCATTTTATTAACCTTAAGAGGTTCTAATAGCTTGAAAAAAAACCTTACAAATCATGCTGTCGACCAGATTCGAACATGGTACCTCTGGGGTTGAAATCCAACTAGCTAATCATTATACTAAACCGTATGCTACTACAACGGAATACGAATCTACAATATGAAATTTACTTCGATTCATATCACTGAATATGAATTTTACAATACAATTTATGAAAATTAATAACAAAAATATGAATAAGCAAAAGTTATTAAATTTCATTGAATTGAAGAGTAAGCGGGAAGAAAGATCAGAGTCCATTGTTTTTGTTTACACTTAGATCTTATGTTTAGCTTTTGTCAAAGCATTCAAAACAAAAACATGGATTCTGATCCTTTTTCCCGCTTGCTCTTCAATTTTCATTGCAATATTGCTGTGAAATTTAATAAATTTTTTTATAGTGAACGTAATTTTGGTTCCTGAGTTGAGAAATTGGTTAAGTTGCTTGAAATCAGTTTAGTTCCAGTACGTTGGCCTCCCTAGCCCCATTGACCCATTACCCCATCACCGGATTAATGTAAAACATTTTTGAGTTTGAAAAGATTGAGCCCAGATTAAAAGCGCCTAAGACGTCAATTTATATTAAGATACGTCTCCTTTAGTATGACGGATATTATGTGTCTCCTTGGCGTATGCACATCCCAATTTCTGACGTGTGTATGTATACACAATGTAAATATGTAAATTATCTCGGCAAGGAATTTACTATTAGGTAAATCACCTTAGGTCACGTCTCTCAGTCAAACATTAAATAGGTCAATCACGTTTGCTGGGGTTTGTCGTTGGGAGGCAAATGAATTCAAAGGGAAAAAAATGTAGGGGCGATAGGCGGCCGTTCGTTTGAGCTAACCAAATGAGAATGAGCTCTCTCTAATTTTTTTTTCTCTATTTTCGATGCCAAGAGATCATTTGGAGTCCCCTTAGCAATACTTATTGGGCTAACGTGAAATTGGCTCGAAACAATTTCTGCAGAGATTTTTCAATTTTCGGAAAAGGCACCTCCTCGTTTCCTGGGGAGCGATGAAAATTCATATATAAATGCTGTAATGAAATCTAATCAGTGAAACAAAGGCGCCCGTGATAAATAACTCATCGTATAATTAATCTCGTGTTATACGGGGATGTTCTGTTTATGCGAATAATCCCTTAACCGAAAAAAGAAAAAAAAAGTTATTCCTATTTTGTTTTTCCTTAAAAAAATAGTTGAGCGGTAACAGGAGAGGGTAAAGGAGGAAACCCTTTTGCATAAATAAGTTTGCATAATTGTCTTTACCTTCAAACCGAGTCTGAAATGATCAAAAAGAGAGCCCGCAAAAGAACCCGACATCAATCACGTCGGTAACTTAGTTAATTTGAAGTGTTTTAATTTGTTTCGTTAATTAGTTGCCAGGGTCAGGACAAACAAGTCGAGAGATTTCGCAGGGAGTTTTTATTTTTATATCCGACACACACACAACAACAAAAAAAAGGGAGGAAAAACATTTATATCGCTTTTCCCAAGAAAAATAAATGAAGAATTTACAAGAGAAGGAATCCAATCAAAATGTAATATATTGTCTTGAGCATCCCACGAGTATTGACATTCTCTGAGATAATATTCCCAGCTAACGAGATTTATATTCCGAGACATTTCGCCTTACATCTTTATCACGGCTTTTATTGCACTTTTAACTTGTCATTTTTTCCAGAGGAAACGTCCTCGTCTAGTTTTCCAAGAGGATCTTTTCCCTGTTTTTCGTCTCGCACACAGATTTTTTGACTCCTTTGACTGATTCCTTTGAAAATCAGCCCCTCGTTAAAAAGAAGTGTGGGAAGCGTAATGCGGAAAACAAAGGAAAAAGGATGTAGGATTTTCCGGGGAATTATGTAGCAGTCGCTTTCTTTGGATTTGTCGGTGACAAAGGTTCTTGCGAGTGGGCGATCGGAAAATTTTTCCATGCCCAAAGGGTTTCCGAACAAATGTGTTTTTCAAAGTCGCATGCGCATCTTGTCTTTGCCTCTTTAGGAAAAACCCTAAGGTTCGAACCTTTGAATGTTGGCTTAGTAGCTTGCTTGTGAATTGTTTGTACAAATCAGGACTTTTATAAAAACTGTCTTTCAACATTATTGGCCCAGACGTGAGTCTTTTCTTTAATCTTGAGCTTTGCAAACTGATGTAGATCGTGGAAAAGACTCACTTTCTGGGTTAATGCAGAAATATACTATTTCGTCTTCCGACCAATATATTTTTGATTTTCAAACTTTACGTAGCGCCTAATACAAATTTGGGTTTGTAACTAGCTTCGTTTTGATTATAGTAGGTAAAAGATGCCATTATGTCTTAAGGGGTTTTCTGGGTCTCTGATTTCTAATATGAGTTTAGTGGGGGAGAGGAAGTGAAACTTTAGCCAAAGCTTTTTGCTAAATTCAATACAATTTTCAACTAACCCTTTCCTCCCTGGGACGCCATAGATTCAAAATATTAAAATTTAGACATTTATTGTCGGAATTATCTGAAATTTTGTTTCCTGTCTCCATTAATCTATTAAGAGGAATCATCATCGTGGCAGCAGACTGATCGTATTTTACTCTTTCGGGGAAGCGAAAACAAATTTCGAAACAAAAAATATTCAGGACTTTTCAGAAAAAAAATCCCAAAAAATCCTTAATATTTTTGGTTTCGAGATTTGGTTCGTTTTCCCAGAAAAAGTAAAAATACGATTGGTCTGCTGCCACGACTGATGATTTTTTTAAATTGAAGGGTGTTACAATTAATTGTACCGGAAATTCTGTATATTTTTGGACTTTTTTCTTCTGCTGCCACTTTTTTTTATTGTTTTATTTTTCGAACACAAAAAAACAGTGAAAGCGTAAGAAAGTGGTAGTGGAAGAAAAAAGTCCAAACATGTACAGCATTTCCGGTGGTACAATTAATTGTACCCTCCAATTAATTGTCCAATAGAGACAGAGCATTGCATACAGGAATAAAATGGAACGCTGATTTTAGATATCAAGTCAGAATTTTGATTAGAATAAAATCTAACACTATTCGTTTTTCGTTTTAAATACACTATTTCGTTTTAAATAATAATAATTTGATTTGTTACGCAAATTGGATTTTCTGCCTCAAATTTTGCCATTCTGACATCAAACTTTGCTCCAGGAACAACTTTGAGCCGCCCCAATGCCATCAGGAATAGTAATTCAATCACGGCCGTATAGACAGACCCGGAAACTTCCCATGCCGTTCATGTCGTGCTTAATTACGCAAATTTTAGTTCTAAAACGGGCCATTGATGGCGCTGCGATCCTGAGAGACGCAACATGTCTAATCGTTTTAGTTGGGACTCCCACTGGGCGAACAACAAGAGAAAGTTTCCGCCATCGTTGTTTACAAATCACAACGACCAATCAAAAAGCGTCTCGCGTACAAGTAGCGGTTTCGGTGGTAGAATGGAAGAACTAATTTTCGCGTAGTTAAGCGAGACAAGATCTCCCATGTGTAAGGGATAGGAGTTTCCGTGTAATTCAATCCAGAGGGCGTCAGTTGATGTCTCAGTTCCGGGATTTCAATTGGTCTCTTAATCTTATGATTTCAATTAGTGTTTGAATCACGGGATCAAGGATTTTCAAAACCCTAAATCACGGGATTGGAAAAATGATGTGGCAATTTTCAATACCTAAATTTTCTTTTTTTTCTTTTGCAGATAAATCTTCGACTGATATTGGTGAGCGGAAAAACAAAAGAATTCCTCTTCAGTCCGAGCGAGTCGGCTGGTGAAATTGCACAGCATGTTTTCGACTGCTGGCCCGAAGGTAAAATAGATTCCTTTTTATACAAAATAAATATTCTCTCCATATTTTATTGTTGTTTTACTTAAAATAGAATAGGTCTCGGAATGTAGATTTTCCTTTCTTAAGACAAACAATTTTTTTTTTCGGTATGACACGAAACAAATGAAAAAAAAAAACGAAAGGAAATAGAGAAACGTGTATTTTCTTGTTCGTCCGATGTTGAAATCAAGATTGGATTTCTCTGAAAAAAAGTTTTTGAAGTTGAAGATGAATTTCAAGTTATTAATTTTTTTTTCTTGGTTCTCTTTCTTCTTTTTTCCTGGGAAAAAAAGGAGTGAGCTTAATAAGCTACCAGAGACGCACCCACTGACAGACTGATTGACCTTGGGGTAAATTGCTTTTCGCTGAAAACCGAGCCAAGGGTTAGGCACCCGGCTATTATGTTATTGTGCCTTCCACTTTACGGATAGTTTACGAGTCTAATTACCGATTTTTCTCGGATCGATAACACAATGGACTTCCTTTCAAAGTAATAATTGAGTCATCTCTTTTCTTTTCTTTTTTAAAAAATTGTTTTAAAAATTACGAAATTGGCTGACGCATCATGGTTGACTCAGAGAAAGGAATCTCTTTAATTCTTCCTTTTCACTTTATCCAAGGTTTTAAAAATAAAATGTGTGAAAATGTAGATCATTTATTAAATGTTTTTCTACGTTTGTTCTCCTTACTATGCTTTTTTTTTTTCTTGTATAAATGTTATTCTTCTCATTCCATTATCCAGCTATGATCACACTTTCGACCTAATTTTCTAATGGTGCAAAGCGTCTACGACTGTCTTTTTTTTACATATTTCTGCAATTTTTTTTTATTTCTTCGGAATAAAAAATGTAAGTGCTCAGTACGACCGTGGTGCTCAGTGCCGGGAACTTGGGGAATTTGACAACTTCTGGCAGTACAGGAAAATTTTTTCCTTCCTTCATTCTTTTTTTTTTTAATAAAAATAAAATGATAACAAAGCATTTAAGGGAAAAAACCGCGAGAATCGCTTGGCTTTGCCTCAAGACCTTGCTCTAGTCCCACGTTTAAAGTCCCAACCGGTTATTTGCTCAGTTGAGACGTAATTTTCTCGGTACCTTTTTTCTTGTCATAATTTTTGGAAAGTCCCATCTTTCTCCTGTTTACAAGACCTTTCAGACGTATTCACGTCCAAAAAAAAAAAAAAAAAAAAAAAAAAAAAAATGATTTTTTTAAGAAAAAGGGAAACATTTTTTTTTTCTTTCAAAAAGTAATATTTTTACCGCTTTTACATATTCGTTTTGTACTTTCCTCAGACGAGTATAATGACGTTAATCCGCGGATATATAATCCTCCTTTTATTATTTTTTTTTTCGGGAAGTTCGGATTACATCACTTTCGAAAAATAAGATGGGAAGAAAAATGGTTGGAACAATAAAAATCATTTTTTTTTCTATAATTAATTTTTTTCCCCTTACATTTTTTTGATTGATATGAAAAGAAACCTCAAATAATATATATATTTTTTTTTCTGAAAAGAGAAATTCTACTTGCGTGAAAAAAAAATGTTGTTAATGAGCCGAGATTTTCCCGACTGAAACCCTTTTTTTCTCCGCCATTTTTTCTAATTATTAAAAAAGGACGAAGATTAGGGTCTATTATAAACCCGCTTATTTTCGTTGAAAAGAAAAACCGCAAACGAAGTCATCCGTGTCATCTTTAATTTTTTTTTTCTCTCTCTCGGGAGAAATTTTGTTGGAAAATATTTTCTCTGTCTTAATTGTCGTGGAATATTGCCAATTATTCGGGAATCCATACCGCTTAAGCGGTCCCATCATGCCGGCGTTAACACTTGTGGTAATGGGGATGTTGTTAAAATTGGCAACCGACTAAAATTTTTCCATTTTTGTTTTTGTTTTTCAGATTGGGCTGAAGAGGCCGTGGCTAAAGCGGAAACACTGAGACTAATATATCAAGGACGGTTCCTACACAGTAACGTTACGTTGGGTGCTTTAGGACTGCCGTTCGGAAAAACGACGGTGATGCATCTCGTGCCACGTGAGAACCTTCCAGAGCCAAATTCACACGGTAAGATGCCAGTCGCCTTACAGGCAAGCGGAATTTAAAAAACTGGAAAAGTGGAGGGAGAGGGAGTTGAGGGGGGGGGGGCGGAACTCCCTATACCTCTTTCGGGTCATATATAAAAGATATGACTCCAATTACTGTAAAGCTGGCTTTATTTTTGAAATTTCCGAAAAATTTTCGGCAGGAAATTAACTCAAAATACGGCTTTAATTTTTTCGGCTCTTATGAGACTTTTAAAAACTTTAGGCCTTTAAGGGCAGCAGAAATCGGCCTCTGAAAAATCTGAAAAAAATTAGGGTTAACATGGAGGCTAAAATGCAAATTTTCCGCGCTGCTGTGGCATTTTTAAATTTAAAAATTCGTGTTTTTCGATCCATCCTACTGAAGACAAGCTTGTGTTACTCAGGTCGGATATAAATTTAATTTCGGTGAAAGCCTCGTCCTTGCCCTTTAAATTTCCGACAGGAGGTTAATTAATAATATTTCGGCGATGAATCACAAGGAATAACCGTTTAACTCATTCCTGAATATACCTCTTTTAAAGACGAAAGAAAACATAATTGCTAATTAATTAAACAGAGTTTAATTATCGTTTATACTTTCTCTTCTGCTTCCTCGTGGATCGTTATTTTCTTCATTTTTTTTTTTTTTTTATTATTCTTTGCAAACACAATGCGTAATCAAAAATTGCCTAATTTAATTATCTTAAATTGAATTAATTTTATTTTGTTGTAATATTTTCCGGGCTTTTAGCGCTCTGGAAGCTTTATATTTTTCAACGCGGATTCAAATTTTTTCGTGTCGGTAGTTTTCAAAAGTAATGCGGCGCTCGCTCTGCTTCAAAATCCCGATTTTTTTTTTCAGTAAGCTTAAATGGGAAAATAACCTTTGACATTCACGCCTAAATAGCCAACCAAATCCTCGAGATTAATAAAGACTTTTTTTTTCTCCCTTAAATTTTTATTCCTTGCCTTTTGCGTCACTCATCGAGGCGGATCAATATACACTTCAATAAACAATTTTTTTTTTTCGAAAGCTTCGTTTTTGAAACGATTTCGCTTTTTTATACTTCTCACTGTAAATCAACAATAGATTTTATATCCTTGAGATATCGTTTACTCGTCGCGTCAACTACTTTTTTTTTTTTTTTTTTTCTCTCTTTTTTTCGTGTTATTGCTTTTGCTTCACATCGAACAAGGAAAACGTTTAAAATCGTTTAGCATTTTCCAGAAGAAAAACCCTTAAACTTATTTCTTTCTTTTTTTTTTTTGTTGCCATTAGTTTTAGCCATACGGAGGGCAGGGCAAAAAAATTTGATTTTACACTAATTTTTTTGTACTTTAACCTTTTAACTCTGGAAATTCGAAAACGTTCCTCCCCAAAAATGTATTTCCTATTATTTCGGCTGTAAAAATAACCTACAACCCGTGCTTCGCGTTTAAACCTGTAAAAAAGCGCCTGCCGAATTTTGGTATAGGCAACCCGCATTACATGCATGTAATGCAAAAATATCGCATACAAGTTTTTTTGTTTGCGTAAAATATTTTAGAAAATGGTTTTTTATGGGTTTACGATCGCGTAGATTTGAAATTTGATGTCAAGATGACAACATTTCAAGCAGAAAATTCAATGTGACGTTTAAAATCAGATAATTAACATTTGAAATAACTCCGCCATGTTGGATTTTAATCTAAACAAAATTCTGACTTGTTCCTGCTGATCTAAAATCAGCGTCCCTGGATGCAAAATTTCAGGCATTTCTGGCGAAAAATAACTAAGATTTGATATTTTAAGTCAATGGCTAAGGTTAAGGATTTTGAAGCTGCCTACAGCCTAAATCCCGGCCAGAAAAATAGCCTAAGCTTTTTTATAAAATTATTCAGTCTCACACGAAAAATTCCGATTTCGGAATTAAGAGATTAAAAAAAAAATCCAACTCCATTTTTTTTTTTTTTTTTTTGTTGCAAAAAGTTTGAAAAGGGTTTATCTATTTGGACTAATTCCTTTTTTTCTTTCTTTTTCAAGTTTGGATGCCCTGATGGAAAATAAAAGAAAAAAAAAACGCTCGCCAATGAGAAATATTAAATCTGCCCTCGTTATCAAGACCTAAATTTTATTCCCGCTTTTATTTTTATTCCCTGTTTTCTCGCTGAGAAATTTTTATAAATGCGGTTCGTACTATTATCCTTTCTTTTAAAGAATTTCTCCCTTTATTTCTTATTTCTAATATTGCCTTGATTTTTGATTAAAATTTTATTAAAGGCTAGCGAAGCTGATATAAATTGCCAGTTCTGCGGTCCCGATTTGATTTCAATTCTGAAACCGATCCCTCTTAGCCCCTTCAATATCATTTTATTTTCAAAAAAAAATTGAAAAATTCTGCCCCTTCAAAAATTTAGTTATACTATTTTTTAAACTTTTAAAATGCAATTCCGTGCGTCGGAGGTAAACTAACTTATCTCGATTGTAAATATGATTGGAGATAGTCTGTTTCGACATTTCGTGAAAGTGTCATGTGACATTAACATGAGCGTGTAAACTTGTGGTCACGTGATCTTCACAAACAGTCGAAACACACTATATCCAATTATATTCAGCCGTTGGTCGGTCGGTTCAGCCGTTGAAACTTGTAAAATTGGGAGGGAAAGGGCTAAAATGTAATCGGAACCGCAGCCCTGGCCGAAAATAATGATTTGCTTTGGGGGGCCTTTGATTGAAGTAAGATTTTATTTCAGAGTTGGAGGTTAGACAAACCCAATTTCCATTTTTTTTTTTTTTTTTTTAATTTCTCTTTGGGTTGTTTCGGTTCACCATTTTAAAATGACTGGGACTCTTCCTGGAAAATGTTAATTAAAGCGAGAATAAACAACCATTGATAATATTCATTCATTATACCTTTTAGAATAAAATCAAGCGAGGCGAAACGGGGAAAAAAGGACTTTTTTTTAACTCCGGAAAACAAAAAAAACAAAAAAAAAAATCCGAAATTTGACATAGAAGGAAAAAAGACAAAAAACGTTTGAATTTATTTTGTTGAAAGGTCGAGTTTTAACGTTTTCATAATGCACGCTACAGATTTTAAAGGAAACTATTCGGCTTTGCATTTAAATTGCCTTATTACGGCATCTTTTTACTTTATAATTATTACTTTAATTGCTTAGCACGACTCCGAAAACCGAGAGATTAAAGGACGATCCCCCCTTCCTCCCTCCCCTCCCATAGTCAGCAAGCCAGCCAGCCCTCGAAATACATACGCCCGAAATTTTAGAATCTGGGATGTGACGTTCGCTTTCATTCAAACGAAAAAGAAAGGCGACCTCGGGAAACGCATAAAAAAGAAAAATAAAAAAAAAATTCCGACATTGAAAAATCTGACCCAATTTCGAAGAAAGGGAACCGTTTTTAATGAGATGACCTAGAGAAAGATGTTTTCAAAAATCGATAACTTTTTCATCGCTGTGGCGATACCATGTTACAAACTTGCCCTTGAAACGTTCAAACTGTAACCCGGGGAATATGACGTCATTCCCTGCCATGCAATACTCATTTTTTTTTTTTTCGATCCGGAAAAAGGAATGTTTAAAGGGAAAATAATGTCAGTGTGCAGAAGGAAAAAAAGGGCTCTAACGTGGGGAATTTTCGGAATTGAAGCTTTCTATTTTCTGGTTTAAGAGAAATGGTTTAGCCGAAGATTGTCTGAAAAACTCAGCTTTCCATGCTTCCAGGTCCTTTAGTTCATAAATATAAAGTCCAAAAAAATTACTTCCACCAAAATTGTAAATCCACATAAATTCATGTCCACTTTTAAAGATGACCAACAACAATCTTTATAAATTAAAATTGAAATTTTAAATGATGAGGAAGGGGGGGGGGGCGGTTGGAGATTTGATCCAAAATCGTGCTAATAATTTGAATGGCTCCATATTGGCCAATATTCGAATTTTACCAAGACTGCCAATCCCGTTATACCAATTTAAATTTTCACCAGGGACTTATTACTCAAATTTTAGATTCGACTGTTGATTTTTTCTTTTTTTCTTTTCAGACCAGAGACAGAAAAGCAAAGGCGGCGGTAGCAGCTGTTGTTCCACGTCGTGTTGTATATTGTAATATCACTTCAATAGCTTGCCTTTATGTGTATAAAAAACAAAAGAAAACATAATTTCTGTTCGGACGGACGAAAAAGAAAAATTAAATAAAAACGCATTAATCGGTGTATAATTTTACCTGGATAATGCTTTTTCGAAAGTGGAAAATAAATCGTTATAAATATTTATATAAATATATTTGGAGAGAAAAACGAAGTTAACCTCTTCTTTTTTTCTTTTTTTTTTTTTGTGGCAAAAAAATAAAAATGTATAATAAACACCTAGGAGAAAGAAAAACTTGCATCTGCATTGTTTATTAAAAAATTTTTACGAAAAAGAAAGAAAAATGGGTTCTTGATCGTAATTACAATACAGAAACTCCTAGTTGTGACTTTTTTTTTCCTGCAAAATTTTTTTTTCTTTTTCAAAAAATCGATAGTTGGCAATTTGTATAAAGAAAATTTTAATTTTAAAAATTTTAAAAGTATATTAATTGATATTATATGCTATTAAAATGTGTAATTTAGATAAAAAGAAGAAAAACGATAACAAAACTGTGTTAAAAAAAAATAAATAAATTTTAATGAACAAAAATGTAAAAAAAAAAAAAAAAAAAAAAGTATTGATTTCGACTGTTGTATTGTTGTCGCCATTTTTTTTCTTAAAAAAAAGAAAAAAAGACTGTAGTAGACGTAAAAAATTTTAATTATTTAAATAACAGAGTTAGACAAAATGCATATAGGTTTGGTTTATTATTCTTTTGTAACAAGAGCGCGTGCTTCCGACAACATTCATAAGTTACTTTGGTTTTGTAGTCATTATTTTTTTTTTAAATAACAACTTAAAGATACTTAACACTGTCTTGATATCTGAAAAAGCAAAAAAAAAAGAAAATAGTTAAACTGAATATTTTCCTTGTAATGTGTCAAGACTGTTTGTATAAAGGAGAAAATGTTAAATATGAAAGCACAAAACCGCAAAAAGAAAAGCTTTTAAATGAGCACTTCGTGCTTTGATAATTACTCAAAATCTCAATATTTTCTTTATAAAAGGTTTTATTTCATTTTCTTTTTTTTTTTCGAAAGCTGTTGAAAAAAAAGCTTCATTTATTTATTTATTTACTTGTTTTAAAGACTTAAAAAGTCGAGTATTTTTTTTTCTTATAATTGTGTTTAAAATCGAACATTTTATTTTATTTATTTATTTAAAAACCAGTTCATTTGGATCTGGTTTGATATTTTCAAAATGGATCAAAATGAGTCCCTTCTCCCTTGCCAACCAAAAATAAGCATTTTCGAACCTCAAGCATGTCCCGTTTAGGTACGCGGATTTCACTTTTAAGAGTAGGAACGTTGTTCCTTTCTACCACCGTAAGCGCTCCTTGTACGCAAGACGCTTTTTGATTGGTCGTTGAGATTTGTAAACAACGATGGCGGCGACTTTCTCTTGTTGTAATCTTAGATAATAGAAGCCATAGATAGGACAATAGCTTCAAAAAATGTTTATATGGGCATCCATAAGCTAAACACGAGGTACGCTCAATTTTTTCGGATTAAAACAAACAATGTAAATAGAATATAGGAATGTCCCATCTATGGATTCTATTATCTAAATTAATTAATAAATATGGCCGCCACGAGAGTCCCTGTAGGAGTCCCAACTAAAACGATTAGACATGTTGCGTCTCTCAAGATCGCAGCGCCATCAACGGCCGGTTTTAGAACTAAAATGTGCGTAGTTAAACGGGACATGAACGGCATGAGATGATTCCAGACTTGTCTATACGACCGTGGCTGGTTCTCATTTTTAAAATCTCTAGGCTGCTTATCTCTAGTACCTAGATTTTTTTTTCTGTTATTTTTCCATAACTGAAAATTTAAATATTTGCTGTTGTTCCAGCGCCCCTGGAGGAAACTCCTTGAATCCGACTTTCCCATTTAATTTTTCGCTTTAATCTATCTAAGCGTTTCAAGAATTAATTCGTATAAAACTGAAATGCCAGATCAAAAACCCGTAGACGGTGCTTGTAAATTATTTACTGTTTCAGCAAATGATATTGGTTACGTTGTATTTGCTTTAAACGATATTCTTAAAACCGAAATCGAAAATTATATATTAATAATCCTGATCCCTTTTACCCTTTCAATCGTATCCTTTTATAAATGATTAAAACAGTTTACTTTGGATTGTTCTGTATACTGGAAAATAAAAAATTCAAAGACTATTATCAAAAGAAAAAAAGAAGGGGGGAAAAACATGAGTAGAAAAGCTATTCTTTTCATTCATTTCGCTCTTTTATCGATTTTTTAATGTATAAGAAACTTGGGATCGTAAAACAAATGGAAAGTAATCTTTGAACGATGTGTTCTTTTTTTTATTATTTTTGTTCCTTTTGATTTTCTGTTTTTCTTGAACTCTTTGTGTTGGAAGCGCGGGTTAGGAAAAAAAAAAAAAAAACTCAAATGGTAAACCAACCATAGGAAAACCTCCTTCGACCGCTTTCTGTTTGAAACAGAAGTGAAAAGAGAACAAAAGGAGGCTTGACCTGATGAAAAAACCGACAGGAAACGGTCGAAATCGTTTTTGATATCGACAGTGCTTCGAAAATTTTTTTTTTTTTTTATTAAAAAAGAACTGATTTCCTTGTACATCGTGGCAGTGACTTTATATTTTTGATTCTAAATCTTTTTTTTAATTTTTATTTTTAATTTTAATTAGTTTTTCTTTTTTTAAGTTTGTTGTTATTTTGTAAAAAAAAAAAAAAAAAAAATTGTATAGTACGATCAAAAGAATTTGTCTTTTTTTTTCAATGAGGGGTTTTACTGCAAACTAAATTCGCTAGGGGGTTGTTAGTGCTATTCCGGTAATATCTTGGCCGGTCCAAGTTGGCCAAAAAATGGCTTGAAATGAGAGTGAAATTTTTGCTAACCAATCCGAAGTGCCCACCATTTTACGTTAATAGCAGCCGATAACCTCCTAGAAAATTTAGTTTGCGGTAAAATTCTCATTTTTTTTTATTCCCAGAAATTTAAAGCCTTTGCCACGTTATATATTATATATATTTTCTTCCTTTTGTAATCTTTTTTTTTATTATTGAGGCGAAAAAATTCTGATGCGAGTTAAAACAAAATTTAATCTGGATTATTTGTAAAAAAAAAAAAAAAAAAATTCTGCATGTTTTCTCTTTTAAATGTAACGATGGATCATAAAGAACAAAGTTTAATTAATGAATTCTTGACGAGGTCGGTTAAACCATCGGAATCCATGAAGGATTTATTACGGATCATCTGCTTTCCACGTTTAACCGTAATTTCTTTTTTTTTTTTTTTTTATGATTCTTCGCATTCGATCTCTAGTTAATGCTGTACTACTGATTCTAACATTGGCATTTATAACGTTATCTAGTGAAAGAAAACTAAAATATGGCAACTAGAAAATGGCGTCAAATAGCCGATATTAGGGTTTAGTAATCGGAGAGGCAGACATGAAACGATTCTGCTAGGAGAGCTGCAGCCGCGAGAATGTCTGGTTGCTATTTGATTTTAGCAGAAGCTACTATATCTGCTGGTGCAAACTGCTTGCAGCTTTCCAAAAGAGTTTCATTTTGAGTTTGCTTCCCCCTGGGCCAGGATTCTGAATGAACGAAATCTGACATAAGCTAAAAATTAGTTATTGCGTGTTGTTGACTTATGTGATAACAAAACAATTTATTCATTCAAAATCCCCGTTCAAATGAAACAAAAACGGATCTGTTCGCAAAATCCAATACAATTTAGCATTATAATCTACTTCGGTCTGGGAATACCAGAATGCCAATTTAATTTGGCCACTAGTATATATCGGTTTCTATGGATCGTTATTGCCGTTCAGTCATCCACGGCCGTATAGACCGGTCCGGAAACTCCTATCTCTTTTCATGGGAGATCTTGCCCCGCTTAACTACGCAAAAATTAATTCTTCCTTCCTACCACCTTAAGCGCTACTTGCACGCGAGACGCTTTTTGATTGGTCGTTGAGATTTGTAAACAACGATGGCGGCGACTTTATCTTGTTGTAATTTTTTTAGATAATAGAAGTCATAGATGGGACAATAGCTTCAGAAAATGTTTATATGGGCACCCATAAGCTAAACACGAGGTAGATTCAATTTTTTCGGATCATAACAATGTAAATAGAACAGAAATGTCCCATATACGGATTCCATTATCTAAGGTAATTTTAATTAATAAATATGGCCGCCACGAGAGTCCCTGTAGAAGTCCCAACTTAAATGATTAGACATGTTGCGTCTCTCAAGATCGCAGTGCCATCAATGACCCTTTTTAGAACTAAAAAGTGCTTAGTTAAGCGGGACATGAACGGCATGGGAAGTTTCCGGACCTATCTATACGGCCGTGGTCAGATTGAGGATAAACAAAGGGAGGCGCAATACGACCTCTATAGCGACGATATATATTAGTGATCCTGGCGGATAAAATTTGCGATTTGCATTTTCAGGAAAAACGAAAATAATTAATCATTTCATACGGTATTTCATTTATATGATTTTGAACATAAGCTAAACCTTGGCGTTGCTGAATATATATTAGAGAATGAATTTCACATATTAAAATATATTCGCTGATATCATATATTTCCCTTACGGCCTATGTTTAGCTTATGCAACTAAATCATGTAAATGAAGTCCTAGCGAAAAAATATATTTTAGCTTTTCCTGGGCATGCCTCCTCTGTTGTTCTATCCGAAAAGCTACTGCGGTTACCAAAATATTTAAATTGCGGCCAACCGATATAATTAATATGTTGAATGTGACATTTAATTTATATAAAAACTCACTTAATAATAAGACTTTAATTTTGTTACATTATGTACTGGTACTGAAAGTACTAAAAAGTTACCATCGAAACCATAATCTGAAATTAATTCATTATGATGTTTTATACTCTTATCTATCTCTTGAAATGGTTCCTCTTCCTTAATCGTAATTTTTAAAAAAATATTACTTTCAATCAGATATCAAATTGTCGGATTATGTTGTTTGGGAAATGTTTAACGCTTTAAATTTCTGAATTTTAGTTTATATTTTCGACACCATAGCTTCTTCCACACTAATTTGGAATATATTCGCATATTTAATTTCTAAAACAAAAAATCTTTTCTATACGATGTGTGGTGATTGAAAATAGGACCTAAAAGAACAGGACAGACCGTATGCACATGACGTAATCGGCTTATGTTGGCTACCTTGTATTTTTCATCCAAGATGATACCATCGCATTACTTGATCGTTTCTGTAGCTAAACATTGAAAAAACTAAGAAAAATGGCTTCCTCTTGTAATTTTATGGTATAGAGGTCGATAAATTTCGTTCTTTATAGATGTTTTTTTAAATTAAAAAAAAAAAAAAAAAAAAAAAAAAAAACTTTACTCTGAATGTGATGTATTTTTAAAAAAAGTAACAGTGTCAGAAATATTTGACAGAAAAGGCATACGATATTTTTCTTTTTCTTGATTCTCAAGTTTTTTTTTTTTTTTTTTTTTTTTCCTCTGTATTCTCGGTCACGTTTTTTCGTATCACATGGAAGATATCAGATGTTTCTTATTTCTTTCCTTTCCTTTCCTTTTCTTTTTTTTCCCATCAAATTTCTTATTTTTTTCTCTTTATAACGACAAGCGGACATAACATCGAATTTTCATAAAAGCATGTTTGGTGCTTTCATATTACTATAATAAAATTAAAAAAATGATTGAATGACTGTTTGATCGATCGAATGTTAATGTTCATAAAATAATTAACATATAATTGCGACGTCGAGTATTAGCTGACATTTTTATTAAAAAAGAATTTAATTTTTGTTTTCATCTTTCTCAGAAAATTTATTTGTAGCCAAAATTTATTAAGTGCGGTTTTTAAAAGTCGTAAAATTTTAAAATTCTATATATCTTGTCGGTCAGATGGCCGATACAAAAAATAATAATAAATGGTTTAAATGTTATGATGTTGATGGACTGTTTTATATAACAGTGAAATAGTGTAATTTTTATTAATTTGAAAAAAAAAAATTTAGCAAATCGCACTAATGAAAATCATATTTGTAAGTTATAATTATAAAAAAAAGTCCAGGTTTTATTTTAAAAATGATTTCGGTTTCGCGTTTTTGCGGTCTCAAATTTTAGATTATTGATGATAAAACTGAAATTATAATTGTAAATATTAAAAAATTAAGAAAAGCGTGCTTGTTTCTTCTTTTAAATGTACCTTACTATTTTAATGCTTTTCCATGCTTTTTTTCGACGTCTACAGATTTTTTGAGACTTTAAATGTTGAATCTAATTAAACTTAGATTTTAGGAGATCTATTTTTGGTGTAAAATTATAGAAATTCAATATTCCACAGCCGAAGATACGAATTCAGGAGCACAGGATTAACCGTTGATTATGGAACGAACGTATAACAGCCATTTTGGATTCTTCAAATTACATGTTTTGGCTGATTACATGGTTTTGCTAACTTTTTGTATGTAAAATGGATCCTTCTAGCTTACATTTGACTTATCAAAAAGCATTACTTTTGTCTCTACCTTTTTGAAAAAAGCAATAGTTTCTTGTAATGGATAGTAAAGGTAAAATTAAAATAATCACATTTAGAGGTTTATAGTCTTAAAAGCTTGGGTATCTCAAAATGGACTATAAACCTATATTGAAAATCGTTTCCGAAGTAAAAAAAAGATCACAGAAACTTTTTTTCCCCCTTGAGTACATTTAAAAACTTTGCCTAAGCGCGCATTTTGCAAAGCCGGAAGTTCTATTGCCACGTTAAAGCTAAACCATATCCGTGTTGATTTTCTGGAATCGACCATTTTGGAACGCCATTGCCTTTAATCATGGCGGAAGCCGAAATAGATATTTACGGTGACATAAAACAGGATTTTGGTGAGGTAAGACTTCTTTCCGTTTCAATCCATGCATTATTTTATAAAGGTGAATGATTCTTTTGAGTTTTTACCTGTTAGATTTTATTATAACGCTGCGATTCGTGAATGAAAGTGAAGGCGTTGTCATTGACTAGCCGGTTACGTTTTCTTGCACATTTTTTTTTCCTCCTATACTACTTATATGAATTTCATGGTGATAAAACGAAGGAATACAATCCTGTTAAGTATTTAAAATCGTTTTAGAGGTTTGGAATTTTCATGCAGAAACAAGGGAATGCTTAGAAATATATTGGGATCTCGGCTCTGTTGGTAAATAGTAACAGTAGGGGTATATACAGTGTTAAGGTCAATGCATTTCCTTTTTTTTCCTGAATAACTCTTGTCGGCTAATGTTAACAAGGATATAATCATCAGAGTATCTATACTTGATTTTCTTTGTTTATAAGTAAACTGGTTAAATTTTGGCTGTTTTAAATTTTAAACTTTATTTATTTATTTGGGAAATTTTTTTCGGGGGAATTAGCTTTATCCTTAATAAGTTACAACTTTTAAATTTTATTATTTCAGCAGGAGTTTCAAGGAGATGGGGTAGATTTATATGATGATGTAATTGCTGCACCTCCTGGGAATGAGGAAAATAACACTGCTCCTACTCCGTTGCCTCCAACCACACCTGTTCCAGGGCCACCAGGACCCTCTCCAAATGGAATATCTTTTCCTCCGAAAAATAACCAAATGATGCAAAAATTTCAATTATATGTTGGAAATTTAACATGGGTTAGTATATGATGCGTATAGGTCAGACTTTTTATAAATATCTTGATTTTTTTCTTTTTTTTTTGTATGCAGTGGACTTCAGATCAAGATATAACAGATGCTGTGTTGAGCATTGGTATTCAAGATTTTCTTGAAGTTAAATTCTTTGAAAATAGAGCTAATGGTCAATCAAAAGGATTTTGTGTGATAACATTAGGCTCGGAACCAAGTATGAGGCTTTGCTTAGAAAGACTACCAAATAAAGAACTTCATGGACTGAAACCTGTAGTTACTTTTCCTTCTAAACAAGCACTGTCGCAGGTAAATCAATTTTTCTTCTTTTTTTTTTTTTTCTCTCGTTCTACAAGAATTAATTTTTTTTTTTTTTCTCCTTTGTGCGTTAGTTTGAGTCACAATCGAAAACAAGACCAAACCCTCCACAACAAGGCAATCAAGGGCCTCCCATGCATGGCCCACCCATGCAAGGCCCTCCAGGTCATCCTTCAATGGGTCAAATGCAAGGGCCGCAAGGTCCACAACGCCAACCTCATCCAGGAGCAAACAGAATGGTCATGGGACCTGGTGGGCCTCCAATGGGCCCTGGAGGACCACAAATGGGTCCACCACCTCAAATAAGAGGTCGGATTTACTCGTGTAAAGAATTTTATGTCTTTCAACAGTCAATATCAGTGTGAGCAATTTTACATCCTTTTTTTTGTTGCTTGTAGGCCCCCCTATGATGGGACATGGTCAGCAACCACCACCTCAAGGCCCACCTCCTGGATATCCACACCAACACTGGAACGGGCCGCCAAGACAGAACGGTCCTCCTAGACCTCCAGGACCGCATCAAGGACCTCCAGGAGGACCTCCTCAGCAGCGACCACCAGGAATGGTAAAGAAAATTTTTTTTTCTTTGTACAACTGTTTCCAGTTATGTATCAGCTCAACAAATTGTTAGTTTAGCGGTTCGGGCTAAAATTACTTTACCTACTAGCCTAAGATTAAAAGAAATGTAGTAATTTTGCGAAGTATTTTATTTAAAATATTTTACTGAAATTATTTTACCCCTATGATAGACATTCTGAGTCTTTTTTTTGTTTGCTGTAATTCTTTTACATTTTTTATTCAGCCGCCGTTTAACATGCCGCCACACGGACAGGCTCCTCCACGAGGACCTCCGCCAGATCCGAGAGGCCCACCTCAACGCCCGGACTGGGGTCACAGACCTGGTCCTGGAGGACCTCCTCCAGGTCATCCTGGACAATATCCTCCTCATCATCAAGGACCGCCAATGCAGGGACCTCCTGGTCCAGGACCTCAAGGACCTCCTATTCGAGGACCCCCTCCAGGTAAATTGGTTTTCAGTAAATTATAATTTTTTTTCGGTTCAGTGGCTCAAAAGCTGGCTTAGGTAAGAATCAATTGTGGAAGATTTAAAATAAGTAAAAAAATTTAAAAAAAAAAAAAATTAAATTGGGAAGTTTATAATAATTTGAAAAAAATGTTACGCAGGAGCAGGAGGACCCCCACCAGGACATGGGGGACCGCCAGGAGCTCCCGCACCTCACGTGAATCCAGCGTTCTTTCAGAACCAGCACGGGCATCCTGGGGCCCCTCATCCTGTGGGGCCACCTCATCCTGTCCAGCATCCGGGAGGTCCACCGCCGTCGAGCGGACCTCCGCCTGGTGCGGGCTATGGTCCCAGGACTCAGCCCGCCGGTAAGTCATCTCTCAACGTGTTAGGCATGATATCCAAATTCCGGCATGGGATTTTTTTTTTTTTTTTTTTTTTTTAAGTCTCGTTTGAGCTGAAGGTGTAGTGCGGTAATGTACCGAAAGTAGTTTTTTTTTTTTTTTTTTTTTTGAGATTTAAAAATTAATAAATCGATTGATCATGTGAGTCTTTAGTTGCTCAAAATCACCCTATTTTCTTTTAAAAAATTATCTTTTCATTGGAATGATGAAGTTTAAAAAAAATTAAATATTAGGTCTAAAACTATTTGTTTTAAATTGCAGGTTATGCACCTCCTGCTCCGGATATTCGTCAAGAACCTGCCCCTGCTATTAGCGAAGCTGAATTTGAAGAAATTATGAATAGGAACAGAACCGTTTCTAGTTCGGCTATCGCTCGCGCGGTATCAGACGCTGCAGCTGGTAAGTTTTATTTTTATTTTTATTTTTTTAACGTTTGTTTTATTTTTTTTTAAACAAAAATTTATGACATTTTTTTTAAAAATTACTCTTCAGGTGAATACGCCAGCGCCATTGAAACTTTAGTCACTGCTATTTCCTTGATTAAACAGAGTAAAGTTGCTAACGACGATCGCTGTAAGATCCTTATATCTAGTTTACAAGATACGCTTCACGGAGTCGAAGCGAAAAGTTATGGGTCTTCCAGGCGAGATAGATCTAGATCGAGAGACAGGGACAGGCATCGGAGGAGGAGAGAAAGATCGAGGTCTAGAGATCGTGAATATAGGGACAGATCACGGGATAGGGATAGGGAAAGGTATGACATTACAATTGCTTTAAATGGGGGACCAATTTATATTTCGTAACGAACTTTCTAGAATTTAGTTTTTTGGTCAAGAAAGTTAATTATGAAAAACAAAAAAAGAATTCAGCGGAGTATTTTTTCGCTTTTTTTTTTTTCATATTTTTACTATGACAAGATATGCTATGTTTAACAATCTTGATACCTTTACCTTTATTTAAATTAAGATTTCGTGAAAAAGTAGTGTATGACTTGATTGGCTAATGTAAAGGACTTCTCTTGCTTTAAATCATAGCTAATCATTTAATTAAACATTTTATAATTTATTTAGTAGATTTAAAAAAATTCCGAGTTATGGGCCCACATTCATCGTGCTGTTTATCATAAAAAGTGAAGATTTTTAAATCTGAAAGATATAAAAATATTTATCAATTTTTGAAAATTTTTTCTTAGTGAGAACAAGGTAGAAGTGTAGTTCAGCTACCCCTGCTAAAGGGCTGACGAAAATTTTCAAAAGCATTAAAAAAACGCAAAATTTTAATTTTTAAAGGAAAAAAGAATTGAATTATAATTCTTTTAAAAATAAATGCAAGAGACACCAGGTCCAATTTTTCAAATTTAATTGCCTCAATGACCGTAATTTTAAGTTTAAAATGTGCATTAGAAATTCAAAAAAAAAAAAAATTCCGTGGAATTGATAAATTTGCATTCTTATAAAATTAAGAACATAAAATTTTTCAACAAAATATGAATTAGAGGAAGTCTAGGCTGGTTAACACATCTGTTTGAGTTAACTTTTTATTTTAAATAGTTTCCACCTCGGGGAATTTAAAGGCAAGAACCAAAAATATATTTTTTATTCCAAGAAAAATTTCTAGCTTAGAACTCTTTATAATTATTTATTTTTAAAGGATACGGTTCGATTCAGGAATTGCAATCTATCGTTATCTCGAAAATTTGGAATACTTTTATTAAGAAAAAGGTGAAAATTGAACTACTTAAGACAACATTTTATCTCTTTTTTATGTAAAAATTACAAAATTTGTAACGATTTAAAAAATTGTAGGCATCGGTATCTTTTAGCGGTAAATTTAGACATTTCTGTAAAGATGACCTGTAGTTAGTTTAACTCTCTTTGACTGCATACATTTTCCATTTTCCTGGGAAATCCTGTACTTGTTTAAGGAAGGTTCCGTTTTGGGTTAGATTTTATCATTGATTTACAATGCTGAGTCATAAGTTTCAAAAGCAATTTTTTTTTGCTGCTGCAATAGTTGGTTTATGAATTATTCGAAAGTTGTCGCTTTAAAAATTTAGATGCACGTTACTTATTAAGAAGAAGGAATCCAGTCATTCTGACATTAAATTCGAGTCCTGGATCCTTGAAAACTCCTAGGTTCAAAGGTTATTTAAAAAAAAAAATTCTAAGACTAATGCAGTTTAATTTGTCTAATTTGATTCATTCAGGCTGTGGGAAACTTTTCAAAGTCATTAAAACTTCAAAATTAATGTCTGAAAAATTCAATCTTGAAATATACTTGCTAAAGGATTAAAAAAATGAGTATTAGGCTTTAGTGTTCCTTCCTCCGTTCAGGCTTTAGTGTGAAGAAAATTTTATAAGTTGATTTTCTTTCTTTTACCAGAAATCTAGCGGAAGGTTGAATATTAAATAAAAATTTCCGAAATTGAGTAGTTGCTTTTTTTTTTGGCTGACTCAAGGACGCATTTTTTATCATTATTTTCATTCTGTGATTTCAGGTATTATGAAGAATACAGGGATAGAGACAGGTCACGAAGCCGGGGAAGAGAAAGAGAACGAGAAAGGGAATATAGGGAACGAAGTCAAGACAGGTAACGTATTGCGAGAATTAAAAACAAAACAAAAAAAAAAGATTGAAAACTTCGTTGCAGTTTGAATGACTCAATTGATTTATTTATTCACTTTTTTTTTTTTTTAAAGTATCTCAGACCCAGCATATTTTCATTTTGTAAATTTAATGTTAAATGATGGTGCTATAGAGAGATAGGTTTAGTTTTTATTTGCTAAAATTTATCTATACAATTTAATCAATTTATTTCTAGTTCAACACGCACTCGAACAAGAGCGAAAACTCCACCACCGGGAGAACCGGCCGAAGCAAGTGCACCATCATCTAAATCTCGGTAATAAAAATAAATAAATAAATAGATAGATAAATAAAATTTATGCTGGTTATCTGAATGTCATTTTCACTATGACGAGTTATAGAGCAGATAATTTGTTTTTTTGATTTTTTACGGGTCCGTTGGCCGGGAGGGCTTTGCTCCTTTTGGCTGACTTTTGGCCTCAACTGTAAGATTTTTTGATACTATGAGTAGACTTTTAGAGCCTCCAAAGGGCAATTATTCCGTAAGCACAATTTAAGTAATTTTTGTCCCTTCCACGTGAATTTTGCAAGATATGCTCTCTCTTATGAAGATAAGATTTTGGACACCCCCTATTGTCCCTAAGTTGCTTACGTATTACTTGAATGAAAAAATTGTAGCTTCCCCCTCATTTTTTCGCACTAGCTACGGACCCAATTTTCAAAGCTAATTTGCTTTAATTCTGTTTCAGATCTTATTACGACGATAGGTATAGGGACAGAGACAGGGACAGGGAAAGAGAAAGAGAAAGATCCGACAGAGAAAGGTCCGATCGAGAAAGAGCGGAAAGGGAAAGAGATCGAGAGCGAACTGACCGAGAACGTTCGGATCGGGAAAGGGAACGAGAGAGGGAGCGCGAAAGAGAACGGGAGAGCAGGAGAGATCCAGAACGGGACAGAGAAAGAGAGCGTGAAAGGGAAACTTCCTCCCATCGTGATCGCGAGAGAAGTGAACGAAGTTCTAGAAGGGACTAACATTAAAAGGACTTGCTACAGATCTTTATAACCTCTAATTACACCATTGGATCAGTTAAAAGAGTTTTGTCTTATTTAATTTATGTAAAATAATAGGTAATCGATTTCAGTGTGGTTTGACAAAGAGGAACAAAATTTTACTTTTCAATTCGGGACGTGAAAATAAAAGTTTTTATTTTCCTTTTTAGAAAAAAAGAAACTTTTTAACATGAGAATGCATCTCGGTTCACAGTAGCTAGTTTTCCAGGAAAGTAATCGAATAATGCAATTAGTAACTGAAAATATTGGTTTATGCAACAACCTTTTTTAATCAATTCAATTTTTATTTAATTTTTTTTTAAAAAGAAACTGACGAAAGTCAAGTCCGAAAAATATTATTTACAGTTCTACCTTTTATAGACTTAAGTATGTTAGGTTAGGTTAGTCATTAGTGTTAACCCTTTCCAACCCAACTTTTTCCTGCGAAATAAAAAAAAAATTAGAATCATTTTTTCAAATGGCTTTAATCAATAGAAACTTTCATTTCTTAAAACATTTTTCCATTAGCCTAGCGGTTTTTGTCGTAGAGCAAATTCAAAAATGTGCGCTAAAGTGCACTACGCACACATCGGGTCGCAATACCATTAACTCGGGGGTCGGAGTAGTGACTTGTTCAGTCTAGCGGCATCGTGATCAATGAAGTTAAGCAGCACTGAGAAAGGCCAGTTGGTGGATGGGTAACCACCGACATTCCCTCCCTCTGGCGGAGATTATAGGAACTGCTAATCTTATTTAAAGTGCCGGCTCCGCGACGGAGATTGGCTATCATCTGGCAGATTTTTACTTTGGAGACCGCTGCTCGAAAAAGACCCAAGAAATCGACACCAAACCAATGATCAAAGTCTCTGACCGGAAAGTCCATTTAAAAAAAAAGGAAAAAAACTCTTTGAAGCACGGCTGGCGAAAGGTTAAGCACGGCTCTATCAAGAGGGTTAATTCGTCACTAATTAGAATGTCATTAAACCGGGTAGGGGTTTGTTTATTATCTTCGGTATTATTGCCTTATTCAATATAATGAGGCCGAATCAAGGATGACAATTTACTTAGAATTTTCATCTTAACAAGTTATACTTTTTTTAAGCTATATGTATTTAACCAAACAAAAGTTTAAATCACTTCTGAAACTTTTATTTGTAGCAATTTATTGATCAAGGTAAAAAAGATACAAAAACTATTTTTTAATATTATTATTGTGCAAAAAAACCTACTTTTTCAGCCCCCTGTAAAGATCTATGGGATCACAATCTGGCATCACAATCTATGCAGTGTGTTTCCTGTTTGCAGCGGGAGGCTAATTGCTTGATGCATCATCAAGATATCAAAGAAAGTTGAAAATCTGAAAATCTTGTAATTGGCGGCAGTTGATAACCATTGAATCCATTATATGCTCTGGCTTTTTCCACATTATTTTCCAGTCTTGCTCTTGATGAAACATTTCAACTAAAAGAAAAAAAAATTAAAAGTTTGAGTCCATTTTTTAATTGAACTGCCATTAATTAAAGCATAAGGTACACATACGTAAAATTCATTTAATTCGTTTGAAAGTAATCAGTCTTTTGCTTCTTGCGTGAAATATATCTTCAAGATGCAAAATCAGCTAGGTTGTGCAGCAATGAGTTTTAGCACTTCCATGGCCGTTGATACGTCTTCAGCTGCTTCACTAAGGTATCCTAATTTGAATCTCTGCCAATAGTCTGTCCCAGGTTGAGGACAATAATATTCGTTAGCATAAAAACTATTCACAAGTTCTGAAGGGTTGATCCATCGACGCATTTGATTAAAATTAATACAGAAGAAAGCAGGGTTACATAAATCTTGACCTCCAAGGATGAACTTTACACCACTAGCATCACATTTAGCTTTCAAATGGATAATAGATAGACACCGCCCCATTTGATAAGCAATATGATTGTTGTCTACATTGATTTTCAACTGTGTAAGTCTGGAAGCATCCAGAGGGAAATATAAAGGATTAGGATTAGGAACTGTTCCAACATTTCTCCCAAGGTAGATTCCACAAAAAAATGGTTTTTTGTCATCTTTTTGATCCTTTGTAAGCCATCTCTCTTGGATTACACTTCTTAGTTTCGGTGGGACAGGAACCAACCTCTCCGTTGCATACAAACTGCAATCATCAGAATGGTCTTTCAAAATCTCCTGATTAGCCTCATCCATCCCTGTTTCAACCTTGAACTGCGCCAATGAGGAGTAATATTTTATAGGCCGAGCAATTTTGAACAGGTTGTCAGGTAAATGGTTTATACAACACAACATCAACAAATGATCATATTCTTTTCGTATCTCTTCGGAACGTTTAGGGTCATCGACAATCTTTAATTCCAGATTGAGACCATACCACACATACACGGTAGCAAAACTGTCAGTCCCAACGCGAACAATTTTAGGTTTCTGGGAATCCATTTAGATAATGTTAAAATGTCGAAGATTTAAAAAAAAACTGAAATAAACATAAAATCTGATAATTAACTTACACCTGTAAAGGGGGTGAAAAAAAAATCTGAGTTACCCATAATCCGCCAATCAGGAATCGTTTTAGACTCTACAGAGGTGACGTCACTAGATTGCTAGATCGTGATTTGAACCAATCAGAAACTGTGTATCTTCAACTCCAGAAAAATGACGTAGTGAAAAACCCATGTGACTGCTCGGTCGCATTTTTTACTTATAATTTTCGTCGCGAACAGTGCGAGTTGTACGTCTCTAAGATGTTGCAGATGCTGTAAAAAAAAATTGGAGCTACGAGTCTTATTGAATGTACGTCAACATTTGTAGAAATCGGTAATATAGAGCCCTTTATTACCCCATGGCTAGGGAGTTTTTTTACGCCATACGTCGAAAAATCCCGACTTTTTTTTCTTTTTTTTTTTTTGTATTTGCCTGACAACGAAGGAATATTGTGTACAATTACATGGGGAGGACTAGAAAACAGTGTGGTTAATTGACATATTTATCACGTGGGCAATAGGTCAAACCAATCAATTTGGTTCCTCATTATATTTCAGCTGCTGCTACAAGTGAGAATGTAGTAGTCTAATGTTGGAGATTTAACATTAACCGGATAGTTTGACATCCCCAGATAGTGACGCAATCAGTGGCCAGCACAATGCAGATGATGACGTACCCATAGGTACATCCATAGATGTGCCTCCTATAACGGCTGAGATACCGAAATAATAAATAAAAATCTGTCCGTTGGAGGTGAACTAACGTATCTCCATCATAAATATGATTGGAGGTAGTCTGTTTCCAATGTTTATGAAAATCACGTGGTCATGCGACTACAAGCTAACAAGTTCATGTTGCTGTAAACTTGAGGTCATGTGACACTTGCACGAAACTTCGCAAAAGACTTTACTCCAATCATATTTACGCTTTTGTTCACCTCCGACGCACGGAAATAAGGAACTACCTCTCCGTGATAGGAGCTTGTGACGCGGATCGATCTCAAGACGATTGATGTCGATCGGGATCGAAACCACACCGATCCGCGCAACAAACCCAGAATGATTTCTGCCTGGGCTTCGATTTTCTTTTTTTATGACAAACTCTTCTCTCTGATTACAGGGACATGAGCCACGAAGTAACAGATCTTGTCCAAATTGGGGCCGGCACGTTTGCTGCCGTGTTCGTACCTCAAACCGTTAATGAGAATGTAGCACTCAAAATAGTTCACCATCCCAGCCGTGCTGAAGAGATGCGAAAAGAACACGAAGATCTGCAATTGTTGTACCCTATTGTTGTTAATGACAGTGATTATGTCCTCTTCAAAGTCCCAAAACCCATAAAGTACTATCCGACACTGGCGGATTTAAAGGCTGAAACGATGATAGATGTCATTAATCAACACAACTTGAAAGATTATCCTAATGAATGTAGTTTGTATGCAATGGAAAAGGTACGCCCAGTCCCGCTGGCACTGGCCAACTCTATTCGACAACAGTTTTTCCCCGAGGGTCTCAAAGATGATACACGACCGTTTATTTGCCGAATATATCTCGGAAAAAAGGTTCGACAGCAAACAAGATTTTTTAATCATTTAAATTTCCCTCTGGATGCGGACAGGCTTGCACAGCTAAAGCTCAACGAATTATATCGCTGGGACACAAATTATATTGCTTACGAAATGGGAAGATGCCTAGGAACGATTCATTTTAAAGCCCGACGTGATGCTCGTGATGTCGAGTTTGTCCTTGGAGGAAGAGATATCCTGTGTCCTGCCTTCTTTTGTATCGACTTCAATCAGATGCTTCCTTGGAAAAATCATTCAGAGCTAGTGCAGAGCTTCTACATAAACGATCCTTACTATCCTCGACCTGGATCAGACTTCTGGGAGCCATTCGAATTGGGCTATTTCCACGGAGCGGGAGAAGACCTGGAAGAAGCAGAGCAAGTGCTAAAACTGATCATAGAGACACCTCGCAGTGAAACTGCTGTCACCGGTCACTGAAAGTGACAGTAATGTTGTGCCACAAGTGGATTTGATTGTGCCACCCTGGACAATTATAAACATCGCGAGACTGCTAATTTCATTCATAACGAAACAAGTTTGCATTTAATGGAAAAGACTCCTTAAAATTTTTACTTTTTTTTTTATATTTCTCATCCTATTTTTAAACAATTTTACAATAAACAAATTATTCTATAAACAATATAAAAAACATTTCCAGCTAAAAAAGCTAAGTCTCACTTAAAAAAAAAAATCAAAACCAACATTTTAATCGATAGCATAATTCTTTTTTTAAAATAGCAAACCCTTTAGTTTTGACGAACTCAACAGTTATAAAGAAATGCAACAGGCACACCTACTCCATTCAAAATTTTTTGTTCCGTCACTTTCGTTAACCGTGAAGAAAATAACTTTAAATGTTTAATTTTTCTAATTTACATAGAAAATAAAAATTAATTCGACGAGGTTGTTACCAATTCCATGTCAATTAATTTTAATTTTTCCAAAGTTCCGAAATGCAAAATTATTCACAAAAATCGTTGCAAGAGAGAGAAAATCAGGTTAATACTGTCCATTTTCACTTGACTGAATCCAAATTAATCCATCGTGGCGTTGGGATTAGTGTAACTAAATCCGTGGAACTGAGTTTGATCCATCGATATTAAAATATCGGGCTGAACCGGTGTCAATTTGGCTTGTTCTCTCGTGAATGCTTTGTCGAAATACTGAACATCTAATGGGTGCGTCTAAAAATAAAGAAAATTTTTAAAAATTACAATGCGTTTAAATTGAAAATTCAAAAGTAAATAATTTACGGACCACTTGCGGTTTAAAAGGAGGATCAAGTTCTCTCCTTTCCAGTCTCTGCCAATGAATGTTCCTGAAAAAAGAGTGTTCACAGATATCACCCCGAGGAGAATCCGGAGTTCCAAGTCTTTTAGTTGGATCTTTTTCTAAAAGCTGGGAAAAAAAAATTTTCAAAAATATTAAAGTAAAAAAAAAAATAATACAAGGGAAAGGGGATTTTATTTTAAATCGTGAGACAGCTTACAGCGTTCAAAATGCTTTCCGCTTCCAAAGACAAATATCTTGGAAATTTCGGATGCTCGTTACAAATGGACCAGAATAATTCGTCTTCATCGCATCCTGAGAACGGAGATCGCCCGGATAACATTTCATAAAGGAGAACACCGAAAGACCACCAGTCTACGCACTGATTATATTTTAGTCCTTGCACAATCTAAAAGTATAAAAGATAATATAAAAATTAATTTTTTCTGGGGAAAAAAAAAAAAAAAAGAGAAAAGCGGGACTCACTTCTGGCGCCATATAATCGGGTGTGCCGCAAAACGTATCCGCAGTTCTATCTAAATAAATTTGTAACTTGCACATTCCGAAATCGGCTATTCGAACATGGCCGTCAAAATCAAGAAGAATGTTATCTAATTTTAGATCCCTGCAAAAAAAAAAAAAAAAAAAAATTGAAAATTTAAATACTCAAACAGACAGGAACTAGTGACTGTCAAATCCAAAAAAGGTGAACGCTGGTTGTTCGATTTTTGGTAAAATGTGAATTTGGTGGCTTAAACAAATTCTTTACTAATATTCAGCTTTGAAAGAGTCGGGTCCCCTGTTTTACAACTAAACTGAAGTGCAAGTCTCTAATACACCTAAGTTCTTAAAACTAATTGATAAGTATTTTCTGAAATAAATCGTATATTATGAGCGAAAACTTAGAATGTGAAAAAATTTAAATGGCTATTACTTAAACGATTTATTTTAAACGTTATCAATGATTTAATTAATTAAATGTTATCAATTAATTTTAAGAACATAGGTGTATTAGAAACTTGCACTTCAGTGCCCGACTCTTTCAAAACTGAATTGCATAGCAATGGCTTTGTTATTTATTTTTTGTTTCGCAATCATGTGAAAACTTTGTGAAATTATTGGACGCTTTGTCTCTCATGTATAAGGATTAAACATTTCATCTACACTTTTTATTACGGAAGCGACACTTACCTGTAAACGATACCTTTTTTATGAAGGAACTTTAAACCGGTTGTAATTTCAGCAGCGTAAAATCTGGCCCGAGGCTCATCGAAACGTCCACTCTGCTGAATGTGGAACATTAAATCTCCGCCGTTGAGGTACTCCATAACAAAAAATAAATGAGACTGGAAAAGAAATCAAAAACAAGTATTTAAAAATTTATTGGACGAGTGAGTCTAAATCAAATCTAACATAAGCATGATGTTGGCCATTTTTGACCCTCCCTCGTTCCTACCACGTACGATTTCAGGGCCTAAAATTGTGTGTAGTAGCACACACTTTGTGTAGTTGGAAATCCAAAGTGTGTAGTATGAATTTTGAAAGTGTGTAGTGACTTAGTTCACTATTTTTAAATGTAAGATTTTTGAAAAATGATAAAAAATCAATAAGATGTCAAAATCGTCGCAAAATATTCTACTTTTTTTTCCTTTTCTTTCTAAACCGCCTTTTTGTTCCCAAGGTCAACGCGCCGCGATTGCTTTTAAAAATATGAGTCAGGTAGTGGTACTTTTTATCTTTCAAAAAAACATTTTCTCTTGGAAATTTTATTTTTATAATGTAATGAATGGATGGTCGGAATACTCTTTTGTTAACATTTCTGCATATTTTTTAATCCTTAAAAATTTGAACTCATTTTCTATAGCCCCAATAAATTTTCGATGATCCTTACTGTCTTTTTTTTTCTTAAAAAAAAAAAAAAAAAAAATTTAAAATTAGCATTAAATTTTTTTGAAAAAATCTTAACTTTAAAAAAATTTCTTCGGGGGGGGGGGGGGGGGGGGGGGCGGGGTGGATCCTTCAAATGCTGCTCAACCTTTGAGTGTGTAGTAGCTTTTTCAAATAATTTTAGGCCCTGTACGATTTAATTTCAGTCTCAAACTCGCCTAAAAATAGATTATTTTCAAGCTTAGGTAAAAATTTAAAATTTACAAACCCCGCTTCCCTCTTTTGACTGTAATACTTTAATTGCCCTCCAGTTGATGACGACGAGAGGGTCAAAAAAAGGTCAAATTCATGCTTCTGTAAAGTCTGAACCGGTTCTTACCTCAGTCTGGAAAGTACAAAACAAATGACACAAATACGGATGTTTAGTTCCGAGTGCCAAGACTTTCCTTTCGATTAAAGTGCATTCCACATCGTCATCCTCTAAAACAACGTCCTTCTTCAAACATTTCACGGCATAGTAGCATGTTGTACCCTTTAATTCCGCTAGCAGCACCTAAAAAAGAAAAGAAAAAGGGCTGAAACGATTTGTACTTGTCGTGCAAGCAAAACCTTATAAACCGAATCGAGCCAAAATAAATCTAATTAATCGCGATCTACGGTCAAGAACACGTCATATGCCGGGAAAAAGGAAGAAAAAAAAAAAAAAAAAAAAATCACGTGCTCAATTAATGTGGTTCACCGATTTGCCAAACGAGCCACGTTGGCTCCGATTTAAATGATATTTATAGTATTAATTTTGATATAAAAAAAAAAATGCACGATCATATTTAATAACTTTCAATTCTTTTTTTTATAGTTTTTCTTCAAAAAAATGTAAAATAAAACTGCGCTTCATTAAAAATTAATTTACCGTAAAGTATTTTTTTTTATACATTTCTGGCAAGATGCTGCATTCAAGAAGTGCATTAAAATTTAGAAAAAAAATAAAAGTAAAAAAATCGTCATACTGTTCCCCAACAAGACTTTGGCCGAGAAAATTAAAAGTCTCATTAAAGTCATTTTGGGTTTGAGTGGACATAAAGTGAAGAAGTTGGACCAGAAATATAGACGAAGAGTCAAATTAATAATCTGCAACCAATGAAAGACGGCTAATTCTCAACCAAAACCTTCAAAATTCAAGGAACAAGGAAACTTGCATCATCAAGATTCGCTTTATACCCCTCGAACACCAAAGACGAAAAAAATTGAAGAAAAGAATTGAAAAATAGGAATTAATTTTAGGGATTAATTCTGAAATTGAATTAATTCGAACTGGCTCAGCTGCAGCTTCAGTAGTTTGCAAAATTGTGTAGACCCCCTTTTGCTACTGAAACACTGATGTAATATTCGCATGACCCCATAATAAAATAGCGATGTTATATGTCATAAATCTCTCGGCAGGGACGATTTGGGACCACTCATCGGCCTCGATTGTTATCACCATGACTTTTGCCCCGAAAATTTCTCATTATTATGATTCAACAGCGAGACAATTAACGGTGCCCACGTAAAATATATTGCCTGAGTCACATCTTCACCTTTTTCACGCGAATGCTCCCAAGAACCTAATTTCAAAAAAAAAAAAAGAAGTATATCAAAGTTACGGAAAAAAACGCGGGTCATCATCGAAAAGTGCAAGAGCAAAAAGTAATTAAATCAACATGTGACACTTCTTGAACCAAAATGGATCAACATTGTTTAAATAACGTTTGCCAAAACGTGTTCCGCCATGAGTGACCTTGGGAGTAGATTTCGGCCCACTTTTTTTTTCTTTTTCTTTTTTTTTTTTTTTGAGTTGACGTCACTTACCTTCCCGAAACTACCTTTCCCTAAAACTTTGAGAAAATTGAAATCTTCGACTGTGTATTTTCGGAATCTTGGAATGGTCGTGGCCGGGGCAGTTACCCTGCACGGCGATCTCGGAATACGGTCCCCTTCTTCCGCCACGGAAAAAAGCGGATCCTTCGCCAGGCAAGGAGCAGGAGATCCGGGTTCCCTTTCGGTACCGCCTGAAAAACCAAAATAACAAAATCAGTCAAAGACCATTTCGTAGGTTGCAAGGGGAGGATTATTAGGCTCTTAAAAATCTTGAAAAGGCGCCATAAAACATGCCTTTTAGCTCCGAAAGCGTGAAGCAGGCTTTTCTAGGCCCAAATCGGAAATTCACAATTACGGAAAAAATAATTCCCTCTTTAGTTTATTACAAAAAAAAGACGTTTGCATCCGAAAAAACATAAAAATTAAAAAACGAATTCAAATTGCAAAAGAGATGGAAAAAGGGTCGGCGCCGCAGAACAAAACTCTTCCAAAAAATCTCCAAAAAAATTTCTAAGACAAATCCGTCTTGTTACCAAAACACGAAGACTGAAAAAAAAGGCCAGAATGCAAATGCTCTTTAGACTATAATTTTGTGCGTTGGAGGTGAACTCGCGTATCTCCCTAACGTAAATATGATTGGAGTTAGCCTGTTTCGACATTTCATGAAAGAGTCATGTGACCATAAGTGATGCCAACATGAGTCTTCCCTCCTCCTGTGTAAACTTGTAGTCACATGATTTTCACAAACAGTCGAAACACACTATCTCCAATTATATTTATGATGGAGATACGTCAGTTTACCTCTGAAGCGCGGAATTTGTGCGGAAGGTTTCCAGGAATTTCTCAAGTCAAGAAAATTTTACAGAGCGATGACATGGCCGCAGACTTGAGTGCAAAAAATGTTAACTTAAGCACAGTAAGTTTCAAGTGTTTCAAAGCAACCGCTTCTTTTATTTGGCTTTGTAAGCAGTGGGCACTACAGTAAAAGGTCGGTTAAGACCATCGGCAATGGTAAAATTTGTTCTTATGCTGTTTTAACACAGGAGGTAGAATTTTTCGAGGCTCCATCCTTCCGTAATCCTGGAAGTCGTTTTGCAGTGGAATTTGCAAAAGAATATAACTCTTCCGGGATGCAAATTAAAAAAAAAAAAAAAACTTTGATCCGTATCAAAGTCTTATCTAATCCGTCGTTAATCACGGCGAACACTTTTAAAACATAGCCAAATGTTATTTTTGCATCTGCCAACTGTTCGTATCATTCAGAGACGCCCATTACAATTTCGTGTCGTCCGATTCGAAATTATGTGATCTATTCCAATCTATAGATTGGCCCTCCCGAAAAAAAAAAAAATCGTCTTCTTTTAACAATTTATTTCGTTGCGTAAGAACTGATTTAAAATAAATAAAAATAAAGATAACGAAATCTTCCGCATTTTTTTACACACCTTTCTAATTTTACTTCTTTTCGAATTATGTAATCAATTAAAGAAGATAGGTGGGCATTTCCTAGCTGAAATAAAACAACGTTTTCGAAACGATGGCAAAACTTTTTTTTTGTTTTTCAGTGCAGTGATTTCAACAAAAAAAAGGAGGTTTTAACATGCGATTTAGTAAAAAAAAAGCGTCTCAATATTTTATAAAAATTTGCCGACAAAAATAAAAGGTTTTTTTTCCATATGAGTTGAAAGTGATACAAGGAGAAGTCCCCAATAACTCAAATGTAAATAAATTACATAATTACCACCTTTAATTAAATGACGAACCACATCCCCCCCACAATATAAAGTACAAAGATTTTTCTGAAGCTCTCTCTTGACTTTGACTAACCTCTAACTAAACCGTTTCAGGAAGTTTCGAATGGTTTTAAGAAATTTTAAAATTGAATATTTTCCGAACCATCTGAAACAATTAAAGTTCATTCTGAGAGAAAGAAAAAAAAGTGTAGACCCCTTTTTTTTAAATTTTTTGAACAGTTGTCTCCTTCCTTCCAAGAATTAAAAATGCGGTCATCATCTTTATTATCTGTCGATTGGGAGCTCTGCTGACCGACTCCTTTCTTAGGATTCATGTTTATACTCTGTATTAAACGGAAGTCGTTTGCAAAACTAAGGCCAAGATCAAATATCTAGGTGATCTAGATTAAGGCGTCGGTTACATTGCATGAAAGTTTTTGTTCAAAACGTTCCGAAAATTTTTTTCCGAGGAAAGTGGTTACATTTGGTTTCAAACATGCTCCAAAATTTTGGAACCTAACCTAACCTAACCTAACCTAACTACCTAACCTAACAACCAAACCTAACACAACAACCAAACCTAAGCTAACCTAAATACTTAAGCTAACCTAACCTAACTACCAAACGTAACCTAACCAAACTACCAAACCTAAGCTAACCTAACAATCAAACCTAACCTAACCCAACAACCAAAACTAACCTAACCTAACTACTAAACCTAACCTAACCTAACCTAACAACCAAACCTAACCTAACTACTAAACCTAACCTAACCTAAGAACCAAACCTAACCTAACCTAACAACCTAACCTAACTACCAAACCTAACCTAACCTAACAACCAAACCTAACCTAACCTAACCCAACAACCAAACCTAACCTAACCCAACAACCAAACCCAACCTAACCTAACAACCAAACCTAACCTAACCTAACAACCTAACCTAACTACCAAACCTAACCTAACCTAACAACCAAACCTAACCTAACCCAACAACCAAACCTAACCTAACCATAGAACCAAACCTAACCTAACGTAACCACCTAACCTAACCTAACCTAACAACCAAACCTAACCTAACTATAGAACCAAACCTAACCTAACATAACAACCTAACCTAACTACCAAACCTAACCTAACAACCAAACCTAACCTAACCTAACAACCAAACCTAACCTAACCCAACAACCAAACCTAACCTAACCTAACTACCAAACGTAACCTAACCAAACTACAAACCTAAGCTAACCTAACAATCAAACCTAACCTAACCCAACAACCAAAACTAACCTAACCTAACTACTAAACCTAACCTAACCTAACAACCTAACCTAACCTAACCTAACAACCAAACCTAGCCTAACTACTAAACCTAACCTAACCTAAGAACCAAACCTAACCTAACCTAACAACCTAACCTAACTACCAAACCTAACCTAACCTAACCTAACAACCAAACCTAACCTAACCCAACAACCAAACCTAACCTAACCATAGAACCAAACCTAACCTAACCTAACAACCTAACCTAACCTAACCTAACAACCAAACCTAACCTAACCCAACAACCAAACCTAACCTAACTACTAAACCTAACCTAACCTAACAACCAAACCTAACCTAACCTAACAACCTAACCTAACTACCAAACCTAACCTAACCTAACAACCAAACCTGGCCTAAATACTTAACCTAACCTAACAGGTTTGAAATTTTCAAATTGGTTCCATGTTATTTTAGGGGTCTACTATATTTTTTTACGTAATGGGAGGCATTCATATATCAGCGGCCGAATACCCTTATCAATTTAGGCCAATTTTTTGTAAAATTTTCGAACCTGTTAGTTAAGTTAGGTTAGGTTAGTTTTTAAAATTTTTGAACATGTTCGAAACCAAATTCTACAATAAATGTTAGTTGTTACTTTGTATCCGAAACGGTTTATTCATTTTTTTTCCTAAAAGCTTTCTATGAATGTGTCAAAAGTATTGTTCCCATAATTATGGGGTTTTCTAGCCCCAGGCAATCGGATAATAACAGTGCTGGTGAATAATGTTGTGAATGTGGAGAGTGAAGTGCACCATATTATTATACCTCATTGCAACCATAAAGGTCATCGAGCTGATTTATTTACTATATCGGTTCCATCTTCATAATCTAAAAACCACTATCAAAACTCAAACTCATTATAAATTTTGAGTCTTATGTTAACTCATTTCAATTCAGGAAAAAAAAGTCGACATAATTCAGAAAAATAAAATTACGTTCGGACCCAACAAGACATACTCCGGCGCACCCAAGCGGCTTATTTTCGAAACAACAAACCAATTTGCTGTTTTCGCCCTTAGGACTACTTGCCTTACCTCTCTTCAACGTAGACAAAGCCTCTACAACCAACTTTTGGTTGACTCCACACAGATGTGCCATTAACTTCTCGCATTTTTTATGGCAATTCACATCACAATCTAAACGGGGGAAAAAAAATTATCTTATGAAAACTTGCGAAATGTCAAAAAAAAAACGAAACTCCTACTATTAACAGCAGTTGCAAAATTCGACCCATGAAAAATTTCTTGCACCACTTAAATCTAGGGAAAATTAAAATTTACTCTGGAGCAAAAAAATATTCATCTGCCAAAAAAACTTTTGGCCGCAAAATATTTCAATCCGTTAAATGTGATGAAAAAACCTACCCGAGATTGTATATTAGAGAAAAAAAGCTCGTTTAAAATGAAATTAATTAAAGAAAAAAATGCTCATTTCATTATCAAATGCTTTAAATTTGTCAGTTTAAACGCTTTTAATTGACTTCTGACATATTTCATAACGCTAAACGTAGTTTTTTTTTTTGTCGAATTCTAAGAAGCTAGATAGCATCTTCCCTAAACCCTTCGGAGGATTTCGGCTAATGAGACAGCCGCTTTTGTCGTGCTCTTTGCCAACATCTGATTTATAGGCATCCATTTCAGACTTTTTTTTTTTTTTTTTAGATTTGTGATCGGCAAGATATCTTTTTGTTTTGTTACTCCCCGTTTGCGTGGGAAATCGCAAAAAGAAAAAAAAATTGGCAAAGGAGCTAAGAATATATTTTTTCCAACCCTTATTAACCTTCGCGGTCGTGGTTCTCGTATTTTTATTCGAGAGCTTTCGGGTGATGAAAGGCTTCCGGGTGCTTTTCCTATTTAAAAAAGAAAAAAAAAATACGCGAATGTAAAAATAAAGTTTTTGAGTCACTAGGGAATTTATGTTAAATAAATACTATTTCGCCGTTCGGCATTGATCTAGACCCGATGACCAAAATGTGACGGTTTTCAACAATGATTAATCACCGGACACGTGGTTTTTTTTTTTTTTAATTTTTTCGAAATCTAATTTTAGAAAGTTGGTCTACCGATTTTTTTCTGCCGTGGAAATCGATTCGTTTTGTAATAGTTCGTTGAACTGTTCTTTTTTTGTTAAATGAGAAACAGAAAGAAACAAACAAAAATAAAATAGTAAATGAGGAAAAAATTAAAATGAAAAAAATTATGGCCAGAGAGCGAGAGAACTAAGTGAAAAATATACAGAGAAATCGAATATATAAAAATAACTGCAGTGATGCTGAACATTAAATCAAATATACCGGGTGTCTGTTTGTAGACTGTTTTTCCAGAGGCATGCTAAGGGTGGGGGGCAGGGGACGGAACCCCCTCAATTTGGAAGTGAAAATACCAAAAATATTGACTTTGGTCGGGGAAAGTTTAACAAGAAATACAAAATAAATATAAATTTCAAAACAATATCAAGATTTTTAAGAAAGCGCGAAAAAATTAAATTTAAAGAAGAAAACATTTTCCGGTCAGGGAACGTTTAAGTATTACGAAAGACTTTTTTTCGGGTTTTTGGACCCCCTCCCCCCCTCCATAAGAATTAGTAAGATTTCTTCGACCCCCCCTATTATATTACGTAAGATTTTCGCGGACCCCTCCCCCCTTTTTTTTAACGGCATGCCGTTAAAAAAAAGGGGAGAAAAATATTACTCCTATTTATTATTGCCGCGGCAATAATAAATAGGAGTAATATTTTTCTTAAATATAGATTTATAGTAATTTTTTTAAAAATATTTTCAATTTTTCTACTTTAGACATTCGAAAAAAAAATTAAAACAACTTAAGTTTTTGAAATTAAAAAAATAATCTGAACAATAAGTTATAATGGAAATTCTTACGTAAGATTTGACAAACTCCCCCCTCCCCCAAGTAAGAAATCGTAAGAATTTCGAGCATTCCCCCCCCCCCTTTCGGTCTTTCGTTATACTTGAACGCTCCCTCAAAATAAATATGATTTTAATGCAAAATCTCTAAAACATGACGAAAAAAAAACCAAACTCAGTAAAAATAAAATTTTTATTAAAAAAATTTTTAGAAATTAAAAATTTTAAGAAAGAGTACTTCATAATTGAAAAACTAATTTTCATTTAAATGATTGAATCGGTGTCGGGGGCAGGTGCGAAAACCAATTCTCCCCCTGATGCCAAGGTACCTCAATGCGCCTCTGCTATTTTTGAATCCTATAGATGGTTATAGGTGCATAGGATGGCCATGAAATTTTTAGGACATATTTTATTCCCCCAGCCCAATCAACAGTTTTCGTAAGTGCCATAAGTTGGCGCAGGAGTGCTTTATTTTTTAAAATAATTGAAAAATATGTTCAATTTCATTTTCTCCCTATAGTTTCAAAGCCGCAAAATTGGATATTAATTGAAAAAAAAATTTAAACCATCGCTTTACCTCTCAAATCAAGGGTTGAAAAACGACGCTTTACTGTACGTAAATCGAACGAAGAACGGACGTCCCCTGGCAGTCGTCCCCTCACAGTCAAAAATTTTAGGTAAAAATTATAACATAATTATGTTAAAATTGGTCTACATAATTTTTATGTTGTTTTTTGTTTGTGTTTACCTTTTAGAAAAAAAAACATAAAAAGTTTGTGTAGACCGATTTTAACATATTACATATTATTTTTTACTGTGCTGGTGCGGCCTTAACCTTAAAGCTCCACTCCTAAAGCTACACCTGAGAGTATGGCGGGTTGCATAACTATTTTTTGAAGAGGCTCTGAAATTTTTAAAAAACACTTCCGAAATCAGCAGTCATGAAAATGACTTTTCGCCAAAAGGCCGGCGTCAAGAAAGGATTAAACATATTGCTCAATTATTTAAAATAATAAAAAGCGCCTGCGCCAACTTACGGCACTTACGTGCCACTTGATTACGAAAGTGGTTAGGGTGCATTTTCTTAGGGCTGGGGGGATGGAATATGCCTTACAAATTTCATCGCGATCCCATGCACAAAACCATCTAAAAACAGTCTAGAAACGGACGCACTATATATTAAAAAAAAATTAACTAACGTCCTTTATCCAAAAGAACATGTCGTAAGCTTTTTTTACTGGGCAGCTTTTTCAAGTGCAAAAATATTATATAGTGTTCCTCTCCCCCTTCCAAAAGTGATGCATAAGCATTAGGGTATTTCTTTTTTAAAAAGATTTTTGAAATGTTGGGGGGCATGTTTTTCAGGTGTAATACCACTAAAAAAATTGTTTTTAATTATTTAAAATAATTCGGCTTAATCTCGAATTTGGAGCTCTGAAATCTTTTTATTTTATCGGTATCACTCATATTTATGCAAAAATACCCGTGGAAGACGAATTTCACCATCCTAATTTTTTCCGATTAACCCCTGAGTAGGGGTGTAAGTATAAATTCGGTTTTTGGGGCAAAAATGGATTTTTCTGCCAAAAAAAATGGCAACAACTTCTCACCAGTTCGATTTAGAGGTCATGTTCAATGACATTTTTTAGTCAGGACACTCTAATTAATAAGGATCTTTTGGGAGCGTTCAAGTATTACGTAAGACCGAAAGGGGGGGGGAGGGGGTACTAGAAAATCTTACGATTTCTTACTAGGGGGAGGGGGGAGTTTGGCAAATCTTACGTAAGAATTTCCATTATGACTTATTGTTCAGATTTTTTTTTTTTTTTTTTTCATTTCAAAAATTATGTTGTTTTAATTTTTTTCGAATGTCTAAAGTAGAAAAATTGAAACTTTTTTTCAAAAAATTTTAAGAAATAAAAATTACTTTTTTGATGAGATTTTGTGCCAATTGTAGCCATCTTCAGGGATATGAGTATGAACTATAAATCTAGATTTAAGAAAAATATTACTTCAATTTAAAATTGGCTTTGAAAAAAAAAAAGGGGGGGGGGGGTCCGCGAAAATCTTACGTAATATAATAGGGGGGGTTCAAAGAAATCTTACTAATTCTTACGAAGGGGGGGGAGGGGGTCCAAAAACCCGAAAAAAAGTCTTACGTAATACTTGAACATTCCCATTTTGTGTTTCGAATCAATTGCCAAAATTTTTTTACGGTCGGAAAATTCTGCCAGTAATGTTTTTGAAGTTCCAAAATTTTTCCCGACCATAAAAAAATTTTTTCTAAATATTTTGCTTAAAGTGGATGAAAAAAATGGAGTTTAAAAGATCTTGATTGCTTAATTTGTAAAAAGCTAAAGTGGCCTTGGGGGGTTAAAAGAAAATCTTTTTTTTTTTCTAGTGGTTTTACACCTGAAGGAAGCAGATTTTCAACATGCCCCCCAACATTTCAAAAAATTTTTAAAAATGAAACACCCTAAAAAACACCCTTAACTTTTGACCCCCATCTCATTTATCAGTAAAAAATTCTAGAAGCCCTTTTTCCTTTGAGCGCCGTTTAATTACGTGGAAGACCTTACATTCCCTTAGTAAGCAAACCCTTCCCCCCCTAAAGTCATGGACAATCCTTGAATGACTTCTAAGCTGAAAAAATCGGAAGGCAAAATTAACATGAAAATGATTTTTAAAAGGGAAAAACTTTTTAAAACAAAACAAGCCAAGTCAGAAAAGAAATATTAGACTTCACCACGAAAATTTAAGGCCCTAGTTTGTTCCCGCGATATTTCAAACATTGAAATCGTAAATAGTTTGACGGTGCGTTACCTCGAAGAAATTTTCCCAAAAAAATGTTTGCAAATTCTTTTCTTTTAAATTCTTTTGGCACCCCCACAGTAAAGAAATCACGTCATCCAAGTTGTTTGCATAAGCAAAAGTTTAAATAAATAAATATGTATAGCACACGGTAAACAAATAAAACAATTCTTGCTAATCATTACTATTCATCTTATCCAAAGTGCGTCGTTGACAATTCCCAAAAGCCAATCTCCATGTGCAATTAAATTACTTTTTTCTTTTCTTAAAAAAAATGTTGATTATTAATCTCTATCCTCAGATAAAATGTATCAGTCGGTTAATTTAACGCGACACATGAAGGATCGCTAATTTGTTTTTTCATGTGTTTTATGATATCATTTTTTTCCTTTTTACATAAATTGATGCGGCGAAACGGCTAATAGACAATGAGATTTTTCTTTCTTTTTAAAAATAGATTTGGTTCGTAAATAAATCCGGCCCCAAGGTCCGGTTCCCTCAGTTACATAATTTTCCCATCAAAAGCTTCAATTTCTTTTCTTTTTTTTTTTTTTTGTCACGTAATAAAATGATCTTTAAAAAACATAAATTTAAAATTAATCGAAGACTCCTAGACTCCATAAATCTGTGCAAGATATCGTTCAAGCCTGGCCGTTCGCCATTTCAAAAATTTGCCAATGTAAGCATTTAAAAGACAAGAGTGAAAGCGAAATTCGAAAAATAATCATTTTCCAACAATTTGTAATTACAATAGGGGCCTTAACGGAAAAAAAAGGTCGAGGTAAAATAAATAACAAAATTTTTAAAAAAGTTTCAAAGGCCGAGAATTTTTTAGTTTTTTTTTTGAGGGAACGACGTCACCTCGAAATCAGTTTTAAAAAAACGTCTGGCACGAACGAGAGGGAGCAGGAAAGTCTTCAGGAGTAGGGTGTACGTTATTTGTTGAACTTTTGAATTTGGAAATTCCTCTTCCAGAGTCATGTCCCAGCTTAGGGAGAGGTTGGGGGGGGGGAGAGACCCCTTATGACACCACAAAAAAAACAATCAGTTTCTGTCGCATATTTTGTGTAGATGAGTTCACTAATTCTTCTCCGGTTTTTCAGCCCAAAAGTTGAAATTCGCGCCATATTTTTCTGATTTCGAAGTTCAAAAAATATTAAAATGAATTCGCTTACTAAGCCCAAAACGAATAATTATGAAATGTGGACTTCCAAGAATTGAGTCAGTGTTCAGTCATTGGTGTCGGACTTCGATTTAGAAAATGTTACTGACACTAAATATTTGTTTTAGGAATGAAATGGGCTGCGAAACTGCTCGAGGGAGAAAACGAAATCGAATACAACCGACGGTGGTCATTTTTCGAATTTCGAGAAAAGTTGTCAAAAACACGTCAATCTCAGTATAAATAGACTGCTCTTCCAACGCTATCAGCTGACTTAAACAAAATTTAAATCGCAGTTGCCAAAATTTAAATCTTAACAGATAGGGAGGCTTGACCGCTACACTTTCCATGGATAAATTTTTTTTTCCCTTCAAATTAACCGCAAGGAAAAAAAAAAAAAAAAAAAAAAGGTGAAAAGCGTGCGTTGCGGTTAACTGCGTTCGAGAGAGAGAGAGATCATCAACCTAATAAAAACAAGAGTTTAAAGTTTCTTTTAATGATTGCCAAGTAATGATATAAAAAACGTGCAGCTTTTGCGATGACAAGCTTCCACAATAATATCGGTTTTTACAATCTATACAGGAAGGATAAACTTTAAACGGTTTGTTTGTTTTTTAATTAACCAATTATTAATTGACTATCAGCAAAGATGGAAAACAAACAAACGTTTGTTCGATTTTCAGTCGGGCATTTCCCTCAAGAAAAATACGGGAATACGTGAACATTAGGGTGAGTTCTTATTTTGCGAAATTTGGATTTTCGGAGGTACCACCCCCTAACTTTTGTATGAAATAAGTTTTTCTGAATTTTCCCAAATCTTTTACTCCAAGGTGTAAACCTCATCCAAGCTTTCAGTTATTGAAAAATCCCATGATAACCAAAAAATTGATGATTTGTTTCTGTAAAAAAAATCTAAGCTTAGTTTCCTATTGGAAATTTTGCACAGATTTTGAATTTGAAAATAGTTTTTTTTTTTTTTTTAATTTTTAATTTTTCCAACAAGGTTTTATGTATCTGGTCCGGTTTCTGAGCAAGAGGCCAAAATAAGACGAAAAAATTGAGAAAAGCGACAAAACGCACAAAGTCCACATTTCTCATTGCTTTTGGTTTGGCTTTGGCTTCTATCTCGTAAAAGCCAAACCGAATACCTGGTTTTCGTCACAAAACCATGGTTTTCAATGTTGAGATCGAAAAAGACCTTGTTTTAACCAAAAAACCATGGTTAAAATCAGATAGAAAAAATAAAAAACCAAACCAGAGAATTCAAACCTTATTACTCCTTGAAAAAAAAAAAAAAAAAAAAAAACCAGCACCAGAGCCAAGTAAGCTTCCCCTTGCAGAACCGGACCGTCAAAAAAACGTGGTTTTTTAGCATATGTCTTCAAATAAAAACCAGAACCAAACCGAACCGAACCCATGCTTAAATTAAATATGGTTTTCCATTTTTGGTCAAAAATGTTAAATGGGCTGCTGCGTTTAATTCTTGGGACTTTTATCAAAATTGCATGAACTTCGGATATCGACCGACAAAAAATAAATTTAGGTGCCACAGAGCTTACGAGTACACAGCACAGTAGGAAACTAGCAACTTACTATTTCACAAAAATGTCGACAAAATCTGACTTCACAGCAAGACTAAGAATCAAAAGGACATTCCAAATATACCAATTTTGAAATCTTACCTGATCATCCTAGGGCCCCTGAGGCCCAAAACCTTTTCGCACGAGTGTTGTTTATCATTTGAAAGCTCGCTGGGCATGTTGTCGAATGAGACCATGCCGAAATCTCCAGCTTTTATAGGTACCTAGATATTGCAGCTCAAAGGGGTTCAAATTGGTTGTCCATTTTTGACCCCTTTGAACTACAATATCTCAGTACCTATAAAAGCTGGAGATTTCGGCATGGTCTCATTCGACAACATACCCAGCGAGCTTTCAAATGATATACAACACTCGAGCGAAAAAGTTTCGGACCCCCCGGGGGGTCTCCCAGGAGCCCTAGGATGATCAGATAAGAATTCAAAATTGGTATAGTTGGAATGTCCTTTTGATTCTTAATCTTGCTGTGAAGTCAGATTTTGTCGACATTTTTGTGAAATAATAAGTTGCTAGTTTCCTACCGTGACAGCAACAGTCCTTTGTCTCTACCTCAATACTCGGGCTCCAACAAACGCTAAAGGAAAAAACATATCCTCAAAGGGGTCTAACAGGCAAAATATGCAGCGCTTTGAAAAAACCCTTTGACAAATGAACACGTGCGCTTCACCCTCAATGACCTTAATTTCACTCGGCAAATAAAAATGTCAAAAGCAAATATTGTTCCAAAGCTGAAATTAGAAGCTGCACAGCCCCGTTTATAAATAATCCAAAATTGCTTGCACTTTCCTGCTTTTTTGAGGCGAAAAAATAAAAATGAAAAAAAGAATTCGAAAAGAATCTTTTTTTGCGAGCGATAAGTGAAAAAAAAAAGAATGAAAATGATATTTTCAAAATATTTTAAATTTTTTTGTTACTTAAGTTTTGTGGCGGGTTTCCGTTTTCTTCGGCCGTCAAATCTTTCGAGAATCAAAGATTTTTTTTGGAAAGTTTTCAGTTGGTTTTCCGACGTGGTTATGTTGAGTTACGTTTGCAGGATAACGGCTCGATTTCTTTTCGTCCAAATGTCTACGGCTCAAGTTTTAGAAACGATCCCGACCTTTTTTTACGTCGGTCAAATTTTTTTAAAATCCGTCTTGATTCGAATTAAAATGAAGCGGATCGACCGGTATTTCGCCAGGATGGAACGTTATTTAACCAAAATGAAGGACGACGATAATTTTCAAAAGATTTGGAAAAAAAATTTCACGACCTCAAACAAAATATGTAAATGGCTTTTCTACGTTCAGGTCTTCGGTTTGGCCGTATCGTTCCTTCCCTCCCTGTACACGATCATCGTCCGACCGGAGGCTCCCGTCATCCGGTTTGCTGCCGTATATTTCTTTGGAAATTATTTCGGGTTTAAAGTTTTTTATTTGATTCTGGACGTGGTTCAATCAGGATTCTGTGTGGCCAAAAGCAGTGCCATCGAGTCTTTGTACCTCACATGCGTTGTCTTTCACATAACTCAGTACGAGTACATGACTTTGTGGATTCGGAAAATCAACGCAGATTTTCAGAGCGATAACTGCGAATTGAGAAGTTGGTCCAAGAGCCATCAAGAGTTCTTACGGTAATTTCGTCACTTTTGTTTTTTAGAGCAAAATCGGAATAAGTTACAGCTAGTTTTATAGATTGTGGTACCAGTGCATATTGCTACTACAATCCTCAGATTGATCCCTTTACGATTAACTTTAAGGAATCCGTGCGTCGGAGGTGAACTAACGCATCTCCGTCGTAAACATGAATGGAGTTAGACTGTTTTGACGCTTTGTGGAACTGTCACGTAACCACAAGTTTACTGCTAAACTGGCAGCCGCATGATCACGTGATTTTCATAGACACTCGAAACAGACTATCTCCAATCATACGTACGCTGGAGATACGTTAGCTCACCTCCGACGCACGGAAATGGAGTTAGCTGTATATGTCAACTGGCCAATAGCCAATAGCCAGCTCAAGAGACAAGAGGAAACTCAAAGTCCCTTCCAATTCTAAATGACCCTTTTCAAAATAGAAGATAGGGAAAAGAAGTTAGGTCCCTCAATTGCCACCCCTATGATTAGTTGAGTCTCACAATATGTTTAAACTATGTCGAAAAAAATCTTTTTCAGTTTAAGCAAAAATTTGAAAAACTGGGTAGAACCCTTACTGTTGGTAATTTACGTCTATAATCTTGTAAACATAGCAACTATGGCCATGTTTGTAACTGCGGTAAGTATACCAAGGGCAATCCTGATTTCGAAACTCATTCATCTTGAAATGAGGATAATTTTTCTAGAACGGAGACATGACACAAGGGCAAAAAATCCTCGGAGGGATAGTGGTCTCGGTCACGCTCATCTACTTCGGCATGGCGTGTATTCAAACTGATGTTTTAGAGCAGCTGGTACGTCCATATTTGTTTCTACTTCCTAAGGCAATTAGCAATTCAATACTTTTTACTTTTAAGCATGATTCGATACCAAACGAAGTTTACACTTCACAAACTGCATGGGATAAAAACAGAAAAAACTTCACTGTCATGACTTCACTTAGATGCTACAAAAAATTCCATCTTACTGCAATGGGCTTGTTCAATTTGTCCTGCCCCAGTTTTAGGGAGGCAAGTATATATTTTATTTTATTTTATTTTATTCTATTCTATTTCTTAAAAAGAGAACTTTCGAATATTGGGTCATGTTTTTCCCCATTTTAAAGCCCAAGATCATCTGATCACGATCTTACATACAAATCAGGCAACTGCTATCTTAAAAAGTGTCCCCCGAATTCGCAGCAGAAGAATAGTTTAAACTTTGCTCGATAAATGGCTGGAGCTGTAGTTAGGGAATCACGTGATATGCCCTCCATCCAATCAACATTTTCAAAACACTTTTTTATATGATGGCTCCCAGAACACGTGATTCCCTAACTACAGCTCTATCCATCTATCGAGCACCAAGTGAACTATTCTTCTGTTTCAATTTCGGGGGACATTTTTGTCCATGTAAGGGATACTTGAGTTGCCTGATCTGTATGTAAGATCGTGCCCCTGATAATCACTAGCCTCCCCCTTAAAAATTCAAGCTTCGATATAAGCTAATCTAAAAATTTACTCAAACAACATGACTTTGTCTACTGCAAAAGGCGATATCATTCCGCCTTACCTCTCGTCAACATGACCCCCGACAATGAAACGTAATATTTGAATGTTCTAAAAAGCACAAGCTCATTGTACGCCTTGGCGCTCAGAAATAAAACCCAAAGGGAATAAAACCTATAAATTGTGAATTTTGATTTTAGTTGCTGGCAACCACCGGTTCGTTCCTCGTGGCCCTTTTCCAGATCCGTTCAAGAGTGATACGTCAAGAGTAAACACCTGCGGCGTGAGCAAACTACACAAGCAAAGTGGATTAGTATATAAAAAACGATCGGACTAGCACGAGGGGTTAAAACCAAATTTCTATGCTTAGTCAAAGCCAAAATACCCTTTTTGTTTTTATAATAAGCGGATCCGAACCCGGAATCGATAGAGGACGTACTCGATCGCTGTTTGCCTCCTGGTCCTCCGTCCGAATCGGATTCCGATTCTTCTTCTGTCTCCGTCTCCGTTTCGGTTTCACTTTCAGTTTCCGTTTCCGAACCGGATGATGATTCTTCTTCCGTGCTGGTATCATCTGCCGTTTCTACGGTCGCTTTGGCCGGTTGAGGTAATTGGAGGGGAGTGGGTTTTTGAGGATCTGGGATTTTATTTTCGACCCTTTTAATGGTCATCGGTTTAGCTTTCATGTGTATTACAGTCCTTTGATGAGGATCGCGAATGAACCTTTTCAAAGTTGACTTTTTCGGAAAATTTTCGTCTTCTTCTTTCGCTTTTGCTATTTCTGCTTTATCAGGAGGCGATTCGTTCGGCTTCGCTTTGTTCTTTTCGTTTTTCCCGGGAGCTTCGAGTTTTGGAGTGCCCGGTTTTTCGTTGATCTTGGCTTTTGTTCCGGGTTTGGGTGTTTCTGTTGTTTTCGCAGGAGTTTTGCTGGTCGGGCTATCGGGTTTCTCTCCTAGTTTGGATTTAGTGTCCAAAGTTTCTGCCAGTTTTGCAGGTGTTTTGCTCGTCGGGCTTTCGGGCTTTTCTCCTAGTTTGGGTTTCGTTTCTTTAGTGCCCTCTTTAGTTTCCGCAATCTTCCCAGGTGTTTTGACAGTCGGACTTCCCGGTTTCGATGATTCCAATTTAGTTTCTGCCGGTTTAGCAAAAGTTTTGCTTATCGGACTTTCGGGCTTATCCCCAGGTTTTAGTTTAGCTGTTTCCGGAGGAACTTTCGTTTCGATTTTCTGAAGAGTTTTCTGAGGTTCTGGTTTCGGTTTTCCGGGAACTTTGCTCGTTGGGCTTTTCGGTTCGGACTGGTCTTTTTCTGGTTCTTTCGTAGTCGCCTTGGGCGTCTTTATGTCTGGTTTAAAAGCTGTTACTTTTTCCTCATTGACTTCTGTTTTAGGTTTTTCAGAAACAACTTCCGTATTCTTTGTTGGACTTCCCACTTTCGGTTTCAGTGGGCTTTCCACTTTCACCGGCATTTCTACAACTTTCTTATTATTTCCATCGCCTTTTTGAGAGGTTCCTTCCGCAGGTTTTGCTTTTTCCGGAACTAATATTAATTTATTTTTCGGACTATCCGATGTCTTTTTCGCTTCTTCGATTTTGGGTTCAGTCGGAGTTATTTTCGATGTGTCTTGAGTCTTTGGTTTATCCGGAACGGTTTTTGCGGTTTCCGTCGGCTTTGCTTTTTCTCCAGGCGATTTACTGGTTGGACTTTCTGGTTTCTTGTTGTTTTCATTGTCAAGTTTAGGAGATGCAACTTTCGTCGGTTCAGTTGCTTTTATTCCTGATTGGTTAGTATCTAGTTTGACTCCTTCCTTGCTCGCTTCTTTTGGAGGAACGACTGCTTTTCCCAACGCTTCTACTTTTTCAAGAGGCTTTGTTACTGATTTGCTATTTTCTTCTTTTGTAGCAATTGCTTTATCTGCAACTAGACTTTTGGTTTCCTGTTTCGGCGCAACCACTTTATCTGGTTCTGGCGTTTTTGTTCCTAAGACTTTCTGAGGGGTTTTAGCATCCGATTTTGCCATTTCTGGTTTCACTTCCATCTTATTCACAGGGGTGCTAACTTTTTCTTGTTTCTGTGCCTCTGCAACTTTTGGGCTTCCCGGCTTCGCATCTGCTTTCTGAATTTGTTTTCCTTTTTCTTGCTGACCAGCAGCAGATTTAGGAATGTTTTCTGCCTGTCTTTTATCAACTTTCACATCAAACGTAAATTTACTTTCTACCTTCACGTCTTCTACAAAAAACTTAGAGTTTTCGACTTCTCCTCCACCTCAGCTATCGAAGACACGCTGGGCACGTTCCTCAACGGTTTTGGCTCGGGTTTCGTCAATTTTTTGACCGGTTTCGACACGTCATTTATCTCCTTCTGCGTTATAATCTCCGGATTCGAATACTTATTTTGTATTTTGTTCTCCAATTCCTCGATAAAATTCTCCGTGATGGTGTCCCCGATGATCAAATCTTGAAACAAGCTGTTCCTCCTGCTCCCCGAGGAAGAATCCCCGGAATCGTGATCAGAATCCTTGCTTCGCCTTTTCGTAGTTTTTCTTTTCACGTCTTCGTCGGATTTCTTTTTCTCGTCATCCGTAGATTCCGCGTCTTTTCCAGTCGGACGTCTTTTTACGGTACTGCGCTTCTTCTTCGAAACTTTTTTGCTGACTTTCACCGTTCCGCGTTTTGGGTCTGAAAAATAATCGTCGGCGTCTTTTCTGGCTAATTCTTCTTTAATAAGATTATCCAAGATGGCGGCTTGCTCTTCGAAAAGTTCCATCGAAAGTCGTCTTTCGTCGTCGGGGATGGAAGGTTTTGACGAGATTTTTCTCAGGGTGTACGGTTCTTGCTGAGGAGGTTCTTTGGCGGCAATTTCGATCGCGTTATTTATGTCCGAGCTTTTTGTTCTCATATTGTATCGTTTTATGGTGCCGAAATTGGCTTGGGCATCGCTTTTCCGTTTGAGCGTCCCTTCCCGATCGATTTCATCTTCTTTTTTCTTCGGGGTCTTCTTCGCCGCCCCATCCCTATTTACATCTTTTTTCTTTACGGTATCTTGTTTCTTCTTTACCGTGTTTTCTCGTTTCCTGACGGTATTTTCCCTTTTCAACTCGTTGTCGGAATCGGAATCGCTATCGTCGTCCTCCAGCCACCCTTTCGACTCTTCCTCTTCTTTTTTATAAATCACGCTTCGTTTTTTCAATTTCGAAATTCGAGTAGGGGACATCTTACGAATTCTCGATTCTGCCGGCTCTTTAAAAACCATTTCCGCAGGCGTCGGCATGGGTGGTGGAGGAGGCTTTCCCTTCTCATTTTCTTCCTTCTTCGCGAAGTACGGATTTTCTTTCAGCGCCTTCGTGTGAATCCTAACTACAGTCCTTCCTCTTTTAATTGTCCCGACCTGTTCGTCCCTGTTTATAGGTTTCCCTTCGTTTTCTTTTTTATTTTCCGGTTTGGGCGGAGGTGCGGGCGGGGGATCCCTCTTTTTCGGTCTTCTCGTAACATCGATTTTCGAAGTATCCACGAAAACCGGTCTCGCGGGTCTGTAAACCTGATTCGACGACTTGTCATACCTAAATTTATCGTCTCTCCATTTATTCGCCAACTGATTTTCTTTCCAATTGGCGTAGGTAGTGTACTGACTATAAATTCTTTCCCCGGAATACGCGTTCCTGTTATAATTTTTCTGGTCCGTTCGATATCGATTCGATAACAAATTATTTTGAAGACTGTAATACCCGGAGGAATAATTCAAAAGGGCGGATCTAGTGGTGTAGGCTCCAGTGACAGAGGAATAGGTAGGCGTGTAGGGGCTGTAGCTTCCGGTGCTGTAGTAAAAACTGATATCGTTAAAAACCGGCATTTTTAATTAAAACCGTTCACCTTATCATATTAATTATCCAATAAAAATAAAAACGTCACTTTGAAGCGAAAACGAATTTTTACTTAAAAATTCGAACGGCATATATCTTAAAATAATAATCACATTTTAAACTTATTATAACCGTTTTTTTGGCTTCGATACTAAAGAAAATGTCGGCTCAAGAAATATGAGATTGCAACCATAAAAAATCATGACACTAATATAATAATTGTGTTAAAAAAAGTAAAGGTAAACCGAAATCTTCTTTTGCAACCTTTTTTTTTTTTTTCGTCCCGAAAATAAATTTCTTTAGCTGCACTCCATAACTATTAAAAATATTCCACTAAACTTTTTTTAGCTGTTAATTTATTTTTTAATTAAAATTAAAAATGATAAAACATCACATATTAATTAAAAAAATTTATCAAAAAGGCAAAAAAACTTTTTATTCCTTTCAGTTTTAATTTTTTACTAAAAATTGCATCCGAATAAACCCCGCACTAACTTTCGAACTGGCAAATAAAATTGAATATTACAATGTCCCAGACCGAATTGTCTCTATGGGTAAACAAATCTGCGCTCGTCAGCAAGGCCGTTGCAGCCATAAATAAACTGAACCATCTATCCGATTTTTTTTTTTTTTTTGAAGTGTGCACATACAAACGGACGAACGGCTTTTGCATTCGTGTACGTTATTTTATTACGCCCAGATTTTACCGGTTAATTTTTTTTTTTCTCTTTAAAAAATTTTTGACAGCTTCATTTTCAGTTTGGTCCATTAAATATTTTTAGGTAAATAAGGGGTTGCTCATGCAAAATCGGAATGGACTGACTTAAAAATATCTTTTCGATTTTAATTTTTTTACTCTACTTTTAAAAAGTTTCGAGATTTAATTTTTGTATAAAAACACGTCATGTTTTACAGTGAAACCTGATAATAAGGCCAGTCAGTTATATCGGTTACTTTTCCTCATCTCTTGGGCATTTTTTTAAACCCCTATTAAAGGGGAGCCTGGAAAGCACCGTTCCCGAACGATTTTCCTAAAAATATTTTTTCTTTAAAAATGTTTTTCTAAAACGATTGTGCGAAAGATAAGAAAAAGGTCCTATATTTTAGTTAGGCCATAGGCTACAGAGGTGATGCTTAAGCCCCGCTTTTCAGCCTGACTTCAAAATAAAAAGTAAAAGAAAGGAACTACGTCAATACATTTTTCTCACACTCGGCCAAACTCTTGGATGTTTTAAACCTAATTGACAAAGCAATTAAACGTATACTGTATGTTCTATCTTTAAAGAAAGAAATAATGTAATAAAAATCCTTGTCTCGTTAGAAGAATACAAATGGACACATCATTTCCAATTTCACCTAATTAGACGCATCAGAAATAGTGTGAAACCCTTTCTAAAAAGAAATTTGGCAATTTAAAAATTCGATAAAATTTTTAAACTGCATTTTATTGGAAATGAAATTGGGAAAAAACAATCATTGCCAGAGAACCTTTTTTTTCTTTTTTTCTTTTCTAACGATTTTGATTTTTAAAAAAATGAAGGTCAACCATCAGTGTCTAATATTATTTCGTTAGGAAAATAAAAAATGTCGAAGAGCTAATTACTAATTTAACAAAGAGCTTTAAATGCCAAAAATTTTTTTTCTTGCATACGTGAACTTGATTTCTATTATTAGTTTTTTTTACGATCGGAAAATGCTTTTTCGATGAAAAAAAAAAAAAAGTTCCCTTTCCCGTCCGAAGTCTACAAGAATATTCTTATCTGTACCGATTAATTTTAGAGGTTCTGGCCGATAAAAAAAATAGAGATTTAATAGGCCTAAATGAAATTTGGTTATTGCCTATTACACTTCAGTGGAAAAACCATTTAAATCACTAAAATCGATAAACGTTGCTAAAATACGACAGTCGTGTTTTACGGGGTTTTCAGGGATGCTGATTTCGAATCAGAGGTTCATATTCCCTGGGTGGAAATCATTCCAGATTAGTTGGATCTCAGAGGACTTTTACCAGGGGTTTGATCAAGGGAAATCATAACATAAAATAATTTTATATTTCTGTCTTTTCGATTTATCATTATGCAAAAATAATAATGGTTAGCTAATATAGCATTGAATTTAAACGTATCATTTTTCGGAATTAGTCCCATAAAATAAAACTCCTAGTTTTCAGCACTCTCGAAACAAATTTGGTGATTTTCCCGATTTTTTCACAATCTAAGGATCAAGGGAAATTCAATTTGGCAATTTATTTCATAAAATCATTTTTCAGAAGGGTTTTGAACACTTTCGTTGAAAATACTCGTCTATTACGCTGTATGGCCTACTTATTTTTATAACACAGGAACGGAACCACGCCCCCCCCCCCCCCCGAACCAGATATATTTACCCTGCAGGGATCATACAACTATTACGTAAGCAGTTAACAGGGGTGGGGGGGGGGGTGTATTCAATGTCTTGCGTAAGATTTGAAATTTTAAAAATTTGCATTTAAAAAATATTTGCTGCATTATTTAGTGTAAAAATGGTCTCATTAGTTCATAATTTCATTTTATGATTCCCTTAAATTAATTTTTGATTTTATTTTATTAAGTTATTTTATATTTTTTTCATTGATTTTGGGTATTATTTTACTGATTCATTAACATTTTAAAAAATACATTTCACTGTTCTCTTTCTGACGCTTAATTTTATTTCAGAAAATGAAGAAGGAATTGTAACAATAATTTTTTTGAAGATAAAAATAAAAAAATCTCTTTTTGCAAATTAATAAGAAACACACACACACACAAAAAAAAAAAAAAAAAAAAAAAAAAAAACGTACGTAATATCAGGGAAGGGGGGTCGACCATTTCTTCCGCTTGCTTACATCCAGGGAGGGGGAGGGAGGTACAGAATAGGCAAAAAATGCTTACGTAATACTTGTATGATCCTATATATGAGGAAAATTGAAGAAAATGGGAATATACGGTAAGCCCCAAAAATTCTATTTTTAGCTATTCGCCCCCCCCCCCCCCCCCTCTTCCCTTTCCCCGACCTGAGGTCTGCATCCGTCCCTGTCGTAACAAGGCCTTTCTTTATTTGTACAATAATAAATTATACGATATATTCTAGAATAAATAAAGGAAAAAAGAAGAGGAAATGCAGACCCTATACTAAATTTTCTTTCAATAAACTAAGCTCTTCTTTCTCTTCTTTACAATTATTCGGCCCCATTCTTAAGCGGGAGCGAAGGGTTTGCCCGATTGTGAAGCCATTCGCCTGCAAACAGACATACTTTTGCCTTTTATTTACGGTACTAAGTTTTATAGAATAATTAAAAGCTGCAATAAAGGTAAAGGGGGAAAATGACCCCCAACATCTTCAGTTTTACTTTTGGCAAAACTTTTCCCTTCAATTCCGAAATCAGCGATCAAATTCGTGTGACCTGATAGGCAAGTTTTTACTTAAATCATCTTTATTATTTTTGAAAATATGAAATTCAAAGAAAAAAAAATCTGATATTATCTTGCCGTTCAAGAAAGAATTAGATTTTCCTTCAATCAGATGTGAAAAAAAAAAAGAAATCGGCCATTCATATTATATTACAAAAATAAAACTTGTCAAAAGTTCATTCAGGTCATTTAAAACATTTATGATATATTTCGTAGTCTTAAACTTTTTTTTTTTTATTTCAGAGAAATTAGGGCGGCAAAAAATAAAAAGGGGAAAGAATTAACAAATCCATCAGCAGCATTTAAAAACAAAACTGTCAAAATATCAGTTTTAATTTCAAAGATTTGTTTACTTAAAGTCAAATCGGATTGACTGATGTTTTCTACTTCGCTAACCGCGAAAAGATAACATTGAGAATTTTTTTAAAAAAATTAAGTGGCGATTTGTAAACCCCTTGCATAACGTAAGCAAGAGTCATCAAACATTTTTATTTTTTATTGTTACGTTAAAAACATTAAACTTTCGAGACCGGCACGTGATTTTGCTGACGTAAAGGCAAAATTTTATTTACATCTCTTGTCCATCACTAGACGTGACATAAATTATTAACTCGTTTTTTTATAACCGATATTTCATGAGGAAAATATAACAACAATAGTCTCTTCATTCGTTTTTGCAACCCACCACTTTTTTACCGAAGACTGGACTTAACGATTTTTTTTTTCAAAAGGAAAAAAATTATTAAATACGAGCCCGGGTGCAAAAAAGAAACGCGGAAAAAAAAATTAAAACGACTTGATCAGGTGTTTTTGCCTAGACATCTTGCCAATGATTCGTTAACACTAAATCATTTTAAATTTGGATTTTACGGGGAAAAAAATCTGGCGATTTATACACATTTTTGAATTTAGGTAAAACCGTTAGATCAGTGAACATTTCATTTCATTTCATTTCATTTCATTAATTATTAATTAATTAATTAATTTGAAAGCTTCGATTTGGCCAAACTTTGGTGGTGCTATAAGGGTCGGACTGGCCCACAAGACACCCCACATTCAACGATTGATTTTGTACAGTAATTAATAACTTCGTCTTCAATTTCTTTAAAAAATATATCTGTCTCTTCCACTTAGGGCTTATCCCCATTTTTTTTAAGTTTTTTTTTTTAAGTTTTTTTTTTTAGTTATTTTTCCACAGCTAGCCAGAACAAGAGAATATAAGAGGCTCTAAAAATTTGCTAAAAAAGGGAGAGGGAGTTCGAAATTCCTTCAGTATATCAAAAAATTTATTAGGGTCCATCCGTCACAGGGGTCAAACCTTCCAAACTATGGTCTCGCCTTTTTCCACTTTTTTGAAGTTTTTAAATTTTTTCTGGATTTTTTTTTTTTTTTTTCACGTTTTCTCATACTCTCGAAACTTTTTTCCTGGTTAATATTCAAACTGGACAAATAGGATTTAGAGAATTTTATCTTGATTTACCATTGATACGATTTTCATAAAATTTCTAACATTGGAGGTATGTTGTCATTAGTGTAGAAATCAGTTTTTCCCAAGTTTGATTCCAGTTTACTTTAAATTTTTTCCAAATTTTTCTCCAGTCACCACTTTTTTAAAATTTTCTAATTTTATTGATTATGTTAACATCATAACGGGCGATCAAACCGAAATTTTGCTTAAAAAATTACATGTTAAAATAGACTCGAGAGGGATGATATTCTTGAGGACGTATTTTCAAAACAAAAATTATTCTTTGGACACAAGGGACATCGGCATATTATTTTTTTTCTACTCCTCTCTCATTTTTTTGATCATTAATCCCATAATTACCTCGACCCTTTTAATTTTTAATATTTTGCAATCACTTTCCTTATTCGCTAATTTAAAAATTTTAAAAATGAGAATCCTATTTTTTTTTTAAATTGCAAGCTGAAGTATTTAAAAGTTTCTTGATTTGACGTCGTGTAAATGCTATAGAGCACTCTGTAAACTTCATCCCTCGCCCCCGTCGTAATCTGTTGCCAAATCCAGAACTCCCCCAAAATGATGTCAAAATATTGAAACCTTTAAGTAGGAGTTACCTTACAGTATGAGGCTAATTTCAGATTTTTTTAAGAATGGCCACCAGAGGCAAAAGTTGATTTTTAAAATAAAAAGCAAATTATTTTTCAAAGGGGTTCGTACAATTAATAAGCACAACAAAAGCTAGCTTTCAAAGAAGGGTTTTATAAGAGAAATTGCAGAAAAATTGCTATAAACAAGTTTTTGATTGCCCGAGTCAAAAAATCAAAACATTAAAATCTTTCTCCTTTTTAAATATATATATAAATAGCTATTGGGGAATAATCGCAAAAAAAATTGCATCCTCCTTCCCTCTGTTCTCTTCATAACCAATTGTAAGACTTTTGCTTCTTTCCCTTCTTACAAAATGCCCAAATAAAACTTAACTCTTAAACTGTTTTAAACCATTTTTTGGTTCAATCAATCTTTCAAAAATTTAATTTACAAATTTTTCAAAAGGGTTTTACATTTTGCAACTGCCAATCTTTAAATAAAAATTGCAGCAGAAAATTCTGAAGAAATAAGATTGTTTTTTAAATCAAATTTAAAATTCCATAAAATTATCTAAAACCTTTGAAACCCCCATGGTATTTCATCCTGTCGATAAAAATTTTAAGATTACATTTGAAAAACTGTCCTAATTTCAAAGGTAAGTAAAGAATTTAATAAAAAATATAATTGCTTCAAATTTTCTGCTGCAAAAAAAAAAAAAAAAAAAAAAAATTTCCAATGTTTTTCCTAATTAAAAAAAGTTGAAGTCCTTACCTTCACATTTAAGACCTGGTTTAAAGAGACCATAAAGCATAGAACCGCAGTGATCACAAAATGTAGGTGATACAAAATTGTAAGGCTTAAATCTGTGAGGAACGTTTAACTTGAATCTTTCTCTCAGGTACTGAAATTTAAAAAATATTTCAAATTAGCTTTACAGAAAAAAACAAACAAATAAGGTTTTAGTACAGGAAAAAACTTCTTTGATTGCAATCAGCAAATCATATTTTCATCTGACATAAACCAACTATGATTATTGTGTCTGAAAATGGAATTTTTAAAATTTGACGTTAACTTTTAATTCAAATAAACATATTTTTAAACACTGAAATACCCACTAATCCTGCTTGGAATAACTATTTACCTCAAAATATTTAATCACTCAACCTAAGAAAAGTTTTAACCAACGTTCTTAATTTACAATTAAATCTTGGCTAAACTTTAACATAAATATACTTGGCCAATAAAGGAAACTTAATCACGGATAAAATTTGGAGATTGCTGCAGCACTAAATCTGCTGTAAACATTTGGCTGACTATAGTATGTAATGGAACATACATTGAAAATTAGTGTGTTATATTGTAGGCATTCAAAAAAACGATTTAAAAAACTACTTCAATTGTCAACGATGTTGTAGATTTTAAATTTCCAATCATGCCTTTCCTTATTTAAAAATATTGCCATATTTTCACTATTTTTAGAGTTCATCGGAAATTTTCATTTTGGAAAGAAAAAAAAAACATCAACTTGAATTAAAGTTAAACGTCATAGGTATTTTAACAAACCTACAACACTTACTGTTTTAAATAGTTTATAACTATAAGAAACATACTTACAATTGTATTTTCTGATTCTCTTCCTGAACCAGGACATTTTCCTAAGAACTTCTCGTGGCATTTTTTGTGGACAGCGGTTTGACAACCTGTCGTGAAAAAAATTAGGAAACATTATTTAAAGCGATTGCTCTTATACTTTACAATAATCTTAATGCCTTAATCTAACCAACAACAAAATCTTTTTGATTTGAAACAGGGACCCACGCGGACCGTTCGGTTTATGTTTGTTTACATCTATTGGCACGACAAAAATAGTTCCGCCGTTCCGTAACTGATGGCGCTACGGTACGGAGCGAAAAATAAAACGAATTAAAAACGAACTTGCAAGCAATAATTGGCAAAGCTTTGTTTTGAAAACCAGATTTTACAGGAGTTATAAAATAAAAATAAATAAATAAATAGCATTCTACTTCATTTTCTTTTTTAAGCTAAATAAAAAACGTTAAACGATTTTGCATTGAAATACTTACATTGGCACTGGTATCCTTGTTTTCCAAAGCCCCTAGAAAATAAAAAATTAATAAAAAAATCGAATTCTTCAGCTAAAGAGCGTAATTGAGAAGAGCCAGATGTTACATATTCCAATAATAATTACCGATTAAAAAAATTGTTTTATGATGTTAAAAAAAATAAGAATAAGAATAAGAATGATTTTTGGATACTTTTTATTTCATAAGAGTCAGGTTCCCTTCAAAGCTCAACATATTTTAAAACGATTGTCAATCTGCCAAAGTCATCTATCAACCGAATTATTATCGAACATAGTTCTAATTGGCTTCGTTGATCACTTTTAAGTTTTATTTTTAATATTGAATATCTCGTCCTTCATCAGCTTTCGAAATGGAATATGCCAAACTAAGGGGGTTGGGTTACGAAAAAAATAAATAAAAAAGTAGTTAATTTACCTACCACAGGAATTCTTTACAGAAAGCACAAAAAGTCGGTTGCCTAAAAAATTTGGCCACAAATCTATGTCCTTTAACTTCGTGAACTTTGTTATGCTTTATTGCTCCTCTTCTCCGAGTTATTGCCCTTCCTCGTAAACCGTCGCTACTTCCGTGATTGCTATCGATCCCTAAAAATGAAAAAAAAAAAAAAAAGAAATTAAAAATTAAATTAATTAAACGATTTTGGCAAGACAGAAGAAAATATAAAGTATAACGAAAAGTTTTCTTTTACGTTTGAAGAAAAAAAAAATAGATGTTTTAACAAACAAAAATCCTTTCATTCGAAAACGGCTAAAAATAAATTAGCCATTTGTTTTTTTCTTTTTCTTAAATTAAACATCTGAAACTTTTCAAATTGCGACAAAAAGCTTTTTCAGAGAATGGAATTTTCAATTGTTATCGATAAATAATAATTTTTTAAATAATGTGGGAACTTTTCAAACGTATTTTTAAATCTTAAAACGACTACTTATACTATTACGATTTACCGTCGTTTCGGTGAAGACTTGGCTTGACGGGCGATCTGTGCTTGATCTGAAAGTTAAAATAAATAAATAAATAAATAAATAAATAAATAAATAAATAAATAAATGGACGATTTTACCAGATTTTCATGGGCGGATATAGGGGGGCTAGAGGGGGGAGGGCTATATGAAAATTTAACACGATTTTAATACAATGCTGACAAAGTGAACAAAAAAATGTTTTAGGTTTGACACTGGTTGTTCGTTCAATTCTAAAACTTTCTGTCATAGTCCAATCCAAATTTTTCTCCAATTTAATCGTTCTTTTTGTAAATTTTAAACGAAAATTCAATGCAGTTGTGTTGATAGCAATTAAATATTGGGGGGGGGGGGGGAGGGATGAACCAAAAACTTTTCTTAGGGATACAAGTCTTCCTTAAGCACTTCAGGGAAGAAGGAAAGGACCTTCAAAATGTTAAAATCTCCATAATAGAAAGCCTATTTTTGCTTACTATGAGGGGGGGGGGTCTAAAAAGGCCAAAATAATGCTTACGTAATATTTGTATGATCCCAGAACTATTTTCAGTGGCTTTTTGGTTTGATAATAAGAAAGAAATTATTAAAGAGACAAAATCCAACATTGGAAGCATGGGCACGTTCAAGTATTACGTAAGACTTTTAGGGGGAGGGGCGCATTAACCATCTTCGCCATAAGCTAAGTATGGCGAAATATCTTACAACCGAAGGGGGCGGGGTCAAATTCACCAAAATCATGCTTAAGTAATACTTGAATGGTCCCCATGAGAATCCGCCAAAAAAGGTCAATCTACGTCATTAGCATGTAAGACCCTTTAAGAATTCAAAATGGGGGCTAAATTTCTGAGCTGGTATATACCAAACCGAACCAGGCCTGTCACCAGTCTAAGAGGCAAATTCTGCTAGGAGGTCCAAAAGATGATACCTTTGAGGTATAGGCCCCGTCTATTTTTTTTGAACACTATATATTTTCAAAATCTGTAAAAATTTAAAGTTTTCGCTGAAGATGCAAGTCACAGATGATTTTTGAAGCATAGAGTATTTAAAAAATATACTGGAGCGGGTAATCTTAGTACTGAAGTTAGAAAAAGTGCACTGGAAAAATAATTTTACAGGGGGGCTCAAACTTCCTTTTAGGAGGACTCAATTCCTTTGCCTTCCCCTGGCCGTAGAACTGAACCTTAAGCGAAGCAAAATATTTGTAGAACAAAATCAAACTAGAAAATGGTTGTACGATGGGAAAAAAGTAAAACGTGTTTCACCTATTGAGAAATCTAATTGAATCGGATCGAATCTTTTCTTCTTCAATAAATTAGCCAGCACTGCTTAGATGTTAGCGAATGCAAAACAATATAATGCATCCTGACACAAAGCTTTTAAACGGATCACTGAATCATTCTCAAAAGAAAAACAAAAATTCTGATCTTAAAGAGTAACAATAAAATTGAAAACAATTCATTCATTACAAAGTACGTCCAGACTAAGAGGGTTTAAACCCGAAAACGCTGTCATATCGATATTACAAATCGAACACGAGGAAAATTGCCAAAATATAATCCTCGGGATAAATCATCATTACACGAATTCCGATCTCTATTCTCCGTTTCAAAAACATAAATTTTTGATTTTCTTTCCTTTTTTTTACCTCTTGACAACTCGCTCTCGTCAGGTGGCTGTTGTTGCTGCCGGGGATCCTTTTCGGCCCCACGGACGAGCTGCTCCGTCTCTTCCCGGTGAACATCATCTTCGACCCCCTCCTTCCCGACGGAATTTTCATTGCATCAAAATAAACATTTACCGCTCACGCCCGTTAATGTCCGTCGATAAAATTCCAACAGTTAATTTTCCGATTTTTCCCAAAAAACTCCATCGTCTTTTCCGTTAATAAAATGCAACAATAAGTCCTCGAACACATTTTTGGAATTTTCTAAAAAAAAAAAAAAAAAAAATATTGGTTACGACCGGTGCTGATTTAAAGCTCGCCAAACCGCGTAATTTCATTCAAAAAAAATTGCAACACGTTGCCTAAAAAAAAAACTGTTCTTTAAAAAACAATAACTCATTGACCACGAATTTTTTTTTTTTTTTTCAGAAAAAGTTGGCAAAGTAGTTTTATGGGTTTTTACCTTCGGAAGAATGATATTTAAAATTTTATAAAAGAATGCACTAGGTCGGCATCGCGGCCAAATAACTAAAAGCAGTAAGCAACGGTGATTTTAAAAAAAAAATAAAGAGCATTTCGGATAGAAAGGAAAAACGTAATTACTCAAATGACTTGAGGAAACTGAATCATCAAAAATTCGCCCAAATCCAAGCAGATTCGAATTTTTTTTTTAAATTTGGAAAAATTTTCAACTTTTGAATGTAATTCCATCAAGCAAACTACAGATTCTGCAAGACCCATGTCATTTCATCACGTGGCTTTTCCTTCTTATTAAACACATGATAGATCGAAATAAAATGAATCATATGGAGGCCATATTGGAATTAATTTAAAAACGAAACTACAATTAATTCGATGTAAAACGAAGCGAACATCACCTTCTTTTTACAATTCTCACTATTTTCACGAATTAAGATCTTTAAAAAATTAAATACAAATTACTTGAAAAAAAAAATTAAAATAAACGACCAACAACAAATAAATAATAAAACACTAAACAATACCGATCAAATCAGTGATTTTTATTTTCGAAAATGTGTTTAAAAATAGAATTGGTCGACTCGCACATCTCTTCAGCGGGTCGTTCTTCGTAAACGTTTTCCTCAACTAAAACTCCCTTCTTCACGATGTTTATTTGAAAATTATTTCGAGCAATTCAATGGTTAACTTCCTTTTCTACAATTTTTGCACTTCATTTAATTTTAAATAATGCTTGATTTATTAGAGCGGCTGAAAGTATTAGTAAAAAAAATTTAATTGAATTGAATCGATAATAAAGTAAACATCAAAATTGCAATTTAAATTTAAATTAATAAAAAAAATTATATTTTTCGATTAAATTTTCTTTTTTTAATCGACAAGATTTCTTTTTACATGTTTCTATTATTTTGACATTTCCAAATGTGCGGCCGCAATCGCTTTCATCCCATCCTGAACGCCGCTAAGGTTTGCTTTCCAAGCGCAAAGAAGATCTCTTAATTGCTGCCACTGAGCTCGTCCGAATGTTCTGTGCATTGTGCTTGAAATGAAAACTTTTCTCGCAGATTGATCCATCCTAGCTCGCACCAATTTGGTCTTCAACACTAAAAAGAAAAAAAATTTTTAAAACAAATCCCAAAATAGCTACAATTATTCAGTTCAGATATCTGTAAATATGCATTCATTCAAAGTCGTATGTCATTTAGTTAGCCACCAGATTATCTAAGTCTATTATCCCAAATGACACTTGAGAGCTTAGCTACCGACTCATTTTCAAAGTTTTCGGTTCCGGTTCTACCTTCAGCGGCTTTTTCCTAAGCTCATCCCGTTGGTGCCTAAGTTCAGGCAGAAACTCAAACTCTCTTGGGGGGTTCTCCTGAAACGACCCATAGAGGGGTACACTGAATTTGTCACAAGAGTAAAGGAGAATCATACGCTAAGCATGAATTTCGTTGCTCTTGTGACATCACTCTTACGCGGACAAGCCTCAAGATCTTTTTCTGACTAGATTTTGTCCCCTTAATAAATTTTTTTTTCCCAGAAAATAATTTGTCAAAAAAGCATCATCTATCCATTTTTAAAGATAAAAAAATTGATGACTAGCCATTCGGTTTGGGTCTTTATTTCTTAACATTATTTTTGATTTTTCAACTGAAGTTCCTTTTTTACATTTCACTCTCAATTGTACTTTCTTGAACCATACATTTTTAATTTTTTTTCATCCCTCAACCTTTATTAGTTTCATTCAAACCAAATATCCAACAAAGAGTAAAAAATAAATCCTCACCATCAATCATAAAAGGCTCAACTTCTTCTTCTGTAATCCGCAATTCATCTTGTATCATTTGAAATGTCATTTCTGAATTTGTTTCAGCTAACTGCATGAACGTCAATAACCTCATTTTTTTCAAATTTTGCTCGTGATTTAAGCCTGAAACATAAAAGCTTATGAATGTTAAAACTCCAAGAATAAGTTTATGCATTTTAAAAAAAACTCCTATCTTTTCCTACCTAGTGAATTCACAAATTCTTTGTGATTTTCATAAAACTCAATATAAGCTGGAAGTTTTTCAGATACGAAAATAGTGAGAAGGTCATGAATTAATTCCCCTTCAAGAAACATGACAGGCTTTAAAGATAATAAAGGATCCAAAAGAAAAGTATTTGGATCAGCCAATGCTGCCAAAATGCATCGTTGAGCATCTTCCCTTGCTTGTGATGCATTTTCCTGAGTGTATGTTCCCAATAATTCCACCATGACTTTAGCAGCTAATTCACCCTGCTTACAACCAAGAAGTACTTCATGTAAGAGCCTTAATAATTTTTGCATCTGTTCATTTGAAGGAGGACAAGCCGCAAACTGTTGCTTCATGTGTTCAACTCCTTTAAAAATTGCTTGAACTTGGTCAACTTGTTTGGCAATTTGTACAAGATGGTAGTATACATGATATCTCATTGGTAAGCTTTCATCTAGTGATTGGAATAACAAAAGTAATCTGCAAATAAAATCAAATTTAAAAAAAAAAAAAAAAATAATAAATAAATAAAAAATAAATAAATAAATAAATAAATAAATAAATAATAAATAAATAAATAAATAATTGTAACGTACACTCTTAATGCGACCAGTCCAAGCTTTTGACCAGGTGCTTTTGTGAGTTTCTCACTAAATGCCAAGAACAAATTTTCAGCTCTATCTACATCAATGACAATTAAAAGTGAGACAATGCTGTTTAATATGCTTTCAATTTCGGGTTCGTTTCCTTCCTTAAAGCAGGCATCGCAAACTCCAATTATTTTATGTAAATCGTCTTCGATACCTTTCGGTGATTTTTCTTCTGATATCTCAGCACCTAAGCTTTTAAAATAAGCACGAAGTTCTTGAGCCTGAAAACGATAAGATTTGTTAATGGTTTTCTAACCTAACCTGACTTTGCATAAGCCATATGCATCGTTAATAATTAACGATTGTCTTGATAAAAAGTCTTTTAATTGAATTTATACATACCTGTTCGTCTAAAGACAAGTCGATAAAAGCGTTGGGTACATACATTTCGACTATTTAGCACATAAAACACCACAAAAACGAAACAAATTGAGTCAAATCAAAACCCAAAACCGAACAGCAGGGTTGATGACAAGACTCAAGATAATCCGACCAATTTCCCTGCCATTCGTTCTACGCATGCGCACATTAATCATTTCACCGCGAATTTCAAATGAGGTAAAATTTATCAAGTTAATTTGAACCTTTAAAACGATAACTAGAGGTTAATTTTTATGCAAAAAATTCGCAACGAAAGCAGTTTAAGCTATAAATTTCTTGGAACCAGACTTTTCATTCCATAACCTTAAAAGATTTCAAAATCTAGAAATACTGCTCCGTCGCTCCGCCATTTGCCGACAAATTTCCTCGATAAACGAAATCCCATACTTAGCTTATCGCCAATTAAATTTTAAATGTTATTGTATTGGATTTCGAAATATTTTCATTCATTTCATTAGCCATGTGCTTTATAAAACGTGTCATATTTGAAATATTTAATTGACGTCACTTTCTTGTCAACAAATAGGTAAACAGCAAGAATCAGCAGTATTCACGTCAAGAATTTGTAGTTTTTTTTAAAAGCCAAAAAGTATAACCTAATCATGTCCAAACGTTGTCAACCGAAGTGGGCTGTACCTGATAAGGGTGATAGGCCGGTTTTGAAACTGTACAACAGTTTTACTAGGCAAAAGGAAGAATTTATTCCACATGATGGGAACAGAGTGCTGTGGTACAGTTGCGGCCCCACCGTATACGACGCTTCCCATATGGGTCACGCAAGGTAATCATTTCACAGTTCTTCTAATTATTGCAAAATTTAAAACAAAAATTTTTTTTTAGGTCTTATATTTCATTTGATATTCTTCGAAGAGTATTATCAGACTACTTTGGATTCAATGTCCAATATGTCATGAATATCACTGATATTGACGACAAAATTATCAAAAGAGCAAGGCAGAATTATTTATTTGAGGAATATGTCTCATCAAATAAGAATACTGAACAAGTATTGGCAGATACAAAAGATGTATTAAAGTCATTCTCAGAAATTGCCAAAATTACTACAGATCCAGATAAAAAAACTATGATAGATAATATGATTAGTAAAATGTCAAATGCAATGGATTTGGTTGAAAATGCAGTAAAAGAAAAGGATAACAATAAAATTAAACAAGCTTTAGAAATATTATTAAGAGAATCAAAAGATCCTCTATCAGATTGGCTAGACAAAAAAGAAGGTTACAAAATATCAGAGCATTCAATTTTCTCTTCTTTATCCCGGCATTGGGAAGCTGAGTTCCACAAAGATATGGATGCTTTGAATGTACTTCCACCTGATGTTTTAACTCGAGTCAGTGAATATGTACCAGAAATTATAGAATATATTCAAAAAATAATAGATAATGGATTAGCTTATGAATCTAATGGCTCTGTTTATTTTGATGTTTCAAGTTTTGATTCGAAAGATAATCATTTTTATGCAAAATTAGTACCAGAAGCTTATGGGGATTGTAAATCTCTTCAAGATGGAGAAGGTAAAGAAAATTTATTTTTTGTTTAGCAAAAATTAATTTCCAATTGTTTTCAGGTGACTTATGCATATCTGAAGATCGTCTCAATGAAAAAAGATCCCCAAATGATTTTGCTCTGTGGAAGTGTTCCAAATCTGGTGAACCTTGGTGGGATTCTCCATGGGGAAAAGGAAGACCAGGATGGCATATAGAATGTTCTGTCATGGCTTCAGCAATATGCGGACCGAATATAGACATTCACACTGGTGGAGTAGATTTAAAATTCCCTCATCATGATAACGAAATTGCTCAGGCTGAAGTAAATATTTTAAATACTGATGACCTGCTTTTAAAAATTGATAAAACGCTCATTTTTTTTTTTTTTTATTCACAGGCCTATTTTGATAATAACGACTGGGTCAAATACTTCCTTCACTCTGGACATTTAACAATATCCGGTTGTAAGATGTCTAAATCATTAAAAAATTTTATTACGATACAAGAAGCCTTGCAGAAAAACACAGCAAAGCAACTGAGATTAGCCTTCCTATTGCATTCCTGGAAAGATACTTTGGATTATAGCGCCAATACAATGGAAATGGCAGTTCAGTATGAAAAGTTTTTGATGGTGAGAGAAAAAGTTTAAAAGCAATTAGAACGACGAAGATTTTAAATTTTTTTTGTGTTTTAGGAATTTTTCTTGACGGTTAAAGATATTAACAGACAAACCACTGTTGAAACCAAACCAGAGTCGTTTCAAAAATGGGGAAACGCTGAGCTAGAATTGAATAAAAAATTTTTAGCAGCCAAAGAAAATGTTCATGTCGCAATGTGTGGTGAGTGCAAAGAGAATTAGGGATGATATCAAGTAATTTTTACTATACTTCATGGGATTTTTTTTTTTTTTTAGATAATATCGACACCAGAACCGTTTTGGATGCAATCCGAGATTTAATCGCTGCTACCAATATTTACTTAAGAGATCAGAAAGCTCCTAACCGACTATTACTTAAAGATACAGCACAGTACGTAACAAAAATTTTCCAAATGTTTGGAGTTATCCCCGTGCAATCGTCAATAGGATTCCCCACCTTACAAGCTGGTGGGACTAACGTCAATGTAAGATCTTTACATTTTTCAAGAGAATTTCGGGACTCAAAATTATTCCGCCTCGAAAGCTGCATATTCTTTAGCGAAAAGCAATAAAATTTCTGCATTTTAGCAACTCGTTAGTTCAGTTTTCACTGGATGATGTTAGTTAAGAACATCCAGCGAACCTGGCGGAATGATGTTGTGTCGAAAATCCTCATCAGAATGAAATCTTTATCAAAAGTCTTTTAATTTTTCTTTTTCAGACCGAGGAACTTTTAATGCCTTATTTGAACATATTATCCGAATTTAGAGATAATGTCAGAACGGAAGCACGGAAAATAGTGGCTGAAGCCATTTTATCGGAATGCGATAAACTAAGGGACGATACTTTACCTAACGTGGGAGTGCGATTGGAAGATGTGGAAGGTTCGTTAATGTTTATGTTAAAAATTGAGAAAAAGTCTTCTATCTTAAAGGCTTTAAAGATATGTCAGTAATAGACATTTTCGGCGTAGGGGCTTAAACTGCAAGTCAGCAAAGTTAGTTTGCAAGGGGGAGGGGGGCGATGCGTGACTGAATGCTGACTCTTTTTCAACCTTTTGCCACCAAACCAACAGGGTTCCTATCCGAATGGTTTTTTTTTTTTTTTTTTTTTTTTGAAATAAGGTGCATCCTCAATTTTCTGGCTTTGGCTACTAAGCTAAGCTTCGGATTTTATTGCAAAATGATTCCCAAATAATTTTTTGCAAATTTTAATTTTTTAGGACGACCTGCTGCCGTGAAATTGGTCGATCGAGAAACATTACTTAAAGAGAGAGAAGCTAAAAAGAAATTGGAAGCCGAAAAATTAGCAGAAAAAGAACGAAAAAAGAAAGAAGCTGCCGCGGCTCAAGCTCTGAAAGAAGCTCAAAAGAAAATCCCACCGAGTGAAATGTTTAAATCGGAAACCGATAAATATTCCAAATTCGACGACCAGGTAAAGACGACATTTTATTATTTTGTGTCTTTTCTTTCTTAAATAAAAAACTTGATTTTTGATTTTAGGGGTTGCCGACTCACGACGCCGAAGGGAAAGAACTCAGTAAGGGACAAGTGAAAAAATTAGCGAAACTTCAGCAGCAGCAAGAGAAAAAATATAAGGAATATTTGGATTCCTTAGCGAATGCAAATGCATGCAATGGAGATGCGTAAAATGATTATTTGGAGGCGTCCCAGTATTATACATTATATTCCCGAACTGATGTGTACTTTTTAAAAAAACTAATTTATTATTTATTGAAACTTTTTACTCTAATCGATATTATTGAATGCGGAGGGACTCTTACGTCTAAATAAAAATAAATTCTTTTACTGAAAAAAATTTGTTTTTGTTTATACAATATCTGAACGAATCAATTTAAAGACGTAAATTTAATAAGATAGAAATTTTTTTTGATGAATTAAATTTTATTCGCCAGAAAGGGATTTAAATTTTTGAATTTTTTTCCTTACATCAATTTTTCGAATTGGTTATAGTGGTTACTAAATTTCTTAAATTAAATTCCTCAAAACATTTGTAAAGGGTTTGTAGAATATGAAGAGTTCGGTAGAGAAGTAGAGGATAATTTGCAAAAATTAGAATTCGGAAATAAAGCCAACCGCCTAGTACAGTGATTCCGACTAGCATTACCATGTCATTCCTCCGAATTAATCTCCGAGGAATTCCTTAATTTTTTTTTAAATCACAATTTAATTATTTTTCGTCAAGTTTCGAGTAAAATTAAAATTTTAAGTAACTGTTTAAAGAGTATAACCTCAGATTTTAAATCAATATACTTGGGCAGGGATATTGAAAATGGTACACACCTTGCAGTCTTTTTCACTCGTTTAAAATTTTTAAATTCGTTTTTTAAGAAAACTGGCAGCCAAGTGGGATTTCCACAAAAAACAATTAGATTTAGAATCAGAGTCTTCCGATTTCGTGAACATTTGCCTACCTATCGCAAAATGGGGGGCAATGAGTGGTGGATCAGCAGTAGCGACCAGCTACTTTGCAACTCATGGGCCTCAGGCCGAAACATACTCGTGAAATTTTGATTAAAAAAACATTTTTTGATCACTTACCATAAAACTGAACTTGATCGCGAAGTGCTCTCCTTTAAAATCCATCCATTTCGTTGAATTGAATTCCGTTTTTACAGCAGCCTCATGTCAAGCTTAGCTTCGAGAAGAAATTTCCACCATTTTGAGTCGCTGAGAAAAAAAAAAAAAAATTAAAAATCTATTAATCAAAAGGTCGGTTATCGGCCAATTTTTTACTAACATTGAGTCGTATTTCAAAAACAAGCAAAAGCTTTTGCATTTGCTAGTCAACAATATTTAAGTTTATTTGTACTTAATTAAGTTGAAACGTTTTTTCCAAAACTTAATTTACCTTATTTTAACTTAATTAAGTTTAAATTAACTTGTTTACGTTTATTTAAAGAACCTAACCTAACCTTTTTGCTTTGCTAAAGCAAAACAAAAAGTTAAAGCTAAGCAAAAGTTAAAGGGCTAAGCTAAAGCTAAGCAAAAGCTTTTGCTTGTTTTTAAAATACGACTTATTTTCTCTATGGCTGCCTTTTGGTGAAAAGCTATTTTCTTGACGGCTAATCTTTGGAATATTTTTAATAAAATTGCCGAGTCCCTTGAAAAAATAGTTGTGCAACCCGCCAGACGTGCAGGTATAGCTTTAAGAGTGGAGTTTGAGATTTACTTAAAATATTGTTTTGGGAACTCCTCTTGAAGTTTTCGGTGTTTGACAGGGTGTTTGACAGTTTTCGGTGTTTTGTATATCAGTGTTTGACAGGGATCCAAAGCCGATGCCGATTTCGGTGCCGATGCCAGCCGGGGCCGGCTAAATACTCAGGTCGATGCCCATGCTGCTGCCAGTGTTAGATAATTTATTTTAAACTTGGTGCCAGCGCCGGTGCTGGAAAAAGATTGACAAAATTGATGGTGGTACTGGCACCGATGTTGCAATCGGCTCCGGCTTTAGCACCAGCGGCAAAAATTTTGCTAATCCGGTGCCAACGCTGGCGCCAGTTCCAGCACTTTGGATATTTCGGCGCCGGCTTTAACCAATTTTCACCGGCTTCGGACCGCCCCTGGTGTCTGATTGAATGCCCACCCTTCCAAACAATATTCATGAGTAATTCTCCAATTTATTATAGCCAACGAAAAAAAATTATTATTACAAAAATAATACATGAAGTATAATCGAAATACATAATGTTTTTTTTTTTTTAAAGTAAACCATCAAAAATGATCAATTTTACGATAAAAGGCAACAATATTCGCGGAGCAGAAATCAAAATAATTCTCATCAAGATAAACATCTTGTCAACTTCCACATGCCAAAATCTGTTTATATTAAAATTTGGGGAAAAGTATAATTGGTATAACCGCAAAACGTTAACAACAGTCTTATCGTTAATAATCATCCGTGTACGCTGAAGAAGGAAAAAAATAGCAAAAAAAAAAAAAAAAATCTCTTTATTAAAATCGTTTTAAATGAAGCGTTGTTAGTTATAAAATCAAACAAAATCGTTAAGCGCTCTATATGAAATTATAATGGGGTGTCAATCAAAAGTCAGGGGGGTTGGAAATGTCTTATTCCTGATTTGCAAAATCGAAAAGGGGATGAGGGATTTTCAGCTTCCTTATAAATAAGTTATTTTTTTAAAACCCGGAAGGCTAAAAAAAAAAAAAAAAAAAAAAAAAAATATGTAAGTTTAATTTTGTTAAACCGTGTACTCCCAAAGCAATAGCGAATTTCGCATCCGAAATTACACATTTTTTCCTCTCTCGGCATAAAAAATTTAAAATATGAATCTTATATATTTTCATTATTGTCATAAAGTCTCTTTACCGTATTTCAACCCCCTCACATGAAGAGAGTTTTTTTTTTTTTTCGATCCAGGAGAAAAAAAAATTAACAAGCCTTTTTTTTTTCTTTTTAAGCATAATCGAGATTGGTAAATTTTTAAATAAATGGTTATTAGAACGGAAGCGCCTCCCTTGATCGTCTCGGTTGGGGCTCCCTTTTTCTGCCTACTTGAGAAAATGAATTTAGGGGGCGGAGACATGATAACCTTTTGTTTTATAAATCCCTTCTCGCTTCTTTGCTTTTCATTATCATTTTTAATTGTTTTTGTTTTTTCCTTGTTTGAGGGAGAAATTAAAAAAAATATTTTCCCGAAAGTTTTATTCGAAATGAAAAAAAAGGAAAGGAAACGTCTTCCCCTTTTCTCTTTTTTTTTTTCTTAATTTCTTAGTTAAATCAAGATCAATTCAAGGAAAGAACGCTTTTCCTGATTAAAAAAACAAAAAATTATTGTCTTAATAATTCAAAACTTCTTTGTTGTGAAGAAGAAAAAAAAAACTTGGGAAAAAGAAAAAATTAATGCGAATTAGCTTTTTTTTTATAACCCTAAATGTTTTGAATATTAAATTAAAAAACTTTGATCGTTTTTGTTTTTTAAAATCGATGAAGTTGATTTCTCAAGCCGAAAATAAAAAACTAATATTGCAAATTAGCTTTAAGATGAATTACCAAGCTGAGAACCTTCAAAGGCCTCCTTGCTTGGTAGTGCTTACATTATCTTATCCTACAGGGCACATGTAGCACAATATTGGCCATTTTCAACCTCGTCTGCCCTTTTGTTAGTAAATGTCAGTTTAAACAAGACCGTTTTTGCGTACGTCCGATTTCTAAACTCACTCTCTTGAAAAACTAAAAACAAAAAAATGGGTGAAAATTAACCCGTTTCCGACGAAATTTTCGAAATTTGAAAATACCCCATTCCTCCCAAATATTATTTTTCTGTATTATATCTACAAAGGTAAAGCACTAGGCCAAAGGAAAAAAAAAAGTGATTCGCCCGATTTGCTCAGTTATGCAACTGGTGATGAAAACTCAATTTTAATTTTTTTAATAATATTTGTATGAATTATGGGGTTTTTTAGGGGTCGCTGATTCCGAATCTGAAATTATTTTTCACGTGGGGTGAGCCATTCCACGCTTAATGGGAAAAATCGTACGTCCGTTCGTAAGCTAAGCATGATAACGGACGTACGGTACTTGTGGATTGGCTCGGGGGCGCTGGTGGTCCCCCAGAAAACGAAATTTTTTTAAATTATCAGAAAAATAACATATGTATATCGATTCATATGTTTTCCGGCACTCTGATTTCAAATCAAACATCGGATTTAAAGTAGGGGGATCGTGCGCCCCCCCCCCCCCCCAGAAAATCAACTTGTCTCAATTTTTCAAAAACCGATTATTTTTTGAGTAATAATAATTAAGAAAACTGAAAATTTGTCCGCCATCTTTAATTTTAATTTTTTACAAAATTTTGGACTTCAAATGCTGAGTTAGCAGCTCAAAAACCCCGCAAAATATTCAGTTTTTATTATTTTTAAACTTATAAACACCTCTACACAGGAACAGTTGATTTGGTTTTGCACATAAGCTAAACATCGGTGAAGCAATCTTGTTAAATATTGCAAAAATGACTGTCCGTCCATTATTTACTTGCATTTTTAAGTTCATAAGAATAAAAAGAGCAATAAATAAAGCGTTTACGAAATTCGAATACATAAAAAATCTGTAATATTTTAAATAAGATTTTACCAACCATCCGCCATCTTGAATTTTTTTTTTTTTTAATTCTGACTTCATATTCGGTTTTTGCAGGTCAAAATATCCCTAGTAACATGGTTTTTACAATTTTAAAAGAAATATAAATTAAAGCTTTGCAGGGTTGCAAGACTGATGGGCCCTATAGATCTATGGGCGGCAAAGGGTTAAAATAGTTTCGAACAAAATTAAATATCGATTTTTTCTCGATATGCATTTAATTTTTTTATTTTAAAGCAAAATGCTGATGTAAGAAAATAACCTTCTACCCCACATTCTATCAGCATTTTGGAAACTCCTTCCTTTATGAACGTGCTGGCAAAATATTTGAATCGCCTTTTTTCCAAATAAATGAGTTCCCATAAGCTAAACATGAAAACCAAATTTGTTTTAAGGAATTTCATTTGATTTGGTGAAATATCACTGCTCTTGAGAACGGCATTATTATTTTTCTAAAATATCACCAAATCGGACTATACCAAGTATTTGGGGCCCAGATGGAGCATCAAAAATGATGGACAGCAAATCGTATCGGATGAGTTCTTTGAATGCAGCTTTTTTCAGCTTATCACTTACTCAAAATCGGTTTAGCTTTCAGCTTTTTGCCAATGCTATCACAGAGTGAGAGCTTTGACCAAATATTTCTATGAGCTCACACTTTTCAAGACAAGTTTTCCCGGAAACGGTCAACTTTTCGAGTAACCCTTCTCCTCGAAAGCTCATTCACGCGTAAAGTCGTTAGTGCACGATGCAGTCGAGAGGCCTAACTTTTCCTTCCTAAAAAAAAATTGCTTTTCTTTCTTTTTCTTTTCTTTTTTCCTTTTTCGGATGGAAACTCATGAAAAATAAAAAACAATTCCCTCACTCATCTCTACGTATAAATATGAATTAATAATAGGAACCACTCAAGACCCGGTATAATGGGCTTTCAACCGTTAGAATTTGTCTTCTTTTCGTCTTAAGAATTCTGAAACGGACGTTGAAAAAGCTACGGGGTTGCTATAGAGACGATCATCTTCCTTTGGGTAAGGGTAAAAAAAATGTGAGGGTGAGGAAAAAAACTCGGGGGGTGAGAACGTAAAAAAAAAAAAAAAAAAAAAAATCAGATCGATATTAACTCTTTCTTTACTCTTTAGTTTTAAATAAAAATAGGGTTGACTTTAAAAAAAAAAAAAAAAAAAAAAAAATGCATTCCTTCCGGGATAAAAATCCTTCGGATTTTACATATAAAATATGGGTCGTAAAAAAATGATTGTCGATTGCAGTGCCATTTATCATTTTCGGGTCAAGGGTGGAAATTCCAATGGTAAAGAGATAGATATAAGCCGCAAAAACAATCCTAGGACAAAAGGAGCGAAAAAACATGTAAGGTAATGAATTTTGGATAACCCAATCCTTTTGGAATGCCAGAGGCGAACCTTGTATGTATATAAATGCTTGTAAGGGTCACAATGGGAACAATCGAATCCTATTTTGTTCAGGAAAGGGGTTATTTTGACACACGATTAGCCAACACATTACCCCGGGATAGACTCAAGATTACCCTTTGACAATTTTTTCAAAAAATAATTCAAGACAGATCAACTGTAATGGGATATCCAACTCTTTTTGTCCCTTTACCCTTATTTTTACCGTTTTTAGGGAAAGAAAAAAATCACAAATTGTTTATTTATTTAAAAAAAAAAAAAATCTAGTACATCAAGAAGGGATTTATCTTAGAAAAAAATTTTCAAGTAGTTTAAATACGAATCCTTTTTTTATTGCTGCGCACGGGTGACATTATTATTATTTTTTTTTTTTTATGGATTCGAACCCTTATTTTTTAATAATTCTCGTGTGCGCCGAGTTTTTTTTATCATCAACAAAAGGGTGCTGTGTTCTATTCATCAAGTAACGTAAACACTCGAGATGATCGCAAATATTTTTACCGCAACTAGCCCCTCCTTTAAAAAGAAAAAAATTTCCGTTGAACAACTTGCAAAATCGAAAATGAAACTTAGAAACAATCGTCATCAAAGTCGAAAGCAAAAAGGAATTTTTTTTTTTTTTTTTTTTTTTTACGTAAAAATTATTTTATAAACGTTCATTGACTCATGAAGTTATAATTTGATTTCTTTTCTTTTTTTCTTTTATTTTTTTGTGCGAATAACGGAAATAATGAAAAAAAAAAAAAGTATGAAATGAACCATTTTATTTCGATCGAATGCATAGTTAAAATAAGTTAAATAACAACGTGATTTTTATATAATTTTTTTCTTCAAAAAAAAAAAACTCTGGGATTATTACAATATGTCAATCACGCTTTTTTAAACTTTTTTTTATATTTGAATTTTTTTTCCAGGCAAATCTTGGAATATAATTGACGATTTTTATTTTTCGTTTGTTAAAGGATGTAGCAAGTCACAGGATGACGTTTTATTTTTAACATTTCCCGACAACGGCTTTTTGGTGAAACTAGATTTTCGTGACGGCTGATTTTGGTACTGAGTTTTGAAAAAATTGCAAAAATCCCAAAAAGAGTTGTGCCCCGAAAATTTTCCAGAAATGTTGAGGTAGCCGTCGGGAATACAAAAATAACTAGCGCCCTTTCCTAAATAGTATATTGTTAACCTAGGGAGGAAAATTTATTTTCCCGATGAGGTTTGTTTGACTTTTTAGGTTAAACAAGATATTTTTCGTTACGAATCGATTAATCAAAATAGTGGAGCAGTTTTATTTTTAATCATTTTAATAATGATTTCCATTCTTTTCCGTTTTTTTCCTTTTTTTGGCCATATTGGATTTTTCGAGTGGAATTAGATCATTCTGACGTCAGATTTGAAATCAGGGACGTCGAAAACGTATAGAAAGTGGCTTTCCCGATCATTTTACGGAAGGGAAAAAAATTTTGTGCGACATTTTGTGTTGCATGTATGTGTTGCGGGTTGCATACACTAAAAATTGGTAGGCGTCTAATACGAGTTTTAACGCACAATGCGGGTCCTTAATGTGTTGTAGGTTAACTCTACGTGCAAAATCATGGAAAAAACATTTGGGAAATTTTCTTCGATTTTCCGGGAAAATTTTCCGAAATTCGACTGTTAAAGAGTTAAAACTCTTTCCTGACCGACGGCTCGTATACGAGCGGTCGTAATAGAGAAATACCCAACGGTTCGTGGTATCTCTCGCCGGATAAAGTTCCTTTTAGTAAAAAATTATGAAAAACATGTTTCTAGGGGTAATTTGAACCGCTGAGTCAAAATTCTGAAAAAACTAAAATCCAATATGGTGGTGCCGTTTTATTTTTAATCATTTTAACAATTTTTTTTTGCGCCATATTGGATTTCCGTGTGGAATTCGATCATTCTGATGTCAGATTTGAAATCAGCGGCATCGAAAACGTACATAGAAAGTAGCTTCCCCGATCATTTTACGAAGGGAAACAAATTTTGTGCGGCACTTTGTATTGCATGTATGTGTTGCGGGTTGCATATACTGAAAATTGGTAGGCGTCTAATATGGGTTTTAACGCACAGTGCGGGTTCCTAATGTGTAGGTTAACTTTAAGTGCGAAATCATGAAAAAAAAAACATTTGGGAAATATACTTAGATTTTCCGGGAAAAGTTTCTTATAATTCGGCTAATACGGCCGTTAAAGGGTTAAGAAAAAACTTACCTCTAATTTCGAAGGAATGAATAATTGCCCTCATCCTTGATGTATATGCAGATGCACAGACCTCTGGAAAAATCTATCTGTTTTCAAGCACAGAAGCCGGTCGTATAGCCGACAGTATCCGCCAATACCATCCCCCTTCGGGCTCCAGTCAGTGTATTCAGCCTGTAAATAATTTTTCTTCATTAAAAGCTACTTAAAATTAAGATTTTAGAAAAAAGCTCTTGGGACAAAATGTGTTTTCCTAAAACTAGACCGCTATTTTTGCTGACTTTCCCAATATACTGATCTCCAAGCAATGAGCCATCCCAATGCAGCCTTTATTGCAAAGCTTCAGCCAGAAACTTACCGATTCTTAAGCAAAGGTCAGGTCCCTTATTCCTCGTTTTAGCAACAGAATCTATCTCCGGAATCGACATCGTGACGCACCCAGGTGTTCAAAAAAAATGTGATCAGTCTGATATTAACTTTATGTAGAACTAACATCAAACCAATGTCAGATCGTTGACTTATATTAAACAAATATCGGTCAAATATTCACTTAATATAATAATGACTGTAATGGGTGTTTTAATTTGCAAAAAAAAATATAGACTTCACATAACAGAATATTAACGGTCTGAAGTGAGCCTGATGTTACAGCAGCATCACTAAGTTTTGTGAAGTTTCTTAAAAACTTTTTTTTAGAAGTTATACTTTACGTTTTTTGGAATTTTCGTACCTTATACCTGAAATAGGGACAAGAATATAGGCAAATTCGTAATCTACGATTCAAGAGCTTTGGCTGTTCTGCCCTTCGTTTTTTGAAATTTTTTGTTCTTCCACTTGAAAAAGTGATAAGAATAAAACAGTCAAAAAAATTCTAAGTCCGTCGTTTGTTAAGTTAAATAATCAAATTATCAACCGTTTTTGTAACTTAAGGAGTGGTGGAGGTGGTAAGGTGAAGGAGTTGTGACGATAGGAATCTAAACGGAATGGGTTCTAGTCTCAGTGGCGACTTTTTTTTTTAAATTTTCAAAAAACTAGTGTTACTCTAATATCATTATGATATAAACCTTTTAACAGTTCCAATTCTTTGTTTTAAATCATTGCGATGTCTGATCAATAACATTGTATTATACGATTTATATCATATTAATATTGTCATGATAACACTTAAATCTTAGATTTGAAAGGAACACCTGGGCAATAGCATGGAATGGCGTCTTCTGAAACCAAGAAAAGTAGTACCACATGGACGATCACATTTTCACTTAAAAATGAACATATCCACATTAACGTTTATTTTCCAAATCAACAACTTCTCTCTCCCTCACGAAAAGTTGCTTTTAATCTAAAAGGTTATAAAAAATCGCTAAAATTACATATTGATATTATGTTTAATTTAATGGAGTGTAAAAGCAATAATTTTTTTTTTTGTATAATCGAATAAAATTGGAAACTAATTCGAACATGATCGCACCCCCGTATGCGATGGTTTTGCTTTATTTTGAGAGGATGGTTGGAGTTCTCCATTTCATTTTTACTGCTTTGCAGGTGGGGGTCTCAAATTAAAAAAAGCGAGAAAAAAAGAAGGGAAGATTGATGAGATGAAAGCGAACCGCTTAGTCAGTTGTCACCGATACCCACAGCAGGGTTTTTCCAGGAAGAAAAAGGACGAATAAAAAAAAAAAAAAAAGAAAAAGGAAACCTTGTGTTTTACATAGCGTGTTTTGAAATATTCCCGCGGGGTAGCTTCTGAGGGTAAGAGGTTTTTTTTTCTTTTTTTAAACAAGGGGTTGTCTGGGTAAAACTTTTTTTCTAATTAACCGAGGGGTAGACAAAAGGATGGGGGTGAAATTAAATCTACGGCTAAAAAAAATTATTCGAGTTTATTTCCACGATGTTTTTTTTTTTCCTTTCTGCTCGTTTAAATATTTTCCGAAAGGACTGAAGGATCGTGATCTAATAAAACTCATTCCACAGGGTGTTTCGAATAAAAGTTTCCCGGAAATTCTTTGCCATTTTAATGAGGGTGATTACATAACTTACAAAGGCCCATCAAGAAATGAAAGGGGGGAGAGAGGGGGGCCGAGGTTGCCAATGAATGTCTTTAATCGCAAAGTTTTATCCTGGAAAATTCGTCATTAATTTACATGGGGATTAATTATACCACAAACGCTTGAAAAATCGGGGAAGTTAAATACGACATAAATGGAAGTCCGTTGAGACTAGTGGTCGGAGAGGAAGGGGGTCCGAAATCCTCCCAAAATGAAAAATAGATCATATCTTTTTGTATGTAGTCCTTCCGCTGCAACGTCCTGGATTTACCATAAGGTTAGCCGGCATTTTGCATTTTGAGGGCGGTAGAAAGGCTTTGAAGACAATCAGATGGTGCACACATAGCAATTCCAATAAAGTTGTCTCCGAAGAAGCTATAGTTTTAACCCTTTAACTTTTTAACGACCCAATTGTGGAAAATTTTCCCGGAAAATAGATGAAAATTTCCCAAATGTTTTTTATTTTCATGATTTCACACTTAAAGTTAACCTGCAACACGTCATGGACCCGCACTGTGAGTTAAAACACATTTTAGACGCCAACTAATTTTCAGTGTATGCAACCCGCAACTCATACGTGTAATACAAAAAAACGCACAAAATTTGTTTCCATGTGTAAAGTGATTGGAAAACGACTTTCTATACGTTTTCGACGTCACTGATTTCAAATCTGACGTCAGAATGATCTAATTCCACTCGGAAAATCCAATACGGCGGGAAAAAATGAAATTATTAAAAATAAAAAGGCTCCGCCATATTGGATATTAGTTTTTTCAGAATTTTGACTCAGCGGTTCAAATTACCCCTAGAGACATGTCCTTCATAATTTTTTACTAAAAAGGAACTTTATCCGGCGAGAAATACAATTGTCGGTCGGCAAAGGATTAACGGTCGATTTTTGGAAAATTTTCCCGGAAAATCAAGAAAATTTCCCAAGTGTTTATTTATTTATTTATTTTTTTCATGATTTCGCACTTAAAGTTAACCTATAACACATTAGGGACCACTGTGCGTTAAAACCTATATTAGACGCCTACCAATTTTCAGTATATGCAACCCGCAACACATGCACGCAATACAAAATGTCGCACAAAATTTGTTTCCTTCCGTAAAATGATCGGGAAAAAGACTCTATACGTTTTCGACGTCGCTGATTTCAAATCTGACGTCAGAATGATCTAATTTCCCTTGGAAAATCCGATATGACGCCAAAAAAATATTAAAAATTAAACGGCTCCACCATATTGGATTTTAGTTCTTTCAGAATTTAGTTTCTGAATTTAGTTCTTTAGTTTCTGAATTTTAGTTTCAGAATTTAGTTCTTTCTTCAGAATTTTGGCTACAGATTCGGAGTTAGCGGTTCAAATTGCCACTAAAAACATGTCTTTCATAATTTTTTACTGAAATACCGAACGGCTCGTAAATACGAGAAGTCGGTCGGGAAAAGGTTAAATATTTAACAAACGTTTTTAGAGACACTCAGTTTTAGAAAAAAAAAATTAGAGCAAAATGTCTACTTTGAATACTTAACATTTTCTTCAAAAAACTCGTAATTTCCAAAACATTTTACATGAATTTTTACTGTGAGCCAGACTGTTATTTACCCCTCCTCCCCTCTCCCCCCCGAAAAAAAAAACTTAAAAATTCGAAACCATTTTCCTGTGGCTACGCCCATGGTCGGATAAGAACAATAATGAGACAGCTACAGAGGAAATTCATCGGGAAAATTTTAGAAACGCCTGCCAGGACGTCTCTGACGACAGAAATCGGACGGGTCGTAATAAGTAAACATCGGGATGTCGCATTTAGGCACGTATCTATTTTCATTATCAAACAAGAAAAAAAAAAATTCAAATTTTTTTTTATAATCGATGACGTCTCAAAATGGTTTTCATATTTAATGAGATGGAAAAAGAAAATATCTCTGAAGTGACATTCACGGAACGGGGATTTTTTTTCCTTTTGTTCCTTGCGTTATGTTTTATAATTAAATGAATATTTAAATTCCCTCTGATTTGAATTGATGACCCGTTTGGTAAAAACTCCGGTTTCTTTTTCTTTTTTTTAAAAAGTCATATCGTTTGCCGTCGCCCTAGACAAAAGCACTTCGTAAAAATGGTGACGTTTAGGTAATAAAAATTGCGAATTGTGACGTGAAAGTATTGCAACATTTTACGCACAAAAAACCCTCGCCTTTTTTTTTTTTTTTTTTGTCAATGAAAAGGATAATTGGTTCCAGCCATAAATTTTTGATTCGTTCCATAAATTCTCTTTAACAATTTACATGTATTCAAATTTCGTGTTATGCTCCAGTTTTTTTTTTTTTTTTTTTTTGGTTATTTCCGTCGTTTTTACTCTTTTGTTCGCTACATTTTTTTTTCCCTAACAGGTCAGAAACTCTTTTGTCTCACGGATTCGTTCAATTTTCAAGCATGGAAAATCGGCATTTGCATCAATTTTGGATATTAAAATATTTTGGTGGGGTAGGTCCCAGGTCCGTTGAATTAATAAACGGATAAGACCAAGCCGTTGCTGCTCCTTCATGCTAATCTCCTAGATTTTTTTTATCAACGGCCAACTCAAAATATTTCGGGTGCAAGAGTTTAACTGCTGCAATTTTTTTTCTGCTTATTCTTACTGTATTCCTCAATTTTTACGATTTATATCCAAGCCCCTCAAAATTCAAACGAACGGAGATATTTAATCTTTCCTCAATTTTCAAAAATTTCCTCCGAATCGAAATTTTAACAAAATTTTTACAGTAATAATTTTTTAACGGTTAAACTCATTTTTCTAGAAAAATAGCCCGAGCTGCAATTCCGATTCCGATTCCGATTTCGGTTCCGCAGAAATTTATGAGTAAGATTCCGATTTCGATTTCGATTTCAAAAAACAGAAAAAAAAATTTAGATCTCGATTCCGATTCCAACCAAAAAATATTTTAATGATCTCGATTCCGATTCTGATTCCTATTTCAACAAAAATTAATTAACTGTAATAACGGTATTTTCGCGCTTTTTAAGCCAATCTGAATCGAAAATATTTTTTTGGATGACGATGCAGATTCCGATTCCGATTCTTCCGAACTGTTTTCAGACGAGATTCCGATTCCTTTAAAAAAGCACGTTTTTCGATTCCGATTCCAATTACTTTTCAAATAGCATCCAGGGATGGCATACTGATTCCGATTCCGATTCCAGTGATGCTCGTGATTTTTCAAACGCGATTCCGATTCGGATTCCTATTTAAAATCTATTCGGCATACCATCCCTGTTTATTTTGTTTTTAAAAATATCTAATTGAATTAAAAAATAAAAATTTCAAATTTTTTATTCAATTAATAAAAAATTTGGCTTTGTTTGTAAAATAACTCACTGTATCTGGGAGAAATCTGACCCCTGATGTTGATTATTTCGATTCCGACTCCAGTTTCAGTGATGCTCGATGATTTTTCAAACGCGATTCCGATGCCGCTGCCGATTCCGATGAAAATCTAATCGGAACAGCAGCCCTGAAAAAAACTTTTTCAGCTAGATCCTCATTTCGGGTCGCTTAGTTTCTCGAGGGCCCTCAGCTAAGTTTCAATTACATGAGTTCAGGAACCCCACAGAAAATTTGACCCAAACCTGACTTCCCTTAAAAAAAAAAAACCTAAAAGCACTAGTTTTTCTTTAAAAAATCACAATTTTTTGTTTTCTTTTTTTTTGCTTTTATACTTTTTTCCTTCCAAATGCCAATTGGTTTTCAGAAACAGATGATCGCCCCCTCCCCCTCCCCCAGACCCATGAGATTTTACACTACATATAATTAAGATCAGTGCAAAAGTAAATTTACACTATGGATATGCAATAACTTAATTGGTGGTTAGAAAATTGCATGGATGAAGGTTGAATCGCCCCCCACCCCCACCCCCCAGAATTTTGTTCCAAATCCGCCCCCAGTGCTAAAATCCTGTTTCCGAAAGAAAAATACCTCATCCCCCCCTCCTTCGATTCTAACCGGTTCTCTTGCAGAAACGTTTTTTTTCCTAAAAAGCAAATCAAGTCTTCAAAAGGATAAAAAATAAATAAATAAATAAAAATAAATCGGAAATCCATAACAGATTGCTCACACAAAATTGAATTAACCCATTTTTATGCTTTCCCTAAATTATTCAAAACAAAAAGAAAAAAAAAGCCATAAAAAAAACTGAAACATGTAAAACAGTTTTATAAAAGTCGCAAATGACATATAACAAACGAGAAGGACCAGTTCACTACTTTTTTTATCGATTGATTAAATCGTTCGATAAAAAAAAAGGAGGAAGTGAAAGGGAAAAGACGAGAAATTTAAAAAAGAAAGGGTAGAGGAAAAAAAAAAGCATGCAGTAAACGGTATCCGAGGCACGTACCACATCTGTATGTTTTTTTTTTTTTTTTTCTTTTTAAAACGTATGCCATTTCGCTTAATAATTCATGTCCCAGACAATTTAACTACCAAACTTTTTAAAAACAAAAGTCCTGAGACAGACGATAAATTAAAAACTAGAAATAATTTTGATTAAAAAATAAAAAATTACCACCCTAATTTTTTTTAAAACAGAGGCCTTAACTGAGCTGCATGAGTCATTTTCCTCCCTAGGGCACGGGCGCTTCTCTGGGGTGAGTTTTGTCTCCGGGGGTGAGATTTAAGGGGTGGATATATAGTTTTTTTTTATCATCGGGGATTCTCACTTTTCTTTTGTTTTCGTCTTATCTCCACGGAAATTTTTTTTTTTCCTTTTCTTTTAAAAAGTTGTAACTTTTTCGACTAGGTAGGTATGCCTCCCTTTTTTTCGAGATTCTCATCCCCCTTTCCTTTCTTCCTTTTTTTTTTTTTTTTTTTTTTTTACATTTCATTAAAAAATTTTTTATTATGTACCAGTTCCGGAACAATACTTTCCTTTTACTTAAAAAAAAATAATGGAATGTTTTATTAAAAAAAAAAAAAAAAAAAAAAAGAGCAACAATCAGCGTCGGAAAAAAAAGCATTCTGGGAAACTTTTGAATTTTGTCGTTTTTGTTTTTTTTCGCGTTTCAAGGTTTTCCCAGTCTTTCTACCCTTTCCCTCCCGAAAAGTTCCCAATCCAACCCTCGCGCTTTTTTCTAAAGTTGTACTTCTAAGATTTGATCAGTTGAAAAGAAATGAAGAAAACTACCCCACGGAATCTCACCCCACGGGCTTTGAATAAAAAAAACGTGAGTATTCAACCCTTATTTTTTATAAGGGTTCTTTTCCCCTTTGGTTCCAATCTTACTTTGAAAAAAAAAAAGAACTCATCCCAAAGAGAAAGGTTTGGAATAATATCGGAAAACTCTCTGGTGCTTCGGAAAACAAAGCGAGGGAGGGTGGCAACTTAGGATAAAATCGTTTAGGGGATTCGGTGAAATTTAAAAAGATTTTCCGCGGAATCCTTTTCCGGGAAATAGAGACAGTCATCTAGTTCGGTTATTTTAACCAATTTTTATATCTTTGCGTTTGAAATTTCTTTCGTAGACTAATTACATTATTTTACAATATGAATTTCTAAATGAGAGGCTTCGTGCATAGGTTTGTTGTGGGGCTCACGGTTTTTATATCCCTTCCTTAAAAATACAATGAATAAAATAAAGTATCACTCATTTGACTTTTTTCTTTTGAATACGTTTACCAACAGTTAACATAGCTGCACTTGCTCGTATAATCAATCATTGAAAGAAAAAAAAAGCAAGGAGCTTTTAGCTTTGTCCTGCAGCAATGTCAACTTTTAAATTTTGAAATAGGTCTATGCATCAACCACAGTTTTTACTTTTGCTTTATTTAACGCTTTTAAACAACAAAACATGCAGCGAAAAAAGTCATGATGCATCAGGATTTCCCATCAGGTGTAATCGTTTTTCAAAATGATGGCCTCAATGTGTGGGGCTAAGACAAGGATGTGCTGACATCATTTTTTGCATTGCCCCAATAGGGTGGGTCGCGAAAAAAGCGAATTTTTTAATTTGAAAACGTCTGACATGAGAATCGATGCCTTATTATGATATAGGCTACTATTAACCCTAATTTTTTCGTGTGTTTTAAACGACATCATCGGGTGCCACAACGACCTTGAAAATTTTGAAAATTCCATAAAAGGGCAAAAAAATAAGAATTTCTTTTTGCTGAAAAAAGTATCGCTTTCCTATCGGAAATTCTGCGTAGATTATGAATATGAAGTCCAAAATCGCTTTCAGTGTACGTTTTTTAAGTTAAATGGGAAAAAAGTCTAAAGAATTTCAGTTTAAAAAAAAAGGCCTAAAGCTTAAAAACCGTACACCGAAAGTGATTTTGGATTTCATACTCGAAATCTACGCAGAATTTCTGATAGGAAGCAATACTTTTTCAGCAAAAAAAAAAAAACTTATTTTTTTGCCCTTTTGGCTTTTCAAAATCTTCAAGGTCATCGCGGCACCTCAAGATGCCGTTTAAAAACCCTGAAAAAAAATCAGGGTTAACAGTATTTTAATAAGGCATCGATTCCCGTATCAGGCGTTTCCAAATTCAAAAATTCCCGTTTTTCGACCCACCCTATTGCACCAGTGATGCCTTACTGACGTCACTTTGGCTTCAAAATGCAAATCGAGAATGCAACAACGACGAACAAATGACTTATGATTATGATGCATAATGTATTGGATGACGTATTTAACACGTTTAAAATACGCCACCTTTATAGCTACAAAATGTTGAAAACCCAGGCTGAGTTTTTCCAGAAGGTCAAAACTTTTCTCGTAAAAATCTCGAGATTTTGAAAAGGAGAACCTGAATATTCCAATTGCTCATTAAACTTAATTCAAACATTGGCGACATTTGCGTCGAATAATCATCAAGATTTCCTTATCCTGGGCTGCAGAGAGTTGCTGCTCGAAAATTCCCGATCTCGAAATCTCGAAATTTTTTGACCAAATTTTTCGAGACTCCCGATTCTCGAGAAACGAATTTTTAAAATTACCGAAAATCCCCAAAAATTCCGATTCTCAAGAAATGTCAGAAAAAAATCTTTGAGTCAAGGTTTTTTTTTTTAAAATTTGGAAAATTTAATTAGCATCTTTTAAAAAAATCGTCAAACACTTTTTAAAAAATTTTAGTGCATTAAGATTACAGTATAAAAAACTTCCGAAAAGTAAGCCAACGAATCTTTTCAGCATTATCAGATGGGCAAATAATACTTTTCTTTTTATTTTTCAACCCTAAAATTGAGGCTTTCATGAAGTATTTTCGAAAAATCCCGAACATCGAGAAATTCATGTTTGAAAAAACATCTCTCGCGATATTTAAAAATTTTTTAAAATCGGGATTCCCTATTTCGTAAACTTTTAAATGTCTCGAGAAAACATGAACTCTAGGCAGCATACAACTCTGGTCCTTTATACTTCTTCAATTTGTAAAATTTAATGTTACAAGGAAAGGGCAGGTTTTTATTACTTTCAAGGGCTTGGTTTTTCTTAAGGCTTTTCTTAACTGCAAAATCGGGCAAAATTTGGGAAATATCCAAATAGCTGGAGCTGGCGCCAGAACCGACAACGGAATAGCAAACTTTTTGCCTCTGGTGCTGGTGCCGGAGCCTATTCCAACATTCGTGCCAGCACCACCATTAGTTTCGTCAATTTTTTTTTTTTTTTTTTTTTTTTTTTTAGTTAAAAAAAAGCGACTATTTTCAATTACACTCAGCATTGCCATTGCCATCGGATCATAACTTTAAAAATTTAAAATAATAAATTATGTAACACTGGCACCGACCTGAGTTTTTAGTTGGCCGCGGCTAAAAACTCTTAGCCGACATCGGCGTTGGCACCGGCATCGGCTTTGGACCCCTGCTTTTACGAGAATCCCGAGTCCATTGTATAGACTTGTATTGCACGAGAATTTCCTCAAAGAAAAATGAATTATCTCAATGGCTGAGAATTTGAAAAGTCGCCGAAACCAAGACTTTTTTTTCCGCCAAGACAGAAATTTCCATTTTCGAATTTTCAATAATAATGTTTACAGAAATCCTAACTGGAAGGAAGGTAATTTCTTATAATGCCTCCTAGGCAGCTATACGCCCGTGATTTTCGATAAAATAAACGGTTTTTAAAAATATTTTTTTACGCAAGCGGTGCGAATCTGGTTACAACACGTCAACAATATGAAATACATGACGGAAAAAAAAAAAAAAAAAAAAAACACCAAGTTTTTGTCTAAAAAAACCAAAAAACCTTTGCTGGTTTCGTTTTTTTTAATAACGTAACGTTAGATTTGCCAGCTGTTAAATTTTTTTGCTAAAATGATGAATTCGTTAAAAAGGGGAAATTTTTATAAATAGTTTTTTATCTTAATAAAGTTACATGACCTAGTTTTTAAAAAACTTTCAATTCATCGGATGCATTTTTCACTTCTCTTATTTCATCCCTTTCGGGTTAATTAGCACCGTTATGTGCTCATCTGGAGGCACGCTTTTTATATCTTATTTATTTGTCTTCCATCTCATCCCTCATTTTCGAAGGAAATATATTCTCTTACAAAAATAAATTTTTTTAAAAAGAGTTATTTTCATAAATTTTTTTTATTTTTTTTAAATGATGAAAAATGCTAATTATTCGGCTGTCGCTGCAGCTCTTTTTTTCGATGAAGGATAAACCCCCTTTAAGACGGATAAAATGATTTTAAGAACCCTTACACCTAAAAGGCACGTGCCCAAATTTTAAAAAACCGAAACCATTTCTTTTTTCGGATAATGTTGCAGTCATCGTACAACGTTCCAAAGAGGGAAGGTCGTATAACAGTATTACGTAAAGGGTTTTTTTTTCTTTTTTAACAAAAATAATACTTTTCAATATTTTGGATAAAAAAAAATGACTGAAAAACCTTTTTTTACAAAAAAACGAAGGGGTGACAACTAAAATGCGAAAGAGGGTGGAATTTGAAAGAAAATTGAAGAGTGCCGTTATTTGCTGAAGTGGAAGGAGGGTTTATGTAGGCTAATAAAAAAAAATTAATCGATTTTTTAAAAAATTTTATATAACCTTTTTTCTGTTTTGAAATATTCCGCTTACAGAAATGTAAACTTTTTAGAAGTGGCTTTATTTATTACTAACGTTCGAATGCGTCTGTTGGTCCACCCAAAACTTTTCAAAATTGGAAAAAAATATCGGTGACTTGCAATTTGCATTAATAAAAAATTAAAAGATTGTCCTTCTGTACAGTAATATTTTCCCAAATTTTCGGGACTTTCCGCAAGGGCACCAAATTAAAAAACAAAGATTTGACATTAGGGAAGAAAATTGCATTTTTCCGAAGAACAATATGAATTTAAAGAAGCGAAACCTAAAAATGGCGGGCCTTCAAAACCGATACCGGTAATGATCCTGAGTGAATGCAATTATGATTGCTAAAATTAAAGCTGCTGACAACTTTTATAAAAAAATAAAAATAAAATAAAATAATAACAACAACAACAAATATTAATTTTTTTTTTCTAGAAGGCACTGTATAAAGGCTTATGTCCCTTTCGTTTTTGCAACGGCTACACTACGGACAAATGCCCAGCGTGGCCCCAACCTGGGTGGGCAGCTTTTCCATGTGCTGTAGATATTGTATCGATATATCGAAGCCAAAATTATCGAAAATATCGGGAATTTTCTAAAATCGATACATTGACAATATCGATACTTTTTTACGAATATTTTATCGAACAATCGTCAGTAATGAATCTCTGAGAAAGGTCAATTTTATGCTTTCAAGGAGGAAAGAAAAAAAAAAAAAAAAGGAGTCATAATTATGAAATATTTGAATATTTGTGTATGTAATATGTTTATAGGCCAAGCATTTTTTGTCGATTACAACTCCTGGGTAGTGGGTACGCAGACGCCAGATTTTTTTAATCGCATCGCCCCCCCCCCCCCCTCTCTCTACCGGTACCGCTTGGTATTTCGCCCAATTTTTCCTCAAATCGTCTTTCCGCATTTATTTATTTATTTTTTGTCCAAATAGTAATAAAATTGAGTCTAAAAGAATTTTGCTACCTCCCCTCTCTCTTTCAGCAGAAAGCCCTGCTCCTTCTGGGACTCTCCCAAAATGAAAACCCTTAAATAGGTTCCGTATCAAAACGGGCTAAGATTTTAGGCATTAAGGTAATAAAAGAAATGATCTATTTTCAGACCTTATATTGATATCGATATTTTTTTTAAAAATCGGGATCAATAATGTTCGGCCTTCGGCCTCGGCTGTTCAGTTTTTTGTTTTCTGAAACTTCAGCAGGGCTGCAATTACGATTCCGATTCCAACTAACAAATATTTTAACGATGCCGATTCCGATTCTGATTCCGATTTAAATCAAAGTTGATTAACTGTAATAACGTTATTTTCGAGCTTTTTAAGTCAATCTGAATTGAAAATAATTTTTTGAATGCGGATGCCAATGCCGATGCCGAATCCGAAGATTCCGAACTGTTTTCAGACGAGACTCCAATTCCGATTTTTTCAAAAAGAGCACGGATTCCGACTCCGATTCTAATTATTTTTGAAATAGCAGATTTCGATTTCGATTTCGATTTCGATTTCGATTCCTAATAAAAATTAATCGGAATTTCAGCCCTAATTTCAGAGTTAATAGGTGTAAATATTTCAGTAAAGAAAGAAAAATAAAATTATTGATGGTGGAAACTACATATTTTTAGATTTTTGGAGCACACAGAAATACAAATGGAGTACTAGATTTTGGACTACGACTTTAAGTATTGGAAGAAAAAAATACCTGGGGAGTACTCTCGAGGGATCCCTGTTAAAAACTAGTTCTGTCCCGATGCTTAAAAATTTACTTTAATCGTAAGCAAAGATGGCATGCTGAATCCGATTCCGATTCCGATGCCGATGCCGATTCCAGTGACGCTCGATGATTTTTCAAACGCGATTCCGATTCCGATTTCTGTGAAAAAGAGTTTTACGATCCCGATTCCGATTCAAAATTATATAATCGGTGCCGATTCCGATTCCTGATGCTGATTCTGATTCCGATTCCGATTCCAATATCGATTTTATTAAATTTAGAGATAAACAAGTCTAGTCAAGTCAAACATTGTAATGAACATGCGTTGCGATAATAATCGGGGAAATGAGAAAAGAATTGTACATGACAATCAGAACTGTGAAACAGCGTCTTTTTAGATTTCAAGCAATAAACGAAAAAAAAAACCTTTAGTTATGATTCTGATTCCGATTCCGATTCTGATTCCGAGTTTATTCTTATCATTCGAATCTTATTCCGACTCCGATTCTAAATAACACAAAAAAATTTTAACACAATAAAATCCAATTTCAAATTTCAGGATAATTCAATAGAGTTTAACTTCATCACTTCAGGAGGGACACATGACGTCATCATTCCAAATAAATAACAGGGAAGGAAGGGAACTGAAATTACGGAAAAGAGAATGTCGAATATTCAAAGGACCCATAAAACTTTACTTATCAGCCCATTGGGAACGCATTTCAAGCAAGCAAGGGACTTCTCCAATTTTTATAAAATTAAAATGAAACATAATTGATGCCGAATCCTTTAAAAAGGGTTGAAAAGAAAAGAAGAAAAAAAAAAAAAAAACTCCAACCTGTTGCCGAAATAACTAGGAAACGAGTTACCGTAATCCGACCCCTCGTATCCGTGCCGAAAAAAGGGTTAAAAACAATAACACGATCGATTTACTGCAAATAACTTCAAACCGATCAAATATTTGCGGTTATTTATTATTATTTTTTTTTTTTTTTCGAAATGGCAACGACCCGCAAATTTTATTGCCGAAGTAATTTAATTCACCCCTTTTTTTTCACTTTTTATTACAAAAAAAACATTTTTGGGTCGGCAGGATATTTACTTCTTATTTATATACCGAAAATAAAGGAATGGATTTTTCCTTTTACCGTCGGGAAAAGCCGTGTCTCTTTCAAATGCAAAAATCGCGAGGGATAATTAAAGGGCAACAACCTCCGAATGCCAATAAATTATTCAAAAAAGGTTTGACGCGGCTTTTGATTTCAGACGAATAAAAAAAAAAATAGGAAAATTCGCAATTGTCAGTTTTGAAATGGACGTAATAAAAAGCAATTTGAATACACCCGAAATTTCCTTGTTGATTCGTGCCCAGGTTCGTCGAACTCTCGTTCGTAAAATGTTTACAATCAAAATAATTACAGCCGGAACACGAAAAAGGAAAAAAAAAAGAGCATTATAACCATCGATGGTAAAAAGGAACTTGATCATCCGAGTCCTTTTTTTTTTGAATTACATAATTCTGAAGAAAGGACATAACAACAAAAATTTTTTCCCTCCCGAATCGATTGTTTGATATTATAAAAATCGATACACAAAAATTCTTCCCATTTTGTTTATTCTCCGTTTGGCCCATTCATCCCACGCATCAAAAATATAATTCATAAATGACTGAAATTTCAAATAAATAATAATGGAAAAAAAAATCAATCGATATGGATCCATGGGAATATTCTCGAAGGAAGGTCGTTGAACCAGGTAGGAAGCCCTTCATCCCTTGCAGGTCAAAGACTCCGGAGATTTTTAAGATTCGCCCTCGCAATATCCCTATCCGGTCAGGTCAGGTAGATCTGCGAAAAATTATCACGAGCTCATCAAACTCGGTTACGGAATTTCAAGTATATACAGTATATGTTACCGGCATTCTTTTAAATCGGATTTAAAAGAATGCACAGTAAAAAATTTCGTGTATTTTTTACAAACCCGGTCCACACACTCTGTGTGTAACTCTTTAGGTCAGAATACACGCGGCTAGTGTACTACGCTGTGAAAAATTTTGTGTAATTTTAACACAATTTATAATTCAAAAACGGTCCACACATTTTTATTTGTAAATAATTACAGTAACAAATATTGCCTAGCAACATGTATCAAAATTAACATAAAAAGAGTAACAAACAAAATGTGTGGACCGAGTTTGTTAAAAATAGACAAAATGTTTTAGTGTAGCTCGTCTCCTATATTTAACTTAAGTACAAGCTACTCGCTCCTACTAGCTAGCGAGTAGTTTGTACATAAGTTAAATATAGGGGACGAGCTAGTACACTAGCCGTGTGTATTCTGGCCTTTTTTATGTTTATTTTGACACACGTTGCTAGGCAATATTTGTTGATTGTGTTATTATATTTACAAATTAAAATGTGTGGACCGTTTTTCAAATATAAATACACAAAATATTTTACTGTGTGGAATTTCGAAACTCCGATATCGGGAAAAGTTTCTTTATATTTAAAGTATCAAGCCTGAGTTTTTTCAGGTGTCCAATTGGCCTTGAAATTTCCAAAAAGGCCCATATAATGGTCAAAAATGAACATTTATTTTCGGCATAAAAGGCCGTCGATTCCTATCGGAAATTTTGCGTAGATTGCGAATTTGAAATCGAAAATTACTTTTGGTGTACGGCTTTTAAGCCACAGGCAAAAACCGTAACCGGATTTTCAGAGCTTTTAAATCCGGCCTGTAATTGAAAAACCGAGCATCAAAAGAAATTTTTGACTTCAAATTCGTAATCTACGCAAAATTTCCGATAGGAATCTATGGTATTTTATGCCAAATAATGTTGATTTTTTTGCCATTATGGGCTTTTTGGTTTCAAGGCCAATTTGACACCTCAAGATGCCGCTCAAAAAATCTGAAAAACTTCAGGGTTGATACTTAACGTATAAAGAAACTCTTTCCGATATAGGAATTTTGAAATTCCAAAATTCCAAAAAAGTTGATTTTCAAAGCACCCTAGCCCTCATGCATCGCATTTGTCCCATTACCAATTTTTTGCCATCACTGAGGTCTTTGTAAAATCCCAAAAAAATTACTCCACAATCGTTAGGGATTGGACCGATCTTCGAAATTGATGGTAACATAAACAAAAAAAAAAAAGATGAGATTTAATGCTGGGGTTGAAATACCGGGAAATATGTTCAGTAATTAATTCCTGGAAGGTTTAAGTCTTAAAAAGATAAAAATCATCACTTATGGTGACCTAATCAAAAATGAGGTAAAAAAGTTCACTTTTTTTTTTAAAACCTGTTGTTTATGTGCAAAATGTTTGGTTTTTAAAACTGGGATTTCTAACCACTTTAATTACCAAAAAGTGATACAATCTCAATTATTATGTACTTAGGATTGTCTTTTAATTGCATCGATTTTTAAGACGTGGGAAACTCTCTGCCAAACAAAACTTTGCAATTTATTGGTTAAATTTGCAATTGAATGGCACGGCGCGGAAAATTTAAAAACTGTGCAATTAATTGTGAAATTTTAAGATTACAACCGACTAGCATCCCTGGCAATCCGAAAGGGGGATTAACCATCTTTGAAATGCTTTCATTATTTTTGCCTCAAACAAAGCAAATAAAAAACTGACATTCAGGAAAATGTCGTGAGTAAAACGTTTCCCCCACATTTGTCCGTCGGAAACTGAAACCCAAAACTGAATTGCATCAACCTTTTACTCGGTTCAAATTGAAATATAATTTCCAGGACTCCTAGCTCGGGGACGGGACGTGGGAGACTGTAGGGTCTGAATTTTTTATTCAAACTACATTACAAGTTCGTTGTTTAGCGGATCTTACTCCCATTCAGTTAACTTTTGACAATAAAAAATCCATTTAAAATCAGTAATTAATGAGCATCAGGTTAGAAAAATCTTTTTTAATTTTAGGAACAAAAATTGTTTAACCCTTTCAATATGAGACCCGTTTAGAATTTTTCTTGATAAATCAAGGAGCATAATATTAACCTTATTATTTCAAAGCACCTGTAAAGCTCGTTTTTAAAAAAAACAATAATTATACTAAAATCATGGCTTTGCATCAAAAAGGTATCAACTTGCAAATATGCATACTATAAACTAATTTCTGGAGAATGGCTCTTTAAAGAAGACCCACTCCTCATCTGCTACACAGTAAAAAATTTTGTGTATTTTTAACAAACCCGGTCCACACATTCTGTACACTGTAAAAAATTTTGTGTAATTTTAACACAATTTATAATTCAAAAACGGCCCACACATTTTTATTTGTAAATAATAACACAATCAGTAAAAATTGCCTAGCAACGTGTGTCAAAATTAACATAAAAAGAGTAACGCAAAAAGTGTGTGGATCGAGTTTGTTAAAAATACACAAAATTTTTTACAGTGTATGTAACTCTTTTTATGTTAATTTTGACACACGTTGCTAGGCAATTTTTACTGATTGTGTTATTATTTACAAATAAAAATGTGTGGACCGTTCTTCAAATATAAATTGTGTTAAAGCCACTTTTATTTTTTAGAAGATTTGAAATCTTCTATTATATCTGGTAACTGATTTTACCGTGAAAATTCCTCTAAAAAAATAATTTGTTCGTATTTTTTGGTCACGTAATAAAAAATGTCTTCCTTCACAAAAAAAAAAAAAAAAAAAAAAAAGGCCGATAATCTCTTTAAAAATTGGTTTATTATCTGAACGCCTTCATCTACAATTTTTTAGGAGGGAGGGAAAGGGGGAAGGTAAAAACATAGCCCGGCTTATTCCCAATAATTTCCCAAACCATGCACTCTGCTCATCATTTAAATAAACAAAGTAGTTTTACTGCACAGTAAAATATTTTGTGTATTTTTAACAAACCCGGTCCACAAATTCTGTACGTAAATCTTTTTATGTTCATTTAGACACAACATTTTTTTGATTGTTTTATTATTTACAAATAAAAAGGTGTGGACCGTTTTTCAAATATAAACTGTGTTAAAAGTGCACAACATTTTTACTGTGTGGTAAAACTACTTGGTTCTCAAACCCCGAAAATCTATTGAAAAGGTGCTCAGCTGTGAAAAAAGAATACTAAAATTTTGTAAAAAATATTTAATTTTATTTAAAACGGACTTGAGGTATAAAAATATTTTTTTTTATTTTCTTATAAAATGACACATTATGAGAGACACTACATCAATAATTTCTGAAACTGCAATAAAGTGAAAGCAATTTAAGCACCTTAAAAAATGTATTATAGAAATCATCTTGACAAAAAAAACCGGCGATTTGCAGCATGCAAAAAATTAGTAAAATTAATTATCTTTCAAAAAAAATTAAAAAATAAAAATAAATAATAAAACAATAAATATTTACAATCGGTTGACGCTTAAGGAATGCTTTCACTTAAAAATTTTTCGATCGTTCTCCACAAAATGAACATTTTGTACCGGTGCAATAATATGGACAGAATCGAGATTTCTTTTTTCAAACAGAAAAAAAAGTAAAAAAAAAAAAAATAAACTAATAGAAACTTTTACCGTACTCAGACAATCAAGTAAAAAATAATATTTCCATCAGTAACAAAAATACAGATTTAATTTTTATTAAACAGTCTTGGACTTACAAAGACGAATGAAAATAATATAACTCCTAAAAAATTCGTCCACACAACCAATTAAAAACCGAATGGAAGCTTTTTCGAATTGTACTTTTAATGTTAATAAAAAAAAATTGCAATCCTAAACTCAAAAAGGTAATTGAGCAGTTTTTTTATCAGTCTTATTTATTGTGGGAAGGAACTATTTTTAATATATAAAAGGAGGATATCCAATTTTTTTAAAATATTTGGCTTATTTTTTTCGTTTTTTCTTCTTTTTTTCATAATAATTCTTAATTAAACATTTAGCTAATTCTAATAACGAAACAAGTACAATATTTAAAAAAAAAAACAAAAAGAAAAAAAAAAGAATCCCTGAAATGTTTGCCATGAAGTACACATTATCGTTGACGAAAAAAAAAAAAAAAAATTCAGTTTTTATTGTTTCCACAAACAAAATGGAAGGGATGCGAAGCAAATGTTTAATTCCTCCTCCTGATCAAACCGTTAAGATTAACCTAACGATCATTATAATGGAAATTTTTTTCATTGGTTAAAAAAAAAATACCCTCGAATTATGCCAACGAATAATAATATACATTCATGTATCTTTTTTTTTTTTCTTAAATTCTAAAAAAATATATATAAAAAAAAATCCTTACGTCTAAACACTAAACATTTTCACTAGAATTTTCTATAAACTATGACTATGATATACCATTTTTTTCATTTTGGTATATTACCCGTAATCGACTTGAACATTTTTTTTTGTTTGTTTTTTTGTTTTTGCAACCCTTTAGGCAACAAGAAGGTTTGGAAAATTCTAAACCGTTAAAAGCTCATCATTTAACTCTTTACATACCGAGATTTTCCCGGAAGAAAATCCCCGGGAAGTGAGATTTCTTTTCCGTACACATACGGCCTCGGTATGGAAGGGGTTAATATTTTTTAAAATCATTCGATAAACTTTTTGGAATGTAATTTTTGAAAATTTTATGTTAATTTCAAAATTGAGGGAAAACTTTTTCGTAATAAGACTTTTCCCATTCAATTCCGAAATTAAGAAGGGAATGAGGTAACCTGTCAAGAGATCGAAAAGTTTAAAAAGTAAAATATGGTAGATTTTTGATTTAAATGTGAAGTTACAAGCTCAGAAAACAATAGAATTGATTCTACTCAAGTATCTTGTGAACTTTGTAAATAATAAAACTAAGATGCTTAATTTGCAGCATTTTTATGCAGTACGGCACAGGCTTACCAAGTGGAAGCACAAGTCCTTAAATTACTCACTTCATTGGCCTTAAATTTTTCCCTAATTTTTGGCAATCTAAATCCCCGAGAAAAAAAAAGTTTCCTTATTTTTAAGAATTTTCGATTTATTGATTGAAGTTTGGCGATCCATAATTTATTATAAAGATTATTGGCGGGATTATTTTTAAGAATTTTCGATTTTATGGAAAATATTAGTTTTCGTGTCTATGAGAACATAAAAAAATTTCTAAAAAACTATCAAAAATTTATGGATAATATCACTGTATTTTTTTCCAACTCTGAATCTCTCTTCATGTGGTTTGTCAACTTTTACTACCAAATTTTACTAAAATCGAACGGCTCATGATATTTTGGGCCACAACCATATTAAGACAAAAATTACCTCAATTTTTTTTTTCTTGCACGATACTGTCGGCGGTAAAAAAATATTAATTTTTGTGACGATACCCTGTACTGACCCGTACGAAAAATAAACATTTGTCAAAAATTTTTAGCACAGAAAATGATTTAGGCCTAACAACAAAAAAATGTCAGCGTTATAAAATTTGTGGAATTCATGACAGCTGATAATTTTGATAAACATATAACTTAATAATGCTACATAACGTGTGACATAACAGATGTCGTGTAACATATTTGCCGTAGTTTTTATTAATTTTTAAATTTAAATCAACATTTTTTTGACGTGCTGTATAATATTTGTCATGAAATTCCACAGTTGGGCATGTCCCAATCAAACATAAACCGAGACCAGTTGTGTTTTCGTACCAAGGACAAAAAAAAAAGTGCCTACAGTATCGCGACAAAAAAAAAGGAAAAAAAAAAGTTATTCTTATGATACAGTGGTCGGACTTGTCAACCCTAGATGCCTCCTGAGCTTGGGATGATATAAGCTCGCATAAGATGGCTCCCTTTCTAAAGAAGGCGAGGTGGAAACGCTGAGAGGCGATTCGCTTCTCGAATCTACGTCGCTGTGATAACTTCTCCTTCCGTTGCTCGGTTCGTGATTATTGTTTTGTGTAAGCTGATTCCTTAGTTTACTTTTAGGCATTGATAAATCTTCCGGCTCTGTTTGCTCAGGCAATAAAGGAGGAATGATAGACGGATCCAATATCGGTCCCGTTACGTCCGGCCTGATAACTCTTCTAATATCACGCGACTTTCTTTCCCTGGGTTTCCTGTTATTGTTAATCGAGATGAAATAATTATCCTGGGGTTGGGCCCCAAATAAATTCATCGAGATGCACTCGGAATCGTATTCCGTCGTGTCCTCGTTTTCGTCTATTTCTAAACCTGTGCTCCGTGAGTCGTCGTCCATTTCGTCCGAATCGACACCGGGCGGGGTGCTGCACGAGTCCGCTTGTTTCCGGTTGATGCATTTGTGATTTAAGAGATGGTGCCTTCTTCTAAATTTCCCTTCGCAAATTTCGCACTGAAAGGGCTTCTCCCCCTTGTGGATCAGATTATGAGCTTTGAGCTGGTTCGAATCCGAGAATTTGGACGGACAAAGCCTGCAGGCGTAAGGGCGTTCGCCCGTGTGGACCCGCAGATGCCTCCTGAGATTCGCGACCTGGACGAAACTCCGATCGCAATGTGTGCAGTGATAAGGTTTTTCCCCCGTGTGCAACCTCATGTGAGTTTTCAAATGGTGGTCCCGCGTGAATCGTTTGTGACATTCTTTACACTCGAAAGGCTTTTCCCCGGTGTGGGTCCTTTCGTGATTTTGAAGAACGTGTTTATACCCGAACGATCTGTTACAAGCTCCGCACGTAAACGACTTGTCTTTATCCGAACTTCTAAAATCTATTTCCTGTCCCGAGCCGATGCTTTGCGGGGAGGAACCGCTCGTAGGGGGGGATAACGGAGGATCGGGAATCGGCTCCACCACGCTGACCACAACCGGATTTTCCTCGGTTTTTATCCTCCTCCTCGATGTTTTCTTCCCTCCGGTTCCGTTCGTATCCAAATTGTTGTTGTTCCTTTTCGATTTGTTCACCGGCGTAGGCGGCGGCGACGTCGGATTCGGGAACCAGTTGGGGCCGTACATCCCGGCAGCCCAATTCCCTAACATCTGGTGAGCCAACATGGAACTCGGAAACAAGCCCAAAGGCGGAAGGTTTCTAAATGGATTGTCGTCGCTTTCTATGGACAGGGACGTTTTCGGACTTCCCCTGTCTACGAAACTGCTTGGGCTGTCCGGTTCGTCTTTGATTCCTCCATTGTTTCTCATGTGAAGGCGAGCGACTGCTGCTAAACCTGAAAACAAACCAACCGTGAGCCAACTTGGAATTAAAGGAAATACCTTTTTAATAATTCAAGGTGTGCCACTTCCTGGTCAACTAATCGCACTCGAGAAATAAGAGGGATGTGCTTCTGATTCACATCCCCCTTAAGGGCTTTTTTTTTCTTCCACCCAAAAATTTATTAATTTATTGAATGAAACCAATTACTAATCTTATGGTAAAGACGTTACTATACTCTTTGGACTCAGTAAGTTTTAGCGACGATGTTGCAATAAAGTCTCCTGATAAGATTTTCGGTGGTGTACTTTGCCAAAAATTTACATCCAGCAGAAAGTGGATACGGTCCTTTTAAAAATTTTCAATTTAATAAATTCAATTCTTCAATTTTTTTTTTGCGACGAAGGTGTAGGCTTCGGAATAACCGTTCTCCTGTTATTGGAAGTTCCGTTTTTAACACATCATTACGGCTTTAAGATAAGAGACCTTAAAAATGATCAAAATGTCTATGCTAATATGACATGGGCAGCCAACATAATATAATTATTTTACGACCGATTATATTTTAACATTTTAAAAAATGATTCAGTTTTTTTATATCTAAAAATCCAACCGATAATTCTATCGTATTTGCTACAACCAGAAAACACGAATTAATTATTTTTCCCCTATTTCTGTGGGAAAAAGTAGCGCCAAATATCACGAGACTCATAGGCAGCCAAATCCAATTGATATTTAGCCTAATAGAAGTCGAAAAAACGATCTATACTAAAGTTTAATTTGTTTTAATCTTTTCCACATTTCAGTTATAAACCGAGGTATGCAAAGTTTTAAAATGCATTTAAATTTGTATACATTAGAATGCAATTTCGAATTTGAGAAAATCAAAATGGCCGCTATTTATTTGTTTTCTGTAAACTCAAATTGCAACTGAGATGTGGCTGGGATTTTTCAGGTATAATTTTTGCTTTAAAAAAAAATTTGTTTCATATGTATAAATTTTGCGATCTGGTTGCATCCCTTGTAAGAATAAAATTCATTATAACATTGACAAATTCCCAATTTATTTGTTCAAAATTTCGATTTCTGTTTATTAAAAAAATAACAAAATTGCATTCCTTTCAACGAATCGTTAATTTTTTGTAGGTGAAATAAATACAGCCATAGAATTGCAATCCAGGACCGTTGTTTTCCAAATCGTAAATTCGAGGTTCCTGAATTTTCATTAAAACGTGTCTTTGTGCAGAAAATAAAATCCATCCAAAATTAATTCCAAGTCAGAAAAGAAAGCACTTTGGTCAAAATGCAAGAAAAAAAAGAAAATAAAATGAGAAAAGGATATTGCAACATGCTGTGCCTGTTTTTTTAATTTTTTGAGAAAAAACTGAATTTTTAAAGGCAAAAAATGCCACTCCTGGGATTGAAATTCCCTGTATTTTGGTATCTTAATCCCGTTGATTTTGTCAAAAAATGAAAATTCGAGAACCAGAGTAATTTTCCGAGAAATCTCAGACAAAAATTCGGAAATTCGGCTTACAGATCTCGGTACTGACCGTTCCGGGCGACTAATTCCGTCGAGAAATTGTCCAAAATATTGGGATTTGAAATTACAATTACAATTTCTGTCCTATCTCATTTTTTAAATAATTATGAAAAAGCTAGCTGCAAAAATTTCCAATTTTAAAAAAAAGTTGAAGCTAGAATATAAAATTGGTGTATTAATATTTGAAAGCGAAAAATTGAAGTTCTAAGCCATATTTCAATTTTGAACAACAATTTACAAGCTTCAATCGATTTTAAACCTCAAAATCCAACTCCACAAATTCAAATATTTTAAACAAAAAATCAAAATGTCAAAGTGTAAACTTACGATGGAATTCTCTGGCAAAAGTGTTTCAGTCTGAAACCTGAAAAGGTACTGAATATCACCAAAATTTAAAAGACGAAAAACCCCTTCCTAAGGGCAATGAACGGATAAGAGAAAAAAATCTCTGTCATTGTTGCAAAAAGTGTCAACGTCCTTACCAAAAGATGAAAACAAAAGTTAAATTACCAAAAGCGTGATTAACCACATTTAACATGTTAACCATTTATATAACATAAAGGATTAAAAAAAGCCTTCTCGAGTTCAAAAGTGATTGACATTCAGGCATCCGACGGGTTTAAAAAAAAAAAAAATTTCATTTTTAAAGCAAAAAAAAAATTAGTCATGATCCTTACCTGTGTTCGGAGCAGCATCGTTAGCTTTCAGCATAGACAGTGTCATAACAACGTCGGGAAAATTCTCGGAATCATTTACCAAAAATCACACTTTTCCACCAACAAAACTTTTTTTTTCTTTTTAGCACTTTAAATTTTGTATTTTTAACGGAATGACGAAGAAAAGAAAAATCACGTATATATTTACACTTTCGCGAAAATTTAAAATTAAAAAAAAAAATTCTAAGGAGTAGTAAATTTAAAAATAAAAAAGGAACTTCAGGGGAAAAAAATTAAAGTATCACAAAAACGGTACGAACAGTCTTGAAAATCATTGTCTTAACCTAACTTGGTCCATCACGTTACGTCACTACCGCTTACGACCATTCAACTGAGAGATACTAGTCCTTGCACAACTATTTTTCCTTCACTATCAACTCGCGCAATGTCTATTCATTCTGTTAAACCACCCTCTCAAGGGTCACAGGAAAAAGGGAATAAGTGACTTTACCGGGACACTTCCGAGAAAAAAAAAATTCGAATTTTATTTCAAACACAGAGTGTTATGACTTGCTGGTCGTTCACGGATTTGAGGGTGTAAAGGGGGGGGGGGGGGAAGAGTGCTCCCCCCCCCCCCATTGGGATTCAGATTTTTTGGAAAATATAGAAGTCGGGAATTTTCGTTTTCGAAAATCCGTGGGTAATTCTCGACATTTCTCGACATTATTCGACCAGATTCTTAGAATGCGGAAAAAATTCTAGAAAATTTGAAACCAGGGAATCGGTCACCGGTCACAACTTTTATGTATTTTTGCCCCCCAAAATCTTTTACGAAATGCTCTTTTTTTACAGTGCTTATTTCACTGGTGGATCCAGAATTTTTTCCTATCGGAGGAGGATGCAAACGCCTAAAATATGCCCATAATTAAAATTCTTAGAATTGTCCCATAATTAGCCCATAATATGCCCACAATTAGAACTTTCCCAGAACTTGTACACTGTACCCCCTTTTTCAGATCTGGAAAAAGTGGACGGTGGGGCTCATCGCCCCAGCCCAAGTGTCCACCAGCGAACTGACTATTAATTCATCTAATTATTAGTAAGTTAATCAATTTTTAATTACCATTTAATTCAAAAGCCGTAACTAATTATCAATTAAATTGATTTGCCTTTCGAAATTAAATTTCTGGAGAGTTGATTAACACGATTAAAAATATTTGTCATTAATTAATTAAAAAGAAAAATTAATTAGTTGCTACAAAACGTTTGGCACATATCCCGTTTTCGAAGTGAGGGACGGTATTCATATCACTCGTTCACGTTTCAAGGGGTAGGGATTCAAGGGATGAATAATCACCGAATACCCTAAGAAGAACCTTTTCCCCATTTAAAATAGGCAACCTTCCTGGAAATTAATTAATAGATTTAATTTAGACGACAAATTAACATTTCCAATTCTGTCTTTTTACATTGCAATAATGTTGGCCAGGGTTAAAGGAACTCTCTTACATAATATTCTACTACTGTAGCTTTTGTTGCTTTTTTTTTCTTATTATTTTTTTTCCTGCCTTCGTTTTTTATTAGAAGAGAAGGGATGTTGCATCCGCGACACAAGAGACGGCATCTTTTACTTTTCACGCGAGTGATAATGTTTCCCCAAAAATCAAGGAAATATTTATTTTTGCATCCTTTCCCCCCCTTTCCCTGGCGTAACGAGTTTGTAGAAAGAGCTTTTTTTTTATCTTAATTTTTTAATAAGGGATTCCGGTTTAATTTTCGTCGTTTACGCGAGGGGGGCTAATATTTATGATGTTTAATGATGTAAAAAATTAAAGGAGAAATAACTGATAAGCCTTATTGATATTTGGTATGCGTTTGGAATGTTTGATTATGATTCGAGATGAAATAAGTATATCAACAACTCAGGGATGTATAAAATGGACAAGTTAAAGCAAGAAAAGTTTTCGGGGATCTGTTTCAAAACCCTGACGTTTCAAATTCTCGATCGGGGTTTTGAAACGTAAGGGCTATGATTTCGGTTTTTTTAATTTTTAAATGGCTCTAATGAAACTGGTACAATGGAAACTGGTCTAAAAAAAATTAGACCAGTCTCCTTAGACCAGTTTCCGGAATTTTTAGACCAGTTTCCCAGAAATGGAAGAAACTCGTCTAAAACATAATTCTAAAAAACCGATCGAAAGAAAAAAATTAAATGACACACATAAGAGAGAATGGAATGAAATGAAACGATTCGATTAAAAATTTTTAGCTCGATGGTCATCGTCAAAATTATGATTAACTTATGAGAAGTCAAAATCAGGTATAACCATATGTTTCACGAGCTAAACATAATTTTCACAAAGTCGTGTATTTTCCTGCAAAAATTTCCAGAACATAATTTTTTTTCAGCATTTAAAAGATTACCAATGTAATCTTTATAAAATATGTTTTGCTCAAAATAGCTAAAATTATGTTTAGCTCATGAAACATGGTAGTACCTGATTTTGACTTGTCATAAGTCAATCATAATTTTGACGATAACCATCGAGCTAAACAATTTTTATCCAATCGATTATCGTTTCATTCTCTCTTGAGTGTGTCATTTAATTTTTTTTTTTTTTTTTTTTTTTGATTGGTTTTTAATAGTGATGCGCACAAGATATTGTACAAGACTCGACTGAAATTTCGTTTCTGGATGTGTATTACCTTGAATATTGCAAAACCGAGCGAGTCTTGTTTTGAGTCTTGTACAATATTTCTTGTTTTAAAACAATATTTCTTGGACAATACAAGACTTACTTATTTTGAGATGCTTAATGTCATATGCCCAGAAACAAAATTTGAGCCTAAGTCTTGTTTAAAAGTCTTGTCGAGACAGTCTTGGTCTTGTGCGAATCACTAGTTTTTAAGAATTATGTTTTAGACGAGTTTCTTCCATTTTTGGGAAACTGGTCTAAAAATCATTTCCGGAAACTAGTCTAAGGAAACTGATCTAAAAAAAATTAGACCAGTTTCCAGGTTACCTTAATTTTTAAATTAAGTTAATTTAAATTTCGTGGTTTTGAAAATAAAGTGAAATTATGAATTATTTCTATTTTCAAAACCTCGAAAAAATCGGGGATTTGCCGATTTTAATTTTAATTTTTTTAAAATAATTAAAAAAATAACTTTAACTTCAAAATCCACGAAAAGTTCGGGAGTCCAGAAAATAAAGGAGAACGAGTTTTGAAATGCAACTTCGATGCGGATTTTCTTGATTAAAGTTTTTTTTTAATAATTAAAAAAAAAAAAATTTTAAATTAAAATTTGCAAATCCCCGATTTCTTCGAGGTTTTGAATACTGTAATAATTCATAATTTCGCTCATTTTCAAATCTACGAAATTTAAATTAATTTAAAATTATTTAATTTAAGAATAAAAATAAAAGAAACTGAAATCATAACCCTGACGTTTCAAAACCCCGATCGGGGTTTTGCCAGGTTCCCATTTTTGGGAATGAGGTCACAGTTAAAAGTTTCAGAGAGACGTAACGCACCAAAGTAGCAGGGCTGCAATTCCAACTATAATTTCGATTTTGATTCCGAAAGGTGGAAAAAAAATTTCAGATTCCGATTCTGATTCCAACTATAAGAAATATTTTAACGATGTTGATTCCGATTCTGATTCCGATTTAAACCAAAATTGAAATATTTTTTTTGGATGCCGATGCCGATTCCGAAGATTCCGAACTGTTTTCAGACGAGATTCCGATTCCGAATAAAAATGAATCGGAACTGTAGCCCTGCTAAGTAGTCAAAACAACCAAATAGCTAACTATGCTCCATTTTTCTATGGAGAACCTTTCCAATTTTTGAATGGGGTGCTACTGAATCATATCCCTGAAGTCTGAATTGCCTCTAAAAAAATTCACCACACATCTATGTCGTGTTGGCACCTAAAGGTTAAATTAAAACAATATTATTAAATTGTTGGATAATCAGCGATCAATTTCTAAGCAATTTCCCAGCTCGTTTCCCTGCATTCGCCATCCCCCCCCCTTCCCTTAGTCCTTTTCTCCCCGAGCAAAATTCAAAAATATTTTTATCCCCAAAAAAAATGACCCATCCTACGGTTCAAAATTTTTACGTAAATATCATAGGAAAAAGAGTTAATTGATCACCCTTGACCCCAGCCGTGCTTTCCAATATAAAATTCAACGAATCTAAAAATGGAAAGAAATACATCACCAAGAGGTTAAATATGACACAAACACTTGTTATTCAATTAAAACCCGAGTAATAATACTCGAGTTATCATCTAATTGCCGTAGCCTATGCGCAATTTATACGAAACAAATTAAAGGTCACTCGGCGAAATATAAATATGACAATCCATCAAGATGTTCATTAAACAAACAAGAAAAAAAAAAATTGAAATACTTTTCAAAGTGCAATCGATCGATCATCGCCGACTGAAAAATTCCCTTTTCTTGAAAATAATAATAAAAAAAAAATTTAAGATTGACACCACATCAAACTTAGATTTGGGGCATTCGCTGGGGTTGGACATTTTATAATAAGAATTTTTTTTTTCTCCTATTTTAATCGGATTTGAAAATATTTCACTTGAATGATTATTCGCTCCGTTTCCGCATTTTGCATCTTGGATATTTTCAACCCCTCGAGTTTTTTTAAAAATTCCTTGAATATGTGTGGACATGACATGACATCTGGATTTGATATTTTGTCCGGTAGAAAGGGAGAGGGGGACGAAATTATTTTGGCGCGGTAAAAATGGAAGCCGGTCAAAAAAAAGGGAAAAGAGAGAAGAGGAAAAAAAAAATCTATTAAAAGTAAAAATAAAAGAAAATGTGTTCGGTGATGCAAAAGGGCTACACGAATTTCAACCCCTCTCTATGTCCAGACGTCAACCCTTAGCTCAGCCCTTTCAGTGATCCTTGATGCCTTCGGTCTTTTCTTCCGTCCAAACATTTGTATTCAGTTAGCCTTGTCTCGTTTAGCTTATCCCTCCGGATCAAGCGCTTAGAGGAGATGCAATTTATAGACGGATTTCATTAGTTTCCTCCTTTTTAGGGAAGGTCCATCCGAATTTGAGAAGGGTTGAAATACTGCTTTTTCGATACGGTACACTCTTTTCACACGATAATGGCGTGGGACACGATTTTCGAGAGAGAGAGAACATACACTCAGGATTCGTTTGCAACTAATTAATTTATTTTGAAATTACATCATTTCTGACAGGAATATAGTGCGACATATGCGAGTTAAAAATTAACTGGGGACTTTCTTAGCTCCGTGTTGACGCACAGTGTACTAAAAAGTTTTCGGGGGAAATTATTTAGTTTGGAGAAGAAAAAAAAAGGAAAAGAAAAATGAGACTTACCTCGAGGTATTTCCTACAGGCTTCGGGACGATGCCTGTCGAGATATCGTTCCTGACTGAAAGCTTTGTTGCATGAAGCGCACCGCCATTCCCATTGGTGGTGACCGCGAGTTCGTTGGTGGGCTCTTAAATTCGATCTGAAATTACAATATATCACATCATTCTCAAATCACAATCACACATATTTCAAATTAGAGATTCAAATTCCCGACGTTTTCTCATTCCCGGGAATCGGGAATTCCCGTTTTTGAAAAAAATATTAATACCGGGAACGGGAATTCTTGTTTCGGTTAGCTTTTCATTTCCCGGGAAAACCGAGAATTTATTTTGAAGGCTAAAAGAAAAGAAAATAACCCTGATTTCCGTATTTTTAGGAACCAAGTTTGGAAATAAGCGGAGCCATGTAGAAAAAAGTTTTTTCTATGTTGTTTGAAGGGCACGCTTTAGGCAAATTATGAAAAAAAAAATTCGGATTTTTATAACTTTTTCCAAAAACATTGAAAATTTAATGTGATAAATGGTCAAAAAGTTGATAAAATTGATATTATTCACGTTCCCGGGAAAAAACTTGTCGATCCCGGGAATCGGGATTCCCGACTAGTTAAGAAAAAATGTTCCCGGGAAATATTTCGGGAAAAAAAGCTCTGGATCCCGGGAATTACCGGGAAGAATCTCTATTTTAAATGGAATTTTATAGAAAAAGAGGAAAAGAAAGCTAGCCTCAAAGGGTCGTTCAAGTAATACGTAAGACTTTTTTTCGGGTTTTCCGACCCTCTCCCCCTCCTGTCGTAAGATTCAGTAAGATTTCTTTAACCCCCCCTTAACTTGCGTAAGATTTTTGCTGACTCCCCTCTTTTTTTTTACTGACAATTTTAAAAGTGTCTTACAGAATTAAAAAAAAAAAAAAAAAATATTCTTAAAATTAGAGTACAATTTTTTTTTAAAGAGAAGGTGGCAAATGGAGGGGTGTCCATTTTTTATTCAAAGTTGAATTTTTTAGAACAATAAATAATAATAAAAAATCTTAAGTAAGATTTTTTTGGACACCCCCCCCCCCCTCTTCCCTTCCGGTCTTACGTAAAACTTGAATGCTCCCAAAGTTACTCAGTCAAAAAATCATGATTATGCCTATGGTGTACAGTGTACACTACAGAAATCGTTTTCACAGAAAAATTGGACCCAACTGAAATTTTTCTCTCTTTTAGAATTCATATTTCGCTGGAATTTTCATTCTTTAAAAATGTCTACCTGTTGAAACAGGGGCGCCAACACCCCATAAGTTAACTATTGATTATTATGAGACCAACAGTCCAACTTATGAACCCCCCCCTTCGAATATCGTCTGAGAATTATATCTACTAATATCTTATGGGCTCTCCGTAAAACAAACATGTTTTGCAGAGAGAAACATTCGAAACCATTAAAGTATTTTACCTGTCAGCGAAGCGTTTTCCGCAGTATTTTTCCGGGCAAACGAATGGCTTTTCCCCATTGTGCAACCTCATATGTCCTTTAAGCACCCAAAGCCTGCCGAACCTCTTCTGGCAAATATCGCATTCATGAACGAACCTTTTATTATTATTACTATTATTATTAACATTAACATCAGCTTCGGTCTCGACCTCCGGGTCCTTTTTCACGTGCAAAATATAATCCGAAAAAAAATTAGCTTTATCCTTTTCGCTAAGATTCGTTAAATGATTCCTCATGAAAATTAAATTCGTGTCTTCGCCTTTCCCTGTGTTTTTCGCTTCGGTAAATTTTTCCGGTGCGGACTTTCGCAAAATATTCGGCCTGTAAAAATCTTCGTTTTCCTTGTTGCCGATCAACAGATTTTTCAAAATACCTTCGTCCTTCCGGGATTTTTTTGACAAATCCATCGGCCTATCCTGTGGCGGGGAGATTTTTTTCTCGACCGGCTCTGCGTCCAACTTGTAACTCTTTTTCGAGGACATTTCGTTTTGAAGTTCCAACAACGCCTTTTGAATGGCTTCCGTTAAACCCGGAGTGAAGGACTGGTACACCGGTTTCTCGGAACAACTTGTCGGGGATTTAATTGGGACGCAGTCATCTTCTTCTTCTTCTTCGGAAACCTCGGTCCCCTCTTCGCTTTTCGGTGCCTCGTCGCAAGTTTCCGCGATCGGAAACTCATCGTCCACCATGCACTGACTGAAAAAACTTTCCTTCGGATTTTTAAATTTCAAATTTTCGTTGATGATTTTCTGTGTAGCGATTATGGAATCCAATATGACGTTGGCTTCTTGTTCCCAGTTTTGTTTTCCCCGGTACGTTTTGTCCTTTTCCCCGTATTTCGCGCAAAATTCCTTTAACCTCTTCACCGTCTTTTTCAGAGTTTCGTTTTTGGATCCTTTCTCCTTTTTCGTCTTGTGATGAGATTTGCTCTTCGGCCTCAAATCGTAAGGTAATTTCCACGATCGTCCTTTCTTCTCGGATTTTTTTTTGCCGGAACGCTTGTCGTCCGGTCCTTCGTTTTTACCACGCAGATCCATGAATCTGGAAAGCAAAAGACACTTTGTCAGGGATCAAGTAACCAAAAAACGCAAAGTACAATTTACTAAAAACCTTCGATTCCACTCGTGAATTAACGCAAGAATTGTTCAATTTCACGTAAAAATTCCTCCTTTTTGACAAACACTCGTCAACTTTTGTTTCCGGAAAAACAACAACAAAACAAGTTTTCGGTGTTGGAAAAAAGAACTTTCCAGTACAGTGTCGTTAAAGTATTTTTGAACGTGATTTTCAGCATCGACTTTTTTTTTAATTTTCCCATTTTGACGCCATGTTATTTACATTTCTCGTTTGATAATTCGTTATCATTAGTCCATTTCCTGGCCCGAAAGTGTTTGTTCAAGTGAATATTACACAGGCACCGAGATACACAGTGAAGGGGATATTTAGGGAAGGTTATTGTTTATAAGGCGCCTGCGTTTATGACGTGAATTAAAAAAAAAATTAAGTAAATAAGGAAAACAAAGAAATTGTCTGTAAGATGAAAAGGAGACAAGATTGAACCAAAGGTAAAAAACAAGTGCTGATGAGAAAATAATTTTATCAAAAGTGGCCGAGCAGTTGAATTAGGGATCGTATAGGTATTACGTAAGCACTTAACAGAGGAGGGTAGTGGGGGGGGGGGGTTGACGGAATGCTTACGGCTGCTTACGGAGGGGGAGAGGGAGGGTATTACGTGTCTTACGTAATATTTGAAATTTTAAAAATTTGCCATTAAAAAATACGTGCTGCATTATTCAGTGTAGGGATGCACACAACAAATTTTAAGAAAATTTCGAGAAATTCGCTCAGATTTTGGTTCTGGACGTGTAAGATTCTAAGTATTCAAAATCTAAAATTTCTTGTTTGCTCAAGATCTCGCAAGATTTCAGAAGATCTCGGAAGATTTTGAGCAAAATTCTTGAACAAGAAATTTTAGATTTTTAATAGTTAGAATCTTACATGTCCAGAACGAAAATCTGAGCGAATTTCTCGAAGTTTTGTTGAAATTTGTTGTGTGCATCCCTAATTCAGTGAAAAATAGTCTCATTAATTCATAATTTCATTTTTTTATGATTCCTTTGAATTCATCTTTGATTTTATTTTATTAAGTAATTTTTGATATTATTTTACTGATTTACTAACTTTTTTAAAAATAAACTTCATTGTTCTCTTCTTGACGTTTAATTTTATTTCAGAAACAGAAGAAGGAATTGTAACAATAATTTTTTTGAATATGAAAATAAAAAGAAGATAAAGTTAAAATCTCCTTTCTGCAAATTAATAAGAAAAAAAAATCTTACGTAAAATCGGGAGGGGGGGGGGTACAAAATAGGCAAAAATAGTCTTACATAATACTTGTATGATCCCTTACTTACAGACCGAACAAAACAGCCAAAAATTTTGGAGATCCTATCAATTTATCACCATTTTTTAAAGCTTTTTTGGTCATTAATGGCTGCCATTTTGGAAAAACATCACTCAAAGAAGAATATCATGCTATTTGCAAAGCAACTACCATCTGAAAGTCTCAGAAATACCCCCAAATTTGATTTCACGGGTTCTAATCCATGGACTACCATAAGGGGGCGAGCCCGTAGCCAGAACAAAGAGCCAGGGGGGGCAATTGGGCTTGTTAAGGGGGCAATAGGCCTTCATTCTCTATACCTGTAATGTTTAGCCAATTTAGTCCAGGGGGGGCACCGAGTCAGCCCAGGGGGGGCAATGCCCCCTGGCCCCCCCTTGGCTACGGGGGGATAGTAATTTTTTTTTGCTGCACTGGCTAGGAGGCTGAGGCGAAATCACCGTTACCAAAACATGATATTTTGAGAAAAAAAAAAAAAAAAAAAAAAGCTTCTAATGTCCCAAATTATTTAAAACACTATTTTAATCTAGTTAAATTGACAATGTCACGTGAGTCATCCTGTAATAAACTCGTCCCCCGCACCCCTCCTTTTTCTCACAGTTTTTAAAATTTACTCGGAAATAACAAAGTTTTATCACCGTAAAAATATTAGCGCCGAGGAGGATGAGAATATATATTCAAAGTGGCGTTATCGAGAGGCCTCGGCAAAAGGGTGGTAATTAGGTTTGTTTAGGTTAAACGGCCTTGGAAAACTGAGTCACTACATCTTTTTCTATAATAATGATTTCGCTCTTAGTCCTAACCTTGTACGGTGGTTTCATTAATAAAATTAATAAATCATATACGCCATGTGACGAATTCGCTTCCTGATTTGAAAAAAGAAAAGGGTTGTCGGAAATTTTTCCTCCTTCTTTCGCCACTGGGAATGGACGTATAACTTTGGCACCGAATCTGGATGGACCTGTCAATATTGCCTAACACTTCCGTTCTTCCATTCCATCAATGGCTTTTCATGTTTAACTTCCCTGCCGGACAAATTTCCTCCCTTTCACCTCTTATGATTCCCTTACGGAGAAAGTAACATTCAAAAAAAAAAAATTTTTTTAATCTCGCTAAAAGTGGCCATTGAAAAAGTTTCGCTCTGTATCTGACATCTCTTTAATTTTTGTAAAGAAACTGCACCCCAGTTGAAATTGCTTGTTTTATACCTTTTCAATAGGTGCCCAGGAAATCTTTTTTTTCCCTCCCTCCCTTTTATGTTGTCCCGGAAAAGTTGAGAATTTTTTTTTTATAGCGGACTTAATTAAAATCCGGACTTTGAATTTCGTTTCCAAGAATTTTGAAAAAAGGACCGCTATCAATAATGGAGTTATAATGATTAAATGGATTCAATTAAAACGAATGCGCATGCCAGCTTTTCATTATAAAAAGAAAAACTTCGATAACCAATCCTTGAACCCTGAGGGGATGTGTTTTGTTTGTTCAGAAATCGAGTTTCAAGGTTGTCTGCAATTGATAAGGGTTAAACCCGAGTGTTATCATTCGCTCCGAGGCCGAATTTACAGCATCAAATTCGCCTTTTCGCACCCGAACTTAAAAAATCCATTTCGTTTTTTTATTTTCGTCCAAGATAAAATGGCCTTGTTATGTTTCGCTCAAAGTGTGTTTGGAAGGAACCCCGCCCAAATGATATTTTTTCCCCTTTGGTCAGTCTATGACTAAGAACTTTAAGTAGATAATTAAAAACTGTTTCATTTTTAGACTGTGATTTCCCTAGGCAAATGCAGTAAAAAATTAAACCGATTTTTTTTTTTTTTTTTTTTTTTTTTGAAACGCGGAATCGAATTTCAAAACGTATTCAGGACGATGGTTCAAGAACCTCTGGAATTCTTGACCTTGGTAAATAGAAAAACAACCCTTAAAAACACGTAAAAGAAGGGACTATAAATACGGTGCCCAACAACGATTTTGGAACCTTTTCCTTCTTCGAGGTAAAAATGTATTCAACACACTCAAACATCTCGTCTCGAATGATCTGATTTCTTTAAAATAATTCTTTTACCCTCCTGCTCTTTTTAGCAATAACATAAGTGTTCTTATATTTTATATTTTGTTAAAATATAAATACAAAGCAGTTCTGCCTTATTTCCTTCGATAAATAAAACACGGTTTCGAGCAGGTTTCAAAATTTTGGTTTAAAAAAAAATGTAACATTGACCTTTTGGCGCCACCTAGATTTGAGGGGATGTGAAAAGGCCTTTTCCTAAAAATTGGTGAAAACTTTCTGATCAAGGATCGCGATGCTGCCTTCTTTGATTAGCTGAGGGAATATAGCTAAAAGATTCCGTTTGGAGTGCTGGCTCTCCTGTTAAAGACATTAGTGCTCCAAGTGGCTTGGTTTCTCACTAGTTAAGGGCACTCCATACCTCTGAGTTTCAATAAAATGACGCCTTCTCTTTGTGAAAAGCACGGCCTTATAGACAGGTCCGGAAACTCCTATCCCTTAAGATTTTTTAGCAGGAGAAAAAAAAAACCGGAGCAGAGTAGAAAGATGGAAAGAAATTTTCGAAAAAAATTGACAACTTTTACCCATGGAATACTCGAACCCCCCCACCATCTTCCCGTTTGGTCCGGGCTGTTGTAAACCTCTAAACTAACGAGTTGACATTTCAATCTTCTCGAAAATCTTAGCATTTATCCTGTGCTGGGTATTAAAAAGTAGTAAACGAAATTTTTTCTGGTAAATTTTAAAATTTCCTATCCCTTATTCATGCGAGATCTTGTTCTGAGGTTCCTCCTTTTACAACAAAAGAATAGGCTTCGTGCATGAAAAATTTTATAAATATACGCTTAAAATACCTGTTTAGCTTACGTCCCAGGAATATTTCCTACATGACGAAAGTTGCGGTAAATCAGGGCTATTGCATAAGCTAAACATAGAATTAGCGGAGTGCCACGGTTGTTACATGCACGAAGCCTATAGCAGAATTTTTTGTTTTAAAATAATTAGAAATCATCACTCAGAATATCACTTGTCCTGCTTAACTGCGCGAAAATTAGTTGTTCCTTTCTACCACCGTAAGCGCTAGTTGTAAGCGAGACGCTTTTTGATTGGTCGTTGAGATTTGTAAATAACGATGGCAGCGCAGGGCTGTATAGACATCTATTCGTATAGTTCTACATGCAAGTCCAGTCAAAGTGTACAGTAAAAAACATTGGAGTGAAACTGACTCGAAATTAGCTCATAAGTACCAGAGTTACTTTCATGATTATCGAGTAAAAACTACCGTGCTTGCTCAATTAAAGTAAACAAAAGTCCAATATATGAGTAAAAAAAGTCAATTTCACTCCAATGTTTTTCAGCATTGCAGTATAGACTTACTAAAAAATTACTCGAAAATTTCCTTAATTTTTCGCCGATGCATGCAAGACTATCGTTTATCTTCCAGTCGACTAATTTTTCAACTCGCAAATTTGGGAGTTCACAGCATCTTTCTAGAACCTTTGAGAGTGAGCTCACCGCAGACTGCACATCATTTTCTTTTCTAATATTGACGATAAATTTGAGGAGCTTCTTTTCGACATTTGTTCCTTATTCCTCCTGTAAATAAAAAAGAAAAAAAATTAGTTGCTTTGATCCTATAAAAACATGAATTATTTTAATAAAAAAAGGCTATATGCTCGATGCTCTGTCTTCATTCGGCAATTAATTGGAGGGTACAATTAATTGTACCACCGGAAATGCTGTATATTTTTGGACTTTTTTCTTCTGCTACCACTTTTTTTTTTTCATTTTCATTATTTTTAGGGTTCAAAAAAATAATTAAAACAATAAAAAAGTGGTAGCAGAAGAAAAAACTCCAAAAATATACTGCATTCTGATGGTACAATTAATTGTACCCTTCGATTAATTGGCCAATTGAGACGGATACGATAATAACGACAAAAGAGCACTGCCGACAAGTCAATTAAATCATGTCTATTTCTCCAGCTCTAATAGTCAAATTTATTTATTGAAAAAGCTTGAAACACATTCTCTGATCACAACCGAGGTAAAATGTATCCAACGGAGAGGGTACACATGGGACAATCCGTGCCTGTTTAGGTCCAAAAATCTCGTAAAGATCTCGTTCTCATCTCAAAAACCATCTCTGGCCAATAAAATCACGATAAACGTGTAAAACATTTTCATCAGCATTCTTTTAGAATAAAAGAGACACGCATGATCCCCTATAAAACATCTTTCAAACAATGTTTATGTCTTAATCGCAAGATTGTTGACCAAGGAAGCTGTGAAACGGTTGCAAAATCACGCCCGTGCCCGAAAAAAAAAAAATTTACAAAAAAAAAATTATGTACAAAACATTCGACACGAGTGTTTCATTTATATTCCTTTTTTTTGTACTTTTTTACATTTTTCAATGAATTTAGTGACAGGAACATTTATATTTTAATTTCGAGCAAAGATGGACGCCAAATAACAGGAGATTCATTGTATCACAAGATCCCTCTTAGCTCTTTACATTTTTTTTTATACCTAAAGTGACCTCTAAAAGCCGATCGAGCACACTCGCACGTTTAGGGGAAGGAAAAAAAATCTTTTAATAAAAATCTGTGTTTAAAAGTGTAACAAATAAGATCTCGACATGTTTTTATTATTATTATTTTTTTTTATCTTTTTTTTCCATAAAAGAAGTTTTATCACAAGATCCGCCATGCATGACCATGTAAAAATTGAAATCATAATTTTATCTTTTCGGAATCAGGCATGCACATTTTTGCATAACTTTTTTTTAGAAAAAAAAATGGATTTTGGGGCACGGGTCGAACAAAATTTTAATCATTAAAATTATCATGACGAGTGTTGCGTGTTATAAAAAAAAACTTTTTTTTTAAAGGTTTTTTTTCTTTTTAACAAAAATGGGTATGCAAATGCCTTTACATGCTGTAATTAGTTACGCTTCATTTTAGAACACCCGGTAAGTCAAAAAAAAATTTAGGTCACTAACCGTATTTTTTGTTCCCATATTCGTTTATGGGATCATTAATCACACCATTGGCATCAAGGTCCGAGAAAACAAAATTGTGGGGATCTTAGCGAAAATTTGTACCACAATAATTACGAGCAAAGTTAAAAAAAAAAAAAAATGAGCGTTAATTAAAAGTTTTTCATTCAAAATATCCCCCGCTTCCAAGAAAAAGGAAAGGCCAAATGGAACCATATCCACCCGATTTAACCGGCGGCTAAACGGCATTTGGACCTTTTGCTATACAAACAACTTCCATAACAAAACGGTATTTTTTACAGATCGCCTTGTACCATCGGACCTCATGGGGTTTCTTAAATTATTACGCAACCCGAAGCCTTTTATTGTTCCTTTGGTTACGCTAAGACGTAAAATAGCTTAAGTGCAAGGTTCTTCCAAGAGCTAAAGGGCCCGTTTTGGATTTTTTCCTCGTTTATGACGCCATAATGATGAATTAGGCTACTTTTCATTTCTGAATGATCGATTGAATTCTTTTGGCAAAAAAAAAAGGTTTCTTACCTCCTTTTTTTTCGTGCGGTTACCCTATCATTATTATACATTTCCGTAATAATCCTTTTCAAACCTTTTTCGCAATTTAGAAAAAAAAATTTGTTTTTGTTTGCTTTCAATTTCCAAAAAAAAAGTTCGTTGAAGAACAAACGAATAACATTAGACGGACGAGGTGGACCTCTGCCTCATTTCTTATAGTTACTAGGGTGGATCGAAAAAAGCGAATTTTTGAATTTGAAAACGCCTGATATGGCAATCGATGCCTTATTGTAATACTATGAACCCTAATTTTTTTCAGATTTTTTGAAGGTCATCTTGAGGTCGCGCAATGACCTTGAATTTTTTGAAAAGCCCATATAAGGGCAAAAAATAAGGATTTTTTTTTTGCTGAAAAAAGTATCGTTTCCTATCGGAAATTCTGCGTAGATTACGAATATAAAGTCCAAAATCATTTTAAATGCGCGGTTTTTGAGTTTTACGCCTATTTTCTAAACGCTGAAATACTTTCGGCTGGTTTTTCTTTCAGCTTAAAAACTGTACACAAAAATGAATTTTGGACTTCATATTCGTAATCTACGCAAAATTTCCGATAGGAAACGATACTTTTTTCAGCAAAAAAAAATCCTTATTTTTTGCCCTTATATGGGCTTTTCAAAAAATTCAAGGTCATTGCGCGACCTCAAGATGACCTTCAAAAAATCTGAAAAAAATTAGGGTTAATAGTATTACAATAAGGCATCGATTGCCATATCAGGCGTTTTCAAAGTCAAAAATTCGCTTTTTTCGATCCACCCTAATAGTTACATTTAAGTATTCTCTGACTAAGCCGAAAGCTAGCCGAAAACTCTTCAAAAACGATGGCATCAAATTTGATGCCAGTGTAGGGAGCTCTGATGAAAAAAATTTCTGACGTGACTAATATCCACTACCAAGGAATTTTCGGGGTCGCTGGTTTTAAATCTGACGGAAAAAAATTTCTATCTCGCAATCCAAGATGGCGGAGGAAGTCTAGACCCTGAAATCCCCGCCCCAGTCAAAGTCCTTTATTGATAATCAGTGATAAGTCCGAATTACCAGTAAATTTAAATTACCGAATTACCGATTGTCAGTACTTTGGTGGTAAGAACAGTGCTTTTTTTATTGGTAATTCAAATGACAATCAATGAGACTTTGCCTGGGGGTAAATTACTTGCGCATTATCTGTTACGAAGCTGCAAAAGCTCCCCCTGTCCGAGTATCCTGAAGTCTAATTAATAAAAGGCTAATTTAGGTTAAGTTGGAAATTTATAAAAAATCTAATTAATAAGTATATATTTGACGATTCACTAATGAACAAATAGAGTGGTTTTATATCGCTTATGTTTAGCTTATGCAACTCTAAATTACATTTGTTTTGCTTCTGGAACTGGTATAAATCAAATAGAGGCGTTATAAAAATCTCATTAAATGTTTAATTCCTCTAAAATAGGGCGATCGATAGTCCATCGGTAAGATTCTCGACTAGCACGCGGCAGACCTGCGGTCGAGTCGAGGTCTTACCAGGCATTCACCTCCGATACTTTTCATGAGTTATCAATATTGCATATACTTGATATTAATAAGCATAATATTGCTAATACTTGCAAAATTGTCTGGGAAAATTTTTCCAAACTGGTGCTGGAACTTTTGAAAGCAATAAGTCTCTATCATTAGAAAAAAAAAACAGATAGAAAGTATAGGGTTGGGCCCCTGGTCCAGGGCCCTGAAAAATTTCATGTTTTAAAAATGGAGAAAAAAATTCGTCGCAGCCTTTAGAATTATCAGAATTAATCAAAAAATTAACTTTCGAATTTAGGTTGTGAACAAGCTTTTCAAAGAAAATAAAAGGCGCCGAAACTTTGCATCCAGGCAGGAGCAACTGGTGCTTGCGCCTCTTAATGGTTTTTTCTTCATGATTACTTTATCGCCTTCAAAAGTCAAGATGGCAGCCAACTTTACCGCCTAATAGAAGGCCTAATAGATATTGAGGAGTATTTTTTTTTTTTTAAATACACATTGAGAGGCTTCTACCCGGAATTGACTGAAGTCCCTCTTTTAAGGTTTTAAAAAAAGTTTGTCTTCATGACACGGCCGTATAGGCAGGCAGGTCCGGAAACTTCCCATGCCGTTCATGCCCCGGTTAACTACGCACATTTTAGTTCTAAAACGGGCCACTTATGGCGCTGCGATCTTGAGAGACACATCAACATGTCTCGTTTAAGTTGGGACCACAGCCGTAATACGGCCGTGCGCCGCCATCGTTGTTTACAAATCTCAACGACCAATCAAAACGCGTATCACGTACAAGTAGCGCTTACGGTGGTACAAAAGGAAGAACTAATTTTCGAGTAGTTAAGCGGGTGAACATCTCCCATGTATAAAGTTAGGAGCTTCCGGACTTGTCTACACGGCCGTGCTTCATGATCATTCCACTACTTTATTAAGGGCCGAAAATGTTGCGCAATCAAGAAGGCGGTTACACAAAAGCAAACTTACATAACCACTCAAATAAATCCGTTTCGATTTCGGGGAAAAAGATGGCAAAAAAAAAAAAAAGGGAAGGTTGCAAAAAGGGATGGAAAGAGGAAAAACCTTTTTCGGATGTGAAAGAGTAAAATCAAGAAAAGCATACGACTGGTTTTACAACTCCATAAATCGATGGTAATGATATGAAGTAACAGTGACAAGTCTGACCAAGGGTAAAAGTAAAACTTCGGGGTTGCAGCCCTTGTTCATTACTGACCAATCATACGTCTTCATTCCTTAATCGATACACTCGCATTTTCCATCATGTTCAAAATGCATTTTTCTGTCACGTTCTTTTGATAAATCTTTTTTTCCCTTCATCCATTACTTTTCACCTTACCAAGTTGATAAATTGCGTATAAATACCATTTTTATCCGGATAATTTAAAAAAAAAAAGGGTTAAAAAAAATAAGGAACGGATATATCCGTACAATTTACCGTTATAATAACATTAATCGCCGGGTCTCAACAGGTGTCGTTTAGGCCGCAAGGGGTTAATTCAACAAATTAATAGCACAACCCCTTTCCTTTCTTTGTTATTTTTGTCACTTTTTTATGGTTTGCGCAAAAAAAAGGGGTTCAATTGTTAATCGGAGGTTTCTTGCGGTGCAATTAGGCATCTGCATTGTCGTTTCTTTTTTCCTTATTAGCCAAGAGGCGGGATCCGCTGAAATAAATATGGCGGGGAAAGAGATTCCGCCAACCCTTTTTCCTTTAACCCTTTAATTGGTGAAAAAGCTTGGAAATTAATTTTCGAAATCGAAAGTGAGTGTGCGCTCAACACTCGGCCATTTTTTTTTTTTTTATATTCAAAAGATGATCGGCAGATATTATGACAAGTTTCATTTTCAACTTGTCAACCTGGTCCTTCGGTGGTCGTATTTTTCGACTATGGACGGACCATTGTCTTCTTGTCAAAACATCGGTTAAGAATTTTAACCCTTGAGAATAAACACGGGTACTCTTTTTTTCCATAACAAAAAAAAATAACTTTCCTTTTTTTTCACCCCTTTTTCTTTTGATTGATATAAAGTTAGTTTTAAAAAATTACGCGGTATTTTGCCTTTAAGCGTGACAAGGTAAACAGACAAACAGCGTTAAAAAAATTTAATAATTACGTCAGACACGAGCCAGGTATTAACCCTATCCCAACCCCATCGATCCTTTCTATTTCGTTTTTTTTACCTGTTTTACGGCACGTGCAAGGGTTAATGCACTGTTTATTGCTGCTACTGCATCATTCTTTTGTCGCAATTCCTTTTTTTATTCGAGGTTGTCATTGATAACTTTTTTATTGAATAGGATCCCATATTTATCGCGCTATTATCCTTCTTTTTATTTTTTTTAAATAGTTTGTGTTGTTTAACCCTCTTAGCAACTTTTTTATTGCTTATTTATTTTCTTATTGTTGATGGGTTCTTTCTTTGAGAATTAATTCAAAATTTTTATTCTTTAAAAATAAACAAATTCGGGAGGTAATTGGTGCACTTTGTGACCGAAAACTGTTTCATTGTACGAGAGAAGAAAAACAGCAGCAGTCAAAAAAAACTGTCTTCATTTCATTGTAACGAATGCCTTTTATCAATGCAACAAGTTGTTTTTTAGATTTTAAAGTAAGCAGTTGGGCGACTATAACTTTTTGCTCTGCTGTACAAATATTTTCAGAATTTTCTTTAGTTGTGTGAACGTTTGCGTAGGGGATAGAAATTCTAAAGATATTTATTCGATATTTACACGTGCAAAGTGTTGAAAAAACATTTATATGAATTATTTTTGATACATATGCGCATTTTGGAAATTTTTTGACTTGACCTTCGTCGATTTAATTCAACTTACACCATAAGATCTTAAGTTTCCAAACCTCAGGTGTGAGACCAGTCTGGCGGGGGGTGGGGGTGAGAGTGTTTCCGGTAATAGTCAAAAAACGAGCTTCGAAGTCTTTTTCAAACCCCAATTTTACAATTATATCAGCTATAGCTATATCATAAGATATAGCTCTGACTATATTAACTGTGGAGTGGATTTAGAATCTGAAAACAGTTTTGTTGTATCTGGTTTGGTTTATGAGATAAAAGCAAAAAGCAATGAAAACTGAAGACTTTGTGCGTTTTGTCACTTTTCTTTTATATAAAATTTAGCTCAATTTGACCTTTTTTTTTTTTTTTTTTTTTTGGCCTCTTGCTCAAAAACCGGACCAGATTCAAAAAAAGTATTTTCATATTGGAAATCAATGCAAAATTTCCGATGAAAAAAGAGTTTTTTTTTTTTTTTTTTTTTTTTTTTTTTACCAAAAAAAAATTATCAATTTTTTGGTTCTTATGGGATTTTTCCGAACTAAAAGCTCAACGAGGCACGTTTTCCCATCGAATAAAAAATTTGAAAAAATTTAGGGAAACTTATCTCATACAAACAGAAAAAGTTAGTGGGGGGGCACCTGCGAAAATCCATACTTCGCAAAATAAGAGGATAGATTTATGATCTTTAAATGAATTTCTGAAAAAAAAAAAAAAATGAGATCGGTCATACACACACACGGCCACCATTCAAATTTTGCTTTTTTCGGCATCAGGGGACCTCAAAACGTGTAAATATATCGAAAACTGAAAATCTGAAATTTGTGCTAAATGCAATGCTTTATTCTCCCTGCGGTCGATAAAGCAAAAAAAAAAAAAAACCTGCAATACAAAACTTAACACCCTTCAATTTTAAAATGATTCCGGAACTAATTCAAATCTTTCGATCTACTTAAAGATTCACACGTACTAACGATCTTTGGGAAGTCAGCAGCTACGGTAAATTCAGACCGTCAATTGTGACTGACTTTAACAAGACTAACTTTATCAGAAAATAGCGGAACAGGCCTATCATTATTTTGGAACACTATACTTGATTTAAAGCTATATTGTTCTACCTCATTCATCTATGGTATTTGGCCTAATGTTGGCTTTAATGGATTGCCTACAAAACCTGTTAAGCACGAAATTTAGCAGAAACGGAAGCACAGTCCTTTAATCGGAGGCATTCATCATTTCAAGAGATTTTCTTCCATTAGGCAATTTCTAAGGAAAACCCGTTCCCTAGTCCTTTTCTTTCAGGAAAAATGTACTAATTGAAGTAAATCCAATCAATTAAAGAAATCTGGGCAAAAGTTAAGCGATGGTTACACTAATGAAATCAATTAGTCAATATATTCAAATTGCGGGCCTCAGAGAGCTTGAAATTTTGTTAATTTTCTTTCAAAAATCAAATTTTTCAAGAAGATTTAGAATCCAAAATCACCGCTGGTTTTGGAATAATTCTTAAGTCACACTTTCCTATTTTTTTACTTTTTATTTTTTTATTTTTTTTTAATATTTTACCCCTTGTTTTTTTTCATACGTTTTTTATCTGAAGTCACTGGCAAGATAGAAGAATCCAAGATGAGATTTTCGAGTTGATTAATTCAGCCGCCACGCGACCAGGTAAAAAAAAAACACGAACCCTTTCCGCGGTGAGACTTACACGGGGTGAAACCCTTTTGCAACATAAAAAACTACATTATGATTTAACCCATCAAATTAAAAGGTAATTTTTAATAATAAAAAAAAAAAAACGAATAAACAACCCTTACGGCTAACTAATTGACTCCTCTGTCAAAATAAACGGATTATAATTCTTTCAACAAATAAAACATCGATAAAAAAAATTAACTTTTAGATTTTTTTAAATATTTTTTTTTTTCTAAATTAGTAAAATCTATCATTTTTTAATTAAAAAAAGGAACAGTCTACTATTTTTTTTCATTCTTTTTTGAACTTTTCATCCCTCACGAATGAAAAAAAGAGAAAAAAGAAGGGAAATTTTTACGATTCTGACAAATCATGTCGAGTTCGAAGGGTTCAATGTGATGTAAATTTGAATCGGGAACGAAATGAAGTTTGCATAACCTAGTGAAGCGTTCATTTTACCCCCAAAAATACAAGGGTACACCTTCAAGTTCACCCCGAGTCCAGGCTACCCTTCCGCCTATAGTCAAACAGCTGCCGAATTCGGTCCTCCAGAGTCGTATCAAGTTTTACATTTCTCATAACGTCAAAATCTTTTCTTTTTTTTGGAAAACAAAACTTGCTGGAAATTTTTATGTTCTCCGCATGTGAAAAGGCACACCAGTAATTATTAATTTTTTTTTCCGAAATGAATTCTTTGAAAAAAAAAAAAAAAAAAAAAGTCGTGAGGATATATTATTGTAGGTTAATCATAATGTTTTCATATATCCCTTCCGTTTTCTTGACTGACTCATGCATTGTCCCTATAATTTTCAAATAAACTCTTTTTTCCCTGTTTTTGAAAAAAATTGACCCAGATTTTTAAAAAAAGGGGTCGATGGAAATTTTCGAACCGTTGTGCAAAATCCTTTTTTTGCACTCAATAGATTAAACAATATATTCCGCCGACCTCACAATATTTTAACCCCAAAATATATTCCTATCCCGCTTTTAAAACCCCTTTAATCAGCATCCTTTCGGGGAAAAGGACACCCACATATGTTAAACATAAGAACCAATAAATGGAGCTCTATGACTTGATTAAAATGTATTCATTATATGGTTCAGGCGCATTGAAGGCAGGGCTGCAAAAAAAAAGTAAAATGGCCTTATTTTTGCTGAACTGGAACCGTGAAGCAAAACCTAAACACCGATCCTTTGATGAACCAGAACTCGAGTTCAAACTTTCTTTCTAGGCTTGGAAAAACCCAAAAAATGAAACCGAATTCTGAACTCAGTCGTTTGGGAGAACCCGAAACCGGAACCAGAAATAAAAACTAAACTTAAATCAAAACTCAAACTAGTTTTTAAAAGATTTCGAAACCGAACCCCGACGACAACCGAGCTTAAAACCTTTTGCAGGCGGATATATCCAATCCATATGGATACATTATGGGTTTTCTGTAAAATTAATGATTCGTCGACAATAAATCTTGGACTTGTGCCGGAAAAATCAAATTATAAATTTTTGGCGAAAATGTAAATCCTATGTTTAGCTTATGGGAGTATTATTACTTAATTAGAATATTAATTAATATCCTTAAAATTATATTTTTGATGTTAATGTAAATAAATAAATTACAAACTATTGTGATGAGGCCAAAATTAAAAATTATGAGCTGACATGTTTATCATATGGCAAATTTCTTCCTCCCATACTTAGCTTATGGAGCTAAGATAAAATAAAATCAAACTCTTAGAAGCGAAGAATGACAAAATATAAGCTATAAATTTTGATACCAATATAGATTCTGACATTTGTTATCTTGATTTTACTGTATTTTATACTTCAGCTATTACTTCTTAGCGATTTTTGTAAGAAAAAATTAAAAACTTTTTTCCCATAAGCTAAACATAGGCGGCCGATTTTTTTAGCTCTACTGTCTCGATGGATCATACTGTATCAAAATATTGCCCAAAAAGACCAAACAGCATCTAGGCCCCTAACGCTTCAAAGAAAAAATAGGCTTTAGACAGGAAAAGGTTAAAACATTTTCAGAACCATATGAGCTGAATTCGAACTCGCCAAGACTTTGACGTTATCAAAAACCAGTGGAGCCAGAAGTCTTAAAAATTGGGGTTGCAATTTTGATTTAAACCCGATTGGAAACAGTTTGATACGTTGGGGAGGGGGGGGGGGTAAATTAGAGACCACGAAGCTCTTACGCCAATGCTAAATCTCGATAAGGACCTATTTTATGCTTACAAGGGCGTGTTCAGTACATCCATATAAAAGAGCTTTCATGGCCTTTCATGGCCCTTTCTCGTGCGCCGAAATTCCCAGAATAAAAGAAATCCCAAAGTTTTCGACAGTGGATCCGGAAAAAAGGAATGCTGCTGGATTCGCTTGCCTCATACTTGTCGATACTTTTTTTTAGCGCTTTATTTTCCAAAATTTAGAAAATAAACCCTTATTTTTTTATGGGTCGAACAAGTATCAGCAGGCGATGACAAACCCCTCCTGACAGAAGGGGTTGTGTCAAATTAGAGGGTTCGTAGGATGCAATAGAGAATTTTTTTTAAATCTCCGATTTAAAAAAAAAAATTACAGCAGCCGGCATTTTTTTTCCCCGTTCGTTCCGTTTAATTCGTAACCGTTTCAGAAAACCACGTATTCCGCAAAAAAAAAAAAAAAAAAAAAAAAAAAAGATTTTCCATTAAAGTTGTTTACCGAAAAAAAAAGAATGGATTATTTACTGCATCTCCTATACATTTTTTTTAATAAAATAAAGCAATTAAACATTTAAAAAAAAATGGATTCATTTGAAAAAAATAACATACGGCTGAATATCATATTACCTTGGAAACAATTAACGATAAAGCAAAAAAATGGACAATGTCCATTTCTTTGAATGAAAAACTAAATTTGATACCAATGAATATGCAACGTTTTTACAGTTAATTTCGGGTGTTTTAGCCTCTGGCCATATTGCTGTATTCGTTGTTTGTTCCACAGAATACATCGGATAATATTACAAGAGGTTTGTGAAATTGTTTTAGGATAAACAAAAGAGAGATAAGTGCCCCGAATGACTGAAACCATTTGTCGCAGGTTTTAAATTAGTAGAACCTTGGAATTATGAAGAAATCAGTTAAAATTTTAAATGAGGAAAGCAGGAACCTGAATAACTTATTTGATCCCAGATGGACGCAATATTGGAAGCCGTGCCATAGTTACATTTCAATTAGTTCTGTCAACTTTGATCCAATGGTTTTCATGAGGATCCAGTTCAACTGAATTTAAGTTTCATAAAATTTTATCCGATTTTCAATTGTTTAAAATAACTCTTTTAATGCTGTTTTAAGGAATATATCAGAGAGACAATAAAACTAGCCTGACTCCATCTTTATTTTTGTCCTAAACAAAAAGTTTGTTTTTTCGCAATTTTTTAAGCGTTTTTTTTTTTTTTTTTTTTTTTTACTAAAAAAATTGTTCTAGGCCTAAGTTTTAATTCCTCTGATGATGGGGCAAGTTCAACCCGCGAAGCTTTAGGATGATAATAAAGATGGAGTTAGTCTAATTTATTGCCTGACTCATTCATATCCCTTACAACAGAGCATAAAAATTTTTGATGTATCTTCAGCTTTTAAAAATAGTTATCAGCTTTTTTAAATACAAAACTTTCTTTTTCGAAAAGTGAAAAACATCTCATAAGCTTTCAGAAATAACAGCCAAACTCAAAAAGAGCCATTTCAATATTCTTTCAACATCACCATGATCTCCCTTTTAATTATGTCAGATTGCTGAGACCCCCTCCCCTCTTCGGAGAAAAAAAAAACCGTGGGACTGAGAAAAAAAAATTAAATGATTAATAAGTAATTAGTATTATTAACTACCTTAGTTAGGTTCTTGATTTGCTTATTTACTAGTAGCTAATAATGTGATTTCTTATTTGGTGATTAGTCCCAATAACCAAAGAATTTTGCAAGCTTTTTCCTGGGCACGGCCGTATAGACAAGTCCAGAAACTTCCCATGCTGTTCATGTCCCGCTTAACTACGCACATTTTAGTTCTAAAACGGGTCATTGATGACGCTGCCATCTTGAGAGGCGCAAAATGTCTAATCGTTTCAGTTGGGACCACGATCTTACATATAGGTCAGACAACTGCTATCTTAAAAAGTGTCCCCCGAATTTGAAGCAGAAGATTAGTTTAAACTTTGCTTGTTAAGATGGCTAGAGCTGTAGTTAGGGAATCACATGATATGCTCTCCATCCAATCAACACTTTCAAAACCCCTTTTTTTTAAGATGGCTGCCAGAACACGTGATTCCCTAACTACAGCTCCAGCCATCTATCGAGCAATAAGTGAACTATTCTTCTGCTTCAATTTCGTCCAATTTCGGTCATTTTTGTCCATATGAGGGATACCCGAGTTGCCTGACCTGTATGTAAGATCGTGGTTGAAACCACGGCCGTGCGTCGCCATTGTTGTTTACAAATCTCAATGACCAATCAAAAAGAGTAGAGGTATCTTACAAGTATCGCGTACAAGTAGCGCTTACGTTCGTAGAAAGGAAGAACTAATTTTCGCGAAGTTAACCGGGACAAGATTTCCCATGTATAAGGGATAGGAATTTCCATAAGAAACTTATATATTACTAGCTACACGGTGAAAAAAAATATGTAAAAATTTAACACAATCACTGGTTAATATCGGTCCTCATAAAAATGTCAACAAACTCGACTGTGTTAAAAATAAAAACATTGAGCGGCCATAAGATCGTCTTTTATTTTTCGTCATTTGTTTTAGTCAACACAGCAAATTTGTTCTTTTTTAACATATAAAACGTAACATGCTCAGTATGTAGATCCTTTTTTACATAATTACATATTTTTTTTTACTGTGTACTATAGTAAATAAGCAAATCCGAAATCTAACTAACGTACTTTGATAACATAAATGATGCATGGTGGTGGTAAATTAATAAAGCATGTTACTAATTTTAATAACTGCATACTTAATAATAATTGATATTTAATGATAATTAATCAGAAAACTGATCCTACGTTTTTATATACCGGCTTTTAGTATTAAACTCTATCAATTTATTAACGTAACGAGCTTCTAATATTTAGAAAAAAACCTTGCAAAACATGCTGCCTTCCAGATTTGAAGGAGGTACCTCTGTCCTCTGGGGTTGAAATCCTACTGACTAACCACCACACGAAACTGATTCAACTCAAACGGAGTAAAAATCTACAATATGAAGTTCACTTTGATTCATATCATTGAATATGAATTGTACAATACAATTTATGACAATTAATAACAAAAATATGAACAAGCAAAAGTTATTAAGTATCATATCTTACTATGAAATTTAATTGCAAAATCGTTATTAAAATTAATAAAAATTTTTACAGTTTAAGGATAATTTCCTAAAATTTTAATTTTTTGACTTTCACTCATGTCGACCAGTAATGAAATATTTGGCCATAGAGCCCAGTCTCGACAAAAATAGAATTTGGAAGAAACGAGGTCTTATTTGGCCTCCTTTGCTCTGCATTGAAGCAAAAAAACCTGCAAGTTTCTTTTTTTATCCGAGCTACCGGAATCAAGAGCAATCTATTACATCAAAGGATGATAGAAAGTAGCCTGATATCTCTCAAGATGTTTAGGGAAAATAAACAAGAAACGAAAGAGGGTTAAAATATAAGGGAGGAAACACACTTTGTTCATCTCCGCAAGTATGTTTCGTTTATTTATTCTCGTGTCTGACACAAAGAAAGTCTCTTATAACATTTAATTTTTACTTTCCATTTTACGTGGGTGAAAATAAATACGAAGAAAAAAAAACTCGATCGTCGAGTGGCTAATCGGAATCATTGAAAAATATATCGGTGGGAAAGGGAGGGGGAGGAAAAAAATGGCAGGCAAAATCTCTCGTTAGGCGATGGAGACCATAAAGCGCACTCTTCGATGACGCATACTCGAATCGAGAGCCTTCGGACATAATAGATACGAAAAAAAAAAAAGGAAACAGAAAAGCATTTTTTATAGTTTTTTTACACGCACTACTTCCGTTTATGCAGTTCTTTACAGAAAAGTAATGGTCTTCGGTCACCGCATCGTCCCCCTTCACTGGACTTTCCCCTTCCGAAAAAAAAAAAAAACTTTCATCCCTAATCTTTCAACTCCAAAAATCATGGGGTGCAAAATCATTGGGTGATTACTCCTATTATTTCAAAGGAAAAAAGTTTCCCATTTTATGTTTAACTTTCCAAAGGCTCCATTTTGTTGGGTGCGAAGAAACTCTTCAAAGAACAAATTTGGACAACCAAACGGACGTGAGAATCGACGAAGTCATAAGAAAACTTTTTTTCTGAGGAAGAAACTAGCAATTTTAATCGTTTCTGGCAATTCGTTTTTCAAAAAAAAAAAAAAAGAAAAAAGAAAAAAAAAATAACAGAGGGACAATTGTATAAAGTTTGGAAAAAAAATATCATGGTCCACGTGGGATGCGAAAATAGGTGGAAAAAAAATTTTGCAAGTCCCACAGCGAATCTCGCATCCTTCCGTACATGGTGATTTTCCGAGTGTGGCAAGTTAGATTTTCCTTTCTTATCATTGGAAATATTATTTTAAACGTCCCCAAAGAATATTAATGTCGGTAGGCGTGTGTTAATGTTACTGAGTAAGATAACAATGGCCGACTAATATCGAACCAATCCCCGGTCTCTTACACCCGGAATGATTTATGGGAATAACTTGAATTATTAATCACATGTTATGGTGTTCCTTCATTATCCGTAATTAGTCCTGTCATCTGGAGTATATGCCGGATAAACTTGTCAGGGAGAATGAGTTTAAGCGTGATAAAGATTTGCCTTTTACAGGACCAACTTGTGCGGGTCCAAATGGAGGAAGACACATTTCAACCCCAAAAACTCGCGCTTCTGCTCTTAACTTTCTTTTCCAACATAAATCAAAAATTCAGATTTTCTTGACTAAATCTAGAAAATGGACTAAGCTGAAATAGAGGAGAACACCCCTAGCGAAAGGCTTAAAACGATCGCCATGTTGCAGAAATCCACCCAGACAGCATTTTTAATGCATTGGACATCTTTTGGATTTTCCATTATATGTCCACAGGACATCCAAATCCATGGGATATCCATAGGACGTCCAAAGGCGCTCTTTGGATCAGTGCGGACATAAAAAAATTCAACGGATGTCCAATAAACATCCTCATGACGTCCTCGGGACTGGATAGACTTTGCTATCTGGACCTGAACCCAATAGCTGGATACAGGCTCGGCAACCCTATGGATATTTCAGGAAAAAATAATTTTTGGAAAACTATAAGAAACCAGTACAGGGGTAAAGGATCTCAACCACCTGATTCTAATTGTTGTTCGAAAAATCCCACGGTGGTCATGAACTTTCAGGTCAACATCCTTTCTCGAATTGATATTATTTTTTTGCATAATATTTCCAATATTTATTTACCGAAAGGATCATTCCCACGGATCCCGGAACCCTTTTTAAGGTTAACACCCTTTATTGTTAAGGGTCCTCTGTAATTTTACATCTTCACACTTTTACAGTAATTTTATTTTTTCTGTTATTTTACGTGTAAAAGTAAATAAACAAATTCACGGAGAGTGATTTCGGGTAGGAAAAAATGCCCATCTGGTCAAGAAAGAGAATCCTATGCCTATGGCTCGGGAAGATCATCAAATTTTAAAAAAAAAAAACCTCAAAACATGTTTTTATGAAGTGTATTCGTTTTATTTAGTCGACTGTGAACTACATCTCATTATCGACACAAAATGCTCATTTCGTCTTTTTATTATTCATATGAAAATATCGCAGGCTCCTATTCATCTTTTAGCCGATGCGGATTTAAACGTAATCATATGTAAAATTTGTTTCGGTTTCTAATTTAAATAATAAAACGACAAAGGTAAAGTGATTCAAAAACGATCAGGGTGTCGGATCAACAGTGGTGACAACACCAGTTTTTTTTTTTCGGAATAAATTTTGAACCTCTTCAGCGCGATCCAAAAGTAAAAAAATATCTTGAAATCCGCAAAAATACGTAAAAGTAAAAAAAAAAAAAAGGAATTCTTAATATAGTGAAGAAGGAAGGAAACTAAATGTCGAAATAAATAATAGGTTTTAAAAAACTCCTCAAAGTATGACAATGTAGACAAAACACCCGGCGAAGAAGTACAAAAAAACATAGCCCGTGCCTATATGAGCCACCCCACACTCATTTTTTGTTAGTTTTTTAAGAAACGTGTTCCGCACGCTTTTCACGTATATTATTCAACTTAGTTTTTTTATTGGGATAAAAAAAACTACATAAAATCTTTCTTATGAACGTACGTTCGAGTCATCCACAGGTGTCTTCCTTGATTTTCAGTTGAATGCGTTTATTCCTGGCACAAGGTGCATTTTTTTTCCTTTTTTGGTTTCGATTTGGGTGGAAATTCGCATTTTTTGCTGTGGTCAACACACTTTGATGCAAACGAGCTTGCCGATTTTATCACCTGGCTTAAAGCTCACCAAGCGTTCGACAGCCCGAATTATTATCCAGTTATAAATGGAGCCGCTAAGTTGGCCGGTCAGGCCAATTCTCGTCCTCAGAAGTGATGAGCCACTGGAGGACCCAATAGGAGGGCGGTTATAAAGTCAACTTTTGATTTTTGGTCCTGTCACCCTCTAATTTTGTCCCAATATATATACATTATATTAATTGACATATCATAATTATCAATGCATTCATTATTGATTTATCAATCTACATATCACTAGGTACAGAATTATCACAGACTGTCTTTTCCTATCATGATCACTTTCTGTAGAAATCTCGCTACTCTGGTTAGGCTGTCTGTGTTTTCGCTTCCAATATCGTCTTCTTGAAGATTGCTCTCGATTTTCATGTGTTCCACTGCCACGCAGTCCCTGAACCAATGGTGTACACTCTCCACTCCACCGAAGAGTATACATCTCCTTTCTAAGTTTTCATCCTTCGGTGCCTTGTGTACATATATTCCAAGTCTAAAGCTTCTGTCTTGGATTTTGCAGTACTTTTGTCCTTCTTTCATCCCTCCTAACCATCTGATGGCTTGTAGGGTTATTTTTTTGTGTTCTAATATATAACAAATTTAACGAATTAAAATTTCAGCTCGATCGGTCATGCTTAAACGAATCAGTACCCCCCCTCCGATATTTTTGCCATATAATTTACATTGGGCCAAGCAGCAAAAAACATGATCATCACGCTTTTCCCGTTTACCAAAATAAACCAGCACATCTATATATTAAAACGCTAAGAACCCCCAAAACCTATTTGCAGTCGCCCTGCAGCCGCTATCCAGTCGATTTTGACGATCTTTTCTTTGAATGAAAGCTCTTGGCGCGTAGATTTGCCCAATTGGTCGGGATTTTTACCCCGGTTTTCCGTAAAAGTCGGAAAAACACCCCCAAAACCTATTTCCAGGCTGCAGTCCCTATTCGACCGATTTTGACGCCCAATCTGAAGCTGCAAGTCATTCTGAGGGGTAGTAAAACTTTAAATGCCGTTTGTAAAGACGTACTGGGCAGTTAGCAACCAAAAGAGGGACCGTCAAATTTCGACTGGGGACAGCTAGTTATATTTTAAATATTTTGACCTGCTGAATACAGATCTGCAAGACCAAATATACATAGCCCCAATATTCATGCAGTACAGGCAACCCGCGACGCACTTTTTAAAAAGTTTTAAAAAAATATGGAGAAGTTCCTTCAGTAAAATACGATAAGAGATTGAAACTTTGGGTTAGTTTTGGAATAACTGATTATACATATTTAATCATAATTTTGATAGGCACAGAAACCAGAAAATTCGCCTTTTTTTAAAATTTATGAAGAATTTTTTTTACAAATAAAAAGTGATATATAACAATCATTTTTATTTGCCCCCTAACCTAAGCATGGGCGGATGAAACCTTCATAAGCTAAACATAGGATTTTGTATTCAATAACCTTTTAAATTAATCAATAGGAAAAAGTAATTCGAATGAAAAACCTTCATGGATACGATTCATGTTTTCGGGGAATATTTATTTTAAATTTTTTTAAAATCTGCGCCATTTTTAGTCGTCAGTACTAAGTTGCCGGGCTGTTCCAGTAAGCGTGATTTTGAATTAAAGTAAATCGGTGTTATAAACCTATAAAAGAGACGTCCGGAAGGGTTGAGCAGATCTAGTTAAAAATATTAAAGTTTGTAAAAATTAAAACAGGCTAAAAAAAATCAAAGTTAAAACTAAAAACCATAGAAAAACAAAATTCAAAGTTTTTGGCAATTTTTTTTGAAATAATTTTCCCGTCGGCCATACATTTCAGACAAGTTGAAACTTGCACCAAAAATTCTAAGATATACCAGAGGAGTTCATTAGACACCTAAAATTTGGATTTTTTCATCGTAAATCGAGTATTAGAGAAAACAGCCATTCGTTTCGGTGTCCGTGAAGCCTCCTCTTAAATGACTTGAAACATATTTTGCTAATACAGCAATTCTAAATTAAAATATTCGTAATGGCCAGGTTACACCCAATCGGTGCTTGGTTCTATATGCAACAACCCACATTCTCCTAATTCTTTCCACTCCCCCCAAATTTTTTAGCGCAGGTGGTACAACATTTATCTTTCGAATTAAAATGACCATTTCAAAGATTATACTTATTCCGTTTTAGGTATCCGAGCCGACCATCGAATTTTTATTTGCCAAAAAAAAAAAAAAGTATATAAATAAAAGAAAAAAAAAATCAGATAAAGGGTAAACAAAATAATCCTTCCATCCTAAAATTTGTAATTCTTTTTTACAATCCATTAATTTTTTACAAAGACGATTCGTAAATTCAAAGAGCTCTAAGAGATTCCGAAAAGTTTAAAATTTCCGGCCCTTTTTCCGCTGAATGTCAAAAAGTTTTAACTGGATTTTCATTTGTCGTATATGGTTGAGCTGCTACCGTTGGGCACATCTAATCGCAACAAAATAGGAGGAAACGTAAACAACGATTATTTCCCGATTGAAAATTGTATGCCTTGTCGGTCAAAACTACCGGACTTTAGTTCCAAAAAAAAAAAAAAAAAAAAAAAATATCCTCACATGTGGGATAAGATGAGGAAAAAAAAAAGGTTTTAAATTATTCAGCAAGATGTGATGGATGAAGAATACGAAAAAGGGAAAAGAAAAGAGATATAAAAAGGAAAAAAAAAAAGTTCATTATCGTAGATTCAACCTGACCTAGACAATTTCCCATGCTTTTTCATTTCTTTTTCCTTTCTCATCGTCCCTTCGATTTTCGCCTGCCTCTTTTTCTCTTACGGAACACCGCTTTTATTTTGTCTTTTTCTTTCTTCTCACTGATTTGATAAAAGTGTCTTATGACTGATCTATACGTTCGTCTGGGTAAGGTCTAGACGTTCGGGGATGAAAATGAAAGCAACTGAATGATATTAATATTTCGTTTTCCTGCTGATCCTAAATTCATTTATTTTGGAACAAAAAATTTAGCGCCATCGCAATTATTTATTTCCGTGCGTCGGAGGTGAACTAGCGTATATCATTAGCGTAAATATAATTAGAGATAGTCTGTTTCGACGTTTCGTGGGAGTGTCACGTGATCTCAAGTTTACGGCGTGTAAACTTGCAGTCGCATGATCACGTGATTTTCATAAAGTTTCGAAACAGACTATCTCCAATCATATTTACTATGGAGATACGTTAGTTTAGAGACCCTAAATTAAAAGAGACTGGCAAAAAAAATTGACGCGAAAAACCGGTGCCCACGGATCATGCGCACTGATGTGTTGGAATTTTCGGAATTTTGGCAAAACTGCCGCTGCAAAATGCAGCACAGTAAAAAATGGCGAATGTTTTTGTTTTGCTCTTCATTAGAAATTTAATAAATCCGACTTAATTGGTGGCTTTCAGTAATAGCTGAACAGCATTAAGTGTTTTGTTGTCTTGGTAAGCACTTTCAATGTTTGCGTTCAAAATCTGACTCTTTTTTAAGGAGTCGGTAAACAAATACACTTTGAATAAACAAAAACAATCGCCATTTTTGACTTTGCTGCAGTTTACACCGGCAATGTAACCAAAAACTTTCAAAAATCAGTGCGCATGATCCGTGGGCACCGCTTTTTCGCGCCAAATTTTTTTGCCAGTCTCTTTTAATTTAGGGTCTCAACGTTAGTTCACCTCCGACGCACGGATTTATTTCAAAAAATCGTTTAAAAAAAATCACAAAAGAATCGGAGAATATCGACTTGCGGTTTCAGGGTGTCTACTGAAAATCATTTTTGAAATTCAAGGTTTTTCAAGGTTTTCAAGGCTCACTTTAAGAAAAAATAAAGGTTTTTTAAAGGACATTCTCCACTTCAGAAAAGTTGGACTAAGGTAAAAAGTAAGTTTTTTAAGCAACAATAAAAAATAAAGTTTTTTAAGGTGTTTCGATAGTAAAAGCCAAAATGTTACATATTCTTCAAACTCGCACAGATGATATATCAGGTATCCGCGGACCTCCCTTAAAAATTTAAGCAAAAGTTACTTTCTAGTTAACGAGTTAAAAATTTTTAAAAATATAAAAAAATACATGGCGTTATATGGGAAGTTCCAAAAAATAAACAAAGCGTTTTCATTTATTTACGAAAAAAGCCTATTTCTAGATGTTCCGATTTTTTCAAAAACTAACATAACATCTGTTAATAGGTATCGAATTAATATTAGCTTTAAAATGTGAATGTAACTTTCTAGTTTGAATGTTTCAGCAAAGAAAATCGGAAGCTTTGTTTATTTCGTGGAAAAAAATGGATGCCATTTTTTTCTTTTTCGTAGGCTAACAATAGGATAAAATTTTTTTATTTTTTCTTAAATTTTAACGAAATTATAAGAAGACCGAAGAACGATGCTTTTTTAACTAATAATGAAGCGGTGCTATCGAAACACCTTAAATTTAAAAAAGAAATTGCAGAATGAAAAAAGGCGACTGCTTAAAAAAAAAAAAATTGTTAGCAGTTGAGAAAAATAGTTTCCAGAAAAACTGTATAAATTCTAAATTCAGGGGTATTTACTAAAAATTATGTTCGAAATTCAAGGTTTTTCAAGGTTTTCCAGGTTTTTAAGGTTCAATTTCAAATTCAAGGCTAATTCAAGGTTTTAAAGGTTTTCAAGGTCGATAGACACCCTGGGTTTGCCCCAAAGAAATTGCATTTTTTTTCCTTCACTTTCTTATTAATTTTCTAGTTTTTTAATTACAAATGCGGAACCGGGACCTAAAAAAAAGTCAAAACTGATAGGTGAAACAAAAGGTTGAGCTGCGACAGGTCAAAGAACATCCTGGAGTGGTCCGAAAAGCCGAGCAGTTCAGAGCTGTTAGTTTGTGCCTAATTTGTAATTTCGGAAACACTAAACAGAACTTTTCCCAAGAAAATTAGAACTTTAATGTTAGTGATCTGAGTGTATAAAGTCTTCTTCACTGACGGAGGGGAGTCCCCCCCCCCCCTCTCCGGACTGAAACAATTTTACACTAAATAGAAAGAAATTTTATTGGAAGATTAATTTTACCCTCAGGACTCATTTTAGACCTTTGCCCCCTCTCCCCTTCCAAAAAGAAGTTTCTAAATCAGCCAGTGGTCTTTTACAGTGTGTTACTTTAACTCGAACTCCTCGCTCCGAAAGCTCCTTCGATTTGGGTCCTGCAATATTATGGGGCTTATCTTAGTTTCTCAGAAAAGCCTATCGACTGACATAAAAAACAAAATCAAAACTAATTCTGGGGCTTGCGCCCTCAAGAAATCTTTTAGAACTAGTACATCACATATTTTTTACTCCTACTCCAGCAAATTATATTACAGTATACAGGACTGCACTTTCATTGGGCACGTACACTGCAGGGCGCTAAAGGGTTAACAGCATTAATATCTGGATCTCACTCTTTCAATTTTTCAAAAATTTTTAATTTCCACAAAAAATCCGTCTTATTAATTCTCTGTATCACCATAACTTATTTGAACAGGTCGTTTGCAAAGATTTTTGTTTAAAAAGAGCCGAAAATAATGAGAAATCCATGATAGTAAAATCGGTAGTGTTAAGTATAATTTATCAAAAAAACACTGACATCGAATCCGTGAGGTGATTTTCAAGTCTAAAGAAAGGTCATTGCACCCTTTCCGAAAATTAATCGAAACGAAACATTAGTATTCCCATGATTTCAAAATATCGTACCACAAAAAAATCCCCAAACCTCTCCCCGACACAACCTTACCGGAAAGGATTTTAATAAGGTACCAAGATGTAAACAAATTTTACCCCAAAGATTTTTGGTCCATTTAAGAGGTCCCGATCTTAACCTAAAATAAACTACCCCTCTTTGTTATTATCGTGCTCCTTTCCCTCTTCTTTCATTTCCACATTAAATGACCTTTTATTTTTTTTCCCAGGATTTGCACATATCCAAAAAATACCTGTAACTCTTATTTTTTTTACAAAAATTCTAAATAGAGAGGAATCTCCTTTTATCGATGATGGTAAAATATTTCAATTCAAATTAGTCAAGATTCCTCAAGTAAAAAGACCCCGTCATCCCTATGCTCTTTCAACCTAATTCCATCCTTTTCCGTACCTTTATCGATTTTCAATCTGAGGTCGTTTTTGAACGAGTTCAAAAAAATAAAAACTTTTTTCTCGAATGAAAAATGACGATATAATTTTTTTTTCTTCTTCCTCCTTGTCTGTAATATAATATTCCCATAAGCTAAAAATGCGATATTTTAATAAAATATCCAGTTTCGCAATCGGAAAGATTCTGATTCTTCTTTTTTTTTATTCAAAGATCGTACCTGTTTTTAGGGGGTTAGTTTTCTAGGGTCAATGAACGAGTTGAAATGCACTTTGCAACGGATTTGACGTAGTGATTACGAACCCTTGTCCGTAGACCAAAAAAACAACTACTCAACCTCAAGAAAAAAATGTCATGATTGATTGGTTTTCAAAACGATTTCGATAAAGGTGAAGATACAAAGGTCGTCATATTTTCTTGCCAACACCTTGGAATACGCTTAATCCACATAAATATTTGGCAAAATACGCATGTTTGTTTGTAGCAAACCGCCTCCAATATTGGACATCTTAAGGTTGACCACGAAGACGGCCGCCATCTTTGATTTCGGACTCACGTGACTTTTATCATCTAGGAATGGCTGAGACGTTAGGTGAGAGATCGCATAAAAAGGTAAAAAAAATTGAGTCTAAAATTAATAAAAAAAGAAGCATAAAGGGTAATTTCAACCTAAAACCGATAAACTAACAACCCTTTTTTTCATACAACAAAAAATGACATAATCGATTTGCTAAAAACTTTTTAACCCTGCTGGATGTCAATGTACCCTTTTCCTAACCCATTATTTGTTTACAAAAAGGGTTTTACAAAAGAATTTCGCGACAAGTGTCGGTTCTTCAACTTGTTCCACAAGAATTTCGATGCACAACAATCGTAACAAGTGAAAAAGGGTTGTCTTTTTTCCCTATTTGTTGTTTGGAATTTGCGATAAACGGTGAATCAAAGGATTAAAACCTGCAATTTTATATTTTGAAACTTCCATTGTACCTATTTTTTTTTTTTTGAGCAATTTTTCAAGTCGATTAAAAAAAGGGGTCGTTTCAGCTTCACAAACACTGGCCTGTTTAATTAACAATTTAATTTGTAACAGGCTAAAAATAGAAATATAGATAGGAGTTTGGGAAGTAACTCGAAAAAAAAAAAATTATTTGTTGTATAAGATTTTTGTGAGCAGAAAATTTTCAGTGAAAGCCACTACCGAATTCAGAGCCGGACTGGCGCCCCAAACTACAGGGATTTTCCCGGTGCGCCTTTTTGAAAAAAAAAAGGCGCCAGAAGTGTTACAAAATAAAAAAATTAAAAATTTCTTTAAAAAAAGAAGCAAAATAGTATAAAATATTCCTATAAATCAATTTTTTTCTTGAAATTCAAGAATTTTTGTTATTTGAACCTTTGGTAATGAATGAAAAAAAAAAAAAAGTTTTTTGATTATCAAAATGGCTTAAATTTTTACATTTATGTTGATTTTTCACAAATTTTTCCCCCTCGGCCTTCGGCCTCGCTCGATATTAATTAATTAAAAAACTTAATTCTTAGAAAACCATAAAAAATGATAAAAAATCAATTTCAGCTCAAAAGCTCATAGAGTTTTTAGAAAAATAAGATGCCCCCTTTCGCTTCTAAATTTTCAAGATAACAAAAAAACCAACTGAGTTCAACCAAAATAACTTTTCATCCTTCGCCCCTTCTTATTTTGCCTACACCAATGATTTCCCAACCTAAATCTCCTAACAAATGGAACCTGAAAGACCTAAAAACGACCTAAATTTCGAATTAATTTTTTGGTGGACATCGTAAAAAAAATTAATATGAAGGAAGGAGGGGTCTGCAAGACAGCAGGCAACCTCTAAAAATGTTTTAGCTCGCGCCCTCAAAAAGCTCCAAATCCGTGCCTGATCGAATTCAGGAATGCGACCGCAAGAAGGAAGAGGAAGGCTGTTATCACCACAGTAAACATTTTTCAGTCTGTATATTTCCAAAGAAAAAAAAAATAAAATAAAAAATATTCCCAGGTGCCGTTTTTTTTTCGCCACATAACAGCCAAACAAAAAAAAAATTTCCGAAAGACAATCTCTAGGGCTTAATTTAAGGAATAACCAGATGGGATATTTACAAGCGAAACCGAAAAAGCAAGAGGACATCGAGAAAAGTTAAAAAAACATCTGTTAATGGATGTCGTATGGATCTCATTCAAAAACGCTCTCATTCATTTCAAAAAATAGCCTTTCTATAAAAACCTGACTCCCGCTTCGTGGCTTCCTAGTCAAATTATGATTCGGATGAGAAAATAAAAAAAATAAATCTAATATCGAAAAGGGTGTTCGCAACAGGAATATCCGAAAAAGAAGAAAAAAAAATGTTTTAGACAAAACAATATAACCGAAAATAAGGGAATTCAACACCCTTGATGACTAAAATAAATGATGAACCTTTTCATTATTTGAAAACAATACCGGTTTCCACGGAATGTAAAAACGATCCAACTCGGCAATCCCATTTCAATATAAAAATAATAAATAGGCCAATGAATGAGCATAAACCCCATGAATTATTTGGCGCCGAACCGTTTAGGTCTTTTTCCCCCTGACAAAGGTATTCCTGTTTACGTGAAATAGCGCGGCTTAGGAATCTCCCTCAAAAGGAAAAAAAAAAAAAAAAAAAGAATAGAATTAAGAGGAAGTGTGCTCCATAACATCCTGGGATAGACCCGGCCGAGGTCAGGTTGAATTAACCTGATCGATTTTTCTCAAAACAATCCGGGGAAAAAAGCAGTTGTCGCAATCGCATCGGTGGAAGAATCGCCCGTGGAAGGAGCAATCAACTCAGGCGTGGTTATAATTAGTAATAAAAACAGCATATGATCTCATCTTCCTCCGACCTAGGACAACGAATTTTGTATTTCCAACCCCTCGGAATCAACGATTCTTCCTTCCTGTTTGTAAACTTGCAATTATTACATAAACGCGACGGTTCGTAGCAGTCTTCTCGTCACCTTTACCCCCTCAATGAATCATTTTTGCTTCTTCATTTCCTGACGTTTAAATTTATTGGTTTACGAAAAAAAAACGAAAACGTCAGCGACTCTTGGGTAATGAATTTCATATTTCAACGAAAATGTGAAAAGGATCGAGCTCGCTCTTTTCCCTCTTTTTCAAAATACTTTTAAATGCAACTTTTACTTTGGCTATACCTAATCTTGGGGAATCGAAATTTAACAAAATTTAAACAGAGTCTAAGAACAAAATAGGATTTTTGGCCTAAAAGCCCGGTTTACATTACCAGCGCTAATTTTAAATTCCGTTTTTATACGGGATTCCAATAAATAGAGCCAATTTTGAAAACCAAAGGAAGCAGGGGTTCGAAGCTTGGAAATCATGGCCGATGCCGATCGAATTTCTTTTTAAATCCGAAATCGACCCCGGCAACGGCACCGGCACCGGCATAGGCATCGGTGGTCGGTGCCGGAATCGGTGTCGGGAGTTAAATAAATAATATGGAATCGGCGTCGGCATCGACTAGAGATTTCTCCGGCCGCAGCCGGCATTGGCATTCGCATCGGCACCAGCATCGGATTCGGACCGCCTTTTTTTTTTATCTCGAGGTGGAAAAATCCTGTATAGGACACCCGTTTTCGGAGCTCTTCTCCTAGGGTAGTGACAGACTCCTATTGACTAAAAAAACCACATCTGGCAGTTGATCTGTCCCCGGAACCAGTGGCGTAACAGCTTTTGCGAGGCCGGAGGCGAAACCTTTTTGCGAGGCCTATTTTTTGCGGCATTAATTTGCGGATACATTTTTTTCGGTCGTAAGAAGGATCGAAGAATCTTTCATTAGAAATTTATTCAAGGAAAAAAAGAAAGATAAAAATAACTCAAATTTTTGACCTGCTCCTATTGTCATTTTTTCCCCCTAAAAATTTTATTGCACTGTTTTTAAGAAATGTACAGGCTCGGCTCAATTATATCCAGATCGTTCACTTTGTAATGCAAGCTGAAAAAAAAAATTTCAAAAACCAAAGTCGAGCGCGAGGCCGCTTTTAATTTTGACTTGAGCGAGGCCGGAGGCGGCCGCCTCATTCGCCTAATTACTGTTACGCCGCTGCCCGGAACCGCTTTTGGCATTACTTCAGGGGGATTTGGACCCCTACAAGAAAACAAACTAACCTTTTTTGCTTGAAGCGTCTTCTTGACCTCAACTTCCAAGTGATAGCTTCGCTTACAAGATCCCAAAAGCACCGCATGCCATACATGTTTTAACTTTTCCAATTCCAACCTGCAAGAAACAGAAAAAAGGACGTTTTAGTGAACGGCGGACGAGGAGGAAACGAATTGAACCGCGACAGATGAACTATTTCAAGCCTACCAATACTAAGATCCTTATCTTTGACTTTACAGTTAGAATTGATATAAGGGTTAATATCAGACATCAAGACTGCACTAATGTTTAATTTTTTCGGAAATTTTAAAGAAACCCATATTAATACCGTGTAATAAATAACTGCACGCTAATTTAATGCCTCATAATTATTCCTTTTAAATGACACATAAAAACTTAAGACAAAAATTAAAATCCTTTTTTATTCCGACATCTGCCATTCGATGCAAGAAAATCTTGGGTGTCATGCAAATGGGGTTATACGCTATAGGAATCATGATAATAATAATAACAACCGGTTGGTTGATAATTTTTTATAAATACAATGTATAGTGTGACCCTTAATTTTTTAAAAATTAATTAGCATTCCTTAAGAGAGGTTTAGGAGTATGTTTTGAGCATGTTTGGTTCGCCATTACAGACTAGGGTGGGTCGAAGAAAGCAAATTTTTCAATTTGAAAACGCTTGGTACGGGAATCGATGCCCTATTATAATGCTATTAACCCTATTTTTTTTTTCAGATTTTTTGAATGACATCTTGAGATGCTGCAATGATCTTGAAGATTTTGAAAAGCCAAAAGGTCAAAAAGTAAGAATTTTTTTTTCTCCTAAAAAAAAGTATCGCTTCCTATCGAAAATTCTGCGTAGATTACGAATATGAAGTCCAAAATTCACTTTAAGTGTACGGTTTTTAAGCGAAGCAGGGAAAAAAATTTAAAGAATATCAGTATATAAAAAAATAAATAATTAAATTCAAATATAAAAAAAATGAAAATATAAAAAGAGGCCTGAAGCTCAAAAACATCAAGTGAAGTTTGGATTTCATATTCATAGTCTACGCAAAATTTCCAATAAAATCGATACTTTTTTCCAGGAAAAAAAAAAATCTTATTTTTTGGCCCTTTTGGTTTTTTAAAATCATCAAGATCATTGCGGCACCTCAAGAAGTCGTTTAAAAAATCTGAAAAAAATTAGAGTTAAGAGGATCATCATCGTGGCAGCAGACTATAAGACAGCAGACTACAGATTATAATCGTATTTTACTTTTTACGAAGAAACGAAGACAAATTAACCTCGAAACAAAAAGTATTAAAGGGCTTTTCAAAAAAAAACTCCGAAAATTCCATAATATTTTTTGTTTCGAGATTTGTCTTCGTTTCCCCGTAATGAGTAAAATGAGATTAGTCTGCTGCCCCGACTGATGATTCCTCTTTATGGTATTATAATAAGGCATCGATTCCCATATCAGGCGTTTTAAAATTCAAAAATTCGCTTTTTTCGACCCACCCTATTACAGACTTTCGGAAAAAATGGTTCCTAATATTGAAATCCAGATGATCAAATTCAGGGCAAGAATTCTGGTATTCAAACCTTAATGGCAAAGCCTTTGAGCATCTTTTAAAAATATTTAAAATTTTCCATCATCGCGGAAAAATGATTCTCCTTGAAAAATTATCATCGGACCCATAGTTTCACTGAAAAAAATTTTACGATCATAAAATCAGGAAAAATTTTATCAGATCAAATATACGACTGTAGTTGGGCTAATTTTTATTATGATTCGCATAAAAGACTCGGAATACCTTAAAAATATTGCGTCAAAAAAAGGTTGTTGAATTCCAGTTTTTCAAAAATTATGGAACGTGTGTCCCCTTTTTTTTTTGTGTTATCTGATATAACCTCAATAGAAATATAAGATTGGGTAAGTTTGAAAAAAAAAAAATGCCAATACCTGAAGGAGAGCCATGTAAATAATTCGGAAATTTCAATAGAACCATTAAATCGAAATCATTGTCTGCCTGGGTTTCAAATAAGCTAAACATAAGATTCCGCTGTAAACAGCTGAATTCCGTAGGTGGTTCTGGTCATTTTAACACGGATAACTTGCTTCAATGCCGGATGGTTTATGTACCTTCGACTTTTTCCCTTGACAAAAGAGCATTCAACATTTTTTTTTTTTTTTTTTTTTTGGATGCTGTTTCCGCTATTGGTTTTAAATTCTGTTGCTTTTCCAAGAAAACGTACAGGACGCGGAAGACATTAAAAAAAAAAAAAGACGGGACAAACAGTCGCCGTAATATTCGGTCCGGTATACCTGCCATAAAGCAATCAGCAAGGATTATGAAAGGAATAGGAAAAAAAAAAGGTTGGGATAAGGTTTCGAGTTACCGGAAGCGGAGCAAGTATCATAGTAAGTGGTTGAAAAAGTCAAGGAACACCCACCGGAATGACACTGTGAGATCGTTATGGATTCTCTGATGTGAAACAGATGCTGAAATCCAGAAATTTGAAAAACTTACGTCTCCTCGTGCTTCGTATCCCAAGATTTGGTTCAATTTTACGTTCTGGTAATTAATCCACAAATTAGGGTTGTTTCCTTTCGATCCTGGAACTGTCTTAACCGTTTGAACTTGTTATCGTTTGTCACTTATTACAATGACGTTTTCTCCAGTCCTAAAAAGCAAAAATTTGTCAAATTTGTAATTGAGGATCCATGTGGGATTAGTTAGAGCTTTAAAAATTAATGTTTTTCAAAACTTTGAGAGGGTTATTATAATTTCCGAGAGAATTTTTTTTTTGCATTTTAAAAAAGGATGGTTGTTGACCCTCCTGCCATTAAAGGAGAAATCACGTACGCCAACCAACCGATTCTTTATTAAAATTACCATTATTCGGTGGCCTTGGGCCCCGAGGTTTTGTCATTCAAACTCGTATTGTCACCCATTTCCGAAATTTGACTATTAAATTTTTTTAGCGCAAAAAGGATACCAACAATATTTTACTTACCGCTAATAAATCTTGTTTTGCGATTCAAAGTACTCTCAACTTTGTCATTTTGTCTTCTTTGTAGACCATTTGCATAAGCTATCATCTTGTTTACGACCCAAGTACTCTTTTTCTTCAATTGACGGTAAAAAAAGGTTAACCATTGTCCTTTTTAGCCCTTACAGAAAAGATGAAATGTTTGCCTTATTTTTTGATTTGTTTAGAAAAGTTCGGTAATATTTTTAATGGAATCGATATCTCCGTCCTAGAAAGAAAAAAAAAAAAAGTTTAAGAGTAAAAATTCGCAATCCCATGTCATGCCTTTCAAAATGCCAAGGCATAAAAATGACAGAAACCGAAAAAAAAAAAAAACCTGGGATGGAACATTATACAAAAAAAAAAAATGGTACGCCGGATATTGCTCAGATATTCAACCGGTGATGCAATAGTATATTACATATCAGGTATGCAGGTGGCGTATTGCAGGCCGTGACCAGTCGAGACCTGCAAGCCACCTCCATGCCTGATTTGTAAGTTATTTTTTATTACGACGGTGGGAAATGAATTTTTTCGTTTTTTAAGCGGGCGGGAAAGTTCATTTCCCGCCCGGAGTGATGAAAACTTAATTTTAGCTTCTTTAAACCCTTTTCTTAAAACTTTTTTAATACTGTATTTGTATGAATTGAGGGATTTTAGGGGTCGTTGATTCCGAATCTGACATTAGTTTTTACCTGGGGGGCAATGGTGGCCTTCAAGAAAACAAACTTTCATCGGGAAAATAACAAGTGGAAATCGATTTATATGTTTTCCGGCACTGATCTCAAATCTAACATCGGATTTAGAGTGGGAGCACGTGCGGTCCCCCAGAAATCGACTTGTTTTAAATTAACTGCCTCATGAAAAATTAACTTGTTTTTTTTTTTTTTTTTTCTTCTAGTAATAATTATAATCAAAAAACTAAAAATTTTATAATAGTCTCCCGACTTTAATTTCAAGTTTTTCAAACTTTGGACTTCAGATTAGGAATCAGCAGTTTAGTTTTTATTATTTTTAAACTTATAAACTCCTCTACACAAAAAAGCTGTTTTGCCCATAAGCTAAACATAGATGAAGCTACCTTGTTGAATATTGCATAATAGACTGTCCAGTGTCCATCCGTTATTTACTTACATTTTTTAAGTTCATAAAAATGAAAAGAGCAATAAAAAAAAGCTTTTACAAAACTCGAATATAAAAAATCTGTAATATTTTAAATTAGATTTTACCAACCATCCGCCATCTTGAATTTTGGTTTTTTTTTAAATTTTAAGTTGATATATTTAGTTTCAGCAGTTCAAAATACCCCTAGTTACATGGTTTTGGTCTCTTCCATCCTAGGGCAGTAATCTACTATTTCCAGTTAAAAGTTTTTAAAGAAAATTAAAGCTCTGCAGGGTGATGGGTCCATATATGGATCCATGGGCGGCAAAGGGTTAAAAGGCACATTACTCCGCTTCGATTTTAAAGTTTTTACTTTTATTTTTTACTTTAACTCTGCATATTAGCCTCGCCTCATCGCGCCATGCCATTTAGGCACGTACAGTAAACTATCGGTTTTCCAACCCTTAATTCGAGGGGTAAAGCGATGGTTTAAAATTTTTTACGTACCTCGGGAAGTAATCGCCTGTTTTTCTCCCGCTCGAGAATAAGTGAACATTTCGTTTTTCTCGGTACGTAAAGTAACTTACTGCACTAGAATGGAAGAGACTTTTCACGTCTCAGCACGTCGAACACCTCAGCTTCGCCTCGGTGTCTCAAACTCGTGCTTCGACGTGAAACACAAACAAGTCTCTTCCATCCTCGGGCAGTAATCTACTATTTCCAGTTAAAATCGAATTCTGCGGCTTCGAAACCATAAGAAAAAATAGTATCTTACATATCAGGTACGGAGGTGGTGTATTGCAGGCCGAGACTGGGGTTTACGGCCCTTACTTCGTCGGTGTAGCCAATCGAGGCCTGCAAGCCACCTCCGCGTGCCTGATTTGTAAGATATTTTTCATAACGAAGGCGGGAAATGAACTTTTACGTTTTTTCAAGCGTTCGGGAAAGTCCATTTCCCGCTCAGTGTGATGAAAATGAAATTAAACACATTGCTCAATTATTTGAAAAAATAATACGCGCCTGTTCCAAATTATGGCACTTACGAAAACGGTTAGAGTGCATTTTCATGGGGCTAGGGGGAAGGAATATGTTCTACAATTTTCGTCGCGATCCTATGCACCTGATCATCAGCGATTCAAAAACAGTCTACAAACGGACATCCTGTGTATCTTAACTATATTTGGAGGAAGGAGGTGGTCCATGAATATCCTGTGCTTATGAAAAACAAGGTTTAAGTTTTTTACATGTATATCCCGCAATTTTTTTCACTTAGGCTCTCTGAGGTTCGAAAAATTCTTGAGAAAAGAGAAATTTTAAAACGAAAACATCCCCGTCAGTCCAGGAAATATAATAATTTTAAAAGACATCCTTCACGTTATTTTTCTCAAAAACCAGCATGCCACAAAAAATTTGGAAAAGTCCTCGACCACGTGTACAATATTCAAATAAGAAAGAGAAAAAAAAAAAAAAAAAAGTGGACAAAAACAATTTTTGGGAACCATGTTTTTCGTTCTTTTTTTTTTCTGGAATTTGTATGCGTTTGATGAATGTCACCGAACAAGATCTCCCACACCTTTGAAAAATCTGGGTCGAGTAAGAAAAAAAAAAAGGACGCTCTAGTAATGACAGTAAATTATTACTACAAGAAAATACACAAAAGGTTCGGAAGCCTTCTCTCACAAAAAATAAAAATCAAAGGATAAAAACGGACAAAAGCCAAAAAGATTATGGCGTAACCAAAAGAATACAAAAAAAAGGATGGTTAAAAGTCGTAAAAATAATCTAAGCGAAGCCCAGAAGTCAGAATAAATGCAATAAATAGTACTAACGAGAAACCCATTCAAAAACGGTGAAGGATAAATTTTTGACGAGGAACGGTCGAGTATGATTTCTTTACACCGTCGAATCCGGTTTTTCGGGACGCTTTACATATTTTTTCTTGCGTTATTTCCATTTTATTTTTCAAAAAACATTTTTTTCAGGGAAGGAAAATCGCATCGAAAAAAAGAAAAAAAATGAGAATTATCAAGGATACCTATTAGGTGAGCTTTTTTTTTTTTTTTTTTTTTTTTTTCTTCCTTTTTTTTAGTAAAAGACAAAAAGATTTATGCGTGTTCAAGAAAGAGCTGAGTAAAGATGACGAATTTTGAATTTCTACACCGAAATAGAGGTGACCTCGATTGACGGTTTTCTGTCACATGAGGCACCATTATAATAATAGATGGCTTTGTTTTTTTTTTTTTTTCACGAATGAACATTCTTAGCTGTGGTGTATCACGCAGAGCCATCGATAATTGGTACCAAATGTCGCCGCATAGATTTTTAAAAACTCAGCAGGATCCTAAATGAAATTCGACACGAACTGGTCATTGATGAAGTCGATTGCATCTATACCCAATTTCATCTGCCCTCGTTATTTTCAGGTACTCGTCATCTGCTCTCTTACGAGAAAGGAATAACCGATCAGGAATGTTGGAATTACGAGCGAAAGGAAAAAAAAAAAAAATAGAAAACAGCAGTTGGCAGGATATAAATTTTTCTTTAGTTAAAAAAAAAAAAATGAAAGGATGCAAGTTTTGTCGCTAAGTATATTGTCTCCTTGGCTTGTGCCGTCGAATCAAAGAAAGGTTATTTTATTCGAATGCATTCGTATTATTAAAAGGGCAAATTTCTTGTCCCATTCATCAGATTTTTTTTTCCTTTTCTTCGGTGGATGGGGTTGTGCCAGGTGCGAAGAAATTTGAGGATTCATGTTTAATCTCAAGATATTTTGATCTGAGTGTGAAGAAATTTCGGCCTGAGGTATTTTCGCTTATGAAATGTTTGGTCTAAGGTGTTGGCTTAGAAAGCGAAATATTGGAAAGATGTATTTTAGAGGCAGTCAGCGAAGATTAAAACCCAGTGATTGGAAACAACTGGAAAGTTCCAAATTCTGGTTTTTGTTCCAGTATTCATTTTTTACCAGGAACGGTTTTTAATCCGCGTTTCTGTTCCACTGCATTTGTCATTACGTTGAAATGTTTCTAATTCGTTCCAGTTCCGAAACTGATTTTAATTTCAATTCGTTATTAGTTTTTAAAATTTTCTGCTTCTAGTTACCGTTTTTCCTCCAGTTCTTTCTCAAGAAAAAAAGTCTAATTTTCAACCGTTTCTGACCTTAGGTAACGTTATTTCACATTATTTATTGCTTGGAACGCGTTACTTATAACGTTTAGTACACGTTATTTTTTGTAATAGAACGTAATGGAACCGGTTTTTGGTATTTGTTGCGGTATCCATCGCTCACTTGGAACATTTTTTATCCGTTCCAGTTTCATTCTATTTTTCATTCCTGGAAAACGTTCCTCATTTGTTTCTTCAAAATTACCACCTTAACCCCTTCCTCTCTAATGCATCCATATGGATGCACAACAAAATACTCGGTAGCGACTGGTGTATCCATATGGATGCACCAGCAAAATCAAGCAAAATAATAATAAAACTTGGTCAGATTTTGACTAAACTTCGTAGGTGGGGGTATTCAAGGGCGCTCTTCTCGAATTTGAAGTCAGAATTTACCGATTTTTAGAAACAAAATGGCGGAAGACTCTTTAATGGCAGAACCTAATAACTCATAAGTTATATTTTTTTATTTTTCACAAGTAACTCTTTAAAAAAATAATTAGTTGCCCTTGATAACTGTCCATATTGAGTATTACTCGGAAAAAACAGATAGATGAAACGGATATTGCGCCTATTATTAGCTTATGGCAATTAGTATAATGGTTTAGAGCTATTAAAAAAATAACTTTTCTTGAACTTTTTCGTAAAAATATCTTTGGAAGGGACCTGGCTCGGGTTCCTACGTCGAAATAGACTCAAAATTCGGAATCTCTGACTTCGGAAAAAGTTAGGCCATAGTTTCAAATCCCTAAAAAAATAAAAAATGGAGATTACAACGTTACATTTAACTCCTATGCACGGATTGCCTAACACTGGGTTGCAAGGTGCCGTACTTACTAGGGATGAGTTTACGACCTCTTTGATATCCAGAAAAAGCATTTGCATCTGTCTTATAAATTCAGTCCGGGAGAGTCCAATCTTAAAAATAGGCCTAGACAGGAAAGGGTTAAAACCTTATTACCCTCTTCAAAATGATCACCTTCAAAAGTCTCCTTGCCGGTTTTGTAAAATATAAATATAAGGACTATAAAAAGTCAGTGCGTCTCTCGTAAGATCGACTTTCTTTTCCGGGCTTAGCTTCAAATGCATTTGTAAAGACATTTACAATATAGGTCATTATAAGGAAAATCCAAGACCATCTGGAAGCCTCCTACCTTTCCTATATCTCAGATAGATACATATGAGGATTCCCCTCATAATACGGACGCGGCCGGCACCGGCATCAGATTCGGACCCCTGATTAAAATCGCTCCTAGCAAATGACTTATGGTCAGTAGCCAGTCTAGTGAAAAAGTTGGTTGGTTCTGACGTTAAGCATTATCCATGAATAACATGAAAATTCCTACGGTCATCAACACTTATGCAAAAAAATCGAGTTTATCAACTGGGACCGTCGAAATAGGTTACCAAAAATAAACTCATCAATCGCAATGTTGCCGACCAGAGATAAAAAAGTCGTGACAACCAATTTTTCCTCTATGTGGGCTTATATTAAATTCGGAAATAATTACAATTTCTGAAAAGCAGATGCAGAAATACAAGGCATTAATTTCTTTTTTGTAATCTGTAGACACCGACGATTCGGTTTTTAATTGGTGCAAAAATTTGAGGCGGTGGCCGTTTTTTTTTTTTTTTTTTCCTTTTCAGCACGAATGCCAACTGTTGTGGTCGAAGTGATATTTATCAAATAAAACCCTCGCAATGTCGGGGAAAAAATTAAATTAAACATCCACGTGGCACGAGCTCGATAATCAGAAGACCTTTTAACCGATAATGATGCCACGGCCGAATCGATCATGTTACCTGCAAGAGGTTATAAATCTTTTTTTAAAGGGAAAAAAAAAATACCTTCGGAAGCTTATCATATCAATTAAGTTCGGGTATCGGCTGCAAAGATACCAATCTGCTTTGACTCGTACGGCTAATTTTTTTTTTCTTTTCTAAAAAAAAAAGGAAGATAAATGATGTTGCTTATTGCAAAAAGGAAAGAAAAGAAAATTAGGAACTTTTGTTGACAAGGACGTTTTGCTTGCTTTGGAAAAAGCAGAAGAATGAGCCGTGATGAGAGGACACCAAGTGTACAAAGGTACAAAAGAATTGGAGCAATGGAAAAACCATCAAAACTCTCGGCGATGAAGAAAACACGTTAAGGGACCATTAATCAAAATCTGGTAGTGCCCTCTTTTATGATTTTAATGTCTGGCAAGGTGCGAACGAGTTATTGGTTTTCCCTTGATTAATGATTCAAAAGTAAGGGGGTAGCGGTCATCTCGAAAGTTGACGTCTTATGCATTCTTAGCCGTTTTCAACAATGTGAAAACGCCACACGGGGTTAAAGAAAAATTAATGATCCGAGATTCTTTCCGAAATCGTTTCACGTTTTCGGCATTTCCGATATTTTCGAGACATGGGTATTCCGGAGAGACGTTTTATTATAATATTCAAGATTATGCGAGGAATGATCCCGAAACATAATAGCCAAAGGTTCCTTCTTCCCCCCTCTTTTTTCGATGGTAAACACACTCTTGAGGAAATTCAGAGGCAACGGGGGGAAAAAAAAAAAAAAAAAAAAGGAAACATTTTTATTGTACTTTACAATTCACTAAATATTGCGAATCATTTTCAATCCATATCGTGGGTGACGCAAACATTTTTTTTTGTGAAAGGGATTTTTGACAGATTACTCTTGAAATTGTCAAAAATAAATAATGACAATTCGAAACGGTGAATTTTGCCCACCGATGGAAGCTAGTAAGCCATACATACTCACATTCGACAAGAATTTTTTGTAATAAAAAAATGATGGTTGTTAAACAGTTTTTATGTTACTCAAACAATTAATCTAATCACAAGTTCATAATTCATTGTCTTCGTAAATTATTTTATATAGGGGACTAAATTGAGTCGACCATTTTTTTTTTTTAATAGCTTTATATTTATTTATTTTTATAAAGCATTCATTAGACGATTTTTCTCCTTAAATTTATTGAAGGAATTAAAATATGGGTTTTAGCAGTACCGATGGCTCTTCAAAAATTTTAAAACATACTAATTCACGTATTTCAACCCGATAGCAGGGATGGCATCCTGATTCCGATTCCGATTCCGATTTCAGTGATGCTCGATAATTTTTCAAACGCAATTCCGATGCCGAATTCGATAATTTTTTTTTTTTTTTTTTTTTTTTTGCGCCATATTGGATTTTTCGAGTGCAGGCATCGAACCCATTTCGCCCAGAAAAATTAGTGACTTTAGGAATCAAAAATGGTATACAAACCATTGTAAATAGTGACTTTCAGTGACCTGACGGAAGGAATTTAGTGACTTAAAAATAAGTATATCCAAAATTTTTTTAACGTATTAGACATGAGTAATAACATTCTTTATTATTTTTATCAATTTTTCCTAAAAATTTTGGTTCCTAAAATTTTTAGCCTAACCATTTTTTTCCAATTTTCAATTTTCATAAAATTTTTTAATTCTCAAATAAAATTTCCTAAAATGAATATTTGTCCTAATTTTTCAAATCCCTAAAGGGGTTTTAGGAAATATTATTTTAGGGATTTTAAGAAATCTTATTTCAGGAATCAAAAAATTTTAGGAAAATTAAAAATTAGAAAAAAAAAAAATTAGTTAGGAAAACGATTTTAGGAACTAAAATTTTTAGAAAAAATTGATTAGGAATTTATTTTTTTTTAGGAAAAATGATAGGGAATCTTTCCAACTTTACATAAAATTATTTTTAAAGATGGTGTTTTAGTGAAAAAACCATTCCTGAAGCAACTTCGAATGTTAAATAGAAATTTTATAATGCAGGAAATTTTTTTAAATCCACCAATTTGAATTTATCAAAAAAAAGTGACTTTTAGTGACTTTTCTTTAAAAAAGTGACTTTTAGGGGGAAAAAGTGACTAGTTCGATCCTCGCGAGTGGAATTAGATCACTCTGGCGTCAGATTTGAAATCAGCGACGTCGAAAACGTATAGAAAGTCGTTTTCCCGATAATTTTACGGAAAGAAACAAAGTTTGTGCGACATTCTGTATTGCCATGTATGTGTTGCGGGTTGCATATACTGAAAATTGGTAGAAGTCTAATATGCGTTTTAACGCACAGTGCGGGTCCCTAATATGCAGTAGGTTAACATTAAGTGCGAAATCACGAGAGAAAAAAAAATTGGGAAATTTTCTTCGATTTTCCGAAAAAAGTTTATAAAGTTCTGCCCTTAAAGGGTTAATTACGATGCCGGTACCGTCACTGATGCCGATGCCAGCTGTAACAATTTTGCGATGCCGGTGCCGGTGCCGATTTCCGCATCAAAAAAATTCGATACCGATGCTAGCTTCGGACCCCTCGTCAAAACCTTTGTACTTTACTATGAGCTGCACTGCCCTACCCTGAAAATCGAAAGCTGGACCAAACAAAAAATTGATTTAAGACCCAGGGAAAAATTCCTGGATCAGACGTTGGTAGGGGCGATCCCTTCAATTTCGCAGCCTGGAATAACCTTTATGTTTAAAGAGTTTCATTTCCAAATCCTTTTGATTAGCCGTTCAAAATCACGGCATCCAAGAATAAAAAAAGGAACGAACATTGTACAGCGGGGGGGAGAAAAGAGTTGATGGGATAAAAAGTGTTAAATGAGGTGGTGTGAAATGAAACCCATTTTAAACGGTGTCATAATGCGAAACGAACCCTTTTACGAACATAACCTGTCTTTGAAATCAGGTATTGAACCATGATTCTCCTGTCATTTACCCCTCATTTAAACATTATGTTTGCTCAGCTCAGCTTCTTTCCCCGTAGTCCATGAGCTATCTACCTTGGTAATTAAATTTTGGGGGGGCAAAATTTCCTTGAAAACCCAGTTTTATTAGGTTAAGACAAGGTCAAAAATCCATGATTGCCATCCGTGGACGGGAGCTTTGCCAAGATGGCGGCTATTTAAAGATGGCGGCGGCAGGTTTCTATTTTCGGTCATAACATTCGAACCGTTGCTCCGATTTTGATGATCTTTTTTTTAATCGAAAGCTCTTGGCGAGGGCTTTTTTTCATACCCTTATCATTTTTTCGTTATCAGCTACGGTTATCGCGAAAAAGTTGAAATAATGAAATTTTTAATTTTTTTTTACTGAGGATTTTGCCTCCTTGTAACTTTGCCATTTTTGCTCTGATTTCGATGATTTTTTTTTAAAACTGAAAGCTCTTGACAGGAGCTTTCTTTTTCTTCTATGATATTTTTATTTTATCCGGTCAGCTTAGAGGAAAAAATTCGGAAAATAGGTAAAAAAACATTTTACACATATATTTGTATACACATTTTTTAAATTAACGAATCAAGCAAAGTAAATATAGTGTAAATTTAAAATTTAACGTTAAAAATTTTTAAAAAAAGAAAAAACATATTTATTATTACAGCATCAGTTTTGAAAAACAGTTAGAAAGTATGGTACTTTTGATAAAGTAATATAAAAACTTTAGCAGCAGTCAATTTCTAACTTTCTTCGTCACTATCTACAAAGTCATCATCTGATGCATCTTCAACTTCGTCTTCATCCCCCGTTTCAGCTTCTTCCTCTTCCTCTTCCTCTTCCTCTTCATCATTTTTTATGTTAGCACAATCTTTTTTCTTGCAGACGGGAGTATATTTCATTTTATTACTCAAGCATGAACAGGTTGGAAGTTCACATTTTCTTGAACAATCGCAACTTAATAAACTTAACACGGTTTCAGGAGCAGGAGATCCTGTCATCCAACTAATTTCTAAATTGCTGTCTTCTCCCAAAATCCAACCATGGTCTTCATATGGTCGAGGAATTTCCGGAAAATTTTGCAAGCTACGCTTCCAAATTGCAGCTTGGTAATTAGCTCTTTTGACGTGTTGTTGGAAGTAGTCTTAGCAAGGAGGAAGATGTCCCGAATCGGTTGCAGAAGCTCCTGTTTTAGCACAAAACATTACATACCGTAGTTCATTAAGAAGTCCCACCTTAGACTTCTTATTATACATACGGCAAGTGAATTCTTCTAAAACTGAAAATGTTTTTTCATTTAGCTTCCACTCCAAACGTAGTGTGTGTGGCTGATGATACAGATATTTTGATTTTGTTCATCGGTTTCATTAAATTTATTAAAAGCCAGTGCTTCGTTCATAGAGGAACAAAAAACCGAAGCAGAATTGTGGACGTTAACAGAATTGCTAATACAATGACTACAAATTTACAAAAAGCGTAAATAGGTTTGTACAGTTTAACGGGATGCGATTCCGTTAGCGCCTTTACAGGGCGGGGAAAGTTGGCAAGTTAGAAACTTGTTGAAGATAACGAAAGTTTTCAAGACGCCTTCGAAAACTTAGGATCGGAGTGGAAGCTAAATGAAAAAACATTTTCAGTTTTAGAAGAATTCACTTGCCGTATGTATAATAAGAAGTCTAAGGTGGGACTTCTTAATGAACTACGGTATGTAATGTTTTGTGCTAAAACAGGAGCTTCTGCAACCGATTCGGGACATCTTCCTCCTTGCTAAGACTACTTCCAACAACACGTCAAAAGAGCTAATTACCAAGCTGCAATTTGGAAGCGTAGCTTGCAAAATTTTCCGGAAATTCCTCGACCATATGAAGACCATGGTTGGATTTTGGGAGAAGACAGCAATTTAGAAATTAGTTGGATGACAGGATCTCCTGCTCCTGAAACCGTGTTAAGTTTATTAAGTTGCGATTGTTCAAGAAAATGTGAACTTCCAACCTGTTCATGCTTGAGTAATAAAATGAAATATACTCCCGTCTGCAAGAAAAAAGATTGTGCTAACATAAAAAATGATGAAGAGGAAGAGGAAGAGGAAGAGGAAGAAGCTGAAACGGGGGATGAAGACGAAGTTGAAGATGCATCAGATGATGACTTTGTAGATAGTGACGAAGAAAGTTAGAAATTGACTGCTGCTAAAGTTTTTATATTACTTTATCAAAAGTACCATACTTTCTAACTGTTTTTCAAAACTGATGCTGTAATAATAAATATGTTTTTTCTTTTTGCTTTATCGACCGCAGGGAGAATAAAGCATTGTTTTTAGCACAAATTTCCGATTTTCAGTTTTCGATATTTTTACACGTTTTGAAGTCCCCTGATGCCGGAAAAAGCAAAATTTGGATGGTGGCCGTGTGTGTGTATGTGTGTATGTGTGTATGAATGTATGAATATATGTGCAAAAAAATCTGTCCGTCGAAAAGCAGAAAAACGGAAGAACGGATGTCGATGATTTTTGGTGGGTAGCAACTTCTAATGAAATGTAGGTGCTGATTAGTTTTTGAGCCAAATCGGTTCAGCGATTCGGAAGCAGTGAGTAAAAATGTTGAATTTTCAACTACAATCAAGATATTTTTTGACTATAAATCGTGAACGCAGCTACCGATTCAGTCCGATTTTCGTACTGCAGTAGATATTCATCAAGATACGCTACCATTGAAATTTGGTTAAATTCTGTTGAGTGGTTCAGAAACGGTGAGCAGGGCTAAAAGTATGGGTATAGGCCTAAAAACCGATATCTCCAACTTTTGAAACATCACGACATGACGTCATCGATTACGTCAACAAAGCGATTTGGATGCTGATTGGCGGGTTCCTCGTGGGAGCTAACGAAAAACTAACCGTATTTTTGAGAATATTTTCGGGGTTGAGGATTCCGAATCTGAAATAATTTTTCCAAAATTCGAATTCCTTATGCCCGTATTGCGGCTTTGGTGGATTTCTGATCAAAAATCTAATCGGATTTTTGAGAATATTTTTGGGGTAGAGGATTCCGAATCTGAAATAATTTTTCCAAAATTCGAATTCCTTACGCCTATACAGCGACTTTGGTGTCACTGATCAAAAATCTAACCGTATTTTTGAGAATATTTTCGGGGTTGAGGATTCAAAATCTGAAATAATTTTTCAGAAATTCGCATTCCTTGTGCCCGTACTGCGGTTTTAGTGGAACTCTGATCGAAAAACTAACTATATTTTTGAAAATTATTTAAATAGTCGATAAAGCACTTTGATCGGTTCACCGATCTCATTTTTTTAAAAATTTTTAACGTTAAATTTTAAATTTACACTATATTTACTTTGCTTGATTCGTTAATTTAAAAAATGTGTATACAAATATATGTGTAAAATGTTTTTTTACCTATTTTCCGAATTTTTTCCTCTAAGCTGACCGGATAAAATAAAAATATCATAGAAGAAAAAGAAAGCTCCTGTCAAGAGCTTTCAGTTTTAAAAAAAAATCATCGAAATCAGAGCAAAAATGGCAAAGTTACAAGGAGGCAAAATCCTCAGTAAAAAAAAATTAAAAATTTCATTATTTCAACTTTTTCGCGATAACCGTAGCTGATAACGAAAAAATGATAAGGGTATGAAAAAAAGCCCTCGCCAAGAGCTTTCGATTAAAAAAAAGATCATCAAAATCGGAGCAACGGTTCGAATGTTATGACCGAAAATAGAAACCTGCCGCCGCCATCTTTAAATAGCCGCCATCTTGGCAAAGCTCCCGTCCACGGATGGCAATCATGGATTTTTGACCTTGTCTTAACCTAATAAAACTGGGTTTTCAAGGAAATTTTGCCCCCCCAAAATTTAATAGAATCGAAAATTTTGGTAGATAGCTCATGGACTACCGGGTTCCGCAATTTCGTTTGTAATCTTGATTTCATGCTCCCATGATCCCTTTTAATCCTTTTCTTATCTTGTAATATTTTGGCAGGCGGTGTTACTTTTTAATTCTTACCGAATCAGAAATGCGAAAATCGTGAAAATAAAAAAATAAAAAATGTTCACGTGATTGAATATTGGAGTTGAATCTTTTTTCAAACAAAAAAGAAGCGGAGCACTTTTAAAACGTACTATTCAGCCAGAAAAAATAAAATGTAAAGGAAAAAAATTTTTTTTTTTTTTCTGATTTTCTTGTTTTTCATCAAAAGTTCTGCTGACGTTTGTCTAGACTCGACGTTAGACACAACTTTGTCATTAAAAACCTCTTGGGAAAAACCTTACGGATTATTTTTTTGATTTCTTTAATGGCGCTTGCCAACGTTAAAAACTTTTTTTTTTTCCAAAACTTTTTATTTTTTTCTGAAACATTTTGATAATCTCAACAAATGTGATGAAATGATTGTATACACGGCAATTTGTGCCTAGTCACGAAGTAGCCTGCCCCGTTCTGCTTATTATTTTCCACATAATGAAGTTTGAAATATGAAAATGTTTACAAAAATTTTAGATCACTTGGCTCTTGCAAAAGATTGAAAAGATCCTGATTGAAAAATCGCAAAAACTATTAATATTCCCTTTCGATTTCATTTATTTCAACACTTGAAACCCAAAATTACGCATGTCAGTTAGCACAGCGTGAGCCTTTTTTCTTTTCATTTTTTTTTTTTAGATTTAAAGATATTGTACGTTTCCGAGAACGACATATTGTAAAAGTCTATGCCAGGATCTTTGTCTACGGGAATAATGAAGTACTGGTGTTTTGTTTCATTAATTTTTTTTTTTTTTGGTCCATCTTTTCAGATCAGCTGTTTGGAGATCGATATGGTCTCAAGAGTTATGTCATTTTGGTGATGTCTCTATTTCGTAACAAAGGTAAGATAAGATAAAAATCCTATCTATAGGACAAATCTTTGAAAAAGCACGTTGCACGAATTTAAAAGCGAAATTAAATAGCTCCATTTGGATGAAGATCTTTACAGCCTTGTCAATGTTCCAATATGTTCATAACCAATTGTATGCAACTTCCTCACCTTTAACTGTTTAACGACCGAATTTTGGAAAATAAATTTTCCCGGAAAATCGAAGAAAATTTCCCAAATGTTTTTTTTCCCTTCCTTATTTTGAACTTAAAGTTAACCTACAATACATGAGGGACCTGCACTGGGCGTTAAAACCCATATTAGACGCCTACCAATTTTCAGTATATGCAACCCGCGACGCATACATGTAATACAAAATGTCGCACAAAATTTGCTTCCTTCCGTAAAATGATTGGAAAAACGACTTTCTATACGTTTTCGACGTCGCTGGTTTTGAATCAGACGTCAGAATGACCTAATTCTACTCGGAAAATCAAAATTTTAAAAAAATGATTAACCTTTAGTTTCCGAATTTTGAAAAATTTTCCCGGAAAATCAAAGAAAATTTTCCGAACAGTTTTTTTTTCATGATTTCGCACTTAAAGTTAACCTACAGCACATTTGGAAACCTGCACTGTGCGTTAAAACCCATATTAGACGCCTACCAATTTTCAGTATATGCAACCCGCGACGCATACATGTAATACAAAATGTCGCACAAAATTTGCTTCCTTCCGTAAAATGATTGGAAAAACGACTTTCTATACGTTTTCGACGTCGCTGGTTTTGAATCAGACGTCAGAATGACCTAATTCTACTCGGAAAATCAAAATTTTAAAAAAATGATTAACCTTTAGTTTCCGAATTTTGAAAAATTTTCCCGGAAAATCAAAGAAAATTTTCCGAACAGTTTTTTTTTCATGATTTCGCACTTAAAGTTAACCTACAGCACATTTGGAAACCTGCACTGTGCGTTAAAACCCATATTAGACGCCTACCATTCTACAGTATACGGTATGCAACCCGCAACACATCCATGCAATACAAAATGTCCCACAAAATTTGTCTTCTTCCGTAAAATGATCCGGAAAACGACTTTTTATACGTTTACGACGTCGCTGATTCCAAATCTGACGCCAAAATGATCTAATACCACTCGGATAATCCAATATGGCGGGAAAAAAAATTATTAAAAATAAACGGCTCCGCCATATTGGATTTTAGTTTTTTCAGAATTTCGACTTCAGATTCGGAATCAGCGGTTCAAATTATCTCTTAAAACATGTCTTTCATAATTTTTTACTGAAAAGAAACTTTATCCGGCGAGAAATACGATCGGGAAAGTGCTGACGGTCCTCTGGAATAATTTCATTGTTTTACCTCCTGCAACTGGGTAAAGTACCATCCCTACTACGAACTAGCAAGGAAGGAACCATATTGGAGGAACTCACCAGAATGGAGCCGATAAGCATACAGGCACCAAAATATACCGGAATACACCCGCTACAACTAAAAATCTTTAAAATCAAATACAAAACCAATTTGAAGAGAAAAAAAAGAAACTTTTTTTTCTGAGCTCTGATTTCAACTAGGTATGAGTAATTCCATTTAAAAGCGACCAAAAAAAAAGAAATTTGAACCGGACCCCTTCCGATTTTTTTCATTTTTGGTTTCTTATTTGTACCTACCTAGAGGTGTTCAGACCAATTTTCAAAAAAATTTTACCCCCACGGGTTTCGGAGTTACGGGCTTTGAAAAATTTCGATAATGTAGGGACCCAACCTTCTTTGATTCGATGTAACTCCGGAACGGCTTGACATACAGAGTATGGCTCATTTGAAAGCTCTTGAAATAGGCTTTCATATGATATGTATCACGCTTGAGTGATAACGAATGACCTTTTGAGGTCATTGACCTAACCCTTTTGACCTTGAAAAGTTCGATTCGGACACTTTTGAAATTCTGAAAAAATCATGTGCCTTCGCACCTTTTTGAGGTACCTCCACAAAAAATTCAGAATGGCTTTTTAAAAGATAGGGAGTTATTAATTTTTTACTAAATTTAAAATTCGCTTTTATGGGCGATCTCTTATTAAACATAGTTTATATTACGGTTTTCTATCTTTTAAACGACATTTAATATTGAATGACGGTCGTGTAGATGTAGTAGCATTTGGATATAGAAGTTTCCTTTGGTATGTCACTTTAATTGGGGGACCAGGCGTGGGGGGGGGAGCAACTTAAAAAAATTAAAAATTTAAAAATTAATGAATATATTAGACAAGTGATGTTATTTAAAAGGCTTTGGTGAAACTATAAAAGTTTCTGTAACTGAATTCAACACAAAATTATCTATGATTGTAGAGAAAAAAAAATATTTCTGTATCTTTCCGTATTTGTGATGAACTATCCTATGTAAGACTGATCACCGCCTGCTTAAGGTGACGCAGGAGTGATTCATTTTTTAAACACCTATATTTCGAAATATGCTAATATTATCCTTTTGGTGCTAGATATCAAAATTTCGCTTCCGAGCAGCAATTTTTATGAATCTTTCGCACCTTCATAAAAATTTCCATACCTGACCATACAGTACTTTTTTGGAAAACCTTGATTCAGGATAAATTCCCGAGAGTTTACAGTAGATAACTTAGCTGCCCATGTAAGCAAAAATATCGTATCAGCCATTCTAGAATTGACTGTTGGTTTAGATAAGTTAAAAATAGAAGGGACGTGTCAATTCCGAAATGAAGGTACGTTATTTTCGCTTACATGGGCATAGTTAGATTTAGGGCCCATAGTTAGATTTAGGGCCCATAGTTAGGTTTTCCAAAAAAGGTACTGTACAGTCAGGTATGGAATTTTTTATAAAGGTGCAAAAGATCGATAAGAATTGTTGCACGGAAACGGAATTTTGATATCTGGCTCCAAAAAGTTACTATCAGCGTTTTTTTGAAGTATAGGTGTGCAAAAAAATGAATCACTCCTGCGTCATCTTAAGAAACTTATCTGAAGAAACTAAAAGTTACAGAAACGTTTATAGTTTCACTAAAGCCTTTTAAATAACATCACTTGTCTAATATATTTCATTAATTTTTAAATTTTTAATTTTTTTTAAGTTGCTCCCCCCCCCCCCCCACGCCTGGTCCCCCAATTAAAGTGACATACCAAAGGAAACTTCTATATCCAAATGCTACTACATCTACACGACCGTCATTCAATATTAAATGTCGTTTAAAAGATAGAAAACCGTAATATAAACTATGTTTAATAAGAGATCGCCCATAAAAGCGAATTTTAAATTTAGTAAAAAATTAATAACTCCCTTATCTTTTAAAAAGCCATTCTGAAATTTTTTGTGGAGGTACCTCAAAAAGGTGCGAAGGCACATGAATTTTTTCAGAATTTTCAAAAGTGTCCGAATCGAACTTTTCAAGGTCAAAAGGGTTAGGTCAATGACCTCAAAAGGTCATTCGTTATCACTCAAGCGTGATACATATCATATGAAAGCCTATTTCAAGAGCTTTCAAATGAGCCATAGTACGACTCTGTATCTCAAGCCGTTCCGGAGTTACATCGAATCAAAGAAGGTTGGGTCCCTACATTATCGAAATTTTTCAAAGCCCGTAACTCCGAAACCCGTGGGGGTAAAATTTTTTTGAAAATTGGTCTGAACACCTCTAGGTAGGTACAAATAAGAAACCGAAAATGAAAAAAATCGGAGGGGGTCCGGTCCAGGGTCTGGTCGGTTTTAGATGGAATTACTCGTATATACAATATACATCAAGTTAATTTGAACAAAAAGAGCCGAACACAAACAAGCGAAACCCCCAAAGGTAAAAAGGAAATCGGTTTACCGGTCGATCACAAAGGTAACCAAAACGGGGTAACTTTTCTGAAAGGGGTATTTATATGAATTATTATTATTTTCGTCATAATATTTGTTATGACAAGAAAAGGATTACACCAGTTAAATACACCTCAATAATATTTCCGTTTTTCCTCCATTATGTTTAGCCGGGTGACTTGGGATTTTATTATTTTTTCGTGACTGACAACCATTGTTATTTCTAGTGACAACAGATTAGAACACGGTTTTCATTTTATTTCTCAAAACAGTTCTTAAGGAAAAAAAAAAAATTAACTTTTGGGCAAAATAAGAAAATAATTTTTTTTTTTTTTTTAAATTCATAAAAGGTCTGCAAATCGAATGGGCGTTTGCCAGGGTTGTTATTCTGAAACTGCAATTTTTTTTCCCTTCCCTGCCATTTGCAGCCTCTAATACCATTTGTTTATACCAACTTAAAGCAAAGTGCCCAACGAGTCGAAATTATAATCTTCTAGGACCAAATTTTGATATCATGATATGCACACGCGTTTTGAAAAATTCAGAAAACTTTGAAATCGACTGAATCGTGTCTCGAATCGAATTCTATTTTCATGACCGACTCGAGCTTAATGTTTGAGTTAAGCTCAAACATGTTCCTCGGGTTCTAAATACTTTAATCAATCAGCTTTTTAACCCTTTAACGGCCAAATTTTGAAAAATTTTCCCAGAAAATCAATAAAATTTCAAAAAAATTTTTTTTTTCTTTCTTTTACGAGTTTGTACTTAAAGTTAACCTACAACACATTAGAGAACCTCACTCTGCGTTAAAACCCAAATTCGACGCCTACCAATTTTCAGTATATTCAACCCGCAACACATAGGTGCAATGCAAAATGTCGCACAAAATTTGTTTCCTTCTGTAAAATGATTAGGAAAACGATTTTCTATACGTTTTCGACGTCGCTGATTTCAAATCTGACGTCAGAAAGATCTAATTCCATTCAATAAATTCAAAAAATTCAAAAAAAAAAAAAAAAAAAAAAAAAAAAACTGAAAATTATTAAAAATAAAAAAGCTCCACCATATTTTTTTTCAAAATTTTGAATTCAAATTCGGAATCAGCGGTTCAAATTACCCCTAGAAACATGTCTTTCATAACTTTTTACTCAAAATGAACTTTATTTGGCCAGGGAAACCCAATGAAACCCAACGTCGGGAAAGGGTTAATGGCCGTAATTTCAAAATCGTTTTCCTATCATCTATGACAAAAAGTTAGCCAACATCCTCTCAGAGACCAATGATATGCATTGAAATTCACTAAAACCTGCAGATTTATATTATAGGCAACCCGCACCACTTGTATGGAATGCAAAATATCGCATAAAATTTTCTTTCTCGAAAAAATCCGGAAAAGTGATTTATGGATTTTTGACCACGTAGATTTCAAATCTGAAGATAGAATGAAGAAAACCTTCAAAAAGCTGAAAATCGAATTCTGAAAATTAAAATGACTCAGCCATGTTGGATTTTAATTTTTGAAAATTCTATTCCAGATTCAAAACCGGCAGTTCCGTTTATGTTCAAACGTATCGATTCTCAAATAGTCGATATACATCAGTCCCATAAGCTAATTATTAAGGCAGATTTTGATAAGGAACCGATGCATCCGTGAAAAAAAAAAACTCAATTTTCGATTGATGAAGCCTCTGAGAAACTGGTTTTCGTTTTTTCTGTAAATTCTCCCTCGAAAATCTGCGAATTCAGATCAAAGTATTTTTACAATACGTAATCCTTACAAAGTCCAAACTTTTTTTTTTTTTAAGTTTTTTATTGTCCGATTCTTCTTGATCTTTGGAATATTTAAAACCGATTAGGCAAACTAAGGGAAAAAAATGGAACACGTGTTAGGCACACAGGTATTGAAAAGATTAAAGAAAAAATTGGAAAATAAGGGCAGAAAGAAGAAGAAAAAAAAGAAGGTTTTACGTTGGACAAGTCAAAAGAATTCGAACCGGATATTGGTAAATTTGGAAGCGAAGAAATCTCGGGTAAAAATCAACCAAATCCAAATCGATACTTATCAACTGCAGAAAAAAAAAAAAAATATCCCTTCTTATTCATGACAAGAAAGATTTTCGGACCCTTTTGGACAAAGAACTTCTTAAATACAAGCAAACGCAACTACAAGTAACAAAGTCGTAATTTTATTTTTATGAAAATCGAAAGGATCGTATAAAATGCTTGAGGATCGGAGTCTTCGTAAAATATTCAAACGTTCTTTGTCGAGCGTTTAAAATGACCGATGATTTGAATATCGAAAAAATATCGATATAAGATTCTAATAATGAAAGGTAACAATGGCGGAAAAACTTTTTCTTCCATTGTAAAAACTCACACCCTTTTTATTTAAACCCCAATCTTTTTTATTTCCTTTTTTTTCTACTTTTGAAGGAAAAACGCTCTATGCTGAAATCCAACTATTAGTTTGCATGATTTTGCATGATAATTTCAAAGGTTTGGGTAATTGCACTGGCTCCAGTTCATTTTTGATGGGCCACGAGAGACTCTTATAATATTTCAAAAAATAAAAAAAATTTAAAAGCCACCGAAACCATGCAGCAATTTCGTAATGCTATCTTTTAGCTTATGCTCAAAAAACGATAGCAATGATTAACTAATTAAGAATTTTTCGAAATGTGTAATTCGGGTTGCCATGGAAGACCATTTTTATGTGGGCCCTAATCCGATGCCGATGCCAGTGCCGATGCCAATGCCGACCGCTGAAATCTCTAGTCGATTCCGACGCCGATGCCAATTCGGCTATCTTTCTTAAACATTTTTTTTTAGCCGAATTCAACTTGTTAGGACTGGTGGCTTTGGTTTATTCTACTTAATTTAATAAACGTTCAAAAACTTACGGTTCCTCAAATTCTCTTCCGATGCCTATCCTGATATTGTTAATCTCCTAAGGCTGGCATCAAACATCGTTTAACTGCGTTTAATTAGCTCCAGCAATTCATCCACCTGAAAAAGACAAAATAGTACAAATTAAAATCAAAAAAAAGTTAGACGAACTGCCTTATAAACACTTATTTCACTGTGGCAACAAACCAATCGGAAATGCATGATCTGGTCGCAAATCTCAATAATAATAAAAAAAAAAAACATCCCCAACAACTAAAAAAAAATAAGAAGTGACCAAAAAATGCAAATGTTTTTGAACTGCTTTTCTTGCAAAAAGATGTTTCAAGTTGTTTACAATGAATATGATTAAGTTTCACAAAGGAGTGAGCCTTGTGGAACCCCCGTGGCAAATTAACGCAGTATTGTTCTGCTCTACATTTCAAATTTTTTTATATTTTTTTTTTATGTTACGGCCAGATTGGATGGCACTTTAAAACATGTCATTTCTGTATTTTTTGCCTTCTTTTCTTATTTTTTAATATATTTTTTTTCCAACGGATCATCTTCCGATTCAATAACTATTGTGGACCGTCGTTACTTTTATAGAAGAAGCATTTTTAAATGCATCAATTGTAAAAAATAAGTTACTTTTGAAAATAGGCAGAAAAATTTCATCAGGTGAACATTGCATTGGGGGTTTTTAAAGAGACTCTCTCTATGTCTTTGCCTTTATTTAAACAATTTCAAACTAGGTAGAAAACGGATTTTTGGACTATTTTTAGTCTTACAATGTCCCCCCAACCCAAAAACCTTGGATCCAATGGGCAGTACTAGAGAAAAATTTTGTAGTAAACGGTACCCATTCAGAGGAGATTTAGTTGCCATTTTTAAAATACGAACAAGAAATTGCTGTCGCTTTTTCCTTCAAGAAAAAAAGAAGAAAAAAAAAAACATGGTCATCAGGCCATTTTTTGGGTATTTCATGAATAGAAAAATGAAATACTGATCCCTCCAAAGTTTCGGAGTACATATTTAACTGCAGCACTTAATCCTTTTCTAGTTGGAAAAAATTAAGAGATATGACGCAGGCCATAATCTGCATTTAGCGTACTTTCCTGTGATAGTAAAATTTAGAGGTCAAAAGAATTTTCGCAGCAAAATATTTTTTTTCTTTTTTTTATTTTTTATGCCACTTTGCCCTTTCAGAAAAAAAATAGAAAAAATATTGGTCCAAATTTATTTTTGAAGTTGTCAAATGGAACTATCAACGCTAAATGTATGTATCAATGTAAAAAACATTGGTACCGGAGGACTGACATAAATTCAATCATTTTTAGCCACATTTCAAAAAATTGAAAATTATGGATTTGGATCAGTTTTTCAATCGAAACTGTCTTAGCGGAATTCGGTTTGGTTTCGGTATCAAGAGGTAATTCTTCCTCATTTTAAAAATTAACTTCGAACTCGAGCAGCCGTCAATTTTTTTTTTTCTCTTTTACTCGACGACTGTGATTCAAAGTAGCCCTCTTAAAGAGTTCAATTATTTCGCATTTCGATTATCTGATTAGATAAACCATACTGAAGCAAGAAAAGAAACTTTATTAGTTTCATTAAGTTCCATAAAACGTGTTGACATTGGCAAATATTTCATAAATAAAAATCTGTTCTGAAACTGAAACCGTTTGCTAACTTGGTTCCAAGCGGTTTTCACTGTCACTGAAAATATTTGAAATATTGTTTCAGAACTTGTCTTTTCGTGCTTCTTATGGAATCAAAAAAATTTCAAATTAGCAAAAATAAAATGTCAAGCTATAAATGTCGCAGAAAAATTTACTAACACACCCGTTCGGTACTAAACAAGGAAGTCCATTCCCTGCCAACATATGTTGGACAAATATTTTAACTCAGCATAGCCAAAAAAGTCGCACTGCTTAACTAGTGCTTCTCCAAACATTTTAGGAAAAATATTTCTTCAAAATTTCACCTTGCCATGTTCATAGTGAAATTGCCCCTAGAGTATTTTTTTCTGGTTAATTTTGATTTTTTGGAATGATCCATCAAAAAGGCCTGATGCCTATTTTGACTGTCTAATACTTGAAGAAGTGCCTTATTTGTCAAAAACTTTGAAAAAGTTTGAAAAATAAAAGATAAAACTCCTCAAAAGAGAGGCTAATTGTTTTAAAATTAATTGTTAACTTTTTGGCCGATTACCTAGCAATGTTCCCAGAAAAATGTAACTTCCATAGGTCTGTAAACTAATTTGAAGCACTGATGGCAGAAAAAATTTGTAGCTACCGGTAAACGCCTTCTGTTGCATGATTAGACTTAAAAACGCAAAACGAATTCCAACTCCATTTTGAATTAACTCGGCGGCTTCAAACCCTTCCCGGTGCAACGCTTCTTTTAAAATTCGGACTAAACGTAGAAGGCGATCTGTACTGATTTATACGCTGCTATTCTCTTTTCTAATAATTCAGACTCATCTAAAAAAAAATAAAAAAATAAAAAAATAAATAATAAAAATAAAAATTTAAAATACTGCATTATAAAATTGAAAATCGTGAGCAGTAGCCAATCTCGTTTCAACTGTGACGTAGTCGTCGTCATGTTGGCAATCCCATTTGTTTACAAATAAATCAGAATTCTTATTTTAAATAGCCAATATTTTAGCATTCAGTATTTATTTCACCAAATGAAAGGTGACCTAGTCTCATCGTTTAAAACCATGGCAGCCTAATTAACCACTTTACACATCATCATTATTAGGTAAGAATCACAAATGTAGAAAAAGAAAAAAAATCAATAGCAAAGGGCATAACAAGTTAAAAAAAATGATTAAATTATTTTATCGCATGTATAATTGCAATTAAAAGAATGATGCAGCAGTTTTCAAAATTTGAAATAGGGCAGGGTAAATAAACAATTTAATAAAATTCATATCTCAGCCAAAACGTTAAAAATTTTGATTGACATATGTAAAGTGATTTTTCCTGAAATCTTTATCATTCCAAATTTAAATAGCTTATTCTTGTTGACTTAAGCCCTTGTCGTCCTCGTTTTTTTCCATGCATCTTTTAAATAAATTAGGTCGGTTGATTGTTGATAACTGTATAATCAAGTTATTGTTCTATTGCTTTAAAAAGAAAGTTGTTATACTGTTGCTAAGTCGATTTGCTATATCCTCTTTGACTGTAATTTTGATAATTTGAGAAAATTACTCTTGAGTATCTTTTAATTATGCTATTTCCTTTTTTTTTTCCTTTTGTGCTTGCAGTTAAAATAGTCATGAAGTTATTTAGGACTGCCTTCGTACACGATAACGGCAAGGTCACACACGCATATCTAGATTTATACAATTCAGTCATATGATTCAAACTGTGCTATGGAAGCGCCTCATCTGCAGCTCACAGTCTCTGAGAATGAACTCATTGAAGGCGCTAAAAAAATTCTGTCGCAGCTACGGCGAAACTGGAACTTAGAAAACGTTCGCTTTAAAGTAAGAAAAAAAATTCAAATGTTTTAAAATTAAATGACTGTTTTTTTAAATTTTTGTTTTTACCATTAGGTTTTTACAGATGGGATTACCAACAAACTTTTAGGATGTTTCAACGCAAACGAACCAGACGACGTCATTTTAATCCGAGTTTACGGAAACAAAACCGATTTGCTAATAGATCGAAAAGCCGAAACTCAAAACATAAAACTTTTGCATGAAGCTGGCTTGGCTCCCAAATTATATGCAACTTTTGCAAATGGTCTGGCTTATGAGTATGTACCTGGTAATATTCTAACAACTGAAAATTGCAGACTGGAAGAAACTTATGTTTTAGTCGCTCAAACTCTTGCTGACATGCACTGCGTTGATTCCAATGGCAAAAATCAAGGACCAATCTTGTGGGATAAATGTACTCAGTTTTTGAATCTTGTACCGGATACATTTACAGACCCTGCAAAACAAAAAAGATTTGATGAGATCCTTCCAAGCAAAGCAAAGTTGCAAGAGGAATATGAATTTTTGAAGAAGCATTTATCAGTCATTAAAAGTCCTTCAGTATTTTGTCATAATGATTTACTACTGGGCAACGTTGTGTACAACCAACAGAGGAAAACTGTTACATTCATTGACTATGAATATGCAGCTTACAATTATCAGGCTTTTGATATTGCCAATCATTTCAATGAATATGCAGGTCAGTTTTAATAAAATGCAATTTTTTTTTTTTTTTTTTTTTTTTTTTAAACAAATTTGTTTTTCAGGGGTGGAAACAGTCGACTACAATCTTTACCCTGATGAGGCATACCAAAAAAGGTGGTTAACAATATATTTAGAAAAATATAAAAGGAACAAAGGGGAGAAAGGTGACATATCAATCCCTGAATCAGATATTCAATCACTGTATGATCACGTTCAAAAATTTACGCTTGCTAGTCATTACTTTTGGGGGATATGGGCGTTAATACAATCAGAACATTCCTCTATTGATTTTGATTTTTTAAATTATGCTTTTATCAGAATTAGTGAATATTTCAACCGGAAAAAGAGAATATTTGATTGTTGATTTTAATTTGAAATGCATTTATATGGAAGATTATATATTTTTGATTTTTTTGTTATGTTTTTTAAAATAAATGGAAATCTATTGGTTTTATGTTTAATCCAAGTGAGTCTTTCACTTACCTAATCTTCCTTATGTCCTTTTGAATTTGATTAATATTGACAGATCAAGAACGATGTTGAAAGCCAGCCGAAAAGGGCTGAGCCCTCTGCTGCCCCTTTTCGTTATGGGCCCAATTTTGATGTTCCAGATAGTGATCAAGTTTCCATTCACTCTTCTTCCCGTGACTTCGTCCATATTATCAATGGACGAGTCAAAAACAGCGGCTTGGTCAAAAGCATTATGCGTTAATTTCCAAAAGCGGTGAATAATTCGTTAAATTTTAACAACGTGATATGATTCTGCTTTCTCTTACTCACAGTATCGCCGGTGCAAGTCGAAACACAATTTATTTCATTCAAAAAGTCGTGAAAAATATATTCACGAACGCGAGGAAATCCAACCGACGCCATTACTGCCTCTGACATTTCTTCCTCAAGCATAGTCTTATGTCACTTGTAGAAATATACACTTTAAAAATACCTACTTGGCTTAAGGGAATGGAAATATTCCCATTTTCGGAATATTATGGAAAATATGAAATTTTGAGGGCATATTGGCTTGCTTTTCGTTATATTTGATGAATTCTGGCGTGTTTTTGTCAGTTTCCAACCCAAATTCGATCGTTATATCGAAAACACTTTTGTTAAGGGTGAATCATCAGAAAATGAAGATTTTAATATCAATGTTAAGATATATTAAACGATTTTTAAGTTAATGGCCCTGAATGCAATTTCTGGACTCTCTTCAGAAATTTCCAGATTAGGATGTCAAGGAAAGAGAGTTGAATTTATTTTCAACATAATCAAAATTATTTCCAAGCAATTGTCTGTTTAGGATAGAAATACCAAGGATTAATATATGGACGGAAGATAAGTTAAAGAGTTTCTTTGCTATCTGCAAAACAAAAATAAAAAAAGTCGTTTCATAAATAGAAATTTAATTTATGATGAAATTTAAAATATTATATACTCTCAGATCTTAAAAAGATACAATAATGTCACTAGACAAGTATTAACAATTGGAAAAGAAAACACTATTAGCTATGTACAGAGATATGGCACATACCATGACAATTTCAGGTACTTAGCACCTAATAATAAAATCCGTTCTATTATATTACATCACAGTGCTTAACATCTGACTGACGAATATTAACATTACAAAAAAAAAAAAAAATTATGGACGGATTGGTCATAAAAAGGCACCTAAAAAAGTTGTTTTGTGACTATTAGAAAATGTAAAAAAAAAAAAAAAAATTAAGGCACCTATTTTTCTCTTTATTAAAGGCATCCGTTTCTTCGTTAAAAACTCGTCAATCAAAAAATACGCACTTTAAAACAAAATAAAACCCTCGCTGTACAATATGTATAAAAACTAAGCCTTTTTTATTCTTCTCTTTCATTCAATTTTATTTTATTTTATTTCGTTCACTTTGAAAAAAGAAAATCATTACTTAATCATTGATTAAGACCAGATGTAAACATGTACTTTTTCTTTCTATAAATTAAAAATCGTTTTGAAGAAAAAATAAAAACTGGACATGAAAACAATAATAAATGCAATGCAGTTAAAAAAAATTCATTTTACAAGATAAATAATAACATGATAAAATAAATAATTAGTTACCGACAGACTTGGAAGGCTAAGATAGGACAAAACCGCCCTTCCTAATACGAAAATCGATTTTCAAAAAAATTTTCTTCAAAGTCAATAAAATAAAACGAGATTTTAAAATTCGATAATTTTTTTTCTTTTTTTAATTTTAAACTTCGACACCTAAAATCCGATCTACAACGTAGTCGAACCTTTGATTTTCTTTATTTGACTCTAACGTTTCACTTCCTTCCACCGTTCTTGAGTCTTCATCTACTTTTTTAATGTCACTACTGTCCATCACAACTTTGCTTTCTTCCCCTTCGACTCCTCTTTCCTCAACTTCTTCTTCCTCTTCTTCGTCGTCTTCCTCTTCGCTCGATTCGATTTCGTCCTCTCCGCTTTCTTCGGCCTCGGGACCGAACAAAGATTCTCCTCTGGTTAGAGTGCTGCTTTCTGACCGTACTTCTTCCCCGGGGAGAATCGGAACTTTTACGTTTATCCTAGTGAAGAAAGCCATTTTTTCCCTACAAAAAAAAGAAAACGTTTGTTAATTACCATAATTAATTTTAAGGGAAGTGAAAGTAGAGAGACTAATTTTCTTACTTGAAAGAAATGACGTCGGGTTTTCCTTTTCCCGCTTTGCTTTTTCTTAATTTATAGATTTCCTTGGCTGTTTTCCTCAGCATTTTTTCTATCCGTTTATCGTCATCGCTTTTTGGTTGCAATGAAGACTCAGCTTGGGCTATTAGACTTTGAAACTGCTGATCTTCTAAAACTAATGCAGCTAATTCGGCGTCACCCCGTGCTCGAACCTTTAAAAAAAGAAAAACAAGTCATAAAAAAAAATCAGGAATGATTAATTTAGGAATTGAAGACTCCACGGGAAAAATGATCAGATTCCATGTTTTTGTTTTGATTGTTTTGACAAAAGGTAAACATAAGAGCTAGGCCTAAGTGTAAACAAAAAAATGGAATCTGATCATTTTTCCCGTGGAGTCTTCAATTGATTACAACAATCCATAAAATGATCTGCGGAGAATCAAAATGCGAAATTTGATTCAAATCAAGCTAAATCTCGATTTTCGTCTATGGAAGACTGTCAGTTTTCGATGCATTGCTCGACATATTCAATACCGATATTCTATTAAATAGTTTATGAAAAAAAAATCCAAATCTTTTGAAATTTATGATCGGGTATCCAAGAGCTCCTTATTACAGAGATTCCGTCATATATCGATTAATTTTTTGTAATTCCTAGGACCAACAGAAGAAACTTACGGTTTCGAGTTTCGTTTTTAGTTCCCTTAATCGCTCTAATTCGTCCTGCTGAGCCTGCAACCTGCTCAACTGAGCCCTCCTATCCAACTCTAAGTCTAATGAAGTTCGGGCTACGGGAGGGCCCGTTCCGGAATGGCGATGAGAACTTGCTTTGGCAACTGTCAATACCGTCGAAGGACGCCACCTCAAAGACCTCCTTTCGACTGAGTTACGCTGAAAAGGAGCTCCTCGGCGATACAACGGCATCGAACTATCACTGTCGCTTCTATTTAGCTACAAATCGAAAAAATCAAAATTAAAATCGCATTCTTAAAGCAGAAAACTAAATTTTTGGCAAAAAAAAATTAAAACTCACGCGGCAAGTGTATTGATGATGTGCTGCGCTCGGCGAAAAAGTCTGAGATCTCTTGATAATCCCCGAATTTTTGCTACCGGCGCGGTTTCCTTTTTCGGGTATGAAGACGCATTCGGTGTTTGTCTCCTTATCTACGCCGGATTCGTCCTGAAAACGTAAAAAAAATGAAGTTAAAACCGATTTAAAATTTAAAAAAAAAATCAAATAAATAGAGCAATTAATACCTCCGAAGGAAAAACTTGTTCAAGAACATCTTCCTCGTCTTCTTCTGCGAGACAAAACGTCGGCGCACACGATTCGAAGACCGCAGGCCTCGTCAAAGTCGACGCTTGCGAAGAGATGATGGTGCTTTCGTCGCTGCTTTCCTCCCGGCGAGTTTCGTTCGATTCTATTCTATTTCCGTCATTTTTGCTAACTATCCTGCTCGGGATGTTTTGCTGCATGAATTGCGATCCTAAAATGTTGTACCATTTCATGGAGACCGATTCCGGGCTGAAATCCGCCAAGCTCACTTGAGTGCATCCCATGCATTCTTCCAGCTGATTATACAATCGCCAAACGTTCACTTGAAGAATTTTGCAAGATAGCTTGTTTAAAGGTACTGATAAAGGAAATGTTTCACCGAAAGTGGGCTTCCTCAAATCGGAAACGTACTTTGTGCAGCACGACTGCACCCCCGGGCCGGAGGGAAGAAGCGCGGTTTTAATACATCTGCAAAGGCAAAGAAAAATTTTAGTTTTGTAACATAAATTAAAGAACTGCAGTGATTAAAAAGTAAAACTTACACTTGAGAATGTTGCGGAATAAATAACGCCGACAAATTCCGCGCTCTCTCAATTCCGATGTACAATAATCCATCAGAAACTGCATACCTTCAAAGAAAAAGAAGATAAATTTTAATCGCAGAAACAGACCAACAAAAATCTCGTAATAACTGTGAATTACAAAAATCGTGCTATTAAATTAGTGGCCAAAAACTGCAAAAAAAAATCCCTCCCTCTCCCAGGCCCGCAAATTTAGGTACTAGTATTTCAAATTTTGATTCAAGAAACCTCAATCTCTAATTGTAATCGGTAGTCTTTAAAATTCTAAAGTTTACCTTAATTTTATTTGAACTTGAGCTGTTTCTAAATTACAAGACTGGAGTCTATTGGCTGCTTCGAAAACACCCGAATCTCCGGCCACGGACTCGTCACTTACGGCAGCAGACACCGACCTCGTGTTACTGCCGGAAGATGGCGTGCTAGCCGAAACCTGAAACAAAATTTTCGTAAGTTAAAAAAAAAAATTTCGGTGGATAATTTTTTAAAAATGTTGAAAAGTTACCTGAAGAAGTTCCAAGTTTTGATCCGGAGGAGTTTCCGAAATGGGAGATAGCGGAGGCTCTAGTTGGGACCTGGTTTGGGATAGCCTGGATTGGGGATAAATCCTTTCTTCGTCGCACAAGTTGTAACCCTCCGTGTGGTCGTACATGAGCAACTTGCTTTTGACGTTGTCCAACAATTTCCCGTTCCGTTCCAACTGCCTTTGCCTTTCGATGTCGTCATATTTCGGGGGAGGACCGACTAAATTAATTCCTATATTTTCGTACAAGGGATCTCCGTCGTTATAACTCGCGGCAGGATTCGTCGACAGAGTATTCTCGTACACGCGGGCGGCATCCGCTGCGTTTTCGTAAATAACGGGATTGTTGTCGAACGTGTAATTCATTTTCGGGGAAAGCTTGTGAAGCTGGGGGGAGATGGGAGGGGAAACGGAGGAAAGGGAAGATCGAGGAGATAACGAAGGTTGAGGAGACACCGGTTCCCCGTTCGGTCGAAGCAAACGCTCCACCCTCCTATGCAAATCTACCATGTCGACCGAAGGACCGGGCCAATTGATTTCTGTACACTGAGAATGTCCGTAAATATCCGTGAAACTAAGACCGCTAGATAGGGAGCCTTTACTCGAAGAAGTCGAAAGCGATCCTAAACTGGAACTACTGGATACGGAAGAAGTCGACGCCGAAAGCGTTTTCAGTTGCGATTCCAACGAAGTCATCGTTCGTAGGGCGTCACAGAGCTGCTGAAGTAGCAACTGTTTTTCTTCGTGCAGTCGCACTCTATCGGCTATCGCCCTGTTATTTAATTCTAAAGCTTGATTTAAATCCCTTTCTAATCTTTTAACCTCCAGTTGAATGTCCGTCATTTCTTGAGCCGTCCTGCTTCTAGGAGTCATGCTCCTTAGTTCCCTGAGTAACTGCTCTTTTTCTTGGAATAACAAAAGACGATCTTTATCACTTTCGGCTTGACCGGGAGTCACCTGAAAACAATGAAAAAATTAGAAATTTTGCTTTTGTTCATTAATAAACTTAGCAATTTTACTTTTCATTTTTAAAACTCCAGAATTGTTTACTCTTGAAACGAAAATTTTGTTGTACGGGAATCGGGGAAAAAATAATAAATTTAATTTCCAATAAAATGGAAAACCCGAGAAACGGGAATTCGACAAACAACAACTTGAATATTTCTCATGAACAGAACCTTTATCCCCAAGATTTTTTTCTGGGATTTTTCCCCTTATTCCAGAAATATTAAAAAAATTACTGAGAATTCATACATAAAAACTAGAAAACTAGGATCCGCAACTTTTTAGGGTAAATCTCTGTCTTTACAACTTGATTACTTCTTTTACCTTTTCTTCTAAATCGGCTAATTTCCTTTGAATTAATTGTACGCGTTTTCTAGCCTCATCATACTGAAGCCTCGTTCTTGCCATTTCCGCAAGCCTTGTACCTATGGGAACTAACTCTCCAGACAAATCTGTTTGGGATGCCGTGCTTAGTTTTTCTTGAGGTAAACTTAGAGTCGACACGTCAGGAGAACTTTCAGATAATTGCAACCTGTGGAAGAAAAAAAAAAGTATACGTTAGCAATCATCAAACGACCTTGATATCGAAAAAAAATATAATAATTTCCTTCCGAATATTCTTTACAAACGATTAGGTCACACATTATCAAATCATTAGAAGCACTTAAAAAAAATCTGACAGATGGAATGCATCCTTATCTATCGCTTTTATTAGACGGTACGTCCCTTTTCAGGAGTATATCGATCATAGGCGACATCCAGAGGGGGACTCGGCCCCATTTCCAAATTCGAATAACCCCCCAGCCGGTTCATTCCGCCAATGATAATAACAATTTTTTTTTGTTGGTATAATTGGAGTTTCTGCTCGATCAAACATGTGTACTTTATATATTACGAAAACGGGTATAACAGAATTCTAATTCTAATGATAGCCTTAAAGTGTATTCGGTGGCGTTCAGTCACGCGTGGACATTAATTTTTAATCCAAATTTAAAAAAAGTGATGCAAGGAAATCATGATATCTCGACCCGCTTAAGGATATATAGCGTTATAAAATTTTTATAAAAATAAGTCCCTCGGATATAGGATAATAACCCCTTTCAGATAAGGATTGTCCTCAAAATATTTTTATAATAAAAAGTAATATCTGACCTAGTTAAATCGTCTTTGAGCTTGGCCAAGCTTTGCATGAGCTCCGCTTTCTCCTTTTCACCGCTCGATAGGGAAACCTGAATGTTTTTCAGCTCGGTGACGATGGCTTGGGCTTCGCTTAAATTGTAAAAGCCGTTCTGACCGCTTAATTTTTGTTCGACGCTTGCGAGCGTTTCCACACCGCGCTGCGTGCAGGTCATCTCGGCCCGAATTTGTTCTAGTTCACGTTTTAGTCGGGAAACGCGATTCCTTGCTAATGCCACATCGGATTTGAGCAAATCGGGATCATATTTGGTGCTGCTTGTACTTGAACATACTGAAAAGAAAATAAAAATAAAAATTAGTAAAAGCGAAGTAAAAACACCGGGGAAAAATATTTTGGGCGCTATAAGGGTCCATCAATCCAGGGGTTCCAAAGCTCGAGAACTTTCATAAGGTTTTACAGCAGATGAAAATGTGTTTTTAGAATCTTAAAAGAAGTTTTCAGGCATCGTTTAAAACTCAAGATTCCTGTTCCTCATTCAGAAGATTTATTCATTTTGAAAATAAAATCGAATTCAGGATCCTTGAAAACCCCTAGATTCAGAGGCTTTTTAGCCATTTAAAAAAAAAAAAAAAATTCTGGTAGGCATCCAGATACCCAATACGACCTAAAACTTTTAAAAACTGAAAAATTCATAATTCAATAATTTTTGGCCCACCGATCATATGAACTTTAAACCGCCGATTTCGAATCTGGGGTCAGAATTTAAGAAAAATTCAAATCCAAGATGGCCGAGTCATTTTCACTTGCATATCTGCGCCATATTGGATTTCCTAATTGGAGTTTCGTTATTCTGACCTCAAAATTCGAAATCTAAGGGTCAAAAACAAGTAAAACCTATTTTACCTGATTATCTAGCAAATAAAAAAAAATTACGCAATATTTTGCATTATTTACATGTAATGCAGGTTGCCTGCACAAGCAATCGACGGGCGATTTTTTTAAGTTCAAACGAGCAGCTGGGCCCCAGTGAATTTTACGGCAGAAAAAATAGGAAATAGGGACGAATTTTCCGAATCACATCGGATTCCCACCTTTAAAAATTTTTTTAAAAAAATTGTTCTTACATGAGACGCGGGACGTGTTGAGCGTTGTCAAAGCGTTGCTCAAGTGATTGTATTCCTCCTGAGCTAGACATAATCTCTGCTGCTTAACGTCAAAGATTTCTTTTTTGGCCTGAAAATAAAAAAAGAAAAGGAAAAAAAAAATTAAAAAAAGAGAATAAACCGACGGCATTACGTCAAGACAAAGAATTCCAAAAATTCCCAACCCCGAAATAATTTCAAATTACTCTTAAGTCAAAAAGTCAGCAGCATGCGACTTTCTAACAAGCTAAATTTGCCTAGTCCTAAAGACACTTGCTTGTTTTTGTTTTGCATCCATTTACATTTTTTTATTTATTCATTCTTAAAAATTTGCTGAACTGAAGCAAATATCGTCGATTCACCAATTGCTTAATTAATCAATTGATAAGTGCTATGGTCAGGTATGCATTCCATCCTTATTTTTGTTTTGAATTTTTTATTATCTTTTTTTTTTAAAAAAAATCGGCATCATTATTCTATGAAAAAAGCATGAGGCAACAACGAATTCCGAGACACTGTCACAATTTGTTACCCGTCCCGGAACGGTTAGATAACTTTACTCTGCATTCCGATTCGTATAAATGAAACGCAGCTCTAAACTTTACATATTTCAACTTAAAATTCCTCGATCCATCTAGTGTACTTTTATATATAATAGTAAGAAAAACATTTTACATGACGGACGGATCCGAATGAATGGGAGGAGGAATCAGACCAATCCAAAGTTAAGAATGCATCCAAACATTCATTATGTCAAACGAAAGCAAAATTAAATTTCAGTTTTAAAAGTATAGAAAAAAATAAAGCACTGCAACATTTTTGGTAGGAAAAAAAAAATTTCTCTATAATCTCTTACTGACCAATTAACTTCATATTTAAAGCAATTAGCTGAAAATCGGCCGTTTACGAGCAGAATTTCGCAGACCTGTAGCCGGGATTTTATAAGTTAAAAGGGGCCCAAATGGTTCCTTACAGGTTAAAAAACTATGCATCGCTACAGGTTTGGTGAAATTTCGGCTAAATCAAAATTTTTTCAGATGGTGGACAGTTAATTTATCAGCAGATCCTAACTACCGATTTTAATTAATTATTAATAATTAAAAATTTTTAAATTAGATTTGTAAAAAAGATGTAAAATGCTCTGTCTCCATTGGAGAATTAATTGTACCACCGGAGTTGCTTTATATTTTTGGGCTTTTTTCTTCTGCTACCACTTTTTTTTCGTTTTCATTATTTTTAGTGTATGAAAAAAATAATTAAAACAATAAAAAAAGTGGCAGCAGAAGAAAAATGGTCCAAAAATATGCAGCATTTCCGGTGGTGCAATTAATTGTACCCTTCGATTAATTGGCCAATGGAGACAGGACAAAACTTTTTTTTCTGAAGGAACTTTGTCTTATTTAAATTTTTACTTTCATTTATTAAATTGAAAAGTTAGAACAATTTTCTTTTTAGTCCATTTTTTTTTGAAAAATTGTTTTAAAAATTTTTCCTGGCAGTACAGTCACAGCCAAATGAAAGTGGCCCAGAAGCATACCAGGAAACCGCTTAATTTTTTATTTTATTTTTCTTTTTCTTTTTCTTTTTCTTTTTATTTCTATTTTTTTATTTTATTTTTTTTTTTTTTTTTTTTGCATAGGGCTCTTATAGGGTCATCCATGTATTACGTAACGCCTGGAGGGAGGTGGGGGGGAGTTGGTCTATGTCTTACGTAATTTTAATATTAAAATTATTTCCATTTCATTTCAATCTTTTAAAAAAAAATTTTCAGGTTATTTTTCAAATAAAAAAATAAAAAATTAAATTATAAATTTTTTAATTAGTAAAAACTAATTAAAGTTATCACGAAAATGAAAATTTTTTTGACTTCTAAAAACGAAAGGCTACCACCGGGTTACCATAAGGGTTGTGCCCCAAAATTAAATTTTTTTTTACTTTCACCCATCGATAGGACCTAGTGAGGGGGAAAATTAGGCCAAATATTAGGGTCGAAATGAAAGACGTTTCTGAGACGGGGATGGGAGTATTAATTCAGTTTTTATTTTTTGGCAGAGAATGGGTTGTCTGATTGAAGAATCCAAAAAACGAAAAAAAAAGCTCTTTCAAAGGGCTATCCAAGGGCATAATTGTTAATTTTTTAAAAAATGGCCAATTAAAGGAAAAAAAATTATTTTCTTCATGTTAGTTTCGCCGGACCAAAATTTCGCTATGACAGCCAAAAAGTAAGTCAAAAATTGGCCTAAATACAAGTGCTTCTACATTTTTCTTTCAACAAGAAAGTGGCCAAAAAAAATGGCCAAAATAATGGCCAAAATCATAAAAATCGCAAAAACTTTTTTTCACTCATAAGACCCGGCTGGACCAAAATTTCGCAATCACCACGCAAAAAAATAGTCTAGAAACATATTTTTTCGTTGGAGAAAAGAAGGTAGAAATCGGCCCAAACTAATGGCCTAAAGTAACCAAAACGCGTAAATTTGCTAGCCAAACGCTAGAAACAAATTTTGGCCGCCTGTGCTTAGCTTATGGAAAAAAATTCAACATTCAAATTTTTGTGCCCAAGAGTACCCGAATTATTTATTTTTCTGGATTAACGCTTTTCGCATTACGCATAGGCACCACTTTAGACCTGACTTTTTTTTTTTTTTTTTTTTACTAAATATCCCGACATATAAGCAACTTCAAATTTTTCTCCCTGAGTATCCACAAGTTACAAATTTTTAAATATTCGGCTTCAGATTAAATTTTCTCGACTTTTTTTGCCTAGAAAATCTTTGATCGGCATTAGAACCTCCAAAATTTTTTTTCAAATTCGATGTCTTTTAGACCATGAAAAACCAAAATTTGACCCTGTAGCAAAAATCTGGAGTGGACCTTTTTATTTTTACGGACCCTAATGTCTCTTTCGTGGTCCTTTGGAGAATTCAAATCGACCGATAAGTCGATCCGTCCGAGTGAATGTATAACGCGACTTGCAACGAAAATGAACTCAACTGTGAGAATTTTTTTTAATACGACCGCGATGCTTTTTAAAATCGAAATGGGACTCGGCACCTTTTAATGATTCCACGGTCTAAGGACGGATCGATTAGATAAATACCAAATCCGTAGACCGCAAAATGAAATCTTCCATCTTTTAACGAATAAATCAACTCCTCAAGATGACTATTTTAGTTGAATCGAACCGGTCTTTGTTTCTTCCCTCCATCCAACGTCTTTTTAAACTCACGTCCGTGCTCCACGGAGGAATTCAATAATATAAAGTGAAATAAGAAAATATTGCATGCATAAAATAGGAATAAAAAAAAAAAATTGTACGTAACACAGGTAGCAACCACTTTTTCCGACGTTGCCGATCTGTCCTGCAGTTAGTATTGTTGAATCGTTTTTATTTATTTATTTATTTTTAGTAAACTAAATTTTGTGATTAAGCTCTCTTGAAAACCCGTCATCATGAATAATTTAATAGTTTCTTGGAATGTATCAATCTCGATTATTTTATGCACGTGATTGCGATACTTTTTTTTTATCGCTTTGTCGATAATTATAAAAATAAGTCTTTTATTATTTAAAAAAAAAAGCGATGAAGATATTCACCTCAAGATTAAAAATAACAAAAGCATAGCAACAAATCAATCAGGAAATAACCGGCAGACCAAACAAAACGTTAATAACCAGGCACGGATTGGGATAAGAAAAGGGATTTTTGGGGAAAACCCCCAGGAAGTTCGAAAATTGTGCGAAATACAATCCCCAACGGGATTGTCCAGCCCCTAACTCGAAAATTGGATGTAAAAATCCCTTCCTTCGGTCCTTCAATTTCTCTTTCCCGATTTTTCAGCTCCAAAACGAAAAACTCCAAAATCCCAAAAATTTGGAAAAATTTAAACTTTCTGGAGAAGGAACGATTAAGACTTAGGTCCTGTCTCCAATGGCCAATTAATCGAAGGGTACAATTAATTGCACCACCAGAAATGTTGTATATTTTTGGACTTTTTTCTTTATTGTTTTGATTATTTTTTCGAACACTAAAAATAATGAAAATAAAAAAAAAGTGGAACAGAAGAAAAAAGTCTAAAAATATACAGCATTTCCGGGGTGGTGCAATTAATTGTACCCTTCGATTAATTGGCCAATGGAGACAGGACTTTATTATTTGGGCCAACTGTACTAGTGAGCCAATCCGAGTCTGATAATAAGGAAAGACCAAATTTTTCAATATCGACAGATTTAATCAAATAGTAGGCGATGTACTTTTAGAAAAAAAAAAATTAAGGAAAATCTTTTTATTGGCAAATAAATTATGTAAAAAGGTGCGGCTCTTTTCCTCGGTTGAATTTCTTAGAAACGATTAAATTTGTTTCTCTTTTTTTTTGTTTACCGACCAGAAAAAAAAAAATTAAAGCAATTTCCGAATGCTGTGGGAAAATATAAATAAGTGAATTAATTTACTAAACTCGTCACTGAAACGGTCAACTCATCAGTTATTTAGCCTTCAACATAGGAATTAAATGTATTCCAACAATTCGGCAACACGGCAACGTGAATGAATAGCTTACATTCTACAACTACTCCTTATGTTGGTTTCGATTTACACATGCCACCGTTAGATTGCCCCATTCTCAAGTTTTTCTTTCTTTCGATTTCGAAAAAAAGAAAAAAAAAATCGAATTATGGTCCCGGATATTAGGAATGATTAAAATCTGAACCAGATAAGGAATGGAATTGGAATGCATCGAAATATGCCAAACAACCTTGATCGATTGAAAACAATAGGAAATGACGGATGTGCTTAGAAATGACATCAAAAAGAGGGAAAAAAATTTTAATGAGATTTTTTTTTTTTTAATATAGAGATTTTCCGGGCTAATAAAGATGTTAAAGATTTATGGCCGCGCGGTGTTGCATATCAATCAAACTTAAAAAAATTTAAACTAAGGCGGACACACGATAGACAGACACAGAAAGCAAGGATACCATTCAATTACTGTCTTACACAATTTTTGATCCCCCGACAAGAAGATATTGCTTTTGCCTAAGATCGAGCTTTGACCACCTCAGAAGAATAATTTTCCCTACTGCTGCCCCCTCCCCTCTCCTTGGCTACAGTCCTCTTTCCACGACAAATAAAAGTAAATCTTCTCTTATGGAGGATTAATATTGGCTTCAGCATTTTCCAGGTTCACTTCGGCTATTTTCGGTGAAATGGAGGTTTCAAACCTCCTTCTAATTACTTTTTGGACATTTTAAACCCCCTCCCTAACTTCTTCGTCAAAAAATAGGCTTCTCTTAAAAGAGCTGGGACATTTAACACTAGTCATCAATTAGAGGATCCCATCCTCCCTTCAGGACAAATGCACCCAAAAATTGGGGCTAGACTCCTGCTCCAGGTCCTAACATAAAAAACAGGAGGACTCGTTGACTCGATTTTTTAATAACGATGCCAGCGCCCATGCCGGTGCCGTCACTGATGCCGATGCCAGCTCCAACAATTTCCTCGATGCCTGTGCCGATTTCGGATTTTAAAAAAAGATTCGATGCCGAAGAGTATCGGCATCGGCCAAGATTTTCCAGCTTCGGACCCTGCTGACAAAACTAAAAAAACAGAATATTGCTGCACTATATTGCTGAAACATATTTCTCCGGCTCCAACTGTTTGTCACACAAGTGGCACACTGTGGGACACTTTTTGTCAAGTACATTTGTTAACCACAACGATTTTTTCAGCAAACTCTATACCAAAGATTTTAGCGTGACAAAAAGCCCGAAATCGAAAATTCCGACACCGACCTGGTTTTATCTGTTGTCACCAGTGCCGGTACAAACAGACCTAACAGAAAAAGTAACGAATACCATAGAAAAGTAGAAAACGCTAATTGAACCCGATGTACATTTCACTTTAGGCCTATATCGATAATCTTTCAAACATGCGAAATTCATATCAAAAGAATGAGATGAGTTTTCAACCAAGAATCATTTAAACAGAAAAAAAAAAACGAATGAATTTTTTTTTTTTTCTTTTTTAACGACGAAAGAAATTAAACTCGATATCGTTATCATGTGTTTGTTTACGAAACATTTTACGTAAGAGAAATTATTCGCGCGTTTTGAACGCTTTTAACTTCTTTAATTTTCAATCATGCCCCGTAATTCGCAAACAAGCAAAAATTCTACTTCCAAGGGCGGCCAAAGCCTAAGTCACACCTCTAGGTCGCAGATCGGTAAGCAAGACAGAAAAGCGAGGAAGTCGAGAAAAAGTCCGAGAAGATTTATCTCTTGGAAGAAAAATCTATGCACGTTTTTCAAAAGAACAATCTCTGGTTCGATTCCAAGCGGAGACAATCCAATGGGGAAAGTTAGGGACAAACGCCGCCGCAGAGCGCTGGTTAGCCTTAATGGACCTTCTGATTAAGCTCTCATAATGGAACTAAAATTCTTTTCCCTGAATATAACTCATAGATAGATAAATATTTAAAATAAGTTTACAAACAAAAACAGAAAATAAAAGTAAAACCATTAATGAAGATTTTCTAATGTTTTAACATTGAAAATTTAGTTTCGACTTTACCTGTAGAGGGCGGTAATAACCCTTAATACATACAAAAAGTACTGGTGCTGCAATCTGCACAACTATCCTCATTAAGAAAGAAATAGAATTTACTGTTGATAAGCAAATAAAACAATAAAGGGCTGATCTGCCGGTGGAATAGCTCTTCTGGAATTATAGGCCTCGTGCAAGTAACGACATCATGGAAAATTCGTATTATATACTTATCGCCCATAAGCTAAACATAGCCGAAGCAATCACGATAGTTACTTGCATATAAAAAAGTTTAAAAAACCCAATTGGGGCCTTAACGACTGCAGCGAATCAAGCGTGATCTCTTCGTACTTAACTAGGCAGAAAAATACTGCTTTGCCGCATTGCAAAGCATTTTTTTAAAACCTAGGGCTGCAAAGGCTCCTAAATTTTTGTGTTCAAGCTGTAACTCAAGCAATTACGATTCGTGACGATGACACATCGCTTGTATTGCGATCAAGGTGGATTCATTTTTCTGAGTGCAACTCAGAATTTTATAAAACGGCGCCTGACATCTTATAAATGACTTTTTATTATTAAAAACATTAAAGTTGACCAAAAAAAAAAAAAAGTCTCCAAACTAATTATTTGAGGAACGAGTAAAAGTATTTCTCTTCAAATATTGTAATTACTACCATGTATATGATTGAAAAGAGGCCACTTTAAGAACCTTGTAATTATTAATGAAGAATTGCATCAAAATATCACTCGATCCGATGGGGCTTTTTTTTTTTGCATACCTCTAAAACATCTTGTGCAGTCTGGAGGTAGTCCCGCAGCATAGCCTCCTGAATAGCTCTCCATTCTAACCTAGGATCCTCTAATTGAGTACATTCTGAAAAAAGAAACAAAAAGTTATAAATCCTGAAAACGAATTTGGCAGCAAAGAAAACTTTTTACACTTTCTTTTTAAAGGGAAAAGTCATTTCCAGATGTTTTCAGCCATAACTTCTTTAGCGACCAAATGAGTCTAAATTTTCTTCGAAAGGGGCCGTCCATGTAACACGATTTTGGCTCTTTTTTGACCCCCCCTTCTAACACACTTGTAACTTAAACTACAACCCCTCCCCTAAATATTATGTAACAAGACTCGTACCCCCCTCCCCCTTGAAAAATTATTTATTTATTTATTTATTTACTTATTTTTTTCAAAAATCGGAATTATTATTAATTCTCGGAAAAAAGCTCGCAAATGTTTTTAGAAGCGATAAGGATTTTAATTTTAAGGCAGATAATTTTTATTTTTCATTATATCAAGTTTAACAATTATGCCGGCATCGGGAGATATTTTTAAAAAATTTAGAATACAAAAGAAAAAAAAAATTCGGAGAAAAATGACACAAAGCCTTGAGGAGATAAAATTCCGACTGAAACCTAATTAAATTAAAACATTAAATTTGAAGATGAATTTTACGTAACGCCATACCAGATCCCCCCTAACCCCCCGTAACAAATCGTAACATCCCTTCAGAACCCCCCCCACGTAATTTATGAACGGCTTCAAACCGAATTTTTTCGGCAACAAGTTTCGAAAATATCGAATCGTAATAGCCTTAACCTAAGGGGTTTTCGGGGATGCGGAATTCGAATTTGTTATCGAAAGGGCCAGATTCCGCCTTCTTAAAATTCTACCTTCTGTACCAGAGTATCGAAAAATAGGTTAAACCAAAATTCCGCCCAAAGTAGGATTAAAAAAAAAAAAAACTAAGCTTTCTGTTGGGGTTAAAGGGAAAGGGGTTAACAATCCTCACTAATAAAAGCAAGTTAACTAGGGAAAGCTAGGTCAAATCAGACTCCCTAGTAAACAAATTAAAGCATAAACAAAATTTAACTTTGCAGACGTTAACGATTTTTTTTTTCTCGAGGAAACTAAGAAAGAGGAGACGATAAAGGTTTCGAATAACCGGGTTTGGCGAAAGGCCAGAAAATAAAATTAAAAAAAAAAAAAAATTCGGAGAAAAATGACACAAAGCCTTGAGGAGATAAAATTCCGACTGAAACCTAATTAAATTAAAACATTAAATTTGAAGATGAATTTTACGTAACGCCATATCAGATCCCCCCTAACCCCCCGTAACAAATCGTAACATCCCTTCAGAACCCCCCCACGTAATTTATGAACGGCTTCAAACCGAATTTTTTCGGCAACAAGTTCGAAAATATCGAATCGTAATAGCCTTAACCTAAGGGGTTTTCGGGGATGCGGAATTCGAATTTGTTATCGAAAGGGCCAGATTCCGCCTTCTTAAAATTCTACCTTCTGTACCAGAGTATCGAAAAATAGGTTAAACCAAAATTCCGCCCAAAGTAGGATTAAAAAAAAAAAAAAAACTAAGCTTTCTGTTGGGGTTAAAGGGAAAGGGGTTAACAATCCTCACTAATAAAAGCAAGTTAACTAGGGAAAGCTAGGTCAAATCAGACTCCCTAGTAAACAAATTAAAGCATAAACAAAATTTAACTTTGCAGACGTTAACGATTTTTTTTTTCTCGAGGAAACTAAGAAAGAGGAGACGATAAAGGTTTCGAATAACCGGGTTTGGCGAAAGGCCAGAAAATAAAATTAAAAAAAAAAAATAAAATAAAAATCTGACGGGAAGGCCTAACCAAGGTCAGATGTAGGTTTTTCCATTCTACGTGAGGAAAAAGTCAACAATCCCTCGTGCTGACACCACTTTTTTTCTTTACATAACTCTTTTTAAGACTTGAGAATTTCGAATTCTTTAAATTTTTTTCAAGGAGCAAGCGCGATCAAAGGTTTAGGTTTCAGTTTACGACTTTTTGTTTCAAAATATGATTTTTTTTTTTTTTTTTTTTTTCCCCTTTCCTGCACGCAAATCAAGGCTCGAAGGAAAAGAAATAAAAGTTTACGACCGTGAATCACGGTCTGTGAATGTTTTTCCCGTGTTTCGCGTCACGGGTTTTTAATTTTCCTTCGCTCTGGGTGGGGGCGTGCTATTTTTTTTTTTTTTTTTTTTTTTTTTATGGGGGTCGCCGTTCGACCTTAAAGGTTTCAACGATTAAAGTGACATACTTGAACCTAAATTTTTGTGAAGTCCACATTAAAAATTTAAAAAAAAGGGGAAATCAACAACAATTGCTAAACTATCAAAAATGATCATCAGCTTAAAAAAAAGTGAAGGAAATTTCTCAAGGTCACTGAATTACTGCTTCCGCCCAAATCAGAATCTGGGGGTCCTGGTGCGAAAATTATGAAAATAAAAAATATTTTTGAGAATGTTAGGTGCAATATTTTAACATTTACGATTTTTTTTTTTTTTAAATTTTATTTTATGAAAATTAAAACGATATTTTAAGGTCCCGACGCAATGCACCCTTTGCACCCCTCTCCGCTACCCCACCTGCTCCAAATCGGGCTAGTCTGAAAAATTTCGAACTGTAAGTTTCATCGTAACACTTCAATGAGTTCAATGGCATGGCAGCCATTCATCAATTCGATTTCTGAACGGGATATAGCAAACGAATCCTGAAAATCTTGAGGCATTAATCCAGATATTTCAATATTTAGCTAACGGGACTTTTTTTCGCAATGCTTAGCTTATGATGTTTCCGAAAATGGCCGCTTCTAAAAATTCAGAGTCACGCAATTTCTTCAGGAAATTAAATCCAATTGCTATGGTATTAAATTCAAAACCCCAGGCGCTGGCTTAGGCAGCCTGAAACACAAGAATGTAGTTTCATTTGCCTAATCAAATAAACTATGGTCGTAAAAACAGTATATAGTCAACAAATGTTTCAAACCCAAGAAAAAGAGTGTTATAAAATTGAGTTATTAAAAACTTAAACTTCGTTATAAAATTTTATAACCCGCCAAAAAAGACGTCTATTTATAATTCGTTATAAAATTTCATAACAAAAATTATTTTCAGTTTTTTAAAAAGTTTTTTTATTTTCTTCTAACGCTTCCCGAATTTTTCTATTTCTGTTTTTCTTTATTTTTGAGCCTTTGTCAAATAAAAAATACAAGAAATAAACCGAAAATTCGGAAAAACCTGGAAAATATTATAAGTCAAAATAATTGCCAACTTAAGACCCATATTGCCGCTTTAAGTGATAAAGGCGGCTGGTAAGTGGACCACAAGGCTCGGGTTCTATTCCAAAAAATTGTAATTTTTTTTTCCTTTTTTTTCTCATGAAAAATGTTTAAAAAAGAGCCTATAAAACCCCCATATGCTAAATATAGTGCAATTCAAGCATAAAATAAATATATTGCTCAGTTAAAAATTTTAATTATAAAAATTTATAAATAGTTATAAAATTTTATAGTCGGCCAAAACGTTATAGAGTTATAAAACTTTTTCTTGGGAAATTATTCCTGGACGTAAAAAAAAAATCCAGCCCCAAGAATCGATTTTGCTCAATTTGATCAGCTAACGTACTGACTTTTGTTTCCACATTTTTTTAACGTGCTATACCAAAGATATTCAAATCTACAATCCTTTCAAAAAAAAGTTTATTTTTTCCTCTTATTTACATTGTTAGTTAGTTTTTTAATAACAATAATCGACACGTTCTTTCAGAAAAACAAATTATGCAAATTAAAAAATATTTACCAGGGCGTTTATATAAATGGGAATTTCGAACTTGTTTTTTTTCTTCTTTTTTTTATTCCGAATTTAAAAATAACAGAACACATCAACAATATGCCTCTAATTCTATTGTGTTCCACGTAGAAATCAGCTAATTATAATTTTTATTGCATCCGATAATTTTATAATTATCTTTTTTTTTTTACAAAGTTGCTATTTTTAATTTCGGACGGAAACAAAAAAAAAAAAAAGACGAAAATACTTACGATTAACATGATTGATGTAATAAACTCCTATCTGAGGATCGTAGGCCTCTTCCCAGCCGAGGGGCAATTCGTTACCGATACAATCCGCGAACGTCTGAGGCTTTGTAAACCTGGAAAATAAAAATAAAAAAATTAAAAAAAAATGACATGTCACAAATATCTAGGAAAAAAAAAGGTTTTATTTAATATCTCCGATATTTTAAAATTGAAGGCAAAGAATGAAAGTGAAAACTAGTCATCCATTCACTTGGATTCTTTTTTCATATTTCTTCTTGAGAGCCTGAATAGATGGACTCTTAAATAGTACCAGTGTATGGCGCCAAACAAGAAGCAAACCAGATTTGTGGACTGCCTGCCAAACCAGATTGGTTTCCGGCCTGCCCGAGAGGCAAAATGTAATGTTCCGACCGGATGGATCTATAACCGATTTAATTCCTATTTTGAATTTCTAAAAAAAGTATAATTTTTTTTTTTTACATTTATATAAAGCTTGTTATAAAACTGAGTGACAAACTCACATACGGAGTTTTTTCGATTACGATCGAATCCCTACTTAGCTTTTAACAAAAAAATTGTCTCAAAAATTATTTAACCCTTTGATGCATCCATATGAATACATGATGGGTTTTCTGTAAAATTAATGACTTTGGTACAATAAATCGAATTTAAGTGGCCGGAAAAATGAAATTATAAATTTTTATCGAAAATGTAAATTCTATGTTTAGCTTATGGGAGCATAATTATTTAATTAGAATGTTAATTAATGGCATTAAAATTATATTTTTTTGACATTAATATAAATCAATAAATTACAAACTATTAGGATGTGGTGAAAATTATAAATTGTGAGCCGACATGTTTACCATACGACGATTCCTTCCTCCATGCTTAGCTTATGGAGCTAAGCTAAAATCAAATTTTCAGAAGCAAAATATGATAAAAAAATTTCCTAAGCTTAATTTTAATATTGTTAGTGATTCTGTGACTTGTTATCTTGATTTTACCGCGTTTTATACTTCAAGTATAAGTTTTTAGCAAGTTTTTTAAGATTTTATTTGAAAATTTTTTTTCCATAAGCTAAGCACAGGCGGCCAAAATCTTTTTTTTTTTAGCTTTACAGTCACAGGTTAAGGATTTGAGTTGCATTATTTCAAAACAAAAGAAAGGCGATCGCCATATTAAATTTTACTTTTTAAACTTTAATCCGTGACCCCGAAAACCCCTAGCCGATATTTAAATAGATTGGAACTGAATATAGCTGGTTGCATAACCGAAATAGATCTAGGCTTTATTACGAAACGGGAAACATTTCTTGGGATGGATGGAAAAGGGCTCCAACAGACAGTAAAAATATACCGTATACTTATTTTTATGTACACATTCGGTATATATATATATATACCGATTTGGTATATTTTGGTTTTTTAATCTTTCTCCGATTTTAATTGGAGTTTGAAGTTATTTAACGTACTTTTTTTGTTTACCCACATTGGAAATAGTAAAAATAATCAGTACAGATAAAAAGTTTAATAAAATATAAAATTATGTAAATTTATTATGCTCTGCCTCCATTGGATAATTAATTGGAGGTTGCAAATTAATTGTACCACCAAAAAAATTGGAAATTTATTTGTGAAAATGATGTATATTTTTTGACTTTTTTCTTCTGCTACCACTTTTTTTTCGTTTTCATTATTTTCAGTTAATTTTTTTTTTTTTTAAATTATTTTTAGTGTTTGAAAAAACGATTAAAACAATAAAAAAAAGTGGCAGCAGAAGAAAAAAGTCAAAAAATATACAGCATTTCAGGTGGTACAATTAATTGGCCAATGGAGACGGGACATTAAGAGTTAAAAAACAAAATGTTCTATGTGTAAATATACCGTATACTTTCTAAAATGGTATATATATACGTTGGACTTCTTTGGGCTGCAAATCATGTTATGGATAAAGGGATCAGATATATTTTTCTATTCTTTTGCTGACCTTTTTCTTTAACTGCATTCTGAAATAAAATTTTGATTTTTTTTTTCCTTTGCGATAAAAAAAAAATAAGTAATGTACGACAGCTTTTTTTCTCTTTCTTTTGAAAGTATAAAAATTCCTTTGCAAATTCCAAAGCCACGGAACATAGGCTTGACTGTTATCTAAATGAAAATCTTAGTGGAACTTAAAGAATGCAGTTCTGAATTGCCCCGTATTCCTGGTTTTAAATTTAAGATGATCCCGTTGGAGGATTCAAGGATCGAATTAAAATCGGTCTTTTTACGGTCGAAATAATACGGATTGCGATATGATCTCCATCCACTTCATATGCTTTATGTAATTGTATACTATTTGAGATTATCTGTCATTGGTTTTGTTGAAACCACTCAAACGTGTTGAGTGCCAATTGCCGACAATGCTCTAATAATCGATTATTATTATTATTATCTTGTTATTTCTTTTTTTTTTTTTAATTTCTTTCGCCGAGAAAAAAATCAAAGTTTTAAAAGGGGAAGAAAAAATCGAAAAAAAGGAAAAAAGTCGCCGAATTTTTAATGAGCGGCGAATAAAAAGAAATAACTTATTTTCAGAAAAACTTATCCTCTTTTGCCATTTTTAAAAGAAAAAATGTCTTAAAGCTGAGGCATTTCTTGTTCTGTTGATAATTAATAACCGGATGACGCATTCGCTAAAATTCTTATAAAATGGTCGTAAGGAAATCCGTGAAATTATTTGCTGAAACCACATATTTGATTCTGATAAGCAGGATTATTTGTCTTAAAAAGTTACATGTGTGGGTTTAGGATAAGAACCTGCTTTTGATAATAAGGCATGCGACTCTTGTACATTTTTTTTTCTTTATCTGAAAGACTCGTGCTCTTAACATCCACAAAAAAAGAAACGTTATTTATAAGTCGAGGACTTGAAATATATATAAAAAAAATAAAACCGATAAAATGAAAAATAATAAAAAAATGTAAAAAAAAAAAAAACAAAATCGTGGGACACACCCGCACGAGATATTCGGCGTTTTAAAACGAGTGGGGTCTCCCCCCAAAGGGAAGCGAAACGGGGGGAGGGGGGGGGAGAGGAGCAGAAGCGGGGGAAGTCATTGAGTTACCGAATTCCTAACATTCTTCATCGTTACGGCCTACACACCAGGTTCAGTCCTTGACATGGCCGAAGCCTGAGGAACAATTGGCATTCATAATCCCCTTCAACGTCCCGTGGTATCGACTCTCTTGTAAGTGACTCAACGTAAAAATTTGCAAGGCGTAGGCCGAAATTTTTTTCCATTTTTTTTTTTTCTTGGGAGGAAATTTTGTTTTAATATCACCTTTTTTGGGTATAAACGCTCCTAAAACGAGTTCGAAAAAATGAAATAAGCTTAAATAATTTGATAAACTCAACTAAATTAATTAAAAAGATAATGAAACAATTTTTACTAATTTGATAACTTCCACACATTTTTCTTGCGAACTCGTCGAAGCAGTGTCTGACAAAGAAAAATAGTGAAAAACCAGTTTTATTGTTTTTCGACAAAAATGAAACGTCAGGCAAAATGAATTTTGTTCGGTCCTTTTTTTACTTTTTAAAAATTCCTATAACTCTGCTTTCTAAAATCAAGAAATTTATTTTCGGAGTCAGTCCAATATGTCGATGCTCCAGCCAAACATTAAACATACGATAATGACGCTGTTCTAAAATTTCCAAAAGTTTCTTCGGCCATACCCTAATGAAAATATTAAATTGGATGAGTTTTGTGAAAACTGACTGGAATGTAACGCATGCCCAGCCGGGACTTACGGGCGATTTGCTGGCGTTCAATATTGGATAATTTGAAATTTTACCGAAACTGGATCAACGTTGGATCAAGACGGATTTTTCCTAATTTTGTTTTTCTAATTTTCCAGGGCAAGAAAATAGCCAAAAAATGATTTGTACGTCAACTGCTTGAGATAAAAATTATGCACTTATATTTTGAGAGCACTTCAATGGTAGTCTAGTTCCATAATTTTTCAAATTCTTCCCTGAAAGGCAAAATGGTCGAAAAAAAGGATCCAAATAAAATGGATTTTGCTGAAAAAAATCCCTCTTTTGACATTTTCACTACCAAGTGAAAGCATAATAATAAAAACTAGTCTAGACTCATGATACTTCTTTTTAACATGAACAAAAGATTATTATTTATTGTTTTGATATATTCACCTCAAATCTACCCCAACTTTAAAAAGAACCCTTAAGTACTGAAAAATTACCTCATTAATGGGAAAAAAAATTATTTTTTCGGTCTTAGGATTATTGCCAGACTAAAACCTTTAAAGAAAACAATTTTTTATCAAAATAGTGACTTAAAAAAAATAAAAAACTCATTTTTTTAAAATTAAAAACATTATTGATCAAATTGGGGATGAAAATACTGATAAAATAAAAAAGTCCATTAATCATCAACCTACCCAGTAACAAAAAAAAAACTGCTTACAGTCTTGAGAATTCAGGACTGAACTTTTAATTGTTTCCGAATTGGAAATGAAAAAAATTTTTAGCTTGGATTCAAACAATTTCAACTGAATTAAAACAACATTATCAAACCAACATAAAAAAAAAACAGTTTTTGAATTACAAATGAAAGTACCTAATTTAAAACAGGGAAAATTTTTTTTTTTTTGTCAATTTAAAGTAGTTATTGATAGCAGGTTTCCATTTAAATTTTATTTTATCAAATCAAGAGCAACAGGATTTCATTCAGTTTGTTCAAAGCAAAGATTTCAACAACAGATCAAGGAAACAAAATGGAAGCAACCATAATTGCCACTCCTGATAAAAATTTAAATGAAATTCGATTTCAATCATTTTCATATGATTTGAGAATTTGAAAATATGCCGAATAATAAGATTCTTAAGCATCAAAAAAAAGATTTGACTTCAAGTTTTCGAAATTTTTATTAATAACTATATACCGTACGCAAGTAATAACTGGGCTTAGTGATTGACTTTTTATCTGCCTATTTCGCAGTAAAATAGATATGCTGTAAAAATCCAAAAATCCCCATGAGTTTTCAAAAGTAAAATCAAAGTTCTTATAACCACATGTAAAAAACTAGAGATACAGAGCTCACTATATTATTTATTTTTTTGGAAAATTTTTAGTAGGGGAAGGGCAACAAAAATATTTTACACCCCTCTGCACAGGCTATAGTCAACGATTAACAAACATAGCGAAGAAGAGCAAAACTGTTCCTTATATTACATATGCTTTAAAGTCGATAGCTACATGCAATAAAACAAATAAAATGTTTCAAACAAAAAAAAAAAACTGCAATTGTAAATACAATGAAATTTAAACTTTAAATAAAAAAAAAAAAAGCAACAGTAATGCTGGAAGATTAATGAGACATGAAAATGCTCATAAAATGCTGCGTACCAAAAGAAAAAAAAAGATTTATTCTTATTGATTTTTTTATTGCATGAATGTAATAATGAGAATCAGAATGTTTAAAAAAAAAAAAAAAAAAAAATCCACATTTGACATAAAACCTGTTGGTGGTAGAATCAATGTTTGAAAATATAGAAAAAATTCTTTTTATCTTTTTAGCTTGAATGATTTCTGACAACACAGAGCGTCTAAATATAAGTTAATTCACTCTGGTCCTAAAAAAATCAAAGCTAAAAATTTGAAATTCAGATTAACAGATAAGAAAAAAAAAATGTTCTTAACAAGAATTATATGTGGGAAATTAGTTTTGTGGAATTCATTTTTTTTCTTTTGTCTAAAATTTTTGATTTAAAAAAAAAAAAAAAAAAGGAAGAAATGAAATGAAGTAAAACAAAAAGCATTTTTTCTTTCTTTGATGGTTCATGTTAATTGTCAATGAGATATCAATCCATCAAGCCTTAAATATATGCGTGCAGAACAGAGCAAACGTAGTGTAAAGAGCATGTTTTCAACCAGACTGCAGCACATGTACAAAGTAATGTATACAAGAGCATTTCTTTCCCCTTGTTTTCCGGATTTTACGGAAACGATTAATTGTTAAAGAACCATTTTTTCGACATGACGGAAAAGGGTCGAAAAGGATTTGAAAGGGCTCGTTTCGGCTCGTTAAAAGAGAGATATTAAATAAGGAATGCGGGTTGACGTGGGGTAGCACAGGCTGGCCTACCTGTCTCGCGGGTCAATCCATGTAGTTTTCTTGGTGATATGATCGATAAAATAAACTTTCCCGTCGTAATCTGTCGCGTATTCCCAGCCTTCGGGCAATGGTAACTCGCCATTTCGTCTCCTCGGCATATTTCGCACTTTAAAGCCATCCAAAATCACAGTACTTGCACTCACGAACTTAAATTTCCGCCATATTGAAATACCTCAAGTTTGTGACGTCACGAGAATGGAATGCAGTGATTAGCATATTAATCCTGATATTTACGATCTTAAAAACTTGAACGGTTTGAAATGTATAAAACGTAGAACGTCCCGATTTAATTCTCACTTATTTTACCATTCGATAATCCAAACGTTTCCACGACGAAAATATCACGATCCTCATTTTTTTTATCCGAGTAAATACTACCGTATGTACATAGCATCTATTGTGAATATAAAACAGGTAACAACTGCCGCGAGCTCTATCGCAAAATATTTCAACTAAAATTGTCGCGCGTCCTTATAAAACCGCGGACCGCAATTGAAAATGCAGACGACTTGTGAATGTACTTAATACACCCACATTCAAATTGTTTGGCGGACTTTCTTTTATTTGTTTTTTCCTTGTTTTCACTTATTTCCATAGGATGATTACAAACAATGACTGATTGCCACAAACGCGAAACGTAAAGTCCACAAAAACACTGCTAAACTAATACTCCGAAATGTTTGAACAAAAAAAAAATTAAAAGAAGCCGCATTTAAATAAAAATTTTCTCACAAGTCTCCTACAAATTCAAAACCGGTTAAATTTCACCAAAGGATCCTGTAATCGTCGAATTGCGTCAAATCCGGCTCCATATTACCGTGAGAAAGCTTAATAATTTTCATAGGTGGCGCAACTCTTTTTGAAAGGGGTTCCTTTTTTGTCGCCATTTCGATTTTTATCGATTTGCTAAAAAGAAATGGCTTCTAATCTGATTTTGTTTATTTATTTATAAAAATAATGTTTTGTTCGTCATTAACTTTCATACGGAAACATTTTTAACTATGACACGCAGTAATTATTAGCGCAGGTAAGATTATTTTATTAAATTTAATAGCATTATAAGTCGGATTTATTGTCAAGGACTTTAATTTGAAAATGTGAAAATCTCTTTAGCATAAATATTCAAGGCCAATTCTATTTTTTTTTCTTTTTTCATGTTATTCAAGTGCAAGTTTATATAAAATTAGGATTGCTTAATGACAATAAGTCTGAAAAGTGATAAAAAAAAGTTGTGGCCCAAGCAGTTTTTTTTTGGTGGAAAATTTTCTCAAAATTGATAACTTGCCAATTATTTATTGTGTCTCAATTCAAAATGAAAGTCAGTTTTTATTTTGTTTCCTGCATATCAATGATTGTACAATTGTCACTAAGTTGAATATGATTTGTAATTAAATTAAAAAAAAAAAAAAAAAAAAAGACTTGTAAACATTTGTGACTGACAAGAGGAATTTACATGATTACATTATAATTACAGAAGTTTATTCTTTGTGTATCTACAATGTCTTACATTTATTTAAATGATAACTTCATGATTATCTAGGCATTTATTTTTTGTAATTATTATTTTAGTGAACCTTTATGTGAATAGTTATTGAATACATTAACCAACTAAATTGATAACAATATATGTTTTATTTGTTTTATATGTGTTAATTTATGGAATGGCCATCTGAGGAGGAATTTAAAATTTTTTTCTTTACATTTAAATACCTTTTATTATTTTAAATATGTCAGCAGAGAGATTTTAACTTAAGGGTCTGCAGTTTCAAGAGTAATGCTGGAAAGCCTTTTTATATCTGGTAATAGTGCAATTAAATAATCAGCTGAAAAAGAATTCTAGACTGGCCCAAGTAAAATGGTCAGGTATTTTTCAAACAATTATTAACACATTATTAATGCAGTAGAATAATTAACAAAATCCCTTAATTTGCCTAGCTATGCTCTGTTCTTTAAACTACAGTGTAATCCTCCATGTTTTTGCCGTTACAATCAAAGGAGGATAGGCCATTCCATGCTTCCATGTAAATGTGATTATTCATGTGAAATTGTCTAATTTTCTAGGGACCAAATCATGTCGTTCCGGGGTAGGAAATACGGGAATGACACAATAGATGTAGTAAATAAAAGTTGCTTCTCACAATATGATACTTTGGCTTGCTTGAGGTCGATTGTATTAACCACAGCTGCTGGTATCACAATTGTCTTTGTAGTTTGTAAATTATTTAAGTATCATGTCTACAAACACAAGCAGATGCAGCACTATGCCATTTTTTACGTTACTGCAGTTGAGTTAATAGTTTGGTAAGTAATAAATTCTGATACGGTATGAGGAAGAGGTTTTGAGTGGGATGACTGCCGTATTCTTATCAGTTCTATTTTTGTTTTTAACTTTTTTTGTGTAGTTATTTTTACATTGTTTTAAAAAAAAAAAATTAAAAGAATGAAATTTAATAAACAAAATTAAGCCTAAATTAATGACCTTATTGTTCTTCATTCATTTACTTTTTATTTTTTAATCTTTCAGCATTTCAAGTTTTATAATCGGTCATGAGTACCCACAACTTGAATTTTCGGCAAATTTCCTCAAACTTCTGCAATTTAGCATTATTTGTCATTTACACTGGTCGTCCTCGGCCAGAGCTCATCACAAGGAGGATATAATCCAGCATGCCATCAACCCGGGCCTTTGCTTGTATATGATATACTGCACTGCAGTGGCCCTCATGGGGATGGTGGATATTGGGACAACTTGGAACGAATGCCTCAGTATGTAGCAAAATGTCATTTTTTTTTTTTTTTTTTCAGAGATTGGGGTTGACTTCATTTTTCTCTTTTTTTTTCAGAGCCTTATTGGCTGATGCTTTCCGCAGCGGATTTCGTTGCCGTTCAATGTTTCGCTTGCGCAGCGATTTTTATAACTCATAAAACCAACGGTTTGACCACTTTAGCTTCTTTCAGAAGTGCTCAGAGGAGAGACTTAATGACTGTCGTCATTGCGTACGAGTTGTCCGCTTTGTTTTCTGTTTCGTTTGACGCATTAATGAGGTTTGGTGAGTTTAAATTTTTAAGTTCACAAATTCACATGATTAGGGTAATTGCAAAAAACAGTCGGAAATTTATTGCTCGGGGATGGGGAAGATTTTCCAGAGCATTTAAAACCCCAGAATTCCCTTTAAAAAAATTTATGCTCCCTTGGGCATTAGGTTTGGGTATAGGCCAGTTAAAAATCCGTAGTTTTTTTATTTTAAAACAGATAAAACTATTTATCCCTCAAATTCATCGAAATATATTCTCAAAAAATTACGGATTTTTTGCCGATTTATATCTTTTAAATTTTGGGCAGGCAGTTGACCGGTTATTTTAAGTTAAAAATTAACTGAATTCCGATTTTGCCGGTTAATGTTCCCGGCTTACAATTCTTAAGCTGGACATTAGTTTAATTTTTTGATTTGTGTTTCAGTGGGAGCAGAGGAAAGCGGATGCAGCGGAGTTTTCGGCCATTCTCAATTTTTTTACTCAGCTACTGAATTGATATTTAATTTTGGTAAATACTTACTTCCGATTTGGGGAATACTCGTTGTATTTCAGCCAGTCGAAGACAACAGCAGAAATTCGGAAGCTGCCATATCCGGTGGTTATAGTTTGGTAAGTTCGCAATCCGTAGCAGAGTTTTTTCCCTGTCGCTTATCATTGATGTGTTGGCAAATTCACCTAATTAAAAAAAAAGTAATTAAAAAAAGTTAAACTAAACACGTTAAACTAATAAAATTATAAAAAGTTAAACTAATCACGTCAATTAAGTATTTCTTAATGCTCAAAAATATAAAATTAAAATATTTCCGCTAAAAAATTAAAATGCAAAATGTATTATACAGTATTTTTAAAATTTTAGAAGATTACGGACTTGTCGTATTTTTATAATTGAATGCGCTAAAAGTTCGCACTGAATTCGTAATTTTAATTTTGATTGAGATAATTTTGAATTCACCCATTGATTGGGTGAATTATTTAAGATAATTACTCTGTGTAAAACTGCTTGACCGACCGTACTATAACCCTTTAATTGCCGAATTTCGGAAAATTTTCCCGGAAAATCGAAGAAAATTTCTCAAATGTTTTTTATTTTCATGATTTCGCACTTAAAGTTAACGTACAACACATTAGGTGCCCTCACTATGCGTTAAACTCCATAAAAGACTCCTACCAAGTTTCAGTATATGCAACCCGAAACACATACATACAATACAAAATGTCGCACAAAATTTGTTTCCTTCCGTAAAATGATCGTGAAAACGACTTTTTGTAAGTTTTCGACTCCGCTGATTTCAAATCTGACGTCAGAATGATCGAATTCCCCTCGGAAAATCCAAAATGGCGCAAAAAAATGAATTATTAAAAATTAAACGACTCCACCATATTGGATTTTAGCTTTTTCAGAATTTTGATTTCAGATTCGGAATCGGCGGCTCAAATTACCCCTAGAAACATGTCTTTCATAATTTTTTACTAAAAAATAAATTTATCCGGCGAGAAATACCCAATGGCCCTCCAGGGGGGCCATCGGGAAGCAAATGGTTTGATCTGTAAAATCGATTCTATTAAGCCTTTTCAAAAAATTTGCATCTCTCGACCGAATTTTCCGGTTTAGAAATACAAAGAAAAAGCGTTTTGATTATATATAACGAGCTCCATTTTGGGGCGAAGCTTTAAATGACTAAAATCGGTCAGAAAAGGGTTAATTAAGGTCTTTGATTTAATTTTTACTCTTCTCTATAATAATTTCTACGGTAAGATCATTTTTTTTTTTTTTTTTTTTCAAATTTTCGAAGGCCCTGTTAAAAATAATGAAGTCGAGTTCGGATACTTTGCTTTATCTTAATCGCTGTGGCAAAAAGCCCTGTCACGTAAGCCCTAATAAAATTCCGATTAAATTTCCAAAATATACATCTTATATATTTTTTATTTTTTCCAGGACGGAACACCGACTTCTGCGAGATCCTCCATACGAGGTTTTCACCAATACCATAGGATGAACGTTCCGCCGACCACATTATCCCCGGATAGCTTCATTTCATACCCGTACATTTACCCTCCAACGTTGGACAGTCCGCCAAGCCCGTCCAATTCGAACTCGTCCCTGTCCTCGTTGACGAATCACGTCGACGGGATGGGCTACACGAATCGAATCAGTCTGAATTGCAACCCGCGAGGGGAAGACGATAAATTCGTCAGCAAATTTCAATATCGAGGATTCGGAACGATGGCAAACGGTTTGACGACGATTTCCGAAGAATCAAACATCAACGCCGTTGACGCAGTCGAGCGTTCATCCGTCCGAAGCGGGAAAAGCGAAAACTCGCAACATTATTAAGAAAATATTTTTTAGATAGGTTTTAGAAGAAAATATTGCCAATCCCAAATTATTTTGTTGTATCTAAAATACGTTTTTTTGCATGTTTAGCTTATTATCGAAGGTAGAATCAAATAAATTTGGATTGGCCAAACCTACGCAGAGGTAAATATTCAACAAAACGCTTTTTTTTTTTTTTTAAATTGGAGGGTTTTTGGTTTTGAAGGTGAAAAGATCGGTGGAGTTCAGTGCGAAGTTAAAAAATATCGCTTGCCATTACCGTGTTAACAAGGTTTAAACCCTCCTTTAATTTTGGAATTTCTGACTTTTCCAAAGTTTTCAATCGCAATCTCGCAAAATGTAGCTAGTCACAGTTCTTAGGTGTGTTTCGATTTGCTTTTTCATCTGAAAAGAAAAAAAAAAAAAATACTCAAATCAAATTACACAAGCACACGTAAAAATATTTTACGGTTGTGAAAGTATATTTACCTCTCACAAAACAAAAAAAGAAATGACTTTTTTTAATTTATTTTGCTCAATGATGAATTTTTTAATCAATGGATTAATTAAATTAGAATGAACATGAATATGATATTTCGAACATAGTTAGTCACGTTTCCGTATGTAAAGTTAATTGTATTTTTAAAAAAAAGGATATAATTGTCTTACTTTTTAAAAAAAAACATTGCACGACAGGTTTTTAAAATCAAGAAAAAATTTTAGCAAATTTATAAAACCTAAACATTGTTTTAATGGAGATTTCCAACTCAATATTGTTATTCCGCTGCCTCGTTTTGGAGTTTACCAATCGAAATTTATCATTTTCGAAAACTGACAACTCTGATTCGTTACAGCTAAAACATGCAGTGCTCCTGGCGGAATAATTTTGATAAAGATTCTCTTAAGAAAATTGAATTGCATGAAGAGTGACATCACTAGAAAAATATTTTATTTAGTGAAAATCAAAATGGAATTTTATTATCAATTTTTATAAATCGGATTATTAATAATTTTTTTAAGGTTAAATTTTTCTTTATTTTGACAGATACAGGATTTTTTAGAAAATTAATTGCTAATTGATGTTTTTTTCTGAAAAAAAAGACCGCTAAAAAGAGGGCTGCAACTTGTGTGATAGTTTTTCATAAGTTATTTTATCTCGAAGTTTTCTTCATCTTTTCTTGCCATTTTTTTCTAATTCTTTGAGGTCTGCTCCCCAAGAAAATATTTAAAAGTTTTCCGAACGGCAAAATCCAAGAAAAACCCTAATAACCTAAACCCTAATTTTTTTTTTAAAAATGTACAAAAGAGTTAAGAAGTAAGGAAAGATACGTAAAAACCGAGAAATTCCCACTTTAGAAAAATACCCAGAGGAATATTCTTGGAAATTAATTTTTTTCTCCCGACTTACAACTCCTAATTTTTTCTTCACTAACTTTTTTTTTTACTATCACGAAAATTTTCCCGATGTGAACGAAAATTTGCAGCCCTGCTAAAAAATATTTCTGGGTCTTAATTTGTTTCATTGCCAATCAGAATCTCCAAGTTTTGTTTTAAGCTTTTTTATTTAAATGAAATCAATGTTTACACCCTTTTTTTATTGCTTGGAAGAAATGATTTGATTTGAATTTAATTTTTACATCACTAAAAAAAAAAAAAAAAAAAAAAAAAAAAAAAACCAGATAGAAGTTTGTTAAAATTAGAAGATTAGAAAAGTGAATAATTATCGAGTTGGCTTTAAGAGGGATCTACAAGTAATTTTCATAAAGTGTTTTTGTATATTATAATCTATACCTTCATCAAAACAACAGCGGACAAAACACGAAAAATTTTGTTAATGTTTTAGCTGCTTAAAAAAATTTTTTTTTTCCCAAAAATTAGTCTTAGAAACAAAGACGAGGTTTAGATTTTCTGGGAATTTTGATTATTAGGGATTTGGGATTTCCCGCTTTTAAAAAACAAAATTCGCAGGATTGAGGAAATAAAAATTCGGCGATTTTTCTGTAAATTTTTCGACAACTCTTGAAAAATTAGAAGCCGTTGATTTTTTATTGTCGGGGAGAGAGGAGGGGGGGGGGGGGGGGGGTTGATCAAGACGAATCATTATATAGTATAATTAATTAAACTGGAGGGAGTCCCAGCTCCAGTATTTAAGACAAAAAATATTAAATCAAATAGAATTTCAAAAAAAAAAAAAAAAAAAAAAAAAAACACTCTTATGGAAATTATCCCTACCTAAATGGTTTTTTTTTTGTAAAAATAAACATGTTTGGTTATCGTAGCTAAAATTATTAATATTAACAATCAAAAATATATTTAATCGGATTTGTTAAATGTATATGATGGACTCAGGCCGTGTATATTTATATATTTGTGAAAGGTTGTGCTAACGTTTCATCGTTTAGTATAACGAATCTTTTGTTTCCTAATTATTATGGATTTTGTACTCAAAAAGTGTTCGAATTTTAATTGTAAATATTGATATTGTGATAAAAGATTTAAGAAAAAAAAAACATTTGTCGAATCAAATAATTATAGTCTTCAAATTATAAGACTGATTGTAGAATTATTGGTCTTTGCCAGGAGAAAAAACAATTCTTTCTTTTTGTTTTGCATAAAAATTTCTCCGTTTTGCCCGATCCGATTTGCGGTTGGGCGGTTGTAATGCATACGTTTTAGGCCTATAAAACTATGATTTTCTTCCTTTTGTAGATTTTAAATTATTTTTAGTTTCTTGAAAAAAAAAAAAAATATTGGATATGCTCACGTTATGAATTTTCATACTTAATTACATAGAAAAATGTTTTATATATATTATAAATATTATTTAAGCAATATTTTATATTCATGTGATAAAAAATGAAATTTTATATGAAAATGAAATAATCCAAGTGGTTACAGTTTCAGTTTTTGTTTCTCTTTTATTTATTTTCCTCTTATATAAAAATAATCTGTATGCGTACTGTATTGTAACAATCAGATCCAAAGCAGATGGGACTTTTTTTCATAGATGAAATATATATAAATTAAATGTCTTTTTCTAAAAATGATTTTGGCCTATTTTCTTTTTCAATACCAACCTTAAAATTTTCCTGCAATACTGCGATTTGGTCTACGTAATAATGTTCACAAACACATCCATGGCGTTTGATAGTTTTTTGAACGGCTTCCATCCAAATAAAAAGCTTGCGTGTGTATGTCCTTCGCTTTGACCGGCTTCGATTCGGGGTGTATCAACCTGGAAAAGCAATTTAAAAGTTCAATTCGCATCAAAGTAAGTCTTAAGGCCTTTTAGAGTATTTTATCTTTCATTTTTTAGCTAGGAAGGCGACATCGGGCCTGAATTTAAAAGCCATGGGATTTTTCATTCCCAGTTTGCACCGGTGCTGGCAAACTGGTTCAAATCGTTGAGCAAAGCTGATGAAAAAAGTTTTTAAAAAATAAAATTAATGTCCGTAATTATATGAAACGAAAAGTGTCAGCATACGGAGCTCTCAAAAAATCCAAGACGGTGGCCAAAATTTTTTAGTTGGCGCTCCATAAATTCCATATTGGGATCAAATCTGCCAAAATAATGCTGTTTTGATGTCATTTATAGGCGCGAAAATTTTTGAGCTCCAAAAGAGTTTAAGAGGTGACGGCCTAGATATAAATCTTTGCATTATATTCACGAACAAATAGAGACTCCACTAATCTTTCTAGATTGAGGGTATTCTTGCTTGATTATAAAAATTTTTTAAAGAAAAGGGAGAGAATTCTAAAACTTTCCTTTACCCAGAAATATTTAGCGGAAAAAACCGGAGAATGGCATAAAGACAAAAAAAAAAAATATTTTGAGAAAAAGTTTCGAGTCCTCCAAGAGTACGATTTTTTTCAAAACTTTGTTTCCAACTTTTTACCTTTCTCCTCCTTTTTCCCTTTAAATTCTGGAAGAAAAGTAATCTAGAATCCAAATATGATTCCAAAAGAAAAAAATTAGTAAATCAGACTATACTTGAGCATTTTATATTTCCTTCAAAAAATTGTCAAACTAAAATTATAACGTAGCGTTATGTTTTTCTCGTGGAATTTAAAACCCAGTAGTGTTGCAACCGTTGCAGCCAGTGCAACCAGTATTTATTGCACATTTCCGGATCTAATTTATATACATCGGCCGAGCTGCCGTCAGTATAGCCCACTACTACCAGTCCGTTAGTCACAGGATTTTTCGAAGTCTTACTCCAGGCTAATGCTCCAAGGTATGCGCAGCACTGAAGTGGGGCATCATACGTAGAAGACAGGTTTCCTTTTTTCCTATCCGATTTTTTCCACTCTATTACACTTGGCACGCCTCTAAAAATATCAAAATAAGTTCAAAATTAGGAGCATAACAAACCAAAGATTAAGAAAAACTTACTGATAACTTGCAACACAGTCAACAATTCCTTTGTAAAGAAGAATGGGATGAGCTACGTTTTCCTCTATATGAATAACATCAGATATCATTGGTAAAACATTTTCTAGACTTCGCCACACTTTTTCGGTGTCTTCATCCAATTCTACAGCTTTTTCGTCTTTGGTTTCTAAATACTGTTTTATGCAGCTATGAAATTTAGTACCACGATTGAGTAATGCTGTAACAATTTGTTTTCTTTTTCTATACGGTATTTCAAAATATTGTTTTGAAGTTATAAAAGGGCATGCAGGGCCAGGGATTAAAGGAAATGCAAAGCAGGCTTGGAAAGCAACAAAAAGAAAAATTTCAAAAACAATCAGAACCAATTTCTTTTTTGCAGTACTGACCTTGTTTATAAGCTAAAAATCCTTTTTCCCCTAGTTTTGCTATCATTCTTTGTTCCCACTTTAATAAAGCTGCAGCAGACTCTTGCGACTTTGTTTCACCTAAAATTCTAGTTACAGCAGGAAAAGAGTAGCTATTCACTTCAGCATTCTTCAGTTCTTCTGTTAAAGTCTCAGGTTCTGAATTATTACATCGTAACATGGGAAAATTTGTCATATTCCTAATGATTAAATCAGGTAGCCGAAGATTAAAGGATTGTTTCTGTTCTTTGGAAGCATTTATTTTCTCACAGGGTACTTCAACTGTCACAGTCACCTTACTTGATTTTACTTCTCTGTCATTCATTGATTCTTCATCATTTAAAACGGATTTTAACTTTCTCAATGATTCATCATTACTTATTTTCCTAAATGAACCTAAAACAGTTATTAAAAATCACCTGTTGTGAAAAACCATACCATTAAAAAAAGATGCAAATGTATAAACTGTTTATACTAACCAGATTGAGTTTTATAAAATAATTTTAAATTCTCAAAAGTCAAACTATCTCTCCAAAGAGTTTCAGGATCAATGTCAGTAACTTCTTCATCTGTCACTTCAGTTTTACTTGACTTTTTTTTTTTTGTTTTTCTATTTGAGACTCCTACTGATGCCTCGTAGGTTTCTTGTGCCAATGGTTTGCATGATTTTTTCCTAATTTGAACTTTACAAGTGCTATAGAAAATCTTCAGCAGATCAAATGTGCTGTTCAGTTTCATTTTTCTGTATAATCATCTGGTGAACCTAAAACCTATGGGAATGAAAAAAATATAACAATATTTATATTGGATGGCATTATTTTCAGGCAGTGCAAATTTAAACTTTCAGAGCACATAATTTTCAACGAAAGGAATGAGAATCATAGCAAATGTGTTTAAGCATGGATGAGTAAAACATGCAATCCTTGACAAATCATTTTTCTGTTTCAAATGCAGAAAAATAATCCAGGATTTGCATAGAACAGTTGGAAATTTACTTACCGGTATTCGTCAACTTAAAATTTATTTCTGATCCGGCTGGATGTCCAAAACAGTTTGACAAAAATAATAACTAATGACGTTGATATCGAAACTAAAGCATCAAAAAAAACATGTTCCCAATATAATAAAAATCACAAAAAAGAAAAAAAAAAAAAAAAAACATACACTCAAAATAGAAACAAATGATAGTAGCAACGTATCGTGGTTTTAGATCGCTATGCGAACGACTCTAGTGGCGGCGAAATGAATCAATATTAATAACGTATGAAAAATCAAAGGCACATATTTCGAAAACTAAAATAAAATTATTCAGTGCCAAAATAAGCTTGTCGCATGTTAGTTCCATTTATAAATCTCAGGAGTAGTGATGCCGAGGATTTATCGATAATTACAAAATATCGATCAATTCTTACGTATTTTAGGGGGCGAAAAAGTCGTTTTGGCAGGAATTTTGCCACAGAATATATCTTATGCCGCTTATGCCTAGACTGAGAGTCAGATGTGAAAATGTAAATTGGATTGACTTTACAATAGTCAAAGATTGATGTTTATGTTACGGTTAATGTATATAATTCCGTTATTTCATGAAATAACTAGTTATTTTATAAAAAACCAGGTCATTTTAGCTAATGCATATAAATCGAAAATTTTTAAATAAAATAACTAGTTATTGTATAAAATAACGGAAATAGTCTCAGATATTTTATGAACTAACTAGATGAGTTCAGTTAAGTAAAAAAATAGAAAATTTTAATATCGAATCTGTGATCTAAGTAGTTATGTTTAGCTTATTTCAACTAATTTTTAAGAATTTCGCGGGACATAAGCTAATTACAGAAAAAACAGCAATCTTTTCATAAAAACACTTGCAATGTGATGTGATAATTTTAACTCAGGACCCCAGTGAGGGTCTCCCTAAAATACAGACCATACAGACCCACCCAGACCGAGACCCAGACCAAACACTGTCTGGTCTGTAACATTTCCTTCGGTCTGTGTTTGGTCTGGGTCTCGGTCTGGGTGGGTCTGTATGGTCTGTATTTTAGGGAGACCCTCACTGGGGTCCTGAGTTAAAATTATCACATCACATTGCAAGTGTTTTTATGAAAAGATTGCTGTTTTTTCTGTAATTAGCTTATGTCCCGCGAAATTCTTAAAAATTAGTTGAAATAAGCTAAACATAACTACTTAGATCACAGATTCGATATTAAAATTTTCTATTTTTTTACTTAACTGAACGCATCTAGTTAGTTCATAAAATATCTGAGACTATTTCCGTTATTTTATACAATAACTAGTTATTTCATTTAAAAATTTTCGATTTATATGCATTAGCTAAAATGACCTGGTTTTTTATAAAATAACTAGTTATTTCATGAAATAACGGAATTATATACATTAACCGTAACATTTAGATTACCAAAATGAAAAAATTGTAACCCAAGATGCTAAAAAAGTTGTACAAATAGATTTGAGTAATGAGAGAGTAATGATAAAATCCATTAACAGAATAGAAAAGGGTCTTTAAATTAAAAAAATATTGCCAGATTTGAAATAGGCCAGCTCAAAAATCTTTGCCATATTCTTGCTTATTATTTTTAATTTTGAGCGCCCTACACGCTGATTATTGAATAATGCTAGGAAATTATAATAATTAGAGTTTTATTATCTTATAACATTATTAAAAAAGGAAGTAAAAGAATTATGTCAGAAATAAATGACTTGTTTGCTTCTTTTGAAAAGGTCCTGGACAAAGTAAGTTTATGAGTTTTCGATTTATTAATATCATTTTTAAAATTCTTATGATTTTCTTCTCATTTTCAGACTTTTTGAATCATTTTTATATGGTAGCAGGAAAAGCAATATTTTAAAAAAATCTCGATGTTAGCAAATTCTATGATAAAGGAGAAATACACTATTTAATACAGTTTTGTGGAAAATGACACAGTATTCTGTCTTGCTGTGCAGTATTGCCAAAAACAGTTTTTGAGTAAAAAATTTCTTTATTCATTTTTGGGTTTTGGTAAAATTTTACACATGAAACACAAGAAAGTGGTATATTATATCCAGTTTCAGAACTAACACAATACACAAGGTACGTCTCCATTAGTGAATTAATTACATGATGTAATTAATTACAGAATGCAATTAAATGGTTTACAAAGGTGTTAATTTTTTTCCCCAAATCTTTGGAGCTCGATATCCTTTTTCATAATGTAGATCTAACCAGCAAGATCGAAAACAACGATTTAGTACCTTCGAAAATCATTTAATTACATCCTGTAATTAATTACATCATGTAATTAATTCACCAATGGAGACACACCTACAGTTACAATTATTTAATTTCATTAATAGCTTGTTTTGTAAAAATTTAAACAAAAGCTAAAGCTACTGACCGCGATCATTTGGCATGTAATTCATTGCAGGTATTCTTATTAACAAAGCAGATAAAAGAGAATACAAAAAGTTATTCGTACTTTACCTCGTTATTCGAAAAAGTAGGAAAAGGAGACCAGATGTAGAGCCAGGTTAGTCCAACTGGACAGACTTCTTTCAATACGAAAGAGATTGAGAATGCAATTTTTATAACTACTAATTACAATAAGTGTCATTAATGCACCTTTCTTCGACAAAAACGATACACATCTATATAATTTAACCACTTCGACTTCGTTAACCACATTTGTTATTCACACAACCGCCAAACACCCGCCATTAAAGCAATTTTAAGCTCCTAATAAATCCGAATGCTGCCACAAGAGGGCGCACTGGATCCAACGTGGCACAAGAGTCGGCGAATGAATCAAGGAATCAAAACAAACATCTTACACATTAATTTTGTTTTTGGTTTTTGAGAATATTTATATCGGAGAATATCTCACTTCTTTAGCCAGCCCTAACAATTTTTTTCTAGAACATAGTAGCAACTAAGTAAATGAAAATGTCGCGTTTCGAAAACATGAAAACTTCATTCCAGGTATGTGTTTAAAAACCTGCTTATTTAATTTTTTTTAGTCTGAAATATTTATGAATTATGTACTCTCTTTGCTATTCACCTAAATTTGGGTAATTAAAAACTTTATTCGGATGAGCTTTTATGAGTATCAAGACATATTTGATGAATTTTAACACATTTTCGTCTACAACTTGTAATGAGCTAACCTAACCTGGTACCTAATTCCAATATTTGTATTTACAGAATCACGTTATGTCCTCGTTCTCCAGCGGGAATATTGATAAACTTGAAAAAGTTTACAACTCATTTACCTTGATGTAAGTTTTTAGCAATAAAAAAAAAAAAGTGATTATGCAGAGATTTAAAAAAAAGTTTTTTTTTTTTCAGGGATGTGGAAAAGCGACAAGTTGTAGATCAAATTTTAAGAGACAATATATTAAAATTGACTATGAAATCAAGAGAAGAGATTCAGGTTTTAGAATCTTTTATAACACATACCATCAAACTTAGCAGGAGGGAATTGTGTACTGCTTCAATGCCTGTTGTTTTATTATCAGACATATTTGATGTCTTTACACTTGATCAGTGTGAAAAGTTATTTACATTTGTTGAAAATAATGTCTCTATTTGGAAGGAAGATTTGTTTTTTGGAGCCTGTAAGAATAATTTATTAAGGATGTGTAACGATTTATTGAGAAGGCTGTCAAGATCTCAAAATACAGTTTTCAGAGGAAGGATATTGTTATTTTTGGCTAAGTTTTTCCCATTTTCAGAGCGCTCAGGTATGTTTTCATATTGAAACAAAACCATGTTTGAAAGCTAATGGCTTTTAATTCTTTTTTTTCTTTTAGGTTTAAATATTGTTAGCGAATTTAATTTGGACAATGCAGCTGAATACTCCCAAGATACGTCACATTTAGAGAAATTTGAAACAAACGAAGAACCAGAGCAAGAAACCAAATTTAAAATTGATTACAATTTTTACAATAAATTTTTGACTCTGCAAGATTTTCTGAGGAACCCAAATCAATGTTACAATAAAGTCAGATGGAGAGTGTTTGTTAATGTAAGTAATTTTTTTGTGCTATGTGCTGCAAAATGAAAGGGCTCTGGTCAAAACCTCAGTAGTCATGTAATGAAATACAGGAGGCAAAATGGGGTGGATCAGGCTCGTGGAAAATATTGAAAATATTGAGGTGATTATCATGCAATTTTTTTCCAGAGTGCATCAGATGTTCTAACAGCATTCCAAAATTTCAAGTTAGATGCAGAACAAATTCAAGACAGACCGGTCCAGGAGCATTTAGCAGAAGCAACATCGTCGACTTTCTTCGCAAAATACATGACGAATCCCAAATTATTAGAGTTACAGTTGAGCGACGCGGATTTCCGAAGATCTCTATTGATACAGTTTCTCGTCATCCTACAATATTTAAGTTCCCCGGTGAAATTTAAATTGGACACTTACGAACTCAAACCGGAGCAAAACGATTGGATCAAAGAGCAAGTGACTTCCGTTTACAATTTGTTAGCCGAAACTCCCGCAAACAGCGCTAAATTCGCGGAATCTGTCAAACATGTTTTAACCCGAGAAGAGCTTTGGAATAACTGGAAAAACGAAGGTTGTCCAGAATTTAAAAAACCTGCCACTTTGGACGAGAAAGACGTGTCCAAACACAAATCCAGATTGGGAAAAAGGAATATTGGGGACTTGATAAAAGAGGCTACAGAGCAGAAAAAATACTTTATGGGACAGTAAGTAAATTTTTGCCGCGGCAATAGCAACAGAGGTGTGCGTGACCGAATCTCAACCCGAGTTTTCAGATTGTTTTTTTTTTTCATACTCGGCCTGGCTCAAAAAATTTACAAAAATTTTGGGCCAGCCCAAAACATTAGACCCGGCCCGTGCACATCTCTGACTTTAATGTACTTTTTAAAAAATCTCATTTTCTAAAATTTTTCCAGCCCGGAACTCACGCGCCTCTGGAACCTTAACCCGGATAACTTAGACGCCTGCAAAGTCGAGGAAAGGAATTTCCTGCCCGAGTTGGACGATTACTTCAAAGAAGCCATCGAGCAGATGGATCCGGCTGCCGAAATCGAACAGAAATACAGGAAAGTCAACGATCCCAATTTCGGTTGGAGAGCTTTAAGATTGCTGACTCAGAGGAGCTCTTGCTTTTTCACTTCGACCAACAACCCGATCACGAGGCTTCCCGACTATTTAGAACTGAGCTTAAAAAGGATCATAAAAGACCGCCCCCAGAACGCAAACGAAGAGGTAAAACAAGAAGTTTTTAACACGGAATCCGAAGACATCGAACTTCTCAAAACGGAGACTCAAGAAGACGTACAGGAAGAAAAACAGGAGAGGAAGGACGCAAAAATACCCCCGGAAATATTGGATCAAGTCGCGAAATTCGCGGGGGACAAATGGAGGAAGTTAGCGATTAAAGTCGGCTACGAGGAAAACGAAGTGGATTTAATCGCAAAGGAGCAACCTACGGATTACGACAGAGCAGCGAAAATGTTGAAAATTTGGTCTGACGCGGATGACGACGCAACCGTAGAAAATTTGCACTATATGCTGGAAGGGCTTGGACTTTTGGAAGCTGCCAATGTTTTACAAGAACTTAAGTCCAGTGAATGATGGTGTATTTAATTTTATTATAAAAATAAATATTTAGTTTTTTAAAACTTAATCACTATGTAAAACTTTTGGATGGGGATCATTTTCCGGAATTTTGGTTATGGTTCTTTAGTTTGACTTAAAGCTAGTCCTAACGTCTTCTACGTCCTTCTCAGGTATCAATCAGATTTACGGTTCAACGGTAGATCGGGAAGAGCGATCCGTTCGGCGACATTTTTAAAAACGTTTTGGGAACAAATTTACTACAAAAGGGAAGAGAGGTGGTAAATGCTTTCAACCCCAGGCAGGAATTCAAATTTGAATTCATGGCGGATTCTGCATCGGGACCCCTTTTCAATCTCTAGACTTCGATTTATACAACTTCACCCGACAATAAACAAATTTATCGAATTAAATTAATAATGAAAAATCCACAAAGAATACAATTTTTTTTATATACCTCTGCAGCTGACTATAAATTTCTGCAATTTTCAACGATAGCTGTTAAAAATAATCATTCTAAGAAATGTGGGGGATGTGAAAAAAATTCCACGCCAAAGATTCTGTTACCGAATTTTTCCGGAGGATTTTATGCTAAATTCCCAGTTTGATTTCCGAGAATAAAATAGATTTCCTATTTTCGGAAATTTAAAAGTCGGAAATATAAAAATCAGAACCTCTAAATGCGATGGCTTAAAGAGTTCACGAAAAAAAAAAAATCTGATTGGCATACCTGAAAAGCATAATTTGGGCTTAGTAACAAACAAAGTTTCCAACTAATTTGGAATGGGTGTCACGCCCAAAAGTCTTCATCCGAAGCGCTTCTTTTCCCAACAGATATATTCCCACTCGACTGGTCCCCGTGAGGTGATTTAGACGAATTTTTCGAGCTTCCCTCATTTAAATCCAAATTTAAATTATCATCCGAATCCGACATTAAAATCTGTTGCCTCAAAGACATTTTAGCCGATTTATTAATTACATCCGATTTTGTTTCCGGCTCTTGAAAAGTATGTAAACCAGAATCCGCTTCTCTGGAATCGGATGTCTTTTGAGGCGCATCCGTCGACTTTTCTTCGCTGCAGTAAAAAGACGAGGTGCGCAAGGGCGTCATAATTGTAGATTCGTAAATCTTTTTCGACGAAGGGTTTTCGAAGGAAACATGCTTTTTGCTCCGACTTCCGGAATCCTCGTTGGAACTGGAGCATGGGAAAGACGATTCCATCGTGGAAGACGCCGAGCTTTTCAAATGGGCATCGTGATGGAATTTTTCCAGCATGGATCTGCTTTCCAAAAAATATGAATGATCTTTGGATTGGCGCTTGGTAGGCAATCGCACCGAAGGAGCAACGATCGCCTCGGATCGAGCGATTTGCTTCTTCAACGGTTTCGTTTTCATTTCTTTTTTCTTTGGTTTCGGACTTGGCGTTTCTTCTTTCTGTTGATTTTCTTTTCCGGTCGAAAGCGATTTCATCCCCGGAACGGATACAGGAGTGTCAAGGGAAATGAAAACGTTAGTCGAAGGTAACTTTCCCGGTGAAGAAATTTTAGAACTTTCAGATTCGGAGCTCGGAGCTTTGGAATATTTCATTTTGTACTCCAAATAATTTTTTTCGATTTGATCGTTTTCTTTTTCTAAAGTGCGGAATCTCTGCCAAGCTTCTGCGACGACTTCTTCCAAAGGCGAGAAATCGGAAGAGATCCCAGTTGGTTTTTCTTCTTCGGAGAAATCGTGAAGAGTAGAAAGAAGCGTTTTTGATATGTTATCGGTTTTTCGAATGGAAGACTCGGATTTGGATCTTACGTGGCTTTTGGCTTTTGAAGATTTCTCCTTTTTCTCCTAGAAAAAAGAAGAAAAAAATTAGACACGTAAAAATGAATAAGAGATACTTGGTATAAGATTTTTCCCAGATTTTTCATTTATTTGCAATTGGTTAAATTAAAGTCAATATTTTAAAAATTTTGCACACAGCAGACTTTTTTATGAGTTTTAAATTGAAGCTTGTCTTGCCACTGCTACGAAATATGGATTATTCCATGTTTCAATGGATTAAAATTTTCAATTATTTTAAAGCTCAAAATTAATAATACTTTTTTTCAGATTTTTACTGCACTACTGGATACACCCACTTTTAATTTTATACACGTGTTACTTACAACTGAAAAATCTTTCTGCTTAGAAACTTCATCGACAGATTTATTTTCCTTCTTTTGTACAGATATCACTTGCAGTTGAGAAATGAGCGCAGCTAATTGCCCTTGCAAATCTTCCACGGTTTTGTTTTGAGCTTGCAGTCTTACGTTTAATTCCTGATTTTCCATTTCAATTTCTTCTAAAGCTATCCTGAGGGTTTGATTTTCGCTTTTGACGTCCTAAAAAAAAAAAAAAAAAAAAAAAAATTATAGCGCGTCAGGTTCTTGAAGTCGAAATAAGCGCTTTTTTGGAGTAAGACCCCACTACCTGAAAATTAGCGGAAATTCTCATAATTTCATCGTGCCTATCTTTCCATTCAAGCGCCATTTTTGATAAATGCCGCTCCCTTTGGGACAATTCTTCGTCGATGATTTCCCTTCTTGATTTCAAGTTTTTTTCGGCTTCCGTTAGCCTCTTCAAAAGCTCATCGTCGTGCTTTTAATATTTTCTTGTATCCTTTTTTCCCTTTCAACTAGAATTTCCATTTGCTTCTTACTTTCTTCTTCTACGATTTTAGAAATTTCGGTCTCGGTTATTCTAAAAAAAAAAAAAAAAAAAAAAAAAATTAATAAACATAAATTTAGGAAATACATTCTTGCGTTGGAACCAAATTGCCATTAGAAAAAAGTGCATTTTGATCACGTGATACGAAATAAATTCAATATGGCGTCTTGTTCAAGCGCCTGGACTGGATTACGGGGAGTAGGTGTTTAAGTAACGGGGGAGTAAGATTACGGGGAGTGTGCAAGTAACGATAAATCGAAATATCGATATTTGAAATTTTGGATAACGACATATCGTTATGTCGATACATCACTTTTGGCGATATATCGAAATATATTTCGATATATCGCCCAAAGTGATCGATATATCGATATGTTTATCGTTATATGTAATAATTCAATTTTACTTTAAAATTCCCATAATGGAAAAAGGAAAAGCAATTTAAGAAAACATACTTCTGTAGCAATTAAAAACTAAAATTAAAAATAAAAAGAGTCAAAATATCCTGAAAGTAGAAATTCAAGATGGCGGACGAGTAATTCTTAAACAGTCAATTAAAACGGTGAAAAATTGGCAGAGAGTTATAAAATTGCTAATTACAGGATGACTGGCCAAAATGGCAAAGCCAAAGCCCAGAAGAAAAGGGGAAATTGATGATTTGAAAACTTATCGAATTGTCTCATTCCTCAATATCAAAAAAAAAAAAAAATATCGATAATTTTTCTTTCGATATATCGATAGTTTATCGCCATCACTACATCATAAGCTAAGCATAACGTTGATCAAGGAGAAAAGTTTTTGTGTACACAAAGACCGAAGAGCCGACGAAAACATTAAAGACCAACACGAAGAGACTGATTTGTGCAACTCTGGCTCTTAGAGCCAAACCTGGATGCGGCATAGAGTCCCAAATCCAGTATATCTCTTGTTACTATTTCCTTCTTTTGACGATTTGTAAAACAAACCTTAAAATTGATTCCTGAAGGGAATTCAGCTCGTAAGCCTTGACGCGAGATTGCGTTAAAATATCGGTCAATTGAGACGTCCATTCTTTAGAGACTCCTTTCCGGCTTCCATCAAACTGACAACTTTAAAAAAGAAAAAAAAAACGAAAATTAAATTCGTAACATGACAATAAAAAGAGGAAATAACAAAAAAAACTAATAAAAAGTACTTACTTTTGAAGAGTTTTCCCAAGGATTCGCAATTTCGCAGACATTTCAGGGATTATTTTTAACAAGCATTCCAAAAGAGACTCTTGATTCTCCGGAGATAAGTACGACTCCGATATCCGTTTAATTTGATTCTCCGTGCTGCTTATCCCTAAAGCATTTAATAATTCTTCTATTTCGGATTCCTGGAAACCGGAAAAAATATATTCATGTATTGATTTTCTTGGAAAACTCCTTTGACACATGGCTCGGGTTCCTGTGACGTCATCTTTTCTCCCACAAAGCGAAAGACATTCCAAGGAACATGCTCTATTGCCCCCTCAAAACTCTGTGCTTCAATGAACTGCATATTATTGCGTGCGCGGTTTTCGGGGACGCGAAAATTCCGTTTGAATGTGGTTTAATGACCGATATGTCTGAGAAACGTTTCAATGAATAAAGTAAAGTCTCTTGACCTGGGATATGCGAGTCGCTCGTTTTAATTTTTTATAATTGTAAACAAACGTGGATGCATCACGAACATTAAACGACCTCGGAATTGTCTGCCTTATTCTATTTTTTTTTTCCTTTTAATGCTTCTCACTCATGGTTTAAACATTTTCCACATGTGAATTATGGTGTAGCACTTTGAATTTTTTTTTTTTTTTTAATTTAGATTTTTGATTGATTCTGCCCCGTGGTTAGGAAATGTTTTTTAAATCAAATTTAATATTTTTTCTTTCGTTTTTTAAAAAGCAATTTCGGTAATGGATTCATAATACCTTTTTTTTTTTTGTGAACACCGGTTACATTTGGAAAATGCCTGGAAAATTCAAAACGCGAAAACCAGCTTACATCCAAACTTCCTATGCGCTTCAGCTCTTAACAATCGAATCGAACGAGTTTCAACAAGCATTCGGCGTGCCTTTGGGGTCAAAAAATTCCTGGAAAATTTAATTCCGCATGCACGGAAGCTAATCGCAATAAACCAGATTTTCCATAGAAAAAGCTCTGACCAGGAAATTCAGAGCTTGCATCCGACATAATTAAATTCTGAGCTTAATAAATAACTCTTAGGCAACCATATTATTGCGAAAAAGGAGATTGCATTCACCTTTTTTTTTTCTCGGATCCCGAGCAACACCGTTTTTCGAGTCTTTGTTCTCTAAGCTTCTCATTCTCAATTATCATTTTGTTCTCCTTTTGCCTCGAAAAACATTTATGATGAAAAGAAAAATATTTTATAATCGTTTTTTCCCGTTATTTTAAAGAATTTCTGTACGGCTCATAATATTTTCAACAAAGGCATTTCGTAAAACCAAAAAAAAAAAAAAAAAAAAAAAAAACTTTTAACCGACTATGTTTTTTTAGGAAGTTGCACACTCCGAAAAAAGAGTTATTTTAAGTTTAAGTTTAAGAAGAGTTATTTATTACACTCCGAAAAAAAAAAACTCGAAAGGGCAACTAATTCTGCTTTTGTTTCTCGGTAAAGCATTCTTCGGCTCAGAAAGTTGGGTTTCTTACATATGCTCTGTCTCCATTGGGCAATTAATCGGAGGGTACAATTAATTGTACCACCGGAAATGCTGTATATTTTTGGACTTTTTTCTTCTGCCTATCACTTTTTTTTTGGTTTTCATAATTTTTTGTGTTCAAAAAAAGAATGAAAACAATTTTAAAAAAGTGGTAGCAGAAAAAAAACATTTCCGGTGGTAAATTAATTGTACCGTTCCATTAATTGGCCAGTGGAGACAGAGCATAATTTTTTTCCCTAATTTTTAATTAGGAAATTTTTTAATCTTCTATTTTTAAAAAATTCCTTATTTTTATATTTTTATAGTTGTTTATTTTATAGTTGTACTTTTAGTGGTTTATTAAAAAAACAATAAAATTTTTTTTAAAAAACCGAAATTCGCAGCTCAGTAAATTATTACAAAAATTTTAAGGATTTAAAAAATTAGGAAAAATATTCATTTTAGGAAATTTTATTCTAGGAATCAAAAAATTTTAGGAAAATTGAAAATTAGGAAAAAAATGGTTAGGAAAAAGATTTTAGGAACCCGATTTTTTAAAAAAATGGATTAGGATTTTTTTTTTTTTTTGGAAAAACGGATAAGGAAAAATGGTCGGGAACACTGGGCTTTACATAGTTGCAATAAAGTCCCCAAATCATTTTTCTCGTAACTTTTATTTTTATATGTTCCCCTCCCTCTTCAATCATCCGAAGATGCAATAGACATTTTTTTTTTCGAAAATTTGCACGAATTTTGCTGGTGAGTAAGCGCCAAATATATTTTAGAGGGGAAAAGGGAAATTTCGTGAACCCAAAGTTATTTTTCCTCACCTTAAAGTATCCATCTCCTCGTCCATTTTCTACCGGAATCCCGGGGATCAACTTGGATTTAATTTTCCTGTTTCTGAACAAAGCTCCGGGAGTGATTTCCGTAAAAGATTTTAAACTGGGGACTTCGCTCGTAAAGACGGACAAACTGTAGTGACAATTTTGAGTGAGGAGGTATTCCGCGACCAGCAAATCCAAAGCTTGGCTTTTCGGAGAGGTTTTGTAAGTCGGTTTCGGTCCGATTCGAGTGTTTTTCAGAGCGGCGATCATCGAATGACGTAGATGCGATCTCAAATCGGCGATTATCCCTCGATCTTGAAACCATTTGTTCAACTCCTCCTGGAATTCCTCGCTGGTAAGTTCTTTCAAATCCATGGTCCTTACATTCTTTTCAGCCCTGGAAAGGATTGAAATTTGAAAAATTAGCTGTTTGATAAGATTCTACAATGAATTCTCGTGTGGTTGCACTGCAACGTCAGTTTGTTTGGGGGGGGGGGGGGGGGGGGGGATATGTTACAGAAGTTTTCTGATAAGTGGAGAGGGCACCTAATCCTTGTTACCCACAAATTTTTTTATCCCTAATAACTGAGTTATGAACAGTCGAAAAAAAATTTTCTTAATTTTTTTATAAGCTTTTCTTAAAACAGGATCATAATGATCAGATGAGAAAATTAATCGGAATTTCAGCCCTACAGAAAGTAAAGTAAATAATTTCCCCCCCCCCCCCCCCCCCGCACCAATTTGTTCAGTTTAGCTTTGTACTTCGAAAAGGGAATAACTGTGCTTAACTCCGCCAGACCCTAGAGTGCAAACTCCTAGTAAAAAGTTCGCTAAACTTAAAAAACTGTCCAGTTTTTCTTATTTTTTAAAAAGAACCAAATGAATCCTTACATTTTATGAGAAAAATGTTTTTTATCAGAAAAATGTTTTTCCTTTAGGCCATCGAAAATTCAAAATGAGAAATCGAAGAGGAAGTAGAACGTCTGGACGTCTAGCCGAAAATCCAGTTAGATTTTTTTTTAAATTAAAAAAAAACTTAATGAAGCGATAACAATTAAAACACGAATCTACTCGGGCTCCATCTAGCGGTTTATCTTTAAAACTTGCGACAAGGTGAAGCCAAGCGTTGAGTTGTCAGGTGGAGGAGATTCAGTATTCGAGTCGGCAGAGAATTGGAAAGTCGGAGTTTGCGTTAACCCGTTAGCTTCGCACGCATGACAATAAACCAAATATCGAATTTTTATATATGTACATACAATATTCCCCTCGATACGAGTTTATATGTGACCGTTTTTTAAAAAAAATTATTATTATTATTATTACAAAAATTAAATAAATAAAATTCGCGAGGAGGAAAATTTTGTTAAAAAAAATTTTATAAGAAAAAAATTGTGAATCGGTAGTGCTGTGATTTGTTTTACTGAAAATAAAATTTTTTTTCTTGGTAAAAAAAATATATAAATGGATACAAAGAGCAGCTGATCGTGGAAGAGAAGAAAGTTCAGAGGTTTTAAAAAAAACCATGAGATAAAATCAGGTTAGTTCGGTTTTAAAATTCAAAATTTGCATATGAGAATTGGATACAAAATTAAGGTTTCGATTTTAAAGAATGATGGATATTTATTTGTTTATTTATTTTCTTTTGTTTGTATACTTCCGGTATGTGATTGATGAGGAGTGACTGGACCATTTTAACCATCTTTGATCGTGACCTTTATTTATAACAATCGAATTCAATTTTTTTTTTTAGGTGTAGCACTAAATACTTTCACTGCGTGGCACAGCGGGAGTCCTTATCTCCAACTAACCTTAGTTTTTTTTTTTTGTACGGGGAGCATTGTTGTCTCACTTTTGTCATCCGGTCGAAAAATAAGTATATAAAGAAGGGAAATTCCCTTAAAAAGCCGGAAAAGAGATTTAAAGACTGAGGGTGACAGAAGTTTAAAATTCTGGGACGAAAAATGCTACATTTTTTCTTATAATCTGCTGGATCACTAAAGTTTTATGCTTTGTCTCCACTGAAGAAAGAATTTCCGGTGGTACAGTTAATTGTACCACCGGATATTCTGTATGTTTTTGGACTTCTGCTACCACTTTTTTTTCGTTTTCATTATTTTTCGTGTTCGAAAAAATAATCAAAACAATAAAAAAAAAGTGGCAGCAGAAGAAAAAAGTCCAAAAATATACAGCACTTTCTGTGGTACAATTCATTGTACCCTTCGATTAATTGGCCAATGGAGACAGGACATAATATGCTAAATAAAGAATGTTGAAAACATGAATGTCCAAATTCAAAGTGCATTTTGTTTGCCAAAAAAGTTCGAGCCGCAGCATAACTTTACAATTCTGTTGTTGCACTCTTACCCAAAACCGGGCATCTCTTATGGGACAAATTATTTTTACAACAGTAGAGAAATTGGTTCCCATGGACCACTGAGCCACCCATCAATTGGTCCAGGACCAGGACCCGTTAGTTAAATTTTGTAAAATTAGGCCTCCAAAGATTAGCATATTGGAGACCAATCGTAATAATTGTAGCTAAAATGTTGTGCCCTGTCTCCATTGGCCAATTAATCGAAGGGTACAATTAATTGTATTACCGGAGAAACTATTTCATATCCCCGAAATTCAAAAACCCCGATGGGGGTTTTGAATTCGGTGTTTTTTTTTATTTATTATTTTTTATTTTCCGGGGTTTTTGAAAATACCAAAAAATGATTTATAAAAGTATTTTTCAAAACCACAAAGTTTTCGGGGCTTCGCAAGATCGGCAAAATTAATTCATTTTTCTTATTTTAAAAAATTTTTGAAAAACACCGACTTTTTCTCCTGATAAGTAAAAATCAACGCTAAAAATATACGGTCCTATAAAATAATGTAAAATTGATTCTTAACGTTGAGGGGGAAAATGCGGTGTTTTCAATAATTTTTTAAAACAAAAATTAAATTAATTAAGTCCTGTCTCCATTAGCCAATTAATTGGAGGGTGCAATTTATTGTACTGTACCACCGGAAATGCTGCATATTTTTTGACTTTTTTCTTCTGCTGCCACATTTTTTAATGTTTTGATTATTTTTTCGAACACAAAAAATAATGGAAACGAAAAAAAAGTTCTAGCAGAAGAAAAAAGTCCGAAAATATACAGCATTTCCGGCGGTACAATTAATTGTACCCTCCAATTAATTCTTCAATGGAGACAGAGCATTAATTATTTTTTCGACCTTCCAAAGCCCAGAAAACTTCGTGGTTTTGAAAAATACTTTTATAAATCATTTTTCGGTATTTTCAAAAACCCGAAAATAAAAAAATACAAATTAAATTAAATAATAAATTTAAAAAACCACCGGATTCAAATTCCCGAAATTCAAAACTCCAATCGGGGTTTCGAATTTCGGAGTTTTGCAAGGGTCCCCCACCGGAAATGCTGTATATTTTTGGGCTTTTTCCTTCTGCTACCAGTTTTTTTTTTTCATTTGCATTATTTTTAGCATTCGAAAAAGTAATCAAAACAATAAAAAAGTGGCAGCAGAAGAAAAATGTCCAAAAATACACAGCATTTCCGGTGGTACAATTAATTGTACCTTTCGATTAATTAGCCAATGGAGACAAGACACAGGATTGGTTTGATCAAAAGACCCCTTGATTCTCCCTTAAGATTTAAGAAATAAGGACAATTTTTAATATCAAGCACTTTTTACAAAAAACATGGGCAAAAACCAAATTTCTGGTCCGAAAGTTCCTTAAAAGTACGATGACAACACAGTAAAGCTCATAAAGATATTTCGCTAACAGACGTCACATTTTATAATTCGTGACAAAAGTCAACGCCCAAAACTTTTTTTTTTTTTTTTTTTTTTCGAAGCGAAGCAAAAGCATTTTTTTAATTTTATTTCCGAGCGGGAGGTCGAACTTGTAACATTTACGGGAGCCCAAGGCCAAAGCTCCTATGCATCTCCATAATTTTTTTTACATCCTCACGGTCTGATGCTCTTCCATTCGAAAAAAATAAAAATAATAAAAGTAAAATAAACTTTTTTTTTCCACCCGATGAGCCCTAACAGGATTTTAAAAGTACTCGACAACTTATCTATACGAAACCATGTTGTCGATGTCTTAATTTATAATCTAATTTATTTTTAAATACCAGACGGTGGGTTTTTGCAACCTTGAAAAAAAAAAAAAAAAAAAAAAAAAAAAAGTCCTTCGTTGAATGCTTTGACATTTACTTAATTTGACTGTTAATACTTTTTATTTTTAAATCTTCCTGAGCGTTCACTTAGGCTTTTAGGACCTCGTTAAAGGTCCTAATGAAGAGTATCGATGACCCGCGCTCTAATCAATTTTATAAATTGGGTTGAGGTTCGGTTAGAGGCAAAGCCCTAAGACACGTGGGTTTTGCAACGTTTGGCCTCACTTGACCCGTTGCAAACTTTTAAACCATGTGTAAGATATTAATTAGGATTCCGGAAACGGTTGGAGAATCAAATCCGTGTGAGATGCTACGTTATATAAAAGGGTGAGCCGAAAAAAGCGAATTTTTGAATTTGAAAACGCCTGATATGACAATCGAAGGCTTTTTATAATGCTATTGAGTCTAATTTTTTTCAGATTTTTTTAGATGACATCTTGAGGTGCTGCAAGACCTCAAAATTTCCAAAACGGCCAAATAAGGGTCAAAAATGAAATTTTTTTGGCATAAAAGGCCACAGATTATTATTGATAATTTTGCTTAGATTACGAATTTAAAATCCGAAATATTTTGTTGCATGGTTCGTGAGGCACAAGCCGGATTTAAAAGCTCTGAAAATCTTTTTATGGTTTTTGCCTGTGGCTCAAAAGCCGTAATTTTGAACTTCAAATGCGTAATCTACGCAAAATTTCTGATAAAAATCGATGACCTTTTATGCCAAAAAAAATTTCATTTTCGGTCCTCAAATGGGCTTTTTGGAATTTTCAAGACCATTGTGGCACCTCAAGATGTCGTTTAAAAAATTTTTAAAAAATTTTGAAAGGAATCGCCGGATTTGCTGCCTGAGGCTCAGAAGGCAAAAGCCCTTTTAGACTGCATTTTGTGTTAAACCCCAGTCTCCGCCTGCAATACGCCACCTCCATACCTGATATGTAATATACTATTACTCGACGGGAAAGCGTGGCGAATTGGGCTTAAAGGTCCGAAAATTGCCACAAGAGAAAAAAATCGAATTTTTTTTTTTCCGCGAAAAAATGTGATGTTTTATCGGAAATTTTCCGTAGAACACGAATCTAAAGTCCGTTTTTTAATATCTGGTCCGGTTTTTGAGGTAAAGGCCAAAATATGGCAAAAAACGTGGTAAAGTGACAAAACGTACCAAGTCCTCAGTTTCACTCGTGTTTTGGTCTCCAGCTCAAAACTGGACCAGATATTAAAAAAACGGACTTCAGATTCTTGATCTATGAAAAATTTTCGATAAGAAGCCATATTTTTTCGCGAAAAAAAAAATTGTCGATTTTCTTTTCTTTCGGAACTTTAAACTCAAGTCGCCACGCTTTCCCGTCGATAAAAAATTTTAAAAAAATTCGAGTTTATCAGTACACCAAGGAAAACAATTTTCGGGGGTAAGCGATTTGAAATTCCAGAATTGCCAACACGAGGGACACCCTAAATGGTCATTCAAGTATTAAGGAAGCATGATTTTTGAAATTTTTAACCCTCCGCCCTCTTGCAAGCAAAAATTAAATTTTTCGAGAGCCCTAACATTATTACATAATAGGTAAACCATTTTGCCTCTCTCCTGCCTCTAAAATTTTCTGAGCTGCCATCCATTCAGTTGGAAATCGTCATTATGCCGCTGGTGTAAAAAAAAAATTCTGCTTCTTATTGTCCAAAATGGAATATACCTCAAGTTAATAGATATTAATTCTTACGTCAAAGATGATTAAAAAGCCAGAAATAGAATCCGTATCAAAATTAAATATATTTTTAAGTTGGTTGATTTAAAAAAAAATTGCGTCAGTCATCATTATGACGACTAATGTAAAATGACTTTTTAATTTTTTTTGCAGACTTTTTTTTTTGTGGACCTCAAAAATAAAAAACAAGTTTCACATCATTTCTTTTTGAAAGAACTATTTTTTTTTGTTTTTGACAAAAACGATCTCTCAGAAAGAAATAATTAGCCAAAAAATTGTAAAAGTGCTATAAACTCAATATCTTTTTTTTTTTTTTTTAGAACAAAAAAATTGTTTTTCCGGCAGCTTATCTAAAAGTAGGTAAAAACGACCTTGAAAGTTATATTCCTGCCTGAATAATTGTTTTCGTTTATTTCAAAATTGTCATTTTTTTTTTTATCGAAGCCAAAGCGACTTTTCTTCATCGTGACGTTTCAACACATTTTTTTTTCCTTCCACTTACATCAGGACTTTTGAATAGAGCAAATCATTTCTTATTTGGAATACCGGTTTTCCCTTTTTCCGTTCTCAAAATGTAATTAGTTTCTCAACAAGCTTTTCCTTACTTTTTGCTCGTTTTAATCGGAAGAGAATGATTTTAATAACACGGATTGGAGCTTTAATTCGAGTTCATTAATTTTTTAATTATGTTTAATTGCTCGCTCAAGGAAAAGACGGGATATTTATGAAAATTTTTCGATGTTTACAAGGTACAAAGATCCAGGGAACTTTTTTCGCTAAATCTAAACTCCTGAGGCGAGGGTGGGGCTAGTCTCATTTTTAAGACATCAAAAAACGGAGATCCTACCAAAATATCAATCCCGGAAACAGGAATTCCCGGTTTGGTTACATTTTTCATTTCTCGGGAATGGTGAAGTTGGTATTTGAATTCCCGGGAATCCCGTGAAAGCCGGGGATTTATTGAGGAGACGGAAAAAAGGAAAGTATATTCCGTTCAATTTTTTTTTTTTTTGCGTAGGACTACGTTTTGGGTTTGGTCCCGGGGAAATCTGCCTGTCCGAGTGTCCGGGTGTCGGTCTGTTCGCACCAAAAATTTGATTAAACTTTTTTTTAAATTTTCTGTTTTTTTTAAGTAAAATTTACAAGAAATTTATAGTTAAAATTTTATTTTAAAATTAGACGAAATGAAAGAAAGCATGGACTTAAAAAATTTCTTGTAAATTTTACTTTTAAAAAAGTTACATTTTAAATAATATTTTTGCTCCGTCTCCATTGGGCGATTAAGGTGTTTCGATAGCACCGCTTCATTATTAGTTAAAAAAGCATCGTTCTTCGGTCTTCTTATAATTTCGTTAAAATTTAAGAAAAAATAAAAAAATTTTATCTTATTGTTAGCCTACGGAAAAGAAAAAAATGGCATCCATTTTTTTCCAGGAAATAAACAAAGCTTCCGATTTTCTTTGCTGAAACATTCAAACTAGAAAGTTACATTCACTTTTTAAAGCTAATATTAGTTCGATACCTATTAACAGATGTTATGTTTAGTTTTTGGAAAAAACGGAACATCTAGAAATAGGCTTTTTTCGTAAATAAATGAAAACGCTTTGTTTATTTTTTGGAACTTCCCATATAACGCCATGTATTTTTTTATATTTTTAAAAATTTTTAACTCGTTAACTAGAAAGTAACTTTTGCTTAAATTTTTAAGGGAGGTCCGCGGATACCTGATATATCATCTGTGCGAGTTTGAAGAATATGGAACATTTTGGCTTTTACTATCGAAACACCTTAATTGGAGGGTACAATAAATTGCACCACCGGAAATTTTGTATATTTTTGGATTTCTTTCTTCTGCTACGACTTTTTTTATTTTTATTTTTTAGTGTTTGAAAAAATAATAAAAAAAAGTTGTAGCAGAAGAAAAAAGTCCAGAAATATACAGCACTTCCGGTGGTACAATTAATTGTACCCTTCGATTAATTGGCCAATGGAGACAGGAGATTTTTTTTTTCGACTTTTTTTTTAACTTTTGGCCTTTTTTAATAGTAAAATTAGACGACATGAACGAAAGCAAGGACTTAGAAAATTTCTAGTAAAGAAGCTTAGCTTTTACAAGAAACTTAAAGCTGCTAAAGCAATAGGGTATATCATTTCCGACAAAGTTTTTCCGATTTTGCTCCTCCATGGAAAATAGGTTCATTTTATGTTAAAACTGCGATATAAATTTTAAAATAATTTTTTTTTCACCGTTTAGGGGTTGCTCAAGGTCGATATAGGTTGTGGCGTTATGATTTATTTTAGGCAGGGCTGTATATTGGTAATACCTCACTATTGAAAATATTGGTATTAACAAAAGTAATCTACACTAGGGTTTTCGAGGTCGTAGAACACGAATTTCACTATCCCGAATTTTTCCGATTTACCCCTGTGACGTCATTAGCGTTTTTATCGAGCCAATGCTTGGTTTTTCCTCGTAAAATTCGGCTTAATCTCGAATTTGGAGCCCTGAAATTTTTTTTAAAAGTTGGTATCGCTCATACTTATGCTAAAATACCAGTAGAACATGAATTTCACTATCCGATTTTCCCCGATCACCCCTGAGTAGGAATATAACTGTAAATTTGATTTTTTGGGCCAAAAATGGATTTTTCTGCCAAAAAATAACAACAACGCCTCACCTGTTTGATTTAGAGGTCATGTTTAATGAAATTTTTTACTCTGGTTACTCTAATTAATTATTATCTTCTGTGTTTCGAATCAATTTCCGAAATTTTTTACGGTCGGGAAATTCCACCCTTAATTTTTTTGAAGTTTCAAATTTTTTCCGACGGCAAAAAATTTCGGAAATTGATTCGAAACACAGAAGATAATAATTAATTAGAGTAACCAGAGTAAAAAATTTTATAAACATGACCTCTAAATCAAACAGGTGAGGCGTTGTTGTTATTTTTTGGCAGAAAAACCATTTTTGGCCCAAAAAATCAATTTACAGTTATATTCCTACTCAGGGGTTGATCGGGGAAAATCGGGATAGTGAAATTCATGTTCTACTGGTATTTTAGCATAAGTATGAGCGATACCAACTTTTAAAAAAAATTTCAGGGCTCCAAATTCGAGATTAAGCCGAATTTTACGAGGAAAAACCAAGCATTGGCTCGATAAAAACGCTAATGACGTCACAGGGTAAATCGGAAAATTCGGGATAGTGAAATTCGTGTTCTACGACCTCGAAAACCCTAGTGTAGAGTACTTTTGTTAATACCAATATTTTCAATAGTGAGGTATTACCAATATACAGCCCTGCCTAAAATAAATCATAACGCCACAACCTATATCGACCTTGAGCAACCCCTAAACGGTGAAAAAAAAATTATTTTAAAATTTATATCGCAGTTTTAACATAAAATGAACCTATTTTCCATGGAGGAGCAAAATCGGAAAAACTTTGTCGGAAATGATATACCCTACTAAAGCAAGGACTTAAAAATTCCTTGAAATATTTAATTTTTTTTTAAATTTTCGCCTTTTTTTTCGCAATCCAAAAGCTCAAAACTTAATAACAGCAAACTGTTTTGTTTTCGAAGCTCGAATTCGGATAAGACCCACCTTCAATTTTTCTGATAAGGAGGCCTATTCATTTAGTAATTTTCTTTTTCTTTTGGCCAATTTCTGTGTCGACATTTCCTGTTTTCATTTGAAAATTTAGATAAGTAATCAACGATTCCCAGAAAGGAATCTTAATTTTTTTTCTTTTTTATAAAACTAACCAAATATTTTTTTCGTCTGCTTTTTCCCTGTAAATATTTGCGAAAATTTAATGACATTGTCACATTTTTTTTTCTTGTAATCCATACGTGATTCTTTGAAAACCTTATTTAAACAGACATAGAGAATCATTGGTACAGCAGGTTTCGAAGAATTTAAAAAGAAAAAAAAAATAGTTTGTCGTGATTTATTAAAAGTACACTCCACGAATTTAACCAGGTTCTAATGTCCAAAACAACTGAAAAGGGAACCTTGAATTTTTTTTTTTTGCTGGCACAAATCGACTATCAAAGATAATGTACAAGCACACTATTCATTTTCTTTTGTTTACTAACGGCCTTGCTCAAAACTTTTTTTATTTTTAGGTTATATTTGGTGTATCCAATCGGAAAAACAAAAAAATCGTGGGCAGATCGAATTCTTAAAAAAAAAAAAAAAAAGAAATTCCAGGAGATACAGTTATTTTTAGATCAAAGGACTTTTTTTTTAGCCAAAAAAAAAAAAAAAATTTTCAGGGTTACAAGTTGGGATTCATAAGGACAGTCTACCAAAATTTTAGGGCTAATTTTAATCCCTTTATGAGTGAGCTTCACATCGATTTCGGTACCAATTTTGGAAAAAAGTAGAATCTCAGGTTTAGCTAATGGCACTCTTATTTTTTCAGTTAAGACACTTCGGTAGTGAATAATTCGTAAATCAAAACAATCAAATACTGTCTCCATTGGTCAGTTGCAAATGCAATGAATTGTACCACCGGAAGTGCATCCAAGTCTCATGTTACATGCTGCTGTCACTTTTTTCCCTCAGGATAAGGATTTCGGATGCACTTCCAACGGTACAATTAATTGCCCAATGGAGACTCGGCAAAAGTATGCAATTTTTCGGGAAAATATTTTAGCTACTAAAATAACTGAAGGTGGTTTCGGTCATAAAAAGGGCTCCACTTCCCCCTTTTCCTGATTTGCAATTGGGGCTTCACAAATTTCTGTTTTCAAAATCTGTACGGGATTGCTCATATGCTGCTTACTACGCCATTCTAAAAAAATTGCGTGACGAAGATCAGATAACCCCGTTCGACGGTTTTAAAAATAAAATGTTTATATTCATTATTAAAAAAAAAAAAAAAAAAAAAGCCGTTGATACGAAACGGCGAGAACAATTCAATAACAATGTCAGGGACGATTGAAATGTAGTCGATTATTTGCTCGATAATAGTATTCCGTTAAAAGAATAACTCAAGTAATATTTATTACCCTATCGTGTGACATTTTCCCAATCCGCAAATGAATTAAAAAAAAAAAAAAAAAACGATTAACTATTCACTGACGGATTACATTTTAGTCGAAGGAGGACTTCGCTAACGCGATTAAAACGATTATGAGAAATTTCTCACGTTTTTTTTTTCGAATCCCGACAGGATTTTTTTTTTTTTTTTCACGTGTTACTTATCGCAATTTCCTCGTGTTGCTTCGGCTTTTCCGACCCGAGTTAATAAATAAGGACGACTTTCGAGCAAAACAATTCGGTTTTTTACGATGTTTATTTACTTACATTACGTAAAAAGCAATATTTTTTTTTAAAAGCGAAACTTCTGGGAACAGCATTTCAAGAGAGCTGTAAAAATTCTCAGAAAAAAAGAAGAGGGGGGAACGCCTGCCAAGTTTTAAATAATTAATTTGACTTTTGTGATTTATAATTTTTTTTTTTTTTTTTTTTTTTTCGTGCGACCTCCTGACTGGTTTTTTAACATTTTGACACGATTTCTTTCTTCGAAAAAAAAAAATAAATAAAAAAAACCGCAGGATGAACTATTTAAAATTGGGCGCGAACCGCAAAAATCAATAAAATCCAAAGGCGATAATTAAAAAGACTTAGAATGAAAAGAAATAGGTCAAGAATCAGTCGTTTATGGCTAAGATAATTAAACGTCCATTTTCGTTTAACAAGGTTTTTCGGCAGTAAACCTAGATTTTAGAAAATAGGTCGGTGGTGGTTTCAGCAAAAATTTATTATTTTGTAGAATTTTGGCCGTTCACTAAATTTTTTAGGACCAGTCGGTTAATTTTCCTATCTAACGGCCAAAAATTGAAAAACTGCCGAACACATGTTTTTCCATGGAAAATGTCGGGTAGATAACGAAAATCAATTCGGTGTTAGGAGTATATTTATTGCACGCTTTTTAGGGAAGAGAACAATTTGGCCAGTAGGGTGAATTTTCAAACGTTTTCTGTGGCTCCGACAAAACAGCGACCGTTTCAACGGATTCTTCAGTATAGACCGCTTTTCCACAAATACAAACCGTCTAGACGAGCGGAAATTCACAAAATTTATGATTTTATGCAAAAAATTCAACTTTTCAAGCACTAAAAACGAGACTTGGGACGATTCCCTGTTGCTCTCAAAAAAAAAATAAGACGATGGTTTTATTAGATTTTAACGGTTTTCAAAAACGTCGTTTAAAATCACTTCTTCCCTGCTTTGAAATAAAAATTTTTGGGAACAGGAATTTAATTTAAAAAAAATTGTGATGGCTTTTCAAGATTCTCTAACCTAGGAAGCTTTTTTCTTTTCTGCTAGGGGCAGCATCTTCAACAACTTCAAGGGTAGATCCATAATTAGCAAAGGGTACCAATTGCCTCCCCCCCCCCCCAAAAAAAAAAAAAATTACAGATTTTTAAAATTTCGAAAAACTTAATCCCTTTTTGTCCCGGCGCAATAATAATTTTCTGGGATTGCAATTAGTTTCTATTCTTCATGGAGAACACTGCAAATCTCGGTGCTACATAGATTCATCACCTCCAGTAGGGCTGTTCGATATTCGGGTATTTAGCTCGGCTCCGGTTCTAAAATTCGGGCTCGGGTCTAAAACTCGGGTTCGCGATTCCGTTCGGGTCCGGGTACTTTAGATTCCTACCCGAAAAAAGTCGGGTTCGACTCCCGACCGGGAAACGGGTAGCTTCGGGTCCGGAGTCGAACCCGAATTTTTTCGGGTAGAAATCGAAATAAAAATACCGGACCCGAGTTAGCTCGGGTCCGGACCCGAACGGAATCGAACCCGAGCAGTTCAGGTCTGGACCCGAATTTCAGAACCGGAACCGAGCTAAATACCCGAATATCGAACAGCCGTAACTCCAGACACATATAACAGCAAATTCTATGAAAAGAAAATTCCTAAACTTTTAAACGTAAGCCTTCCCCAAAAGAAGCCCTACGATATTTCCTTTGGTTAATTTCCAACCTCGAGTTTTCAATCAAAAGAGCGTCTAAATTGGAAATAAATGAAAAATCCAGAAAAGTTTTTATTATTGGGAACTTTCCTTTGGAGAGAGCAAATAATTTCTTAAGGGAACAACCAGGAACATTTCAAAGATTAATGGGAAAGGATAAGTTTTCCGGTTGAAAGTTATCGAAACATGATACCGTTTGATTGAACGTGTTATACGAGAAAAAGAGGAATCGCCGGTCACATCGACCTTTGATCGATTATTTAAGCACGATTTCTCGATAAGAGCGAGATTCACTCGCAGACTCCGGGCCCGGGGCCAGGAGTTAAGAATCTAGGTAACAGTAGTTTTTTTTAAGAGGTACCGGGCAAGGTCCACCAGAAACGATATAGGAAAGACCTTGGTCTGTGTGTGGCTTTTTTAGTATTTACTGCAATCGTTGCAGATCAAACGGGATTTTAAAGAAAAGAATCCGTTTAAGAAAAGAATGAAAAAGAAAAAAAATTTGCATTGTTAACCTTCGTCCGAGTTCGTCGATTTTTTTTCTTTTTTTATTACTTCCCTATATTCCTGTTCTCTGAATATGCCGATTCTGGTTTTTTGCGTCGGCCTTGAAAATCCTACAAAGTCGGAATTTTTTTTTTGTTGAAGATTTTTCCATATAATGTGACGATTTTCGATAAGGCTTTATCAAAGTCCATGCTCGATTCACCTGTTTTAATTTTTTTTCCTCGCGATTCTATTGTTTATTTATTTATTTATTTATTTGTTTCAGGCATGTTCCCTATTGGAAGGCCGGACGAGGAGCTTCCGATAAATCCACCGACGTCACGTCGTAGTACGAATGCGGCCGGCATTATATAGACGATGAATTCAACGGAAGAAAATTTAAAGGGAGAAGCCGACTCTCCGGTCAGCCGGGAGATCGGGTCTCCCGAAAGTGATGTTACGTGCCAAAAAGTGATAAGAGAAATAACCATGTCCAAACTCGGAAGTTTTTTAGTGGTTATGGTGCTCACGTTGTGTCAGTCGAGCGCTCATTGCGTCCCCGGAAGCGAGTGGCAGCTCACGGGAGCGAACGCTCACGAGGACGTGGGAGCGGACAGTTACACGACGGCGTACATAAACGTTTCCTACATAGATCCGGACACGAAGCGGATCCGAACGGAAAAATCGGAAATAGGCAAATTCGGAGACGGGAGAGTGGGACCCGCGACCGGAGTCCTGGTCCACGTGTCTTCTTGGGAGGGAGATCACACGGGATGCGCCTCTCCGTTAAGAAGCACATGGGAAAACGGGGAACTCCCCAGGGAGCCGTGGATCGCGCTAGTCAAACGAGGCCAATGCAATTTCGAAGTCAAAGTCGAAAACGCTTACAGGCATAACGCATCCGCCGTCCTCGTTTATAACGACAGGGAATCTCCGAGTCTCGATAAAATGAAGCTCACTTCGGGATCGAGTAAGTAAATATTACGTAACGCCAAGGTCTTTGCGCATCCGACCTGATTTCTTAAATTTTTAGCTTTTTAAAACGACCGGAAACAAGCAAACGACGCACAAGTTCACGGGTACAGGGCGGGACCGAAGACATCATTTAAGGTCTTCGTTAAAAAAATTCAACGAAACAATGTCGACGGTAACGATTTTACATTTCGGTAATAACAATAACGGGGCTGTGTTCGTATATAAAAATCGATCGCGTAGGCGATGCTATACGATTTATAACTCCGGAAAATAATTGCTAATGACTTTGATAGTCGTTATATCGAAAATAACATGAATGAATAGCAGGGGGATCTTTAAAAAAAAAAGTAACTCCAAGGATTGGGACTTTTATTCGGAAATTTCTCCTTCGAAAATCTGGGATTTCAGACGTATGACCCGGAAAACGTTCAATACGGAACCTTCTGGGTGAACCAGTCAGCACTGAAATTTATTACGAGTTCTCAAAGGGACTTTGAGAATCAGAATGCTGAAATGCCGATGATGCTATTAATCTTCTGCTTTCCTTTCATTAGCTTTCTGATTAATTCTTAATTAATCCCTTCTTCGAATCCGAAACCTTTGAAGCATTACAAACAATCATCATCTTAAACTCTTGTCTTGGAAAATAATAATCAATCAGGATCTGAAAAAACGGATACGGAAAACCAGTGTATGCAACGAAGCCAAAGCCAGAAGAGAGATTCCGAAATCTCTTTCGACCGAGATGAAAGCTCGAAGATTTCAAAACAAAAAGAAGTTCATTGTCAAAAAAAATTACTTAGGCCTATCTGATTGGAAGGATTATTGATGTGGAAATGCACAAGATTTGACCGGACTGTCATTTAGAAAAAAAAATTGATACTTTGTTGCGACCCCTAGGCACGTCATTTCTTCTGGAAATTTTTATCGCACAAACAGACGCACACGCGACTTTTGATGAAAAAAGTAGAAAGAACTTGACAATCAACTCCTAGACATTGGTTTCTTCCATTGTTGGCAAAAAAAAAGAAAAACCGAAACAATGCTTTGTAATTGCGTGCAAAGAATACAGGATCAAGGGCTTTTTACGAAACGGTCTCGCACGGTTTATTTATATATTCCACCGAATCCGCGATATTGCAAATTCGTTGAACCACAAGGTTACAGTCGACCAAGATATAAATATTTGGATCGGAGGTTCCAGTAGATTCATCATCTAGAACATTTTTTGCGTACGGCAGTTACGTAACATATACACAACAATAGCCGCGAATATTAGGTAGATGCCATATGGATCGACACTTTCTCTGTATACGTAATTAAAGTGATAGGCTTTCATTGTAATTACCTACATGTACTTCCCCTTTTCTCAGAGGAATCCAAAAAAAAAGATTCCCAAGTCTTTTTGATTCAATAAACTTAACCTACATCTTACGTAACTACGTGAATTTCTCATGGAGCGTGTGACATTTATGGTATTGACCAATTGGAATTACGGTTCGGTCCATTTCGTTTAAGTGCGGGTAATTAATCGCTTCCAACGGTAATTATTATGCATCGCCTCCTTGCGTTTTACGGATTTTTTTTTAAAACCCGGAGTGCCATGTCCTTTGATCCATCACACTTTATGCCACGATTTCCTTACCAAAATCTTAACGTCATTAGAACAATGGCCAAATTACAAAAAAAAATGAGATCGGTGAACCGATCAAAGTGCTTTATCGACTATTTAAATAATTCTCAAAAATATGGTTAGTTTTTCGATCAGAGTTCCACCAAAGCCGCAGTACGGGCATAAGGGATTCGAATTTCGGAAAAATTATTTCCGATTCGGAATCCTCTACCCCGAAAATATTCTCAAAAATTCGGTTAAATTTTTGATCAGAGGTCCACCAAAGCCGCAGTACGGGCATAAGGGATTCGAATTTTGGAAATATTATTTCATATTCGGAATCCTCTACCCCGAAAATATTCTCAAAAATTCGGTTAGATTTTTGATCAGAGGTCCACCAAAGCCGCAGTACGGGCATAAGGGATTCGAATTTTGGAAATATTATTTCATATTCGGAATCCTCTACCCCGAAAATATTCTCAAAAATACAGTTAGATTTTTGATCAGAGGTCCACCAAAGCCGCAGTACGGGCATAAAGAGTTCGAATTTAGGAAAAATTATTTCAGATTCGGAATCCTCTACCCCGAAAATATTTTCAAAAATACGGTTATTTTTTCGTTAGCTCCCACGAGGAACCCGCCAATCAGCATCCAAATCGCTTTGTTGACGTAATCGATGACGTCATATCGTGACGTTTCAAAAGTTGGAGATATCGGTTTTTAGGCCTATACCCATACTTTTAGCCCTGCTCACCGTTTCTGAACCACTCAACAGAATTTAACCAAATTTCAATGGTAGCGTATTTGGATGAATATCTACTGCGGTACGAAAATCTGACTCAATCGGTGGCTGCGTTCGCGATGTATAGTCAAAAAGATCTTGAAATCGTTGAAAATTGAACATTTTCACTCACTGCTTCCGAATCGCTGGACCGATTTGGCTCAAAAACTAATCAGCACCTACATTTCATTAGAAGTTGCTAACCACCAAAAATCATCGAGATCCGTTCTTTCGTTTTTCTGCTTTTCCTCCGACAGACACTTTTTTTTCCACATATATTCATACATTCATACACACATACACACATACACACATACACACACACGGCCACCATCCAAATTTTGCTTTTTTCGGCATCAGGGGACTTCAAAACGTGTAAAAATATCAAAAACTGAAAATCTGAAATTTGTGCTAAAAACAATGCTTTATTCTCCCTGCGGTCGATAAAGCAAAAACAGTAAAAGAGGAATCTTTTATATCTTTTGCAAGTTTTGTACAATCATCTGCGTGGTTGTTTTTGTTTGTTTTGTTGGTTAATTTTTTTCCCCGTGCGGAAACGTCAATCGTTGACCTTCAGCATTTGAAGAAGAGGAAACATGAATGAAAATTCTCTTTCAAGTAGTTTTGACCAATTTGTGGAAGTCTCCCGAGGGTCCTGGCACAGTCTTATCCGGGACCCCAGTAAAAAAACAGAAAATGCATTGCGCCCACAAAATGTCTTTCATATTAAGTCGCACAGCAGATTCGACGTTGCTCTTTAGCGTCAGAAAAAGCCAGAAGGTGGGTCGCTGCATTCATTTTTATACCCCAAGATAGCATTTTTAATCCTTTGGACATCCTGTGGATTAAGTTGGCGTGACCCCGTTTTTGTACCAGTGGTTTAGCAGCGGATGGAGCTGTTTGTGAACTTACTCCGTTAGCACAATTTTTATATTATAACCACTGCCATAGACATCAACCATCTTCTCACAGAAGGGTGTGCGAAAGGGACCTACTATATTCAGACACGGGTTCCGAATCGTGTTGGGCATTACAATATGATTTCACTTTGATCTCATAACAAGAATCAAGAGGTGGATGCATGGTATAAACCTTGGATCTTCCGCATGCGAATAGAGAATCGCCCCCTGCTGATTGTCTATTAGATATCCACAGGATATCCAAATCCATGGAATATCCATAAGACGTCCACTAGACGCCTTTTGGATCAGTGCGGACAGAGGCAAATCGAATGGGCATCCAATAAATTCACGGTAAAAAATTTTATGTTAACTTCCTAAAAAAGGGCTACACATTTTTTATGTTAAAAAAATAGAATGTTATTGTCTATAAGACATTCCTTTGTTTTTAGTGTTTTTTTCGAGGCTACAGGCAAATTATGTTACTTTAAACATAAAAGTTTTTATCGTGTATCCTCGTGACGTCCTGAAGACGCCCTCGGGATTAAATACACTTTTCTATCTGGGCCAGTATCCTCCACTAGAGTCATAAAGCTGTCTTTTTGCTACGAAAATAACAGCGTACTTTCCTGCGGATTTAAATGCGACCGGATTGGGGAAGCAAATCTTGGGTCTGGGACGAAAGAAAACGAGTAAGCTCTTGGGTTTCTGCGGACTAGTCTTTTTCCTTTTCAAAGTCTTGTCATTGGAGGTCCCTAAGAATCGTCCCAAAATTCTCTATTTACCATATTAGGGGGCTACATTGTACACTTTTTGACGTTTTCTCCAAAAACAGATGTAAAATGTATAAGAAGGTTCTGTTTATACCAACATGAAGAAGCAACCTTCAGCTTTAATTTGACACCCTGTTATAATAGTCTACACTTGTTCTAACACGAATAAAACCTCGATTTTCCAAAAGCTGTCGTTCTAACAAAAATGGGGCTACTTTGTACAATCATGTTTATACCTGAATATCTATAATATATGACAAATTATTGCTTTCTATAAACTGAAAATGTCTTAATAAAACGATTGGTACCTTTTTAGATTTTCTATTAACGACTACAGCTACTTACGCGGTATCGACCGCTTGTCGATTTAGCACCCCGACGTCGCCATCGAAATATCTGTGTAAAGTAGCCCCATCGATCCTAATTTTTTTTGGCTTCTAGTTTAATTTTGAGTGAAATTAGGATCATTGTTAAAGGGACTATATAGGGCAAGTGGGAAAAGCAATTAAATTTCAATTTGACCGGCGGTTGCAGCAGAGTGCATCTTAGCATTTCAGGTTGCGTGATTTCTCAATTTTATTTTTCTCATTAAAAACTTAATATTTTCATAATAAAACAAGTTTAGGCAACTAGGCTTGAACATAACACTCGAAAATAATCAAAGATTTAAAGTATAATTTTTAAAACAATTCTTAGCCGTTTTCAAGTATTTTTAAAAAATAAAAGTGTCTAAAGTAGCCCCCTGGTTCGGTATTTGTTTTAAGCTCTTCGATTACTTTCAAAAACAGAAATGCGTTTTAAAATGACTATTCAGTGACAGAACGAGCTGAAACGGGTGATCAGTAACAAATTATTCCCCAATTTTCGTAGAAAAAGTAGCAAGATATGTTTAAAGGAGAAAAGGTATGATCAGGAATTAAAAATTAAAGTAGAATTCAGAGCAAGAAATGGTCTTAGCCACGGACTGGGAATTTTTGAGGGCGCGAGCTAAAACATTTTCAGGGAGCGCCTGCAGGGATCTTTACTTCTTTGCTTATTTTTTAAAATTTTTTATTTTGTAACAGTGAAAGCGCTTTTTTTCGCTTTTCGAAAAGGCGCACCGGGAAAATCCCGGTAGCTCGGGGCGCCAGTCCGCCTCTGGAAATTGTGAACATACATTCGAAATGTCACAGTGATCGGAATCGAAGAAATCGAACCACGCGCGCAATAGCTTTCAATTTCTATTTTAAAACAAAAGAAAAGCTTCTGACAAAAATTATTAAATCAATTCCCTTTACAATTTTCGCAACTTCCGTAAATCGTATCCGACAGGAAGAAAAGCAAAAATTTTACATTTTTCCTTCCTTTTATTCAAACTCCAAGGAAAAACGGTTAAGTCACGAATGAGAAAAAAAATTTATTTCGATTTTTTTGTTTTTTGATGAATGCATGACTTTGCATTCGTGTGCAATCTAATGCACCTGATACTGTTAATGTCACGGACCCGTAAAAGAATCGTTTTGATGTGATAAATAAAAAGTAAAACAGGAAAATAAAATGTAAAAAGAAGCGGGTAATCGACGCCAGTAAAACTCCAGGGAATTAAGAAACTTAATTAGGTAGCTTAAAAAATTTTTTTTTTCTCGCGTTTCCAAGCATGTGACATCACAAAGGAAAAGTAATGCAAAAACTGCGTTTGAGAACAAAACGCTATAAATAAATATAAGAGAATGTGTCACACGTGAAAGGAAGCGGAAATCGGACTTGATCTCGCCTTGAAATTTTAAAAAAAAAAAAAAAACCTTGATCTGAGAATATTCTCGCTTTTGATACAGAAAATTCACGGCCGAGGCGTCGGTTTCACATCTTTAATAATAAAATAAAATAAAAAAAACAAGTTTAAAGGAGTTCACGTAACGAGACTGCGAAATAAAAAAATTGTGTGACACGTAATTATAATAAAAGGGCGATCGTTTCGTAAACCGTAGAAAGTTTATTGGAAATGGAAAAAAGGATCGGAGAGTAAACGCCCATCGATTTGGTGACCCGTAATTTTTAGGGAGGAAAGGCATTCGGTTATATCATTTAAAAAATGCACTCGTTTGTTTACAAACAAAGTCGGCGAAACGAGTTAAAACGCGGACTCTCTCGGGTTTTGCAATTATCGTTACGTCTTTAAAAAATTCATAAAAATCGTAACGTAATTAGATCAAACACAATTGCACTGACACCTAGTTTTTTAAAACGCGTGTTGTTGAACTATTATTTAATCCCTTGGTCATCTCGGTACTTTTTCGCGATTTCGAATACCTTTTTTTTCTTTTAAAAATTCGTCCATTCATGTAAATGCGGTGAAGGTCGCGTATATCTAATTTTTTTTTTTGAGGAGTTCGAGAAAATCGTAATTAAATTTTGGTCAAAATAAATTGTCAAGGTCAAAAGTATTAATCGGGATTTAATGTTTTCATTCGCGCGTGAAAAGCACGAAAATATTTATTTGAGAGAAATGAAAGAGATTGGAATGCCATCACCATGACAATAAAATTCTAACCAGGACCACTCAAAATCAAATAACATTAAGAAGGAAAATTAGTACACGCGCTTAAATCATAGATTAACTTACATAAATGACCCCGAATTTAATAAAAAAAAAAAAAATGTTCGATTTTATAAATTTTACATTCTAAATTTATATAACGATTTTTTCATGTTGATTAAATTAATAAGTTTTGCTGGACGGACTTATACCTCCCGAGTTTAGGTGGAAGCTTTTCTCCTCCTTTTTAACGCGGGGACGGTGACTTTTTCCTGGAAGAGATTCCGGAAAAGCGTCTCGTCTGTGCCTAGTCGCGTTCTATAGTCGCCGAACGCGACTAGGCTTAGACGCGTGCTTCGGTAGTCGCGTTCGAACGGCAACTACCGAAGGCGACTACGCGAGGGCGACTAGGAACGCGACTACGGCACCTTTCCGGTGCCGTCCTATTAATTTTTTCTTCGCTCATCAATGAGCTCGTTGCCCGAAAGTGTGATTAGGGTGATCCTTATTTTGGCCATCTTCGAATTTCAAATTGCTTACACCCAGGAATGGTTCTCCTTGCCGTACTGAAAACCCCGAATTTTTAAAAAAAATTTTATTCGAAAAAGAGGGGAAGCGTGGCGACTTGAGCTAAAAGTTCCAAAAATTGCAATAAGAGAAAAAAAATCGACAACTTTTTTTTCGCAAAAAAAATTTGGACTCTTATCGGAAATTTTGCTTAGATAAGTCCGTTCTTTTATACCTCGTCCGGTTTTTGAGCTAAAAGCCAAAATATGGCAAAAAAAAGAGTGGTAAAGTGACAAAACATGCCAAGTCCTCAATTTCATTCGTATTTTGGTCTCTAGCTCAAAAACGGACTTCAGATTCGTGATCTACAAAAAATTTTTGATAAGAAACCACATTTTTTTCGGGGGAAAAAAAAAAAAAAAAATTGTCGATTTTTTTCTCCCGTGGCAACTTTTGGAATTTTAAGCTCAAGTCGCCATGCTTTCCCGTCGAGTAAAAATTAAAAAAAAAAATTCGGGTTTATCAGTACACAAAGAAGCACCATTTTCAGGGGTAAGCAATTTGAAATTCGAAAACTGCCAACATAAGGGACCCCCTACTCCCCCCTACGTAGGGCGCCTTTCATCAAAATTTTATTTTCACAGCAACTTGCGATTTGCCGGTCCATCTTTTTATTGTAATATATAGATTAAACATGGAATGACATTGGGCAAGTCCTTATCCGCAGCCAATGAGGAAACGATCGTATTTTTGCTTCACCTTGACCATACCTTATTCAAATTGTTTGCATACGAGAAATATTTTAACGACTGGATGATGCTCACCGAAGGAACGGAAAAAAAAAATCGATTACATGTAAATTTTCCACTGGGTCCAAAGTTCCCTCATCAACCTAATTTTCATTAAGCGGTGAAGAAGATGACGATCGTCATCAATTTGTTACGCAACTTTTCGCGGCTCCCGGCCATGTTTTTTTAAAAGAGAGCTCAATCGAACCCTCGAGTATAGTACAATAAATACTTAAATCCATTACTCTTTTTGCAGTTTCGAAATATTCAAATGATATAACTAAAAAAAAAAAAAAACCAGTTGGATTTACGGCCGATGAACTACTTTGTTCAATGGAGCGATGATGCGGCTAATTTCTTCTCCTTTCTTCAGTTTGCATCTTCTTGATCTTGAAAATAATCTTTTTTTTTTCCTGTATTTTTTATAAAAAATTTATCGGAAAATAAAAGAAGAAAAAGTCGGATCATTTTAAACAAGTTAGGAAACCAACCACTAGTCGATGTAATAAAAAAATTGGACGTTTAGCAAGAAAGACTTCGTAATATTCCGGCAAATCCACTTTTTCGGTCTGATTTCAAATATATTAAAAAAATATTTTTTTTTAGTCAATTTCATGCAGTCGGAACACCTTGACCTTAGAACCAGATTTTTCGACGATTACAAAAAAAAAAAAGAACAAAAAAGAAATAAAGAAGCATAAAAACGAGAAAGTCTTTTAATAAAATCGGTTTTCGATTTTTTTTCTAAAGAAACAAAAAAACCAAATCTCGAGAATAAACAATCTGACAACTGTTGCTTTTTAATCAAATAACACGCAAAGTTAAGTTCGAAATTTCGAAAGGGGGTTAAAAAAATCGTTTAGTGAAAGTATCAAAAAAAAATATCTGCAAATCAGCGAGGTCAATCAATTAAACGGTTTTTTCATTTTTTCGACAGAATCTTAGGAAATTCGGAGATTCATGTTCGTTACAATTTTGAAATTTCAAACTGGGAAAATTTTACACTTATCGGCATACTTCCTTGTACTTCTGAAAACGACACGTATTTGTTCGATACAGGCGAAAAACTACAAAGTCCCGATTTGGATCTTGGCAAAACCGAAATTTTAACATTTTAAAGTTGGAACTGAACAAAATTGGAGAAAAGAGAGAAATTCCTTGTCCTGCCCAAAATCGATAAAATCGAAGAAAACGAACTTAAAAATCAGACTGGGATATGGGGGCATGTCTTAGGGATACTGTCCTAATATTGCTAAATTTAAACAAAGAAACGATTTAAAAATTTTAAGGCATTTTTTTTTGCTCGTTTTTGGTCAAAAAATCGAATTTTTTAATAAAAATATAATTTTTTTTTCTGGTACGAAAAAAACTTAAAGTTTTTTTATAGAAAATGTCAAAAGTTGAAAAAAAATTAGTCGAAATTTTAATTGAAGTCCTGAAAGTTAAAACATTGATTTAGCTCATATTTTTGACTAAAGGAAAAAGGACCAAATTAAAAAGCGTAGTGAAAATTTTATTCAAAATTTCTAAGTTCTTGTTTTTGTTCATGTAGTCTAATTTTAATATTGAAAAGAAAGATATTTCAAAAAAACGGCGAAAATAAAAAAAAAATTTAAATAAAATTTCAAGAAGTTTTGAAGTCCTTGCTTCAGCAACTTTAAGTTTCTTGTAAAAGTTCAGTTTCTTGAAAATTTAAAATAAAACTTTAACTTTACCTATTTCTTGTCAATTTTTTAGGCAATTTCTTGTAAATTTTACTTTCAAAAAAAAAACAGCGAAAATTTTAAAAAAAGTTAAATAAAATTTACAAGAAATTTTTTAAGTTTTTGTTTTCGCTCATGTCGTCTAATTTTACTATTAAAAAAAAGCCAAAAGTAAAAAAAAAAAAAATCGTCAAAACATATTATTTAAAATTTTCAAAGTTGAAATTTTAACATTAGAAAAACGATTTAAAAATTTAAGGCGTTTTTTTTACTTGTTTTTGGTCAAAAACTTCAAATTTTTACCCGGACAGATACCAAAAAAAATATTTCCCCAGGACCGAGCCCCAAGATGTACTCCTACGTCAAAATTTTCTAAGTCTTATGGCCCAAAACATATTTTAAAACATATTTTCTCGTGGATTTTCTGTCAAATCGACAGAAAGTAAGGAATTTATAAATTAGGGCAAAGCGACCAAGCCAAACGGAAATGCCGAAAATTTCAATTCTGCAATCCTCCCCCCTCCCTCCCTTTCTCCGTAGGATTGATCCTTTCCCCTCCCCCTCCTCCATAGTTCATATGGCAAAAAAGAAACTTAGATTTCATTTAAGGTCTCCTCTTTGGACCGCGCAGGAATTGGCTAAACCATCGACCTTCCGATTTCTAAAATCTCTTCAAAAAATGATCCAAAACGATCGTTGGAAGTAGAAAAAATCATGTGTCAAAATATAAGGACTTGAGACTGCTGAAAAATTCCCAAATGAGAGTCAAGAGAAAAAATTATAAAAACGTTGTCGGCGGAGACAAAAGCTATCTCACTTTTTCCCCTGTCTCGCTTTAACGGGGCCTCCAAGATTTCTCATGAAAAAAAGAAAATAAAAAAGTGAAAATTTTTAAAATTTTAAATTCAAAAACCAAGTTTTTTTCTGGTCGAAAAACGTAAAAAAAAAAACAGGAGGATTATCTTCTGCCTGGAAGCGGAGTAGTACAGTATTTGGAGGGAACCCTACCCTCATTTTTCATTTTTCGTTGAGTTCTATATCAACATTTAATGAGCATAACGGGTCAATTCCTCCAAAATACAAAACGAAAAAATGGATAATGATCTTTGCTATCTGTTTCAAAATGTATTTCTTGCTTTTCCGGGGGACGAGAGAAAAAATTGAAAGCTTTTTTTTCTCATGGAATGATTGCAATTTATTTTCCGGAATATATGCTCATATAACATATCATCCATTTCCCGGAATTCCGGGAAAAATTCGAAAAATTTCTCAAAATAGCTTTTTTCAATGAGACATTTTCCCCCATGCACTCAAAATATAATTTAATCATATATTTTCCTTTCTTTTTTTTCCAGGAAACATGAGCGCAGTGTTTACCTACAAATGGAAAGGTGAACAATTGGCAAAATTAGTGGACAATGGCTCAAGAGTAATGATGCATATCACAGTAGCCACACATTGCACGAGGCCAATCCCTCACGTTAACAGGTATAAATTTGAACAAGTATTGCGACCGCTTTGGTGGTTATAAAATAAACAAGTAAACATTTCCAAATCTCGTTGCCAAGTGATTTTAAAGCCCCGGAGTCGATCCTCAACAAAGAAACGATTAAATTAATCGGTTTTTTTTTTCTTGATCTTTTTTGATGTTGCTCAAAGTTTTTTTATTTCACAAACAGAAAAAAAAGTTGAAATAAACTGTTGTTGCTTTATCGCGGATAAAAACAATTTGTGGAAGATTTTTTACACTAATCAAGTAAAACGATTGTTTAGGTTTTCAATTAGCGAGCGTTGATTTACACGTTTCGACTCGGATGAAAGGTTGGCCGATTGATTTGTTGTTTGTTGTGACTTCCAAGATGAATTAACCCGTCACAACTGACACTTAAGGATGTGCATCCCGATGGCTTATGTCAAATAAGATTGGAGTTCCCTTCCCGAAAATGTTTTTTCGATATAACTGATTACCATACTTCAAAGACAATTTGCGGGACTTATTCAGGACTTATCATAGTCTCTCCTCCTTAACATAAGAGTAGGAAGCTTTTTGGAAAAATATAGGACCTATTTTTTAAATTGATATAGGACAAAATACAGAGCAAAAAATCTTACTTTCAAAGATCTTACTTTTACTGTATATTCCCGGTTCCCTCTTTGATGGAATATACCTAAAAATCCCTAATTGAGAGAATTACACCCCACACAGTAAAAAATTTTATGTTAAAATTGACACAAATAGTATGTCAAAATCGGTCTACATAAATATTTTGTTAAGAAAAAGAACACAATTGTTTTGTTTAATGTTCTGCGTCCATTAACGATTGTCATTTTTTTGCTGTTTACAAACAAGTTTTGTTGATTTTTTAACATAATAACTTAACATAGACTTTATGTAGACCGTTTTTAACATATTTACATAATATTTTTTACTGTGCATGCCCAAAAAGGCTAAAATTTCGATTCTGTTGAAAATTTACCAAAAACAATATTAATTCCCCCCCCCCTTTTTTTTCCCTAGGGATCAAAATAATGATAAAAAAATAAGTTTGTCGAGTCAAAAAAAAATTATCAAAAAAAACATCAAATATTATTGCAGTAGAAACTAAATTTATCCTAAATATTAATTTTAGCTAAGAAAAAATTAAAATTTAATAATTTATTAATTTATTAATTTTACTTAAGAAAAAATTGATTTTTTAAGGCATTTTTTAATTATAACTACAAAAATATAGGACTTTTGGGTTGAATAAAGTGTTTCTTATTTTGGCCATTTTCGAATTTCAAAGCGCTTACCCTCAAAAATGGTTCTCCTTGGTGTACTGATCTACCCGAATTTTTTTTAAATTGACTCGACGGGAAAGCGTGGCGACTTGAGCTTAAAATTTCGAAAATTGCCGTAGAAACTATTGCCCATAAACAACATTTTTTCGCAAAAAAAAAAAAAAAAAAAAAAAAAAAAATGTCGATTTTTTTCGGCGAAAAAATGTTGTTTCTTATCGGAAATTTTCCGTAGATCACGAATCTGAAGTCCGTTTTTTATGTCTGGTCCGGTGTTTGAGCCAAAGATTAAACTACGAGTGAAACTGAGGACTTATTATGTTTTGTCACTTTACCGCATTTTTTTTTTTTTTTTGCGCCATATTTTGGCTTTTAGCTCAAAAACCGGACCAGATAATAAAAAACGGACTTCAGATTCTTGATCTACGGAAAACTTCCAAAAAAAACCTCATTTTTTCGCGAAAAAAATTGTCAATTTTTTCTCTCTTACGACAATTTGCTATCAGTAAAAAATTAAAAAAAAAAAACATCAGTACACCAAGGAGAACCACTTTTTGTGGTAATCGATTTGAAAATCGAAAATTGCCAAAATAAGGGACAATCAAATGTAGAATTGCCACCGTGGTCTGTATATTTATACGCGAAAAATCAAAAATAAAAATAGCAGTCACGATGCCATTCGCTTTTTCCAACGACGTTAATGCATGAAAGATGAAAGTAAGCAAAAGAAAATAAATTGCAACAATTTTACGGAACAAAGAAGTTAAAAAGAAAAAGAAAAAATTTAGACTAGTCAAAAGGAAAGAAAAAAAAATTGTAAAAGAATGTTACAAACTCAAGAGAAATAAAGAAAACGAAGAAGGGTTTAAAGTGCTCCGCCGAAAAAAAAAAAAAAAAAAAAAAATTTCTTTTGATATAAACGATATATCGAAGAATTGAATCAAGCCACTCGCCTTCAACAAAATTTTGCAATGATATATCGACAGTATAACGACCATCAAATTTGTTTAGTATGTAAATTAGACTTATGAGTATTAATTAAGAGATAATTCACGCGCTGAAATCTATATTTTAGAAAAAGCAGGGCTGCAATTCCAATTATTTTTTATTTGGAACCGGAATCGAAATCAGAATCAGCTATTTCAAAAGTGATCGGAATCGAAGTCAGAATTGCAGCCTTGAGAAAAAAAAATTCTTTATTTTAATTTGAAAAAAAAAAAAAATAATAATAAATAAATAAATAAATAAAATAAATAAATAAATCAAGGCATTTCGACTTTAAAAAAGGTTTTCTTAAAGTGGCAGCATTGCATCGTGGGGCCATTCAAATATAAGAGGGGGTGAGCTTTACGGACAAAGATGGAGAAATCATTGATTTGTAAAAATGAAGTAATACAAGGGAGTGGGGATCAAAATTGTCCTGCCTTTTTCGGTATCCAAATTTATGGGGAAAAAAAACTGCGAGTGTTTCTGACGCATCGTTCAGGATAAAATGGGCAAAATACAAATTCAAAAATAAATAAAATTTAACCAAACATAAATACAAGTCTGCCATTTGTATTTACGCAACAGTGTAGCATCATATCGACCCATATTTACGGAATTTTACAGAAATAGGACCGTAAGGCTTTATATTTTTTTTTTGCTCACAGTCTACAGGCCCGACATGGGCAAGTTTTGCATCTCGATAAACGAGTTTTTTGAAGGATGCGAGACTCTGGATCGACTAATTGACGGTCAGGTTTTTTTTTCGCTGAAGTATCAACGATTCTTCAAATTAGAATTATGGAACTGATGAATCAAACTCAAAACAAATCAGCCCGATATGAAACAAATTTCGTTAGCCCCATTGGTTGAGTCTAGGCATTGCAATCCTTAATCACTTTTCAATCTTGTATTTTTTCGGGGAAAAAAGTAAAATTCGAGACTAAAAATGGCAATTTTTGAGATGTGGCAAACCCCCAGATTGAAATGATTAAAATTTCGGGATTAATTCGTTTAAAAAAATTTTCAAGTTCTACTTCATTTTGTGACCAGGATCCATTAATACTTTGGAAACAAATTGTAGTGTACAGGAGAACAAGTCAAATCATAAGTTGCTTATAGAAAATAACGAAATCATTAAGAAAAAAATTTCGTCTGGCACATGAGCCGAGTGGGAATGGAACCCACGTCTTCCGCTTCCCGGGCGGGAGCTCTACCACTGAGCTACCGACCCGCACTCTGAAGAAGAGAGATTCGCCTTCGTTGAGTGAAGATTCGCCGAGTGCGGGTCCGTAGCTTAGTGGTAAAGCCCCCGCCCGGCAAGCGGAAGGCGTGAGTTCGATTCCCCTCGGTTGATGTACCCGACGAAATTTTTTCTCAATGATGTCGTTATTTTTGATAGATTAAAAAATAGAAAATCGAGATTTCGGCTTTTATAACATTATAAAAATGCGATAGATTTTTCCTCATAAACATAAGTTGCTTGTTTACTTTCCATCCCTTTTTTTTTAGCTTAAAACTCATGAAACAGCATCTTGAAACATCGCATAGCTAAAGGGAAATTTTTCCAGAAGGGGCAGGTGACTGTTATTGTAAGATTACTTTGGGCCGATTATAACGCTGGTCAACACAGGCTATTATATCATAACATAACATGTATATGCAACATTATATCACAGTGCATATGAAAATCCTAAATATTATATCACCGGGAGGGAGAGCGAAAAGATGATTATTATTTAACTTGAAACTCGGCTCCGATCTTGACATTAGTCAGACTTATTATTTAACACGAAATCGGTCATAGCAAAACTCGATGACCATTTCTTTACGGATAAGCAACCACGGTCAAACTTAATACAATGCCAAGTCTCTTTTTATTTTTAAAGGTAAACGAGGACGTTTTTGTTAGCAACAAAAATCTTTCGCTACGAAAAAGAAAAAGAAACGCATTTTTAATACAAATATGTAAATCTCCCGTTTTCCCTCGAGGAGTTTTACTTTTTTTCATTCTTATCATTTGATTTTTTTTTTCTTTTTTTATTAACCGTTACAATACCCGTTTTGATTTCAGGACTTCCGTTTTGTTCGTGTCGATCTCCTTCGTGGTTCTCATGCTCATATCGCTTGCGTGGTTGGTGTTTTACTACGTTCAAAGATTTCGCTACATACATGCGAAAGATAGGCTATCGGTGAGTATTTTTTTTCCCTATTTAGAAGGGAGCTTAAAAAAAAAAGGAGAAAACTAGGTTTTCAAGGCGATTTTAAATAAAATACGAAATCCTGTAAACCTTGAACCTGAATTTTGCAAATTTCAAAGTTGGGATTCGGTTTTTTTAATTCTCTCTTCCCTACAACATTTAAAGCTTTTAAAAACTGGATTATGTTGCCCGTCCAGCTCTGGATTAAAATTTTGTAATAAACTTGCAATTTGAAAATGAAGAGAAAGCTGAAAAAAGGATCGGAGTCCATTGTTTTTGTTTACACTCAGGTCCTATGTTTAGCTTTTGTAATCATTCCATACAAAAACATGGACTCGTAAACCTTTTTCCCTGGTGCTCTTCAAATATAAGAGGGTACTCTACTTCCAAATTTCTGCAATTGACGCTAAAAAAATATCTTAATAAAAACATTTAAGAAAAATTTTTAAGAAATTCTTAAGAAAAATCTTTTAGAAATTTTTAAGAAAAATTTTTAATACAACTTCTTTAGCAAATTTTTAATAAACCCGTTTTAGAAAAAGTTTTAATAAAACCGTTTTAAAAAATTTTTTGATAAAACCGTCTTAGAAAAATTTTTAATGAAACGTTTTAAGAAAAATTATAATAAAACTTTTTAGAAAAATTTTTCATAAAACTGTTTTAGAAATTTTTTTAATAAAACTGTTTTAGAAAAAGCTTTAATAAAACGTTTTAGAAAAAGCTTTAATAAAACGTTTTAGAAAAAGCTTTAATAAAACGTTTTAGAAAAAGTTTTAATAAAACGTTTTAGAAAAAGTTTTAATAAAACTGTTTTAAAAAAATTTAATAAAACCGTTTTAGAAAAGTTTTTAATAAAACTGTTTTAAAAAAATTTTTAAATAACCGTTTTAGAAAAATTTTTAATGAAACCTTCTCAGAAAATTTTTTAAAATAAGACCGTTTTAGAAAAAGTTTTAATGAAACTGTTTTAAAAACATTTTTAATAAAACCGTTTTAGAAAAATTATAATAAAACTTTTTAGAAAATTTTTCATAAAACTGTTTTAGAAATTTTTTTAATAAAACTGTTTTAGCAAAAGCTTTAATAAAACGTTTTAGAAAAAGCTTTAATAAAACGTTTTAGAAAAAGTTTTAATAAAACGTTTTAGAAAAAGTTTTAATGAAACTGTTTTAAAAACATTTTTAATAAAACCGTTTTAGAAAAATTATAATAAAACTTTTTAGAAAATTTTTTAATAAAACTGTTTTAAGGGCAGTCTCCACTTTATAACGTTCACAGCACTCGCGTTGTCCGTCTCCGCGATTAACGTATTCGCACCGGAAGTACTTTGCAGGTTTTACTCCCGTAAACGTTTTGTGGCATAAAAAGAGTACCGTATATTTCATTAGGTATACAAAATTGGCTTACCCAGAATTTGTTTTGGAACAGATTTATTATCTTCCCCATGCCCGAATTAAGATCTTAACTTTTAAATGCGTAAAAACATTTTTCAAACCGCCATTTGTTAATGTTTGTAAATGAAAAAAAGCAGAAGATGATCAAAAAAATCGTGGTAAAAGATCCACAAAACTTCCGATGCGGGTACGTTCATCGAGAAGGCGGATAACGCGAATGCGGGGAACGTTATTAAGTGGAGACTGCCCTTTAGAAAAAATTTCAATAAAACTGTTTTAAAAAAAATTTTAATAAAACTGTTTTTAAAAAAAATTTAATAAAACTGTTTTAGAAAAAGTTTTAATAAAACTGTTTTAAAAAAATTTTAAATAAAACATTTTTAAAAAAATTTTAATAAATCATTCTTAGAAAAATCTTTAATAAAAATTTTGTAGAAAAATCTTTAATAAAACTTTTTATAGAAAAATTTTAATAAAACATTTTTAGAAACATTTTTAATAAAACTTTTATAGGAACATTTTTAATAAAACTCTTTTAGAAAAAGTTTTAAGAAAAATCTCTTTAAAATATTTTTTAAAAAAAATTTAAAAAAAATTTAAAAATCCGAAGAAAACAATTTTCTTTTTGAAAGAAATTTTTTTTCTTGTTGGCTAAGATCCTTTCGAGGAAAGGTGAAAAAATTCAGGGATGCGATGCCGATGCCGAAGCCGAAGCCGATGCCGGCATCGGCCGCCAAGGGTCGCAAATAATTTCGATGCCGATGCCGATTCCGATTCCTTTTTTAAAAAAATAACCGATGTCGATGCCGATGTCGATCCTTTTTTTTAAAAAATAACCGATGTCGATGCCGATGCCGAAGCCGATTAGTGAAAAAAAAATTTTTCGACGATGACGCTGATGCTTTCAAAAATGAGTCAAAAATTCCGCCGATTCCGACTTCACGAAAAAAAAAAAGATTAAAATTTAAGTTCCAAAGAATTTCATATTTTTTAAAATGTTTAGTATTAATTTTTTTTTAAAATTTTTAAGGGTGGGGGTAACCGAAATCTAATGTAATTTTAGGGGGGGGGTCTCGAAATGCTAACCTATGCTAACAAGGGGTAGGAGGGGGTAAAAAATGGCCACAATAATCATCACTTGTTTTATGGACGACCGGATCTAAAATTTCATTTTCAATATCAATATCTGAGCAAACGAAAAATTTTTTTGCATTACTTTTTTTTTTTTTTTTTTTTTTTTTTGCTTCCAACTCGATGAAGTACGAAAGCAAAGGATCTGTTCCTTAATTTTAAATTTTTAAATTTTTCAAATTTTTTATGTTTTATTTTAAATATAAAATTCTTTATTGCTGTCAACCATTTCTTTTTTCTTTGGTGAAATACTTGATGCTGATGCCGATGCCGATGCCGATTCCGGCAAATAATTTCCCGCCGATTCCGATGCCGATGCCGGAATTTTTTTTTTAACGATTTCGAAGCCGACGCCGATTCTGGCAAATTTTTTCCCGCCGATTACGATGCCGATGTCGATTCCGGAATTTTTTTTTTAACCGATTCCGATGCCGATGCTGATTCCGAATTTTTTTTTTTTTACCGATTCCGATTCCGGCAGCGATGCCGATGGCGATAAAATGCCACCGGCATCGCATCCCTGGAAAAAATTGAGAAGACATTCTACATTTTGTTTTCTTCAATATCAGGACAGGACGAGGTATAAAAAGAGGAACTTTGTAATTAATAGAAAAAAATTTAATTGCTTTAAGAAATTTTTTAGACTTTAAATTAAACTTGGAAAGCTTTCTCGTAGCTCAAAAACTATGAAAAAAAAAAATTAAGGTTTGCGTGGGCCTTAGAAGAAACTCAGATGAAAATTCGAAAATTCGAAAAAACAAGGACTAGAATGTGACCCGCCATAAGGAAAATTTTCAAGTTGAAATCGCTTATTCCTGTTTTAATTTTTACAGAAAAGACTGTGCAACGCAGCGAAGAAAGCTCTCTCAAAAATTCCTACGAAGGAAATCCAGCAAGAAGACAGGGAGGTCCAAGGGGACGGGGAATGTTGTGCCGTTTGCATAGAACCATACAAGGTTACCGACGACCTAAGGGTTTTACCATGCAAGTAAGTTAAAAAAAAAAACGAAACCTGTTTTTTGATCCTCGAAAAAACAACATCGGAATTACTACAAATCTGATTAATGCAAATCGGGAATCGTTTTAACGAATTAAGCAGATGAATTCCGTTTCCGTGCATGTTAACATAATTAAAATCCCGTCAAATCCTTTAGGATATAAATAACATTTTTATAACACCGAAAAAAAAATGTAATTATTTTTTTTTTTTGTGTATAAGAGCGTTTTGAATCCCGTTTTTTTTTTTTTAAGCCCTATCGTAATTTTTAAAAATAGAAGGTTGCCCTTCAACCTTGTTTTTTAACATGCAAACCGAAGCTGATAATTCTCCCTCTCGCGACAAATGAAAAAAAAAAAAAAAAGCAATAATGACTCGGGCAAACTTCCATCAATATTTGAAAACAAACGGAATAACAATGTCGGGTTATTTTAATTAATTAATATGACACGCGAGAATAAGTTATGAATCGCCCTTAATTTTGTATTTCTTCATATGTTTTATTATTAGGAACGATCGAAAGTTTTATGTAACAAAATTTAATTAATTCCGTTTTCATTCCTTTTAATGATTAATTACGTGATGACGCTTTCCGAAAGACGATCGCAAGGGTTTCTAAGGTCGATTTTTTTCTTATTCCAGTGAAATTGGAATAAAGTTATAAATATTTTAGGCCTATGCGGAAGTTCAAGAGATTTGGCCACATTGCGCTCAGAATATAATTTTGTTCGGGACATTAAATCGTGTGCCTTCCAGAAAACAAATTTTGGGGCCTTATCCGATACTTGCATCAATAAATTTCGGGGTTGATAATCTCGGGAGCTAAGGGGAAGGGAACCAAAAAGAAAAAATTGAACTCGAGACTGACGTGGGAAATTCCAGCTTCATTTTCAAAAAAGACCGCAGAACTCAAATGTCCCCCCCACCCCATAAGCCCTGATTCCCCTCTGCCCGGTAAATGAATACTTTTTGGGAAATTTTATACCGAGTCCGATGACATTTTCGAATGCAAAGTTTTTTATTTCGACGTTATTTTTTTACCTAAAGAGTCGCCTTGTACTCCCTCGTCTCCCCCACCTCTTACATCGATGTTTTTGAAACATACAACCTTTTAGCCTGTTCCCATCGCTGATATCAATTTTCATGTTATCTTTTATTATGGTCCTCGTATAAATCCGATCCCCTTTTCCCACATTTATATGATTTTTCAAAAAATACAATCGCAAAATTTTCCGATTTTTTTAGATCGTAAATGTCGATTTCGACTTTTTTTTAAAGAAAAAAAAAATCATTACGCCTTCCTTCGCTTCTTTCGAGACTATAAAAATAATAATTTTTTAAAAAAAGTGTTTAATGATATGAGATCAATACAAGGCAACTGTAATGACGAACAAATGCGATTTTAAGCTTGGCTAATTATACTGAGGAGCTATTCAAAAATTACGGAAGCTCAAGATATTTAGACACCCCCCGCCCTTAGCTCCTACTGGTCCAAAAAATACATTTAAAAAATCGACTGTAAGTATTCGTAATTCCGCACAAACTTCGACTTGAAAAGTTGTCACATGATTGTTTCTTACTTAAACTAAGGTTTGGCTCCGGCGCTTTATTAGAAAATTACCCCTTTACCGCCCATGGCGGCAAATACCCATCAGTTTTGCAACCCTGCAAAGCTTTAATTTTCTTTAAAAATTGTAAAAACCACGTGACTAGGGGTATTTTGACCTGCTGAAACCGAGAATTTAAAAAAAAAAAAAAAAAAAAAAAATTGAAGATGGCGGATGGTTTGTAAAATTTTATTTAAAATAGCCTATTACATATTTTTTATATTCGAATTTTGTAAACGCTTTATTTATTACTATTTTTTTCTTTATACGTGAATGTTAGTCTTGTTGTAACAGTGTCGTCTGTCTCGGGGATATTTCGTTTATAAAGACCTAAATAACACCAAAATATCCTGCCCTAGGGAGTTATTCACAATAACATGCCTCTGACGTCACCACCACTGTTTTTGATGCAAAGCAGTATGCCAACCTAAGAATTATGTTGGTACACTTGTTCAAACAAAACAAAAAAACAACGTTACTTTGCATTAAATTCTCATTTTATTTGTTTTTGTTTACAAAAAATTCCTCTGCAGGTGTACCACTTATAAAGAAAAGTATCTATCGTCAATATAGAGTTATGGGTAAAATAACACCGAGACGAATTTGCCGCTCGAGCGAAGCGAGAGCGGCAATCGTCGAGGTGTCAAATTCGTCTCGGTGTTATTTTACCCATAACTCTCTAGTAACGATATATACTATATTCTTGAGCTTAAAAAATGGAAATAAATAACGGATGGACAGTCATTTATGCAATATTCAACAAGAGTGCTTCACCTATGTTTAGCTTATGGGCAAAACAGCTGTTTCTGTGTAGAGGCGTTTATAAGTTTAAAAAGAAAAAACTAAATCATTTTGGGGGGGAAGGGGGTTTGAACTGCTAATTCTGAATTTTAAGTCCTGAAAAAATTAAAATTAAAAATGGCGGACTATTAACTTTTAAAATTTTCAGCTTTCATAATTATCATTACTCGAAAAACAATCGCTTTTGAAAAATAATGAGAAGTTAATTTTCCGGGAGGCAGTTAATTTAAAACAAGTTGATTTCCTGGGGGGCTGCACGTGCCCCCTGCGTAAAATCCGATGTTAGATTTGAAATCAGACTGCCGGAAAACATATAAATCTATATCCATACGTTATTTATCCGATAATTTTAAAAAAGTTTGTTTTCTGGGGAGTGGTGTACCACCATGCCCCACGTGCAAACTAATTTCAGATTCGGCATCAGTGACCCCTAAAACCCCTTAATCCACACAAATAATATTGAAACATTTTCGGGAAAAGGGTTAAAAAAATTCAAATTGAGTTTGAATCACCGGTTGCATAACTGAGCAATATCGGGCGCATCACTTTTTTTTTTGACCTAGTGCTTTACCTTTATAGATATAATACAGAAAAATAATATTTGGGAGGAATAAGGTACTTCCAAATTTCGAAATTTGGCGGGCAAAGGATTAACCGTCCGCCATCTTGAATATTGGCATTAGGTAACATTCAAATGTTTGGCCACTATTTTCTCCCCATTTTCAATCCCATTTCTCCCCGAGATCATTGATCATCATTCGCCACCTCCTTTTTCAAAAAGTTTCGGAGGTCAAAATTTGCGATACCCGCACCCCTTCCCTCCTCTACCTTTCGCGAACTTCAATTTACTTTTTTTTGTACACAAAAAATTTCCAAAGCTTCCAAGTCTGATCTATTGTAAGTGATGTCAGGATGTCGTAAACGTCTCAGGGTCCACCCCCTTCCTTTTCTTTGAAATGATGACGCATAACATTTGAACCTTCGCTCAATGAAATTTCGATTTAATTTTCTAAATCGGGAATCTTCATTATTTACGGAAATATCACATTTTTTAAAAACTCAAAGAGGGGTTAAATCCCTTTTATAGCAAAATATAAAAAAAAAAAAAAAAAAAAACAATGTTTAAATCTTACGATCCCTCTCATGCAAAAGATTAAAACTAATAAGAGAATAAAATGTGAGTTGATAAATCGATATCTGGCACGAAAATAGAATCCGTTTAATCCCTTGCAGAGAATTCCCAATATAATCTCCATCCGGCTGAGGAAAACAACACGTTTTCGAATATAATTCATTTTTTTTTTTTTTTTTTTTTTTCAGGCACGAATTTCATAAAAGCTGCATCGATCCGTGGCTTTTGGAACACAGAACCTGCCCCATGTGCAAAATGGATATTTTAAAACACTACGGCTTCGTATTTACAAGTAGTCAAGAGAGCATTTTGCAAATTGACGCAGAAAGGGGAGAGGGGGAGGATAGCGGAGACTACGAAACCATAAGGGTAACTTTTGTTTTATCTGTTTTATACAAATCAAAAAAAAAATCTTTATTTCGCCCACTCGCTCATCCTACATCAAAATTCAGTGCATGCGGATTATTATAACGGAATGAAAGCGTTTCCGCGATTGATTTTACACGACAAAAAAGTTTTTTTTCTTTTTGGAAATAAAAAAAAAAAAAAAAAAAAAAAAAAACAACGTGACGATTTTCTAGCGGAAGAAGCGTTTGAGTGCATGCCTAATCATTTCCTTGGATTTTGGCCAATTCAATTCAAAATATACAATTTTTATTTTTTTACATTTTAAATTTAACATTTTTAAATTAAAGTTTCAAAACAGAATTTAAGAAAAAAAAAGGAGACTCTGGAAGGACTCAAAGACTCAAACAACCCAATAAGCTCCCCCCCCCCCCCCCAGCTTGAATTTTTGGCGCCAATCTCTGGGCGCCATCTTGAATTTTTGAATAGTACGATAACCCGATTTAAATTTCAGATATCCAGGAACTATCCGTCGGGTATCCGAAGCGAACCTGCAAGCAGAGTCACGACCCCAGACTCGACGACGTCCATCCAAATCCAAGCCGGCTTTTCCATGCGTCAATCACGGGATTCAGATCAGTCGGATCAACTTCTAAATGTTTGCGAGCATCGCCATTGCATAAAATGTTGCTCCAAAACGGATAAAATCAAAAGGTTAAACGGGTGTTGCATCCTGAAACAGTCCGGGTGCGGATCCGGGGGGCATCCGAGCGGGAAAGTTCGAGACCCCGACACAGCTCAACTCCTCGGGAACGATAATTTCTACGATTCTCAAAGCACCGATTCCAGCATCGGCTCCCCGATTCACAGGGGCGAATTTGATTGCGATGAGAGCGGCAAACTCAAAAATTCGGAAACGAACCTACCTAGTCATAATAAGTCTAACAAATTCTTCCATACCGACGTCTGTGATAGCAAAAAAATTAATATTGAATATTCCCACAGGAGATCGGTTAGCTGTAACGATCTCGACGAACTTGTCAAAGGGAAAGAGGAATCGGTTCATTCCAAAACCGACCACGGTTCTGTTTTCCTAACTGCTTTTGCCACAAGCAGATTAAAACCTTCTTAAAAAAGACGTAACTTATAAAAATAAATTTAAAAAAACGACAGAAGTTGATCTCAAAATCGGAATGTTTTTTTTTTAGTTTGAATACGGGTGGACTGATTCTGGCAAGATGACTCAGGTTTTTTTTTTTCGATTGAAGCCTTAACCACAGAGCCATTATATTTGAATTCAGCCAGATTTCTTTTTCCATGAAACATGACTAGTCAGGATTGTAGTACGAAAGTCAGATTTTTTTCCTTAATTTTTTTCTTTATTTCCATAATTTAAAAAACTAACTTTAGATGACTAAAAGTTTTTTTAAAAAAGAGGAAATTACTCGATTTAATTTTTTTTTTTTTTTTTTTTTACGACTAGACTGTAGTGAAAAAAAATAGGCTCATACTATACTGAATCTAAAAGAAAAGGAAAATTTCCTATTGATCCTGCCTTGATTTCTTAAGGTTGTGTTAGTGTAATGTCATTGTTTTTATAATACAGTATTTGTGATTTAATCTGCTGTCTTATAGTTTCAAAACCTTCCCTTATGTTTTTAGCTAGTCAAAAAAAATGTTGCTACACTCAAAATATTGTGAATGTGGCTCAACCTAAACTAAGTGAAGTAAACAGCAACTACTGATTTTAAATTATAAACAATTGCAATTGGGATTGATTTGATCTTTTTTTTAATTATGTCAATGCAAGATGAGATAAATATGACGAAAACCCAGTAGCAGCTCTCCAGGCTTAATTTTACATTGGATCATCCTGAAAAGTTTTTGGCTGTGTGCATCTCAAACAGTAAGCGGAATGGGAGGTTTTTATTCCTGACCCTGAATCAAATCATTTAAGGTTTTAGAATATAATTTAACAACACGAATCAAATAGCATGAAAATTTCCCAATTACTACTATAAGCAGCTGCGATGTTTTATAACAAATATATAGTACGAGTACGACAATTAAAAAGAAAAAAATGGAAGCCACTAGAACCGCCTTTAAAAATTTTAACCAAATGAGGCTAAAAAAGAAAACGACGCCGTTTTAACTCAGTTTCATGAATTAACAGCTTGGCTTACCATTGATAATCTGCTGCCTGTAGGAAGGTGTTTTTGTTCACTCACAAATATAAAAGTAAAAAAATAACATTTTAGCACATTTTCCCGAAAAAATAAACCAAACAATCGAAATCACGAACATATAAACACTATTGGGAATCGTTGACACATGCGCCCATTTCAAAAGTTGGCATTACCTAAGTTCTTCTGGCACAACATAAACATAACCAATTTAATCCCGTCTTGCTTTTTTTTAAAACGCGATATTACCGTAAAAAAACGATGATTTTAAAAAATTAAATCAAAATTTTATTGCTTCAACCTTCAAATTTTATCTTCATCATTTTGAATACGGGAATATTTTTGTATCGTAAATAAGGTAGGTTTGTACTAGTACGTATGATAGTTAGATAGTTTTTTAGGCATCGAAGAACTGAATACCTTTCGGAAGAAAGGATAAAAAGATTTAAGCCTTCAAGTTTCAATACAGCTGTATTTTGCAATTGTTCAGCTTCATGTTGTTTGGTTTTTAACACAAAGTTTTTATCACTTTGTTTTTTTAATCTTCAAAGAACGCCTTACGTTCGGATACTTTTACCAACCACCAACTGTATTTACTCTAAAACGATTTGCTTTCAGTGACGATCACATGAAACTAAGTAAGTTTTTATAACATATTAAAAATCGCTTCCAAGAGGTCTTGAGGAATCAAACCACTACGGATTATGGGCCGTATCCATACTTCATCAATTTTTTCTTTACTTAGTTTTAATTAGCAAGCCATCCCAGGCTTAAAAAGAGGTTGAATGTTGCTAAATAAGTGATTGTTTTAATTTTTTTTTTAGGTGAATTTGTCATCATTAAACTCCAAGGAAATGGATACTTCTCCTTCTCGATATACTTCAATATGCAACATATGTTTGGGAAAACTTGAATTCAGATCTTTTCCAGATTGCTGTTTACACATGTTCTGTTTCCAATGCCTTGACAAATGGACAGATGTGAGTTTTATGTTATAAATCTTTATACAGCTGATCCCCAAGGGACTCCGCAGTTTTCCCTGTTAAAAAAACCGTCGACATAGTTGTCCTCTATAGGTTGCTTCTGGAGCTGTTTGTTTATTTTTATTAACAAGCTTTTTTTTTCTCAGACGAATACAAGTTGCCCAGTTTGTAGAAGGCAGATCAAAGGTTATTCGACTTGGGAAAAGCCTAAGACTGATGAATGGAATTCTAATGGACCATGCGGTCAATGGCAAATTCAAACCAGTGCATTTCGTAGAAAGGTTTATGCTAGAAATGTCTGGGTTCAGGATTTATCTGATGTATGCGAGGGTTATAGGGAATTCACTCCAGAGTTTTACAGGTACGTTGATTTAACTGAAACTCAATGCTTATTTAACATTGATTAAACGCGGCTTCTTGTTGTTTAGGGAAAATTATAGTTTCGCGGGACGGAACTTATCCGAGTTTTACAAAGTACCGTGTAAAACTAATTTTTTTTTTTTTTTTTTCAGAGCTGACGAGTCACAAGTTAATCGCATTACACCGTGGTTAAATAGAGAGGTATACGTTTTACTGCAATATGTCGGAACTGATAACGTAACGTACAACTATGTGGTTGATTTGATCCTCACCTCCGTTTTACCGTATCATTCTCTCCTGAGCAGAGAATTTAAAGAAGTTATCGAAACATATTTTAAGGCAGAAACTTGTCATTTCGTTCACGAATTTTACCATTTTGCATGTTCTGATTTCGATGTATGTGAATTCGACGAATACGCTACTTATTATTGGGATGCGTCCCCCTTGCATTCAGATCAAAGTACTGTTAAAGTTCAACCTGTAAAAATGAATTTTTATTTAATGCTTCTAAAAGAAAAGAATGAGCGGAGGAAAATGGTAGAGGAAAGAATAAAAGAGTTAAAAAAGTATTATTGTTATATTTTTTTTTTCTTCCTTTTACGAAGTTTTTTAGATTGGGAGTCATGTGGGCTTAGTACCACTTGGCAATCACGTGATCCCAGAGCCAGGTGTTATGGCTCGAGCCTAAATTTGGGCCTGGGAAATCTAACCTTCATTACGGATTTTTCTATTCCCCAACCGCCGAAGAGGGGGGCGTTTGCATTTAAGCGGTCGCCCTATCCCTCCTCTGGTCTTGTTCTATGGCTCTCTCAGATAATAATAAATAAATAAATAAATAAAAACTAGTAGTAGTTGTCTGCTTACAGTCCCTTTCGCACCTACGGTTTAATTGATTTTGTTACATTTAGAAGAACATCTCTAGAGTATAATTTAGGTAAACCTGGGCCATATTATATGAGTATTTCTTTTAGAAAAAAAAATCAATGAACGTATGTTAGACAGATTTTTTAAATACACTTTTTTTTCAGTTTTGGTTTAAAAAGGAATCTAAATGGGGAAAATTTTCTTAAGGTTTGTGCTGAATCTGAAGGAGTAAAATCCTTCCATTACTTTCCCAAAGAAAACTCAGGGAGTGTGATGATAACACAGAAGAAAAAGTAAAAACTTTTTCTTCTGTGGCCTCATAGTCATCACTTTTTTGCAACTACGCGGATCGGGCATGCGCTGTGAAGGTCTTTGTACTGCTTCGAGACGGTTGTCTATGTTTACGAACATAACGTGGCAGCATCTAAAGCGCCAAAATATTTGTCAGTCATAAGTGAAAGAATTCTTGCGTTTTATATTTGTTTTTAACTTGTGATTTAAATTTTAAGAAGGATTTATTCGTTATAAAAATGGTTCGAACTAGATCGGAGTTTTCAGGCGTTAGAGTCAGCACCAAAGCTCCCAGAAAACAATCATCTTCCTCCAGCAGCACCCCAGGTATAAACCTAACCTAACCCTATATAATTTTTCTTATGAAGTTTTATTTGATTATTATTTTGATGTCGGCCCGTCATTTTTGTAGGAAAATCATCTAAGAAGCACGAAGGAGGCGGTAACCCTGTTTGTCCTAGGGAAACACCTTCTTGGCAAAAAGAAATTACACGATTTTTTCCAACTAAGCAAAGTGCTGATGAAGGTTCATCTACAAGCACTAGCACCTCTGAAACCGGAAATAGTTCTCAAGACTCCACCGAGAACACTTCAAATGATTCTGCAGGGAATTCTGAAGACTAGTGAGTATACTTCTGGGAGCAGAAAGAGTAAATTATCTTTTGTATGATTTTAAAATAATTTTTCCCGTTCTTTTGTGTATATAATTTTAATTTTTAAAGATTTAAATGATCTAACAAGGATACTGGTGGCAAAAAAAATTGTCAATCTTCCTCGCCTTGAATAAAATAATTTTTTGTTACGTTCTTTCATGTTTTTTTGTGTAAAAAATTTTTAATTGATTTTAAATAATGATAAATGAATATTTTCCGATTAGTTTTAATAAACTATATTCTAAAATTTCAACAAGTTAAAAAAATAAATTAAAAATATACAAAAATTTTACTAAAAGAGGAAAAAAAAAGGTTGATCCATACATAAAGAAAAGTAAATTAATAAATATTTAAGTTCAATAAATTTTTCTTGTTTTTTTCAAACAATAATTATTTAATTTCATTGTTTTTTAAAAGAATAATTTTTTCTTATTTTTATCGGAAAACAAACCAGATAAGTTAAGAACTCACCAACAAAAATTTAAATGAAGATTCTTTTCAAAGTTTTAAGTTTAAAAAAGAAGGAAATATAACATGGAAAATTTTAAAATTACATCAATCGAAGATATATAAAAAATATTTTTGGTAGGCAGCAGCCAAACTGCACCGTTTACTAATAATGAGTTATAAGTTATTTTTCTATCTAGTTTTAGAAATTATACGCCTTGATTTTTGCTTGATATTTTTTAACTACTCAGCAATGCTTAAAAAGAAAAAAAAAAAATTATGATGCATTCTTAACGGTGCAGATTAAATAATAAATTAGCTAAAGTACATAAGTTCAGGAATTTAAATTGAGATCAGAAAATGTTTCAAAGAAATTGAAAAAAAAAAAAAAAAAAAAAAAAAAAATGTAAAAATTATAAAAACTTTCTCATTATATGAAATTGGAAAACTTAAGGAGTAAGGAAATTTGCCGATAAAAAACTGCTAGTACTGACAATTTTTCGGCCAATCAGAAAATCGGCAATCGGAGTCTTCGCTCCAAAATCTGACAAAGAAGCTTGAGGCGGAAGTTTCCCGGATAAAAAACAAAAAGGAAGCTCGAGAAAAAGGACACACACAGTTTTGTTACAAGACATGAGAAAGTTTGAATAAGGCGAAATTTTATTGTTTTATTTCTTTTGTTCTTCTTGGTAACTTTTTTTGCAAAAAAAAAAAAAAAAATAAAATGTTCCTGATAGTTTTTTGAAAAATTTTACAACTAAGTCGAAGCCAACAGATTCTTTTTTTTCTCACAAGCACAATTTTACAGACGAAAAACGAGTGCAAAAAGAAAATAAATTTTGAGATAAAAAAAAAAAAATTTTTTTTATGAAAATTGAAATTTCTTTAAAACACAAAAATTAAAATTAAAATCTTACATAATTTAAAAATTCTGGCTTAATATACTTATATAAATTTTAATTTTAATTAATACAATAAAGTAATTTTTTTTTTCAAAAATTTACAAAAAAATGTACTAAATTGATTAAAGCTAGACCATTTTTAAAGACTGATATTTTGATTTTGGTTTTTGGTCAAACAAATTAAGATGTTTTTTTGACAGAAGACTTGATTGGCAGTAGAGAATATTTTGTATTTTATCTTATTCGTTTTTTATAAATATAATATTTAATTTTTTAGATAACGCAGCGTCTTTTTTTTTTTTTACCAACAGCAAAAGTTAACCACTTCTTTTGTTTTTGAACAAGTAGTAAAAGAAGGTGACTCCCATGTTACACTTAATAAAATTTAAAATAAATTTTATATTAAAAAGTAAAAATATCACATAACAAACATAAATATCTACAGATTTTTATAAGAGAAAAAAATACTTAAAAGAAAAAAATTATGGTAGGCCCTTGAGCATGAGAATGAAATTTAAAATTTAAAATTTTGCTTGATTGATCTAAATTAAATATCGGTTTTAAAATAAGTACATTTGAACGTTTCGAAAGTTTTTTAAAACGGGATTATTATAGAGTTACACGCCAAGATTGAAATTTAGACTCCCGAGAATTTTAAAACTCTGGACTCTTAACATTTTTAAATTGCACGACATAGTACTTTCTTTCTTTGGAGGAATAATCATTAGCTTTTTTTTCTTTTGGAGCCATTCGATTTTGTGCTAATGTGCCCCATGGTTAACTTTTAAGGCTTTATATGAACTGCTCATGGACGAAAAATAAGAAGCAGATGGCTTCTTACACCATTAGACATTTTTAACAAGGACAAATTGGAAGTTTTTTTGACAACCTCAGCAGGGAACAAGATTTTCCGAGGGTTTTCCCTTCTTCCAACCTTGTTATTTGAAACTTAAAATACTCGTTAAAGCGAAAAAATATTTATATCAAAACAACATAGGTGTTTCTGCGTTTGGTGAACTGGAAAACGGGGAAGTGATTTGTGCCGCCAACTTTCTGGTTAAAATTTTTTTTTATCATAAAAAATTCTGTTTTTAACATTTGGCCTTTTTTTTCGAATCTAAAACTTTTTAGAAATACGGTTTTTGCGAAATAATCAGCTAAGTTTTAAAAACTTTTTCTTAAAAAACAAGATTTTATAAAAATCTGATGAGCCATTAAACATTTCCCAATGATTTTTGCCTGTGGTTAGGATCATACTCCAAACTTATCAAAATTTAAAACAGCTCTTCTTACCCCCTCCCCCGAAACAATCATGAAAAGACTTGACACCATTCACCAATTTGGTAATACCCAGCGAAGAAAAGAACACTAGTAAACAAAAAATACCCTAATTCCGCAGTTATTTTTTTTTTTTGCCACAATAATCGGCAAAATTAACTTCGCATTTCCTTAAATTTTAAAATAAACGAAGATTCCGATAGAAAAATATCAACCACCAAGGTTGTGCTCGTCCTTAACCTTTTATTGTTGGCAGACAATAAATATCAAAAATATTATTAAGAACTAGCAGCTTCCCTGAAGGAATAATTTTTCGTCGCAAAATCCTCATTGGAGAAATCCCGAGTCACAAAACTTTAATTATGACATATTTTGAGCCGTTAGCATCAGAATAAAATTAGTCAGCTTACATCAAAAATTAGTAGGTATCGCAGTCCGCTTAGGTCTGCCCCAGTGTAAAAAAAAAAAAATAAATAAACAAACAGAACTACCTTTTAAAATAAATAGAAGAGAAAACGTTTACCCAGTTGAAGAAGGATCAGTTTTTCGTCTCTCTACCCTCCTGTTTTCGACTCGGCATAACTTTTTTCTCTTAATTTTTACAGCATATTTCATTACAAGAGTCCGAAATAAATACTTCAAGTCAAGAGCGAGACAAAACTGGTCGAATTTATTTTTGATTCCGACAACGAAAAAAATGTTTTTTATCCCGAAAGCAAGACAACTTCTGGTGCACTTTTCCTGCCTAGCGATTAAAGGTGTTTCGATAGTAAAACTCAAGACGTCAGATATTTTTCAGACTTGCACAAATAATTTTTCAGGTATCAGCGGACCTCTCTTAAAAATTAAAGTAAAAGTTACTTTCTAGTTAACGAGTTAAAAATTTTTAAAAATGTGAAAAAAATACATGACGTTATATGGAAAATAGGTTAGAAATTGCACTTCAAAATAAAAGAATGATAACATTTTGACATCCTTTACAAGGCTGTGCTATCGAAACACCTTAAAAATAAATTACATAAAGAGTCAAAAAATGCTTAACATGCCAATAGGAAAAAACACCTGATCACGTTATTTTTCAATGTTCACAAATAATAAATAATTATCACGAGAAGAATTTGTACAAGAGCTACTGAACATAAACATTAAACCAGCTTTCACTCGTCAGAAAATTTTAAAAAATGTGACGATTTTTCCAGCGTTAAAAAAATTCATTATGACAAACCATATCAAATTGTAAATTTAGTTGGCAATATGTACTGTGTAGGAGGTACACAGATGTAAATGCATTTTAAAAAAAAGAGTCAAAAAAGGAACAATTAATAAAAATGATTACAAATCAAAAATAAATAATAAAATGAAAAATCAAAGAATATAAATTATAGCAGATTTCCAGGTTGGACAGTAAAAGTGAGATTTTTTACGAGGCCGTTGCCGATCCAAACCGAAGGCAAGGATGGACAAGAGGGCCTAGTGAAAAATCGAAATTTAATTGTTTTGTTTACACACACCGATAAGTGAACTTGTCGGATCTAGGCCAGAAAAACTCTTATTTGATTTCACCAATTAAAAGAAAATAAATTTACTGGTTTTTTTTGCAATAGGTTCTAAACGAACGAACGCGGATTTTCCTACTTCATACTTCAATTTTCCTATAAAATCTTTTTTTTTTTGTAATTATTTAAAATTTTTTTTTTACTGGCATGCGCCGGCCACCGAATTAGATCTGGAAGGCCATTGTCATACTCTACTTTCTTTATTACTCAATTTTGGCGATAACTTGGGACTGCCTTCCCTATTTTGATTCGTGCTAGGCGATAGAAGATGTCCGCTCTCCATTTCGCTTTGAAGTTCTTGAACTCGATTGAAACTAGCCGTGGAGCCGCATCTTTGTCTGCAGAGATACGGAGTGTCTCCTGGCGACGGCGAATCCCGACCCTAAAATTATTAATTAACAAAATCATTTGTAGAAAAAAATATATATATTAAGATATACTGAAAAATTATTCTAAAAATTATAAATTCTTAACCAAATCTTAACTCAAGTATAGATAAGCAATATTTTTTTCTTTTTTCTTATTTTCTTTATTTTTTTTATGGGAGAACCTTCTTAAAGGAAAGGGAAACCACGCACTTGAAGATTTTTTCACGGATATTTTCATCTTGTTTTTGAGTAGGAGATCCTGACAAAACAAAACACATTTAAGCTAGGTTACTTTTATTCATGTCGGACATCCTGCGAAAGTAACCTCGAATAAAAAATCAATTTAAAAAAAAATAAAAATAAAAATGTTTCGTACCTGTTTTGAAGGACCGCAGCACGTGCTGAGCACGCAAGGCTGATCTGTTTTAGGACAATCTAAGACGCAATCTACGTCTGTCGTTGTATCCGGCTGGATTTGTGATGTGTCTTCCGGTAACTGAAAAATGACGCAAAGCTTTAAAAAAAAGTGACCGATTGAGTGGGACCGGTTTTTACAAAATTCCACCAGAGGGTTATCGGCTTGACGACATCCCTAAGCCTGATTACTTTTTTTCGTCCAATAATTAAAAATACTTACTTCATTTATTTCTAAAAATTCGGGTTGGATTGTCGTAGAATGAATGCCTTCATTATGAAAAAATTCTTTTACTTTTTCAGCTAACTTCATATATTCTGATAGATTTCTACATCTGAAAAAAAAGAGATAGAAGTCATTAATGATCCATTTTTTCCCACATTTACAGACTATAATAAATTAAAAAAAAAAATTTAGATAAGGACTGATAATTTAATTGCGGTTCATATTTTTAGTACTGTCCATTCTGACTCAAGTTTGCTGTAAACTTAAAATTAAAAACTTTTTAAAAAAATTTAAAAAGTCTTTAAATAGTGCAGTACCATTTTTTTACATATTTGAAACTGGGCCATTATCGAATTTCGAAGGCCAAAAATTTGTTCATTAGTAATGCTAGCAGGACTTTGTTTCACGTGAAATTCTCGAAAAATTGATTTTTCCCGAACTTACCTAATGTGAGCCGAAGCGATGATTCTATCCCCGGCTAACTGCCACACGTGAAATTCATGGACAGCTAAAACCCCATCGACTTTGTCTAAAAGTCTACGTTGTATCGCATCCACTTGGATATGTGTTGGCACAGTTTGAAGCAAGATAAGAGCGGATTCTTGAAGAAGGGGCCAAACCGATTTCAAGATTAATACGATTAAAATTAAGCTCAAGGCTGGATCGATATAGTACCTTGCCGGCCAATTGGTCAGCCAAACGATCTGCAAAAAGAAAAAAAAAAAAAAGAACCGAAATTAGAACCGAAATTTTACATCACCCAAAATATTTTTTTAAAAAAAGAGAAAGATTAAATATATAAATAAAAATTTTAAAACTGAAGAAATCTACCTAGCAACAGTTTTACTTTGCTTACGTTCTATTTCTGATTAAGAAAAGAAAAAAAAAAAGAAAAAAAAAGGAGGAATGAAAATTTTTTTAGCAAATAAAAATACGGTAAATTTTTTTTTTTTTTTTTTTAAGGGACAGCAACGCCCTCCCCTCTACAGGAAATATTTTGCCCCTCCAGCCAACGGTTCCATCCTCCCTGGCTTTTTCATTCTTACGGTAACGGAAAATATTTCAAAAAATTATTGAAAATTACCAATGCGGATATGACGACTATGACCGATCCCAACGCATCTGCTAAAACGTGGAGGAAAACTCCTCTCATGTTCATTTGGGAACCATCTTCCATAGAATGACTGTGCCCGTGCCCGATTTTCTTTTTCTTTTCGGGAACCGGGGGCGGGGTGGGAGGTTTGAAATGCGAGTCATTTTCGTTTATGTCGTCCGTTCCAACTAAATGACTAAGTCTTGTGTGACTACTGGAAAGTCCAGAATGCGAGTGGCTTCCGTGTTCTAAAAGAAAAAAAAAAGAAAAATAAATTATCACTTAATTTATTACAAATTTAATTAACCGATTTTCCTGGAAAAGCGTTTGATAAAATACAAAGAAGGCTGAACTTAATTTTTTTAACGTGCCTCAAGGTTACCAATGCATAAAAAAAAAAAAACTATTTTACACGAAAGGAATTTTTTTTTTTTTTTTCGATCGGAATACAAAAATAAAAAAAATACCGCGATCGTTAGGAATAGTTTTAGGGTTCGGTCTGGATTTGGATTCGGAATCGCATCGAGCATGTGAGCTTCCTGCTTCTCCAATAGACATTTTAGCTTGTCCGGTTCTTCTTTCATATAAAACTCCGATTACTTCGGTAGTGACCAATGTTTTCGTCCGCTCGAAATACGGCACTTGTTTTTTCTTATAATAATCTAAACAATTTAAAAGAGAAAACTACACTTAAAAAAAATTGTAGTAAAATCGAAAGATAACATATCAGACCCGAGTCCTGAAGTTTTACTTCAGCGCAAGTTTCGTCCCATTTTTGTGCCCTTATTTTCCTGGTTAGAAAAAAAATATGATGACATCGGCGTCAGCTTTTCCTGCACAATTTGGGATCAGATTCCATTTGGCTTCGTTCTGCATGATTTATCTGTCAAAGAATATAAACGAAAATATGGAATCCAATCCCTTTGAAACAATTGTGGAAAATAGTGCAGGACAACTCGTCTTTTCAAATAATTGATAGTGCTCTAGACAATATTTATAAAGAAAAAATATCAATATGCATTTAACCTTGAACGACCTTAAATTCCCCTCAGGTAACGCTAATGTTGTTCCCTTACAAGTCAGAATATTATGCTAACAAATTTAAATAAATCTAATTAATTTTTTTTTAAACTAAAGCGAAAAAATTAAGGTAAGGAAATCACCCCCAACAGTTTCACAGGAAACACGTCGAACTTTTATGCTAAAAACAAAAATTTCTCCAGAAAGATACTCTAAGAAAATGAAAATAAACTATTACTTCGAAGAGTTTAATTCCGACCCAGGGGATACCCGAAAATTCCTGGGAATTTTTTTTAAATTTCGCCTACGACTTTACTTGTGATTAGGCTATATTCCAATTTATCAAAAACATGTCTTAGCTGTTTAGCTTATAAAAAATGAGGACTCATACGCAATTTTTTTTTAAATCTGCCCGCAAAAAAAAAAAAAAAAAAATTGATACGGGCAAATTGTAAGAGCTTTCGATTTACCTATTTTTTTACATATTTGTCATAACCATAACCATAAACCTACAGTAACAAATTATAAAATAACTAATTTTGTACATCAAACCGAAAACGCCGAAATCTTGAAAATTGCCTCTATTAATCAAGTAACAATTTCAAATTTCGATGTTTTAAATCCGACGCACATTCTTTTAAGTTCGAAATTTGACATGAAGCGATTCCGACTTTAAAATCATAGTAAAACTGCCTGATTAGCACAACTTAATCTCTAATTATATCAGTGTCATTCACTGATTAGATTTTAACGGCAACGCTTAAAGCCCACGAAAACAAACAAATATTCGGATTTAAATATCGGGTTTGAATTGGAAAAAAAGCTGATTCAAAAAAAAAAAAAAGCTCTGACCTTGGGATAAAATTTTACAAAAAAAAAATATCCGATTTAAAAAAAAAAAAAAAAAAAAAACAATCATAAAACCCATAAATAACTAAAAGCGTTCAGCCTTCTTTTATTTAAAAAAAATGTATATATATTCAAGGCCATGGTTGTGTTTTTTCTAAATTTTCCAGATACGAAACCGGTCGTCCTAACGTATCGTCCTTTACATTAAAAAAAAAATTGAATAACGTTGGATATTCACCGTGAAAAAGACACAATCCTATTAAATTGACTATTAATCCGACTGCACCCACTATAACGATTAATTGTGGTTCGTGGATGGGTTCGATTTCGATAAACCTCTTAAAAGCTTCTACTAATATAGAGAAGCAAAGGGCTACTAAAAACACGGCGTTCACCAAAGCTCCCAAAACTTCGGCTCTGGCCCAGCCGAAAGTGTTTTTCGACCATTTTTTCGGTGACATCTGAAAAAAAAAATAATTTTTGTTATCGCATTTTTAACAAAGGTCATCCAACTCTAACAAAATCGATTTACTCACCTTAACCGATAAGTAAGCTACGACTAATGCTGCTACATCGCTGAGCATATGAAAAGAATCAGCTACTAAAGACATGGAATTCGTAACGTAACCGACGACTATTTCCACGAGAAAATAAATCGCTGTCAGCACAAACATCGAGATTAACCGGCATTTTTTACCCGAATAACGTCCCATCCTGAAAAAGGAAAAAGAAAAAAAAAAAAAGTTACATTATTATAATTTTTGAAAGATGATGACAAATTAAACATGCTTCAAGTGTTAATTTTGCTAACATAACGTTGCATGTCATTAGCATCAAACAGGTTTTTTTTTTTTTTTGCCTTCTTCTTTCCTCTTGAGAGTCCATCGTCTGTCTAATAAATTAAAACGTTAGATGCAAAAATTGTCGTCCTTCATCATTTAAAACAGTTTAAGTCTTTTGGGTTAAGAGCAAAAATTTTTTTTTTTTTTTTTTTTTTTTTTTTTGAGGTCTTCCGTTTGAAAATTAAAAGTTTTTCAAAGAGATTATCCTGTGCACAGAACCAGGGCCGTAATTTAGGAAAAATCTTTTTGCAAAGCTTCGTACAGAAGGGGAGTTCAATGGGACACTTGGGAGTTGCGAGAGCTCAAAATCTCGCGGAAAAAAAATATCGCAAAAGTAAATATTTTGAGCTTTAAAATTCGGAAACGTGAATCTGGCCAGTGGCCGTTTCTTCCCATTACAGTTTTTAATCCAAGATCTTAATTCCATAGCGAAAAGCTTAAACAAGGGACTTTTTTTTGGAAAGCAGTAATTTAGGCGAATCGAATGGCGTAACGGTTTTGTTTTCAAAGCTTTTTTTCGTTTGAAAAAAAAAATTGTATTTGAAAAACGGTATCAGTCACACGAAAATTTTTTAATGCTTTGCTTATGACACTTGTTGGGAGACAAATTCAATTGTCCAGTTTGAATAAGATCTCCACTCCCTTGGTCGTCGATTAGAGGTCTTTTACGTGGTAAAAAATAGAAATTAGAGTTAGGAAACTTTAAAAGTGGAACAGAGGCTCAAATCAAAATTTGACTTATAAAAAATTAAGAGAATGTTGACAAAATTTAGTGAGTGATTTAATATCTCAAGGAGGACCTGAACTGCAGCTCCGGTACCGGAAAAGCAACGTTTTTGGTGCTGGTGCTGGTGCCGGTGCCGGTGCCGATTCCAGCGTCGGTGCCAGCACCACCATCAATTTTGTCATTTTTTTTTTTTTTTTTTTTGAAGAAAAAAAAAGTAAAAAAAAAAAAAAAAAAACACTGGCCTTTCTCAATTATTTAAAATTTTCAACAAACCTCTGAAACTTCTCAATTATATTCAGTATTGCCATCGGGTCATAATTACAAAACTGGTGCCATCGCTGGTGCTTGCACTAGGGGTGCGCGAGCGCAATTCTATTCGATTAATCGGAGAGTAAAAAATTTATTTTTATTTCTTAAAGCTGATTATTTAAATCGAAATTTTTGAAAAAATCGAATATTTAAAAACAAGGAATTTTATTTAAATTTCCCCTCCACTGCTTAAAAATTTAATTATTTCTAATATCTATGGTCGATTTGAAGTCTCACAAAAGTTAAAATTCCACTTTTTTTTTACAAATTATTGGTTATGACATCAATTCTTCCTAAAAAAACTTTTTTTTTTGACGTATGACTACGATTTAGGGCTCGATCCTGGGGAAATCTGTTTGTATGTGGTTGTATCTGCCCAGGTGTCGGTCAGTTCGCACCAAAAATTTGGAATTTTTTTAAACTTTTGGCCTTTTTTAATAGTAAAATTAGACGACATAAACGAAAGCAAGGACTAAGAAACTTTTTCGTAAATTTTCAAGAAACTTTAAGTTGCTAAAGCAAGGACTTCAAAATTTCTTGAAATTTGATTAAACTTTTTTTTAAATTTTCGCCGTTTTTTTTTAAAATATTAAAATTAGACTGAATGAACAAAAACAAGAACTTAGAAATTTTAAATAAAATGTTCACTACATTTTTAATTTTGTCATTTTTCCTTTACCCGAGAATATGAGCTAAAGCAATGTTTTAATATTAAAATTTTAACTTTCAGGACTTTAATTAAAATTTTGACTCATTTTTTTCAACTTTTGACCTTTTTTATGAAAAATTGTAAGTTTTTTTTGTGCCAGGAAAAAAAATTATACTTTTATCAAAAAATTAGAATTTTTTGACCAAAAACGAGCAAAAAAAAATGGCTTAAAATTTTTAAATTGTTTCACTGTTTAAATAGCAATATTAGGACAGCACCCCAAAGACGTAGTCTTACGTAGCATATGCCCCCATATCCCATTCTGATTTTCTTTGGTGTATATTGTTGATAAAAACCAATAGAAACCGACCAAAAAATTGAAGTTGAAAAAATCGATTTTAAAAAATCGACAAAATAATAGAAATCGATTAATCGATTTTTTGATATTATTAAAAAATCGGCCACCCCTAGCTGGCACCAAGTTTAAACCAAATTACCCAGCACTGGCACCAGCATCGGCACCGGCACCGACGCACGTTTTCAGCCAGCCATGGCTTGCATCGGCGCCGGCACCGGTTTCGCACCCCTGGTTATCTTTATCAGATTAAAAGGGTTAACATTAAGAATAGATCATGTTCAAAATGAAAGTAGATTTTCTGAGTGACAGAACGTAGCGGCACGCACACAAATAAGTCATGCACAACATGAAACCGTCTTTGGCCCGGGGACAAAACTTTCGATTTCCGTACGTTACGTGTCCGCGTCCGCTTTTTTTCCGGATTAGTTAACCAAAATTCGTAGGAAAAACAAAAAAAGAAAAATATTTGATTTTTCTATTAAAAAGAAATCGATAAGACGTCAGGTTAATGTACAGGGAAAAATCTCTCCCATATATCCGGCCCATTTCTGGATGGCACCGGCTGTGTTTTTCAATTTTTTTCAATAAAAAGACACGCGAATGGGTAAAAGCGTACTCCTTCCTTTTCTTTTTTTCTGTCTTTTGAGATCCGAACAAATAAAAATCTGATTACGTTTGACATGAAATCTTTTTTTTCGCCTTCTCAGAAAAAAACGTTTTATTGTGTTCAAATATAAATTAAAGGGGGTTCGTTTGATGTTATTTTCGGCCTTTTGCGTGGATGTTCCACAATATTAAGTCCAGTGAATCGAGTAAAAATAAATCACGCCTCCCCCATTTTTTTTCCAGCTTCGACTGGTTTCATCTAAATTAGCATCGTGTGCGATACTTCAAGAAGCAAAAATAGAAACAAGAATTTTCCGTCGGAAACCATTGAAAGTTGGTATATTTTTCCCTTAAAAGTGGGTGCAACTTCAGTTCTTCGAGGAAGGGGGCCACCAACATCGGTAGCAATTAAAAGGGAAGGGTTGGTCTAGTGATTCGCACAAGACCAAGACTGTCTCAACAAGACTTTTAAACAAGACTTAGGCTCAAATTTTGTTTCTGGGCATATGACATTAAGCATCTCAAAATAAGTAAGTCTTGTATTGTCCAAGAAATATTGTTTTAAAACAAGAAATATTGTACAAGACTCAAAACAAGACTCGCTCGGTTTTGCAATATTCAAGGTAATACACATCCAGAAACGAAATTTCAGTCGAGTCTTGTACAATATCTTGTGCGCATCACTAGGTTGGTCTCAGGCACTGGAATTTGTTAAAAAAAAAAAAAAAAAAAAAAAAAAAAAAAAAAAAAAAAAAAGGCTAAGAATAAAAAGTCAACCTTACAGGGGCCACCAAAAAGGCGACCTTACAGGGGCTATTCAAATATTATTTCAGCATATTTTTGACATGTTTTTACCCCTTCCCCCCTTAAAGCGCCGAACGACCACATATAAAACAATCAATGAAAAAGAAAACTCGGTTCCTGGCCCGGGAAAAACTCACTATGAAACGGGTCAATTTTTAGTCGACTGCAAAAATTTCACTTCCTGGCCTCCAATGATAAAGGCTTAAAAAATTAATGGCCAGACTAAACATATACCATTAGCTGAATTCAAAGATCATCATTTCAGCTTTTCATTTTTAATTCAACAATAATTAGGCTATTTTTTCTTTATAAGAAAAATTAAACAAGAAAGGAAAAAAAAAAAATTAAGTGCAAAATACAAAGCAGCCTACTCATTTTTTATTCTTTAAAAACACGGCAGAGCTCTTTCTTGGTCGAAAAATAATATGCCCAAGACATGTAATGAAAATTTGATTGACACTTTCTCCTATTATTAATCTCGTTTTTTTTTCTCGCATAAAAAAGTCAGACATCTTCTTCTAACCGTTCCTTACACCAAAGATTTTCTAAAAAAAAATGATATCTTTAATTGACCATGAAATTTTCAATCTAAGCAAATTTAAGTGTGATCACCAGCAGAAAATAAAAAGAAACAAAAATGATTACTCGATAGTTAACTCATGTCATCGATTTTCTCGAGTCGGTTAATTTGTATTTATCCATGTTTGTATCACATAATTAACATTTAAATATAAACAACCTAATTGTTTACGGTTAAAGATTTTATTTTTTTTAAATAAGGAAATAAAACGTAGAAAATTGGAAAAAATTTCCTTATTTCATTTATTAAAAAATAGCCATGTTTTAGCCAAAAACTTTCTACTACAGCGTGCTTTAGCTAGTGCCTAAAACTTTTCTTAGTTAAATCTACTGCCCATCAATTTCGATCCCCCTCCCTCCCATTTGTTGGTATAAAGTTACTATAAGGCTAAACCCATTGAGTTAACTACCCCAGATTTTTTTAAACACTTCTCTTCTCTTAAAATTCATTTAATCACAATATAAAAATTCAAAAAAGGAAAAAAAAACTGAAAAGAAAAAAAAAGAAGTAAGAAAAATAAAATTCCGATAATAATTTGCAATCCCAAAAAAGTTTTTAAATAATTTTTTTATTTACGAAAATATAGTAATTTTTATTTTATAAGCTGCGTCAGGACGAGCTCCTTCGAAGCTTTTTACCTTAATTTTAAAAAATTGAAATATTCAACAACAAGGCCCGGAAATTAAGCGCCACCGACGATAATTCAAAGATGCGGAAGTCATGGATACGACGATTTCCAAATCAATGACTTTAACATTTTCGGTCGGGTACTGTACTGGCTACGTCATTAAAGTGACAAACAAACAATGCTATTTAATCATCTTGCAATTGAATTTAAAAAAAAAATTGGTTTTTATCACTCGTTCTTATCGACAACGGAAGATTCGATTATGTTACGGACAGGGTAACCATCATACGGTACCTATTGTAGGGAAAATATCTCTAAAGTAACTTTGGCCAAATGTGAGGCCAAAAAAGGAAAATAAAAAAATTTTTCACTGACTGCTAAACGGGGTACGTATTGCTTCACTTATGCTGAAAGCTAATTTTTCACAATGAAAAATTAATGTGATATCCCCCGAATGAACGGATATTGGATTTTTTATGGCTTCTAAAAATTTATATTGTCTGTACTTAGCTTGAGTGGCTTACGGATAAAGAAATTATCGATAAGTACGACATCTTGCAGTAGACAATTCTTAGTAGAGAAACTTAGTAGAAAATCCGGTAGAGGGTCCTATGTTGGTTTTTTTTTTGTTTACAAAATGTACAAAATGTATACATTTTGTTCATTTATTCATTTTATATACGTTTTGTATACAAAAAAAAAACAACATAGGGACCTCTACCGAAAATCCTACCTTTGTTAATTTAAGACTTTGGAGCTATGCAAATAAAGGTGAGCATTACATTGGAAATTGGACCCCCCCCCCCCCCCTCACTTGCCAGAAAAAATAAGCACTTCGAAGAGGGTCGCAATTTTCTTGGACAAGGCTTTCGTACATACGTTTATCACTATGCTTATGGTCTCTCCAAATTTTTAATTTTCATGGAATTTTTTAAAACCGCTTCCTTTTAATTATGAAGACTTCAGCCCTAACTATTCTCTCGGCATCGATGCAAATGCATAGTTATCTCAGACGACCTTCAAATCAAAATTTTAATAAATCGTACTTATCGTTTTCAATAAAGGAATAAAAGATGTCCCACGATAAGATATTTTATAAAAAGAAATTAGCGGATTTCGTTCAGTACTAATTTAGATGTGAGTGTTTTAATAATTTTTGAAGAAAAAAATTTAGATTTAAAGGTTGTGTAGCAAAAATCTCATTTCGAAATTTGAGCTGGATAAATATAGTTACTTCTTTAGTGGTAGCTTATTTTACAACTCACAAATGGAAGAACCGAGAAAACCACAAGCCAAGCCATAAGTCTCGACAACCATGTCGATGACAACCTAGAGAAATTCAAAATTGATCAAAAATTCAAAGAATTTTGGGAAATTATTGATGATCCAAAATACGAAAAGTCTGACTTACGGTAAGTTATTAACATAAAACAGGGTAGCCTCGTGTTCGATTTTAATAGCTATTAAACTATAATTGTTCTAATAATTTTTATAAAACAAGGCTCATTCGTAAAATACCTTTGCGATACGAGTGCCCCGTCTTCGAGCTCGTCACTCGATATATTAAGGGGTAAGACGTAGTAACGCCTAAACCTTACACCAGAAACCGACCTTGGTAAAGGTAGGCGCCGGGTCATAGGGCTTCATGTCCTGATTATGCCGAAAAAGAAGAAGAAGAAGAAGAAGGCTAAATGAACCTAAAATTATTTTCCTGCATATAGCTCGTAGACAGATTCAAATTTAAAATAAGTTTACAAACAAAAACAAAAAGTTAAACCATTAATGAGATTTTCCAATGTTTTAACATTGAAAATTAAGTTCCGACTTAACTTGTAGAGGGCAGTGATAACCCTTATTACATACAAAAAGTACTGGTGCTGCCATCTGCACAATTGTCCTCATTTAAAAAAGAGCGTTTTTTTCTGTTTCGTTTGATCAGTGATGGCGATAAGTTTGAAATATATCGATAAGTCGACATATCGATATTTGAAATTTCCGATAACGATATGTCAACGTATAGTCAAAAATGATCGATATATCGATATGTTTATCGATAGATACGTAAATACTTAATTTTTACTTTAAAATTTCCATAATGGAAAAAAGGAAAGCAATTTAAGAAAATATACTCCTACTAGCATTTAGTTCTTTGCGACGCGCGCTTCGCGCGCGCGCATTTGCTCCAATATACGCTCCGATGCGCTAGCACTTGCTGTTTTGTGCAAGTCCTCACTCACTGAATTGCACCAAAAATTGGGGGATGGTTCTAAAAATCTGAAACTTTGCATGGAGGTAGGGTATTGGGGGTCAAGTCCAACAAAATTATTTCCGGGGGGCCAGTCCCCCAAAAAGGGGCCCCCTGCGACTATTTTGTAATTATTACGGCTTTTTGCTTGAAAGTAGGGTATTGAGAAGAGAGTCCAACAAAAATATTTTAGGGGGCCAGCCTCCAAAAAGGGCCCCTCTGTGGCATTTTTGTAATTTCTCGGACGGAAAACAATTTTTGAATTTGAAACGTTTCAGGGAGGTGGGATACTGAGGGAGTTCCAAAAAAGGGGCCCAACGACCTCCAGTTCCCCTTCCAAAAAAAATCACACAGTCCTCCAACCCCCCCCCCCCCCTCCCCTAAAACTGACTTTCTCTCTTACGTCTCCCGTAGGGCTCCCCTTCACCTACACTGTATGCCTCGAGATAGGGTATTGGGGGTAGAGTTGAACAAAATTATAATCGGGGAGCCAACCCAAAAAGGGGCCCTCGCGGCATTTTTCTAATTATGCGGACGGAAAAAATTTTAAAAATTTGAAACGTTGCAGGGAGTTAGGATACTGAGGGAGTTCCAAAAAGGGGCTCAACCACCTCCAGTTCTCCTTCCAAACAAAACCACGCAGTGTCCCTACCCCCTCTTAAAACTGACTTCCTCCCCTACTTTTTTCTTAGTGCTCCCGTTTATCTAAACTGTATTTCTCGAAATAGAAATTGTGGGTAGAGTCCAACAAAATTATTTCCTGGGGGCCAACTGCGGAATTTTTCTAATTATGCGGATGGAAAAAATTTTAAAAATTTGAAACTTTGCAGGGAGGTGGGGTATTGAGGGGAGAGTCCAACAAAAATATTTCCGAAGGTTCAGCCTCCCAAAAAGGACCCCGTGCGGGGCCCTTCTGAAATGTTGCAAAGTTCGAACCACCTCCAGTTTTCCTTCCAAAAAAAAAAAAAAATCACGCAGTCCCCCTCCGCCCTCCCAAACACCTGCTTCCTCCCTTACTTCTCCAATAACGGCATGAAGCACGAAGGTGATGTACTTTGCATTTGAACAATTTTGCAAAAATTTGTGTTGTCTGGGCGTACACTGTTAAAAAAAAAAGGAGTAAAATCTACTCTTAAAGAACACATATCGGACCCGCTACTTTTTTAGAGTAAAAAAGCCTTTTTTCGTTGATACACTACTCTTTTTCAGGAGTAAAATTTATTTCGGAGAAAGTAATGCTTACGTATGGGTTCTGGCAAACCGTAGTCTTTTAGAGTTTTCCCACCAATGATAAAAGTAAATCCTGAATTTTTATTAGAGTTTCGCTATAAATGTCATCCGTGGCCTGCATATTGAGATTGCAACTTTTGATCCTAGCTTTGTGTAAAATATCTTCTGAAAAATGAGATTTGTATTTTTCCCAAAGTGTTAAGGGTTCTGAAATGTTGCAAAATAACAGCATGATAGCAAATAAATCTCTCAATTTAAATGATGAAGCAGTTAAATCTGACGTCTTGTAATGCAGAGTCCCAGTGATCGTCGTCCTAATGCTTTGCAAGAGGCCTGGAACGTTGGTTGAATAACTGAGTTAACAGTTTTTAAATATTCGAAAGATGTTGGCCCTGGGACTTTGTGCAGCAATATTCGAAGGTAAAAACATTCGGCATTGTTGGGGTGGACTGTGTAAACTTCCGCCTGTCAGGGTTCTCGAGGAGCTCCACATCAGGGCAGGAAGCCGAACCGAACCTTGAACCAAAATCCGGGTTTTTCCCCGAACCTGAGCCGGAACTTGAGCCGTATTTTTCACTACGATTGGAACTGAACCCAGTCGAACCGAAAATTGTAAGGTTGCTACTGAAACCCGAACCGGAACTTGAACCGCAATTTGTATTCATATCGGAACCGAACCCGAACCAAATTAAAAAATTCCTCGCGGTTTGCAGCCCTGATAAGTTGTAATGGGAATTCTTACGTAAGATTTTCCAAGTAAAAAATCGTAAGAATTTCAAGTACCCTCTCTCCCCCCCCTTTCGGTCTTACGTAATACTTGAACGCTTCCTTAGCAACGATTATATTTTTAGGAGCAAGGACTTCTTTTTGTCTTAGCCACGAAATGTCTTTAGAATTTAATGATTGTGTTTCTGGATAAACAGTAGAAATGAGTTCTTCTACGTTTTGATCAATATACCGAGACATTGTGCTTTCCCGAATTATATACCGAATTCTTTGAGAGCATTGCCTCCTAATGATGAAAGTAAATCTTCAATTATTATCAGAGTTTCGTTATAAATGTCATCCGTGGTCTGCATATCGAAATTGCAACTTTTGTTTCTAGTTTTGTTTAAAATATCTTTTGAAAAATATGGTTTGTATTTTTCCCAAAGTGTTAAGGGTTCTGAAATATTACCGAATAACAGCATGATAGCAAGCAAATTTTTCAACTTAAATGCTAAAGCAGTTAAAGCTGTGTCTTTTAATGCAAAGTCTAAATGATCGTCGTCCTCGAGAAATCCTAGTGCTTTGCAAGTGGTCTGGAACGTTGGTTGAATAACTGAGTTAACCGATTTTAAATATTCGAAAGAAGTCGGCCCTAGGACATTGTGTAGCAATATACTAAGGTAAAAACATTCGGCATTGTTGGAGTGGACTGTGTAAACTGTACCTAAAACTTGTGTTTTTTAGTTCCAGGATAACCAATAACGTCTTTTCCCCGTTTTCATTTTTTAAAATTATTGTTTTACCGTGTGTAATATGCTGGTAAATCCTGATAACTCCCAAGTTTTAGCAAAATTATTCATTTACAAAGTACATCACCCTCGCAAATCATGCCGTTATTGGAGAAGTAGGGGAGGAAGCCATTTTGGGGAGGGGGAAGGACTACGTGGTTTTTTTTGGAAGGTGTACTGGAGGTGGTTGGGAACTCACCCAGTATCCTATCTCCCTGCAAGGTTTCAAATTTTTCAAATTTTTTCCATCGCATAATTAGATAAATGCCTCAGGGGGTTGCCTCTTTGGATTGATTCACCGGAAATAATTTCGTTAGACTCTACCCCCTCCAAGGTTTCGTTAGACTCTACCCCCAATACCCTATGTCGAGGAAAACAATTTAGATAAACGGGAGCCCTACGGGAGAAGTAGATAACTCGGTTTGGAAGGGGGGGTGGGAGGACTGCGTGGTTTTTTGGAAGGGGAACTGGAGGTGGTTGGGCCCCTTTTTTGGAACTCCCTCAGTATCCTATCTCCCTGCAACGTTTCAAGTTTTTTGAAATTTTAACCGTCCACATAATTTTAAAAAATTGACGCAGGGGCATCTTTTTGGATTGGCCCCCCGGAAATAATTTCGTTGGACTCTACCCCCAATACCCTACCTCGAGTAATACAGTGTAGATAAATGGAGCCTTACGGGAGAAGTAGGGGAGGAAGCTGGTTTTGGTGAGGGGTAGGGGACTGTGGTTTTTTTTGGAAGGGGAACTGGAGGTAATTGGACCCCTTTTTTGAAACTCCCTCAGTATCCTACGTCCCTGCAAACGAAAATTTTGAAATTGAACCTTGAAAAACCTCAAAAAACTGGAAAAACCATGTATTCAAACATAATTTTCAATAAATTACAAAAATGTCGCAGGTGCCCCCTTTTTGGGGGCTGACCCCCAGAATGTTTTTTTGGACATTTTATTGTTTTCATCATTCGGAAAATATAAATGATGGGAATAATTTATTATGATCGATGTTATTATGATTGTTATAAATATAAATTTATATTATTACTTATTTATTTATTTGGTTTTTTACAAAGAGGCTGCTACTTACGGTAGCTAGTTTCACCGGATCAAAAAATCGTCGCAAAGAACTCATTGGTATAACGCGACTGACCGTGACTTTTAACCATTTTTTTTTTGGGGGGGGGAGAAAGAGGGGCTTGGGCCCCATTTTTTGGAACTGCAACGTTTCAATCCGTTTTTTTTGGGGGAAGGGGGGGCTGGCTCCCTAAAAAAATTTTGTTGGAGTCTACCTCCTTGCAACGCTTTTAAAATTATTTTTTCTGTATAATTACAAAATTTTGCAGGGGGCCCCATTTTGGGGGGCTGGTCCCCCGGGAGGGGGGCTGGCCCCCTAAAAAATTTTGTTGGAGCCTACCTCATTGCAACGCTTTTAAAATTGTTTTTTTCCGTATAATTACAAAAATTTTGCAGGGGGCCCCATTTGGGGGGGCTGGCCCCCCGGAAATATTTTTGTTGGACTCTACCCCCAATACCCTACCTCCATGCCAAGTTTCAGATTTTTAGGACCATCCCCCGATTTTTGGTGCAATTCAGTGAGGACTTACTCCTTTATAGATATAGAATAGCAATCAAAAACTGAAATTAAAAACAAAAAGAGGTCAAGATTTCCTTAAAGTCGAAATTCAAGATGGCGGACGAGTAATACTCAAATGCTTATATCTAGAGTCTGAAGTCAATTAAAACGGTGAAAAATTGGAGAGTTATAAAATTGCTAATTACAGGGTGGTTGGCGAAAGTGGCAATAATGATTTGAAAACTTATCGAATTGTCTTATTGTCGAAAATAAAAGTTATCGATACGCATTGATATATCGAATTCCTCAATATCAAGAAATTTTGTTTCGATATATCGATCATTTCCAGCTATCACTACGTTTAACTGCTTACATGTGAACATGGGGTCTTAAGGAGGAAGTTCAAGCTTTTTTCCGTGCAAGAAAGGATATAAGTTAGGGTGGCCCAAAAAAAATCGGCCATCTCTGATTTTCGTTCCCTAGCGAAAAATGGGTTCTTTAGGGTCTTGGAACACTTGTAATTTTTTTTCAGATTTTTAAAAAAATTTTTAGAGGTGGCGCCCGAATTTTTTATGTTTTTTTTACTTTTCGCACTTTTATTTTATCAAATTTCAAAAATTCGCAGGAAAAAAATCTGATGAAATAAAAAATTGATCTTTTTAGGGTATAATACTTATGTATGTATGTATGTATCCAGAAAAAATTTGATTTTGCCGAAAAATGAGACCTTATGGGTGTTATGTGACTTATTTCGGCGAAAACGGGTTTTTTTATATCTGGGTAGCCCCAAAAGTTAAAAAAATTTCAAGATAGCCAAAATGACCCAAAATAATGTAGATTCATCGCCTTTAATCCAATTTTTGGAGAAAATTTATTTTGCGTGGATATGGACGGTTTTAGGTTAAAAAATAATATTTTTCAAAATTTAAAAAATTTGTTTATTATTTTATGGTGTCCCAATTTTGATTCTACACCTCAAAATCGATTCTACTAGCTCCAGATACCTTCTCCAATTTTTTTCAGATTTTTAAAAAATGTATAGGGGTCGCTACCAGCCTTTATAGGTTTTTCTCGAAAAATGGCTTATGCTAAAAGTGTGATTTTTTTGACCGCAAAATAAAAGTCGGTCTTTTTCAAATCTGAGAAACTACTTTATGTTTTTTGACCCGTAGAATTCAAAAATGACCATAAAAATTACGTACGGTTGCGGGAAAAACCCGATATCTCCACACCAATTGATAAGTAATGATAATTGTTAAAATCGGTAATTGGTGTGGAGATATCGGGTTTTTCCCGCAACCGTACGTAATTTTTATGGTCATTTTTGAATTCTACGGGTCAAAAAACATAAAGTAGTTTCTCAGATTTGAAAAAGACCGACTTTTATTTTGCGGTCAAAAAAATCACACTTTTAGCATAAGCCATTTTTCGAGAAAAACCTATAAAGGCTGGTAGCGACCCCTATACATTTTTTAAAAATCTGAAAAAAATTGGAGAAGGTATCTGGAGCTAGTAGAATCGATTTTGAGGTGTAGAATCAAAATTGGGACACCATAAAATAATAAACAATTTTTTAAATTTTGAAAAATATTATTTTTTAACCTAAAACCGTCCATATCCACGCAAAATAAATTTTCTCCAAAAATTGGATTAAAGGCGATGAATCTACATTAATTTGGGTCATTTTGGCTATCTTGAAATTTTTTTAACTTTTGGGGCTACCCAGATATAAAAAAACCCGTTTTCGCCGAAATAAGTCACATAACACCCATAAGGTCTCATTTTTCGGCAAAATCAAATTTTTTCTGGATACATACATACATAAGTATTATACCCTAAAAAGATCAATTTTTTATTTCATCAAATTTTTTTCCTGCGAATTTTTGAAATTTGATAAAATAAAAGTGCGAAAAGTAAAAAAAACATAAAAAATTCGGGCGCCACCTCTAAAAATTTTTTTAAAAATCTGAAAAAAAATCACAAGTGTTCCAAGACCCTAAAGAACCCATTTTTCGCTAGGGAACGAAAATCAGAGATGGCCGATTTTTTTTGGGCCACCCTAATATAAGTACATAAAGCATAGTACGAAAGTTAAAGATGGGCGTGAGATTTTGTTACCAACTTTTGAAAAATTTTAATTCAAATGTAAAAGCTGCTAAATAGAACGTTACTTGGCAAAATTTCTCGCTTTTTAGGCTATTTGTTTACATTTATGACGGCACTTTGTTTTGATTAGTTAATTTATTTATTAAATTTATTGTTCTGAAAATTAAAAACTAAGGACAGAACTTCTAATTTTATTAATAAGTACTGATCTTTGACTCACACAATTTGTAGAGGGCGTTTTTTTTTTTTTTTTTTTTTCAATTCTTTGCGTTTAATACTACATATTAATGTTTAAGAAACAAGGCCTTTAAAAAATAAACACCCATAAGAGCCCATGTTAAAATGCATTTTTTATAATGCTTACAACGTCCTTCTGAGGGTCACAAAAAAATCTGAAATAATTCATAGAGATGCACTGTCCCTATAAAAGTTCTATTCTCTAAAGTTTGACTAAATTCTCTGCATGCGCCAAACCTTGAACTACCTCCTTAACCTACAAGATGCAAACGTTCTTATTTATTCCTTCAGTGCCCTGTGAAAGGTTTCCGAAAGCATAGAAGTAAAAAAAAAAAAAAAAAAATCGATTGTAAAAAGTTTAATGATGCGATCAGGTTCCGCCGTAACGAATGCCAAATACTCTTTTCAGTTTTATTTTTCTTTTCAGATCTATTGAGGAGCTAAAGGCTTTTATACAACCTGATAATATAAACCGTCAAGATGAATTTGACAGAACCCTTTTGCACTACGCCGTGCTTCGAAAAGATGACCGTAGCATCATTTTCCTGCTAGAAAACGGAGCTTACTTATTCGAAACCATAGTATTTGATAAAAGAAAGCCATTAATAGACATATTTAGCAGAACGCCATTAATGGACATGCCGAAATCTGCATATAAAAAATATTTAGACAACATGATTAAGTTTGACGCTACTGAAAGAAAATTATATATAGATTTTGAAAGCTTTTTGAAAAAAGGGAAAGGCTTGGGCCTGAAAAAAGGGAAACCGGTTACTTTTTCCCTACCGAGTGGATTTACAGAATCAAGAAAGAAAAACATTTACAGGAGTTGATCCAGCATCCCGTGATACAGCTCTTAATTTTCTTTAAATGGATGAACTGTCAAGCAACAAACGCAGTCAACATGCTTTTCAACATTCTTTTCTTCTCGGTCTACTTATTGTTCATCATTTTCATAGAAAGCAGAAATTCTTTATTCGGGTCGGAATCCTGCGGAAACGTCACTATCGCAAAATATGTCCTTTGTGGCCTCATGTGGTCGTCCATCGCATATTTTGCTTTTTTTGATATTTTCAAAATTATTCAATTTTTTACAAAGTTTAAAAAAAACATGGTAGGAAATCTGCTGTTATTGCTTCGATGGACTGCGTTCCTCTTGGCGATTGCCGTTACTGTGTGCACCGACAAATGTACTTTTGAATTTTTTTGCAATGAAGTCGAAGCAATGAGAGGTATTTCCGTCCTGATAACGACCTTTTCGCTTTATTTTGCCTTCGTCCAGACTCCGCGATTCGCATTTTACGGCAAGATATTTCTTCATACCTTTTTACAAGTGCTCATGTTTTTTGTCGTTCATTTTATCTTAATCGTAGGATACGCCATGAGCTTTTTCATTTTAATTTACAGTTCAAACGGTGATTTGCTCATTCCGTTCGATGCCAGAATTAACGGGAGCGATTCCGATCCTCCGAAAGTAAACATCACCGTCGGAGAAGACACGGAGTTCGACAATCCGGGTCTGGCCATTTTCAAATCGTTCGTTATGTTCGCAAGCGAATTCGACGCGAGCAGCATCCCTTTCGACAGGAACGAGCATCATGTGGCCACCCGAATCGTTTTTATTTCTTATATTTTCGTCGTCACCGTAGTTTTATTTAACATACTCATAAGTGTCACATTTTCGGAAGTTAACAAAGTCGGAAAAAACAAAGCGCTCTACGACAGTTTAGCTTTCATCGACGTCATTATTAATTTTGAAGAGAACAGATATTTTTACAAGACTCTATATTTCTTTTTCCCGTGTTTCGAACAGAAGGAAGAAAAAGACCCGGAAGAAAAAGACCCGAAAGAAAAAGACCCGGAAGAAAAAGACCCGGAAAGTGAAGTTAGAAAGAAGACCCGTTATGAAGTGGTCATAACGGGAAACAATATTTCAAGAAGGCTGAAATTTGATTTTGGAGGCAGAGTTGTAGTTTTCAAAGATTCAAATTTCTGGAATAATTTTTGGTATTATGTTAACAAGTTGTTTTTACAAGGTAAAATAATAGTTCCAATCATTAAAGCCGCTAACGAAATAGTAGCTGAAAGATATAAATTATAAATAAAACTTTTTAATTAAACCTTTTTTAAAAAACATTTTTCTTGCAGCAATTTTATTTTCTTCCCTCTGTCTTCTTAAAACATGCATCAAAGGCCTATCTATCCTGAGACCTAACCCTTTAAGGACGATGGCATCAAATTTGATGCCAGTACAGGGAGCTGTGATAAAACAATTTCTGATGTGACTCACATTCACTACTAAGGGGTTTTCGGGGTCGCCGATTTCCAAACTGACGGGAAAAAAATTCTATTTCGCAATCCAAAATAGCGGAGGAAGTCTAAAGCCTGAAGCTCCCGTAAATTACTTGCTCATTTTCTGCTATGAAACTGCAAATCATCCCCTGTCCGAGTATCCTGAAATCTAATTAATAAGTACACATATTTGACGATTCTTTAAGAGCGGTTCTATATCGCCTATGTTTAGCTTATGGAACTGAAAATTAGAACTCATAATTAGGGATAGATCACAAGACATGGTAATTTACAAGAAATTGTTCAAATCTCGTTTTTCGACCTTTCAAAAGGCTAGGGTTCGAAATTTCGAAAACAAGAAATTCAAAAATTCAAGAACAAGTACAAGAATTCTTGAACAAGAATTTTGGGCAAGAAATTTTGAATTTCGAATCTGGAATTCTCATTGGCTTATCGATCAAAAACCAAAATTTAAGCGATTTCTTGGAAAATTTCTTGTTATCCATCCCTGATAAAAATCCTTAAACTGAATTTTTAGAGGCTTTCAGGCATCGTAGTCCCTCCTTAACAAAAAATAGGACATTTTTTGAAAAAATATAGTACCGGGTTTTTAAAGAAATATAGGACAAATGCAGAACAAAAACTCTTAATTTCCTTTTTTTATAGGGATCAAAATTTTTTGATAAAGAAATTTGAAGAATCTTTTTTTTCCATCATAAAGAAATGCGTTTGTCAAGAAAAGAAAAAATTATCAGAAAAATCAAATTTTGTAGCAGAAATAAAAGTTTATCATAAAATATTAATTTTAGCAAAAGGAAAAATTGATTTTTCATGCATTTTTTAATTATAACTACAAAACTATAGGACAAACTACAAAAAATAGGACTTTTATAGGACATGTAGGACGTTTTGTCAAAATATAGGACATAGGACAACTATGATGCCTGGACTTTTTTCACAACCCGAATTAACCGAATCAGTCGAATGATTAAAGCTGCATTGTATGTGGTAATTAATTGTCAAGCAAAAAAAAAAACATTTTTTAACCCAGGGTTTTTTAGGATCCTGAACTCAAATTCAATGTCAAAATAATTAGATTTCACTTCTTGAAAACTAAAAGAGTCCGAATGTTAAAAGCAAAAGTCTGAAAACATCGATTGAGTCACTAACTCAATTTTTCAGAGAAAAAAAACCGAGCCAATGCCTTACCCCTGAAGTCTAATTTAACGTCACAAATCAGTCATGTTAAGGGTTAAAAGTAACATCAGCTTCCGGAGAAGAAAAAAAAAATATAGGTGAAGGGAATGCACCTTGGCAGTGGTTAGTCAGCCGTTTAATTTTCAATGAACTTGTAAAATATGTTTTTTCTTCTTTTTTTAAATGACAATGTGTCTATTTATAGGAGCGAGGATTTCTATTATTGAGTCGCCATACATCCAAGACTTCAATTTTTTTTTTGTTATTTGATAACAATTAAAAAGTGGGATCATGTTCTAGTTTTTTGTTCAAAGGCCGTTCCGTGGAAAATCGCGATGAGAACCGCATCAGCTGCGAAAAAGCATGTAAAATTAACATTAATGAAGATTATCGCTGAAATTAACTCGCTCAATTGATCCAAACGTTTTCCATCTTTTCAATTTTCCTTTTTTTTTAATGTGGCAAACAGCCTTGAGGGGAAATAAAATCGATGGATTATCGCGAAAAAGATAAGAAAAACAATTGTAACATACTGTCTTTTTTTTTTTTTTTTTTTTTTTTTTTTTTTTTTTTTATAATTTTAACTTTTACTTTTTACGAATGTGCTCAAGGTTGTAAATCTGTTCACATCGCACTTTTCGGGATAAAAAAACGTGTCATAGGAGCAGCCAGAGCCTAGTCAAACCCCTGACATTAAAATTAATATGATAAACCATTTTACTTAATCGATCTTATCGAATAAAACACCTGACAGTTTTTTATATTCGGAAATTTTTCATGCTCTAGTTAATTATCGAAACTTCGAAAACCAATGTTTGAAAGAAATTAGGATTTTTTTTTCTCATTATTTTATTGAATTGTTCTGCAATTAGAGAAAAAAAAAACATTTAAAACAAAACGGATAGATTTCTTGTTTTGAAAATTTATTTGACTAGCAAAAATGATTCAGACAGAAATTAAAAGTTTTTTCCGTCTCGTCGCAGTGTTCTTCGACCTTTTAATTTTTTTCCTGGGTTCTTTTTTGGTTCCAAAGCTAAATTTTATAGCAATCAAGAAAAATTAAACGAACTTTTTGGAGTTAACTTTAATACCCCATATCTTAAAAAATTTTAATTTCCAGCGCAGGTTCATATTTCATGAATATCTATTTTTGAAAAATTAAGCTGTTCGTTGGATAAATTAATCAATTCCTAAACTACAAAAAAATCCTTAAAACATTAATGATTGAAAATTAACGGATGTAAATAATCAACATTAATTCGGCATGAGTTTCGAAGACTTTCCCTCAAACCTAAGCAAAATTAACTCAAAAAGATCAATTTCAACCTTTTAATTTCCAGACCTTACAACTGAGCTGACTGAACAGCTCGACGTTTTTGTGACTTGTCAGTTTTTTATGATAAAAAAACTAAAATCAAAGCGCATTTAGGGGTAAGAAGCACTACATACTGCTTTATTCCTAGCAAAACCTTTTTTTTTTTTTTTTTTTTTTTTTTTAATTTTAGTAATAATTTCTTAAAAATTAGGCTTAGTGCCAATTAATTTTAATCAACAAAATCCCGTCTTGGGTATCAATTGCAAAAAAATATGTTCCTCCCTGCAAATGGTTCATGGCGGCAGACAGTTCCAGGTTTTTTTCTCTAAGGGCAAGTTCAGTCGATTAATTACAAAATTAGAAGAAAAAGCTTCTAAATCTTAGAAAAGCGAAGTGAAGCATCTTGTGACCCAATTGGTCGAGGGTAAAGTGGTCTGTTTACCCTGATTGACCCCAACAAAAAAATTATTTTAATTTTTTTTTTTAGATTCATTTTAAGAAATAATTATGGCCCAATATTTTCACTTTTTGATTTTACAATCACACGTACATTGAACTTATGCACATCCGAATAATTTTCGAAATAAAAATACAAGTTGAAATTATCAATTTAGAAACTCGAATGGTTTATATACAGGACTTTAACGTGAAGGATAAGTTTTAGTGAAGAATATTTCATCTATGGCAGAAAAATATTTCCTCTCATGCACTCCAAAATTAAAAAAAAAAAAGGATTCTATACACAATAACAAAGAAAACCGTATTCTTCGCAAATGGAACTGCGAAAAGAAGTCAGCATATTAAAAAAAACTAAAAACAAGGCATGAATCATTCAAAAACGCAGCTGGTCCTTCCACTTGGAGCGAAAAAACAAATGTCAGCATTTAACAGTCCTAAGTGACAGAATAGAAAAATTTTTAAGTCAAAGAAATCCCTATTCCTGAGGTTGCGCAAGTACTCAGAACAGTTTTCCAACTTTTTTACCTACGAATTTCCCCAAAAATGTTTGTCCTTTTTTTTAAAATTATGACAAAACACTTTCCGAATTTTCATAAATGTGTTCGTCACCCAACTGTGAGACTGTGTCGCTCTTACGACGTACGGGTGTCATAAAATTATTATGATTTTTAGTGGTCAAAATCTGCCGATAAAGAATTTATCGGAAATCCAAAATCAGAAACATCTTTTCCCTACAGCGAGGTCAAAATCTATGATATGAATTAATTTTGGTTCGACCCTTCAAAAATACTTTCAATGAATGATATTTGCAAAAGCTAAAAATTTAGTATCACTTGAACGTTTGAAATAATCGTAACTATTTCCTCGATTTCGACACCAGATCTTTTTTTTTAATCGATTTAATAATAAAGAAAGAACAACTTGATCCAATTTTTTTTTCATACCTAGTAATTAGCTGTGAACTTCAACTGACATTCATTTTTCGCTTTCAACTAAGCAAAATAAAATTGTTTCTACTTATACAATTGATTCAGAAGAATTCTTAACTGTAAATATTTATATAACTACAATTTTATCTTGTATTTATAAAAACAACAACCTTAAAATCATTAAAATAACATGCAGAGTAGCAGATTATTATTATTATTATCATGCATACCATATTTTATTCATTAGCTTGTATTATAATGTATCATGTTAATGTTATACTCTAATTTTTAGTCCGTTCCTTTCATTGTAATTCTGTTTGACATTATCTCTTAAAAATGCTTAATTTACAAGAATAATATTTTTTTTTTCTTAATTTTCCTAACATTTTAATTTTTCCCCCCTATAAAATTCATTTAAGCTCAATATTTTTTTTTTTTTTTTTTTTTTGGCAATAAAAAACAGGGAGGTAGGAGATAAGAAATGAAGTAAAAAAACTGCAGAAAAAATTTTCAAAACTCAAGAACTTTTTTTAAAGGGTTTCCAGTAACTGCTTAATTCACAAGTTAACATTTTTTGCTTAAGTCTATGGCCACCAGTTTCAATCAAACTTAATATTAAAATATTTCAGATTTCCCTAATTCATGTGAACTCAATTTTGCCAAGTTGAAAATATATTCTTTCAACATTTTCCTGAACTGATGAGCTATACTTCCAACCTTACCAGTAACAAATACAGTCAATTTTCAATTCTAATTGCAATTATTTATTTCTATTACAATTATTGCTTTCAAAAAAAAAAAAAAATTACCAAGGTTTTGAAAAAGTTAATGTTAATTGGATCATACACTTTCAAGAATAAGTCATTAAAAAGATTGGAAGAAAATTAAAGGAATTTTAAAAAAATTCAGGCTCTGATTTGCTAAAAGAAACTTTAGAATTAAGTAATGAAAAAGTTTTCAAGAGAATCATGTGTTCATCCATTCAAACTATCACCTTTAATAAAACTTGGGTTTTTCAAATTTTTGAAACCATAATAACCTCTACAACTTTTTTTTTCAATGATTTATCAATAAACTCCTCAATGCAAAACCAAACACCTCCAAATAGACTATTAAATCGTTAAATTCTCTTCAATCAAAATTGCAATAAGAAAAAAAGAATAGTAAACAGCATTCCATTCTTTCTTTTTTTCCTCTATTTTTTTTTTTTTTTTTTTTCTTCTTTCCTTTATTGTGACAGTATAAGGAAGCCTTCTTTGTCAATTCTCAGAAATAATGACGAGTTAGTTTCGTCACCTACATTTCGTCGATGCGATATTTATAAGTGAAAATTAGACTCACCTTCGTAAAAATTCTATTTCTTTGGAAAATCCAAAAAATTTTTCTTATTTATTCAAGATGGTGTCTCCTAGGTCGAGACTCTTGAATTTTCTGGAAAACAGGAAAATAAAAAAAAATCACACCGCAAAAGATGACATCGTTTTCTTAAAATTCATCATCACAACATTATTTTATTTTAAAACACTTTGAACGCACGAACCTTGAATATATTTAAAAAATAACTACCCGTTCGCGTTATGAATAATACGTAACAAACATTTTCCAACGTCTTTGAACGATCGACTGTTCGCCATTTTGACCATAGTGAAAGAAACATAGTGTGCTCACACGCAGATATGATCACGTGATAAAGTCAACTGAGTTCCATTTCATTCGGATGACGTCATGCGCGAACTGGCGGTAACCAAAGTGAGCACACTACATTTTTTTCACTATGATTTTGACGAATGTCAAAACAAAAAAAGGAAAAGGAACCCTTGGAAAATGATGTCATGTCATTAGACGGCATGTTTATCCTTCAAATGTTTTCTTTTTCTTCCCTTTCTTTTAAATAAGGGCCAATATTGTGGCTAATAAGCATAAATTATTCGAGCTTCAAAAGACAGACACGTTGGTCGTCAATAGGAGGACGCTTTTATTTGTAAAAGGGACTCCAAGAAAAAGACACCTGTCAAAGGAAAGTTGGCGGTTAATTTAAAAACGATTCCGTTTTTTAAATTTGAAAATTATAACTTTTTAAAAATAAATAAGATTAGCATTTAATTCATTATAATGAATTAAATCTGATGACCTTTAGGTTTTAGATGAATATCTTTGAAGACCTTATCGCAATTTGAAAAGGAAATAACTTTTTACGAGGAACAGGCTAATAACAGGCGTCACGCGTTTGTTTAAAATGCTTTTCAAACATTTTTTCTCAAAATCTGGGTTTGACTAAATTTTGTTTCGCAATATATCCAAAAATTATTTAATTAGCTTGATGAAGTAAAGTACCGTTAATAGGTTAAAAAAAAAAAAGATTCCATAGAAAAAATGAAAGAGAGAGATGCTCAATTGACCACATAATACGTCACTCGTCACGTGACAATAACATTTGTTGTGTCGAAGTGACATGGAATGTTAATTTTTGTCTTATATTAAAATTGATAAATTAGGATGGAAGATTTACCAACCGATTACGATGCTATCGTCGTGGGAACTGGTAAGACTTGGTCAAATTATAAATCACTTAAAATCTTGAATCAGTTTTGCATGTCAACGTTTCTTTCAAAAATAATTTTGACCTTATGGGAACATCGTTAGAACATCCTTAAATATTTTTTTCTTGTTGTTTTTAGGTATGATTGAGTCTATCGTCGCTGCAGCGTTGAGCAGGATCGGCAAAACCGTTTTACATCTAGATAGGAATGATTTTTATGGTGAAAATTGGGCTTCGTTCAATTTGGAAAACTTAGAACAATGGATTTCATCTGTGAAAAATGATAACACTGAGAATGATTCAGATTTAGAACAGTTTATAAAGGAAAATGAACATCTTGTTCGATGTAAAATAAAATCCAATATAGCTAATGTTAAAGATGAATGGATGTGCCCAGAGGAGAAAAACAAAGAAGAAAATCTGGAGAAAGAACCTGATGTTATTGAGAAAGATAAATTATCATCTGAATGGACTGTAAATAAAATTAAAAATGAATATAGGAGGTTTAATTTGGATCTTTGTCCAAAGGTAACATAATTTTAGGAAAACTTTAATTGTCAATTAAACCTATAATAAGTTCTTTTTTCTTTTCAAGATGTTGTTTTCAAAAGGAGCTCTTGTAGAATTATTAATAAGTTCAAACATAGCAAGATATGCAGAATTTAAAAGTGTCAATAGGGTTTTAACTTGGAGAAACAACAGACTCGAACCTGTACCATGCTCAAGGGCTGATGTTTTTGCTACGAAAAATGTATCTGTTGTAGAAAAAAGAATGCTAGTCAAAATACTAACCAGTTTTGCTGAATACCCTAAAAACTTAGAGGAATTTCAGGGTAAAAACATTTTTTTTTAATATCCCTGGCAATTTAGGTTTTTAAATGATTTTTTTTTTTCTTTCAGGTTTTGAGAAAAAGACATTTCATGATTACTTAAAGCATAAGAAACTCCCGGAAAATCTAATTCACTACATTTTATATGCAATTGCTATGGGAACAAATTCTACTTCTTGCTTGGAGGGTGTAAAAGCATGCAAAGCTTTTTTGGAATCCTTAGGGCGATACGGAAACACGCCTTTTATTTTTCCGTTTTACGGATCTGGTGAACTACCGCAATGCTTTTGTAGATTATGTGCCGTTTTCGGTGGGGTTTATCATTTAAAGCGAGGAGCCGATGGTTTGATAATTAAAGACAACAAATGTTGCGGCGTAATTTCCGGGAATCAGCGTCTAAGCGCTAAACAAGTGATATTATCCTCAAGCTACGTTCCATCGGAATATTTATCCGACGAAAATTGCGAAAATATATCCAGAGCGATTTTCATTACGGATAAGTCGATATTAAGTAGCGAAAAAGAACCATTGACCCTTCTTCGATTTCCCCCGGTGCCTCGGGTGACGGAAAATCCGGTGACAGTGATCGAATTGGGACCCGGAACTCACGCTTGTCCGGAAGGCTTGTTCGTCCTTCACATGACAACAAAAGCGACGAACGACGCATCTTCCGATTTCAGACACGTCATTAATGCCTTATTTAAAACGGAAGCCAACGAGGAAGAGAGGCCTAAAGTTTTGTGGTCTCTTACGTGGAACGTTTCTCAAGGAAGCAACAAGACTAATGATAAATGTCCGGAAAATGTGAAAATTTGCATCGGACCTGATCTGGATCTAGATTTTGACTCAGCAATAGATCAGGTACGACTTTGGATGTTTTAATTTTCAAATTTTAAAATCATAAAAAAAAAAAAAAAAAAAAATATGTGGAATAAAATATGTTTTGCTTTTGCAGCCAACTTTTAGTTAATGTTTTTTTTAAATAATTTTTTTTTTTTCAGGCTAAAAAAATATTTGGGGAATTGTCGGACGAAGAATTTTTGCCCAGAGCTCCGGATCCTGATGAAATTATTTTAGACGAAATTGAAAACAACACGGTTCTTACGGCCGAAACGGTGGAAAGCGAAAACGAGGAGACTAATGATGCAACTGGAAAAGACGAAAATGTTAAATCGGATGAAGAGAAAGACGAACCCGATAATAATCCCAGGCAAGGAGATGACACTAATAGCGCAAGTGATTCTTAATCTAGTCATTTAATTTTTTTAGATATAATCATGAAATTATTTTATTAAGTATATGTATAACGTTAATTTATTAATTTTTATTTGAACTAGAAATAATTTTCCGTAAAAATTAATTGGAAGAATTTTTTCTACATTAATAAAAATCGTCTTTATTAAGGCTTTTTTTAAAAATAAAATTACTCATAATTCTTTTGATTAGTACTTCAATCTAATGAAGCTAAATGGAGGAACTTTGAGGACTGAAAAAAAAAGTAATAAAGGACCATTTAGGAAGTTGACTATTTTCCAAATTTTTTTACTGACTTTAGAAAAAACTTTCGATTTTTAAATTCTGAAATTTCAAGAACAAAACTCAATAAAATTTTTTGGTAAAACGTTTTGAAACCTAAGAATTGTAGGCAACTCATCAGTAATCCAAGTTTGATCTTGTTCTAACTGATGTTACTGATTTTTAGCTTCAACTGAAAATAAACGTTAGTAAAATGCCATGCATTTTCGTTTCGAGTGTTTTAACATTTTCAATTTGAGTCTATGTTTTGAGGATTAATAATTTGTTGCAAACTTGTTTTCCTTGTTTAATGAGTGAATTTATTTGGAGACATAATTGTCTTAGGCATTTTAAATATCAGTAATTTTCCTTTGAAAACTTTTTGAACGTGTATGACCCTTATTATCAACAATGCTTTCATTATATTTTTAACAGGTAATTGGGAGGTAGTTCCCCCCAAATTTCGCCATTTGAACACTATGACAACAGACATACTGAGACGGTTATTTTTTATAAATTTTCTCTTTGAACAGTGTTTAAAATTTAAAATAGTAAGATAAAAAATAAAAAAATTGAGTATGCCCAAAAATCAAAATAAAACGTTAAAATAAATTTTCTTTCATGAAGCATAAAAATTAACCGATCAACATCGCCGCTTTTTTTTCTCTTACATAATCGCATCTATTCTACAGTAAAAAAATAGGCAATTTTATCAAAAAACATTATCAAATCACCGCTATCTTTTTATGGTGTTTACAGTCAAGCTTTCTTTTATCATAAATAATTATGTGCTCCCAATTCTCAAGCTTGAATAAAGTGAAAGAAGTTTCATTTTTGTGATGCCCTGACTGTCTGTAAAATTTCAAGTCATCTAATTCTCAATCAATTTTTGATGTACTTCACTCAGAGCCTGGAAAAGAAATGAAAAAAATTAATTAAACTTAATCAAACTGTTCGACTTACGAAGGGACGAAAATCCGGAAAATGAAGCTACAAATCAAAAATTGATTTTTTGCCAATTTGTTAAAAAAAAATCGATTCTCAAAATTACCTTGAAATATTTGACGGTTTTAACTTTGAGTTCGACTGTTGCATTTTCATCACAAACGATTATCGTGGAAGGATGCTGTTGAAACGCAGAAACGGTCCACATGTGATTGATTCCTCCTTCTATGGCCTTGTGCAGCGCATAAGCTTTTTGCGTCCCCGTTATCAAAATCATAACTTCCTGAGCATCCATGACGGTCCCTACGCCTACAGTCAAAGCTTCGTTCGGTACTTTCGATATATCGTTATCGAAAAACCGAGCGTTGGCTTCTAAAGTATCGTACGCTAACGTTTTTACCCTTGTCCTTGAGACTAAGGACGATCCGGGTTCGTTAAAGGCTATATGACCGTCAGGCCCGATTCCACCAATAAACAAATTTATCCCACCTGCTTCCTTAATTTTACGTTCATATTCCTCACACTCAAAATGTAAATTTGGTGCATTTCCATCTAAAATGTGAACATTTTTGGGGTCTATGTCGATATGCTTAAAAAAGTTATTCCACATGTAGAAATGATAACTCTCTGGGTGATCTCTGGGCAAAGCCACATATTCATCCATGTTAAATGTTTTAACATACTTAAAAGAAATTTTTCCAGCTTTATAAAATTCTATAAGTTTTTTATACATGGGAAGAGGAGTTCCTCCTGTCGGTAACCCCAACACAAAATAACGATCTGGTCCTGGTTTGTAATCTTGAACTTTTTTAAGAACATATTTTGCAGACCATTCTGCAACTTTATCAACAGTATCTAAAATGATCAGTCTCATCTTTACCTGAAAATTGAAAAGAATTTCTTTCATGTCAATAAACTCATTATCAGTTATTTACAAAAAAATAAAATAAAAAAAATATTTTTATCAAAAAAGCCTACAAAAAACTTTTCCAAAATTTTTTCAAACAATAATTTTTTTTATATCAAAGGTTTACTTACCTTTTAGTTTTGTAAAACGAAATAACAAGAAATATGAAGAAGTCCGTTATTATTTCACCGTGCTTTTCAAAAAAGTAACTTGACGCCTTCTAGTTGTTGTCAAGTGGGTCAAGTGGAGATTAAATTACCATAGATATCCAAATTGTAAGATACATCGTCGTCAACTGATATGAAACTCAATTACCACAGACGTTAAAATTGATGATTTCAGTGGCGGTTCGTGTTTTTTTGTATCAGACACGAAAGTCATTCAAAAAAAGACGAAATATTGTATAAAAAATTTAAAAAAATATCAGTGATGTCGGAAAATCGTAAACAAAAGCAGAAGGCACAACGTGTCAGTAGGTTTCGCGTGGCGTCGACTCATCTGTCCTCTAGTGAGGATTTTTAAAAGTCCTTACAGTTTTTGCGCTAAAACTAAAACCTGCTGTAATTTATTTCTTTCTTTAAAAAAAAAGCTTCCTTAAAATGTTTGATGCGAATTGTTTTGCCTTTCACAGTACCCATATACTATAGCATATAACGCAAATACTAAGGATCAGGAGCTTAATGTTGTAGAATCATATTACAGCAGAAATTAAAAAGTGTGAACTTCCTGATACATTCTTCACCAAGATTAAAATCCTCGGACGGCTTGCCATAGTTAACAGTTACAAATGAACAGTATAAATGGCTATGCCCTTTCCGTGTCTAACTAACATGTATTGCAATCATCACAGATTAATAAAAGATAGTCAAATAACGTGGTGAAAACTAATGTGTTATAAGACTTACCATCTGAAGATGACTGCTATTAATTAAAAATGATTTAATTAGAATAGATAATATATCACCACAAAATTAACTGGAAAAATTTGATTGAATTTGTTTCACTAACGAATGTAGAGCCCGTTCACGGTAATACGACAAGGGTTGGTACGGTGTTGTGAGCGATCGCGGATTTTTATTTACCGATCGGTAGGGCCTATGGACCTATTAATTACCCCAAGTCCGTTTGCTCCCATCACCCTCCCCAATGGAGTTATGAAGGGGGGTAGTTTTGGGGACTTTTTTTCAACGAAAAATGGTCTATTTGGTTTTTTTCGTCTCACACTCTCATTTTTCAACCGATTTGGATCGGTGAGGTCTTAAAATATTCAGAATAAAGTACTGAATCGAGTGTGACGCACATTTTTTGTCCTTGCCGCCATCTTGGAAAATGGCGGACAGAAACGTGTAAAAAACTACGGAATCTTCAACTGCCTCTACAACCCCTTCCCCACACGATATTTTGAATTTTTTTTTACTGAAAAAAATCCTTTTTTTATAAGCTTTCGATTGGTTATAGGCAGAATTTTGGGACGGATTTACTTTAGAGTCAAAATAATAGTTTTTAATCGTGCGACGCAAAATTTGGAATTCTTCACGGTTTTCTACTACTCCCTCTGTCCCAAAATACTTTGCAAGCTTTTGATTTTTGCCGGACCTGTTGTACCACTTTAGCCACCCACCCAAGCACTATTTCACACCAACCCCCCATCCCCCCCAGGGGTCCCCCCCCCCCTTTGGGAAATAAATTACCGAAAAAATGGAAAAAATTAAAAATTTCTATTATTTTCGCCCCGTTTCAGAAACGAAAGCGAAAACTTTGAAAGTGGTCGGAAATGAGAGAGTACATTACCCTAAACAAGATTCCCCCATGAGAAAATTTTTTTCATTTGTCGCAACCCCCCAAAAAAATTAAATATGTCGAGGGTCCGACCAAGGGGGCGAATTTTTAAATCTCGATTAGATGGTCGCGAAACGTTTGTTACGGGGGTTTTTTAGGTCGCTGATTTCGATTCTGAGGTCCGTTTTTAAAAATTCAAGATGGCAGATCCAATATGGCGGACCTTTTCTTTATAAATCGATTGTTTTTCACTAAAACACGTAATCGGAAGGTTATTGAGGACGCTGATTTTGATTTTGAGGTCGGTTTTTTAAAATTCAAGATGGCGAATCCAATATGGCTGACCTTTCTTCAAAAATTCGATTTTTTTCCCACATAAACACTTGTCCGGGGGGTTATTAGGGACGCTGATTCCGAATCTGAGGTTAGTTTTTACAATAGTTCAAGATGGAGGATCCAATATGGCGGACGATTCCAAAAAGAAATTTTTTTAATTCAGTCGAATTCATGATTGGGGGTTATCGGTGAACGTCTGCCATATTGCATCCGTCATCTTAAATTTCTGAAAACGAACCTTAGAATCGAAATCAGCGTCCCTAATAACCCCCTGGACAAGTGTTTATGTGGGAAAAAAATCGAATTTTTGAAGAAAGGTCAGCCATATTGGATTCGCCATCTTGAATTTTAAAAAACCGACCTCAAAATCAAAATCAGCGTCCTCAATAACCTTCCGATTACGTGTTTTAGTGAAAAACAATCGATTTATAAAGAAAAGGTCCGCCATATTGGATCCGCCATCTTGAATTTTTAAAAACGGACCTCAGAATCGAAATCAGCGACCTAAAAAACCCCCGTAACAAACGTTTCGCGACCATCTAATCGAGATTTAAAAATTCGCCCCCTTGGTCGGACCCTCGACATATTTAATTTTTTGGGGGGTTGCGACAAATGAAAAAAATTTTCTCATGGGGGAATCTTGTTTAGGGTAATGTACTCTCTCATTTCCGACCACTTTCAAAGTTTTCGCTTTCGTTTCTGAAACGGGGCGAAAATAATAGAAATTTTTAATTTTTTCCATTTTTTCGGTAATTTATTTCCCAAAGGGGGGGGGACCCCTGGGGGGGATGGGGGGTTGGTGTGAAATAGTGCTTGGGTGGGTGGCTAAAGTGGTACAAACAGGTCCGGCAAAAATCAAAAGCTTGCAAAGTATTTTGGGACAGAGGGAGTAGTAGAAAACCGTGAAGAATTCCAAATTTTGCGTCGCACGATTAAAAACTATTATTTTGACTCTAAAGTAAATCCGTCCCAAAATTCTGCCTATAACCAATCGAAAGCTTATAAAAAAAGGATTTTTTCAGTAAAAAAAAATTCAAAATATCGTGTGGGGAAGGGGTTGTAGAGGCAGTTGAAGATTCCGTAGTTTTTTACACGTTTCTGTCCGCCATTTTCCAAGATGGCGGCAAGGACAAAAAATGTGCGTCACACTCGATTCAGTACTTTATTCTGAATATTTTAAGACCTCACCGATCCAAATCGGTTGAAAAATGAGAGTGTGAGACGAAAAAAACCAAATAGACCATTTTTCGTTGAAAAAAAGTCCCCAAAACTACCCCCCTTCATAACTCCATTGGGGAGGGTGATGGGAGCAAACGGACTTGGGGTAATTAATAGGTCCATAGGCCCTACCGATCGGTAAATAAAAATCCGCGATCGCTCACAACACCGTACCAACCCTTGTCGTATTACCGTGAACGGGCTCTGTATCCTCTTGAAAACCCCGAAATACTGTTTGACAGATGGCGCTTTGATCGGTTTACACATTACACCAATCTCAGTCTGAGCGGAAAAATGTGTTATGCATAAGCTTAATGTCACGAGCTATTGTGTTCTTAGTTTGATGCATTATACATTTTTTTCCTTTTTTTATTTTTGTAGACTTTTTATAGCATTTTGACGTTTGGAAGGCATTTGGTTGCAGGAGTCACGTATATTCTGAACAAATTTTTCACCTCGCTTTTTCGCAGTAATGACTCATTGCCAACATAAGAAAATAAACCGACGCTTGGGCTTGTCTGTCAAGCAACAGTAGTTTTTTCGTTTGTGGTGAAAGTTCAAAGTAAAAGTTTTTAAATATTCTCTATTATCAGGTTAGTTTTAGTTTATACATCCATTCTTTAAACAGTTTTATTTTACAACGCGTAGGTATACAGCCTTTAATTTTTTTCAATGAGAAGTCGAAGTAGAACTAGTTGAATTGCTTCTTTGTTTGGTTTTCTTTACTTTCTTTGATTTCTTTTGTCCTGATAAGGCACCATTTGCTACATCGTGATTCCCTTTCTTATTCTTGTTCCATATGCTTAAGGCTATGAATAACTGGGCTGTGTAATATGTTCCCATAATGTAAACCTGAAAATGAAAATTCATTTTTCAGAAGTGTTTGTTTTGCTTTAAAGTGCAAAGTAAAAGTAACATAAATGTATGTGGTAATCATATACTATTTACCTGACCATTTGGTATAGGGAATTGGAGATCATGGATGCTTACGAGAGCATCAGATATCAGGAATATGACAGCTCCAAGGGCACATATTACTTTATGTGCTTGCCAAGCTTCCTGAAAAGAAATTCAAATGGTTACGATCACATTTTTTTATTTTTTGTTATTTTATCAGTAATTAACTTATATTTGCTAATTTAAAGCAGCAGATATAAAATTGCTCTCATTTGGTTACTGTAGAGTTTCTGTCCTGTTTTAAGATTTTAAGAATAAAAAATAGATTTTAATTTTCCAAAAAAATAGATTATTAGACATGGAATTTTTTCTTGTAAAGAAAAATCTGTACGTCAGAGCGAAAAAGTTCAATATGCAAATTCAAGATGGCCGTTTGTTATGGGTAAACAACGTTTAGCGGACATCTTTAATTTGCATATTGAACCTTTTGGCTCTGACGTACAGAAATGTAAGTTGTCTGAATAATATTTTACTTTGAAAAATTGGTCTAGTGGCATGCTTTTTTAAATTTAGTATTTGAGGCTAAATATCCCTTTAAAAAATGGCCATGGGGCATTTTCTAGCCTCATCTAGAATTTATAATTCAGTACCATATAGGATGAGACCTGTAAATAAGTTAGATTTGAAAACTGAACCTATGGTTACATTTACCTGCAGTTAACTAGATGTAGCTTTTAGAAAAATGAAAAGGCAGAGAATTGATTATTGTTTTGATGGAAGAATTTTTTTTAAAAACTTTTTTTTAACTTTTTTGAGTACTCTCAGAAAACGAAAATTTTAAAGACAATTTTAGACATACTGAACAAAACAGCAAAAAAAGAAAAAAAAATCTTGGTCTTTATTGAACAATTTTGCCCCAGAATGAGTACTAAAAAATGTTTTTGTATAGATTAATTCTCTTAAGTTTTTTTAACTATTATTCCATTGCAGAGTATAACTAGTATTTGGCCATGCAAAATAAGCCTTAAAATAGATTTTTCCACTGACAATTTTGAGACCAGATTTGAAAAATAAATTTATTTTTCTGGTTGAAGGCAGGCTTTATATTAATAACTATTGTCCACTGAAGGTGGGGCAGTTGAAGCCTTTAAACAATAAACAGAATTTTGGGTCTCGCCATTGCAATTAATAATTCTGAGTTGAAACTTACTGAGCCGCTGAACGCCTGGACCAAACTTCGCCAAGCCATTGTTACTAGAAGAAAACTGTAAAATGGCATCCCGAAAAATATTTCAGGATTATCTATATTTGGTAGAATGTTAACTAAAACTGAAAAAAGAAAAAATTTGAATAATCCATATAAAGGACGATTTCAAAGGGGTTGCTTACTTATGGCTGCAATGGCATATAGCACAATTCCGATGGAAAGACCCAAAGGCTGAAAACCGAAAGCATATATGTAAAAACAGTGGCCTATCCCAAAAGCCAGCATTCCGTGAACGAAATGTTCGTGCCATATCAGGCAAGCATCTCCAATACTACAAATTGCAAGTCCTAATGCTATGTAGGCGTGATAATTTGTTCTCACTCTGAAAAAAAAATGAAAAAATGATTAGCACATAAAGGGATAGCATCTGGTAGATCGTTGTGTGATGAAAGATTTTTACATTTTTTGAGGAAGTGTTTTGCCGTAGAAGTAGGCAGCTCCCGACAAGCACCAAATCGGAAGACATTTTACAAATGCTGCATAAATGGACGGATTGTCATATGGAATGAACTGATGAAAGTAAAAGCAGACTGCCGCTCCAAATGGAATCAAATGCAAAATCATTTTTTAGTATTGATTCTTTATTTGCTAAAAAATTAAAAAAAAAGCAAGAAATTAAAAACTACTTAATTCTCAAACTTAATCAACTGATTCTGTGGCTAATGGATCTGTTGTGGACAAGGACAATAAAATGAATCAAATAAGTACCGACAAGGGATTCATCAGGGTTAATGTAGTTTTGGTCTTAAGCATAGCTGCAGTAGGGTGGCCCAAAAAAAATCGGCCATCTCTGATTTTCGTTCCCTAGCGAAAAATGGGTTCTTTAGGGTCTTGGAACACTTGTGATTTTTTTTCAGATTTTTAAAAAAATTTTTAGAGGTGGCGCCCGAATTTTTATGTTTTTTTTACTTTTCGCACTTTTATTTGATCAAATTTCAAAAATTCGCAGGAAAAAAATTTGATGAAATAAAAAATTGATCTTTTTAGGGTATAATACTTATGTATGTATGTATCCAGAAAAAATTTGATTTTGCCGAAAAATGAGACCTTATGGGTGTTATGTGACTTATTTCGGCGAAAACGGGTTTTTTTATATCTGGGTAGCCCCAAAAGTTAAAAAAATTTCAAGATAGCCAAAATGACCCAAAATAATGTAGATTCATCGCCTTTAATCCAATTTTTGGAGAAAATTTATTTTGCGTGGATATGGGCGGTTTTAGGTTAAAAAATAATATTTTTCAAAATTTAAAAAATTTGTTTATTATTTTATGGTGTCCCAATTTTGATTCTACACCTCAAAATCGATTCTGCTAGCTCCAGATACCATCTCCAATTTTTTTCAGATTTTTAAAAAATGTATAGGGGTCGCTACCAGCCTTTATAGGTTTTTCTCGAAAAATGGCTTATGAAAAGTGTAATTTTTTTGACCGCAAAATAAAAGTCGGTCTTTTTCAAATCTGAGAAACTACTTTATGTTTTTTGACCCGTAGAATTCAAAAATGACCATAAAAATTACGTACGGTTGCGGGAAAAACCCGATATCTCCACACCAATTACCAATTTTAACAATTATCATTACTTATCAATTGGTGTGGAGATATCGGGTTTTTCCCGCAACCGTACGTAATTTTTATGGTCATTTTTGAATTCTACGGGTCAAAAAACATAAAGTAGTTTCTCAGATTTGAAAAAGACCGACTTTTTTTGCGGTCAAAAAAATTACACTTTTCATAAGCCATTTTTCGAGAAAAACCTATAAAGGCTTGTAGCGACCCCTATACATTTTTTAAAAATCTGAAAAAATTGGAGATGGTATCTGGAGCTAGTAGAATCGATTTTGAGATGTAGAATCAAAATTGGGACACCATAAAATAATAAACAATTTTTAAATTTTGAAAAATATTATTTTTTAACCTAAAACCGCCCATATCCACGCAAAATAAATTTTCTCCAAAAATTGGATTAAAGGCGATGAATCTACATTATTTTGGGTCATTTTGGCTATCTTGAAATTTTTTAACTTTGGGGCTACCCAGATATAAAAAAACCCGTTTTCGCCGAAATAAGTCACATAACACCCATAAGGTCTCATTTTTCGGCAAAATCAAATTTTTTCTGGATACATACATACATAAGTATTATACCCTAAAAAGATCAATTTTTTATTTCATCAAATTTTTTTCCTGCGAATTTTTGAAATTTGATCAAATAAAAGTGCGAAAAGTAAAAAAAACATAAAAAATTCGGGCGCCACCTCTAAAAATTTTTTTAAAAATCTGAAAAAAAATCACAAGTGTTCCAAGACCCTAAAGAACCCATTTTTCGCTAGGGAACGAAAATCAGAGATGGCCGATTTTTTTTGGGCCACCCTAAGCTGCAGGTTAAGGAGGGGGGGACCATAACACAAAAATCAATTATAGCGACGTTAATAATAATTAAAACGAATAATAAAATATTTCAGTCAAGTTCAGAGATAAAATATAGTTCAAGTGCCATCTTATCATTTTTTGATCATGCTCAAGGGTTACAGTGTTTGCAAATAACTAAGAATTGTAACCATGCCGGCTTTTTAAGTGGCAAAAATCACACTTATGGAGTGAAACCTTTTAATTATTTTAAAAACTTTTTGACAGCATCTCTTGCTCAGTCCAATTAATTTTTTTTTTTTTTGAAATAAGAATTAAAGATAACTTAATTACACTGTATATATACAGAGAAGTGTAACTAACCTTGTTTTGATTAGAGAAAAAATCCGTTATTATTCAGAACCGCAGCCAGATGACTAGCCTATCAGGAGTTCAATGAACACTGACACATGACATATACTTTTTACGTTTCTTTAACTTGAAAGCACTCGCTTTCAACCGAATAATTTTTAATCCGATTTCCCAGTTATAATTAATTTTTTTTTTTTAATCGTGTATTATTTAAATAAATCACGTGTCCGCGCCGCGATAAAAAAATAAAAATGAAAGTTTGTTTTTTATTATTGGTCGGTATATTATTGCGATAAACTTCATGTCCCTTTTTTTTTATCTTAAATTTCGATAACAAAGAATGAATTTATACGAAAATAACAACATTATGCGAAATTGAAACGCTACTTCGGTATGACATTGAAATGCATACTGTTTACAGCGGAAAAATATCTAGTAAATGGTTGAACATAAAGCTTGACCGCGTATGACTTGACTCGCGTAAGAATGAAACTTTCAGGTAAAATTATTTTGATTCGAGGATTGAAGCGTTTAGAGCGCAGTTCTTGTTTTTCTCCAAACCGTCTTGATACAATATACAGAGTTTTGCTTGAAAGCTTTGTGGGCTAAGGTGAATCACTTTTTCTTCTTCAGCCAAACAGGTTATTAAAATACAGGAATTTTTTTTTTTTATTTGGAAGATTTATTGAGTTTTTCTGATGATTCGTCCATGCATGTTATGCTTTCGCAAGGGTCAATAGGGGGTTCGATAGGCTCAGGATCCGGATCCGGACCGTGGAGACAAGGACAAGGTGGAGGAGTGTCTCGCGGATTTTGCGGGGGCGACCTGGCAAAAGGATCGCTTTCTTTTGGGCATTCGGAGTATCGCTTAATTCTTTCTACTATTAACGGGCGAAAATGACGGATTAATCCTTGGACGGGCCAAGCTGCTCCGTCGCCCAAAGCGCAAATGCTGTGGCCTTCCACCTGGAAAAAAAAAAAGTTGGCCGCACTTATTAAATTATTTTATTGCGATGAAGTATAAAGAAGGAAAAAGTTCAAGGAAGAAAAGGCTCGAACTTTTATTGGTTTATAATCGTGGAAATTGCACTTGAACGATAAAATTGATATATTAATGACTATGTTGTGCGGAACCTAATGTTTAGCCTGTGGTTAAAATCTAAGCTCCCCATATGGAGAATTTTTTTCTTCGTCAGAAAAGTGAATTTTTGATTTCCGAAAATTAAAAGCTTATCGGGGAATTTGCCGTCAATCTCTCTACGTAAAAGCAATTATAATCTTAAATAGAAAAAATTTTCCCAATATACATTTCTGCTTAGCGACAAAAAAAAAAGTTAATCTTTGAACTAAGACTATTTCCGGAAACAATCTATTACTTTATTGTACATTTCAGTTTCAGATACCTGTTTGCTTATTTCCCAGATCATCTCGATTTCCTCTTCTTTAGCTTCTCCCCTAACAAATCTGTTCATGATTTTCCACATCCATGGTACTCCTAAAAAAGAAGTTTGCATTTTGACATTCCCCAATTTTGAAATTCCATCCATTTTTTTACATCGTAATTTTTACCTTCCCTGCAAGGAGTGCACTGACCACAGGACTCATGCTTATAAAATTCCAATAACCTCGCAATTGCATAGATCACATCGCTGTCCTTATTTATGACGATGACTGCTGCAGTTCCTAATGCCGTTTTATTCTCCATCAAGTCATCGAATTCCATCAGAGCCTTTTCGGCAACCGATTTGGGTATGATCGGAGTGGAGGAACCCCCGGGAATAATCCCCAAAAGTTTATCCCACCCTCCTAGGACTCCTCCCGCATGTATTTCTATTAATTCCTGCATCGTTAAGAAAGGAATAATTAATGGGAAGTTATTTCGGAAAAACAGATTAAATATTCCAAAGGCTAATAATTCCGTTTGACGTGAACAGGATGTTTCGTGACCGTAAAAAAAGTTTTTTTTTTTTTTTTTTTTTTTTTTTGCCTTGTATCAGCAGTGTCTTTTAATTTAAGAATATTACCTTCAAAGGGATCGACATTTCCTCCTCCACCGTGCACGGGGTAGAAACATGACCGGAAATGTTGAATAATTTAGTTCCGGTGTTTCGTTGATTTCGACCCAAACTAGCGAACCATTTCCCCGAACGCCTGAGTATCGTGGGAGAAACTGCAATGGTTTCCACGTTCGTTACCGTTGTTGGACAACCAAATAATCCGACGTCCGCTGGAAATGGGGGCTTTAGCCTAGGTTTTCCTTGCTTTCCTGAAAACATTTTAAATAGCCGAAATAATTTTCCTTTTTTTCGGGGGGGATTAAGCTGTTTTTTTTTTTTTTACCTTCTATGGAATCGATGAGTGCCGTTTCTTCCCCACAAATGTAAGCTCCGGCACCTCTTTGAACGTAAATATCGAAGGAATAGTGACTCCTGCAAGCGTTTGCTCCTAAGAATCCTGCCTGATATGCTTCGGTAATCGCAATTTGAAGGTTGACGGCTTCGTTGTAGAATTCGCCTCTTACGTAAATAAAAGCAGCGCAAGCTCCCATGGCAAATCCTGCCAATAAGCAACCTTCCAAAAGTTTGTGAGGTTCGTGTCGTAGAATTTCCCGGTCCTTGCACGTTCCCGGTTCTCCTTCGTCCGCGTTAATCACTAAATATTTCGACCTTTCGTCCGGTTTAAGCATAAAGCTCCATTTTAAACCGGAAGGAAATCCTGCCCCTCCTCTACCTCTCAAACCTGATTCTTTGATCTCGTTAATTATCCACTCGGGACCCTTATCTATGATGTCTTTGGTTTTGAACCAATCTCCTCGTTTTAAAGCACCTTTTAACCTCCAGTCGTCATAACAATAAAGATTGGTGAAAATCCTATCACGATCATCAAGAGGACCACATTTTTTTTCGGAGGGTTTTCTTTCCTCGCATGTCGATTGAAATCGGTTTCCGAATATGAAAATCCCCCTTGAATTAAATAATCGTTTTAAATTTCTAGGGATCATGTTTACGATATTTGCTTACTTCTGCTTTCCAGATTTTGAATTTTAAAATAGATATGGAACTTATTAAAGTAGCTTATATTTAATAGGGTGGGCCGAAAAAAGCGAATTTTTGAATTTGTAAACGCCTGATATGGGAATCAATGCCTTATTATAATACTACTAACCCTAATTTTTTTCAGATTTTTTGAAGGTCATCTTGAGGTCGCGCAATGACCTTGAAGTTTTTGAAAAGCCCATATAAGGGCAAAAAATAAGAGTTTTTTTTGCTGAAAAAAGTATCGTTTCCTATCCGAAATTCTGCGTAGATTACGAATATGAAGTCCAAAATCATTTTAAGTGTTCGGTTTTTGAGCTTCACGCCTATTTTCTAAACACTGAATTACTTTAGGCTGCTTCTTCTTTTAGCTTAAAAACTGTAAACAAAAATGAATTTTGGACTTCTTATTCGTAATCTACGCAAAATTTCCGATAGGAACAGATACTTTTTTCAGCAAAAAAAAAAAATTCTTATTTTTCGCCCGTATATGGGCTTTTCAAAAACTTCAAGGTCATTGCGCGACCTCAAGATGACCTTCAAAGAAATTGGAAAAAATTAGGGTTAATAGTATTATAAAAAGGCATTAATTCCCATATCAGGTCACTTTGCTGAATTTAATATCTTTTCTTTTTTTCTAGTCTCTAATATACCCAAGTGTTTCAGTTACTTAATTCCGAGCGACGAAAATTTGGTAAAATATGCAATCGAATAAAATTTAAGCCTTCTTGATAGTTACTTTTTTCAAACAGGAAGAAAAATTTTTCATCGGTCATCGAAATAAGGTGTCTTAGGTTTTTAAGGTCATCATTTAAAATTAAGGTCATTTTAAGTTTTTTAGGTTATTTAGTTCAGTAGACACCCTGTTATTATAACCGGATGTTTCTTTTAAGCGAGTTTCTTATAACCGGACTTGATTATACACGGTGGAGCAGTTTTTGATGTGTGATTTTATTAAGGTAAACATAGGAAACACCGCCATAAAAATTGTTCCGCCGTGTATTACAAACTTTCAAAATAGAATGCATTTCTAAAATGTTACCATTTATTAGTTCGGTAAAACTTTATTAAGCAAAAACTTTATTAACTTTATTAGTGTAAACTTTATTAGCATTCATAATTTGAGCAGAAACAACAAAACTAATTTTTAATATAAGCGCAAAGAAAAGAATGAACTTTTGAAACCGGAAGTTAGATTCATATTATCAAATCCCGCGCCTTAAAAAAAAAATAAAACGGTGGCGCCTCTAGCGGCCAGACACATAACTGCGATTTGTGCGTGTTACCTAGAGAGCCTAGAAGGATAAGAAACAACCAATTTAGGTTAGAACAAAATCTAGAACCACGAAGGAAAACTACCAATCAGAGCGATCTGATATAAAATGCGACTCTCCTTCTAGGCTCTCTACTCTCTAGTGTTACCTTTGAATAGAGTTCATACACGGTCCGAATCCACGCAAAGCATTTTGGGAGAGTGGCCTACGCGATCACGTGACTTGGGACAAACAAACCGTAGTGCATAGGTTTTTACTATAGATTTTTAATTAATTAAATGCGAATTCAACATTTATATGATATATAATTTCACGTTGTGTTATTTAATAGGATTATTATTTCTTATAGAATATATTTTACATGAGAATCGATGTATTTGTGGTGTTATTTAATGATATATCTCTTGGTATTGTCCATTTAAGCATAGGTGCTACATTATTTTCAGTTTTTTTTTTTTTTTTTTAGTTTTAGAGTTTAAAAATAAGTTGATATTGTGCTTACGGAAAGTGTAATAGCGAAGATTATTATAAGCACAAAGATTATATGAAAGGGGTTCGATTTATTCTATTGCCGCAACGATCAGACTTGGAAAAAGTTAAAAGATGGAAAAGATGGCTTGTGGAAGACAAAATTTTACTTACAAATTTCCAAGTACACATATATATGAAATTTAAATTTTAAGGATCCTGAAGGGCCTACAAAAGAAAATTATTATTATATTTATTATAATTTTTGGTACATTTAAATGAGGAAAAGTCTCCGAAGTACCGGTCTTTGGTTCTCAGGGAAAAATATCTGTATATCTGCCATCCCTATTGCAAAAGGCAGTGATTATCCATAAAATCTATGACCTTTGGACCCCCTTTTTTATCGGCAATCAATAGCATTTGCAATAGGGATATCTTTCATTCAATTCATTTGTTTTCTTATCATATAATTTCCCTTTATTCACCCTACATTGATTTGGTCTGTTATATTTTTTATGTAGTTTTCCATCCTGAAAAAAAAAGGAATGTTACACAACTAAATAAAAAACTCGATTTTTAAAAAAAGCTTGGCAAAACAAACTCTGGTTGATTAAAAAAAAAATAGTGTAAAATAAAATAAAATGAAATGTAAAAAAAAGGTACTTTTCCACAAGCTCATTCTTATTTCCAGTCAATTTCATCCCATCTTCTTAAGTCGACAATTTTATTTGTGCTCATAACGGATTTTTAACTTCAATTTCCAAAATTTCTTTGATAAATGTGCAGTCTAAATATAAAGGAATGCATATACTTGGACATTTATTTAAATTGTTTCGCTAGCTAATGAACTCAATCCGGGGCGAAAAAAAGGTGCCGCGAAAAAAAATGTATTCTTATTAAATAAATAACATTACAAATGAATTAATTCTAGGAAATGAAAAGCAGAATACGAAAAATACTAATCGTATTGATCGAGACGACGTGAAATAAATGCGAATTAAACCTACGATCTCTTTTTAATTAATGAAAATATACACGAATCTTTGGTAATAACATATACAATTCGAATTGTTTGTCCCAAGTCAGCTGATCGTCTGCCTACCACTCCCAGAATGCTTTGCGCGTGACGTCACTTTGTATGAACTCTATATTTATATAAATATTCAAAGGTATATATTTACATGACATTCTCTAATGACACGTTCTGTGTTTACATTTTAAAAAAAAAAACGATTGGTGGAATAATTTAAATAGAGAAATTATTAAATAATTTTTGTCCAGAAGGTATGGATTAAGGCGAGATAAGGTTTTAAATAAGTTTTTTACTGTGTTAATTTTAATCTGTGTTGCACAGATATTATAAACCAAATCCGAATCCATGAACCGTTTGAGGTTAAATGGATATTTAGAAATGTAAATTTTCCATACAGGTATAAAAAATGAGTGATATTACTCCTGAGAAGGATGAAGGTGTCCTCAAGGAATTTATTAAACTTGGTGAAGAAAAAGACCATGGAATCCTTAGAACAATCATCACCAAAGGAGAACCATACATTACTCCTAATGAAGGATCTCTTGTTAAAAGTAAGCTCTTTGGAAAAATAAATTTTTTTTTGTTATCACTTTATAAAATTTAATTTTTTTTTACAGTTCATATTACGGGAAAGCATGAAGGGAGAGTTTTTGAAGATCGCGACGTCGATTTTTATTTAGGCGCAGGATGTGAACAGGGAATCATTGAAGGGATTGAAAAAGCGCTCGAAAAATTTGAAAAAGGAGAAAAATCATTGTTGGAAATCAAACCACAATATGCGTTTAGAGAAATAGGCCATGAAGAATTTATCATTCCGCCAAATGCAACAGTTCATTATACAGTTGAATTAAAAGATTTTGAAAAGGGCAACGAAAGTGGTTGTATGGATACAGCAGAAAAAATTGTAAGTTCATATTTTTTCACAACTTTTCATTGATTGAGTTGTGGCATTTATATGCTAAATTAATAAATTGAAAAAAATTTTTAAAAAAACTGTAATATTGATCATATTGGAATGAGCATTTAAGTGTGTAGGCAAAATATGCTTATTTAAAATCTTTTGACATGGTGTTGTCACAAGTATAACTTAATAGGGTAATATTTTCAAAAATGTAGATATAAGATTTTTTGTCCGTCCGGTACAAAAAGAACTGAATTATTGTTGTCAGGCCTCCAGTTTTTCAAATGTCTTTTTTTTCTGTACTCAAAAGTAAGTTTATATGACTACTAAATCTGCTTGTGCGGCACTTTTGATGAAGATAATTATTTTCAAAAAAAAAAAAAAAAAAAAAAATAGCGCAACGGACAGACATTTGAGCGATTTTATCAGAGTCAATTATTTTACAATCCAAAAATTTTGGGGAAAAAATTTTAAAAGTGACTTATCGGGTACTTTGAAGTATCTTGAGAAAAAAAAGTCCTACAGATTCTCACTCTAAATTAAATGATTATGGAGTCAATTTTCCTTTTTTCTAAAAATTTGAATTTTTTGGCCAAAGAGGCATAATTTGGGTTTATAAAATTATTTTAAATAAATTGAAAATTTCCACTTTGCCAAATATATAATGGCCCTGAGATAACTGAGTATGATCCAGAGAAAAGTCAAAAATAAAATTTTTATCATTTTAAAAAGTCAATAAATCCATTTAGCGCAAACATGATCCCTTTGGCAAATTTTAAAGTGAAAAAATGATGTAGTTGGTCTACGTAGTAGGCCTAAAATTTTGCCAAAGGGATCATGTTTGCGCTAAATACCTATATTTATTGAGGTTTTATTATTTTCATTTTAGTTTCTTAAACTTCAACTTTTTTTTTAGGAAAGCCAAGCACGGAAAAGGAAATTAGTAAGAGAGGTCGAAGACGACGAGTCGCAATCGACAACAAGCAGCCTCAAAATGGCTTTAAAAAAAATGAAAATTGTAAGTATTTAAATTAGTAAATGGGTCATTCCAAAGTTTTGCTTGGTTTTTTTTTTTTTTTTTTTTTTTTATTTAAATCATTTTTTATTTATTTAAGAAAATTCTAATCCTAGACATTTTTGGCTCATTCTTCCTGGAATAACCGAAATCTTATATATATTAAAACACTAAGGAAAAGCGATGTCCAACACGTACGGAGCCTTTACTTGACCGATTTTGATGATATTTTCAGGGCTGATAGGTTTTGACCTGTAGATTTGCAGGCTCCTTTCGATTTTTAGATATCTCTTTCCGTTTTCCCGGGAGAACGGAAAAACGAATTTTCCCATGTTAAATTCCCTATACCTGATTTTTCGAACCTTTGTCCAACACGTTCGGAGCCCCTACCCGACCGATTTTAATAAAATTTTCAGGACTGATATTTCTCGACCTGTAGATGTGCTAGCTCTTTCGAATATTTCGATATCTTTTCCTGTTTACCTGTGAGACCGGAAAACGAGGCCGATATGTATTGTGGAAGTAAAGGCGGAAAAAACATCAAAAGTTAAATGACATGACTCAAGCAGCTGTGTAGGTTTGCATAGATATGATGCTGGCCTATTTACTACCAACTGATTTTAAAGCAAAGACCAATTTTTTTATTTCATTAAAGAAGAACAATAAGAATTTCAATTCCATTTACTTGGTGCAATTGCTTTGGGGGATTGAATGCATAAATTTAAGTCGATTTTCATTAGAAAAACCTTTAGCCCTGAATTTGGCCAGTTTAGTTTGCTTTTTAATTAGCCCTTAGAAATTTTTTAAAATTTGAGAAATCGAAGAAATTTCTTTAGCTAAATACATTTCCTTTTTTCGTAATTTTGGGGATTCTAAAATTTATCTAAACCGATCGCTATCCGTTCTTAGCAAAAAGAACGGGACAGAAAATTATGAAATAGTTTTTTCCAAATCCTATGAATGGTTATTAAATATATACCAGTGATGTGAAACACTTTAAAAAAAACGCAAACGTTTCGTTTTTGTTTTTTTTGTAACTTCTGATTTTTCGTTTCTAATTTTTGTTTCGTTTCAGAGTTTCACTTATTTTTAAAACCCTTTCCCGCCCAACGATACACCCGTGTATCGAAAGGTATATAAACCTTCCCGCCCGACGATACACCCGTGTATCGGACAATAAAAAATTTATATTTTTAATAATTTTAAAGATACTGAAGTAAAAATTGACTTCCTTGATCAATTTTGAGCCGCTGATCACGAATCTGAAGTCGGAATTTTGATAAAATTTAAATCCAAGATGGCGGATCATCAATTTTAAAACTTCTTTTAATTATTCCATCAGAAAAAAAAATTAATTACTAAATGCTTCCTTTTAAAGCCCAGATCAGTATTTTCACATTAAATACTAAGGAAATGCCACATCGTCCATGTCTAGCTAGACTCAAATTGGTCCAGTCTCTTCGCCTATGTTTAGCTTATGGACAAAAAACTAATTTAACAATAAATCCATTGTATCCGGACTTAATGTTTGAATAACAACTAAGGGTGTTATTGAAAGTTGACCTGCTAGAAGAAACGTAGAAAGAAACGTTTACCCTATGTTTAGCTTATGACGGTAACCTTTTTTTTAAAAAACGTTTTTATTTCAAAAATAATATTTTTTTCATTACTCGGAGTAGAAAGAGTCGACTTTCAAACATAGTTTCTACTCTTGAAAACCGGTTTTTACAAGAGACCTTGAAGCAGGGTGAATGTTTCACTTTTCATCCCGCTCACTCACTTTTCTACCCGAAGAAGAAAAGTAGGCTGAACGTTTTTTTTTTTTTTTGTTTTCAATTAAAGACTCGAAAGACGCGTGACCAATACGTTAAAAGTAGATAACGCGACGAGTCTTTTTACAATTCCACTCGAATCTGTAATTCGGTATCGTTTGGTTTAGTTCGTTCCGGGCGCGCATAACCAGGAAACTAGCGGTTATTTTCACTTGGTTTGAGTACCTTTTTTTTTTTTTTTTTTGTTGATTTTCATATCGATTGAAAGTCCATTGGGGGGGCTCAAGCATTCTTACAGGGGGGGTTTGAGTTATCCCTTGCTCCTGCCCTGGCTACGGAGCTGCATATTAATTTTTTAAAAAAAGTCCGGCTTTCCTTCGTAATGAAAAGCAATTTACGTTTCTCGATCTTGAACGTAAATAGCTATTGATTTTTTTTTCTCCCGGTTTTAAAGAAGTAGTTGGTGCAGTTTACTTATTTTGTAGGGGGCCCTTTTAGACCTCTGACGAACAAACCGATCATAATTTGAAATTAGCAAGTAGAAAAACCTCAGTTAACATTTTTTCAGGCATTTTTCGGGGTCTTATCGAAAAAATGAATATGCTAAACTAACCCGATTGATCAAATATAGATCGGGAATCCAAACTTTTAATTTTATTCGCTACTCTGCGTCGTACTTGTTATTTAGTACTTTGTTTTCATTCCAAAAACCGTTTTCCGATCAATTAAAAAAAAAAAGTAAATAAATAAATAAAAAATTGTATTCCTTTATTTTTTTGTCCGCCATATTGGATCCGCCATCTTGAATTTTATAAAAAGGACATTAGATATGTAATCAGCGACCTCAAAAACCCCATAATTCGTTTTTTTAAATTTCATTTTGAAAGATCTTTCAATTTTCATTACTTTAAAACTACTTTAATGTCATATGTAATGACATGAGGTGCCTAACCTGCGCCTGAAAAAAATTTTTTCATACGGGAAAAAAAACTGGCCATCGGGTACATCAAATACATGCATGAACCAAAACAAAAAATAATTCGGGTAGGAGGGGTGTTTTAACACCTACGAAATTTGGACTACAAAGTTAAAAATGGTTCCAGTTCGCTTTTTACGACCGAAAGAAACATGTAGTTTTTTTTCCCCGTTTCGGGCGGCTAACTTTTCTTAATAAAGTTTATGTTACGTTATTTTTTTTTCCTGACAAAGTTTTCGTTTGCGTTTCATATCCGTTTCTCGAATACGGTAGTTTCTAAATTCCGTTTCAAATTCGTTTCTTCTTTCGAAAAAAAAAACGTTTGCGTTTTTTAAAATAAACTTTAAAGAAAACGTTTCCGTTTCTTTACTATGATAAAAAGCCTGGTGATGTAAAACAAATTTTTGCGCTTTTACTTTACTTTTTTTACTCTACAAGAGCTGCAAAAGACAAAATTGCCCTTCGAAGCCGAAAAAGGTCTCGACTAGCAATTCTTCTGCAGTTCTTGTATTGTAAGCTACTTTTCATCACAGCGTAAAAAAGGTTTTTTTAAAACTCACTAGTGCAGAAAAATGAGTTTTCATCACGCAAGGAGGTAAAGACCACATTACCGCCCTAGTGAGTTTTTAAAAACTCTATTTTTACGCTGTCCTTTGTGATGAATATTTTCTTACAATGTAAGGAAAGCAAACGACTTGCCCGTCTCGACCTTTTTAAACCCCTCGCCTTCGGTTCGGGCTTCAAACTCGGTCTCAACGGTCAGAGTGTCATTTGCATACCTTGCATAGTAATATACTATTTCTTTTGAGATCTTCGCTAAAAAGATTCTGTGGTTGAAAAAAAAAACGTTTGCTATCTTTGGAAAATGTTTTTTGTTTGCGTTTCTAATTTCGTTTCATTAGAAGCTACCGTTTCTGTTTCTGTTTAAGTCTTCATTTTTTCTCGGATGACGGTTTTTAGCAACTTTGTTATTGCCTTCAAAGTTTTTTTATTGCCTTTCGGTTTTTGGTAGTTTTATTTTTCTTTCAAAATGCATGTTCGTTTCTCCTAAAAGTTTCAACTCGGTTATTGATCAGTTGTTTTTTTTTTCGTTTCGTTTTTTACTGACCTAAAAAACGTTTCCGTTTCTGAAACGTTTTTGTAACATTAAAATTTAGAAAAAAACGCGTTTTTTCGTTTCTGTTTAAAAAACGTTTCACATCACTGATATATACTAATAGACTTGCTGCTTCCTCCGAATTTCTTACAAAATTACATGTAAAGTTTAAAACTAATTCATAGATTTCGAAAAATTGAACAAACCAACTTTTTACCCCGTCAAATTTTGACGGTATGCCTGATAGTTCTATTTTAAAATAGGAAAATTGAAAATAGGAAAAATACTATTATTATTATAAATTTTTTTTTGTAGGATGAGGCAAATGCCGAGGCGGAGGATATATCGCAAGCTGAGGCGGGGCCGAAGGTGGAGGTTTCAAACGAAAAGATAATGGAGGTATGAAATCTATGATAAGCGCGCCCGAAGCGGCTAGCGAAATCATAAAATTTAAAAATAATATAGTTACAGTAGTCGGATTTCAAAAAAAGCTGCCAGCAAATCTGGATGTCGAACGAGCGAGGCTAAAATTGGTTCTTGCGTGTTCGTTTACTCATTATGACTATTCTGTATGAGTTTCAGCTCCATCCCCTTACTATCCTCTAATAAATCGCACCCATTTGAATATCCGAAAAGGGCAGTTTTTCGGTCAAAAAAGTGGTTTTTTCGGTGTGAAAAACATAACAAGCACTGTCCGAGGTCGACATTGGTCTTAATTTATTAGTCTGCACACAAGAAACCCCCTTCAGTCTTTCTCACTTCGCTTACCTACTACCCCTAATTTGCCACCCCTAAAATCATGTTACGCTATAATCTTCGTAACGGGAAAAACGCTTCTTTGTATTGCTCAAGGATTCAAATAAGTACAGTAAATTTTACTGTATAGTATATACAGTACATATAGTATATAATAAATTGTAGACGGTTGGCAACCCTGGTTGCATAGAGTAAAAAGTAAAATAAACGTGGTCTTTTTTAATAAAGGTTTAAATAGTAAACCAGCAAGAATAATTTGTATTTTTAATGCTAATTAGAGACTTCATAGAAGAGAGCACGCTTTAATGCAAAAATTTAAATCTTTTCGGTGATTTTTAATTATTTCAAAGGAGAAAACGTAATTAACCTAACCTGGTTAATTATGGAGAGCATAACCGTAGGAGAACAACTTGCCAAAATGGAGTCGAATCTAAAATCCTACTTCGACGACAAATTTGAAGTTATCACTAATGAGTTGAAGGAAGTGAAGCAATTGAAGGTTATCGTCGAAGATTCTCAAAAAAAGATCGACAGCCTTGATACGAAAATGAACAAGCACGACGAGGATATTGTACAATTAAAAAAACTCGTCAACAGAAATAATTTGATTATTACGGGTCTGCATACGCTAAACATAAATACAGAATGCCCTGAAGATTCATTGATTGAATTTTTTACCACGTATCTAAAAATTAATTTATCGCCAGAAGACATTAGTTTTGCGTATAAATTAGGAAAAAATGATGATAGCCCTGTAAAAGTTGGTCTCAGGGACCTTAACCTGAGAAATTGCATTTGGGGTAATCGAAAAACTCTAAAGGAACTGGATTTGAATGTTTACATCTCAGAAGATCTCCCGAAGGAACTACGTGTGCTAAACGCTTTAAAAAGAAAAGAAAGGAGACGAAAGAGGTCTAGAAACCAGTCCTCGACCGAAGTAAGCCCGGCAAATGATCCAAAAAAAAATAAATTTATCAAATTCGCCAAACACGAGCCTAAATGATTTGCTTAACGTACCAAAAAAAGTCTATGGCGGGGTCCCGCCCCAAAAGGGGCCCCAAAATGTAATTGTATAAGATGTGACTTCGGAAAATTGACAACTTATAAGCACCCAGAAAAATTGGACCACAACCGTAATTTGTTCAAGATTTTAACATGGAATTGTCACGGCCTACAAAACCTCAGGTGCCGGATTATGAACAGCAACTTGAAATCCAAGATTATGACGTAATATGTCTACAGGAGACCTGGTTCTGGACACCTAATTTTCAACCACCTGCTTTCCTAGCGGATTATGATCAATTAATCTGTCCAGCCATTAAATCTAAATCTAAATCTAGAGGACGCGCGAGTGGTGGCATTGCAGTCTGGATTAAAAAGATCTTACATAATAGGTGCTCTGTAATAGATAAGTGTGACTGGTGGGTATCAATTAAATTTGAGAGCTTCCTCGGCAGTCCTTTAATTGTAACGTTTGTATATTTTAACCCAGCCTATGGCTCCACTACCTATATTAATATGCTTCTTGACCTCATTTCAGACTTTTCCGAAGCATATGGGCCAGAGTGTTTATAATAGGCGATCTAAATGCAAGAATTGGTAACTTAAACAGCCTCGACAGCAAGCATGATATTACCATATTCGAGAGATTACATGTCACATCAGCCAGAAGCACAATGGACGAAAACATTAATCCTAGAGGCCAAAAACTCACGCAAATGCTCGAGGCAGAAGGCTTTGTTGTTCTCAATGGCCGTATATACTCAGACACTCCCGCTAGGTACTTACTCCTTTATCGGCTCCAATGGCAAAAGTGTTATAGACCTGGTACGGGCCGAGGAAAACACCCTGGACGTCGTACAGGATATCCAAGTGCTGGAAAGCATCACCTCCTCGGATCATCTGCCAGTCAAGATTACTCTGACTAATCCTTATAAAACTACCGCTGGTCCAGCTCAAGCAACTAAAAAAAGAACAGTCTGGCAAGCGGAGAAAATAAAATGGATTCCGAACAAATTAAATGATTTTAAAAACACGCTCAGTAAATATAAGCCGAAAAGGCCAATCACATCATTAGATAATACAAACCGCGAGTTCCTAGAGCTTATGCAGAAATGTGCGAAAGACTGTGGCATGATACAAAAAAATCAGGCGAAACGCAACAAAGGAAACCCATGGTACACCGCTGAGTGCAAAAAAGCGAAAGAGATTTCCTCTACAAAACTAAAAGAATGCAGCGCACAGAAATATCCTTCTGAGCTTATAGTAATATATTTAAATGCCAAAGCTGATTACAAAAAAACAATCGTGCAAGCCAAAGGTGGATACTTCGATGCTGTTAAAGCCGCCATGGAAAACGGGACGAATCCGCTCGATTATTGGGAAACTATAAGAAATCTTATGCTACGTAAAACTAAATCCAATCCGATAAGCCTGCAAACTTGGGAGCAATATTTATTCAATCTTCATGACGCTGACCCGGACTCAGCTGATCCGCCATCGACCTCCCCATGTAAAGAAACCGATAGTCCTTTCACCTTAAAAGAATTGTTGGACGCTATAACACGCTGTAAAAGTGGTAAAGCATCTGGTTTGGATCAGATTGGTCCAGATTTCTACAAGGCCCTTCCGGAAGACTGGACTAGCTTCCTACTAGATTTTTATAACAAAGTTCTATCTGAGGAACGGGTGCCCCAAAGGTGGGCTGATATTCGTATAACGATGCTCCACAAAAAAGGCGAGGTTCAAGATCCTAACAATTATTGCGGCATATCACTCGTAAATAATATAGTAAAAATTGTCACTCGTAGTTAATATAGTTAAAATTGTCACTACTATGATCAGTGCACGCCTACAAGAATGGGCAGAAAAAGAAAAGCGCCTACCAGAAGAGCAATTTGGTTTTCGTAGAGGTCGAGGGTGCCGGGACGCAATTTTTATCCTAGCCAGCGCGGTCAACATAAACCTCCGTCTACCCAAGCGCCGAGTCTATACAGCCTTTATAGATTTTAAGAAAGCATTTGATTCAATCCCGCACACCTTACTTTGGGAAAAGCTAGCGAAACAAGGTGTCAGCAGCAAGATAATTAAAATTTTTAAGTCACTGTATAATCAAGCTAATGTCACCTTAGCCACCTCAGAGGGAAAAACAATCAAAATTCCAATTCACAAAGGTGTCTTGCAAGGAGAATCCGCATCGTCCTTAATTTTTATCCTATTCCTCAATGATTTGCTACAATTCCTTCGCGATGCCGGGATCAAAGGGATCAGTATAAATGCATTAGTTGTTTTAATTGGATTACTATATGCAGACTACTGTGCACTCATGTCCAGTAGTAAAAGAGAAATGCAAAAAATTTTAAATCTTCTTCTTGAATACTGTAAACTAAATAAAATGGAAGTTAATGAATCAAAAACTAAAATCTTAGTATTCTCTAAAAGTGGCAGGATTAGCAAGGATGATGTATTTTTCTACAACGGCCAAAAGTTAGAAACTGTAAAGGAATATAACTACTTAAGAGTCATCTTTACTTCAAACGCTAAGTTCAATAGAGCATTCGAGCATGCTGCACAGAAAGCGTCGCTAGCGATTACCAGGGTGCGATCACTCCTTGCCTTGGCAAAAACCTCATCGTGGGAGGCGAAAGTTAAGCTGCTCTACAGTGTCGTTAAGTGCAACGCTGCTCTATGGTATCGAGGTATGGGGAGTTAACTTCTTGCATCAACTAGATAAAATTCAATGCCGTTTTGTCCGAGTGATACTAGGCTGGCCGAGAACAACCCCCAGTTACGTTGTCATGGCGGAACCGGATTGCAAAGTCTCGCTGGAACAGCCCTCAAGCGAACAATGTGATGGAATAGGGCAAAAAAATACAAAGCATAAAAGAGAATAAGCCATGTCTGTTAAAAAGTTGCCTGGACAGGCTGAAACAACTGGACGAGGCGAATGTATCAGCTCCTATTTAATTGGTATTCTTGCATTAAAGTAATAACGCAGAAGATGTGTACTGTATACAACGAAAATCTCTTCGAGTCTAAGGTAATTGAATCCTCTGGTGACGCGCTCATGCACTCGTTAGATATCACAAGAAAGGAAAATATATTGAAATCATCATATTGCCCGCTGTATGAGCTCCTGCTGGAAAAGGATGGAATACAAGACTACCTTACATGGAACCTACATCATAACATCACAAAAGTTATAAGTCAGCTGCGAGTAGCCAACAAAAATTTTATCAAAATCTCCATTAAAAATACTACATATGTTTGGTCGCAGGAAAGTCTTAGTGAATTATGCAATACGAATGAGAAAAACACTCTGGCCCATTTCCTCTTATCCTGCCCACAAACCGCTCCTGCTCGAGCTACGCTTATCAATAAAGGCCTTCTGCCACCGGTCTCTGCGCTCAATAAAGAAGTGAAATCAATCTTTCACGTGAAAAAGTGAAATCAATCTTTCTCGCTGTCAAGACTGCAATTGCAATAAGAAATGCAATTTTGGAATATTAAGCAAATTGTTATCATAACAAAGACTAGTGTAATAATGCCGAAATTCTCTCGAAATAATTTTCGTAAAATAAAGAACTGATAGTTTGCTCTATGTGCATAAGACAGTGATTAATCTAATTGTAAAAAAACCGGTAAATACTTTACTGTTATTTTTGTCAACCCCCTTATGTCGAATCAATAAAGGGTGTACATACATATAATAAATTGTACTGTGTAGTAAATTTTATTTTTTAGTACATAATGCTTTAATTTTTCGATCTCTTTTGTTTAAAGAAAAATACAAACATACATATATGTTAAGAGGTCTGCTCGGGTCGGGTTTCGGGCTTTCGGGCTGACCCGAAATTTTTCCCCAGTGTCCGAGCCCGACCCGAACCCGACCCAATTCCTTTCGGGTCGGGTCGTTCGGGTTCGCAAAAAAAAACAAAAAGAAAAAAAAAGATCAATGCAATTAAAATTAAATATACAAAATGCAAATAAGTATAAATATACAATTTTTTTGTTACTTCCCAAGTCGTAACTAAAATTTTGAAATTATTGGCCGAAATAAAAAGTTGGTTGATTTGTTTATTTACTTATTGGTTCCGCTTCTTTATCAGTTTTTTTTTTTTCAAGTATCGAATGTGAAGGGAAAAGTAGCGGCAAGTATGAATGTAATAAGTACGGGAAAATTCAACTTCGGTTTTAACCGCCGACCCGAACGCCCGAACGACGAACCGAACCCGACCCGAAGAGGGAAAAATTAGGTTCGCGCCCAATAATTTGTAATTATTTCATCAACAGTTTTATTTTTTCACCCATAAAAAAATTTCCAGACTGTAAAACCACCGACTCTGTTCCTAAATGTAAGGTCGCATAAGAGAAACAACCGTTATTAACTTTCACCTTTACGGTAAAAGTGTAAATCACCCCTAAGTTGAAATACGCCTGAAAACATTAATAAAGGGGCTCTAATCAACCAAAATGGATTTAATAACGAATTTAATGGCTAGGAATTTGCAAAAAAAAAAAAAAAAAGGCGATTGGCCAATTTCAGGTTAGGTGGAAAAAAAACTAAAAAGAGGTGCAAACTACCCCTAACACCATTTCTCAATGAATACTCTAGATAGCCAGCTTGGGTCGGCCGATTTCGAGCAAATAACGACTCAAATGGTTTGAGAGGTCCAAATAAGCAAGTACCTATTTCAGGGATTTGCTGAAAAAAAATCTTAAGGGGTTGAAACTTCCCGACGCCGTTTCTCTATGAATACTGTAGATAGCCAGCTTGGATCGGCCGAATTCGGCCGATCCAAGACTCAGATCAAGCCAATTCAAGACTCAGATGGCTTACGAGGTCAAAAAAAGCGAATACCTATTTCATGGATCTGCTGAAAAAAAATCCTTGGGGGTGGAAACTACCCCAAACACCATTTGTGACTGAATACTCCAAATACCCAGCTAGGAACGTCCGATTTCGACCAAATAAAGATTGAATTAGCTTAAGAGACGGAAATAAGCGAATACCTATTTCAGGGATTTGTTGAAAAAAAATCCTGAGGGTGGAAACTAACCCCCTAACACCATTTTTTTGTTAATACTCTAGTTATAGCCAGCTGGGAACGTCCGATTTCGACCAAATAACCCTTGAAAGGGCTCAAGGGATGAAAATAAGCTAATATTAGAGAGCTAATATTCAGAGATTTTCTGGAAAAAAATCCTAAGTGAACTACCCCTAACACCAATTCTCTATGGATACCCTAATAGCCAGCTTCGATCGGCCGATTTCGACCGCCTAGCTGGCTATTTGCGGTGTTCTGTCCGAAATAGTGTTAGGTAGGGGTAGTTTCCTCTGCCAAGAATTTTTTTTCGGCAAATCCCTGAAATATTTATTCGCCTATTTTTATCCCTTGAGCCATTTCAATAGTTATTTGGTCGAAATCGGACGATTCAGCTGGCTATCTAGAGTTTTGGTAGAGGAATGGTTTAAGGGGTAGTTTGCACCCCTTCTTAGTTTTTTTCCACCTAACCTGAAATCAGCGAATCGCTTTTTTTTCATATTCCTAGAAATCAAATTCGTTAATCAATCCATTTTGGTTGATTAGAGCCCTTTATTAATGTTTTCAGGCTTCATTCAGTTGAGGGGTGGTTTACACCCTAACCCTAAAAGTGAAAATTACCCTTACCGTAAGGGTGATTCTAGTGTGCCGACAAATAAATTAAGACCAATATCGACCTCGGCCAGTGCTTTTTATGTTTTTTACTTCGAAAAAAAAAAACACTTTTTTGGCCGAAAAACTGCCCCAATTTTAGCGCAGCTCGTTGGACATCCAGGTTTGCTGGCAGTTTTTTTTATATCCGACCACTGTTAGTGGGCTGTCACCTCATTTCTGAGGAGAATTTTAGGTTTATATAATTTATCATTTTTCAGATTTTTAATAAAGTTTTGGTAGAAATCAAGAAGAGTGTGCAGAACATAGAAGAAAAGGTGCAGCTCATCGAAGCAAGGGTCACGAACATCGAGATGTGCTTAGGCTTAAGGTAATTACCCAGGCTGTTGTTAGATTTTTCCTAAAATTTTACTTTGAAGACCTTCGAAAAATCTCGCAACTGAATTCATTTACAAAATTGTTTCGGAAAATTATAGTGCGAAGCGGTTAATACATGGAATTGCAATTTCATATTGTTTGGCGAAATGACTGAGTTTTATAAAACGATCAGACGTTTTATAAAATGACCGATTTGACGGATTGCCTACAACTTATAAAGGTCTTGGAAGTAAAATTAGGAAGTAGTCTAATTGTCAATTTAATAGCTTTTTAGGAAATTAATCCCAAAGGTTTACATAATTTAGGCTTTTATTTAAATTAGCTTTGTTTTTCAGTTCGCCGGCGAGCGGGGTTTCTGTAAGTTTACACAATTTTCAGGGGTTTTGTCAGTTTAAATGTTTAACATGTCTACGCAGTTTAACCTTTCCTTTGGTGTAGGGCGTGAAATTTTTATATTTACTTTATTAATTGTGTAATTTTTATTTCAGGGAGACGTGCCTACCATTTCGCCCGCTTCGTTTTCAGGGTCTGAAAAAAGTCAGGAGTAGTTAAGAAATGGTGGTACGACGCCATGGGGGCACGACGCCACCTTCTTTCTATGTAAAAAACCATTAATTCACGACTCCACTTGAGAAAAAAAATGTCTGACTTAATTGCTGGGAGTACGACGCCACCTTCTTTCTGTGTAAAACAATTATCAGTATGATTTAACCGTAAGAAAAAAAAATTATTGATATGGAATGACATCATATTGTTTTCGTTTTAAAAAAAAAAAAGAAGCAATCGTTTTATTATTAAGAATCGGAAAAAAAATTATCAGTATGATTTAACCGTAAGAAAAAAATAAAGGTTGTTCGCCTTAGAAAAAAAAAGAAGCAATCGTTTTATCATTATGAATTGCAAAAAAAAATCAGCAAGTTATCAGGACTCCATTTGCAGGCGTTGTTATGCTTTTAACCCTAAGAAAAAAAATCAAGGTTGTTCGCTTTAGAAAAAAAAGATGCAATGGTTTTATTAATATGAATTGTAAAAAAAAATCAACAAGTTTGCAGGATGATGTTCGCGATTCCAGTTTAACCCTAAGAAAAAAAATCAAGGTTGTTCGTTTTAGAAAAAAAAGAAGCAATCGTCTTATTTTTATGAATTGCAAAAAAAAATCAACTAGTTTTCAGGATGATGTTCGCGACTCCAGTTTAACCTTTTGCGGGTGTTGTTATGATTTTAACCCTAAGAAAAAAAAAAAATCAAGGTTGTTCGCCTTAGAAAAAAAAAGATGCGATCGTTTTATGAATTGCAAAAAATAAACAAGTTTTCAGGAATTAATTATCTCGGGAAAGTCGCTGGGTGCACGACTCCACTTTAACCCTAAGAAATTATTTTCCGTGATCTCCGCGCGTTTTGTATGATATCATTTTAAGCCTAAGAAAAAAAATCAAGGCTGTTTGCCTTTGAAAAAAAAAAGAAGCAATTTTTATGTTATTGCAATCGAAGAAAAAAAAGTTGTCATTTTTGTTTTGATGGGTCATTTTTTGATGATTATTTAAGGAAATAATTACAAATATTGCTTTAGTACCCTTTGAATAATTTTAGTATGCCTTCTCACAAATTAACTAATTCAATTTGGCGTTATCCAATACATCGTACAGGAAAACCACGTGAAAATAAAGGTGAAATAGAACAATTAAAGGTGAAGATAAATGAAAACAAAAGTGAAATAGAACAATTAAAACGGGAGATAAATAAGAAAAAAAGGCATTTAATTTTTTTCCTCTTTATGGGACACAAAAATTGTTAAGTGAACCATTTTTTCAGATTATGGATAAAGATCATTATGAATGTTTTCGAGATGGGCAAATGGTAATTTTGTCCATAACTAAAGATATTATAATAAAAGTTAATGGTAAATTGATTGATCTTAATAAGAAAGAACTATTTTCTATTAAAAGAGGTGATAAATTGTTTTTTCTCCCATTTACATTGATGTTTTTTACAACAACTAGGCTTTCCTATGTTTTGGTTTTTGATTAGCTGAAGGCAAATTGCACATTTCTCAGGAAACTTGTCATTGCCAGAAAAATCCTTCTTAATTTCTTGTGATGCTGCGGTTTTTGGTTCTGTCATTTTACTTTTGAAACTTGATTCAAAACCTGAAAATAAAATCATTAATAACTAGCCTTATTGTATGTCTTTGGTTAAGGAGATTATGCAGTTCTACAGTTTTTCCCATATTCTCAAAAACAAAAATAAAAAAAAAGTTTAGGCAAAAAACGAAAATGGACAGCAAACCTGCACCGTTAACTGTATATAAATAAATAAAACTGTATTTATACAGTTATAACGCCTGCACAGAGGACAGAGCAAATAAGACTACGTCGTGGCAAACCTGCACTTCTGGTTGACTACGCTGAGAAACCGTTTAGGTGGAGCCAACAAAACTATTTAGGTTTAGCCAACAAAACTATTTAGGTTTGACCTCGTCTTTGGGTTCAATGAACCTAAAAATTACATTCACGATAACCTTTTTTTGGATCCTTGTAACGTAAAGTGATTGTTTTTCGTCGTTTCTAGATTGTGTCAATCCAGAATTTGGATCTGCTAAAATAGAACCTAAGATTTTAGCTTCGTACAACCCAAACGGTTTCTCAGTGGTAAACATTTTGCTAGTTAGTCCATAGTGAAACCCTAGTGTGCTCAATTGGCCTATCACGTGACATGACGTATACTTGTGAAGTTAACCAGGATTGGCTAAGAGCGATATTACGTACACTTGTGAAACGGTTAACGAAAACTGATTGGCAGCGCCATTTTAGGGGAACGGGGGGGTGCGGAGTAAGAGACGAAATTGAGCACACTATGGTTTCACTATGAGTTAGTCAGTTTTTTCCGGTTTTTCTAAACGGCCCTCAGTCCATTTTTTTTTCGAATTGGAGTTCTTTTGATTTGTTTTAAAATAATATCAGCAGTACATGCTTTTCAAAAATAAAACAAATGAATTCCATTTCGAAAATAGCTGAAATTAAAACTATTAACATATTGAAAAAAATCCGACGAAAAAACCGTTAAATTCGGATTCCAAGATGGTGTGTTGTTCTGATGCCACGACAACTTGTCATATGTTTTGTGTTGCAGCCTATCAAATTTTTTTTTTTTTCAAAACGTTTAAATGTTGATATTTTTGTTTACTATTTGCAGATTTCATATTATTCCATCAAAGGTCAAACTTTAATGATTTAATAGTTGGGTATTGAAATAATCATGGACCCGGACGTTAAGTTCGGAGCCATCACTTTTTTTGCAAAGAAACATCCTGGAGAACTTTGTGGAAGCAATGGATTACCTTTAACTCCGAATTCTGTAACTATTTACGGAAGATCCCAACGTTTAAAAACGTTGTGTCATCCTCATTTATGTGAATATCTAGATGCCATTCGAGGAAAGCACGGTAAGCAACAAACGCCCCTTCAATTTACAATTGACATTTATTCAATTAAGAATTTTTATAAAATAATTTTCAGAGAGGATAATAGTTGTTTCCGAACATTACAAACGGACGATTCAGGACCTTCCGAAACCTACTACTTTTCTTGAAATAAAGCAAATAGCCAAACAGATTTTATTAGGATTATCATACCTAAACGAAGAAGGAATCGTTCACAGGGCTTTGGCTCCTTACAATGTTTTGATTGATTCTGAGAATAATATCAAGCTGTTTAATTATGGCTTATACTACATGAGCAATTATAATAAATGTGTATCATTTCCGATTGGGAATCCAAAATATACAGCACCAGAAGTATTTTTAAACAGAGAAAAAAATTTATGTGGACCTAAAGTTGATGTTTGGTCACTGGGAATAATATTAGCAGAGTTAGCTTTGAACAAAGAATTCTGGTCGGATTTAAAATTAAGTCAAATTATTAGAAGAATATTGAGTTTATTAAATTGCTCAGGAACAGTTTTTGAACGTTTAGCAAATGAACATAATTGTAATGAAGCATATAAGTTAATTCCGAATGATTTAAAGGATTTTGTTAATTTGTGTTTAAAAGTGGATTTAAAAAATCGGCCAGTGCCTCAGGAATTGTTGAGACATGAATTTCTTCAATCAGCAGAGGATGAGAAAGAAGATCAAGAAATTGATTTTAATTTTCATATCAAATTCCTTCAAAGAATCTCTTTAGAAAATTCAAAACATTTTAAAAAATCAAAGAAAAAAATTTATACAAGTGGAATTAACAGTAATGGTTATTTTCAATCATATGAAGAATACTGTAAAAAGTCTGTCAAAGAGTTATCCGAAAGAAGCTTGAAGGAATTATATTATTTATGGCAATTAGCCGGAGGGGATGTTTATTCAGAATTGAAAAAGCAAGGAATGATTAAAAGCAAACCTCCAATATTAACATTGCCAAAGTAAGTAGTATTATGACTTTGAAAATTGTTTATGAGTAATTGTAAGAAAATTTTTATTTTTACAGTTTAGTATTATTAGAAGGAACTGTTTTTGGAGAAGTGAAAGACCTTGCATCTATGTTGGATCTTCGCGTTATTCCATTACCCATGGAAAGTCTTCATCAAAGACTGTCACATTTACCCTTTGAATCTTATTATCCGTTAATTGAAACTCAATCCGATCTCATTGTGAAGGAGGAGATACCTGATAGTTCCTCATTGCCTTTGATTATTAGGGAAAAAGATACGGAGTATCAATTTTACAGAATAGTTTTGCATAAACGTTTACTACTGGTAAGTTTTTTTTTTTTGTTGAATTTTTTTATGGATTTTATTGTAAATTCTATTGGATTTTTCTTTTTTTTTTTTAGAGCTATCCATATAAAAAAGACGCAATAATTAAAGAAGCTGAAAAAGATGTTCCTCCCTTTTATAGAGGAGATGTTTGGGCTGCTTTATTAGGAGTTATCGGTGATTTGGAGGGAACTTATGAAGCAATTGATAAAGAAACTCCGATTCTAACTGATAGACAAGTAGGTATGCATAATTTTTAAAAATAAATTTGAATGCACACTTTTAAAATTCTTTTACAGATTGAAGTTGATATACCACGTTGCCATCAATATAACGAGTTATTATCGTCATCCGAAGGTCATAAGAAATTAAAAAGAGTCTTAAAAGCTTGGGTTATTTCTCACCCTCAGTACGTTTATTGGCAGGGATTGGATTCGTTGTGTGCACCGTTCTTGTTTTTAAATTTTTGTAATGAAGGTAATTTTCTTAACGATTTTCCGAATTTTTTTTCGGGGTTTTCAAGTTTTTTTGTTTTTTTTTAATGGGCCCATGCTATAGAAAATATAAATTGTCGCTAGATTTGTAATGTATTTCTGTATTTTCAGCTCAAGCCTACGCTTGTTTATCAGCTTTCATACCCAAGTACCTGCATAACTTTTTTTTAAAAGACAATTCGACTGTGATCCAAGAATATTTAGCCAAATTCAAGCATTTAATAGCCTTTCACGACCCGGAGCTTGCAAATCATTTGGATTCTATTAATTTTATCCCGGAATTATTTGCAATACCATGGTTCCTCACTGTTTTTTCACGTAAGTAGTAAATGATCATTTTTTTTCTTGAAAGAAGATATAAAATTGTTCAGTTTTTGATTCCTCGAGAGAAAAATTAAGAACCAGGATTTCCTGTTTTGGCGATAATAAAATTCCCGAGAGATTGACCTGGAGCCTTTGAAAGTCTTGAGACTGAACTGTAGCTGCAATCTTACAATGTCATGTTTTTTTAAATAATCAGCTTTTTTTTTTTTGTCTTAAAATTCTCTATTTTAATTTTTCAGATGTTTTTCCTCTTCATAAAATCTTTCATTTGTGGGACCGATTGCTTTTAGGTGACGCTTCCTTTCCTTTGTTTATTGGCTTAGCTGTTTTGACGCAGCTTCGAAGCACTCTTCTATGGTCCGGATTTAACGATTGCATTCTTCTTTTTTCGGATTTACCTGGTAATTTCTTGTTTTTTTTTTTTTCATTTTAACTTTTTTCTAAACGAAACCTTTTTCTTTTTCAGAAATTGACATTGAGAGATGCGTGAAAAACTCCACCGAAAACTACAACAACACTCCTCGAAGCATTACCTATCGACAAAACGAACAAAGAGAAAATTGTTCTTCAATCAATCCCGAATTGGAGCCGAGCCCTTTGACCATAACTGAGCTCCAGCGGGAATTTTGCCCAAGAATCAGCGGATCTGATTTTCTCTATCTCTTAGACGTTAACAAATATTCGGAGCACAAAGCTTTAACGGTAGACATCAGAAATGTCGACGAATACATGATTGAGTCATTACCCGACAGCATAAATATTCCGTTTAATACAGTTTCGTTATCGGAATTAGAGGTAAGGCATCGAATTAAAATTAAATAAGACATTTATTAATTATGTTTCACGATTGCAGGTGCCTGCAACAAGGGAAGGCCGGATATTGTCCGAGAACAAAGGCAAGATCATCGTTGTCGTGGGTTCCGGCGGTGAAAATTTCACGGAGTTTTGCAGATGGCTAGTTAAACTCGGTTTCCCAAAAGTTTGTAGTTTACACGGTGGGATTCAGGTTTTGAAAAAAACGGGAGTTCTTGTCTCTCCAAACTAATAGCCTACGTTGCCCATCATGAATTCTTCCGATGTGCTAACGCTGCGCTTCCTACCTTCTTTACTTCCGCTTTTCATTCTGTGAGAATGCCTCGTTCTGTCCGCGGAAAGAACAAACAAATCTTGAAGAGTTTCGAGCGGTTTATTCGAATGCATGCTGAGCGGTCGCGATAGCTTCCTCGGATCTGCAACTGAAGAAACGGGATTTTAACGGTAAAATTTCATTTCATTTTATTTTTTTATTTTTTTTCTTACCACTGAGTCGTCGAAGGTGGGCAACGCTAAGTTCGTTTGATTGAACTACCGGCGTGTTGGAATAATTTTTATAAAGACCCCGATGGCCTAAATACGGAGATATCACCAAAGCTACCAGAGCTTCCAATCGTAATTTATTTTCCGTCGGAGGGTACTTTTCGGTCACGCTCTGAAAATAATTAGTGCAATGATATTAATATCTAGAATAGTATACAAAGCTTTAATATATATTTTTTTATGATCGCAAACCTGTAATATTAAAAACATTTGCTTCAAGGACGGTGTTAGATAGGATATTTTAGACCTTTCTTGAAGTAAATGAGCGAGTTGCGGTTCTAATTCGAGTACGATTCCGTCACGAAAAGCTACTATCGCTGCTGATCGAATCGTATCTTGCGATTGACTCTTAACCTGTGCAAATATCATTTCCAAATCCGGTAGAATGTGACTGTAAAAATGTTTCCAGGCTTTTACTAGTGTTTCCAGCTGTACATTGATTTCAGTACTTTTTGCATTTCGCAGGGAACTATGTGGTAGTTCAGGCACTGCCAAAAGTTTTTTATCTGAAAAAAAAGAATTGGCGGAATGGCGATTTACATCTCAGAATTTATTGTAAGGTGTTTTAAGGGAATTTGAGAAGCTGTCTAGTAGTTTATTTTTGTTGGCCAAGAAACGCACCTTGATTTAAAATTTCTGGCCTTTTTTCCTAGCACCTGAGGAGTTGGAAATTTCCAATACTTCACTGGCGTTTTTATGAACTCGCAGTTATGTTGTACTGGTAAATAAGGGGCCATTTTTATTTCTTAAACTCCTACTTCAAGTATATTATCTATTTCCTAAAAAATAGTCTTCATGTATTGGTTGTGGGTATATTACCTCCCTTAAACCAGGTAAATTTTTATGAAATCGTATAACTGCTTTATAGGAGTGTAACAACAGGGGAAGTATCGGGCATGGCCTTTCAGGCTAAGCTTTGGTCCTTTCCCCTGGAAATGTGATTTGCCCTAGGTATGGTTTTAATTTTTTTCTACACCCTCGATGCTTCATAAGCGAAGACACCCCAAGTAGTACCGGATAAGAACTACCCCTCAATTTAATAATATTAAAATCTTGTTCCTGGTGATAGAAACTTTAAATCGACCCCGTTTTAGGATTTTAGGTCATCATTTTCTTGTAGTAAATTTTTTTTTTTTTTTAATTTTTAAGTGTTGTAACGAAGTTTAATATGAACTTAAGGGGTTATTTAAGTAAGACTTAAGCATATTGAGGGGCAGGAGGTCAAAAATGGTCTGAATAGTACAGCTGACATAGTACTTAAAAGACTTAAATGTTTAATAGAGTTGTAAATTTTTTCTAATAATCCATCCAATATTATGGAAGCATAATTTGGCTTTGAGAAGCAGAATTTTTGAAATCCCCTTCCCTTTCACTTCATAAGATTTCAGCCCTGAATCTCTCTCGAATCGATTATTTCGCCCTTTCGTAAGAATTTTAAACTCTTTCTCTCCCTTGGGAGTTCCCCCCATCTTCTCCCAGGTTTTCCACGTTGATTTTACCATTAGTAACGTAAATGATGTCCTCAAGTAATATTTGAGTAGCCGCTGGAAGTATTCTTTTTTGAAAGAAATCGTAAACGAAACTTCCCGCTTTAGATCGAATGAGAACATGAACATCGTCGTGCAGTCCTGCTAAGGTTCCAGGTGGCTTTACATTTATATTTTTAATGAGCACGTTCTGTAACGAAAAAAAAAAATTTAGATTTTTTTTGCCGGTTCCTCTGAGATGTCCGCTGAATGCTTTAGTGAATATTTAAATTTAAATTTGAGCTTGGCGCTCTTGAGATAACTTTCATCCAGAATTGTCAAATTTACCTTGAACGATCCGTATAAATCGAAAACGGCTTTTTGAAGACGCCCCCATTCCTGTTTAAATTGTTGTTCCTCACTAGCGAAAAACTTAGCTTTGAACGACGGAGACGGCATGTACTCATTTTCCCCTTGGATTTCACGGTGATTATAAATAAACGAAGGTACTTTCTTTAATTTTTTGAAAATCGTTGGAGAACTAATAGCCATCGTTATAAATGTAACTCATAAATAACGTGAAATGCAACGGAGGATAATTTTTTTTTTTTTACTCTGATATGACGGAGTATCGGTCAATGATTATGTCTGAGATAAGGCTCACGATAATGTGTGCGATGTTTTTGTTATTATTATTCATTTTATTATCTATCATGCTAGAAGTAACTTTCACATTTATCATTTATTGCAAAAATGGTATTATTTTAGAGAGATATGGAAATGTTGAAAAATATTTATGCTAGAAAATCAATGGTCCATCTTCATTTTTTTTTTATTTTTTATTAGGATTAAAGAAAATTGGACTAATTTTGGGAATTTTCTTTACCTTAAGGCTGTTGTATTGATTGTGTTGTATTGTTATTTGTTAACATCAAATCCAATATCGCATGTAAATTTTGGAAAAAATACATACGTCGGTACAAGTGGCTTCCAAAGCCGTGTGGTCCACTATTTTGAAGTAGGCTGGAAATAATGTACAACAAGCATATCTTGAAAGTTTTAAGGCCTTCACAAATAAAAACTTATGAAGTTTAGAGATAAAAAAAAATACATACTTGATCATATTGTCAATCGTTTGATCCGTAAAACTTGAATCAAAGGTACCTACGATTTAATTGTATACCAGCGAATCTTTTGTTTTAATTTATTTTTTCGTTAATGGTATGGGAATTTTTTTTTAGTCTCCGGATAAAAATCAAGTTCCAATACCACTTAAAATTTTCAGAATTGCTCTTTAAGACTCCATATTTTTGGGAATCCTCTCTGAACCCCAAATTCTTAAAAATAATCCAACACTTTAACAGATTTATGATTGAAAGACGAAAAAGTAACGCCAAAAACACTCCAAAAAATGAGAAAAATCCTGTCAGAAAAGGTTTCCCAAAGCAGGCTAGGTGCTTTTGATTCCCTATAAGAATTTTATAACAAACCTAAACATTTTTTCTTAGCTCTAGCTTCAATATTTCAATGCATCACTCATTTAGGAGATTTTTAAACTCGAAAATCGATACTTTACAGCTTTTCAAATTTAAAAAATTTGTAAATGCAGTTTAGATTTTTATTTTATTTTAAGGAGTTTTATTTTCGGCAAAAAAATTAAGCAATATTATATAGTCTGAGAAGAAATTAATTAGGCTCTTTCGAAGAACGCAAACCGACTTATCATGTAGTCTATTTTTTGTGTTTGGTACATAAAGTAAATATGTTGTGGACAGCTTTCAGGGGGTCGTTTTGACTCTTTTGCTAAGCCATAATTATTATTATTTCTAATTGCCACCATATATGGTAATAGTTGCGATTACTAAGAATAGTTCTGCAAAACGTTTGGTAGTCAGAATTTCCGTTACGCCAAAGCTTATTATTTTTGGTGAAGAACTAATTTCCGCTTGATCCGAACTTGGATCATTTTATTGACTATAGCAGTAATGAAATCCTTTTTGAGTAGACTTTGACAATTTGTTATAAATAGTCGGTTAATAATATTCTGACTTTTACCAAACAATTGTTGCACCCAAGACACCGTTTAGATTTTTTCAGGTGAATTAATAGTGTTGAGCACGCATGATTGAAATTTAAACGATCATTGATTCATAAGTTAAACATAAGCGGAAAAATTAAATCGTAGCAGCAGACGATAGTGACTGATGCGTACTCTTAGTTGGCGAGGATTGTAGATCGCCATGTTGAATTCGGTTTGTCACTCCCGGGAAAATATCGGCTTCGGCTTCTTCAATTTTCTGTTTTTACACCATTGAGTTTCTATTTCTTAATGATTAATAGCTAATAATCAGTTGTTCTAATGTGTTGTGGTAGTTTACTCGTAATTTTATTCGGAAATAATGGCGCTTAGTTGATTTATCGTGTAGGAAAAATCGGACGCATAGGTTGTGGTGTTTTTCGTGTTTGGTGAAATGTTTTTGACTTGGGAGTCCGTACTATTTAGATTCCCAAAACCGAAAATTGCCTTTAAATACGTCATCACACATCAACTTCACCATTGTTTGGCACCAGCTAAAGTCCCCCATCTATTTATGGACCAAGGTAGGTTATTAAAGTCAGCGCATAATCGCAGTTATCTTATCTTGGACTCAAAGAATGGGAATCTGCCATAGCTTTATACAGGGTGTCTAACAACCTTGAGTTAGCCTTGAGTTTAAAGTTGAACTTTGAAAACCTTAAAAAGCCTTCTTTTTCGGAGACTTGAGACCCCAAAACAGGTTTTTTTAGAACTTTTATTTTTGCTGAAGACTAATGTTCTCAATTATTCATATCTTTTTATTACCTCAGCTAATTTCTAATTAAGGCAAGACTCCACCACGGAATTTTTTTTTAAATTCAAAAGTCAATATTCTTACCTAGCCATCTTTTCTATAGGTAGGGGATATCCTTTTAAAAATACATTGATTTTCCTTAAAAAAGAACCTTGAAACAACCTTGAATTTCGAAACTGATTTTCTGATACATAGACACCCTGTATTATTCTTAACAGATAGCTTCACAGAAGTCAGCTACGTGTCTGTAAAACAAAAATTGCTTCTTTCTAACACTAGGAAGAGCTGACTGTAGTACTGGTAACAATTTAAAAGCTGTAGATGATATGATATTTTGTTTTTTCAAAGCAATACATTTTCTATTTATGAACAGATTTTTAAAAGACCCTTTGCACTCTCTGAAGATAGAAAATTTCAGACCTTCTCTAATGTCATGGAATATTTTTACTGAAGTTTCTATATTAAAATATGTAGGTCCTTTTAGACTTCAACACTACTGGTTCTAGTAAAAATAGTTTTAGTAAAACAAAAGATTTAGGTGTTGTGAAATACATGTCTTGTCTCCATTAGTTACTTAAATGGATGGTCGAATTAAAGCAATCGTCTATTTAAATCAAGCACCGGAAGTACTGTATGTTTCCTTTTCTTTCGACAAATTGAAAACTTTTTGCATGAGCCATAATTTCTTCTGAAAATGTTTTCTCTGTAATTAAGTACCTTTATACTCAGCTCTTTTTTTATTTAGTCGTTACAATTCACTAAAATTAATTTACAAAAACATAAACAAAGTCCCGGAGTTCTCCATTTTGAATTAATTTTTGAATTTGGAACGGTACAGTACTTCCGGTGCTTGATTTAAATGGACGATTCTTTAATTCGATCCTCTATTTAAATCACAAGTGGAGACAAGCTAATAGTCATAAAGAAGACTTCTTAAGCTGTGAAGGAGAGTTATTTTTATTAAAATTTTTTTTTTTTTTATTCTCCAGATTTTGGATTTGAAAATAAGCATTTGCAGCAATCAGCATATCCATTGATCACCAGCATTGGCTACGAGCATTACATCTAAAGGTATGTCTCCATTGGTGAATTAATTACATGATGTAATTAATTACAGGATGTAATTAAATGATTTTCGAAGGTCCTAAATCGTTGTTTTCGATCTTGCTGGTTAGATCTACATTATGAAAAAGGATATTGAGCACCAAAGATTTGAAAAAAAAAATTAACACCTTTGTAAACCGTTTAATTGCATTCTGTAATTAATTACATCATGTAATTAATTCACTAATGGAGACATACCTTAAGAAGGTAAAAGAGACAATTTTTTAGTTCATTTTTTAAAAAAATACATATTTCATAGCTAATGGGACAGTCTGTTTTTGTTTGGCTCATTTGTTTTTGGAATTTATTTGGGTCCAGCTTTCAGTTAACAAAGCTGATGCAATTGACAAACCAGCCAGCCTTTAAATTCAGCCTTCCTTCTTGTTCAGTACTTAAGTTGATTACAAATTAATTTTAAATTCCCCCTTACCCAGATTGAAAGAAAGGCCTTTCGATATAAAATTCAGCATATTTAGCAGACAGTTTTCATGATCATACGTGAATTTAACTGGGCCTCTATTTTAAGAGTTTATCCTAGTTTGAGACTTGTGCCAAAGTAAAGCATATAGCTTTGAATAAAGGGAATTATTGCTTCCCTTGTTAACCCAGACCTAGAGTTGGTGCAACATTTAATTGGCTTTAGAGCTTAATTTATTTTAAATTCAAGTTGAAAGAACGTTTGCAGAACGCTTGTAAACATTTGCAAAGTAGATTTTTTGGAAAGAATTTTTCGGGCAAAATTGTGCAAGTTTTGGGCGAGTAATGAAAATACCAACGTAAATAAGTTTTTTTTAAGATTGTGGACAATTATTTGGCTTGTGAACTTAATATATTAAATTCAAGCTGACACAACGTTTGCACAACGTTTCTAATCGTTTTTCAAAGCAGATTTTTTGGAAAGAATTTTTCGGGCTCAATTTAACGAGTTTTGGGCGAGTTTATAAAATACGTATTTAATGAAATATATTTTAATATTGTAGACATTTAATATGCTTGTAAGCTTAATTTGATTTAAATTCAAGCTGACAGAACGTTTGCACAACGGTTGTAAAATTTTTTCAAAGCAGATTTTGGGAAAGAATTTTTCGGGGCAAAATTGGGCTAGTTATCAACACACCAAAGTAAAAAAATTAAAAAAAATTTTTTTTGTTTTGGTTTTTGAGGCATTTATTTGGCTTGTGAGCTTAATTTATATTAAATTCAATTTGACAGATCGTTTGCACAACGCTTGTAAACGTTTTTCAAAGCAGAATTTTTCGAAAGAATTTTTCGGGCGGAATTGGGCGAGTTTTGGGCCAGTTATCAACATACCAACGTAAAAAAAATATTTTTAACACTGTGGACATTTAATTGGCTTGTAAGCTTAATTTGATTTAAATTCAATGTGACAGAACGTTTGCACAACGCTTGTAATGTTTTTCATAGCAGATTTTTGGGAAAATAAGGAGTCAAAGTGCCCAATTCTGCCGTCCCAACCCTCAATTGAACTCATGTTCATGATGATCTCTGAGGCATTTTCAAAAAATTCCGAGAAAAGAAAAATAGTTATGATTAGTTATCTAATTATTTCAGCTATTTTTGATTTCGGGAGAAAATTATTTCATATTTGCAGGCTGCAAAATTAACCTGATTGTAAAAACTATCTGGGAGGAGGGTAAAACTGTATGAGGTTTTTTTCTAGATCCATCACCTTGTTTTAAGCTAAAAGAGGTCTCAAAACCAGTAATAAACTTTTATCCTGTTCTCGGAGTAATCGGCTACAAGATAAGCCTCTTAGGGGTCATTGACATCACAATTTTTTTGGCCTTTTTTTACCCTCCTCTTCCCACCTCATTATCAAAACAGGCTTTTTTATTGACATTTTAACATTGACATCATTATTTAGGTGACTCCTTCCCCTAAAATGCGGCGTAAAATTTGAATGATTCCTTTAGCATTTCTTTCGGTGGGATAATGTTTTTTGAAAAAAGGCTGCCACCGTGTTACTATATGATTTCTGCCCCCGAAAGGGATTCTTCTCAAACTTGGCCTATAAATAGGACCATATTAGAGGGTACTTGAGCCAAAATTTCAGGGTCGTACCATGACCCGTTTTCCGGTTCCGACGGGGTAGTGAAAACTTCGTTTTTATTTTTTTGCCGGAGAACGGAGTGTCCGATTTTAAAAAACAAAACACAGAAAAATAGTACTTTTTATGGTGAATTCGGCCAATTTTTTTAAAATTGGCCAAAGCCTAAAATTTCGATTTTAAGGCAAAAAAAATTTTTTTCTCCATGAAGGAGGTCCGTAGCCCTAAATTTGGCTTCATTTCTGAAAAGAACTCGAAAAAATGGCCTAGAAACGTATTTTAAAAGCCTAAAATTTTTGGGGTCAATAACGACTTTTTCGATTTTAGCCAACTTCTTAAACTCGCACTAAAATTTGGATTTCACAATCTTAAAGTACGCAAAAAACAGACCTAAAACCATGGTTTTTCCCTTTTTTCACCAAAGGCCTAAATGGGCTAATAATGGGCCAAAATATGGAAACAGCCTAAATTAAACATCGCCTAGCCGGAACTAAAAGTCTGACTTCATATTCTAAAAGTACGCAAAAAATTGGTCTAGAACCATATTTTTTGAGATTTTTTCCCGAGGGGCTAAGTGGGCTAATAATGGGCCAAAACATGGCAGCAACCTAAATTATATACTACACTTAGCCGGGTTCGCTTTTTTTAATCTGCTTGCTAAACATTTAGTAGGAGTAGGAGTAGCTATAGGTTAAAATATATCTAACAAGGTTAAAAAAGCGTATGTCTGCAAACTTTGCAGACATACTGTTTTAAAAAAACAGGGCATGTGCAGGTACCGTTTGTCCAGTTATCGCCATCCGAAATTTCTACCTTATCTTAAACTCCCTTTTTTATACTGGTGACGATTTGGAATAAACTGAAAATCATGCTTCAATTTCAATTTGCAAAAAAAAAAAAAAAAAAAAAAAAAAAAAAAAATACATTTCGGTAACGACAAGTTTGGATTAAGAATGTCAACAATACATCCAATCCCTTCATTTATTCTTCACTCGTTTTAATCGGGTCTTTATGTTACATTTTTAAAAAAATTTTCCGCAATTTTACTGACTTGCGAAAAAGAAAAATTTTGAAAAAAAACTTATATAATTAATTTTTCTACTTGCTATTTAAATATTATTACTGACAAATTAAATTTTTTACTGACCATTTGTCAACTGACCACAGGGATACTGACCAGGCAGTAGATCTACTGACCTTGTAATATTTTTACTGACCAGTCAATAAAAATACCGACCAAAACATATATTTTTCTACTGACCAACTAAATAAAAGCCATTTTTGTTAAATATAGATTAATAAATAAATAAAGGTACAAAGATAAAGGCTGAAGGATCCATGCTATCATGCAAGACCGAACCTGAAGTGAGAATTCATGCCAAACTCATTCCACCACATAAAACTTTTTATCATTTTGTAATGACCGCTAGCCCGAAACCGTTATTTTTAGCCTTTTCCCATGCCTTTTCCCTGCAAAATTAAGAAAGCTTGCTAGATTAACTGCTAGATCTTTCTGATTGACATGCTGTTCTGCTGTGGCTAGTTTTGGTCCGCCTGAGGAATAAATCCTCATACTCTCTGATTTCGGAGAGCGTTCCCCTATCCGCCACCTGGGGAGGCGCCCGATGGGGGACTAGCCAAAAACCCCACACGGGTTGGGGGGAAAACTCGGGTGCCGCGCCCGACCGAGTTGTCCCCCCAAGCCAGCGTCCAAGGATCACATCCTCCTAACGACACAAGTCACCAACCCCGTACGGATCGACATAAAAATGACGTCCTTTTCACATCGATCTGCACGACATTGGATCCGCATGACGTAAGAAGGACTTTACTCCTCTAGCTGACAACTTAAAACTAATACAACATTATATACAATTTACGAAACAATGTACAATACTATTCTAATAACACTATCCTATTTTTTACAATACTAGTTACTAAACTAAAATTAAGATTGTACGAATGTGCAATGTACGGCATTGGACTTTCATACAATTTACAATACCAGACATCAAAGACAAAATTGTCTAGATACTATTAGACAATCTTTACGCGAAAAATGACCTCGATTCTTTTTTTTTTTTTTTTTTTTCATGTTCGTATAACTGCTTTAAAAAAAATGGTAATCGACAGCTTTTTCAAAATATAGTAATAGGCTGCCTTTTAAAATCCGGTTTTTTAATTTAATTTTAATTTTTTTTTTTTTAATTAAAAAAAAAGTAGGAGAGAAATAGAAATAAAAAAGATTAATGAGATTAAATGGAAATGAGAAAAAGATGAAAAGGTAAAAACCCCAAAAAAAAACAAACACAAACACAAACCCAAACCCAAACCCATGCCCAAACACAAACACAAACACAAATACAAATACAAATACAAATACAAACCCTAACCCAAACCCATGCCCTTGCCCAAACTCAAACCTCGTTGATGAAGCTTTTGGACTGCGTTGCGGCTGCGACGATTCCTCTGGCTGCGATGATTCCTCTAGCTGCTACTGTGAAAACAAAAAGAAAAAAAAAGACAATTACAAAAGGGGGGGCTTGGAGACCCTCACAATGGAGTTTATCTCCCGCGGTATGATTGAATTAAAAAAATGAATTATTTTAAACTGTAATATTATTTTTAAATTCATACTTTGAGATTATAAACAAAAGCAAAAAAAATTCGGATTTCCAGGCGTAAAAGGTTAAAACCTTCCGCATTGGACCGGCCGTCTAGGGAACCATGCCATCAGAGCTAGCCGGAGACCTATCGGCTTTAACTGTACATATATGCACAGTTAAGGCTTGCGGTGCGCCAATAACCTCGGACACCCAGTCATCCGAAATGAAACCCTGGAGACTCTCACTATGGAGCTTATCTCCCGCGTAATCCATGATCGAATCGAATAGAATGCACAGCCTAATAAAACTGCAGCTCCAAGAGAGGGGCTGACTCCTAACGTAATGATTTGCAGGGGAACTTAACACTAAACCCTTAACACTAATACCACACAAGGCCAGTCGCTGGGTCGATACCTAGGCCTTCTACGATGGGAGACCAAACCTCCTGGTTTGCCTCCAAGCCGGACCGATAATAGTAAATAAAAAAAAAATATATACCGTATTTTAAATTTAATAATTAAATTATTTTTTTAAAAATAAAATAAAAACCGAACACTATTTAATTTAAATTAAATAAAGCCTCAGCTAAAAAAATTATTTATTAAAATTGAAAAAAAAAAAAAAAATTCACTCACGGACACCGATCCGACTCCCTCGGAGAAAGGAGCCGGAATGAAAAACTCCCGAAAAACACTTGGCGTTGACTGGTCTGCGCATGCGTCTTGATGACGTGAACAGATTTCCAAAATGGCGATTATAACATTTTTAAAGTATTTTTGTGTGAATTTAACATTTTTTTTTACTTGAAAAAATTCAAAAAAGAACAGGAAAACTACAGTTAAATGGTCTGTTTTTTTTTTTAATAGGTCTGTTTTTTGCGTACTTTATGCCTGTGAAATCCAAATTAGTGCGAATTTAAGAAGTTAGCTAAAATCGAAAAAGTCGTTATTGACCCCAAAAATTTTAGGCTTTTAAAATACGTTTCTAGACCATTTTTTCGAGTTCTTTTCAGAAATGAAGCCAGATTTAGGGCTACGGACCTCCTTCATGGAGAAAAAAATTTTTTTTGCCTTAAAATCGAAATTTTAGGCTTTGGCCAATTTTAAAAAAATTGGCCGAATTCACCATAAAAAGTACTATTTTTCTGTGTTTTGTTTTTTAAAATCGGACACTCCGTTCTCCGGCAAAAAAATAAAAACGAAGTTTTCACTACCCCGTCGGAACCGGAAAACGGGTCATGGTACGACCCTGAAATTTTGACTCAAGTACCCTCTAATATGGTCCTATTTATAGGCCAAGTTTGAGAAGAATCCCTTTCGGGGGCAGAAATCATATGGTAACCCGGTGGTAGCCTTTTTTCCCTTTAAGCCAAGGGTTCCCTTATGGTCGCGTTGGTGGATGGAAATTTGCAACTTGTACAGCATCGTCAGCATCTTAGGATTCGATTTGTCCAAAATAAAAAAGTTGAGCCAATGCCGTAGACGGTATGCAAGGGTGGGGAAGTAAAATGGAGTCGAGGTCTGGGAGTAGTGGGGGTTGGTTTAATTCCACAACCTATTAACATGATGCGTCCTAGATTACATGAGCTCTTATGGGCAATTCAAGCTTATTTCAATTTATTAAAGAAACTAAACTCAGAAAATTATTTAACTGCACGGCATAGGATATATAAAAAAATTACGAGTTTAAATGCGAGTAATTAAAATTTATTCGCTTAAGCAGATGGTCGAAAAAATATTTTTAAAGTTTTTCCCCATAAGACTCAATGTAAGTTGGTCCTCCAGTGAGATTGTTTGTCCTCCAGTGACGTCACGCTAAATAGTTCGTTATGGAATTAGATCAACCGCCATCAACCACTTCCCCTTAAAATGACGACACATTATACGGTCTATTGCCTTCCAAAATGGTACCTCAGAGTAGTAGGTTCGTGTCAGGCCCGTAGCTAGCCGGGAAGATCAAGAAGATCGGAAGGTTTTTTAAGGGGGGCTCCAAATGACCCCTTTTAACATGGGTGATAGAGAAATTACATTGGTCAAAACATGAAAATGTACAGGGAAGCTCGAAGATTCTCACAGAGAGGTAGATTTAGATTTCCTCCTTCAGTATTTTTTTCACCGCTTTTTTTTGAACAAAACAGATAGCATAATTATTTACTGGAATATAATATCAGAAGGGGCGCCTTTCCAAGGGAGCTTGACCTAAGTCATGAAAAAAAATTAAATTTTTTAATCCAAGAATTTTGAGCCAAAAAAAAAAATTTATTGTTATTTGTTTTGGATCTGTAATAGGGTTCATAAAAGAACCTGTTGATTCTTTTATAATAAAATATAAAATATAAAATTTTGTTTTGTTTTGTTTCAGTATTTTATGCCGTGAAAATTTGTGTACATTTTCTTCCGTTTTGATCTACGTGTGATCTATTAGAAGACAACAGTAGATTTGGGTAAGTCCGTTTTTTTTAATTTTATGAAGCAGCATCAGGCATGTAGCAAACTCCCCCTCTTTAACTACCTAATGAGTTTGGAAATTCGCGGGCTCTTAAACTTTTTTTTTTTTTTTTTTTTTGATAAAGAAATTTTTGTTTTTTAGTTGTCTTGCTGACACATTTAGCATTTTCAAGCAGCCGTTGAAATATAATATTAGTCACAATTGAGGCTAAATTCTTGATCTTGCTGCTTTTTAATTGGTAAAAGACATTTTTATAGATAAAAGAATGAGACGAGCTTTATCCCTTACTTTAGTGATACAAGATTTTAAAGATCTCTTATAATTTCAAGAGAAGAAAATTCAGCTTTTCGCATACAGTAATTTCAATTTTTTTTAAAAATAACTTTTAAATGCATTTCAGATTTCACTAAAAGCAATGGGTTTTTATTAATTATAATGGTAATCAAAAGTATTTCAAATTAACGTTAAATAAAAGTTTAGTTAGAGACTACTTACATAAACAGAGATTGGACAATTTTTGACTCTCTCCCACTAGTCAGTAAAAAGAAGCATTTTGAAAAACCTGCCCTAAACGTTTGATTTCTTAACCTTAACTTCTTAAAATTGATTTCTTTGCCATTCATAAGAATTTACAAACTCCCTCTTCCTTTTGTCAGCAGTAAAGAAAAAATAATTTTTTCATATGATTGCTTCATGGTATTTAAACTGCCCCCATTATTCTAATAAAATCAACATTCAGGCCAATACAGGTAAATTGGAGTGTGAATCACTGTTGTCAATACTGTCTAAATTATGAAGTTGTAATTTAGGTTAAAAAAATCACTAATAAAGCTTACATAAGGCTCTTGAGAGCTTACTTCATAATGCCTAATAACTAACAAATTACCCACTCTCGTTAATAAACCTATGCAGATGTTTTGCATCGTTTTTTCCTCTAGGAATTCTTTTGCTAAATTAAAGCTGGCAGACTGCTGTCACCAGAAAATTGAAAAGAGGTTAGATTCCCGCTCCGAATTATATTCAGGTTAATTGTAATTAAAGGATTACTACCGGTACTGGAGCTTTAAGTCTGAACTGACAAATCCCTAACTAAATTGGAACATTAAGCCCAAACTTGGATAAACCAGAACTGGAACTGAATGGAACCTAAAAAAAAAAAAAAGCATGCCTGGTAAGAAAGGTACTCTCTAATTTAATTTAACTATGAAGCAAATGAAGGCTTTCAAAGCTTCTCACCCTCCGTAAATCGTGCAAAAGCGCAAAAAATAAACAAAACAAAACAAAACAGAAAAAAAAAAAAAAAAAAAAACGGACAGAATAAATAGATATTTTTTGGTAAAAAAATGTAAGTAAAAATGTCCGTAAGTTAAGCATAGGTGTTGACTAATACATTTTGATGTAAAACTTAGCACTGCATCTGTTATTGCATTTCCGACATCTTGAAATCCAATAAAAATTTGACGAACTTTCAACGATAAGTTTTCTCAACTAATTTTATAAGGCCGATGCGATGCGTTTTGTATTTTCGAAAAAAATTGAAGTCAGACTCGGCATAAAAGTAATCCTTGCCATGAGCTAAATAGACTTGAAAAACGTTAAGCATCATACATTCAAGGTCATACTATGTAAAAATTAGCCATCTAAAAAATATCTCTCTTCAATGTTCCAGACAAAATTCTTGGAATTTGCAATTCAAGGCTATCTATGCAAACATACAGAATATTATTTGAACACCTGCGCGCGCAGTCTTTCGTATTTCTTCGATGGCGTGGGTTACCCTTTCAGTAGCGTCGTTTTTGTCATCAAGAATTGTCTTGTGAAAATTTTTTTCCTTTATAGTGTTTCTTAATTTACATTCTCCGTTATGGTTTCTCTTTGGTTAAGTAACGCTTTTTTCACAGATATGTAGGTGATATAATTAGAAATACGGATAGTAATACTACATTTAAAGTGAAATTTTTCTTTGAGAAGAATCATCAATGTTTTTTATCATGTGACGTGCCTTGGCTTATTGTCTTTAAAGGTAAACCTTTTTTTTTAGTTTATCAGTTATTGCATTGCTTAAATTAAATTAAACAAAGGAAAAGAAAGTTTCTCGAATCCATTATTCTAAATCATTTTCTAAATTATCACGGGGAGACAACGATTTTTACGAGAGGAAAAAAACCGTTAAGAGTAGCTTAGTTGAAGAAACTTTCAGCAGATGGCGTTTTGAAATAGCAGTTCGCCCTTGTCATTCTCATTATCATATCAAAACTGGCAAATTTTTATACTTTCAGATTTTTTTGAACAATTTTTATTTTATTTTATTTTTTTTAAGCTTTTATGATTTTTAATTTTTATCTGAATCAAGCAACTTTAATTTCAACAAAAAAAAAAAAAAAACGGTAAAACGTCAGAAAAAAAGATGGCTGACTTTTCCAGGAATTCCGAGTCTGACTGCACATGCGCAATCCGTTAGCGTGGCGTCGGTTTGATTGGAGTTCACGAGAATAGTAAAAATTCGAATTTTTTTTTTTTTTAAAGGAAGTCACTCATCATTTTTTTTAAAATGAATAATATATTTTTAATGTTGTGTTAATTCGTTAATCCGATTAGACATAATGTCAAAAGTAGAATTTCTAAACTTTTATTGAAAAACGGATCATAGCTCATAGGAATTATAGTTGACTCAACTCTTGGTAAGATGCGGCGTCCATCTTGAAAATAGAAAAATAAACCTTTGCATTCGCAGAATTCGTTTTTAAACTCCGGTTTAAAACCTAATGAAAACGTCTTAACCGGTAATTATGAATATAGAGCACCTAGAGTTAATAAGTTTAAAAAGATTAAGGGAATTTTTGGCTATTGGAAATAACAATTAAGCAACGGCGTCATGACTCGTCATGTCATTTTTAGCTTGGTTGCAGCCAATGGCTTTCTTATGGAATCCATACATTTTCATTTTGGTTTTTTTTTTTTAATGTTTTATTTCGTGAACTTTAAAGGACTTTCAAATTTTTGTAATGATTATTGTTCTTGTTCAAAATATTTTTTTGTTGCAAAAGAGGCCTTGTAAAATTGTAGGCATGATTTGCTTTTTAATTAATTAATTTTTTTATTTTGTTGCAGATTTTCCCTGTACAGGAGATATTTCAGATGGTATTGAAAGCAGGGGATTGGTACTTATATTAGTAATGCAGCAATGATGTTTTGAAAGATGATGGTAAAGCAGATTTGGTAAGTAAATTTCAGTCTGTTTTATACTAAGGGATTTTTTATCAGCGGGCAGAATATACAGATTACAAAGTGGCTAACTTTTTGCATATTCTTTTATATTGGTTTTTTCTAGCCATCTTTGAATCCATTTTTCACAGTTGTTAAATTAACCTTATACGAATGCCTACTTTTGCTAGTTGTAAGATAGAAAAGTAATTTCTGGGTGGAAGTTTAAAATCCAATTACGGATAGGCTTTTCAACTAAACGTTTTCCAAAGTCAAATTTGTTTTAAGGGTTGCGAGCAGGCCAGCTCGAATTCCGGTTGACCTTGATGAGAGGAACCGAGAGTCCGAGCTGACCCGCTAAAATATTCTTGAATTTTTTTAATTTTTCCTTGCCCTTGTAAGATTGAAGTAAGCGCATCTTATCATCTTTAAATGCTTTAATTCATTCAGGAGAGTGCCATCGAGAAAAATAAATTAATTAATTAAATTCAAGAAGCGGTGGATGCAGGTTCAAAATCATTTTTTCGTTAGTTTTTTAAGTTATTCATAAGCTATATATGAGGTTTTTTTTTCAATCAGACAGATGGAAGAAAATCCTGAGTAACCTGCGAACTGTGAAGAGAAATAATTATATATTTTTTGAATTTTTTTCCCCATTTCAATGTAATATTCATTCATCATTTTTAATTATTTGTAAAGCTAAAATATGACATAAAAAACTTCATCAAAATTTTTTAATCAGAAACATCGAAGGGAATGAACTTACGAAATCTGAACAACAGATAACAGTTATTTATTAGTTACAAAAAATTTCGTCGGAGCTCGCTCGCAACTGTGTGAAACGAGACGAATACGAATCAACTTTCCATCGCTTTCCATTGCTCCGCCATTTTGTTTGGGTTCTTTAGGAATTTTGACGCTGAAGGTTACGCGTCTTTCGTGGTGAAATTATTTTGTCTCTTATATTGCCAATTCTTGTTTTCTGAATCATATGTGCGTGATATTTTTAAATGATGCATCATTTAGAAAAAATCGTTAAGTCGCAATCGCGGAAGTATTAACGTCTCTTTAATGATACTTGAAAGTGAGGTTACGTCTGATGTGTTTGCCTGTGCCCAAGTTCTGAAGGGTGATGAGGAATATGGAATGAGAGCGTGGTATGGTGGGTAATCTTTTTAAAAATTTTTTTGAGTTCTCTAAATTAAATCATGATCATTATTTTTTTTTTTTTAACGAGATATGGATCTCTATTTAAAAAAAATAGTAGAGATCCATATCCCGTTAAAAAAATATAATAATGAATAGCAATTAGGATCGAAAATGTCTTCTTATTAAATTATGATGTTTATTGAAATTGCAAAAAATATTCAGCCGTTCAGGGTGAAACTGGGATGCATTTGTTTTACATTCTTTTATAGGATTTGATTTGATGTATTATTTTCTTGTGATTTGATATATGATCCCTAAATAATTGTAATTGGTGCAAGCATGTTAGCCATAAAGAACTTATTTTTGGTTGAAAATAGAATGCTCTTCAAAAATGAACAAGATAAGGTTAGGTTATAATTTTTTAAAATCAAACTTTATTCTCAAGAGTACAATAACATTGAAGGCATAAGCTCAGAAATTGGCTTTTATATTCAGCATAGTTTAAAAGAAGCATTCAAGTTTGTATATTCGAGTGGAGGAGGCTAATTCAGACTCTGATTCACATTACCCCCTAGAAGTGCTTGGCCTAATTACAGACATGAGTTTGAGATGATTTTTGTTGCTTGAGAATTTCGAGTTACATGTAGGGCATCAAGCATTAGGAAAATTTAGTATTGAATTTTGAATTTCTCGAAACCGTTCGGTGGTTTAATTCCTAGGTTTCACTTTTCACTGGTTCATTAATTAATATTTTATATTTGTTTTGTTACAGATAATCCGTGTTCTGCCATTTAGGCTGTTTTGAGGAAAGTTTGGTGCCTAAAGTGGAATGGATGACAGGTTGGTGCCAATGGATGACATTGCAGCAGATGCGGTAAGACTGTTCCAGTTATTTATGTTCTAGATAACGATCTACTCATTTTTATAAAGTAATTGCAAGAGTCAAAAAGCGTATGTATGTTTTATTTCTTATGTTGCCACAACTTAATTATGATTATCATACCACATTAGCAAACCACTTGTGGTTAATAGAGTTACCTTTGATTCCAAAATATGGGGATCGGTATATTATTGCAGAAGCTTGAGCTATAAAATAGATTTTGTGGAATTTTTCAATGCACAGGCAAGGAAATGAACTGCAAATTTCTAGTTTTTAACTTCATTCTGGTCTAAGAATGAAATTTGTTTAAAGTTTTAGGCACAAAAGAAAAACTGAACAAAATTCATTTAATTGCTCATGACCTGTTAAAAAATTTGGAAATCATTTACTTTTAGTTCACATGTAGGCATTTAATGGTGTCGGAAGAGTTTGTACTTTTGCTGCAAAATATTCTATGTAAGCTTACTTGCTTAATAAACCATTTCTATAATCAATCTTTTTCTCCTAAAATGTTAACAGTATATTTTGTTTTTCAAGTGTTTCTTTATGGCAAAATTTTACAACAGGTAGCAATTTTCATTTAATATGATGACAGTTGCAACCATTGGGATTTCAAAACTAGGAGTTTTTTTTGAAAATAAAATCGTTGGGAGATTAATCCCAAAGGTCCCAAATTAAAATCTGAAAATCTCTTTTCATCTTAATTTTTCCCCAAAAGCTTTTGATTCTCGCCTAAGAATGTCTTTTTTTTTTTTTTTTTTTTTTTGAACTTTTGTTCACTATGTATTAATTAAGAGGAATAAGCGAAAGTATGTAGACGTATACTTTTTTATTTGAAATCCCTGAAGAAAGTTTTTCCTGGATACACTTTTTAGGCAGATATGAATTTATTATTTGGACTGCTGAAAAACTTTGTGCTAGAGTTTTTGAATTCTTAGATTTTCAGTCGTTATTTCAATCATTTATTTGGGGTTACATATAAATATCAAATTATTGATATTTTCGGAGCTTTTGAATTAATGTACTTATAAGGTGTATTTATAAGATGTATTTATAAACATTTTGAAAACTGTATAATTATTTTATAAATGTACGGAACTTCTGTAAATTACCAAAAGTTTGTTCTTATTGTAAAACCTATTGTTGAATTTATGAACACTGTATATGTTAAATACGTTAGGTTGGCCGCCCTGTTTTACTGTATCCGGTTTTTTGTTGTCTTTCGTTTTTACACACATCGACTAATATACGTTTTGTATATAATATTTAATCGAGTTGTTATCTTAGTCATCCTCGTAAATTATCACATCGTTTTAACAGGTTATGGGCCCAGCAATAGAGGATTGGATATTAGTATATTTTTTCGCGAAGGGCAATTCTTTTTTACGTAAAAATGACTTCGTCAAGTCATCAAGTGTTCCTCATTGAAAAACTCCGCGGAGTCGAAAATTATGCGGAGTGGAAGTTCGATGTGGCCAATATGCTTGCCTACGATGATCTTCTAGATGCAATCACGCTGGATGATCAACAAGCAGTGGTCGAAAAGGACGTGAAAAAGATTCTTAAAGCGAAAGCGAAGATTTGTTTATATTTATCCAACCACGTGAAGTCACATGTAAGAAACTGTCAATCTGCGTATGATGTGTGGTCGAAATTAAGAGATGTGTACGAAGACAAAGGTTTATCGAGGAAATTGTCGTTATTAAAGTCTTTAGTGAATTTTAAACTGTCTGATTTCAAAAATATGGAGGACTATATAACAAAGATTATCAACGTGTCCCTCCAGCTAGAGGATATGGGGCTAAGTTGGATGATGGTTTCTTGGCGGTCTTAATGTTAAATGGTTGCCAGATTCCTTAATCCTTTAGTTATGGCCCTGGAGCATTCTGGTGTAGACATTACTACTGAGACGGTTAAAATGAAATTACTGCAAGAGGAAAAGAGAGGTGAAAACCTTGAGTCTGCGTCGGCTTTGGTTTCGAATCAAGTGAACAAGACTAATAACAATAAAGAAGTTCAGTGTTTCAAATGCCAAGGATTTGGACATTATAAGAGCAGTTGCCCTAGTAATAATGGAAATCAGCCCAAGAAGAAAAATAAAAAAGGGAAATCTAAGCACCAGTCGGCAGGCAGTACATTTTTTGCAGGTTTTTCAGCTGAGAATTCTAAGACTTCGACAGACAATTCAACGGATCCTTGGGTTATGGATTCGGGAGCCAGTGATCATATGTCGTATAATGTTAATAAATTAAACAATTTTAAATGTTCACAGGGTGGCTCAATTACAGTTGCAAACAAAGACACTTTATGTACATCAGGAAGAGGTGATGTTGTAGTAAATTTGTTGAATCATGGTAGTAAAGTAATTAAAGATGTTATGTATGTACCAGGTTTGGTTGCGAATTTGCTATCAGTCGGTAAAGTTTGCGATAAAGATTGTTCGGTACTTTTTAATAAAAACTCTTGTCAAATTTTCAGCAATAAGGGTTTAAAGGTCACTGGGACAACAGTTGGTTCAGGATCAAGGAATGGAGGCGTTTATACTCTAGATGTTAATCCAGTGAGTATTAATCAATGCAATGTGGCATCGCTTAATTCCAGTCAGGCTTTGTGGCATAAAAGACTTGCACATTTGAATCATAGGAGTATGAATAAATTAAAGGTCAGTAAAAACATTTCATATTCAAAAGCGGATTTTGCACCATGTGTTACATGTATTCAAGGTAAACAGAGTAAGAAATCGTTTAAAAATCTTTTGAAACGTAGATCAAAAGCGATTTTAGATATAATTCACTCGGATGTAACCTATGTAGGTCATGTATCGCATGGGGGTGCAAAGTATATTTTGACTTTCACGGATGATTTCAGTCGGAAATCTTTTTGTTATTTTTTAAAGAGAAAGTCAGAAGCTTTTGACAAGTTTATGGAATTTAAAGCTATGGTCGAAAATCAAACTAGTTTGACTATTAAGAAAATTCACACTGATAATGGTACTGAATACACTTGTTCAAGGTTCAGGAAGAATTAAAGCAATGGGGACTCATTCATGAGCGAACGGTGCCATTCAACCCTCAACAAAATGGAGTCTCGGAGAGGTTAAATCGCACCATGTTAGATAAAGCCAGATGTATGCTGATTGAAGCTGGCCTAAGTAAAAAGTTTTGGGCAGAAGCAGCTTCCACAGCAATCTATTTAAAGAATAGGTCACCTACAGCGGCATTAGGAGGAAAAATTCCTGAGGAAATCTGGACAAATGAAAAGGTTGAATTAGATCATTTAAAAGTGTTTGGATGTCAAGCTTATTTGTTAACGCCGAAACACAAAAGAGATAAGTTGGACCCGACGTCTAAACCAGTAATTTTTGTTGGATATACGGATACGAAGCAAAACTATCGGGTGATTAGTCTAGATAATCCTAAGAATGTAAAAATAGAGCGCGATCTCGTTTTTCTGGAGGATTCCTTTCCTGGCGACGGCGAGCACAATCCAGAGGAGTTAAAGGAATTTGCATTCTTCCCGGATTCAATTTCGGATGAAAATGTTTCTGTTGCAGGAAATTCTAGTGGGGATGCCAAAGGAGACATTGGTACAGAATCTAATTCAGAAGGAGATTCTTCTACGGTTGAAGATTCTACGATTCGGGATTCCAATCTGGAAAATACTTCAGAGGAAGATGATTCTTCTACGTCTGAGGATTCTACGATTAAGGATTCTGATCTGAATAATGATTCAGAAGGAGCAAGTCATCTAGATGCATCTTCGGACAGAAGCACCTCTAGTTCAACTTCAGATGAAAGTTTTAAAGCAAATCCTCCTAAGGGAATTGGAATTCGTGATCATCCAGTTAGAGAGCGAAAGAAGAAGGATTTCGGTGATGATTTTATCACGTATTTTTCTACTAAATCGGATGTGCCAGAAACCTACCAGGAGGCGCTGAATTCCAAGAATGCTAAACAGTGGCAGGATGCCATGCAGGAGGAATATGAATCTCTTATTCGGAATGCAACTTGGGAGGTTGTCGATCTTCCAAAGGATAGAAAGCCGTTAAAATCCAGATGGGTTTTTCAAAGAAAAGAGGACCAAGAAGGGAATATCACCAGATTCAAAGCAAGGTTGGTGGCGAAAGGCTGTACTCAGAAGAAAAATGTAGACTATGATCAGACTTTCTCGCCGGTAATAAGACATTCGAGCTTAAGAACTTTGTACGCTTTAGCAGCCGAGAAAGGCCTCTCCATTTATCATTTTGATGTAAAGAATGCTTTCCTTCATAGCGATCTTCAAGAAGACATTTATATGGAGCATCCAGAAGGATATAAAGGACAGGATGGTAAAGTATTGAAATTGAAAAAGGCGCTCTACGGCTTAAAGCAAGCATCAAGACAATGGTACAAGAAGATTTCTAAGCATTTAAAGAAGTTAGGCTTTAAACAAAATAAGTATGAACCTTGTGTTTTTACAAAAGTTAAGGGAAATGTTACTATGATCGTAGCGCTATATGTTGATGATTTTATACTGTTCACCAATAGTGTTGATGAAAAGAATAACTTATTTTCCCAATTGAATGCAAAGTTTGATATCAAGGATTTGGGTAAAGCGGAAAATGTCTTGGGACTCAGAATGACTCAAAAGGATGGAGTAATTTCTATAGATCAGACGAAATATATAAAGATATTCTAGTTGAATTTAGGATGCAAAATTGCAATCCTGTTGCAACTCCTATGGAAACCAATGCAGTCTTCAAGTTCCCAGATAAGAATCAAAGCATCACAGGACAGGTTCCGTTTAGGGAGTTAATGGGACATTTAACTTACTTATCTATTTGCACGCGTCCCGATATTGCTCACGCTGTAAGGAAACTATCGCAATTCAATAACAATTATTCGGCAGTGCATTGGAAAGCAGCAAAGAGGATCTTAAGGTATTTGAAAGGTACGGTAGATTTCAAGTTGTCGTTTAGTAAGAGCTCAAAACCATTGACTGGATGGGTCGATGCTGATTGGGGTCAAGACGTAAACGATCGTAAGAGCTATTCTGGTTACCTTTTCAAATTAGGTAATGCTGCGGTAAGTTGGGATAGTAAGAAACAACGAAGCGTTGCTTTATCGACGGCTGAGGCCGAGTATATGGCCATGTCAGAAATTACCAAGGAAGCTTTATTTCTGCGACGTTTTTTGCAGGATATTATCGGTAAGTTTGGGACAACACAGATTTGTTCTGACAGTCAATCCGCGTTAAGTTTAACTGAAAACGAGATTGTAAATAATCGTACGAAGCACATTGACATACGTTATCATTTTGTCAGAGATGAGGTTGCCAATAATGTGATTAAATTTTCCTATGTTGATACTAATCGAATGATAGCTGACTTCTTAACCAAGCCTGTTTGTAAAGAAAAACATTTAAAGTTTACCAGAGCTTTGGGTTTGAAATGATTGTCATTTTTTGTTTTATTGTTTTATTGTTTTATAGGAAATTAAAAAAAAGTTAGCTCTTTTGTAATTTAGAAGGAGTGTTGAATTTATGAACACTGTATATGTTAAATACGTTAGGTTGGCCGCCCTGTTTTACTGTATCCGGTTTTTTGTTGTCTTTCGTTTTTACACACATCGACTAATATACGTTTTGTATATAATATTTAATCGAGTTGTTATCTTAGTCATCCTCGTAAATTATCACATCGTTTTAACACCTATCCTCTTGATTGACGATTGACTATTGATTGTTTTAGCTATTTAAAAAAAAAAAAAATGGGCCAGATTTTCGACCAGGACTTTGCAACGCCCGGAGTTAATGGCTGTCTTCGAATGCAATTGGTAACTGTAAAAAGCCGCAACCACAACCAGAAGACGTGATTAAGGGTACGAAATAGCTTTTCGCCTCGATGAAATTTGAAGAGACCATGCATTAATATCATCTGGGTTCTATTATTAGCAAATAATGTTCGAAGATTATAATATAAGTACATTAATTTGAAAGCCCGAAAAAGAGTTTAAACCATTATACGGTGTACTGTATAGACTTTAAGAACTAAGAATTAAAAATCTCCAATTGTAGGGGGATGGTTAAAACTTTAACAATTCATCAAAAGTGCAGTTTTCAACGAAATATATTAGGTAGTCATTTGAAAACTTGCATTGAAAAACAGAAATGTTTTTGAACTGTGACAGTTAGACCTGTCATGCAAATTACAATCTAAGAAAGATTTTGGTATTTTCGAAGCTTCTAATTAATGCATTTTATTTATTGTGTTTTATAAAATCGTTTTTAATACAGTTTACTAAAATTTTTTGATTGAATTTTAAAAATGAAATTAGTATTTTGTGATAATATAGCAATGAAGCCCAAACGCATATTATTTATTGTAAAACCTATCCTCTTGATGTATTCTTGATTTTTTTAGCTACTAAAAAAGTAAAAAAAATCTGCACCAAACCTTCGACCAAGAGTTTTCAACGACCGCAGTTTTCTTTTTCCTTTTTTATATTCAATTGGGATGACTTGGCAGCAAGACCGGAGAAGCAGCTACAACAGATCAGGGGATGAGATACGAATTAGTTTATTACTCTGATTTATTTGAATTGATTTTTACCTGCCATTTACTATCAGAAGATTTAAACTAATTTTAGTAATATTAAAAACTTATGTAATTGCATTAATTAGAAACTTCGAACAAAAAGTATAAAACACTATTAAGGTGTTGTAGAATCTAAGAATTCAGAATTTCGATTTTTATAAGGCGAGAAAAACCTCTTAAAAAGATATCAAGGGCAATTTTTCGGTTTTAGGATACATTCAGTTCTTTTCCGTCTGTCATATTGAAATGAAGATGAAACAGCTTAAAGTGAGATTGTATGTTTAACTGATCACTTGGAAATTTTGGCTTATAAGGAGAATTTGAAAGAAATTTTAAACCGTATTTTTTTTTTTTTTTTTTTTTTTCCAGAATTGAAAGTTTATATTGAAAATTAAATTTACTAAATATTGAAAAGTTAGCGGAAAGATTTTAATGACTGGCTACTGCTTTGGATTCGGGAATATTTAAGACTTTTCTATTCCCTCATTCCGGTTAAAGAACCCGTCTCTTGTATACCCTCTTTTGTAAAGCTAAACCGTCGCCCTTGAACGCAGAACTGGGTACAGTGATTGATGGTAATAAGCCCGGGTCTCGTTTTATTATCCATAGATTAAATATTGCCAGAATAGCCTTAATTTTGACTCAAATATGAAACTTCGATTTTGATGATAAATATCGGTATATCGATATTTTTCGGCTTCATAAGTGTGTCTTACATTCAATTTATTATATTTGTATTTTTTAGACTTCAGCCACTACTTAAATATTCCTAGCTCTTGTGATTTTTTTTAAAATACGCAAAACTGTCTTCAATCGTACTTTTTTTGTCAGAATCTCTGAAAATTCTGAAAATGTTTCCTAGGGAGACGTTTTAGTAGGGAGACGTATTGCGAATTGATTATTTTAGCCGCTTTAAAATCCTGTGCTAGAGTTTTTGAATTCTTATTTTGTCAGTCATTATTTAAATCATTTTTTTAGGGTTCAAATCATGCATATTTTCGGAGCTTTTGAATTGATGTACTTATAAGGTATATTTTAAAATATTTTGAAAATTATATGATTATTTTACAAATGTAAAATTGTATGATTATTATGTTGTAATGTAAATGTACTAAAATGCCAAAAGCTTGTTCTTATTGCAAAACCTATCCCCTTGATTGACTATTGATTGTTTTAGCTATAAAAAAAATCGAAGTCAGACCGTCGGCCAAGACTTTGCAACGCCTTGAGTTAATAATGGCTGTATTCGAATGGCAACTGTAAAAAGCTGCAACCACAACCAGAAGACTCAATGAGGGTACGAAATAGCTTATCGCCTAGATCGAATTTGAAGAAGCCTGTATAAATGTCGTCTGGGTTCTGCTATTTAGCAAATAATGTTGAAAGATTATAATATTATAATATTATAAGTACATTAATTTGAAAGCCCGAAAAGAGTTTAAACCACTTTACAGAATTCAAGAATTAAGAATTTAAAATCTCAAATTGAAGGGGGGGTCAGAACTTTAAAACTTCATCAAGAGTACAGTTTTCAGTGAAATTCAAAAACTTTCATAGAGAAGCCAAAAATGTGTTTGAACTGTGACAGTTACATCTGTCATCCAAATTACAATCTAAGATAGATTTTGGTATTTCTGAAGTTTCTAATTAATGCATTTTATTTATTGTGTTTTATAAAATCGTTTTTAAAATCGTTTACTAAAATTTTTGAATTGAATTTTACACATGAAATAAATATTTTGTGAATATATAAAGCCCAAAAGGATATTGGTATTGTGAAACCTATCCTCTTGATGTATTCTTGATTGTTTTAGCTACTAAAAAAGTAAAAAAAATCAGCGCCAAGAGTTTTCGACGGCCGGAGCTTTCTTCTTCCTTCTATATATTACATTTTGATGGGATGGCAACAAGACCGGAGAAGCAACTGTAACAGAATAGGGGATGAGATGCGAATCAGTTTATTAATCTGGTGTATTTGAATAGATTTTCACCTGCCATTTATTATCAGGATATTTAAACTAATTTTAGAAATTTTAAAAAACTTATGTATTTGCATTAATTAGAAACTTCGAAAAAACTGTGTAAAATACTATAATTTGTTATAGAATCTAAGAGTTGAAAATTCTGAATCTTATACGGGGGAAAAAAACCTCTAAAAAGACATCAAGGGCGCAATTTTTTGATTTTAGCATACATTCAATTCTTTTCAGTCTTTTATATTCAAATGAAGATGAAAAGTTGAGTGTGAGATTGTATGTTTAACTGATCACTTGCAAACTTTAGCTTAAAAAGAGAATTCAAAAGGAATTTTAGTCTGAATCTTTTTTATGCAGAATAAGGGTTTGATTCCTAAATATTAAAAAGTTACCCGAAGGGTTTTAATAACTGGCTATTGCTTTGAGATCGGAAATATTGTAGATTTTGTCGATTTTCTCATTTCGGGGAAAGACCCAGTCCCTCGTACACCATTTACCCAGTTGAGCATTCAAGGGCGGTGGTGCCTTCACTATGGGTTTCATATATTCAATTTATTTGTATTTTTTAGACTTCTACAGCCATTTAAATAGCTCTTGCTCTTCTTTTTTTCAGATAACATTAAATTTTTGATAACGCCTTAAATAACGAGGATGGGTGGATCTTCTCCCGCTACCAATAGTCAAAAATACAGCCATCGTTTTCTCTTTGTTGCTCATTTTTCCTTTCAGGGATTCGGATCTAATTTAAACTACCGGAGCATCTTTTAAACTTGGATCAAAGCACGAATACTTCTCAGAATTTAAACATTTACATGATATAAATTTTATTTTTATGCAACTTGTTACAGCAGCAGTGATGGAATCCACCACCACCACCAGCGGACGACTATTGTGCCTTCTAACGCCTTGCGGTGTACTCTTCTAGGTCGACCGACGACACCAGAAAAAGCCGATTCTTGCTCTTGATGCTTTCAATGCTGGTATGTATTTCGTTTGCAAATAAGTTTATCCCAATGCCTATCGAAAAGAAAATAACTTCACCAAAAAATTTTCAAGGTTTTATTGACTTTTAGGTAGTTTTTTTTTAATTATTTGTGGCTAGCAGTTGTACTTGTTTAAACATGACATTATTTTCTGCTAGTTAGTAAATTACTCAATTCTGTACCTTAGCCCAGAATTAGACGGAAGTTATTTCACGAATTGAAACTTCTTAGGTCAAACGCGACTTTATGTTTTTGGCAAAGCAGATTTTTGCCTTCTGCTCTTTTATTTTGAAATAAAGCAAAAATATTAACTCGGAGAAGACAGTAATTAGCATTGCCAAACTTGAAACTCTGCTTTGATCTCCAAGGTCGTTTTCCGATAAGAAGCTACAGTTTGGAAAAGGGCTTGGTCAAGTATTTCCTAAATTTTTTTAAAATTACATTAGTTTAAAAAGTTCTAAATAGCAAAAAAGAATATTTTATTGTCGTTTATGTGATCAAACACTCTTTAGACATCACGGCATAGATATATTCTAAATATTTTTTTTTTCTCTCTTTAGATATTTCAGGTACTGATTTTCAGATTGGGGTTGCTCGGTTCGTTTACGCGGCCGGTTTACTCGCGTTCGTAACAATAGCTTCGTTGGCCACCGTCGCCCGGGGGAGCCTTTGTTCGGTTATTTTTTATTTTTTATGTTTTAAATGATTAACCGTTGTTCGAGTCAATTCGGAGTCTTTCGTATATAATGCAACCCCTCCATAGAGCATGATCACTCACTCGGCTTTTTCACCGTCTGAAGCATCTAGATGTCTAGCATCCTTTTTACTGGGTAAGTTCTTTTAATTTTTTTTGCCTTTGAAACGAAGTCGCAAATCATTACGCTTTTTTTTAGATTTGACTTCCTTCATTTTATTTTAACACATCGTTTATGTTTTGGAGGCTTAAATAGTTAATCTTAAACTTTTGGCAAAGCTATAATTGGCTCCAAAAAGAGTCAGAAAAACGACTGGTTTATTGTCTAAGGTTGCAAGAGAAATCGCTGCTGTGAATGATTGGGAATTAATCTCATATTATTCCTTTCAACTAGTTATCACTTTGCTGAGATTTTTTTTTTTCGGGCATCTTTGTTCGGGTTAGTGAGTTATTTCAAGAGGGAGGGCCGATTTTTATGTTCTTTCTCACATGGATCGTTTATATTCGTAGAAAATGACGCTGCAGTTCGTTTGTAGATAACGTCCGCCTTTTTTTTTTTTTTTTTTTTTTTTTTTTCATTTTCAACCCTATGGTAGCTTCTTTTTCTGTAGAACTTAGGAGTCAGATAACTTTTGCTTTTATTTTTCAGGCAAAACGATTATTTGAAAAAAAAATTCTCTAGTCTCTTTTTAATCGTAACTTATTATACAGTTTAATACATTTCATCTCCAGCATTTTTTTTTTTTTTTTTGTGGTGATAAGTATTGTGATTATGATCCAACACGACTATGAAAAGATTGCGTGTTTTTCAAACTCTATTCCTGAGCCTTATTTTTTTTTCTTTTTGCTTTTGCTAAGTATTCCAGGGTGCATACCTGAAAAATTGACTTCATCTTTTGATAAAAAAAATGACTTATCTTAAAAATATTACTAATTTTAAGCGTTTTAGTTGGACTTTCGACCAGGGCTGCGATTCCGATTAATTTTTTATTCGGAATCGGAATCGGCATCCAAAAAAGTATTTTCGATTCAGATAGACTTAAGAAACACGAATACATCGTTATTACGGTTTATCAGTTTTGGTTTAAATCGGAATCGGAATAGCAGTCCTGCTTTCGACCTAATTCGTGGTTTATGAAAACATCATTTTATTCCAAGGGATTACTAAACTAATTAAAATTGTCGGAATTTAAGTTTTGAATCCCAAATCATTCGAAAATGACCAAATTCACTGAAAAATATCGATTTATTCAATTATGTACTGATTAAATAAGTTTGTATGTAAATTGATGCCATTTATTGAGCACGTATTGGCAGACTCGCAGTGTGCATTCGAGAAAATCTCGCTGCTCTTGATACGTTATATAAGGTGATTCGAATAAGGTATGAAATGTTTGGTTGCATAATAAATCAATGCTTACTTTTATCCGAGGGGTTGCTCACTCTGCAAAAAAGTGTACACGGTAATTCATAATTCAAAGTAATTCAAGTAATTCAAGCGAAATTCAAGGTAATTCAAGGAATTCAAAGTAATTCAAAGTAATTCATGGTAATTCAAAGTAATTCAAGGTAATTCAAGTAATTCAAAGTAATTCCGGAAATTCAATAAATTAAATCGCATGTTTAACTTATGTAAGGCTTATTATGAGTCATTTAAAGTTATTTACAAGACTTTAATAAAGCGTCCATCGGAAAATCTGCTGCCGTTTGTTTAGGTAGCATGTAAAGGAAAAAATATCATGTTGTTTAGAAAATACTAATTAAAAAAATTGATTTCTTTAATAATTTAACTTATTTTCATAATTTCTAATTTTCGGGGCATTAATTTTTTTTCGGACATGATATTTATAATTTAATGTAAATGGTGCATTATACAATTCATTTCCAGATGACCATTTGCTACCTGACCTACTGTTTGCTTTTGTAATTCTATCATTTTTTTTCTTCTTAACTAGGGGTTGTTAACCTCATAATCCTTTAAAAATTCTTTTCAATTTTTTTCCCTTTTCAATTATTCCTAACTGTGGCTCATTGTCGGTTTCGTGGAATCTGGACATATTTCCGATCACCCCAATAAATTTTCTCTTTTTCGGCATTGTCACTTGCTCTACATTTATTTTAACTGCGTGACTGACCGACTGTAATATCCCTTCTTCTGCGGAAACCAAATAAGAAAAAAAATGCTTTTTATTGGCGAACTCTTTTTTCTGCGACAATGCTACCTGTATTATTTATTTCAAGCATCCTTTTGGTCATCATACTTTTTTTTTCTTCAAGTCCGTTGGCAGTTCCAAATCACTGCAAACTAAGTCTTTATTTATTATTCTTTATTTTACTCGGAAATTAGGAACATTCAAGTTATGAAATTAAAACGACATGTTTCGAGTTTATATTAGACTCATTCTTATTTATTTGAATAATTTTTTATTATTATAACTATTATGTTAAATAGTGCCTATCACCTATCCTGTGACGTCGTGAAAAATGAAATAATACTCGGCTAATTTTCTTGTCCAATTAATAAACATTAATCAGTCGTTAATATTAGGCACAAGGTTAGTGCTACCCGAAATCAAAGATTACTCAAATATAGTTTCAGTAATAGAATCTTAGAAAAAATAAAGTCTATACATAGTAGTTTTTTAAAAATAAATTCAGTAATTAAATGTTTCTTTCTCAATAAAGAAACAGCTTTAAGTTGAAACCCCTTGCAGGCGGATGTATCCGTATGGACACATTACATTTGATCGACAATAAATAGACTTGGACTTAAACATAAGTGGCCGGAAAAATCGAATTATAAATTTTTGGCGAAAATGTAAATCCTGTGTTTAGCTTATGGGAGAATTATTACCTAATTAGAATATTAATTGATGACATTAAAATTAAATTTTTATTATTAAGATTTTTGGCGGGATTGGATCTAAATATTTGGAAAAGCCACGATGTTTATCGTGTGCTAGGAAATATTAACAAAAATCTTAATATAATTATGGATCGCCAAACTTCAATCAATTATATTTTTAATGTTAGTGTAAATAAATAAATTACGAACTATTGGGTATGGCCAAAATTAAAATTGTGAGCTGATATGTTTATCATATGTATTATTCCTCCCATACTTAGCTTATCGGGCTAAGATAAAATCAAACTTTCATAATCGAAATATGACAAATATTTCATAAGATATAAATTTTGATATCAATATAGATTCTGAGACTTGTTATCTTAATTTTACTACATTTTATACTTCAGCTATTAGTTTTTAGCAAATTTTTGTAAGATTTCATTTAAAATATTTTTTTCCATAAGCTAAACATAGGCGGCCAAATATTTTTTTAGCTTGACTAACTGCCTCAATGGATCATGCCGTATCAAAATATTACCGAAAGAGACCAATTAGCATCTACGCCCCTAACGCAACGCTTCAAAGAAAAAATAGGCTTCCGACAACAAACGATTAAAAAACATAGCCTACGGTATTTAACTTTCCAAAAAAAAAAAAAAAAGTAAAAAAAAAAAAAATAAAAATAAAAATAAAAATATTATTTAAAAATAATGATAATAAATAAATCATTAATTGATAAAGAGGCCGTTCATAACAAAAATGATGCCCAAAGCAATTGATTACAATTTTTAAGGGACAAAAATTATGCATAAGAATGAAATCAATTGAAAAAAAAAAAAAAAAGAATCATGGAAATATGTATAAAAATACTCAAGTAATTCAAAGGTAATTCATGTAATTCACAGGTAATTCAAAGTAATTCAAGGTAATTCACGGTAATTCAAGGTAATTCACGGTAATTCAAAGTAATTCACGGTAATTCAAAGTAATTCAAGTAATTCACGGTAATTCAAAGTAATTCAAAGTAATTCAAGACAAGGTGTACACGGTAATTCAAGAGTGAGCAACCCCTCGCTTTTATCGAAACATTCGATTTCTCAGCTGCCAAAAGGTTGCGCAGAGTGAAAATGATTTACTAATCACCTGGAAATTGATTTATAAAAAAATAAAATGGAGATAAAACGAGGGATGATAAATAATTCCAACCTCGGTAAATCCTGAAGAGCCAAGAGTAAAAAATCCCATGGGCAGTTATTTTGGTTTTCTTGTAGGATCTTGCACAGAAGATAAGATAAGCATTTTTTAACCATTTGTTTTGAGCAGTTTTATCTAAATCAAATTCCTCGGGCATATCATGCAACTAAAACACCAATAAAAAAATCAATTTAAAAAAAAAAATGTAAAGATTTAAAACTGACTTGTTCGTTCAATTCATCTGCAATCCTGCAATACCATCCCATGAAAACTGTTGAGAAAGCAATTGTAGCACTTCCGGTAACCTTCTGTGTGAGAGCCATATTCCCGTCCTTGAAAGGCAAATTGAAAATATTTTTTTTAGGCATTCATGACTACAATGTAAGGTTCAATATACTTGCCACAAGAAAGAAGAAAATGCTGCTGACGATATTTATTAAACTGTAAATGTAGGTCACTAGTATAAGGGGCTCCAAAAATGATGGTCATGATTACACGCTAAAATCATTTGCATACCGTTGAGATTCTTGATGGAATTGAAACCACTGAACCAACTGGTTTTTTCCGTTTTCTTTTTCGACATTGTCGAGGATCGATTTTAACATTTTTTTCAAATGTTGTTGCTGAACTACGTGAAACTTGACCATTATGACCAATATTGCAACCGAAAGGTCTATGGATGTTGCTCTGACCATAACGTACATCGCACCACTGAAATCCATGAAGTTGTAAAAATAAGCGATCGGTCTTATGTCCTTCAAGAGATAAACACCAGGAATGGTGGTATATTTTTCCGGTAGAAAAAACGGCCCGACAAGAAACATAAAGGTCGCCATTATTCATTGAAATATTATCACGGATTCTCCGACTTTTCGTGCGAATTTAATTTTCTCGTCGAATAATTTTAAAAATTCGTCGTTTTTATCTGCCGATATGTATTTGATTTTATCCAGTTGTGCGAAATAATTATCCATCATTTTTCTCTTCTTGTTAAGAAGAACTACTCTAATGAGTACTTGTGCGAGGTAACCCTCTGGAACAATAATTTCAAAATCATCACTGAATAATTTGAGAAAAACAAGTATAAAGATGAACCATAACGAGAATTCCGCGAATGTTACATAAATATTGTAAAATACAATTGCGATTTTGCTTGTGCGCATCGTTGTCATCGTACGAAAAGTGGGCAATGCCGAGAAAGTCGAGGCTGTTCGAATAAAGCGGAACATCGCATAAGGCAACTGAAACTTTGTAGCCATTTTCTAAATAAATCTTTCTTGGAATTTCGGAGACTACTAAAACTAATAACGCTAATGCCCATACATAAGAGTTGGAAAATAAACATACAGTTGTGAAAAATTGATTGAAGTCGCTTCGAGTTGATTCGGTGCTTACAAAATTGACTTGAGATTCTTTTTTTCAAAGCTTATTGCTTACATAATTGATTTCAAATGGCGGCTTAATTGATATTTTGAAAAAAGAAAGAAAAATAAAACTGAAAAATAATGGGGTTCTCAATAGCTTTAGTAATTGATAATGAGATGAACGTTTGCTAATGCTTTCAATTTATCATTCAGCTAAAAAGTAATAAAATTCACATAATTTGTTGCATTAAACATATAAATCGTTTTGCAGCAACATTTTTCTTTATGTATGATGAATGAATCCCCTGGAAGTGGTCCTACAATTTATAGGTTTTTTTTAACTGAAGAGGAAAAATGCGCCTAATTTTTTTTTTTTCTTTGAATTCCGGTGAAAGGTTTTTGTACCGACCTAAGTGTTTGAGCTAGTTTTAGCGTTTTTCGTTTAGCTAGTTTTAATTTTAAGCCTTTTAGCTAGATTTTCGAGGTAATTCGTGGTATCTAAAATCTAGCCCGTCTTATTCCAGGATATTTCAAAACTAATTAAAATTGTCGGCATTTTAGTTTTCAAATTCAAATGATTCGAAAATGACCAAATATTTCACGGTAAAATATCGATTTATTCAATTATGTACTGATCAAATAAGCCTGTATGTGTCTAAATGGCGGCCATTTATTGAGAATGTATTGGCAGACTCGCAGTATGCATTCTAGAACATCCTGCTCCTCTGGATGCGTTACTTTGAACATAAGTTGATCCGAGGGTATGAAATGATTGCAAGATAAATCAACTCAGAGACGCCTTTGCCATCTAGGGGATGTCAATAGATATATAATTTTTAAACTAGATATCTATTGGACACCTCTATAGCTATAATAGATAGGTAATAACGGGCTAATTTTATGCTAAATCTCTAATGTTTTAGATGTCTAAAATAGGGAGACCCTTTAGAAGAAAATATAGCGATTTCATAGGGCTGGAAGTTTTACAGGTTTTTTTTAATAGAATAAGCAATGATTTTAAAAAACTTTAATGTATTGACTTAAGTCGCAACATTTATTATTACAAAATATTACATGGAAATATCTTTTTTTTTATGACCAAAAAGTTCATCCATTCGAATGGAATTTTTTGTTTGAAATAGAAAAGTCCATTTTGTTCCATTTTTAATTTTTTTTTAAATCTTTAGTCAAAGTTTCAATATTTTACAATTCAAAAAAGATATTTAGTGCAACGAAATGACAAAATTTCTTTTAACTGTAAAAATTATTATAGAACTTCAGAGTTGCTGAAAACAGTTTTTATACTTACTCAAAGGTTACAAAAACTATTTTGAGCTCTAGGTACTGTTGGAAAGTTTATTTAGGGAGCCCGAAAATTCCTCAATGCCCAAAAATCGTTCCAAACATTTTTTTCAACCATAAAAAAATTCGTTTAAATAAAAAGAAGCAGCCAAATTAGCTCACAAAGCAGCTTATCGGGCTTTTTCCCTTAACGCTTTAGCTGCCTGTCCGCGCCTACACGGTAAAAAATTTTATGTTAAAAGTAACATAATTTTCCTGTAGCCTCGAACAAAACACTAAAAACAAAAGAATGTTTTATGGACAATAACAATGTACTCATTTTTTTTTAACATAAAAAATGTGTAGCCCTTTTTTAGCAAGTTAACATAAAATTTTCTACCGTGTAATTACCGTTGCACCTAGAATTTGGCAGATGAATTTATATAAAGAATCCCTTAAGTAGCTATATTATAAGACATCCGTAAAAAGTCTCATCTACGTCCTCGTGATTCAGCTATTAGATATGCAATTTTTAGCGATTAATAGCCATGAGTGGATAAAAAAAATTTTGGTTTTTTATTAGCGACCTACAAGCCATTTAGTAGATATATTTTTGTATGGCTAAATTTTTAGTCATGTCTGAAGTCATACCTGAAGGCTAAAAAGGTTTCTCTGGGAAAGTTTAATTTTTTTGAAACATTCGATTTCTCAGCTGCCAAAAGGTTGCGCAGAGTGAAAATGACTTACTAATCACCTGAAAATTGATTTTTCGAAATAAAATCGAGTTAAAATAAGACATGATAAATAATTCCAACCTCTGTAAATCCCACGGAGCCAAGAGTAAAAAATCCCATGGCAGTTATTTTGGTTTTCTTGTAGGATCTCGCACAGAAGATGAGATAAGCATGTTTTAACCATTTGTTCTGGGCTGTTTTATTTAAATCGAATTCCGCAGGCAAATCATGTAACTAAAGCACCAATAAAAAAGTTGATTTTATTAAAAATTTAAAAAAATTACACGGAGAAAAAAGTTTGATTTTTGCTACTCAATATTGAGTTATGTCTGAGTTGATGATACCGGAAAATTAGTAATTATTACTACACTTTCGTAATGATTAATAACTCTTAATAAAATAATTCCTAATAATTATTAATAACTCTTAATAAAAAATAATTCCTAATTTTTAGTATTATCAACTCAAATGTTTAGACGTCACATGACCCATAATTTAACATTCAGTAACAGGAACCAAACTTTTTTTTCCGTGCAGAGAAAATTTAAAACTGACTTGTTCGTTCAATTCATCTGCAATCCTGCAATACCATCCCATGAAAACGGTTGAAAAAGCCATTGTAGCACTTCCGGTAACCTTCTGTGTGAGAGCCATATCCCCGTCCTTGAAATGCAAATTGAAAATAACTTTTTTAGGCATTCGTGACTACGATGTAAGGTTCAATATACTTGCCACAAGAAAGAAGAAAATACTGCTGACGATATTTATTAAACTGTAAATGTAGGTCACTAGTATAAGGGGCTCCAGGGATTGTTTTAAGTGATCGATTTGCCTGTAAATGTAAATTTTGTAACTTTAAAAATGAATCGTTTATTGCAAAAAGGAGTCTTGTCCATGGTTTTTTCAAAATGGAGATCTTTCTTAACTTTTTCATAACTATGGAGATCTTTCGTTTTTGTTTCAGCACAACTTATTTATATAAATTTTTTGAAAGCAACACAATTGATCTCCATTTTGGAAAAAACACGGACAAGACTCCTTTTTGCAATAAACGATTCAAATTCACCACAAAAATATTGGTCATGATTTCTCGCTGAAATCATTTGTGTACCGTTGAGATTCTTGATGGAATTGAAACCATTGAACCAACTGGTTTTCTCCGTTTTCTTTTTCGAAATTGTCGAGGATCGATTTTAACATTTTTTTCAAATGTTGTTGTTGAACTACGTGAAACTTAACCAATATGGCAACTAAAAGATCTATGGATGTTGCTCTGACCATAACGTAGACCCCACCACTGAAATCCATAAAATTGTAAAAATAAGCGATAAATTTTACGTCCTTTAAGGGATAAACACCCGGAATGGTGGTATATTTTTCCGCTAGAAAAAATGGCCCGACAAGAAACATAACGATCGCCATTAATGATTGAAATATCATCATGGACTCTCCGATTTTTCGTGTGAATTTAATTTTCTCGTCGAATAATTTTAAAAATTCGTCGTTTTTATCTGCCGATATGTATTGGATTTTATCCAGTTGCGCGAAATAATTATCTACCATTTTTCTGTTCTTGTAAAGAAGAACTATTCTAATGAGTATTTGTCCGAGATAACCCGTTGGAAGAATAATTTCAAAATAATCTGCTGCTGTTAAATCATCACTGAATAATTTGAGAAAAACACGTATAAACATGAACCATATCGAGAATTCCGCGAATGTTACATGAATATTGTAAAAAAAGATTGTGATTTTGCTTGATCGCATTGTTGTCATCGTACGAAATGTCGGCAATCCGGAAAAGGTGAAGGCTGTTCGAATAAAACGAAATATCACATAAGGCAACTGGAACTTTGTAGCCATTTTCTAAATAAATCTTTCTTGCTGTTGTTTCAGAAATTTTGGAGGCAAACTGAAACTAATGTTACCGTGAATATGCATACGGTAAGAGTTAGAAAATAAATATACAGTTGTGAAAAATTGATTGAAGTCGCTTTGAGTTGATTCAGGGCTTACATAATTGATTGCCATACCGGTCTAATTGATAATCTCGGAATCGAACCCAATACATTCCATAATATTTATATAAAAAATTGACGGAAAGTAACTAAAGTATTAGGTTTTCAGTAGCTTTGAGTGGGCAAATAATAATAATGTAAGCAGATCAAACGCGTCTTTTGTTGCCAACGTTTTCAGTGAAACATGCGAATCCTTTGCAAATGCATCGTTATTTATTTAGGGTAAATGAATTGCCCTGGAAATCACTTTGCAATTAATTAGATAATACTTCCAATTTATTTATAATTATAAATATAATTTTAACATTTCCAAATATTTCGGAATATTATAACATTCTGAAATAGAGTCATATTTATTCTTTTTTTTTTCCTCGGCATTATTGGTCATATAACCATTTGTTTCTCTATTTTTTTCTTGTCTTATTCAGACTTTTCACTTACTTCATTGATTATTTTTGACATTGCGGTCCGAAACACAGTTAGTTTAAATGACTTTTTTCGGTCAGATTTTCAACTTTTTCAAGGAAAATCAGTTTTTTATAGGAACTACTTTTACAATGATGTTAAGATGACTATTAGTAGCTCCTAAAATTCCTGCTAGAGGGAGGGAGTGTCGGTGGTCACCCATCCACTAACCGGCCGTGCTCAATGCTGCTTAACTTCATTGATCACGATGCCGCTAGACGGCATCGTGCAAACTGCAAACTGTTTTACAAATTTTACTGGGCAACGGCAAACTGTTTTAAAATAAAACAGAAAAATAATGGAGTTCGCAATAGCTTTGGTAATTGATAGTGAGAAAAACGTTTATTGCTAACGCTATTAATTTATCATTCAGCTGACAGATAATAAAATTCACATAATTTGTTGCATTAAACATTTGAATCGTTTTGCAGCAACATCATTCATTTTCTATGGTGAATAAAATCCCTTGAAAATGGTCCTACTGTTTATCGGTTTTTTTTAACTTAAGAGAGAAGAGCCTAATTTTTTTTTTTTTTGGATTTTGGTGAAAGGCAGGGTTGCGATGCCGATGTCATTTTTAGTGGCATCCGCATCGATATCGGAGTCGGAATCGATGGGAAAAATAACCGGATTCGGCGTCGGAATCGGATTCAAAGCCGGCGTCGGCGTCGGGAATCGTTTAAAGAACCGAAATAGGCGTCGGAGTCATAGCTCTCGCTTCTCTCGAGTAGTAAACTCGCCTCGGTGTTATTTCACCCATGAAGCTCTAGTCAAGAAATATACTATAAACATACTAGAAATAGAAGTGTAACACCCTTAAAAATTGTATTGCACACTTTTTGTTAGTGTTAAATTATTTTAATGTTGTTTTTCTTTTTTCATTTTCAGGTAAGATTTTTATCATTAATTTCCCCGTCGGATTAGCCTCTCGTATATGTAAGTAAAGTAATAAAAAGGTTGTTGAAATGCCATAGGGCAAGAAGGGGAAAGTGGAAATAGTTATAAACCTAAACGCTTTAGGATATTGAACACCTAATAAGATTTTGAGATATTGACGCCCTTAATTTTTGTAAATTGAAAATCAGCCCTCTTTATGTCAGGACGAACTTTTTGCCTTTAGCGAAAGCCCATCCAATTCTTGGCTGGGGGAGATTTTTTTTTTTTTTTTTTTTTACCCCTAAGCTGATAATGTAAATACGTGAAACCGAGGTAAATGAGTGGTAAATTTTGAATTAAATCGAATGGACATTTGTCGAAGCTATGGCTGCTCTCGTTCATTGACATGTCACTAGATTCAAATCTTTGGCCTCCTGACTTAGATTTTTGAGATGCCTCTATTCCAAACGAAATGGCGGTGCGATGAAATGACAGCTTACACAATCTTTTCGGATGGAAAGGTTTTTTGTTACTTATTTATTTATTTTTATGTAAAATGAGATTGTTGGGAAAAAGTTGTAGGAAAACTGAACGTTTATATTGACTCGTAATAGTTTTACAAGTTTAACGTTAGGCACCAGGTTTAACCCAATCAGATAAGATCTTTATCATCTGTAAGTTAATATTTAACGGTGCGATTGATCTGTTTCTTGAATTTTTGCGGTCAGTCTCCTGAACGAATGCTAAACGTTAAATTTTACCCAACCAAGTTCCTTATGGTGCATACCCGATTCTTTTCATCGGGCATCAACCAATTTCATCGTTTTCGTCTGCTCTCAGTGAAACATTTGATTTTTAAGCTGCCAAAAAGTCGTGCAGAAAGACAAAAGATATGCTAACCACCTGAAAATGTATTTCAAAATTAGAAAGAAAATTTAAAAAAAACGGAAGACTGATTGTGGCGAAAGGGATGGCAATTAAGTTTAATTTTCCTCATGCAACGAGTCCAAAAGAGTGCATTAAATGATTCAAACCTCCGTAAATCCTTTAGAACTGAGTGTGAAAAATCCCATGGCAGTTATTTTGGTTTTCTTGTTGGATCTTGCACAGAAGATAAGATAAGCATTTTTTAACCATTTGTTTTGAGCAGTTTTATCTAAATCAAATTCCTCGGGCATATCATGCAACTAAAGCACCAATAAAGAAATCAATTTTAAAAAAAAAGAATGTAAAGATTTAAAACTGATTTGTTCGCTCAATTCATCTGCAATCCTGCAAAACCATCCCATGAAAACGAAGCAAAGAGCTACTGGAAAACTTCCAGGAATTTTTTGACTCAGTTGCATCCCTCCATCCTGCCATGGAAGAATTAAGCAGTTAAAAAAAGCATAAAAATAATAGAATAATTAATTTGAGCACATACCACGAGAACTAGAAAAAAAACTGCAGACTATATTTATTAAACTGTAAACGTATGTTACGAGTAAAAGGGGCTCCAGGAATTCTTTTAAATGCCCTATTCTGCCCCTGTAAGCGATTTCAGCGTATCTCCATTTTGTAAACGATAGCTTCTTTCTGATGTTTAGCTTTTGTCAACAACGCTTCTATTCGACTGGTTTTCAAAATGGAGTTACGCTGAAGTCGCTTACAGGGGCAGTATTTGCCTATGAAAAGAAGTCGTTATTAATCATAAGAATTCCAACCAATGACAGGCAAATGACTTACCTTTGAGATTCTTGGTGGAACTGAAGCCACACAATTATTTCCTTTTTCCCTATCCCGGTTATTTCTGGCTTTTCAAAGTTTCCTAATGTGGTTTTCAACATTTTTTTCAAATGTAGCTGCTGTATTACGTGAAACTTAACGAAAGTAGCAATGAGAAGATTTACGCACGTTCCTCTGGTGATAATGTATATCGTTCCAAAGGAATCGAAAAACTGATAAATATAAGCAATGAGTTTTATGTCTCTGAGGGGATAAACACCAGGAACCGAGGTATATTTTTCCGGTAGGAAAAACCCTGCGATACCAAAAGTTAGCATCCCCATTAATGCCTGAATTTTCATTATCCGTCCTCCGATTTTTCTTGTGAATTTCATTTTTTCGCCGAATAATTTTAAAAATTGGTCGTTTTTATCTGTTGTTATGTACTGGATCGTGTCCGCTTCTGCCAAATAATCGTCAATGGATTTTTTCTTTTTGTAAAGAATGAATTCTCTAGTTAGGAGCTGAGTAAGGTAACTTAACGGTACGAACATTTCAAAATAATCGTCTCCTTTTAAATTTTTACCTAAAAATTTGACTAATATGCGTATATATATAAACCAAATTGAGAATTCAGTGAATGCGACGTAAATATTGTAAAAAAATATTGTAGTTTTGTTTGCTCGAATTGTTGTCATAGACCGAAAAGTCGGCAATCCCGTCAAGGTGTAAGCTATTCGAAGAAATCGGAATATCACATAAGGTTTCTCGAACGATGTCATTTTTATTTTTATTTATTTTTTATTTTTTTACGCGCGGCTTACGAATTGCAGAGCTAACTGATCTATTGCGTTTGTTGCAAATAGATTTCGCCGATTGGTATTTTGCTTACATAATTGATTTCAAACGACGGCTTAATTGATATTTTAGTTATAAAATAAAACGGAAAAATTAATAGAGTTGGAAATAGCATTGGTAAATCGTGAAAAACGGAATTAATTAAAAATTTAATTAAGTATTTAACGTATTCGTTGGCCAATCAATGAATGATTCACATGTTAAGCTTAACCCTTTAGTAGCCCATTAAGTTTTTTCGCTTATTACAATCACGAAAAATACATTCTTTCTGACCGAATTTTTGTTTTTTTGTGTTTTGGGGAGGTATTGGTTTATTTAGGTAGCCATTTATGCGTTTATTTAGCTTATAGTAGACCCCTGAAGAAAGTATGATTAATTTGCACTTACAGAAAAAATGACCATATATGAACTACCCTTGATGGTACCAGATGGTAGCAATTTTTAAAACCTTATATTGCACCATAACCGTATTTACCATATTGTGACAAGTCAAACATTGTATTCGGTGCTATGGGAAATTATACCTAGCGTTCTTTACAGCTATATTTTTAGCTGTGAAATCAAACATCTATTAGACGTCTGACAAAATACGATCCTTAGATTTAATTTTTGCCAAACTCTTGATATAATCAATTTAATCACTTTTGAACCAAAACCCTTAATAAACATCTTTTAGAATGCCTTCACTGTATAAAAATTTTATTAAAAATAAGGATTTTGCAATTAAATTTAAAGTAGGATATGAAATTTAATAGCTTTTGCTTATCTATTCATATTTTTATTAATTTTCAAAAATTCCGTACGCCGGAGGTGAACTAACATATGTCCATCGAAAATATGATTGTAGATAGCCTGTTTCGACATTTCATGGAAGTGTCATGTGACCACAAGTTTACACCAACATGAGAGTGTAAACTTGTAGTTGCATGATTTTTACGAACAATCGAAACAAACCATCTCCAATTATATTTGCGATGGAGATACGTTAGTTCATCTCGGACGCACGGAATTGTTAAATTCGGACTTTGGACTTTGTGTTTGGAAAATTCATACTATCTTACAGAGTAGTTGACCTTTTCAAACTTTATGTTTTTATCCTTAGGTTTTATTGAGAATATTTAGGAACTAGAGTCTAGAGTCGTTTCGAAAGAGGTAGAGAGCGATCGATGCCTTCGATGTCAACACCGAACTCAGGCAAGGCGATGGGCTCTCCCGTTCTTTTTAATTTCGTTTTAGAGAAAGTCGTTCGGTGCCTGGAGAACATCCCTGGCGTGAAGCTGAGAGCTGGCTTATTAAGGATTTACCACATCGATTTATTAGGGGAAACCCCAGACGATGTTGGGAGGCTTTGCGGAGAGTTGTCAATAATTGCTGGTAGGTTAGGACTCGAAGTAAGCGAGTGGGAACTCAGTATCTTGTTGTGGGTAAATAAGAAAGAGACACAGACATCACGATGAACCTCTGGATGTATGAAATCTTAGTTTTAAGAAGAGAGGTTGTTTGTATTCGAAAATAAGGTTTTAAGTCGAATTCCAGGCACTAGACGGGGGTTACTGGCAGGGTGCGCATGCGTTTAAACGACGAGACCCGAAGACTCACTGGGCAATCTTTAATTACTAGTGTGATTACGTTCCGAAGGATTGAGAAAGTTAGACATATGTAAGACTGAATTGGAAATGAATCTTCTCAAAAATCATTCATGTCTTTAAGAATAAAGATCCATTAAAGTACTTTCTTTTTTTTTCTAGAATGCTAGGAATTTAAAATTTTTGAAAAATTAAAATTTCATTTTCATGAATAATTTTGAATGAAATAATACAAGTAAATCAATTTTTTTACTAGCTAAAAATAATAATGTGTTTCCCATTTAATGGAAATTCCGGTTTGAAAGGTCCAATAACATGTGATTTCATATAATGAATGGTTTTTATTGTGACTAAAGTTATTTTACCAAATTGGTAACGTGGATCGTAATGAGTCATTGTCAAGGAAATAGTCAACAAAAGCAGAATTCAAAATTCTTATTGTTTATCCATTTTTCGATTCACTTCAGGTGCAATGAACCTCTACTCCGTTCACTGTGCATAAGAAAATCCCACGTCTCTGGATAAGCTATTGAAAAATAAACTTCCGATGCTCTGAGATGGTGTAGGATTTATTTTTTCGTCTATTTGTTGTCGCGAATCATCCCATTCCTGATCTGCCAAAAAGTTGCAAAAAAAGAAAAAGATGTGCTCATCAACTGAAATAGAAAATCGGTTTTGAAATGGGTATACGGATCGAATCGAAAAACCTGGCAAATGATTTCAACCTCTGTATATGCTACTGAACTAAGAGTGAAGAATCCCGTCGCTGTTATTTTTGTTTTCTTATAGGATTTTGCACACAAAACAAGATAAATATGCTTTAACCATTTGCTCTGTGAAACTTGATACAAATCAAACTGAGCAGGCAAATCGTACAACTGAAAGCCCAAAAATTATTTATAATTCTCTTATATTTTTAAGGAAATTCAAAATCGGAAACTGACTTGATCATTTAGCTCGTCTGCAATCCTACAAAACCATCCCATAAAAAAAAAAGAAAAAGCAATTGTACAGCTTCCTGTTACCTTTTGAGTGAGACCCATGCCTGCATCCTGCAAAACAAAAATTAATATCGTTTCTAGAAACATGAACAGCTTGAATAATCGTTTCGAACCTGCTTACCAAAAGAAATAAAAAGATCATGCTAACAATGCATGCTATGCCGTAAATATAAGTCACTAGCATAAGGGGCTCCACGAATTTTTTTAAATGAAATATTTTCCTATGAAAATAAGCCAAGTCAGGCACAATAACAAAATATTGAAAAAAAATATTGTTAAAAATTTTACCGTTGGGATTCTTGTTGGAGCCGAAGCCACTGTACCAACTGGTTTTTCCCGTTTTCTTTCAATTCAAAATTTTCGAGAATTAATTTTAACATTTTTTTCAAATATTGTTGTTGTGCTACATGAAACTTGAGAAGAATGGCCACCAATAGATCGGAACATACGATTCTAGTTAAAAAGTAAGTCCCAGCAATTAAATCCAAGAAGTTGTATACACGAGCCATCAGTTTTGTCTCTCTGAAGGGATAAATACCGGGAGCAGTGGTAAATTTATCCGGTAAAAAAAGAGGTCCCGGAACAAACATAAAGAACAGCATCAAAATTTGAAACTGAAGCATAGATCCTCCTATTTTTCGTATTGATTTGATTTTTTCATTAAAAACTTTTAGAAATTCGTTGTTTTTATCCGTCGAGATGTACGTGATTTCCTCCATTTCCGCTAAATATTTATCTATGGTTTTTCTTTTCTTGTAAAATATAATTAGTCTTGCGTAAATTTGTAAAAGAAAATTCGTAACGATTGATGTTTCTGCACGGTGTTCCGCCGTTGTACTGCTAGCGATTAATTTCAGAGCTATGCGTGCAAATGCAAAGAAACAGCACAATTCGATTATTGCAACATAAATGTTATAATAGAAAATTAAAGATTTTTTGATGCGAATCATTGTCATTGTACGAAAAATGGGCAATCCATTAATTGTGGCAGCAATTCGAATAAAACTAAACATCACATAAGACTTTTCAAATTTCGCCACCATTTTTTTAAAAATCCTGATTACGTTGCTCACGATATTCGAGAAGGAAACTGAAGAAGGCTTTACGTACTTGATAGCTTGCAAGTGGGCATTTAGTTTTTAAAAATAAATTGAATGGATCTTTTTGTAAAATTTGTTGTACTTTCAACTAGTAAAAAAATTTTTTTAAGAGAAATAATACATAACATAAAAGATTTAATTGCGAATTGTTAAATGTCCTAAAATTGGTTAATTAGCTAAAAAGCTTTTAAAATGACTTATAAGTATGTGGTATTCTGTTAATGGCCCGTATGTCTTGGCCCCTTTTGCATTTCAATGAAAAGTAAATGGTTTCAGCTTAATTGACCACCACAGTCATTTTGAACATTCCCGCCTGAAGTCTGTACGAAACACTTTCTCCCCCCGTCCGAATAGTTGTTTGAGCTTCTGACCTATGAAACAAATTAATCTTTCCAAACTTGATCGCAATTTTTTAAATATGTATTTATTGCTTCGATTACAAGGGTTGTAAAAGAAGCTAAAGAGAATTTTATTCTAAATTAACTTAAAGAGCAGTTTACATGTGGTCTTTTTCACACATACATACATAGCAATATAAGGTTGTTTTAATTACCCTTTTACCCCTTCCTGCCTGATAAAGCGTAGTGTGGTTTTGACGAAACTTCGTAGACGTGAGTGAGGAACCTTCTTACGCCCCCTGCGTCCAAATAGTCTCAAAAATCGAAATCTCTGACTTCGAAAACAGTTATGTTATAGTTTAAATACAGTATTTAAAAAAATAATAGATTAAGATGATGGACATCATAAAAGATGTACAGATGTGCATCAGTATAATACCAGAAATGAAGATAATCTCACCATATCTGCTTAGACTGACAATAAAATGTATCAAGCATCTATTATTTTTAATAATTTACCGCTTAAACTTAAATCGATGAAGTCGAAATCAGCATTTAAAAAACAGCTGAAAGAACTTCTATTAGACCATCCTTTTTGCAAAATTAATAAGAATTCACGGATTTTAAATTCGACATATAAGGTTTATTTTGTCGCTTTTTGCTTTATCGACCGCAGGGAGAATAAAGCATTGCATTTAGCACAATGCACAAATTTCAGAACTTTTGGAACGTCATGATTTGACGTAATCGATTACGTTATAAAAGCGATTTGATCCTGCTGATTGGCGGGTTGCACCGGTTGCTCGATGGAGCTAACGAAAAACTAACGGTATTTTTGAGAATATTTTCGGGGTGAAGGATTCAGAATCTGAAATAATTTTTCAGAAATGCCCGTACTGCGTTTTTGGTGGACCTCTGATCAAAAATCTAACAGTATTTTTGAAAATATTTTCGGCTGATTCCGTATGCTCATACTGCGGCTTTGATAGATTTCTGATCGAAAAACTAACCACATTTTTGAGAATTATTTGAAGTAACCAAAGTTCAGTAAGGGAACATCAGAGCCGAGGTAGCTCAATGGTAGAGCAGCCGTCATGAAAACGGAAGGTCGGTGGTTCAAGTCCACTCTTCGGGTACCTCTGGTGTATTCTTTTACTGAACATTCCCGGTTCCCTCTTTATGATCTAATATGCCGAAAAGTCCTCCTCAACTGAGAGAATTACACCCCCATTGCGCTTAAACGCAATTTATACGGCTTTGTTGGAAAATAATAAAATTATTTAAATGGTCGATAAAGGACTTTGATCGGTTCACCGATCTCATTTTTTTCTATTTTTTTAATTGTATTTTTAATTAGTTAATTGACAATGTCTAATGTTTTAAATGTTACAAACAATCGAATGCTAAAATATACTCATACTCATACTCATACTTAAACTCATACTCATGGCATTACATTTAACTCCTATGCACGGATTGCCTAACACTAAGTTGCAAGGCGCTGTGTTTGCCAGGGATGAGTTTAAAACCTCTGATATTCAGAAAATGAAGAACTCAAATAGATAAATACAATACCCAAAGAATCAAATAATGGAAATTTAGCTATCGGGTAAAATTCTATTTGTTTTTGTTTTTGTTTTGTTTGTTTTTAAATGCAAACTTCATCCGACAGCCAAATTCCTATTATTTTTTGCGGGGTTCTTTGCATCAATCTTATAAATTCAGTCCGGGGGAGTCCAATCTTAAAAATAGGCCTAGACAAGAAAGGGTTAAGCAATCCTCAAAGGTAAATGCTCGTAGAACTTTTAGTTTTTATAAAGAATTTGGAGAGATTGCTTAGGCTAATCGTTAAAAATGAACTTTTTCTATTGACATCAATCCATTGCTGCTAATTTTTGTCTATACCAAGATACGTTGTTTTCAAATGTTATCGGCGGAAAAACCGACGTCAATCTGTAGCAGTTTTGTAATACTATTCATAACTCTTTTTGAAAATTCGTAAGTCCCACTCGTTTTTTTTCCGTTAATGAAAAGCTATGACTTTGCTTTTTTTGGAACCTTTTCCCGAAAATCAGCTTTAGTCAATTGTGGAGCAGGCTGTCAGTAGAAAAAAAGAGAGTTCTTGCAATGATACTTATCGCATGTGATACAACTGGCCCTGAAAGTCACTTTTAACGTATTTGCACTTTTTTAAGCAGCTAAAATAGAATCATGGTTGTTGGTATTCGAAAATAAGGTTTTACGCCGAATTCTAGGGCCTAGAAGGGATCCAATTACTGGCAGGGTGCGCATGCGTTCAAATGACGAGATCCGGAGGCTCACTGGGCAACCATTAATCACTAGTGTGATTAAATCCCGAAGGCTCAAGTGGGCGGGACATGTCGCTCGCGCACCTCCGTCAAGATATATCCGGCAGGTCCTGGAGGGCAGACCGACGAGTCCAAGACCTCAGGGTAGACCCCGGATCAGATGGGAAGATAATGTCGCGGCCGATGCGAGAAGGTTGGGAGTGCCTGACTGGCGAGATGCCTGCCAGGAGAGGCCTGATTGGAAAAAGGTCTATAATGCGGCGATAGGGCTCCAGGTCCTGTAAAAGCCTGATGTGTGTGTGTGTGTGTGTAAAATAGAATCTTTGTTGACGAAAGTTAAACATCAAAAGAGCCCTTTATTTATAAAAGTTTAGATACGTTACAGTCTTATTCCCAGTTTGCACAAGAATTTAAATTAGAGAACGAATAGGATGTGAATGAGAGAGACATTCTTTTACTTTTTTGACGTCATTAATTGGAATTTTCCTGAGTGGCTAAGATCTCCCTACGTTTAAAACCTCCAAAAAAAATTTATGTATCATGCTCACTAGGGTAATTCACAATTTCCAAAATCCTCGTAGTAAATCTTTGTCTCCAGGTAGGAGAAGGAATCTTCTCTTTCTTATCTTCTATCAGCTTTCTGTTTTTCTGTTTTTCTGTTTTTTGTTGTTTAGCGTGGCCACAGCGTCGCCCATTGTTTACTTGAAGACGATGAGTACGTTCTGTCTGGGTTTTCAGGAATCGATCCGTGTACTTCTAGATGACGCTTCTCAAAGGTCTTACATCACTACAGCTCTTGTTCAAAGATTAGGACTTCGACCGGTAGGCCGAGAATATTTAACGCAATCGTTATTTGGGGGATTTGAAACGGCACCCATATGCTGCAATAAGTACAAGCTTACACTAATCGGATTGCATAATAGTTTTCATTTCGAAGTCGCTTTATTGGAATATAGCTCAGTTTGTTGTAATTTACCGATTTTCAGCAATGAAACCATAATACATTCCCTTCGCGATAAAGGTGTGATTCTTACGGAAACTCCCGAGGATCCTCCCAACATCAGAGCCGAACTTTGCAATAGGCAAAATAGGCAACTGCCTAGGGCCGCACGTTTTTAGGGAGCTGCGCGTCGTTGAGGATCCGCGGATATGAGAGGGCAAGGTTGTTTTTTTCACTTCTTAACTACAGTTTCTAAAAACTTTGTTGCAAAAATGATTTTTTTTTTTTTTTTTTTTTTTTTTAGCTTTAAAAGACCGTACCGGGCCTTAATTTTTGTTAAATATTAATAAATAGAGGTACAAAGATAAAGGAGAAGGACTCATGCAAGACCGAACCTGAAGTGAAAATTCATGCCAAACATTTCCTAAACTCATTCCACCACATAAAGCTTTTCATCATTTTGTAATGTCCGCGAGCCCCAAACCGTAATTTTTAGCCTTTTCCCATGCCTTTTCCCTGCAAAATTAAAAAGGCTGCTAGATTAACTGCTAGATCTTTCTGATTGACATGCTGTTCTGTTGTGGCTAGTTTTGGTCCGCCTGAGGAATAAATCCTCATACTCTCCGATTTCGGAGAGCGTTCCCCTATCCGCCACTTGGGGAGGCGCCCGATGGGGGACTAGCCAAAAACCCCACACGGGTTGGGGGGAAAACTCGGGTGCCGCGCCCGACCGAGTTGTCCCCCCAAGCCAGCTTCCAAGGATCACATCCTCCTAAAGCCACAAGTCACCAACCCCGTACGGATCGACATAAAAATGACGTCCTTTTCACATCGATCTGCACGACATTGGATCCGCATGACGTAAGGAGGACTTTACTCCTCTAGCTGACAACTTAAAACTAATACAATACCTATAACTAATACAATAACTAAATCTAATACAATAACTAAAACTTATACAGTAACTAAAGCTAATAAAATTAATACAACTAAGCTTAAACTAAATATGATTTAAGATTGTACGAATGTACAATGTACGGAATTGGACGTTCATACAATTTACAATACCAAACATTAGAGACAAGATTGTCGAGATACTATTCGGCAACCTTTACGCGAAAAATGAATTCGATTCTTTTTTTTTTTTTTTCTTTTTTTTTTAATGTCGTTTAACCGCTTTTTTAAAAAAATGGTAATCGACAGCTTCTGCAAACTATAATAGGCTGCCTTTTAAAGTCCCGTTTTGTTTTATTTAATTTTTATTTTTTTTTTTTAAATTAAAAAAAATGTAGGAGAGGAATAGAAATAAAAAGAAAAATAATAATAAAAAAGTAATAGAAAAAATTGGAAATAAGAAAAAGAAGAAAAGGTGAAAACCTCATAACCCAAATCCATGCCAAACCATACCCATACCATACCATACCACATCCATACATACCTATACCATAGCTATGCCCAAACCCATTGCCCAAACTCAAACCTCGTTGTTGAAGCTTTTGGACTGCGTTGCAGCTGTGACGATTCCTCTGGTTGCGATGATTCCTCTGACTGCTACTGTGAAAACTGAAACAAAAAAAAACAAAAAAAAAAAGACGATTAAAAAAGGGGGGGTTGGAGACCCTCACAATGGAGTTTATCTCCCGCGGTATGATTGAAATAAAAAAAATAATTACTTTAAATTGTAATGTTATTATTATTACTCCCTCTGTCCCAAAATACTTTGTGTGTTTCTCATTTTTATTTCCCATTTCGCAAGCTTTTGATTTTTGCCGGAACTGTTTGTACCACTTTACCCACCCACCCAAGCACTATTTCACACCACCCCCCCATCCCCCCCAGGGGTCCCCCCCTTTGGGAAATAAATTACCGAAAAAATGTAAAAAATTAAAAATTTCTATTATTTTCGCCCCGTTTCAGAAACGAAAGCGAAAAATTTGAAAGTGGTCGGAAATGAGAGAGTACACTACCCTAAACAAGATTCCCCCATGAGAAAAGTTTTTTCATTTGTCGCAACCCCCCAAAAAAACTAAATATGTCGAGGGTCCGACCAAGGGGGCGAATTTTTAAATCTCGATTAGATGGTCGCGAAACGTTCGTTACGGGGGTTTTTTAGGTCGCTGATTTCGATTCTGAGGTCCGTTTTTAAAAATTCAAGATGGCGGATCCAATATGGCGGACCTTTTCTTAATAAATCGATTGTTTTCACTAAAACACGTAATCGGGGGGTTATTGAGGCCGCTGATTTCAATTCTGAAATCGGTTTTTGAAAATTCAAGATGGCGGAACCAATATGGCCGACCTTTTTTCAAAAATTCGACTTTCTTTCACATAAGCACGTAATCGGGGGGTTATTGAGGACGCTGATTTTGATTTTGAGGTCAGTTTTGTAAAATTCAAGATGGCGAATCCAATATGGCTGACCTTTTTTCAAAAATTCGATTTTTTTCCCACATAAACACTTGTCCGGGGGGTTATTAGGGACGCTGATTCCGAATCTGAGGTTAGTTTTTACAATAGTTCAAGATGGCGGATCCAATATGGCGGACGATTCCAAAAAAAATTTTTTTTAATTCAGTCAAATTCATGATTGGGGGTTATGGGTGAACGTCCGTCATATTGCATCCGTCATCTTAAATTTTTAAAAACGGTCCTTAGAATCGAAATCAGCGTCCATAATAACCCCCCGGACAAGTGTTTATGTGGGAAAAAAATCGAATTTTTGAAAAAAGGTCAGCCATATTGGATTCGCCATCTTGAATTTTACAAAACCGACCTCAAAATCAAAATCAGCGTCCTCAATAACCCCCCGATTACGTGCTTATGTGAAAGAAAGTCGAATTTTTGAAAAAAGGTCGGCCATATTGGTTCCGCCATCTTGAATTTTCAAAAACCGATTTCAGAATTGAAATCAGCGGCCTCAATAACCCCCCGATTACGTGTTTTAGTGAAAACAATCGATTTATTAAGAAAAGGTCCGCCATATTGGATCCGCCATCTTGAATTTTTAAAAACGGACCTCAGAATCGAAATCAGCGACCTAAAAAACCCCCGTAACGAACGTTTCGCGACCATCTAATCGAGATTTAAAAATTCGCCCCCTTGGTCGGACCCTCGACATATTTAGTTTTTTTGGGGGGTTGCGACAAATGAAAAAACTTTTCTCATGGGGGAATCTTGTTTAGGGTAGTGTACTCTCTCATTTCCGACCACTTTCAAATTTTTCGCTTTCGTTTCTGAAACGGGGCGAAAATAATAGAAATTTTTAATTTTTTACATTTTTTCGGTAATTTATTTCCCAAAGGGGGGGACCCCTGGGGGGGATGGGGGGGTGGTGTGAAATAGTGCTTGGGTGGGTGGGTAAAGTGGTACAAACAGTTCCGGCAAAAATCAAAAGCTTGCGAAATGGGAAATAAAAATGAGAAACACACAAAGTATTTTGGGACAGAGGGAGTACTATTTTTGTTTTTAAATTAATAGTTTGAGATTATAAAAAAAAATGCAAAAATGCAAAAAAATTTCGGATTTCCAGGCGTAAAAGGTTAAGACCTTCCGCATTGGCCCGGCGGTCTAGGGAACCATGCCATCAGAGCTCGCCGGAGACCTATCGGCTTTAACTCTACATATGTACAGTTAAGGCTTGCGGTGCGCCAATAACCTCGGACACCCAGTCATCCGAAAGAAAACCCTGGAGACTCTCACTATGGAGCTTATCTCCCGCGCCATGCATGTTCGAATCGAATAGAATATACAGCCTAATAAAACTCTGCAGCTCCAAGAGAGGAGCTGACTCCTAACGTAAAGATTTGCGGGGGAACTTAACACTAAACCCTTAACACTAATACCACACAAGGCCAGTCGCTGGGTCGATACCTAGGCCTTCTACGATGGGAGACCAAACCTCCTGGTTTGCCTCCAAGCCGGACCGATAATAGTAAATTTAAAAAAAAAAAAAAAAAAAATTATAAACCGTATTTTAAATTTAATAATTAAATTATTTTTAAAAAAATGAAATAAAAACCGAACACTATTTTATTTAAATTAAATAAAGCCCGAGCTAAAAAAATTATTTATTAAAATTAAAAAAAAAAAAAAAAAAAAAAAAAAAAAAAATGCACTCACGGACACCGGCGAAAAAAACCGATCCGACCCCTTCGGACGTAGGAATCGGAATGAGACACTCCCGGAAAACACTTGGCGTCGATTGGTCTGCGCATGCGTCTTGATGACGTGAGCAGATTTCAAAATGGCGATTGAAACATTTTTAGTGTATTTTGTGTGATTTTAACATTTAACTGTATTTTTCCTGTTCTTTTTTGAATTTTTTCAATTAAAAGAAATGCAATTTCAATTTGTGGTGAAAAATTGACTCTAATTTCGAAAATCGTACAGTTTTTTTCTACAGAGTAAGCTTATTGCAGAAGAGAAGAGTTTTTGAGAGCTGTGGAGTTACGTGGTCTTTGTTGTCATTTTGGCTGTAAAGAATGGGTCCAGTACGAAATCCCGAATCTCAAAATCCCGAAGGCGACAAAATCCCGAAAGCGACGAAATCCCGAATGGTCATAATCCCGAAACTGAAAAATACAAAAATCCCGAAAGGGACATGAAAGATGTAAAACAAAGCTAATTCTATTAAATGTAAAAAATACCGATTAAATATTAAATTATTAAATTATAAATTATATTGAACATCAGCAGCCAGTTTAGCTACTGAATATACTCAGTAGGATTGCTAAAAAAAAATCGAATTTATTTTTTTGCGGCCCGGTCAAAAGACCTTAAGAAAGCTCCATGTAAAAGCACGGCCGAAAAAAAAAATTTTTAGAGGTCGCTACCGCCACTTATTCATTTTTCCGGCAAAAATCTTAAGTTTTGAAGCTAAAATAAAGTAGCACATAACTTCCGTAATTCACGCAAGAAAAAATTCATACCTTGGCCTTATGTAAGGCATATTCTGAGCTACAAAAGAAAATCTGACCGGTTAAATATTAAAGTCAATTATGTGCCGAAATTTTGAAGTAAGCGTACAAGACGAAGGCAAGGGATTATAAATCGGCCAAATAGTAAAAAAGGACCTTCAACCAGATAGGTTTAAGGTGACGACTAAAATTTTTTCCGGGTTTGGTTTTTCACCTCAAAACTTCGAAATTTTGCAATTTTTGTGGCGAATTTTTCAAGTTTTTGGCTTTTTGATCTAATAATTTCAATATAATAAGCACGGTAGAGGGTAATAAAATTAAATTACATAATGTAAGATAGAAAAAAAAATTTTTTTCGAGTTCTGGTCAAAAATAATTATAAAGAATAATGGAATTATTTTTCATTTAAATTGTGAGAAAGTTCTTGCGATCTGATAGTCACTGTCGAATGAAACGGTGCCAGAGCCGAACTTTTCAGTATGCAAAATAGGCAACTGACCAGGGCCGGACGTTTTTAGGGAGTTGCACGTCCTTGAGGACCCGCGGATATGAGATGGCAAGACGGTTTTTTCATTTCTTAACTACAGTTTCTAAAAACTTTGTTGCAAAGATGGATTTTTTTTTTTCATACAAAAAAATGTATATAAATTCCATAAACAAAAATGTATGTATCCAAATGCCCAATATCCTGCTATAAATCCAAATCGCCTGCATTGTTATTCAGAACTACTCAGACGTGCAGTTCAAATAGAAGAAAAAAACACTAACAAATTCTAGCTTTTTTTCCTTTCTTTAAAATTATGAATAAAAAAAATCTATTATGATGTGGTGGCATTAACCTTATTACCCAGGCTAACTTCTGTACCTGCCATTGAACAAGCGCATCGGAACAAGCGGCCATATTTTACTAATTATTCGAATTTACTTTAAACCGAAGGGAAAAAAGTCGAATCGTACAAAACTAAAACAAAATTTTCTGCGAAAATTACTAAAAGATAAATATATTATATTTAGTGTATTAAGTGAGGGAGGTTTTGGGGGGCCGCATCGAGACGGTTGCTAGGGCCTCATTGGTGTTAAATTCGGCTCTGCCCAACATCGATATTTTATTAGGTTCCGATGTTCTTGGACGCCTATGGACGGGAAACATGAAAGTTTTACCGTGCGGTCTCACAGCAATGGAAACACATCTCGGATGGAGTATTATGGAATCTATGGGATCGCAAAGAGCGGGCATCAAGACTTGCAGCATGTTTTCTTTGATGATTTCTTGAGCCTCTCATGTATGTCTTGGAACTGGCTCCAAAAAGCTGCGTACGTCCGTCCCGACAAATCGAATTTCTTGAGTTCTAGTTTTGGTAGTTTGTATACCTCTTTACCGGGATGAAAATTGCTAGAAGAAGATTTAATGTCGTCTTCGTTTCGCTGATAACATTTTTGTACTTTCAACTCCAGTTTGCCATATTTGGATGCGTATTCGAGAGATCTAGACATTTCTTCTAGTAATTCAGACTCTGCAGTCTCCGAATTTATGGCTTTTATTTCGTCCATTACCAGTTCATTGAAGACGTTTAGTCTATCGTTTAAGGATTGTAATTGCGTAAATTCGACAGCGATATTCTCCACATCTGCTCCGTCTTGTATTAACTTTTCCAACGCATTGCACTTTTTTGTAAATAGTGTTCTGGTCACCGCCCTTTTGGCCTTGGTTCCCATAACCTTTTTTGCATCCGACGAATCATCCTTTTTAGCATCTGACGAAGCATCCTGAAATTCTACTCCGTCCATATCAAATCCAAATTCACGAAGTGATTACGGTGCGAAATCCAAAATCACGGTCGCCAAAATATCAAAAAATCCGAACTATATAAATTTGTTTTTTGATAGGTAATTAGCCATTTGGCTATAAATATTAATTATTAGGGACAATTAAAGAAACGAGAAAATTCTTTCCCTTTTTCCGAACGAATAATTAAAAGACTATATTTTCATTTGTTTTCTTTTTTCTAAAATTCAAATAAAGGAGGGAATTCTAGAATTACAGTACAGTACAGAAATGTCCTTAACACTACGTGAATGTTATGGTGTACTTACCACGAGGAAGAAGAAATGATGCTGACGACGGATGCTGTACTGTACTGTACTGTACTGTAGATGTAAGTCGCAATTATAAGGGGCTCCAGGAGGTTTTTTAAATTAACTATTTGCCTGTAAGAACAAGTCGTAAGCACAATGACAAAAAATATTTCTAGATAACATGTCAAAGTCCATTATTGTTCAGATTCTTGAATCAACTCGTTTTTTCCGTTCTATTTTAATTGATTTTATATGACTCATTTCCGGACCTTGACATCTTTTTGAGCCGTGGTTCTTTTTCCAATCAGCTCAAACTACTCTCAGCAGACAATAGCTAATGCTACGATAATGCGACGGTAGCTAATTTTTGTCGACAGAGATCACATATTACTAGTCTGTTCCGAACTGTTTGTATCCGCTGATTCAATAAAATAAATTAAAAATTTTTGAGAATCAATTAAAAAATTTTTTGTTGCACTAGGTGAAAAATGAACGTTGCGCACTAGGGGTTTTGTTACGGACCATAAGGATAGTCGAAATCCGTCGGAACCAAATCCTAGCTGATCTTCTTAGCGAGATAGCGTATTCCTCGTATGTTTCAGTTATGGAGTTCACGGTAGCTCGCGTAAATTGCATCGGCTACCTGTAATGCCATGAGTTAAGCATAGTTGGAATACGCTATCTCGCTAAGAAGATCAGCTAGAATTTTGGTTACGACGGTTTTCGACTATTTTTATGGCCTGTAACAAAATCCCATGTCAGTTTTTTTCGTTATTTTTTCCGGCATGGGAATGGGTTCAAGACAACCGTGTGCGATAAGCATATTGCTCTAATCAAACCCATCGAACAAGTCGATCAGGTCGATCAGTTTTAAATCTCGGAAGGGATAAACACCTAGAACGGTGGTTTTATCCGATAAGAAGAGGTCCCGGCACAAACATGAAGAACGAAGGAAAACTTGAAACTGCATCATTGGCCCCCTACTTTTCTTAGTAATTTAATTTTCTGATGAAATAATTTTAAAAATTCGTCGCTTTTATCTGTCGAGATGTACGGGATTTTATTTATTTCCGCTGAACAATCGTCTACTGCTTTTCTTTTCTCGTAAAAAACAAGGTGTCTTGCATAAACTTGCGAAAAATAATCTACTGTAACGATGGACTCCAAACGATCTTCCGCCGTTTAACCTTTTGCGATTAATTTCAGGAATATTCGTAGAAATAAGAAGAAAAATGACAACTCTGCTAATGTGGCATAAATATTGTGAAGAAAGGTTAGGGCTTTGTTTGTGCGAATCTTTGTTTGTGCGAAGGGATAGGTCTAATAATATATGATTTCTTGTATTGTATAATTTTTATTGTGCTTAAGGTTATTTTACAAAATCGGTACAATGGATCGTTTATCCATCATTCGATTCACCACCGGTGCAATGAACCTCTACTCCGTTCACTGTGCATCCCACGTGTCTGGATAAGCTATTGAAAAATAAACATACGATGTTCTGAGGTGGTGTAGGATTTATTTTTTCGTCTATGTGTTGTCGCGAAACATCCGATTCCTGATCTGCCAAAAAGTTGCAAAAAAAGAAAAGGATTTGCTCATCACCTGAAAATGAAAATCGGTTTCGAAATGGGTATACGAAAATTAATATGGACCCGAAAAATCTGGCAAATGATTTGAAGCTCTGTATATCCTACTGAACCAAGATCGAAGAATCCCATCGCTGTTATTCTTGTTTTCTTATACGATTTTACACACAATATAAGATAAATATGCTTTAACCATTTGCTCTGTGAAACGTGATTCAAATCAAACTGTGCAGGCAAATCGTACAACTGAAAGCCCAAATTTTATTCATGATAATTTAGTTTCTTACATTTTCTTGGAAATTCCAAATTGCAAACTGACTTGATCATTTAGGTCGTCTGCCATCCTACAAAACCATCCCATAAAAAATAAAGAAAAAGCAATTGTACAGCTTCCTGTTACCTTTTGAGTGAGACCCATGCCCCCATCCTGCAAAACAAAAATTAAGATCGTTTCCAGAAACATGAACCACACTCAAAGAAATGATTACTAGTGGCTAGTAAAATTTGACTAGGCGCAAATTCCAGTTTAAATTGTATTGGCGACCAGTATTCATTTTTTTGAGTGCACTTGAATAATCGTTTGAAACCTACTTACAACAAGAAAGAAAAAGATCATGCTAACAATGCATGCTATGCTGTAAATGTAAGTCACTAGTATAACGGGCTCAAGGAATTTTTTCAAATGAAATATTTGCCTATAAAAACATGTCAAGTCAAGCACAATGCCAAAATATTTTAAAAAAATATATAAAAGTTTTACCGTTGGGATTCTTGCTGGAACCGAAGCCTCTGTACCAACCGGTTTCTTCCGTTTTCATTCAATTCAAAATTTTCGAGAATTAATTTTAACATTTTTTTCAAATATTGTTGTTGCGCTACATGAAACTTAAGAAGGGTGGCCACCAAAAGATCGAAACATATGGCTCTAGTTAAACCATAAACCCCACCAATTAAATCCAAGAAGTTGTATACACGAGCCATCAGTTTTGTCTCTCTGAAGGGATAAACACCGGGAACAGTGGTGAATTTATCCGGTAAAAAAAGAGGTCCCGGAACAAACATAAAGAACAGCATTAAAGTTTGAAACTGCAACATTGTTCCTCCTATTTTTCGTATTAATTTAATTTTTTCATTATATAGTTTTAGGAACTCGTCACTTTTATCTGTCGAGATGTAAGATATTTTATCCATTTCCGCAAAATATTCATCTACGGTTTTTCTTTTCTTGTAAAATACAATTTGTCTTGCGTAAACTTGAGAAAGATAAGCTCCTGAGATTAATGATTCTACACGGTCTTCCGCCGGTGTACTGCTACCGATTAATTTCAGAATCATGCGTAAAAATAGAAAGAAAAATGATAATTCTATTATTGCAACATAAATATTATAAACGAAAATTAAAGTTTTGTTGAAACGAATCATTGTCATTGTACGAAAAATCGGTAATCCATTAATTGTGGCAGCAATTCGAATGTAACGAAATATCACATAAGGCTTTTCAAATTTCGCCACCATTTTTTTTATAAGTCTGATTGCGTTGCTTACAATGTTCGAGAACGGAACTGAAGAGGAATTTACGTACTTAGAAGCTTATAAGTGGGCATTTAATTTTTAAAAATAAATTGAAGTGATCTTTTTGTAAAGTTTGCTTGTGCCTTCAACTAGTAAAAAGTTTTTTTAAAAAGAAATAATTCATACCTATGAAAATGGAAAAGGAATCAACATTGAAAAATAAATTTTTTAGAAAGAGAAAGGCAATACTTAATATTTCATTGACTTTCAAATTTACTTTTCCTGAATATAGGGAAGCCCTGGATTGTCAAGTATTTGTATTTTTATGGATTTATTGTTTATTGGGACTTGTTGAAGTCGAAGTCGCAATACGACTAGTTGAACTCTCAATACCACTTTTTGAACTTGAACTTCGTAATTTTTTAAATTTCAGTGCGACTTCATGAACTCGCAATTTTGAATTTTTGAACTCATTGTTCAACAGATTAATCAATTTTTTATTTTATTTCTTGTAACTCTTTTTATGGGTGCAAATTCAATATGGAATGTTGGACCAACATGTTGGTACAACAAGTTGAACAAACATGTTGTACATTTGCTCTGTGCAAATGATTTATACATTCCATAGTGAATTTGCACCTTAAAGAAACGCGCAGAGTAACGATTATATTATTTGGCTGCAGGACGTTTGAGAAAATCCCTTAATTATAAAGTGGTCATTTGAGAAAACAGACTAGTGGACGTTTGAGAAAATGAACCCCGTAAAAAAATGGTCATTTGAGAAAAGGGTTTTGATCAGAGTTAATAAAAAAAGGCATAAGTGCAAACTAAAATTCAAGACGTGTATATATTCAGTCCATGTCATGCAATGAAATACGAATAACAAAGTTAAAATTAATGACACTGTAAAACAGTCGATATTACCAAATCAAAATGTTTGCTTTCGGTTTAACAAATTTTCACTAAAAACTTCAGTGGAAGGTTGAATCGATTGTCGAAGTAGCTTAGTGGTAGAGCAATCGTCATGAAAACGAGAGGTCGATGGTTCGATTCCATCTTTCGCCACTTCGATTTAACTTTTCAACTGATTTCGCATGTTTAACTTATACAGTTTACGATCATATAATTGTGATTTTGAGATCCATATCCCGAATAAAATAATAAAATAATAAATATCATATTTCGTGTATTAAGCGAGGGAGGTTTGGGGGGCCGCATCGAGACAGTTTCCTAGGGCCTGATTTGTGTTAAATTCGGCTCTGGAGGTTTGTTCCGAAGGTTTCGCCAATTGGCATCAGATTTACAAAATTTACTTGAGATTCCTTTTTACAAAGCTTATGGCTTACATAATCGACTTCAAATGGCATCTTAATTGATATTTTCGAAAAAGAAAAAAAAAACCGAACTGTTTTGAAATAAAACAAAAATAATGGGGTTCGCAATAGCTTTGGTAATTGATAGTGAGAAAAACGTTTATTGCTAACGCTTTTAATTTATTATTGAGCTGACAGATAATAAAACTCACATAATTTGTTGCATTAAACATTTGAATCGTTTTGCATCAACATCATTCATTTTCTATGGTGAATAAAATTCCTTGAAAATGGTCCTACTGTTTATCGGTTTTTTTTAACTGAAGAGAGATTTATTAAAAATTTAGGCTCTTTTTGAGCCTAAATTTTTTTTTTTTTTTTTTTTTTTTGATTTTGGTGAAAGGCAGGGTTGCGATGCCAATGACATTTTTACTGGCATCGGCATCGGCATCGGCATCGGCATCGGCATCGGCATCGGAATCGATGGGAAAAATAGCCACAACCGGCGTCGGTATCGGATTCATAGCCGGCGTCGGAGTCAAAGCTCTCGCTTCTCTCGAAAAAGCTCTCGCTTCTCTCGAACAAAGCTCTCGCTTCTCTCTGGCAAACTCGCCTCGGTGTTATTTCACCCATGAAGCTCTAGTTAAGAAATATACTATAATATACTAAAAATAAAAGTCTACACAGTAAAAAATTTTATGTAAAAATCAACATAAATCAACATAAGCAGGTCCACATAATTTTTATGTTGTTTTTGTTTTATGTTTGCCTTATGGGAGAAACAACATAAAAAATTTATGTGGACCTCTTAGAACATATTTACATAATATTTTTTACTGTGTAACATCCTTAAAAATTGTATTGCAAACATTTTGTTATTGTTGAATTATTTTAATGTTGATTTTCTTTTTTCATTTTCAGGTAAGATTTTTATCATAAATTTTCCCGTCGGAATAACCTCTCGTATATGTAAGTAAAATAATGAGTCGTATATTAAAAGCAAGCAAAAGCTTTTGCTTTTACTTGTCAACAATATTCAAGTTTATTTGTACTTTATTAATTTTAAATGAGTTTTGCAAAACTTAATTTACCTTATTTTAACTTAATTAAGTTTAAATAAACTTGATTAAGTTTATTTAAAGAGCCTAAGCAAAAGCTTTTGTTTTTAATATACGACTCAATAAAATGATTGTTGAAATGCCCAAAAGCAAGAAGGGGAAAGAAAAAGTAGTTATAAACCTAAACGCCTTAGGATATGAGCACTTAACATGATTTTGGGAAGTGGACGCCTATAATTTTTGTAAATCGAAACTTGAAAATCAACCCCCTTATGCCAGGGCAAAACTTGACCCCTTTTACGAAAGCCCACCTAATCCTTGGCTGGGAAAGATTTTTTTTTTTTTTACTTCTGAGGTTGTCATTTCAAATACGGAAAACCGTTTTAAATTAATATGAATGGACATTTTATCTGAGCTAAGACTGTTCTCATTTTATGACATGTCACTACATTCAAATTTTTGGTCCCTTGATTTAGATTTTTGAGATGCCTCTATTCCAAACGAAGTTGCGGTGCGATGGAATGACAGCTTACACAATCTTTTCGGATGCAAAGGTTTTTTATTACTTATTTATTTATTTTCATGTAAAATGAGATTGTTGTGAAGAAACATTTCATCTTTCAAAAAGAAGGAGAGAAGTTTGAGGAAAGTTAAACATTTATATTGACTCTTAATAATTTTACAAGTTAAACGTTAGGCAATAGGTTAAGCCCCGATCAGATAAAATCTTGATCATCAGTAAAATAATATTCAACGGTGCGATTGATTTGTTTCTTGAATTTTTGCGGTTAGTCTCGTGAAGGAATGCCAAACGTTGGATTTTACCAAACCAAGTTCTTTATACTGCACACCCGATTCTTTTCGTTGGGCTTCAACCAATTTCATCATATTCGTCAGTTCTCAGTGAAACATTCGATTTTTAAGCTGCCAAAAAGTGGTGCAGAAAGAAAAAGATATGCTAACCACCTGAAAATGTATTTCAAAATTAGATAGAAAATTTAAAAAAAACGGAAGACTGATCGTGGCGAAAGGGATGACAATATAGTCTAATTTTCCGCATGTAACGAGTCCAAAAAAGTACAGAAAATGACTCAAACCTCCGTAAATCCTTTAGAACTGAGTGTGAAAAATCCCATGGCAGTTATTTTGGTTTTCTTGTAGGATCTTGCACAAAAGACTAGATAAATATGTTTTAGCCATCGATTTTGTACGACATTCGTTAAATCGAATTGTGCAGGCAAATCTTGGAGCTAAAAAAGCAAAAATATGTTTATTTTATAAACCACTGCATTCTTCAAGAAGTTTCTGCATTTACACTAACTTGATCGTTTAGTTGATCCACGATTCTGCAAAACCATCCCATGAAAACGAGGCAAAGAGCTACTGAAAAACTTCCAGGAATTTTTTGACTCAGTTGCATCCCTCCATCCTTTCAGGGGAGAATTAAGCAGTTAAAAAAAGCATAAAAATAATGGAATAATGTTTTTGAGCACATACCACGAGAAGTAGAAAAAAACTGCAGACTATATTTATTAAACTGTAAACGTATGTTACGAGTAAAAGAGGCTCCAGGAATTCTTTTAAATGACCTATTTGCCTATGAAAAGAAGTCTTTATAAATCATAAGAATTCCAGCCAAGGCCAAGCAAATGACTTACCTTTGGGATTCTTGGTGGAACTGAAGCCACACGATTATTTCTTTTTTCCCTATCCCGGTTATTTCTGGTTTTTCAAAGTTTCCTAATGTGGTTTTCAACATTTTTTTCAAATGTAGCTGCTGTATTACGTGAAACTTAACGAAAGTAGCAATGAGAAGATCTAAGCACGTTCCTCTGGTCATAATGTATATCGTTCCAAAGCAATCGAAAAACTGATAAATATAAGCAATGAGTTTTATGTCTCTGAGAGGATAAACACCAGGAACCGAAGTATATTTTTCCGGTAGGAAAAACCCTGCGATACCAAAAGTTAGCATCCCCATTAATGCCTGAATTTTCATTATCCGTCCTCCGATTTTCTTGTGAATTTCATTTTTTCGCCGAATAATTTTAAAAATTGGTCGTTTTTATCTGTTGTTATGTACTGGATCGTGTCCTCTGCTGCCAAATAATCGTCAATGGATTTTTTCTTTTTGTAAAGAATGAATTCTCGAGTTAGGAGCTGAGTAAGGTAACTTAACGGTACGAACATCTCAAAATAATCGTCTCCTTTTAAATTTTTACCTAAAAATTTGACTAATATGCGTATATATATAAACCAAATTGAGAATTCAGTGAATGCGACGTAAATATTGTAAAAAAATATTTTAGTTTTGTTTGCTCGAATTGTTGTCATAGAGCGAAAAGTCGGCAATCCCGTCAAGGTGAAAGCTATTCGAAGAAATCGGAATATCACATAAGGTTTCTCGAATGATGTCATTTTTATTTTTATTTTATTTTTTATTTTTTTTGCGCGCTGTTTACGAAAGGCAGAGCTAACCGTTTGTTGCAAATTGATTTCGCCGATTGGTATTTTGCTTACATAATTGATTTCAGACGACGGCTTAATTGATATTTTAGTTTTAAAATAAAACGGAAAAATTAATAGAGTTGGAAATAGCATTGGTAAATCGAGAAAAACGGAATTAATTAAAAATTTAATTAAGTATTTAACGTATTCGTTGGCTAATCAATGAATGATTCACATGTTAAGCTTAACCCTTTAGCCTAATATGTTTTTTTCCGCATTACAATCAGGAAAAAAGCATTGTTTTGGACCCAGTTTTTGGTTTGTATGTTTTGGGGAGGTATAGGTTTATTTAGATAGCCATTTATGCTTTTATTTGGCGATTCCTGAAGAAATTGAAATTATGATAACTAAAATCATTTTCATTAATTTTGCACTGATCGAAACAATTGACCATATATGAACACCGACTGGGGTGAAGTGGGGGCTCCGTTTTTTAAAAAAATGGTTTCTTTACAAAAAGTTTGTTCATGAACTTGTAAATAAGTTTTCCCTAAAAAGTTGTTTCATTCCCATAAAAGTTTAAACACTTTAGATTAAAAAATATTTTTTACAAAGAGAATGACAGTCCCACAACTTGGAAATTTTATTATCATGAATAATTGTTAAATTCCGACTTTGTATGGAAAATTCTGGACTGTCTTATTGAGTAGTCGATCCTTTCAAACTTTATGCTTTTATCCCTACGAATATTTAGGAACTTGAGTTTAGAGTCGTTTCGAAAGGGATGAAAAACGACTGCTGTTTCCATTGAAAAAAGCTCTTTTTATTTTTAACATCTTTCTTAGCTTGCTAATGGTTCAATCTGTGCATTTTGGGTTGCTAATGTACCCTATTTAATGGAAATCCCTGTTTGAAAGGTCCAATAATAATAAATGATTTCATATAATGAATTGTTTTTATTTGGACTAAGGGAGCGTTTATGTATTACGTAAGACCGAAAGGGGGGGGAGGGGGTACTAGAAAATCTTACGATTTCTTACTAGGGGGAGGGGGGGAGTTTGGCAAATCTTACGTAAGAATTTCCATTATGACTTATTGTTCAGATTTTTTTTTTTTTTTTTTTTTTTTTTTCCATTTCAAAAATTATGTTTTAAAATTTAATTGTTTTTTAATTAATTTTAATTTAAAAAATTATGTTGTTTTAATTTTTTTTCGAATGTCTAAAGTAGAAAAATTGAAACTTTTTTCAAAAAATTTTAAGAAATAAAAATTTACTTTTTTGAGGAGATTTCGTGCCAATTGTAGCCATCTTCAGGGATATGAGTATGAACTATAAATCTAGGTTTAAGAAAAATATTACTTCAATTTCAAATTGAAGTTAAAAAAAAAGGGGGGGGGGGTCCGCGAAAATCTTACGTAATATAATAGGGGGGGTTCAAAGAAATCTTACTAATTCTTACGAAGGGGGGGGAGGGGGTCCAAAAACCCGAAAAAAAGTCTTACGTAATACTTGAACGTTCCCTAAAGTTATATTACAAAGTTGGTAACGTAGATCGTTTATCCATTGTTCGATTCCCTACCGGTGCCATGAACCTGTACTCCGTTTTCTATGAATAGGAGATTCCCACGCGTCTAGATTTGCTATTGAAAAATGAATATACGACTATCGGAGATAGTATAGAATTTTTTCTTCTTCTATGCGTTGTCGCGAAACATCCGATTCCTGATCTGCCAGAAGGTTGCGAAAAAAGAAAAAGATTTGCTCATCACCTGAAATAGAAAATCGGTTTCGAAATGGGTATACGGAAATTATTATCGAATCGAAAAATCGGGAAAATCATTTGAACCTCTGTATATCCCACTGAACCAAGAATGAAGAATCCCATCGCTGTTATTTTTGTTTTCTTATAAGATTTTGCACACAAAATGAGATAAATATGCTTTAACCATTTGCTCTGTGAAACTTGATCCAAATCAAACTGTGCAGGCAAATCGTACAACTGAAAGTCCAAAAATTATTCATGATAACTTAGTTTCTTTTACGTTTACAGTGAATTTTATAATTGGAAACTGACTTGATCATCTAGCTCGTCTGCAATCCTACAAAACCATCCCATAAAAAATAAAGAAAAAAAAATGGTACAGCTTCCTGTTACTTTTTGAGTGAGACCCATGCCCCCATCCTGCAGAAGAAACATTAATATCGTTTTGTTCGAACTTGAGCGGCTTGAATAATTGTTTCGAACCTACTTACCACAAGAAAGAAAAAAATGATGCTGACAATATATGCTATGCTATAAATATAAGTCACTAGCATAACGGGCTCCAGGAATTTTTTTAAATCAACTATTTGCCTATAAAAATAAGTCAAGTCAGGTGCAATACCGAAATATTTAAAAAAAAATGTTGTATTACCGTTGGGATTCTTGCTGGAACCGAAGCCACTGTATCAACTGAGTTTTTCCGTTTTCTTTCAATTCAAAATTTTCGAGAATTAATTTTAACATTTTTTTCAAATATTGTTGTTGTGCTACATGGAACTTGAGAAGAATGGCCACCAAAAGATCGAAACATATGGCTCTGGTTAAACCGCAAAGCCCACCAAATAAATCGCAGAAGTTGTATAAACGAACCATCAGTTTCGTCTCTCTTAAAGGGTAAACACCGGGAACAGTGGTGAATTTATCCGGTAAAAAATAAGGTCCTGGAACAAACATAAAGAACAGCATCCAAATTTGAAAATGGAACATTGAATCTCCTATTTTTCGTATTAATTTAATTTTTTCATTAAATATTTCTAGAAATTCGTCGTCTTTATCTGTCGAGATGTACGGGATTTTATCCATTTCCGCAAAATATTCATCTATGGTTTTTCTTTTCTTGTAAAATATAACTTGTCTTGAGTAAACTTGAAAGAAATAAGCTGCTGCGATTAATGATTCTACACGGTCTTCCGGCGTTGTACTGCTAGCAATTAATTTTAGAACCATGCGTAAAAATATAAAGAAAAATAAAGATTCGACTATTGCTACATAAATGTTATAAACGAAATTTAAAGTTTTGCTGATACGAATCATTGTCATTGTACGAAAAATCGGTAATCCATTAATTGTGGCAGCAATTCGAATGTAACGAAATATCACATAAGGCTTTTCAAATTTCGCCACCATTTAAAAAAAAAAAAAGTCTGATTCCGTTGCTAACAATATTCGAGAAGGAAACTGAAGAGGGTTTTACGTACTTAAAAGCTTGCAAGTGGGCATTTAGTTTTTAAAAATATATTGGAAGGATCTTTTTGTAAAGTTTGCTTGTGCCTTCAACTTGTAAAAAGTTTTTTAAAAGAAATAATTCATGCCCGGAAAATGAAACAGAATCAACATTGGAAAAAATTTTTTTAGAAACAGAAAGGCAGTATTTAATATTTCATCGACTTTCAAAATTTCATTTTCGTAAATATAGGAGCCTTTGAGGGTAAGGTATTTTTATTATTATGGATTAATTTCTTATTGCGACTTTTGAAATTTTTGGACTCATTATTACATATTAATCATGTTTTTATTTTATTTCTTGTAACTCTTTTTAACTAAGTAACTCTTACAGTAATAACATCAGTAACCTGCTTATTTAAGTTACGGACTGGGGTTTTTTCGATGGCAATTTTTTATATAAACTATTAAAAACCCAGCCAAGAAAAAATGTTTCGTACGTTAACTGTAGTACGTAAAAATTGGCACGGTCCGGCCGAATAGACAAGTCACATGTTTTGAGATTTTCGCTGGAAACTAATGTATAGTATGCTCTTAACTAAAAACTAGTATTTAAACGGGAAAATGTTTCACCAAATTAAAAAAAAAATAAAAACAAAGTTCGAAAAAGTTTTTGTCACGTGATCACTCCTTAAACAATTTTCTATTGGTGTGACGTCATCTGCCTGTAAAAAAAAGCGAGATATCGAACTCGGAGCGAAACACGTCTTATTTGTAACCATGCTTGTAAACATTACGCAACGTTGCCGTTTAGAGTTTCAGAAATGAACACTACCACTTTTAGGCAGATGACGTCACGTTCCTTCACGTTCTGTTTTGGCGGGCATTCAAATTCAAATTTTTGTTTTTTCTTTTTTCGGGGGTTAACAGTTTTTTTTACCGAGTCAAAATTACCCTTTTTGTCGTATCTCCTCTAGCACAATTAAACGATGGAGTCATCTCAAAACATGTGACTTCTCTATTCCCATATAACACCATGTATTTGAACTCCGCTTTATACGTAACGCCACTCCCTGTAGTACGTAACGAAATTTTCAATTTTGAAGGGAAATTTCCATTTTGAAAGAGAAAATAACCATTTTTACATGTAAAAAGGGCAAAATTATTATTAAATTTTTATATAAAAACGAAAATGACGCAGAGCCGAACTTTTCAATAGGCAAAATAGGCAAATGCCTAGGGCCGCAAGTTTTTAGGGGGCCGCGCGTCGTTGAGGACCCGCGGAAGGCAAGGCTGTTTTTTCATTTCATAACTACAGTTTCAATTGCAAAAATAATTTTTTTTTTTTTTTTTTTTCATACAAAGACTGTAGCTACACTGTTAGAAAGAAAAGAGTTAATGAAAGAGTTCAACATCATTTTTATTCTAAAGAGTTTTAAATTCACACAAGAGTCAGTTTGAATTAAAAAGTACTCTTTAAAGAACAGAGCCGAACTTTGCAATAGGCAAAATAGGCAACTGCCTAGGGCCTAGGGCACGTTTTTAGGGGGCCGCGCTTCGTTGAGGACCCGCGGATATGAAAGGGCAAGGTTTTTTCACTTCTTAACTACAGGTTCTAAAAACTTTGCAAAAATGATTTTTTTTTTTTCTTTTTTTTTTTAGCTTTAAAAGACCGTACCGGGCCGTAATTTTTGTTAAATATAAATAAATAAAGGTACAAAAATAAAGGAGAAGGATTCATGCAAGACCGAACCTGAAGTAAGAATTCATGCCAAACATTTCCTAAACTCATTCCACCACATAAAGCTTTTCATCATTTTGTAATGTCCGCGAGCCCCAAACCGTAATTTTTAGCCTTTTCTCATGCCTTTTCCCTGCAAAATTAAAAAGGCTGCTAGATTAACTGCTAGATCTTTCTGATTGACATGCTGTTCTGTTGTGGCTAGTTTTGGTCCGCCTGAGGAATAAATTCTCATACTCTCTGATTTCGGAGAGCGTTCCCCTATCCTCCACCTGGGGAGGCGCCCGATGGGGGACTAGCCGAACACCCCACACGGGTTGGGGGGAAAACTCGGAGACCGCGCCCGACCGAGTTGTCCCCCCAAGCCAGCTTCCAAGGATCACAGCCTCCTAACCCCGTACGGATCGACATAAAAATGACGTCCTTTTCACATCGATCCGCACGACATTGGATCCGCATGACGTAAGGAGGACTTTACTCCTCTAGCTGACAACTTAAAACTAATACAATACCTATAACTAATACAATAACTAAATCTAATACAGTAACTAAAGCTAATAAAATTAATACAACTTAGCTTAAACTAAATATGATTTAAGATTGTACGAATGTACAATGTACGGAATTGGACGTTCATACAATTTACAATACCAAACATTAGAGACAAGATTGTCGAGATACTATTCGACAACCTTTACGCGAAAAATGAATTCGATTTTTTTTTTTTTAAATGTCGTTTAACCGCTTTTTAAAAAAAATGGTAATCGACAGCTTCTGCAAACTATAATAGGCTGCCTTTTAAAGTCCCGTTTTGTTTTATTTAATTTTAATTTTTTTTTTTTTTTTATTTAAAAAAATGTAGGAGAGGAATAGAAATAAAAAGAAAAATAATAATAAAAAAGTAATAGAAAAAATTGGAAATAAGAAAAAGAAGAGAAGGTAAAAACCTCATAACCCAAATCCATGCCAAACCATACCCATACCATACCATACCACATCCATACATACCTATACCATAGCTATGCCCAAACCCATTGCCCAAACTCAAACCTCGTTGTTGAAGCTTTTGGACTGCGTTGCGGCTGTGACCATTCCTCTGGTTGCGATGATTCCTCTGACTGCTACTGTGAAAACTGAAACAAAAAAAAAAAAACAAAAAAAAAAAAAAAAAAAAAAAGACGATTAAAAAGGGGGGGGGGGTTGGAGACCCTCACAATGGAGTTTATCTCCCGCGGTATGATTGAAATAAAAAATAATTATTTTAATTGTAATGTTATTTTTATTATTACTATTTTTGTTTTTAAATTAATAGTTTGAGATTAAAAAAAAAATGCAAAAATGCAAAAAAATTTCGAATTTCCAGCCGTAAAAGGTAAGACCTTCCGCATTGGCCGGCGGTCTAGGGAACCATGCCATCAGAGCTCGCCGGAGACCTATCGGCTTTAACTCTACATATGTACAGTTAAGGCTTGCGGTGCGCCAATAACCTCGGACACCCAGTCATCCGAAAGAAAACCCTGGAGACTCTCACTATGGAGCTTATCTCCCGCGCCATGCATGTTCGAATCGAATAGAATGTACAGCCTAATAAAACTCTGCAGCTCCAAGAGAGGGGCTGACTTCTAACGTAACGATTTGCGGGGGAACTTAACACTAAACCTTAACACTAATACCACAAGGCCAGTCGCTGGGTCGATACCTAGGCCTTCTACGATGGGAGACCAAACCTCCTGGTTTGCCTCCAAGCCGGACCGATAATAGTAAATTAAAAAAAAAAAAAAAAAAAATTATAAACCGTATTTTAAATTTAATAATTAAATTATTTTTAAAGAAATGAAATAAAAACCGAACACTATTTTATTTAAATTAAATAAAGCCCGACCTAAAAAAATATTTATTAAATAAAAAAAAAAAAAAAAAAATGCACTCCGGACACCGGCGAAAAAAACCGATCCGACCCCTTCGGACGTAGGAATCGGAATGAGACACTCCCGAAAAACACTTGGCGCCGATTGGTCTGCATGCGTCTTGATGACGTGAGCAGATTTCCAAAATGGCGGTTGAAACATTTTTAGTGTGTTTTTGTGTGATTTTAACATTAACTGTATTTTTCCTGTTCTTTTTTGAATTTTTTCAATTAAAAGAAATGCAATTTCAATTTGTGGTGAAAAATTGACTCTAATTTCGAAAATCGTACAGCTTTTTTCTACAGAATAAGCTTATTACAGAAGAGAAGAGTTTTGGAGAGCTGTGGAGTTACGTGGTCTTTGTTGTAATTTTGGCTATAAAGAATAATGGAATTATTTTTCATTTAAATTGTGAGAAAGTTCTTTCGATCCGATAGTCACTGTCGAATGAAACGGTGCCAGAGCCGAACTTTTCAGTATGCAAAATAGGCAACTGACCAGGGCCGCACGTTTTTAGGGGGTCGCACGTTTTTAGGGGGTCGCACGTCCTTGAGGACCCGCGGATATGAGATGGCAAGACAGTTTTTTCATTTCTTAACAGTTTCTAAAAACTTTGTTGCAAAAATGGATTTTTTTTTTCATACAAAAAAATGTGTATATGCAAATGTCCAATGTCCTGCTATAAATCCAAATCGCCTGCATTGTTATTCAGAACTACTCAGACTTGCCGTTCAAAAAAAAGAAAAAAACACTAACAAATTTTAGCTTTTTTTCCGTTCGTTAAAATTATGAATAAAAAAAGGCTATTATGATGCGGTGGCATTAACCTTATTACCCAGGCTAATTTCTGTACCTGCCATTGAAAAAGCGCATCGGAACAAGCGGCCATATTTTTACTAATTATTCGAATTTACTTTAAACCGAAGGGAAAGAAGTCGAATCGTACAAAACTAAAACAAAATTTTCTGCGAAAATTACTAAAAGATAAATATAGATATTTAGTGTATTAAGTGAGGGAGGTTTTGGGGGGCCGCATCGAGACGGTTGCCTAGGGCCTCATTAATGTTAAATTCGGCTCTGAAATGACGTCATATTTTTTTAATAAATGTTCAACCGCAAAAATATTTTTAACGCGCGATTTTTAAACCTGCAGTACCTTGCATCGAAAATTACACCTTTGAATCAAAATTTTATTTTGTCCCGTTTTAGTTAGTCTATCAGTAGCATTTCAACTCTGCAAAATTAAATCTTCATTAAAATTAACCATTAAAATCATTTTTCTTATTAGTAGGGTCAAGTGGGGGAAAAAACGGCCATTGAAAATTTGAGGTAAAAAAAAGCCACTTGAATATTGGATTAATGACAGATCTTTAAAGTTCCGAAAAATTCATGATAATAGTTTGAAGCTTATATTTCGCAATGTCGTTAAGAAATTTTCATTTCCTTCTATATTTCCAGGTAAAAAAAATTATTTCTTAAACATTCGACTTTGTTTTGAAAAAGCAATTGTTGACACTTGTTTCAAAATTACGTTTAATTCGAAAAAAAAGCAAAACAGGTGAAAATATTACGGAACGTAAATAAACAATAATGACTGAGGAATCATTATGTGGTTCGAAATTTACAAGTAACTGATTTTAGCACGAGTTATATAGCTTTAAAGTTGTGGGGAAAAAACGAGACACCATCACGGGTAAAAAAAAGCCATTCGATATATGGCACTTTGCATGTTCGGAAAAAATCGACGCCATATTGGGTGCAATGTTTTGGTTTTGTGAAAATTGTGAAAGATGACGAAAAAAGTGCTTTTGGGAAAGGTAAACGCTTTATTACGGCAAAATATCATTTCATAATAATATTATCATGCCTTGTACCGCGAAAAAAATTTTCTAAAACTCGATGTGGTGTTAATTTTGCGGGTTGTCCCGTTACTCATGTTTGGCTCGTTTTTGGCCCCACTTTGCGGGTAAAAAAAGGCAGCATTTTTCGGAGATTTTGACTATATTCGGTTAAACAGAGCGTATTTGCTTTTGAAACATAAGCTAGATATAAAATTAAAACGTACCCGGAAAATTTTTTTTTTTAAAACATTAATTGCTACGTTATTCATAATTTTCAAAAATTGGCTTTTTTTTCCCCCACTTGACCCTAATGAAGTTTTTTTCTTTCGAGAAAAAAATTCTATTTTATGTCGACATCGGTTTTTACGTAACTCTCTGCAGTACATAAATATCTGTTCGGCCTCTGCGTTTACGCTATAGAGAGAGTCGACTGTATATAAATAAAGTAGTTATGACTACTTAATAATAAAGTCGGATTAATTAATTTCCGACTAAATAATGTCCGAATACATCATTAAGCAATGATTTTCTCTTTTTTAAATTTTGAGAAAGATAAATTGTTTTTTGGCAGGATGATGAGGGTTATAAAGTCTTATCCAAAAGTAACTTTGTTTTTCGCTTTTAAATACCGCCATCTATAAAATAAATCAATGCTTAAAACATTTTTACAATTGTTAGAAAAAGCTCTTTTTTAAATAGCCAATTGATGTAATTTAATTTTTAAAATCATTCATTAACATTTGAAAACCGTCACATTAATTATTTAACAAAAATAATCACTCTGAGTTGTTGGTCTGTGTACAATTTCTACCAGCCTCAGTATTTTCTTAAGAATGCAGGCTAATGTGATCCTATAGGGTTTTTTTCAATGGTATGATATGAAATGATTACTGGAATAATAACCATTATTCTTACGATTGGTGGAACATCCGTTTTTTAAGCTGCCAAACGTTGCGAAAAATGAAAAAGATTTGCTCACCACCTGAAATTTTCAGAAAATGAAAATATAAATTTAGATTTGAACTTACTGTAAATGGAAAATTATAAATGCAAACCTCGGTGTATCCAACAGAGCTGAGGCTGAAAAATCCCATTGCCGTAATTCTTGTTATGTTGTAAGATCTTGCGCAAAAGATGAGATAAATGTGCTTTAGCCATTTGTTTTGGGCGACTTTATCTATGTCGAAATTCGCAGGCAAATTTTGTAACTAAAACCAAGCAAACACATGTCATGTCAGTCATATCATGGAGCGTAGTACGTGACTACTGACTACCACACTAAGGGAACGTTCAAGTATTACGTAAGACCGAGGGGTTCGGCACTCCAAAATTATTTGTACACCGAAATGCAAAAATAAAGTAATGCGTGTAATGCATGAGTAATGCATTGCAATGCAAAGTAATGCGCTGTAATGCATTGTAATACGCTGTAATGCATTGTAATGCGCTGTAATGCATCGAAATGCGAAGTAATGCATCGAAATGCAAAAGTAATGCACACAGTTAAAACTGAAAATCTCCCTCTGAAAATCTATGTTTAGCTTATGGAGTACTTATTACGAGTTGGTTTTTACCGTAACGCGATTATTTAGATAATGTAAACATTAAATTATCTTTTTATCAGTCGGTTTAGATAAAGTTTACTCTGAACGTAAGATTAACAATTACTTAAAAATGAGATGAAAATTGGGTGGACAAAAAAGTTTTCTTCCGGGTGTTTCTGAAAAATAAGTTACAGAAAATCACGATTGAAAATTAGAACTTTGTTTGCGAGCTTATTAACTTCCTTGTATCTCGAGTTTTCAATCGGATTTCATTTTTCTGAGCTCTCGGCCTACCTGACATAGGTTGGGCTAAGTTAGGTTACTTATTGTTGTATAGATTTCTTCAAAGTCGATGACCCTTTAATCCCTTGAATAACCTCTTTAACAGGCTTTTAAAAAACATGATCTTGTCCCCAGAATTCCTTTTCACTTGCAATTATGTACCGGTACACCAATATTTTTTTTTCCTATTGTCATTTCTGACTTCCCTTTTCCTAGATTTTTATTTCTGTAATTGGCTACCAGAATTCCATACAGGCCTGTATGTTTTTAACCCCCATAGTTAAATTAAATTTATTTGTTTAAGGTTGTGGTTTTTTTACTCCTGGTTTCTAAAGAGCCATTTGTTAAAAAATTCATATTTCGGATAATTGCAAGTGCAGGGGGCTAAAAATTGGGGATGTTGAATTTTGCTACAACCAAAATTCAACATGGCAGCCGACTAATTATATTGGATAATTAGAAACTTCAATTAAAATGCTAAAAATCTTATAAAATAATTATTTGCGATAATAGAACCAATTTAACATTCCCAATAATTCAACTACTGTCAATAAAGAAGATTTTGCGGAAACTTGACTTGATTTTCCCCTGTATTTAGCTTATGAAAGGATAAATAGACAAATTAATACCTAAAAACCTTTTTTTTTTTTTTTGAGGGGAAGTGATGTCAATCAAAGGGTAAATAACAATAGAGATGTTTCCGGCGGGGATGGGTCGTTTGAATGAACCTTTAAAGAAATAGTATCATCTATGTTAAACTTAAGGCACAAAAATCCATTTTTGAATAACTTGTTTTTTTTTTCTTAAAAATAAATCTAAAAGTTGCTTTTTTTCTTCCTCCCTAAAAATAATCTGATTTGATAAAAGTAATGATTATTAGAAATCCGGGCCCTGAAAAACCCCCAGATTCAAGTTTTATTCATTATAGTGATCTCTGAATTATTCCAACCTATAATTGCACTTCGTAATTTTTTTTTACATTATATAAAGCATATTAGGTTTTCGGAGTTAACTTTTTGTTCCAGCTCCCGCCTCCCCTTTAAGTACTAATACGCCCGGATATTTTTATTCAAAATTATACAAGGGCGGCAGCCGTTAAAGATTTGAATAAATATAATATTTTTTATGGTCCTAAGGCTGTACTGGAAAAATGGCCAAAAAATTAAACTTTTCTGTATTTTATGTTGACCGACAAACATAAGTTAAAAAATATTTTGACGAAATGTATGATATTTTAGACATAAAAATTATGTGTCATTTTTTCCATTAAAACGAATCCTGAAAAGCAATTATACCAGCAAAAAGCACTGGCTCAGTTGAAAGTTTCGAGCAATAGGCTTTGGCTCTGTCGATGTGCAGCCATCGTACAATTATAGTTTTATATTGCAAGGTAATGCGTTTCAATGCCTTGTAATGCAATGTAATGCGTTGTAATGCAATGTAATGCACAGTAATGCATCGTAATGCATCGTAATGAAAAGTAATGCATCGTAATGCGTCGTAATGCGATGTAATGCGCGTAATGCAAAAGTAATGCATTACCAAGTGTACACCGAAATGCGGGAGTGCCGAACCCCTCGCGTAAGACTTTTTTTCGGGTTTTTGGAACCCCCCCCCCCCCCCTTCGTAAGAATTAATAAGAATTCTTTGATCCCCCCTTATTGTATTACGTAGGATTTTTGCGCACCCCCCCTTTTTTTGTATCGCCAATTTTAAATTGGGAGTAATATTTTTCTTAAATCTAGATTTAAAGTTCATACTAATATACCTGAAGATATCTACAGTTGGCACCAAATCTCATAAAAAAATTAATTTGTACTTCTAAAAAAAATTTTATTTTTAAAATAATTATTTATATTTTTTATAAATTATTTGGGTAGTTCTTGAAAAAACGTACCTTTTTATTTTCAGCCAATATCACTTAAATATCAACTCAAATCCATTGCAAAAAAAAAAAAAAAATTTTTTTGCAGTTGATTAGAGTTTTAGAAGTTAAAGAATGGCTTCCCTTCTTGGAAAGTAAAAATAATTACTTTTAAGCCATTTCTATTGGCAAAAGTGTCCTTTCCCGACACTGAACACTTTTTGATGAATGAACGTTTTTTCTTATGAACGATAGAACGAAAAAAAATTTTTTTTTTGCACTGAATTGGAGTTTTGGGAGGTAAAAAGGATATCCCTTTTCTTGAAGGAAAAATAATTATTTTTAAGCCATTTTTATTGGCAAAATTGTGCGTTATTTGTCCTTTCCCGGCACGGAACGTTTTTTCAAGAATGACCCATTTCTATTTTTTTTAAATTAAAAAAAAAAATGTTTTTTAAAAAAAAATTTTAATTTTCCTACTTTTGACATTCGAAAAAAATTGAAACAACTTAATTTTTTGAAATTAAAAAAAATTCGTAATAATAAGTTATAATGAAAATTCTTACGTAAGATTTGCCAAACTCTCCCCCTCCCCCAAGTAAGAAATCGTAAGAATTTCGAGTACCCCCTTCCCCCCCCCCCTTTCGGTCTTACGTAATACTTGAACGCTCTGTGGGGACCGAAACGGTGTAGAAGGAAAAAGGGAAATCCAAAAAGAAGGTGAAATGGGATACAGTAAGACGAACGTCTTACTGGACCAGAGTCCTAATGACATAAGGCAATTTCCTTAGGAAATCATGCTTGTTTTATACCGTCGATGTTTTGAGTATCACTCAAAACATAGGCGATATAAACATAATAAGGAAGGACAGGATGGTTGTGTTTTGACAACATGCAATGTGGGATATTCATATACCACAGCTCTCTAAAGCCGTATACCCAATTTCCTTACAATGTACGGTATAGAAGTGAGGATGTACAATGTGAGGATATTTCCTAGGCCTTAAACCTTTAAAATCGCCAGTTTGACGACAGGTTCACTCGTGCTGGCTTTTGCTTGCACTGAGCTTGCACCTTTATTTAAACACAGAATCCAAACGGCGTGGGACTTTCGTCTATTATTCATTTATATACTTTTGGTATTCGGTGATGATCGGCAGTGATAAAATTTGAGCAATATCCTAGACTTGAACCCAGACCGACTCCTCGATCATTCAGTTCGAAGTTGAAGACTATACCACTGTTCTACGAGCGCCCGATGTACGACCAACACTATTAGCAAATTCTTTTCTTTTAGATGTGTACAAGGTTTTTTGGTAGTTTGAGATCTTTTGGGACGGAAATATTGATTGGCTACTGTGGTTCAAACGAGCTCCTTAATCAACTGAATTGGGGAACGAGCAAGGCAGTACATGGAGGTTGGGGTTTATCCTGCAAAAACCCTTACGACTGAAGAGTCTGCAAAGCGCTGACTTTGTCGATGAAGGTTTGGAACTTACTTGTTCGTTCAGTTGGTCTACAATTCTACAGAACCATCCCATAAAAGTGAAGGAGAAAGCAATTGTACAGCTTCCTGCTATCTTTTGCGTGGCACCCATCCCCCCGTCCTTTTGATGAAAGAAAAATTCAAAATTCAAAGTTTTTTTTTTTTTTTTTTTTTTTTTTTTTTAATGCACCATTTCAAACGATCGTTTCACACGTACAGTACTTACCACAACGACAAAACTTACAATACAGAGAATATTTATTAAACTATAGACGTAGCTCACTAGTACAAGGGGTTGCACAAAATTTCTTAAATCAGCTATTTGCCTAAAAGAAAAAATCAAGTCATAGGTACAGTGAAAAAGCATTCGATAAAATTTTTATCGAAGACCTTTACCGTTGCGATTGCTGATGGAATTGAAGCCACTGAATCAACTGGTTTTTCCCGTCTTCTTTCGTGTCGAAATTTTCGAGAATCGATTTCAACATTTTTTTCAAATATTGTTGCTGTGCTACGTGGAACTTGAGAAGCGTGACCACCAAAAGATCTAAACAGGTTGCTCTGGTCATGGCCAGTGTTCCACCAAACATATCCAAAAAATTGTACGAACGAGCCATCAGTTTTGACTCTCGCAAGGGATAAGTACCAGGAGCAGTGGTGAATTTATCCGACAAGAAGAAAGGTCCGATAACAAACATGATGGTGGTCATCAGCGTTTGAAATTGCATCATCGACCTTCCTATATTTCGTGTGAATTTAATTTTCTCGTCGAATAATTTTAAAAACTCGTCATCTTTATTCGTGGATATATATTGTACCTTATCCACTTCGGCGAAATAATCATCGGTCACTTTTCTTTTCTTGTAAAGAATAACTTGTCTCGCAAGTATTGCCGAAAAATAAGCTGCTGGAACGAACGCCTCGAAACGATCTTCCGCCGGTACATTCTTAATAACTACTTTAAGAACGATTCGTATGTATAAAAATTGCAGTGCTAATTCGGCTAATATTACGTAAATATTGTAAATAAAGATTATGATTTTACGTGTTCGGATCACCGTCATTGTGCGAAATGTCGGCAGTGCCGTGATGGTAAAAGCAATTCTAATAAAACGAAACAACACGTATGCCTTCGCAAACTTGTTCGCCATGTTTTTTTTTGTCGTTGAGTACGTTTTTACTATGTTCGTCAAGGAAAAAGCGAGTTATCTTCAAATTCCGTAGACCAGTTGACAATTTGGATGTGTGCATAAAGCTTTTATATTTGAAGAGTGGCTCTGAAAAGTTAGCCTACATAATTTATGTTTGTGAAATAAAGTTTTTTTCCTTTAACAAATAATTGATGCCTGATACATCAAAATCGTTTTTATTAATTTCTGTTTTATTGGAAGCTCTTGAATGGGTACCATAGTTTATCTCAGTTTCAGTTGGCATGTTTCGCCTATGAATAAACGCTGGTTTAAATGACCGATCTCTGACAAGTGACTCTGAAAGTGACTATAGTCGCTTTGGACCCTAACCCGGTTAAATTATTTTCTTTCAGACAATCCTTCTCGTTTTTTCACTTTGAAAAAGGTGTTGTGGTGTTTCTGGATTGGGTTTGCATGTTTTGTTGTTCTTCTCATGTTTAAGATTTTATGAACTTTCACTACTACCGAAATTCAAATTTTTTGATACTTTTTTTTGTCAACCTTTCTATTGTCCATAAGTTCCGAGATACTCTCAAACTTCAACGCCAATTTTTATTACACCCTAAGTATTAGGGGGCCCCTTATTTGGGCGATTTTCGAATTTCAAAACGCTTAAGGTTCTAGTTCGTTTACATAACCGGCCGGTTAGCCGGGCGGTGTACACATTTTAACGATAAAAAACTACGTTACAATTTTTTTTTTTTAATCCAATATTTTATACATGAAAATGGGATCTAACTTCACCGAAACCGTACCCAAAACGTTTCGTTATGTTCAGAGATAAATTTCCATGATATTAAATGCATGAACAACAGTTAATAGTTCTTATATTTGATAATATTTAATTTTTTCGCAGAAAAAAAAAATGTTATTTCCGAGAGACTAGTGCAGCGCTCTAGCGGTGGAACACGAACTATTTCAACAACAAAAAGAAAAATGGCGTTTTATTTTTTTATTTCGAAAACATTAAAAAAAATTATCAAATTTGGGCTCAGTAAAGCCTTTTTCATACGTTTTCAATAACGAATCTTTACCTTTTAAACATAACAAAGCGTTTTGGCACGGTTTCGGTGCGATCCGATCTCATTTTTATGTGTAAAATACCGAATCAAAAAAAAAAAATATTAAACTTTTTTTTATTGTTAAAAAATTTTCACCGCCCGGCTGACCGGCCGGTTATGTAAAGGAACTAGAACCTTTACCTCCAAAAGTCGTGTCAACCGACTCCTAATATAAATTAATAAACATGAATTTTATTATTTTTTTTTATAATATTTATAAATACAGTATTAATTCTGTGTCTCCATTGGTGAATTAATTACATAATGTAATTAATTATAGGATGTAATTAAATGGTTTACAAAGGTGTTAATTTTTTTTTCAAATCTTTGGGGCTCGATATCCTCTTCCATTATGTGGATCTGACCAACATGATCGGAAAAAACGGTTTAGTACTTTTGAAAACCTTTTATTTATGTACTGTAATTAATTGTACTAAATAATTAATTAACATAGTGGAGACACACCTTCATTTATAATTCTGTAACTCAGTGCAGAACAACACCAAGTCCATTCAAGGATTACAACTTCTTATTTCAAACCTGACTATACAAAGCATACAAGCGTTGCCAACTCAAATTAATGTCTTCTGCGAGTTAGCAGAAGGAATAGAATCAGTTCTGCCAACCGTTGAGCCTGCATACCTTTTGTAAAGTCGGGTTTGAAATAAGAAGTTGCAATCCTTGAATGGACTTGGTGTTGTTCTGCACTGAGGTACAGAATTTATAATAATATTTTCCGCGAGGAACTTTAATTGTCTCAGACTTTTTTTCTCTCTTATACCTGCATTTAATTAATCATTGCAGATTTGCTTTTCTTCTTGCGTAAAAATAAATTGAAGGAAATGGATTTTTCCGATTAAAATTAAAAAAAGGAAAATCTCTTTGTGAATAAAGTTTTTTTTTTTTATTGGAATAAGAAATAATTTATAATAATAAAAACCAAGTCACATTTTGATGAAGCATTCTTTTGAAGGTACAAGTAATTAATATTTAAAAATTTTGCTTTTAAAACTTTGGAATTTTATTTTTCAAATGAAAGGAAAGAAATAAACAAGGAAAAAAGTTTCACGTTAAGGAAATTAACTCACTATCTGTACTGAGGAACCGAATTCCGTTCTTTTAGTTTTCAAAAAACTCCGGAGTTTTGCGCCAAAAATTACGCATTTTTCAAAAGTATCCAGGTTTTGGCACTGAACTCTTGAAAATTAATTGCCATGTTGGAGGGAACACCTCACGGTCTCTCAGAGTGAAAAGAGGGTTGGGGAATGAATAATTGTCAAAATCATAATATATTTGAATTACCTATCATTCATTTGCCCTAGAAATTACTGAAAAAAGTTTTTTTTTTTTGTTTTGCAGATGCAACTCTGTTGTGATAAATTTACGACTTCGTCAATAGCAATTTAACAGCTATGAGCATCCGATCCAGATCTACATCACTTCATGGTAAGTTTAAAAAATTTTAATTTGGACAAGTTCATCGCAATTTTCTATGCGCGTAAGAACGCAAACGCTTTGTCTGGAATCCATGATGAAGACACTATTAGTGACGATATTTTTAAACTTTAGCTCCTTTGAGACATCATTAATAAAGGGAGATTTTTTTTTTAAATTGAATAATTGTCATGAAACGGAATGTCGTAAGCCCCGATCAAGTGGAAGCGATCCGAATGAAATAAATATCACATAAATTTTTTTAAAATTTGTCTTTTGAAGTAATGAATGTTCTTGATCTAAAAATCGTGTTTGACAGACTCAAGAGGATTTTTTTTTCTTTTTTTACATTTCTTGATCTTTTTTTTTGTAATTCATTTTATAATCGAAAACAGTCTTATCCCTTAAAAAGAAACGTAGGAATCTCGTTTTCAAAACAATCTATTCGGTTTCCGGAACTCTGCAGTAAATGTGAGCTATTACATGTGGTAGTTGCTATGTTTTCAAAGAGCAGTTTTAATTAGAATGATTGTTGAAAGATGAATTTGCAGGCTCGGTTAATGTCTTTCTCAAGAATGAAGTAATTTTAATTTAAAATGTTCATGGGGAAAGACATACTTATATAGTTACTCCTTTTTTGGGAAGGCCTAGAGTTTCGCCCAAGCTAGAATGCAATTTTTTTTTCGGTCTTGCCATTCAACTTATTTTTGATGATAAGGAGAGGTTGAAAATGAGCAAACTCTAGCCTTGATTGCCGACTAGCATTAGTTGCATCGCTCGACTTTTGTCCTGTCTCCATTGGCCAGTTAGTCGAAGGGTACAATTAATTGTCCAATGGAGACAGAGCATTGGAGCATTAATCGTCTTCCTAGGGGAAAAATTTGATCTCTTTCGAATTTTAATTAAACAATAGTTTTATGTTATTTTTTCACCCATAATGTGAGGATCTCGAAAAGCTCAATTTTACGACTTTGTTTTCACCATCTTTTGAACGTTACGCAAAAACCGTGGTTTGTGGTTTTTCATAAAAACGCAATTGTATTCTGTTTGATAAAATAATAATTTCCTTACTTTGAGTGTATAACTGGAAAACGCTTCCCCGTGCTTTGAACCCTTTAACCGCTAAAGTCAGTTTCAAAAAATACCCGAAACCTTCAAACTTTTATTTAATGAATTTTACATTGGCTTTAATTAACTGATGGTGCGTCAGAATTTTCTAAAAAAACTGAAATGGTTGTGTTTTTAAATTTTCTCCTGTTTCGATAAAATTTTTGCGCTTTTGATTTTGGTTCCTGGAATAACTGGAAAGAGAGTAATTGCTTTGATGGGATCTAAACAATTCACGTAGTTTCTCTTTCTTTCCATTTTCGTTTTTCATTTCTGCCAAAATATCCCTAAGCTCGTTTTTTAAATTTTTCTGTTGGGCTGCGTGGAATGTAGTGAGCGTCAAGCAAGTCAAATCTATAATCAAATCTCTTGCTGTACAGGACTGAATATCTTGATAATTCGACGGTAAAAATCGACCGTGCAGGCATTTTCAACTATACGGAAAATTGTTCGATGAAAAATCGAAGCAGCATTTCAAAAGCCAATGACCGTATTACCATCTCGGTTAATGCCGCGTATAATTTTAAAAAAGGGAGCAATACGTAGTTTTTCCGAGCGATGTATATTGGTAAACCTAGATATACCGAAACCCTTCTAATGAAATGGAAAATTTCGAAAGATTTTTCCAGTTTTTTTTCCCGGACAATATTTTTGTTTGATTTGTTCCTTTTGATATTGATACGATAAAATTGTGACTTTAGGAACTTGTAACTTCATAGAGGGATTTTTTAAATTTATTTCTAAACCATTTGGGTCCTTTATCGAACCCCGAATTTTCCAAACCCCGAATCGGGTTTCGGGGTTTATAAATTGCGATATCGCGAAAAAACGATGTCGCGTTTTCCGAACCCCGAAAATAAAAATCACCGAATTGGTTTTCGGGTCTCATAAATGTCGGGGTTTGGAAATCCAGGTGTTATGACGCTTTTTGTATTTCTTTAAATAATTTTATATTTCGGAGTAAAAAATTCGGCGATAATAAAATTCGGCGTTCTTAAATTCGGCGATAATAAAATTCGGCGTTTATAAATTCGGCGTTTATAAATTCGGCGATTTTAAATTTCGGGGTTTGTTTAATTCGTGTTTTTTAATTCGGGATTTTCAATAGGGTTGCCAACTCGTGAACAATAGAATCGTGTTTAACTTATGAGTGCGTCCTGCATTTTGAGAAGTAAATTTACGTAAGCTGAACAAGATACTATTGTTCACGAGTTGGCAACCCTATTGAAAACCCCGAATTAAAAAACACGAATTAAACAAACCCCGAAATTTAAAATCGCCGAATTTATAAACGCCGAATTTTATTATCGCCGAATTTTTTACTCCGAAATATAAAATTATTTAAAGAAATACAAAAAGCGTCATAACACCTGGATTTCCAAACCCCGACATTTATGAAACCCGAAAACCAATTCGGTGATTTTTAATTTCGGGGTTCGGAAAACGCGACATCGTTTTTTCGCGATATCGCATTTTATAAACCCCGAAACCCGATTCGGGGTTTGGAAAATTCGGGGCTCCGATATAGACTCAACCATTTGAGCTTACTTTTGATGAATAATTTAATGAGTAATTAAAATTGATATTTATGCGGGATAAATTAAACTATTGTTAGAGGTAATTAGATTAATTTTTAAATATGAAGGATATCAGGAAGAAACTAAAGCAAGGAAATCTTTTCAATTTGAGAAACCGATTGGGAAAGTTGACTTCCGGTCCTTTCGGTTTAGCAACGAATTTCGTAATATTATTAGTGGTCTCGAGATCGCTGAGTGTATTTTCACTTTACAAGGGTAATGGATCCAAAAGTTTGAAAAACTAAGGACAAAACAATCAAAGCTACTGAACCGAGGTAATCAGTTAGCATTTAACTTTTAAAATTGAAGGAAAACAAAGCAAAACCTGAAAATTTCAGCAAAAGTCCAGCTTATGATTTCCAATTTCAATTGCTATTCTGTGACGATTTAAATTAAAAAACGGCTTTAGTTTGTTCAACATGGAGGAGTGTTCTGTTTTTGGAAAGGAAAATAAAATGGAAAATAATTGAAACATTAAATTGTTACTTAATATTTCTTTTCTCAGTGTTAAGAGTGCACAATTCCTTAATTTTGACTTTATATTGATCGAACAACTTCCAAGTGTTTTCAGTCGAGAGCTCTTTTCCTGATCTGCCAAAATGTAGCCAAAAGAGAGACCGAAGCACTCATTATCTGAAACAATATGTGGCGGACAACATTTTCGCGATACCTGTTACTGGATACCCTTGTCCACACTTACCTCAGAGAAGCCTTTGTTACTCAAATTGAAAAATCCCATGGCCGAAATTCTGAGTTTACGTCCGCATCTTGGTGCCAGAATAAGGAATTCGCTCTTGAGTCGTCTGTTTGCAGCCGTGTAATCCAAGCTAAACTGATAAGGTATGCTTTCATGCTGAAATGTACAAATTAAAAATCTGAAATCTCATTGCTTTAAAAAAATAAGGAACGTTTGTCTTACTTGGTCGTTGAGCTGATCCACATGACTGCAAAACCACCCGAGAAACGTTAAAAAGGCAGTTATACTCCCTAAAGCGAAAAGTTTCTGAGTGAGTTGCATCGAGGTTTTCTGAAAATTTTCAAAAATGCCAGTTCTTTTTCGTGCATTAAATCCACTGCCATACAGACAGGTCCGGAAACTTCACATGCCGTTCATGTCCCGCTTAACTACGCACAATTTAGTTCTAAAACGGGTCATTGATGGCGCTGCGATCTTGAGAGACGCAACATGTCTAATAGTTTAAGTTGGGACCACGGTCGTGCGCCGCCATCGTTGTTTACAAATCTCAACGACCAATCAAAATGCGTCTTGCATACAAGTAGCGCTTACGGCGGTAGAAATGAAGAACTAATTTTCGCGTAGTTAAACGAGTCAAGATCCCCCATGTAAAAGGGATAGGAATTTCCGGACTTGTGATTAAATCATTTCCGTTCTTACCTCGATCAAAAAAAAGATGGCAGTCACAGCACATACCAAACTGTACAGGTAATTGATGAAGATGATAGGCTCTAAAAATGATTTTAAATCTTCCATCAAACTGAATGAAAATTTTAAACGATTTTAAGAAAAACTCTCAAGATGTGATTGGAGTTGAATTAATTTACCTTAATGAATTTTGATGGGATGCAAACCATTCACGCAATTTCTTTTCTTTTCCTTTCCCGTTTTCCATCTGTTGTAAAATATCCCCGAGCTCGTTTTTCAAGTGCTCCTGCTGAGCTGCTTGGAATGTAATGAAGGTCAAACAAGTCAGATCTATGGTGGCTATTCTTGCCGGCACATATATCGCGGATAAAAAGTCGAGACTTTGATAGATGTACTTCATGCAAGGATGTACATCCTTCAATGGATATGACGCCGGCATTTTTACGAATTCCGGCGGAAGAACGAACCTTGCCACAAGGAACACAAGAACCGCCATCGTGATTTGATAAGAAATAATTATTCTTCCCAATTTTTTTTTGAAAAGATCTCTCCTTTCGAATATTTTTAAAAATTTATCGGCCGATAAGTAATTAATATTTTCGATTTCTCTGAAATATTTAGCGATGGTCCTTCTTTTGCTGTGGAGGACTAAAAATCTTGATAGTTCGACGACGACATAACCGACAGTGCAGGCGGTTTCAACTAATGCGCTCACGGAAAATGGTTCGATGAATAAGCGAAGCGACATTCTTATTGCTAGTGTCCATGTTATTAATTCGGTTAATGCGGCGTATAATTTAAATAGAGCGAGCCACCCATTGCTTTTCCGACCGACGTACATTGCGTAAAAAGTCGGTAAACCTAAATATACCGAAACCCTTCTAAGGAAACGAAAAATCTGGAAAGATTTTTCTAGTTTTCCTGCAGGCATTTTGTAACCGATTACACATATGAATCCCTTTTTGGGTTTGTTTCGGTATTCGATGCATAATTGAAATCGATGCTTTTATCCGGGACTAATTGAAGGACTATTGTTAAATGTAATTGGATTAATCTTTAAAAAGCAAGGAAAAATCCCCTCGTTGAAGTTTATGGAAGTAGGAAGGTAATGACAGAGACAAAAGCGTAAACAGAATAAAAAAGCAAGGATCAGAATTCTTTTGTTTGGATTATTGCTTTGCTCTTACATTTCACCTTTGTAGAAAAAATGACAACAAAAATATGGAATCCGATAATTTTTTCCAATGTTCGTTTCTTATAATGGCCAAATCCTTCCTTGTTATCATTTCTTTACTCTAAACAGGGTAGAATGTTCTGTCTGTTCTCTCCTGCCGTGTGAACTGCCTACTTACTGACGATCCCGCTTTCTAAACCGTGAGAGATTGACCGAACGATCTAGGCTTTTTAAATTTCCAAGTTTTTAGTCAACAAGGTAATTGTAAAGCCTCTCGTTATCTCTGAAAGGGTAAAATGTCAGAAAGTATGCCGTAGGGGCCTAATCAGGTATTCACATCACCATTTTGGGGGGGATTAGATCACAAACCGCAATCACTGTGCGTACATGCAGACAAATATTTTTCTTAAGATAGGAGTCAGCAATCGATTTTTTAAAATTTTTTTCAATCATATGTAACGCAAAAAAAAAAATGCAATGTCCTAATTGCGGAGGTTTATTAATTTTTTTAAATTTTCCTAATGAAGCAAAGCGTTTATAGATTTTTTTTTTTTTTTTTAAATTTTGAAGGAGCCTGATGTTCTAATATTTTTCTTTTGCATTCCGCGGATAAAGTACGTTTTTCTACTTTATTTTCGCTCAAAGACGTACACTGAAAAAAATTTTGTGTATTTTTAACAAACTCGGTCTACACGTTCTGTATGTAGCTCTTTTTATGTTAATTTTGACACATATTGCTAGGCAATATTTGTTATTGTGTTATTATTTACAAATAAAAATAAAAATGTGTGGGCCGTTTTTCAATTATAAATTGTGTTAAAATTACACAAAATTTTTTTCAGTGTATGATCATGGTCCCCGCCAACTTTTTTTTTCGTAATTGATGCATTAAAATTCGTCTTTAAAGTCCTTTACAACGTTTTCTTGTACGCCACTATAAAATAGTATCTCCTTTATTTTTGTACTTCAAGGAATATGTATAGTTCTGAAAAATTAATCTTTTATTTCAATGCTTATTAATTTCAAATCCATTTTATACGTTAAAAGGCTTAACAAGCACTGGTCATATTACGTTCTAAACCTAGGTCAGTTGCAATCATTGAACCAGGATTTTTCATGCTCTTTTACAAAGGACGAATATTGTTTTGTTGAAATTCATTTATACTTCATTTGATTCAACTGTCATCGATCGAGTGGTACTTAGTCCGTTTTTCCATTTTTATATTAAAAATTGTTTTTTCGCAAACGTCCATGAGGATTAATCACAGAACAATAGGGATTTTCGCAAACGGGAAATTCCCACTTGTTCTGGCTTATCATTTTCCGAGTAAGTACCTCCCCCCCCCCCCACCCTTACAAATTCTCTGGCACATTCGAGTGGGTAAGGTGCAGGGTGCTTATCAAAGTTTAAACTGCTATTTCCCTTAAATTACAATTGACAGGAGTCGAAATTTCTAGCGGTGAACTACGAGACAGTTTTCATATGATTTTTTTCGTTGTGAGATGCAAATTTAAAAAAAAAACGTTAAAGTGAATGCAGAAAATGAGACAATTCAATTCATATTTTAAATTTACTCATTTTCATGATGTAGTATAATTGGAAATCGATTGGAACAAAATGTATTCATTGAAAATTTGCTTTTTTGTTAAATGAAATAGCGTTCAGCCCTGGAACTCCCTTCCCCTTAATCTTTACGTCACTTGCTTTATCAGGGTCGAAGGAGCTTGAAAATTAATCCCTTAAAACGTTGCAAGGGCCATCAAAATTGCATTAATTAAAAAGAAAAACATTTACCGTGGCATTTGGGGTGTTGACCGGGCTATGGATGACCGTGAGAACCACCAGCTCGTGTTTACATTTGAGTTATTAATTTTCAACAGGACGAAACTGCGTAGCAGATTTAGATAATCTTATCTCCAAACATGTCTTTTACAATGATTTTCGCTTTCTTTCCTTTCTCGAGATTTTCCGCTACTTGTCAAAATTTTTAGCTGAAAAGGAAAAAAAAAAAAGGAAACTACACACAAGTTTCGATTTTATCTAAAAGAGCGAAAAAGAAAATGTGACATAAACTGTACCATATTTCTTTCGGAAAAGTTTTATCTCGTTAACGGGGAACGTTTAAAAACTTTGTATCGAAAAATAGTTTACTTTTAATAAGGGAGACGATGGAATCTTGTGGAGAATTTCGAAAACAGCAATTAAGGTATTATCGAATTTCAAAACTTTTTAACAATCTGTGCATCGATGAGGATGACAAGTTCTTGATGTTTTTCAATTAGGTAAAAAAGTAAAGATAATAATATTTTTTAAGCAAGATTTATTTTTTTCTTAATTACTTCAGAAGGGAACATTAATAACGGGATGAGAGCTTTCTTTGTAAACATTTTTTTTTTTAATCACTGTAGTTGATCTCGTATTTCTTGAGATTCGACTTTGATTTTTTAAGTCCTGTATATTTGTAACCGCTAAAGAAAAGAGGAATGAAGTCAAAGGAAATATTTTTGAGTAGGGATTCACTTGTGGTCATGGTCAATAGGGTGGGTGGAAAAAAGCAAATTTTTTAATTTGAAACTTTTGTGACTCCTCCGAGAGTCGGCGCGAGAATGAAGGTAGCAACCTGATTGAAGAGACCATGAGGTCTCTGCCTCATCATGCGCCAGGTCTCTTGCCTGACATCATGCTCAGCCAAGAGTGCGCATTCCCTGTGCTATACAATATTGCGACTTTAGTTCCAACAACAGCAGTTAAAATTATAGCATTTTTTATTATGTTTAAATAAGTTTAATGAAGTATTTATCCTCATTTGTTATTATTTACAAATACATAAAAAAATTTAATTTTTCCTAACAATACGTTACGAAAAATTGTATTCGAAATTTTAGATTAGATAAATCAGTTCGGAATTTTTTTTTTAGAAAAATTCGGTTTTGAAAATTTAGGGTTTAAGAAAAATGAATTGAGAAATTTTATTTTAGGAAAACGATGGCCTTTTATACCAAAAAAAATTTTCATTTTTGGCTCTTATATGGGTTTTTCAGATATTTCAAAGTCACTGCGGCACCTCAAGATGTCGTTTAAAATATCTGAAAAGAACTAGGGTTAATGGCATCGTGAAAAGACATCGATTCCCTAATCAGACGTTTTCGAATTCAAAATTCGCGTTTTTCGACCTACCCTGATGGCCAAATGCTTAGAATCGATTTGACAAGAGAATAGGTGGTAAGGCGCATTTTCCCCGACCGTTAAAATTGCAGGAAAATTAAAATTCTGAATGCATTTTCAGAGATCAGGCGAGTTTCAAAGCATAGAGTCGTTGGTCATAATTTTTGTTTCTTCAAGAAATGCCCTATTTTCAGGAACGGATCGAAATTTGAAACCTTGACAAGGTTTTCGAGCCGGACGTTGAACCGATTATTGGAAACCCTAGTTTTCCGGGAACAAGGAGAAGGAAAATCCGATAAAAATCATTTTCTTTAGAAACGGTTTCATTTCTTCCTGCCTACTTTTCAAATCAATCTGTGCCATTCAAATGAGAGAGTTCCCGATAATTCGTGACGTAACTTTGAAATACGTTTTACTAAAATATATTCGTATAACAACAAACATTTCACGGTTTTCTTATATCGAATAAAACGAGGTCAACAGGAAATAAACAAGGAATATTCCGACGCAATATGTGTAGCCTTTATTTGGAAAAAGTACGCACAAAACACAAGAAAAACGCGTATAAAACGGAAAATCAATCGAAAAATTATAATGCATATTTGTTTCCTTGGGGAGAAAAAAAAAAGAATCAGGTAACGATTTTTATTCGTCCCAGACAGCGATAAAAGTGTTTACTCTTTATCGAAAACGCTAAAGGAAAGAATAGAGTGTGACACCTGTCCTTTGGAGCTTTCTACTAGAAACAAATCCAAGCGACAACTTTTCATAAAGAATTGCGTCGTAATAATTATTTATACCCGTATAAAATATTGTCTATAAGGAAAATTTCTCGGGAGTCCTTCGGGGAAGACGTAGGTCTTCGATCTGCATTCTGCATGTGCCATCTCGAAATCCATGTTTGTTCACAACGACAGATGTCGTTAAAATGATAATCGTGGGAGGATTCGAGGGAATAAATTTAAAAGATATTAAAATTTTTTCTGTTGGATTTCAAAACATGATATATTTTAGTTTAGATATGCTAAATGGCATCAAATCATTGATTTATTGACAATAAATGAATGATTTATTCAATGAATTATTGTTTGAAAAAACAGTAGAACAATAAAATATTATTTTATTGTTTTATCAAACTCAACCAATTCTGGTATTCTGAAAACAAAATGTCTAATGAAAGTTTTTTCTCAATCCTTAAAAGGGGAAATATGAAGCCTACCCTGGAGGATGCTTCATGGTTTTATCTGCTGCCGGAGCTCCTAGATTATTAAAATCTTTTTTCCTCAGCTCGATTACTTCAACGTTGCTATTAGAAGGTGCAGAAGTCTTCACCTGAACCAAGCTGACCATGTAAGCAAAAATGACGTATCTCCATTTCGGAATTGGCACGCCCCTTCTATTTTTAACTTATGTAAACAAACAGTCAATTCCAAAATGGAGATACCTTTTTTTGCTGACATGGGCAGCAAGACCCGGGGGTTTTTCGCCTTTGACTTTTTCTGGCAGTAACTCCGGTGACTTTTCCTTCGACTCACTTCTAATGTTGCCGTAACATGCCTTAACGCCGAAGGCTTGGCCTAAAACAAAACTCGCCGTCTTATCAATTTTGAATTACGATATTCTTTGATTATGGGAAATATGCTGGCATTAAAGTTTAGTACTAAGGTCTCATCAGAGATAAAGCTGCTTTTAACAACGTTAAAAATTAACGAACATTACGTTTTTTTAATATTCAGCAATTCCGCCCTGTCCGGGGCGTTTGCAGATATGACCGATACTTTGATCCTGGTGACTTCTTCTTTTTTCGTATCAGGATTCGTCCATCTGAGCCCCTGACGGTAATACCGCCGGATATGCCCCACGATCGGCTTGAGGAAGACGTTCATCACCGGCTTGGAATCGCCCACCCATACCCCACCGAATAAAATGGTGTGGATGCGAATTTTCGTAAGAATTTCGGTGCGATGCGAAATAAGACTGGCCAGCATTCGGAATTTTGTCCGTTCTCGGAAATTCTCACTCCGTCGGTGTTGATAATTAACGACACACAGGTCTGACGCACGACCTGTGTCGTTAATTATGAACTCAGTGATACCTGTCCGCACTGACAGGTCGTACGGACCTGTTGTTATTATTTTATCGGTAGTTTCTCTCCCGGCCGGTTGCAAACCCTCGTCCATTCGACGGAATTTTTGTCCTTCCAATTTTCTCTTCACAATCTTGGATCCCAGGTATCCGCATTCGAACAGGTTTTTAATTTGCTGCCCAAGGTAGCAGAAGGGCACTCCTGCTACTTTGGGCAGAAAGCTGCCCTAGCTCGTAGAAGGATATTCCTTTCTTTTTGGAATCCGGGAAAAAGGAATCCCCATCTTTACCCCTCGGTTTACATCTACAGAGCCCTTGCCGCAACATCAATAATAATAATGTTTTGTTACGTTGATTGGCGGGATTTTTTTGTCGAGGATGCATCGGCGTTTGCTGGCATTTTCTTTCCCTCCGGTAAAATCTTGTTCACAATATCCAGGGTACCCTGGAGAGTGGATTTGGATTCCCCGGTGACAAACAATTTCAAAATATCATATTCTATTTCCGTGGGATTTCTTTCTACTCCCTCGATGTCGGCTGTTTATAACATGAGCTCCTCATCCCATCCTTTTTTTTTATACGAAAAAAAGAATGGGATGAGGAGCGATGGCGACGGCTTTCCATGGCGATGGCTTCCGTACCTTCAGGTATTACCTTATCTATTTCTGCTATTTTCTCTGCATCCGTATCTTGACCGCCCGGATCGCTTTCAGTTTCGCTTTCATATTCATCTTCATTTTCGTTTTCCGGATCGTTTGAGATTATCGGGATGCAAATTCACTAGAGAATGTTGACCAACATTCCATAATGAATTAGCACTTTCGGATCGTCGCCATCTTCCACGACCAACATGGTCTCATCGTCATAATCTTCCCCTTCCCTTCTTTTATTCCTCTTATTCCTCAATCGCCAAATAACAGTTTGCGGATTTTGCTTAAAAGGAAATTTTAAAATGTTGAAAAAGTAGCATAATCAATGCTCGTTTTTTTCCAACATGTTCGTTGAACATGTTCACCACTTTTTTATCAAACACAAACATGTTCGGCGAACATGTTTAGGGTGAAATTGCGCCCTAAGACCGAATGTTTTTCCAGGAAAAAACATTTCGAGTTTAAAAAGTTTCATTGATGTCCTTTATTCGTATGAAAGTAAACATGTTACCTAATGAGGAAACCCGAAAAATTTTAAGAATTGCTTTGAAACCTTAAAAGACCATCACGTGTTCTTTAAAAGGGAAGAAGCAGGAAAATATACACGTAAGGAAAAAAATTTTCGCAACAAAAAAAAAAAAGTTACATGACTACACAGTCAAAAAGCAGTTAATATTTCATTTGACCGAAACTGAGATGATTAATAATCATAAGCTTAATGTTCATATATTTGTTTTTCCAGCTGTAAAAATCCCACGAAATACGAAGTAAATTAAAAGCTTCTTAACAAATTATTCATATTAAATTTCTTTCAAATACAACCAAAACATAAATTAAAAATAAATACGCATTACGAAATAATTTTTCACGGGAAAATATCCTGTGTTTTCAGTTATATGCGGCTTTAAAGTTTTTTTTTGTTTCCAAGCATTGAATGCTTGTTTGTTGATAGTCATCGAGGCAGGACCGTAGGTAGGGATCAGGTATAAAATAATATAGGACATAACCAGGGCTGCAATTCCGTTTAATTTTTATTCGGAATCGAAATCGGAATCTGCTATTTCAAAAGCAACGGGAATCGGGATCGGAATCTCGTCCGAAAACAGTTCGGAATCTTCGGAATCGGAATCGGATTCGGCATCGACATCCAAAAAAATATTTCCGAGTCAGATTGACGTAAAAAGCACGAAATACCGTTATTAACGTTAATCCATTTTGATTTAAACCGGAATCAGAATCAATAGCATCGTATAATCGGCATCGTTAAAATGTTTGTTAGTTAAAATCGCAATCGGAATCGGAATCTCACTCATAAAAAAGTCAAGATTCTGCAGAATCGGAATCGAATCGGAATTGCAGCCGTGGACATAACTTTCTGACGTGACTGCGGCTGTCAAGAAATTTAAGGAACCAGCTTAAACCGCTTTTCGGAGCCTCGTTCTAATTAGCGGAAAATTTTGCGGAAACTGGACCTTGGTTTAGAATAAAGGAATGAGAAAGAGGTTTTCCCTTTTAGATTGTTTTTCCTTCTCTTGCATTCAAATGTATTCCCTAAATAAGAATATATTGCAGAAAATTTCGGGAAACAAAAAATTATATAATAATCTGGGAAACTATATTTCCAATGCAGAATTTTACGAAGACTTCTTAAATTCTTCAATATGTATGTATTGCCACCTAACAAAGCTGCCTCCCTTGACAAGTTCAGGTTTGAACTTAGCGGGGCTTGCGGTAATTACTCATTCAAATGCTTTTGAAAAAAGAAAAATTGTGTAAAATAATTGGGGAACATTGTTTCCTAGTCCCTGAACCAAAAACTTTTTTTTCTTTATAAGTGAATGAAACCTCCCTTTTATCAGTGTCGTCTGCTTCGGAGATATTATAGTATATTTGTATACAAGGGATGCTAACGACAATATTGTCCGTCGAGACCGAGTTGTAAGCCCGAGCCGAAGGCGAGGGCCTTAAATAGGTCGAGACGGGCAAGTCGTTTGCATTCCTTGTATTGAAAGATATCTTTCATCACAAAGTACGGCGTAAAATAGTCTGTAAACACTTCCATTTATCCGCCCTAAGGTGGATAAATGGAAGTTATCCGCCCTAATCCGGATCCGAATCTTATCCGCCCTAAGGCGGATAAGAATCTTACCGATTGCAAATCGCCGAGCCAATGTTGACCGAAACATTTCGCCTTCTCTCGGCCAAATAGTGAACTATTAACATTAGAGCACCAACGTTCTGAATCTTCTTTAAATCTTTCCTACTTTTGCACAGCACACAATTCATTTTCAATCAATTATCAATCAATCACATTTACACTTATCCGCCCAAGTGTACTTAAAAGTACACTTATGTACTTTACAGGGCAGATAAATCCACTTATCCACCCTGGAAAAGGGCGGATAAGTGGATTTATCTGCCCTGTGTGATAAAAACTTCATAACAAACCGAAAATGCCTCATATCATGCCTCTGACGTCATCAGCAACAAAAATCTTCTTTTTGAGGCAAAGCAAGTGTGCCAACCTAAAAAGCAGCTTTTTTTGTGGGCAGTATTGTCAAAAACTCCTCGACAGGCGTACAACTTATAAAAAATAGATTCCATCATTGACTAAAATATTATGGATAAAATAACACCTCGACGTTTGCCGCTCTCGCTTCGCTTAAGTGGCAATATGGTCTCGATGTTATTTCACCCATAATGCCCTAATAATGAAATATACTATTGCAACCCTGGAAAATGCGAAAAAAAATAAAGGCTATGAAACGTCATGTTGGAAATCTTTTTTATCCCCAAGATTACGACTTTTTTCTTCAATCGGCGATTTCTTACGGAAAAAATGAAAAAAGTCAAGGTTTGGCTCAAAATGATCGGAAAAACAAGGAGAAGATTATTTTTCAAACAGACTCCCAAAATTTTAAACCGAGACCCAGGAATTCATTTTTTATTTTAATTTTTTCCTCCGTTTTTTTGGGGGGGGGGGTATTAAGGGTGGGGGGTAGGGCAAAAAAATCGGAAAAATAACGAAAAAAATCCCCCGGTACTAGTTTAACCACCTTGTTCGGGCATGCTATGCCGGTAGGCGACTACACTCGGAACTATGGTAACTGATTACGGCTCTGTCACATTCAGCAGGAATTTGCTCTTCAACCCTTTCGTAATGTAGGAAAAACTTGAGTCAGTTATCTTTCAAATTATTCTAACGGAGAGAAAAATCTCGAGTTGTTATATAATGTTAGTGAAGCACAAATTTTCCTTTCTTAATCGTGAACGAAGGGAAAAAAAAATGATAAATTACTCTCTCCAAAAAGAAGTATTAATTTTGCTTTACTTACAATCATTTCGAATAAATTTTCTTGGATTAATTTTTTTTCGACGCCAGCGTCCTTAATTCTTTTTTTTTTTTTTTTCCTTCCTTCGAAAGAAATGAAGTAGAATCAGGTTTCTTAGATTTTTAATTTTTTTATTATGCCTCTCTCTAGTTTATTTTGCGAGGGGATGAATTTATACTTTGAAAGCGTTAATTAACACGGTTTTTAATGAGTTAACGCTTTTGATAAAAAGTCGTGTATCGATCTCGAGTATGGCTCGAGGTTAGGTTTAAAGCTCTTTTGTTGCGGTTGGAAACCATTTCGTATGCAGTCTACTTCAATGCAAAACTTTTTTTTTTTTTTTTTTTTTTTTTTTTTTTTTTTTTTTTGCACTCGAGGAAAATCTCAAAAGCCGTTAATCGCACACCGAGGGAAGTGTTTACCCAGTGTGGAATTGAAATCGCGGGGAAAGTGGACGAGACCTTGTCTCGTGCGAAAAATTCGTTACGAGTGGTCCCTTCCATCATGGCGCAATCTCGAATTCGTATAAACTCGGTTTATTGCGAATGCATGTCAGTTTCTAACAGACGTTTAAAGGTTTTGCTTACCGGGAATATTGTTTTCTCTGTTTACGATCCCCGTTCGCGCTCTTTTTCCAACAGTTCGTAATTTATACGCGTGATAGGAAATCTTATTCATCACGTAAGTATAAGTCATTAACTTCCTGTTTTGTTTTAAACAATAAATAATGGATCTCTTTTGTTTAAAAAAAAAAGTTGAAGGTTACGGGGATATTTTGGCTGTCGCGGTTTTTTTAATGAACCGTTTGGTTAATTGTTTTTTGGATTTTGCGAATCATTAGTTTCCTTCAATACATCCCCTGATAAGGAAATAAATTAATTAATTAGAGAATTTAATTTGGTATGTGGGAGTCAGGTCGATACATTTTTGTTTTGTTCAATTAAAATTTAATGAGAAAAGGAAAAAAAAAATGTTAATTTCAAATTCATTTATTTTTTTGAAGTCAAAATTCGCCATTTAAAGAATTAAGTCTTTTCTGCTTTGAAATAACTTTATTTACATTTTTTGTGTCGAATAAGTTATTTATCGTAAAACGAGATAAACGAAATATTTCATAAGGGTTCATACAAGTATTACATAATCATTTTTTTTGCTTATTTTGTACCCATTTCTTCCCCCCCCCCCCTTCTCCGTGGGTGTAAGCAAGCGTAAAAAATGGTCGACCCCCCCCCCCTCTCTGATATTACGTAACATTTTTTTTTTCTTATTGTTTTGCAAAAAAGAGATTTTAACGTTAGTTTCTTTTTATTTTCATCTTCAAAAAAATTATTGTTAAAATTCCTTCATCTTTCTCTGAAATAATATTAAGCGTCAGAAAGAGAATAGTGAAATTTATTTAAAAAACAGTTATGCATTAATGAATCAAGAAAATAATATCAATAATCAATGAACGAAATCATAATGCAGCAAGTCTTAGATTTAGCGACATCTAGACATTGTCGCTTTCACGACTGTTCTCAAATCTTCATTAATTTTGAAAAGAATCTTTTGCAGAAATAACGGTTGAAAACTTGTACTGTGACCAGGAATAAGAGCGTAGGTTCTTATTTCCTTGACCTCTAAGCTCTAAGATGATTTTTGAGTATTATTACAAATCTTCAAATGTCGTTTCATATAGGACAACTTGAAAAATTCAAAACAAAACCCGCATGGGCCGTAATCTTGGACGTTGAACATGGAGCTTTCGCTTTTGCTCGGTATATGAGCCAATATTAACTCGCCTTCCCCCTTTTCTAGCACTTTCATATTGTGAAAATAATTTCCTTTCGATTTAAAATAGTAATTTTTTTATATTGATGCACTTTCTGATTGAATCGTCTTGATTTTCTTCCAGAACCTTCCATCCTGATGGTAAAACTCAATGTACAGAGTTGATTTTAAAATACGTATTTTGGTAGTTCCATAGACGAAGGGGCCGTCTATATATTACGTAAGCATATTTTTGGCAATTTTAGACTCCCCCCCCCTTAACGTCCTTACGTAATATGTGCATGACCCCAAATAACTAATTCTGTTAACTAACTGTTGAGACGCAGTTTATCCGAAAAAATAGACTTAATACGCTTTTACAACTTTATATTGACGTCTGTACAGAGCTAAAATACATGGACGAGACAAAGGAAACCGGATACACGTTGAGCAGGAGTACCAATTGCGAATTACCTTTTAACACTAACATTTTATTACTTGTTCCAAAATCAATTCTTTATAAGAAAAAGACAGCTCAGGGTGAAAAAAACTCGTCATCAATTTTTTGATGAATTTGATACAATCCGGAACTTTTCTCACCCTAAACTCCGTTTTCTGGCCCTTAATAAGTCGTAAATAAAGTGTTTTCCAAAATTTATTTTTAGTCGGTAACAAGAGGCTGACTGTCATTGTTGGTTTTTTGCTTTTATTCATATTGCCCACTTTTTCTCTATTTAGCTTATGAAGGAGAAGGTTTTTTAAAAGGGAATAATTATAAACATTCCTAATAATCCCGACAAGGCCAAAACTCCCAGGCAGGACAGGCAAGATTAGGCTGGAACAAGATTTCCTTTTCTGGTTTTTTTCTTGTAAGAAATAAGAGATCTAAACCCACTCTTGTTGGAAATTTATCTCCTTTTTGGGAACACCAGCCAAAATCTGCTGAAATCGTTTGTTCGTCGATCATTATCGTTTTCTTTGGTATGCCTTGCCTATTAATCACGATAGGTTGTACTGGGTTTGGTTTGGTTTAGTCCAAACAACTAAGTTCGTATTCGGTTCTTGATTTTTTGGCCTTTCCTTATGTCATCGAGTTTTGGTGGCCGGCACGGTCTTATAGACAGGTCCGGAAACTCCTATTCTTTATAGTTGGGAGATTATGTCCCGCTTAACTACGCAAAAATTCGTTTTTCCTTCCTACCACTGTAAGCGCTACTTGTATGCGAGACACTTTTTGATTGGTCGTTGAGATTTGTAAACAACGATGGCGATACAAGGCCATATAGATGTTTGTACGGCCATTGTCTTAGCTTATACGATTAGACATGTTGCGGCTCTCAAAAACGGAACGGCGTCAGTGGCTCATTTTAGAACTAAAATGTGCGTAGTTAAGCGGGACATGAACGGCATAGGAAGTTTCCGGACCTGTTTATACGACCGTGGTGTCCCGCCGTATAGACAGGCCCAGAAACTCCTATCCCTTATACCTACATCGGAGATCTTGTCCAACTACACTACCCGAAAATTAGTTCTACCTTTCTACCACCCTAAGCGCTACTTGTACGCAAGACGCATTTTGATTGGTCGTTAAAGTTTGTAAACAACGATGGCGGATCACGACCGTGGCCCCAACTTAAACTATTAGACATGTTGATGCGTCTCTCAAGATCGCAGCGCCATCAATGCCCCTTTGTAGAACTAAATGTGCGTAGTTAAACGGGACATAAACGTCATAGGAAGTTTCCGGACCTGTCTATACGGCCATGAAACCTATAAATGTGTCAAATGGCCAGTTTGTGGACAGGTTCACTCATGCTGGCTTTCGCTTGCACTGAGCGGTACTTCCTTTTTTTAAACGCAGAATCCGAACCATGTGGGGACCTACGCCCATTATTCATTTGTGTATTTGTTGTATTCAGTGGTGATCAGCAGTGGAAAAATCCGAGCCATATCCTAGACTTGAACCCAGATCAACTCCTCGATCATTTGGTTCGAAGTCAGAGACTCTACCACTGCGCTACGGGCGCCCCCCGTAAAAGTGTTAACAGTTCAAAAAAATTTACAGATGTGACAAATGAGAGGTTTTGTGGGATCCTTTTCCGAATGAATCAGTTTTTTAAACGGAAAGAGGTGACCTGAAGGCACTTCACATGTATTTAAAGTTTAGAAGGGTTTTCAACACAAAATTTACTTTAATAATTTCAATGTGAAAACTCCCTTTAGGAGTAATTTTCCCGACCTACAAAAGAGTCAAACGCGAACAAGCCAAACGATATTGCAACTATCAAAGTGGAAAATTGAAATGGGAAAGGTTCTTTTTAACAAAGAAACGTAACATCTTAATTCTCGGTTTTGCACGTATTTTTTTCTTCCTGCATCACGGATGAATCATCACATCGGTTTGCAATATCCCCGACATTATTATTATTTTTAAAAAACTTCTTCCGTTTGACCTTGATCATAAAAATAAATCTATTTTTTCGTGTATAAAGCGAACGGGGAAAAAAAATGTGGTGGGCGATGCGATCGTTAACCTTGCATAAACGCTTCATCATTGTTTCGGTGATTTCCTTCCCAGATTTTAAGGGAAAATAGTCGTATCTCGATTTATCGTCCTTAAGGGTGACATTTAGACTAAAATTAAATCCTTTCCCCTTCTAATTATTTCGGTAAATAAAACTTTTATGAGTGGTTCATCCTTTTAATCGAGGCAGGACAAGAGGAGGAAACCTCGTCTCACTACAAAGATGAGATCGGACTTTTCTTCTTTTTTTTTTTTTTTTTTTTTTTTGTTGTATTAATTCCTGCGTTTTCCGAATAGCTTGGAAAATGAAATTATGGAATGGCGGTGATCCCTTTGAAGGTTCACTAACCTTTCAACCATGAGAATTCATAAACGTTTCCTTTTGAAGTGAAAAAGGGAGGCAATATTAAAATTGTATTTTATCGAAAAAGAATGTTTTGTGTTTTCCTGACGTTACCCCAAGCATTTTTGGGGGTGTGGTTTTTCCGCTATAAGAGCTCTTAAAAAACTAGGTTGAAAACGATCGTCGTTCAACATATCGACTGCCCCAAAAAAAAAGTCCCTATAATTTTTTTTTTGTGACGAGCTATGGGGCCGTTCATAAATTACGTAACGCTTGAAGGAGTTTGAAGGAGGGGGTGGGTGGGGGGGTCTGGTGTGGCGTTACGTAAAATTCATCTTTAAATTTAATATTTACATTTAATTCGGTTTTAGTTAAAATAGGGAAGCTAAGCAGGGGGGGGGGCTAGGAATAGGGGGAAAAAAAAATTTTTGGGGGGGTCTGATCCTATTCAGGCCATATAATTTTCAAATTTATAGGGAGGGCTATTCTGCTTCCTGGTGGCCCGTAGCCTAGTTCATAGCGCGCTCGACTCTCAATCATGAGATGCTACGCGTCGTGCTTCTATCCTAGTTCACAGCTAGGAATTTTTCTCAGGTCAAAACTAGTGCGCTAGTCAGAAAATCAAGGGTCACCACCCCTCGGAAGGCAATGGCAAACCACCGAGCGGTAACTGCCTAGTAAAATCTCTCAAAAATAGCCGTTCGGAACCGGCGTTAAACTGTAGGTCCCATATGCCTGTGAGCGCACGCAGAGGTGTATGTGAGAGATCACCACGCTCGTAATCGAGTAAAGGACTAAAAAAAGAAAGATTCTGCTTCCTGGGAGGTGGGGCTCCCTAGATACGCCCATGAATGTGACGTCATAGTAGTATAACTTAAAAAAATTAAGTTTGATAACAACTGATCCGAGAATGAGCCATTTTAAATTTTTTTTTTTTTTTTTTTTTTTTTTTTTTTTTTTTTTTGATTTGTAATTTTTTCAACAGAAAAAGAAAGGCGCGCTAACAGGAATACCATTTTCTAAAATTCAAAAAATTGTACAACGACGTCACAATTATATTTGCCGCTTTTTTGGTATTTTTTTAGTGTCAGGTTTTTTTTCAGAATTTTTGAAATTTTTTTTCTCCAAATCTGCTTCGTTGGCCCTTCCTGCTTTTCATTAAAATAATATTTTTATGAAGTAAAGAACTTATTTTAAACGAAATATGCCTCACTTACTATAACGCTTAACTTCCCTATTCTATCTGCTGAAGGCTATAAGTCATTTTTCTCCGAATTTGTTTTTCTTTTATATTCTAAATTTTTTTAAAATATCTCCCGATGCCGGCATAATTGTTAGACTTGATATCATGAAAAATAACAATTATCTGCCTTTAAAATTAAAATCCTTATCGCTTCTAAAAACTGTTGCTAACTTTTCCCAAGAATCAACGATGATTCCAGTTTTGAAAAAAAAAAATTAATTTTTTAAGGGGGGGGGGGAGTATGACCCGCGGTACATAATATTTAGGGGAGACAAAAAAGAGCCCAAATCGTTTTACGTAATTCATGGACGGCCCCTATAAACGATCTATTTAGATGGTAATTGCTATGTACGATAGATCGTTTTTGCAGTGACAAAAAAAATGTAGGGAGCTTTTCAACTGTTTAAAAAAAAATAGGGACTTTTTCTTCGGGACAGTCGATATGTCGAAAGTTGTCTATTCTTTTGCTAATGCCTAAACTATTTTGTCGAAAATAGTCGGAGTTTGCGACGTTTTCGCACTTAAAAACTCGATAAGAAGACAAGCCGTATTTTCCCTTTGACCCGGTTTTTCTAAACATATTTACTTTCCGAGAAAATGACAACCGGTCGTAAAATAATAAGCCATTGACATTTTTCGATGGTTTAAAAAAGACGGTTTCAAATTTTTCACGTCGGGAAATTGCGTCGATATTTTGAAAATATGAACCAAGTCGTCGGCCGAGATGGAATTTTAAAAGATAACTCGAAAAGCAATTAATATTTTCTTTAGCGGTACGAAACTTTCCATAGAGCTTCACAGTTCGTTATCGCGTGTCGGAACGCTTTTCCCATATAATTTCTTCCTCGATTTTTATTTTTATTTATGAATCACAATAATTAAAATCTGGGGCGGGGCGGGCGGGGGGAATTAAATATGACCCAATGATTTTATTTAAATGTTAAAACATAATATCGCGTTTCCTGTCTGGTTAATTAGATACTTTTGAAAGAAGAAACTCCTTTTTACTGGAAAATTATTTGTAAAAGGAAAGCGGAAGTAATCATTGTGCAGAAAAATACTCGCAATTAAGTCGATTTTTTTTTTTCTTCTTACGAAATGAACGCTGCTTTTATGTGCTTTTGATCGCACCGCTGTCGATTTAATGAAAGTTTTACTCCTTTATTTTAATAAAGTTGTTTACGAAAAAGGAAGTAACGTGCTTTTGCCTTGAGTAAAGAATACAAAAGGCTTTTTGAGGCTCCAAAGAATAAAGAATTTTTTTTCTCTATTTTTTTAAATTTCATCTGTACGAATATCGTAAGCAAGACAAAATCCATTTCTGATGTTTTAGGTTGTGTTTCATGGCCGATTTTCGGGAGCTTCAAGTATTAAGCAAGAAGATTTTTCGGGTTTTCGGACCCCTTCTTTCCCCCCCGCCTCTGTTTTTCTTTACCGCCAATTTAAAAAATGTCTTACTGAATTCCGAAAGAAAAGAAAATTAGAAAAGAATATTAAAAAATAAAAGAAAGATTTTTTTTCTTAAATTAGAGTAGGCCTACAATTTTTTTTTCTTTTTTTTAGGGAAGATGGCAAATGGAGGGGTGTCCCTTTTTTATAAAATTTTTATAAATTTTTTTATAAATTTTTTTATAAATTTGAATTTTTTTTGAACAATAAATAATAATAAACATTCTTACGTATATTTTTCCGGAACTCCCTCCCCCCACCCTTCCTTGGGTAAATTGAAAGAGAAGGGAGATAGGTTCCATTTGAAGTACAATCAAACTATAAAAACTTTGGGAAAATGAAGTTTTTTAAAAAAAGTTATTGACTGATTAATTAAATGCCATTGTTTCCTAGCACAAAAAGGTGAAAGGCCTATTGATTAATTTCGGTAAAGCGTTTATCCCTTGATTTATTTTTTCTTGGAAAACGTCAGTTTCGCTTTTTAATGAGAGGTTTTGTTAATGAAAATAACGGTATGAATCGGAATTTTTAAAATATCATTATTCGGTTTTTTTTTTTTTTTTTTTTTTTTTTCGCTTCCCAAGATTTAATTATCCCGGTTTCGCTGAAAAGACCAAGTTGAGAGATCGAAAAATCAAAAAATACACTCATCATTTCCCTGGAGGTAATGACGAATAAAAAACGAGTTTGAAAATTTACTTAGTGTCGACGGAGAAAAATTAAAAAAAAAAAAAAAAAAAAGCCATCTCCGGGTTTGTTAACACAGTGGTTATGAAATAATGAAAAATTTAGTTCCGACAGTTGGTTTTTTCTAATGAGATATTGCTTTTCCGATACGTTTTCAACTTTTTATCTATTTCTAATGCACGGAGCATCTCTTTTGTCATTTATTTTAATTTTTTAACCGGTCGACCTCGGAACTGCGTCTTAAAATAGAAAAAAAAAAGCTGCAAAATGTATCCATTCATCTCTTTTCGAAAATGGTGGAGATCGGAAGAGAAAGGAAAAGAATAACGAAAACCGTATTTCATACTCGGTTAGATCACAAACTCGAGGGAAAGAACAAGAAAAATGACTTGACTCTCGATAAGACCGATCGTGCTTTTGGTGATGCACGTCGAGAAAAGAGAAAGTATTCAACAGAATTTTTAGCTACTTTTAAAAAAAAAAAATTTTGAGATTTTTTTTTTTTTTTTCCTTCGGTTGTTAGACATTTTAAGGCGCACAGCATTGGGAGAAGTTTAATTAAGCACATAATGAAGTTGTGGAACCTTGTATAATTACTAAGTCTGGTCTACTGTCAACTCCATCAATTATTAACGTTCTGTACTCCCTTACAACCATCACTAGGGTGAGTCATTTCAAAAATGTTTTTGAATATCTGTACGTCAGAGCCAAAAGGTTCAATATGCATTTTTCAAAATGGATGCCATGTCTAAATATAAAGATGATCGGATAGAACGAAAAGCGATTTTAAAAAGGCAGTGGCTACCAGTGTTTACATTAAATATGAAAACATTATTATTATTATTATCTCGGTTTTTTCGCTCCCTCGTACAGGGGTCGCCATATAAAATGTGTGGGCGTTTTGGCAAACACAACATTTACGGACTTGCATGATTATGATTTTAGCTCGACTAACTCAACGGAATTGAACTTTTTCGGATTTTTGCACGAAATTTACACGTTAATATGGATTTTGGGAGGGGGGAAGCAATCATTTTTATTATGTTGCTAACCCAAACTACACCTAATCTTGAGCTTATTTTTTATATTAAATGCAAGTCACGGCGGTAATTTTCCCTGGGATTATGCTCACATGACTCAGATGTTGGCGGTCAGCGGTGAGTTAACAGCCAGATGACTGTTTTGCGGATGCCATCCCGTGTCGTCAGCACTCTAGAACATACCCGAGACCTGTGCATACGAAGTACACAGCGCCATTTTTAATGATATGCTCCTCCGAGATAGGGGGGAAACTTAGTCCAAACCCTTCGGAACGAGTGCATGAAGGGTAGGCCTGGCATTCACTGCCACCAGGTCGGCCAGAGAAGAAGATTTTACGATTATCATAAAATCTCTCTCTGTAAGATATTTTATTCTTGCATAGGTTAAGTACCATAAATCCAATAATTAGAAAGTATGGTTTCACTCCTATGTCTTAAGCGAGCATCGGATCAAGCACGAGCACGGGTCTCGAGTGTGAGAGTCGAGGATGCTACGTACTAGCCTACGATGCCCGCTTTATTATTATTATTATGCCCGCTTTATTATTATTATTATTATATTATTTATTTTGAATGTTAATAATTTGTTTGAGCGAAATAGACGTTTTAAGAGAGGTATTTCCTTGCTTTTAACAGGTTGTTTTGTCCTGATATTTCTTAAGTTACTTTTTTTTATCCAATTTTTTAAATATCTATTTTTCAGGAAAAATTTTCTTGTTTTAATTTTTTTTTTACAATATGATAAGCTTACTTGACTCTTGAACGACTGGATTTTCATATTATAGACTTACTTTAAAAAAAGTAATGTTTCGACCTTTTTTTTAAAAATGTTTTTGGAAACAAAACAAAAACACGGGCGGGACATTTTTTTATCATAAAATTTTAAGTTTGGATGTCGAGCCACCATATTGAAAATGCATATTGAACCTTTTGGCTCTGACGTACAGATATCCGATAAATAACATTAATCCTTTACCCCAATAAGTATGTCTATCTCATTAGGACACATATGCTGCTTCTCCATTATGGCTCAAAATTAATTTTCTAGAATTAATTTTCAAAATTTCCGGAAGTACTGTGCTTTAGTTATTCTATGAATTTTTGACCATGGATTAAGAATACAAAAAATGCAACGTAGTAAAAATGGCCGACTCCATTTTTAAATCTTGGGTTAGAAATCCATAGAATAACAAAAGCACAGTACTTCCGGAAATTTTGAAAATTAATTCTAGAAAATTAATTTTGAGTCATAATGGAGAAGCGGCAATAAAATATAAGTCCCAGATAGCACATGGTCAACCCAAGGCCATCCATAGGATATCCTCTCTTTATAGTGGGATATCCTAGGGACATCCTTCATTATCCTTTTGACGTCCTATGGCTATCCTATGGATGACCAAACAGAGCAATCAAGTTCGTTTTTAGGATTATCCGAAAAGGATGGCTATGGGATGACTTCATAAATGGTTATTTTCCGAAAAGGATGGCTAAAGGATGTCCTTAAGATAACCTTTTTATCCCATATCCGAAAAGGATGTGTGTAGTATGTCTTAAGGATATCCTAAGGATATCCTATACCACCCTATTCGTCCGAAAGGGTTTTCCCCAGGATGTTGTTGAGAAATTGTTATACTGATGAAAAAATACTGCAGGATGTGCCAATTTACAACAGATATCTGTATTACTTTCCATTTTTTCATTTTCCGAAGTTAACTGTTCCATTTTGCAAACTTATGTGGAGTAATTTTGAAATTGTTTCTTTGCAAAATATAACAGTTAACTTCGGAAAATGAAAAAAAAGGACAGTACTACAGATGTCTGTAGTAAATAGTCACATTCTGCAATATTTTTTTCACACGGAAAGGTATGCCACAAGAGAAACTTAAAAGCCAAATAAAATAATAAAAGATTTTTAAAATAAAAAATTTAAAAAATTATATTTATAAAAAAATTGAAAATCAAAGTTCTCAAGTCTCAAAAGATAAAAGATTTATTAAAATCTTTTCAAGTCTCAAAAAACAAAAGATTTATTAAAATCTTTTCAAATTTAAAAATTTTAGAAAAAACACTTGGAAAAAGTTTAAAAAAACTTTAAAAGAAATACTTTTTTTCTTTTTAAAAATTATTGTAATATTCATAATCATCAGTGACATCCACGTCCTCCTCATAAGCATCGCCGTCCTCGTCTTCAGCCCCCTTTCCATCCGCGTCGTCAGGGATTCTGTTGTTTCGATGTCCATCCAATTCAGATTACTAAATAATTCTGCAGCCGCTGCATCACGTTGAAAGGTATCTTCTTCGTCGGAAGCAGGTATCTTTCTTCATCCAAGAAATATATCCGCGCAATTTATCCACCCAGTCAATAATCTAAATACACACTACACACCATTATCCCAATAAAACAATAACACATTAACACACTCCCGTCTCTTCTGTATAATATGGTGTGGCCGCGGTGAGTTATTAGCGCTACGTAGCGGCAACAGCTCGAACTACATAGGGATATCCATGGGATATCCCAATGTAGTTCGAGATGTTGCCGCTACGTAGCGCTAATAATGCGTCACGGCCACACCATTTATGGGATGTCCCATGGATATCCAATAAGAAATTTTGAATTTTGAATTGTAATAATTTGAAGTTCAAAAGGAAATTTCCGATGCATTTCCTTTATGCTCTTCAATTCTTTAAATAAAAATTTTTAATCAAATTTTTCCCGTTTCCGAACGGGACTTCCAGTGGATAACCTGACAAGAATGAAATAGGATGTTTCCAGTTACATTTTTTCCGAAAATTCGGGAAATCCTATGGACGTCCATAAGCCGTACTATGCGGACGTCATTTTTGTCATCCACAATGTACAGCCTATGGATGACCAAAGGCCATCCAAATTGGATAAACCTAACTGGACGATATCAGGATAATCCACGGGACAACCTGTGCTATCTGGGGTCAGCCAATTCAAATTCCTTAAATCTTTTCATATCCTCAATCTTTATATTCTTTCTGCGTTGACTCGAAACACGATCGACAATCGTGGCCTCGACTTTTAATTCCGAAATGAGCGGTTTCCTAATTAGTTTGAGGGTATGTTGAAAATCGGGTTCCTTGAGGTGTAAAACTACTGAGAAAATTTTTTTCAATTTTTTTTTCCACCTCTTAATGGCCACTCAAGGCCACTTTAGTTTTTCTGGCGTCTAGAAATTACGTCATTTTAATCTCCATTTTTTTACCCAATTTTGAAGACTTGCAAAATTTTTCTAAAAGTGTTTCCTTATGTTTTTAAGGTCGTAGAACACGGCTATATGTCCCCAGAAACACCCAAAGATATATTCAAAAAAAATTATATAGAAATTTTGTACCGAAATGTACCACAAAGGAAAAATTTGGTACCGGCCCGGTTTTCCGGGGAAATAGAATCATCGTGGGTGGTTCCAGGGACATGCTTTTCCACCCACATCGCCCAAACTGAATTTCAACAATTGTACCAGTTAGAGCTCATTTTGTACCGAAATGTACCACCGATAAAAAATTTTGTACCATAACAGTTTCCCGGAAAATTTGAATTCCTGTGGGTGGATCCAGAGACACAAAACAACCCACTACCGGCTACCAAATTTTAAATGATGTCATTCGAAAGTAAACATTTTGTACCGAATTGTACCGTCAAAAAAAATTTTTTACCTTTACCTATGCCGGGGAAAATGAGCCTCCGGAAAATGCGCGATATCCACAATTTTGGGTTGGTCTGGGGACATGCTTTAATGATTTTTGAAATATAAAAAATTTTTCGATGCAGTCGCCATCACCTCATTTTGTACCGAATCATACCTAATCCACATTTTTTTGTACCGGCCCGGAAAAGCCGAAAAAAATTATTTTCCGAATCGAGACTTGGAATTTTTAATGCATTGAAATTTTTGAAAAATTTCAAAATTATAGTGGAGTCAAAATTTTTGATAATCGGTTTGGAAGTTGATTATTTCTCTTAATTATAGTGTTCTGAGTAAAAAATTACATGGAACATTTCTTCTAAATCAAACGGCTGTGGAGTTATATAAGCTTTTGGCCAAAAAATTAAATTTTTAGCCAAAAACATTAAATTTAGCCCATCTCCGTAACTAATAATGGGAACGAAAAGTGTCCCATATAAAAAAGCTTTCTTTTTGCGAGATCTATCGAATAAAATGTGTTTCGAAAACAAAGTCTAAAATTTTTTAAAATTTTGCCCTATTTTGGCCCCCTACAGAGCGTATACAGTCGACTCCGGGTATAATTGACATGGGATATAGTGGATTTTCGGTTATAGTGGACAAGATTGTCCGGTCCCGTTGAAAAATCCCATAAGCCCCATGTTAAAACATCCGGATATAGTGGACTGGGAAAAAAACGGAACCCCGGTTATAATGGTCAAAATATTCATTTCGTTTTGGTTCATGGTCCATAAGACACTGTATAAAAATTTTCGGATATAGTGGACTCGAAGTTTCACCTTCGGTTATAGTGGACAAAATGTTTTTAAGGCTCGATAATGTTTCCTCGTTCAGGTTTTTTCACGAACTAAATCATTTCAGAGATGCGTCATTCTTGTTTTTCATTCAAAAATTTCTTAATTTCACTTAATTGATAGTACATATATGTTGTTGTTTCAATGACGTTTTCCATAAAGTTCAAAATCCTTTTCTAAAAAATATATCTTTTTATTTTCTTTCAATCGTTTACATTTCGTGTCAAATCAGACGAAAATCACTAATCAGTCTTTTTTCTTTTTTGTTTTTGTTTTGGTTTTCTTTCGTCTGCGTTCCGGAACGGAACATCCTCCCGCCCACCGTCCAGTATCTTGCATAATTTTATAATCGGTCTTCTATACATTCCTTTCGCCGTTTTTATCTCTGCTACTCTTACTATTCCATCCTTGCCTGGAAAAGTTTTCGTTACGACTCCTTTTGGCCAGTGGTTTCTTGGGTTCTTTTCATCCATCAAAATTACGACATCTCCAACCTTAAGATTTTCTTCCTTTTTATGCCACGTCTGTCTTTTATTTAAATGTGGTAAAACCTCCTTCATCCATCTAGTCCAAAATTGATCTGCTAATCTTTGAGACAAATGCCACTGTTTCTTTAAACTGTCAGGATTTTGTATCGGAGAGTAGATCGCCATAGGTCTTCCATTGGAATTTCCGAATAAAAAGTGATTAGGTGTCAAGGCTTCATCATCTGTTTCATCTAAAGATACTTCTGTTAAAGGTCTGCTGTTTACGCAAATTTCTACTTCCGCCAAAACTGTTCTTAAAGTTTCTTCTCTGGGTTTCGTTTCTTTTAAGGTGTTTCTGAGTGCTCTTTTTACCGTCCCGATCAATCTCTCCCATGCGCCGCCCATATGCGGCGTTTCCGGTGGTATGAATTCCCACTCGATCTTTTTGTTGCTACAAATTCTGCACGCGATTTACGTCCTTTTATCCAGTTCTGCTTTCAGCTCTTTGTCTGCTCCTTTCAAATTCGTTCCATTATCACTTAAAATTTTCTCGGGATAACCTCTTCTAGCTATAAATCTTCTTAACGTCATAATCATCGAATCAGCTGATAAATCCGTAGTAAGTTCTAGATGAATCGCCCTTATCGATAAGCATGTAAATATTACTCCATAGCGTTTTTCGTTTCTCCTCCCAATAGTAATTGTAAGAGGTCCGAAATAATCGATTCCTACGACAGTAAAAGGCTTTTCATATCTAGTTACCCGTAATCTCGGTAGCGACCCCATCAGCTGACTTTCCGGCTTCGCATTATTTATCCGACACTTCAAACATTTCCTCCAGCACAATTTTACCGCGTTTTTCAAACCCAGCATCCAGAATCTTTGTCTAATTTCATTCATAACTGTTTGTTGTCCTTGGTGCATGAATCTTTCGTGGTAATCTTGGATCAATAATTTGCTTACGATATGACTGGCGTCTAATATTATGGGTTTCTTCGTGTCCTCGTTCAACTCGCTATTCTCCAACCTTCCCTTCATTCGTATTATTCCTGATTTGTCCATTTCTGCGGACAATGTATAAAGCCGGCTTGTTCTGGAAATTTCTTTTCCTTTTCGCAGTAAATTTCTTTCATTCTTAAAAGCTTCTTGTTGAGCGATCTTTATCCAATAAATTTCAGCCTTTTCTATTTCTTTTACCGTCAGAAATGTTGGAGTTTCTTTCTTCTTTGCCTTATCTACTCTTTTAATGAACCAAGCAGTTACTCTAAGTAATTTATTATATGATGAGAATCTCCCGGGATCAAACACTCGCTCCATCCTTGGCAACTCCTCCACCGCGAACACCAATTCTTCTCCAATCTCGTCCTTTCCAAGCTGCAAATCATCCTTAGGCCAACTCTCTGCCTTTTGCCGAAGGAATTCCGGACCACTTAACCATTCGTCAATTAACCGAGGATGACCAGGTTTGTCCCTGGTGCCTACGTCGGCCAAATTAAGCCGAGTAGGCAACCAGCACCACTCTTCTTTCTTGGTTTTTTGTAAAATTTCTGTTGTCCTATTTTTTACGTAACATTCAAGTTTTCCTTCATCTTTTTTAATCCAAAAGTACACGATTGTGAATCGGTCCAAAATCTTCTTTGATCTATCTTGATACTGTGACCTTTCGTTACCGTTTCAGCTAACGGGACCCTAAAACAGCTGCCTGTAATTCCAGTCTTGGTATTGTCGAACCATCCATGGAGCAACACGAGATTTCCCTAAGACGAAGCTTGTTTTCACGTTTCCATGTTCATCCTCCATTCTAAAGTATGATGTTGCACAGTATGCGCTTTTGCTGGCGTCACAAAAAACATGCAGCTGTACATTGACGGAGTTTCCAGAATATGAATAGCATCTAGGGATTTCGGTTGTTCTCAGGCTTTTTAATCCTTCTAAGAAGTTTCTCCATTGTTCAGTTCAAAGCTCGTGTCGATTTTTTCATCCCAATCAATTTTCGTTTTCCATATTTCTTGCATTAATATCTTTCCTTTCACAGTCCACGGTGTCAAAAATCCTAATGGATCAAATATAGACATGATCACTCTTAAAACTTCTCTTTTCGTAGGTACTTTTTTTCCATCTAAAATTTCTCTTTTCACTTTTACCATCTTGAATAAAAATTTGAAATTATCCTTAGCGTGGTTCCAGTGCAATCCTAAGACTTTTTCAATTGCTGTTTCCCTGTCGTCGGTTAGCTTGGTCGATATCTTATCTTCTGGAAGTCTTCTTAGAAGTTCTGTTTAGTTACTAACAAAACCTCGAATGTTAAATCCTCCGCTTTCATGGATCTCAATGACTTCTTTCGCGATTTTCTCTGCGGTTTCTACGTCTTTTGCGCTGTCCAAATAATCATCCATGTAATGCTTCGTCTCTATGGCTTCGACTGCTACTGGCATTAAATTTTGAAATCTCTCGGCGTTCTTCCGTAATATAAAATTTGCACAAGCAGGTGAACAAGCTGCTCCAAAAATCATCACTTGCATCTTCAATTCATGTAACACGCTATCATGAGGTCTTCGCCACAAGAATCTCAATGAGTCTTGGTCTTCTTCTCGGATTTTTATACGAAGAAACATCTCTTCAATATCCGCTGCGTAGGCAATCTTAAACTGTCTAAATTTGAACAGCATATATAAAATATTCTGAAGCAAATCCGGTCCGGTGTGCAGATTGTCGTTTAAGCTTTCTCCATGTGACTTGGCTTTTGCGTCAAACACGAAGCGAAATTTATTTGGCTTATTTGGATTAAATACCGCGAAGTGTGGTAGGTACCAAGTCTTATCATCAACTCGGTTTATCTCATTCTTTGATAATTCTCTTGCGTAACCCTTTTTCTTATAATCTTCTATTTGTTGTTCGTATTTCTTCCCAAAGTCTTCTTCTTGATTCATTCTTTTTTCTACACTCTTCAATCGCTTGAGAGCTGTCGTTTTACTTTCGGGTAATGGCTTGTCCGACTTCCACAGCAATCCAATTTCCCAACGTCCATCTGCCGTTTGTTTGCTTGTTTTTCTCATGATTTCCATGGCTTCGTCAATTTCGTTCTTCTTTTCTGATTTATTAACTTTTTCTTCTGCGAATTCTCTTTCGTAATAATTTTTCATTACATTTTCCATTTCGGTTAATCGTCTCTTTTCAAAAATGCAACAAGAAAATTCTCTATCTGGTTGTTGCATGCTCCTTCTTCCATGAATTATCCATCCCAATTTGGTGAATGAGGCAATCGGTGCATTCTTCGGCCCTTCCACAACTTTCCGGGCTATAGTCAGGTGTATGTTGTCTTCTCCGATTAGGATTCTCGGGCGTACGTTCACCATGTCCTTGACTTCTGTAAGAACTTCAGTTAAATATTTAATTTCTGGAGATCCTTTTTTTAGAGTCTGGCGCCGCAAATTCAAATTTTTCATCGTTCGTGCGCTGATATCGTAGACCTCTGGAGTAGATCCTTTAATTTTAAATTCTACTCTTCTCGAATTCTCATCGGTGTAATCAGTGTCGTTGAGCCAATTCATCAACAATGGATCCCTTGTCCCGATTAGACCTGCTTCTTCTGCAAGCTCTTCCTCCATAAACGTTCCTGTAGACCCATCATCCAACTGCGCGTACGTTTCAATCTGTTTCCTGGGGCCGGAAATCGTTACTGGTACGACTCGTAATAAAACTCTTGGTTTAAACTCAAAATTATCATTGGCTTGATTGCAAGTTTCTACTACATTTTCTTTTCTTTTTACGTGAAGTAACGAATGATGATTTCTCCCACATTTTTCAACGTCGCATGGCTTTTTCTCCAAGCAATCATTTACGTAATGCCCAGCTTTTAAACAGCAAAAGCAAATTTTTTGGTTGCAAATAAATTTCCATCTTTCATCGGTAGATTTTTCTTTAAATTCTCTACAAGCTTTCAAAGGATGTTTTCCTTTATTGCAGAATCCACACATTTCGTTCCTATCGTTTCGCGATTCAGTCGGTCGACTCTGTGATTTCCCGTTTCGTCTTTCCTCGGTCGTGCATACTCTCTCCTTATCGCTTGACTTCCATACGGGCATATGGTTAGCAGCATCCGCGTACTCCGATATCCAATGCGAAAATACTTTTAAATTTAAGTCTTTCACGCCTTTTTTGTTGACCATAAATCCCCAACTCAACTTCATTTGAGCGGACATTTTTCCAACCAACTCCTTCAGCAACTGCGGATTATTCAAGTAATTATCGTAATCGGAATTTTCAATAACTGCTACCAATCCTTTTACAGCGTCCGAAAATTCAATTATCGTCTCGGGTTTAAATTCTTTTACGGGGTTCAGATTACGAATCTTGGCTGCAAGGGTTTCAATAATCTGCTCAGGTCGTCCGTATCGCTTTTGAAGAGTATCCATAATTTTTTCAACATTCTTTGGATCAATCATCAACATCTTCACTGCTTCTTTCGCCTTTCCTGCTAACGATTCTTGAAGTCGATGAAGTTTTTCTAAATCAGAAAAGTGACATTCCGACATCACCTTCTTATAATCGGCGTAAAATACAGGCCAGTCTTCTGACTTTCCGTCAAATTTTACGGCAGGCTTCTTAACCATTTTTTTCATGATCATTTTTGCGAAGTCTGTCGTCTCATTCTTATTAGCTAACACGTCCAATGCCGCTGCTGAAATCTTCGATGCGTTCACGACTTCCAAGAGAAAATTTTTACACTCATCCTTCTCACTGGCATCAATTCATCATTCTTTTCCGACCACTTTCTTTTTCCACGTCGTCGATCCATTGCCCAATGTTTCTATCGCGTTCCATGACCTCACTTTGCTGAATACGTCTAGACTTCCCCGAACCAGCTTCTGAACCGTCACTGTCGTTTCCCATTTCAATTTGTAATTTTTCCATTCCATTTCACGTTCTAATTCCAATTCTTTTCGTTTCATTTCCATTTCAAGTTGAAGTTCCCTTTTTCGTAACTCCTTTCTTTTTCAACATTTTCAAATTAAATTCCCTGTTTCTTAAACTTTTATTACTTCCAATGCTTTTTCTCGTAACCGAACGTACATCGTTTCCATTTAATCCGTTTGCATTGTTTTGATTTCGTTTGTTTACATCTTGATTGTTTATCTCAGCCACAACTGTCGTGTCAACAGGAACTACGGCAACAGGACGAACGTCGTCGCTGCCTCCGCCATCATTTCTTCCGCGTCCGACCGTCGTATTTACTACCGTCGGCGTATCCAAATTTCCCATCCCTTGTCTCATCGGCGTATCAGAATTTCCAATCCTTTGTGCTTGTCTCATATCATCCTCAATTTCAATTTCAGCTACCGTATCATTTCCATTTCCTGCATCGGTAAAATGATCGGCTTCGTCGGCTGTATTTCCTGCACTATTTCTCGACTGTCCGTCGTTAAAACTTTCATGCGAATTTCCATTCATTTCTTCATGCGAATTTCCATTCATTTCTTCATGCGAATTTCCATTCATTTCTTCATGCGAATGTAGATTTATTTCTTCATGCGACTGTCTGTCGATCAATCTTTGAGCTGTCGACTCAAACCCGAATCTAATGGGCGCAACGCCCTTATTTTGTCTTTCACTCACGCGCTGCGACATCATAAAGATCCGGCTACTCGAAGGACCATGTTGTTTCAATGACGTTTTCCATAAAGTTCAAAATCCTTTTCTAAAAAATATATCTTTTTATTTTCTTTCAATCGTTTACATTTCGTGTCAAATCAGACGAAAATCACTAATCAGTCTTTTTTCTTTTTTGTTTTTGTTTTGGTTTTCTTTCGTCTGCGTTCCGGAACGGAACATATGTTCTGCAGTGATAAGTACTGACTATTTTATTGATTTTTACAAAAAATAAAGAAAAAAGTAAAACAAGCAAAATCGGATATAGTGGACCCCCGGTTATAGTGGTCAAAATTTTTCGGTCCCTTGAAGTCAATTATAACCGGAGTCGACTGTATATATTTTTTTTTTTTTATTTTTTATTTTCCAACAAACCTAAAAACTGCTTTAAGGCAGGGGGGGTGTAAGTCTCTCAGTTGGGGTTATCGGTATAGGGATCAAAGAGGGAACCAGGAAGATGTTCAGTAAAAGAATACACCAAAGGCACTCGAAGAGTAAACGAGTGGAAGAGTGGAGAGTATATATATTAGGCCCGCAACGGTTCAAGTGCCACATCATTTCCACATATTTTAGATGCATTTTGGCTATTTTGAAATTTTCGGATCCCTCCCCGCTCGAAGGCCCCTCGCAAAAATATGTTTTCACTATGGCCCCCCCTGCCAAAACGACACAACTGCTTTTTTGACGACTGCGTAATTTTTTTTAGGTACCTCTATATACCTGAAACCTATGCTAAAAATTTCAATTTTTTATAACAAAGTTTAAGCCCTGCACAAATTTTTATAACTTTGCGAAATAAAAGAAAAAAAGCCCTTTTTTGGGCGAAAAAACTTAAAAATCGTGGGCCCTATCAAAAAAAATTTTTTTTCGAGCTGAAAAAAATTAGGGAGGTGTTCGATAGCCAAATAATCATATTTTAACCGGGGAGCGAAAATCCCAGACACTTAATTTTTTTCGACGCACCCTAACCAACAAGAAGGGTTAATTGCACGTGAAATATATTGCTATCCGTCATTACAATTGTTTGAATACTATTTTACGTAAAACAGGGCCCAAATGGAAAAAAATAAAACAGCTTTAAACTTCACCCCACGGTGGGGTGAAGTTGAAAAGAAGGGGTTTCTAATTTTTTTCGAACTTTCGAAAAGGTCAAAAGAATTGAAATTCTCGGGATTAAAACTTCTTGTGGAGACCCAAATTTTTGAAAAAAAAATTATTCATAAAGATTTTATAAGCAAGTATACTGTGAAACCTTTCAACTTCACCCCATTCTACGGTACCATACGCATTTGTATTGTTTGCTCCTGCTGCAAAGCACCACTTTCTTATTATATAAAGACTCCTCGAAAATAAACAAAGATGTCCACGGCGTTCGCGCTGGACATCTTTGTTTATTCCCGAGGTGTTTTCATCTTCATATTCAGATTTCTCATTTACAGAAACGACTACTTTAGAGTAAAGAGGCGAGCTTTCTCCCTAGTGCCCTTGAGTTGTTGCGCTCTGTTTTAATTTCGCGAGTAAACCGTTATTCTCACAAAAAATAAAAGTTGGAATACTTTCGATTTTACGATAAACAAAGTCACATCAGGGCAATGGAGCTTATAAACAAAATAAAAATGTAGCTGGGGATTCACCTAACCGATTGAATAAAAATCTCTTTGGGCGAATTTCGAATGGGAACACGCCTACTAACCTTTAACTCAAATTAAATAAATAAGTTGAATGAAATTTTTTTTCAGCTGCTTTGTTTACAATTAAAAGCGCAATAATTGAAATCACCGCTATGATTCTCTTTTTCTCCATGTCAAACAATGAAACGTGAGAGGGTGACGGATGAAATATTTGCGAAATGAGAATCGTGCCGACGACGAAAAAAATCGAAATCCAAACGGAATTTACTACGTCAAGTAAAAGTGTAAACGACATTTTTTTTTTTTTTTTCGTTTTCGAAAGCTCTTTGACCTTATTCTTTGCTACGAGATTTATACTAAAAGAGAGCGATATAAAGCTTTGCGTCAAAGCTCGGGTTTTTCTATAAGATGGGATTTCTTCCTAGTTTTCGATTTTTAGCTTGGAAATCTCGGTGTTAATAAGAATCGAAAAAGAGAAACAAGTTTGCCACTTCCGGATCGTTTGCCGTATCGTTTCACCAGGAAAATGCATTAGAGTCGTGTTTACCTTAAGATTTTCCTTTCCCTTTTCCTCTTCCTCGGCTTGAGGCGACGGCTACAACAAGACAACTTTCCCTCCTTTATACTTTGTTTATTCAAAAGCTTTAAAAACGAAGATGAAAAAAAAAAAGAAAGAGCTTTGTCAAAAAGTTGTTTTACGTCATTCGGGATTTCGGGGTTTCGGTCTTTTAGGTCGAAGAGAACCTAATCGATCTCGGTTTATTTCCCTTGTAATCCGATCAGTTAACCGAGTTTTTCGACCTCAAGGAAAAAATTCGGAGAATGTTTGGTATTTTTTTTTGGTTTTGGTTTTTTTTTTTATTTACCGGTACTGCGGAACTGATTCCATATCAAAAATTTCTTAGAATCGAACTTCATCTGTCACAAAATGAAGCGAAGCATTCTCGGAAGAGCCCTTCAGTTGTATTGATATTTTTATTTTCTGAGTATTTTGGTCCCGTTGGCTGTAAATGAATTTGGGGCTTATATTTAAATGATGGGATATCTTTGGCATCCCTTTCCTTGGAAAATTAGTTTGTTAAATGTCGATAGGGTGTAAATGGGAGTCCGAGAAGAATTTTTTTTTAAAACATTAAACATAATGATACAGCCATTTTGAATATTCTGGGCATCCATTTTCGTCCGTAAGGACGATCCGTGCTCATGTAAAATATGCCAAATAGGGTGCCCTTTATTTTTGCGATTTTCAAATTTCAAAAATTGTACTCCCAAAAATGGTACTACTTGGTATACTGATAAACCCCAATTTTTTTTTTAATTTTTTACTTGACGGGAAAGCGTGGCGACTTGAGCTTAAAGTTCCGAAAATTGCCATAAGAGGCCGTTCAAGTATTACTAGAGATGGGACTTTTTAATGAGCAACATGAAATTTTTTAAAACCCGGGACTCCAGTAGGAAAAAACCCGGTTAAAAACTCAAGTCCATGAGTTTTTCCACTTCTATTTTATTTCGATTTGCTCAAGCTGTCGAGTTATCTTCGAGCTTTAGTTCGAGTCGAGCTTCGGTTTTTGTTTGGATCGAGCCGAGCCAAGCGGAAATATTTTTTTCGAAAAAATTTGCGAAAGAAAAATAATTAATAAAATAAGCTAGGGATGTCAAAAGAACTTTTTAAAGGTTGGACTATAATCACGATCTTACATATAGGTCAGGCAACTTGGGTATCCCTCATATGGACAAAAGTGCCCCCCGAGTTTGAAGCAGAAGAATAGTTCCGAATTTTCTCGATAGATGGCTGGAGATGTAGTTATAGAATCACGTGCTCTGGCAACATCATAAAAAAAAGTGTTTTGAAAGTGTTGATTGGATGGAGGGCATATCACGTGATTCCCAACTAGAGCTCCAGCCATCTATCGAGCAAATTTGGATCTATTCTTTTGTTTCAAACTCGGGCGACACTTTTTAAGATAGCAGTTGCCTGACCTGTATGTAAGATCGTTCTTACTGACATATCGATTCCTTGATGAATGAACTTATTCCAAAAGTTAATAATATAAACCCCTTGAATCAATAAAAATTCTCTGTTTTGGTATAAAAAAGTTAATCTGTCGACCATTTCAGTTGATAAGTTATTTCTTTTCGGAGTGACGATGTTACCTGCTGTAGAAAAATTTCGTTCTGAGCTTTTTGAAGATGCTGGAATACACAAATATCTTTTAGCTAATGCCGAGACATTGGGATATTTAAATTGGTTATTTTTTCACCGTAGGAAGGGATCTTCGTTAATATTTATTTCCTTTTCTTCGAAATAATTCTCAAGCTCCGTTTCTACACTGTACCTAGAACATAACAAAATAAAAAATTAATTATCAAAAGAAAAAAAATCTCCCCTAACATGCTTACGTAATACTGTATTACGTAAGCATGTTGGGGGGGGGAGATTCCGAATTCACGAGTCATGCTTACTTAATAATTAAATGGCCCCTACACTGAGAAAACGCAGGAGTAAATCTAACTAAATATATTAGTGGCAAATCGACTAACTAATAATATTAGTCAGCCAAACTATTTTTTTAGTTAGACTAACTCATGAGAAAATTTTTTTTTTACTTAAATCAACTAAAAAAATAGTTTGGTTGACTAATTATTATTATTATTATTAGTCAGTCGAATATATTTAGTTAGATTTACTCCTGCGTTTTCTCAGTGTAAGAGAAAAAAAAATCTACAATTTTTTTTCGCGACAAAATGTGGTTTTCTTATCGGAAATTTTTCGTAGATCACGAATCTGAAGCCCATTTTTTATAACTGGTCCGGTTTTTGAGCTAAAAGCCAAAATATGGCAAAAAACGTGGTAAAGTGACAAAACATAGTAAGTCTTCAGTTTTCCTCGTATTTTGGTCTCTAAAAAAATTGTCGATTTTTTTTCCTTATGGCATATTTTTGGAACTTTAAGCTCACGTCGCCACGCTTTCCCGTCGAGTAAAAAATTTAAAAAAAATATTGGCCTATGAGAACACCAAGAAAAAGCCATTTTCGGAAGTAATCGATTTGAAATTCGAAAATTGCCAAAATAAGGGACACCCCAAGTCAAATCTCTTGGAGTGAGTTCTTTAAACGATTTTCCACATTTTTTGGTTCATTTTAATTATCTCGATCGATGCGAACTCAAGAGAAAGTAATTAAAACAGAAAATACTTCAGACTGATTTCTCCAAATTGAAAAGTGTTTTGTTCCTCAAAAAAGTGATTTTTAATTTGAAAAAGGCAAAAACCTGAGCTGTAAAAACAGAAAAAAAAAATTGCTGTAATGAGACTGTTTGTACATGAGATTTGTACTTTAAAGATTTCGAAAAGAATGAAATTAATTTTGAGTGAAAGAGAATCTCTGTGAGATGTATCCGGTCCCTGGGTACGTAAATCAATAAGAATTCGTTTGCCATTATAATTGGGACATTTCCATAGGCACACGTGGGTTTCCCCGATAAATTACAAAAGCTTTATGATTGAAATAATTTGATTTGCGAAACAAGTAACATATTGCTATGATTCTCTCTATCTCTTTTCCTACCGACAAGTTATTTACATTTAATCTTCTCCCCAAAAGCAAATGAACATTCTTCTCCATCCAAGGAAAACTCGCATCGGAACTTGGGGAGTTTACAACCAGTCATCCTTTATCGATCGCCTGGTAAATTTCCTTTTTGTCCGTGATTCCCATCTCTTGCGGTTATTATCAATTTGTAAAGAAATTCGAGAGCCTCGGCAATTTCGAGCAAGAAAAATCTTGAATCAAGCGATCGGGGATCAGGTGATGGAGCATTTACGACGAAAGTCAAAAATTTCAGATTTATCTTCTGAAGGAGGAATTGCCTTAGCCTCTCCAAAGTTTTAGCTATTTTTGATTTCTTAAGCCGTTTGTCCGTTGACTTGTCTTCTGAATTTTTTTTTTCAATTTTCTTCAGCTGCTTCGGAATGGAGATGCTTGAATCGGGGCAACGAGACATATGAGCGGTTCGCTGCTCTTGGCAGTGTGGCGAGTTATGATCGGTCGGAGTCGATTTGGGAAAATCCCGAACAAAAAAGCAAAAGTCATTCTTTAGGTATAGAGCTTTAAATTAAACTGAAAACCCACGTTTAAAAATATGTGAAAGGTAACTTGGGTTGAAAAGCAATTAACCTCACACTAACAGTATGAAAAATGGACCTCCGACCAACATTTATTTTTCTCTTCATCGACATCCATCAAGCCATTCAACCCTTTTCACATTAAAAAAAAAAAAAAAACCTTTGCGACATAATTTACTTTACCTTATAGCACAGTTGTTTGAAATCATTTCAAAACAATATTTTCTTACCCAAGTCTTTCCTTGACCTTGAAAAATGAGCCAAAATCCGACTCTTAGGCAAAAAAACTGCTTGCGATGCCGTAGATCCATCCGAATATTGAAGTTCAATTTTTTATGTTCGAAATAATGGCAAAGGATTTTACCGATGAAAAATAAATTCAAATACTTTCTGCCTTGTCGCTTTCAGCACTTTACCCGATGTTATAAAACCTATCATATTGAGAGCTAACCTTTTATAAGGGAATAATAAAACCCACATATTGAATTTTTTTTTTTTTTTTAATATTTAGAGAGCATTTATCTTTAAAAAATTTATTTATTCTAAGAAAAAGTGGTGAAAAAAAGGAATACGATTTGCGTATAATATCGCGCCCGAGCCCTCCTTGTTTTGCTAAATCACGTCGCCTTCTTAAATTTGAAAAATTCCCTTTGCCCATTCACGCAGGGCTGCTGTGCCGTTTGGTTTTTAAAACGGAATAGGAATCGCTATCGGAATCGGTCTGTTCAAAAGTTAAATGGAATCGGAATCGGAATCGAAAAATAATTTTGATTTAAATAGAGCTGAAAAATATTAATAAAAGCTTTTTCCGTTTACTATATTTCTGATTTTTATCGGAATCGGAACCACTGAAATATTTTCTATTTGGAATGAGAATCGGAAATTTAAATTTTTCTTCTCAAGTTGGAATCGGAATCAAAATCAGAATCAGAATCGGCGTGACAAATATTGAAGAATTTTGGAAATCGGAATCGGAATCGGAACTGCAGCCCATCTTCCACGTACATTAGGTTGTCCCTAATTTTGGAAATTTTCGAATTTCAAATCGCGTACCCCGAAAAATGGCTCTTCTTGGTGTACTGATAAACCCGAATTTTTTAAAATGTTTTACTTGGCGGGAAAGCGTGGCGACTTGAGCTTAAAGTTCCAAAAATTGCAATAAGAAATTTTTTTTTTTTTTTTTTTGCGAAAAAATGCGGCTTTTTATTGGAAATTTTCCGTAGATGACGAATCTGAAGCCTTTCTTCTAATAACTAGTTCGGTTTTTGAGCCAGAGACCGAAATAGGAGTGAAACTGAGGACTTACTATGTTTTGTCACTATACCACCTTTTTTGCCATATTTGGCTTTTACCCCAAAAATCGGACCAGATATGAGAAAACGGACTCAGATTCGTGATTTACGGAAAGGCTACTACAGGATAACTATAAGGTAGCTGCCCACGAAAAAATTTTTGAGTTATCATTGGTACTTTGTTCGGGTACCTTAGAGATTTTCTGGTGAAGTCAAAAATTTTTTTTGCAACCCCTAAGGGGCGATTTTGGGGGTTGAAGAAAATTCATTTTTCGTTTATAACTCCTGAACGGATCGTCCGATTTGAAAAAATGAAAATCGAGATGAAAGAGAAAAATAAGAGCTTTATTTTAGTGTAAGTGCCAATTTTTTTAAGTGCCCAGAATAAGTGCCAGAATTTTTCAAAGTTTTCAAAAAATTTTTTTTCTATAATGTGATCGCCGGATCCAAATTTCGCTACCGTAGCATGAAAGAGCCCAAAAAGTAGCTTTAGAAACGTATTTTAAAAATTTTTTGCGAAGGGCAAAAATGGCCGAAAAAAGTGCCAAAATTTTAAATTCAATTTTTCCCGCGTTTTTGAGCTCGGATCCAAATTTCGCTATTGTAGCATGAAAGAGCTCAAAAAGTTGCTCTAGAAACGTATTTTAAAAATTTTTTGCAAAGGCCAAAAAGGGCCGAAAAAAATGCCAAAAATTTTAAATTTAATTTACCCTCGTTTTTGAGCCCGGATCCAAATTTCGCTACCGTAGCATGAAAGAGCTCAAAAAGTTGCTTTAAAAAAGTATCTTTTGAGATTTTTTGCGAAGGGCAAAAAGGGCCGAAAAAAATGCCAAAAACTTTAAATTCAATTTAACTCATGTTTTTGAGCTCGGATCCAAATTTCCTACCATAGCATGAAATAGCTCGAAAAGCTGCTCTAGAAATGTATTTTTTAAAATTTTTTGCGAAGGGCAAAAAGGCCGAAAAAAATGCCGAAACTTTAAATTCAGTTTTACCCGTTTTTTTGAGCTCGGATCCATATTTCGCTACCGTAGCATGAAAGAGCTCAAAAAGTTGCTTTAAGAAAATACCTTTTGGGATTTTTTGCGAAGGGCAAAAAGGGCCGAAAAAAGTGCCAAACATTTTAATTCAATTTTTCCCGCGTTTTTGAGCCCGGATCCAAATTTCGCTACCGCATCATGAAAGAGCTCAAAAAGTTGCTCTAGAAACATACTTTTTATAGTTTTTTGCGAAGAGCTGAAAGGGCCGAAAAAAGTGCCAAACATTTTAAATTCAATTTAACCATGTTTTCAAGCCCGGGTCGACTTGCTCTGACATAGGCGTAAGTACTCGAAAATCTACTTTCGTAACTTAATTTTCTCGAACGCGAAATGGGCTAAAAAAATGTCCAAAACAATCGAATCTTTCAAATTGATATTTCTAGAGTTCCCAACTTCTGTGTTATTACCTTTTTCGTTTGAGTACTTTTGTAGACCTTATTATATGTATTTTTTTTTTCGGCTATTTCGCCCTTCGCAAAAAGCACAAGAGAAACATTCTTAAAGCAACTTTTTGCGTACTTCAATCCTACGTTAATGAAATTAGGATCAGGCTCAAAATTGCAAGTAAAATTGAATTTTAATTTTTTGGCATTCTGTTTGGCCTTTCTCGTTCTTAACCAAAAACTTTGAAAAATACATTTTAGAGCAGCTTTCTGGGGGGACCCGAGAAAAACCTGAGCGTTCTTTAAGGAAAATTCCATATTTAGTGTGGAAAAAATGAAATTGATTTTTAAATATTTTTGGACCTTCTTACATTTCTTAGCTTTGTTTAATTTAATGTTTATTTGGGTTATTCCACATTTCTTGTAGGATTACATGAAATCGAAAAAAACCGTATCGATGTTCTCATAGGTCAGGTGGATTAGTTGTTCTTTTTTTTCAAGCCAAAAAATTGAAATAAAAGAAAAGGCGAACCATTTACGGGGTAATGACTTTAGACTGGATAATTGTTTGTTTTATATTGTTTTCAGCCACGATGATGCCAGTAATTAGTTTTCTTAAAATTTATATCTTCTGTTTAGCTTATCGGAGTTTCAGGGTCCATACAAGTTCTGTTAATTTGCTATTATCTTATTTAAAAATTGCTATTTTATACATATAGAAAAAACCTAAGTAGTTCTCTTTACTGAAAATCGATTTTTTATGTATAACCTATGGAGATTGGGTGAATACTACTTTACAGGTGAAAAAGATGAAATATTTTTAAAAATAAACTGAATTTTAATTCTTATACAGAAGCTTAAGAAGAAGCTCTTTCATGCTATGTTAGCGGGATCCGGGCTCAAAAACGCGGGAAAAATTGAATTTAAAATGTTTGGCACTTTTTTCGGCCCTTTTTGCCCTTCGCAAAAAATCCCAAAAGGTATTTTCTTAAAGCAACTTTTTGAGCTCTTTCATGCTACGGTAGCGAAATATGGATCCGAGCTCAAAAACGCGGGTAAAACTGAATTTAAAGTTTCGGCATTTTTTTCGGCCCTTTTTGCCCTTCGCAAAAATTCTCAAAAGGTACTTTTTTAAAGCAATTTTTGAGCTCTTTCATGCTACGGTAGCGAAATTTGGATCCGAGCTCAAAACGTGGGTAAAACTGAATTTAAAGTTTTGGCATTTTTTTCGGCCCTTTTTGCCCTTCGCAAAAAATTTTAAAAAATACATTTCTAGAGCAGCTTTTCGAGCTCTTTCATGCTATGGTAGTGAAATTTGGATCCGAGCTCAAAAACATGAGTTAAATTGAATTTAAAGTTTTTGGCATTTTTTCGGCCCTTTTTGCCCTTCGCAAAAAATCTCAAAAGATATTTTTTAAAGCAACTTTTTGAGCTCTTTCATGCTACGGTAGCGAAATTTGGATCCGGGCTCAAAAACGAGGGTAAAATTAAATTTAAAATTTTTGGCATTTTTTCGGCCCTTTTTGGCCTTTGCAAAAAATTTTAAAAATACGTTTCTAGAGCAACTTTTTGAGCTCTTTCATGCTACAATAGCGAATTTGGATCCGAGCTCAAAAACGCGGGAAAAATTGAATTTAAAATTTTGGCACTTTTTTCGGCCTTTTTGCCCTTCGCAAAAATTTTTAAAAATACGTTTCTAAAGCTACTTTTTGGGCTCTTTCATGCTACGGTAGCGAAATTTGGATCCGGCGATCACATTATAGAAAAAAAAATTTTTGAAAACGTTGAAAAATTCTGGCACTTATTCTGGGCACTTAAAAAAATTGGCACTTACACTAAAATAAAGCTCTTATTTTTCTCTTTCATCTCGATTTTCATTTTTTCAAATCGGACGATCCGTTCAGGAGTTATAAACGAAAAATGAATTTTCTTCAACCCCCAAAATCGCCCCTTAGGGGTTGCAAAAAAAATTTTTGACCACCAGAAATCATCTCTAAGGTACCCGAACAAAGTACCAATGATAACTCAAAAATTTTTTTCGTGGGCAGCTACCTTATGGTTATCCTGTAGTAGCCTTTCCAAAAAGAAACCACATTTTTCCGCGTCGATTTTTTTTTTTTTTTTTTTTTTTTTTTTTTTTTTTTTTGCAATTTTTGGATTTTCAACTCGTCGCCACGCTTTTCCGTCGAGTAAAAATTTTTGAAAAATTCGGGTTTATCAGTACATTAAGGAGAACCATTTCTGGGGGATAATCGACTTAAAATTCGGAAATCGCCAAAATTAGGGACACCCTTACGTTCACATTATGACCGGGTTCGGGATCGCCTTCTAAGAATAAGGAATTTGGTCCACTATTTATAAAATTTTAAGGGCGATCATAAAAAAATGGTTATCAAATTTGACTATGAGCAGTCTGTAGCCCACAGAGCCTTTTTCTTTAAGATTGCGGCCGTTAAAATTTAAACCACTCATGCATATGCTGTATTTTATGTAAATGGAAAGGGAACGTCAAGAAGTTTTAAAAATAATTGTTTTTCTTGCTTGCACGAAACAAGGAACATCTTTCATAATTTTCGCAAACGTAAATTGTATTCATTTTTTTTTCTTTTCCCATCTCTTCCTCCGCTTTATTTTGTAAAACAAAAAATACTAATTTTAAACATAAAAAACTTTTCCCTTCCTTGATTCATTATTCGTTGTTAGTTTGTTTTTATAGTCAAAAATTGAATGAAGACTCCCGATTCCTTGAAAATATGAACTTTTATGCTAACACGGTTGTTTTCGAAAGTTGTTAACCGTTGTTTGGAGTACCATTAATCCTAAGAGCGTTATGATGAATTATGATTCCGCTAAAGTATCAAGCCTTGTCTCTTGTGTTTTTCAAAGATAAACGAAAAAAAAAAAAAAAGAAAAAAGAAAACCGTTACCACCATCATTATTTATTTCGGGAAAGAAACGCAGTACGATGGCATGAGGGTGTGTGCGAAACCTTAACGAGTAATTGTAGAGAAACGTCATATTTCCTTGTTGTGGAATCAATTTAATACCGCCTGTTCGACTTTCAAAACTTGTCAAAAGCACAGGAATCGATTTAAATGGATTATTTATCCGGGACCGGTAACATCTTCAGTTTATAATAATTTTCAAGTTTAATTTCCAAAGGATCAAATCAAATTGTGATTACTCACTTACTTTTTTCCCCCCCCTGAAATCGGGAAACGTAAAAAAATTATAATCGCTTTATTTTATTCGGTAAAGCGGCTTTTCGTGGAATTTTTCTACGCCCTTCCAATTCGAGTTACGAGGTTACTTGTTTTTCAAAAATATAAGTAAGGGATGAAGAGTTGTGCAGGTTTTTAAACGCGTGGGCAGGACGTATTTACCCATTTTCGAAATCCGTTTCTGCTACGTATTTATTCCCTTTCGGCGAAATTGATATAACTGGTATTGCTCGTTTATAAAGTGCTGTTGATTCTCTTATTAATTTTACTCCCGTTTTATTTATTTCATTCATAAAATTCTATAAAGTGGAGGATGAGGTTTTCGAGTTCAGAATTTTTATTTTATTTTATATTTTTTATTTTCAGGATGAAATATCTAAGTCATAGGAAATAAGCCATAATGCGTAATGGGACTGTTTGATTTTTTAATCATCCGCTAGGGTCGGTCGAAAAAAGCGAATTTTTGGATTTGAAAACGTCTGATATGGGAATCGATGCCTTATTATAATGCTATTAATCATAATTTTTTTCAGATTTTTTACACGACATCTTGAGGTGCGGCAATGACCTTGAAGATTTTGAAAAGTCCATGTAGGAGTCATTCAAGTATTTCATAAACATTTTTTTGCTTAATTTGTACCCCCTCCCTTCCTGGGTGTAAGCAAGCGTAAGTAATGGTCGACTCCACCCCCGCCTCTCCAAGAAAAAGTGTGTTATGAAATTGAGTTATTAAAAACTTAAACTTCGTTATAAAATTTTATAACCCGCCAAAAAAACAATAGCTATTTAAATTCGTTAAAGAATTCTATAACAAAAATTATTTTCAGTTTTTTTCTTAAGTTTTTTTATTTTCTTCTAACGCTTCCCAAATTTTTCTATTTCTGTTTTTCTTTGTTTTTGAGCCTTTGTCAAATTAAAAAGACAGGAAAATGTTATAAGTCAAAATAATTGGCAAGTTAAGAACCATATTGCCGCTTTTAAAAATCAGTTGAAAAGTGGTGTAGTGGATAAAGGTGGCTGGTAAGTCGACCTCAAAACTGGGGTTCTATTTCAAAAAATTTAATTTTTTTTCCTTTTTTTTTCTCATGAAAAATGTTTCAAAATGAGCCTATAAAGTCCCCATATGCTAAATGTAGTGCAATTCAAGCATAAAATTAATCTCAGTTAGAAATTTTAATTATAAAAATTTATAAATAGTTATAAAATTTTATAACGCACTTTTTCTTGGGTCCCTTAGATTGCTTAAGATATTTTTTTTCTTCTTATTCATTTGCAAAAAAGAAATTTTAACTTGATTTTCTTTTATTTTCATCTTCAAAAAAATTATTGTTACACCTTCTTCTTTTTTTGAAATAAAATTGAGCGTCACAAAGAGTACAGGGAAATTTATTTTAAAAAAATGAAAATTAATGAATCAATAGGTGTGTCTCCATTGGTGAATTAATTACAGGATGTAATTAAATGATTTTCAAAGGCACTAAATCGTTGTTTTTGATCTTTCTGGTTAGATCTACATTATGAGAAAGGATATCGAGCTCCAAAGATTTGAAAAAAAAATTAACACCTTTGTAAGCCATTTAATTGCATTCTGTAATTAATTACATCATGTCATTAATTCACTAATGGAGACGCACCTAATAAAATAATATCAAAAATCAAACTCATTTTACTTTGTTATTTTATTTTTAAATTTTATTTTGTCTTAATCTATATGGAAGTAAAAGAAAAATATGTAGATCAATATATAATTACTTAATTAAAAATTACTTAATAAAATAAAGTAAGCGGTGAATGTAAAGGAATCATAGCCTACATTTAAACTATAAACTAATAACACCATTTTTACACTGAAAAAATGCAACGAATATTTTTTAATGGCATATTTTTAAAATTTGAAATTTTACGTAAGATATGGAAAACCCCCCCCCCCCCTTTCCCCTTTGTAAGCAGCCATGAGCATTCCATCAACCCCCCTGTCTTATTAAATGCTTACGTAATACTTGTATGATCCCACAAGGGCAAAAAATAAGAAATTTTTTTTGCTGAAAAAAATACCGCATCCTACCGGAAATTCTGCGTAGGTTACGAATATGAAGTCCAAAATCACTTCAAGTGCTCGGTTTTTAAGCTAAGTCGGAAAAAATTCTAAAGAACTTCAGTTTTTAAAAAAATGGACTAAAACTCAAAAACCGTACACTTAAATGGATTTTGGACTTCATATTCCTAATCTATGCTGAATTTCCGATAGAAAAACGATACTTTTTTCAGGAAAAAAAAAAATCTAACTTTTTGTCCTTCTATGGGCTTTTCAAAAACTTAGGGTTCATTGCGGTACCTCAAGATGTCGTTTAAAAATTTTAAAAAAAATTATAATAAATAAGGCATCAATTTTCATATTAGGTGTTTTCAAATTCAAAAATACGCTTTTTTCGACCCACTCTATTCCCCAGACCGAAGCATTAAATGCCGTTTGTCCTTTCGGCGTCATCAATCGCTGACTTTAGCTTAGGTCGTGCACAGGAAATAGGAGCTCAGGATGAAAAAGATTGCCTTTCCTGTGCACGGCGTTCCGTTCCTTGTTTTTCTACGTGAAACAAAAGTAATTTCCAAACTATTTAAAAAATGTATAAATTATTCCCATCGGTCTAAAAGAAACGGAAACTTGAATGGCGGACATGTTTTCTCGAAATTTTTAACTTAAAAAGGAGAATGTCCCATTGAGTAAATCTTGTTGAATAAACTTTGAATTAAGATGTTGCAGTGTTTTTCCTCATAAGGGGAAAAGTTTAAAAATATGCAAATGCCTGAGTTACTCTACCGGAAATAAGTTGTTTACAACATCATCACCTTCCCCGTGAACTTTGTTGGAATCCAAGGAAAACATAAGTTAGTTTCCGAAATTGAAGATGGCTCTTAGTAGGTGGTTTCGTAAAATTGGAAATGAGAAATTGACGACGAGAACACCAACGCACGAAACAAATAACAATGCTTATATTAACTAATTGCTCATGCAGCTTACACGACAAAATCTAATTTGGAATCGCGGGGGTGTAAAATTAGAATCTGCCTCACAAAAAATACTGAATTTTTTTTTTCTTTTTTGCAGGTCCTATGAGATGGTCATGCCTTGAAACGGTCGAAACCAGAAAAAGACATGTGAATCATCTAAAGTAAGAAAAAAATCCAAAACGGCGACTTTTTCCGAAGAGAACTATCGACCGAGCCTTCATTTTCATTCTCCGAGATCGGCCTATTCGCCGACGGAGCTTCCGTTTCCGATCGATCGATTTCCTTCCGGGTCAAGCTCCCCGAATCACAGTTTCGATTCGGATTTTCCAAGACAGAAATCGGATGGAGTGCCCGAGTCCGAGAACGATTACCCCGTGTCGAATTCCAGGAACGATGGGAAAAGCAAAAATTTGATACTCAACTTCGGGGAACGGAGCAAATCCGAAGAATCTCCCGTCGACCAAAGGAAAGCCTTGATCCCGAGGAGGGAACAATATTCCCCGACGAAAACTCAAATTTTCCCGTCTAAACCGGAATATATACCGACGAGGCCGCAGCATCAAACTTCTCCGGAAAAATCCATTTTTTCGCCTCCGAAGAACACTTCCCCGAGGAATTCTTTTTCGAAAAACATTTGCTCCATTTCCCCGCCGAAATTCGCATCTTCCAAAGGATTTCTCAACACTTTGACCTTGGCTAAAAGTCAACTGAAAGCTCAGAGCGCTAGCCTCGGCCAGAAGAAGTCCGCCTCGGCCAAGAACCTCGGGACGACCAAAAATCAGTATTGCTTTCCAAATAGATCTTGCAGCATTCCGATCAAAAGCGAAACTTCGGAAACGGAAACTTTTTCCGTAAAGAACACCGGAGGGAAATCCAGTTCTTTACCGGATGATAAAATATCGACGACCACGGTCATTTCTCCCAAGTCTTCGTTTTGTAAGATCAGTCTGCTCCCCAAGCAAAAGCCGCTGAAGGTCATGGTTTTGGGCCAGGGAGGCGTCGGAAAATCCGGTAAGTCGCATCCTCCCTCTTCGGACCCGCGAATAAAATGTAAAAATTGGAAGCAAGAATTTTTCTTTCATTTATTTTCCGGGAAATAACTGACACATTTTTTTTTCTATTTTAATATAAATTTTTAAGATAGTGCTGACAACAATGACAAGAAAAAGGAACCCCCCCACGCTTTAAGTGAAAAAGACAGAGAGAAAAAGAGGCGACCTACTATTCATATTCTATTCTCGGGATTTTTTCGAAAACTTACGCATCATTGATGTATCTTTCTATAGGGCCACCTACGCAGCGAATCAAAAAGTGAAGCTTTCGCTTAGACGTTTATAAAAAACCCACTGATAGTTTAACGTCAATTTAACCGATTGTTTATTAATGACGAAACAAAAACAGCTACGCGACCCACGGATGTTGGGATCGTTAGCAAATAAAAAAAAAAAAGAAAAAAAATATTACAAGGGCTGGAATATATCCCCGGGTATTTTAAAGGATAGCTTATAAGTTTCGTTTGTAAATGGCGGGATCTCCTCTTTGACGTCAGTTTTGACGTTTTCAATTCCGGTTATCAAAAGTTGGTTCCGCTTAATTTTTAAGAATCCCTTTTTTTTTGCATTGAAAAATTGCTTCTTGTTAAAAATTTAAACTACTGGAAAAATATCTCTTTAAAAAAAAAAAAATGATGTTAACTTTTTGTGTAAGTGGTTTATTCTGTGAAAATGGTAATCGAAAGCTGCCATTTAAAAGCTCGTTAATTAAATTCGAATTCGTTATTTCTATTTTCGGAATATCCTGTATATTTTATCAATCTGATTTCGATCTGTCGTTAACGAAGTTCGTAGCCGGGTCATTCAACTTAGTCTGGGATTGTTGGTAGCCTTAATAAGCCCCTTCAGCTTTTCAGCTTTTCATGCCTCCAATCAAGAAATAATACGTTTGAGTCACCTCTTTTTTTATACCTTTGCTTATTTTTTTTTTTTTTTATTTCGCAGGGAGAAGGTAAAAAAAAAAAATGTGGGTCGAGACTAGTTTTCAGCTTATTACACTCCCACTCCGAAAAAAAAGGAACTCAATTTCGGATCCTCAGAGGGCAGTTTCGATTCATTGGGGATGTTTTCTTTTTGTGTGAAACTAGTAAAACTTTTCCGCGACGAAAAGTCGATTTAAAATGAAATTTCCAGCAAAAAAAATGAGGTCGTCTCATCATATCCATTTCCGATGGTCGGAAGACGTTCTCTTCCGGAGAAAATATTTTAATTTAGAAGGAAAATTTTCGGATCGCATTTATTTAATTAAACAATCGGATATCGGGCATATTGATCCAGGAAAGAACTTGATTAAATATCAAGGATAAGAGAAAAGCTTGATTTAACATCAAGGATTGAAAAAACCCAAGGAAAATCAGTTTAAAAGTTAAATCGAGTTGGCGAATGGTGGACTCGAACACATACCGACCTTCCGTTATCATGACGGCTGCTCTACCACTGAACTAACTCGACAATCGATCCAACATTCAACTGATTAGGTATTTAAAGGTGGTGACAGACGTGAGATTATTATTATTGGAAAAGGCGGAATATTCCGGAAAGAAACGATTATGGAGCGATATAGTTTTTTCATTTTCAATCGACCTCTATATGAGAATCTTAGAATGAAAAGTCAAAACATGGCCCCCCTCCAACCTACCACTAGACAAGATAATAATAATTTACGCTGACGATAAAGCCCATATTTAACTTATTTAGAAGGAAAATTTTCGGATCGCATTTATTTAATTATTCTCAGTGGTAGAGCAGCCGTCATGATAACGGAAGGTCGGTGTGTTCGAGTCCACCATTCGCCAACTCGATTTAACTTTTAAACTGATTTTCCTTGGGTTTTTTCAATCCTTGATGTTAAATCAAGCTTTTCTCTTATCCTTGATATTTAATCAAGTTCTTTCCTGGATCAATATGCCCGATATCCGATTGTTTAATAAAATATTTTAACTCCCGTTCAGCGATTAGTCGACTCCTATTGATTTCATATTTTTCATAATTAATAAAACGAATGTGATTGTTTAAATTTGAAATTATGATTGCAAAAGTGAAGCACTTCTATTTTCCAGCCGCAGAAGCTTTTAGGTTTAGGGGACCAAGAAATTAGTGTTTCAGATTTTGTTTTTCACCAAAAAGATACGTTCATTTTAGTGTAAAAACGCAAAATAAATTTTGAATTTTTTTTTTTTTTTTTTTTTTTTTTTAAGTCGCTGATACACTGTTAAAAAAAAAGGAGTAAAATCTACTCTTACAGAACACATATCGGACCCGCTACTTTTATAGAGTAAAAAAGCCTTTTTTCATTGATACACTACTCTTTTTCAGAAGTAAAATTTATTTCAAGAAAGTAATACTTAACATTACTTTCTCCGAAATAAATTTTACTCCTGAAAAAGAGTAGTGTATCAATGAAAAAAGGCTTTTTTACTCTAAAAAAGTAGCGGGTCCGATATGTGTTCTTTAAGAGTAGATTTTACTCCTTTTTTTTTAACAGTGTACTTTTGGAAAAAAGCCCGAGGAACAAAATTTTGAAAATTTTTTTTTTTACGATTTAGTGGTGGCGCAGAGCAGAAAAAGGGCCTAAGCCACAATTTTTTTATTAGCGTTTAATAAAAAATATGGTGTATTTTTCCGTAATTAAAGGATGAGGGTCGATAAGGCCGTTTTTTGGGCCAAATTTTTTTTTTCGTGGAATTTGATCCTTGAGTCCTAGTAAATGATTTCCTAAAAGGATTTTAAATTTCGGTCATCGGTACCCTTAATATTCGCCTAAAACCATGATATTTTCTTAAAGCAATTTTAAAGATCGAAATAGGAATTAAAAATTATTAATGCTGCAGGGAACTACCCCTACTTAAGATCTTTTAAGGGTATTTTTTCATGTTCCGAAAAATGTGTTGAACCCCCTTAAAAGTGGCCGTTGTAGGTGTTTTTATTTTTTTTAACACAGTGTCCGTTGGAGTCCGTCGAATTCCCGGTAATACATTATAGGGCGACCTAAGGTAGACCACATATAATTTTGCCGGTATACGGCTGCATACGGCTCTATATTAAAAATGCATAAGACGCGGTTTTAGCGGTCTATTTGAGCACCCCGGTTGTCAAATCTGTATTTTTTCAGAAGAACATCATTTAGGAGTGACAACTGTTCGATTCCAGCCATTACCCCGTTCCATCCATGATTACTCTTTAGAAATGATGTCTTGCTTCTAAAAGAACAATTTAATACGAAAAATTAAAGGAAATATACAAATTATTATATTTTTCATATTCCATTTTCAAAAAGTTGTTATGGAACACATCAAGTGCAAAGTGCTTTTTTATTTAAATGTTGATAATTTTTTTAATTTTTTTTTGAAGATAACTTGATCATGGATGGAACGGGGTAATGGCTGGAATCGAACAGTTGTCACTCCTAAATGATGTCCTTTTGAAAAAATACAGATTTGACAACCGGGGTGCTCAAATAGACCGCTAAAACTGCGTCTTATGCACTTTTAATATAGAGCCGTATGCAGCCGTATACCGGGAAAATTATATGTGGTCTATCTTAGGTCGCCCTATAATATATTACCGGGAATTCGACGGACTCCAACGGACACGGTGTTAAAAAAAATAAAAACACCTACAATGGCTACTTTTAAGGGGGTTCAACACATTTTTCGGAACATGAAAAAATACCCTTAAAAGATCTTAAGTAGAGGTAGTTCCCTGCAGCATTAATAATTTTTAATTCCTATTTCGATCCTTAAAATTGCTTTAAGAAAATATCATGGTTTTAGGCGAATATTAAGGGTACCGATGACCGAAATTTAAAATCCTTTTAGGAAATCATTTACTAGGACTCAAGGATCAAATTCCACGAAAAAAAAAATTTGGCCCAAAAAACGGCCTTATCGACCCTCATCCTTTTACAAAAATGGACTTTATAGGGGCTTTTGACGTTGTAGGAGACGAATTTGACCGTCATGATGTTCTCCGACCAACGCCTGAGTCTTTTTTAGCGCTTAAACCCATTTTTCGGGTTTAATTTTTCTTTATGTCCAAATTTGGAGCCCTCGATATATATATATATATATATATATATATATTTTTTTTTTTTTTTTAAAGTTGCCGATACTTTTGGAAAAAAGCCCGAGGAACACGAATTTCACTATCCAGATTTTCTCCGACTAACGCCTGAGTAGGAGTATAAGTTACAATTTGGTTTTTTGGGCAAAAAATTGATTTTTTTTGCCAGAAAATGCCGACAACTCCTCACCAGTTCGACTTAGAGGTCATGTTCAACAACATTTTTTACTCAAAGCACTTTAATTGAAAAGGATCTTTTGTGTTTCGAATCAATTTCCAGAATTTTTTTACGGTCGGAAAACATTTGGACCTTCAAAAAAATTACGGGTAAAATTTTCCGTGTGGCTTAGGCTTTTTTTCTGCCCTGCCTGCAATACCCCTAAATCGTTGAAAAAAAAAATGTTTCAAATTTTTCTTGCGTTTTTACACTAAAATAAACCCTTTTTTTGGTAAAAAACAAAATCAAAAACCTTTTTTTTTTTTTTTTTTTTTTTTTTTAATCGCCCTATTTTAGCTTTTTTAAAAATCGGGAGTGGAAATTCTGCCCGTAGTTTCTGAATCCCCAAAATAGTTTTAATCCAAAATTCCCTGATTCGGTTTATTCCATTTTTTTCTATAACTTTCCAAGAGATGCAAAGAAACGTCCGAAATCCCGACCGATTTTTATTCCCGAGTTTCACGGACGTTTTTCCTGAATTCCGTGAAACCGAGTTTGTTTTCCCAGGAAATCAGAATCTCAGATCGGAATGATTAGGAGAAAGTCCCTTAAGACTTGTAGTTCTTATTGCCAGTAATTGAAAAAGAATCGGGGATTGTTTTTCCAGATTATGAAACTAGTGCTTGATGACCGGTTTCCGAAAAGCTCTCTTTTTCCTTTGCTTGTGAATGAATTTTTGAAAAATCATGCTTCAAGTTTTTCGAATGAAAACCTGCCGGGAAATTCGAAATGGAATTTTTTTTTTTCCTTCTTTTCATGAACGGAGAAGGCGATGAACCGGACGTAAAAATACTAAAAAAAATTCTTCACCTTTTCGAAAGTCGAGAAAGAAAAAAGGAAAAACTTTTCTAAATGGAAAAAAGATTAGGCTACCGTCTTGTTCTTTTTATAAATTTTACATTTTTATCATCCGAGCCGGTTTTTCGCATCTGCAAAGTTTTCTACGTTGTTTTTGTTGCATTTTGAGCTTTCCGGTGAAACCCGGAAAACCCGCTTTTTTTTCTGACGATCTATGCACTTACGGATTTGCTTTGGAAGCCTTTTCACGCGTTGGTTTCCTATACTAAACCTTTATTCGGAATGGGTGGGGGGAAGAAAAGGGAAAAAACCGGGGACGTACTCTACGTGCTTTCTAACATAAAATTAAAAGTTATTATTTCCTGGAAAATGTTTTCCATTGTAAGGTGTGTTGTGGTGGAAAATTTTTTATTGTTGTCAGCGATTGATCGATTTCGATTTTTTTTTCTTGTCGAAAGGTGTGGTTGGGTCGGAGAATTTTCGCGATTCAAAGTTTTCTCCCGGATTGATTTCCCGCCGCGAAAAGTTTTCGTAACACGTCAGGAGGATCCGACGGAAAACAATAACGGATCCAAAGTTTCTTGCTTTTTTACACTATTACGGTACGTCCCCTTTGGCTTTTCTCGCTTAATATTCACTGTTCTCGACGCGATTATATGTCGAAAATAGGGAACAATGGCGAAGGCTTGAAGGATCTCGCGAGTCGAAGCCCATCCCTATTATCGAGAAATGCCCTACATACGGAAAATCGGAATTATTTGTTTCAAATTGTTTAAAGTTTCCCACGACCTTGTTTACGATTTCCAAATAAGGTTTTCTACGCAGCGTTCAATTGTAAAAGTCAAAAAGTTTTCCCTTTGATGCTCCCGTCGGTTTTTCCGAAATCCCTAACCCGACTCTCTTTGCGGTTTTGTATACCGACCCTTTAAACGATTAAACTCGGCTCTGAGCAAAGAAAAGAATTCCAATGAATGAGATTTTCTCGGGAAAAAAAAACGGTTCATACTCGAAATGTAAGGCTGACGTCTCGGCGAAAAGAAGAAAAAAAAATCGTTATCTAAAAAATAAAAAGGATCTCGTGAAGTTATTTTAAAAAAAAGCTTTAAATGGATGCCATCGTTTTTTTTTTTTTCTTCTTGAAATATATTTGCTCCTCTTTCGTTATGCTAACTTAGTTAAAACATAAAAAAAGGAAGTTTGTTCTTTTTTTCCGTGTTGTGAAAGTGGTCACGTAAAAGATGATGGAAAAGTTGTCACCTTGTTTGCCGTATTTTGATGTATTATCCTCTCCCCGAAAAAAAAACGGGATTTCATTTAAATCGTTTTTTATGTTTTGCAAATGTTTTTCAAAATCAACTAATCCATCAGGGAAATATTTCATCTTGGATTAAAAAAAGAATTTAGAACTACAGGAATCTTTCAACGATGATGTTATCTCGAATGAAGAAATCCGTCAGCATATGCGGTTTATATCTAATTAAAATTGAGTATAGTTGAGAAAATCGTTTTAGGGATTCAATTAACATTTTTCCGGTTGTACATGAATATTGCTTAATCAACAGGAATTGCTTGTTTGCTGAAAAAAATTTTTTTTGGCTTAAATTAATTTTTTGAAAAGGAATTTATTAGAGTGTCCTTTATTTTGGCAATTATCGAATTTTAAATAGCTTACCCTTGAAAAAAAGGTTGTCCTTGGTGTACTGTTAAATCCAAATTTTTTTAAAATTTTTTACTCGACGGAAAAGCGTGGCGGCTTGAGCTTAAAGTTCCGAAAAATGCCATGAAAAAAAAATCGACAATTTTTTTTTTTTTTTTTGCGAAAAAAATGTGGTCTCTTATCGGAAATTTTGCGTAGATCACGAATCTCAAGTCCGTTTTTTTATACCTTGTCCGGTTTTTGAGCTAAAAGCCAAATTAAGGCAAAAAAAACACGGTAAAGTGACAAAACATACCAAGTCCTCAGTTTCACTCTCTAGCTCAAAGACAGGACCAGATGATTCCCTACCATTTTTTTCTACTCCATTTTTCCTAAAAAAAAAAATGCATTCCTAATCTATTTTTCCTAAAAAAAAAAATTAATTCCTAATAAATTTTTTCTAAAGATTATGGTTCGTAAAAATTGTTTTTCCAACAATTTTTTTTTTATTTTTTATTTTTATTATTTTTTTTTTTTTTTAAGTTTTTAATTTTCCTAAAATTGTTTGATTACTAAACTAAAATTTCTTAACATCCTTAAAATAAAATTTCGTAAAATCCCCAAGATTAAATTTCCTAAAATCCCTTTAGGGTTTTTTAAAAAATTAGAAAAAATATTTATTTTAGGAATCAAAGAATCTTTGGAAAAAAATTTTAGAAACCAAAATTTTTTGAAAAAAAAATATAAATGATTATTTTTTTTTTTTTTTTTTTAAATGGAAAACGGATTAGGACAAATGGTGGGGAACGGGACTAGATATGAAAAAAAAATAAATACAACGGATTTCAGATTTGTGATCTACGGAAAATTTCCGATTTTCGATTTTTTTTCTCTTATGGCAATCTTCGGACTTTTAACCTCAAGTCGACTCGCTTTCCCATCGAGTAAAAAATTTAAAAAAAAAATTCGGTTTATCAGTACACCAAGAAAAACCATTTTTGGAGGTAAGCGATTTGAATTTCGAAAATTGCCTTAATAAGGGACACCCTAGTAATAATAAAAAAAAGCCAAATTTTTTTTTACCGCAACCAAAAAGGTGACGCTTTTCAAATCCGAAACTTGAGAATGACCTTGATAAGAATTAGTTACAGTTTGCCTTTAAAAAAAATTTTCAGACCATTTTCGAATTCTACAGGTTGCATTGCAGTCTTTGCCTAAATCGGTTTTCTCGCCACGAAAAACAATGCATTCTAAAATATAACTTTGTTGATCCGCTTAGATTTAATCTTGTTCTTGACTTTATTCTGCGCTTATAACTTAAGCATTGTCAGCGAAGAACAATTACAAGACTTGTAAAACCCTTTTTCTATTCTGTAAAATCAACAAGGAAAAAATAAAAAAGCTTTATGCTTTCTAAATTTTGAGACGTAAAATTGGAACATTTTAAAGTTTATTACGCAGCAGATGTAACTCGGTTACCGTCTTGTTCTTGATTTTTTTACGATCCTCCAGCTAATTTTCATCGGTTCAAGGATAGATTTTTTTTCCCCCCTTCTTTTTTTTTACTCGAATGACATTTTGACGTAAGGGACGGAAAATTAGCATTTGTATTTTTCGGAAGGGAAGACGTCATCGATCAAATTTTGTCGGAGTCACCGAGCAGAATTTATTTCCAGAGAGTTAACTAATGCCGGTTTAAGTAGCAAAGATCAGCGGCGTAAATCTATAAAGCTTTCGACTTCTTAATTTGATGACCGGCGATATTTTATGTGACGTCATTCCGCTTTTCCTCTTATTTCAACCGACATTTTGTTAAGATCTCTCGAGCTGGAACCACCCAGCGCAAAGGCTCCCTCGAGATTATCTATGATTAATCTTACTTTTTTTTTTTTGTTTCAGCTTTGGTCGTTCGTTTTATCACGCGGAGATACATCGGAGAATATGACCCGAATTTAGAGAAAGTCTACACATTCCACACCGTCATGGATAACGAAATGGTTTACTTTGAAATCCTCGACACGGCCGGTCAACCTCATGTAAGAGCTCCTTGAAAATGGATTTTCCGCTTGAAAAAAAACTGATGGCTTGTAAATTTTTTTTTCAGGAAACCGAGTGCCTGACTCTCGAATCGAACATTAGATGGGCAGAAGCATTTATTCTTTTATATTCCGTTACCGATAAATGTTCCTTCGACGAATGCAACAGACTGAAATTTTTAATTAATTATATCAAAAGAAGAAGACGAATAGGTTCAAATAGCTCTAGAGTAAGTAATAGGGTGGGTCGAATAACGCGAATTTTTGAATTTAAAAACGCCTGATATGGGAATCGATGCCTTTTTATAATACTATTGACCCTAATTTTTTTAAAAAATTTTTTTAACGACATCTTGAGGTGCCGCAATGACCTTGAAGATTGCGGTAATCAAAAAAAAAAAAGTGTTTCCCATTTTGTTCTTCACCAAGAAAATGGGTTCATTTTAGTGTAAAAACGCAAGGAAAATTTTGAAACATTTTTTGGGTGTCGCAGAGCAGAAGAAGGGCCTAAGCCACATTTTTTTTTCTTAGCACTTCATGAAACGAAAATTTGATGCATTTTTCCATGATTGAATTTTACAAAAATGGACTTTATAGGTTTTTTTGACGTTGTAGAAGACGAATTTCACCATCCCGATTTTCTCCGACCAACGCTTCTGTTAGCGTTTTGCTCTTTTTCTGTTAGCGTTTTTTTAGAGCTTAAACCCGATTTTTTCGGGCTCTATTTTTATTTATGCCCCAATTTGGAGCCCCCCAATTTTTTTTTTTTAAATTGCTTATACTTATGGAAAAAAAGCCCGAGGAACACGAATTTCATTATCCCGATTTTCCCCGACCAAAGCCTAAGTTCCTGTCAGCGCTTTTTTTGCGCTTAAACCCGATTTTTTTAAGCTCAATTTTAATTTATTTCTCAGTTTGAAGCCCTAAAATTGTTTTTGTTCTCCAAGTTGCTTACACTAATAGGGAAAATGCAGTCAAGTACAAAAAAATACACCAAATTTTTGTTTTATTAAATGCTAATAAAAAAAATTGTGGCTTAGGCCCTTTTTCTGCTCTGCGCCACCACTAAATCGTTGAAAAAAAAAATGTTTCAAAATTTTTTTTGTATTTCTACACTTAAATGAACCCATTTTTTTGGTAAAGAACAAAGTCGGAAATACTTTTTTTTTTTGCTGAAAACTGTACCGCATCCTATCGGAAATTCTGCGTAGGTTACGAATATGACGTCCAAAATCAATTAAAGTGTACCATTTTTAAGCTAATTCGGAAAAAAGCCTAAACAATTTTCAGTGTTTTATAAAAGCCTGAAGCTCAAAAACCGTACGCTTAAAATGATTTTGGACTTTATATTCGTAATCTACGCAGAATTTCCGATAGGAAGCGATACTTTTTCCAAAAGAAAAAAAATTCTTATTTTTTGCCCTTTTGGCTTTTCAAAATCTTCAAGGTCATTGCGCCACCTCAAGATGTCGTTTAAAAAATCTGAAAAAAAATTAGGGTTAATAGAATTCGGCTCGGTTACCGGGTCAGCCCTAACCAATTTTTTCATATTTCCTTAAAGGATAGTACCACGGTGGAAGTACCGGTAGTTTTAGTCGGAAACAAAACGGATCAAATCGGAGATCGAATGGTTTCCTTGGAAGATGGCCAAAGGAGAAGTAAAGAAATCGGCTGCGTTTGTTTCCACGAAATATCCGTTAGGGAAAGCGTGGATCAGGTAAGACTGAAATCTCGTTCCCGTTGAATCGTTGCATCATTTTTTTTTTTTAAAGGAAAAAAAAAGGGGGCCAGCAGCACTATTTATTTTTTATTCCCTTTTCTATTGACTGCAGACACACATTGAAAAGCAAATAAATTATACCCGATGACGCGTGGCATTCCGAATTATCGATAAAATTTATTGGGCTAATCAAAAGGAATGGCGGAAGGGAATTAAACGGTTGGCACGTATTTTTTACTAAAACTTTTTGTTTCCATTTTATAGGTTTGGAACGTATTTCGTGATACTTATAGGTTTTGGAAAGTTCACAACAAATTCCCGAAATTGAAAAGATCTTCCAGCGACGTTAGAAGTCCCGAGGGAGGAACCTCGATTTGCTCAAAAACTTCACATTCTTTAAATAATAGTCCGCCAGCGAATAGAAAAAGTCCGGTTTCACCCGTTGCGACATCCGGTAAAATTTTATTGACTTCAATTTTTACCCCTTGGAGTATCATTGTTTTTTTTTTTTTTTTTTTTTCAGGAAGTAATTGGTCCGAAGGAATGGATTTTGAAGACAGCCCTCCTTCCGTTTTAAAAGAAGAAGACGAAGACGATTCCGGAAACGGAGTTCTTCCACCTTTCAGAGGTCGAGCTCAAACTGACGGCCATATACTTTCTCGGTAAGATTGAATGAAATACAAATTAATTTGCTTAATTACTTTTTAACGCGATGCGGTTTTTAATTTCGTAGGCCTAGAAGGACGAGGTATCCTCCTCCGGCTCCCTCGAGTTACTGCCAATATGCTCCTTTGACCGACAGGAGAATGAGCATTTCCATGAGAGGAAATAATGCGAGTTGCTAAAATTTTATTTTGAAGGAACATTCATTTCATTTTATTGTATTTTATTATGAGAAATATATATATTTTTTCCTGTTTTTTTTAAAAAAGTTTTATGTACATATCTAATTAGTCCTCTTTCCCTACATTCGATTATGAAGACTCATGTTTTAAATTTCGTTCAAAATTATTTTAAAACTTTTCACTTATATATATACAGTTGACCCTCGTACAACGCGGCATCCAGCAACGCGGATCCACTTATACGCGGCTTTTTTTTTTGAGACCATCAACCTTATACAACGCGGTTCAAAACTCACTTATACGCGTTTTTTTTTTAAATTATAAAAAAATTCTTACTTAAAAAAAAAACTATTAATTTTTTTAAAAAAATTATGTAATATTAAGAAAATCGAAAGAATTTTTGTTGACATCAGCCCTTAAACTTCAAGATCCGACAAGTCAGTATTTATACAATGCTTGCCAAATTCATCTGCGAAAATGGCTACGCTCCGGACCAAGTATTTAATGCCGACGAAACAGGTCTTTTTTGGAAACAGGTCGGAATAAGGACGTACATCACTAAAGAACAAAAAAAAGCATCGGGATTCAAAGCCATTAAAGATCGATTTACTTTATTGTTTTGCTCAAATGCAAGTGGTGATCTCAAATGCAAACCACTTTTAATTTATAAGTCTGAAAATCCTCGACCTCTGAAGAGAAAAAATAATTTTTTGTAATTTTTGTCGAAAATCTGTCCCCGATCCCCCTTTTTCCCATAAGAAATTGGTCTCAAGCAACGCGGATTTCTCCGGGAACGTATCCCCCGCGCTGTACGAGGGTCAACTGTATATTTTTTTTTTTAATTTTTTAAGGAAAATCTCATTTTTCACAACAATCGACGACTTTAACTCTCAGTTAAGTTCTCTTAAGTTTCTCTAGGTTCGTCTCGTTTTATGATTAATGCCTTGGGATTTCTACTTTAAATTTTATAACTATTCTATCGTTAAACTTCAAGTAATAATTAAATTCATTCAATCTGACAATGTACTGTTTTTTAAAAAAGATAACAAAAACGCGGGGAAATCGGAAGCCAATCAAAATTCTCTGTTCATTTCGTTTCAATATGGCGTCGGCGTCGTGATCATCTGCTTGCGTCAAACACTTTTATCATTTGACAGTTCATTCTTTTTTTTAATTTTTATAATATTGCTTTTGCACTTATTGGTAAGTTATTAAATAGAATAAAATAACTTGTTATTAAATGAAAAACAGTATTTTCCATTTTATATGATTTTGGGTTTGTTTAGAGGAAGAAATATGTTAATGACCGAGAAATTTTTCTAAGAAACCACCTGTTGCTTTCTCTTTTTGCTAATTAAAATTCTTTACCTTTTTAGATTGAAAGATGGCTCGATATTTTACCGAACAAGACATAGACGAATTCAGGGAATGTTTTTACTTATTTGCCAGAACGGGCCAAATAAACACTCTTGACGAATTGACCGTTGTTATGAGGTCACTTGGAATGAGTCCGACCATCGGAGAATTGAACAAATATCTTACGGGTAAAGGTGGGAAAATGTCTTTTGCCGATTTCCTGGAAGTGATGCATATGCACAGTCAAGCAGAGGACCTGCCGAAGGAAGTGATTGAGGCGTTTCGAGCGGGAGATCCTCAGAAAAAAGGAACGATACCTGCTCGCCATTTAAGGCACCTTTTACTCCATTGGGGAGAGAAGTTAAGTCAAAAAGAAGTTGATCAGATATTCAGAGAAGCAAATATTAATCTTAATGGTTCAGTACGCTATGAGGATTTTGTGAAAATCGCTTGTGCCCCAGTGCCAGATTATTATTAAGAATCTGTTCATGTAAAAATGATATATTATTGAGCACTGGTCACTTTATTTTACTTGTTATATAATTGTTATAAAAATATCTTGGAAAAGCTGCATTGGTTGACTTTTCCCCATGGAAATATCATCTTCATGATCCAGTTTTTGAAAAATAAAGAACATGAATACATCACTGAGATCTCAAAACCTTTGAATCCGGAAGAGGTATAATAAAAACAAAGTATTAAAAATGCAGTTTTTCTGTAACATCTCTCTTTATCAAACTTAAAAAGAATACCTCAGCTGTAAATAGAAACATAAGAGTGCCTTATTCTGTAATGTGTAGACATCTTTTCAAAAAACATGTTTGTTATTAAGATGTTAAAATTTCATGTTGCATTGATCTTTTTTTTTCATATCATGAGCGATAATTACACTTCTTTTTGATAAAAATCATTATCTTTATTGTTAATCACGATTATGAATTCTAATCTGCACGGAATAGAGAATAATTCCCTTTGGGGATTTGCACCAAATATTTCAAATATTATTATTTTTATGTTATGGGAAAATAAATTATTTTATTAAGTATAAATGAATAAATGATAATTCATTTTTTTAATCCTACAAATCAAAAAAATCAGTATAATAGAAAGACCTAAATAATTTTTTAGTAATGGAATAAAATAATTATACTTATACAATATAAAGCAATAACAGAACACTTAAGCCACAAGTGCTCACTCAATAACAAATAGCTGATGTTAATTGAATAAATTTCCTCCCTTAAAACGCAATTTGAGGAAACTTTTTACTGCATCAAATTACGATACTTCCACAATAAAACAAATGTTCTGATATCTTTTAAACAATCGTTTATAAAAAAGGTTTTATTATTCCCTTCTTAAATTATCGAGGCGAGCTTGGAGATCCGCATCTGCATCGCTAAGTGCTGCCGCAGCGACGGGCGTTTTTCCTGACGTGGTCGCAAGCGATCCGCTTGCTTGAGGTAAACCAGATAGCTGATCGTTCATTTGAAGGCCTAATTCATCCAAAACTTGTGCAACGACTGCATCACTGAAACAGAAAATATTAGAATAAAACATAAATGCTGTAAAAATGTTTTAATTGTACATACGTCTCTTCTTCATCATCATCTCCTTCCATAGCATCATCCATTGTGTCGTTTATAATTTCTTCCTTCATTTCCATAATCTCTGATTGCTTTTCAAATTCCTGCATGATTTTTTGAATCTGTGGTAGATTTAACTGCCTGTTCATATTTTGCATGGCTCTCGTTACACCTCTCATGGCTTGTGCCATTGCATTTTGAGATTTAAGAGTCTGAACTTTCAAGCTGATTGCTTGAATGTTTGCTTTCATGACCATAAATTTTTTAATATACCGTCTAGTTCTTACTAAATCTTTAGCCATAATTTTAACAGAGTCCATCTGGCCGTCTTTTGCCATTTTCTTTATATCTGCAATCAATTTTTTTTCTTGCTGCTCCATTTTCATTCTTTCCCTGTCAAGATCCCTCATAGCTTTGTTTAGAGCTCTTTGATTCTTCCTGAGCATCTCATCAGGAGTCATTCGTTTACCAAATATCCACTCCATTTTTAATGCACCTAAAAAATTTAAATCTTATAATGTTTTAATTGTAAATAGAAAATGAATCATATGCGTGTGACATTGACGAAATTTTCTTAGAAATTTATAAGTTAATTTTCAAGGATTTGTTGACGTTTTAATTTTTAATATTGTTAAAGAGAGAATGCCAATACCGAAACATGCAATTTCTAGTTATTACCTAAATAATATTCCTTAAAATAATTGGAAATCAGCTGTATTTTGACGGATGATTCAACTTCAACAACATAAATAAATTGACTATGGTCACGCTATTAAACCTCTGCATCTCATTATTAAAAATCAGTTGCTAATTTGTTGTGAAAACAAGTTGACAGAGTCCTCCATCTTGGAGAAATACGAAATCGTTTCACCGGAAATAGAATTATGATTTTCTTGAATTTCATTTCTTTCGAAATTATTTAGGTAGCCAGAATGTTAATGTAGTAGCGTTATATTTAGAAAGATTATTACGATACCAAATTCTTTCAATTATTCTTCTATATGAGGAAATGTGATATATTCAGACTCTGATTTGAGCGTGTAAGTTAGCCGAATAATCATGGCGATTCCAAATCGTTTAACGTTTAAGATTGGTAAGCATTTTTTTATTTTTCCAACGGTTAATTATAATAATTATGTATTTATTTCCTACTACCAACTGAATAGCATATTAAATAACTATATCATGATACTAAATAGCACGCGGAAAAGAAAAAAACTTTTGGAAAGTTACCGAATATGGTTAGGAGTCCGTTGGTTTTGTTTACTTATATAGTAGGCTGAAAAACAAGTTTTTTTCTTTTTTTGTTACTAGACAAAACTGATTAGGTGTGATATATTGTAAGGTCTTGTTGTCAGGTTCATCCGAATAAATTCCAATGGAAATTTTATCATCATTGTTTTCCGCTACACCTCCAATTATTTTGTAGAAGGACTTTGCCCATTATTTTTTTTTTTTTTTTTATACTTTATCTTAAATGATTGACAAAAGTCAATTTATTAACAGGAACTGATTAAGTATTAATTTGTTTTAGTAAATAACACCTTTAAGAGATGGTATTCGGATCCTGCTTTCCCAAAAATAACAACTCATTATACCATCGTACCAAGAGAAAATGATCCGAGATGGAAAGGTAAAAAATTTTCAATTTTTTCATTATTTTATTGAATACTAATTAGGATTGCTTTTCAGATGTAAAAATGGAGAGAGATGGGGATGAGACAGACGTATTAATAGTTGGAGGAGGTCCAGCTGGAATGTCTGCAGGCATTAGACTGAAACAGCTTGCTCAATCTAGTGGGAAAGAAATTAGGGTTTGTTTGGTTGAAAAAGCATCAGAAATAGGTAAAAAATTGAAAATAAGTAAATAATTTTTGTAAAAAAATATGGTAAAAAATTTTCATTTTATAACAAAATGGATTCTGTTTTAGGTGGTCATATTTTATCAGGTGCTTGTATAGATCCAATAGCGTTAAATGAATTGATTCCAGATTGGAAGGAGAAAGGAGCACCCTTAAACACTCCTGTGACTGTTGATAGATTTGGATATTTGACTAAGACTGGAAGAATTCCGATACCAATCTTGCCAGGTTAACTTTAATTCCTTGTTGAAATGTCACGATTCAGAATAAATTATGATTTACAATTTTTTTTTTTCAGGTATGCCTCTAAATAATCACGGTAATTATGTAGTTAGGTTAGGACACGTCGTAAAATGGCTTGGAGCTCAAGCGGAAGAAGCAGGCGTTGAAATTTATCCTGGATATTCCGCTTCCGAAGTTCTGTATCACGAAGACGGTAGTGTTAAGGGAATCGCTACCAATGACGTCGGTATCGCCAAGGATGGAAGTCCCAAAGTAAGTAAATTTTTTTTTCTTGAAATATTTATTGTACATACTTCATTTAGTATTTGATCAGTTATTCTGAAACTTTTTTGAGAACTGGAAGTCACTTTTCTGAAAAATATAAGCCTGTGCGCCTGTGTCTTGGAAGAACGATTTAAAATAGTTTTTTTTTTTTTTTTTTTGAACTTTAGATGATTTTGTAATAGGTACAATTGTAGAAGGATTTGAAAAGAAATCCCATGGAAATCGAAGATGTGGTGGTAAAAAATAACGGTTTTTAACTGTTTCAGCCGCATAGCGCATTGCTTTTTCCAGAAACCTTTTCCTGTTTTCTTATCGATCGATCCTTAAGACTTTTAGTCAATTACAGTGATAAAAAATTCAATTTTTTTTCTAATTTTAATTTCTAGACAAATTTCGAACGAGGCATGGAACTTCACGCAAAGGTTACGATATTCGCCGAAGGGTGTCACGGTCACTTGACGAAAACCTTGAACAATAAATTCAAATTAAGGGAAAATTGCGAGCCACAAACTTATGGATTAGGAGTGAAAGAAATTTGGGAGATTGAGCCCGAAAAACATAAGCCTGGGACTGTAGAGCATACGGTCGGGTGGCCACTGGTTAGTTTCATTTAGAGAAATTTAATTTTCAATTTTAATTTAATTCAATTCAATTAATCTTTCACAATTTTTTACAGGACAAACACACTTACGGAGGATCGTTTCTGTATCATTTGAACGAGCCGTCGCCTTTAATCGCCGTAGGGTTCGTCGTCGGTTTGGATTATAGTAATCCGTATTTAAGTCCATTTAGGGAATTTCAAAGATTTAAACATCATCCCTCGGTCCTACCCGTGTTCGAAGGAGGTAAAAGGATAGCCTACGGCGCCAGAGCTTTGGCCGAAGGAGGATTGCAGTCTATTGGAAAACTTACATTCCCCGGAGGTTGCTTGGTGGGATGTTGCGCCGGATTTTTAAATGTGCCTAAAATTAAGGGGACTCACAATGCTATGAAATCGGGGATGCTGGCAGCCGAAGCTGCATTCGAAGCTATCTCTCAGGAAGGAGAAAGCTCAACCAAAGGTAAAATTCAATTAAGACTGCTACACCCGCTTAGCAGTGTACCTTCTTTAGCAGTGATTTTCGTACATATCTTTGTACCTGTGTCAGGTGCTTGGTACGTATTGATGGAAGGTGATAGTGGCTGATTTTGAATTTTACAAAAAAAGAAAGGTTTTAGAGGTAATCCCTATTTTTTTTGAAATTATTTTAGAAATAAAATACTAATAATTAAATAATATTGACGTAGATCCAACTGCTAGATTTTGCAGTTTTAGTAAAGTTTTCTTGCTTAAGTCTGAATTTTTCTTCATGCATATTGTCGCTTTCGTTTGGGGGAAAAATTAAAAAAAAAACGTTAATTTTAGGTCTTTTTAAAATTTTGCTTCTTTATGATATAAGAGTGAAAACTGTTTGTAGTAAAAGATTGATACAGCATATTGCAAAATTAAAAAAAAAAGAACAGTTTCACCGTTTAAACACTTTTACCACTGCAAAGTACGCTGAAAGCATTTCTAAGTCATTTCTTTTGTTGAATGAAAAAATAGTCAAAAAATTAAAAAAGCAAATAGGTGTAAAAACCGTGGAAAAAGCATTTAGAAAATTTTTTTAATAGTTTAGAAGTGGCTTCATCAGATTTGTGGAACTTAAAACATTCGTATGTATGCTCTTTTGCCACAATAATAAATAGCTGAAATATTTTAGCCCTAAATTTTCAGACGGTAGTATTTGGATTGAACAACAGTTCTTATTATTAAAAAATGGGGTCGAATGCAATATACTATTCCTATGAAAAAGAGACGGAAAGAATATTACCTCTAAATCTGTTTCAAAAAATTCGAAGAAAAAAATTTGAATCGGAACGAGTTTTAAATAAAAATCGTGCTAAAGAAAGTCATGAATACGATTTAATTTGAATCCGTCAGCAATTTAACTTTTTAAAGTGTTGAAAATTAATTAATTTCCAATTAATTATTCTCAGGTTTAGAACCGAAATCCTACGAAGATAAAATCCGGAGCAGTTGGATTTGGAAAGAATTAAAACAAGTACGAAATTGTCGCCCCTCTTTCCATAATCCCCTGGGAATTTACGGTGGGGTCGCGTATTCTGGATTTTCGCTCATGATAAAAGGATCCGAGCCTTGGACTTTTAAACACGGAGGTAAGCTTCTTATTTTTTTTTTTTTTAATTGTATTCACCGCTTTTTCATTTTTAATTTTTCTTTCAGAGCCGGATCATAAAAGATTGAAAAAAGCTTCGGAGTCGAAACCGATCGAATATCCGAAACCAGACGGTAAAATCAGTTTCGATTTATTATCCTCGGTTGCTTTGACCGGAACGAATCACGAAGGCGATCAACCTCCGCATTTGACGTTAAAGGACGATACCGTCCCGGTTAAAGTTAATTTAACGGAATATGACGGTCCGGAAGGGAGATTTTGCCCGGCAGGTAAAGAGGGAGAAAAAAGAAATTTGCAAATTAGCAAATTCTTTTTTTTTTTTTTTTTTTTTTTTTGAAGTCTAAACAACATTTTCCGAAAGTTTATGTAACTCAATTATCGTAGTTGAGCATAATGAGATTTCATTAGATAAAAGACGCGATGAATAACATTATAAGGCTCTTTGAATCGAATCGAGTGAAATAATGAACCGTTACCGTTAGAGGAACGCTTCAGCGAAACGTTTGCCTTTTCAAAGATGAGACCTATTTTCGTCTTATCTTCCTGCTAATTGAATTTTCCCTATCGATTTTCGAAATGTCACCTGCCGACTTCTTTTTTTTTTTTTTTTTTTTGTACCGTAATTAAAAATTAGGGAAAAATTGAAACTTTACTTGTAAAATTTTTACGGATATTTCAAGAAAATTTCTTTAAGTACTAAAGATAATTTTAGAATTTAGGAGAAAAAATTGATAAATTCTGTAACCTCGAAATGCAGACTATTTATTATTTGGTCCGTCGAGATTCTCATAAAAAATTGTAAGTCAGTGTTTTCCATGTTCGCTATTTCTGTAGATTTTTCAGTCTTTCAGTTTACCAAGATTTTTTTTTTTTTTTTTAATTTTTAACTTAAGAATTTTTTGTAAGTGAAGAGTTTAGTACTTGATTAACTTGTTCAAGCAGTCTAAGTTCTTGATCATGGAAAACCCCTAAGTCAGAAAAACTGTTGAAAAACAGTTGTGAAAAACTGTTGAATCTTAAAAATTATTTCGAAAAAGAAATTCGGTTCTAAAAATAAGAATTTTTGCTTAAACGGAGCAAAAGAGCTTTAATTTCAGAGCTCAAAGTCGGCTCTCATATTCCCTTGCATTGAATTATTTTCCAGAGAAATTTTTTTTCATAAAGTGATGATCTCCACTCTCTTATTCGTAAGAAAGCCAAGGAAAATATTTTCGTTTTTAAATCCGGAGAAATGTTTGCTATTTACGGTTTGACGGGGAGAAAAAAAAAAAAAAAAACTAAATCGGCTTTCGTTGACTACGCCAACAATGGAATGACAGGATAGATTCGGGAATATAGGGAAGGATGTTAATGTTATATTTTGGAAGAAAGAGAAAAGGGAGAAAAAAGAAGAAAGGAAAAGGAAAGGGAGCGAGTCAGATGGCGAGAAAAGCTCTTTTCCATATCAAAGACACGTGGCTTTGAACCCCGAGGGCTCGGAGGGTCGGGAATCTAAATTCTGCCTAATACAGAGTGTGCAAATAAAAAAAGAAATAAGTACAATTTACGCGGAGAAAATGAAATGATAATGTCCTCTCAATTTTTTTTTTTTTAAATCGCAATTTCGAAATCGAAGCCTTTTCGATATCGGATCGTTGGAAAATATTTTTCAATTTATATGGTAAATTACGGTTGATTAACTTTGCAGCGGACTGTTGCAGAGAGATAAGCCTTTAGCCTTTTTTTAACGGTTTCCTCATGACTTTGCTCCGTTATATTTATCATACGTTGTCTTTCGTCTTCTCGTTGGAATTTTCCCGGATTCAAATTAAATGATTTCGTAAGTGATATCGATTTTTCCGGGAAAAATAATAACGAGGATTAATTCGGGTTTTGAAGATAGCTGTTCAGGCAGGCGTCAAGGTAAATGTAAATCTAAATCTATCTCGTAAAGTGGCCTCGTTCAAAGAGAGCAAGCACTATGCAAATTGGGGGGTTACGATCCGGGGATGTGCAACATGCAGACTGGAATCCTCTCCCGAGGGACCTTCCCGGCGAAAAACCCGAACTCCTTTCGTCCGTTTTCACGTCAAAATCGGACGAGGGGAGGGGGAGAGGGGAAGGATCCCCGGACTTTATAAAAACGATTTCGACAATGGGATCGAGAACCCTCGAGACTTCGAAGAAGCACTTTGTAAAAAGAAAACGTCGTAAAAAAGGTGATAAATACACTCCCGAAGCGTCGTTACGGGACGAAACTTTCTTTTCACTGAAAATACGCTTCATTTAGGGGAAATGAAGTCGGTATTCCGTGATAAGAAGCGATTTTAAAAATGTTTTTTTCACCGGTTTTTGCTTAAAGTCCACTTTGAGTGTTTGCCCGTTTGCTAAGACTGCTCTTCCAATCCTTGACGAGTGAGTCCGCTTGTGACGAAAATCTATTGACTTTTTTAATTTCGATATTTTCAGGGGTCTACGAATTCGTGCCGTTGGAAGCTGGGTCCGGTCAGCGGTTGCAAATTAACGCTCAAAATTGCATTCATTGTAAAACTTGCGATATCAAAGATCCGAGTCAAAATATCAATTGGGTAGTTCCCGAAGGAGGCGATGGACCTGCTTACGACGGAATGTAGTGGCTCCATCCAGGTGCGGTGAGTTTTTAAAATTAAATTTTATGATAGATGGGGGAGAAAACATACCGCCCCCCCTTCCTCCCTTTGTTTTTTTGGTTAAATCGAAAAATAATTGACGAGGAACATGGAGACCGCATTTAAGGTTCTACATGATAAAAACTTGATGGCAACAATAAAACGTCTGCGGTCTATCGAACACGAATTTCGATCTTGTTTTTTTTTTCTCTCTCTCTTTCCCTCTCTCATTTTTATTTTTTTTATTTTTCCCAGAGAACTACATATTTTTGGTGACGGTCAACGGCACGATGAACGATACTGCAGTGACTCTAAAAACGGTTTTTCCCTCCTCCTCCCCCCCCCCTCCCTTCGACCCCCTTCTACCCTTTCGTTGGTCCGACTTATTTTTTTCCCCCCTGTTTTCCCTGTTATTTTTTATATTTTATAGAGAAAGTTGTTACATTACATATTATATGCTTATATTTTTGAAAGAAAATGGAATGGCTTCCCTTCATTTCGGTAATCGAGCCGGTAATTTCCTTTTAAAAATCTCTTTTGTTGTTTTTCCCGAGTTTTCCCAAAGCGTGATGTAAGATTCTTAAATTTTAACAAAACCGTTAAATAAAAACAAGGAAGGCTCGACAGCGGTGTAATTTAATCTGAAAGCTCTTCCTCCGTTTGAAACCTTTTAAATGAAGGGTTTCCCAAGGTTTCCCGGGTCTCTCTCCCTGGTTTTCTTAGCTTGAATCCTGTTGCATCAAACATTTAGAAACCATTTCTCTCGAGAAATAAAGCACAGATAATAATCCGATCTTCGGTTTCACACCTCATCACTATTCACTAAGTTCATAACGGATTTTTTATTCCGCAAGATATTACTTCCTCTTTTTCTCCATTTTTTAAATGGTAATTAAATTAGGGCTTTCATTTCGAGTAATTCCCATTTGGAATTTGGTATTCCAGACGGAGGAATATATTGTTTCAACTTGATAACAAGGATCTGTTTGATATGTAAAGGAGGAGATGTGCATCATTGGTTTTCGGGATTGTTATCCCACTTGGGAACGGATTGAGGAATGTCAAAAATTTCGAGACGGAGCGACAAGACTTAATCAGACTTGGTGAATTTCTTCAAGCGGAGACGTGACAACAGACTGTGCTTTAAGTCAGTGAGCCTTTTCAGATTAAAATCTTCGTTTTGGAGGAAAATTCATGAGAAAACGCTTCTAAACATAAGATTTAAAATTTTCCCTACTTTTAAAAGATTTCAAAACTTTAAAAATTTTTAGGATTTTAGATTTTTCAAATTTTTCTTTTTAACTTTCCGCTTAACAATTCCGTGCGTCGGAGGGGAACTAACGTATCTCCATCGTAAATATGATTCAAGATAATCTGTTTTAAAATTTGGTAAAGTTGTCATGTGGCCACAAGTTTACACAGACATGAGCGTGTAAACTTGTAGCCATATGATTTTCGACGAACAGTCGAAACTCGCTATCTCCAAGTATATTTACGATGGAGATACGTCAGTTTACCTCCGACGCACTGAATTAGAGATCCTAAATTAAAAAATACTGGCAAAAAAATTTGGCGCGAAAAAGCGGTGCCCACTGATTATTAGGGTGTTTCATTTTTAAAAGTTTTTGAAATGTTGGGGGGCATCTTGATATGGGGGGCTTCCTTCAAGTGTAAAACCAGTAAAAAAATGTTTTAGAAATTGAGCAATCAAGGTCTTTTAGTCTCGATTTTTTACTCAATTTTAAGGGCTTGCAAAATTTTTTAAAAAACCGTTTCCTTATGTTTTCAAGGTTGTAGAACACGAATTTCACCATCCCGAATTTTTCCGATTAGATCCTGTGACGTCATTTGCGTTTTTATCGAGCTTACACCTGATTTTTCCGACTGAAATTAGGCTAAATCTCGATTTTGGAGTCCTGAAAATTTTTTTATTTTATTAGTATCACTCATACTTATGCAATAATACCCGTAGAACACGAATTTCACCATCCTGATTTTTCCTATCAACCCCTGAGTAGGGGTATAAGTATAAATTTGGTTTTTGAGGGAAAAATTAATTTTTTTGCCAAAAAATGGCAACAACTTTTCACCAGTTCGATTTAGACGCCATGTTTAATGGCACTTTTTAGTCAAGACAGTCTCATTAATAGGGATCTTTTTTGTTTCAAATCAATTTCCGAAATTTTTTTACCGTCGGAAAATTCTTCCAGTAAATTTTTTTAAAGTTCCGAATTTTTTCTGAGGGTAAAAAAATTTTGGAAATTGATTCGAAATACAAAAGATTCTTATTAATTAGAGTGTCCTGACTAAAAAATGTCATTAAACATGACCTCTAAATCGAACTGGTGAAATGCTGTTGCCATTTTTTAGCAAAAAAAATCTATTTTTTCTCCAAAAAACCAAATTTACACTTACACCCCTACTCAGGGGTTGATTGGAAAAAATCGGGATGTTGAAATTCGTGTTCTACGACCTTGAAAACATAAGGAAACCAGATAATTAAAAAGATAAAATTAGATAAAAATTAGATAAAAAAATCGAGATTAAAAGACTTTGATTGCCCAATTTTTAAAAAGCTAAAGTGGCCTTGGGAGGCCACTAAGCGGTTGAAAAAATTTGAAAAAAAATTTTTTAAAAATGAAACACCCTACTGATCATGAGCACTAGGCCTAATTTTTGAAAATAATTTTTAAATTTTAAATTGCCGCTATAGGCTCCGAGCGACTTTTTTTAAATAAATATACACTTAAATATACCTGTTTACCTTATACAAGCGTATATATTTCCATCACGCAATTAGTTCGCAGAAAATATTGCTTCTTTATAAGCTAAACATGATTTTAATGGTGGCGCTGCAGTCAAAGTCCCTCGGAGCCTATAAACTGCAGCTAAGTAAAAAATGGCGATTGTTTTTGTTTATTCAATGTGTATTTGTTTATCGGTTCGTTAAAAAAATTATAGGATTTTAAATTCTAAAATCGAAAGTGCTTATCAAGACAACAAAACACTTAATGCTGTTCAGCTTTTACTGAAAGCTACCAATTAATTTAATATTAATTCCAACATACCAGTGCGTATGGTCAGTATGAACCGATTTTTCGCGCCTTTTTTTCCCTCCGGCCTCTTTTAATTTGGGGCCTCTACTTAACAATAACCTTCGTTCCCTTCCCAATTTTAATGACTTCGGATTTTCAAAAAATCGAATTTCTAAAAGTGTCCTTTCACTTGTGCGGATTTCAAATACGCGCACAAGCGAAAGCGCAGCTTTATCATTTGCTGTGTAGGTCGCATTGTTGCCTCTTCCAAATTAGGATTTTGCTCTAGCGAAGCTTTGCCTACTTTGAATCTCATTGGATCACAATAATGCAACTTAAAAAGCAAAACTATTTTTTTTTTTTTTTTTTTTTTGGCGAAATGATTTTTTGGCGCAAAATAACTTCTTTCTACGTTCTAATTTATATATTTTCTTTTGATTGTAGCAACGTAGCGGTACGGAAGCCCTTCCAGCAGTTTGGTAAGTCATTTTTAAAATTTTTAAAATTTTTGGTTCCGCCCCTGTTGTTTATTGAAAAAAAAAATTCGCGATTATAAGAAGGACGAGGTTTATAAAGTTTTTGAGAATTAAGGAAAAGAAAACCTCGATGGGGAGCGTTGACTTTCATCCTATTCCCGAAAAACGTCAAAAGCAGAAATTGCTTTTGTCTTACGTCGAACCGAAAAGGGATCGGGAGAGAGAGAAAACGGCGGGCAAGGAAAAAGGAAAAGTCTAAAAATCATCAATCCGGGTTATTTTTTATTTTTCCAACATGAAGGAGTATTATCGAAAAGAGAAAAGCCGGATAGAAATGATTTAAATTATAATAAAAGCATTTTGATAAAGCCGGATTACAAAAGGGAGAAAACCGGGGAACTGGCGATCGTCGGGAGCTTTAACCGACAAAAGGAAAAGCCCTTCCCAGCCTCCTGCTTCGTCTTATCGCTCTTCCCCCGAGCCTACTGCCTTTTATGTTGTCTCTAACTCGTAATTATATTATTATTATTATTTTTTTTTTTTTTTTTGTCGTCATCACGGTAATAATGGCGGGGTAACGAGGCTCTGATTATCCGATAAGTTTTATATGAGAAGCTTTGCCCCCGATTTTAATTCCGAAGTTAGCCACTTTGAGCGCTTAACGACTTGTTCTTGTTGTTTCCGCTAGGGTGTCTTCGGCGTATCTGCGTAAGCTAAACAGGTATATTTGGGCGTCCTTTATTTTTGAACAATTTTCGAATTTAAAATCGTTTACCCGTAAAAATGGTTCTGCTTGGTGTGCTAATAAACCCGAATTTTATAGAAATTTTTTACTCGATTTGAGCTTAAAGTTCCAAAAATTGCCAGAAGAGAAAAAAAAAATCAAAATTTTTTTTTCCGCGAAAAAATGTGGTTTTTGATCGGAAATTTTCCAAAAATCACGAATCTGAAATCCGTTTTTTTATGTCTGGTCCGATTTTTGATCTAGAGACCAAAATATGAGTGACTTGATATGTTTTGTCACTTTACCACGTTTTTCCGCCATATTTTGGCTTTTAGCTCAAAACCGGACCAGATTATAAAAAAAAAAAAACGGACATCAGATTATTGATCTACGGAAAATCTCCGATAAGAAACCACATTTTTTCGCGGAAAAAAAATTTTTTTTGAATTGTTTTTCTTTTGTGGAATTTTAAGCTCAAGTCGCCAGTAAAAAAAAAAAAAATTAAAAATTAAAATTCGGGTTTATCAGTACTCCAAGGAGTACCATTTTTGGGGGTAAACGATTTCAAATTCGAAAATTCCCAAAGTAAGGGACACCCTACCACTGAGCAATTATCCTCGTTTATTTTTCCACAAAATTTTTGTAAACCGCAAAGTGGCCCAAGTGTTAAAAACAAATACGGAAGTCTTTTCCTCCTGATGATTCAAAACTTTTTCCCGTAAGAGCGATGCTGAAACATTTCCCCTCTTGAAAAAAAAAAAAAAATAAAAGTTCTTTTTTCCGGTATTAAAAAAAGCAAAGTTTTAAAAAGATCCGCAGTTGTATTTCATTTTCTTGCCTTGTCTTTAATTTAAAAAAATACGCCTTCGAAAAGCGTGGAAAAAAAAATGAAGCTCGGATGTTTATTTCCCGGCGATTTACATTTTCCAGAGCGAAAAGGGTATTTTTCCTTTTTAAAGAAATTCACCAGGAAAAAAAAAGGTAAACAAAAAATTTTTTTTTTCCTTTCTCGCTCCCTTTTTTTTATTTTATTTTATTTTACGAATGAAAATAAGGAGTGCGTCTTGTCCGTAAAGATGGCAGGATCAGGGATTAGTTCTCTCACCTGAAAAAGAACTGGAGCTAAAAATTGTTGGGTCTTCCCAAATTCACGGACATGTGTGTCTTCCATATCCTTCCATCTTCTTTTATTTTTTCCATGGCTAAAAGGAGCTTGACCTTCGATCTCCCCACTTTTTTCCGAATTGTAAAAAGAAGAATGAATAATACAGATTAAAAAGGAAAAGGGGGGGGGGGGGGAAAGCTCGATTTTGAATTCGATTTTAATTTAAATTTTTTTTATTATTACGCTCGAATGATTTTTTACTCCAGAAAGCAACTTTGTGTAGAAAAAACGGAGAAAAAGATGTTTAACGTTCGGTCTCGAAGAAAATGGGGGAGTTAATTGAAACTCTTAAAGTATTAGAGGAATGCCGGGGGAAAAAAAGGAAAGAGATGGAAGGATCAAGATCACACTTTTTTTTTCAATATTGAATCGGTTACGGGATTCTTTTTGCTGTGAGTATAAAATCAATTTGGCTTTCCGGACCTCTACCTCAGGGGTATAACAGGAGCGAAAAAGAGGACGTCGGCCTCTCCCTTCCCCCTTCCCTGGATCCCTCGGTAAACTGGAGTTATGCCGGAAAACTCTGCATTCCCGGATTTTTTTTTGTTATAGGCACTGCGTGAGAGTAAAAAGGAATAATATCAGGATCAAATATCGGAAAGCTTATAAAATCTCATTCTGGGAAAAGCACATTTCCAAGGGAAAGAGCATCAGAAACGAAAGCGAAATCGGGTCGAAGGCTTCTACAATAATTTCTCTTTGAAGAGCTTTCCATCAAACGGGAAAATGGAGTTCTTTTCCGAGAAATTTCGCTTTTCCGTTTTCCGATAGGTATGATGCTTTAATTCCTTTTTTTTGAAAAAAAAAAACGGCAATTTTATTGTGATATCCGGTAGAATCGGATGATTGCTGACGCAGATGGCAGATGCGATCATAGACCGTGAACCGAGGCCCAGCAACAGCTGTACATCTCGGGTGGACGGGGCAAATCCACCCTCGAATCACACGCACACCCTCTAATTCAAAAACTCCCTCTCGACCCGACTCTTTTAGCCCGTTTCCAAAACTTTTTTTTTTTTCATTTTTGCGGCCGTTGGGTGCACCGTCCAGGGAGCAAATATCGGGGACTCAGGAACTGATATACCCCGAAAGTGATACACCCCAAAATTATATCAGTTTCCGGTATAGCAGTTTCCGAGGAAAAAAATTAAAAATAAAAAAATCCGGAAACTGACACAAATTTTGTTTATCAATTTCCCATTTTGGGAAAAATTATCAATATGAAAAAAATTATTACACGTTTCTGTAAATATTGTTTGAAGATAAAAATTATTGTTATTGTATATTTTAAAACTAAAAATGAAAGAGGTGGCAAAAATCAATAATTCAGAAAATAACATCATAGTTATAAAGTAGTTTTCAGACATATGAAATCTTGCTTGCATGGTCCATCTTACGTTCTTCATTAGCTAAACATATAAAGTTCGTTAACACTTCCTCAAATTCACGGTTTTCTTAAAAACTAAAATTCTTTTTACATTTATTTTCAACGAATCTCCTATGTTTAGCTAATGCACAATATTAGTATTTGTATCATTATATTAGTATTATTTATTGGTTTTTGCAAACTCTTTCATTTTTAGTTTTAAAATATACAACAACAATAATTTTTATCTTCAAACAATATTTACAGAAACTTTTTTCATATGGATAATTTTTTCTAAAACGGGACAATAATTTATGTCACTTGCCGGATTTCTCTATTTTTAATTTTTTTCCTGGAAACTGCTATACCGGAAACTGATATAATTTCGGAGTATATCACTTTCCGGTATATCATATGACTCCAAATATCACGCAAAACTCTACGAGAAATTATTTTCCTCTCAAAACGAAATGAAGAAACGTTTTGGTTCCTTGTTATGTTTCCCTCGCGAACGAAACCGTTTTCTAAGTCGAAGGGACTTAATTTTCTCCTGTCTAGTGGAAAATCGGAATATCAAAAATTTTCGTCCTTTTTTCCAAAAAGCTATTTTCCGGGCTTTGTAGGTACGAATGCGAATTTTTCCGATTTCGAAAACTTTGCACTCGTAATGACACAAACACAATTTTTTTTTCTTTGTTCTTTGTGTCGTAGACGGATTTAAAAAAAAAAAAAATTTTTTTTTTCCTTTTTCCTTTGTAAACTTTCTCTTCGAGATTGGTTTTTGGCGGAATTTTGCCCTCGTCAAAGTTGATCTGATGAGTAAACGATTTGATAGACCCGTCGGATTAATAAGATCGTCACGGAAAATTCCGTCTGACGTTTTTCCACCGCAAAACTATTCCGGCTTTTCGTTATCTCCGACCGGTAATTAATCTGCCTTTTATTTCGGAAAACTTTTTTTTTTTCTATATTTAATAATGTCGTTAAAGACTCGGAGGAACATTGTTCGAGATAACTCGAGATAAAGAGTAGTTTTTTTTTTTGCTGCTTGGTTTATAGCATCATAACTATTTGGGATCATAAACCGTTTAATGATTTTGTTCCCACTGTAACGGAGGAGCCGCATGCGTCGTTGTCTTTTTTTTGAGATAATTTAATGCTTCCGTTTGCAACTGCAATTAAACTTTATGAAAAATCAAAATTTTTTACTGTCCGACAGCTAAAGGTTCGTTTTTTTTTTCAAGGTTATCTTGAGCAGGCAGCAGGCCGGAAGTTGTCGATTTTGGGGTGAAAGTGATCCGATTCGAAAAATTTGGTTCGTGAATCGATTTTAACGGTTTTTTAGGTCCTAACGACCTAATGGCGTTGGGGGCCATTTGTAATTCGGATCTTTGCATTAGGGTGCGTCGAAAAACGCGAATTTTTAAAGTTGAAAATGCCTTATATCGGAATCGATGTCTTTTTATAATACATTTAACCCTAATTTTTTTCAGATTTTTAAGCGACATCTTGAGGTGCCGCAATGACCTTGAAGTTTTTGAAAATCCCTTATTAGGGCAAAAAAAAAGATTTTTTTTTGCTGAGAAAGGTATCATTTCTTATCGGAAATTTTGCGTAGATTAGGAATATGAAGTCCAAAATTCATTTTTGTGTACGGTTAGCTAAATAGGAAAAAAGCCTAAAGAATTTTAGTGTTTAAAAAAATGACCTAAAGCTCAAAAACCGTACACTAAAGTTGATTGTAAATTTGATATGCGAAATCTAGGCAGAATTTCCGATGTGGAGCGATGTTTTTTTCAGCAAAAAAAAATTCTTATTTTTGCCCTTTTGGCTTTTCAAAATCTTCAAGGTCATTGCGGCACCTCAAGATGCCGTTTGAAATATTTGAAAAAAATTAGGAATAACTGTATTATAAAGAGGCATTTATTCCCATATCAAGTGGTTTCAAATTCGAAAATTCCCGTTTTTCGACCCACCCTTCTTTCCATATTTCTTCGGCTGAGTATCCAAAGGACTAATGAGATGTTTATCCCTTTTGTCTATGCTTAAGTTTGCAATATGTTTCAATATTTGGGCTGGAAGATATAATTATATGTAGAGATTCCTCCCGAGATCCCGATTTTCCCGGAAAATATCCCGGTAAATTTTTCCCAATTTTTCTAGAATTCATTTTCCCGGGAATGGAATTTTTCTCATTTTTGAGAATTCCTGATTCCCGGGATTCTAAGATCTCTAACCGGGATCGACCTTTTTTTTGTCCCGGAAACGGGAATAATAGGAATTTTATCAACGTTTTCACTATTTATCACATAAAATTTTCAGTTCAGAAAAAAATTATAATATTAAAAAAAAAATTTTCCCATGTTTTTTTTGTTTTTGTTTTTTGTTTAAAGCGCTCTTTTTAAGCAACAAGGAAAAATTTCATTCGACATGGTTCCTCTTAATTCCAAACTGGAATCACAAAAAATACGAAAATCAGGGCTATTTTCGTTTGTTTTTTTTTTATTCGTTTTCTAAGTCAATTCCCGGATTTCCCGGGAATCCAAATATTAATTTCTCGATTCCCGAGAAATGAAAAAGCAAACCGAAACAGGAATTTTCTTTCCCGGGATTGATATTTTATTCAAAAACGGGAGTTCCCGATTTTCGGGATGGGAAATATGTCGGGAACTTGCAATTTTTGATCATATGAAACTAATTACAATCCTCCCCCCCCCCCCCTTTTGTTTTGAATTTTAAAGATGATGAAGCCTAACGTTTGATTGCGTATAAAAAAATTGACGGTGGCTCACTTATGTTTAGCTTCGGTCGGAAAAGTTGCGACTTCGACTTAGACCATGACCTCGGACATGAGATCTTTCCTGGAAAAGACCAAAGTGCTGGATATTGTTTGCTTAGAGATGCAGATGTGTGCAACCCTAAAACCGATTCCACCCTTGGGTTAACACGATGTATGTCACGCGTTCGATTATTTTTCATTCTCCCACTTCCCGAATTTCCTTTTTTTTTATACTTTCCCCCGCTTTTAGCGTAACCCCAACAGTTTTCCATTGTGCTCGAACCCCATTACGTAGTTTATTATGAATCTTGGATTAAAATCGAAACGAAGCTTCTCTTCATTTTTTTTCCCCTTTCAAAATTGGGGTCACCCATTTTCCATTTTCCTTTATCCATAAGGGGGTGTTCGACTCATTATACTTTACAGACTAATTTTCCCGCCCAAAAAACTATTCTTTTTTTTATTCCAAAATGGAGGAAGGTTGTTTATATTGACAATTCTGGTTTTTTTTGGTTAATAAAATTTAAAAGAAAGAAAAAAAAATTAATTCGAAGTGATGGCGTCGCCGCTCCTTTTGCTGCTGATTCTGATACCTCTGGTGCCGTTATTCTGTTGCAAGATAAGCGTGAGGACGGAATACGAAAACGAGGAGGACAGAACGGAATGTTGTTACTGTCAGTGAAAAGGATTTGGTCGGGCACTTGAAACGGTTAATTACAAAAAATAAGTTGAAAAAATAAAAGACGGAGATAATGATTCATCGGAGATAAGCCGGAGAAACGGACAAAGGAATCGAAAGGAATCGTTAAAACTCATGGGAAATTGCAAACAAAGCAGAGAACAAGGGAGAGGAGAAAACCCGAGCCGTTGTAAACAGTAGTCGCTTTTCCAGGGGCGTATACAAAACCCCGTGGGAGACTTTTCCCTCTTACGTGAAAGAGTTGACGAATCGTCCTGTCATCGATGACGATCGAACACGTGTTTAATTTTTTTTTTCAAGTTCGAACCCCTAAACTGTTAGTGATCCCTCCCCCCATTTTTTTTCTTTTTTTTTGACTGCCACCATCAATAACATTACTCTTTTCCAATCATCTTACCCAGCCAGCTGGAAATATTTACATAGAAATTAAATTTCGGATTTTTTTTTTCCTTTTTCAATATCGATAATTTAATTTTTGGTCGTCGTTTGTCTACAAGTTTTGTATATAAGATTTCCCCGGTTATGATTTCGGTGGGTGATTTTAAAAATTTTTTGATGACACTCGTCACCCCGGGGGGTTGAAGGAGGAGAAAATTACGAAATAGGAAAAATGATTTCCAGAGCGTGAAATAACCCGGGAGGTGAGGGTGAGGACGAGCATTACCATCCATTTAAATTTAATGAAAAACATGCAAAAAGGATGCACTTCGGTAATTACGATAAAATTCCAAAAATCTCTCATTTCGAAACCGATTACCGGAAGGATTCCCATCCGATTTGATTTTTTTTTTTTTTAAAATCTCTTCCGGAGGGATATCTCATCACACTAGGGCGTCCCTTATTTTGGAGATTTTCGAATTTCAAATCGTTAACCCCAAAAAATATGTAATAATTTTTTTTTTAATTTTTTAGTCGACACGAAAGCTTCGCGACTTGAGCTTAAAATTCTGAAAATTACCATGAGAGAAAAAAATCGACAATTTTTGTTTTCGCGAAAAAAATGTGGTTTCTTATCGGAAATTTTCCGTAGAGGACGAATCTGAAGTCCGTTTTTTTGTAACTGGTCCGGTTTTTGAGGTAAAAGCCAAAATATGGCAAAAAAACGTGGTAAAGTGACAAAACGTAGCAAGTCTTCAGTATGACTCGCGTTTTGGTCTCTGGCTCAAAAATCGGACCAGATATAAAAAAAAACGTGATCTACGGAAAATTTCCGATAAAGAACCACATTTTTTCGCTGAAAAAAAAAAATGTCGATTTTTTTTTTTTTTCTTATGGCAATTTTTGGAACATCAAGTTCAAGTCCCCAAGCTTTCCCGTCGAGTAAAAAATTTAGAAAAAATTTCAATTTATCAGTACACCAAGAAGAACCATTTTTGGGGGTAAACGCTTTTGAATTTCGAAAATTGCGAAAATAAGGGACACCATACCCCACATACGGGTTAAGGTAGTTCTTATTTTGCGAAGTTTGGATTTTCGGAGGTGTTACCGCCTAACTTTTTTTATTTGTGTGAGATAAGTTTCCCTGAATTTTTTTAATTTTTTAATCGACAGGAAACCTCATTCAGCTTCTTGTTCGAGAAAACCCCATAAAAAACAATTTTTTTTTCTACCGAAAATTTTGCGTAAATTTTGAATCTGAAAAATTTTTTTTTGTATCTCTTCCGCTTTATAAGGTAGAAGCCAAATAGGCAAAAAGCCAAAAAACAGTGAAAACTGTGGACTTAGTGCGTTTTATCACTTTTCTCTACTTTTTTCGTCATATTTCGGTCTCTTGCTCAAAAACCGGACCAGATGCAAAAAAACGATTTTCAGATTCGAAATCTACGCAAAATTTTCAATAGGAAACGATGATTTTTTTTTTTTTTTTTTTCAAAAAAAAATTATCAAATTTTTGGTTTTTATGGGATTTTCCCAAAGGTCCGAAGCTTAAAATTTTTGGCCGACGCCGATGCTAGCATCTGATCTTTTTCAATATCCGAAATCGGCATCGGCATCGCCACTGCGAAATTTTTAGTGCTGGCATCGGCATTCGCATGAAACCGAGATATTTAGCCGGCCGTGACTGGCATCGGCACCGGCCTCGGCACCGGCTTCGGATTTGGGCCCCTGACTTTAAAAATCGTCTAGAATGGCTCTATGATTTTTTTTTCCCACTGAAATCGGAATTACAGGCGGCATCGGGTGTCGGCGACGGAATCGGAATCAGGAGTTAAATAAATAATAAGTTATCGGCATCGGCATCGACCCGAGATTTCTGCCGGCCGCGGCCTGCACCGGCATCGGATTCGGACCCCTAGATTTTTCCGAACTAAAAGCTCGATGAGGCACGGTTTCCCGTCGAGCAAAAAATTTGGAAAAATTCAGGGAAGCTTATTTCCTACAAATAAAAAAAGTTAGAGGGTGGCACCTCCGAAAATCCAAACTTCGCAAAAATAAGAACCACCCTAATACCGGTCGGGTAAAGGCCAAAAAAATGGAATTCGAAATAATGGACCTTGTGGACTTTTTGTTTTGGGTGGGATTTTCCAATTAGTCAACGGTCACGCGAAGAAACTCGACACCGCACGTCCGCTTGCATTTTTTATCGTCCTACGACTTCATATACGAAAACGTAATCGGACCTTTGAATTACATGAGCTAAATTAAGATTTTCCTTTCTTTGCTTTTATCGTTTTTTTTCCCCTCATGAAAAATGGATTCCATTTCTTCTTTATTTCGCTGAAAATTGATAAGAGTTATTTAAGAATTTTTAACCTCAAAGCGAGGCGGTTTAAAAAGGAAGTTTAATGGGAAACCATCTGCGCTTTTTCTAAGAGTTTTTGATCCCTCTTCTTTTTTTTTCGAGTTCAAAAAATATAATACTTTTAGTTTTTCGAGGTAAATAAAAAAAATTCGCTCATAACAAGGAAGAAGAAGCATTAATTCGATACTAATGATGACAAACCTGTGGTGACGTTAATGTTTATTACATAATACATAAAATCCCGTTCCCGCTTGCAACACAATAACTCTTTCAGCCGCTTTATATCGAGAAAATTACCGTAATTTTCAAAATATGAATTTTATGAGGTTTTTTTTTTTTTTTTTTTTTTTTTTTCTCTTCTTTCCCTTTAAATTTTATGAATTCATCCGAAACCAAATATGCGAGGGCTTGTTTAGCCTGCACCAAAACCTAAGTCATCAAAATGGCGGTGAACACATTAAAGGGAATTCCGATTTAATGAAATTTACGCTTATGTAGTCGCGGTAGCGGCTACACTCGCGCTAAAAGCATCTGGAAGGAGCACTTAATCAAATGGATATTGGGAGGTCCATATTTTTCCAAGTTTGGATTTTCGGAGGTGCCACCTCCTAACGTTTTTTATTTGTATAAAATAAGTTTTCCTGAATTTTTTCAAATATTTTACTCGACGAGAAAAGCGTGCCTCATCGAGCTTTTAGTTCCGAAAAATCCCATAAGATTTGAAAAATTGATTATTTTTTTTTTGAAAAAAAAAAAAAACGTCGGAAATTTTGAGTAGATTTCGAACGTGAAAATAGTTTTCGTATCTGGTCAGGTTTTTGAGCAAGAGGCCGAAATAAGACGAAAAAGTAGGGAAAAGTGACAAAACGTACTATGTCCACAGTTTTTCATTGCTTTTTGCCTTCCATCTCATAAGCCGGACCAGATACTAAAAATCTGTTTTTAGATTCCAAAGGCTGCAAATATTAGATTCGAAATGAAAGCCGTTTCTGAGGCAAAGATTAGAATGCTAATTCAGTTTTTATTTTTTTGGCAGAGAATGGGTTGTCCGATTGAAGAATCCAATAAACGAAAAAAAAGTCTTTCAAAGGGCTTTTTAAGGGCATAATTGTTCATTTCTTAATAAATGGCCCAGTGGCCAAAATGGCCATTTAAAGAGAAAAAAAATTATTTTCTTCGTGTTAACTTCTCCGGACGTTAAAATTTCGTTCTAACAGCCAAAAAGTACGTCAAAAATTGGCCTGAGTGCATGTGCTTTTTAATTTTTCTTTTAACAAGAAAATGGCAAAAAAAATGGTCAAAAGTAAAAAAAAATTTTTTCGCTGCGAAGATGACGCCGCACACAAATCTCGCTATCACCACGTCAGAGTACGCGAAAAACTGATCTAAATACGTATTTTTTGTGTTTTTTTCTCCAACGGCCAAAGTGGCGATAAAATGGCCAAAATCTCAAAAAATTTGTTTCGCCACGAAGACCACGCTGGACCCAAATTTCGCTATCACCACGTGAAAGGACGCATAAAAATAGCTTAAAAGCAAATTCCGTTGGAGAAATAAAGGTAGAAATTGGCCCAAAATAGTGGCCTAAAGTAACCAAACTCCGTTTTGGATACTTTAATAGTTTTTTTTTTTTTTTTTTTTGCGGAAAATCATGGTTTTTTATCGGAAATTTTCCGTAGATTAATCCTTTTTATATACCTAATCCGGTTTTTGAGCTAAAAGCCAAAATATGGCCAAAAAGCTTGATAAAGTGAGAAAACATATTAAGTCCTCAGTTTCACTCTCTAGCTCAAAGACTGGATCAGACATGAAAAAAACGGACTTCAGATTCGTGATCTACGGGAAATTTCCGATAAAAAACCACATTTTTTCGCGGAAAAAAAATTGTCAATTTTTTTTCTAAGCTCAAGTCGCCACTCTTTCCCGCCGAGTAAAAATTTGAAAAAAATCAGGGAAACTTTACTCATACAAATAAAAAAGTAGGGGGTGGCACCTGCGAAAATCTTCGCAAAATAAGAGCCTCCCTAATGGATGCATGAGTTTTTTTTTTTTTTGTCTTTTGCAAACAAATCGATTCGAAAATAACGGTGATGGATGATTCCGGGGGATTTCCCGAGTCAAGATAATTTCCGAGGATCGATCAAAAAGAGTTTCTCGTCCTTAAAAATGCATGCGGATGAAGCCGGGAGAAGGAAAAGGAGCCATTGTAAAAGAGAAAGGTCCCGCGGGATTCCCTTGTTAAACTCGAACCGATGTAGCTTCAAATTAATCTCAGGCCGGGTATTAATTAATAAATAGTAAAGCTGACAACGTTGTTCCTGTTGTGCGTTGTAACTTAAACCGTGTTGACCTCTTTCGGTTCCACGGGATTTCGATCCCGGTTCCTTATTATTTTTAAAAGGAATTTCGATAACAAGGATAAACTCTTTTTTTTTTTTTACCCCTTTCCCTCTCCTCTCGGAAAACTCAAAACCGGAGAAAAACACATCGAATCGCTATCGGATTTCTTTTCTAAATGGAAAACTAATTTACCGTTACGAATAACGTGTTGATTTCGCTCGATTTTTCCATGCGGATATCCTTTCTTTTCCTTCTCGATAAGTTATTTTCTTTCACGTCTGCTAAGGTGAAAATATTTCCTCTTTTTTTTTTTCTCCTCCTTCTGTTGTAATCAACGATGAGTTTTTTTTTTTTTTTTTTTTTTTTGGGAGAAAAAAATTTTTTTCCCCCCTTTCGAAACAATAAGCGGATTCGGTCTAGCGGAAATCGGGACACATATAGAGAGACTCGTCCTTTTTCGATGAATCGAAAAGGAAAAACGTTTCAAGGGACTTAATCTCGACCTTGGAAATAAGGAAAAAGCTTTTCGACTTTTGTCAAGGAGCTTTGCTTTGTTTTGCAGCATTACGGTAATTTGATCTTTCACTGGAAATTCATTGGCTACATTGAAATCCCGGGAAAGAGTCTGACTTTAGATAGTTGACTTAACCCTTTGTTCGTCCGTGGATCCATATATGGACCCATCAGTTTTGCAACACTGCAAAGCTGTAATTTTCTTTAAAAAATTGTAAAAATCATATAACTAGAGTATTTTGGACTGCTGAAAACGAATGAAGTCAAAATTTTAAAAATATCAAAATTCAAGATGGCGGATGGTTGGTAAAATTCCAACAAGCAAAGAAATATTATGCTCTGTCTCCATTAATTGGAGGGTACAATTAATTGCACCACCGGAAATACTGTATATTTTTGGATTTTTTTTTTCTGCTACCGCTTCGACTGCAGCGCTACTGTTAAAATTATGTTTAGCTTATGATAAAAGCAATATTCCCGCGAACTAATTTCGTGATGGAAATGATACGCTTCTGTAAAGTGAACAGGTATATTCAATAGTATATTATACGAAAAAGTCTCACGGAGCCTATAGGAATTGCCCTAGAAATTTTTTTTATTTTTATTTTTATATTTTTAAATTATATTGTCCTGTCTCCATTGGCCAATTAATCGAGGGTACAACTAATTGCACCACCGGAAATGCTGTATATTTTTGGATTTTTTCTTCTGCTACCACTTTCGTTATTTTAAAATAACGAAAGTGGTTGCATAAAATTATGCAGTCGAACCGGACCAACTGTTGACAGCAAACCCTCTTGTTTCCCAATATAGCTTCTTACCTCATAAAATCCGATCTGTGAAAACTCAAAACAAACATATTCTTTTTTTTTTTCTTTCATTCATTTGCTGCCAATAAATAAACGGCAAACCTGGCTGCTATAGTGCCGAAACATAATGCAGCAACATTTTCCCCGCCATAAAAACCAAAGCTAAACTTTAATATTATACATAAACACTAATTAGTGTTCGAAAAAATAATCAAAATAATCAAAACAATAAAAGAAGTAGTAGCAGAAGGAAAAATTCCAAAAATATACAGCACTTCCAGTGGTACAATTAATTGTACCCTTCGATTAATTGGTCAATGGAGACAGGACATTTATAATTTATAAAATATTTTTCAATGTTTTAAAAATATTATGCTAATATTTTTTGAAACAAGAAACGATGAAAATATTTTAAGAATGTCGACAAAGATTTTAAAAATATATTTCCATCGTTTTTTGTTTCAAAAAGTATTTGTCTAGCCTAATATTTTTAAAATATTGAAAAATACATATTTATAAATATTAATAATTTTTTTTTATTGGGTATATTGTTTATTATTCAAAATATTAAGGATTTTCTAGATTCGAATTTTGTAAACGCTTTATTTATTGCTCTTTTTTTTCTTATGAACTTAAAAATGCAAGTAAAGAACGGATGGACAGTCATTTATGCAAAATTCAATTAATAAGACTTCTTCCCCTATGTTTAGCTTATGGGGAAAACAGCACTTTCTGAGTAGAGGCGTTTATAAGTTTAAAAATAAATATTTTGGGGGGTTTTTTGAACTGCTAATTCTGAATCTGAAATCCAAATGAAAAAATTGAAATTAAAGATGGCGGACTATTAACTTTAAAAACTTTCTGTTTTTATTACTTGAAAAAAAAAATTAAGGCAAGTTAATTTTCCGGGAACAGCTAATTTAAGACAAGTTGATTTTCTGGGGGCTGCACGTGTCCCCTACGTAAAATTCGATTTTAGATTTGAAATCATGGTGCTGAAAAACATATAAATCGATACCCATATGTTATTTTTACGATAATTTAAAAAAATTTGTTATCTGGGAGGCCACCAGTGCCCCCCACGTAAAAAGTAATTTCAGATTCGGAATCAGCGACCCCTAAAATCCCTTTCGTCATACAAACAATATTAAAAAATATTCGTAAAAAGGGTTAAAAAATTTCAAATTGAGTTTGCATCACCGGTTGCATAACTGAGCAATATCGGGCGCATCACTTTTTTTTTTTTTTAAATGTCCCTTTGGCCTAGTGCTTTACCTTTATAGATATAATGCAAAAAAAAACAATATTTGGAAGGAATAGGGTATTTTCAAAGTTCGAAATTTGACCGGCAAAGGGTTAAGCCCCCTGAGCAGTTGACATGAAATCAACATTTGGCCAAATTATCTGGTTGAGTTGCAGCGGGAGATGTACATTTAATTGCGTTGTTTATTAACCGGATTATACACTTTAATATTCCATTTTTAATTCGAACAAGTAAAATTAAAATTAAAATAAAAAGAAAAAGATGGAAACTTTGAATAAGGTAAGCACGGGTGAAAATAGCACACATGTCGTCGAGGACAAGAAGCAAACAATGGAAAATGTTCCCCATCACAGCATGTCGCCCACGTGCCATATCATTGCCACCCTATTTTTATTTTGTTGAATTTCCCTTCGATGCTCAATTTTTTTTTTTTTTTTTTGGTTGCATCCACGTTGAACTTAGCGTCGATCCCCGCTGATAATGCAATATAATAAGGCTCGAAATTTAAATTTATATTGAAAATCCGTTATGTAATTTCGGAGGTTTCATAATTTGCTTATCTCTTCAGTGGTCTTTTTATTATAAATTTTCAACTCCCTTTCCCTTCCTGTTGTATTTGCCAAGTTGATAAACTCTTAATAGAAGTAAGATTTTGTTTCATATTGTTTGAATGATAAGACATTGACGTTTTTTTTTTTTTTTTTTTTTTTTTTTTCGAAATAATTGTTTTAAAATTTCTGATTGCTGATGGGCAATGGGGTGGTTTTTTTTTTTTTTAGCAACATGCAATCACGACCCTCTTGGGCGTTTTTAGCTTGGAAAAAAAAAAAGGAGAGAGAGGGTAAAATTTCGAAAATAATTATCCTGGTTCTACTAAAGTAAACCAACCCAAAACGGTACATCTGCTCGGTCTGTTTGATCGATTGGGTTACACTTTCGATTAGGCATTTAAATTAACAGGGTTATTTTATCCGATGTGTATTTATTTTTTATTTAGAAAAAAGCAGGAGAAAAACAAGGGAAAACTGACTCGCCGTTTTATTCGTTAAACGGATTTTGAAAACGGAACCGATTTTATTCTCCATGCTGCAAGGCAAATGATTGATTTTTGGCCGATCGGGAATCGGGAGGCCTGCCCACTAGGGTGTCCCTTATTTTGGCAATTTTCGAATTTCATATCGCTTACCCCCAAAAATGTTTTCCTCGGTGTACCGATAAAGCTGAATTTTTTTTAAAATTTTTACTCGACGGGAAAGGGTGGCGATTTGAGCTTAAAATTCCGAAAATTACCACAAGAGAAAAGAAATCGACAATTTTTTTTTTGCGCCAAAAAAAGTGGTTTTTTATCGGAAATTTTCCGTAGATAACGAATCTGAAGTCCAGTTTTTAAAATCTGGTCCAGTTTTTGAGCTTATATAAGCTAAACATAGGCGCTCCAAAAACGTTTAAACTCCTGGAGTCGACACTCTTTCCCGTTGACTAAAAAATAAAAATAAAAATGTTATGAGCCCACCAAGGAAAGCCATTTTTGGGGGTAACCGATTTGAAATTCGAAAATTGCTAAAATAAAGGACACCCTTCTGGTCACCAAAACCCCGGAGATGCAGTCTTCCCCCCTTGAATGTATTTAAAGCCGACTTCATTCCTTGGCCGAATTTTGTGAGGTTGTTGCTCATCACCGAATTTCCTCATGGGCCTTAAGGAGAGGTTTCTGTTTCCCCTGAAATTCTGGAAAAAAAAGAAACGTTGTAATGAGAAAAGATTATCTGCCTTAGTTGAGGAAAAAAGAACAAAATTTCTAACGAACAAGTGAAAGTCTTTCCCTTTCACTAGCAATGCAAACTTTTGTTTTGATTCGAAAGAAGCATCCTTCGTTCTCGTTAAAAAAATAAAATAAAAATAAAAGTAAAAATTGATAGAATTATAGAGAGAAGCATCAAGATCAGAAGACAGCGACAAGATGAGAAGTTATAAAAGTTGAAATAAAAAGGAAAGAAAAACTTGATTTTTCTCCTTTTTTTTTTTTTTTTTTTTTTCCTCAAAAGGAAAGGTTTTTGCTTCGTTATGTAGCTTTTGTCGTTTTTGACAGAAAGGATCAAATAAGCAATAAAAATGTTGTTGTTCAACCGATACACAGGTTATATGCTTGTTATAAAAAATAAAAAAAAACGGGTCAAGGTCAAATTTAATTGAAGTCGAAAAGGTCGAACAAATACAAAAAAAAAATTTACTTGGGAAACCGAAAACTTTGGAGCCGGAAGGCTTTCTAAACTCGAACACAAGTCTTTTCGTCCGGGATTTTAATTCTGGCCTCGAGGAAGAGAAAAAAAAAAAAAGACTACGCAGGAGTAGGTTAAACGAAATCGAATTGCGATTTCTCCGGGAATCGTTTTCCCTCGGGAATCAAACAACATCAATAAAATTTCATTAGGACATTTTAGTTTTATATTTAGAACATGTCGAGTTTACGGGGGGAAAAAAAGGAAAACTAAAGAGATTTCGAGCGGGAAAAATGATTTCTTAATCGAAAGCCCGGGGGTATATGACCTCGGAAGCTTTTTCCTGGAATAAAGTGGAGCGATGACAGTGTAATTAAGCTGTCGCAACACTATACGATTCATTAAATCAGTAGCCCGAGTAGATATGGAAATGACAGAAAGTGAGATTGATAGAAGGGAGATGGGCCCTCTTCCCCTCTCCTGCCCCCTTTCCCCTTTCACCCCCTTTCGCTTCGGACTCCGTCGACGCGGTTTTCCCCGTTTCGCGGGAAAAAATGTTTCCCGAGATTAGTCCAAAGATGAAAACATACTGAGAGGGAATACGTGTTGGAAGGATCGGATGCTTTCCTCCTTTAAACCGTTAAAATTTTCCTCTTGGTTATTTTGTTTGTCGATTTCCAGGAATTCCGACATTTTCATTTCCGCAGAGCGAGCTTTTAATTGAAGGTCGTAAATGTCATTTCTCTCTTGACCGGTTTAATGCGCCTGTTCCAATCCCCCAAAGTCAAATTTTCACTCGGTAAAAATTATAATTTCTTGTCTTCCCGGAAAATTCATTTGATTTGTCCTTCATACAAATGCGTTTTAAAACACGTGAAATTCTCTTCTTTTTTTTTTTTTGGCCTTGAGTTTTGAAAATGTTGAAACAAGAACCGAAGCGTATAAACATTTAGAGAATATTCTGAAACTCGAATTCGTTTAAGTTATATCGGAAAAAAAAAGTCCGGAAATCTCTTGAGGCAGTTATCCAGTGTTGGATATCCTGTTCAATGGAAAGAGAAATCCATTCCCTATTCACGACATTAAAACCAGATTTATTGAATCCTGTAAAGCGCTAGATAAATAGGGCGCGGATTTCTAAGCTCTAGGCATCATAGTTGTCCTATATGTCCTATAAAAGTCCTATTTTTTGAGTTTGTCCTATAGTTTTGTAGTTACAATCAAAAAATGCCTGAAATGTCAATTTTTTCATAGCTAAAATTAATATTTTCTGCTGCGATATTTGATTTTTATGGTAATTTTTCTGACAAGCTTTTTTCTTTATAATAAAAAAAAAATTATTTTTTAAATTTCTTTATCAAAAAATTTTGATCTCTAAAAAAAAAAAGGAAATTAATGTCCTGTCTCCATTGACCAATTAATCGAAGGGTACAATTAATTGCACCACCGGAAATACTGTATATTTTTGGACTTTCTTCTTGTGCTACCACTGTTTTATCGTTTTCATTATTTTTAGTATTCCAAAAAATAATCGAAACAATAAAAAAATGTACAAGCAGAAGAAACAATTCCAAAAATATACAGCATTTCCGGTGGTACAATTAATTGTACCCTTCCATTAATTGGCCAATGGAGACAGGACTTAAGAGTTTTTGTTCTGTATTTGTCCTATATTTTTTCAAAAAATGTCCTATTTTTTGTTAAGGTGGAATACCAGGCACTTGTGAGTCAAATCAGCTCCTTGTAAAATAAAAATTAAATTCACCCGTTAAGTAAATTGATCTTTGTTAAAAATTAATTTTTTCGGGATTGATTTTTTCTCTTTCAAAAACGGGAATTCCCGTTTTTGAAAGAAAAAAAATGGGAATATGTCGGGAATTTAGAATGTCGAACAACCATATATTTACAATATTTTTTTAACTTAATTTTATTTATTGCAATACCAAACAATGATATTTCTCCAAATTTACTGGAATAAAACTTTTTCTGTTATTCTCTACTGCCGACTTTAACTTGTCTAGAAAATTTTCTCCTCGAGACTCTCGGACTGGTTTTTCCAATACTTTATTCACTAAATCCAGGACTTCAGTGATTGAAAGTTTTCAACTTTCTAAATTTTTTATAATGTCCGGTATATTTCCAAAAAAATTAATTTTTAAATATGTCAAATCGAGTTTTGCCGAGGCGTTCTAGGAGGCTTCTTAGGCTGGGTATGTTCTTTTGAATAAAATAAAAGGCTTCGGTCATTGCTGTTGTCAATTCTGAGAACCTTACGATTTATTTATGGTTGGCTTCAAACAAAAATTCGGTTTAAAAAAAAAATAATAAAAATGACCGTTCATAAAAGCAACTAGAATTTTGTAGTAAGAGAAAATTAAAAAAAAAAGTACGGATTATGCCTATTATTCTAAAAGTAGGCTAATATAGACCCAAACCTTCCTTTATGCAGCCTATAGTGAAATAGGCACTTAAAGTCATGTCTCCATTGTCTCCGTTATCAATTAATCGAAGGGTACAATTAATTGTACCACCGGAAGTGCTGTATATTTTTAGACTTTTTTCTTCTGCTACCACTTTTTTTTATTGTTTTTATTATTTTTTAATCGATTTCGTAGAAAGAAGGAGATTCCATGTGTTTAATGGCGACTGGATTTGTGTATATGTATGTATATATATTCGAATCTCTGTCACGCGGAAAAAAACTCCTAATAAAACTAAAAAACGGAACCGTCAATGCATGATGTTATGGACCTTCTTAAAATAAAGTTAAAAATCCTCAAATCATAAAACATTTAATACAATAGGAAGACGGTTGCAAGGTGGGAAGAATATATGTGCTTAAACGTCTTCTTATGATTCAATGTTGTTGTTTGAAAAAAGCTGTTTGCGACTCGTCTTATCGTTTTGACCTGCATTCATATTCACGTTGTTTGAGCTCTTAAGTACGATAATAAAATTAACTTTATGTGTGAGCGCATTTGTTGTGAGTAAAGAGGAACATGGTTTTAGTTAGATTGTTTTTATTTTTTTTTTTCTTATGCTGCGAAAATGAAAAATGATATAACGGTACCGGTAGCCCTTTCTTAAGAGTAATGAGGTATTTATTATCAAATTTATCATTGGTGTAAACTAAAAAAAAATTGTTTGTAAACACAAATATGTCGATGATTTTAGTTAAAAATGATAGAAAATCAGGTAATAAGAATTATATGGCCTTAGCTTTCATTTGAGTGAGATCAAACAGTATGTGTTTATTAATTTTAAAACATCTGAGAATTTTTTTTTTTTTTTTTTTTTTTTTGAAAGCGCCAAATTTAAATTTTTGTATAGAATTTTTTTTTTCTTCGAAGGAAGTATTCTTAACAAAAGTAGATTTAGATTAGAAAAAAAAATGGCTACTGTTTGTAAAGAACTAAATCTTTATAGCTGGTATCGGGAAAACGGGCGCTCATAAGCTAACACATATAGGCAACTTGTGTTACAAAAAACAAACAACCGAGAATTGCTCGCCTGCTTTATAATGTGCTTATGGCTCTACACTAGCACGCGAGCAATTCTCGCGTACTTCGGATTGCATAGTTACCCCCGTAATCCCGATACCAGCTATAAATTAATTTTTTTTGCGTGAAGATGAGCCATTTTACTGTTTACTGCATTTAATGAATAAATAGCGACTTGGATTACTCAAAATTAGACATTTAGGAACGTAGTTTTAGGTATAAGAAATAATTTGTACGTTTGCGGGGGTCTAGCAAATATATCACTTTTAAGTGAAAATACCACTATAAAATGATTACAGTTTCTGGTATTGAGTTCTAAATAAAAGGAAGACAAATAAAAAATATGAATGCAAAAAAAAAAAAAAAAAAAAAAAATTGTTTTTTAAAAGAAAATTTTCCAAAAATAAAATTCTAATGTTGACTTGGTTAGAGAATTACCCTAAAGCAGAAACTAAAAAGCTAAAAATAATTTTTTAAGAATAAAAAAAATCGATTTCGAATTAAAAGCCCAAAAAAGCTAAAAACAAGTTAAATAAAGTCGAACCTTCATCACTGACTATCTAATTGAACTTTTGTGTTTTTTTTCTTCATTTTCATATTTTTAAAAACTGAAATCGAGATCGCATTGGAAGTTCATACATTCACGAGATGTGATCTCGATTTCAGTTTTTAAAAATATGAAAATGAAGAAAAAAAACACAAAAGTTCAATTAGATAGTCAGTGATGAAGGTTCGACTTTATTTAACTTGTTTTTAGCTTTTTTGGGCTTTTAATTCGAAATCGATTTTTTTTATTCTTAAAAAATTATTTAAACACTAAAAATAATGAAAACGAAAAAAAAAAAAAAAAACTTTGTATAAATGACCAAGGGATTCGTTCCGATAACCAAATAAAATAAGCGTTTCACATGTAACTAACATAGGTTAGTTACATGTGAAACGCTTATGTTAGATTTTACTACGGAATTGTTCTTATGAAAAGTGAAGTCTTACCTTTCGTACATTAAATAATGCGTGTGTTTCCTGCTGAAACACTTTTCAGCAGGATCATTAGTAACACAAGTTGTTAATTTTCCAAGGTCCGGGGCTCTGTTGATTTCGCTGTCATTCTGCGTATAAAATACTCCATTTAGGCAAAAATTCATTAAAAAGTGATGATGGACCGCCGGTTGCTGGTTTTTTTCCTGTTTTCGTATGTTTTGTGATTGTGAAATGTTTTACTCTCATTATGTCCGCACGATAGAAGTATACATACAGTTTCGCCTGTGGAATTGTCTGCAAAAAACGAAAAAAAAGTGGTAGCAGAAGAAAAAATTCCAAAAATGTACAGCATTTCCGGTGGTACAAATTAATTGTACCCTTCGATTAATTGACCAATGGAGACAAGACTAGATACTATAAACTTTATACATTTCGCTCTTAAGTTATGAAACGGATTTCAAAATTCTTTTGCCTGAAATTATAAAACCGGAATAGGGATAGGCTCCGAACGACTTTGACTGCAGCGCCACCGTTAAAATTATGTTTAGCTTATATAAAAGCAATATGAAGACTCCACGGGAAAAATGATCAGATACCATTTTTTTGTTTACACTTAGCTCTTATGTTTACCTTTTGTCAAAACAATCAAAACAAAAACATGGAATCTGATCATTTTTCCCGTGGAGTCTTCATATCCCCGCGAACTAATTACGTGTTGGAAATATATACGCTTCTATAAGGCAAACAAGTATATTAAGCGGATATTCATACAAAAAAATGTCGCACGGAGCCTATAAGCATTGCCCTAGGAATTTTTAAAATTTTTATTTTTATAATTTTAAATTATATTGTTCTGTCTCCATTGGCCAATTAATCGAAGGGTACAACTAATTGCACCACCGGAAATGCTGTATATTTTTGGGCTTTTTTCTTCTGCTACCACTTTTTTTTTCGTTATTTTTTAAAATAATCAAAACAAAGGATAATGCATGTGTTTCTTTTGCTGATTTACAATTCATTAATGAGATTTCTTCGTTTCCTTGGTACAGAATAATTTATTTCCTTGTTTTTATTTTATTCCTGATGTGGTCGTTGTTCATTTAAAGTTTTCTCCCGTTTTTCTGGTGCGTTGTCTGAACCTAGGCGGGATTGTTTCCGTTGAAATGTTTTGTTAGGAGTCGTGTCTATTGTACTCTTTCCAAAGAATTCTTTGAGAAGTGGCATAACAGAAGAAAAAAGTTCAAAATCATAGAGCAGCAATGTTGCAATTAATTGTACACTTTAATTGGTCAATGGAGACAGGATTTGTGTTACAACAGGTTAAAAAACCCTAAAATGTAACAATAAGTAAAATTTTACAATGCTGTCATACTATCGAAGAACGATAAAATAAATTGACATTATATTCATCTGTCTACACCTACGGTAGCTATGGAACCCGGCTGTCGGGTTAACGAACCGGAAATAGAATTGAAGGGCGGAATCTTATTTTTGCCAATCCCAAACAAATCGGCGATCGTCCTAAGGTCGCAATTTCCTTTCAAGACGGATAAGGCCACAAGTTAAAACCATAAATTAAATTTTAATTTTTTAAATTAAAATTTAATTTTAATTTAGGGTCTCTAGCCAGAATAATCCTTTTGGAACAGGGATCGCATAGCAAAATCTACTATCTTTTTTAAACAGCCTTTTGTGCAGTTTCTGGCACTGGAACTCGTATGTTTTTCTACTGATCCTGAATTTTTTCAAGAATCTCAAGTCCGTGTACAGAGGCACGATCTTTTCAAAATATCTATAAATTTTTATAATACATTTTAATTTCACAATATTTTAAATCCTGCATTTCTTAGGATTTAAAATATTGTGAAATTATATCGAGAACGTATTTCAGGATGTAACTCCGGCTGGATCCAACCACTTCGGTTGTTGTTTTTCCTTCTTCTCCTTTTCCTAAAATACCTCGCCCGTAAAACATCTTTTGCGTGCAATCTCTTTCTTTTTTGGGAACGTTCAAGTATTACGTAAGATTTTTAGGGGGGGTAGGGGTCCGCATCCACCATCTTCGCCATAAGCTAAGTATTGCGAAATGTCTTACAACCGGGGGGGAGGGGGTCCAGAAACCCGGAAAAAAGTCTTACGTAATACTTGAACGTTCCCTTTGTAATGTCGATCCATTATAAACGTTAACAATTACATAAATAATCAAAAGCAATGAAAACATTTTGCAAAATCGAAAACAAATCCTGCCGCCATTAATTTGGAATAACAAACAGGGAAACAGACACTAATAAAATATTTCCGTTCCATTCTATTTCCGGTTCTTAGAGCGCCAATATTGGCACTCCAAGCATTGGTAGTTATGGAACCAGACAGCTACCGTAGGTGCAGACAGAAATTTAGAGACAAAAATAAAAAAAGTAGTAATAATTTATTTCTTTAAGAAAAACCGCGCATTTTTTTTTCTTATTCCATTGAAAGGAAAGAGATGTACGAAAAGACAATAGAGTTTTTACGCCGAGAGGCTTTGGTAAAAAAAAGCGGGAGGCATTTTCGAATTTCCCGCTGGAAAGTGTTTACAAACTATTTTGCTCATCATCTGCTACACACTTTTCCCCTTTTATTTATTATCTTGTTTCCTTTTAAGAGGTGATAAAAACAAGAATGCCTCCTAAGAAATCCGGTTTAGAGGGAACAAAGGAGGATTATGCGGAGGTGTTTACTAATTTTTGCAAAGAATGCGACGTGTTGATAGTCCCCTCTATCTTGCCTCTCCCGGAGAAAACCAAGGAGCAACCGGTAAAGTAAATACAAATCGAATTATTCGGAATAAACTTTAATAAAATTTCGGGTTTATAGATTTCCAAGAGCGGGAAAACCGAAGCGGAGGATACGTTTTCTCCACCCCCGATCGAAATGGAAGACGAAGAAAGTTTGTGTGGGCAGCCGCCCCCTCCCAAAGTCGGGATAGTCTACCGATTCCCGGAGAAGGGAGAAAACCCGCTGACTGTTATTTGTAAAAACGTTTACGTGGAATATTCCCTGATTCAAGCCGTTTTCCTGACTTTTCCGTATTTCCCGAGCATCACCGCGTTGAAAATAGAAGATTGTTGCGTGAGTCAAGAAATCCTCGAGTCTTTGGCTCTTCTTTTGTCGGAAATTCCGGGGCAAAACATCGTCGAATTAAGCTTGGACGGTAACGAAGGCATCCATAAGACGTTGCCCCTTTTGGTGGGGTCCTCCTCGAATTTAAAATATTTGTCCCTGAGAAGATGCGGCTTGACGGACGAAGGGGTGCGACTTTTTGCCGGGGAGCTCGCTTATCCGGAGCCGAAAATTCAGGTTCTGAACTTAAATTTCAACTTGATCGGGGACGACGGAGTTTCGGCGTTGGCGGACGCGTTGCGAACAAACCGAACCCTGTCGTATTTGTCCCTCGCCGGGAACGAAATTACCGATGTGGGAGCTTCTTACTTTGCGGAAGTCCTCGGGAAATTTCCCTTGACTCCCGAGGAAACCATGCTGAGGCGAAGGAAAAATTTCGACGCCGTCCTTCGCAGAAACGCTCTGGCGGCCAAAGTTTTGGAAAACAAAAAATCAGGATCGGAAACCGACGGGAAAGCTTCGGGCAAATCGGGTGCGCCTCCCCAAAAAGTTTTTTAATTCGATGGAAGGTGGGGCAGGCGAATATCTTATTCCATTTTATTCCAGGAATTGCAAATTATCCGAAGAAAGGGAGAAGGGTCGAAAGCACGTCTAGAGGAAAGTTAAGCAACAAGGATAAAAGGAGGGGAAGCTTATCGAGGGTTAACTCCGGAGAAAAGTTTGAAAACAAAACCGGGGCTAAATCCGGAATGGAAGAAAGTCCGAGCGGATTTTCTCGAGAAACAAATTCCTCCGAAATTCTCCCATTATTGGAAGGAATGGAAAACGAATTAGAATCGGATAAACATCCGTTTTTGAGGGAGGTGGGTTTCGTCGGAGGAATTTTTGAGACGTCGCGTGGGCGAAAAACCTTTACGTCTACACGGGTTATTTTAAATTTCCTTTTTCGACGGGATTTTCATTAGAACGCTAATTAATTTCGAGTCTTTTATTAATTCGAGGAAAAGATAAAAATACCCTTGATTTTCGCCCCCTTTTTTTAAGGTTTCGAGTTGCGATTCTGAATTATTGTGCGCCGGATCCTGGAGGCTTTCCGTTTTGAATTTCGCTTACAATGCGTTATCGATTTCCAGTTTGGAAAAATTTACCGATGTGATAGCTTATCAAGATAAAGCTTTTAAAGCTCCGAATTTAGGACTCCTCCGCCTAGTCATACAGGTATATATATATGCGTCGTAAAATTTTACGCTCCCGAAAAGAGGAACGTAACTCATCGAAAGGTTATAAAAAAAAAGAGAATTTCCAACAAAAGCAAACGAAACTTTAAGTATCTCTCCTTTCGTTTGTTTCTCTTTTAACAATTTTCCTTTTGTAAGAGAGATTCATTATTTTCCTTTTTTTTTTTTTTAACTGCGAATTTTTTCTCTTGGATCCAATTGTTGCTTCCTTCATTCGGGTCAGACTGAGTCGGAGAAAAAGAGTCTTTTTGTCATAAAATTGCGAAAATTTTAGCCAAAAAATCTACGTCTTTGGGGTACTGTCCTAACATTGCTAATTTAAACGAAGAAACGGTTTAAAAATTTTGAGGAATTTTTTTTTGCTCGAATTCGAAAAATTCGAATTTTTTTTTCCTGGCACGAAAAAACTTAAAATTTTTGATAAGAAAGGTCAAAAGTTAAAAAAATCAGTCAAAATAATGAAAGTCTTCAAAATTAAAATTTTAATATTGCTTTGGCTCATATTCTTGGCTAAAGAAAAAAGGACAAAATAAAAAAATGTAGTGAACATTTTATTTAAAATTTCTAAGTTCTTGTTTTTGTTCATAAAGTCTAATTTTTACGGAAGCCCTGAAGGGTCACTGCCTATGCCGATTCTGTCACTGCCAGTTCTGGTCATTCTTATTGCCAGTTCTGGCTATAAAATACGCTTTAATACAGTCTGTTTTTACATTCAATCTCACTGACACCGCAGTAATTTTCCTTATCATCTTAACCACTTTTAACTTTTTGATTAAAGACAAAATGCATTCTCCTAACCCACAAACATCACCAACATCTTCACTATTTGGCTCACAAAAAATATCGATCTCCTCGTCGATTTCTTCAATGCCTTTTCTGGCTGGAAGCAGATATCCTTGTAAAAAAATTTTATTCGGATAAAGCTGTTCTAAACATTTTAGCCCGACCTCCTCTAAACCGTTGGCACTATCGCCCAACTGGCAGTGACCCTTCAGGGCTTCCGTAAATTTTGATATGAAAAAAAAAACGGCGAAAATTTAAAAAAAAAAGTTATAAATTTTTCAAAAATTTTTCAAGTCAAAATATTATATAAAATTTAAAGTCGTGTCTCCATTGGCCAATTAATGGAAGGGTACAATTAATTGCACCACCGGAAATTCTGTATATTTTTTTTCTTCTACCACTTTTGTTATTGTTTTGATTATTTTTCAAGCACAAAAAATAATGAAAACGAAAAAAAAAGTGGTAGCAGAAGAAAAAAGTCCAAAAATATGCAGCATTTCCGGTGGTGCAATTAATTGTACTCTTCGATTAATTGGCCAATGGAGACAGGACATAACTTTTTTAAATGTAAAATTTACAAGAAATTTTCAAAGTCCATGCTTTCGTTCATGTCGTGTAATTTTACTATTAAAAAAGCCAAAGTTAAAAAAAAAAAAAATAATCAAAATATTCTTTAAAATTTTCCAAGTTAAAATTTTAATATTAAAATAATTAAATCATTTTTGGTGCTAATATACCGAAACCCGGACAGACAGATTTCCCCAGTACCGAACCCCAATAACGTAGTCCTACCTCAAAAAAAAAAAAAAAAAAAAAAACTGGGCTTTGCCGAGGACTTTTCACACAAACAAGAGTCAAAACGGAAATGGATAATTAAAACGGAGTTTGTTTCAGCCTGGGAACAAGATCCCGGAGGACTCCCCGGAGCACAGGGAACTGCAAGAGCTTCTCAAAGCTCGTGTCCGCGAAAGGAACACGCCAACCGGTGACGCCCCACTCGGTTCCGCCGATTCTTTCCGCAAATTAACCTCGGATAACAGAACCAGAACTAAGAGATGAGCCTTGTCGAAACCGGAAATAATAGGAACCGAGTAGAAAATATCGCCGTAAAAAAATTAAACGGCGGATGAAGCCTACGGTTACCTCCCTTCCAGTAATTAATATTTTTTTTTTCTTATTCCGAACCGTCCCTCCGTTTTCTTTTATTTCCTTAATTACGTTCCGAGCGTCGCATCGAACCGTGAACACTTAAAAATTATTATACAATAAATTTTGTAGGGAGGAAAAAAAAACCGTTTTTAAAAAAACAAACACGTACGTAAGATGGATCATTGAAGAGAAATTAAATAAAAAGTCTTTCGTTTTTCCTAGTTGAAGGCGATTTCGTGTTCGGGAATTGAGGAGCTAAAAAAAAAAAAAAAAAACTTTCCCGGAAGATTTTAAAAATTTAATTCGGTGTTTTTTAAATTCCGAGAAAAAAAGGTTGCCCCACACCGTTTGCTGAATTTAAGGCAAGCGTCAAATTTCGCAATTAACTCCCATAAAGTTGTTCGTCTTCTTTGATGGATTACAGAAGGAGCATCAAAGAATCGATGAAATCTCGGGATTAACGGGAACAATTAAAATTTTTTAAAGCACTTTTCCCTCCACCTGATTTAACGGAGAAAAATTTATTTTGCTAAGAGGATAAATAAGAAAAAGCAGGTGGGATGACGTAACAAATCGGAAAGAGGAAGAAATTTCGGAACGAGATAGAGAAAAAAGAAAAAAATAGTAAAAGGAACAGCTGATGATTTGGCGGGTAACGGCCTTCCCAAATCGAGACAGATGTGACGCTTTGAAAACGCGAGCGTGACGCCTCCAGTTAGACATCTGTCGATGACGTCACGCTACGAATGCCCCCGACGTTTTCATTCCGGTTTTTATCTTTTATTGTCCCGACAATAAAAATGTATAGAAGAGGATATTTTGCTGGAAAAAAAAATGCATCCGCCACCCTTTTTCGAAAAAAAAAAAAAAAAAATTGTAACCCTTTGGAAATTTTGGTTGCTATGTGCGTTAATCTCTGGGATTTTCCTGTTAATTAATCGATTTCCCTGAGATTTAAATACGTGTCCAATGTTATTTTCAATCTCCTCTTGGATGATTGTTTAACTAACGCTAAAGGCTTTTATGTTGATGCCTTTTGCGTTTTGGTGTGCGGCCCTGGCAGATAATCTCGTTAAATTTGCATCCTTTTCTTCTCTTGATCCCCCTCTCCCTTTCAAAAGAAAAATTGATTAAGCCGAGTCATCAAAGGCTATTTACCGAGAATAATGGACACAAACAGTGTGGAGTCCAACTTTTTTTTTCCTTTTTTTTTTTTTGGTGTGGGGCAAGGTGTATTGCACGCGTCCGATCGCAAGCTGCATCTATCGTAGGCGCGCAGTCGACCGAACATCCCTTTTATCAAAAACTTCCAATCCCTTTTTTTTGATCACCTTATTCAAATTTTTTTTTAAAAATATAATTATTCATTTTATTAAAAGAATGACGACCGATGAAACATTGTCTGAATTTTTTGCTTTAGCGTTATATGTATAATGCTAAAGCATCGTGTTCGTAACAAAATTCAACTTTCCCATTTTTGCGAATTTTGAAATTTTTTCGGTTTTTCCATGATGCTCAGAAAGAATGCTGAACATGTCAATGCGTCTGTCTGTCTGTGCAGAAAAGCTTGTTCCCCAGTTATTTCAAAACCGAATAAATATGGGTAAAATTCGGTATTTAGAAACCTTTTAACAAGATCTCTAGAGGTCCCAGTTGATTTTGAGCGAAATCCGCCAACTCGTTGGGAGCTATAGTCCCCCCCCCTCAAATTTTTTTTATTAAAGAAAGTAACTGTTTATATTCGTTTTCTAGGTTCTCGGAGCCGTAGATTTCAAAAATGATGTCAGATTTTCTGTGAGAGTAAAATGGGGGCACTTCCTCCCTAATTTTTTTAAAAATGATAATTAAAGAGACAAACAAAAAAGAGAGATGGATTACTGCCCCTACCTCGCCTCCCCCGACAGGTCCCAAAACGCTAAAGCACGCATCCCCTTTGTGCCGATTCCCCCCCCCCCCTCCCGGGGAAATTGAAAAATTATTATTACGAAAAATGAGAAAAAATCAAATCGTCGATGATTCCATTTTTTTTTTTAATAGAGGAAGTTAAAAGTAAAATATTCAGCTTTTTAACTTGGGGTTGATCCACTTCATTTTTTTTTCTTTTTTTTTTTTTTTTTTTTTGTTATTTAAATAATTACAATGGAAGCGGGGAGTGAGCCGAGGACCGTCGCACAAGCGTTTCTTTGCATCATTGGTATTCATACATCTGGCGACATTTTGGCGCAATTGCACAAATAAAAAAGGTGTGAACCGGTTTGAGATTTTCGCTCCAAAATCACCCTTTAACTTTTTGAATGTAATATCAGCTGCTTCGGGATTGTTTTGAAAAATCTTTGCAGTTTCCGAATAAATCATTCATGAGGTTTGACTGGGTTATTCCAACGCCATTTCCATCCTTGTAACTCAAGAAGCTACAAAAAAAAAAAAAAAAATGCACAGTTATTTAAGGGCTTTCCTTTTTCTGATTTCCTTTATTGCTTCAGGTCTGACACTCCATCAAAAAAGAAAAAAAAATTTTTTTTTAAAACACAAATAATATCGAAAAGTTCAAGTATTTTTTTAATTGTTTTGAATTGCACTTTGATAAACGAAACATATTTTCCCAAGAACTTGAATCTTTTATTTAATTTTCATGTTAAGGGTAATTGACCCCCAAGGAAAACTTAGCAACTGTAGGCACGATTTTTCAGGTCTTTTCCTTGGATCTGCGATTCCTGAAGGGAATTAACTCGCGAAAAAAACAAGTGTAAAAGGAAGCGAAATTACAACGAATTTAAAATGAAAAAGCATCGCTGATGAAAAGAAGGAAAAACCTTGACAAACGGGAGTAATGAACATTTCCCATTACTCACATTTTATGTTAATTTTTCAATTCGCTTCACAAATTTAACAAACTTTCTTCTTTTCTCCCCTTTTTTCGCAATAAAGAAAGAGGGAGAATTTTTGAAGTTTTTTTTTTTTTTTTTTTATAATGAACAAAATAAAACGAGACAATTCGTTTTCATAAAATATAGAAGGAATAAAAAATGAGATCAATGCTTTTTTTTCAGTTTTGAATGGGATGCCGTAAAATGAAGACGACGATGATGAAAAAAAAAAAACAAAAGGGTATATTGCTGTATCGGAGTATGATGCCGGTTATACTATTTCGCTCATTTTATTGCTCTTGTGACCTATTTTAGGGAATAAGGGAAAGCCATGATTGCCATTTTCCCTGCTCCGTATTTATATGCATAATTCCTCGTTAATTTGTAGAGCAAACCGACCGCTATGTTTTAACCCTTAATTGCAGTTGAGCCTTTCATATCTCTATAAATAATAATAAGTTTTTCGGACTGTGCATTTTTCCCTTCTTTTTTTTTGTTTAAAGCAGACAAAAAAGGCGTGCCAAAGCTCCGCTCCTTTGCAAAACTTTTTATCCGGTATATAAACCCAAATATGAATAATTAGTTTAACTTTTAGTTAATAAAATTAAACCGACCTCCAATATGGAATTCCGAATAGTTATATTTTCTCGTAAAATATACCGTATATAACTTGTAATAAACATCATTTCTCCGCGATATCATAGTTTATTCCCGAGAGCGGTTATGTTGGTATTTACACAAGCACAGGAGCAAATAAAATCATCTTGGATGCGTAAACAGGTATTCCAATTTTAGCAAATACTCTGTAGAAACCTCCGCAAAATTAATAGTTAGCAACAATATACAGAATGTTACTAACCTAAGTGTGTTTCAACAGCTATATTTTGATTTATTTTTTTTTCGTGTTTTCTAAAGGAATTTCAAACGAACAGCATTTTTAAAGTTGACTAAAACAGCTTTTAATATGAAGCGTGATTTTACGGAAATGCTGGCCATGGACAACTCTTCCGAACACACGCCTTACATAAGCTAAATATAGGAATTATGGAGTGCCAGTGCTGCGTAAGACGACAAGAGGTCCCCGGAGGTCCCGCCATGAAGGATCACGATTAATAAATTAAAAGTTTTTATCCATTCGGCCCTGAAAAATCTAAATTTTTTCTTCTAAGATCATGTCTTTATTTTCATTATAGTAAAATATCAACATTTACATACTGAATTGAAAGTGAATATTTATTTCACTATAGTGAAAGAAAATATGTGGAACACGTGACCCAGAAGTCTTTTACGAAAGTCATTAGTTGATCTACAAAGATCATATAATGCATATTTTTTATATTATTATTATTTATTGGGATGGGATTAGAAGATCTATCAATTATTTACAATCATGAATCCATGATTTCCTTCTACATAGTTGGCATATTTTTAAAAAAAATTGCTTTCCTGTTTTTATTTGTCATGTTCGTCGGCCATATTGATTCTTCAAACAACGTGTCATTAGACAACCTTCAGTTGAAAAAATCAAAGACTTCGGGGCGGATTGTATTTTTTGTTATCGTTATTTCCGTTCGAAATTGTTAGTTTTATCGTGATATTTTCTTTCAATCATTTTATACAAGTGTTTTCGAAAAGATTAGGCTTCACTCTTTGGAGCATCCGACTTGTTTTTTAGGCTTTTAACGTGATCGTGAGTGAAAACGTTTTGCACCCGTTGGCGTTATAGGTTAGAACCTACGGATTTATTTTTTTGATAAAACTTGCACGCTAGCACATCATTCAGCTTTCTTCCTTAAACTGTTGTAAGTTTCATTTTTTTATTTGTTATTATAATAATATTTACATGATAAAGGGGTGAACATAAAACAAAACAAGAGCTTTGCAAGTCCTTATTGCACATGTCAAAGAGTTATTTTATTTCCATTTATGATTCAATAATGCATTTTATGTCATGAACAGACGCAGCCAGTTCATAAATTGAGTTGGGAATGCTGTTTACAAAAAAAAAAACCTAAGGTACCAATTAGGTGGAACTTTCTCCTCGAAAACCGCTTTTAATCAGCTGTGATATAATCAACAATTGAGCATAAATTCCCTGATATTTGGCTTTATGAATTTTTTTTACCTTAATCATTAATTACTTAATTTTATAAAGGTTCAACTTCAATTATAAAAGGTTCCATTTCCTAGGTGATGTTTGCATGACTAGTTGAGCAACTAATAAGGCAATAAGGCATGTACGATTTAAAAATGCCAATCAAAATCTGTTTACAATATTGTAAATGATTTTTATGATTTGTCATGAGCTATGTATTGCATTGTAATTTTAAAAAAATGTCCATAATGCTCAACAACAGAAAAATTACCATGTTAGATATTTTAGGGGATCCAGCTTCAAACTTCTGGATATTGGCTTCATCTTGCCTCCATTTTTGAATCAAACCTGTGCAGATGAAAACAAAAAGCAGTTGAGTTTTGTACAACAAATTTATTGTTGTAACATGGAGATGGCTGCCTAAGTGTATAATCCTGAAAATAGGTTAGACTTTATTAATTAATTTTACTGGTTAACAATGCATTAAATCGGATAGAGTCTGACACTAGAACCTATACAAGCTAATCAATTTTGTGCTAATTGCCTGCATTTATGTGAAGTCAATTTGTTTATTAAATCAGTTTCTACTTATCATTAGTTCCTTTCCTTTTAGATTATGAATGTCATACTAAATGTTTCACTCAAAGACTTATGAATTCTTATCGAAAATTTTTGTGATTAAATTGATATATAATGAATAATACTGCTCTATCAAGGAACTCGTAATGGATCTGTATTTTTGTAAACAGCTAGGTAGAACTATTGTCGATGAAATAAGCTAAACATTTAAAGAAGCTTTCATTTACAAAAGTGCTGGGGGTTTTTAAGCTGTTTACCGGGGGAAAATTAGTCATTCAAATTCAATAAGAGTGTTTAGGGATTATTGTTTTTAGGCAAAATTTTAATTCAACAGTATCTTTTAAGGTCCATCTTTGGCCAAATGTGGCCAAAAATTTAAATTTTAAATTTTGACCAAAAAAATGTTTTTAATCTACATAAGCTGAGCATAGAAGTAATAATCTCTTCGGTAATTTACACTGTCCTATGTGTCGTTTTAAAATTTAACGGGAATGATTTAAGAATTTTCCCAAAAAATTCCTAAAAATACTTTATTTTTTATTTTTATTTTTTTTCATTTGTCTTAAAAAATTCAGAACAAGCGCTTTGTTTTTCTCTTAGTTTATTATATTAGTAATGAGGCTTTAGGATTTTGCATCCAAAGGGTTAAAGAGGAAAGCTTTCGATATTAAATGTAATGAAATGCATCAGAATCTCGAAATTTGCATTCCATTAGTTAACACCAATCACTTTTCCAATTATTTAATTAATATTTAAATTATTCAACGAATTAATTACAGTTCGTTCCCGAAATGAATGTCTTGTAAATGGGAAATTGATGGAATGATACTCCACATTGGGTATTTACACCTGTTTGTCCTATTTACTCTATTTCATCATATACTCGGACTTGATTAATTATTTGCTCTTCTCTGGTTTTTTATTAAAAAAAAAAAAAAAAGGTCATAGACAAATAATTTTGGATTTGAATTTTTTAACCAGGATCGATATTGGAGGGTTTAAAACACGAAGTAATTTTACAACTCGGCGGTTAAATAGTTGCCATCAAATAATATTTGCGTTGGGAAACCGGTTAAATTTTCACAAGAGCTTTAGTATAACGCGATGGGATTACATTATTGATGAAATAACGTTGGCGTTGTGTGCGGTTTAGGTCGATTCGACTTTTCGTAAGGGATCTCTTTTCAGTTTTTTTTTCCCCCCTGTTACATAGAAGGGGGAAAAAAGGGCCCCCCCATCGGGAGACCCGTAGCGTTCTCCTCCGCAATCTCGAAATAAGGCGGTAGCCTGATTATTGTTTTTTGTTTTTCAAACGTCATTACGTTTCCTTTTTTAAAAATCCATTTCAATGTCGGTAGGTTCGGCGAACTCTCATTTCGTTAGCAAACTTTAATTCTTTGGTTAGCATATTTTAAGAAGGCGAGGAAATTTAGAATTGTTTAATTATTTTAGAAACGCCTTCTTTTTTATCACAATGAATAAATAAATATTTCATCGAAAACATTTCTCGGAAGACAGTCGAGAAATTAAAGCTGGAAACAAAAGTTGTTAACTGGGAGCATTGCGCTTTTCCGAAAATTAAAACTTGGGGTTTTAATCATCGAGAGTCAAAGATTTTTCCTCTTTGTTGAAATTTCTTTTGATGCGTTCCCAAGGAGAAACCTGAGAATTTCAAGAGCCCGGGCCTTTCCACTAAAGAGAATGAAATAAATAAAAATCCGTCTTGTTTCTCTCTTTTTCCCGATCGAGAGAGAGAAGGAAAGGAAATCAAATTGGACAGATATCGAATTATGATGGGAAAAGCTCTTTTTTTTCCTAAACGTTTGAAATTAGCTCTGTAAATTAAATAAAAGTTCCTTTAAAATGAAAATCGACTCTAACTTACTTTTGAAAATAGATTCAAGCACAGCTGAAAGCTCTTTTCACGTGACTGGGCGAGTTTTCCTTTTGGAAAAGTTTTTGATTCTTGTTTTCCGCGTTATCGCTGATGTCGTTTCTCTTTTTTTTTTTTTTTTTCTTTTTCGACAAAATGAAGCTTTTTATTACGAAGCAAAAAAAAAATTCTGTTTAAAAAATTTGAAAAAATTTTTTTTTTCGATAACCTGCAAAAAGGGGGAGTGGGGAACATTTGAAGCTAAGGAGGGATATCGGGTGTAGCCGCTCAAGCGGAATCAATTTTTTCCGTCGACAGAAAAAGGAAAATCGTTTTGCAACGGAATTAAAAGATTAATTTTTTTTTTTTTTTTTACCTTTCAATTTTGAACAAATTTTCGATTATTTCATTTATTTTTTGAGAGATAAGGGGGACCATTTATTCCTCGTTAGTGAGAAGCGAATGAAAGAGAATGAAGAAAGGATCGTGTTTTATCCTCGATTCCGTAAAAATTTTCCAGATTTTTTTTTTCTTTTTCCCTCGTTAAATTTTCAATTAAGGAGATAAAAACTCTTTTTTTTTTTCCACCGAGGTCGTCGAGTGTCAAATATCGTCAAGTGACTTGTCTGATAGATGACGTAAACTCGATACTTACACCCGGGGTATATAGTCTCTTTAAAGCGTTTACATCTTTTCAATTTTGTCGCCGGTCCGTCAAACATCCGTTTCGGCTTCGTGTCGGGAGGCTTTTAAAAAAATTTACTTTACGACAAATCCCAGTGAAAAGAAATTTATCACCCGCGTGACTTTACTCCAACGTCGTTTCATTTTTACTGCCGACATTTTTTATTTTGAGGAAAAATGAAAAAAAAAAAAGGTTTTTCCTCGAAGGAAAATGAAAAACTATCGGGACTAAATTTTTTTGAAATTTATTTTGATCCGATTAATTTCTCTTGTTTCTTTTTTAAAGAGAAAAATTATTACCGAAAATTTGTAATATTTGGAATGGTGTAGAGTAGGGAATTTGCAAAAATGGGTCAAATAAATTTGTAAAGAAGTACCTTAGCGATTTTGCGGTGAAAGAAAACGGGCTTCAGAAATTTCTTTCCCAAAGAAAAAAAAATATTTTCCTTTTCCCGCTAAACTATTTAAATACTTTTCACCTTTTTTCCCCTTCTTTATTTTGAGAAAAAATTGTCGATTGAGACTGAGAACGCTTAGCTTTTTACGTATGTTATTTTTATATTCTAAAGTGCAAATGTTGGGACGAACATTTTCCACAATATACATTGATCGATTTTATTGGTTTGTCGAAGGAAATTTTCCCTGTTCTTGGGTCACTGCTGTTAGCTGACGTTGGGGATTCTCTGGAGAATTCAAAAAATCGCGTTATTCCTTTTTTTTTTTTTTTTTTTTTTTTTTTTTTTTGCCCAATTAAGTATTTTTGAGAAACTCTTAACGTTTGGGCGGGTCGAAAATTGCAAATTTTTGACTTTGAAAACGCCTGAAACGACGCCTTTTTATTAACATTATTAACACTAATTTTTTAGATTTTTAAATGACATCTTGAGGTGCCGCAATGACCTTGAAGATTTTGTAAAACCCATATAAGGGCAAACATTTTTTTTTTTTTTTTGCTGAAAAAAGTATTGCTTTCTATTGGAAATTCTACACAGATTTCGAATATGAAGTCAAAATTCTGAAAAAGCTAAAATCCAATATGGTAGAGCCGTTTTATTTTTATAATTTTTTTTTTTTTCGCCATTATTGGATTTTTCGAGTGGAATTCGATCATTCTAACGTCGGATTTGAAATCAGCGGCGTCGAAAACGTACAGAAAGTCGTTTTCCCGATCATTTTACGAAGGAAACAAATTTTGTGCGACATTTTGTATTGTATGTATGAGTTGCGGGTTGCATATGCTGAAAATAGGGAGGCGTCTAATATGGGGTTTAACGCACTGTGGGGGTCCCTAATGTGTTTTCGGCTAATTTTAAGTGCAAAATCATGAAAATAAAAACATTTGGAAAATTTTCTTCGATCTTCTGGGAAAATTTTCCAAAATTCGGCAATTAGTGCGGTTTTTGACCTTTAAGAATTTTTCTTAAACACTAGACTTTTTTCCCACTTATCTTAAAAACCGAGCACTAGAAATGATTTCGGACTTCTTATTCGTAATCTACGCAGAATTTCCGATACGAAGCGATACTTTTTTCAGAAAAAAATTTTTTTTTGCCCTTATAAGCTTATGGGTTTTTAAAAATCTTCAAGGCCATTGCGGCACTTCAAGATGTCGCTTAAAAAATCTGAAAAAAATTAGGGTTAATAGCCATCGATTCCCATATCAGGTGTTCTCAAATTCAAAAATTCGCGGTTTTTCGACCCACCCTACTTAACATGTAAGGAAATCGTAGACCATTGGAATTCTTTACTCTTCTGAGAAGACTTCTCCGCGTTGCAATTGCCTAATCGCAGAAGGAGACGGCGTTTCTTTTATTTCTTTGTAAGAAATAAAATTCCATTATTTCCTTTTACCTTTGTTACCGACAAGGTTACGTAGCATAAAAAAAACGTGGAGATGTAGATGATGTAGATCGAAATCGAAAAAAAAAAAAAAAAAAAAATCGTGATGGAGAATCGTATCGTGCTAAAACGGCCATCTATAAAAAAGTCTTTCCACTTTTACTATCGTTTCTAGTTATGTATTTAAACCACTTTTGATTTCGATAGATTGATTCGAGCTAGAGAATAATTTAAAATAATTTAATTTTTTTTTTTTTTTTTTTTTTTTGCTCCGACACGGTGAGTTTATTGACGTTTTTATGAAAAATGGAGAAAAAGACCTTGTCTTGTTGTGTTTTAAGATCGCTGACACGTTTTTAATACGATTTTTTTTTTCCTCCTTAGGCTGAAAACTAACCTCAGACAAATGGATGCCCGACGGGTCGAAATATACATCAAGGTCTTTTTTCCTGCATTCGCTGTATTTATTTGCGCATTCTTTATTTATTAATATTTTTATCGATATCGGCTTTTTTCTTTTGGCAACTCGGGCGCGGATAATCCCTCAGAACATGCTATTAAATATCGGATAAGTCAATATTTTTTTAAAAATTTTTAGGACCTTGATAAACATTTAATTATACCGATTATTGATCCAGATAAGAAAAAAATATTTAATCCACGTTTATTATTTCGAGAATTCTTTAAGTAAAGTATGCGTAACGAGAATTTTTTTTTTTTTTTTTCAAATGACCGATTATGGTATTGGATGATGATGAGACTCGGGAATATATTCCAAGACAAAGGCGACCTTGAGCATTACATTGACTCGAATTTGTTAGTTGCTTGTTGTGAGCTATTCTTCGGATATGCCATTCAACTCAACTCGCTCTTGGAATTTCTATTATCTTCATCATCACGATCTTTTTTTTTCGTTGATCGTTTACTTCAAGAATTTTTTTTTAGCCGAATCTAGCAACGAAAAAGGCGCAGAATAATACTTAAGAATTGGGCGTGGACGCAGATTCAAGTCAAGTCCGTAAAAATATTTTAGTTTCCAAAGAATTACTCAAATTGAGCCCGGGCCATCAGGGATTTTTGGAGCCGCAGATTTCGAATTTGACGTAAATGTGGGAATTAACTTATAAAAAAAAAATGTTGATTAGAATATTTTTGTTCTTAGCAACAAGCAAATTAATTTTTAGCCAAAATTGAAATGGATTATTTTCGATGATTTGAAAAAAAAAAAATAAAGAATTTTTGAGGACTCGAATGCAACCGAGGAAGACAACACGCGGCTTGACCTTTTCGAGGTCGTTTGTTGTAGGTGTATACCTGGATGTTGAATCTGCCAGGTTGACTCGTGGGTATGATAGGTGATTGCACGGCGAATTATTTTTCACATCCCCTTGTGCCTCGAAATTTATTCATCAGTCGAAAAAGAGAAAATTCACGTGAATCGAACGTTGCGTGTTTGACACCGTTAACGCTCTTAAGCAAATACAGAACACACACACAAACTTATGCAATAAATGAATGCCATTTACATGAAGAGAGAAAAAAAAAAATTAGCTCGGCAAAAAATTTAACGAGGTTTATTTGTTTAGGATCGGATTCCTTGTTTCTAAGCGATGATTTTCTCGTTATGGTTCACCGTTTTCGAAGACGGTTCACTGTCCGCCGTGATCACAGCTTAACGCTTGTTAATCAAATGTTGGGATCTCTCGGGAAAAGTCTATGCAAACCACCTACGATTATTTCTCAAAACGAAAACAAGTCTCATCTTGTTTTCAAAACGACCAACAACAACAAACAATAAACAAAAACTTTTTTTTTTAACTTAAAAAAAAAAAAAAAAAAAAAAAAAAAACATTTTTCGAGAGAATGTCTACGTTTTTAGAATTCAAAAATGTAAAATTTATTCAATTTGGATTTTCCGCGGAATTTGAAGAAAAAATTTACATTTATCGCAAATAAGCGAAACGGAGCTTTTGCAAAGCGGTCGATGCACCTTGCCAAGGCGAAAAAAAAAAAAAATTGAAAATGCTACTACCCTTGAGTTGGACGATTAACATTTTCCAGGGATGGGAAAATAGTAGACGAGAGTATATATATATATAATTTTCAATGTTTAGCTTATGTGTATATATATACCAGGAGTAAGTATACCGTATATTTCCCATCCCTGTTTATGTCTTGTTCCTTCTTAAATTTTTTGGCGCTAAGTTTAAAGTAGTAGTTTTTTTTTTTTTTTTTTTTTTTTTAAGTTTTATTGATTCCACCCGAATAAATGTAATTAGGCCAATATTCTGTTGCTGGTTGCTCATCTAAAGATTTTTTATTACCTCATAATAGTTAAGTCATGAGAGAGCTTTTTGAAACATGTGACAATCCTGGTCCTCATTTTCCATTGCTGCGAAATTAATGAATTTAGAGGTTTTGGTCATCTGCCTAAGAGGACATAATTTCGATGTCCTCCTATTGTTAGCTTGTCAAAGTGAGATATGCCAACCATTTTTTCCGCCATTTTTCTTGTTTTAATCTTGTGAATTAATAAACTGAGTCACGTGTTCCTGGTTTCCTTTTTTTTTTTTTTTTTTTTTTTTTCGTCGTGGAATGACCCAAACGAATCACGGCTCTTCACCGGTCGTGCTCTTTGGTCATGCTCTGTGATTTCTCATCTATGCAGATTATACAATTATTTTTTAATACCTTCTTTGATTTTTTTTTTAATACACAGTATAATGGCATAAGTCTTTTCAAGTTTTGCCTTCGCCTTTGTTTTTCCTTTTCAAGACTTGAGAGTCATTAATCGAGGTCTTTTTTTTATTTCTTTGTTTTCTGTAAAGTTTTTCAAAGGAGCTCATGTTGCGATTCCGTTCCTATGCAACGATGACTCGCTACCTAAATTTCCGGGGCTTTTGAGCTGTTGGCTGCAGTCGAAAAATGAGATTGGCATTTGGATATCGTCAGGGGTCACCAAATTTCGGCTATATTTTTGTCTCTGAATTTTGTCGCTAAAAAAAAAAAAAAATGTTAACCAAGTCAAAATGTATTCAGATCCCCTACCATTTTTCCTTCAAAAAAAATTAATTCCTAATCCATTTTTTTAAAATTTTGGCTCCTAAAATTGTTTTCGTAACTATTTTTTTTTCTAATTTTTAGTTTTCCTAAAATTTTTTCACCTAAAATAAAATTTCTTAAAATCCTTAACATTAAATTTTCTAAAAAATTAGGAAAAATGTTCATTTTAGGAAATTTTATCTTATGAATCAAAATATTTTAGGAAAATTGAAAATTAGGAAAGAAAATGGTTAGGAAAAATGGATCAGGAAAAATGGTCGGGAACGTATATTCAGAATGTGAAAATCCGGAGGAGAAACAAAGAGAAAGGGAATCCAGGAGGTAGATCGTGAACAAGCTGTGCCATCCATTTTTTTAAAATAAAAGACGCACAAAGAACGACAAGCCCTAAAAACGCGTGGGCTCGCGCTCGTTATTTTCTACCAAACAAGAGTCTAGTCTGAATTAATTCTTGTAGGCGCGATTGTATCAAAAAAAAAAAAAAAAAAAAAGAGGAAAGAAAATCCCTTTTCGAGAAAAAGTTATCCGTCCGAAGGAATTGTAGGCACAGGATGTTGTTTTGTTAAACATTTACCTGGTACCGAAGGCAGTGTGGTCTGGCTCGAAGAACCCATCAATTTGGTACGTTTTGCAGGTAAAATTCTGTCACTGATTTATTTGTCGAAACTATGGCTCTCCTATTCTTTTCCGTCGGACAATACGCTTCGTGATTTTTTTCCGGAGAACCTTTTTAAAGAAATTTCAGGATTATTCAGTGGCGTAGACTATGAATTCCCTCACTTCTTTATTCGGAGTTTTGACGTCTTGATTGTCTCGGTCTTCGTTAAGGGAAATGGCAGGAAAAAAAAAAAGATTAAATCGGTCCCAACGCAATTTTATTTCCATCAAGCCCAAAAATAAAAAGTCTGTTTCTAAAAATAGCGTTTTTTTTTGTAAACACGTGGGATTCTTCTCTGGTTTAAGGGAATCCAGACTCCCGATTTAGTGAAGATGAAAAATTTCTCCGTACCTTTTGGTCGCCTCCTACGACCTCGACCCGTGTCAAAATATTCCCCAGCCAGACCGAATTCCTTTGCCTCTCTACAAAAGTAAAAAAATATTTATCTCCTAATGAATTTGAAACCGTGAAAAAAAGGAGCCTTGCCTCCCGCCTTTAGGTAGAAAAAAAAAAAAAAAACCTTAAAGTGCAAGAATTTTGAGAGATGGGATCGAGGACGGCGTAGGTACACATCACAAAACAAAAAAAATGAGAAATATGAAAGATTTAGGTGTAATGATAAAGCATTATAAACCGTGATCGGGCAAGCCTGTTTCCATAAGGAGACGAAAGGGATGCGTTAAGAGTTTTCAAGGGCAACATTTTTAAATTACGAATCAGGTCAGTAGTAGGGGTTCTCAAAAATAAAATTAAAAATTAGGTTTAATTTTCGTCTCGGATGAATCTTAATTATTTTTCCTTGTGGAAAAAAAGAAAAGAAAAAAAAATATTTCGGACTTCGGATGAGATGAAATAAAAATAGATTTCCCAAAATTTTTGGTTTTTTTTTTTCAGAGGGTTTGAAAACATGAAAAAATGGTCAACCCTGGGATGCTGGTTCTGTCATTGAGGTAGGGCAGGGATTCGTCGAAGAAATAAAAACCAAACCTTGAGAAGAGATACATTCTCAGAATAGCTTATTCGACTTTCATTCATTTCTTAAATTAGGGTCTGCTATGGTTCTTCTCCTCCTTTTTATTATTTATTTGTTTAATAGCTCTTGCGGCTCCGACGATCACAAATCTACCCTTATTTTGTTGTCTGTGTGTAATATGTGTTTTGTGCGTTTAAACAATTTTTAAAAATTGAGTAGCACTTCAGCAAAATCCCCATGTTTTGCTTCTGAAGTAAAAGTTTGAGCTTTTTCGGTCGGTTTAAATATGGGACTTGAACTACTTTTTGGGGAAAACCATCACTTTCACGAAACGAGGAAAATGGAATCGTCCACTTGGGAGAAAAATTTTTGAGTTTTAAAAATGAATAACATGGGAAGGGGCACCCCAACGAAATCAATTAAACTCTAAGGTCATTAATTACGAAAACGGCATTGGGACACGAGGATGGAAGATAAAAAAGGTTGGAAACCGAGTCGATCATGTTTAACATAGGGGAAAACCCGACCCTGGATAAATTTTTTGTGTCCCACCTGCTTAGGAAGTATGCAGGCTCGTCACCTGTCCGAAATATAAAAATATACAGCTATATCGTGTTGTATATGGTCTCCGCACCGTTTCCTTCACACTTTCTGCTCTCTCATCAATTTTTTATTTTTTTTTTCAGGTACCATTAAAGAATGCCCGGCCGGGAGAATTATCATTTTTTTTTTTTAAGAACTCCCTTGGAGATGATTAAAAACTGATATGTATAAATCATATTTGTATCGTGGGGATGGGGATGGGTTCGAGCTCCGTCACACCGTCGTGGTTCCAACTTTAAAAGATTCTAACCATTTTTCATTCCTTTCTCGATTTTTTTTTTTCCTCACTACGAAAAAAAAGACCCTTCCGGGCGGTTGTCCCATATGTGGAATTCCCGACCCGAACCAAACTTCTTGTTCCTTTTTCAAGTTATTTGAGTGAGACTCTTGGCCAACTTTGTTCAAAATGCATAGATTTTCTTGTTCTATTTTTTAAATCTTGATTTGGGCCATTCTCCGGTCAATACTGTACCCACTTCTCCCGGCAGGCATCGAACCGACGTCCCTTTTTTTTTTGGAAGAGTCCCTATCTTTAATATGAGTCCCTAAAAGTCCCTATTTTTCTTTCTTTTAATTTTTATGTCTGGATTATTTTATTAAGTCAGAAAATGATGCTAAAATTTCAGGAAATAGTCCTTCATTTCTCAAAACTTGTAAAATTTTTATTGGTTTAAAATTTATATCAATGCAATTCTGAAAGAAAGTAGGTGGGAATAAAAATGGACCCGAAAAACTGGGATAAATAATGTTTGAGAAAATCTTTTAAGAAATTTAAAACCAAAATGAAATGACTTTAACCCAATTTTTTTGTTCCATAAATTTGGATTTGGTCTTATTTTATTTTGAAAAATATTACATATGTTTTTTTAAGTTAGAGCTATGCAGCCTGCATCAAATGCTATATTTTCCGAGCTAAAAAATTGGAAAAATTTGTGAGGCATGATATCGTTGTCAGGTCAAAATTTCGTTGGGGTTATATCAAGAAGCTCGTCGTAACCTGACTAAGAAATGCATGTGATTGTAATTTTTTTTTATCTTGAGCAAGGTGAAAGTTGTTGCTAAAAAAAATGGCTTAAGTTAAATCAAAATTTTTTGAGCAAAATTAACCACATAATTCTTAACCTTTGCGGACGGCTATAATAAGTTTATTATCCATTCATTTTCATTAATTTATGAGCACGTATCCATCAGATTGAGTTGAAACTTTAAACGTAAGTCATGTTTAATTAAAATTAAAAAATTAAAAAAATGTTGACTCCTACGTTTACCTTATGGAGGTAAAAAATGTACATGTTTGATGTATTAACTAATTTCTTAAAAAGTTCTAAAAATTACAAATACTGGACTTACTGCCTCATCAGGTGAACATAGCCGCTCCTGAACGACTGTAAAATAAATTACATCTATGGATTTTGCTGTTGCTTTCCGGTTTTTTAACGAATAGCTACCGTTTGATGTTGTATGATAAGGTCAATATAGAAAAGAACCATTCCCATAGAAGCTAAACATAGGAATGAAAAATTTGCATGAAACTTGCTTAACGTCTTTTGTACTTCATTTTTGTTGATGAAACTTTGAAATATAAGCGCCGTCCGAAAACAGCTTTTTCCAAGGCCACTATAACGTCAGCATTCGGCCTTTTTCGTGAGGGTCAAAGTGGGTCGAAACCGGGCTTAAGGGGGTCAAATCAAGCCTGGACCTAAATAAAAAGTCCGAAAATGAAATGTTTTTGGTCTCAAAAGATACCTAACTTTACCAATTTTGGTCCCTAAAGAACCTAATTCTTTAGGCCTAGAACGGTTCGATGACTGCCTGCTCCCCCTTTTCAAATTTAAAAAACGTTTATAAAGAGCTTAAAACTTCACGGTTGTATAAACAGGTTCAGAAACTCCTATCTCTGTGCGATTTTTTTTCGCTTAAATATACACTTAAATATACCTGTTTACCTTATAGAAGCGTATATATTTCCATCACGCAATTAGTTCGCGGGAGTATTGCTTTTATATAAGCTAAACATAATTTTAACGGTGGCGCTGCAGTCAAAGTCGCTCGCGGGAGATCTTGTCCCGCTTAACTACCCGAAAATTAGTTCTTCCTTTCTACCACCGTAAGCGCTGTACGCGAGACGCGTTTTGATTGATCGTTGAAATTTGTAAACAACGATGGCGGTGCACGGCCGTGCTCCCAACTAGACATGTTGCATCTCTCGGCATCTCTCAAGATCGCAGCGCCATAAACGGTCCGTTTTAGAACTAAAATGTGCGTAGTTAAGCGGGACATGAAAGGCATGGGAAGCTTCCTGTCTATACGGCAGTAAAACATATTCTTGGAAAGTTTGATGTTGGGACCCTTCGCTATCCCGGAATTTAACCAAGATTGTAACCCAGACGTCGGATCTTTTTTACTCTTGAAAATAATCTCGGGCTTAATCTTTTTACTGTCTCTCTTGTTTACGACGTTTCATAAAACAGTGTAACAAGGTCACGGACTCGGACTGAAAAAATTCTAAAAAAAAAAAAAAAAGCTTATTTAGAATGGAATTATGGATTTATAACAAAATTTTCAGTGGAACGGAAAGATTTCTCTTAATTTTTTTTCTTTACTCGTTAACGAATGTAAATCTCCTCGTTTACTCTTTACTTTTCGTTTAATTAGAATCGAAACAATTGGTTTACGGTGCGTAATAATCAAGTCAGCGAAAAAAAAAAAAAAAAAAAAAAAAAAAGTGGCGCATCGGTACGATCGAAAAAGCTCCGATAATGTTTTCGTTTCCTTCTTTTTCTGCTTTCGTAATTAAATTTATCCTTTTGTTTAGTTTTTTATTCTCTTGTGATGCTAATTTCATCCTTTTTTTTTTCAACACATATTCTAATTTTTAACGGCAAACGACTTTGCTCCGACCTTAATTTGAATTTATACGTTTCCAAGATCCGGATACAAATTGAAAAAAAAAAATTTTGTTTCTTCTTTTTCCGATCAAGGTTTTCGATCGGGCAAAGTCAAGGGAATTGGAGCGATTCCCATGGTCTATTATTATGTTTTATAAAATTAGAAGATATGGATGCGGGCAGTCCCTACTCCCTGGAATGAGACGGTCTCCTTGACTGATGTGACCCTTTTGCTTGGCCGCCCATCGTCCCGGTGAGGTCATTGTTTTGGCTGAAAACATCCTCGTGACTTTACATTAATCACCCAGTAATGTTCACGGTATTGTGATGGGCTGCTTCCACTTGAACCGTCCTCGTGTCACTGACATTTCCCACATTTTCCCTTTCCAGTTTTGCGTTATGTGAAAACCGCGAGGGTGTCACACATCCAGAAAACTCTTCTTTTTTAAACAAAAATATAAAAATGTTTGTATGGCTCTCGTAAATCCTTTGAAATGCAAGTGTTTGTTCCTTCAAGGTTTTTGTACCGTGGATGACCATAACAACCTGTTATTGTCCGTCAGTCAATATTTGAAAGGTGCATGCTTCGGCTCATTCACGAACATTTAATCCATTCCAATTTCAACCTGTTTTTTTTTTCGTTTTACCGCCAAAAAAAACCAAAGAAATATTTTTTAGCTTTTTGCTGTAAGAAGCCTATTTTTTCTTTGAAGCGTTAGGAGAGTAGATGCTGTTTGGTCTTTTTCGGTAATATTTTGACATGGTATGAGCGGTTAGGGAAGATAAAAAAATTTGACCGCCTATGTTTAGCTTATGGAAAAAAAAGAATATTTGAAATGAAATCTTACAAAAATGGATAAAAGCTAATAGCTGAAGTATAAAATTCAGTAAAATCAAGATAAGAAGTCTCAGAATTAATATTAATATCAAAATTTATAGCTTTTGATTTTTTTTGTCAAATTTTTATGTAAGTTTGATTTTATCTTAGCTTCATAAGCTAAGTATGAGAGGAAGAAATTCATCATATGATAAACATGTCAGCTCACAATTTTTAATTTTGGCCATATCACAATAGGTGTAATTTATTTATTTACATCAATATCAAAAATATAATTTTAATGCCATTAATTAATATTCTACTTAAGTAATAATATACTCCCATAAGTTAAACATAGGATTTAAATTTTCGCCGAAAATTTGTAAGTTGATTTTTCCGGCCACTTATGTATAAGTCCAAGTCGATTTACTGTCGATTAACCATTAATTTTGCAGACCCATAATGTATCCACATGAATACATTACGGGTAAATATGTCATAGGTAAATGTATCCATATTGATACTCGCCCTCAAGGGCTTGAAAACTGGCCACGACGAGTTATCATTTAGTCTTCCGTTGACTTCTAAGTTCAGCAGAGCGTATTTTTTTGAACAGGCATAAAAATGAATCCTGGCCGGACTTCCTGGAATGTTTGAGTCCAATTTTTGATCTAATTTAGGCATCCGCCCCTGAGCTCCTAAATCCTATGTATGGACGGAAGCATGACATACCTTCGTCATCCTGGGCAGGGGGGGGGGGGGGGGAGAGAAAACGAGGCTTTCTGTACAAAAAAGGATTTCAGATTTTAAATCGGGGACCCCGAAAACCTGGAAAATTCAATACTCAGAAAGATTGTTGTGATAAAATTGCCTAACCTCAGATTGTAAGGCGTTTATATTGATGTGGCGGAGTTAAAAGTACCTGAGTTAAACCTGTCTTTTCCAGTTTATCACGGTGTCGTTATTTTAATGGTTACTGTAACCATTTTTTTTTTTTTTCATGTAAAAAAAAAAAAAAAGAAAAAGAAAGAAAAATTGATGAAATTGATGGGGGAGCTGGCACTAGCACCAACGCAAAAATTTTGATGTTTCGGTGCCGATCCTGGCATCGGCTTCAACCAACTTTAACCGGTTTCGGACCCCTGCTTATTTCCTTTTTTTGGACGGGGGCAAGATTTTTCCGTCGAATTAGAAGTTGGTTTGCCCTTCCTTTGATTTTCATATGGTGTTGGCAAGAGGCGTAGGTACCAATTGGAAATAGTAACTTGGAATTCCTCTTGGTACTTGTTACCCCCCATGAGCTTCTTCTTGGCTGGTCAAGTTTAAACGTGTTGCGTTTTGCAGTTTTAGAACCCGAAGTACATTTGTATCAATTATAAAGTTTGAGGCTGACGGTGACGCGGGAGGGGAATCCTACAGCTCGCGAAATGATTTAAAAAACATAAAAGTTCGGCTCTCTCTTTATTCCTTTCCCTCTGTTCGTAAAAAAAAAAGAAGTTTTCACTGTTTATATAGAAAATTCGTCGTATAAAGGACATAAAAAAGAAAATACCTGAGGCCAAGCCGACCGACGTCTCCGATGTTATACACAAAATCCGATTTTACTGCAAACGAACGGAGAAGGAAAAAAAAAAACAGGGTCGGTTATTTATGGTTTTCTAGTTACTGTTTATTAAGTTTTCGTCTTTGGGCTTTTTGTTTCTTTGTGTCCCCTTTTACCTCACAATTTTCCTTCTCTTTCTCTATCTCACTCCAGTAAAACCATAATGTTATAAAAGTTTTTTTTTTTCTTTTTTGCTAATTTTAATTAAAAAACAAAAAGACACGAACTCAAGTTCAAGGTTACGTTGAAACCGAAAATGCAGAAACTCTCATCATACGGGGGAAAAAAAGAATAATAATAATAATGAACGGAGGGTATCGTAAAATGGGGGAACGTTTGCGCACAGTTCGTGCGCAGACAGATAGACGTTCCCCCATCTCCTTCAGGAGTCACTCCAACTCGTTCAAGCATTCGCATTCAGCTTTTTTCCTGTCGGGATTCCCCTTGTCCGATGCTGAAACCTTGTTCTTAAACCGACATCAATCCCTGGCCCTTTTTTTTTTTTTTCAACTTTCCTCACTATTTTTTCCCTTTTTATAACAAAATTAATTTTTTTCTTCTTTTTATATCTCCAAGTGGGTTCCATATCGTCGATGGAAAAAAAAAAAAAAAAATGTTGTCGCGCAAACTCAGAAATTAAATTTTACCAATTTTTCTACAATTGGAAAGGTTCAACCACCCGTTTTGTATGTTTTTTTGACATTCAAAAAAGAAGAACAATGAACTATTTTCAATAGGTATATTTATATATACTTGAAGGAGGTCAACTTTTTTTTATGTGAACCTTTTTTCTATTTTTTCGGACCAAGTTTCGGACGTTGACTTGAAAATATACCGTTCTTCCGATTGTCGTTGTCCGTCATTTATGAAGTTACGCATTTTTATTTTATGGGGCTTCGCGACGTTTTTAATATCTTTTTTTTTTTTTTTTTTTTTTTTTGTTAACGACCTCAGGCTTATTTTTATTGACGCGTTCTGCTTTCTTAAAATATTTTGCACCAGACTCTTTTTTTTTTTGCAAGATTTCGAGGGTCGTTGAGATATCGCTGTAATAAAATTTGGGAAATAGTCGGTAAAATTTTCATTGAGCTTTTTTTACACTGATGTAATTTTGTAATGATTTGGAAAGTTGCTAGATTTAAGCTTTTGCTGTCAAAAGCCTATTTTTTCTTCGGAGCCTTAGGGGCGTAGATGCTGTTTAGTCTTTTTCGACAGAGGCAGTTAGTAAAGCTAAGCTACTTTTGGCTGCCTGTACTTAGCTTATGGAAAAAAATTTTTTTAAAAATTAAATCTTACAAAAGTTGCTAAAAATTTATAATTGAAGTATAAAATGCGGTAAAATCATAACAAGTCACAGAATCACTAACATTAACAAAATCTATAGCATATGAAATTTTTTTATCATATTTTGCTTCGAAAAACTTGATTTTAGCTTAGCTCCATAAGCTAAGCATAGGCGGAAGAAATCGTCGTATGGTAAACATGTCGGCTCACAATTTATAATTTTTTGTCACATCACAATAGTTTGTTTTATACTAATGACAAAAATATGATTATAACGCCATTCTAATTAAGTAATTATTCTCTCATAAGCTAAACATAGGATTTGAATTTATCTTTTTTTTTGTTTTGTTAACGATCTCAGGCTTATTTTTATTGACGCGTTCTGCTTTCTTAAAATATTTTGCACCAGACTCTTTTTTTTTTTTTTGCAAGATTTCGAGGGTCTTTGAGATATCGCTGTAATAAAATTTGGGAAATTTTAGTCGGTAAAATTTTCATTGAGCTTTTCTTACACTGATGTAATTTTGTAATGATTTGGAAAGTTGCTAGATTTAAGCTTTTGCTGTCAAAAGCCTATTTTTTCTTCGGAGCCTTAGGGGCGTAGATGCTGTTTAGTCTTTTTCGACAGAGGCAGTTAGTAAAGCTAAGAAAAATTTTGGCTGCCTGTACTTAGCTTATGGAAAAAATTTTTTTGAAAATTAAATCTTACAAAAGTTGCTAAAAATTTATAATTGAATTATAAAATGCGGTAAAATCATAACAAGTCACAGAATCACTAACATTAACAAAATCTATAGCTTATGAAATTTTTTTATCATATTTTGCTTCGAAAAACTTGATTTTAGCTTAGCTCCATAAGCTAAGCATAGGCGGAAGAAATCGTCGTATGGTAAACATGTCGGCTCACAATTTCTAATTTTTTGCCACATCACAATAGTTTGTTTTATACTAATGTCAAAAATATGATTATAATGCCATTCTAATTAAGTAATTATTCTCTCATAAGCTAAACATAGGATTTGAATTTATCTTTTTTTTTACAGCTTTCAACGTTTGTATTCCTTTCGGTGAAAATAAAACTCCGTTAAAACTGTATTTTTTTTTTTTTTTTTTTTTTCGAAATTACCAAAGCAAATATTCCGTTTGAATGCAATAACCGAGTTACGGTTGGGGTTTAATAAGATGCAAGACCGATTTCTTATCGGCATAGATGAATTCGAAAATTAATTCCGGGTAAATTCCATCACGTGGAGTGTTAAATTTACACCTCGAGAGTTCCCAGTACCCGACTTAAGATCATTTTATCAAACGATTAAAATAATTAAACGAGGAAGATGCTCTCATCCCATTGATTCCTCTGATCCGTCATCTTTTGCCGCTCAAATCTTCGTAAAGAAAAAAAAATCTGAATGGAAATACGACGACACCTGTGAATCTCAAAAAAGGAGAGAAAAAAAAAATTTTTTATAAAATTGTAATGTTTGATATAGTTAAGAGAAGCTCTATAGAAAAGTTTTTTTGATGGAGCTCAGTTGAAACTTTATTCGATAACTTTCTCTTTTCTCCCTTTTTTTTCCGACAGCTCAAAAGGCATAGCTGCTTCCTTTTTTTATTAGAAAGAATTACAAGATGAATTTTGTGAGCTACCAGGGAAAATGGTTTCATTAACTGGGAATGAGTTTTCCTTTCTCGTAGGGAATGGCAACCGAGTGAAATCGGCCCTGCAAACATTCAAATCTTTGGCGTTCATTCGTTAGAAAAATTGTTAAAACAAGTCTTCTTTTTTTTTTTTTTTTTTTTTTTTCCTCATTTCCCATTCGTGAAGGAATTCTTGAAACACAAAAAAGAAGAAATAAAAATAAGAAAAAAATGAAATGGAGGGAAAAAAAATTACGGGTGAAAGCACGTTAAAGTTTTGCCCGAGGGAAAGAACTGTTATCGATTGGAAAAGTAACTTTTTGACATTTTTTTTAAATGTTTAATGAGATATGATGGATGCGACATTTTTCATCGGTAGCCTCATCCTTTTTTTCCCCCTCTTTTCTTACTTATTTTATTTTATTTTGATCGATTGGGCTTGCAATGCAAACAAAATCTATTGTCAGCGTGGAAAAGAGATTTCGAAATGAATTTTTCTGGAGAATATTCCCCATTTTGGGAAATTTGGAAAAATAAGAAAATCATATTCGATCTGACAATGACGACGGCCTCAGCGCTTCGAAATTCAGAATATCCGTAAATTCGTAGAAAAACGTCAGTCATTATCAGGTTTCATCACGTATGTTTTGAATTTTGATTTAAAATTTACCCCTACTTCGGGGAATCTGTTTCGTACTCGGGAGTAAGATTTCCGAAATTCCCGGGAATGGATTTACGAAATCATGGGTAAATCATTACGAAATTATTTCTGTAAATCTGGGAACCGATTTTCTTGAATGAAAATTTTAGAAGTTCCCTGGTCAAAGAGACCTCCTGAGAAGTCTTTCGAGCTCTTTCTAGGAATTTTTATTTGCCCCCTAGACGCCAAATTACTTTAGCATCTTTTAAAGAGGAATATTTGGAACCCCCTAGGAAATTTTCCTCCTCCTTGGCCTTTCGATCCGGCCGCTGGGCTGATCCCCCTAAAAATGAATAAGTTTTCGACTTAAGCACAATATTTCTGTGATGTTTATCTATTTTCTTCGAATCGTAGCGGAACAATAAAGAAAAAGAAAAAGGGATAAAAGATAAAGAATAAAGAAAAAATATTTTTTCTCGTCATACAGAAGGAATGCATATGAAATGATTCCTGGAAATTTGGGGAAGATCCCCGGAGAATTTTCCCGGCCGGCCCATCTCCAGCTGCCTAACTGTGAATCTAGCCCCGATGCAAACGGATTTTTCCCTCCGGGAACCCTCGTCGGCTTTTATATTTGCTTGGCTTCCGTTTGACGTGGTTAGGTTAGGTCGCGGAACCCTCGCTAAAACCGGCAAACGTTATTTTGCAATTATTTCCCGAAACCGGTAAAATCGAGTACGGAGATTGAAGAAAATAAAACGAAATCCCTTTTTATGAAAAATAATATTCGGGGGAAAGGAAGAGAAAAACAGGGAATTAAAAAAAAAAAGGAAAAAAAATTTCAACGAGGAATTTTTAACATGGACTGCAATATAAACAGTCTGGTGGTGCGTGGTTCACGACGGTTCGGCACCCGTTTTAACGATGGAATAATTCATTCAAACAAAGGTAGTCGAAACGTTGTGAATTCGACCGGAGTGCGTTCTCCGCAATGCGCGATCTCGGAATAAAGAACGCGGCAAAACGGAATGAATATCTCCTTAGATAAGTTAAACATGGGCGTCTATCGTTTTTTTAATGTGAGCTATTGATACAGACGACTTCCTTTCTGTTGAATATTATTTCATTGTGTTGATCCGTGTTGTAGAACTCAGACGGTCTTACGGAATAGGATAAAAAAAATAATAAAAATAAAAGTAACTTGAGTTATATTGTCAACCGTCAAATGTCATTAGTCATTTTTTTACGGGAATATTTTTTTTTTCGGGACTAACGTGCTTGTTTGTTATAAAAAAGCTTGTGTTTTTGTGAGATTTTAGTGTTAAAAGTGATATTTAAATTTAAAAATTATTAAAAACGAGATATTACTTGAATTCAATTTTTTTTTCGTTTTTGAGTTTTAAAGAGAAAAAAAAATTTTTTTTTTTTTGGAATTTGGGTTTTATCGGACGAATGCTGTAATAAGTTATTTTTGGATACGTTAAATTAAGGTAGGGATTTTATTTTTTTAAATGAAACGCAATTGCCTTGCCGTCACGCTTTTACGTTCCCCCATACGCAGTCAACGAACTTCGATGGTAACGTCTGCCTAACCTTCAATAAATTTTTATTATTATTTTTTTTTTTTCTTAATAAAATCGTTATTTTTGTACTGGGCGTATTTTACACGTCGTGGGACGAGTTACACTTTGGCATAATGCGAAAAATTATTTAAGACGAATGTCGATGATCCGAGTATTTTTCCCATGCGTCATGTTCTTTGTCGAAAAAATGGCGCGAGATTTTTATGGTTAATTAATTTCAATTTTTTACCCTGACCAAGGATTTGCCTTTTTAATATTTGGCGAAAACGTGTTCGAACTTGCACTCGCACTTCGCCATGTGGTTGTTTCAACTTGATGATGCCGGTAGTTTTTTTTTTTTTTCTTCGTAGGCGATTTTCGTAGGATTGGTACAAGGAATTACGTCAGATCAGGCGTTTTAAGGTTATCTTATAAAAAAAAACATTTTCGATTTAAGAAAAATAGATATGATTATTTTTTGAAAAAATTTTACGGAAAACGTAGGGGTTCTCGTGTTTATTTATTTATTTATTTATTTATTTTTCAAAATGGCCTCTACAGCATGAAAAAAAAGTTTGCTTTGCAGTTTTAACATATCTTTTGTTCTTACAATGAATCATTTGGTTTAATATTTAGAAATGATTTCTAAGAAATATGCCTTGGATTATTTTTAAAACATTTAAATGATTTGAAAGTCAACCCCTAATTCTTGAAGACTAAAAACTTTTAAAATCCATCTCCCGAGTTATTTAAAACTCCTTCCAAGTTGTTTTGTATGACAGATAACTTTAAAGGTTAAGATTTGGGAAATTTAGACGAGTTGAGTGCATTACTTTCCTAAAACAGATTAGTTTTTGTCATAAAGAAAATGAGAATTTATTTTGAAGTGATGCAAATGTTATTTCTCTTAGCTTAGCTGATGACCATTCGGAATGAAGCCATATGCTAGCTGGTACAAGAAATATCATGGTCTGTACCAAGGTAGAGTAGTCGACTAGGTAAAAAGCGGTGTCTGTGACCAAGATCACAATTCATGAATAATTTGATCTTTAAGTCATCGATGACCGATAATAACTAAATAGGACAAACAAAGAAAAAACATCTACATTTAAATATATCATAGCTTGAGACGGTGTATTTAGTTGTAAAGCTGAAACAAAAAGTTATCACGTTAGAACTTGATTTTTATATGACAAAATCTTGTTACAATCGTTTGATAATTTTTGATCCTATGAAAATTTACGCTGCATTTTTGTTCTTCACAGGGATCCTGAAAAAGTTATGTCGAATATTTGATTTCACTGGATAATTACAAAGCATCTTGGGAAGATTCTTTTAATTAAAACGTCATTTCCAGGAAATTTGTTAATTTTTTAAAACAACAAAGAAATTTTGAGATAAGAAAAAAAAAATTTTAAGACTTCCAGATGGATGGAACTAACTAGTCAATATTTTTAATTTGACATTGTAGTGGCGACATTTGTTTATTGTAAGAATCTTTTTGGAATAATTAACGGAAAATGAAATATTAAAGCGCCACCTAAAAATCCTTGGACGAAACGAGGTGCATTAAGTAGAGATTAACCAAGCCCTAGATACACTTTAACATAAAATTATAAGTTTTTTAACAAAAATCCCGAAGCAAAGCAAGTTTAAAAGAAAGAAAAAAAAAACGGAAACTTATTACGTCATATCACCCGAGATAAGAAACACCTTACGAAAAAATTGAAATTTGTAGCTCAAGAGTTTGAGAACAAGTTGAGGGTAACAAGCATTTAATTTGTGACACATTCCTTTTTTTTGTTATCTCAGTTTCCTTTTTCTGTTATCTCGATTCCATTTTATTTGGTTTAAAAACCGCGGAAATGAAATCGAATCATAGCAGTGTCAGATCCGCCCAAATTCAAGGCCACGGGAAAGAGCAAATTTTCCTCCCCTGAAATAAGAACCTCAAGGACAAGATATATTAGGAAAAAAAAATCGAGAAGGGGAAGTTTAGATTCATTAACTCCGGCCTGTTTTTTTTTTTTTTTTAATAAACCGGTTAAAAGTGAACAAACGAAAGTGCACATTAGAAACGTTACATAACTTGCACTTCGACGGGTTTTTAATTGTTCATCTCTGCTTCATTACGTAATGACATTTCCGTTTACATTTCCTTCGAGTCCCGGGGAAGAAGTAGAGAAAAAAACGAAAAAAGGCTGCAAAAAAAAATTGCAACACGTAGTGTATTAAAATGTGGGAGAGTAAAATAAAAACGTGATTTTGCTTCCTTGGAAATTGGGGTTTTTTTTGCGAAAGAGCAAACCTTAGGGATGTTGGGAACGCGTCTTTGCTCGGTATTATTCCTTTGTTTACCTTTTTCACCAGAGTTCAAAGGACAAAAAACCTTCGATAAGAAAACGGACAGGCGCGTCGATGAGACACTTTTTTTTTTTTTAATCCGGAAATGTCTTGGTAGCACCAGGGTGTGGGTGCAAGTAGCATTTAATCTCCGAAACTAGATTTTGCTAATTATTTAAATTTTTTTTTTCCAAATCGATCGATCACGTAAGTTTGAACTACTTTCGTTCGTCATTTTAAATAAAAAGCCTATAACAAGATTTGTAGGGCATCCGTTTATTCGTGTTGGAAGCTAAATTTGGAACCAATGCAAACCATAAAAGTTTCCTACGCTTGACGATAACAATCGTATGAACTGATTATTGGGTCAATTGCATTAATTGATTTTTTAAAATCGAATAATGGAAAAGGGCGACACAAAGCAAATAAACCCTCAAGGGTTGCTCTTTGGCAAAAATATTTGGACGACACAAATTATAAAATTAAAACGTGTTCCTTTACAACAAAAGATTAAGAACAAATATCAGAAACCATTTCGAGCCTTTGCATGAACAAATAACAAACGGAAACAAAAAAAATTTTTTTTTTCGTGTCACAAGACGCGCGCGCGCTTAAATTTAAACGATTTGAAAGCATGATTTATTGTCAAACAAAAATTTTGTAATTTGCATTTTTTTTTTTTTCCTTTTTCTGTTTTGTTTGGTTTTATGGGTCAAATATTTTTGTTTCTGGGCAATGCCATGAAGCCCTGAATGTTATTTTTCTCAGAATTTGGAATTTTAGCTGAAATTCGATGGTATCGACCCTCTCAATTTTAAGTGCTTAATTTTTGGGACTCAATTTTGGATTGCACTTTGTATTTTCTGTAAATCTGAAAAAATATCTAGAAGTGAGTTGAGTTTAGCAGGAAAAAAAAAAAAAAGTTTGCCATTTTTTGCTTGATTTTTTACCCAAGGGATTCACAGGGTTTTAAACTGACAAAAACACACCAAGCTTATAGAGGATAGTAGTGTAGCTTAAAAATTAATTAAATTAAATTTAATTAAATTTGATTTGGTTGTGTTGTGTTGTGCAATGTCGATGACAAGAATTGGTGATTCATTTCACATTAAAAATGAGGGAATGATAATCCCGCTAGATTATTGTGTTTTTACCTGGGATCTCGAATGCTGCACCTATTTAAAAATTCAATTTACGAAGCGATTTTAAAATGATGCATCGAACGGATTATTCCGCACGTCAGACCTCAATTTGAAAGCTTTTAATATTACCTTTTTCCTGTTGCTCGAAAATTTGGAGCAAAAAAAGATGAATCGCCTTGTTAAGTCAGACAAAGGAAAGGAGTCATCCGGACACGTGATTCACATTGCTACCGTTCTTTTTGCGACCTTCGACCGGACCGATTTTTTCCATGTGGAAAAACGTGATTTTTCCTCTCGAGTAATGTGACTCACGATGATTTCCCTCTTTGACGCAATCATTGATTTTTTTAAATTTTTTAATTTTTATTGTTAAATATTTTAAAAAAATGAAAAACTAAGCTTGCATGTTGGAAAGTTTAAAAAATCGCTTCTTTTCATGTTTTACGGTAAGGTTTTAGTTTCCGTGCGACGTCGCCAACCGGTCACGATATTTTCTTTAAAGGAAAGAAAAAAATTTGGGAAAGGTGTAAGTTTACCGGTCAGCACTTATCGTTTAGACGGTGTCGTTTTTCATTTCTAAATTAAATATCCTAGAGAGCGATTTGAAGGACGTGAGTCATTTTTTCCTACACGAGTTTGCATCTTGCCGTGGTTTTCATTTTCCGGGAAATTAGCAATTTTTTTTAAAATGCTGAATAAATGATGAGTCACTGGGCAATTTATCTCGCCGTCTTAATTTTTCTCCAAGTTTGAACAGGTTCCCCCAGGATTGGGATGCTGAAAGGTGACATATTGACAGATTTTTCTCGCGCCCGCTGCATTCAAGAGTTGCTCGTTACGCTAATTTTTTTTTCTTTTCTTTCTTTCGCGCCAAGGAGAGCCGCTTTAGTTTTGCAATTATCGCCATTAATGCTAAACGCAAAAAAAAATTTAAGGCTATTTACCTACGCGGTAATTGATAGACTGAGTCATTTGCTTATTTACGGTAGTCTGACATTCACGGCCACTTTTTTTTTGTTCTTATGCTAATGCTCGTGCTCGTGTTGCGCTACGAGCTTTTCCGGAGGGGGATTTTTGCGGAATAGGAATTTGCGACAGCAAAAAAAGATTTGATGTGAAATTAAAAAAATTTTGCTATAGGTCCATCGATCACCTGATTTAATTAAATAGAAAAACGGAGCAAATTAAAGAAAACGAAACTTATCCAAGCATCCGCGCGATTTTAAGGCCAGTTAAACTTGTTTCAAAGTTACATAATGTTACGTAACATATGTAGTACATTTATTCGTATACACATAAGATATTCTCTTGGGATGCAATGCTGTTCATCGGTCAGAGATCTAATTTTGCAATGCCGCCTTTTGTTTTCCAGATACTTTTTTTTATTTTTATTTTATCATTAGAAAAAAAAAATGAACCTGATGCAATATTCCTCGTATCGAATCGAGATGACGCATGCGTACTTGATTTGAGACGGAGAATTTTTTTTTCTAAATCAAAAAATTTTGCCACCTGAAAAGGCTACTGCAAAATGTGTTGTCGCGTGTAAAAATTCCGTGTTTTAAACCTGACCTTATACCCGCATTTGAGTTCCCGAATCAAGTGTGTGGAACAAGTTTTTTTTTTTTTGGTCCGGTCCACTTTCGATTTCACATTAACATATGATTGTCACTTATTGTTGCTTTATTTTGATTCTTACGAAAAAAAAAAACGTGATTATCTCAAACTCGTTCATCATTTTTGAGCTCACGAACCCGAAAGAAGCATCTTGCTCGTAATTAGCGCTAAATGTTTTTCCCTGTTGTCCTGTTTTGCGCAAGAAGTCAGGTATCGGTCCCCCTCCCTCTCCCCGGTGCTGTCGAACGAAAATTCACCGGTTCGGAGATTTCGATAAAAGATTAAAAAAATGGAACGAGCTGAGGCCACCGTTCGGAAAGAGTTCAACAATCACCGTAACTCGGCCTTGGTCGAAATTATTGTTATGAAACCGCATATTATGCGTTATTTAATGTAAAGATATTAACGTAAATCCCTTTGCTTCATTTTTAGGCGCTACGTACATTAAACGAGCTGTCGGGCCACCATTTTTTTTAATAAAAAAAAATTTTTACATCAAATGCAGGGAATGAGCAAGAGATTTTAAACTGGATATGTTGAAAGGTGTCAGTCCGATATCACAAAAGAGATATTTTGGAGTGTATAAACTTACCTGAGACCGACCGTGTACAACCCTCACCACGTATATAATTTTTTTTTTTTTTTTTTTACCTTTTTATTTTTGTCTGACCTCATTCCGAACAGATTTCTTACCTGGGGAAGCGAGTTTTTATTATGTAATTATATTTATTTATATGGAGAAAAAAAAAATTCAATCGTCGAGAAATTTGGGGGAAAAAAAACAAAACGTGAAAATCGGGGGAAAAATGTCGATGTAGTTGTGACTCATCGATCACCGAATTAAAAGTGAAGGGTTGGCTTCGGGAAAAAACGCGTAGAGAAAGGGGGAAAGAAAGGGGATTTTTTTTTTTTTTTCGTTTCGTAAACACGACCAAACACCATGGTAACACGCGATTTCGTTTATTTTCCTCTTTTTTTTTTTCCTGGCCGAAAATGCATTCGTACCCGAATCGTTTGGCTGCCTTTGAACTTGAGGAGGGAAACGTTTCGAAATCGGCCAGAGCCAACTGCACCGGTGCATTGTTTTTTGCTTTGAACGGTTGACCTGTTTTGGTTAATAAAAAGGAAAAGGAGTTCAAGGTCTCCTCTTGTTTTGTGGTCGACTGCTGGAAAAGCGGTTACTCCATTCGACCGGGGAATCGACGCCCGGAACAAATTTTAAAAATTTCGAAACGGTTAAGGTCTCCCTAATCCCTGTGCCTTAGCATTCGTGCATCTGATAATTTTTTTTTTTTTTACTTTGAGAAAAGCCTAAAATGGCTATAACAAAGCTCTTGGTTGTTTGGTCTAATGCTTAACGTACCGTCACGGTGAAACGACCTTCGACTATCTCCGAAATCGATCGATCAATTTTTTTTTTTTTTTTTTTTTTTATTCGTTTAATCGAAGGCCGAAAAAAAAGCGAGCGATTTGATGAGGATATCGTTTTTCCCAGGTAAAGTTGGAAGGGAAAAAAAAATTGTACAGGTTAAATAAGGTCAAGATCCGTTTCGTTTTATTTTTAGTTTTTTCATTTTCTAAATAAAATTTCAGGTATATTCTAAAAAAAGAAGCAGGACCGTACCTGCCATTATATGCAAAAATGCCAAGTTTTTATAGCTATTTTTGGGGTCAACGTAACAAAAGGAACGTAAATTACCCTTCTTTGTTGAACTAATAAAATGGTGTAGCCATATTACCAGCCGACCTTGTCTGGCCACCGAACGTTTGCATCATTTTCAATCATCCGAGGAAAAAAATGAAATGTCACCGAATCCGAGCATGTTGATCATGTCTTTCATTTGTTTCTAATCTTTCCAATACTTAGCGTTTGAAGTAAAATTTTGATAGGCAGCCAGCAACACAAAAATGCAGCTTCATTTATCTAATCCGTTTAATCGGTTTCCAAAATTGTTTTTTTTTTTTTTTTTTTTTTTCGAACCGTTGGGTATTTTTTGCCGGAAAAAGTTCCTTTTCAGTAAAAAGTTATGAAAGACATGTTTCTAGCGTTCCAGACCATTTTTCCTAATCCATTTTTTCCTAAAAAAATTAATTCCTAATTAATTTTCCATTTTGGTTCCTAAAATTTTTTTTCCTAATTTTTAATTTTTCTAAAAATTTTTCATTCCCAAATAAAATTCCTAAAATGAATATTTTTCCTAATTTTTTTGAATCCCCAAAGAGATTTTAGGAAACTTTATTTTATAGATTTTAAGAAACTTTATTTTATAGATTTTAAGAAACTTTATTTTATAGATTTTAAGAAATCTAGTTTTAGAAATCAAACAATTTTGAGAAAATTAAAAATTAGAAGAAAACAAATGGACTAAAATTTTTTTTTTTTTTTTAGGAAAAATGGTAGGGAATCGTTTGAAGGGATAATTTGAACAGCTGATTCCGAATCTGAAGTCAAAATTCTGAAAAAACTAAAATCCAATATGGTGGAGCCGTTTGATTTTTAATCACTTTAACAATTTTTTTTTTTTTTTTTTTTTTTTTTTTTGGCCAAATTGGAGTTTCCGAGTGGAATTCAATAATTCTGATGTCAAATTGGAAATCAGCGACGTCGAAAACGTAGAGAAAGTCGTTTTGCCGATCATTTTACGGATGGAAACAAATTTTGTGCGACATTTTGTATTGCATGCATGTGTTGAGGGTTGCATATACCGAAAATCGGTGGGCGTCTAATATTGGTTTTAACGCACAGTGCGGGTCCCTAATGTGCTGTAGATTAACTTAAAAGTACGGAATCATAAAAAAGATAACATTTGGGAAATTTTCTTCTGCCGTTAAAGGGTTAACAGTGAATTTTATATTTTCAAAAAATATACATAAATGCAATTTTGATGGAATGGATTTTACGCTGTTGTCCATTAATTTTGGGGAGAAAAAAAAATTACAATTGATTTATATATCCCCGCGACACCGCCTACACGTGCTCCGCACTTTTTAGCGTAATTTCATTTTTAAAATGGTAATCCCTTGATTGCATTAAAAATTTTGTATCTCACGGTTTTAATTAAAACCACGCTCTGCCTGACATACGTGTTTATACGGAGTTTTTTGTTAGTTTCCGAAAGGTTGGGCCTGTATAGGAGATTGAAATATTTTTGACCCCAGACCGCGAACATAAACATAAATAATGAATAAAAGGATATTCCAAGTTAGAGCAATGACTCAAACCGATTACGTCATCGAGCACATCACATGCTTATATTATTAAAAGGGTCAATGCCATCGTTCGATTTTTTTTTTTTTTAATAGAAAACCGGCCGAGATTTTGATATAAAAAAATTTGAGCAAGGAAGATGTCGCAACCCGCGAGCTAGGCGAGAAATTAGGGTCGCTGGAAATCAATGTCGAACATTGAAGATCATCCAACCAAAACCGAGATGCATTCTTTTCGACACGGCCGTTTAACCGATAGGATCGATAAAATCGAAACGATGAAGGTGATCGCGTTCCCGACCGTTTTTCCTAAAAATTTTGGTTCCTAAAATTTTTTACCTACATTTTAGTTTTCCTAAAATAAAATTTCGTAAAATAAACATTAAATTTTCATTTTAGGAAAATTAGGAAAAGTTTTTTTCTAATTTTTTGAATCCCTGAAATTTTTGTGATAATTATTAGGCCTATGCAACGTTGCGAATTTTAATTTTTTTATTTATATTTGTTTATTAAATTCGTTGATAACGAAGATGTTGAGATGTAATTCTCAAAAATCTGGTAAATATTAACCCTTTGCCTACCGATGGATTTTCCGAGTAGAATTAGATCATTCTGACGTCAGATTTGAAATCAGCGGCATCAAAAACGTAGAGAACGTCGTTTTTCCGATCGTTTTACGAAGGAAACAAATTTTGTGCGACATTTTGTATTGCACGTATGTGTTGCGGGTTGCATATACTGAAAATTGGTAGGCGTATAATATGGGGTTTAACGCACAGTGCGAGTCCCTAATGTGTTGTAGGTTAACTTTAAGTGCGAAATCATGGAAATAATTCATAAACATTTGGGACATTTTCTTCGATTTTCCGGGAAAATTTTCCAAAATTCGGCAATTAAAGAGCTTTAAAAAAATGTTTAAATTTTCGTCTAGACTCGTTTAGACTTTTGGCTAGTAAATTTTAGGGATTTAGAAAATTAGGAAAAATATTCATTTTAGGAAATATTATTTTAGGAATCAAAAAATTTTAGAAAAATTGAAAATTAGGGGAAAAAATGGTTAGGAAAAATATTTTAGGAATTAAAATTTTTAGGATAAATGGATTAGGAATTTCTTTTTTTAGGAAAAATTTTAGGGAATCAGGCGACTGCTGACGAATCCTTTTTTCAAGAAATTTGTTTTTCCGCTGTGGGCTTAAATTCCGGGAATTTAAAAAGAGTCAGTCCCAAGAAAAAAAGTGTGTTATAAAATTGAGTTATTGAAAACTTAAACCTCGTTATAAAATTTTATAACAAAAATTATTTTCAGTTTTTTTTCCAAGTTTTTTTATTTTCTTCTAACGCGTCCCGAATTTTTCTACTTCTGGTTTTCTTTTTTTTTTTTTTTTTTTGAGCCTTTGTCAAATTAAAAATGCAAGAAGTAAACCGAAAATTCGGAAAAATCTGGAAATTATTACAAGTCTAAATAATAATTAACTTAAGAACTATATTGCCCCTTTAAGTGGTGTAGTGGATAAAGGCGGCTGGTAAGTCGAACACAACACTCTGGTTCTATTCCAAAAAATTGTAATTTTTTTTTCCTTTTTTTTCTCATGAAAAATGTTTAAAAAAGAGCCTATAAAGTCCCCATATGCTAAATATAGTGCAATTTAAGCATAAAATGAATATATTGCTCAGCTAAAAATTTTAATTATAAAAATTTATAAATATTTATAAAATTTTATAACGCACTTTTTCTTGGGAAAGGTCACTTATCATCTTGTTCGGAATTTTATTTTAGGCCTCCGCACGAAAGAAAGACAGATAAATCAAATAAAATTGATGTAAATTCCAATTTTGTTGCTTTTTAAAAAAAATGCATAAATTAAATCCCATAGACGAGTTTGCGGGAAAGGGTCAATCTAAGCTTTCATCGAAAATTTAAAAGCATCTAATTTAGTGTTGTCATATTATGAAAAAGTAATGTTTGGCTACAATTTTTTAAATGTTGTCGGGAATGTTGGGTATGCGTGTCGTTTGACTGTGAATTTTTGTCAAGGGGTTAATTTGGTCACACGCGAGGGTCCTAACGTCTCGACTCGAAGACAAAGATTATCGAGTGCCCGCACTCAAAATCCAATAAATATATATCATTTCGTGACCCGAAATATATCATGACGTTACCGTTCCTGTTTAGATATATTGACAACTTGTTGGAATCGATTAGGTAATCGTTTGCAGTGAAAGCGGTCTCGCAACTCGCAAAATGGCGCCTCGCCGCTAAAAACAAAAAATAAAAAGACGCCGCTTTTCGCCCCCCGGTATTACGGATTTTCTTTCCGGAAAACTCGCAGGTTTTTCTTTGTTTCATTAATCGAACGACAGTAAATTAATTGATGCCAATGAATTTTTTTTTTTTTCCAAGACAGGAAAAGAGCGCGTTCTGGAATACAATCTGGGAACACAATAAGAATTAAAATATTTAATTTTGCTTTCGCCGACGCTTGTTGCAAATGAATTGATAATTTTATCGGCTTAATTTGAGATTTAGGGTGGATGTTTGCCTTGGCTTATATGATATCGAGATGCATTGTTGTTTCTGGTGCAAAATTTTCTTTTTAACATTAAGATCTCGGTTACCGGGTTGGAATTGTTATTACGTCATTTATTTTTATACTTATGAGTATCAGGTTATACATACATGTGACGACGACGTCCTACGCCCATTCGATACACACACGCACATTTTTTTTTTCTCCTGAAAATGTCAAGAGTCGAGGAAAAACTGCAGGATGAGATAAAAAGAAATTTCAATATCCTCTTAATAAACCTGCGGGGGGGAAAAAATGAATAGAAAATTATTTCTAATTTAATCTTTTTGTAAGGAAAAGTCTAAGAAGAGAGACTGATACAAGTCTCGTTTCCCTCGAGTTAATAGTCCATTTATAAGCTCAAGATGTTTTAGAAAAAAAAAAAAAAAAAAAACTTTTAATTTTTAAATAACTCGTAATTAAAAAGCAGTCAACGGGAGGAGAGAACGGAAAAAAGTTTGAGAAAGTAAGCTTTTATAAAGCTTTTTATTTGGGGAAATAAAATAGCAGATGGCCCCGAGTCTTGGTTGCTTGTGGAAATGAGACAATGGAAATATCGGTTTTGTCCTAGGAAATAGAAGCGTAATGTAATCGTTTTGTCTTTTCCCTTTTTGTTTAGCTTTTCTTTGACCTAAAGGGGATTTTTTTTGTTTTTTGTTGCAGGATGGCAGAGTGGTGCGTCCATCCGACTCGGATTTGGACTAGGAAAAAAGGTAAGAATTAAAAGGGAAACCGGGGGAGGGGGGTAAATTCGGTTACCGGGATTAAAAGGATTACAGCCGGATATCGCTTAATTTATTATCTTAAAAGGTTCCCTTTGAACGTTAATCACGTATACGATATTTAATTAGCGTCGAAATTTTAAAGGAAAAGCTTTTCCTAGATAGAAATTTCTTAGAAATTTACATAGGTAAACATTTTTGCTCACTGGATTGTTAACGAAATTGAATTATATTCCTTCGCGTCGTAGCTTTTTTCCGATAAAACATAAAAATGGAGGCACACGAAGCAAAATATAAAATGGATCGACTCAAGTACGAGACGATAGTCATCTCGGCTTTCACCCTCTTTTTCTTTCGGGATTAATTAATTGGAAGTCTTGTTTAAAAAAGATCTCTTAACTAAAAAATCTTGGAAATATCAACAAAAATTTCAAAAAAGTTTCTTTTTTTTTTTTCCTTCTCGTCACTCGACGTACGCCCACACGAGGAATTTTTTTTCCTATCGATTTATCGCTTTTTTTTTTTTTTTTTCCTCCGGAAATGAAAACGCTTTTATCCCCGATTTTTTTAAATTGAAGACGCCCGCGAATAAATTTATCAGCATCGGAACGCGTGCCTCGGAGTAAAGTCGGTCAGTTTGATTGTTGGAACCCAGAGTGAGTGATTAAACATTTGGACACTCTGAGCTTTCCCTCATCATTTCCGGTACCTGACTAATGCCGACCGGAACTCTGGAAATTATTCCTAGTTCGCCTAACTCACACTGGGAGCGTCAAAGAAAATACCGCCATTTTTTTTTTTTTTAATTTATTTATTTATTTATTTTTTTTTTTTTTTTGCTTTAGCGTAATATATAATGCTAAAGCTTTGAGTTCATAAAAAAATTTAACTTTTCCATTTTGGCGAATTTTGAAATTTTTTCAGTTTTTTCATGAGGCTCAGGAAAAGTCTGTGCAAAAAATCTTGTCTCAAGAGCGGATTAACATGGAAACAGGAAGTTCGGTATTTAAAAACCTTTTAAAATGATTTAAGTCCCAGTTGATTTTGAGCGAAATCGGCCGACTCGTTGGGGAGTTAGCCCCCCCCCCCCCCTCAAATTTTTTTATTGAAAAAGCAACTGTTTATATTCGTTTCGTAGGTTTTCGGGGCCGTAGATTTCAAAAATAATGTCCGTTTTTCTGTGGGGGCAATTTTTTTTTGAAGGATAATTAACGAGACAAGCAAAAAAGAGAGATGGCTTTCCCTCGACAGTGCTGAAAACGCTAATGCGCGCATCCCCTTGGTGCCAATTTTTTTTTTTTTGTTGTATTTTGAGTCAAATGAATGAGGGTAATCGCTGTTACGGAGTTTTCCGAAAGGATCAAGTTTCCAGGAGTTTCACAAGGGATTTGTCGCGATTTTCCTCGCAACACGTTTAAAGTTTAAAAACTCAAGATTGACCCGCGTTTTTTTTTTTTCTTTGTTTAATTTTATTGACGCATCGATAATCCGCGTTAATTGGAGTTTGCGGGTGCGACAGGTCCAAGGTCGAGTGTGTTTATTGTTTATTCCGATGACATCTCCGGCCGTTTTTCTTTACGTGCCGTTAATAGAATTGCTAGTTTTGCAAAGGTTTCATACGTTAAACATAAATATTTCCATTTTAAAACTACATTGAGGAATATTCCGCTTGGTAATCCCGACGATTTTTGACACTTTTTTTTTTTTACTCTGTGATTTTTCCTCGCGGGTCTTGAGCTAGGAGAATGATCGCTTTGTTAAATTTGGTTTTGTTTAAAAACTTTTCTAAGTTGTGTGCTTAATTTTTTGATTTGTTTCTAATAACGATAAGAATATGACGTCAGTTGATGTTGGTAATTGGGCCGCCTTTGTTCTTGCAATAAAAACGAGGCAGGAAAATGTTCCCAACATCCTGAATATTCCGAAACTAATTTTAAAAAGATGCGGGGGGAAGGGGAGGTCGGTTAAAAGGAAGCTCCTCTCGTTTACCACGAATTCCGATCATTTATTTTCTTGGACACGTTTCGGCCGAAAAAAAAAGGGTTAGGTACGTCGTGCCCGACCTCGGGGTTAAAAAAAAATACCCACCACAGGGCGTGACCGAGATTTGAACCGTCTGCCCCACCGACGAAAGAGGGGGGGGGGGGAAGGAATGAAGGATGAATTACGCTTTTCTCCATGAATGAAAAAAGGTCGTAAAAGGATTTTTCCTCCGAGGAGCTTTTCTCACGAAAATGCTTGGTCCGGTTTCAGTCTTTTAGGAATCGATTAATCATTTTTATTTTCCAGACGAATCGGTTATAAAAATGCATACGGAAAAAAGGCGATAAAAAAAAAAATTAGATGAGGCCGAAAGAAACAACGAACTCTTGTCTCAAGGCTGTCTCGGGGAGAAGCAAGGTCACTTTGTCTCGGACGATCCCATCTGCCCTGGAATTTTAACTCTTCTCACAAAGAAATTTATGACCCTCTCTCCCGACTCACAACAAAATCTGACTGATTTTGCTTTATTTTTCGGATTGGGAATCAATTACCAACATCAACGAACCCAGCCATCATGGTTGTCCTATATGTCCTATGAAAGTCCTATTTTTTGAGTTTGTACTATATTTTTGTAGGTACAATAAAAAAATGCCAAAAAAAATCAAGTTTTTCTTTCTTTTTTTCAATTTTCTCTTCTTATTTGATTTTTGATTTTTTTTTCTCTTTTTTTTGGAAAAACTTAATTTTTTAAAAAAGTTTTAATCCCTTAAAAAAAAAAATTAAAAGATTTTGGTCTGTACTTGTCCTATATTTTTTGAAAAAACCGGTCCTACATTTGTTGAAAAAATGTCCTATTTTTTGTTAGGGAGTGACTATGATGCCTGCGAACCGTAAGCCACGTGATTTTAAAGAAAGAATTTGGTTTTCCTGTCGAAAAAAAAACGTTGGTAACAATGCTTTGCTTTGAAAAATATTTGTGCTTTGCCTGGACGGTTGTTGTCAACTCCCCGAGATAAAAGTTGGAAAATGTTTATGGTTTGAAGAAAAAAAAAAAAAGATCGACCTTGAAACGACTTGGTCGTGTAATAAGGGACCAAACTGCTTTTTGATCTAACCTCTTGGCTTCCTACGTCCACCAATTTTTTTGCTGGTAAACACATAAAATCCCATTTTAAAATTTTTTTTTTTTCCATTATAATGATAATTGGTTTTTTTTTTCTAATTAACTTCTCGTCGGCATTTATTCCCGAAGGGCTGCAGGATTTCGCAATCGGTCATTAACGTTTCATTCACGGAAATTAACCCGATCGGATGTTGTTACTCTTCATATTTCGGTTAGAACCGTTGACTTTTTTTTTTTTTTTTTTTTTTTTGAGTGTTATTTTTTGAAATGTAAAAAGTGGCACCGTTGAAATCAATCGGTTTCGAGTGGAGTCCTCGACTGGTGACGTAATTTGACTAATATGCCGGAGTTTTATAACGACTTGTAACGTTTTCGGTGTATCAAGATCAAATGTTCCCCCTTACTTCCGGACGATGCTGCAATTAGGGGACAGATTATTCAATTGTTAAAAAAACTCTCGTTTCCTTTTGTTAAAAATCGTCTGCTTCGATACTCAGCGTGATTCTTTCTTTTTCTCTACAAGGATTTGTTAATGAATGCCTCCGGGGTTAATATCTTTTGCTACGTTTTTATTTTTTTTTTTTTATTTCTTTGACAATAAATTTAAAAAAAGGAGAGGAAACAAGTCAAATCGCAACGAAGCGGATTTCGCTGTCACCGAATCCCGAAGGATAGATAAATGACGTTAAAATTCAACACGAAACCGGAGCTTTTAAACTGGGAAACCCTTTTTTTTTTTTTTGGCGTCACTAATGCAATTCTCATATGCGAAACATTTCCCCGTTTTATCTTTCGTTTATTTATTTATTTTTTTCTTGACTTGAATAATTTTTTTTTTGAAAAGAATCCGTTAAAAAAAAGAAAAAGAGCGATCGGCCATCTGTTGTCTAAAAACGGAAATGCCGCCTGACTGCACGGCAACGGCTTCTGTTTCCGTTGCGTTGTTTTACGAAATTTAAGCCGAAGACGGGAAAACGCCACTTTGTCTCAAAAGAAGGAATACGTTAATAGGGTTAAAAAAAAAAAGTTTTTCTTGACTCTTTCAATTTTAAAGCTTGAAAATGGGGTTACTAGGGTGTCTCTTATTTTGGTAATTTTCGAATTTCAAATCGGTTACCCCCGAAAATGGTTCTCCTTGGTGTACTGAGAAACCCGAATTTTTTATAAAATTTTTTTTGCGTGGCGAATTGAGCTTAAAGTTCCAAAATTTGCCTTGACAAAAAAAGTCGAAATTTTTTTTTTTCGCGAAAAAATGTGGTTTTTATCGGAAATACTTCGTAGATCACGAATCTGAAGTTCGTTTCTTTGTATCTGGGCCGGTTTTTGATTCAAAGGCCAATACATGGCAAAAAAACGTGGTAAAATGACAAAACATAGCAAGTCCTCAGTTTGACTCTCATTTTGGTCTCTAGCTCAAAAACCGGACCAGATATAAAAAAACGGACTTCAGATTCGTGATCTACGGAAAATTTCCGATAAAAAACCACATTTTTCGCGGAAAAAAAATTGCCGATTTTTTTTTTTTTAATGACAATTTTTGGAATTTTAAGCTCAAGTCGCCACACTTTCCCGTCGAGTAAAAAATTTAAAAAAAAATTTTGGTTTGTCAGTACACAAAGGAGAACCATTTTTCGGAGTAAACGATTTGAAATTCGAAAATTGCCATAATAAGCGACACCCTAGTCGTTACCAATTGGACTCGAATGTAATATCGATCCATCGATATATATTGACAGATCTAAAAACAGCGTCAATTATCCAAAAGAGCTTTCTGGATAAAGAAGAAAAAAAAAAAAGTGCCACGGACCCCGGTCAATCCCTCCTTGTCACGGTTCGAGACTCCGGGACCGCCCACATCCGTTTCCTCTTCGACACGCATATTCTTGTTTTGCTTCAACGGGCTTCTTTTTTTTTTTTTCTTTCTTGGCTCCTTGTAAGGTTTCTTTCCCCCCCCCCCCGGCGATATACATCTTTTGTGTGTCCCGCATAATTTTTCGGACGCATCTCACGCCGTGAAAATGAAATACTTTGGTTAAGTTTACTCGTAAGAAAACAAAAGAGGAAGTTATTTTATCGCGAAATAATCAAGGATGAAGCCTTTTGAGATGAGGGTGCCCTCATTCCTTTTTTTTTTTTTTTTTTTTGGTTACCTGCGTGTGAGAGTTTCCATCCTTAGGACCCACATGGATATACAAACTGCTTCCTGTATGTGATTTTTTTTTTTTTTTTTTTTTTTTTTTTAGTCGTTTAATTTTTAAAAATAAATTTGGAGGTCGGTTTTATTAATTGGCGATGGATGAAAATGAAAAGGCGCTGGGGGCAATTTTAATTTTTTATGATGAAGTTATTGCACATTCAACTTTGACATTTCCCTCTCTTTGGTGGGCCGGACATTGTAAAAAGCGTTTGTGACATTTTCTCTAGTTAAAACCCGTGCGACGTTAGATAAATTGTTGTTTTAATTACATTTGCGTCGGGAGCATAATTAAAAATGCCGAACAAAAGGGATTTTCCTCGGACTTATAAAAGGTTTGCCGGAGCGAGAAAACTCGGAACAACCGTCCGGAAAACCCTTTTCCCAAAAATTTAGCAACCCCTTAAATAGTCGAGTTCCTCTTTTGTTAAATCGAAGGGACCTTAATTTTTTTTTTTTACTTAATTGGGACTCATTTTTTCATTTTTTGTTTTTCGAATTAAAAATTTTATGTTCCCGGTTTTTATGTGAAACGAAAATTTAGGGCTCAAAAGGATGGGAAACCGACGAAATACTTTTTGGCTAGGGATTCCAAATTCCCGACGTTTTTTCATTCCCGGAAATCGGGAATACCCGTTTTTGAAAAAAAAATACTAATCCCGGAACGAGAATTCCCGATTGGGTTAGCTTTTCATTTCCCGGGAATCGAGAAATTGACACTCTTAAATTCCCGGGAATCCCGGAAAACCGAAAATTTATTTTTAGGCAAATTATGAAAAAAACTTCTGATTTTTATAACTTTTTTCTAAAATATTGAAAATTTTATGTGATCAGTGGTCAAAAAGTTGATAAAATTGATATTATTCTCGTTCCCGGGAAAAAAACTTGTTGATCCCGGGAATCGGTAATTCTCGAAAATTAGAAAAATTCGATTCCCGGGAAGCGGGATTCCCGACTAGTCTAGAAAAAATGTTCCCGGGAAATTTTTCGGGAAAAAACTCCGGATCCTGGGATTTCCCGGGAGGAATCAACATTTTCGGCCTTTTGGCTTTGGAATAGATAAAAGTCTCCAATTTTTAGGCCCATTTTAGTCCTTACCCCTCCCAATTTCGCAAGGCAAAAGCCCACCTTATACCATTTGCTATTTCCTTTTTTTTTTTTTTTAATGTGGCAGTGTGTGATTTCGAGGTAATTTGATTGTGTCTTATGAGACAGGGATCTCGTCACTTTGAATTAGGTCAGGGTACTTAAATAGGTAAACAAATTTTCCGAAAAGCGGCGGAAACCCATTTTGGAAATAAAGTAAACGGCGCCGATGTTAACAAGGCAAGCCCAAGCATAGGGACGCCGCCGGTGCTAACGAGCGTCTCGTCGCCGTTTCCTCACAGTTTCTTTTTCATCCTTTCTTTCTTGGCCTTCGTTTTAATTACCTTTCCACGGTATGATAACAGGAAAAAAAATTTTTTTTTTTTTTTTTTTTTTTTAAATTGCGTGTGCGATTTAATTGGTCGCTCGTGTTATTTCCTGTCGTTATTTATCGAGCTTTTTAGGCATGATATCTCCTTTTCAACGGAAAATAAAAATAGCACGTAAAATTAACTTTTATCTATTTTTTGCTTTTTCTTTTTTTGTCGGGAGGTTAATTGCCGCCCATCGATTTCCGAACAAATTTTCCTTTTTTTTTTTTCGATCGGAAATTAATTTTGGAGAAGTCGTACGATTTCGTTGTAAGAGGTTGTATTCGTCAGGCATCAAACCAAGGTCTTTTTTTTTTTTTTTTTGGAAAAGTCCCTATTTTTAAAATGAGTCTCTGGGAGTCCCTAATTTGAAAAAAGTTCCTATTTTTCTTCCCTTTAATTTTTATGCCTGGATTATTTTATTAAATCAGAAAATGATGCAAAAATTCAAAAAAAAAAAAAAAAAAATAGTCTATTGTTTCTCAAAATTTGCAAAAATTTTTTCTTGGCTTAAAGTTGATCTCAATGTAATTCAGAAAGAAAGTAGCTCGAGATAAAAATGGACCCGAAAAACTGGGATAAAATAATATTTGAGAAAATTTTCAAGAAACTTAGAGCTAAAATAAAAATATTGAACCGTATATTAGCTTAAATTTTGACTGGAACCTAATTTTTTGTTCCACATTTTGTTTCGTCTTATTTTATTTTAAAAAATATTACATGTTTTTTTAAGTTAGTGGCTGGTCAAAGTAGATCAAAAATGGGCGTAAGGGGGCAAATTAAGCCTAAATAAATTATTCGAAAATTAATGTTTTTAGTCCCCAAAAGGTTCTTAATTTTCCCAATTTTGGTCCCTAAAGTCCCTAACTTTTTGGAACTAGAACGGTTCGATACCTGTAACAGGAGTCCCTGAAAGTCCCTATTTTTCGTCTGTTTAATTTTTATGTCTGGATTATTTTATTTTATTTTGTTAAATTAGAAAATGATACTAAAATTCCAAGAAATAGTACATCTTTGCTCTAAATTTGTAAAATTTTTAGCTCGGCCTTCGGCATCGCTTAGTTTGCTTTAAAATCAATATAATTCAGAAAGAAAGTAGCTGGAAATACAATGGACCAAAAAACTGGGATAAACAAAGTTTAAGGAAATTTAAAACCGAAATGAAAAATTTGAACCGAATTTTAGCTTAAATTTTTACTTCAATCCAATTTTTGCGTTCCACATTGTCTTTGGTCTTTATTTTATTTTGAAAATCAGCAGCCTCAAAGTAAATTAAAATTGGGCGTAAAAAGTTCAAATTAAGCCTAAATAAAATATTTTTAAAATTAAATGTTTTTCGGTCCCCAAAAGGTCCCTAATTTTCCCGATTTTGATCCTTAAAAGTCCCTAAATTTTCTGAACGGTTCGATGCCTGAATTCGTCGAACCTGGAGGGTTTTCGAAATTCCTCGTAAGAATATTTAATAAGGCGTCTCGGATTTTATAAGCTGGAAGGGGTTATTTTTTGTCGGGCGACGAAAAGGGAACGCCCGCGTTTCCGATGTTCCACGGCCGGCGATGGAACCGTACCTGGGAGGCTATTAAACAATATTTTATATAATCGTGACCGAAAAAAGAAACAGGACGACCTTGCAGTCATCAGGTGAAAAAAAAGGAAAAAAAAAAAAAAATTCACTTTCGTGGAAACTTTAATTGAAGCGAGCGTAAAAGCGAAAAGCCGTTGAACGGGTGTATTTTCTTAAAATATTTGGATGTTGGTTCAGGTATTTGACCGTTTGAAAAATGGTTTTTCTCATAGGTCGGACACGTATTCCGCGGTCTCTGGAAACGTTTGGCCGATGCCTCCGGTGTTTTGTGGGTGAGCACCCATGTTTGCCGTATCGATTCCTTCTTTTGTCTCGTGGTTCAACATGCCAACTCGCACAGTAAAAAGTGGATGATTCAATTGAATACGAATTTTGGTTTCAAATCAAAAGTTTCAAAAAGTTTCAAAGCTTGAAACTTCGTAAACCTCAATTGAAAAAATTTGAATATAATGAGTCTCGTTTGAAACATTCTTGTAAAATGAATATTTAGCGATTAATCTGAAAACTTTTTGTTTCAGATGAGTAAAGTTTGGTTTCAAATGAACCAAAATTTATTCAAGATCGAAACAAAAACTCTCCCACGCTATAAGTGTAACAACTAACATGTCATATCTTGTCCGGTTGTCTTCTTGGTAAAAATCGCTCATGATTTATTGTTCGAATACTTATCAAAAAAAAAACGGAAATGTTGCACCAGTCTATGTAAATAAAAAATTATAATAATTATTAATTTTCATAAATTTTTAAGATCCTGTATTAACTATTTGTTTAATTTAAAAATACTGAATTTCTAGAGCTTTCTTAAGGTTTGAATAATTAAAATTACGCCAAAATTTAAAAACCGTAAAATAAAAAATAATAAAATCTCGTGCAAAATGAACATGTAAGATAAATTTTGATTTACAATTTCACAATAAGAATTAAAAATTATAAATCAAAAAATTATATCGTTATCCGTTAGCCGACCAGGAGAATCAGGAAGAAAGATTGTAAATTTAAGTGCAACATATTTCTTTCCGTTTTGTATAAAGTGGCGTGGCTCAGTTGGCAGAAGGCATAGGTAATCGGTCCCTTAGGTCCTAGGTTCGAATCTCAAGCATGGTTGTTGTATAAAGGTTTTTTTCAATGGTTATATGTTACTTTAAATCTGGATTAGGCATTAGGGAAATACCAAATTACGTTTCAGCGCTTAAATAGTATCCTAAAAATCTTTTTTTGGTTAATTAATTCGTTATAAATTCGCAAAATTCTTGAAACCAAAAATTGAAAAAATTTGAATAAATTTAGTTTCTGATGAAACTTATTAGAATCAAATGGCAAAATTAAGTTTCAATACCTCGTTGAATTAATAAATGTTTTGAAACCAAATCAGTTTCAAAAAGATTCAAAAAGTTTCAAACATGAAACTTGTTTTATTCAGTTGAATCCAAATCGGTTTCATCGTCCAGTGACACCGAAATGTTTCAAGAATCTTCAAAAAGTTTCAATTTCTTTTTACTGTGTCCATACATTTTTTTTTTCTTTTTCCTTGAAGTTTCTTGTCGATTTGAACCTGATCGAACTTTCCGTTGACTTAAAAAATTCGGAAACGCGTGCCATGTTTTATTTTTCCGCTGGAATTAAAATTAAAAAGAAAATAGCTCAAACATTTTGAGTTTTCGTGCCGGATAATTCACGATGCACGCCCAGGCGATCTTTCCGTTAAAAAATAAATATATACATAAAAGGTGGGGTTTTTTTTTAGTATTTCGAAATCCCGATGGGACTTTTTCCCATGCCGATTTTAACTTGTTTAAAAAAGACAGGGAAGATCGTAACTTTTTCAGACGTAGAATTTAATGGTTTTAGCCTGAAAACTTTTTATTTTTTTTATTTTTAATCAACTGACTTTAGCTAAGCTTAATTACTATGGCAAATTTTTATTTAATTTGGAGTTTAAAAACTCAGATTGTTAATATCGCATGCTTAGCTTATGAAGCTCGCTCCTTCCGAAAAATGCCGGATTTCAGACGCGCAAAAAATTGTGGCTGTCAAATTCTTGTTGAGAGACTTTTGATTGTTAAATTTTTTTTTTCTTTACAATTTTTCGATGTTATCTTGCTTTTCGAGGAAAGATTTGTAAAATTTTATTTTTAAAGATTTTATGTTTTGCCAAAACAAAACCTTTTAAAACGCAGATGACGTGAGAGTGTGTGAGAATATCAGTCTGTGCAGGTCTGCTCAGTTGTGTGTTTTGTTAAATGTCGTTTTCGTTTCGTTTTATTTTTTTAAATTTTGTTTTATTTTTATTGTATAGGTTACGGTAATTCCTAAAAATTAATTTGGATTTGTGTTGTCAGCAAATGAAAATGGATACTTTTTTCCTAAGGTATTGTGCTGTGTTAACCATCGGAAATTCAAGAAATTCAGGAAACACGAGGCTTGGCTATTTTTCGAGATTATAATTTCCTCGTGTTTAATTCGGTCGAAATCCTTATTATTTTTTTTTTTTTTTTTTAATACCGAATGTTAATATTTTGAAAAAGCTCGAAAATTATGTAATTTAATTTGTTCGAATTTTCCTTAACAAGACTGTGACATTTTTCTGCGGAAAGGGTTTTCATGTTTTGTTTTCCGGGAATCAAAAATTGTTTAAAATGAAATAAATTTAATCCCCTGAAACGAAATTTCAATAAATCAGGAAAAAAAGAAAAAAATTCCCCACAATTTTATTTTTTTGGCCAATTGAGCTTGGGCGCAGCCTGTACAAATATTTTTTTTCTGGAGGTGAAAATTGTTCCTGTAAGCGATTTGAAGATTGTTTCAGGCATCGAACCGTTGTAGCCCTAAAATATTAGGGACTTTAGGGACCAAAATCAGGAAAATCAGGGACCTTTTGGGGGCTAAAACATTATCGAATTTTCTATTTTGGTTCAAAGTTTGGAAGTTTTCTCAAACATTATTTTATCCCAGTTTTTCCGGTGAATTTTTTTTTTTCAGCTACTTTCTTTCAAAATTACATTGATATAGACTTTAAACGAAGCTAAGCGTGGCCGAACGCCGAGCGAAGAATTTTGAGAAAAGACGGGACTATTTTTTTTCTTTCTTTTTTTTTTTTTTTTTTTAATTTTAGCATCATTTTCTGATTCAATAAAATAATCCAGGCATAAAAATTAAACGGAAGAAAAATAGGGGCTTTTAGGGACTTTTTTTCACGTTAGGGACTTTATGGAGCTCTTTAACTTTTTAAAAATAGGGACGTTTCCAAAAAAAGAAAGCTCGGTTCGATGCCTGATGTTTAAAGAAATTCCTAATATGTTGCAATCGCTCAAAATTAAGCAAAAATAACGGCCAAAATAACTAAAATTACATTTTTTTTTTTTTTTTTTGAAAATTTTGTTTCACAAGTTTTGATTTTTATTTTACTCTGCTTGTGCATGTCTGACTAGAGATTTTGCTCGGGATTTCGCGGAATTACGAAAAAAATTTTAAATCCTCCTATATTGAGAATTTCCAAAATTCGCTGAGAATAAATCCCTGGAAATCGTTTTTTCTTTAAAATCCTGGAACATGCTGGGAGTTTTTAGTTTCGCTATCCTCCTCTCCGAATTTTTTCCCACATTTAAGATAATAAAAATAAAAATTCCCAGAAGACGTTCCTCTGGAACAGGAAAGCGTAACATAAATATCTCGGGATAGGTCAAATTTGGTTTTTATTTCCTTTGTCTCGATGACGATGATGATAATCGAAGAAAATAAATAGGGAAAAGGAGTCTGGAAGTGCACCTGCAGAGTCTTGAAGTATCCCGCCGTTGCCCTGGCAACAGACCCTTCATCTCTTTCTTGTTATTAAAATTTCGAATTCTCCTCCGGTTCCTAGTTTTATACATTCTTCGCTTTTAGACGACGACAGAATATTTACTCACAATTTTTTTCCCCTTAGGATTTGTCGTGCCTCCTATTTGGGATAGGAAAAAAGGGAGTGAAAAAAAAAATTAAAGAAAATCTCGTGGAGGAAAATAAAAATTGTACTATACGAGAAATGCAAATCGTGAATGAAGGGTAGTCATTTAATCACGTTGTCATAGCAACAGGTTGACTCCGACGCCGGTTTTCTTCTTTCTCTTCCCTATACTTCTTTCTTTTTCGATGGAAAATTTATAACTTTTTATTACATAACTTTTCTTTTAGTCTTCTTTTACCTTTTTTTTTTTTTCCTTTTTTGACTCCAAAGGGAAAACAATAGAAACAAGTAATCTTATTACTTCCAAGCCTTTCTTGTGCATTATGTACAGGAATTTTTTTTTTTTTTTTTTTTTTTTTTTTTTTAAAGGATTAAGAAGGGGAAAAATGGGAGACGAAGAGGGGGCACAAACCGCAGGGAAACAAGTTTTTATTTATTTATGCTGGAAGGTTTTAAGAGGCAACGTCCGGTTCAGGGTCGTCGATAAATCGATTCCGGTAAAGGCGTGGAAAAATTTTTCCCGTCGTGACGTGCTTTATTACGAGTGAAGAAAAAATAAAGGAAAAGCGATAAAAGAAAAAAAAAGTTCTGATTGTGCAGTTGTTTCTTATTGTGTTATCTCGACTTCGGAATCGATGACTTGATTGTTTTTCGACTCGAGTAATGGAAAGAAAATGAAAAGCAAGAGTGACGTAATCGGAAAATTTATCGACACGGATTTTTAAAAACTTTTTTTTTTCCCCCAGAATTTTTTTCTTTTTTTTTTTCTTTTCGAGTTGAAGATTAAAAAGTTGCGGTCTCCCTAAGGGATGGCACAAAACGCACTAGTTTCGGGGCTCGTATTTCAGGCCAAGATTAATTTTCTTTTTTTTCTCTCTCTCTAGTTTATAAGACTATATAAGGCTGGAAAGTAAAGTAATGCCACTTTGAGCACTGAAATTACACCTGAGCTCTAATGTAAACACGAAACAATGACCTTCGGTTCTTGTTCCAACCCACAATTTTTCTCAATGAAAGAATTTTACATCGAACAAATGTGTAAAAATATTGGCTTAAAATTTTGAAAGAGAAGGAGAAAGCTCGAGTGATGCCGTGTAACGAAGGTAAAAAAATTGCTTTTTCGTTGTTGACGAAAGCTTTTCAAGAGAAGCCTTAAAAATGGCGTTTAGACTTTTCGCAACTCCTCGGAGCATTTCCGTGTGACACTCCTGATAGGATGAAAATATCGGATGGTTTAATTAAAATCGTTTTCCGCGTGTTCTGAAGGATTTACGAAAGTAGAAAATTAGAAATTCGGAAAGGGGAAAATGGAAAAGTTACCCGGAAAATAAAAGAGTCCGATGAAGATGCTGTAGCGGAAAAACGAAATTTTTACTAATTTTTATTTTTCTTTCTTGTCAGACTGAAGATGGCCTCGCCGACACCGTCAGTGGATTCTATTCCTGGAGTTAATCCGCTCAATTCGCTTTTATCGGATCACATTCACAATTCGTTGGGATCGCTGATATCGGATCACAATTCTCACATTTCTTCGGATCAAGGGGAGTTCAGATCGCTGAGCCCTTTAGAAAACGGTTCCAGTTCCAGTTCGACTTCGGGATCTGGTTCCCTGTCCTCGGCGAATCGTTGCCCGATTTGCAACGACGCGTTCACGACACCGAAAGTGTTGCCTTGCTTCCACACTTTTTGTCAGCCCTGTTTGGAGAAAATCCAAGATCACCCGGACAAAATCACATGCTTCGTTTGTCACCAGGACACGATCCTCACCGGTCAAGGGATCGGGGGTTTGCTCACCGACTACACGGTTAATTTCGTGGACAACAATCAAGTTCCGCGTTGCACCGGATGCAAAAACAAGAAAACGGACGCTGTCGCACGGTGCTTCGAATGTAACAATTATTTGTGCGAAAGTTGTGTTATGGCACATCAGTTCATGCATTGTTTCGAAGGTCACAGAGTCATGAATCTCGAAACGAAAGACGAAACTCCGAAAAACGGTTTGAACGGACTAAACGGTTTAAACGGGCTCAATTCCCTCGGGAACAACGGTTTGAACGGGCTCAATTCCTCTTTGCCCCCCGGTCTCAACGACCTCTTGGACAAACCGGGATACTGTTCCAGGCACAAGACGGAAGTCCTCAAGTATTTTTGTTCCACTTGTTCCGTGGCGATATGTCAGGAATGCACTTTGCTGGAACATCCGGTCGGCCTCCACGAAACGGAAAGGCTCTCCGAAGTCGGTCCCAAACAGATGGACATGATCGCCGAAGCGATTCAAGACGGCCGCTCCAAGGCCCAAGACATCAGGAACATGGTCAAAACTTTGGAGCACAACACCGCCAAAATCCAGGTCCAATATCACAAGGCCCAAAACGAGATTAACGACACGTTCCAATTTTATCGATCCATGATAGAAGAAAGAAAGCAAGAACTTTTAAAGGAATTGGAAAGCATTTTTTCCTCGAAGCAAGTTCAAATTTCGGTCATCGGGCAAAAGGCCCAAGACGCGGTGGACAAAATCAATCAAACTTGTGATATGGTGGAAAGGATCGCGAAAAACGCGAACGGGACTCAATTGCTCCTGTTCAAAAAACTTTTAGAAACCAAACTCCAAACGTTAGCCAATCCGAACATAGATTTTTCGAACGCTTCTCCCTGCGACCTGGAGTTCGTCTCGAATTTCCAAGCGATCCAAGTCGGGGTGAGGAACACGTTCGGTTACGTCCGTTCCAATTCGGAAGTGGCCTCGGGGCCCTGCAAGCAACCCCCCATCGCCAGACCCACCACCAACGGCATCCAGATGAACGGCTCTCTGAACGGAATGAACGGTTTGCCCGTGGGGATGAACGGCGTCGGCGTTCCCAACGTGAACAACGTCCTCGAAAGGCAGTACGCCAACGGTTTGGGCGCTCCACCTCCGAGCACCTCCCCCGGCCTCTTCGACACCAACATCATCACGAAAAGATTCAACGGAATCAATTCTTTGGGACCTTTCACTCCTACCGTCGGGGACTTGAACGTGAACGGGATGAACCCCTACGAGAAATGGTCCAACGGATCCAACGGGGACATTTTCCAAAACGGGGATCACTTTTCCGTGTCCCCGAGTCAAGACGTCCTGGATCTCACTTCGAAACTCATGTCGACGGCCATGTTCCCTCCGAAATCCCAAATCAAACGACAGAAAATGATTTACCATTGCAAATTCGGGGAGTTCGGGGTGATGGAAGGTCAGTTCACGGAACCGAGCGGGGTCGCGGTCAACGCTCAGAACGACATAATCGTCGCCGACACCAACAACCATCGGATCCAAATTTTCGACAAGGAAGGCAGATTTAAATTCCAGTTCGGGGAATGCGGGAAACGGGACGGACAGTTGCTTTATCCTAATCGAGTCGCGGTCGTGAGAACTTCCGGAGACATAATCGTCACCGAACGGTCTCCCACTCATCAAATTCAAATTTACAATCAGTACGGTCAGTTCGTCCGAAAATTCGGTGCCAACATCCTCCAGCACCCGAGGGGAGTGACCGTGGACAACAAGGGGAGGATCGTGGTCGTCGAGTGCAAAGTCATGAGAGTCATCATATTCGACCAATCCGGTAACGTCCTTCAAAAGTTCGGCTGTTCGAAATATTTGGAATTCCCGAACGGGGTCGTGGTCAACGACAAGAGGGAAATTTTCGTGAGCGACAACCGCGCTCATTGCGTCAAAGTTTTCAATTACGACGGAGTTTACCTCCGTCAAATCGGCGGGGAAGGGATCACCAATTACCCGATCGGAGTCGGGATCAACGCCGCCGGGGAAATCCTCATAGCAGACAATCACAATAATTTCAATTTGACTATTTTCACTCAGGACGGCCAACTGGTTTCCGCTCTCGAATCCAAAGTCAAGCACGCCCAATGTTTCGACGTCGCTCTCATGGACGACGGCTCCGTCGTTTTAGCTAGCAAAGACTATCGATTATACATTTATAGATACGTTCAAGTTCCTCCGCTCGGTCTTTAAAAAAAATTATCGAGATTCAACGAATCTCCCTTTTAAGTACTTCAATGGTATTTTATTTTATTTTATTTTTTTTTATTATCGAGACGCAGTCATGTCCAGCACAGTGTTGAAATATCACTTTTATATTAGTTAAAAGTTTTTTTTTTTTCTTTTTTTCTTATTTTTATTATTTTAGTCGAAAAAACTTGAAAATATTTCGATAGATCTGACTTAAGTTTTTAGTTTTGTTATAGGAATTTAATCATTTTTTTAAGATTTAAAAAAAAAAAAACGTATTTAGGGTGATGTGAAACTGGATCTCATCGTTTAATTCCCCCCCGTGTTGCTAATATTATTTTATAGTCAACCCCCATGCCCCCTTTTTTTTTATTTAAAAGAAAAAAAAATTTTTTTAATGAAGAAAAATAATAATTTCTTTACGAACAAGAATATACAAATAAACACCATGTTAAGCATTTGTTATTGTTGGTAATATAATTAATTATTATGGAATATTTAAAAAAAACGACATATCCCTTTTTTTAGTTTTTTAAAAAATAATAAGATTAATAAGAAAATTTTAAAAAATCCCATTTTTTGCGCTTTAGAACTTTTTTCGTACAAATCGTTAAATTTGAATGAGACAAAAATAAAAATAATAAACAATAAAAAAAAAAAAAACCCCATTGGGACCAGAAAAACCGATCATAACTTTTTTCATACAATCAACGGGAAGATTTCCTCTTTTTAAATTTTTTTTTATTATTTTCAACTTTTTAATTTCTTGTAAAAGAACGTGGCCCCTTGGAAAAAAAAATCCCGTTTGTTATTTTTTTCCATGATTTAATGTTTTTCAGGATGTTGAACCAGAAGAACAATTCGAAAGGGATGTTTAGAAGGTCAGAAAACCCAGGAATTATATTTTATTACAAAAAAAAAAATTAAAAGAAGACTGATTAGGAGTTGTATATTTTTTAGTAAGACGGGAAAAATTGTATTAAAAAATAAAAATAAATTCCCGGGATACCGTTAAGAATTTTTAAAATCTGGGAAGAATTTGGATATCGCCTGGCTTTATTGAAGTGTTTGTGTAAAAAATTTAAAAAACAAAAAAATATCCTGTTAAGTTACTATTTTGTTTTCAACTTTTTTCCACCCTGCAGCTTTTTTTAAAAAAAAAAAATTGTTTAATTTTGTTATTTTGTTGGGACGAGAGCAATAATTTTGCGTGATTGTCAGTAAATTTGGTTATCCTGCCTCAAAAATATTTCAGATGAAATGAATTTTGTAATTTAAAAATTGTAAGCAGAAAACGAATGTCTGATTGATTTCAACCCTATCAAGTTTTGATCAATTTCGGTGGCCGAGAATCACGCCATCAGATGCCTGCTTCTCGACCATCGAAATTTACAACATTATGGCGGCGGTTTAACCCGCAAAAGCCTGAAAATTTCGAATTTCGAATTTAATTTTCTAAAACCTGAACGAATTCCCTGAAATTAATTTTAAGGAACTACTCAGACTCGTCTCCTTTTTCTTTTTTTTGAACAAAACGAAAACCGTTGAGAACAAAATCGTAATGAGTTATTTTTTTAAATTAAAAAAAGAAAACGTTGTGTCAACTTAAATGTGTTTTAAGATGAAGAAAAAAATGAATAAAACATTTGATCATTCCTCTTTTTATTGATTGTTGCATTTTAAAACTAAAAATGTTTTAAAAAAAATTAATAAAAATCCAAAAAATATTTAAAAAAAGTAGTGGTTTAAAAAAAAAAATGTTGTCATAGATTTTAGTCGAAAATAACAATTTCGATTTTTTTTTTTTTTAGGATAAAAACGTAATGTTTGTTCTTGAACATGAAATTTGATGTTTCTATATTCTTTTAGAGACTAATGTTCAAGTTTTTGTTGATAAATTAATCCAAATTTCTTCCCAAAAAATTGATAATAAAAAAGAAGAAAAAAAAAGATATATTCTTTAGATTCTCTAGTTCTTTTTTGCACTGTTTGCCTCTATATTTTGAGATTTTGTATCCAAGCATTTTTTCTAAAAAAAAAAAATAATAAACTTTTTTCATCTTTTTTTCAAAAACTTATGTAAATAATGAAAACAATAACAATAACGTACCTAATAAGGAATAATAATAAAAAAAAAAAACTTCCCATTTTTTTATGAGCTTTCATGGAAATGTTTTTTTCTTATTTTTATGGTTTTATTGGTCCATTTTTTTCTTTTTTTTTAAATTTTCCACATTTTTTCTGATGAATTCGGACCAAAGTAGGAAAAAAATAAGGAAAAAAAAATTAAAAAAAAAAATTCGTTATAGAGCCTTAAGTAGTAGACACCGCTGTTTTTAACTCGGTATATCCTAGCCTAGGGCTGCTGCCATTTGTTGAACTTCTCGACCAATCAAAAATTAAAAAATAAAAAAAAAAAATTGTAGTAAGTAGGATGGTTAAAATATGTTGTGTATATATTATGTCGTACCTTCTTACTTACCTTCCTGTTTTTCGACCGGTTTTTATGAAACAGGGGAATTTTTTTTTTCTAAAAGAAAAAGTTTTTGAATTTTTCTGGGAAAAAAAAAGATGGTGCCTGTGCCATTGTTAATTATATTATGAGAAAATTTGCAGTATTTTTTTCGCGAAAAAAACTGTTTTTTCAAAAAAAATGCACCTGTTTATTTCACTAGTATCGATTTCTATTTTAATATTCGTGTTCGTGCTGTATTTTTGTCGTTAAAAAGTAACATTTAAAAAAAAAAAAAATTAGTCATAGTAATTTTTAGTACATAGGTTTTAAGTCTTTTTTTCACTCATTTTTTTTTTTTATTCGTCCACTTTGAAAATAGTTAAGAATTTTATTTCTCCTCTTTGAGTTTCGTTAATGTTTTTTCCCTTTGAAAATCAGGACATCACAAATTTTTGGTTTATTTTAAAAAAGAAAAACATTAGCGAAATGGATTTTTTTTTTTTTTGAGTTTGATCAACATTGTTGATAATTTTAAGGTTAATATTTTATTATTATTTAAAATGTATATCCCATTTAGGTATTTGATAAACTAATTTAGTATAATTAATGAAGAAAGAAAAAGCAACCCAAGTTACTAACAGGATGAAGCGTAGTCCATAAGACACTCATGTTTTTTTAATTAATTTTGTCCCTTCATTCTTGAAAAAAATTTTTTTTTTTTTGTATTTATATAATTAGGGAAAAAAAAGCGGTTTCGTAAAATTGTAAGGAATCTGCGTGCTAGTCATATTTGTTACGGTTAACAGGGTTCCTGTTAATTCCGTACGTTTTTTTTTTATAATTTTTTTTAGTCATGGCCATTAGCCCATTCAAAACAAAATCATCCAATTACGGGTATTGATATTGTATTAATGTTTGAATATCGTTCCTTGAATCTTTTTTTCGAATGCGGAGGTTCGAACGGCCGTGAAACCGTTTTTCGCCGAAACGTTGGAAAATAATTTTTTTTAAAGAAAATAAAGAAAATCATTTTTTTTTTTTTTTTAAGTTAACATTCCGGAAAACTTGATTTTTTTTCTCTTCCGTTAATGGCCAAAGACTAAAAAATACCACTTAAAATTAACGAACTTACATGACTGTTTTTTTATCAGTGTTTATCAACGTTACTCGTATTTCGTTAGTTTATTTTTTAAGTTTTCTATGGATAAGAATCTTTTTTTTAGTGGTGTGTATTTTTTTTCTTTTTTTTTGTAAATGAAATCAATTTTTTTGACGTGTAGTAGTTATCTGTATCGATGGTGCATGGTTTTTTTTTTTTTTTTTTAATTTGCTTTTTGAATTTGGTTTTTTTAAATATGTTTTCGGCTGCCTCTTTTTATTTATTTTGTTTTTTAGTTTTACTTTTTCGATGGTTTCGATTTGGAATAAAATGGAGGTGTAACCGCGTAACAAGAATTAATTGAATCCCTTATTTATTCGAAATTGAAACTTCGACATTTTATATTTTTTCTTACATCGAAAACTGAATCCGCGTGGTAAAAATTTTCCAACCGTAAATTTATTTTCGATTTTTTTTGTCTCTAAAGTTTAAGTTTGACTAAATAAATTTCCGTAGAGGCGATAGTTAACAGGGAGCGCCGACGTCCCTCGGAAAATTAAGTCTTCGGTTAAAGGAACCGGCTGATGTAGTAAAAGTCTGTAGGTTGACTGTCAATGTTTTTTGTCGCCCTTCCCTCTGCCCGATTTAATCCTCGGTAAAAACCGAGGAAATCGTGACCGATATGCAATTGAGGGGATTTAGAGAAAAAATAAAAGCTTGTGTCACGTGTCCGAGTCGAGTTTACACAATGCAAAAAAACTTCGTCTTCCCGTACGCGAGATTCGGTTGACCAGAAAATGTTTTTTTAGTATTTTCGAAAAAAGACTGGTAAATTAATATGTTAAATTTTAAGATTGAAAAAAAGGGGAGGCCGAAACCATACGGAAGAAAAATAAAGAAATATTACCTTTTTTTTGTGTAACGAAAACCTAATGTGCACTGATACAAATTTAGTTGAATTGTAGTGTAGTATTTGTCGTTTGTTTGTTTGTTTAAGCGCTATTTTTTTTTTTAATTTTATAATTAGATGCAATTTTTACACGTTTTTTTTTTGAAATCTAACGCAAAAAGTCCGTCTTTTGATTATTATTTTGTTTCAAAGGAATCGAGTTAACGAATCGAAGGGGGGAAATAAAATTTTTTAGTAAATAGTAGAATAATTAGAAGGGACGAGGTACATTGTACCGTTAAAATTTTTTAGGTTTAGCTTTTGGAAAATTGGCAACACTTTTGAGATTCATTAACGCGATTCCTTTCATGCATTTTGTGTTTAATTATACACTTGTTTTCCCCTAAAAATGAACTCAATTTCACCAAAAATTGTTACCAGATTTTATGTAATTTGATCTCTCTCGATAAATCTCTTTTTTTTTTTTTAAATCGGAAATTCGTTCCGTGCCATTTTGTTGATCAGAAAAATTTCCACAAAAAATTCTCTATCGCTTTCCGATTTTTCCAAAACAAATTTTTCGATAAACGGAAACCGTCTACTTCCATTTTTTTTTTTTTTTTTTTGTTAGGAATCGACCGACGTGCCAAAATGATTTCCGTGAAAATTGAGGCAGACGGCGTTCTTGATTTTTCCAAAGAAAAAAAAAATCGGGGAGCGATCGATTATTTTAATTTTTTTCAGTTTTTAAAAGAATGGCTGAAGCAATAAAAAAATGTTAGAGCGGAATCTCTAGACCAATTTTTTTCGTATTTTTTTCTTTTTTTTTGTTGATAATATTATAATTTATGTTTAAGGACTAATTTCTTTTAAGGCGAAAAAACAATTTTTTTTATGACATTTTGTAATGATCCTTTGGGAGGAATCGCTAAAAATTGTTAATCGCCTAACGATTCTTTTTTAGTTGCTAATAACGCCCAAGAGATTCTTATATTTAAAGAAAACATTCCAAAGAAAAATTTTTTTTTGTTGGTGACTTTTTTTGATTTGCAATATTTTTTATTTAAAAAAAAAACCTTTGAGATCCCTCAGTTTTTTTTTTCTTTTTTTTATGTACCGTTGTTACACTTTGGCCTCATTATTAATTATGTATGTCATCATTTCGAATTGTTTTCAGTTGATTATTATTAATTAATTAATTAATTTTTTTTTGTTGTTGTCATTGATTCTTTTTTTAGAAAATACATTTTTTTGGTAATTTTTATTTATTTTATTTTCTTTTATTTTCTTTTATTTTTTTATTTATTTTTCCTTAAGATGTAATTTTGCTCGCCACATTGGCCAGCGAAATTTCAACTTTAAAATTTTTATTCAGGGATTTTAAACGCCATCTAAACAAGGGACCATTTAATTCTATTTCTAAATTTTTTTTTTTTTTTCTTATCAAGATGCCTAAAGGGGGAAAATAGTGATAAAGGCGGACGGGACTTCCATTTTTTTTTTTAAGGAAATATTTTGTGCATGTGCATTATTTCTAGTCATTTTTTGCTTTATCTGTTTGCCAGCGCTTTTTTTTTTCCTTATTTGATTAAAATTAGGTTTGTTAGATTTAGTTAGAGGTATAGAGACGAGGTAAAGCAGGATTGTACCCCTCAATAAAAGGTTTGATTTTAGGATGTAGTTTATTTTCTTTCTAAAAGTAAGACTGAAGAAAAAAATTTAGCAGTTATTTTGAAAAAAAAGTCAGTATTGAGATAATTTGATCCAAAACATTTTTTAGTCGTTAAGGGTTATTTTGTCCGGCGTCTGAGCAAAAAAAAAAAAAAAAATAAAAAATTCTAAAATCAGGCCCCCGACAAAACGGTCCAAATTAGATATTTCTAAAAAAAAACCTGTTGGTAAGATTTTTATGAGAAAATAATTTTAATTTTGTCCTTTTTAAAAAGAATTTGTGTGCTATTTGGGGTCCATTTAAAAAAAAAATTCCGGTAGAAAAGCGTACAATATTTGTAGAATAGAACTTTCGATGTTTAATTTTTAAAAGGTAAATAATTTTATTCCGAATATTCGTCCATCTGGAAAAAGCTTCCGTAAGGTTATCTGGAAAAACATAAAAGCTTTATCTGTGTTTTCACGTCAAACACACGAAAAAATAGGAATTCCGATTTCGCTGTAACTCGTGAATTTGGTTTTAAAAAGGTTTAAAAAATTCGGGCATTGTATCCAAAAGAATATTTTTTTTTTTTTTTTTTTTTCGAAAGGGGTAACATTGTGCAAAAGTTTACCTACGGAAGAAGGGAAACCGCAAAGTTTGTCGTCAATTATTAGGCATCTTTTTCTTGGTGAAACCGAAAGGAGGAATACGACATTAATTAAAACTTGTAAGGATGTCTTTTATCAAAGCTGTCGGAACAAAAGACGGAATCGTTCAATTTGAGGTGCGACAACCTTTTCGTACCGTAGACCGGGGCCCAAATGAGCTCCCGTTTACGGTAGCAGTAGCCTTCTTGTTTCCATATTATCCCCAATTTAATGTTCGATGCCAACTGTTAATCATTGTTATGAATAATTTAGAAAAAAAAATGAATGTTAAATTTTTAATTAATTAATAATAAATAGTCACATTGGAATCCCCATCAGCTGTGTTAGTTAAAATAGTAATAGAGTTAACCTTTTTTTTTGTATCGACAAGATAGGATTCGTTTGGATGACTTTTATTCCAAAGCTTGTCGATTTGAAAGCGCACACTTTTACCGGCGGCCACACTGCCGCAGCGAGCTCGCTTTTTTTCCAAAAGTCATAAACGTCGAAATTTTTTTTTTGCAACGCGTATAATCTTATAAGCAAGAATTGTAAAAAAAAAAATTCGATATTTAATTTTTTATTGGACGTGACTTGCCGAGAACGAGCTCCGACATAAAATCTTTTTTATTACCCGGAGAAAAAAAAATGTTTAGGTTTTTACGATGCCGCTTCTTCGTGCTTTTATTTTTCCGAGAGGGAAACACGCCCTTTCCAAGTTGCACTTAACCGATTTGAAAAAAAAAAAATTCGAGCTCTGCGGAAAATTCGACGAGCGGGAAAGTAATGAAAGTCGCCAAAAAAAACCAAAATAAAAAAGTCAATTAACTTTGGGATCATCATCATGAACTTATAACACACAATTAGCTGCCTAAATGTTTATAGGAATAACCTTCGTTTTTACCAGTTTTTTTTTCTAAGAAAAGTTTTTTTAAAAAAAAGCAAAAAAAAATAAAAAATCTTCCTTGCTTGTGTAGTTGCTCGCTTTTTGTGTCGACTGTGAAATTTGTAGCGGAATTTGATTTTATAGCATGTTTTTTTTCCCCGCCTTAACTCGTATAAGAGAAGTGTTCGGTTTCGAATCGGGTACTCAGAGGACCAAATGGCCGATTTTTTTGTCAAAAAAAAGGAATAATTTTAAATTTCTTTTACCTTTTTTTTCGGATGTCCGATGGCGAGTTTCGATTTTTGAGCCGACAGAAGGCAGAGATTTCTATTTTCCAGGGAAATGCACCCTTAAAATAATTTATGGGGACCGAATGAAAAGAAAAGTTGTCGGGGAAATTAATTTTACTCTGCCCGGATTAATCCGGAACTTGTTAAGTAGTCACATCTAGACAGAAAACTATGAAAAACGTCAGGGATTTTAATTAAGACAAAAACTTTTTTTTCTCAGAATTTTATTTATTATCCTTGGAGAATTTTTTTTTTTTTGTTTTATTACGATCCGAGGAAAATTCCGACGGTGATCAAATCATTGGCTTTTTTTTTTTCTTTTCCATCAGCGATGAGGTTTAAAATCAAATTAGTTGCTTTTAAAAATGGAAGAAATCCAACGCGCATATTATTAAAAAGACGAAGATAAATTAATTAATCGTCGGTTCTGAGGGGAGAGAGATTTTAAGGATTAAATTCCGAGTAAAATTACGCGGAATCGAGAACACTTCTAAAATAAAACGAAAAAAATAATTAATTTTTTTTACCTTAAATCACTGAGAATTATTAGTAAAAAAAAAAATGAAAACCTTTCTTGCCTTTTTTTTTTACTTTTTTAAAACTTGATCGACTCCTAAAAAAATTAAAATAAATAACCGTTTTCACCAATGTTAACACCAACTTGTTGCCGTCTAAGCTTTTCATCTTTAATCTCGGAGCTGGATCCTTTTTAGGTACCCAAATGATGAAGAGTTTAACGCTGAAAAAAAAAAGCCTGTTTTGCAACAATTTTTTCTGCGATTGTAGTTGCGTATTTTCTGTGTTTCGCTTAGCTTATGGCAAAAACTTTTTTTTTTTTTTTAAAGTTTAAGTCCATTTTGTCATAACACAGACTGCTTAAGTAGGCCTCTTAGTTTTCTATTTTTCTAGTTTTTAAGTATGAAAGAAGGAAAATTTTAAATTTATGTGCTACAAATTGTCAATTGTATCGTGGTCGTTTTAAAATTAAAAACCGCTTAAAAATTGAAAAAATAAAGCACAAGTTAAAAAATCAGTTGGAGGAAAAAAAAATTGTTTTTTGTGTATATACTTTAGGTTCATTCGTTAAAATTTAAGAAAAAAATAATTTTTTCGTACTGTGCGTGCGCGATATCATTAAAAAAAATATTTAAAAAATTTTTTTTCTCGACTTTTATCTTAATTTTTTTATATCCAAGTGCTCAAAAAAAAAGTTGTTAAAAATTTGAAAAGTAAAAAGATTTCATTTTTCTACCGATGGTTTTGTTTTTAAAAATTTGATTTTATTGAAAAAGTAAAAAAAATTGATAAACATTTTGTTGAAAAAGAAAAAAAAATTAAATAGGTAATAAAAAATATTCATAATCATTCCAGTTTCCTTTAGATTTTTTTTGTTGGGAGAAGTGTTCTGTTATAATAATTAATCTCGTTTTTTTTTCTAAAAGGGCCCGCAAAAGAAGGAAAAAGGCACGCACATTAAAGACATATCTCTGGGTTAGGTGGGTGATCATTTTTTATTTAAAAAAAAAAAAACGGCCTAACGCGGGGTTTTTTTCTCTTTGAAGAGCGACCCGGTTTGATCCTCAAAGGAGCTGAACGAGTGGTCGATCCTCAAGTGCCCCATGCCAAGTTTAAAATTTTGGCAAGGAGCACTTGATTGCAGGTCCTAAAATCTTCTCTGTAGAGGACGTAAAAGTTAAGAAAAACGAAAAATAATTTAGATATTCGGTTATATCCGTGTGTTTTTAATGCTTGCTTGTTTTTTTAAAAAAGCCTTTTGATTGAGTATATTTAAATTACAGGGCCGTTTGGTGATGTCCGATGTTCGTAAATTGTTGGTTTAATGTGTGAAACTTTTTCTTCCCTTTTTTTTTCTTTTTCATTTCAAATAATTAAATTTAAAAAAAAAAACGATTTATTTTATATATAATGTGTGTAAGATCATATTTGATGACCATTTTCGGGTTATGCAAATGTTGTTAAGTTAATATAATATAAATGTAAATGTTTTCGTATTAATGCAATCGTATGTTCTTAAGTTTTCTTTTTTTAATGCCAAAAAAAAAAAAAAAAAAAAAAATTGTTATATAGTAAAGAAAAGACTTTTGACGACGAAGCAGCAACTTTTTTTTTTTTTTTTTTTTTTTTTTTTTTTTCAGCGCGCTCGAATTCGAGCTTCGACAATCGATGAAAAATTTTTTAGCGCGCTTTAGGACTAAAAACAAGTTTTGACTCGAAAAAAAAAAGATGTTGCTGCCTTTTAAAAAAAAATAATCAGTTCTTTAGATAAACAATTAAAAAAGAAAAAAAAAAGAATATTGATTATTATGATTATTATTATTATTATTATTATTACAATTAACTTATGAAAGGTTCTATTTTTCCATCTTCAACAGTTATTAATATTATTAAGTAGATTTAAGTATTTGTATTGTTAATACGCGAATTTGTACTTCTCTTTAATATTTATTCCTTTACACAATGTTTGATTATTTTAAGGGAAGTCATTCGCTAATCTAGTCAAGTAAAAAAAAATTAAGATTCGGATTTTTTTTTTCCTTTTGTTTTTCAATATATTTAGAAGATAGGATGTTTTGTGAAGTGCGTATTTTTAACGGCGTGTGCTAAAAAAAAAAATGTTGTGCGGAATTTGTATTTTTAGAATACAAAAAATTTGAAAAAAACAAAAAAAAAAAAAAAAAAAAAAAATGGAAATGTATTGATAAGGTAAGATTTGTTTCATTCTACGAAAAAAAAGAAGCCCAAACAATTTTTTTTTTTACCATTTGAGCAAAACGTATACGTTAAAACTGTTTTCTGTTTTAATTACTTAAAAAAAAAAATAACGGTCTAACGTTTCATGAAAAATGTAAACAAATCTTACGAAAAAAAAATAATAAAAATAAATAAATAAATAAAAATGTTAAAAAAAAGTTATGCTCCTTGATACGACGACTTTTTATTTAAAGTTTTGATTTTAAGGTATAATAATTGTTGTATACAACTGTGGTTGATTAAAATAAAAAAAAATTTTAAAAAAAAGCAAGTACGTCTTCAGTTTTTTCACCCTCTCCGGTAAAAAGGAAAAAAAAAAATACCGGGACGGGATGAGTGAACCCTGGACCGCGGAGCTTCCCCTTTTTTCCTCTTTTCCTTCCCTGTTTTCCATTCATTGGTTGTGAATGAAGCCCCGGATCCCCGAGCGTTCCCTCTCCGATCTTTTCCCGAGTCGGATTTTTTACGAAAAGGACGATTCCGAATCTCGATCCTCTTTTTCTTTCTTTTTACATTTTCATTTTTCCTTTTTAACGATCTCGGGGTCGTCTTGATCGCTTCTCGAAATTACCTGCGAAACGGGACGATAAACCTTTACGACGTTTCCGCTGCAAGTTTTCCTTTTTGACGAGGGAAAATTGCGGAAAATAACACGGACGAATATCGAATTTGCTACGTCGGCAAGTAAGCCGGGAATTTTCCCGGGAATCTTTTTTTTTTGGCCAAAAGGAGGGCCGCTTCCCTCGAAACCGAAATGAAATGACAGAAATAAGGGGTTTTCCTTAATTTGAAGGAAATTGGATTTTCGGAGAAGCGATTGGATAATTTACATGGTAAACGAAGGAAAGTCCGGCATCGGGATTAATTTTGGAAAAGGGGTTTTCAGGTGATTCGATTTTCGGATCCTGGAATTTGCCGCAAAACTTTGTTTTTGCGGTGGAAATGACACGTTGTTCCTTTTCCGATTGCCGCATTTTCTTGGGTGGGAAATCTCCTCGAGGCAAACGCCAAAAACTTTTTTCCCTTTTACGGTTTACTGAGCTCGGATGTCGCAACTTAATGCGGCTTTTCCTTATTTTTCCGGAAAACGAAAATACTTGTTACTTTTTTTCCGGTTTGAAATTGAAAAAGAATGTAATAAAGCGGAAGTCTCTCGTTGCTGAGATTTTTTTTTTTCTCGAGGGAAATAAAACGTCTTAAAATTAAGACAGGTAAAAGGAGCGATCGAAATACCGGAAGTAATATTTCCGATAAATTCAGCTCGTCTCTCCGGGGACGAATTCTTCTCCTTTTTCTCTGTCCCGAAGAAAATTTCCTCGGTTTTTGTTTTCTTTTCCCTGGTTTTTTGTCGCGGCGGAATCCCGACCAAATTTATTTTAAATAATGAAAAAGACTCGAGGTCGCGCTCAATGAAATTTATTACGCTATTCTTGTTTCTTATATAAGGTCGAAGAAAAGGACGGGAAAATAAAAATTTTGGAATTTTGCCATTTCCCTTTTTTCCTCGGTCCGCAATTAAAATCCTATTTACCCCCGGTAAAAGGGAAACACGGAACATTTGTAGCCCTTATTTGCCCCGGTGGCCGGGCGAAGAAAATCCTCAAGCTAACGAAAATTAATTTTAAAAGGGTGCCGGGGGAGGCCTGTACTCGAAAAATGATGTACCCGGAGAATTTCCTGGGCGATTTCCCCGGGACATCTTAATCGAAACACTTCCCGGGAGTTACGCAAAACCAACCAAGCTCCTCAAACATTTATTTGGTTTTTATTTACTTTTTTTTTTTTTTTTTTTTTTTTTTTACCCCGGAAAAATTCTTCTCTTTGTGCTTTTTCGAATATAAAAGGAAATAGAAATAGAAAAAGTCGAGAGTAAGTGCCGTTATCAAAAGATGAGATGGAAAAAGTCAAAAATAAATAAATTCTACTTCTTCTTTTTATTTATTTATTTGAAATAGCATATCGAGATATTTGGATTCGGTTGAGCGGAAACGGATTTTTCGGGGGGAAAAATTTTTTGACTTTCCCCGTACGGATGGGAGACATAGCGCGGATGCCGAAAGGAACGGCGACGTCAGCGACAAGAGCCTAAAGGACTACGTCGGCGTAGAAATCGAATCATTTCAAAGCGCGCATCTTTCCCGATTTTTTTCTCTGGCAATTTTTTTCCAGGTACGACGAAGTCGGTTAAAAAAAAAAAAAAAAAAACATTTTGAAACGAAATCAAACTGTTGATAATGTTTTTAAATAGAAGGTGATGAGAATACACCCTCCTGTGTTGCCATGGCGACCAGCTCGGCGTGGCCTGGGTAGACGCTACATCGATCCGACTCCCCCGACTCAAAAACCCGCAATCCGTACTTTTTAATACTTGTTACTCGAAAAAGCTCCTTTTTTTTCGGTAGGGATTTCGCCCCGAGTCAAAGGAAAAGTTGCGACGACCTGGCAATTTTTTTTTTTTTTTTTTTGCTTCTTCGTCGTTGGGATTTTTTGCTTATGCTCGAGGAGACGTATGGATGTTGGTGTGCGATTTTGCCGGAAGCTCCCGTTTGGTTAAGATAAACGCATTACGTTCACTCGGAGAGTTGTTTTCACGGGAAAATTAACCTTCGGGTTAAGGAGAAAGCACAAGGAAGGAGAGGGTGAAAGCGAGCGAAAGTTCTCCCTTCCGTCCTCGTTACCTTTTCCCGTTCACATATTGAAAAACCATTTCCTCTTCATATTAAGAGTCTTCGGCCATGCAGAAAATCGGGTTTTCTCTTTTTTTTCCCCTCCCCTCTTATTTTCGGGAAAAATAAAATTTTCGTAAGTTGGTGACTGATGTCTTGATGGCTCATTAATGGGATTATTAATCAATCAAAAAGTCCCTTGAGGTTTATTACTTTCGGAAAGTGATTGGCTGGACCAAAATTTGTTAACAAGAATAGAAAAGTAAATTTTGGTAGCATGGCTCAAAATCAGTAATCGTAAACTAAACTTAATTTTTAAAAAAAAATGCTTCGGGAGTCAAATTGCTTTTTTAATTTTGGTAATTCGATGTAAAAAGATTTCCCTGGTAACTAATTTCCTTATATTAAGTCGAAATGGAGAAAAAGCTTTTTGAGAATATCTGCAACTGCGGCTATCATGAATTATTCAGCCAAGATAAAAATGAACTCTGTGTTTCTCTTATCGTTTCTTTTCCGTCCGTCCTCCGGTTTCTTTAATGTCAAACGTTATAGACTTCCATTTGTCAAAAAAAAATCTTTTTTTTTTTCTTCTCGATATTTTTTGATTAATGTCGCATTTAGTATTATAAATATTTTTGATTTGGATAAGAGGGCAATAAAAGGTAAAACGTCTTTTATTAAAAATTCAAATCCGCAGACAATGACAATAATTTTTACCGGTTTTTCCGATAAACACGAGGGATTTGAGCAAAGCGGATAAAGTTGAATTCGAAATTTTCTGCCAATTGTAATATTTTATTCCTTGGCTATTATTTCTTGTTAGTTTTGTATTTGACAGGTTCACGATCATACAAACAGGTCTGGAAACTTGTATACCGTTTATATGGGCGCTTGTGTCCTCCTTATTGATGCTGTTTTTACTTCAGAATTTCAGTCAATAGATGGCAGGAACTGTATGTAGTCAGGTCATGTGACTCAACTTCCATTTTGAAACCAAAACCTTTTAAAACTAAAAAATGTTTTTTTGGATTGTTGTTAATATGTTTAAAATTGTTTTTGTTCCCAACATTACTTATTTTCTTTTTTCTTCAAAATAACCTAACCTTGTTGTTTATTTCATATTTATATTTATTTTGTTGTCAACCGCCATTTATTATTGATGGTCACATGACGTGACTACAAGCAGGAGGCGCCATCTATTGATCAAAATACAGAATGAGAAATGGCTTCAATAAAGAAGACACTTTTTTACCCCCGAGTTTCCAGACCTGTTTGTATGATCGTGGACAGGTTCTTAGATAATAGAATCCATAGATAGGACAATAGCGTCAGAAAATGTTCATATGGGCATCCATAAGCTAAACACGAGGTAGGCTCAATTTTTTTGGACCAAAACAAACAATGTAAATAGAATAGGAATGTCCGATCTATGGATTCTATTATCTAAGGACAGGTTAAAAACGAATTCGAAAAAATGAAAATGGCCGCTATTTGTTTATTTTCCATTAGAAACGGTCACGTGACAATTTTCGAATTCGTTTGTTTGTTTACCTCTCACATACAGGATTTTGTCAGTTTATTAAATTTTACTCTTTAATTATCTTCTAATTCCTCCCAGAAATTTTCTTTCTGGTCATGCCGAGTCAAGCCATACTCTTTCTTTCTGCCACCGAACTTTTTATTTTGATTCTCGCTCAAAATAATAGAATCCATCCTGTAGAATTTTTTCTCAAAATGCTATGTTAATCTTATGGAGGTTGGTTTCCCTACGTATTTTCCTGCCCCTGCCCTTCCGGAACCTATTTTTTAAATACAGAGTATAGGAAATTTGATAAAACTTTTGATATGAGCCCCTTTTCGATGGGAATTTCGATCAAGGCGCCAAAGACAGTTCGTTATAAGGTTGTTTCCTATTTGGACCGCTAGGCGGAGCTACCATCGCGCGGTAAACAAGCGCGAAACGAGCATCAGCTGTTTAACCAAGGCAAGCCAAGCCGAACCAGAAAGAAGATAACGATAAAAAGGTATTTTTGGATTTCTTGGTGATGATGTGGGGTGATATGTTCTGAATTTTCTTTAGTAAGTAGAAAGAATAACATTTTGGAAGAGATTTGTCATCGAATTCCTCGTTGGTTTGTTTATACTCGTTAAAATCACAACCAAATGAGGTTCTGTTTGTGTTGATAAATTTAATCTTGAAGCCTTTATATAAATAAAAAAAAGAAAGGTCAAAGAGTCTTTTTAAGAGATTCATGCGTTTACATCGTGCAGTGTTTTTCTTGCAGAAATTTGGCTTCCGGGATGACGGAGAAGCACATTTTAATAGAAGGACCACCGGACGAGTTTCAGAAGCTTATAGGGTTGTGATAACCGAGGGTGCAGTTTCTTTTGTCGCCGAGTTAACTGTAGAGTTTAGGGATAGAATAGAAGAAGTATGTTGGTATTTATATTTTTATTAAAGTTAATTTGCTATTAAGCAAATTTTTTTTTTCTGCAGGTATATTTAAATCGTAAAAAAACCAGCTACAGGTTAAAGACAAATCAGGATGAAGTGTTTTCCTTGACTAGAAGCAATATCGTAAATGAAAGTTGGACTGTTGATCCTCCACCTTACAAGCTCCAGAGACGTAATGTGGACTTGGGAGATGTCAGCCCAACAAACATCGATCACTTTGTGGATGCTTTGAATTCGGAAGCAGATGGTATTCAGGTTTGTAATATGGTTGTTTTCGGTGAATTTCAATTTTTTTAAACGACCACAATTTTTGATTTTAGGTAGATTTAGATGATGGTCATTGCCCGACTTGGAAAAATCAAATCCTGGCACACTACCATGTTTACAAAGCTGTCAGGAATGAGTTGCCAAATGCTTGTCTTGTGGAAAATGCTCCTGCTTTGCTTTTCAGACCGAGAGCATGGAACATGACTGAATATCACATGTCGGTAAGGTATCGAACCTATTTTTGCAGTTTCATTAGTAACTCTTCCGTTTTGGAAATTGATTGTTCAGATTATTTGAATTTAAAAAAAAAAAAGATTTTTGGCGATGGGAAGCTCAAGAGAAATATACTTGATTTTTTCTAAAAGAAAGAAATAAATCAAGTAAAAGCATGCTTTTTGTTGAAATTATTCAGTAGAAATCCATTTATGATTTTTTGGTTTACCCAAAAATAATTATAGACCTGAATGAGTGCTTAGGATCATTTTTCCATTTTGTATTTACATTAACATAACGAATTTGAGCCTTTATTTACTTCTGTATTTTTTTTGTAACAGGTAAACGGATGGTATGTCCCCGGACCGATTTTCGACTTCGGAGTTCACATGTTCCATAATGGTCTGCTGCTTTGCAAAAAGAACATCGGCCCTTATTTTTATCTTCCCAAGTTAGAATCTAGCTTGGAATCTCGGCTTTGGGACGATTTGTTCGTCTGGGCTCAAGAAAAACTCGGGATTAAAATAGGCACAGTTAAAGCTTGCGTCCTCATAGAAAACATCGTTGCAGCATGTCAAATGGAAGAAATTCTCTACAGTCTTCGGCGGCATTCCTTCGGGTTAAACTGCGGAATTTGGGATTATTGTGCTTCCATCATAGCCAAATTCGGTCGTGACCCTTCCTTCTTGTTACCCGATCGTAATAAATACGTCAACGTGGATAAACATTTTTTAAAAAAATACATGGAGCTCACGGTGGCGATTTGCCGGAAAAGAGGGACTTTAGCGACGAGCGGAATGGCTACTCTTCTCGTAAGTGCCAGTTGGCCAGTAAGAGATAAAAGAAATCCTTGTATTGAGAATTTTTTCTTTGCAGGCGAAAGTCAAAGATGCTCCTCGGAAAGTCGCTCAAGCCAAACGAAAAGAAATTCTTTTGGGGTTCGACGGGTTTATGGTTTACGATGCGAAGCTCGTTCCTCACATGCGAAAAGTAAGCACCTCCGATTTTATGGCATTTAATTCTGAAATCAATTTTTAGAACTGACCGTACAAAAACGAATAACATGGCGTCGCAAAGGCTCTATTAAAATTGGTCGCGAGAAAAGGAAATTTAGTTCACGATAAAGGTTTCGAAATGTTCGTTTGCAAGAAAATGACCAAATCAAATTAAAAATTGTCATCTGTTACAAAAGAAATTTTAATTTAATTTATCGAATAAGAAGAGGGCTATCTTCTTCTTACATTGTACCTAAAAGAGGCTACATGTTAATCTAGAAAAATTTATAAAATTCAAATTTTTATTTTCATCACTTAAATATTATGCAAAATAGCAATGGACTATATTCCATCTTAGTTCGTCAAAATAGACCTTTAAAAATGTTAATTTGGTTAATTTAATTTTCCTATTTTTCTGTTGAAAAATGTTCTTTATTTTTTTTTATATTATTTAAGTCAAGCAAAAAGTAAGATCTCATTCATTTAATTCACATTGTGATCTCACAAGTAGTAAATAGATATATCACAGTATTGGTTCTTTTCCCTCTTATTCGATGAAAAGACGTTATCTAAATTATTTTTAGGCTTCGGATATTTGCTTCAGATTGTGGCCTAAAAAATAGATATATCATATTATTTTAAAATCATAAAAAAATTAACCTCAAATAGTTGACAAGGAAAGCAGAGAAGGGAAAAATATTTGCTCGTAAAATTTATGATATGTTCCGACAATTAAATTTTTAGATTTAGATAATGATTCGTAAATGCAATTTGGTGACATAAAATGCAGTATGTTTAAGCGGAATCAAGCAAATTTGGGTTTTAAAGAGTTAGGTTACATAATTTTCGGTAGAACCAAGCCCCGTATGGCGTTAGGTCATCCTCTTTAAACCCCAGGCACGGTTTGGCGCACTTCTGTGCCAAAAGCATATTGCTAAGCGACCAGTAATGCGAGCGAAGCGAGTTGCAAGGGTAAATTCGACGTTATTTTAATTTTTATTTTTGCTTTTACAGTTGTGGGAGGAATTCCAAAGCAGGAGAATTACACCTGTAACCGGAAAAATCACGCCCTCCGATTTACTGATGATGCCGTCCGGGGGAGTCACGATGGAAGGTTTAAGGCACAACATTCGAGTCTCCGTTTTATTTATCGCTCATTGGCTGGAAGGAATCGGTCATTTCGAGTTAGACGGAGCCGTGGAAGACTCCGCGACGGCCGAAATATCCCGGTGGCAAATTTGGCAGTGGCTGAGGCACGAGGTAGGTATCGAGGATGCCGATTTCAAAGTCAATTTTCGATTGATTCAAAAATTATGCCTGGATTTGTCGAAAGATTTAAACGATTTAAGATTGGCGACGGCCTTATTTTACGAGTTGGTGACCTTGATAGAACCTCCCGAATTTATAACCACGTATTTATCGAGTTCGCACTTGTTTAGAAGTTATTGTGTAAACGTCACGTCTCGTTTGTAGAGCCGAAAGTCAAGGATTGTTTGCCGTCTGCAAAATAAAAATTTGCCAAAGAAAGTTGACCTTTCCAATATTTTGCTCAGAGCTAGATTTTGGATCTTTGAAGCCCAAAAAAAAAAACGTAAATTTTTTTAGAATCACAAAAAGAAAAAATAGTTGTAGGTCGCTAGTGTAGTTAATTTTAGTTGAATTCAAAAATTTTAAATCGTGGAGAGAAAAATATTGCGGTAAGAGGGAAACAAATTTTTTAAAATTGAAAAAAAAATTGGAAATGAGATGATAAAAACCAAAAATTTGTCTTGGGCTCAAGGATCTAGATTAATCAATTTTTTTTTATCCATAAATAGTTAGATAGCTAATTTAAGCTTCGTGGAGATTGTTATCTCCGTGACGTGCCATAATTTTAATTTTAAGACTGTTTTGTTATGTTTGCCCTTTAAAAATTTATGAGATAAATATAAACCTGTTTTGGTTTGCTCCCCGAATTTTACGTGCTAATTATCTTCTCGGCCAAATATCGTTTAAAATTAACTGAACAATTCAAAAACAATTTGGCGGGAATGCCATTTTGATTTTTTTTTGTTTGGCTCATTTAGCTCGTTTAAAACTTTTGTGCATCAGAGGTAAAAGGCTACCTAGATAGGGGTGTGTTTGCCTCTGTTGTGCAGATTTTCGCCTGGAGTTGTGTCTCTTGCAGTACCTTGATTTAGCTCGGAGCGATGTCGCACGCAAAACTTAATTACTTGGCTAATAATGAAGGTCTAAAGAAAGAAGAGCTTTGCGAGCGAAATTTTGATGCTGAAAGAGGAACAACATTTTGTTTGAGTCTGTTTCTTTTGGTCACCAGTTTTCCTCAAGCAGTCACCATGGTTGTCCTATATGTCCTATGAAAGTCCTATTTTTTGAGTTTTTCCTATATATTTTTGTAGTTATAATTAAAAGATGCCTAAAAAACTAATTCTTCCTTAGCTAAAATTAAAATTTTATGATAAATTTGTTATTTTCTGTTGCAATATTTGATTTTTTTTGACAATTCTTCTTTACTTGACAAACTTATTTCTTTATAATAAAAAAAGAAAATTATTTTTCATATTTCTTTGTCAAAAAATTTTGATCCCTAAAAAAAAAAAAAAAGGAAATTAAGAATTTTTGTTTTGTATTTGTCCTGTATTTTTTTTTTTTCAAAAAACGTCCTATTTTTTTGTTAAGGAGGGACTATGATGCCTGCCCGCGAGGGGAATGGTGGTGACCCAAAGTAACGAACCATATTTCCTTTCCAGACACCCAGTGAAAATCCCGACTGGAAAATCGAATGGAAGGAACGTCGGCAGAAATATCAAGATTTGGTAAGTGATTTAACGTTTAATTATTTTGGTAGAAAAACTAATTTTTTACTGGGTTAATGACTTAGGCTGCATGTCGTTCTCATTCATATATTTGCATTTATTGTTTTGTAATTTGTGGCGAAAACAAACATGTCCGCGCCTACCTTATTCTCTGAATGCTTGCCCGTAATACGTTGACACGATAATCTAAACATCTTTTTGAAGGCGTTCGTCTTAACGTCGTCATCCTTGTAGGCGTTTAATAAAATTAGAAATGGAAATTTATAAATTCGCTGCGTTTGACGTTTATGCTTGGAGTGTTCTAATTTTTTTTTTGTTTTTTAAAATAGTATTGGTGGAAAACGCGAAAATAATATGGTGCCTAAACTTTAAAACTTTTTTTTTGTTTTGTTTTAAAAAGGAAAAAAACAAAGTATGGCAAAATGTATTTGAACACTTGCTAAAATTTTTTTTTTAATTTTAATTTTACAAAAGAAACTAAAGGATGAGAAATTGGGCCAGTAAAGATGAGATAAGGTAATCCTCCAACCGACTGAGAATCTCAAATCAGGGCGTTTTCTATGGCGGTTCTATTAACCGAAATTCACTTTTTCATTAATTTGCCCAATTTTTCGGTTATTTTACTATTTCAAGGCTTGAGGAAGATTTTTTAAATATTTCCGTCAAACAAAAGCCGTTGATGCTTCTAAATTTGTCCCGAATTTCGAACCAATAAAATGTAAAATAAGTAAAATCTTGACCTTAAACTGAAATTTTGATCATTTGGACCGTCGGAACCAAATTTGGACTGATAATAATTTCCGTTGTAAAAAAATGTTACTGTAATGAATTTTTACCTACGGCACTCGTTCCCAAACTCTGTTGCATACGTAATTAGCTTGAAAAGCCTTGTCGTTTTAAAAGTGAAAGCATTTTTCGAATAAGATGCAAAGGATAAATTTTAAAAAAATGCATAATCCAAGTTTTAATAATTTTAAATACATAAATACAGAATTTATTTAAAATTTCCTTAAAGTTATATCACTTGTCTAATTTTCTAATTAGACCTTTTAAGTAAGACATTTATCCAGTATCTCTTTGAATCACTACTTTGTGCACTTTACTCGACAATCACTTTTGGTGCTTCATCGACCAGAATCCAAAAATGTCACCTTTTTTTTTTTTTTTCCCTTCTGATCCGTTTTAGGCTACGTACTTAGGGTTTTAAATATGTGTAAAAAAAAAAAAGTAATTGTTGAACACTGGTATATGAGGAATTAGACGAACAACGAAATTCTTCCTTGAGAATTTGGCCATTAATGCCTGAAATTAGGGTTTTCCGTTTTCCAGCCTCTCGCCGTCGGTCCGAATTTGTAAACTAATCTTCTTCCTATGACGGGTTGTAAAACTTTGCTCCTATAATAATACCTGCGTTTAAAAAAAGCCAAAGTAATTAATAATTGAGTTGATAATTTAAAAAAAAGTTGTTTGCTTACCTCATTGCTCTACTAAGTTTCTCGTAGTTCATTTTCTCGTTGCCCTTTCGGTCTCCCCAAATTTTGGCAACTTTTTCACTTTTCACAAACCTAAAAACACCATCGTCATGATTTTCCCAACAAATTACACTAGGGCAGTGCTGAGGATCGAGCAATAAGTCCCTTATAAATTCCCAAAGTCTCCCGGTTTTCTTTTCCGGTTTTTCCTTTTTAGTTTTGACTCCCGGAGGCCGACCGGGGGGTCTTTTGGCCGGGCCCACCGAGGATTTTTTAGGTTCTTTTTTCACTTCAAAATCACTGTGTTCCGTATCCGAGGATAACGAGGTGTCGGACGAGTTTTTCCTTTCCCCGTTGTAACCCTCCCCGCATTTGTCCCGGTCCTCCGAGACGGGATCCAGCTCGAAGGGATAGGATTCGGAGGAATGCGTCATTTCGCTTTGATAGCTTTCCGGAACCGGGATCAATCCGTAAGGGGCGTCTTCCCTGAGTCCGTTCGAAGTGTATGGCCCGAGTCTTTTCCCGAGGGTCGAGGAAGTCATGAGCGGTTGCAATTTCACTTCTTTCTTGGCGTTTTGAACCTGATAATGCATGTGCATGCCCTCGACGTATTTCAGCGTTTTGTGGAGGGAATCGTACAAAATTCGTCCGTACTTCTCGTCTCGAATGAGGAAATCTTTTTGGGTAAAATTACAAAGTTCCTTCCCGGAAACGTTGAATGATGTCGCGTTCACCGATTCGTAAGGGAATTTTTCCCTTTCCGCTATGTGTGCTATCCAGTGGAGGACGTCGCTGGAGGTCCAATCTTTGGCGTCTTTGTTTTTCCATTCTTCAGTGTCTGAAAAAAAAAAAAAAAAAATAAAATAAAAAATAAAAAAAATTTTATTTCTACATCCTATTTACGTGTGCCGTTATCTTCGTTCGCGGTTAGTGAATTTCGATAATTCTTTTTTAAATTGAAAACCGAGGTGTAATGTAGGTTTTTAAGGGAGACAAAAGTTCTAGGTTCAAAATATTTTGTTTTACCCCACCCCAATAGCCCCTTTTCATAATCTCAAGTTGTTTTGGAAATATATGCAAAAATCAGGCGGTGATTTCAGACAGAAGTATGCATTGTTTTTTCGCGTAAATATTTTAAAATAAAAACAAAATGGAAGCCTATGTTAGAAATACCTCGTGCAAAGGCTCAAAAACTTTTCGCCAATGGCCAAGACTTCTAATAAAACTAGTTTGAGCTTAAAAAAGATTTAAGAATTATGAAAAATGGGAAAATTTTTTTTGTTAAGTTTTTAAAGTTTTTTTTTTTTTTCTTGGACTAGGGATTGCAGTACCGGGAGTACCGAACCGGGAGAACCGGTGCCGAGCCGAAATTCAGAAAACCACAGAACCGGTTCCGAACGTTCCGGTACTGTTCCAGTGCCCCTAGTTTTAATATTCCTAATTATCATACCAAAAAAACAAAGAAAGTTAAACGCTAAAACTGCAAACAGAAAGAAAAAAACAAGTTTTCTCTTGCATAATTTGAGGATAGGTATGCCGCCGGTGCGCAATCGCTTGGCTTTTTTTTGTTCAATGCCGATCTAACTCATTCTCGGAAATTTGGATTTTAATTCTTGATTTCTTAAAAATATTTGTTTTATATTTTACAACATAAGAAGAAACATTCTCACATTAAAATTTAATTAAAAAAACTGCCAAAGTGAATATTAGAACGAAAATTTAAAATTTTAAAATAATTGTTTTTGCTTGTACCGGGAGTGTACCAATTCCGAAAAAGTCCTTTTCCCTTGGAACCGGTTCCGAGATTTCACGGTACTTTGCTATCCCTAATCAAGAGGGTGTCTGAATTACTTGGTTGGGCTGCAAGATTTTAATACCGAAAATTGCTTCGGTTAAGAGGGCCCATCACTTTGCATTTCGGGGGGGCCGAACAATTAGAAAAAAAATCCTTTTCAAGTTTTGTTGGTATTTTCGAAAATAAACCTCGGTCGAAACTTTTTTTTTCTTTTTGACTGATGCAATAAAATTTTATTGATGATAAGATAATAAGGATTTTTAATCTTAATATATACACTTATGATACACGTACCGTCATCAGGTTCGGTTTTGAATATTAATTGTTTAGCTGCTGCTGTTGTATCGATCCCTGTGCTGTAGGAATCGTGAAACTCTGTCATGTAGTCCCTCGTCGTGCTACTTTCTTCTTGGAGGTACGCATTTTGCAAAAATATCGGGAGCAACGCGTTATCCTGAGGCTCGAAATACTTCTGTTTAAAAAAAATTGAAATTTGAAAAAATTTTAAGCCAAAAAAGAAAAGTTAAAGTAACTTACGTTGGCCTGGTGGTCCCTGCACGAGTCATATTCTTCATACATCTTCATTTGATATATCATTGAATCCTTTTTTTTTTTATCCCCAAGTCATGTAGACGTTCAGCGTCGAGAGCACATGAGCCCTGTTAAAATCTGCGAAAAAAAAAAAAAAAAAAAAAACGTTCAGACTTTTGGTGACAAAAGCATCGATATGCTTAGCTTGTGCAACGGGATTCTTTTACCGAGTTGTTACCTAAATTTTTATTTCCAAGATAATGATCTACTTTTTTTCAAACGCAATTAATTCGAGTAAATGCAAAAAGTTTGACTGACCGTAACGGAGTCATGAACCACCAGCTTTTTTCCCCACAAAAGTCAGTAAAAATTCGACCTTTTTTTAGAGACTGACCTACTTTTTTTTTTTTTTTTTATGCAGACTTTCATTTCCTCTATAAATTCTGTTACTTAAATAAAAGATGATTATACGGTAGTAATTATTAAAGCACGGCAGGGGAAACCGGTTGGAGGCGGAAAAGCTCTAGTGTCGAACGTTGATGAAAAGTCGACTGTCGCCATATTGGTTATACTTTTGACGGAATAACGGATTCGTTGCTGGATGCATAAACTTTTTTGTTTCGACCTCGGGTCCAAGATGGCGGCGGTTGCCATCTTGGATTTCTTTTTTTTTTTTTTAATTGATAAGAAACAAGTATTCCTTGACGCTATTCTTTTTCTCGAACTTTTTTTTTCGGTTTTTCGCTTCCTTTCTTTTTTTTCACGAAGAATTTGAAAGTTGAAAACAGCTAAATTTTAATAAAGATTTATTAATTTTGATTTCAAAAAGTCACGCGATTACGTAAAAAAATACAATGTTGACGATTTTGCCAAAAAGCTAAAAAGAAGAAAAAAAGAGAAAAATGGCGCGACGACCTCGGGCTCGAAGTAAAAAAAAAAAAGAAAATTAAAAAAAAACTTACTTAGAGATGGTCTTCGGAATGATTTTTCAGGTATCCGATAATTTGAGCAAAAATGTCACGACACCTTTTTCACAACACAAACAGAGGAACGTGTAAATATCAACTGCTGAATTGATCGAAAAGTTCGAATAATCCAATCGAAACTGAACCCTCCTTGGTAGACGTCACGGACACTAAGATTCATGGTCTAATTAACTTCATCCTAGGTGTTCCCTTTTCGATTCCCTACGTCAATTTTTTTGGTTTTTTCCGCTTTTCGTTTTTGAACCCCCAGGATTAAAACGATGGAAAAGGCAATTTAGTTTTCCGGAAGTTTAAAAAACGAAAACAAAAGGGAAATGAAAAGACTAAAAAGCGACACGAAGTTTGAAAACTGCGTGTGACGTCATTACGACGCTCTCGGGAGTGAGGAGCAGACCTGAGGAATTACTGTAAACAAGAGATTCGACCGTGATCGAATTTTGCGGTGATTCCCCGCAATTCAAGACTGGTTGCAATAGAGATGTGGCGGACTCGTCTTCTTATCAATGCTTTCTTTGCCTTTTCATTTAATTGGTCCATTTCGTAATCTACTTACGCCCACTTTGCGTTACCTTTCCTGCCCACTCTCCTAGCCTTTCTAACTATGCTTTTTTTTTCTTTTTTAACTATTTTTCAATCAATTAAAATTCATCTATTCTTTTTGTGATACGTGGCACTTGCGTTTACAGTCCCATTAAAATTTAAATTTTAGCCATTTTTAATTTTTTTTTTTACCCCTTTGTACTTTTTTCATTATTATTATTATTATTATTATTTTTAACTATTTCTATGACGTTTAATTGTTAAACTAATTTGATTGTTACATGTCTGCGTAGATGTAAAAGAAAAGAAAATTGTAGAAATTTCTAAAGGTAAAGTTTTATTTTTTAGCCTGGAATGACGTATTTATTTTTTGAAACGTCTATTTCGCTGTAAGAGTTGAGCCCTGAGCTTTTGTGGTCGTATGAGAATTACCAAAATATTTCAAAATTCATTTATATAAAAAAAAAAAAAAAAAAAAAAAAGAAAAGAAAAGGGTGCAAAAAATCCTGTGACGCATTTTTCTAATAAGGATCCGAGGAAAAAGAAAAAAAGATGACAAGCGCTTCCGTCGGGTGCTAACTTTTTTTTTATTTACTGGTTTGCATAGAAAACGGGTGGTCCTTGGTATATTCCTTCTAGTTTTAAGTTTTAAAAATGCTGGAATCTTTGGATTCAGGACTGTTGCTTCGTTCCCTGAGACACCCTCTTTGGCATGATTCTGCATATTATCAATCCCTTGAATTGGAGAAAGAATTTCTCTCTTTTTTTTCCTTCCAAATGGCCGATCCTCCGGAATTTTCTGTAATTCCCGGGAGTATAGATCCGGTGTTTACATTCCCGGAAAATCAGTAAATTGAGGAAAAAAGAAAATGTCGCTGTTTTTGCTTTATCGACCGCAGGGAGAATAAAGAATTGTTTTTAGCACAAATTTCAGATTTTCAGTTTTCGATATATTTACACATTTTAAGGTCCCCTGATGCCGAAAAAAGCAAAATTAGGATGGTGGATGGATGTGTGTATGACCGTATATGTATGAAAAAAATGTGCGTCCGTCGAAAACCAGAAAAACAAAATTTGGTGGGTAGCAACTTCTAATGAAATGTAGGTGCTGATTAGTTTTTGAGCCAAATCGGTTCAGCGAATCAGAAGCAGTGAGTAAAAACGTTGAATATTCAGCAAATTTTAAGTATTTTTGGACTATAAATCGGGAACGCAGCTACAGATTGAGGTCAATTTTCGTACTGCAGTAGATATTCATCAAGCTAGATATGCTACCATTAAAATTTGGTTAAATTCTGTTAAGTGGTTTACAATCGGTCAGCATGGGGCTAAATATCAATAAATGCCTAGATCGATATCTCGAAATTGCGGGTTGCTGGTGGCAGCTAACGAAAAACTAACCGTATTTTTGAGAATATTTTCGGGGTAGAGGATTACGCATTTCAAATTATTTTCCGAAATTCGGATTCATATTGCCTGTACTGCGGCTTTGGTAGACCCCTGTTCGAAAAACTAATCATAATTTTGAGAATTATTTAAATAGTCGATAAAGCGATCGCTTTTTTTTTTTTTTTTTTGAAACTAAAATTTTTCGTGTTTGGGAAAAGGGAGTCTCTGATGTGTATCAATCAGAAATTATCCTAATTAATAAAAAAGTTTAACTTAGGTAATTTTTAATGACGAACTGGGCTTTGGAGGTCGTAGAGTTTGAATATGATAGCGTCATGGCCATAAAATAATGACATAAGTGGAAAAATTTGGCACTATTTTGACCCATAAATTATTTTATTGTCACAATTTTTAATCGTTTTTAAAAGCAGCGAAATTTTGCTCTCGGGAAAGGGATTAAAGGATACCCTTTGATAAAATTTTAAAGAAATATTAAAAAAAAAAAAAAAAAAAAATTGATTATCTGATTAAAAATCAGCAAATAATTTGGGCCATCCTGGTGATGGCAGTTCGATTTAGGGTTTCAAATTTTAAAATTTGACCAAAATTTGGCCCAAAGTTTAAAATATTGAGATTGAGTGGAATGTTGGCATTTTTATTTTTGAACTGTCGGTGCTTGAAAAAAATAGCTGATTATAAGTATTAAAATTTCGCTTTCCTGAGCTCTTTTTTTTTTTTTTTTTTTTTTTTTGATAAAAAAAAGCTATTCATTCAATCCTAACTTTTTTTTTGAAAGGAAAATTTCAGAAATCGCCGGAATTTCAGCAATAGAAATTGTTGTAAATTTTACTCTTTTCTTAAATTTCGCGGAAATAACACTCTCCAACTGTATAAACAGTAGCAAGTTCTCCGAAATGATTAGGGGGTCCGATATTGGCTTTTGATGAGTAAACCTGATGAAAGTTTACTTTACGATTGTTAACTGTGTAAAGAGCCCCAGCCAATAAAATTAATCTCAGATTGACTCGATTAAAAAAAAAAATTGCCTGGCAATTTAATCCCTTTTCTTTATTATTTATTCAATTTAATTTTCGAATTTTTCGGCCAATTCCAAGTTGATAATAAAAGAGTTGTCTTGTTTATTTTATTATATTCTTATCGTGTTTTTTGAATAGCGCATTGCTAAGTAGCAAAATACTCATACGGGGGATACCCTAGAGCTTACCAGGATAAATACCTTTAAATTCATTTTATATTCAAATTTTTTATCTTGGTAGAGAAACACCAATTTGGGAAAACTCTTGAGAAAGGGTCATATAAGAAAATGTTATCGTTTCCTATCGCAATTTTACATTGATTACATGAAACGGCATACGGATTTTTACGCAAAAACAAAAAAAAAAAAAATGGTAGAGAAATTGAGTGCTCCAAAAGCAGTGTAAAAAAACGGGAATGTTTGAATTTGAAAACGCCTGATACGGGAATCGATGCCTTACTACTAGTGGTCACCCGTCGATAAATCGACGGTAAACAGTAGAATTTTTTAAAAAATTAATGAAAAAAATGCGGAATGATTTCCCGGAAAACTGGGGCATTTCCAAAAGCTATGTTTATTCCCTTGATTTTTTTTTTCTTCGCGATTCTAGACATCAGAAACACTATTCCCTTGTCATTTTGTGTCATTTAGATTCGGTTTTAGAAATATATAGATAATTTTTTTCAGATTTTTAAACGACATATTGAGATGCCGCAATGACCTTGAAGTTTTTGAAAAGCGCCAAAATATAATAAATAAATAAATAAATAATAACATTTACTTCTATTTTTGGAATTAACCTTATAGAAGGGTCATCCGACCAACTGCACACGGCACAATTAACATTTATTTACATTTATATTTACAAAGTTAACTTTCAATTTCATGTCAATTGTTAAAATTTCGCTTGTGTAAGCACGTCATGTCTAGCTTATGTGGAACTACTGTTATATTAGCACCGAAATTTACCCAGCGCCTGCCATGCTAATAAACTAGTAAGTTCCAACTTACTCCGCTAGATAGAGCGAGGTTTCGATGGTCACACCAATCCGTATTTTGCGCCGCGAACTCAGAAGCTTAACTTCGTTGTTCGCCACACGTTACGAGACCAGCCATGCCAAGTCGACCTCTGAAAAGCGCCAAAATATAAATTTTTTTTTTTTTATTGAAAAAAGTATTGCTTTCTATCGGAAATTCTGCTTAGATTACGAATATGAAGTCCAAAATCACTTTCAGTGTACAGTTTTTGAATTTTAGGCCTTTTTCTAAACACTAAAATTCTTTAGACTTTTTTCCCAGTTACCTTAACAACCGTACACTGGGCTCGAACTCGGTCTTTTTTTTAGGGAAAAGTCACTATTTTTAATCAAGGTCCATAAAAGTCACTTGTTTTGAAAAAAGGTCACTAATAGTCACTTTTTTCTCCTTTCCTATTTTTCCGCCTCATATTTTTAGTTCGTGTTAAGAAAAAAAAATATTAAAAATAAATTTTCGATCTGATGAAAAAAAAAAAATTGTAATTATAATTAAATTTTAAATCTCAAATTTTATTTTTTGTCTCTTGTTAATTTAATTAAAACTTAAATTATTTAATACAACTTGATTTTATTACCATTTTAGTAAAAAAAATCTAAAACTTAAATTATTTTCTAACTTAAATAATTTATTTCAAATTATTTTTGGTCACTAATTTCGCTGATTTTGGTCCCTAAAGTCACTAATTTTTTTTTTTAGGGAAAATCGGTTCGAGCCCTGCGGTACACAAAAATGAAATTTGGACTATACGGAAAATTTCCGATATAAAATAATACCTTTTTCAAAAAAAAAAAAAAAAAAAAAAAAAAAAAAATCTTATTTTTTGCCCTTTTGGCTTTACAAAAACTTCAAGATTATTGCGGCATCTCAAGATGTCGTTTAAAAAATCTGAAAAAAGTACGGTTAATAGGATTATAAAAAGGCATTGCTTCCCATATCAGGCGTTTCAAATCCAAAAATTCGTGTTTTTCGACCCACCCTAATAGATATTGATTCATAATGTGCTTAAATTTCCGGTAGCGTAAAGAACAGAAATGTTTTCATTGGAAAAGAGAAGACGTGGGTGGATAATTGTGCCTTAGGAGGCTTGTGCAGAATTGATCTTGATCCCAAAAACTGGGAAATCCCATTACCGGTAAATTTAGGGGCAAAAAGCAAATATAGGGATATTGGAGTCTCGTCTGGAAACAGTTCGGAATTTTTGGAATCGGAACCGGCTTCGGCATCGGCATCCAAATAAATATTTTCGATACAGATTGACTTAAAAAGCACGAATATACCGTTGTTACAGTTAAACAATTTTGGTTTAAATCGGAATCGTAATCGGCATCGGTAAAATATTTGTTAGTTGGAATCAGAGTTGGAATCTGAAATTTTTTTTCCACACGGTAAAAAATTTTATGTTAACAACCTAAAAAAGGGCTACAAATTCCATATGTAACATTTTTTATGTTAAAATTTGAATGTATAAACATTTTTATGTTGACAAATGACGATTTGTTATTGGTTGATCAACAATCAAATTGACGCAACATAATCGTTTTATGTAAAATTTACACGGAAAATATATGTAGCCTCTTTTTTTTTTACTAGTGAATTATGTTACTTTTAACATACAATTTTTTACCGTGCACCTTTCCGAATCGGAATCGGCAGCCCTGAAATTTCCTATTCGCCGATTCCAGGAGTAATTTCGAAAATTTGGAAATAAGGGAGATAGTAATAGGACCCTAGAAATCAGCATTCCAGAACCTAGATCGCGAATCTTCAATAAAAAGAAATTAAGCGAATTAATGAGCGGGGGGTCTAGTCCAAAGAGACTTAAATCCCAGGATCCGATAGAAATCAGAATTATTTTGGCTTTTCATTTTTTTTTTTTTTTTTTTGTAAATTTTGTCAAAATTTGGACTAACAGATCAGGAATCTCAGGATTTGGAAAGTTTGCCTGTTTTTTTTTTTTGAAAAATGAGTTTTTTATTCTGGGAATTTTCACAGATTTTTTAATCAAAATTGTAACAAAAATCTATAAAACAGTTGTTGCCCTTAGGAAAAAGTGCAAACACCATTTCGGATTCCTTAAGGTCATGAATACCCCGGAAAAATTGCTTAAAATGATTTCTTTTGCTCAAAGAGAAAGTTTAAGGCAACATTTTTTTCATTTTTTTTTTCGGAAATACGAAGTTTTTAATTCAAATCGAATCAAATCCGTTAATTAAGGCTTTGGTAAAAATTTGCCCGGATGCTATTGGAATAAAAATTCTGCTCTTTTTTTTTGAATAGAAAATATAAGGGCAATGCTTGATTCACCCAGTTTAATATTTTAAAGGGACGATTAACGGCTCTGCTCAGTTATTCTTATCACAAGTTTATATCAATTTTTTTCCTTATTTTCCTTAAACGAGAAGATAATTCCAGTTTTTGGAATAAATAGCTGCAGCTCGTTGTTAATAAAAAAACGTTCCAATATTCCGGTTTTTATTAAAAAAAAAAAAAAAAAAAAAAGAGGAAAAGAAATCGAGTACTTGTAGTAAAAATCAGTGCACCTCTTTGGATCTTTTTCGATTCTTAAGACCCATGTCCATTTTGTTTGTTTTGGAAAACAAAGGACAAAGTTGCTAACATTGTTTATTTACTAAAACAAATCATGTGATATAATGGGCCTTGAGATTTCCCCGGACTCGAGGTCGATCGGTCGATTTCTCCAAAATATGTCTGAGACAAATTGCAGAATTGGAAAATCTCCCTCACTAACCGTCTAATTTGTAGGGCAAGACGAGCTGAAAACCCCGAAAAAAGGTTTTGCATCCTAGTGGATGGGACTTTTATTGGAATTTCATCGACTCTTTAAATTTTGAGACGGACTTTTTTTTTTCACTTAAGGAAAATTTTAAGGGTCCATTTCCGAAGATTAAATGCATCCAAAATTTCGTTTTAAGAGAGTCGGCTGGGGCTGCTTCTTCCCAAGACCTTTCATGGTTAATGGTATAAAGGGGGCCAAAGGCACGAAAGAGAAAATTATGTTCGGTTTATCAAAAGTCGTCCACCTCGTTCTCGTTCTCATAAATAAAATAATTTCATTTTTCCTTGTTTTAAAGGCATTCTCACATTGTTTACACCGTTTTTCCCCCAAACTAAACAAGTAAAAAATAAACGATTTCTTATCATTTTTTTTTAAAGGGAGGGGGGAATAAATTTTAATTAATTATACAGTGACTAATCGGAAAATTAAGAAAAGGAAAAATTAGGCAAATTTGTGAAAACTCGGTAAATGTACCGTTAGACTTTAAAAATGATAATTCTTAGCCCAATTCAAGAAAGCTTAACGTGACCTAAAACGGGGTGGGAGGAGGAGGCGGGAAGAGGCGGAGGAGGAAATTCAAACCGAATGGATTATTTCTTACGGAGGAAAAAATTTTTTAAGAAAAACCCCGCCGCGTGAATCTCGTTAAATTTTCCATTTTATTCGGGTGTGGTATGACGTAAACACCCTAAATCGATAGGAATAACTCGAGGCGGCCCCCGAAATCGGGATTTCCCCGTTCCGAGTGCCCCCGATTTCGATGGAAATCTACTTTTTCAAACCAAAAAATATCGGTTTAAGTTTTGAAACTCACCCGTTCCAAAGAAATAAGGAAGAATTTCGAGAAAAGCAGAATCCGTTCGAATCAAAACACGAGCTCGCGGTACGTTCGACCCCGTCGTCATGGGAACGTTCGACGCAGTGGCGCTGGATGTCCCTCTCGGGGGTGTTTACCCCGCCGCCTTCTCGAAAAATATCTTTTTCTTCGTTTCCGCGCCTTTTCTCTTGTTTTTCCTTGTCCGAAACACGAGGAAAAAGTCATTAATTTTAAGAAAAACAAGAAGTTTAATATTTAAATAGTTTATGCTGTGATTTTTCCTCGTTCTGGAAGAAAAAAGGAGATATCACGCGTAACAGGCCGAAAGGCTTTTCACCTATTTACTAATAAAAAGTCGTTTTTATTGTTTTAAGATGACGCAATCCAAGATGTTGTTAACGGCGATTAATACCCTTCTGACAATTAGTCGATGACGTCTCGATGTCCAATTAATTTTTTCGTGACGTTTGTCCGTGGCCTCGCGTTTCAAGCGGGGTGTCCCCTCCCCCTCCCCCCTTTTTCCAGCCGTTCCGTCTCTGGAAATAAATTCGGTTACAAATGCAACCGTTGCACTTGGACGAGTGAGAAAAGCGGGTTCCAGTGATGGAGTCCTTGAATCATACCTCATTCCTACTTAAAATAAAAATAAAATATTTTCCGCTTTGCAAATTCTTCGGCTATTTATAGTTAATTAATTATTCACTTACATGTTTGTTTCTTTTTGCAACTGATTAACATCTTTTTTTTTTAAATCTATCCCCTTCCTTTTTGTAGGAAGGTATAGCTCTGAGAGTCTTACTTGTTTAGGTCTATCTTGAGTTAAAATGTTTAAGAGATTTCTTAAAAAATTTGGCGGGATGATAATCAGTATAGGGATCGCGGCATTATTATTTTTCTAAAATATCACCAAAAACGGACTTCACCAAGTGTTAACGGATCAAACGGGGGTTCAAAAATGATCATCAGCAAAATCGTACCTGATAAGGTTTATTAAATTGTCCAAATTGAACAATTTCAAGAAAATGGTTAAAGGGGTAATATAGTTTGATGAAATAAATTTTGAAATTTTATGAAATGATTTATTATATTTTTATTTCATCATTTTTTTTTCTCTTTTTTTTTATTTGCATAATAACAAAAGCAGATAGGTATTAATTTAAAAACAAATGGGATTCTAGAATAATTAATTAAGTAAGTATAAGTACAGTACTAAATGTTCCAACACTAATTAATATTATAAATAATTTGTATACGATTTATTGCAGGCAGAGCGCCCTTCTTAGGGCTTGGGTTTTTGTTGAGACCCGACAGAAAAAATAAGCGCGAAATTTTGGAGGCGTAGGACCATGCGCAATGATTTTTTTCTTCTGTCTGTTTAAGTTTTTAATTGTTTTCTGAAAGCACTTTTCATTCAACTGCGGGTCGAAAAACGCGAATTTTTGAATTTGAAAACGCCTGATATGAGAATCGATGCCTTTTTATAATACTATTAACCCAAATTTTTTTCAGATTTTTTAAACTACATTTTGAGGTGCCGCAATGGCCTTGAAATTTTCAAAAAGCCCATTTGAGGACCATGAATGAATTTTTTTTTTTTTTTTTCGCATAAAGGACCGTCGTTTATCGGAAATTTTGCGTAGATTACGAATTTTAAGTAAAAAATTATTTTTGGTGCACAGTTTTTGAACCACGTGCCGGATTCCAAAATTCTGAAAATCTTGTTATGACTTTCCATTTTTCCTGTCGGGTCTCTTCTAATGAATGGTCTCTAGGTTTTTAAGGCCGTGGAAGTCGAATATGACCGTATCAACCTTATATGAACACCTCTAATAATTATTTAAAGCAAGAAATCCGTCATTGAAGTGTTGCCGAAAAAACTCTTTTTCTGTCCAGATGCAAAAATCCACAAAATTTTCAAATTTTTGGAAGCAAAAATAGCTAATTAAAGTTGTAATTTCGGATCTACTGGGTCATATTCTTTTCCTGTGTCCTTAGAATCCTAAAAAGGGCGGATGTAGCGATTTAATGCTCTATATCGTAGCCCAACAGGTTACGATTTTGCTCACCAGCATTTTTGGTCCCAGAACACTTAGTCGAGTTTGCTTTCGGTGACATTTTAGAAAAATAATAGTGCCGTTCCCATGAGTCTAAAGCAAATGAAAACATACCAGGTACCTTCAGGTACGCAATTATTTTTGGGCAAAAATTAATTAAAATTAATAAAAACTTTTTTTTTTTTTACCATAAAGGTTTTATGTTGTTTTTATCTCACTTTATGTGAAGTGCTGGGTACCATCACGTACGATTTGTTTATGGTTACCTATCACGGAATGCAAAGTCCTTAAATATTTTTTCCTGATGGTATTTAGTTTTTGAAGTTAATTAAGCAATTATTTAGGATGTCCACGAAGTCGTTGGTTACATTGCACGAAAATTTTTGTTCGAAATTTTTCGAACATTTTTTCGCGAAGAAAGTGGTTACATTTGTTTTCGAAAATGTTCGAAATTGTTGAAGAGGTTTCACGTTATTTTTACGTAATGGGGGGATATATATATCAGCGGTCGAGTATACGCTTATTAATTTGACTCAATTTTTTCTTACACAAGGTAGGAAAAATAGACTGTGAAAAAAGTTGAGCAAAAAAAATGAATTAAAAAAAGAATTTTATAGTGTAATGCATGCAGTCTCATCACATCGTAGCAGAGTAAGCTAAGCGTAAATTATTAATATTCAAGCACTATGTTTTTATTATTTTATGTATTTAAAATTTTTCTTTCCGATTTGTCAATGGTTATTATAAATAAAACTATAACATTTTTTTTTTCATTAATTCTTTTTTTTCCAACTTTTTTTCTATCGTGTTTAGGAAAAAATGGACTTTATTTGATAAGGGTACTTGACCGCTGATACATGTATCCCCCCATTAATTAAAAAATATAATTGAATAGACCTCCGTCAAACATCTTCAAAATAACGTCAAACATCTTCAAAATTTTCGAACATGTTTGAAAACAAATGTAACCACTTTCCTCGCGAAAAAAAGTTTTGAAAAGTTTCGAACAAAAGTTTTCGTGCAATGTAACCAACGGCGAAACCTAGACCAGAAAAAGGCACAAAAGCACAAAAGCTCCAGTTTCGTGGGTGAATAACAATCTCCAAAACCAAGATTTTTTGAAAGCTATTGCAAAAAAAATTTTTAATAGATTTTGGCTCAAAAAAAAATTCTTTTTAAAGCTTTTTTCTGCATTTGATTTTTACAAGAAACTTTTGTATTAAAATCGGTGCAAAAATATCATTTTCAAGTTTATAAAAAATCGGAAGGAAAAAAACATGAAAAATCATAAAGTTTTGGAATCGAGAAGGAAAAATCCGTTGTTATCCACACTTCCAATCACATTAATTGCTAATCCAACAAATTCAAAACAATAATTCCGAAACCATTGTTTCGAATTCAGTAATTCCGAATAAATATGTAATTTAAAATAATTCCGAAAATTGATATATAAGTTATGAATGGCAGGTATTTGTTATTACTTCATATGATAAATGATACTAACATTGTTTTTTTTGAATAAGAGCATTTATAAGACAATCTTTATGGCTCAGCAATTTTTTGTCGAAAAAAAAAAATCTTTAAAATATGTGGCATTTTGGGAATTTTTTCATGATAGCATTTAGTACGGCTTCCATTTATTCGCAAGCATTTTTAATATAAATTGGAAGTATTTTTTTTTAATGTAAAATGGCAAGTGAATAATTAAAAGTGCCAGTATAAGACTAATTTGTCAGTAAAAAATTAGGATTGGGAAGTAAAAAATAAATATTTCGACAGTAAAATAATGATTATTGAAAATATATTTTTTTTTGCTTTATCGACCGCAGGGAGAATAAAGCATTGCATTTAGCACAAATTTTAGATTTTCAGTTTTCGATGTATTTACACGTTTTGAGGTCCCCTGATGCCGAAAAAAGCAAAATTTGGATGGTGGATGGATGTGTGTATGTGTGTATGAATGTATGAATGTATGAATGTATGAATGTATGAATATATGAATATATGTGGAAAAAAAAGTGTCTGTCCGTCGAAAAGCAGAAAAACGAAAGAACGGATCTCGATGATTTTTGGTGGGTAGCAACTTCTAATGAAATGTAGGTGCTGATTAGTTTTTGAGCCAAATCGGTTCAGCGATTCGGAAGCAGTGAGTGAAAATGTTAAATTTTCAACAATTTCAAGATCTTTTTTGACTATACATCGCGAACGCAGCCACCGATTGAGTCAGATTTTCGTACGGCATTAGATATTCATCAAGATACGCTACCATTAAAATTTGGTTAAATTCAGTTGAGTGGTTCAGAAACGGTGAGCAGGGCTAAAAGTATGGGTATAGGCCTAAAAACCGATATCTCTAACTTTTGAAAAGTCACGATATGACGTCATCGATTACGTCAACAAAGCGATTTGGATGCTGATTGGCGGGTTCCTCGTGGGAGCTAACGAAAAACTAACCGTATTTTTGAGAATATTTTCGGGGTAGAGGATTCCGAATCTGAAATAATTTTTCAAAAATTCGAACTCTTTATGCCCGTACTGCGGCTTTAGTGAACCTCTGATCAAAAATCTAACCGTATTTTTGAGAATATACTTTCGGGGTAGAGGATTCCGAATCTGAAATAATTTTTCAGAAATTCGGATTCCTTGTGCTCGTACTGCGGCTTTGGTGGACCACCGATCAAAAATCTAAGCATATTTTTGAGAATATTATCGGGATAGAGGATTCCGAATTCCAAATTATTTTTCCGAAATTCGAATTCTTTATGCCCGTACTCGGCTTTGATAGATCTCCGATCGAAATACTAACCGTATTTTTGAGAATTATTTAAATAGTCGATAAAGCAATTTGATCGGTTCTCCGATCTCATTTTTTTTTTTTTTGGCGCAAGTAAAAAAAGAAAATGATAAAATATGAAAACAAATCATAAAAAAAAAGAAACAATTACAATCTTACTTAAACAATGATCAGAGCCTTTGATGCAAGTTTTGGCCTCCTCCTTTTCCTCTTTTGGCCTATAGGCAGATTTTTGGCTTTGTAAGTTTTAGACGGATTGCGATGACGTCACCCGTTAGGTGAATGACGAGCTTTGACGCGCAACGGGATTTGTTTATGGTTTTTTTTTTCTCCTTTTTTTTTACACTTTAACGATTAATTAACATCGCGGATATTTAAGTTTTAGGGGAGAATCGATCATTATTGGTAGGCAAAAAAAATTAAGTGCCTATTTAATAAAAAGAAAGTTATGGATATTTAAAAATTCTGAAGCCGGGAAAACTCATATTCCCTTCATTTTCGGCACAGGGTCCGTAAGATTTTTTTGATCTTCTTAATTCGGCAAATTTAATTCTGGATGGAAAAATTTCGGCCCAGAATTTTCCGATTTTCCACCGGAAAATTCGGTCATATTTTTTCCGAGCACAAGATTTTCCATCAGTTTTTGACCCAAATAATATTTTACCACCTTGTAGAGTACGTCGCAATTTATTCATTTATTTTTTGTTTGTTTGCATGAACTGACAAAAATTGGGATTCTACCGACATTTTTTTTTTTTTTTTTAGTTACGTTTTATTTTTCTTACTTCCAAAATAATTTTTATGCTTCTCATTCGATACACCGTTTAAATAAATTACTGACACTTCCATTTTTTTTACTTCCCATATATTATAAATTACTTGCTGAATAAATTTTCCCCGTATGTAAAAAGGCCAGGATCATGGAACGTGTAAAGCAGAAAATAAACTAGAGCAGCTGCTGCTGCAGTGGTTCGAGTCCACTCTTCGAGTGCCTCTGTTGTATTCTTTTACTGAATAATTTTCCGGTTCCACTCTTTAATTCGAGCACCGACTTCCATGACTTTGCACCTGAAGTAAATCTCATGGAAAGTTCTGGATCTGCATTACATCCAGAATGTAACTTTCCACTTAAAACCTATAATTATCTTTTAAAAAATGCAGGAAAAGTTATGAAAGTACTACAATCTAAATAATTTCATCGGAAAAGAAAAAACTTAGTACCACCCTTACAGTGATTCGGAATTATTTTTTCGGTCTTACTGCATTCGGAACTAATGTCGGAAATATGGCATACAGCCGAAAAATCGAAGACTAAAATTTTCTACTTTTGAAAATGAGCTCAACTTAGCAGAGGTGAGCCCTTAAAAAATGAGCTTATTTTCCTGGATACCTTCATTTTTTTTAAATTCGGGCTTTCACCTGTATCAAAATGTAAATATTTTATCAAAACTTTTTAACTTATTATTGACTTTTGTACTTGTTATCTTTTTTTTGCATCTGCTTGCTGCGTGCCGAAATATTAAACATATCGGTCAATTGAAAAATATTTTATTGTTATGTCAAAAAAAGAAAAAAAAAAGTTATTTTTCGAATATTTTCCTGCAAGGTGTATATCGACTCGTTTCCTCGTTTTAATGTTTTGCGCGATTTTTTTTTGTTTGTTACGTCATGAGAGGCGGGTCATCTTCTTTCCTTAAAAACCTGAATGACCAATTAAGTACAAGGATCGGTTCAATAAAAGACGATATCATTTCACTCTAATTAATTCCTTTACCTTTGACATTCAAGAAAAAAAAAATTGCCAACTTTTTTGGTAGTACCTTTGAATATTTCCCTGAACGTGAAATCAGTTTCCCCAAATGAATCATGCCCTAGGATTAATTTTTAATTTTTTTATCCAATCACAGGTGCAGGGTTGTTAATCGAAGTATTAATTAATTTCAGTTATGGTTTTTGTAAAATTAAGTATTTCGATTTCGATTGTTAAAGACTTCGCTCAATATTCGATCACTTCGGTTTTCCATACCAGATTTTTGTATTTCAATTTAAATGATGTTTTATTTTATTTTATTTTATTTTATTTTATTTTATTTTATTTTATTTTTTTTTAAATTTGATAGTTAGAAATATATAAAATCGTCTTCCCTAAGCAGATAGTTGCAAAATTATTTACAATAAATTAAAATTATACAATTGAGAAATATAAAGATAAAGAGTATATGATTGATCAAATGCATTATGTTTAATGATTTATATGAAGTACGAGTAATTAATTTTTAAGCTATTTTTTTTTTAGTATCTTAAGTAGATTATGTTTTATAATTTTTTTGAAGCAATGGATTGAAATGGAATCTGCAAGTGCTTTCTGGAATATTTTTGATTCTTTGATTAGTTTATTATATTATATTATTTTTTGCTTTTAAAGTTAATAAGCTTTCGATTTTGGTTTCGGTTTCCGTTTTATTAACCTCTAATTTTAATTATGGTTAAATACAAAGGTTACTGTTCTTTTTCGATTAATTTCATTTTCGGTCTTTCCCCCAATTGAAGATTTTCGATTAATCGGTATTTATGATTACGATTACGATTCGATTAACAACCCTGCTCAGGTGGAAACTCAAAAAGGTGGGGCTGCCCAAGATTTCTTTAGTATTAAATCCGTAATTTTCTGAATGTAAATATTTACCGGTACTTGTTAAAAATATTTCATCTTCTGTCAAAAAAAGAAAAAAAAAAAAATTAAAATTTGTGTAATTTGATTTTCTGTATTTGGCCCCTTTCGTGTATTTTCTGAAGAGTTTTCGATCTTTTTTTTTTAATTGAAAAGCATTTCCAGACACATGTCATGGATTCGTTATGGATGGATAATTTTTCGAATATAAAATTATAATTAGATCTAAACCCAACTATTTCTAATCTTTTTTAGACAGGAACTAAAACATTTACTGAGCCTCGTGACTCAGAAACCGATGCTCAGGCGGCGATATAACACTCCCGGCTTCTCCCTTTCTCCCCTTCCCTGAGGAGGAGAACTGCTTTTCTCTGTTAAAACATTTGGCTATTTTGTCAAAAATTAAACCATTTTTGGAAATTAGACCGATCTTCGGAATTGAAAAATTCAATCAAAAATATATAAAATATGTAAACTGATTTAAAGTATGAAGACCTTAAATTTTTTTCACAATTTAACTACTCATTAAAAAATGAGTAGGTAAGAATGCGTCGCGGTTGTTTTTCCTTAACCCCTTATCGCCCATGGCACCATATATGGATTCATCAGTTTTGCAGCCCTCCAAAGCTTTAATTTTCTTAAAAAGCTGTAAAAACAATGTAACTATGGGCATTTTGAACGGTTAATTCTGAATCTGAAGTCCAAATTATGAAAAAATTGAAATTAAAGATGGACGACTATTAACTTTTAATATTTTCATTTTTCTTAATTATTATTATTATATGAAAAATAATCGGTTTTTGAAAAATTAAGGCAAGTTCATTTTTTGGGAGGCCGCACGTGCCCCCTACGTAAAATCCGATGTTAGATTTGAAATTAGGTTGCCGAAAAACATATAAATCGATATCCATAAGTTATCTTTCCGATAATTTTAAAAAGTTTGGTTTCTGCGGGATTACCAGTGCCCCCCCCCCACATAAAAACTAATTTCAGATTCGGAATCAGCGACCCCTATAACGCCTTAATTTATACAAACAACATTAAAAAAATTTTGGAAAAAGGGTTAAAAAAAAAAATAAAATTGAGTTTGCTTCACCGGTTGCATAACTGAACAATATCGGGCGCATGACTTTTTTTTTTTTTAATGTCCCTTTTGCCTAGTGCTTTACCTTCATAGATATAATACTGAAAAATAATATTTGGAGGAATGGGGTATTTCAAAAGACGGGTAAAGGGCTAATCTACATTTCACAGGTGAAACATAAAATTACTAAAATCGTAATTTTTTTTTTTAATTCAACAAAATGAGAAAGTGAGACGAAAGATTTTCAAATTTAATATTTTGTATGGGGGCTTTTTTGAGGTCTGGCTCGTTTTTTTGGAATTCTGAGATACCGACCTGATAATTTGGTCCATCGGAGCCTTGGTTCCGTTAATTCCCCGAAAATTTGAATGCCTTTTGAAATGGAATGTGCAACGGTGCAACAATTACAAAAAAAAGAATTAAATTGACGATCGAAGCACTTCGTTTGCATGAAATCGACAATGAATCAAGGAATTTAATTAATAAGTTGTTGATATTACGAAAAAAAACTTTTTTAATATTTATTTCCTGACAGGCAGCGCTTGTTAATTTAACATTGTTTAATTAACAAGCAAAATGATTTTTCAAAATTAAATTTATCACAGCATTACTCGGATTTCCTAGGAACAAGGAAAAGTTTTATCAAAAGAGAACACCTTTGCAAGGCAAATGTAACGTGACTCATAACTCCGCTCCATAAACACGTTACCAGTTACAAAATTTATAACAACGAAAAAATGGTAAAATTAAAAAAGGTTCGTACTTCGGTTTCGGCGGTGCCGATCTCTTTTTTTTTTTTCTAGTTTCTTCGGGAACGAAAAATGTAGATTTTGATCATCATTTTGGCACGGGTCTCAAAAGTGACGATACCTCGACAGAGATGAATGGTTCGAAACACCGGACGCTTTAAAATTGTAAAATTTGAAAATTTTGACCCGTACTTAACTAAATTTTATATTTTGTATATTTTCCACTTGGAAAACTCAGCTTTGTTGAATGGCTAAGCGTACAAATAAACCAGCTCTTTACCGGTAACTTCTTGTTGAGAAGTTGAGATCTGACTCAAAAGTAAATAATCTTTCTTTTTCCCAGGAAGCAAAAAAAAACTTAATCTGGCCTGGCTCCAGTCTTTTTAAAGTCTTAGCTATAAACATTCAAGTAACAATTAATTCAAAACGGGAATCGTCATTCCAATAACGATTCAATCAATGCCGCGTTTAAGAAATAATAAAAAAAAATATAAATAAATAATACAAACTACATTACGAGAAAAGGCGTCTGCGGCGCCATTTTTTTTTTTTTTTTTTTTTTTTTTTTGCAAAAGTAAATGACGTCAAAGGAAATGAAACCATTCAAAAAATATTTTTTAAGAGTTTACATTTCTTATCTAATTTTAACGATGGCGCATTTTACATAAAAATATTTGAAGGAACCGAATCGCTGATACCTAAAGGTGACGCAGGAGTGACTCATTTTTTTAGACACCCTATACTTCGAAAAACGGTAATATTTACGTTTTGGAGTGGAGCCGGATATGAAAATTCCGCTTCCGAGCAACAATTCTTATCAATTGTTAGGCATCTTCGTGAAAAATTCCGTACCTGACCATACAGTACGTTTTTTTGGGACAAATTGATCCAGGATAAATTCCCGGGTTTATAGTAGATTAAGTTTCCCAAAAAAGTACTGTTTGGTCAGGTCTGGAATTTTTCATGAAAGTGCATGAAGATTGATAAGAATTGTTGCTCGGTCTGGCACCAAAAGGATAATATTGGCATATTTCGAAGTATAGGGTGTTCAAAAAAATGAATCACTCCTGCATCACCTTTATAACATTTGTTAAAAACGCTCCCAGAGGATTGCCTTTTTTCAACGAAATGGGACGGATATAAGAGATTTAGAAAAGAAAAATATCCCGAGAGTTTTGGAATTAATTTCTGTAAATCCCCCTCCCTTTTACAAGAAGGGGTGGCTAAAGAAGCTGTAGTACTCATTAAGGTGTAGCGATTATAATTTATTGCTTTTTAAATGGTTTTAACGCGAAATAGCACGTTTAGTTATTTTTTAATAAGGCGGTTTCGCTTCGGCTAAACAATAATCGATTTGACCTTTTACAAAAAAAAAAAAAAAAAAAAAAAAAATTAATTAAATCGTTATTAATTTTATTTTCCCTCGTCCGGAAAATTCATGTTAAATTGTAATTACGGTCCAGCGGTTTAGGAACAAAATGGAAGGGGAAACACTTATTATAGCCGCGGTAACTAAAAATTATTGGTCCGTTTATAGCCGATCGAGCCCGTCGATCTTTTTCATATTAAAAAAAAGAAAGGCATAAAAGAGCCTTCACTGGCACTTTGATGATTCAAGATCCAATTAATTTAAAGAGCTAATTAATTAAATATCACAATTTTAAATTTTTTTTTTTTTTTTTTAGAATTGCTGAACTTGGTAGGGATTAAAAGGTTCGTACCTCGTCCTCGCGGTGGATAAAACGGGGGCTCTCGAGGTAGTTTGAGGTATTAAATTTGATTCCGGTCGGGAGAGAGGCACCCTTGCGGTGCTTTGGGGGACGAAAGGTTGATAACTAAATCTGGAATCGGTCGGGGTGCTCCTCGTGGTTTGAGGAGCGTATTGGCTTCCTATCCTTTGAGCTTGGGTCCGGCGATCCGGATTCACGTCCGCTCGAAGGATCACCACTCCGGACGGATTCACTTTCACCTTGATTTTGGTCCCGGGAGTCAAGATCCCGTAGGAAACGTCTTCGTAGAGATCCTGAAAAAAAAAATCGTTCGAGATTAAATCGGAAATCAAAGCCGAAAAGAGTGGCTTACCTCGACGTGATATCCCCCGGGATTTCCCAGTCCCAGCTCTCTCAAGGTGACGGCTATGTCCGAAGGGGTTCCGTCCGTTCTCCTGTTGAGGAAAGCGATGGCGTAGGAAAAATAATTTTGATAGAGAGGCGTGATCGGTCTGGCCCAAATTTCGATTCCTCGATGCTGAAATTTTTAAAAATTCAATGAATATTCATTCGCAATTTACTCGGAAAAATTTTCAGTTATTTAGTACCTTATATATTCTTCTTCCTTGAATTCCCAAAGGATCTTGATCCACGGCTATAATTTTTTTATTCTGTAGAATGGCTTTGTATTCCGGTCGAATCGTCCTCAAATCCACCGACATCAAAAGAGGAGCTGCCAAAATGGCCCAAAGAGCCATTTGCGTTTTGGACTGTTCGTAGCTCAGTCCGAAATTACCGATGATCAACTGAAAATAAAATTAATTGATAAAATAAAAAGCAATTTGACTAACAATTTTTTTTTCTTTTCTTACAACAGGTACCGGATTCCGGCAAAGTGGAAGCCTTAGAAGAAAAATTTTGGTAAGTGCAAAAAATATTTTTGAGTTTTGCTCGTAAAAAAAGTGTACAAACCATATCGGGATCGTTGAAGTGTCCCGGTCCCGCATTTGGGACTATGGTGTCCTGATTGTTCCCGTAATAGTCGATGATGCTCTCTAAGCTGGCCCAAGAATCTTGAATATCGTCGAAATTCCTCCATAAATTGCAGCTGTCTATGATCGACTTGAAGTTAGGCTGAGAAAAAAAAGAAAAGAAATTGGCATTAATGATATGCGTGTTTTAGCGGTTTTGAGCACTGTCGGGGGAGGCAAGGTAGGGGCAGTAAGCTCTTTTTTGTTTGTCTCGATAATTATCCTTAAAAAAAAAAAAAAAAATTGGGAAGGAATTGTTCCCTTTTTGCCCTCACAGAAAATCTGACATCATTTTCGAAATCTACGGCTCCGAGAGCTTAGGAAACGAATGTAAGCAGTTACTTTCTGAATAAAAAAAATTTGAGAGGGGCTTTAGCTCCCCAACGAGTCGCAAATTTACGGACTGGGACCTAGATATTGTTGAAAGGTAAATAGGTACTGAACTTCATCCATGTTAATCCGTTCTTGAGGAAAGGAAAGGAAACTAGGAAATATTGATTTTTGCACAGACAGACAGACAGACGCACAGACATTTTGAGCATTCTTCTTGAGGATAATGGAAAACCAGAAAAAAAATTTTAAAACTTGCAAAATTGGAAAAGTTGAATTTTGTTACGAAGGCAATGCTTTAGGATTATATATACATAACGCTGAAGCAAAAAACAAGCGCGGTAATAACCATTTTTAAATCGAGCCAATAATTACGGTCCAACGGAAAACACGGGTATTTGCAGTTATACTTGCAAAGGACCGAGACGCATTATTACATATATTAGGTAATAAAGTTTTCGTAACCAATTAATTTTTTTTTTTTTTAGAGTCTTTCGGAACTTGAAATCCATTTTATAAAATAAGGTCCGAGTGGCATTCGAGTATTTATTGTTGTTTTTAAACTATGGGGCCTTTCGGTATTACGTAATCCCTTGACTCACCGCTATTCCCGCGTAAATTTGATAAACCGGCCAACTGCAAGAGTAAACCATCGGCCTTCCAGTCCTGTTTAAATGAAACCCGAATTCTGGATAACCTGAAACGAAAAACCATAAAAATGAGGAACATCCTCTTGAGCATCCTTATTTTATTGATCGGTCGTCCTTGATCTTTTAGGATTATTCTATAGAGCAGGATCCGAAAAAGAAGAAAAAAAAACTCAATTCAATTGCTAATTAATACCTGACAGGCCTCAGCCTTCGTTTATTTCAATCTAGTTTTTTTTTCGGAGAGGAGCGCGGTAATAATTACCCCGGCAAAAACATAAAAATTCCATGGGGATTTAAAAAAAAAAAAAAACGCAGCGATTTCACATTTATGTTGGTGTTTATTATGATAAATCACGTTTGATTACCTACCAAGTTAAAAATTCATTTATATTAATCATAAAAGTAAGCGTGTGGCTCCTCAAGCGTTCCGTTTAATTTTAAGTTTGACAAGTCTTTTAACAGCTTGATATGGTTCGAAAACCAAAAATGTTATTTTCGACATTTATGCTCTGTCTCCATTGGACTCAAGACCTACCGATGCTATATACGGCAGTGTCCGACAATTAGAGCGTCTGCCAAATCGTTGGAGACCAGATATTTTCTAGTTTGGCTTTCCGCAAAGTCCCTACTAGAAACCGACAACTTAAGCAGTCAAAAATTCTTAAATTTACGAACTTTTGGTTTCTTATGCTGCGTCTCCATTGTTGAATTAATTACATGATGCAATTAATTATAGAATGTAATTGAATGGTTTACAAAGGTGTTAATTTTTTTTTTTCAAATCTTTGGAGCTCGACATCCTTTTCCATAATGTGGATCTAACCAACAAGATCAATAAAAATGATTTAGTACCTTCAAAAACCTTTTAATTATGTACTGTATTGTAATTAATTGCACTATATAATTAATTAACATAGTGGAGACGCACCTTTAGTTTGTCGGTTTTTTGGGACTTCGCGAAAAACTAACCTAAAAATATGTTGTCTCCAACAATATGGCGGACGTTTCGGAAGGTTTTAATTGTCGGATGTTTTTGGAAAAATTTGGTAGGGCGTGCACTGGACAATTAATTCGAGGGTACCACCGGAAATGCTGTATATTTTCGGACTTTTTTCTTCTGCTACCACTCTTTCAAATTTTTAATTTTTTCGAACACTAAAAATAATGAAAATGGAAAAAAAAAATAGCAGAAAAAAAAAGTCCAAAAATATACAGAATTTCCGGTGGTACAATTAATTGTACCCTTCGATTAATTGGCCAGTGGAGACAAAGCTAGACGCTATAAGCTTTATATACTTCGCTCTGCAAGTTAGGAAACGATTTTAAAATTCTTTTGTCGGAAATGAGACAACAGGAATTGAAATCGGCATTGCTCTAGAATTTTTTTTCAATTTTTTAATCTTAATTTTAATTTTTTAAATTATATTAGCTTGTCTCCACTTGTGATTTAATAGAGGATCGAATTAAATAATCGTCCATTTAAATGAAGCACAGGAAATACTGCATCGTTCCAAATTCAAAAATTAATTCAAAATGGAGAACTCCGAGATTTTGTTTATGTTTTCGTAAATTAATTTTAGTAAATTAGGGTGGTGGCGCTAGTTATGGATCAGGCATCAGTTATGGATCACCTCGTTTAATTTCATAAAAAACAAAAAAAATAAATCCTTAAGAGGACTTTTATTTCTTTAAAACTTTCTAAAATTTATTTAGCTTCAAAAAATCATCAAGATTTCAAGCATTCAAGCTATTTTCAAATAGAAAAACGAAAAAAAATCTCACAGGCCGAAATTCGTCCGGAAAATAAACACCATCGCCATTTTTCCGCTTTAATTATTATTTCGTTATAATCACTCTAATTCACCAAATGTTTTCAAATGAGTAAAAACTCTTTTAGGAAAGGGTCCAATCTTTCCCGCTTTCAAGGCATTTCCCTTGTATATAAATATTTCTTGAAATAATTACCGATGAACCACAATTGAACACCGAAAAACTAGAAAATTCAGTTACGGATCACAACAACAATTTCATGGTACGATTAAAAAGGTTTTGTCATCAGATTGATACCGGTTTGGAAAAAAGCGATGATTTTTTTTAGATTTCTTGAATGATGACTTTAGAAGCTCGAATTTTATCGGTGTAGAAACCAAAACTTAAATAAAGGCATAATATAAGGCTAAAATTTCCAAAAATACAAGAAAATATTTGTTTTTTAAAAACAAAAACAAAAGAAAGTCCATTTGGACAAACCTTTCATGTTTACTTTTCATTGGAATAAAACTGATCCGAAACTGAAGAATTCGGAAAAAATAGTCGATCAATATTTTTAAAATTTATTTCCTGAATTGTGCGGAGTGTATAGGGACCTTTTCGCATTAAAAATAAATTTAAACGTACAGTCGAATTCGGTTATAAGAACGACCAAGGGACCGGGAGAATTTCGCTGCTATATCCGAATGTTGTTAAAAGCGAAGTCCGGTTATAACAACGACCGCTGTTAAAAGCGAAAAAAAAGCAAGACTTGAATAAAAATGCAAATAATTTTTTTTTTTATTTGAGTATACGGTCTATAATTTTAATTAGCACGAGGAAAAAATTGAGTGATTCGCGAAATAGGTCCAGAAATAGAAATATTTTTATTTCTTTGAATCGTGAACCATTCCAAAAGGGCTTTCTCTATGTCCTCGTGGTTAGAAGTTCGGATTCTTTTTCCTTTCAACGCGTTTTTTTCAAATTGTTCTTGAATTTTGGTTTTATCTTTAAGAATTCCGGATATTGTAGAATGATGGATACCGAACTCTTTCGACAAATCAGCATTTTTTTCGCCGTTTTCTAAACGCTGGATGATAAGTGCTTTCGTCTCGATCGTTAAAGCTTTCCGCTTTCTCCCGCCCGCGCCCTTACTTGATTCAACGACCGCGTTCATGTTGAACGATGACTGAAAACTAGATAGAATTATCAAAATTGAATAGACTTATAGAAATTGACTCATCAAAAAGAAAGAAGCATGTTTAAAATTGTCAAGTATTAAGTAAAAATAAAGAGATTAAACTTGAGTTCATTGTAGCAAAATTCGATCCGTTGTTATAACCGGAATCAAAAACTCGGCGGTCCTTAACAAAGCCGTTGTTAAATGCGAATTCGCTGTTAAATCCGTCGTTCTTATAAGCGAAAAATTTTAACATTGCGTATATGGGGTTATGGCCGTTCCAAGTGATTTCGGTTGTTATAACCGAAATGTTACTATAAGCGGAGTTGTTATAATCGAAGTCGACTGTATTATCTTTCGATTCCAATTGAGTATGTTCTCCGGGATCGAAAATTCGACTTGAAATTAAATGTTTAAAAAAAAAAGTAGTACTATTTGATCCATAACTAGCGCCACCACCCTATAACGATTCAATGGAAAAAGAGCTAAGTATTGTATATAGGTACTTAATTACTGAGAAACTATTTTAAGAAGAGATTATGGCTCATGCAAAAAGTTTTAGATTTGTCGAAAGAAAAGCAAAGATACAGTACTTCCGGTGCTTGATTTTAATAGACGATTGCTGTAATTCGATCATATATTTCAATAACTAATGGAGACAAGACATTTGTTATGATCTGTCTCCATTGGACAATTAATTGTACCACCGGAAATTCTGTACATTTTTGGACTTTAAAATATACATTAATACATTTTTTTTATTGTTTTGATTATTTTTTCGAACACTAAAAATAATGAAAATGGAAAAAAAAAATAGCAGAAAAAAAAAGTCCAAAAATATACAGAATTTCCGGTGGTACAATTAATTGTACCCTTCGATTAATTGGCCAGTGGAGACAAAGCTAGACGCTATAAGCTTTATATACTTCGCTCTGCAAGTTAGGAAACGATTTTAAAATTCTTTTGTCGGAAATGAGACAACAGGAATTGAAATCGGCATTGCTCTAGAATTTTTTTTCAATTTTTTAATCTTAATTTTAATTTTTTAAATTATATTAGCTTGTCTCCACTTGTGATTTAAATAGAGGATCGAATTAAATAATCGTCCATTTAAATGAAGCACAGGAAATACTGCATCGTTCCAAATTCAAAAATTAATTCAAAATGGAGAACTCCGAGATTTTGTTTATGTTTTCGTAAATTAATTTTAGTAAATTAGGGTGGTGGCGCTAGTTATGGATCAGGCATCAGTTATGGATCACCTCGTTTAATTTCATAAAAAACAAAAAAAATAAATCCTTAAGAGGACTTTTATTTCTTTAAAACTTTCTAAAATTTATTTAGCTTCAAAAAATCATCAAGATTTCAAGCATTCAAGCTATTTTCAAATAGAAAAACGAAAAAAAATCTCACAGGCCGAAATTCGTCCGGAAAATAAACACCATCGCCATTTTTCCGCTTTAATTATTATTTCGTTATAATCACTCTAATTCACCAAATGTTTTCAAATGAGTAAAAACTCTTTTAGGAAAGGGTCCAATCTTTCCCGCTTTCAAGGCATTTCCCTTGTATATAAATATTTCTTGAAATAATTACCGATGAACCACAATTGAACACCGAAAAACTAGAAAATTCAGTTACGGATCACAACAACAATTTCATGGTACGATTAAAAAGGTTTTGTCATCAGATTGATACCGGTTTGGAAAAAAGCGATGATTTTTTTTAGATTTCTTGAATGATGACTTTAGAAGCTCGAATTTTATCGGTGTAGAAACCAAAACTTAAATAAAGGCATAATATAAGGCTAAAATTTCCAAAAATACAAGAAAATAATTTGTTTTTTAAAAACAAAAACAAAAGAAAGTCCATTTGGACAAACCTTTCATGTTTACTTTTCATTGGAATAAAACTGATCCGAAACTGAAGAATTCGGAAAAAATAGTCGATCAATATTTTTAAAATTTATTTCCTGAATTGTGCGGAGTGTATAAGGGACCTTTTCGCATTAAAAATAAATTTAAACGTACAGTCGAATTCGGTTATAAGAACGACCAAGGGACCGGGAGAATTTCGCTGCTATATCCGAATGTTGTTAAAAGCGAAGTCCGGTTATAACAACGACCGCTGTTAAAAGCGAAAAAAAAGCAAGACTTGAATAAAAATGCAAATAATTTTTTTTTTTATTTGAGTATACGGTCTATAATTTTAATTAGCACGAGGAAAAAATTGAGTGATTCGCGAAATAGGTCCAGAAATAGAAATATTTTTATTTCTTTGAATCGTGAACCATTCCAAAAGGGCTTTCTCTATGTCCTCGTGGTTAGAAGTTCGGATTCTTTTTCCTTTCAACGCGTTTTTTTCAAATTGTTCTTGAATTTTGGTTTTATCTTTAAGAATCCGGATATTGTAGAATGATGGATACCGAACTCTTTCGACAAATCAGCATTTTTTTCGCCGTTTTCTAAACGCTGGATGATAAGTGCTTTCGTCTCGATCGTTAAAGCTTTCCGCTTCTCCCGCCCGCGCCCTTACTTGATTCAACGACCGCGTTCATGTTGAACGATGACTGAAAACTAGATAGAATTATCAAAATTGAATAGACTTATAGAAATTGACTCATCAAAAAGAAAGAAGCATGTTTAAAATTGTCAAGTATTAAGTAAAAATAAAGAGATTAAACTTGAGTTCATTGTAGCAAAATTCGATCCGTTGTTATAACCGGAATCAAAAACTCGGCGGTCCTTAACAAAGCCGTTGTTAAATGCGAATTCGCTGTTAAATCCGTCGTTCTTATAAGCGAAAAATTTTAACATTGCGTATATGGGGTTATGGCCGTTCCAAGTGATTTCGGTTGTTATAACCGAAATGTTACTATAAGCGGAGTTGTTATAATCGAAGTCGACTGTATTATCTTTCGATTCCAATTGAGTATGTTCTCCGGGATCGAAAATTCGACTTGAAATTAAATGTTTAAAAAAAAAAGTAGTACTATTTGATCCATAACTAGCGCCACCACCCTATAACGATTCAATGGAAAAAGAGCTAAGTATTGTATATAGGTACTTAATTACTGAGAAACTATTTTAAGAAGAGATTATGGCTCATGCAAAAAGTTTTAGATTTGTCGAAAGAAAAGCAAAGATACAGTACTTCCGGTGCTTGATTTTAATAGACGATTGCTGTAATTCGATCATATATTTCAATAACTAATGGAGACAAGACATTTGTTATGATCTGTCTCCATTGGACAATTAATTGTACCACCGGAAATTCTGTACATTTTTGGACTTTAAAATATACATTAATACATTTTTTTTATTGTTTTGATTATTTTTTCGAACACTAAAAATAATGAAAATGAAAAAAAAAAGTGGTAGCAGAAGAAAAAAGTCCAAAAATATACAGTATTTCCGGTGGTACAAATAATTGCACCCTTCGATTAATTGGCAAATGGAGACAGGACTCCATTCCTTTAAAAATAAATAACAATCCGCAATTTGCAAGGGAAATGGCGAATTACAGTCATCGGTCACGATTGGACTTTTTTTTTTTCTCTCAGAGATTCCCCGGACCTTGGAAAAAAAATTGTCCTTTTGTTACTTTATCGAGGAAAAACGAAAAACGATGATCGTGAAATATTTAGTCGAATTATTATCACGGTCGTTAGGAACGAGTCGGATGGAATTTCCTTCACCTTTTCCTAAAATGCATAGAGATCGCGATTTTGATCTGGTTTGAAATGTCGCAAATGTCGCGAGATCATCTTCCATTTCTTTTTGGTGTCAAGTAAAACCTGCAGCATCTCGCGAAAAAAAAAAGAACTTGGAGGACTTAAAACATAATGGATTGGTTTAACTTTCGATGTTCAAGTGTCAGATGTGCAAACGTTGATTGTCGTATTGTTTTCGAGATTAAAAAGAGGAGATTCGGTCCATCTGTTAATAATAGAAGTTTTTTTTTTTTTTTTTTTTTTTAAATGTCGCGTTTTAATACAAATTTCGGCCATTAAACCGACTTTCGTTACGAGTGTCACGGTCAAACTTTTTCCGATCTTGCTCTTTCGTTTCGTTTGTTGGAAATAAAAAAAAAAAAAGAATGGAACAGACTCGGAACCGCACCTCGTTAATCATTACCGAAAGGAAATCGGAACATAGAAAAAAACTACGCACTTTTAGATATACAAGCCGTGTAATTATGACATAAATAATTTTTTTTTTTTAAGTTTTTACTGGGAGCGATTCGAAAAAAGATTGACGTATTAGTTGAGTAACAAGCGTTGTGCATGCTCTTTGAAAAGCCATTGTATTTCTTTATATTGTAATTTTTTCAGATGACGAGGTAGATAATAATTAGGATTCGGTTTATTGTTGGAAATATCCCCTCAAAACGAATTTAACAAATCGAGAAAACATGGGGATAAAAGTTCATCCCTTGAAAATATTTTTTTTAAAAAAAGAGAAAGGACTTTGATCAAGAGAAAGAAACTTTATACTTTCATTTTGTGGTTTTGGCCCTTCCCTTCGGCAACGACGAAAATCGGACCGTGCCACGACGGTCCTTTTCCAACGATTTAAAAAAAATAAAAATATTGTTTTTTGCAGCTATTAAAAAAGAATATGAAGCGGCCTTGGCATTTGCAAATATTATATTTTAATCGAACCAGTTTTTAACATTGGATCGATTTCTCAATCCGAGCAAAATTCGATCTCTGCCCTTGGAAGGGCAACATCTCATCTCTTTATTCTTTCGGCATACGGGATAACATCGTGATTTGTTTGTTAAAGAATTAGATGAAAGTTTACGATAAGAGCCTGGGACTGGGTTCACCGAAATTAAGTTTTGTCGACCATCTATTTTTATTTTTTTTTTTTAAAGTCGAATGCGTTATCGGACCGGAAACAAGCATAGGGCTTCTTATCGTCGAATGCATGGGGGTCGAGGACGATGCTCTGCATGGCAAAGATAACGGAGTTCTTCTTTCCGAAATTTTTTTTTGAAAACCAATAAAATTAAAAAAGAAAAATACTTGGAACGGGAAAAGAACAAGGTCGAAATTCGTGCATCGTTTCCCGTTGTACATCTTCGATCTTTATGCAAATTTTCGTAGGCGACCTTGGTTCTCATCATCGGAGATACCGATGCTCGTGGAGATGCCGTTTCCGCGCTTTGCCTTTGTCAATATTAATGGTCCTTAGCTCATTCTTTCCCTATAACTTTGTTTAGTTTTCGAATAAGGTTTCGCGCTACCAAAAATTTGAGATGGTAAAATTATTGGTTAATCAAAATCGGGGGTCCGAAGCCGATGTCAGCCGCGGCCGGCTAAAAACTCAGGTCGGTGCGGGCCCGTAGCCAAAAGGGGGCCAGGGGGGCAACGCCTCCCGTGGAGTAAATCGGCTAAATCATGATTGTATAGGGAATGAAGGCCTACTGCCCTTCTTAACAGGCCCAACTGTCCCCCCTGACTCTTCGTTCTGGCTACGGGCCCGGGTCGGTGCCGAAGCTGGTGCCAGTGCTAGCTAATTTATTTTATACTTGGTGCCAGCGCACTACAATAAGAGGCGGTTACTGTAACAATTTCATTTTAATGCCAAAAAAAAAAAAAAAAATTGCAAAATTGATGGTGGTGCTGGCACCGATGCTGGCATCGTCTCCGGCACCAGTGCCAGAGGCAAAAATTTTGCTATTCCGGTGCTGACACTAGCACCAGCTCCAGCACTTCGGATATTTCTAAAGCTCCAAACAATTTTTACCGGCTTCGGATCCCTGATCGAAATTGCAGGAAAAGAATGAGCTAAGAACATAGAACTAGAGTTCGAGCTAGAATCCCGGTAAAGCTTGAAATAAAGTAGAAAAGGAAAATCCGGGTAGTCGACCGTAAGCCGGATCACGCAAAACCCGACGAGATGCGTAATCGAAACCGAGGTCGCGATTCGGGACCACTCGAAGGAAATCGCAGCTCTTTAACCCTCCCCCCCCGAGTACAAAGGTCGAAAAACTCTCGATTCTACGCTCGGCTGCCCCGAAGCTCTCCAAAACGTTTCGTCCTTATTTTTAAAAGGTAATTTGCCGAGGTCGAGGTTTAGCCGGACGTTGAAACTACCATTTTACCTGTGACGTCACCGGGATGCACACGACCAGGAAAATAAAACCCATAATTATTACAGTAATTTAATATTTATGATAGCGTAACAACTCTGACGTTTGGCTGGGGCATCACCGATGCAAGGAGCTCCGAAAATCCGGTTTTTTTTTTCTACAACTTTCATTTTTCCAAAGTATGCAAATTTTGAGATAAAATTAGTCCGTCTAGAGTGACAAACCGAAGATCTTAGAAACCGGCACCGGTTTCGCGTAGGTGTGGCCATCGAGCTCGACAAGGAAGATGTTTTTTTTTTTTTTCCACCCGTATTTATTTCGATTATTTAATTGTGACGAATCGAATTACCTCATAAAAATAAAATAAACATGTATAAACAATTTCCGATATCGGATGAGAAAATTATGAGTTGTAACGATAGCATTCGACCGAGAAGGTCGATGGCAAAAAGATTTTTGTCCGGGGATCGTAACGTCTTAAGGACCATTGTTTAACCTGCGAAGGCCTTTCGCTTCCTACGATATTCCATAAATTGGAGTTTCCCATTGTTTTCGATCGTGCGTTTAGTCTTTTGTTTCGTATCGATTGTATTTTTATCGAGAAGGACAAGTGGAAGAAAAAAAAAGGAAGAAAGCTTAGAGGCATGCCACCTGGATTTTACGTACCCCTATCCATATCTCTGGGATGTGAGTAGCATCCGTCCAATTTGACGTAGTCGACGTCCCAAGAGGCGAACGTCAAAGCATCCGTTTCGAGATATCCCAAGACTCCGGGGTACCCGGCGCAGGTGTAATTTCCAAAATCCTCGTAAATCCCGAATTTGAGTCCCTTTCCGTGAATCTTCCGACAAAATTAAGAATTAAAATTTTTTTTCGTACAACTCATTTAAAGAAAATCTCATTTTCTGCATCTTTTTGAGTGCAGGAAATAAAATTTCCCATACGCTTTTTGGTACTGTGTCAGAACGTCGAATTTTCAAAACGTCGATATAAAAATTTTCAGAAATTTTTTTAAAAATATATTAATCTATAATATCAAAATAGATTACCGGTAATCTATAATAAAAATAGAAACGGTAAGAATATGAAACCGTAAAAAAAAATAGAGAGTCCTTTTATTCTAAGCATCGAATTTTCAAATCCCCGAAAAGAGTTTCGGGAATCGGAATCTGATAGTTCGACGTTTAGAAAAGCGACATAATTTGCGATATTATTTATCGTCTTTCAAAACCTCGAAACCCCCTTTCGATTTTTTGAAAATTCGATGATTTGTAAGGGTCCCCGGTTTTTCACTTCCGGTTTAGCGGCAAATTTTTATGCATGTATTGACTGCAGCGCCAATGTTAAAATTATGTTTAGCTTATATAAAAGCAATATTCCCGGGAACTTATTGCGTATTTGGAAATATATACGCTTCTATAAGGTAAACAGGTATATTTAAGTGTATATTTATACAAAAAATAGTCGCTCGGAGCCTATATGTTAAACACTACCAAAAAAAGGTAAACAACAAATATGGCGACCGGTATTTATGTCGAATGTTTATCCGTTTTTTTTGTTTTGTTTTTATCGTAAAACAAGGTTAATAATCTTATTTTCCTTCAAATACCATATTTATTAAAACCCTTTTAAGATTATTACCATATTACCATATTAACTTATCCAGTAATTACAAACACATACAAAACATACTTATGTTGGGGCCATTCAAGTATTACGTAAGCATGATTTTTGTGAATTTAGATCCCCCCCCCCCAAGATGCTTAGATTTGAACGGCCCCGTACCTTTTTTTACGTATTCACTGGCCCTATTGACGATTCAAAAAATTTCAATCACAAGAAAAATTACCTATGAAATCCCTTTTAAGATTATTAACCTTATTTTTACGATTGAAATAAAAAAATAATAGCGGTCGCCATATTTGTTGTTTACCTTTTTCGTATTTTTTAATGCACGATAGGCTCCTAAGGACTTTTTTTGTATAAATATACACTTAAATATACCTGTTTACCTTATAGAAACGTATATATTTCCATCACGTAATTAGTTCGCGGAAATATACCTTTTTTATAAGCTAAACATAATTTTAATGGTGGCACTGCTATCAAAGTCGCTCGGAGCCTACACTATCGAGGGTGTGTGGTAGACGGTTTTAATGCCTCCAACATTACCCAAACATTGCGGCAAACTGCTTGTCGCCATTAAACCGGAAACAGATGTTTAGAAACTGCTTTTTACAATAACTTTTTTTTTCTTTTTTAATTATTAACCGCTCATTCATACGTTATGAAAAGTATTTTGGTTATAGTAGTGCGAAAATGGATTTTTCCGGGCGGATTTCATCCCATTATCCGTCTCGGGAAATAGTATATTACAACACAAGGGCTGCAAAAGAAAAAATTGTCCATGGAGGCCGTCCGGCTGGGGCTTTAAAAAGGTCTCGACGGGCAATTTTTTTTGGCAATTCTTGTGTTATAAGCTACTTTTCATCACAAAGCACAGCGTAAAAAAAGTATTTTTAAAACGCACTCGGGAAACTTATTTTTCCGCACTAGTATAACAATATACTATTTTTTTTAAAACGCAATCCATCACTTACATAGTCCGCTAGATCCTTCATTCCGTAAGGAAACCTTTCCCTATCTGGCACGAGCTGTCCCGTGTAACTCCTTTCTTTTTCCAGCCAGCAATCGTCTATGTTAATGTATTCGTAGCCGAGATCTGCATATCCTTCCGAAACGACTAGATCGGCCATGGTTCTGAACAATCGATCGCTGTAAATCGAAACCCATTATATGTTAACGACGGTTATGTTAACTTAAATCACGAGATCAAGGCCTGATTTGTGATTTATTATTATACCTGATGCAGTTGTCAGGATCGTTCTTGCAATCGGTGTTGCACCTAAATCTTTCCCAGCTGAGCCACCCCATGGGAGGGGTCCTCGCGAGCCCGTTTTCCAGCCCTTGGGTCAAGCTCGCAAAAAGCACGCATAGCAGCGTGCCTATCAACATTATACTCGATCTGAAACGAAGAAAAAAAAAAGTAATAAATTAACCAAAGAGAAAAAGCGAGGATGCTCAGGTTTTTAAGAGCTAAAAAACACTCTCTCCATATTTAAATGAATAATTCATTTTGTTTTTATTTGAGCAGAAAAAGGTGACTCGTTTAACAGGAATGCATTATAAACAATGCCTTGGGAATTTCGTACTAACTTTTTTCAACTCTTACGCAATTCTTTTTCCATTCCAATTACTTGACTTTAACGGAGAAAAAAAAAAAATGAAAAATCATGGCTTATGTCAATAGCAACGCCAAGGACGAGCATTATTTGTCAATGAACTCATCTTTTTTTCCTTTATCGCTTTTCGGAGACGGGGTATTTCGGGCACTTGTTGCCGTTTCCGGGATCGGAATCGCTCGGATCTCTGTGCCTAAATGCATTTTATTGATTTCGATCGGCACGCGATCGTTTCCATTCATTCTCACAGTCGGAGAAAAAATGCAAACGATCTTTTCGTGGTCGAAGATGAAAAAATTCACGAGCGAGTGTATTCTGTCACTCCTCCGGTCCTGGATTTCCGTCATCGGTTTCCCGTATAACTTTTGGTGAAATCCGTTTGTAACATCTCGTTGTTACATCGTAAAATTACACGAAAAAGAAGGGAATTTCGGTTGTAAACCTAAACACGACACGGATTGTGGTGTCCTTCCTTTTTCTCGGTCTTTTGACAAGCAGAGATCGATGACACTTAATAATTGTACGCTATCATTTGCTTTTATTAATTTCTTTATATGCGAGAAAATAAATTTCTCTCGGCAATAAATTAAATTACATTACACATATATAAGATTTATTACAAGAAATAATTTTGGCCACAAAAAAAAAAAAAAAAAAGATGATGACTGACGAATTAATCGGTCGGTGTCGATAACGCATGCGAAGAACTCTCATTCAAAACAAAAAATGGCATTATTCGTATTCGGTGGTGTGTGGCGAATCATAAAATTATATGTAGGCACGGGAATAATCATTTTCCTTGCATGTTACACGCATGGCAGTGTATCATCCTTAAAATTTGGAAAATCACCTCTAGGTGAACAGAAATAAAAAAGCAATATATTAATCACGTGGCGGAAGTTATGATCAAACAATCGAATTTGATTACCGCACATTCGCTGGAAGCTTTTAAGATCCGAAAAAAAGAAAATAAAAGCGATAGACGAGAGCAAATCGAGAGCGATTGAGCAATGTAACGACCTCGAGTATCGCCGAACCTGACACGAGACAAGACAACGTAACCCACTCTCGTTTTTTATTTAATTTTTTTTTTTTTTTTTAAACTTGTTATACCGTAATTTACATGGTCGTCATCTCTAAGATAAATATAATATTATAAATAACGATTTTCTAAAGTGGAAAGGGAGAAGGAGGTGATCGGGCAAAATTCCAAATATAAATGTTAATATAAGCGCCCTTTAAACGAATACAACAGCTGACAAACGGTGGTCATATTGGCCTAGGTTCGAGTCTTCCTCGAGGCAAAATTCAAACTAAAAAATGCAAAAAACGATTCCGAGTAGAGTCTTTCCGTCGGTTCGAAATACTCGTCGAAAACTTGAAAAACAGGAATAGAACAGAACAACCGAAGCAATTAAAATAATTAAGAGTGAAAAAAAAAATATGCAACAATCGTTTATTGTTTTAAAAGTAGAAGTCATCCGAAAAAAAAATTGTTTGAAAATAAATTTTTATTGAAACAGATTTTGCACGGAGAGGCAAGTAAATGACATAAAGCCGTTCGAGTGTCGATTACTTGAGATGGAAAATATAATTTGACAACGGGTTAATTACCCTCCGAGTACTCTCTCTCTCTCTCATTCCGCGATTCGATTACTTTTTTTTTTTTTTTAATGCTCTTCCTCCAAAGAGTGAAAGATATTTTTATTTATTTACTTTTTTTTCATAATATGGCGTTGGTTAAATTGCACGAAAATTTTTGTTCGAAGCGTTTCGAAAATTTTTTCGCAAGGAAAGTGGTTACAATTGTTTTCGAACATGTTCGAAAATTTTGAAGATGTTTGATGTTATTTTTGGGGTCTACTATATTTTTTTACGTAATGGGGAAGATTCATATATCACTATCAGCGGCCGAATACTCTTATCGATTTATAAAATTGACAAGTCTGAAAGAAACGTTTTAAATGCATAAATGAAAATACAGAGTGCTTAAATAACTTACTCTGTTGCGATGCAATGAAACTTTAATACAACATGACATTTTTTTAATAGTATATTACTGTCCTATAGTGGAAGAGACCGATTTCACGCTGAAACACGATTTTGCGGCTCCGAGGCGAAGCCGAGGTGCAATGACGTGTTGAGACGTGAAAAGTCTCTTCCATCGTAATACCGTAAGATATTTTTTATACCGAGGAAACCAAAATTTACCTTTTTTGGCAGGACCGAATAGGTATGATAAATTAATTTCATTCCTCATGTCTTGTAATGTAATGTATGTTTTCTAAGGCAATAGAAACGAAAGTTTGCCGTTACTGAATGATTCAAAAACAATGCTTCTGCGCATGCTCGTCATTACGTGTTACATTACAATGCTGTCGCCATCTTGATTATTTTTTTTTCGGTTAATTTCATCAACATTATTAACATATTTCCTTTCGAAATCAACTAAAATAAAAACTAATCATGGAAAATAAGCGTTTTATTCTAAGTATACAATAATTAACAAAAAAAAAAAAAAAAAAAAACAAGCCGCAGTGGAGATTACAATTTCGTGGTCGCCATTACTTCTTTTCAAAATGGCCGCCATAGTAATAACATAAAGAATGTTTTTAGTTTTGATTTTTAATTTTAACATTTTTTTGTGAATTTGCATATTCGGGATAAAGAAATATCTTGCAGCACTGTAACAGACGATACTCATTTCACGCCGAGACCAGAAATGAGGGTTAAAAGGTCGAGGCGTGAAATGAGTTTCTTTCTGTCACAGTACCGTAATATACTATCTCTTTCCCCAACTTTTTTCAGTCTTGTTTTCCTGCCATGTGCAGAAAAAAATTGACTTAAATTTATAAGGGTACCTTTCCATTGATATATATATCCCCTAGTGATGTCGATATTTTACAAAAAAATCGGAATCGGTGTCGATAAAGATCGAAAAATAAAATATCGCCGCATCGATATATCGGGGAGACACATATCGATATGCGATATGCGAAATATCGATATTTCGATGTTTGTGTCAGTAAAGACCTTTTTTAATCACGCACTAATTTTTTTCTTACAGTCAGCTAAGCCAAAAAATTGAAAAGAAGACCAAGAAAAGTTTTTTCCGGCTTTGATCCAATGAAATTTTCAATGTTTGATATTGACATTTTAACATCGTTTTCGCTTATCAATATGAAAAATAATAAAAAAAAATCGAAATTTTTTCCTTTCGATATATCGATAAAAATCGGCATCCCTACTATCCCCCCATTACGTAAAAAATATAATAGATCCCCGAAAATAACATAAAACATCTTCAAAAATTTCCAACATCGAAAATTTTCGAAACGTTTCGAACAAAAATTTTTGTGCAATGTAACCATTGCCTATTTCTGAAAAACTTTGCCAACCATAATTCGGGAATTTACAAGAGGATTAGACAAAACTTTTATTTACATAATATTTGGCGGTGGGTGAAATTTTGTGGGTGGTTAGAAGCTTGTCCGAATGAAACAAAATCTTTTAAAAAAAAAAAAAAAAAGTAAATAATTATAATTTAAGCGTTGCATTATATGAATGAGCTAGTTTCTATTATCATGTGAACGCTAAGAATGTTCCAGTTTCGAGGGGGCCTTTGTTCTCGCCGTTGTGCCGTACAGTAAAAGTATTTAGTAGATCGAATTCCCGAGGATTTATGCAATTTTTTTTTTTTATTTTTTTATTACGCTTTATGATGTCGTTTTAAATCATTTACATAAAGGGACACGACGTTTGCGTAATTAACCTTAAAAAAAAATTATTTGATGGCATTTTGTTGTAAAAACAATCAATGGCACTTTGTACGCATTTTTGAGTCGTGCGTGAAAGCGTTAACTAGTTTGAATTATTCACAAAAGAATAGTAGAATCACTTTCCAGTTAATGAATTTTTAAAATGAACACCATCTCGCGGTTAATTATTCCTTAATTATTAAAAGAGAGCAATAGAATCCTCGTGGACTACCGACTAAAGATGTCAATAAAATAAAAATAAAAAAAAAACAATGGAAACAAAGGTGAACATGTTTGACCTGAACATATAATCCGCGTGCAATGCAAGTAAATGAGAAGCTTCAGAAATGAAAGTAACTCGAGACCTGTTTTTTAAAAAACACACCAAATTTTTAAATTAATGAAAACAGAAAGGAAACGAACTATTCCGAATAGCTTACTATTACTTTATCATCATCTTACTTTTACTTTTTTTTACTTAAATTACAGAGAAAAAAAAAAAAAGAAAAAAATTATTTCGTTGGGTTTTTTCTTACGCAACTTAATCAATATTTTTTTCGCCCTGATTTAGTTTTTAATACGAGTGTGACAAGTTAATTCGAAATCATGTTTTATCGTAATTAGTACGATATGCACCTTAACAAAGATCCAGTGAAAAAAAAAAATTAATGTGAGATTCGTATGAATTAATTATTTTCACCGCGAGCGCATCATCAAAGAGCAAACTCCGGCGAAATCGAGATGAGGATTAAACGGTTCCTTTCGGTTCTTCCATAGAAATGTCAAGGCCAGGGTCGATGCTTTCTACGTTTGTTTTTAATTAATTAACTCATCTCCATTAGGTGTAACTTATTTTGGCAATTTTCGAACTTCGAAACAAAGGCTACTACAGGATAACCATAAGGTAGCTGCCCACGAAAAAAATTTTTGAGTTATCATTGGTACTTTGTTCGGGTACCTCAGAGATGATTTCTGGTGAAGTCAAAAATTTTTTTTGCAACCCCTAAGGGGCGATTTTGGGGGTTGAAGAAAATCCATTTTTCGTTTATAACTCCTGAACGGATCGTCCGATTTGAAAAAATGAAAATCGAGATGAAAGAGAAAAATAAGAGCTTTATTTTAGTGTAAGTGCCAATTTTTTTAAGTGCCCAGAATAAGTGCCAAAATTTTTCAAAGTTTTCAAAAAATTTTTTTTCTGTAATGTGATCGCCGGATCCAAATTTCGCTACCGTAGCATGAAAGAGCTCAAAAAGTAGCTTTAGAAAAGTATTTTTAAAATTTTTTTGCGAAGGGCAAAAAGGGCCGAAAAAAGTGCCAAAAATTTTAAATTCAATTTTTCCCGCGTTTTTGAGCCCGGATCCAAAATTCGCTACTGTAGCATGAAAGAGCTCAAAAAGTTGCTCTAGAAACGTATTTTAAAAAATTTTTTGCAAAGGCCAAAAAGGGCCGAAAAAAATGCCAAAAATTTTAAATTTAATTTTACCCTCGTTTTTGAGCCCGGATCCAAATTTCGCTACCGTAGCATGAAAGAGCTCAAAAAGTTGCTTTAAAAAAGTATTATTTGACATTTTTTGCAAAGGGCAAAAAGGGCCGAAAAAAATGCCAAAAACTATAAATTCAATTTAACTCATGTTTTTGAGCTCGGATCCAAATTTCACTATCGTAGCATGAAAGAGCTCGAAAAGCTGCTCTAGAAACGTATTTTTTAAAATTTTTTGCGAAGGGCAAAAAGGGCCGAAAAAAAATGCCAAAACTTTAAATTCAGTTTTACCCACGTTTTTGAGCTCGGATCCAAATTTCGCTACCGTAGCTTGAAAGAGCTCAAAAAATTGCTTTAAAAAAGTACCTTTTGAGAATTTTTGCGAAGGGCAAAAAGGGCCGAAAAAAAATGCCGAAACTTTAAATTCAGTTTTACCCGCGTTTTTTGAGCTCGGATCCAAATTTCGCTACCGTAGCATGAAAGAGCTCAAAAAGTTGCTTTAAGAAAGTACCTTTTGAGATTTTTTGCGAAGGGCAAAAAGGGCCGAAAAAAGTGCCAGACATTTTAAATTCAATTTTTCCCGCGTTTTTGAGCCAGGATCCGAATTTCGCTACCGGAGCATGAAAGAGCTCAAAAAGTTGCTCTAGAAACATACTTTTTATAGTTTTTTGCGAAGGGCTGAAAGGGCCGAAAAAAGTGCCAAACATTTTAAATTCAATTTAACCTATGTTTTTAAGCCCGGGTCGACTTGCTCTGACAATTCTGACATAGGCGTAAGTACTCGAAAATCTACTTTCGTAACTTAATTTTCTCGAACGCGAAATGGGCTAAAAAAATGTCCAAAACAATCGAATCTTTCAAATTGATATTTCTAGAGTTCCCAACTTCTGTGTTATTACCTTTTTCGTTTGAGTACTTTTATAGACCTTATTATTTTTATATACCTTAGTATTTTTTTTTCGGCGATTTCGCCCTTCGCAAAAAGCACAAGAGAAACATTCTTAAAGCAACTTTTTGCGTACTTCAATCCTACGTTAATGAAATTAGGATCAGGCTCAAAATTGCAAGTAAAATTGAATTTTAATTTTTTGGCATTCTGTTTGGCCTTTCTCGTTCTTAACCAAAAACTTTGAAAAATACATTTTAGAAGCAGCTTTTTGGGGGGACCCGAGAAAAACCTGAGCGTACTTTAAGGGAAATTCCATATTTAGTGTGGAAAAAATGAAATCGATTTTTAAATATTTTTGGACCTTCTTACATTTCTTAGCTTTGTTTAATTTAATGATTATTTGGGTTATTCCACATTTCTTGTAGGATTACATGAAATCGAAAAAAACCGTATCGATGTTCCCTTAGGTCAGGGGGATTAGTTGTTTCTTTTTTTTTCAAGCCAAAAAATTGAAATAAAAGAAAAGGCGAACCATTTACAGGGTAATGACTTTAGACTGGATAATTGTTTGATTTATATTGTTTTCAGCCACGATGATGCCAGTAATTAGTTTTCTTAAAAATTTATATCTTCTGTTTAGCTTATCGGAGTTTCAGGGTCCATAAAAGTTCTGTTAATTTGCTATTATCTTATTTAAAAATTGCTGTATTATACCTATAGAAAAAACCTAAGTAGTTGTCTTTACTGAAAATCGATTTTTTATGTATAACCTATGGAGATTTTGTGAATACTACTTTACAGGTGAAAGAGATGAAATATTTTTAAAAATAAACTGAATTTTAATTCTCATACAGAAGCTTAAGAAGAAGCTCTTTCATGTTACGTTAGCGAAATTCGGATCCTGGCTCAAAAACGCGGGAAAAATTGAATTTAAAATGTTTGGCACTTTTTTCGGCCCTTTTTGCCCTTCGCAAAAAATCTCAAAAGGTACTTTCTTAAAGCAACTTTTTGAGCTCTTTCATGCTCCGGTAGCGAAATTTGGATCCGAGCTCAAAAAACGCGGGTAAAACTGAATTTAAAGTTTCGGCATTTTTTTTCGGCCCTTTTTGGCCTTCGCAAAAATTCTCAAAAGGTACTTTTTTAAAGCAATTTTTTGAGCTCTTTCAAGCTACGGTAGCGAAATTTGGATCCGAGCTCAAAAACGTGGGTAAAACTGAATTTAAAGTTTTGGCATTTTTTTTCGGCCCTTTTTGCCCTTCGCAAAAAATTTTAAAAAATACGTTTCTAGAGCAGCTTTTCGAGCTCTTTCATGCTACGATAGTGAAATTTGGATCCGGGCTCAAAAACGCGGGAAAAATTGAATTTAAAATTTTTGGCACTTTTTTCGGCCCTTTTTGCCCTTCGCAAAAAAATTTTAAAAATACTTTTCTAAAGCTACTTTTTGAGCTCTTTCATGCTACGGTAGCGAAATTTGGATCCGGCGATCACATTACAGAAAAAAAATTTTTTGAAAACTTTGAAAAATTTTGGCACTTATTCTGGGCACTTAAAAAAATTGGCACTTACACTAAAATAAAGCTCTTATTTTTCTCTTTCATCTCGATTTTCATTTTTTCAAATCGGACGATCCGTTCAGGAGTTATAAACGAAAAATGGATTTTCTTCAACCCCCAAAATCGCCCCTTAGGGGTTGCAAAAAAAATTTTTGACTTCACCAGAAATCATCTCTGAGGTACCCGAACAAAGTACCAATGATAACTCAAAAATTTTTTTCGTGGGCAGCTACCTTATGGTTATCCTGTAGTAGCCTTTTCGACGTTTCGAAAATTTTTTTCGCAAGGAAAGTAATTACATTTGTTTTTGAACATTTTCCAAAATTTTCGATGATGTTCGAAATTTTTGAAGATGTTTTATGTTATTTTACCCCCAGAAATGGCTCTCCTTGGTGTACTGGCTAACCCGATTTTTTTTAAAGTTTTAAAGTTCCGAAAGTTGCCATTAGAGAAAAAAAAATTTACATTTTTTTTCCGCGAAAAAATGTGGGTTTTTACCGGAAATTTTCCGTAGATCAAGACTCTGAAGTCCTTTTTTTAATATCTGGTCCGGTTTTTAAGCTAGAGACCAAAATACGAGTGAAACTGAGGACTTGGTACGTTTTGTCACTTTAACATGTTTTTTTGCCATATTTTGGCTTTTAGCTCAAAAACCGGACCAGATATAAAAAAGCGGACTTCCGATTTGTGATCTACGGAAAATTTCCGATAAGAAATTAAATTTATTCGCTAAAAAAAAAAATTATCGATTTTTTTTCTCTTATTGCAATTTTCAGAACTTTAAAATTTTTTGAAAATTGGGGTTTATCAGTACACCATGGAGAACCATTTTTGAAGGTACTCGATTTGAAATTCGAAAATTGCCGAAATAAGGGACCAATTCGAATAATTGCCAAATTAAATTAGGGCCCTGATGAAATATTCAACCCCGAATTTCCTCTACCCGATGCCAAGTTGCCCGTGTCAAGGTTGATTTCGATATTTTCCCCTACGGTCGACCGTAGGTCATATTTGCGAATGTAAAAAAACATACAAAGTGTTATATAACAAGAGGATCTTTCATCCCCGAAGATAATTAAGTAATAACACTTTATGAGCCCCAAGAGCAAGATTGTTGCACTTAAAAAATTCTTTTGTAAGTTGTTTACTAAATGACTGTGATTGTTGCGTTTGCTAATTATATCATCGCCCATTTTTTTTTTCTCTCTCGCTTTTTTTTTTTAATCTTAGTAATGCTGCTCTAATTTGAACCGATAAAGTGCCGTTTCACCTTTGACCTTAGTGACATATTAGCGCCTTGATCTAATCATTTTTTTTATTTATTGGCAAACTCTATTTTTTGAATAATTTTTTGCGAAAAATAAGAAAAGAAATAAATTATACATAACAATAAAAATCGTTTTTTTTTTTTTAAGTAATAATTTATGACATTTAAAATTAAGATGAGGTTAAGTCATATGTGGAATAATAATGGCTCGGTATAATACAACTTGTCAAAACAAAAATAACCTTCGGGATCGTTTGAAATGGTGAATTAGGAGGTGAGATTGCTAAATAAACGCTTCATTTTTTACTTAAATTTTCCTTTTTTTTTTTTTTTTTTTACAATGAATTATTTTCACGCATATATAGAGAGTAAATTTTTATATGCCGTGCATATACATGGCGAAACCAATCATCTTCGACATCGATATTCGAAGAAAGTGATATTTTATAGCAAATTACTGCACTCGGAAGTAGCGAGGAAGGAATAAATAATAAAAAGAAAAAAAGTGCGTACCGCAAGGAATGTCAAGATTGATATTATCCGCAAATATTTACTGTACTCTGGGCAAATTTAAAAAAATTCAGGTAATTTTGACAAGTCGTTTCAAGTTTTTCAGATGCACGATTCAAGGACGGAGTTAAAAAAAAAAAAATAAAAAAAAAACCGGGAAACTTTGTAGGCGATGACCCGGAGTTAACAAGACCTTGTCCAAACTTGGGAGATTAAAAGGCGAGGGCAATTCGAATTCGCATAAAACCCAAGAAAAAAAAAAAAAAAAGAGAAAGTAAAAGTGGCTATCGGGCAACTTATCGCAAACGGCAATAACTAACTACACCTTCATTTATCGAATGGAAATTGGTCCAGTTATGACATGGGCCTAAGTCGAGTGTGATGATTCCTCTCCACACTTCCTGCGCTTTTATTATTTATTGATTTATTTTTCCTTCCGAATTTCTATCGATCAACGTTTCAGGGACGACGACCACGCCTAGGAGGTACTCCACATTTTTCTTTCATATTTTTTTTTTTTTTTTTTATTATTATTTTAATTATTATTTAAATCGCCTTCGCTTACAATTTTAGAAATCGATATAAAAAGTAGCCGTTTGCTCGTGACCTTTGACTCTATCCGCGGATGGTTACATTTTTGTATAGGAACACGCCCTATCGTCGGGGGATTGAGTAACAATGAAGGCAACTTATTTTTTAAAATCGTGATTAACAGAATGCAATTAAAGAGAGAGAAAAAAAAATCATGTCGCGGGTTCGAAAGGAAGCCTGACCCATATATGGGATCCTTAAGAAACCGGTGGAGTCACCGTTGGTAATTAGATTATTTCTGGCCAAGGTTAGAAAGCCGAGCATTCCATTTTCGGAAATCGAAATTAAAAAATAAAAAAAAATAAAAAATGCAACAAATGCACATTCGAAAAATGAATGAAATTCACACCCGAATACCGTAGAGATGACAAAATCCTTGACCGATAAAAGCTAAAAAGAATGGACGTACCGGAAATTGACAAAACGGATGCCTGAGAAAGTTAATTGCAAATACCTACTATACGCTGGACACTTTCATAATGCACCCATCGATTTTTATTTCTTTTATTTTTTTAAATTTTGGGCAGAAGCCTTCACAGTTTGATCGATGGAATATTATCAAAAATGAAGCAACGGTAAAAGAATACACGGTCAGAAATTTAACACCGTGACCATATTAGCTGCACCTGTCAACTTAGAACCTTAAAAAAGTTACGAAATGGTGTCATTGTCTCGATGATGTTTTTAAGAAATTGCAAAGACAAAAAAATGAGCTTCAAGTTGATAAGCCCAGCCACTTGCAGGGACTCCAACCGGAAATATAAAATTTTTTTTTATGACAGGGGGTGGGGGGAGGGAGGGGGTTAAAAATGCCTAAAAAATATGATGAAGTAGTATTACCTGTCTAGTTTCGGAATAAACTCTGTCAATAGTTGTTTTTTTTTTTTTTGCTTCGAAAATTCCTAATTTGAATTTAGTGACAGAATAACTGACTTTTAATTTGTTTATACACAGTAGAAAATTTTATGTAAAAATTAATATAATTACGTTAAAATCGGTCTACATAATTTTTATGTTGTTTGTTGTTTTTTGATTATGTTTACATTTTGAAAAAAACAACAGAAAAAATTTGTGTAGACCGATTTTAACATAATTACATAATATTTTTGACTGTGTAGGAAAATCAAAGCTCTTATAAGCAAAACATGGAAGAAGAAAAGTCCAAATTTTAAAAAATGTGATAACACAGTAAAAAATATTATGTAATTTTATGTTAAAATCGGTCTACACAATTTTTTTCTGTTGTTTTTTTCCAAAAGGTAAACATAAACAAAAACAACATAAAAAATTAAAAATGATGTAGACCGATTTTAACATAATTATGTTAATTTTTACATAAAATTTTTTACTGTGAAGGGTCGAGCGATTAAAAAATAGCACGTGTTTCAGGTATCCAGATAGCAAATCAGTGTTGCCAGGTCTAGGCCTAAAATTACAAATGTGGTACATCTCAACCTTAGATAGTGATATATGCCCATAAGCTAAACATTGGGAAAAATTTTTTTCGGTGTCACAGGTATACCATTATCACAAATTCAATAGTGATACGCCACAAAGTAAACATAGAGGGAGAGGCCTTTTCTTCAATAGTGGTACAAATACCACCATGGTGGTGCATTTGGCAACCCTGACTATCCAGGCCCGAGCACGTCTGAGGATATTTATTGGACGTCTATTGGCTTTATCTATGTCCGCACTGATCCAAAAAGCGCCCTTTGGACGTCCTATAGATATCCTATGGATTTGGATATCCTCTGGATATCTGATGGACAATCCACCGGATGTCCAATGGATTGAAAATTCTATCTGGATATACTTGAAACTAACCGACTGCGACCCAACTTAGTTAGAGCATCGCTGATTCAGCAACCGGCGTAAGCGCGTGTACACTCAGCTAATGTGTGCACTTCGGATTTTGGCATGTATTTCTTTTGCGCAACACTCCGAAAATCCAGGTCGCTGACCGCTTAGCCACCCGTATGCCGCGGCTCGGATAGCGATTTTATCTTAATCTTTCGCCACAACAAATGTTAGTTGTTCCCTTTTTTTGGAAAAAAATTCAGGAAGATCGGGATGCCTAAGGGAATCGGAATTTTTTTTTGGAATATCTACCAGGGAACCGTTGCAACTCTTGAAATTTTACTTGTGTAAAAATCGTTTTGGCAAAAATTTTGTTAGACCACCCTTTAATCTTTCACAGGACTGAGCTCAAGAAAAATGACAGGTTTTTTTGATTAAATTTTAATCTTAAAGTTGAAAGGGGTAATTTTATCTACACACTAGCGCTCAAGTGTCGAAAAGAGTTCAAACAACCTTGCAATTTTTATATTAATCTGTTCACCTTTGATATTATTACTTACTAATTATTAATCAGTAATCATTGATTGTACAATTAATCATGGAGGCGGTTAATGCAACTGACCTTTTCAAAATGCTGAATCAATTTCTTTTTTTTTTTTTCAATTGTTTAACCCGCAGACAAAGAATTAAATAAATTGTTTATTCGGGGGGACCGTGTTGAAAAAATATTTTGGAATAATGAAGGAGCATCTTCATTAAGAGTCCATTAATGAGCAAGAGAGGGACCTCCGACCTTAGAATCTGACGTAACTCGGCGGGATACCAATGACCACTAAACTAAATCAACAATAACACTTTGGGAATTTCCTTTATTTATGCAGTGTCTGCAACTGAAGCAAAAGTGACGAAAAGAAAAGAATAGAAAAAAAAAGCGAGTTTTCACTCCTTTTGCTTTAATTAAGAAATCCCGAGTTACGGCATAGGGGAGAATTTCAAAAACCAAGCAAAAAAAAAAGTTAAGTGCGTTCATACCTTTGATAGTAACTTTGTAAAAAAATCCAAACGAAAACAAAACGAGAAAAAAGAGAGAGAAACCACGGTAAAAACTGGTCCGTACAGTCGTAGAATTCACGAGGAACTGATTGCTTTGCTACGGGAGTTAAAAGAGTAGGGTCAAATAAGTATTGTGTAATAGCCAATCCATGTTGTTTCAATTCCCTTTCATTTGTCTTGGGTGTTTTATCCCTAACTAATCACTCTAAATGGATTATTAACATCAAAAACAAACAACTGATAGTTGAGTTGGAAAACTTTGACCGATCCTCTTGGCCTTTCTGCGAAATTCTTTCCTCAAGTTAAAATGCACATTCAGAAGTGTATAAAAAAAACGTGGCGCTAGAACTTTTAAAATGATCTGAACAGCCCAATCATGACCTTTTTTACCTCCATTGAAGACTTTTAATTTAATGAAAAAAAAAAAAGATTAAAAAACCGGCGGTCGGCGGCTTGCTGTCAACTAGCACCCTTTTTAGCTAAATTATATACCAATGGGGGGCTACCTTCCGAGACAAATTGACGTCTCTAAAAAATGTCTCTTGAGACACATTGACGTAGACCTAAAACATTTTGTTGCACTCCAGTTCGATTTTACATCAATCGGAATGCAAACTATTCTTGTCAGACCCTTGTCAATTTAAAAATATAAAGTGGGGTCATCAACTTCGTAGACGAAAAAGCCAGTGGAGCAAAATATTTTTCCGAAAATGCCGATGATACCGCAAAAAAACTTGGCACAGTTGCTTTAGTGAAAGAACTAAATAAACAAGGAAATGGTAAAAAATCAAAAAGCCAGGGCCAAGATTTCGTTATCATAATGTTGAAATATTATTGAAAAAAATCGGCCGAAAAGGAGTTTGATTTTCCTCCTTCTTCCCTAAGAATTTGAAAGATCCCCTCCAATTGTCTTGGGATGCTTTTCCGATAGTTAAGACATTGATGCTAAACTCCCTTCGTTTTGATTTCTGGGAATATTTTGTATTTTGGCCGAGTATCAATTTTAATTTTTTCCCATATTAGTGATTTTTTTTTTGAAATTTTTTCTTTTTTCATTATATTATAACCCGACTAGATTTAATGGATGTTCGTTTTTGGGAAAATATTAAATATTGTTCTGATCCCGAAAACCAAACATTTTACCAAACACTCCCCCCTTCCGGCCAGATCGAAGCCGGGGGGGGGGGGGGGGTAGGAGTTGGGCTTGTTAAGGTGAGTTTTAGGCCTTCATTCCCTATATCTGTCATGTTTAGCCAATTTAGTCCAGGGGGGGCAGCAAGTCAGTCCAGCGGGGGGCAACTCCCCCCTGCCCCCCCCCCCTTGGCTACGGACCTGCATCCTCCATTACATTTTACCATATTTCAGTGATTGACACTAATGCTTCTACTTCAACCCTCAAAAAAATTGCATCAAAATCCAAGTGTGGGTTTCCGTGTCTTAAACCCTTAAAAATATACGATGCTACCTAAAGTACTTAAAAGTCTTGTGATTGCCTATCCTGCGAAAGAAAGGCGAAATCCTGTTTTGCCGGACATATGCCTCATTGCATTAAAAAACATTTAAGTAACCGAGTTTTTTTTTTTTTTTTAATAAAACGAAAAAATTAATAAAAAATATAAAAAATTAAGAGAAGGAATACCGTTATTTTTGTTCGAACCCGGGAATTACCTGACCGTGGATTTTAGTAAAATCCACAAAAGTAGGCATCGGGTATGGAAAAAGGTATAAATTAAATGGAAATTAAAATTAGGCCTATCTTCTTAGAATACGGGCTATTATACCTTTTTCCACACCCCCTGTGGAAAAAGGTATAATTATTATAAAATTAAAATCCAATTATACCTTTTTCCACAGGGGGTGTGGAAAAAGGTATAATTTAATTTTTTTTAAATTTAAATTAAATTTAGGTTAAAAATGTGGAAAAAGCTATAAAAGGCAACAACCTGTAAAATGTCTTGTTTTTTATTTAAAAAATGAGAGGTTTATCAGACTATTTTTGTCATTTCAACAGCAGACTATTTTATATTTTACAGCAGACTATTTTTGTCATTTCAAAGATCAATTTAAAAAAGTCGAATAAAATTAGCCACCATGGCTCGACACTCGATACAAGTGAAAGGTTTTAGATCGGTTGTGTGAATGTCGTCGTAGATGATATAATAGACTGGTGTGTTTATCGCAGTGTCCATGCATTCTAGGCAAGCAATCGTATGGCCACAAGGGACTGTCGCCTTGTTGGTGAGGCAGTAGCGACAGTGTTCGTCCTCCAGGGTTGCCAGATGTACCACCATGTACCACTACTGAACAAAAGGGTTCTATGTTTAGCTTATGGGGTACCACTATTGAATACGTGATAAAAAAATTTTGCTTAATGTTGAGCTTATGGGCGTACCACTATCTAAAATTGAGATGTACCACTCTTGTAATTTTAGACCTGGCAACCCTGTCGTCCTCCCCAGAAGCGGCAGTGACAGGTTTTCGGGTTGTTGGACACTGCGATAGACACACCAGTGTATTATACCATCTACGACGACATTCACACAACCGATCTAAAACCTTTCACTTGTATCGAGTGTCGAGCCATGGTGGCTAATTTTATTCGACTTTTTTAAATTGATCTTTGAAATGACAAAAATAGTCTGCTGTAAAATATAAAATAGTCTGCTGTTGAAATGACAAAAATAGTCGGATAAACCTCTCATTTTTTAAATAAAAAACAAGACATTTTACAGGTTGTTGCCTTTTATAGCTTTTTCCACATTTTTAACCTAATTTTAATTTAAATTTTAAAAAAAATTTTATTATACCTTTTTCCACACCCCTGTGAAAAAGGTAATTGGATTTTAATTTATAATAATTATACCTTTTTCCACAGGGGGTGGGAAAAAGGTATAATCGCCCGTATTCTAAGAAGATAGGCCTAATTTTAATTTCCATTTAATTTATACCTTTTTCCATACCCGATGCCTACTTTTGTGGATTTTACTGAAATCCACGGTCAGGTAATTCCCTAGTCTCATTTTTGTTTTTTAATCAAGGCTTCAAATAAAAAAATGTCAAACTTTTTATGTTTAAAAAAAAACTCAGGTACTTTACGTAAGCTGCTGTAGCATAACGTTTCACTATCGCATTAACGTATACAATGAGCTATCTATACAATGGTACAATCAAAGGTCCTCACAAAAATATACCTGAGAGAAAAACATCACAGGTCCAATAGGGTCTCTATAATGCGAATAACATTTTCATACTTTTAACAGAACTGTACATTTGTAAGGGAGGAACAAAACACAGTTATCCATTTTAGTCCGTCAGTATTACTGCTACCACGAAGAAACGTCCAAGCAAATAATCATTTTTGTTTTATATTTTTTTGGTGAGTATTTTAAATTATCTGGTCAGTACTTTTGAATAGTTTCGGCAGTTTTTTTTTTTTTTTTTTTTTTTTTTTTTTTTTTTTTTTGGCTAAGGTAAAGGTAGGTAAGTGTGACCGTCTGAAAAGTGTGATTTCACACTGGCAATAACTTTCACATTTCAGCTGCACAAAGGCAACTCCATAGAAGCTGAATATTCATAAATATACCTCCGCGAACGAGAAGCGCTGATATATACTTCACTTATCATCCTCCATCATGGCTCAGTTTAATATTCAATTGAAATTGCAGTTCAGTTTAAAAAAAACCGCATCAATTTCGATAGCCGAACAACTGTGGACATTAAAAGACGTTGAACATCAAATTTTAACTTTAATTCAAGAGGATAAATTACAGAACACTTATAAATCATGGCATGATATGTCTGAACGTGACATCTACAGGATACATGTAGATGATCTACGTAGTACTTACATCTACTGGGAAGACGTAGCTGATTTTGTTTTAAACAAAGCAAATTCATTTGATTTGCCTTTGGGTTTAAAGAAAGATTTGCAGGAGATAATAGTATTGATAGGTGAAAGAATGTATTTTCATCTTTCCGATCATTATAGTTGCATGTCACGTGTATTGGGAGAAGGGTTTCATTTTTGTCATTTTACACCGCATGGAACAATGATAGATACAACTCCACGTGAGAAATACATTGATTTAGACATTAACAGCACTAAAAATGTTTTTGATACGGCTTTTTGGAATTGTGATGAGGGCGTGATTTATCATTATCGGAACGAAATTATTGATTACCTAGAAAGTGTCAAACCGGGATTAAAAAATTGTTTAATAAATAAAAAGGAAATAGTATTTAATATTAAATGCGCTTGGATTTATGTTTTTGAGATGATAGATGCCACTCCAGAAAAAGTATTTAAAATAATACCGGACTTAAAAAATGCAGATTACATCATTCCTTTAAAGAGGCTTTATGAAATTCTTAAGGACGGGGTTTATGTTGATAATAAAATGACCGAATATTTTTGCCAAAAACTATATTCGTTTGGGATCGTATCAGGCTTTTTTGATGTTGCCGAAAGGATGTGGTTATATGAGGCACCATTTGATATTCTTTTACATACTAAATATTCACCACCTGAAGTGCAAATTACTCTTATAAATTTAATGCAGTCCGATGAAAGATATAAATTCATTAAAAAGTACATAAACGAGCTAATTATAAAATTTTTACCCGCATGGCCTTATCAAGAAGTTGTTTTACAAATTTTGGATTTGACAGAAGATTTCGATTACGACTTTAAATTTTTATTGAACTTTATAATGCACGGCATTAATATTCAAAATAATGGCATTCATATTCATAATAAAAGTAAGCAACCAGTGCATAAAAATATTTTTTTAATGGTTTTCGAAAAAATATGGTTTAAAGCTCCGGAAGATGTAAAATTAAATTTTCTTATCGAAAGAACCAAAGCTGTAATGTCATGTAACGGATCAAATATTCCGATTTCGAAATTTTCGAAACTCAAGGAAAAGGTCAAGTTACTTTTAAATTTAAGCGATAATGATTTGGAGCAAGGTGAAGAACACTCGGATTCCAAGATTTCAGCTGAATGTAAAGAACTTGCAAAAGACAAAAATTTTAAATTAGTTCTAAAATTTATTAACACATTAATTATTTCAGATCAAGAGTTTCAAAACTTTTTAGATTATTATATAGATTTAAAAGTCGCGTTAAAACACTTATATTTCGGGGAATCCAGCTTCCAATCAATTTTTTCTCTACTTAGTTTTCAAAAAATTTAGTTATCCTACCTGAGGAATAGAAGGTGGATTGTCTTTAAGCTAAATTAAAAAGGTTTACGTCCCTCTTGGCATAGGAGGTGTGATTCACCTAGATATCTCGAACGAAAGTCGAATGTCGCTTAAACCTACTTAGTTCATATGAGTTAATATCAATGAAACGAATCATTTAAGTAGAGTAAAATGCAGTTGGAAGCGTACGATTGGAATGGCCGAGCGGTTAAGGCGTTCTCCCACGGAATGGGGTTCAAGGATGTGTGAGTCCTCGTTGGTTCGAATCCAGCTTTCAATCAATTTTTTCTCTACTTAGTTTTCAAAAACTTATATTACGATTTTTGATTTTTGTTAGAGAGAACTTAGATGCAATTAGTGATGGCGATAAAATATCGATATATCGATATATCGGACACTAAAATATCGATAATTATCGATATTTTCGCCTCTTCGATAATATCGAATATCGATATTTTTCCTTCAATATCGAAGTTCGATATCGCATATGAAATTACATACGAATTTATAAGTCTAAAGATAAAAAAAAATCATGAATTGAAATCTTTATACATTTCAGAAAGTTTGGTGTCATTAAAGCAATATGCAAAAGCACAATTTTAAAAATTTTGGATGCCCTCCCGCCTCATGGCAATCAAAATTAGGCTTCCTCTTATGGAGATTTAAGATTGGCGTAAGCATTTAAAAAACTCCCTCCTCTCCTTTAAAGATGCTTACGTAATATTTGAATGATGCCTTTCAAAATGCGATACTGACAATTGTTACCAGTTAACATACATACTATAGCGGCCATATTTCTTACCATGCTAAGCAAGATGGCAGCTATACATCGGGTTTATAACAACCCCCACCCTAATCGTAACACCATGTAGACTTTTTTGAAAAATTTTGCAACTTTTAATTTATACTGTTTAATCGTTACAGAATTTTAATTATTTCGGTTAAAAATACTAAGTTTAAAGTTTTTAACTATAAAGAAATAGAAGATATTCTATCCGTATTATTTGTTTAACTTCCTGAAATATCGTTAACGAATTAATGGATTTTAAAGGAATGAATTTTTATAATTTTTCATTAAACACTGGAATTATGGAGTCCTGGGGAGGTGTAGGCAAAAGTTTTGAATAAAAAAAAATTGTATCACGATTTTTGGTCCGATATATCGGATATCGATATTTTTTACCTCGATATATCGATTTATCGATATTGACGATATTCAGAGTGACGTCACGAGGGACAGCGCTCGTAGCGGATTTCTTTGCGAACTAGAACAATAAGGATAAACTTATTAACATTGCAAAGACAGTATATGGCCCATAATGCGATTTTTTTTTTAAAAAAAGTTTTTATTTAAAATGTCAACTTTTTCAAAGGTGTTAGACTTCATTTTAATACCCGAGGATGTCCCTGGTGCCACCCTACCAAACCCGGGGGTAGAAATAATAACGTAGTTCATTTGAAGTTTGAGTGTAGAGACTTAAAAAGTTACGGAAGGAAACGTGAATTTTAGGCATGTTCTTTTATACAGTATTTACTCTCTTTCAAACCCAAATAAAAGAGTACTCTCTATTTTTCTGGAAAATCCAAAATATACTCTTTTTTCAAAAAAGCGAAGTTATTTATAACAATATGCCAATTTAAAAAAAATTTTAGTAAGATCTAAATATATATTTCCTTGATCAAATAAATTAAATTTTTGAGACCATTTAACAAAAATATTGTATTATATTTTACTCTTATTATTTAAAAACATTTTTCTTGAAAAATTGGCTTTTTTTTAAAAGCGCTCTACTCTTCTATACTCTTTTGGAAAAATATTAAATACTCTTAAATACTCTTTTTTTCCAGACGAGGCCTACTCTTTTGCTATTTTCAGAAGGTAACAAGCCTAGAATTGTTTGCTTGGAAAGGTTTGGAAAACTTTATAATCAATATATTTTGCTCAACCACTTCATTCTCAATGACATTGCTTTCCTTTTTTTCTACTTCTGCCTCATTTATGATGTCATTTCTTTCCTCTACAAAATTGGCTTAAATAGTTAAAGCCTCCACTACAAAATTGGCTTGTTTTTCAGAGGTCTCCTCACCAATTGTTTTGGTAACAAGTTTTTGTTTTGGTTTAGATCTTTCTATCTTTACTTTAAAACAGAACCATTTTGTGGACTTTAAGGCAAATGATAGTCTGGAACATCGTCGTCTTTGAGATAGATTTTCTTATAAATTTTCCCTAAATTTGAAAAAATAATTTATGCAACCTATAAAGCATGGCCAGGTTTTGATTTAAACCAAAAACTTCTCCCAGTCAAGTAAACTTATCACGAGATGGATAATTGTCTTCCCGAAAATGCAGTGAGCATACTTTCATTCTATTAGTTACTTTTTTCCCCATTTTAAGTTTAATCATCCAAGCTACCTGTCTATCAACCACTTTTCCTTTCCAATTTCATTTATATTTTAACTTTTCTTTTTCCTTTTTCTGGGAAAGAGTACATTGAAGTGACCCCTGGTGATCCGTAAATGACTTTACAGATATTTACGGAATAAAAATATGACATTTCCCCTCATTAACCATCGTTTTTAATGAATTTCACATAGAATCCGCATATACTGTTTACTTTTAATCCTTATTGCTCTAGTTCGCAAAAAATCCGCTTGGTAGCGCGCGCGAGAATTTTCACCGTGAATATCGTCAATTGCTTGTTTAAAAATATCGATATATCGAATATCGATATTTTTCAAAAATATCGCCATCACTAGAATAGTGACCCCGATTGATGCAGCCACGTAGCCAGGGGGGGGGGGCATAGGGTGGCTCAGCCCCCCTGTGAAAATGCTTGAGCCCCCCTGTGGATTTGAAATTTATATCCCAATTCCAAATCAAATTTTAATTTTAACAGGAAAAAAATTAATTATCGTCCAATTTCCTACACTGTGTAAGACATAGAAAAAATGCCAGCCCCCCTTTAAAAACCTCCAGCCCCCCTGTATATGCCGGTCTGGCTACGGGCCTGGATTGATGTGGATGACTTTTCTCAAGACAAAATGTTTGAAGCCTCGGCTATCAAACTCAAGTTCGGCCAGGCTGTGTACCTGGTGGTATGCCTCTATAGAACTCCCAGCCACAAAAAATCTGATTTAGACACCTTTGTTAATTCGTGCATTGACCTATTCGATTTCCTAAATCCCGATACTTTTAATTTCACCATAGTAATAGGCGACACAAACATCTGTACTTTAACTCAAGACTATAGGTGGTTAAAAATGCAAGAGTTCCTGCTGATAAATAATCTCCACTCAGCCATAAACATTCCAACTAGAATTCACTGCACAACGTTGTACCACGTTTTTTGAAGTTTTAATAACAATAAACAAATGAGTTGCGAAAGATTCTTTGCATTTTATAAAAATAACTTTAACTTTTAAAAAAAAGTCTGTTTGTAGTTATAACTAAATTATTTTGCGTAACATACATACATACATACATGTATGTATATATATTGTATTCATTGCGAATGAACATATGTCCATTCGCAATTTTCACACATAATTGTATTTTTGTTTTTGAATTAAAAACTCTTTGTCTTCGCTTTTATAGATGACTAAATTTTTTTGTTTAGATCTTGCCACCTAACGTAATCCCATTAAAGATCTTTTTTTCTTTCATTTAAACAGATGCCTTGAATAACTAAAAAAAAAAAAGAACTAGGAACAATAATTTTTAAAAAAATTTACGACAGAAGATCATAAAATTGTATTTGAATCTTCTTTTTTGTTTTTAAATAGAAGCACCAGTTTTGATCTTTCTCCATCACCAACCCCTTCTAAAGTTCTAATGCTTGTGTTTGCTTTTTTCTTTTTTTTGGAAAAAGTTCCTGAAGTCAGCAGGAGCATAAGTTTTTAGCTGTTTTTTTTAAAAACTTTTTTCAGCCATTTGTTCTTACCTACTTATACTTTTTTGTTCATCTATTTTACAACACAGTTTTTTAAAAAAAAAATTATTTTTCTTCAATCAGTCTTAAAAAAAAAAAAAAAAATCAGACTCAGTTGTTTTGAAAATAAAATATTCTTTCTAATTCCTAAGTACAAATTCATTTTGAGATAAATACAATTGTTTCCGGAGGTTTTGTGTTCTACTCACAAAATTCGGGCCCGTAGCCAGAACGAAGAGCCAGAGGGGGCAGTTTGGCTTGTTAAGGGGGGCAATAGGCCTTAATTCCCTATACCTGTCATATTTTTCCAATTTACGCTAGGGGGGGGGGGGCGCCCCCCCTTGGCTACGGGCCCGACAAAATTAAATCCCAATTTTTTGTAGAAATATTTGCAGATTTCCTGTTAGACAAGATTAGGGGATCATTCAATTACTACGTCATCATTTTTTTGAAAATTTTAGGCCTCTTCCTCCCCTTCATCATCAAAAAATATGCCTTTCTCACGGATATTGAACATTGGCGTCATCATTTCATACACCCCCTACCCCCCTAAAATCGAAATATTCGAATTTCCGGAAAATCATTTAAAGAATCAGCCCACATTGAGAATAATATTGCTTAATTTTTTTTACTACTTTTTTGGTTAAAGTAAAAACACATTTATGCATATTTCTTTGTGATGTGCAATAAATTAAAAATTTTTGACACATCCATGCAGCTGACTAGCCAGACCTTTCCGTGTATTTTGTATGAATAAGATCTGAGTTGAAAGAACTTTTTTTTTTTTTTTTTTTTTTTTTGGTAGTAAACTCCAACGTTAATTTTTAGACTTTTTTTTTTTTTTTTAAGAAAGTGATGTAAATATTATTTTCAGGTCAGTGGTACTTTTGAGGTGGGGCGGTATAGGGACGCGCTTAAGCACTTTTTCTTAGAAAAACTTAAGCTTAGAAAAAACAATGCCCAAAATTCTGGTAAAATAGTGAAGTGCCCCGGCACTTTTTTTTTTAGTTATAGTTAAAAGCACCGCTGTTTTAGGCCATCGTTTGGGGAGTTGTAAAATGCTTTAAATGGTGGGAGAGGGGACCATTATGTATTGAAATAATTAAATGATACTGGAAATAAATGTTCTCTAAAATTTGTTGGAACCTTGTCATTAAGTTTTACCGCCCCCCCCCCCCACCACAAATGAATTCCTTGAATGTACAAAAAACATACTATGTTGATCCATGTGTTTTCCGTATATTTTCCTCAAAAAGTTTTCCTTTAATTAATTTGATCAAAAAAATTATTTTACAGATTATATCAATTTAAAGCTTTCCTCAACCTACTTGGCAGCTTTTTTTATTTTTTTTTTTTTATTTTTGATAAAAAAATTATTTCTCAAAAATACATAACGGCCCTGTAAATATTTTTAAATTTTGTTGTACAAAACTTACTTCAAGAATTTAGCTAGGGATACTTAATGGTCTGGCTGGACCTATGGGGCCAATGGTCTGGATGGCCCTAAGGGTCAATGGTGCTTTTGACAAAAAAAAAAAAAATCAGTGATCAGTGCCTGGGCGCTTCAGTATTTAATTTGAAGTGTAGGCATTTCTCGTAAGCTTAAGAATTTCTGAATAAGAAAAAGTGCCCGTCTGTCGAAAGGGCGCCCCGGAAAAAAAAAGTGCTGGCGAGTTCCTCCAAATTCTGACCCACCGCAAAAGCACCATTGTTAAGGGTTATAAGTAAGTCTAACTCAACTGCCAGGTCAAAAGTCAAAAAATGGTCAAAAAAAAGTCAGAAAAAGTCATGTCAAAAAATGTTTTTTCAAAGTGTTTCTACTCCATGTCTTGACTGAACAGGGAAAGGAAAATACTATTCATTTTAATTTACTTTATATACGAATTTAAAATTTTTTGAAAAAATAAGAAATCATTTGAAGCGGAATGAAATATCCTGGGGCAAGGATGGTACTTTATCTTGAAAACCTGAAATTCAAGAGAATACAATAGGTCTAAAGTCTATTCACCCTTTTATGAGTTGTCAATCATTCCTCCTCTGGTTACTTTGAAGAAATTATGTTATGGAATTAAACCTAGGATACTAACACCATCTATTGCCTGGGTCTAAAAATACTCTACCCACAACTAACGCCATCTCTTGCCTGCGTCTAACTTTATAAATCGATACTAGCGACATACAAAATACTAGCGACGGCGTAAAATAGTATTCTCCATTAAACATCCAGAGCGCTGCGACTGAGCGACAAATAATTACAAACGCATGTTTAACTTATGTGTTAATCAAGCATTCAAGGGTATGCGAAAAAGCAATGTTTGTCGCCGTTTACTCAGTTTAACAGCTGATTGCAAGTTAACAAGTATAGATTCCTTGTATTTTTTTAAATTTATTTTTCATAATGATTTAACTGAACGTTTTACGTTTTGTGATTTACGAAAACCCTGTCAACTGAGAAACTTCAGGAGTCTGTTGTTAGTACATGCAATGGAATCGAATTAGCATTTGCATGTGGTTATCAGTGTTGTGATCAGTGATATCTTGGAAAATTCAAAAATACATTTCTTGCATCCATTATCATGGCATGTAAGTTGATTTGAATGCTATGACGAAAAGTCACAAAGTAGGGGTTCTGCTTCTATACCAATTTTTTATTCGACTTTATTTCAAACTTCTCAATGCATGTTTTCAGGGTAAAGTCTCCCCTGAAGAAAGTTGCATTCGGGGAGTGTGCCAGCCTCGAATAAGCTTGCTCTTAAGCTTATGAGCTGACAGTTTAAATAGTATCGGCTAAAAGCTGAAAACACTGAAAGAAATCTGTATCCCAATTGGAATTAAGGTATTTTCATCATTAACTAGAGTTTATAAAGAAAAACTCACACTTTCCTCTTCAACATTATGAAGACTCTTGTTTCATTTACCTTTTTTCAGGGGGAGGTCTAGCTGGTATCGCTTTATCCAGTTAGGCTTTACTCCAAAAAACTGAAGGCAAAGTTTTAACATGACTTTTGTATGACTGAGCGTTTTAGGCAAGTCACAGCATGGAAATCTGAAAAGTATGAAAAGTAATGGTGTCTGCCTGTTTCAGTTGGTTTGGTGAACAGGAAGATCACATGTTTTAATGAGTGCAAAGCTGGAAATAAACGCATTGTTCAGCAAATGTTTTTCCTCTGTTTAGTATCATGTTTTGTTTTTTCGTTTAATGTCATGTATGAAACTAGTTTAGATAAGGGCCATTTGTTACATAAGAAATTCTTTTTGTGAGCTCCCCCCCTTTCCCGTCTGGTACAAGACTTTATATAATTTTAAAGAGCCTGGATGCCTTGCCTTAAAAAATACTATGTCAGAGATTTGTTGATTTTTTTTAATGAAATGTAGCCTGTTTGACTCAAAAAAAAGTAGTTTCTTTAAAATCAAAAAACAAAAAAAAAAAGTTGGACTTTTCAAGAAGCCAGGCCTTAACCAAAGTTTAGTAAGATTGTGCAACTATATGCAACTATTCCTCCAAAACTTGACTAAAATAGAATGCAAATGAATGCATCAGAATTGCTGACTGATTTTCTTGTTTTATTTTTCAGCATCTTCAGCGAGTGATTTATCACTCTATCCCACAACGTCGTCGGCTTCTGATGAAACCATTTCAAATATCATTACCTATTTCCCCGATCGGATAGGCAGGACCGAAGGGATAGATTTCGAAATGAGCTCAGGGGATGACGTGCCCAGGAACGCTGTGAAATTGGGGCCGTCACCCTCCGGCGAAACTTACGTTGGGGGAATCAAATATATGGGGACTACCATGCCTTGCAAAATCATACCGAAAAACGGATCCTCTTATTTTTTTTATGGAGGTCAACATGTGACTCTTCCTTTTTGTGCGGTAAGAACAGCAATAAAATAAATTTTAAGTGGGGGTGGGGTGGAGCAAATTATTAATATAAATGTGGTATACACAAGACAAAATGATATTCAATTCCAAATCTATTGTGGGTATTGCAGTTTAATGACGCGTTGGTTTATCAACCCCCTAGAGCTATCTGTATTCAGCCAGAGTTCATTGACCGTAATTGTTTATTGTTGGAATTTTTTTGACATGTGACGGGGTGAACGACCTGGACTATCAGATTTAACCCTAAAAACGAAAATGGGGAAATCATCACGATAAACAAGTACATCAATTTACTCCGGAAAACGGACCTCTAGGGAGATCGAGGTATTGAGGGCCTGCTGGTCCCGGGTTTAAATCCAAAAATGGATGATTCCTAAGAGTAGATTTATCCCCCTCCGCTTTAAGAAGGGATTCAAATTTTATTAATGATTATTTTCCAGTACTTGGTGACAGAACCCGGTTTCTCCTGCGAATGGGTGCCCTCTTCCGAAGGGGACGTTTCTCCAGAAACGGTCCGATTTGGCGTGGATTTGGCCTCTGTGGAAAACAACGAATCTTTCGCTATCGGCCGCGTAACCATAGACGAAGAAAGATGCGTGGGGAGCATCATACCTTCTCGTAAACTTTGCTTCGTTGCAAAAGACGGAAAAGAGCTTCGGATAAAATTTTACGATTCTTTAGTTGTAAAACCATATCGTAAGTTCTTTTTTTTTTTTTTGAATATTATATCGTTTTCTAATTTAAATGAATTTCAGCTGACATTTACGGACTGTACTCTGGAGTTTCGATCTACCAAAGTCAAGGGTCCAACGACATTCCAGAAAACGCCATCGAAGCCGGGATCGCTCCTTGCGGTAAAATATACGTAGGCTTTGTTGAAATCGGAAATAGACGTTACCATTATACTCAACAGTGGGAAGCCATGCCTGCGAAAATCAATCCTGCATACCATAAAGCTTACTATTCTCACATGAATAAAGAGTGCGAAACTGATAAACACACGGTAAGACATTTGGTCTTTTCGGTTGGGAAACGACGTGTTTCGTTCATCTTTCTTTGCCAACTATTTCTTTTTATTTTTTTCAAGTTCCTAGTTGTCAACCCAGGATATAAATACAAATGGGTACCCGACTCCAATGGCTACACGCCGAAAAACGCCGTGAGGCTCGGGAGGAAATTTAACGGGGAAAATTTTTATGTCGGACGAATTCGAATCTCAGGAGAGCCATGCGTGGGGAAGATATCTACCAGCAGTGGCTGTTGCATGGCCACATACGGAGGAAAGTCATATTTGGAGCTTAATTATGACGTCCTCGTCGTAACAAAACGTGAGTTAACCAATTATTTCCCACAACTCCCCTCCAAACTGGAGATTTTTAACGAACTGTTTTGAAATGGCCTGCTCAGGTGCATCTAGATGGATCCTTGAGTACGAGATGGGATTGAAAAGGGAATGAAATTATCAATTGAAACATTTTTTGTCCTTTTTTAAGTTTGTTTTTTAAAGACTTTCGGTAAAAGATATGTGCCTAGGCACCTTTCATTTCGCCATGAGCCAACGGAAACAATTTTAAAATATGTTTTATGTGCCATTTATTTTTTCAGAAGATAATGGATTAGATAATTCTGGTGGGAATGAAGGGCCACATCCGATGGTAGTGGAGTCGGCCAATGCTTTGGGAGAACCACAAGTAACCCAAGGTAATTAAAATATTTGAATTTTTTTATTGCAGTTCATTTTATTGCGACAACTCTTTTCTTAAAATTTATTTATTTATTTTTTTTTTTGAAAAGATTCGTCAGGACATTTTCCGGATCGCGAAGGCCTGACTTGCGGGAGCGAGTTTTATATAACCAAAGATGCAAACGACATTCCGGAGAATGCTATAAAATTGGGTGTTTCGCCGATCGGCGAGGCATATGTCGGAGCAGTCAAATACCATGGTGCAACTGTCCCTTGCAAAATCATTCCGGAAAAAAAATGTTGCTTCTTTTTATATGGTGGGGAAGAAGTCTCACTTCCATTTTATGCGGTACGAATTAGGGCCCTCTCAAACATTGACTGGCCACTCTCAAGCCCTGAATCAAAAAATAATTTTCTTTTTTTCAGTATGTCGTTACCAAGTTCGGATTTTCCTACGAGTGGATAGCTTCCTCCGAAGAAAGTGATATACCTTCGGACGCAGTCAAACTGTGCTCAGACTCCTCAGCTGCGGAAAAGGAGTATTTTGCGGTCGGTCGCGTAACTTTAAATGAAGAACGAAGCGTAGGAGAAATTGTATCAAGTAATCGACTTTGTTTCGCTTTGAACGGCGGAAATTATTATTGGACAAAATACTACGATGTTTTAACTGTTAAGCCAAATCGTAAGTTTCTAATTTTTGTGGAATCGGGAATAAATTCAGTTTATACATTTTTATAAATTATGTTTTAGCTGACATCTACGGATTTTACAAGGGGGTATCAGTTTATCATAGTAAAGGCCTCAACGACATTCCAAAAAACGCGATCGAAACAGGAGAGTCTTCCTCAGGGAAAAATTGCGTAGGTTTCGTGGAAATCGGGGATAGGAACTTCCATTACGTTCGGGGCTGGGAGTCGATGCCCGCAAATATCAAATCTGCTGATGGCTTAGCTTATTATTCCTACTATGGAGTCGAGTACTCCACAGACAAACTCGTGGTGCGTAAAATTTAACTTACATTGGTAAACTCAACACGTGCTTATCAGTTTTTTTTTTCTCTGAAGTACTTAGTCATCGAACCAGGTTACACTTACGCATGGGAACCTTACATTCATAGTTTCAATGGACGCTTGCCGCCGAACGCAGTAAGACTAGGAAGAAAATTCAACGGAGAAAATTTTTACGTTGGAAGGGTCACGGTTGGAAGTGAAAAATGCGTAGGAAAAATTTCAACCCCTTATACATGTTGTTTTTCTCCATTCACCGGGTCGGAACCCATGAAATATAACTTTGATGTCCTCGTCGTAAGCAAAGGTAAGCAATTCTTTTAGGATTGAAAAGCCTCGCTTGTACTACTAGGTGCTTATTTTGTTTTAGAAAACGATGCAAACTTGCCCCCACTGCCAGCACCTCCGTTTCCAGAGATGGTGTCACTGCCACCACAAAGTGCAGGACCTTCATTTTTTCACCAGTCTTTTATATTGCCGTTACCCAGCATGTCATTGCCAAATCTTTCGGTTCACAACATTTCAATACCTAACTTTGGACAATATGGTTTGGATAATTACATGGGTCCTGGCTTTAATCCCGGTGATCCAAATGTGGTTCTGGACGAAGATATGACTGATGATGACGCCGAGTATGACATTGAAATAGAATTCGGCGGAGGTAAGATTTCTTAAATTTTTTTTTTTTTTTTTTTTTTTTTTTTTTTTGAAACAATTTTAAACTCTTGCTTGATTCATTCCATAGGTGGATATGGACCGGAAACAAGTGCCCCGAAAAACTGGACGAGGAAGCCTTTCATCGTTAATGAGACTGTTAATTTATCGCAACGTTTTACGGAGCAACAGCTCGTTAATTTAGCAGAGTGTCTCAGTTTAAACGAAGGGGAAAAGATGGCGGAAGAAGACGAGTCAAGAACCTGCGTCGTTTGTAAAATAAACGTTCCAACTCGTATAATAGTTCCTTGCGGGCACGATGGCCTGTGCCGTAGATGTGTCGAATTGCTTATAAAAGAACCGAGTCCTAGGTCGTACGGTGCTGATGTCCGGAACAAAAAACCGGTCCTTTGTCCGGTTTGTCAAAGTTTGGTCCATACTTTTACGGTTCGATTTAAAGTTTAAAAAGTTTTAGCCGGCAGCGGAAACTTATTTTTGTATTATTCCTACTTTTAGTGGAGCTCAAAAATGTATAAAAAGGTATAAGATACTCTTTAACTTTAAGAAATGAATAATTTTTATATTGAAAACTAATGTATGACTGATTCGTATTATTTTAAATTTTTACAAGATTTTGAAATTGATTTATCCAGATTTGCAATGATCTTTTTCCCTGAAACTCCTCTTCAATAATATGTTATCCCCGTGTTTAAATTTAAATTCTCTGACGTCGTCATGCAAACTTCAATTTTCACAGAACCTTAAGTAGTTCCCTTGAAAATCCTGGTATTCCTGATCCGAAGTCAGAAGTTTACTTACAAAATTTGTTATTATTTCCGTTTCGTCTCCCCTTTTCAGTAGTTCCTCACACCCTATGTTAATCATTTGATTTATCACATCATCAAATCTGAATTATTCCAAAAAATTTTAAAAATTCAGAAAGTGTTTTTCATTACAAGTGTGAAGCGTCAAAAGAAGCTTATTTTACAATGATGAAGAAGGAGATTTCTTAATGATATAAATTTTACATATACTAAGTATTTTTATATTTTGATATTAAAAGTTATGGTGAATTTGACGAGGTGTAAAAAAGTTTTAATTGAAACATCACGCAACTGGAACAGCTGTAACAAAAGAAATTTTTAATTAGGAAAAAAAAATCGTTAAATGTAGGAAAAAATAAAACTCTTACCGCCCAAACTGCGAATGAAGTTTCGCAATTGGTCTATTTCGGTCCTTTGATTGCAAACTCTGTTGTATACATCAATGAAGTTTTGAAAGAGCTCAATATAGAGGGGTTGGAGTGGTGACCAATCCAGAATAGCGGCATTCGTAATCAATGAAGTTAAGCACCATTGATGGCGGCCAGCTTCTGGATGGGTGACCGCCGAAGCTCCTTCCCTCTGGCGGGAATTGCAGGAACTACAAATTCAGTCATCTTAACCTCATTGAAAGAGTAGATTCTGTAAAGCCAGTTTAGTTTAGAAATAGAATATATAGACCTGCGAAAGCAGTAATGGAACAAAAAAAAAAAAAAATAGTACATTACTCACCTAGGATGAAAGAGACTTGTTTTACGTGGAAGCACGAGTTTGAGACACCGAGGCGAAGCCGAGGTGGTTCAACGTGCTGAGACGTGAAAAGTCTCTTTCATTCTAGTGCAGTAAGGTGCTTTACGTACCGAGAAAAACGGAATGTTCACTTCTCGAGCGGGAAAAAACAGGCTATTACTACCAGAGGTGCGTAAAAAAATATATATATCCATACTGAACGTCATTATTAGGTGCAGGGAAAACCACTTGTGGATTTACCGATATTACCGGCACAGGAACGTAAAAAAAAAATAAAAAAAAAATCTCACTTTTCCGGTCCAGCCTGGAAATCTACTATTCCACAGCATGGTATTCCAATGACTTCACGAAACGAAAAGAAAGAAATAGACAAGCTGGCTTTAAAAGACAACTTACCTACGACTGGCTTTATCTTTCAGTTCCATTTTTTTAAATTCCTATTTACGTTGTTTAGAAAAATCAAAATTCGCGGCACGCGAATTAAAAACTAGTGTTGCCAGATTTTTAAGTTTAGAGCCATTAGTGTACATCCCTAGGTTTAATAGGCTATATAGGTTTTAAGACGATGATATTCCGGTTTTAATCACGGTAAGACCGTGGTTTTAATGTTCAAGGAAATTTTACGACATTGAAGGAAAATTCAAGGAAATTTGAAGAAAAGGAAAAAGGAAATTTTGAATTTTGAATCTGGCAACACTGAACTTGTTTTCGTCCGCCATTTAATTTTGTCTTCTTAGATGTTTACATTTTCAATTTTACAATAGGTCGTGAAGTAATTTTTTTTTTGCTGTTCATTAAAAGAATTTTTGTTTGATTGTTCTGTCAAGGTAATTAACTTGAAATATTTAAGAAAAAATAGTTTTTGGGAGTTTTCCCATGTTGGGCTGTGTATTATTATATTCCCCGGTATCGACGTGTCAAGCCCCTACATGATTCATGCAGGATCCATCCGTCAAAAGGTTGCATTTTTTTTTTTTTCAGGGATTCACTTTACAGATATGTAGATTTAAATAAACGGTAATAGAATCATCGGAAATGTCGTCGGGTGATTACGTCGATTTGAGTGGCACGGAGCCACAACCGGTGAACCAGTTGGGAAATGTAGTTACTGTAGAATATGCTGATTTTATTAAGTATTTGAGCCGCATAGTGACCTTGCATTTCGAGGAAGATGAAACTCCTCCTGCATTTAAAAATGCTCTCCAGGATGCAAAGCATCAGGTAATAAATCATAAGGATTTCCTTGACGATATATTGAGATGTTTAATCACATTTTGTTTTTCAGGATTGCATTAGGAAATTCATTTCTGATCCACAAATCCCAGTGTTATACATTCAAAGAAGCTGTATAAAGGATGATGACACAGACCAAACCGAAAGTGCTGAAGATGTGACTTATTATATTACCAATGATGTGTTTTATACACCTAAAATAATGAGTATTGTATTTGTTAAGAGAGGGTTGGTTCTGGAAGCAGATAAACCTATTAGATCACAAGTAAGTTATTTTATAATAAACATTTTCAGTTTGATACAGTTTTACCAAATTCCATCAATAATTGAGTTACCCCAGAGATTTAATTTGAATATCAGACTAATCCTTAATTTAATTTTTGGAAGAAAAAAATGAATTCTCTGCATAACATATTATGTAAACTAAATGGCACCATAAATGAGCCATGTATATTGTTGCGGTATTTTGTTTTAAGAAGAAAATTTAAAAAATTGTTACAGTAAAGATTAAAATTCTGTTTTAATAAATTGAAATGGCACATTTTGAATATTGTAGAGTTGAAAAATTCTTACAGCTTATACATTTTCCACTCTGATGAACCAATTGTAATCTAAATTTATGAATTTCAGGTTCGACTGATAAATTTTAGCGAAGATTCACCTTATGAAACTTTACATGCATTTGTCAGCAAAAGCTTGGCTCCTTACTTCAAGTCTTACATCAAAGAATCGGGGAAAGCGGAAAGGGAGGGGGATAAAATGGCTCCCTCCGTAGAAAAGAAAATCACCGAACTCGAAATGGGGCTGTTGCATTTGCAACAAAACATTGACATCCCCGAAATCACTTTGGTGGTCCATCCGACTGTGGCCAACGTTATCAAGAAATGCAGCGAAGAAGGCAGAAAACCGAAGGTCGCAGATTTTGGAGAACTCGTCGAAGATTCTTCTTTTTTAAATCAGTTGCAGAACGGGGTGAATCGATGGATCAAGGAAATTCAAAAGGTACATCAGGTTAAATAAGTTTTTAAATTCTCAAATAATTTTTCAACGATAAATCATTTTAGGTGACGAAACTGGATCGAGATCCATCTTCCGGAACGGCGCTCCAAGAGATTAGTTTTTGGTTAAATTTAGAACGAGCTTTGCACAGGATCCAAGAAAAACGTGAAAGCACCGAAGTGACTCTTACTTTAGATGTGTTGAAGCACGGCAAACGGTTTCACGCCACAGTCAGCTTCGACACTGATACTCTTCTCAAACAGGCGTTGGCAACAGTGAACGATTATAATCCGTTAATGAAAGACTTTCCGATCAACGATTTGCTTTCCGCTACGGAATTAGACAGGATCCGAGTGGCAGTCAGCATGATATTCAACCACCTTAGAAAAATTCGCTCCACCAAATACCCCATTCAAAGGGCTTTGCGTTTGGTGGAAGCCATTTCGAGAGATTTAAGCAGTCAGCTCTTGAAAGTTTTGGGAACCCGCTTGCTTATGCACAAGCCTTTCGACGAATTTGAAAAGGTTTTGACTCAGTGCTTCGATATTTTCACGACATGGGAGGACGAATACGATAAGCTTCAAGGGCTCCTAAGAGATATCATCAAGAAAAAAAGGGACGAAAACATCAAAATGGTTTGGAGGATTCATCCCTCCCATAAAAGATTGCAAAACCGGATGGAGCAAATGAGGAAATTCAGGCGCCAACATGAACAGCTGAGGTCGGTCATCGTTCGTGTTTTACGTCCTGCTCCCTCGTTGGTTGGGAAAAGGGAATTGGAAGATGCTATTCCAGCTGATGAGGTGAGCACAAAAACATTTTTCCTCTAATGATCCACTATTCCTTTGCTTCTTTTTTTTGTATTAGATCGAAGGCTCCTTAAAAATCATAGACTCGGCCGACGCAAACGCAATCGAAGAAGTTAATCTCGCTTACGAATATGTCAAAGAAGTAGATTGCCTTGACATCTCTAGAGAAGGCAACGACCTTTGGGATGCCGCCGTTCAGCGGTACGAAGATAGAATCGATCGTGTCGAAGCCAGAATCACGGCTCACTTAAGGGATCAGCTAGGTAATTAAAAAAAAAAAAGGACAAAGGCCAATTTATTTGCATTCTGTTTTACCAAATCGCACAATTTTTGTTACTTTTCTAAAAACAAGACAAACATTTTCCCATAAATTGTGTTTCCTTGAAAAAATCAATTTTAATAATGCAATTTAATTGCAGGTACTGCCAAAAATGCAAACGAAATGTTCCGAATATTTTCTCGGTTCAACGCGCTATTCGTCAGACCTCACATTAGAGGAGCAATAAGAGAATATCAAACCCAACTTATTCAACGGGTGAAAGACGACATCGAAGCTTTACACGAAAAATTTAAAGTTCAATATCCTCAAAGCAAAGCTTGTCGAATGAGCGGAGTAAGAGATATCCCTCCAGTGGCAGGTTCCATCATTTGGGCAAAGCAGATAGACAGGCAGCTGACCGCGTATTTACGAAGAGTAGAAGACGTTTTAGGCAAAGGCTGGGAAAATCACATAGAAGGCCAGAAACTGAAAGCTGACGGAGACAGCTTCAGGTTAAAACTAAACACGACCGAAATTTTCGAAGATTGGGCCAAACGAGTCCAACAACGAAACATGGGAGTATCGGGGAGAATTTTTACGATAGAAACTGCCCGTTCTCGCAGCGGTCGAGGAAACGTCCTCAAGCTAAAAGTCAATTTTCTTCCGGAAATTATAACGTTGTCCAAAGAAGCCAGGAATTTGCGACATTTAGGATTCCGAGTGCCTCTCGCCATAGTCAACAAAGCGCATCAGGCCAACACCCTCTACCCGTTCGCAATATCTCTCATAGAAAGCATCAGGACTCATGAAAGAACTTTGGAAAAAATCGAAGACAAACCGAGCATCGCGCCTTTGGTCGCCGGAATGCGTCGTGACGTCCAGACTTTAATCGCCGAAGGCATCGCTTTGGTCTGGGAAAGTTACAAGCTTGATCCTTACGTTCAGAGACTGGCGGAGGCAGTTTTTAGTTTCCAAGAGAAAGTCGAGGACCTGTTGGTCGTGGAAGAACAATTGGATTTGGACGTGAGATCCCTAGAAACCTGCGCTTATAGCGCCCAGACTTTCACGGAAATCCTCGGTAAAATTCAGCACGCCGTGGACGAACTCAGTCTGAGGCAATATTCGAATCTTCACGTCTGGGTCAACATGTTGGACGAGCGGGTCGAAAAGCACATGGCTGCTCGACTTCAAGCCGGAATCGAAGCTTGGACGGATGCCTTAAATGGGAAAAGAAAAGAATTTGACTTTTCCATGGACACGGATGTCCCTGCCGACGGCCCTAAAAAGATGGGTTAGTAACGGCATTTGCATCTTTTTTTCAACAATTCTTAAAAAATTTTTAACACTAATTTTTTTTTTTTTTTTTTTTTTTTTTTGTATTTTAGGAGGTGAACCTCAGATCCCGACCATGATTCTCGAAGTGAGAATTAAAAATCAAGCCATGTATTTGTTTCCGAGCATAGAAGAAGCAAGGTTTCAACTGATGCAACAAATGTTTGCTTGGCAAGCCATCGTCACGTCCCAACAGCGACTTCAAAGTTCGAGATATCAAGTCGGATTGGACAAACCGGTCATTGAAACGTACAAGCACTTGTTGACCAAATTGCCAGATGGATCCAGCATTTTAGCTAATGCTTATGACGCGATAGAACGTAAAATCAAAGAGGCAAGTGAGATTCCGCATGCCAGGATTTATACTTTGTCGACTCTCAAATCGATTACAAAACTTGACACTTTTTTTTTTAGGTTCAAAATTATTCTGCGGAGTGGTTCTGTTATCAAGCTCTATGGGATCTCCAAGCCGATAACGTTTACGGCAAACTCGGTCAGGATATAAATTTGTGGATGAAGTGTTTGAACGACATTAAAAAGACGAGGACCACATTCGACACGAGCGAAACAAGAAAAGAATTCGGTCCAGTGGTTGTAGATTACGCAAAAGTACAAAGTAAAGTATCTCTAAAATACGATTCTTGGCATAAAGATACTCTAGCTAAATTTGGAGCTCTGTTGGGCAACGAAATGAATTCTTTCCACGCTCAGGTATGGGGCTTCAGTTAATTCCTTTATTTTTTTGGCCAGTTCCAAGTTTTGCAATTTGTTTGTCGTGCTTTTAGGTAACGAAATCTAGAACGGAATTGGAGCAACAGTCCATAGAGGCCGCAAGCACGTCCGACGCCGTTACATTCATCACATATGTTCAGCAGTTGAAGAAACAAATGAAGAGCTGGGAAAAGCAAGTGGAAACATATAAAGAAAGTCAAAGAATATTGGAAAGGCAGAGGTTCCAATTCCCTCAGCAATGGTTGCATGTCGATAATATTGAAGGAGAATGGAGCGCCTTTAACGAAATCATTAAAAGAAAAGACTCTTCTATTCAGACTCACGTGGCTAGCTTGCAGGTTCGTAACCACTGGCTTTACGGTTATAAAACTTTTTTTTTTTTTTTTTCGAAAAAAATATTAAATTGATGTTTGAGAGAACTCAATAATGTTAAGTTGAATTTAAAAAAAAAAAATACATTTTTAGGTTAAAATTGTTGCCGAGGATAAAGTTGTGGAGACAAGAACGGCGGATCTACTAGGCGAATGGGAAAAATCGAAACCTGTGGAAGGTTCTATAAGACCTTCAGAAGCTATAAAACAATTACAAATTTTCGAAACAAAGTTTTCAAAACTCAAAGAAGAAAGGGACAACGTCGCAAAAGCTAAAGAAGCTCTGGAGTTACAGGTATTTCTTATTCTTTTCATTTGAAACCGAATTAAAATTTTCGTAATAAAAAATATCATGTTGTTTTTTAGGAGCCCGGCGGAATCAGCACTAGCGAAGATAGAATGCAAGTCGTATTTGAGGAAATGCAAGATTTACGAGGTGTATGGTCCGAATTATCCAACATCTGGGGTCAAATCGATGAAATCCGGGAAAAACCTTGGCTCTCAATACAACCCAGAAAATTGCGTCAACAATTGGATGCTTTGCTAACTCAGTTGAAAGATCTTCCAGCACGGTTGAGGCAGTATTCTTCTTATGAATACGTACGGAAAATGCTTCAGGGTTACGTTAAAGTCAACATGTTAATAGTCGAACTGAAATCGGATGCTTTGAAGGTATTTAATTCGAATTTTTTTAATGTTGGTTCTTTATTAAAGTTTTAAATTACTTTTTAATTCAAAATTTTTAGGAACGTCATTGGAAAGTTTTGATGAGGCACCTTAAAGTCAACTGGATCCTTTCGGAGTTGACTTTGGGACAAGTATGGGATGTAAATCTTTTGAAGAATGAACCTGTCGTAAAGGACATTATCCTCGTGGCTCAAGGTGAAATGGCACTGGAGGAATTTTTAAAACAAGTTCGGGAATCTTGGCAACATTATCAACTCGATTTGGTTAGTAGCGCAACATTTTTTCTTTTCGAAAAAATTAGCCCCTCGTCCCCGTTTCCGTTTCAAAAAAAAGTAATTGATAAACTTGATTTTTCCGCAGATAAATTATCAAAACAAATGCAAAATTATTCGAGGATGGGATGATTTGTTTAATAAAGTGAAGGAACATATCAATTCGGTAGCTGCGATGAAACTTTCACCGTATTATAAAGTGTTCGAGGAAGAAGCTCTAACCTGGGAGGAGAAACTAAATCGAATAAACGGTTTGTTTGACGTTTGGATCGACGTCCAAAGGCGTTGGGTGTATTTAGAAGGAATCTTCTCAGGAAGCGCCGATATTAAGACGTTATTACCGGTGGAAACCTCAAGATTTCAAAGCATCAGTTCAGAATTTTTAGGGTTGATGAAAAAAGTTTCCAAGTCGCCTATGGTAATGGACGTCCTAAACATACCTGGTAAGAACGCCTAATTTTCCTTCAAAAACAGATTTTAAATTGGAATCTCATTTTTTTATTTTTTTGTAGGTGTTCAAAGATCCCTAGAGCGTTTAGCAGATTTATTAGGAAAAATTCAGAAAGCTCTCGGGGAATATTTAGAAAGAGAGCGAACATCATTTCCGAGATTTTATTTCGTTGGTGACGAAGATCTTCTCGAAATTATTGGAAACAGTAAAAATATCGGAAGATTGCAAAAACATTTCAAAAAAATGTTCGCAGGTGTCGCTTCCTTGATTTTAAGCAAAGAAGATACCGTTATTACGGGTAAGACTTACATTTCATTTTTTCTGACGTTTTCATGGAAATAATTTTTTTTTTTTTTTTTTTTTTTTTTTAATAGGAATGTCCTCGAGAGAAGGCGAAGAAGTAATATTTACGGAAGAAATCTCAACTGTGGAAAATCCGAAAATTAACGAATGGCTTACTTTGGTCGAAAAGCAAATGAGAATCACGTTAGCCTCTTATTTAGCGAACGCAGTGAAGGACATTAAACAGTTTAGGGAAGGCCCGATTAACCCAGAAGAATTCATGATGTGGTGTGACAAATATCAAGATCAAGTCGTAATTTTAGCAGCTCAGATACTCTGGTCTGAAGATGTTGAGGAAGCATTGGTCCAGATAAATAACTCTGGGGATCGTAACATGAAGCCGTTGGAAAACGTTTTAAATCAGGTTTGTGTAGACAGAGCATCTCAAATCATCCCTTGCTTTTTTATTGTTATTAGCCGGTCGGAGAAAGGGATAAAATTTTTAATTTTTTGTATGTAGTCCCCTCATTTTTTTTCCCTTTTTTTTTTAGGTCGAAGCCACGCTGAATATTCTTGCTGATTCCGTATTGCAAGAACAACCGCCTTTACGAAGAAAAAAAATAGAACATTTAATTAACGAATTCGTTCACAAACGAACCGTGACCAGAAGATTGATCGCCAATGCTGTGACTAATCCGAAAGCTTTCGAATGGCTCTGCGAAATGAGATTTTATTTCGATCCCAGACAGACAGAGGTTTTGCGGCAATTAACGATCCATATGGCTAACGCTAAATTCTATTATGGATTCGAGTATTTGGGTGTTCAGGACAGACTGGTTCAGACTCCTCTCACCGATAGGTAGGGAAGAATAATCTCGTGGACCTAATAACGGGAATTTAATTCTGATTTTTGATTTATTTTTTAGATGTTATTTGACGATGACTCAGGCTTTGGAAACTCGTCTCGGAGGTTCGCCTTTTGGACCCGCAGGGACAGGAAAAACAGAGTCCGTGAAAGCGCTGGGACACCAACTTGGTAGATTTGTTCTCGTGTTTAATTGCGACGAGACTTTCGACTTTCAAGCTATGGGGAGAATCTTCGTTGGTTTATGCCAGGTCGGAGCTTGGGGTTGTTTCGATGAATTCAATCGTTTGGAAGAGAGAATGTTATCTGCCGTATCTCAACAGGTAAGTAAACAGTAATATCCAGGATTTGAATTTAGAAAAGGATATAATCATGTTCTGTTGAATTTTTCAGATTCAAGCCATCCAAGAGGCTTTGAAATCGCAAAAAGAAGGCAGCATATCCGTCGAAATAGTCGGGAAACAAGTCAAAGTTTCGACGGACATGGCGATATTTATCACCATGAATCCCGGATACGCTGGCCGATCTAATTTACCGGACAATCTCAAAAAATTATTCCGATCGCTGGCTATGACGAAACCGGATCGACAGTTGATTGCGGAAGTCATGCTGTTCTCCCAAGGTTTCCGCACTGCAGAAAAATTGGCTTGCAAAATCGTCCCGTTTTTTAAACTTTGCGACGAGCAACTTTCAAATCAATCCCATTACGATTTCGGTCTGAGAGCTTTGAAATCGGTTTTGGTGTCTGCCGGAAACGTGAAACGGGATAGAATACAAAAAATCAAAGAAAACCTCAAAAATAAAGGAGATTCCAACCTTGACGAAACTTCCATCGCTGAAAATTTACCGGAGCAAGCAATACTGATTCAATCCGTCTGCGAAACGATGGTCCCCAAGTTGGTGGCAGAAGATATTCCGCTTCTGTTTTCCCTTTTGTCGGACGTGTTCCCGAACGTTAGTTACACGAGAGCGGAAATGACTCGGTTGAAGAATGAAATTAGAAAAGTCTGCCAAGAAGAGTATCTCACTTGCGGGGAAGGCGAAGAGGCAGGAGGTGCTTGGATGGAAAAAGTTTTGCAGTTGTATCAAGTAGGTTCAAATTTTGTAACTATTTCGAACAGAACAAGTGCTTAATTACACCTTTTTTGTTTTAGATTTGCAACTTAAATCACGGCTTAATGATGGTGGGCCCCAGTGGATCGGGTAAGACGACGGCTTGGAAGGTTCTGTTGAAAGCCCTCGAAAGATTGGAGGGAATCGAAGGTGTAGCTCACGTAATCGATCCCAAAGCCATCTCCAAAGAAGCTTTATACGGAGTTTTGGACGCAAACACTCGAGAATGGACCGACGGATTGTTTACGCATATTTTGAGGAAAATCATCGACAACGTCCGAGGCGAAATCAACAAGAGACAATGGATCATTTTCGACGGAGACGTGGATCCAGAGTGGGTGGAAAATTTAAATTCGGTTTTGGACGATAACAAACTTCTTACTTTGCCTAATGGAGAACGTTTGTCCCTTCCTCCTAACGTTCGCGTAATGTTCGAAGTTCAAGATTTAAAATACGCTACCCTAGCCACCGTATCTCGTTGCGGTATGGTTTGGTTCTCGGAAGATACTTTATTGACGGAAATGATATTTGAGAATTATATTTCGAAATTGAAAAACATCCCCTTGGAAGAAGAAGAAGAAAGAGAAGCTAATTTCGGACCCAAAACCGGAGACAAAAAGATCGACGACGTTTTAAGTCCGACAATGCAAGTTCAGAGAGACGTAGCAATGATTTTGACGCCTTATTTTGGTCCGGATGCCGTCGTCGTCCGTTGCTTGGAATTCGCCACGAAGCAAGAGCACATCATGGATTTTACTCGGTTACGAGCTTTGAATTCTTTGTTTTCCATGTTAAATCAAGGGGTTCGAAACGTTTTAGAGTACAACGAAGCCCACTCTGATTTTCCGCTGACGAGCGAGCAACTGGAGGCTTACATACCGAAATGTTTGGTTTATTCTTTATTGTGGAGTTTCGCGGGAGATTCGAAATTGAAAGTCAGATCCGATCTGGGAGATTTTATTCGAACCATCACGACCATTCCGATGCCGAGCTCCACGACGTTGCCTGTCATCGATTACGAAGTGACCGTAACCGGAGATTGGTCTCCTTGGTCCAACAAAGTTCCTCAGATCGAAGTCGAAACTCACAAGGTCGCTGCTCCCGACGTGGTCGTACCTACTTTGGACACCGTCAGACACGAATCCTTGCTATACACTTGGTTGGCGGAGCATAAACCTTTGGTTTTGTGCGGTCCGCCCGGTTCCGGTAAAACCATGACTTTGTTCTCCGCTTTAAGAGCTTTGCCCGACATGGAAGTGGTCGGTCTTAATTTTTCGTCGGCGACCACTCCCGAATTGCTTCTCAAGACTTTCGATCATTACTGCGAATATCGTAAAACGCCAAACGGGGTCGTCCTTTCCCCTGTGCAGCTCGGCAAATGGTTGATCCTGTTTTGCGACGAAATCAATTTGCCGGACATAGATCGTTACGGGACTCAGCGCGTCATATCATTTTTGAGGCAGCTCGTAGAGCACAGAGGATTTTTCAGAACCAGCGATCAAGCTTGGGTCACTCTCGAAAGAATTCAGTTCGTAGGAGCTTGTAATCCTCCTACCGATCCCGGACGGAAACCGTTGTCCCATAGGTTTTTGAGACACGTCCCGGTCATTTACGTCGATTATCCCGGAGAAACGTCCTTGAAACAAATATACGGCACCTTTAGCAGAGCCATGTTGAGGCTTGTCCCGACTTTGCGAGGTTACGCCGAACCTTTGACCAACGCCATGGTGGAATTTTATCTTGCCAGCCAAGAAAAGTTCACTCAAGACATGCAGCCTCATTACGTTTATTCTCCTCGAGAAATGACCCGATGGGTGAGGGGAATATGCGAAGCCATCCGACCTTTGGACACCGTTTCCACGGAAGGACTGGTCAGGATTTGGGCGCACGAAGCTTTGCGCTTGTTCCAGGACAGATTGGTGGACGATCCCGAAAGAAAGTGGACCAACGAAAACATCGACGCCGTCGCTTTAAAACATTTCCCCGGGATCGACAAAAAACAAGCCTTGTCTCGTCCTATTTTATACAGCAATTGGTTGACGAAAGATTACGTTCCCGTCGACAGGGAGGAGCTCAGAGACTACGTCAAAGCCAGGTTAAAAGTTTTCTACGAAGAAGAATTGGACGTTCAACTGGTTTTGTTCGACGAGGTGTTGGATCACGTTTTGAGGATAGATCGTATTTTCCGCCAGCCTCAGGGGCATCTCCTTTTAATCGGTGCCTCCGGTGCCGGTAAGACGACTTTGTCTCGCTTCGTCGCTTGGATGAACGGTTTGTCCGTTTTTCAAATCAAAGTCCACAACAAATATACCGCGGAAGATTTTGACGAAGATCTTCGAAGCGTCTTGAAACGTTCCGGATGCAAAGACGAGAAAATCGTTTTCATCTTGGACGAGTCCAACGTTTTAGAATCCGGATTTTTAGAAAGAATGAACACTTTATTGGCCAACGGAGAGGTTCCCGGTCTGTTCGAAGGGGACGAATACACCACTCTTATGACTCAGTGCAAAGAGGGAGCGCAAAGGGAAGGCTTGATGCTGGATTCCAACGAAGAATTGTACAAATGGTTTACCGGCCAAGTAATGAAGAATCTCCATGTCGTCTTCACAATGAATCCGAGCTCGGAAGGTTTGAAAGATCGAGCCGCCACCTCTCCCGCTCTTTTCAATCGTTGCGTTCTTAATTGGTTTGGAGACTGGTCCGACGAAGCCCTCTATCAAGTGGGAACGGAATTCACCAGCAAAATCGATTTGGACAGACCGAAATGGACTCCTCCGGATACTCTGCCGGTCACCAACCAAAGGCTTCCGGCTCGCCCCACCCACCGGGAAGCCGTGGTGAACGCTTTCGTTTACGTCCACCAAACTCTTCACAAGGCGAACGCGAGACTCGCGAAACGAGGGGGCCGCACCACCACCATCACTCCCAGGCATTACCTTGATTTCATCAATCATTTCGTCAAATTGTACAACGAAAAAAGATCCGATCTCGAAGAGCAGCAGCTTCATTTGAACGTCGGTTTAAGCAAAATCGCGGAAACCGTGGAACAAGTCGAGGAAATGCAAAAGTCTTTGGCCGTCAAATCTCAGGAATTGAACGAAAAGAACGAAGCCGCCAACGCCAAATTGAAGCAGATGGTGAAGGATCAGCAAGAAGCAGAGAAGAAAAAAGTTCAGAGTCAAGAAATTCAAGCCGCTCTCGAAATCCAAACGGTTCAGATAGGTCAAAAACGAGAGGATGTCATGCAGGATCTTGCTCAGGTGGAACCGGCCGTGATAGACGCTCAAACTGCCGTCAAATCCATCAGAAAACAATATCTCGTAGAAATTCGATCCATGGCAAATCCCCCGGCTTTGGTGAAGCTCGCCTTGGAGTCCATTTGCTTGCTCCTGGGAGAGAACGCCACCGACTGGAAAGCCATTCGAGCCGTCATAATGCGAGAGAATTTTATCAATTCCATCGTGCAAAATTTCAGCACGGAAGAAATCACGGATGAGATGAGAGAAAAAATGAAAAGCCGATATTTGAGCAATCCCGATTATAATTTTGAAAAGGTGAATCGAGCCAGCATGGCTTGCGGTCCCATGGTCAAGTGGGCCATAGCCCAAATAAATTATTCCGACATGTTAAAACGGGTGGAGCCCTTGAGGGAAGAGCTTCGTTCCTTGGAAGTTCAAGCCGAAGAAAACAAGAAAAAATACGAAGAGGTCAAGAGTTTGATTTCGCAATTAGAGCAAAGCATCAGCGCTTACAAAGACGAATACGCTTTGTTGATTTCCCAAGCTCAAGCCATCAAAATCGACAGGGAAAACGTTCAAGCCAAAGTGGACAGATCGAGAGCTTTGCTTCGTTCGTTGGGAATCGAAAGCGAACGGTGGGAAGCCACCAGCGAAACTTTCAAATCTCAAATGTCGAGCATCGTCGGCGACGTGTTGCTATCTTCGGCCTTTTTGGCATATGCCGGCTATTTCGATCAACATTATCGGCAAAACTTGTTTTCCACTTGGTGCCATCATTTGCAACAAGCAGGAATCCAGTTCCGATTGGACATTGCCAGGACGGAATATTTATCGAATCCGGACGAAAGGTTGAGATGGCAAGCAAACGCTTTGCCCACGGACGATCTCTGCACCGAAAACGCCATAATGCTCAAGCGTTTCAATCGTTATCCTTTGATAATAGACCCATCCGGTCAAGCGACCGAATTCATAATGAACGAATTCGCAGACAGGAAAATCACAAAAACGAGTTTCTTGGACGATTCCTTCAGGAAAAACTTGGAATCTGCGTTGAGATTCGGCAATCCGTTGCTCGTTCAAGACGTGGAAAATTACGATCCGATTTTGAATCCGGTTTTGAACAGGGAATTACGACGAACCGGAGGAAGGGTGTTGATTACTTTGGGAGATCAAGACATCGATTTATCCCCTTCATTCGTCATATTTTTATCGACGAGAGATCCGACCGTCGAATTTCCCCCCGACATCTGCTCTCGAGTCACGTTCGTCAACTTCACGGTCACAAGGAGCTCCCTGCAGAGTCAGTGTTTGAACGAAGTTTTGAAAGCCGAAAGGCCCGACATCGACGAGAAACGGTCGGATTTGCTCAAACTTCAAGGGGAATTCCACTTGCGTTTGAGGCAGTTGGAAAAATCTTTGCTTCAAGCGTTGAACGACGCCAAAGGGAAAATCCTCGACGACGACAGCGTCATCACGACGTTGGAGACTCTCAAGAAAGAAGCCGAGGACATAAGCAAGAAAGTAGAAGAGACGGATAAAGTCATTTCCGAAATAGAAACGGTTTCTCTTCAGTATTTCCCTCTTTCTCAAGCCTGCAGCAATATTTACTTCACGATGGACAGCTTGAACCAAATTCACTTTCTCTATCAGTATTCCCTTAAATTCTTTTTGGAAATATTTAATTCCGTTCTTTACAACAATCCGAAACTGGAAAATTTGTCGGATAGCGCAGCGAGGTTGTCCGTCATCACGAAAGCACTGTTTTTGGTTTGCTACGAGAGGGTCGCCAGAGGGATGTTGCACGCGGATCGTTTGACCTTCGCCATTCTGTTGTGTCGTATACATCTGAAAGGGGTTCCCGCCGAGACCAATTTGGACGAGGAATTCCACTTCTTTTTGCGAGGGAAGGAAGGGATGCTGGATTTGAAACCTCCCAACGTGGAAGGTTTGAATCAGGAGCAATTGGAGGCCATGATGAGGATATCCACCAAATTGAAGCCTTTTAAGAGCATCGGTAAAATTATTTCGTCGATGCCGGAATTCACGGCCTGGTTGCAACAGGGCACTCCGGAACAGTGCGTGCCAAGACTCTGGGAGAACGTGACTTTAAGTTCCGTCGGAGATGCCATGTATCAGCTTTTGGTAATTCAAACGTTTAGGCCAGATCGAGTCATCGCCGCGGCCTCTCAGTTCGTCTCGGTCGTTTTGGGGGAGGATTTCATGCCGGCCGCCGAGAAGGAATTAAATTTGGCAGAGAGATGGGAGACGGAATTACGGGCCAACGTGCCGGTTTTATTGTGCTCCGTGCCCGGATACGACGCTTCGGGTAGAGTCGACGATTTGGCGGTGGAATTGAAATTGCCTTTGGCGAGCATAGCCATCGGCTCGGCGGAAGGTTTCAGCCAAGCCGAAAAGGCTATAAACGTGGCAGTGAAATCGGGACGTTGGGTCCTTTTGAAGAACGTCATCTCGCACCGCAGTGGCTCGTCCAGCTCGAGAAAAAACTTCATTCCATTCAGCCTCACTCGAATTTCCGTCTGTTTTTGACGATGGAGATCAATCCGAAGTTGCCGGTCAACTTGCTTCGAGCAGGGAGGATATTCGTTTTCGAACCTCCTCCCGGCATACGGGCAAATTTGTTGAGGACCTTCAGCACCGTTCCCGCTCAGAGGATGATGAAAGCACCCTCGGAAAGGGCTCGTTTGTATTTCTTGTTGGCTTGGTTCCACGCCATCGTTCAGGAACGTCTTCGATACGTCCCGCTGGGCTGGGCCAAATATTACGAGTTCAACGAATCGGATCTTCGAGTCGCTTGCGATACCTTGGACACTTGGATCGAGTCCACCGCCATGGGCAGGACCAATCTCCCTCCGGAGAAAGTTCCCTGGGACGCTTTGGTCACGCTTTTGTCTCAGTGCATTTACGGAGGAAAAATCGACAACGATTTCGATCAGAGATTGTTGGGGAGCTTCTTGTCGAAATTGTTTACGCCGAGGAGTTTCGAGGCGGATTTCGCACTCGTCGCAAACGTGGACGGGGTCGCCGGAGGTCCGGGAGGGCAGCGTCACATCACCATGCCGGACGGAAGCAGGAGAGATCATTTCCTTCAGTGGATCGAAGCCCTTTCGGACCGTCAAACTCCTTCCTGGTTGGGATTGCCGAACAACGCGGAAAAGGTTTTGCTCACCACCCGCGGGACCGACCTCGTGGGTAAACTCCTTAAAATGCAACAGCTGGAAGACGACGAAGAACTCGCCTATTCTCCGGAAGAAACTTCGAATCGGGCCGTCGTCAAGGAGGTGGACGGCAGACCTTCCTGGATGAAGACTCTTCACAATTCCGCTTCCACTTGGCTTCAACTTTTGCCGAAATCGTTGAACACTTTGCGAAGAACCGTGGAAAACATCAAAGATCCTCTTTACAGATATTTCGAAAGGGAAGTCCATTTAGGATCGAGATTGCTTTCGGACGTGATCCACGATTTAGAAGACATAGTTTTGATTTGTCAGGGAGACAAGAAGCAAACGAATTACCACAGAGCGATGCTCAGCGATTTGGTGAAGGGCATATTGCCCGGTCATTGGCGTCGATACACCGTTCCTCGAGGGTGCACCGTCATTCAGTGGATAACGGATTTCAGTCAGAGGATCAAACAACTCGAGGAAGTTTCCAAAGCGGTTCCACCAAAGGAGCCAAAGAATTGAAAACTTTCAACGTTTGGTTGGGAGGACTCCTCAATCCGGAAGCTTACGTGACCGCCACCAGGCAGTGCATCGCTCAGGCCAACGGCTGGTCTCTCGAAGAACTCCAGTTGGACATCACCATCACCGACAACGGAGAGAACGCTACCGACGATTGCAGTTTCGCCGTCGTCGGATTGAAACTTCAAGGAGCTCAATGCAGGAGCAACCAACTCTATCTCACTTCCGCAATCATGACGGATCTCCCCATCACTTTGTTGAGATGGGTTCGATCTTCCACCCCCGTCGAAGGAAAATTATCCCTTCCCGTTTATCTCAATTCCACGAGGACCGAACTCCTTTTCAACGTGGATTTGAACATCGCCGTCGGCCAAGATCGTCATTCTTTTTACGAGAGGGGAGTAGCTTTGTTGACCTCCACTGCTCTCAATTGATCCTGGCAAAATGAATCGGTGTTGCCGGTTTCTGGTAGTCACGGTACTGGTGGGAAAGAGCTAGTTTTCACCATGAATTTGCACAAATATCGTGTTTACCCGTAAACCTAGGCTAGTCCTTTTTATTATTATTATTTTTTTTTTCTTATTACGTTTTTATGGGAAGTCGCATATTGGAATTATTTTTTATGTTCTTTTATTTATTTATTTGTTTTCGTTTTGTTATACTTTATTGCCGTGAAATATTTAATTTTTCATCGGTAGTTTATTTATCTTTTTTTTCGTGATTAATTGATTGATTTTTTTCGTTATGTTTAAAATTGATTAACATTTTTTTTGAAGAAGAAAGAAAGAAAAGATATTGCTACACCGGTTCATAACGAAAACATGTAAATAGTTTGGGGTCGCTTATAAGAATATGAAAATTAAAAGCTTTTCAATCTTCTCGTGCTAATTTTTACGTGTAAAGCGACAATCTTTTAATTATTTAATTGAGGGGAAAGTAAGCAAAATAAAAATTTTTGTAATTTTTTTAAAAGAAAACGAATTTGTCGGTTGTAATATCCAGGGGAATTCGCCTTTGGTTGAATAATTTTTTATACATTTTTTTTGGTTTGGATTTCGTGAAGGAGCCTTTTTTTGCTTTTTTTAAAAACTTATATATGGGCCTTTTGTAGGGATTTCTTTTTTTCCGAGAAGAATCCTACATTTTTTGTAATCTTTTTAGAGTGTAAAACGTTACTTTATAGATGAGAGATTTCGATTTGTAAATAAGATCATGCAATGCTTTTTATAATAATTTTTGAACGAATAAGGATTTGTTATCGAAAATGTTTAATTGGCCCAGATGCTTTTTATATTTATATCGATAAGCGTTTTGCTTCCCATATTATTTTATAATATTAAAAAGTTTTATTTCTAACTGTGATTTTCTCTTAAATTAGAAATATAAAATTATTTATGTGCTCACAATTTCCGTAGATGGGAGTGACATTGTGCAGGATTTATTTTAACGAAAAGGTTGGTTTCAACAATCTCGTTCGCTTTTTTCGATGGCGGCGAAAGAAAATAGGGCCAAAACAATGTCACCTTCATCTTTTTTTTTTTTTTTTCTTAATGTGTAAGAAAGAATATCCTTCACTCGATAAAAAAATTAATTAATCGGTTGATGTGCTTAATAATTACATCAATTTTAATGTATTAATACTGGTAAGTACTTGTCCAAAAAAAGTAACGTAGTGTAGTCAAAAAGTCTCTTTGTATCTTTTTTAGCTTAATCTAATCTGGTTAAGTTTTAATATATTTTTTTCTTTTCAGTTAATAGCAGTTTCAATTTACCCGTACAACAATTAGTTTACTATTAACATTCATTCATGTCGGTAGATTTGAACGTTAATGTTGCTGCACCAAAAGGAGGAAAAATAGAAACCGATGAAGTTTTTTGCCAGATCATTAGGTTGCCCTATTACATCAGGTAATTAAGTACATGTTTTAAAGGGTTTTTGAAACAAATAGATGTTACTTTTTTTTTGGGGGACGTTATTGCACGGTCTAGGTTACTATGTCCATGCACTGAAGTAGTTTTAATTTAATTTTCGGTCAGTCTCATTTTTTTCGTAGTTTAGTTGACGCTGCGGTCTGATACACTATTCGCATAGAAACTTCGCGTACAATGAGGTTAAGATGACTGTATTAGTAGTTTTTACAATCCCTGCAAAGGGAGAGAGTGTCGGTGTCACCCATCCACCAACTGGCTGTTCTCAATGCAAAAAGCCAAAAATTCTTTTGGAGTCTTTTGCGGCCAAACTCCCCACAGCCTCCCCCCACCCCCAGAGTTTTAATCTAGTTAGGCCAATGCATATAAAAAAGGCTGTGAATGTGTACTCAGATACATACCAGGACCTTAATTCCTATATATGGTAATGCCATTAAATTAATGTATATGAGTCCTGATGTGTACTGTGGTTTATGCAAATCACAGCCTTCTATCCGCTGAAAAAAAGCTTTGACAAGAGAATATTTCTAGTAAAAGTTGTTCGTATGTGCAAGATCAATGGGAAAAAAAATGGAATAAAAAAGAAAAGCCGGGACTGTAAAGGTTAAACACGTATATTATGACGTTAACTCTTTTTTTGGCGGGGAGGCTTTTCATTGGCGGAAACTATGATGATGTCATTGCGCCCACGCGAAGATCGATTCTTCGTGACGTTTTAAAGGAAAACCATTTAATACAAAAAGGGAGGAAACGACGTTTCGCTTTTATTTTCAAAATTTTCACCCATTTTACATTTCCCCGGTTTCGGTAAATTTTCATTTCTACATTTCCAACAAAATTTCGGCCCTTTTCGATGCCCAAATTATTTGCCTTTATTTCTTTTTAAAGCAATATTTTGTATTATAATTTTTTTTTTGTACATATATTTTTTATGAAAGATGTTTATGTTGGAGTGCGCCGGGCAGACACGAGCTTTCGACTCCAGTACTGATAGAACCGTGACCGACATTCGACGGGGGTGAAAACAGAAAAAAACCATTTTTAGACAATCAGTTCGCGATTCCGTTTACAAAATAAAATATTGAAACAATTTTTGAAAATATTTTTTCAGTTATTTTTTAAACGTAATCGTTTTTAGTAATATTCCAAGCTTTTAAAGAATTACTATTTTTTTTTTAAAAATAATATATTTAGGTCCGTATACGGTAAAATGAATGACATGGTTGCCATGCGGAAAACGGCTGCGTCAATCATTTTTTTTCCTTTTTTTTTCCAATTCTTTTCTTTTTTTGCATTTTTACTTCAAATTTGTTTTGTTATGATTTTTTTCTGGTTTCCCTATTATTTTTTTTCTTTCTTTACATTCCCCTTTTCTAAAGATTCTCTTTTGTAAATTTTTTTTTTCCCCAATCGAATTATATTTTGATATTGTTTTTTGTCCTTAAAGTAAATAAGTGGTAAGACGATCCTTATAATAAACAATCGTGTAAAAAAAAAAGGGAAATTAAATCGTGCCTGATCTTGCCGCTCCCCCTTTTTTGAGGAAATATATTTTTCGATCGAATATCCGCATGGCCTATATATATATAATATATTTTTTTTTCCAAAAAATTAAAAATAAATAAATAAATAAATAATTTTGTTTATTTTATATGCAGATGAGGTGGTGGAAAGTGAAGCGCGGTTAATTTATAAAATCCAGAGGACTGTTTTTGTAATATTTCGAAATGGGAAAAAGGGAACTGTTTCGTATATTACTACCAGGGTACAGAGCCATGTGAATGTTGCTCATCAGCATACGCAATCGTTCGAGTACCATATTCGTCGTATTCTTTTTCATCTACAATAATAATAAAGGTGAGAATTAAAGTAAAATCAGCATCTCATTTTAAAAGTGTGCAATGTATACATCCGCTCTTTAACTAAAAATCTGGAAAAAAATTTTTTTTTAATTATTTGAAATCAAAATTTCTTTCCTTGACGAAAAAGATGAGTGTTGAAAGCTTTTTCAATTTAAAACGTTTTTCTCGATTACGTCTTGAAGTTAATGACTAGGGTTGGTATAATCGTTTAAAATTCAAATTTACGGAAACCGTGGCTGCGTCGCTTTTATACCGAATTCGAAACTAAATTTAAATAGGAATCGTATAATCGTGCGGCTTTTGAAAAAATAAATACTACCATTTTTTTCTCAAAATTAACTGAAAATAGCTTCCACTAAATTTATGAATTCGCGACCAGCTTTGCAGGGCCCTTCAATTCTAGACGTTTATTGTTTAGGGATTAAACTAAAGCCCCCCAAAAATGATTGTATTTAAAATGTATTGTCAACATACTCGGCTTTCAAAAAAGGACAAAAAGTATCATTTATATGTCAAGCAGCAAGTTAATTTGGACGATTTTATTCGTCTGCCAAATTGTATACGAAAAGAAAAGAAGAAAAAATTTTGTTTACTTTAAGTACGAGCTAAATATAGATTTGAAATATTCCTGATAAGGCTATATATTAACCGTACGTAAGCTTTAGAGGCAGCAACCCCAAAATATTCGACTCGTTGCCAGAACAAACGACTAGGTGGATATAAAAATTTTCGAAAAATGGCGCAAAAATGATCCAGAGGAGAGCTGAGCCATCCCATAATTTTTTTGTTGATCCGAGGTTGAGATTGATCCTCTAACTATAATTTGTGCTTTTTCAGAGCTGCAAAATGGTTGGATAATTTTTATTATGAGCGAGGCTTGCGAACGCGAAGCGCGCTCATTGGCGCTCGAAAAAGCCTACGTCCATCAAGTATATCAACAAATCTCGAACGCTTCTGATTCTTTACCGGATAAGGGTAGAGCATGGCCGAGAGTCAAACAGTTCCTTTCGGAATTGGAACCGGGATCCCTCGTCTGCGATGTTGGTAAGCGATCAAGTTTTTTTTTTTTTTTTTTTTTTAAACTATCCCGATATTTTCGAAAAAAAGAAATGATTTCGGGAAAACGAGAGCGTCCAAGCGTGAACCCGATTATTTTATTTTCTTTTATTATTTTAAAATTTTAAAAGTTTGTAAATTTATCGAGCTTCATCTGGAAACTTCTCTTTTCCTTGCTTCCTTCCGATTTTTTATTTATTATACGGAGCGAGAAAATCCTCTTTTTTTTCTTGGCCAATTATGCAAGAACATTTATGGATTACCGAAAAAGTTGGGACTAAATGTTTTGTTTGATAAATTTGGTTTTGGTTGACGGGAATCGATTCAAACCTTTGGACTGATTCAATTCGGCTTTTCCAAACGAAAAAAAAAAAAAAAAAATTCATATCGAGGACTTTTTTTTTTACTTTTCAGGTTGCGGTAACGGAAAATATCTAAATGTGAATCCGTCGGTGTTTGAAATTGGAGCTGACAGATGCAAAAGACTGACTGAAGTAGCTAGGGAAAAAGAACATGAGGTAAACTCTAGTTTTAAAAGACAAATTGTGGGGAAATTTTTTTTCTTTAAAAAAATAAAAATAAAAATAAAGAATACGTTAAAAGAAACAAAAAGATATTGAACTTTTGATAAAATTAAATAATTCGATTTGATTTCTTTTTGGTGCAAAAATTTTTGAGATGTTGTTGCGGTATCGATTCATTCAGCTTGAGACACGGATACAATTTTTGCCTTTTTTTCCCAGGTCCTTATGTGTGATAACCTCGCACTTCCCTTTCGGGACGAAAGCTTCGACGCTGTGTTGTCGATAGCGGTGGTCCATCATTTCGCGACCACCGACAGGCGAGTCCAAGCCCTGAGAGAACTGGCGAGAGTCCTGCGAATAGGAGGGAAATTGATCATTTCCGTGTGGGCTATGGAGCAAAGGCACCGAAAGTTCGAATCCCAGGACGTTTTGGTGCCTTGGCACAGACCTCAGCATCTCAGCACCCCGTCATTGGAGTTTACTTCCACGACGACGACCACCTCGGAAGAGGACGGACCTCCGCCTTATCACGCGTATACGCAAACGTCCGACAGCGAATCCGCCAGGTCGCAAAGGTAATTTAGAAAAAGAAAATTTTAATTAAAAAATGGCTGAACTATTGTTTCGGTTTGTTTCGTTTAGAACGAGCAACGACGTGCGAAAGAGAGGGCGAAACAGACACAAAGGCAGATCCATCGATCCTGCCAGACCTCTCAGTAGTTCCCAAAGTAGTTCTAGTCTCTCTAGTCCCAATGAAACCTGCTATAGTTTCGTTAGACGAGCTTTACAGGTAAGAAAACCTGCATGAAACTCGGTTTTTTGTTTGGACTTAAGTGTTGATTTCCTCGTTTTAGAAATTAGCCGGAGGAAAACGGGGCGGATCGGGTAGGCATCGCCCTTGGTTTTTGGAAACTTGGAGCACTTGCACGAAAGAACCTCCTCCGAGGAGATACGATCCAGACGGCTGTGAAGATATCGACATAGAAGATATTCAGGATTTGCCGATCGAGCTCCGTCGATTAGAAGAAGATACGGATCTTCCGCAAAGAAGACAAACCTTTGCTTGCTCAGAAAGATTATCTTCTTCTGTAGAAATATCTTTAGCTTATAAGTCGAAAAGTCTTAGCGACATTTTAACGGTAAGTCTTTTTCATAATAAAAAATCGGACGTCTGTAAGAAGGATATTCACAAAAGGAGACTAAGCCGTCTGTGAAAAAGATAAATAAAGCTTTTCTAAGAGGACAAGGAAAAAGAAACAGAAAGAGTAGACATAAAATTGCGGAAACATCACAGATGCAGAAATGCTCGATAACCAAATATCTCATGTTGAGACATGTGAATCTTAGAAAGAAAATGCTTGGAGTTATTTCCATGGCAATATAATGATTCGAAAGCTCAAGCAAATCTCTTTAGTTAATCGGCTTAAAAGCTGATTTCGCTTCATCTTTGATTTTGAGAGCTTTTGTCAATCGTTTTTAAAAAATGTTGCACGCGTGATTTTAGAATTTCCCAGTGTTGAGTAAAAATTTTTTTGTTGCAGGTTAACCAAAAAAGTATTGTTAGATCCCGATCAAGCGTTTCTAATTTGGGTGCAAATAGCGTGGCAGTAGAAGTTAATACCGGATCGACCCTTCCGACTAGCGGAACAGGAACTGTGATCACCTCCCAGCCGAAGCCTAAGCTCGTCAAACAAAAGCAGTCGTTATGCGAGGAAGAAATGGAGGAAGAAGGAGGAGATCAACCCACCGACATGCGGGATTTAGTTAAAAGATTACCGGAATTCAAGGTTAGTTCAAACCCCCTCCCCCCCACTCTCAACCATAAAATCGATCGTTTAATCCGCTGTTTTAATTTTGGTTTCAGGTCTCGATCTCGGGAGGCTCAAGGAGATGTGGGAGCGTCTTTAAACAGAGTTCCATGAACGAAGAGCTCATGTCGACCGAACGTTTGCGAGAAAAAGAAAGAGTCAGGCAAAACATTCAGAAACAAGCATCTTTAAACGAGGAATTTCTTTTTCGAAGGCAACGAACGTTCGATTCTCTTCGTGATACATTTTTCTCGACGTCCACAGCTCGAAGATTTCAGTTATTAAAAGACGGCCTCACGAATAAAATAAAAAATTCGACAACCGGTAAGGGTAAAAAAAAAGTTTTTCAAAACAAAATTTACGACGAAAAAATAATTGTGCTTTTTATTTAGGAATAGAGAAAGTGACTGGTGCTTCGTTTAAAAACGGATTCGTTAGAATGTTGCAAGGGTGGAAAAGCGAAGCCTCGTCTCCTCAAGCTCGGCCCACTCCTCCGACTCCGCCTTTCGAATGTAGGCGATCCAACGCTTTCGAAGATAAAAACGGAAACGGAAACGGATCTTGCACCGCCACAACGGGGGAACGAAGGCATTCCAAAGAAGACGGAAGCGATTCTTCCAAGGACAGCTCCCTGCAAAGCGATACCAGCGTCGATTCGGAAGACAGCTTCGCCAGCGTGATTTTCATACCGAAGCCGGATCCGAACAACGAAGCCTTTCCACCGAACAACACCTCACCCCCCACTGCGGCGTTGTCTTCTCCGACGTTGCAGTCTTTGCCTCAGTCTCCCCAGCCCACGTCCCCCAAGCTGAAAACTTCTTTGCCGACCTCGCCGAAATTCAAGTATCAGTCTCCGACCAGTCCGATAATCAAACAACCTTCCTTGCCGTGTAAATATCAGACTCCGACTTCCCCGAATTTTAAAACTCAATTGCCGACTTCGCCGATCGGTCTGACCAAACAGCATTCCCTCCCCACCTCCCCGAAGTTCAAATACCAAATGCCTCCTCTGTCTCCGGGATTCGCCAAATCCAACGAAACTCAAATGGGTTTCCAGCAAAAATTGAACATTTTGAATTTTCAACAAAAAGCTCATTCGTCCAGTTTCTCTTTTACGAGGCAAATTTCGACGGAGGCAGATACGGTTTCCAGTGCCCTATCCGATCTACCCCAGGCTAAATCTCCACCTGGTGCAACCGATGTGAAAACTCCTCAGTTGAAAGTATCTCCGCAGAATAAAGAAGAAAACGTCGCCGAACTCGTCAAGGAAAAAGAGCAAAAAGCCGAAAAAGTGACCGAAATTCAGAACCCGGAAACCTCTGCCCCGGTTCCGATTCCGGTCACGGTTCCGGACGCGAAACCAAAAGCCGGAACCACTCCGAAGCAAAATTTTCCGTTCGTAAGAAGAGCCGCTTCCGGTCCCAGAAATGGTCGAGCGGACAATTTAGCAAAGCCTTTGCCGAAGTTGCTTTCATTGGAATTGTTTAATCCGGAAACGGACGACGTCGACAGCGATTCCAGCGGGGTTTCTTCTCCGGATTCGGTTAGCAGCGTCATCAGCGTTCTAACCGAGGAGCTTTCCGTCGAATCTCACGGTATGTAATTCTATAAGTTCTCTCCAAGAACTCTTGAGCACTGGGGTCATTCAAATATTACGTAAGCACGATTTGTGCAATTTTCGACCCCCCCCCCCCTTCGGAAATTTAATCAAAAATAAACTTCCTCTTATGGAGATTCAACATATCAGCGTACGATTTTCAGAGATTTTTTCCCCCACCAACCTGCTTACGTAATACTTGAATGATCCCACTCGCAAAATATTGAAGTTACCGATGTTATTTTTTTTTTTCTTAATTTTCAGATGCTCATCAGACTAAACCTTCACCGTCTGACGGTCATTCGAACTCCACGTCCAACTCCATTAACGATTCAGATTTGAATCTTTCGGACCAGTCAATATCAAGTCTTCCAAATTCGAAAAGTCCGGAATTTCTGAATTCAAAAAGCCCGGAAAATTTTTCGAAGAGCCCCGAGAGCACCTCAAAGAGCTCGCACACATCTAGCAATTCAAAATCATCGGGGACTAAAAAACCGGAGGAATCGAAAAGTTCTCCGAAAATTTCAAACAGCCCCGAAAATTTATCTTCCAGTTCCGAATCTCTTTCGAAAAGTTTGGAAACTTCGAAAGAAACCGAAGATCTCAAGCCGGGAGAAGAAACGGAACCGAAACCCGAGGAAAAAAATCGGAGGAAAAGTCCGGAGCCGCCGAAATCGAGGCTGAGGAAAGACGACTCCTCCGGTCTTCACCACGAAAAGCCCGTGAGAAACAGGGACGAAAAATTTGTTGCTCCCGCTTGCGAAATCCTCGACGAAAGAAGTTTGTCCCCGACTAGAAAATGTTCGCCTTCGAAATCGTTGATAGAAGCCGCTGCGGACGTGGCCAGTTCTCTGGAAGGGGCGGTGGACGCGGTGATCCAATCCAGCCCCAGAGCGAGGCGCAGGCAGTTGGAACTCGCCGAGGCTCCGGATTCCGCCTGGGTGATGCAAGGGGATTTCTCTTCTTCCCGAAGTTCCAAAATAACAAAGTCCTCCCCGGAAAAGGACGAAGACGTGTTTTCGAAATTGTTTAAAAAATGCGAAGTGAAACCGAATTTGAAAATCCGGCACGAAATCGGAAGGAAAAGATCTCCCGAATATTTAACCTCTCGGGACGAACCTTATCCGGATTTTGAATTCTGTAAAATCAAATGCCACGAGGAAAAATGTAGGAAATTCAGTTTGGATAAATTTCGGACCGATCGTCCGGGTTCCACGGAAAACGTTCCGCTTTTGAGCTCGTTCGATCGGGGAAGCGACGCCAGCCTCGGTTGTTACGACGTCGAAAACGATTTTTCCGGTTCGATCAAAGAAAAGAGGGCCCCCCGAAGTTTCGAAACAGGTTCCAGTTGGAGTTTAGGTAGAAGCGACCGGTTTCGAACCTGTTTGACCGAATCTGACGAAAGACGTCAAAGGAATTCCAGCACTTGGAGTCTGAACCGGTACGAAGCCATCGCCAAAATCTCGTTGGGAGATTTTTACGCCAAAGCGGGTCGATTCAAACAAGAGGTCGATCCCAATGAAAAATACTCTGAGAAAAGCGAAAAAACACCGCCGGTGCCTGAGCGACCGATAGTCAGGATAATCCACGAAGATCTATCGGTCTCCACGGACGAAGAAGAAGAAAAGGCGTTCGGAATGAGGCACAGAAGGAATTACCGAAGCCACAGCCTCAGTTTGAATAACGCGGAGAGCTTGAGAAACATCGAGGACCGAATGCAATCCGAGTCTTGGGACGAAGAGTGCCGACAGCATTTGGCGGAATTTGCCGACAGGTTAAGCGAAAAGCTGCTCGCGGAAATCGATCAATATCGGGAGAGAACGACTCAAACGAAAACGGACTCCAGGCCTATTTTCTCGAGCCTTCCGGCCGGTTTGGAAATCATGCACGATCCCTATTTGACGAGACTGAGCGAAGAACTACAGGATTTAACGAGACTGAGCGCCGAATTAAAGGAAAGGAACAATTACCTTCAGAGTTTGAGCGACGAAGACCTTAATAAAGAATTGAAAATATCCAATCGGAAAACGAATCCTTTTCTCATAGGCTGCACCGAAACTCAGAGTTCCTCCAATCCGTTTTCGAGTCGTCTCGAAAGCAACCCTTTCTTGACGGATCCCAACGAAACGGAATTCGATCCCAATTCCCAATCCAATTTCGACGACTCGTTCGTACCCTTCGAAATCGATTCCCCGCCCAAAAATCGGAAGGCCTCCGTCACCACGCTTCGGCTTCTGGAAAATATCGACAAAAAAGAAGCCGAGCCGACACCGGAAGATCGGACGGTCGAGGGGAGAGAAGAAATCCCCGAATGCGAGAACTCGAATCCTTCGGTAACGGAAACCGATGCCAATGCCAATTTAAAAATTTTCGAATCGGAAGCCACCGGAAATCCGATCGCAGCTAAAAGACAAAATTTGTTGTTCGTTAAAAGTGCATCTTTGGACGATTCTCACAAAATTCTCCCTCCAACCGGGGACAAAAAAGACCCCGCGGAACTCGCCAGGAGCAAATTGTCGGAAAAAAACGAAAAAATTAAATCCGAACTGGAAATTCTAAGTCAAAAAGTGAAAGCCATGGCTTTGAAAGAGCAAACGAAACCGGATAATTTCGCTGCGGAACAGAAAAAGATTTCTTCAGGGGTGGAATCCTTGGAAACCTCCACCGAAACCGAAACCGATAGTCAAAATTCCAACAAAATTCAGGGTAACCTTTCGAAATCTTCCGTTGAAAGCAACGATCCGGATGTTTCCGTCGGCAGCAAAAAGGAAGTTCGAGGACTTTCCCTGGAAAATTCCACGGAAACCGATCCGGGATCCGGCATGCCACGAGACACGAGCCGAGTCACCATTTCCAGTTCTTTGGGGCATTCCATGGAGAGCAGCGACCCGGAAGCTTCCGGGGGGACCTGTTCCGGATCGGAATGCTCTAAAAGGGATGTCAGCAGGGTCACCGCCAGCACGGCTTCTTTAGGTACGACTTTTTCCTTGTTCCAAAAGAAGAGTTTTTTAATTTTTTAATTTAATTTCTTCTCAGGGCATTCCATGGAATCGAGCGACCCAGGTGACGTGTCTGAAAGAACTGGAAGCGGGAGCGATTTCTCAAAGAAAGAGACTTCCTCTGCAGGAACCGGAAGGACAGCAGGCAGCACGGCGTCTCTCGATCCCGAATCCTGTAGCGACTGCAGCAAAGACGTCCGGTAAATTTTAATTTTTATGATTATTATTATTTTTTTCTCATTATTTGCTTTATCTTGGCTATTTAATTTGTCAGACACGCGGATAGAAGAACGACGCGCTGCGATGGGCGATCATCTTCGGAAGAAATTCCTCGAAAGATACAATTAGTCAGGCAAAAGACTGCCGTTCAAGAAACTTTAGATACTCTCACCAAAGCGGAAAGTTTCGAAACATCTTTAAACGGATCTACCTCTCAAGTAAATAGAAATTATTTCATCTCCTTTTTTCTTGTACAAGTTGCAAAACAATTTTATTTTTTTCATTTCAGGAATCGTTGCCTTCGGATAACGGCGGCGGAGCCATCACGTTCCACAGGTACTACCACGTTTTTCGAGAAGGAGAATTGGATCAACTCATCGAAAAATATGTGGATAACTTGCACATTATATCCTCCTACTACGATCATGCCAATTGGTGTGTTATAGCCGAAAAAGTTCAGGTTTGGACAATTTAATTTGGGTGCTGGGAAATTCCATATCATACGATATCCAAATTTTTTTTTATTCTCAAATTAAAATTGGTTTTTTTTTTTTTTCATTATTATTATTATATCGGCCTGGGGAATCTACTAAATATTCTAATATCGTATAAATGTCTCTTTTTTTTAAATGTGGTGTTAACAAGTCGGAAAACGAGGAGAAACAAACAAGAAGTGCCAAGTATATATATTTCTTCTTTCTCTCGATAATTTTTTTTTTCCGGTCTTGAAAGCGCTTTACGCATAATCGAATCTTGTTCGAAGTACAATGATTTTTAGTTACTCTATTCAATTCATTTCATTTTTAAGAAACGGACTGAAGAAATAGCATTTCATATAAAAAAATATACTATAAACGATCTTCCATATGTTTTTTTTTTTTAGATGTATTCAGGCACGGAACGTAAATTTAAAAAAAGTATTATTGTAAGAAAATTATTGTGCGAAAACATTCAAAGTACTTTTATACAGGATAATATTTTTAAAAAATAAAATCAATTTCAGTCCTTTACTATATAAAAAAAAACCTTACGCACATTTGAAAACGATTTTAATTTGCCGCTCAAAATATTTTGATTTTATCACCGAAAATAGTCAATTTAGAAATCCTTGGTGTCAATTAAAATTCTAGCCCGATGAAGAGAAAAGTAAAATACTGAAATTGGTTTGGTTAAAAATTTGTTTCCTTTTTTTTAAAAGAAAAAAAAAGCTCAATACTTTCGAGTACACAAAAAAAAGTATTAAAATTATAAAATTAATGATAAAAAGAAACAAGTAACAAGCTTTAATCGACTATTTTGTTTGGTTGTTTTTCAGATATTTAATATATGTTTTAATTTGTATATTTTACAAATTTAAAATGTTTTAAATGTAAATAGTCTTGTAAATATAATTTTAATGCTGCCTCGGTTTTCAAAACTATACTTTTCGTTATATTTATACTCGGTGACAATTATTAAAAAAGAAGCAAAATAAAATCTAAAAAAATGAACGGTTTTACCTTTTCCTTTTTCTTTTAATAAGAATATTTTATCCCAGTCAGGATAAACCTGTAGTTTAGAAATGATATTCTAAAAATGAATTAATTACCTAAATTAATCTTGTTTGTTTTCTTTTTCGGGAAAAATTTCTTTCGTGCTGGCTGGGATATTATTGGATCAGTCTTAAAAATGAATCGTGCCTAATGTTGAAACAAGTTGTTATTTTAATTAAGCATCCAACTTTAAGGCTGATCCAGTTGAATCGACTTAAAAGAAATTACCCTTTTTAAAATATTCAACTGTCCCCGATAATCTGGAATCAGATGAATGGCCTTTTCCAAACTAGAAGTAAAAAAAAAAACCCAAGTGTACTGGCTGTTTCACCATTTGTATTTTCGTTAAGGTTGTGGACAGAATGAATCCGCTCATTAGATTTTATAATTTTTATTGCAGGTGAAATTTTCAAAAATGAAAGTACCAATGTCAAAAAACAGCCATAAATGTTTTTTTTTTTTAAAGATAAAAAGTTTCATTGCATTCTAACGATTGAATTTAAATATAAAGAAATATTTGATCGATTTAAAATAATTTTTTTCTTACTTTTTAAAGTGAAAACAACTTTCGAATAATTTCGGCATACTTTCCTAAAGATCAATTTTAATTAATAATTTTTATTCCGTATGTCCACAGGCAGCTTTTAGGGAAGAGAGAAAATCAACTGCGACCGGCGCTGTATATATCCATCTCGTCACAGTTTTTGAAGTGATGTTACTAAGGCCAAAACATGGAAATCTGGTGGATCACAAGGTAAGTAACTCTATTGCTTTAGAAGGGGATACAAAATTTGAGTTTTAAGGTGATAATCAGAATTTGAGTTTTTTGAGGCGATATCAAATTCAAGTTAATTGTTTCCTATCTTTCTTTCGAAAGCTTAACACTGTTTGGCCTTTGTCATTTTTCGGAAGTTTTCTTAATCTTTTCTTTGTCATTTTTTTAGAAGTTACATTGTGAAGCGCCCTTTTTTTTTCTTTGATAGGACTTGTTTTCTTTTAGTGGTTATCGAATTATTAAACACATGTTTCTGTGGTATACATTAAGGGATGAGTATACCACAGTATCGTATCCATCCAATGCTTTGGATATTACAACAAAAACCGAACGATTGGATGGTTATGTCCACCTAACCTAACCCAACCTAACCTAACCTTTTTTTTTTTTTTTTTTTTTTTTTGTATCAAGGTGGAAAAATCCGTTATGGACACCGCAGGATTTTCTCTGCGGTAGTGTCAGACTCGCACTGACTAAAAAACCACCTCTGTTTGCTGAACCGTCCCCGGAACCGCTGGTAGCATTACTTCAGGGAAACCCAATCTAACCTAACCTAACCCAACCTAACCTAACCCAACCTTTTTTTTTTTTTTTTTTTTTTTTTTATCTCGAGGTGGAAAAATCCTGCATTGGACACCCGTTTTCGGAGCCTTCCTACTAGGGTAGTGTCAGACTCCTACTGACTAAAAAACCACCTCTGGCAGCTGATCTGTCCCCGGAACCGCTTTTGGCATTACTTCAGGGACAGTTGCTCCTTATCTTCCAAGCGCACGCTCATATTCCTCCTTCGCCTTCAGGATAGATATAATGAGGTTGGCAACTGCCCCCCAATTTTCCTTTGATGCCAGCATCGTCGGACAGATGTTTTCCGGCGTCAGCTGCGTCCCTACGACTGCTTCGGCTTGGGACCTGTACTCCTCCCATCTCGCACACTCGAACACCGTGTGGAGCGGGGAGTCTGGCTCACCACAGAACCAACAGGCATCGGTTTCTGATAGTCGGAATCGAAACAAGTAATCTCCAAATACACCGTGGCCTGTGAAGAACTGGGTGAGATGGTACCCAATCTCGCCATGCTTCCTGTTGATCCAGTCTCTTACGTCTGGGATTAATCTTCTTGTCCACAGGGCAGTAGATGCACTGGGATCCTCCCATTCCTGCTGCCATTCGTCCTCGATCTGGGCTTTCACCGTTGGTCTCTCCCCTGATTTGAGTGCCCTGACGCGCTCTTCGACTTGGAGGTGAGCCGGAGGTATCCCTGCTAGGACCTGGACTGCTGCGTTTGGTGCCGTCCTATAAGCACTGCAAACTCGAAGAGTGGTCCTTCTCAGGCATTTATCGAGGGAGTCCTTATACTTGCGGTGCACTATGGCATCGGCCCATGCCGGAGCTGCATATAGCAGGATAGATGCTACTACTTTCGCCATGGTTTTCCGCTTACTGGCTTTGGGGCCGCCTACATTTGGCATCAGCCGGCTTAGTGCCAGTGCTGCTTTTTCAGCCTTGATCACCGTTTTCCGGATATGCGTAGCTCCTCCCATGCCTTTCTGGATCCAGACTCCCAAGTACTTAAGGCTATCCGATGACTCCACCTTGGTTCCTCCTATTTGGAATTCAACTTTAGGAACGTTCCGTTTTGTGTAGAGGAGTACCGTCTCGGTTTTCTCCGGAGCTAGCTCTAGGCCCATTTCGTCCATTTTCCGTTGGATTACCGCCAGCGCTCTGTTGCCGAGACTCTCAACCATCTCTTTGGTTTTGGCAGAGACGACGACGGCTAGGTCGTCCGCGAATGCAACCAGATCTATTCCCTGCCCTATATTCAAGTCGAGGACTTGGTCGTAGAAAGCGTTCCAGAGATAGGGCCCGAGGACCGACCCTTGAGGGACTCCACAGGTCACTGGAAGCTTCCGGTCTTGCACTAGGATCCATCTATCCTGGAAATAACCTTGTACCATGCGTATGAGGTATGGAGGTGCTTTTTTCCTCTTTAGTGAGTTTATTATGCCTTCCCATGGTGCGGAATTAAAGGCGTTTTTTACGTCCAGGCAGATGAGAGCACATATTTTCCTATGCTGGAACGCGTACCGTTTCGCTCTTCTTCCAAGGTCTAAGACCCTTAGGGTGGCATCTAAGGTGGAGCGACCTTTACGGAATCCGTACTGTCTGTCCGAGAGTTGGCCTCCTTCTTTTTCCAGTCTTGAGAGAATTAGCCTCTCCAGAAGTTTCCCTAACACATTGAGCAGGCAAATGGGGCGGTAGCTGACTGGTTGTCCTGCTTTGGAAGGTTTAACTACTAATACCAGCCTTGCTAGCTTCCATTCATCCGGGAAAACTCCTGATTCCAAGTAGCGGTTCATCATGTTTCTTACGGTTTGCATGCTTGACCTGGTCAGACTTCTGATAATCTCCGAGGTGAAGCCGTCTGTCCCTGGAGCTTTTCCTGGGTAACCTAACCCAACCTAACCTAACCCAACCTAATCTAACCTAACCTAACCCAACCTAAGCTAACCTAACCTAACCCAACCTAAGCTAACCTAACCTAACCTAACCTAACCCAGCCTAACCTAACCCAACCCAACCTAACCCAACCCAACCTAACAAAACCTAACCCAACCTAACCTAACCCAACCTAACCTAACCCAACCTAACCTAACCCAACCTAACCTAACCCAACCTAACCTAACCTAACCTAATCTAACCTAACCTAACCCAACCTAAGCTAACCTAACCTAACCCAACCTAAGCTAACCTAACCTAACCTAACCTAACCCAACCCAACCTAACCCAACCCAACCTAACAAAACCTAACCCAACCTAACCCAATCTAACCTAACCTAACCCAACCTAAGCTAACCTAACCTAACCCAACCCAACCTAACCCAACCCAACCTAACAAAACCTAACCCAACCTAACCTAACAACCTAACCTTACATAACCTAACAACCTAACGTAATCGAACCTAACCTAACCTAAGGAAAAGTCAGACTGCATTTTCGGATAAAATCCAAATTCTCAATATTTTCCTTTTTTCGCTTCACTTATATCTTGAATCAGAGCCACAGGCCCAGTCATAGCAAAACCACGTGGATCCACTTGGTTGCCCTATATTTTGCCATTTCGTCCATTAATTGCCACCATCATTTTTTTTTTTATTTATTATCAAATTCGTCTTTTTAACTCTATATCTTAAAGATTGGTGGAATTTAGGTGGATTTTCTCTTAAACTCCACGTGGAGTACTCGTCCAGTTAGCAAAGCCTATCCAGTCCCGAGGACGTCTTTAGGATTTCATGAGGATATCCGTTGAACGTGCATTAAATTTACCCATGTCCAGAAAACGTCCTTTGGACGTCCTATGGGTATCCAATAGATTCGGATATATCCTGTGGATATCTAATGGGCAATCCACAGGATTCCAATGGATTGCATATGCTGGGTGAGGATTGGGTTTTGCAATCCTAGAAATATTAAAAATAATCAGGCCTAAATAGACGGAGAAAAGAAATTAAGTACAACATGTTTAGGATTTTAAATCACCTTTAATCGAACTTAATTATAAACTGTAAAAAATACTGAGTAAACAAAAACGAAAAGTTTTATAAGACTTTATTGTTAATCGGAGAAGAAAAATAGAGATAAAAATTATGCGCGGCTCCCATCCTGTGTGTTTGCTATTGCTGCTCTCGGTAGGTTATTCTGCATCCTTCTCCAATTGTGAAATTGATAAGAATTATTACATAAAATTAAATTAGTTTATTTATTTAAAAATTGGAAAATTTTAATCGTCTCGAACTTCTTTTACGTCTTGGTCCTTAGACGTGTGTTTCGTTAGTATGACTCCCTGTCTGAAAAATTATATTTGTTAACATATATGCACTTAAAGGGGTCGAAGGAAAGTCGGTTAATTCTTACCCAGACGGTGCTGTGGGAGACTCTCTGCTCTTTTTAAAGTATCTATATAGTAAGAAAGTTATAGCCAATACTATGGGCACCAGTACACACAACACTATGCCCCATGTAATTCCTGCTTGCCTGGCGGAATATTCTTGCATACCTGTATAAGGATTGCAAAATCAATTTTCAAAGGTCTTTTTATTAAAAAAAATCATCCATTTTAAATCGTGAAACTTTCGTATATTTCCATGCATTTTTATAAAAAATTAATACTAAAAAAAAAAAAATTTTTTTAAAATTTTGATTTACGTGTCTATCAAAGCACATGGAAAAATTTCGGTTCCACAATTGAAATGGACGAGATACAGAATGGAAACAAGAACGAAAGAAACGGAAACGGATCCCTCTTTGAAACCCACAACCGATCAGGAAAACCTGTTGTACTGTGGAATAGAAATTTTCCCATTCACAAAAAAAAATTATTTTAATTCTACTAATTTTACTAAAATTACAAATCATTAAAAAATTAAGAAAAAACGGAGACGACGAATGACAAAAGAAAAAAAAAATTGTAAATGGGGACAGATCTATGTAGTAACTAACGCAAAACGAGTAAAAAAATTGTCATTTTTAGTCTTTTGCAATGTCGCTTTTTTCATGCTACAGGAAAAAAAATAGAATGAAGAAAAATATTTGTTGAAAGTGCATCGCAGACCCTGCGCAATATAAATCCGTAAACCGTTCAGATGGGAGTTTGGATTGCACTTCCTTTTGAGGAGGACGCGGTACTTGAAGTGGATATTTTAGGACGTTCCGAAGAACTTGAGCTAATTTTCGATTTAGGCCGACCGGAGTATCTGGTTTTGCTCGTAGAAGAGTCTCTGCCTCCGACCACAGCGGTTTCGCGATTCGAAAACGACTTCGGGTTTTTATCTCTGCGATAAAGGGAATCGGTTTTTGCGCTGGAACCGGAAGTGGATTTATCGTCGATTCTTTCGTATCTGGGACCGTCGTCCGAGTCGGTGGCCTCGTGACTTTCGCTGGAATAAGCGTTCTTTTCCACGTTCGGTCGGATATCTTCCTCGCTGATTTCCGATTCCGAATCGGTGGGGACGGTATTTTTAGCGTCTTGTTTCGAACTTTCGGAAGAGCTTTCTAAAATGCTTTTTAGGTCGTTGGGATCCGCGGTGGCGCTTACGAAACTGCCCGATTTGGAAGCGCTTTCGCTACCGTAATAACAACTGTCCCTAAACTTTTTTAAGTCTTCGTCGTCCACGTCTTTCAAATTTTCATCTCTGTCGGAAAAATCGACATTAGGTTTTCCCGGAAGGGGTTCGTGCGTTCGATAAACTTTATCGTATTGCCTCCTGTTTTTGGTTCCGTTTTGAGGAGAGCTATTATCGCTTTCGTCGGATTTCGGCTGAGACGAAAGTAAACTAGTTTGCGGAGATTTCCTGTAAGTCGAACGATTCTGGAAATATTTCCAGCTAGCAGCAGATTTTTTCTCCGAATTATCGTGAAAATAACAAATATAAACTAAGAGTATAACTACTATGAGAGGCAAAAGAGTTCCTGCTATGATTCCCGTCGTGACCCAGCCTTGTCTCTGTTCGTATTCGGTCATACCTGAACAACATAAATTTTCAAAATTTATATAAACAGTTCAGATACATTTTTACCACAGTGACTTTTGTGGAATTTCAAATATATGGACCGTTTCCTTTGGCAATCTCACTCATTGAAATTTTTAACTCTTATCATTCTTGCAAAAGCTTGTAAACCCTCATTTGGGAGCCATCAAGTATTACGTAAGGCTTTTTTTCGGGTTTTCCGACCCCCTCCCCCCTGTCGTAAGATTTAGTAAGATTTCTTTGACCCCCCCTTTTTTTCTTTACCGCCAATTTTCAAAATGTCTTACAAAATTTCAAAAAAAAAAAAAAAAAAAAAATCTTAACATTAGAATACTGTAAAAAAATTTTTTTGGATAGAAACAAAATAGAGGGGTGTCCATTTTCTATATTAAATTTGAATTTTTTTGAACTATAACTAATAAAAAAAATTCTTACGTAAAACGTAAGATTTTCCGGACCCCGGGGTCCCTAGGTAGGGCCCTACCTCCCCCATGTAAGAAATAGTAAGAATCTCTTGCACCCCCTCCCTTTCTTCCGGTACGTAATACTTAAAGGCTCCCTTTCTACCGCAAACAATTTACTTACGCAAGCATTCGGTGTAACCGTATTCGGGCGTGTCCCAGTAGCCGTCGGCCATGCACGTCCTTCTTTTGTCTCCCACCAAAGTGAAATCTTGATTACACTCGAAGGTCACTTTGGTCCCAGGAATGAAAAGGAAATTACTTTTCCTACCGAAACGAGGCGTTTCTAACACTCCGCAAGATTTTACTGAAATCAAAATTTAGAAGATCATTTGTTTTTCGTTTTTGTAGATATTTTTGTGTGCTTACCGGTGTTTTCGTTAATTTCTCGAATATCGTGGTAGCTGACGTAATAATTAAGGGTAAAATGGGCCATATCTCGGTTAAGTGTCATGGCGTAATCGTATTTACATTGATAGGATGAGCCGCACAATTCGTTGGCTTTATCTATGTCGAAAGTCCTGTAATAGTAAATACATGAAAAAAAATATCCCGTAAATCCCGTAACATTCCAGATTTATTACCGATTACTAGGAATAATATCGCTGGGCGATACTCTGTATTCAGGCACAAACGTCCGATTCATGTAAAAACTCCCTAATCGGCCGTTCTCTCTAGTAAAAAGCGACGCTTCTTTTTCTCTCGTGTTTCCTTCTCCAGTGTCCAGCATCCCTAAAAAAAATTGCTCTTGCTTAAAACCGCGTTCGATTGCAAAATAATTTTTATACTTACAAAACATTGCAAAATTTTTATGAACGCTTTCGAAGCTGTTCATGCTTGTTGAAACTCCGGCAGAAGTTCCGTCCGGAAGGGTGAAATCGTCCGTCACGTCGAAACTCCAGTTACCCATGAGTCCTTGCGTTTTATTCTGAAACGAATTTAAGGTTAAATTCATAAGAAGTTTAAGAGGAAAATACGGTTAGAAAATAAATGATTACCAAAAAGGTCCAAGGCAAATACACTCGAGCGGCCATAAAACCCTTGTTTTCGATGACCTCTACCCCGGCTCCCGAAGGGAACATGATGATGACCTCCGATTGGTTGAGAATGTAAGTCGGGGTGTAAACGGTTACCCCTGGGAAATGCTGAACTTTGAGGGAAGGCCTGTCGAAATAGACCTTTTTTCCGTCGGCCAAAACGTCGAGGCGGTATCTCCATTGGGCTTCTTTCGGGCGCAGTCGAACTTCGATGACCGTAGAAGAGTTGTCTTGAGCCGCGATCGCCGTGAGGAAGGTCGCCGCCACCTCTCCGTATATATTGCTCGCAACCTGTTCGAATCGGCCCTGAACGCTCAGTCTTTGTTTGCCCTGATTGGCTTGGACCAAAGTGAATTCTCCCTTTCCGTTGAAAGTGTATTCGACCCCGTCGAACGTGATGAAGTGAGGATCTCCGAAAACGGTGGCAACTCGGGGAGGCTGATAAGCGACGCAATCTTGAGAGGGTCTTCTTTCGAACCGGAAGGTTTCGCAACCGACGGCCTGTTCCTGTTGCCAGAGGCAGCAACTGTAAAAAGGGATCATGTCGTGGTACCACTGAGAGAGGGTCGGGACTTTGTTGGCCTCGTTCCAAGGTATGAAACCCAAATTGTGAGATCTTCTCGGTCTGGATCCCCATTGCTGATCGTAAGACATCATAAGATATCCGTTTTTGTCGTAACAGCACTGCTGCTCCGAACCTTCCAGACTGAAATTTAAAAATGCGTTTTGAGAAAATCGGTCTCGCTGTCACGTCCGGGAAACCCCCGGAAGGACGGACTTACCTCGGAGCCCCGCTTTTGACGCAATGGATCGCTCCTCTGTGGTAGTAACATTCCGGGTTGATGTCCTTGTCGCAAGATGGATCCGGAAGGTATCTCCCCTTGTCGTATAGCGCGTGGTCCAATTTACAAGGACAGACCGGAATCTCGGAAGCGAAGTTTTTGAGGTAGCGATCGTACATGAGCCATTTGTCGCAAATGGCGGCAGGCCACTTCGAACCGTATTTACGTTCCCATTGTGGACCGAAGTACCAAGCCAGAGGAATCGGTCTGCTCCATAGAACCGGACTGATGAGCGATCCGGAATACGTTTGAGGATTCGTCAAATTGATGTAAATGAAACCGTACTCGAGTTCCAAAAGTTCGGGCTTGTTCTCCCTCAGCCTGTAGGCAGCGGGAGCTATCGTATATTTTCCGTTGTTGGGAACTCCGGTCTGCGGAAAAAATCATTTAGCTAAAAACTTTTTTTCCCCCAAAAAAATTGAACGGATACTGGATTTTACCTCTAGCACGTCGATATACATGAGCTGGGGTCGAATGGTGGACTCTTTATAGCCCCAGAGGGATATGGTCAAACTGGCGGCCGTGTTGGTGGTTAAATTGTACTTGTCCCAAGTTATTACAATCTCTGCCGGATCTTTTTCGTGAACGTCGTTCGTTTGGAAGTGAATTCTTTCGGCTGCTGTTGCTGGAGTTTCTAAAGGAGACAAAGGACACAATTACGTAGACTGCCAGAAATATACATTCAATCAAAAGATTTCAGTTGTGTTTTTCATATTTTGTTACCGACGAAATATTTCCCCTTCCAGTTGTAAGCGTTGTCGCCGACGGAGACTTCAAACCTGACGTAGCCTTCGGCCATGAGGAAAGGCTGAACGCAGATGGCTCTGTTCTTGTCTATGATGGTCCCTACCACGTCTTCCGTATCGAATCTACACCTGACACGCATGTTCTCTTCGAAGCAAGGCCCTGTAATGTTGACCACCGTCCCGCCCAGCATGTTTCCGCTTTCGGGGGCGAAAACCAAGGGCAGATTCGCTCCGGCTATATCTTTGTTGCACGTCCCTAGCATGATTTTCTCGTCTATTCTGAAGATGTGCCTTCCCGGAAACTTGTTGGCCCAACCTCTGCCGGCCAAATCTCTGAGCACCGAAGCTTGCGAATATGGTTTGTATTCGACTGATCCGGTTCCGTTACCGGCGTTGAATCCAATCTGGAAAAAAAAAATGTAGATGAATTCGGTTGGAAAAGAGTAGTTACAAATTTTGAAGAGGCTTACGTATGCGGGAACTCCTCCTTCTCCTTTGGTGGTATCTCCTCCGGCTTCCGTGTGCGAAGTCCACTGAAGATCTTTGTAGTTGAAGATGGCATAAGCGTAAACTTCATCGGTGGCGAGAACCATTTGAAAAGTGTTGGTCTGAAAGTGAAGATAATTAGTTTCGTAGGCTGCTAGTTGGAGAGAAAAAAAAAAAACACGTACAACGTAGAGAGCGTTGTCGATACCACCGGCGAAAGAAACGTTTTTCCAGGTGATGATAACCGCGTGTTTGGGGATGAACGAGTCGGAACCGATGACACCTTCCCTGATGTCCCACATTAACCTTTCCCTCATTTCCACTCCGAAAACATCCGTCCTGGTCTGCAAATCTCTTTCCAGTCTGAAATATACTCCCGGTTCTCGTTGATCGACGTCATCGGGTCTGAGGTTTCCAATTCGGCATTTGCTAAAAAATATTCCTATGAAGGAGGGGTCGTTTTTCTTGGGCCAATCCTTGTTGGGGAACGTCAAAGGATACGTGTACGTTTTTGGAGGATCACTGAATTCCAGATAACCATTTAACGACACCTGCAGAAAAAAAAAATTTTTTAGTTTTATTCGTCATAAGGGAGCGGACTCCTTGTTTTAGTCTAAAATTCTCACCCTGGTGTAATTAAACCTAAATCCAAAGAACGGGAGTTGAAAATTAAATATTTTATGAATCTGAGGGTTTGACCAGTGAATATCCCTTTGCCAGTCTCCTTCGTCTTGAGGTCCTCCTTTATCGAAATACCAGTACATAAATTCGGAACGAATGTCTTTGAGCCTTTGTTCCGAAATTATGTAGGGATTTTCAAGAGAATGCGAAGGGGGTTGTATCGGGGCGTATCTCGATTTCAAAGAATCTGAAACCAGACAGAAATGATCATAGAATTTTTTTATTTCGAGTTATTTTTTCGCTCTGATTTTGTTTTTCTGATAGCCGCATGCAACTTTGGAGCATATATAATTCGGGGCCGAAACAAGATATTTTTACCGTAATCGTTTCGGCCGTCCGAATCCTCGTAATCGACGTAATATTCCGTCAAATCGGAAGAAACATTTGCTTCCGTCGTTACGTTGACCGTTTCCGTTTCTCTCGATACGTTATCTCTGTCTGTAGACGTTAATAAATTTAAAAAATTCGAATCTATCCCTCTTTTTTCCACTGAAACGAAAAAGTTTTCATCTTTCTTTTTTTAAACGAGGCATCATCGATTTCTATAAAAAGGCCAAGTCGTTATCGACTTGGTTACCCAAGATAATATCGAGGCGTCGTTAATTATCACTAAAAAATTTGGTAAATACACCGTTTCTGATAAGAAAAATTTTTATCTTGAATCCTCATCATCACCCACCGATTTTACGATATAACATACGGCTTTCACTTTAGCAAATGCGCCAAATTTTCCTTTTAAAAAGACATTTAAATTTTTTCTAGGGGGAGAGAAAAAAATGACCGCCTTACCGTAATTTGTGTAATCGTAAAGTTTTCCGCTGAGCGTGGCTTTCGGAAGATCTTCTTTGTTGCCGCCTTTGAGCATGTCATCTTGTTCGGATAATTCTTCCCGAGATCTGTCTGGGACTATTTGTTGCCTGAGCGGGGCGGAAACGAGTTTTTCCGTGGGCTTTTCCGATTCCGGGAGAGCCGGAGGTGCGGCGGGGGACGAAGAGCTTTCGCTTATTTCTTCCGTGGACGGTTTCATCACTTCCACCGGAACGGCTTCGTCGCAAAGCCCGATCGTCACCAATAAAAGACCGAAAACGAGGATTTTCATTTTTTTCATCTCGTCCGCATATGGCCGATTTTTAATACTATCCACCTGAATTAAATTAATTTGCCATTACTTTTTATGTCGCAATTCACAATTTTTTTTTTCGCTTAATAACGTCACTGCTCTTAATTAACCAACGATTTAAACTGTTTTGAAATTTGGGAAAAGCGAAAAACTCACCTGAAGAAAAATGACCCCGCCCAAAAAATTTGTTTTTTTGTTTTAATAAAAAATATAACCCTTCGATCGCAGTCTTATAAAACTGACTGATTATCTTAAATGAAATCGAGAATTATCGTAAAAACTGTGATAAATAAGATAGCGCGTTATGTACATTATGATTCAGGATTACTGATAAATGTACAGAAAAAAAAATTAATTCCCTATGATTTTTGAAAATTTCGATTTTTTCGGTCTCAAATTCGAAAGCTAAAATATTAGCAATCCAATATTTAAGTTTTTAAGTTTGCCGTAGACTAAATGAACGGCTTAAATCAATGAAAAATTATTCGAAATGTGTTTTTTATTATATGGATAATTATATTATGTTGGGTTTGTTGTCATTCATAAAAATTTTCATCAATTACTCATTCCCGACAATTTCATCGTAATTCCGATGAATAATCAGCCAATTTTCATTAAATTAATGCACAATGAAGAAAAACACGCTCAATTTCCTACTCCACAATTCACTTTTCGACAGAAAAAAAAAATTAGGTTCGGGGGCGTCCACATATTACCTAAGCATGTTGGGGGGGGGGGGGGGTATAACAAATGCTTACTATTGCTTATGAAAGGGAGGGGGGCCGGGGTTGAAAATCTTACGCAAAAATTTTTAGGGCTGGTGTAGAAATAAAAATTGCCTAAAGTTAACAAATATTACAATTAAAAGGCGAATAAATTTGAATCATCAAATGAAAAAAAAAAAAAAAAGAATTTTTGTTGTTGTGCATTGGTGTATTGCAAGTTGCATAATTTTCAGACTGCCAGTTGCTTTAACGTATGCATTAAAAGTTCAATAAATCTCTTAATTTTTTTTAATGCTTTTTTTTCTTTCTCAGTTATTCCACCATTTAATTTCGGATATCAAATCGTCTCTAATAAATAATAAAAAACTACCGTTCGGGCAATAACCTCAAAATTTAAAAAATAAAAGATCTTACGTAATATTAAGGGGGGGGGAATCGGAAAAATTCTTACAATTGCTTACATAGGGGAAAAGGGGTTAAAAATGGGTAAAAAAAATGCTTACGTTATGTGGACGGCCCCTTCGGATATCGGCATTCAAGTTCTGGTTTTTGGAAACTTGTAGGTTAGGTTAGGTTAGTTTGGGTTATGTTAGGTTAGGTTAGGTTAGGTTTAGGTTGGGTTAGGTTAGGTTAGCTTTTGTTGGGTTTTTGTTTTAGGTTGGTTAGGTTAGGTTAGGAGTTTGTTTGAGAGGTGTTAAGAAGTTCTTTCATCAGGAATTCATTTTTTTTTACAGTGGTGAAACTATTTGATTGACTCTCTGAGAGCATGCAGGGGACATTCAAACATTATGTCAATTAAGAGGATTGAAATATACCCGTTTCAAAAGCCTGTCCACATCAACTACATAACGCTTCTTTTTTTTGGAAGACGCGTAAAAAGTTTAAATCTCTAAGAAAACCCTACTTTTGGGGATAATGACGGAGGAGAGGGAGAAGGGAAGGGGCTCAAAACCTTTGCAAAATGCTTACTTGGTCGAACTCTTTCGGACGCAATTAATTATGTGCTGTAAAAAATCTTCTCGGGCTACACTTTCGGATTGACTAATCTGGATTAGACTGGAATGGAATTGAAAGGATTAGGTAAAGTCGAAGGAACTATTAAAGGACTTTTTTGTAATGGAAGAAAATGGTAATTTACAAAACAGTACTTTTCAGTTAAACATCTTTATTTAAAAACAAATGAATTTTTAAAATGTTTCTTTCAATATTTAAATTATCAGCCAAAAAACAAAATTTGAAAAAAAAAGAAGAGTATAATAGGAAATCGAGATTCATTATGAATAATAGTCATTTTGATGCATTCTTTACTTCTTCATTTTCCACCACTTTTTCCAGAGCAGCAGGAACTTCCTCCGGTTTTTTTGGCACAAGCGCAGGAAGACGAGCAGTTGCATTTATCTCCACAATTGCATTTTTCTCCTTGGCACGCTGCAACACAACGATAAGGAAATTTTTAGCCAAAAGAAAATTAAAAAAATTAATTTTTCGAAAGCCCCGTAATGGCTTGTGGTAAAGAATAATATATCCTTGAAAATTTATAAATTAATTAATGGAATTTTTTCCTCAGAAGAGACAAGTGAAGTGTGACTAAGTCAACAATGTACGTGCAAAAAATTTGTTGGCCTTGAAGAGTACAATGCATCTCATCTATAACACATCATTATTAACAAGTGATGCAAGCTATAATAATTTTTTTTTCTTGCTTCGGAAGCCGAAGGTTTTTCGAAAAAGATTTTGATTTATACTTGATCTTTTTTTTAAAAATACCAAATGAATATTGAAGAACTTACTTTGGCCGCTACCACAGCACGGATCCGGCATTTTTCAGATTAAAAACAAAAACAGGCTGCACTCGGTGAATATCGATTCAAGAACTTTACACCACGACTCTAATAGGAATAATGACGTGCGTCCAACAACCTCTGTTACACACCGAAGCCTCTGACGTTTTACCTCCAACTTTCAAACTTCCATCTTGTGATATAGTTATTTTTTTATTATTATTATTATTGCGACGCGACGTCAGCCTGTGTTCAATATAATATTTTACACGTATTTTTACAAGTACGATTGATACAAATAAAATTTAGAAGAAATCGATGGCTTCGGTAATTATGGTTATTTTACATGGTGAGATTTAAACCGATGATTATTTAACTCCAGTAATTTTTTAAATGGAAAATTTTGTGAAAATCTTTTTGTCAAAGTTGCAAATTTTTTTAAATAGCCCGCAATAAAAAAAGGACCCTTTTCTAATTCCACGTTTGAAAATGTTTAGTGCCACGTTATAAACTGTCATGGCGGTCGATTGATATTCGAGAATGTATCAGTAAACGGAGAGGAGTTTTTTCTTTATTTAAAAATGAAGACGGCTTTTATGGTGGCTGAAAAGCCGTCTTTGGCTGCTTCTTTAGCCAACATTCTCAGCAACGGAAAATGCGAAACAAGGAAAGGTAACATTTACATAACTATTTTTACTTGAAACTTTTCGAAAAATAAAAAGAAAATCACTGAAACCGGTTGTAAATTTGTAAAATTACTGTAGGTCTTTGACTTGTTTGAGTTTTTATTAGCCTTTATGTTTAAAAAGATTGTGAAAAGTTAATTTAATTTCTTTTCAGGCATGAACGGTGCCTGTTCCGTTCACGAATGGATCGGACCTTTCCGTTCGGAACAAGTCAAATTCAGAATGACGTCCGTTTGTGGGCACGTAATGACTTTGGAGTTCTTCGGAAAATACAACAGCTGGGACAAGGTTGATCCTGTTGAACTTTTGAGTTGCCCAACAGAGAAAAAAGAAGCCACCCCTAAATTGAGAATGCCGTATTTCTTGAGTCATGAAGCAAAAGGATGTGATTATTTGATTCTGTGGTTGGATTGTGATAAAGAAGGAGAAAATATTTGCTTTGAAGTGATAGAGGCAGTCCATCACTCGTTGAAAGCGGATATTCGAAGAGGAGATGTAAGTGTTTAATTGCAGTCAAGATGTTTAGCCTTTACAGATACTTTTTGATACCATTTGAAAAAACTGCCATGGCAGTTGTACAAAAATAAATGTACAAAAATGAATCAGTAAACAAAAATTTAAAAGAGTTTCAAATCTCTTGCCAAAGGTAAATATATTTTATACATACCTGTCATGGAATAGGTGTGAAAGCCGATGGAAAAAATCTAGATTGGATCAGTATCAAACCTTTCCACACAATCTTTCTTTCTAAAAGAGAGCATGCTCTCCTTCAGCAGATCTTGTGTCTATTTTTTTTTTTAGCAGATAAAAGAACATTCATTTTAATTTCAATAACATTTTTCTTGTAGGTGGTATATCGAGCTAAATTTTCCGCTATAACGGATAAGGACATCAAGGCAGCGATGCTTAATTTAGGAGTGCCCAACGAAAACGAAGCAAGAAGCGTCGACGCTAGGCAAGAATTAGATCTTAGAATAGGTTGCGCATTCACGAGGTTTCAAACCAAATTCTTTCACGGAAAATACGGAGATTTGGATGCAGCTCTGATATCCTACGGCCCTTGCCAAACTCCCACACTCGGGTTTTGCGTTCAGAGGCACGACGAAATTCAAACTTTTAAACCCGAGCCTTATTGGGTATTGCAGGTATGTATTTTCCAATTTGACTTCTCCAAGAAAATTAAACGTTTTAACTTTAAAACTTTTTAATAGGTTATTGTGAAAACGGAAACAGGGGAAGAAGCCACTTTGGAATGGGACAGAGTCCGATGTTTCGAGAAAGAAGTGGCAGTCATGTTTTTGTCTCAGGTAAAAGAAGTCAAGGAAACTAAAGTGGTTTCGGTGGTTTCGAAGGAAAAATCGAAACCCAGACCTTTAGCTTTAAATACCGTGGAGTTAATGAGGGTAGCGAGTTCTGGTTTAGGAATGGGACCTCATCATGCGATGCAAATTGCAGAAAAGCTTTATACCCAAGGTTACATCAGTTACCCGAGGACGGAAACCACTCATTATCCGGAGAATTTCGATCTCATGTAAGCGTTTTGTCTAAGATCGTCCGGAAAGAAATTGAAAATTTATATTTTCTGTTTTACAGGAGTGTCCTACGTCAGCAGCAACACAGTTCCGAGTTGGGATCTTTCGTTCGCGAAATAATAGCCAACGGAATTAACAGGCCGAGGAAAGGTCACGACTCAGGGGACCATCCGCCGATTACTCCGATGAAATATGCCACCAGAAACGACTTTGACTCCGACAGCTGGAAACTTTACGATTATATCGTCAGGCATTTTATTGCAACCGTAAGACCTCGCTAAATGGTATTTTTTCAGATTTATTCCAACCAGTTTTTTTATTTTTATTTTTCTTTTTTCTTTTAGGTGTCTGGAGATTGCAAATATTTGTCGACGGTTGCCACTTTGAAAATAGGAACAGAAACTTTTTACAGTTCGGGTAAAACTCCACTCGATCCGGGTTATACGGCCGTAATGCATTGGCAAGCCCTTAGCAAAACGGAAACCGTTCCCAGTTTCGTCACTGGAGAATTAGTTAATGTTCACGACGTAAGTTGACTTTTCCGAAAAATATTTGCCTGAAATTTGGGCTTGTCGAAATCCTAATTATTTAAAGTTATTTTGTTGCGTAAAATGCCGCTTTCTTAATCATTGCAATCTAAATTGTATTTTATTTAAATCTCGGGATGGCTTCGAGTTTAATAATTGTTTGATCCTTTTTTTTAAAGGCAAAACTGGTGGAATGTCAAACGACTCCTCCCGGATACCTTACCGAAGCCGAGCTTATAACTTTAATGGAAAAACACGGGATTGGGACGGACGCTTCGATACCCGTCCACATACATAATATCTGCCAAAGAAATTATGTTACTGTGGAATCGGGCCGTAGATTGGTCCCGACTTCTTTGGGAATTGTTCTCGTTCACGGTTATCAGAAGGTAAGTGCAGTTTACTGTAACGAACCGATCGGTAAGGATTGAAGTCCATTTGATTTTTTTTAGATTGATCCGGAGCTAGTGCTTCCAACTATGAGATCGGCCGTCGAGGAGCAGCTGAACTTAATCGCTCACGGTCAAGCCCAATTCAACGCGGTTTTAATGCATTCGTTGGAAATTTTCAAACAAAAATTTTTGTACTTCGTTAAAAACATCGAAGGGATGGATCAGTTGTTCGAAGTTTCCTTTTCCCCGTTGGCCAATTCGGGAAAAGCTCATTCGAGATGCGGCAAATGCCGAAGATACATGAAACTCATTCAGACGAAACCCTCGAGGTTGCATTGTTCTCACTGCGACGAAACTTACAATCTCCCTCAGAACGGAAACATCAGGTTGTACAAGGAACTCAAATGCCCTTTGGACGATTTCGAATTGTTGTATTGGACCGCGGGGAACAAGGGGAAAAGTTATCCCTTTTGCCCTTATTGTTTCAATCATTCGCCATTTAGGGACATGAAAAAGGGGATGGGATGCAATCAGTGCACTCATCCGTCTTGCCCCAACAGCCTGAATTCGAACGGAATCTGCAGCTGCGTGGAATGCGACGGAGGAGTGTTGGTTTTGGATCCCGCTTCCGGTCCGAAATGGAAATTGGGATGCAACCGTTGCGACGTCATCATTCACCTTTTCGACGAGGCTCATAAAATATTGGTGGAGGATTCCGTTTGCGACTGCGGCAGCCAGACGATCAAAGTGGAATACAAACAAGAAAAAAGCAAATTACCGGACGAAGCCACCGAAATGTCGGGATGCGTCTTTTGTTCTCCTCACTTTACTCCGTTGGTGGAAAAACACAGGGCAATCGCTGCCCGCCCCCAGACCAACCGAGCCCCTCGAGGACGTGTAAAAGGAAAATCGAGGGGAAGGCCCAGGCCTCCCAAGGATAAAATGCAGCAATTGGCAGATTATTTCGTCTGAATTCTACCTTTTTCGAAAAGTGCAGTATGTTTACATTTGTTTTTCTACGGATCTTCTAGAAATAAAAAATTAAGAAAAAGAAAATAAACAAAAGTACAGTCACATGTATTTCTTATATTAAACAAAACAGTAAAAATACATTGGAACTCTCACTTCTTTTTTTAATCAAGTCATTTTGCTCTTGGTTAAAAGTTTTCCTAGTGGATCTCACGATTTTTGTTTCGGAAACCCAGGCGGATCGATCGAAAGCAAACATTTTTTCTCAAAAACACGAAATGTAACAACACTAAAAAGGACTTGCACTACTGTTTATTGCAAACTACTTACACAATGGACGGAACACTGAAACGGAAAATAAAGGAACCGAGAGAGCTTACAAAATTAGAACTTATTCATTACTTTTTACAAGACGAGCTTTAAGGAAATGATACTAATACTGACCATTGACTAGAAATTAAAAAATTATTGCACTAAGGCGCTTAGAATTTCCAAAGTTTTAAAAACTTTTAAATAAAGACAGAAAAATGTTTCCACAAAGGTTTTTTTATACCGGGGCTATTCGAGAGGGGTTTTGTAGAGACTAGACCGCGCTTAAAACGGTATTCTACAAGACAGAGGTCTCGATCTTGAAAACATTCTCTGTCTCAAAATCCTGAGCTTTGCACTCGGAACATCTAATAGAAGCAAATCATGATCATCATTTGCTCCCATTAGGTACTCCAAATGGAAAGCTCAGGTTTATGAGACAGGAAAAGCTTTCTAATCTTAGTCTCGAAAAGAACCAGTCACAAATATCCCGATTTTTTACTATTTTAAAACAACGTTTCGCTGATCTTTAAAATAATTTTTTTGATGTGCAACTAAGAATAAATTTTTAAACTTTGGAAATTTGAATGAGCTCATTATTGCACCCAATTAAGAAAATTTGCACATTATACTTTTTACAGACTTTTAAATTCTAAAAACCCAATAATTTTATTGTCCAAGTAAAAAACGATTATTTACAGATTTTTTTGAAAACTATTTTTTTTTTCTTTTTTAAAATCTTTATACAATTGCAGTCAAATTATTTAAAACGTTGAAACTAAGCGAATGCTTTAACGCCATCCGTTCGTTCCAGGATACTCTTCGGGCAAAAATCAAGCCCCGTTATCTAAAGTTTAATTGGTACAAAAATTAAGAGACGAGATTTAAAAAAAAAAACAAATGGTTTACTGCTCCGCGTAAAAATAGAAAAAAAATGGATAAAAGTATAAAAAGACACCATTAATGGGATAAGATTCATTTGGCTAACGAAAGAAGCTGGGGAGTGTGACCGGTCATGTCGTATTGGAAATTTAAATCGTCCGGAATCCCGAAAATGTGTTCCGCATCGGTTATGGAGTTGACTATTCCTAATTGTTCGCCTGTTTCCGCCGTTAGATTGAGTTCTATTTGATTGAGAAGGCCACATTCTCCCATTAGAATTTCCTTGGATATCGGGTTAAGGAAATCTAGAAAAAAACCAAACGAAATGTAATTGTCGGCTCGTTTGCCTGGAAGTATTGCGTAAGCGTCACCATATTAGATACTCCGTTAGAGGAATCTTTTCTACCGGGAACTGGACAGAGGGGGTCTACGAGGGAATAGAAAAATTACCATTTTCGCATGGAGATGAAGGTTTCACCGGTTCCAAGTATTGAACTTCTACCGTTTTCTTGACTCCGCTCAAAATTTCTTCCGCAGATTGTTCTAGACTTACGTTCTGTAACGGAAAAAGCTCGTCGTCACTAAACGAAACTTTTACAAGAAAAGGATCGCTTACCGCCGAAGAGGAAAGGTTATTGTCGACGCAAGCGGCCATTAAAACGTCCCTATGCAATCTTCTGTTTTCTTTGTCTTCTATGCTGGCCGTGGCCAAGGCCGTTTCGTCCAACATCCTGTTCGGCGACATGCATTCCAGCGATTCCTCCTGCCTTTCGTTTTCTCCTGCGAGTCTCAGTCTTTTATTAAATTCTTCGAATTCTTGAAACCTTTGCCTTTTCTGAAACGGAAAACGGTTTTTATGAAGCAAACCGACCAAAGGAGCGCCGAGACCCTGGGAAAAAAAAGGTTTACCCAGCTATTGAGTTTGGAAGTGTCCTCGGATTTGTTTACTGTCCACAAATGACCGGAACCTTGCCTTGCTTTCGTTCCTTTTCGGAAATACGGATTTATCGAGAGATTATGCCTTACGGAATTTTTCCACCTGTCGTCCCAAGATTTGTAATAAGGAAACGTTTCCCTGAAAATAAAAATAAAAGGAATGATTCAGACGTCTTTTGAGAGCATAGGAGCCACCCTTTTTTATTCTTGAGAGACGTCTCTCCTTGATACGAGACCCTCTCTCCGAGTGATTCTTTTAAAATATTCAAAACATTTTTAATCCCGTTTCTTTTTTTTTTCTTTCGTTTCACAAATGTTTGACGAAAGCTGGGATTCAAAAATTGGATCGGTCCATCGTCCGAAATCGAAACAAAGAAAAGGTAATCGGTCTACTTCCCTGTTAGCAAAAGTCGGGGAGAAAGAGCAGAGAATAAAGAAAAAGAGAAAGTCGATAAATCGTACCAGGAACGAGGGGACACGTAGAACCCTTTTGACTCCTTACTACGTACTCGTTCGCAATCTGCATCCAAGTTCATTCAGAAAGTTCTCACTCCGGGTTGCACGACAAAAAATCATTTTTTTTTTCCTGAATGACGCAACGGTTTTAATTTTTTTTTTTTTTTCTTGATTTGAAGGAAAAGGTCCTCGAACGAAATGGGAAGGGGGGTGAAATTTAAAAAAAGAAGCGAAATCACCCATGTGTGTTATACGTTAGGCACCTTGTTTCCTGCCACGAGACGGTCACCCTCCGTACCACACGGTGCCACCCGATAACGCCACTTATCCCATCTTTATTAAAAGTTTTTTTTTTTTTTAAATCGGCAAATACTTACGAGATCCAATGATAGATTTCAGAAACGGTAAGAGGTCCTTTCTCTTGGAGGGCGCATTCTATCAATTCGGTGTAGGTAAAGGGAGGTTTCCTGTTTTCGGAGTATCTTAAATCGCTAAACGTCCTAGTTTGTAAATTGTTAGGCTCCGATTTGTTTTCGTTTTTTTGCTGCTGATGCTGCTGATGCTGCTGCTGCTGCTTCCCTCCTGCCTTTCCGTTGCAGGTTCTATTGTTTTTAGATGTAGTTTCCGTTTGGCATCCGATTTCGACTAACAAAAACAATTTCGAGGAATTAAAATTTTCGTCAAATTAAGTGTTTTACTGTTCTTATTCTATGGGGGAGGAGGTCAAAAACGGCCAAAATCATGTCACTGTAAAACTCGAATAATATTAAATAACCCAATCGAAATGTTTTACCAAAAGTGCCAGAAGCAAAAAATTGGAAAAGAAAAAACGGTTGAGGAAAAAAGGGCAGAGTTGCAATATTCAAACAGAGGCTAGTCGAAATGAACGCGAGCCATTTTTAGAACAAAAAAGTCAGCTAAAAGTTGTTTTTAGGTATAAGGCAATCCTCATTATGAGAAAGGAAATGGAATGATTCCACTAAAAAATTTTCTATGATAAAATGGCGCCATGTCTTGTTAGGCATTTTAATCTTAATGAAAAAATTTTACAAGTGTTAATATTTAATTTACGAATTTTTGAAATTTTACAATGTCTGTGGGAGACAATGGAAAAAATCTCACAAATTTTGGTTTCGGTCCATGAAGCATCAAATATTTTCGAAAACCAAAATCCGAAGCATTTTGAAAAAATAATCTCATATCGCTTTCAACAACGAAATATTTTTTAGGAAATTAGGTGTTGTTATTACCTCTTGCTTTGTCCCCGTCGTTTTCATTGAAATTGGAAACAGAGCCGTCCACGTCTACGAATTTCCCTGGAAAATCCGAAATTTGTTCGAGACCGTCGTCTAAATGAGAAAGAGCCGGCAAAGCACTTTCACTAAACAAATCGTCTAATTTGAAATCTAATAACCACATTAAATCCTCGCTTTCGCAGGAATTCGCACCGGAATCCGAACTAGGATTTTTCAAATTTTTATTGTCCCAATTTTTAACGCGATTATTATTAATAATTTTTTTCTCTTTCGGAACGTGTTCGATTATTCGGACAGTTTCTTGATTATTATTTTTCGCGGTCTTGACAATTTCTTTTCGCTTTCCGCAACTTTTCTCTAAAGGGATGAAAGTTTTGGTTTCCGCGTTGGAGACTGGAGCGTCGGACGGTTTTCCCCCCGGATTTCCGTCTTCTCTTAAAACGGGACTTTTTTTTACGATGTAAAAGGGTTTGGTTATTTTTCCGTTTTGAAGAACATAACAACTGGCTTTGACGATTTTTGAATTTTCCGTCGATTGTCGGAGCGTCGCTTCTTCCTCTTTGCTTATCCTAAAATTGCAGATTTCCGGTTCCGACTCGGAAACGACCGCGACTATTTCTTCGGATTCTTCCCCGAAATCGTCCAGACTTATCGTGACCGAAGACACACTTTCCGAATCCGTCGGGACAAATTCTATGAAATGGGAAGGGACAGCTTTCTCTTGAGACAGGTCTTGGGAAACGCTTTCCACGAAAGAAGATAGTCCGGATTTTTCTCTTTCGATTTCGTCCCATTCCGCATCGAGAAAGACCACTTGCCTGTTCGATCGTTCCGTTTCTTCCGAAGAAAAAATTTCTCCTTCGATTTCTTCGGATTTCCTTTCGCCCTCGGATTCCGGTTCCCCTTTAAATTCGCTTATTATTTTATTCGGAAACAAATCTAATCTCACGGAAACGTTACCGGGACCTTTCATGTTAAATAAAAAAAAAAAGGAAAAAAAAAAAAGAAAAAAAAAAAAAAAAGTGAAACAAATAAAAAACCGATTCGAAAACTTTAGTTTCGATAGTTTCGATGTTTTCGATTTCTCCCGAAAAATTCACAGAATCAGATAATTTCTCGACGATTAATAAACAATAAAAATGGATATAAATAAAAAGGGGGTTAAAAAAGGGTCAAACACCCGCACCACGCGAACCAGAGCGATGGACTATTTCAAAATAATTTCCCAAACACGTATCGTTCAATTCGGCGGACATAACAATTGTGACGTCATCAAAGAAATTTCAACTTTTTCACCCCAGAGGGAACCGCTTATCGGTCGTTTGTTGTCTGGATTAAAAATGGCTTCTCATTCTTGCTTTTTCCGACACATCATTTATTTTAAATTTAAACCCAAACAAAAGATGGACGTCGAATTAGCGAAAATCGCCGTTCATTTCGAGCTCTTGTCGACCACTTATTTATTTCGCCTTTTTATAAAATCCATCTCTTCATAATTTTAAAATGTAAAGTTCATCTTTACGGCTGTTCAAGTATTACGTAATTCAAAAATACACCTTTTTCACCCCCTCCCCCTTGTAGGACAAAATAAGAAAATGACAAACCTTAACTATCATGTTAGAATTTTAATACCCCCCCGTCCTAAATATATGAAGAAACGTACTTGGCCCACATGACTCCCAATCTAAAACACCCCGTTAAAGAAAGAAGAAAAAATGTAATAATAATAAATTTTTATTATTAACTATAATTTTTAAAAGTTCCTCTAAAAATGGAATGTCTGAAATTAACTCTTTTTGAAGCTTTAAAAATAAATTCATTTTTTTTGGTTGAACTTCAACAGTATTTTGATCCGAATGTAAGGGCGACGGGTTCCAATAATAAGTAGCGTATTCGTCGAATTCAAATACATCGAAATCAGAACACGCAAAAACGTAAAATTCGTGAACGAAATGACAAGTTTCTGCCTTAAAATATGCCTCGATTACTTCTTTAAATTCTCTGCTCAGCACAGAATGATAAGGTAAAACGGTGAGAATCAAATCAACCACATAGTTGTACGTAACGTTATCAGTTCCGACATATTGCAGTAAAACGTATACCTCTCTATTTAACCACGGAGTAATGCGATGAACTTGCGACTTATCAGCTCTGAAAAAAAAAAAAAAAAAAAGTTTTACAAGGTCTTTTTTGAAACTCGGATAAGTTCCGTCCCGCAAAACTATAATTTTCCCCACACAACAAGATGCCGCCGTTTAATCAATGTTTAATAAGCACTAAATTTCAGTTAAATCAACGCACCTGTAAAACTCTGGAGTGAATTTCCTGTAATTCTCGCATACATCAGATAAATCCTGAACCCAGACATTTCTAGCATAAACCTTTCTACGAAATGCACTGGTTTGAATTTGCCAGTGACCGCTTGGTCCATTAGAATTCCATTCCTGAGTCTTAGGCTCTAGCCAAGGCATATAACTTTTGATCTGTCTCCTACAAACTGGGCAGCTTGTATTATTCGCCTGAGGAAGAAAAAATTCTCATTAAAAGGTCAACTTTGTCGACGGTTCTTCTAACAGAGAAAACTGCCGAGTCCTTTAGGGGGTCAGCTGTAGAAAGGTTGTACTGCATTAAAGATTTAAAACATAAAACTTACATCGATCCATTTGTTAAGGCATTGGACGCAGAACATGTGTAAACAGCAATCTGGAAAACATCTAAATTGAAGTTTTTCCAAACATATGTTGCATATTGAAGTAAATCGAGGAGAAGATTCCATTTCCTTAGTAGGAGTTTAATGATGGTAAATTCACCTGAAAAAAATTAAAACTATCACTTATTTAGCAATAGTCTATTTCTTTTTAAGCCTGAGATGGCTTGCTAATTCAAACTAAGTAAAGAAAAATTTGGTGAAATATGTATACGATCCATAACAGGTACAATGCAATGGTGATTCATAACGTGTCATGACCTCAAGTTTCATACTCCCCTAACCCATGCCGGTGGTTGAAATCGTTTTTTTTTAATGAGTCATTATTGTATTATTAAAATTTAATGCCAAATATTTTTTTTCGGGTGTTCGCTTTTATGATTTTTTGCGTGCTAAAATTGCGATTGGGATCCCTGTGTGGCGTCTATTTTTAATTTAAATGCCGATTGAAATTAATTATTTTGGGGGTTAGGACTTAAATTTTTTCAATTTTTTTTTTACTTTTTTAAGGCACCCCGGCGAATTTTTATCTTTCATTTGCCGTAATTTCCATATCATAAAGCCTTATAGTTTTTGAAATATCCTCGAAGGGCGGAAAGTGCGAAAACACACGTAAATATAGCCGGTTCAAAAGCCTGTCCACATGAATTGCATAACCGCTTCTTTTTTTGGAAGACGCGTAATAAAGAAGATACAAAAAGCAAATTTAATGATTCCAAAGCTCTTGGACTATTCGTCAAAGATATGAACCTAAAAGATGTATGGTTCTTCAAAAAACCGACATCACGACACGAGCTTTCACTTTCTACAGAGGCGCTGTTGCCTCTCTAAATTAGTTTTGGCTTTTAAGCTGCAGGCAGGATTTAAAAGCTCTGAAAATTCGGTTCCATGGCTTTTTGTCTTTGGGTCAAAAATCGTGCACTAAAACTAATTTCCTACTTCAAATTCGTAATCTACGCAAAATTTCCGATGGGAATCGATGGTCTTTTATGCCAATAAAAAAAATGTTCATTTATGGACTTTTTGGAAATTTCAAGGCCATTGCGACACCTCAAGATGCCGTTCAAAAAATCTGAAAAAATTCAGGGTTGATATTTTACCTATGATGAAACTTTTCCGGATATAGGAGTTTTTAAAATTCCAAAAAAGTTGATTTTCGAACCACCCTCATGAAAATCCGTCGGAATTCAACCATAACTCGAAAAAAAAATGTCTTCGATTACAAAAATTGGATCAATTTTCATCCAATGCTGGAAAACCTAGCTTCTTCTTTTCCACGTACTAAAATTGGAAATTAAGCCTAAAGCATGCACGATCCAAGATTGATAATTCATTCTCGGTAAATCAATCTTGATCCAAACCTGAAGTACTGATTCTCCAAGATTCATTTCTACCAGGGTCACTGTATTTTAAATAGATGATTTATCAAATCCCCGATTTTTTTAAAGCCCGAATTGATTTCGTGGTTTAGAAAAGGAAAATGCATATTTTTCTTAACTCCGATTTATCGAAACCCCGAAACTCCAATTCGGGTAGATCGGGATTCCAAAAAGCAAAATAAAATGTGATTCCCATTTTTGATTAACACAGACTCTTCAAATCCCGAAAACGCCTTTCGAAGTTATGAAACGTCGGTGTTCTGGTACAGTACCGTTTAATTTTGGGAGCAGAACACAAAACCTCCGGATATATTTGTATTGTACGGTATATATTTATCTCAGAATAGGGAAGTTAAGCATTTTTTTTTAAAATTTTATATTATTTTGATCCCTAAATATGAGTTAATAACCGAGGTATATGTAAAAATTTAAAAAAATACCGAAAATAAATAGTAAAAAATTGTTAAACTTGGATGTAAAAAAAAGTCGTTTGAAACGCGGGAAAAAAAATTGTGACGTAATTGTACTATAAAAAAAAAAAAAAAATGAAGTTTGGTAACACTGATTCGTGAATGCGCCATTTTTAAATACTTTTTTTGTTTATGTTTTGAGTACCAGATTTCCAATTTCCATTCAAACGCAGTCCATACGTCATCAATCTTCGTGACGTCGTAGGGCATGATAAATGGAATGGGCTGATGGACTGCAGTTATTTTAATGTTTATTTATTAAACTATTATTTATTTGTGTCTGTGAGCGTGTATTAATGTTTTGAAAATGTATGTAAGTAAAAATCAGTGCACGTTATAGGGAATTTTTTTTCCTTTTAAAACCTATGCAACAACTTTACAGACTTTGTACCAACTTGTTTACTTTTGAAGTGAGTTTGAGTTAAGTTCAACGAATATCGTTTGCTATGATTTTCCCCAAAAATTTAATGACCTTTAAAATACCCTAAAAAATAGAATATTCGTTAGGGAAATTTATTGCATGATCCTTATTTTATTTTATGTTTTTTTAAACTTTTTAACGACTACAAGGAAAATGTTTCAATGTTGCCTGAGATAAAAAGCTTTGTGAATTTTGTGGCTGGAATATCATTTACCAAAAACTAAATTCAAACCAAATTTTTAGTATTAGTCATTTTTTTTTTTCCGTTTGTTTAGGGTTCAATATCAACTCCATTGAAAGAATGCCCAGAGAATGCTAGGAAACGGACTGCAGGGTATGTACTTGAAAGTTTTGAGTATATCTTTAAAAAATATCTTAAGTTAATCAAAGCTGTGTGTTAACATTAGGAACATTACTTTGAAGGTAAATGTGAGGCAGGCATATGCAGAAAAATTGAAAACCTCAGTTTTCCTTAACTGTAAAAAAAAATTTCTTGAGCTCATACCTTTACTCTCATACCTAATTTCTAAGAAAATAATACCTGGTTAGTTGAGTGATATTAAATTTCATATGCTCAATTTATTTTGTTCACATTTTTCAGAACAATTGGACTTCTCAGAAATGAAATTTATTTTTCATTTTTTCCTTTTGGAAATACAGTTTTAGGGAAATCTTAAATCCCTGCCTTCTCACATTCACCTATGAAAATGTCCAACTATTTGGAACTACAATCGCTCAGGCCCAACAAAAACTATGTTCAAATTTGTAATGAAAAATTTTAAATTGCTGTTAAGGATGATACAATTATTATGGCTCAGCCTGGTTTCCAATTACAGGAATAATTGAATCATCTTCTGCTTGATTTTGTTATCACATTTTAGGAGCAAAATATAATTTTACATTTTGTGTTATGCTTAGATGACACGAAGACCTTTAGTTTCCTGAAAGAAAAAAGATTAGGAAGGAGCCTCTGCGAAGAAATGACCAAGAAGCAAAGAAAGACATGGACAATTGATGGATGTAGAGAAAAATAGCAGCATTGTTTTTGAGCTTTTAGAAGCTCAAAAATCCATCAGGAGAAGAAAATGCACATCTTGTTTCTTTGACCCAAAAATCGACTGCAAGATTTTAAATTAAAAATTTTTTTTTTTTTATTTTGAGCAGAAATCTTTTTTAATTACGAGACTGTGTCAAATCCCAGGCGCCGAGTCTCCTAGACTCTACTCCCGGGAGATCAAATCCTAGAATATATTATTTATTTATTTGGTCTATAATTTGGGAACCCAAAGTCCTACAACCCAGACCAAAAAAATAGAATAACTTAATACAGATTTTGCTCTCCCGGGAGTAAAGTCTCCCAGACTCTACTCCCGGGAGAACAAAAAGCAGGATTATATTATTTAAATTTGGAAATAAATAATAAAGACCCCAACTGCGTTACGCCCTCGTCTTTGGCCAAGCAGTTTTCTAAAATTCTAAGTTTTTCAAGGAAACACCCGGTAGCTCAAAACGTAGACCAATTAATGAATTATTTATTATTATTTTTTAAATATTTACTAATTTCTTTGGTCTGGGTTGTAAAACTCTATGTTCCCAAATCATAGACCAAATAAATAAATAATATATTCTAGGATTTGCTCTCCCGGGAGTAGAGTCTGGGAGACTCGGCGTCTGGGATTTGGTGCGGCCTCTTTAATTACAACAAACTAATTTTTTTATCACAGTCCAAGAAATTTTCAATCAAAAATAAAATGAAAGGATCATCATTTTTTAAATGATATTATTTATTAATTTTTTTTTTCCTTATTTGTAAAGAAAAAAGTGAAATGAAAAATCAAGTTAAGGATTATATTAAATTTAAATGAATTTTTTGAATTTGAATTTTGAAAATGAATTTTTTAAATTTTTTGATTAGAGAGAGCTTTAATTTTTTAAAACATTTTTTTAATTGTCGCTCGAAAATCCCGGGCAAAATAAAAAAAGAAAATTAATTTTCTGAACAAATTGAAATAGGAAAAAGTTAAATAAAAAAGAGATTAAAATTAAATATCAGTTCACTACTGACCGTCAAGGTGTACGGTTCGAGTTACAAAACAATCGAAATGTCATAACAAGTCGTGACCTCATTTTAGTGATCGCCGATTATTAGTTTATAAAAATTATATTTTCGCTCAACATGGCAAAAAAGGAATGTAACAACTCTTCCTGGAGGGATAACTTCATTCTTCAAAGCCGACCAACAACTGGGGACAACGTACCTAAAGCACAGTCGACGAAAAGCGACCAGACATGGGAAACCGTCTCTTCAAAGAAAACTTCAAAGTTCAGACAAGGTAGAATTCCTCCACAATGGGTGCAACCTAGAGTAAACCCGATCAACCGCTTTCAGGCCCTGGAACCTGGTGACAATCGGTTTGAACCCTTATCAGAAATGACCACTGAAAACCCACCTGTTGAAGAAAAACAGTGCAAACCTCCCCCGATATTCATTGAAGGAATCGCAGACATCTGCAACTTCACGAAGCTAATACAAAATTGCATAGGAAAAGAGTTCATCCTAAAAATTCTCTACAATGAAGAAGTCAAATTACAAACTACTACCAAAGCAAACTACATGAAAGTGCTGCAAATATTGCAAAAGGAGAAATTAAATTGCCACACGTTCCAAATGAAAGATGAAAGATGCTATAAAGTAATGCTCAAGAAAATGCATTATACCACAGACACCGAAGCACTTAAAAGTGAGATAACAAATTACGGACATCAGGTAGTACATGTTCACAACATTCGCCAGGAAAAGACGAAAAAACCGTTAGATATATTCGCAGTAAGTCTAAAACTAGCTCCAAATAATAAGGAAATATTCCAAATCGAATTTTTACAAAAATGCAGAGTTAAATTCGAATCTCCAAGGCGCAAAAGGCGTGTGATTGTACAATGCACAAAATGTCAAAAATACGGCCACACTCAAAAATACTGCTCAAGGCAACCAAGGTGCGTCAAATGTGGTAAAAACCATTTGACAAGAGACTGCGCTAAAGATGACAAAACACCAGCAAAATGTGCTTTGTGTGATGGAAATCATCCTGCTAACTATAAAGGATGTAAGGAATACAAAGCCATACTTAACAGACGTCTCAAGTCGTTAAAAAGGACCGAAGGAATCAACTCAGAGATGCCAAAACAGGAATCAATAAATCCCAAAAGTTCAACAGTGCCCACCAGGACCTACTCCGATTGTCTCCAAAACAAACCGGAAAACAAACCACCTGAAGAAGGAAGACAGAACCACCCCCATTTGGAAACCCTAATGTCTAACGAAGTAGCTATAACCAGCCAACGCTCCGACAAACCCCATCTCGAAGTTCTCATCTTGCAAATGATGGACCGCATGGACCAAACGCTTAATTTGCTGACAAAACTTGTGACTCAACTAGCACAAGGTTAATTGCGACATACATCGAAATCACTTCCTTACTTTGCATTTTTTTTTTCTCATGCAATAATAATGCCTGAAAATTACTTTATGCCTAGATCAGCAAAACTATTTGTATTGATTTATATTTATTGGAGGTCGCCAACGGGTAACCTCCTTCTCATGTTATTAACAGCCAAATATGATGCTTATTGTTATTATGTTGTAACAGATTGTATCAAATATAAGAGTTAAAAAAAAAAAAAAAAAAAAAAAATTAAATAAAATGGAGATCGAAGAAAGGAAATTGAGAAATGGATTCGACGGAAGGAAATCAGGATGGAATCCAATGCTGCCAGACCTTCATTTTTTTAAAAATACATATATTTCTTTCGTTATTTTTAAAATATTTCGGCTTTCTTATCGGTTTCAAAAAATTCTTGGACGGTTGAACCGGAAAGAGTTAAGTTCAAAAAATCTAAAAAAACTTATGATTTATTAGTGTCCCAGGGAATATCCAGGGGGATTACACATTTTCAAATTCGAAAACTGCTGAAATAAGAAGCATCCTAATGGATGCAATCAAATCGATCAAACGGTTTCGAAGACTTTTTGCTTTCTCATCTGGCAAGCTTGAGGACGAAAAAAGACCCTGAAGAAGAAACGGGAAACCAACTGTACCTACAAACTCTGGGAGGTGTGGATCCAAGGTACTGTCAATCGTCAGAGAAATACTACGGCATCGAACGGATGGGAAATTATTTTACAAAATAATTGAGCCAATTATTTTCAACTGACTGGTTGGCGCCTTGCATCAAATGTTTATTTTAAAATTTTAAGGGCCCATTTAAATAAAATACCATCAGCTTTTTTTTTATTTCATCAATTTTTTTCTTTTTAAATTTTTTATAATTTGATGGTTTTTTTTAATTTTATTTTTTTCTCTTAAATAAGGTATTTTTAAAAAAATTGATTTCACGTTTACAATTAAAAAGGTTTTTTCAAAATTTGTTTTGTTTGTTTGCAATTTAAACTATAAAATTTTGAAAATTACAGCAAAGATTTATATTTTAGGTTCTTTGAGCAAGATTTATCGCCGATACGCACGCCCGCCAAACGGTTTTGTGAAAATGAGGACAAGTCGGAAAATGCTCATTCGACTCCTAATGCAAGTTCCCCGTCGATTCTAATTAAAGATCGGAGCAAAAGGGAAAAAACAACAACGTTTCCTTCAGTCCGTTTAACGATATTCGAACATTTTACCCTGATCCAAAGGTGGTCGAAGACAATACCAGCATCGCCGATACTGTTAAAGAAAAAAGGAGAAATTCAAGTCGAAAAACAAATGAGAAAAACAAATCTTCAAACTCTTCATCTTCATCGGTTTCGCCCGGGAGAAGGAGAGGACGGCCTAAGAAGACTCAAACGGGGAACGAATCCTTTTCAAACTCTTCAGTTTCGCCCAAGACAAGGAGAAGACGGCCTAAGAAGATTCAACCGAAAACAAAGAGCCTTGGAAGATGCGTTGTCGTGTTGGAGGATATCTTCGATCGATTGGAGTTTTGCCAGAACAGCATAAAAAATTTGGTTAACGAAGCGGAATCTTGTGATCATGGGCAAGTAGACGAGGATTACGATCCCGACAATCTTCCCCGAAATCCGGAGATCGAGACGTTAGAGCGTAGCTTTCAAAAGATTGTTGAAATGTCCAAGACTCATGATCCAGATCGCAGTTTGCAAAATGGAAGGCTCCGACGAATTCCGAAGAAACAGGACGGTAAATCACCAAAGAAAACCAAAAAATCCAAAGATAACTTGAAGTCGGTAAATAGTTCGTCGGCCGTCGATACACAGGCAGTAGGGCCTTCTTCACCTCCGGACACCGTTCCAAAAGGCGATGGTGTAGAAACAGAAAATGGTTTGGAGGAAGTTGACGAGGAGATTCTCTCAAACTTCCAAGGAGAAGTAGGAGGGAAGCGTGGCGAAAACCTAACCATGGCAGAAGAATCCGGCGTCGAAGAACGAAACCCTAATCGGGAGGATCCGGGAAAATCGGTTGACGCAACTTCGGCCACCGACGATTTGGAGAATGAAAGGGAAACTGCAGGGGAAGCGATCTACGTTTGCGGTGGTCCCACGCCAGACCGCGACGACAACGATGACGAAACAAGTACAATCATTTTTGAGGATGGGACTCCTTCGAAACTGCCGAATCCGAAAAAATCTTTACGTGGATTTAAATTTGCGGAACTTCTAAAAGAAATTTCGGGCTTGATCAAAAGGTTGCACGAGATTCGGAATATGATTGCCTTTTTGAGAAAGGAAAAGGACGTGTCCAATAACAAGCAGCCGGAACTAATTGAGCATTACGATGTCGTTATAGAAGAACAAGACGCAAGATTTCGAAAATGCATGGTGGAGCATAGATCCGTGATCTTAGAGGGTTTCCGAAAATTGTGCGCCTTTTCCAAAAAATCAGACGACATTTATCTTCTCATAAGCAAGGAAGCGCTTTTGACACAGGTAGAAGTGAGACAAGTTCTGGAAAAATGCAGGGAAGCTTTACTTAAACCTAACGAGAAAAAAAGCGATTCCCCAAGGGATCTGCCCATGGGAAAAGTAGAGCCGACTCGCCCTTTGCAATCTCCGAGCAAACCTAGCGCGCCCGTCGAAGAAAAGCCTTCGAAACCTTCGAAACCCAAGGCCAAAGTTCTTCGAAATACCCCGAAAGTTCCGCCGGCCACTAACGCATTTGACTCTGAAGGCGATTCTTCGTCCGAGAATCCGGTTTTGCCTTCTTCAAGGGTCAGTCCCGACGATCCGACATTGCCGTGTTTTCCTGTGTGCAATGGACCATCCGAACATGAGCCGAGCGTGGTAAATCCCTCGCCCGGGCAATTCGTTTATTGCTTAGTCGTTAACACTCCTCGAGGGCCCGTACATTGCCCTGTCGATAATGGATTAAGGAATATGCAACCAAATGAAGGGGAGCAATTGCATCCGATCGGTCCTGAAAACATCCGGGAAACTCAGAGTCAACCGGAAAACATCGGCAACTGCCAAAGCTCAACGATGATGAGAGTAAAAATCGTACACGATGATAAAGGACTAAAATTCTATAAAATTCCGAATTCAAAAAATCCAGTCCGGGATAACCGGTCACAAGAAAATCCGTCCCCAGCAAATCCTCCGTCGCCTGTTGAACCAGAGCCTGTTGAACCTTTTCGGCCCCGTCGATCCGATCCGAACCTGAAAAGTAACGCACGCCAAAGCCGATGTTTACAGCTCGGCGATCATTCTTACGCCGGCCCCCGACACGAATAAATCGGCCAGAACGAATCCTCCGGAGGACGTGTTAAAATCTCGAGAGCGAGTGCCGTCGCATTCCCCTGATAAGACCGGAAACAACGAAGCTAAACCGGATTCACGCCGAAAAAGCTGTCCTTCCAATCAGGAGGTAGGAGGGGAGTCCTTGATCTCGCTAACGAATTTGCTAATCGAATATAGTCTCCGGAAAAGAACGGAAAACCGAAGGAATGCTACCAGAACGGCTCCTCTTACCAAGACGACACGGACTTCTGGTAACAAAAACTTCGCTCCGAGACTTTCCGAGAGACGTGCAAATTCCTTACACAAGTCCCCTTCGCCTACCCGTCCGGAAGTTTTGCCGCCTTCAACGAGACGGTCACCAAGAAAAAAATCGGAGGAAAAAAAGACTCCTGTCGGCGATCTTTCACGCGTCCAAGGAGTGGAAAGTCCCGAGCAAAACTCGAACGTTCGAGATCGGCCAAGTCCTTCCGGTTGCACACCTCTCGTTTCCGTGAAGTCGGAAAGAAGTTCTCCGGAGGACGAAAATCTTGACACCGAAACGGAACACGATGAAGATGACGATGACGAATTCGATTGTGATGAAGAATTCGATTTGGACAAAGTCAAGCAGGAGCTGAGAGAACGACACGGGGTCATTCATTACATTTGCGCCGAGAACAAGTGCATGGAACTCGGGACGCAAATATGCACCGGATGTGAAAGCGTTCTGTATTGCAGTCGAAAATGTCAGGTAAAGGGTTTCTCCACAATTTTGAAAAAGGGCTCGAAAATTGAATTCGTTCATTTTTTCTTTTCAGGCGAAACACTGGGGAAAAAGGCACTACAATCACTGCCAGCAACTACGTCAGCAAGCAGAGGATCGGAAGCAAAGACTCACTCAAGACTGATTTTGACATTTTTAGTTTTAAATCAAATTTTGGTTGAATTTTTAATTAATGTAATCAATGCTATTTAGAAGATCTGTGCCACTTAAATAGTACAAATATTTTATTATACGCTGTGGTAAAATCATTTTAAATCGGAAAACAAAATCTTTTATTTTTTTTTAAATCACCGTAATTTTACAATAACGGACTGCTGTTAATAATTTTGTAAAATTTTTTAAATGTGAAAAAGTGGCTCAAGATAGTTTTTACGTGACTATATAACTTGCGAAATCTAGATGTACAGTATTTGTATAGCTTAAAGACAAACTGACGTTGTATTAAAATCGATTAATGCAGAATTCTTGTTTTCTGTATAAAATCCAACCAATCTGAACCCGAGTTTTCGGGTAGGGGATATATTTACCTCGGGAAAAGTGTTATAATCTATGAATTTCGGGTTTTTTTTCTGAAACATGGCTTTTTAGGTGGAAAAAAAAAATCGCGTTCATTTAGAACTCCAAAAAGCTTCCGTTACTATCAATTCCAAGCTTTCTTAAAATGCGGGTATGACTTTTTTATCTTGGAAGAATATTTTTATACGTGAAAAATACGTATTCAGATGGATTTGATATTCTCTGGCGTATACTTGGACGGATACTGTAAAAATATTTGGATAAGAAAAAAAAAGCTAAAAAATTAAGGCGAAAATTTTTTTTCTTTTTTTTTAGATTTATTGCCAATTTTTTTCAGAACATGGCGGTAACTGGAAAATTGCTTTTTTTAAACCACAGTAACCGCCATCGCTAAAAGGAAATGTTAACGATTAATTTTTTTGAACAATTGCATAGTATTAGAGAATGGGGTCGGGACGGTGCGAGACGCACCTTTTACTGACACTCTACTTGTAAGTTCAAGTTTTATTTACATTAACTATTATTTAAAAATTAAAATTTTGTTTATTGTTTTCCAAGGCGCCACAACAATTTTTTGGTACAAGTTTAAATTTCTCTTTCGCCTTTTGATTAGGTTCAAGGATTCCGACAGGTATTTTGCCAATATGTTTACATTTGTAAAATGTTCTTGTATGAGAAAAAGTCATTCCGGAATCTATTTACATCTTTAAAAAAGTAATCGGTAGTCCGGAGTGTGAAACACATTTTTATTGCCCAAAGTGCTATTATTATCATGGCGAGAATCAAAATGGATTGGCAAATACTGAATGCCAAGTATGTATAAATAATCAATTTACAGTCAATAATTTAAAATCTGCCTTTGATTGACTTTTAAAAATACCTAATTTTAAAATATTGATTGGGCTAGATGTAAATATAATAGAAAGTAGTGGCCTACTATGGTATTATTGCAGCACCGATGTTACCGGCAAATCACCAAACACCAGAATTCATTAAGATCCGGGCAGAATTTTTTTTTTTTTTAAATTTCATTCCAAAATTTACTCAACATTTCCAACTTTACATGCTTCTATATTTTCTTTGCTGGATTTGCTCGAAAAATCTTGAACATTTAGGATTTATGAAACAGGAAAACATTCCAGGTAATATGAAATTTTCCTTTTTTTTTTTCCTGGAAAATAATTTTAAAAATATGAAAAATTAGAGTTCGGTAACGACATTTTCAAATGATTAATAGTATGTCTCCATTAGTGATTTAATTACATGATGTAATTAATTACAGAATGCAATTAAATGGTTTACAAAGGTGCTAATTTGTTTTCTCAAATCTTTGGAGCTGGATATCATTTTTTATAATGTGGATCCAACCAACTAAATCGAAAACAACGATTTAGTACCTTCGAAAATCATTTAATTACATCCTGTAATTAATTACATCATGTAATTAATTCACCAATGGAGACATACTATAATATGTAAAATAAAAAAACTGCTAAGAATCTGAATCTTCATCTTTTTCGTGATACTTCCTATTTGCAATAAGGATTTTCCTTGCGATAATTCTAGCTTTATTATATGGGGTATTGAATTCTGGCGGAGGGCGCAAATAATTTATTGTTCCTTGAATAAATAATCTGTCACCACGTTTTATGTATTTCATTATATACTCTTTAAGTTGTTCTTCATAACACACAATCTCATGCCAGTCTGTCCCTCTCTCTTTATGAGCTGAAAAAATCCATTTGCAATGATTTAATTTGTTTTAAATGTTAATTTAGCTTTTAAAGTTAATACCTCTAAGAGATCGAGTTGCTAAAGAAAATCTCGCATACGATTTGTAATCCATGGAAGTAACAAGAACTGGATCTCGGCCCACCCTTCCCAATAGAGTTACATCATTAATGCCTATAAAAATAGAAATCTGTTTATGAAAAAAAAAAAAAAAAATGAATATTCTACTTCATACTTCTTTCCCTTGGTACTCCATGAGGAACGTTTTCTTCAATGTGATTGAGTGTTTCTGTAAATTCATCTTCATTAAAGCTATTTTTTTGAAATAGCTGTCTATTGTAAAAAGAAATATGTCTCATTGAAATAAATAAAGTTTTCTTCATCTGAAAAAGAAATCTTTTTTACAACTTGTTTCCTTTAAAAACTCGTGAAACAAGAAAAAATACCTGCAAAACTATTTTAAACATTCTAAAAACTCTTTTTACGAGTTAAATATAATTTTCCAAATTTCTGCTTTTGTCTCATCAGTTTTAAATTTTATACAGAGTAAAATAACTGAATAAATTAAATATTCATGAACATTTTAAGTCTAAATAACTTGGAAGATTTAAATAAACATTTCTCCAAAACTGTTTAAGCCATGGTTCTAATTCTCGTCGTCTGCACTACATGTGCATCGGCAATGGAGCCAACAGAATTAATTCAGATAAAAATCCCCATCTTATTTTCGTGGGAAAATAATTATAATTTTGAAAAAGAAAAAGTTGCTTTAAGTTTAGCGGTTTCGTTCAAAAATAAAAACTTAACCTCTGTGACCCGAATTATTTCTCGATATCTAAAAAATCTGATATTTTTCTATGTATAATTTATGGTTAGACAAGTAACTTATGTTCGAAACATTTTTCGCACCATTATAGGATTTTTTTAGCAAAATTAGAAATAAAAGAATTGATTTTTCAAATTGGTGATGGTTACAATGGAATAAATCCCTAACTATCCATAAAATAGTTCAAGCAAGAAGAAGAGCGATGTTTTCAACATTGCAACATTTCTGCCTAGTGTTTGTAACTACTTTGTCTACTTTTGTTTTATACTATTTCTTTTCAAACTCAGTCAACCTGACATTACAGACTCAATCGAAACCCGCTTTTTTATTCTTTAAAAAACAGTTAAACAAAGTAAAATCTAACTTAATAGAAAAAATTAAACAGCAAAAAAAAAAATTACCATAGTTTATTACAAATCAAACATTACTAATTATTTTAATAAAATTCCAACTTGTTTGAAGTCTGTTACTCTAGAAAGTCTCTTCACGATTCCTCCTTCTTTCTTCCAGTTCAAATTTTTTTCTTCTTAAAATTACTATATCCTGAAGCATAATTCTAGCTCTTTGATCTTTCATGTTTCCTCCTTCCTGAGGTCTAAGATAATTCAGTTTTCCTCTGACAAACAATCTATCACCTTTGCCTATATTTTTTAAAACATAATCTCGCAAAGCCTCTCTAAAAACTACTATCTCATGCCAATCTGTTACTTTTTCGCTTCCACCACCTGCATACCAACTAGTTGCTAAAATAAATTTTGCAAATTCTCTGTTTACTGAAGTCACGAGAGTGGGGTCTCTGCCAACTCTTCCAATCAGAGTGACTTCATTCATACCTACAAAAATTCAAGATAATAATTAACAAAGGAGAAAAATTTTCCTGCTTCTTTACTTTTTTTTTTCTTACATTTTTCATGTGAACCACTCTGATGCTGAGGTCCGTCTTCTGGTGTAAATAACTCTGAGTCTTCAAAATCTTTAAATTCCTTTACTTCCGACAACAAAGGTCTCGTGCATGTTGAAACGCATCTAGTGGTAGGTGGAAGAATCTTTGCAAACTAAAATTTTAATTTTAAAATTTCACATATTTCGACTTTTCAACAAATCATAAATATATTAAATGTATTGGATGGAAAGAGTCATATATCAAAATGTTTACAAGATTAGGTTATGAGTTTCTTTTTCTTACTTTCGAAATTAATGCGTTCATAGCTACGAGGTTTCCTATCTCCACCCGTGTATGAAAAGTTCGATTGATTTAATAAACGGTTTATGAGTTTTTAACGATTCAATTAATAAATAAAAAATTGCGGTTGTAGCAGTAAATTGAAAATAAAAATAAAATTTCAAGGGTGACAACACAAAACGTCTTTAATCAAAAATCCCTAAATATGGGACTGATTGCAACGTTCCTAGCGGCAAATGTTTCAACTTTAAAAATAATCAACAGCGACCGTTATAGCTTATTGTCATTTTTTCAAAAAGTAATTATAAAGTTGCGGATCATTTTGTTTCAAGTCAACGAGAGGCATTCAGTGTCTAGGCAACAAGTTCGCATGCAAATTAAAAAGCCATTTTGCAGAAAATTGTTCAATATTTGTAAAGAAAAATCCAAAATTTAGGATTACATTTACTGTAAGAGGCAGAGTTCGTATGTTCTGCTGTCTCAGTAGGTTCTTAAATAAAAAAATTTTTTTTTAATTGCAAAACGCATCTTGCTTCAGTAAAAACGGCTTCTTGTTTCAATAAATGCTGGCCTAAATTTTTAAGGGATTTAGCAGTTTTTTTTCGTTTATTCTAGTTAAGCGAGGAAAAAAGTTAAGCCAATTAAATAACAAATTCACTAATTAAGCTCTTTTTATTATAAAATCGACAAATTTCGTCGCGTAGAAAAAAAGTACAATTATGTTTTAAACTTTTTTTTCATAAACGTCTTATCCCAACCGATCGAACACGGGAAAGAATATTTTTATCTAAAAAAATATATATAAGAAAAAAAAATGTAAAAATAAAAATTTGATTTTGTTGCTGGCATTGCTATATATTTTTGATGCAACGATAACAACCATTTTTCTTGACTACATCAATAAAAAGCAAATTTTTTTCATTAACGTAACTGATAAATTTTAAATTGTACATACTTCTTTTTTAAATTATTTACATTACAAAAACATAGAAATTTTTTTTTTGAGATCTTTCAGTTCGGACGCCTACTAATTCGTTAAAATTAAAAGAACTAAAAAAAAATTTAACTTGACGGCCCCCGGCTGCTCGAATCGGCCAATCCATCACAGTATAAAACTTAACTTTTCCAAAGAAAAATCTGCTTTTTATTTAAAAATCGCTCCACATAAATTAAAATGAAAGACTACGAGAATCGGAAGACAAAAAGAAAAAAATAGAAAAAATATGGTACCTATATATGCACGTCTTAATTTTTAATTTCAGCGAAAACAGTACGAGTTCATATACATAATTTACCTTTACGAAAGGTTTGTTTTAAAAAATGACTTCGATAAAAATCAGCAGTTATTATATAGAATTCCGTTTGAAGGTGCGTCCTTTTTATTTCTACGTGTATTTCTTTTCACGTTAAAAAAAGAAAAAAAATTATCACAGTTTCACTACCAATTATTTACAGTTTAGCAAAAAGAGGATGAGGGTTTCATTCGGATTTGACGATGGTGAGATGCATGGTGGGCTCGGGCAGGGTCAGATCCGTCGGCCTTTCAGCTTCCTCTTCCGTTCTGAGTTTGGATGGCACTGTGGTCGGTTCCGGGACGAATCGGGTGCTTAAATCCGTCGGCCCGTCCGAGTCCCCTTCTTCCGAAGTGCAAGGTTCTTTTTTGACCGGGGTAATGGTTATCGACGGATGAGGAGCAGGCGTTTGTTGTTGTTGTTGTTGCTGCTGCTGTTGTTGCTGTTGCATTGATATTTGCTGTCGAAGCAGGGATATATTTTTTATAGACTTTAACTCGCTCGGATTCCTTAAAAATCTGAAAAAAAAAGGATGGAATCAGAGTTTTAAGAGACATTAAATGGAAGAAAGTCAAACACATACTGATAGCAATGCCTTTCGCCTTGAACCTTCCTGAGTATATTAACTCTGTAATAATATCTTAAAGCTCTCGACATTTTGTCGTAATTCATCGAGAGATGATTTTTTTGAATGCCCCAGAGTTTGGCAAGCCCCGCAGGATCAACGATTTTAAAAACACCCGTTTCGTGGTTTTTCCACGCGATGAAATTTGTGTAACGTTGAGCCGGATCGTTTAGAAGTTGCTGAAGAAAGTCCCACAGCAATCGACCGTCTGAAAAAAAAAATATTATTTTTATTATAAAGAAACGAGTTCGTCAAGTAAAGAAAATTTGTCAAAAAAAAAAAAAAAAATCAAATACTGGAGCAGAAAATAACAAATTTATCATAAAATGTTAATTTTTAGCTAAGAAAAAAATAATTGATATTTTAGGAATTTTTAAATTATTAATTACAAAAATATAAAACTCAAAAAATAGGACTTTTACAGGAAATATAGGACATTTAGGACAACCATGATGCCTGAGCATAAGCAAATTTGAAAAAAATCAAAATGGCTGACGAATATTTTTTTGTCACGCGACAATTTTTAAGTTCAACGTTTTGGCTCTGACGTATAGAATTCGACTGCCCCGAAGAAAGTCCTAATTTTTTTCGAACAGTTGAAAAACCTATCTGTTTTTGTGATGACTTATAAAAGATTTATTTAGATGGTAATTGCTATATACGATAAATTGTTTCTGCAGTGACATAAAAAAAGGTGAGGAGTTTTTCAACCGTTCAAAAAAAAAATAAATAAATAAATAAAAATAAAAAAAGGGACTTTTTCTCTGGGGCAGTCGTAGTAAAGATTGAAAATGCAGTTTTTGTGAATAATACTTTAAAGGAAATAATTTGAATCGGATCGACAAAGCCGAAGTTTGGAAACAGAATTTGAATTCTACTTACGGGCTGTCATTTTTTTGGTCAGAGGACACCGAAGGAAAGAAATGAAAAATAAATAAATACTAACTCGTGTTCGGTTCGTGAGAGACGTCTCCCGGAGCCGGAGGGAAAAAGTGTTGAGAAGGTCGAGGTTGCTGTCGCGGAAGAGGGCCCGGAGTTTTTCCGCGATCACCGGGAGAAGGAGGGGCGGGCGGAGGCGCCGCCGGAGGACTCGCATCCACGAAATTTTCTTCTTCGGAATCGGACTGATGGCTTCCGGTGCTTCCTCCGCTCTCGAAACCTAAAATACGAAGAAAAAGCGTCACGTGCCTGAAAGGAAACAACCGGGAGAAAGGGCGTTACCGCTGGAAGCTTGATTGTCTGCGGAAGAGTGTTCCGGACTCCTGAGGTGCTGTCCGTGGAAGGGGCCGGACTGAGCGTGACGGGATTGGCGTTCATGACGTGGGCGGCGTTTTGAGCATACAAATCCGAAAGGGACCATCCCCCGTAGGGGAGAGGACCGAAAGGGTAGCTCGGGTGCCTCGACGTCGGAGTCCCCGGACTGGACGGGAGACACCTTTGAACGGAATTGGTTTCTCGGATGAGCAACTGAAGAACGTTGTGAAGGACTCTCCCGGACCAGGAACACCTTTCGTTGAAATCGCTTTTCGTGAGAAAGCACAAAGCTTTCCCGTTCATTTGAAACAAATCCACGTCGAAGTGAGGCAAATCGAATTCCGTTTCGCACCACCTCAAAAAGTACACCACGTCTTCCCTGGACCAGAGTCTCGGATCCGTCGCTGAAAAAAACAAAAAAAAACGTCCTCTCACTAAGGGAAATCCCCTCTTTTCCCCGAGAATATTTACCTAAACTGGGAGGCAGGTGCAATTTGAAATCGGATAAATATCCCTGATTCGAAGAGGACGGGAAACCGAGGGGATACCGCAGGAGCAGATCCGAAGCGTTGAACGACATCGGAAGCGGAAGGCGGTCCATCGTGGCAACAGGAGGTAGTTGAAGCATAGGTACCTCCTTCATTTCATCTGCAAACCCCAAAAAAAACTAAATATTTAAACAAGTTATTTATTCTTCTTCTAAGGAAGGAAATCGGAAGCGGTTAATCGGACCGACCGTGGCCTTGACGAGATCGTTGACCACGACCAGTTTTTTTTTTTTATTTTTATTTTATTTCTTCGGTCGCGAGAAATGCTTTTCGATTCTGGTGTGGCGCCTCCGGGCAAATACGAGATGTTTTTTTGCAAACGTCACACTGCCAACGCATTCGATTTACGACGGAAACATCCGGTTTCGCATCTCTATGTAATTTTTTTTTTCTTTTAAATTAAATAATGGAGGAAAAAAAAATCTTTTCTGAAAACCTTTCCATTTCTTCCGTCGAGAAAGGGCCCTATCGAAAAAAAAAAAAAAAATGAAGAAGGAAGAAGATAACGGCGTTGAGGCATAATTAATTCCGTGTGCAAATGTTATTTCACAACAAAAAGCAGACAATCACTCGGAGCGGCCTCGGTGGAACCCACAAGGTCGAATAACGTGGATATCTTACCACCGTTGGAATTTCCAGGAAATGATGTAACCGGACATTTGTCAAAGCTCCTTTTCGGGAATCTTAGGAAAATTCCGAAAATCTAATCCAAAGAGACTTCTAACAACTCAAGCCTTTAAGGTTTTGCATTTTGCCCCTTACCCAAAACTATCGTCCACTTTATTCCGAAAAAAAAAAAGAAAAAAAAAAAAATTAGTCCGGGACCATCGAAAGCTTTCGTCTTTTTTTTTTTTTGCTTTTGTTTCCGGGTAAAACGGTTTAAAAAAAAACGACGATGGAATTTAATCCGAACATCCGAGTTAATTATAAATATTTAAAATATAAAAAGGAACATGTGAAAAGAGCTCCGAGTTAAATTTGTATTTTTGCCGTTGTGTCTGTTTTTGTTTACGGAAGTCGGTCGAGTTGGCAACAAACTCTAATCCTGGGCTCCGAGAATACAATGCTCGAAATCCGGACTGCCGGCTCTAAATAGTCTCGGACTATTTCCTGTTAGCATTAAACTAGCGTTATAAAAAAAAAAATTACCGTTAAGAAAAAAAAATAATTAAGAAGGAATCGAGGAGGTCGGAACGTGTGCGAATTCCGTTAGGAAATACGTTATTTGGATGAAATTGAAAGGATATTCCGTCTGCCTCCTGTGCCTCCGCTTCCTAGGTAGCGGTCCACGGTCGTTGCTCTTCTTTTTATAAAATAAATCCTTAATGGCTTTTTATCGATTTCCCTTCAGGAATAAAAAAGGAAAAAAAAAGGAAAAGGTGCATTTCCGTTTTGAGTTGTGACGTGTCCGCGGAAGTTCCGGTGTTCCCTTTTCGCCTTTTTTTTTCGCGTGTGTGCACGCGACTCTTAAAAACCTTTTATATTTTAAATTGAACCGAGTCCATCGGTCGTTTTTTATATCAACGACCGGAAATCCCTTTATCTTTCCTTTAGGTTAAGTAACCTATATCGTTTCCGATAACCGTCAGTTTCCGCTCCTTGTAAATCGCACCAATTACTTCCGCACACGTACCGATTACCGATTTTCCTTCAACTTTTAGTGGAAAGCAAAATTTATTTCCAAAAATGCTAGTCATCAAAATTTTGGACTAAGGAGATAGGCAAAACGAGTACGAATTTCAGGGCAGGGGTCCGAAGCTTGGGAATCTCGGTTGATGCCGATGGTATCGTCGGCATAGATTTTTCTAAAAAAAATCCGAAATCGGCACCGGCATCGCGAAATTGTCGGAGCTGGCATCGGCATCAGTGTCGGCACCGGCATCGGCGCTGGCACCGGTACTGTTCCGTAATTAAAAAGTCGAGATTTAAGGGGTTAGAATGGTACGACTTATAAAATGATATTTTCAAAAACATCTAGAATGGCCCTATGATTTTTTTTTTTTTTACTAAAATCAAAATCGATGACGATGCCGGCATCGGATATAACCTATACTTGGTTGCATCGGCATCGGTAGTCGGTGCCGAAATCGGAATCGGACCCCTGTTTTTTGGGAAAAAAACAAATTTTTCATATGAAAAAAATTAATTGACAAAAGGGATTTCACGGGGTTAAAAAAAAAGGATTTTAAGGTGCGGCTTCTAGGTTCACACATGGCTTCCGTAACAAACTTCGTGGGCTCATCTTGGGATATTCGGCTAAATCCTCTGACTTTTTCCCCTTCGGTCTCGACCAGGAAAAAAAAATGCAACGATATTTTAGGCTGTTTTACGAGATAAATAAAATCGGGCTAACATTTAACCTCGAAATGATACTCTCTGGTGAATTCGTTATCTTTTGACGTTTAACGAGTTATCAAATGCACGTGAACACACGTCTCCCTCGATTATTACGGATGTAAACCATTATTTTATTTTCGACGTCTTAAACTATGCAAATTCCAATTGGGGATTATTCCAACAGAAGCTATCAATTCACGGGTCAAATCTCTCAGAGATAGTCAACCGGAAATGTTTGTTTCTGACGGAAAAAAATAATAATTTTTAATTTTTGCACCAAGTACAACAAACAAAACGGCTTGGATAAACATGGCTTTACCTATATGCAGCCGTGACACTGACATTCGGCCAAATCTCGAGAGATATCGAGAGACGCATAACGAGTTTTTACAAGACGAACCAGCTTCACGTTAATGGAGTAATGACGGATAACGTAGATTACGTTATTTGACCTTGACTTTCCTATGTTAAAACCGCCAACAAGAAGAAAAAAAAAATATCTCTAGCTTATTTTTCCGGAGGAGTATCTGCGGACGAAGTAGCATCCGGCAAAAAATCGGACACGGCTATTACCGTTCCCGGTTTGGCCTTGGCATTATCGGCCACCTCACGACGTCGAGGACGAAGACCGAGAGAGAAGGGGAATCCGAATCCGAATCCTCTCTCTCCCCCCCCTCCCCCTTCGGCTAAAAAGCAACAGGTTATCAGCTGATCGATCCCCCTCCCCTCCCGAGTTCTCGACCTCCCCGTTCCTTCGAACTCCCCTTTTTTCGTTTTCCCGCCTTTTTCCTCCGACGAGGAAAATAATTTCCTGGCACTTTTTTTTTCGATAAAAAAAGATTTGAAAAAGCGAAGGGTAGGAAGTCCTGGTCGTTCCCAAAGATAACGTCATAGTGGTTGGTAAATGATGTAACGGTTCGTATCGACTGGTTAACCTTGCAGTTATTTTATCAGTTCCGGTCTATACTTTTGTGCTTCTCCCATTTTCAATTCTTAAAAAAAAAAAAAAAAAAAAAAGTTTTCTTGCGTCACGGCCTCTCTACCGGTTTCCAAAAATTACTCTTTTCGGCTAAACAATTGTGTAATCGTCCTTGCAAGGGGTTCACTTTTAAAAGTTACTTTAATCTAAAAAATTAGCAACCGCAAAAAAAAAAAAAAAAAATTATTTACAAAATTTTAAAAGCCTGCGGTTTAAAATTAAAGTAAAAATTCCCTGACCAAGACAGGTTTTCAATTTTTTTGACAAAAACCTTTTGCTTTTATAATCCAAAGATAATCAACCAAAATAATAAAAAGTTTAAAAAAAAAAATGTCATTTAGGTACCCACCCCTGTCCATTCCGAATTGAGCTGTGCATTTTTAAAAAAATTATATTTCATTTTGGTTGGGCTTTTCAAATTTTTTGGGGGCACAAAGGACCCTTGCTGCAAAACCTTTGGAGAAGGTTCAAATCAACAAAACCAATCCAAGTTTCGGTACCGGTACCGCGTGTATACACAAACCCAATTAAATAGCTCCATATTTTTTTTTTTTTTTTTCCTTTTCAAATAAATTTTTCGCACTGTCCATTTTTTTATTGACATGAAATTTGGCAAACACCTTTTTTTTTCAGAATCGAATTCCATGCGTTAGCACGACGTACATCGAATTTTTTTCCATCTCTTCTTGACTTGATTAATCCTTAAAGGTCGCCAAAACGTACCTTAAAAAAAAATAAGTAATCCAATTCGGTATCCGAAAAATGCAGGGAGTTAATCCAAAATAATGTTGTATCCACAAACTTTTCCAACAAACATCCTAACGGTCGAACAACTTTTTTTTTCTTTTTTCAATCAAAAATATCACCAGTGCACAACTAAACATTCGGATACACAAATTCTTTTTTTGATTCCGAGAAAAACAAAAACCACTTGATTTTTTTTAAAAAGATTAAATCATTTTTTTTTCTGTTAAACGAATAATCGACGAAAAAAAAAAGTTCCGACCGTAACGGGAGCGAATGGTAAACTGGTGGCTAGGCAACATGTGAGGATTGCGCTTAGTTCCGAGGATGACCGCTTCCCCGATTTCGTTTGGGAATGGAAGCGCTGCCGTCGCCTTGGTGGGGAGATTAAAGAAAAAAAAAAAGTAAGGATTTCCGTCTAGTCCTTTTTCTCTTTGGACCGACGGTTCTTTTAAAAAGAAACTCACAACAAGTGTTTCTTCTTAATCCTTTAATAAGCCAAATATGGGATTCTTTAATTTTTTTATAAACGTAAACAAACTTTTATCCCGTCTTCTTATACTATTTCAACAAAAAATGGTTCAATTTTTTTCTTTCTCTATTTTTTTTTTTAAGGCTTGAGCATTCCTTTAACGTGATCTGTCTACCGAAAACCAAGTACCAGTCCAGAATCCGGAATCCAGGAGCGTAACCAACCTTCCTCATTCTGAAACGACAAAAGAAAAAAAAAATGGTGTCTCTTATTTTTATTCGATTCCTGAAAATTTAAACAATTTTTTTTTAAATGTCAAACTCATAGAGATTTCTTTGCAAACTTTTTTTTTTTTTTTGAGAGGGCGCAAGTTTATTTTACTCGAACTCTGGAAACTTTTGATTCCGTTTTTCGAATTCTAAGTAAAAATTTTGAAAAAAACTAAAATTTAGAGCTCCGAAACTATCGGAATTGATTTTTCCTTTTTTGATTTTTTAAAAGCCTCCAAATGGAACTTTATATTGCCAATTCTCGGCTTATCCGGAATAATTTGCTCCCAAAAAATATCTGAGCAGAAATGATGGGTTTTCCAGATTTTGAACTTCAATGTCTTTCATAATCGAAAATTCCGAGGATCAACATTAATCATACATTTTTCTCTGTTGCCCCATCTCCCCCAATTAAAAAGCTTAAAAAGAGGCCGAGGCCGAAAATAAAGATAGAAAAAGAAAAGAGTACGTCTAGTAGGGCGTTCAAAAAAAAAAAAAAAAAAAAAAAACGGAATTTTGTTGCTCACCATAAAAGTGGGTTCAACGGAAAAATTTTGAAACATTTTTTTCACCACGACCTAGGAGTGCCCGTAAGCGAAAAAAGGGTTTAAACCAAATATTTTTAATAAGCATAATTACCCCGATTTTCCGATTTCCTCCGACGAAAGGCCATGTTCAACGACATTTTTTTATCCACCAGACCCTAATTAATAAACATCTTTTGTGTTTCGAATCAATTTCCGAAATTTTTTACGGTCGGAAAATTCTACTTTAAATTTTTTTTTTGAAATTTCAAAGATTTTCCGGGTGAGTTGGAAAAAAGAGGGGGGTCCAGTAATTAAGTTGGACCCCTCACTTTTCATTATCGTTTTTCTCAGAGAGCCAAACTGGTACAAAATTTTTTTTGGTGGTACTAAACGGTACTAAATAAATGCAAAATAGTACCATAAACATTTTTTGGAAAATCAAAGGTGGGGGTCCTACTTAATACTGCCTCCAAAAAATCGAATTTACACTTAAACACCTACTCAGGCTTTCATCGGAGAAAATCGGGCTAGTAAAATTCGCGTTGTACGATTTCAAAAACATATATTCCGCAATTTTGAAAAAATGCCTCAAAAGGAATGGAAAACCATTTTATTGATGTAAGCATGGGATCGATTCGGTTCTGGTTTTGGTTTTTAGTTGAAGTCATAGGCGTAAAAACCCACGGTTTTTTGAGGCCTCGGTTCTGCAAGGAAAAGCTGAATGGTTCTCGTTTTTTTTCAACGAGGAATTAGGTTCGAATTTTCCGGTTTGATTTATTATTTTTTCCATCGGGATCTAACCATGGTTTTTGTGACAATTTTGGGTTAACAGGTGGTGGTTTTTGGTTCGGTTTTGGTTTCATATTATCCTCTTTATCGGTTACGGTTCCGGTATTTTGGCTGCAATGTTCCAACGGTTTGATTCGGTTCGGGTTAAATAATTTGGAGTTAAGGATGATTTCACATGGTTCTGGTTTTTAAAACAAAAAAATTAAAAATTCAATTTGGTTTTCCATCCCTATGCCTGAAATTATCACATGATTAAATGGTAATGAAAAATATTTGGCTTAGATTTTTTTTTCCACTTACAGGTACCCATAAGTCGTGGTGGAAAAAATGTTTCAAAATTTTTCCAGTGATTTTTATGGTGGACAACAAAATCCGAACACTTCTTTTTTGAATGCCTTAATGTCTAGAAAAACTTTTCTAAAAAAAATAAAATGCCCTAAAAAGCCCGGAAAAATATACTAAGATAAAGGCTAAAGCCCAGGAAAATGCATTTATAGGACCGGTTGTTGTTTAAATGGGGGTTAAAAAAAAATGATTTGCTTTTCAGCACATAAAAAATGGAGAAAAAACATTTTCTTCAAAATAAAAAAGGATTTTTCTTCCATTGGTGAATTAAGTTAGAAAATTTAAAAAAAAAAAAAAAAAAATTCAATCCAGTCAAACTGAGTCTGGAAAACAAATGGATGATGATGCGGTAATCAAAGTTTGGAGTCGACCCGAATTTTCGAGTGGAAAAATAAATAAGGAGGTCAAAAAGCAGAATATGAAGGAGTACACCCGATAAACCACAAAAAAAAAAAAAGTTAAATAATACACAGACAATATAACAAAATAATGACGCAATGGTGATTCTGACATAACTTGGTCAAACGGAATGGGTTACGTCACTGTAAGGAGGAGCTCCTCGTACTCTAAGCATAGGTTCTCAGGTTTACCCGGGCCGTGTCACACTTTCTCCGCAATCTACAAACCTCGTTTTGCTTCTGGTTGCTATTATTGAACTATGTAATACTTAAAAACTCGATAAGTCTTTACTCCCACGCCTTTTGACTTAAAAAAAATTGAAAATGGCAAACTTTTCGGGGAGTCACGTAGAATAATCAATTATGCATGGGAGGCATCCAAGAGGATGTGCCCGGAAACAGGTATAGAGCTTCTTCTTCGGGAAAACCTAAAGGAGACAACTTGCAAAGACTTTGCGTCATCGGATAAACTATTTTTTTCCCCGTAAATTTTAAACTCGTATCGCAAAAGCAAAGCTGCGGTTCCGATTCCGACTCCGATGCCGATTCTCAAGAGTCTTCAATATTTTTCGGGTCGATTCCGATTCCGACTCGTGAACAAAAATTTAAGTTTCCGATTCTGATTCCGATATTTCCAGAAATGTGCTAATCGTAACAAACTTTTATTGATATTTTTCGGCTCAATATGAATCAAAATTATTTTTCGATGCCGATTCCGATTCCGACATATTTTTGGGCCGGATTCAGATTCCGATTTCGATCCCGATTGCTTGAAAAAAATTCAGGATTCCGATTTCATTTAAAATTTAAACGGCACCGCAGCCTTGCAAACAAGGGCATTATCAGATTAATTTGGCGATGCAGATTAATTGCCGGTTTTTTTTTAAATATCAGAAATCGGCATCGGCACTGGCATCGGAATCTGATCCCTGATTTTAAAAATCGTCTTGAATGGCTCTATGATTTTTTTTTTTTTTTTCACTAAAATCGGAATCAGAGGCGGCATCGGATATAATCGATGCTTGGTGGCGTCGGCATCGTCATCGGGTGTCGGTGCCGGAACCGGAACCGGAACCGTAAGTTAAATAAATAATATAAAATTGGCATCGGCATCGACCAGAGATCTCAGCCGCCGCGGCCGCCACCGGCACCGGATCGGGCACCGGCATCGGATTCGGACCCATGGATTAATTTTAGTAATTCCAATAAATCCAGTGAATTTTCCGAGGAACTGTCCCGAAAATGTTCATAATTCGTCCCCGAATGTTTCCCTGGTTGCAGGTGAACGAAAAAATCTGAAAAAAATCCAGGTTTTCTGACAATTTTTTAATCCTCAACTTGTGAAAAAGACCGGTTTTCCTCAAGTATATTGAGACATTGCAAAAGGCCGGTGGGTAAGTTTGTTTTTCAAAAATGAAACGGCCTGGACAATCGGCCGTAGTGTTTAGTTTTAAAATTTTCAACATTTGGGAGCACATGCGAAATTCCTTTTTGATTTGTTTTCGGGCCCCAATGCGTGCAACAGTGATGCCATTTTACCCGACCGAAGTCTTAAGCCCAATTTAAGGTCTTAGAAAATCTACTGAAAAAGCTTTTTCTCATGTTTTCAAGGTCTTGAGTTTAATTAATCGCGAAAAAAGGTAAAAAAGCCATTTTTTGCTCTAAAACCGTTAAAAAAAAGCGCATTTATCGATCCCATATAGCACTAATTGGCCGAAAATGGCTATTTTTCGACAAACAGATTTTTTTGGTAACTTTGCCCATTTAAACAGGGTCTGGCTTAGAAAAAATGATTTCAACATTGCTTCTAAGGTCAAGAAAACAGATTCTGAACAGCAGAAAAAAATTTCTTTTTGCATCGGTGGCCACAAACATTTGAAAAAATGGTAAACGCACCGGTTTAAGTGAAAAAAGGAGATCAGTCCAGGAAATTTCAGGTTTCCCGGCAACTTTTTCCTACTTCTTGGGGAATTTTACTATTTTTCAACGTTCTCGTCATTCTTTAAATTGAATTACATAAGGGAAACGGTAACCGTATCGAGAAGGGCGTGTTTCGTTTTTCGGAAATATTTTTTTTCGATTCGATATTTATTCCGTCGACGGCGGCATTTGAATGGAGAAAGTTTGAAGCTCGAGATTCGACGCCCAAAGATTCCTGCCTACGGAATTCGGATTCTTTTGTTTCTCGTTAAGACGTCCCACCGATTCGGTCGTTACCCCGAGTTCCTTTTTCTTCGGAAGACGGAATCCGAAATCCGTGGAGCGCAGGGTCGTGCCCGGATGCGACCGGATCGGGATGTGCTTCACCATTTTTGTATTATTAATCGGACTCGCATCAAAGGAAAAAAAAAAAAAAAAAACGTACGCCTTAAAGAAAAAAAAAATTAAAAAAAGACCAACGAGGAAGAAAATGAAATGAGGAGGAGGAACGTCATCTTAAAGTAAAGAGGGTCGAGTTTTTTTAAAAAGAAGTAGCTTGACGTTTCTTAACTGGAGGGATTAGGTTCCTCTCTTCTGGAATGGCACCTTAAAACTATTTCCTTCCTTCCTCCGTCATCGGGCTTCGAGCCTGAATTCTTTTGTTTCCACACGTTGCCAAGTCGAACTTGTTTCCTTCGCGGTTGGATTATTTCCAAGCGTAATAGGATGCTCGAGCTCCGTCGACCAATTCGGAATTCGGACCGAATCGATTACGTCTTTCTCGGGGTCGAAATCGCAGGTCGACCGACACGAACCGACGAAAGCCTCTCTGTTCCTTTCACGTAACGGGGGCTTACGTCACCTACAAAACTACAAAACTCTTGAAACGTTTTCGCAAACGATAAAAAAAAATTTTTTTTTTCTTTTTTTAGCAACGACGAACAAGATTCCGCGTCCGCTGAATAATGATTTTTTCAAGGTGTACCAAGGCCGTGGCGATCCGTGTTAACATTTCAATTTTTTTTATTATCTAATTTCCTTTATGCAATCTCTTCCTGGGTTTAGCGTCGGAGCGTCGACGCACTCCAAAACTCCAAAATATTTCGATACCCGGGACGTAATCTATCTACGTAATCCAAAACAAGAGTCGGGTACAACGTAATCTACCTGCCTGGTTTCAAATTATTCCGTAATTCGTTAATAAAAAATAAATGCAGATCGAAAGAGCCACAAGTTTCGGGACAGAAGCCCCAAGAAAAGGACCACCCGGGGCAGTTTGCCACGTTATCGTCTTTGCACTGGACAAAGTCCCGAAACGTGAGGGCAAAATATGTAATTAGAATCCTCAACACTTTTTCTTCTTAATTTCAACTTTATTTCAATTTACCAGTGTTTCAGGGAGATTCCAATAAATAAATTTCTGGTTGAACAGGGGTCCGAATCCGATGCCGATTCTATATTATTTATTTAACTCTTGATTCCGATTCCGATTCCGGCACCGACCACCGATGCCAATGTCGATGCCGATGCCAACGGTGCCTCCGATTCCGATTTTAGTAGAAAAAAATCATAGACGTTTCTGAAAATATCATTTAATAAATCATGCAGGCACCATTGTAAGTACCTAGAAGCCTCCTTTCTTGTGAAGTCACTTTAATCTCTACTTTTAATTTTGACACCAGTAGTACTGATGCCGATTTCGGATATAAAAAAAAAATTCCGATATAAAAAATTCGGATATCGGCATCGGCCAAGATTTTCAAGCTTTGGAGCCCTGTCTGAAATCAAACCTCAAACCAACTCAAAAAAGATAGGCTTGTATTTAGCTGGTCCGTATTTTATTATGAACAGAATCCGAAGCTTGAAAATTTTGGCCGATGCCGGCATCGGATTTTTATTAATATCCGAAATTGGCATCAGCACTGCGAAATTGTTAGTGCTAGCATCGGCATCGGCGTCGGCATCGGACCCCTGCTTTTAAAAATCGCCTAGAATGGCTCTATGATTTTTTTCAGAGCTGAAATTCCGGTTAATTTTTATTCGGAATCGGAATCGGAAGCGGAACCTGCTATTTCAAAAGCAATTGGAATCGGAATCGGAATCTCGTCTGAAAACAGTTCGGAATATTCGGAATCGGAATCGGAATCGGCATCGGCATCCAAAAAAATATTATCGATTCAGATCGACTTAAAAACCATGTAAATACCGCTATTACAGTTAATCAATTTTGGTTTAAATCGGAATCAGAATCAGAAACAGAATCGGAATCGGAATCGGCATCGCTAAAATATTTGTTAACTGGAATCGGAATCTCACTCATAAATAACCAAGATTCTGTGGAATCGGAATCGGAATCGCAGTTCTGATTTTTTTCCCCCACTAAAATGGGTATCAGAGCCGGCATCGGATCTGACGGATGCTTGGGGGTGTCGGCATCGGCATCGGGTGTCAGTGCCAGAATCGGAATCGGAAGTTAAATAAATCATATGGAATCGGCATCGGCATCGACCCGAGATTTCGGCTGGCCGTGGCCGGCACCGGCATCGGCATCGGATTCGAACCCCTGACTATGACAATTCGGTCAGTTAGCCGATTTAGTTTCCAAATCAATATTTTTCGGATCAATTATAAAGAAGAGGAAAAAAGCTTAAAATTTTTTTCATTGTTAACTTTCAAGCAGAATGAATTGAAAAATCAAATTTCAGGTATTCCGGAACAATTGAGAATCGACTCTTTGTGCTGATTAAATTAACAAAATTTTTCTTCTTTCCTTTTCTCAGCTGGTTACTTTTCAAAATAAAATGTTCTAGCTTACAGGTCATTTGTGCAACTTCCAAAACGCTCTCTGCCCTCCCTGTCCAAAGCTTCCAAAACAAGTAAGACCTAATTTGATGGTAACGATTGAAAATCCAGATAAATTTTTAAAATGAGAGATCAATCGTGAAAAATGTTGCAATTCATATTTAAGCCAAATATATAGAACAAACGTAATCCCGTGGCTATCGCAATTTACACTCAAAAAAATGAATACTGGTCGCCAATACAATTTCAACTGGATTTTGCGCCTAGTTCAAAATTGATTAGCAGCCATTACAATTGTATTAGTCTCCAGTCAATTTTGTTTTCGAACTAGTCAAAGCGTCCAGTCAAAAATATATTACCCTACTATTTTTTTGAGTGTAGTCCTTTTTACAGAAAAAAAAAAATTGTATAGGCGATATTTTGTACGGCTCGACCGACAATGTAAAAATTTCTAAAAAAGAAAAAAAAACACGAATCAATGTGATTATGTGCTCCTTTTTTATGCGGAAAAAAGGAACTCGTTCCCGATGATTTTTTTTTTCGGGAAAAACTCAAGATTAATAACTTCTTGCCCCGGGGAGCAAAGTAGAAACAAAATGTTTTATTTGTTTAAAACAAAGAATGCATAGCGCAAATGCATTATTTACATCGGTCGAGTCTATCGACTCGGATTTCCGCGTATCGTATCTCAAGGTCATTGCCACAGTCTTCGTCTATGATACTTTCATTTTTAGCATTGAAAATACCGCGGATCGGATAAAAACCGCGACCGAGGGGTAAATTTTTCGAGGGAAGTTCCCTGCACGCTTCGGCGATTATCTCTTATTTTCTGGGGTGAAACATTCACAAACACACTTGGCAATAGTTTCCAAAATTTCTTAAAAAAAGAAAAAAAAAAAAAAAAAAAAAAAAAAAAAAGAATGAAAAGAAAAAAAATTTGTAAAGATGAATAGGTTAGATTCGGTAACCAGAGACGAAGGTCTAAACCAATTTCTTTCGGGGGAGAGGGCGGAGATGCATTATTTTTATTTATTTATTTTTTTTCTATTCCATTATATACGATCTAGTGAAGCTCAATGTAATTTTATATTTGAAAAGGATCAAAAATATGTGAATCGTTACGGTACCTGGAATTCCTCTCCCACCTTCATTCCGGTTCCCATTCCGCAACAAAATTTTTAATACTGGCAACCTTGTATATTTTTTTGAAATATTTGCTTCGGATTAGGGTGCCCGTTGTGAGGGTGTGTAAAATACTTTTGTGCCCCCCTCCCCTCGAAAGTGTCCAAAAAAAATTAAAAACATTGTGTGCAAAATCCGAGCTCTCTAACACGTGCCTACAAGCGCCTCGATATTCCCATTTAAAATGCATGAGGATTTTTCGATTTTTACAGAAATTTTTTTTTCTGCGAAAAACAGACAAATAAAAATTTGCTTACTAATTATATACGTAGTTATTGATAAAAATTTCAAAAACTTCAATTTGATCATTTTCCAATGACTTAGAAAATAGATAGATTAGAAAATATGGCTAAAAACCGCTAAAAACACGATTTTTAAGCAGGCTCAGAGCACTGGAAAACGGCCAAATTGAAGTTTTTGAAATTTTTATCGATAACTATGTATATAAGTAGTAACTGCGCCCATCGATCAAATTTTATGTCTATTTCGCAGAAAAAAAAAAAAAAAAGTTGCTGTAAAAATTGAAAAATTTTCATGTATTTTATATGGGAAAATCGAAATGCTTATAACAGGCTCCTTAACAAAAAATAGGGCATTTTTTGAAAAAATTTAGGGCAGGTTTTTTAAAGAAATAGGAAAAATACACAACTCTTGATTAAAAAAAAAATTTTAAATTTGAAGATAAAGAAAAATTATTTTTCCTTGAAAAAAAAAATTATTTTTCAAATTTTTTGATAAATTAACTTGAAAAATAATTTGTTTTTATTTTATTATAAAGAAATAAGTTCGCCAAGTTAAGAAAAATTGTCAAAAAAAAAAAAACCAAATATTGCAGCAGAAAATAACAAATTTATCATAAAATATTAATTTTAGCTAAGAAAAAATTGATTTCTTAGGCATTTTTTAATCGTAACTACAAAAAATATAGGACAACTATGTAGTCTGTTTATAGGCACATGTTAGAGCAGAGATATAGGGGTCAGGATTTGCACGGGGCCATATTTGCACCCCCTCATAACGGGCCCCCTAATTCGGATTAGTCTAAACTTTTCCTTAAAGTTTTAAAGGAGATGAAGAAAAAAAAAATATTGGGCTCCAAAAGGGTTAATCATCTCGTTTGGAATCGGATACGTACAACATTGGGTTGTCACGGGATTATAATAAATTTTGTGACGTGAATAGGCAAGTTAAAGTTGAATAAAAAAGTTCATATTACTACACCTGAGGAACTACAATGGGGTGCCAAAAGGTTACGTAACCTCACCTGGTCATGAGAACCTACTTGGGCCGTTTTGACCTTTTCGGTTTACGAGACCATCCCAATTCCGACAAATTAAGAGAAACAAGAAAAAAAAAAAATTAACCAAGTTATTAATAATATAGAGCTCACATGTTTATAATATAAACTGACAATCCAAACATGTGACTATTATCTTGGTTGAGAAGGGGATCTTTTTTTTTCTCTTCTTTTGAGTTCCTTGTGTGTAGTCATCGGGTCAAGTGTAGCATTTCAAAAAATGTGTGACACAATAAACAAAAACGAGGGAGACGAAAAACGATTCCAAACAATTTTCGGAATCAGTTTCTTTCTTCTTGTTGGTCGCCTATTTTCGATGAAAAAAAAAAAAAAAAAAAAAAAAAAAAAAAAACGAAATGAGGATAATTAAGTCGGTCCCCGAGGCGAAGAGTCTGTCGGGGAGTCCTACGTTTTCCGAAAGAAGAAAAATAAAATAAAATAAAATAAAAAAAGGAACGCGATAAGCTTGTCATCCTCACAGGATCGGAATTAATTTCCGTCTGGTATCGATTGTTTGCTGGCGTGCTGACGTCACATCTGAAACCGGAAGTGCCGGGGCCGGAGCTTAGCAGCGGAAGCAAAAGGGAGGCCGGCATTCTATTTCCGGAGGATGCCGGAAGAGTGCTTGGCGCCGAGATGTTCGCTATTCTCGAACTCTCTTCCGAACGGAAGTTTTCCAGCTCCCAACAAAAACCGTTCGCTTGCTTTCTGTTATATCGTAACATTTTTACAAAAACCGAAAAAAATTCATCTTTTCGTTTCAACTTTTTTTTTTTCTCTCTGTAATAATCACACGACGAGCAACCTATATTCGCTTCTTTTGACAAGAAAAAACAACTTGTTCGGTTATGTAAATAAAGCAAAGCGTTAAGAAACCATACGAGTTACTTTTTTTTTCTGTTAACAAAACGACAAGCCTAAAAAACCATGTGGAATGTTTCACCTCGGCCCCCTCCATTAACTTTAATTTTTTTTTTTTTCTTTCTTAAAAAAAAAAAAAAAAATTAATATATATTAACACATGTCGCGCTTTGAAATTGATCGTCGAAAAGTTGAGAAAAGAAGGAGCCGTAAAAAAGTCGTGACCGCCCTCAGGAAAAAAAAAGACGAAATGTCAAAAGGATACTCATGATTTAATCGAGGAGATTAATCTTTTCCGATTAAAAAAGACAAAAATGTTAAACAAATTCGCAGACAAAGACACTGCAGTGCAACCACGTAGGATTAAAATAGCGGATGCTCTGCCCAAATAATTTTAAAAAATCCTCTCGGCAACGTTATTTTTACAAAATGGTCCCTCATCTAACAGGGCCTTAAACTTCCTAGTTTATTCTATAATTATAATATTTAGTCTAAATGATCGACCAAGGCCACTTCCTGGTTAGTATACTTGTATCACTATTTTTTTTTTTTTTTTATTATTGCTTTTCTAAGATGTTCACGTGCGTTATCATTTTCAGCAACAGAAAATTTTCGGAGAAACTGGACTCTCGTCTCTTCGATTCAGAAAAATTTTTAGTTTTCAAATTGCAGCTCTTATCCTTGATCCAACTAAAAATTCTCATTTTTTTTTGTACCGGTTTGGGGAAACTTGATTTTGATTTTCGGCGCTTTTTTTAACTATTTCATTATATAATTCGTTTTTTTTCTTAAAATTCTTTGTTCGTTTCAGCAAACCGCTATTTTCAAAAAAAATTGTTTTCCAACTATATTTCACAGTTTTTAGGTTTTTCAAAGTCATTTTTTTCTTCCAAAACAAATTTTTATAATTTCTTCAATGCGGACCAGTATTTGTTTTTGGGACTCGAAAAACGGAAGCGTCGAAAAAAATTTTCAAAATTTAACTATTGGCCCACCATGTCAGATTCCTTCTTCCTCGGTCGAACATTTATAAAATGATTTTTTTTTTTTTTTTTTTTTTTTTTTTTTTTTTTTTTGGTAGCACGTGATATTTTAATAAAAAAATCCTTGGTCGTCCAAGGTTTCTTTTTTTCCTCTTTTTTTTTTGTAATGACAAATTATAAAAAAAAATAGGAAAAAATTTTCGAAATTTTTAATGTAAAAAAGGTGGGAAATAATAACCGTCAGCTATCGGAAAAAAAAACCTTAGAAAAAAGTAACTGGATACCGTATTAAGAGGATTTCCTTGACGGAAGTCTGAGGAGCATGACGAACCAAACCAAGATCAAGGTAAACATTATCGACATTCTTGTCTTCCCTAAAGTCTTTATAACTGTTGCAACCCACAGGGAAATGAAATGTAAATTTTTGTATAAATGGCCAAAAAAAAAAAAAAAAAAAAAAAAAAATCTTGGGGACTTGATTCTTCGGGAGTTGACAAGTGGCATACACGTGCTAGATAAAGCAAAGCGTTAAAATGTGACGTTGGATATTTGAGATAATAAACAATTAAGAGAGATGTGGACGAACTTGTGTGTGGAATGAATAATAATCGTGTCAATTATGTCAATTGAAGAGAGAATGTAGGACCATCTAACAAATCTTTATAAAATATTACAAGATGTGTGTGTATCCTTTCCAATTGTCTCCTTGTTAAATATATAAACGCCGCGGCGTTTCGCTTCGACCCAACCGTCTAATCATTATTAAATCGTTTGCTTCGTGTGCTTGGAGTCTGATCCCGAAAGGGGATCGGGGCATTTTTTTTTTCTTTTCTTTTTTTAAATTAAATTTTGAAAAAGGCCCGGAAGACGGGATTTTATACTTTCCCTTCCAGCCGCGATGTATTGTTGCGTAAAAATTACGTCACGAAGCAGACGTTATGTTTGTAACGAGTAATGAGAATGATCTAACGAATCTCCTAGTTAAATACCCTACTGACATTTTGAAATGTGTTACTCGACCCAGATGGATAACCGTTCTCTTTTTCGTGGGAGCTTGGATATTCGCTTACCTTAAATCTCGGAAACGGGGACGTCGAACAGGATCAGCCCCTTCTCCCACAAAGTGTAAACCAAATGAGTTCGATCGGCCCATTTCGCCTTTTCCGTTTTCTCCGAATCTTCAAACGGGAGATCTTTGATCTGAGTGAACTCGGGGTAATTGTGGATCAACTGGTCTACAGCTTGAGCAAATCTCTCCGGTATTTCAAAATACATTTCTTCCATTGAATGATATTCCTTCTCGTTGTCGGTATTGTAGTAAATTCTTAAGTTATCTTCTTCGCAAACCAACCTGAAACCAAAAATTAAATCTAAACCACAAAGTCTCTGGCGCTTTTTTTCATTAATTAAAGAAAACAATATTAAAATGGTTATAAATTCTTGGGTATTGGAACAAATTAAATCAAAATCCAAACGATTTTAATTTTAATATATTAAATGCTGACTAGTTTCGAACGTGTTTTGAAACTAGTCGCCTTTTTTCAAAACACGTTCGAAACTAGTCAGCATTTAATATATTAAAATTAAAATTGTTTGGATTTTGATTTAATTTGTTCCAATACCCAAGAATTTATAACCAACTTAATTTAGAGGAACACGAGGGTCTTCAAACAATATTAAAATGTTGTAAAAAAAAAAAAAAAAAAAAAAAAAAAAAGCCTTCAAACTGGGGGTATACAATTTAGTGTAATCGATTTTCAATGCCTTGTATGAGGAACTTTTCAATTTGGCCTGCAATGTGGGAAAAGGTGAACAGATGTGACTTTTTAATTTTTTGTCCAAGCTTTTAGTGAAAACAAAAGAGGAACTTGTTAATCAAACAATTAAGCTTTTTTCTTCTGCTTTGGTTACGTCTTTTCTTTTCTCAACGAGCAAAAATTAAATTCCCACAAAAAGATTTTCCATTTTTTAATTTGAGACTGAATTAAATTTTTACTTGGAAACTAGGAAGGGTCAGTACCAATTATTTCTTTGGTAGCTGTAGCTCATTTTGAATCCGTTGTCCCTACAAAAATTTCAAAGCAAATGTACTTTTAACTAAAAATAAATCTTCCCTTTCCGTACATTTCACGTAAACCATCTCGAACAAAGCGGACTTAAAAGTGAAAGCTCGAAACTTGGCTCCAAAGGATCAGCAAATGCCCGTCTTAATCCAATAAAAGAATTCCAAAACAACTCAAATAAATTAAGTTTCCTTTTAAAAACATCAATTCCCAGTAATTTGGTATAAAAACCTTTTCTTATGTAACTTTTCACAGTAAAAGGTAACAATTCACATTTTGGAAAAAAACTTATTTTGAGTTATGAGCCCATCATTTATGGGACATTTTAAAATGTAAAATTTTATCCGGATCAAATTAATTTAGCCGAAAATTGCTTCTCAACCAAAAGTTTTGCTGAAAAATTTCGGATGCATGCTTACCTTAACGCATAATTCCTTACAAGCTTAGCAGCCAATGGTTTTCCCAAACGGGCTTTTAATGCTTCCGCCAAAGAGGACTTACAAACGGGATCATTTCTATCTAGACCGTAGGCCAATTCGCCTAAAAAAAAAAAAAAAACTTGTTTAGCATTTAATTCATTCTGAAGCGGATTACAACTTTAAATAAAAAAATATACTTTTGGTGAGACACGGCGGTAACGCGCTGTGCATGAACTCTCTTCCCATTTGATCGGCGGCTGCATCCAACGGACAATAGTCTATCAATTTCTGCATCAACGCTTCGAATTTTTGTAATATTTCTTGCCTATTTTCCGATTCGGAATCTGAGTGTACAAGGCCGACATTATCCAAAAAGTCAAGGGGAAGACCTTTCCTAAATTCCCAATCGTCATCTATCGCTCGACTGAGTGCTGCGGGCAGCATCTGAAAGGACAAAAACACAAATTATTTCCGAAATTTGAAAATCCACATGACCGATGGTACATTTACCTTTTCAAATAAATCCGCCCAAGAATTTTTCTGATAACAAGATACAGTTATGTGAAGGGAGTATTTTCCGGGTACGCATTTAGCCTGATGTATTATCCCTCTGGGAAAATAAAGGAGATCCCCCGGTTTCAAGGTCACTTTTAAAATCGGTTCTCCGATTTCCTCTTGCGAAAAATTCGGCGACGAGACCCTCGGTAAAAGTTCTTCGGGCGTCCTGCAAAAAAACATGAAAAAATTTATTTATTTTCTCAGTTAATATGGTCGATTTTGACATTCTGTAATCGAACCTCGGATTGTAAAGCAGCCATTCTTTTTCTCCTTCCAACTGCAGAACAAAAGCTTCTATGTCGTCGTAGTGTGGTGCGAAACCTTGACTTGCCGGAGGAGTCAAATAAAGATTTGCCCCAACAAAGCATCTAAAAAATTCCTGAACAAAAAAAAAACAGAAAATTCATTATCAGAATCTAGTAACATTGCATGGTAATTACACAAGTCCTCACCTGTAATGATGACGTTAAATTGGCTACATTTGGAATGAAAGTTTGGGGATTTAGCATTCTGATGCTTCTACCTTTTTGGAAAAAATCCCAAATCATCGGCGGCCTGGCTCTTCCCATCGGATTTAACGTGTAGCGTTGACCGTCTTGGTAGGTCGTCACGTCGATATTTTTATTAAAGTAGACATCTCGCAGTTTCAAAGTTTCATCCAGGTCTTGAAGGCTACATAATCCATTAAAGAAATTTTCATCCTTATGAGCAATATACAATGGCTTTTTTTCCCAAATATCTGAAAAAAACTCTTGGATTCCGACTGGGCTGATCATCCAAGCAAATACATTTTCTCCGACTTTGACACTGTCTGCTCGCACAGATTTTGGAATCTTCTGCTTTTTTGGCTTGCTATCATATCCATTTACAATTACATCAGATTTTTTTAAATCAAAAGAGTTTATTTCTTCAACTGGCTTCAGCTTTTTTTTCAATTTTTTCTTTTTTGCCTCTTTGGAGGAAGCCAACTCCGGAGATTTTTCCACATCTGGAGGTTTGGGAGTACTACTAACTAATAACTTGCTTTTCTTTTTCGAATCATTTTTCATATCACTTTCAAAGAAAAAATTATGAGTCTTTTCTAAAACGTTAACATTACTAAATATACTTTTTGTGCCTTTATATTTTTTCCTTTTCTTCGGAGGATTTAAAATTTGATGTGTTTTCCACAACTCATCTTCTTTTTCTTCTAAAACATCCTGCTTTCTTTTCTTTTTCACTTCTATACTGTTATTGCCATCACTTGCTAACTCTTTCTTTCTTTTTGAAATTAATTCTTTGATATCAACAGTGGAATCATTTGACAAACTTTTCTTCTTCTTCTTCTTATCTTTCTGAGGTTTATTTTTTTCCTGCACTAATGAGAAAGCAGAAATTTCTTCATCCATATTAATTACCTAAAATAGCAGAAAACAACAGTTCTTGACATCGCTTTTTGCTGAATAATAGACAATCACTAAAAAATATTTCTTGCCGATAAGTAATTTTTAACCGCCTCGAATCAACCATGCACACATTTTTCTAACCTTACTTCAATCAAAAATTCTTTCTTAAGATCGAAAGGAGGGAATATCAACAATTAAATGGATTCACTGCAAGTTTTTCTTAGGAGTAGTATCATGAGGGATCAAAATCAATCAATGACCGAATGCAAACATCGACGAAACTTTACCTGCAATCCTACAAAAAAACAATTCGCAACCGATATGCTGAAACACGCTTCCTTTAGTTCCTTTCAATCTTTTCTCTGTAAGATGGCGCTCTCGAGCGTTAAAACCGGCAACTAAAAAAGGCAGGGCCACCAACCGTTAACCGCTCAGGTCACGACAATTCGTTGATGTTGAATTAATTTAATATTATACGGTATTTGCTCTTCTTTAATGAGATTTTGGTAATTCAGACCACCGTCTTAATTGAAAACAAAAAGGTTTAAAGAATGACTTTGATGCTTATTATCCCTGGCGGTCAGACGTTTTCCGGTTTCAAAAGAAAAAATAATTTGAATTTTTTGTAAACATTTTAGTGTTTTATGTTGAAGAATTAAAACTACATTATATTCTTTCCAAATGACGGAACTTATTTTAATTTGAGACTGAATTGGAAAAAAAGCTTAATTATAAGCACTAATTGTTAAGTTCTTTGGAGATTATAAAAAAAGAAAACTTTCTAAAGAGAATGTACGTCAGACTGATATCTTTCAGTTCATTTAGAAATTTTTAAGCATGAACTTGATGACCAAACATTTGGTCCAAAAAAAATTTTGTCAAATCCAACTTTTTGTTAGTGTCCCAAACTTTAAAGAATATACTCCTAAATTTTTTTTCCTACTTTCAGTGGTTGAAAAAAATCTTGAAATTATACTATTTTTTTCGGAATTGCTCTCTATATTTAGCAAAAATTTTGCCATAAATTTCCAAGCTATCGAAAGGAAAACGGGGGGAAGGGGGATCAATTGGTTAATTTAAATAAGAGGGATGTAACATCAACCTAGTTGGGGTAAAAATGTCAAACGACCGGAACAAGTTGGATTTTTTAAATTATTAATTGCACATGTGCTGCAATGATGATAGTTTTTCCTTTTTTTTGGGGGGGGGGGGGGCTAACATAATCGAAACCAAAAAAAAAATCGAAATTGAACATCCATAACGTAACCGGTTGCATTCGATCAGATTACACACGGAAATTAAACGTCGATAAATATTTACCGTCGATCAAAAATTTTGTAAGTAAATCTGTTTAGCGAGTAATCATTATCTCCCGCACAAAAAAGAAAGAGATGAGACCGGTCATTATTTTAGAATTTAATTTAAAATCAAGATTGCGGAAGAGGGGGAGGGGGGGAGGGAGAAATTCGAATCTTGAACTTGACGCAACGGTTCCTCCCACACGTAATTTTTTTTTTTTTTACATAATTACAAGAAAAGTAACGATGCGCAGTCCGGAAAGTATTGCGAACCGTACGAATTAAAAAATAACAAACAATAATTCACGTGGATCGCGACCGAAAGTGAAAAAAAAAAAAAAAAAACGATCATATCAAAAGAAAACGATTTTATTCGGAGAAACGGAGCCCGGGGGACGTGACCGAAAAGGACGAGGAAAAACGAGTCGCGGTAAAAACGAAAAAAGTTATTCGCAGTGATTATAGACGAGGATGCTGTCATTATCTCTGTAGTCTCTTGGGTTAATTATAGTAAACGCCGCGTAAATAAGGTATCGAAATTAGACACACGCAATATTTGACTAGACTCAAACTTTATATTTAAAACGGTTTTTCCTTTTGTCAATCGAGGTCGATGGGCAAGTAAGTATAACATGGAAAAATGGTAAAATAATTCTTTTAAAATTTTCATTTTCTTCTACAAACAAATATTTGAGTTCATTTGAAATTTAAATTAATTTTGGTCCAGTACCGGACCACCTTCCCCCTTTCATTTGGTTCTTTTAGCAAAGCCCGAAAAAAAAAGAAAAAAAAAAAAGAGTATACATATGATACACTAATGGGTCGAGTAATTTGAAGTTATTTTCTCTAATTTACCGCCTTTTAGTTTTAAATTATATACATTTCATTAGCATATTTTCGTTTATTCTTCGAAACAGATAAAGGTCCGCCTCTTTGTCACTCGAAAATTTTTTATCATTTTAAAAGAAAAAAAAAAAAAAAAAAAAAAAAAAACTTTCACGGTAAGGGACGCAATTCGTATGACGCAACTCACCGAAAGAAAGTTTAATTAAATTATTGCGATAATTAAATAAAAATAGCGTAGCTTCTCGGCTCGGTTATTATATCATCGGCTCTTAACAAAAGGAGCAAACACAATGGGTTTTTAATGGAGAGGCCATTTGTTAATTAAACCTTTTTTGATTCCTAAAAATTTCAGGGATTACACGTCAAAAATAATCAGAATCCGATCGTAATAATTTCTCATTGTGTAATGAAAAAAAAAAAAAAGTTTCACTACTTCCCTTTTGAAAAAGGGTATGTTTGAGAAAGCGTTATTCATTAGCGCCGAATTATCCAATCACAATGATATCGAGTTTCAAGGTCACTTATGACTTTCTTCTAAAGACAGACTCAAGGTAAATTGTTATTACAAATTGTTTGACTATGCAATTGCAAGGAGCATCCATCATCCAGCATCCAGTAGCCGAGATGGGTGGATTTAGTCGAGATACGCGTGCTCGCGAGTGCAAACCTAATCCTTTCGGTTGAGTGATGTGAATTTTTTTTCTTTTTTTTTTCCTGTGAAATTCTAAAGCTCGGAATAAAGAAAATACCCCTTTTTTGAGAATTTATGCCAATTTCACCTGGAAAATTTACCTCGAGGTATTATTTATATTTTTTTATTTTTGGAAATATTATTTTGCAAACTGAGAAGGTTTTCCTCGTGATTTGCTTCCAAAGCGGGAATAACACAACTGTCAGACTTTTTCGACTTGTGAATTTTGAACTTCCTTTTTACAGGATAAGGGATCAAATGAGATTTTCTCAGGAAAATTCTGTCAGAACATAATTTTTAACATGGTTATATGTCTGGTGAGTGGCTCAAGTCTGGATAACTTAAAAAAGAGCCTCACAACCAAACGGAATTTCTTAAAAATCGGTTAAAAATTTATAGCCCCGCGTATTATTCGTTTTTTTTTCCAATTTCAAACAACCAAACCCAATTTTTTCCATTAAACTTAAAAAGCATAGGGGACTATTTTATAAGTAAAGTATTTTAATGCTATAAATGGCGGTAAAAAAATTAAAGGGACAGTATTTAATTTATCTAGCAGAATTTCGGGAGTCAGCTTTCCCAAAGGTCTATATAAAAATTATAGAAGCAGTATTAATATTAAATTGGGAGTGATATCTATTATTTAGAGTCTAGATCACAGCCCCGAAAACGAAATCCCCGAAAGTGGTTTTCGGGGATTTGATTTTCGGGGTTATTTAATTTAATTAAAAAATAATTAAAATTAATTTTAAATATTTCGGAGTTTTTTTCCCCTTTTAAATTAAATTTAGTTTTTTTTTTTCAATTTGCCGCGGAGGTCAATTAATTTAGATTAACTAACTTTGGTTAATTGACCCGGGTTAATTTTCCCGGTTTTTGATGATAAAGCACTTTGGAAATACATTGATATATTGGTAAAGTTAAATTTCGCGGTCATGAAAATGAACTTAGGTACAATTGACCTCCACAGCAAATTGAAAAAAAAAATTTAATTTAATTTAAAAGGGAAAAACACCCCGAAATCAGAACCCCGAAAATCAAAACCCTGAAAACCACTTTCGGGGATTTGAATAGTACCCATTATTTAAGGCAGTAAAAGTAATAAAACGGATAATTTCATGAAAAAATATTAATTTTTTTCTGTTTTTCAGCTTTTAACTAATTTATTGCAAAAATGTCAACTTTAATACCTTAACTGATAACAAAAAATTTAGAAAAACGATTTGGAGTGTAGATTTGAGTCTCCCGAGTAAAACCCTCATTAAATATGCCCCATATTTTTTTACCGCTACTGAGCTATAACGGATTTTTGCCCAAAAAAAAATCGTTATTTATTTATTTATTTAAAAGAAGCTAACAGCGGCAAGCCTTTTAGAAGCAATCTTTGTCAATTGAGAAGAAAAAAAAATGATACAAAAATTAAGATCAAAATAAAAACCAAAATTAAAATAAAATAAAATAAATACGATAACAAAAAATAAAAAAACTGAAAAAAAAAACTTAAAAACAAACAGACTTTAAAAAAACTGAAAAAAAAATTCCCCCTTTAACTAGAGTTATTATATAAAAGTAAAATTCTAAGGTTGTTCTTACACCAATATAGTACAGAGTGAAACAAAAATATTTGGCTGGTGTTTTTACTATTTAAATATTTTTAAAAAACTTTGGACCAAAAATATTCAAATGATTTTAAGGACCCCTAATAAAAATTTTAAATATCAAAAAAAAAAAAAAAAAAAAAAAAAAAAATTGAAAGCATTTTTAAGGCCCTAAAAAAATTATATTTTCAGTACTGAGCAAAAATCGGAGGTCTATTTTTTTTAACACCCTACCAAGCAGGACATTTACTGTCAAAATTAAAAAAAATACCAGCAAAATGAAATGCTTAATTTTATAGTGACAAAATTCAGTAATATACTGCTTGAATCGCCTATAAATGCCCAAAACGTTCAAAAAAAAAAATGACTGAAATGGTACTCAAAAGCATAGCCGATTTTTTAAAAATAAGTTAAGACCAATTGATTTTTTCATTACAACTTTTCCCGAAGAGAAATCTTTCGCCAAATTTACTTTTTTCCAAACACAACTTGAAAAAAAAAAAAAAAAAAAAAGTTGATGCAAATATTTGCAACACTCGAGATTTGAAGCGGATTTCCATGTTTTGAATTGGTTTACACGTGAGGGGCTTTAACGAGTTCCGTTTCGGTTTTTCGATTTTCGAATCCGTTTTAATTCGAATCTTAATGTTTTTAGATTTCCTCCGGCGAAATCGGCAATGTTTTGTTGATTCATCTCGGAAGATGGCGACAGCATCTGGTAAGTACCGAATTATTTCCTTTCATCTTTTTGTCCGTGATTCGTGAACCGAATGACACGGTTACGTTTTACACGGCGATTACGTTATTTATTTTTGCAAAAGAATTTCCTCCCTCTTTTTCCCAAAAAAAAAGGAGAAGCCAAGCTTGATTTGAAATGGAATTCCAGGATTTACCCCGTCACGTTTCAAGTCAAAAATCTCGGGAGCGAAACCGTAACGAATTTGCCAAATACGGGCAAATGATTTTCTTTTGTCCCAAGCCAAACAAGCCTTAAAAACCTCATTAACAGTTTTTTTTTGGTTAAATAAGTGAAAGGATCCTTATTGACTGGGGAACGGATGCCGTTAATTAGGCTTTCGCTCGAAAACATTATTGTTTTTTCTTCGAGTTTGATTTTCTCGTGGATTTCCATTAAATTAAAAATAATAAGATGGTAATGATAGGAATTAGACAAGGGATCGTTTTATATTACATATTTTTTTTATTTTTTATTTTTAGCAGGATCCAATAACGAACCTCGGGATTTGGAAGGAGGTCTCGGGAACGTCGTCACTAGGAATTCCAAAAAATCACAAACCTCGGGTGAGTCTCAAATATTTTAGCGTATCGCGGCTATATCCGTGCCAAAGAATAACGGTCATTCCTTTCAAATTTAAATTCAAATGAAGCCATCCTTTGACGTTTCTTTAGGTCGGACATGATATGAATTCATATATGGAATCCCACTGCACGGGGGAGTATCAAGCCCAAGGTTTTTCTCTGTTTTTCGACCCCAACTTTTTAATCCCGACCTTAGCGAGTGCATAGGTCATAAAAAAAATTTTTTTTTTTCTTTTTTCTTTTTTTTTCCCCTCGTAAAATTCACCATGTGTGTCTTTTGTGACATTTAATCGAATCCGAATCCGACTTTCCTCCGTAATGTCGTTATGCCACGTTATCGATGTCACATACTCGAAGCGTTTAAACGCAAATATACGGTACCATTCGTCATGGTATCGGGCTCGGATTCGGTCGGAGTCCAAAGTTTTTCGGAACATCTCGACAGGTCTTTGTCCTACGTGAATTTAAGCTTGGAAAGCTTCGAAAAAATCCCGAGACCGAAACGGGGATGCGGTGAGGTGCGCTCGGCTTTTTGTTAATTTTTATTTTTTTAAACGTGACAGTGCGTAATTTGTAGGTGCCTCCGAGAAAGTTTTGTTTGATTCCTGATATTTGCAGTAGGGATCCGTCATTATCGGAAATTGTTATTCTTTGTGCGAATCCGAAAAAAGGTCGATTTCTAATTGCCGAGACCAAAGAAATATAATCAAACGGTTCTGTATACCGCAATTACGTTTGCACCCGTTAATTAACTTGTTCGGACACGTTTCACTTTGCTTTGCTTAAAAAATCAGTTACTGCAGTTCAAAAAAAAAAAAAAAAAAATTAATTTTTTTTCCACCTCTAAATAAAGGCGACGATGGGACAATCCGGTCTAGTAATTATGGGTTTTTATTATTGGCTTTTGATTATGGTGCATTAGGCTTAAGGCTCTTTAATAACTCGTGATTCCGAGTTGTATGCTCCTTCAATTTAAGATTATGATAATTTATAAGGAAAATTTTACATTTGCTCCTCGGTCATGAAAATGCAAATAAGGTTCTTAAGGGGAAAAAAAAAAATTTGGAATGGAATCGGTGCTCCTTTGGATTACTCTTCTTGGGTGGTTCGCTTTTAAGAATGAAGCCGAAGCTGCAAAATTTCAGCAAAATTTAGCAGAGAATTGATAATGAGTTGCCTTAAAATGTTATGATTTTTGTTTTTCTCAAAATTTGGCTTCAATTTAATTTCTTTGAATTCCATTGCCCAATGAATGTTTTGCAATTTCTGGGATTTTTCGAAAACTGAAGGAGGCTGGATGAATGCACAAAGCGAAGCAAATTTTGGTTTTTTCCCCTTACCGGTCCGTACCCATTTTGAAAAGTCAAAAAAATGTAGCATCTCACCGTCGCCCACTCGGAGGAACCTCAGAATAACAAAATAAATAAATTTTGTGAAAAGCTTTTTCAACAACGATTAAGTTTGAGATTAACCGAAAAGGAGGGATTTTACCAACGCAAGTGCTCGTGCTTTTTCCCTTGGGAAATGAACGGGTTCGACGAAAGGGTTTTCGGGCGGTGGAGTCGGGCGGAAAACTCGGAAAACGCAAGGCCGTCGGCGGACGGGGCAGACGACCGAAGGGATCTTTTCCCTCGAAACCGTTACCCGGAGGAATTTTTCGGTTCGCAAACGAGAATATCCGACGTTCGAGAAAACTGGAGACTTCGGATCGCCATGGAAAACCAGGAAAAAGAATCTCGATCCCGGGAGAAACCCGGAAAATCCAAACGGAAGGAGGAAGAGCCTCCGCCTAAAAATTTGGACTCGGACGACTACCGGTTTTCAGACGCTCCCACGGCAGTCGAAACCGAATGGAAATATTCGGAAAGCATTTCCATTTCCGAAAACGAACAGGTTCAATTCGAAAATCCCGAGAAAAAAGGATTCCAAGAGGAGCCGGATCAGGAAGAGGAACGGGATGGTATGTACCGTGTTTTTCCTGGTAGATGATTTTTTCGAGGAGAGATTTTCTCGACGGAGGGAGGAGCATATAGTAACATGCTCCATTGTTTTTGCCTTTTCATCTCGGGCTTCTTACGCCATTACCGATAATAACATATCAAGACAAGATAATGGGGAGAAAGTAATTCGACCGACCGAAAAACTAAACATTCTAACTTCCGAATATCTCGTTGAAATAGTCTAATTGCGATATTTAAGGCTCAAACCGTAAAAGATTCAATTATCAATGTCCTCTTGTATAATTTCAACTTTTTAAAACCTTTTTTAGGTTTAAGGTTTTTTTAAGGTTTAGGAAAGCTTAAAAACTTATTTATTAATGCTTTTATAATCATCGAATACTTTTTCCAATTTTTTTCGACACTTAAAACGAAAAAAAAAAAAAAAAAAAAAAAAAATTAAAGAATCAGGAGCCTACTGATTAATGAAAACGAAAATACAGAACCCAAAACAAGTTGCTTTCTTCAGGGCTTCCTCCAGAAAGTTGCTGTAGCCCAGATATTAGTTAATTCTTGTTTTGTTCATTTATTTATTTATTTATTAGTCATTTGCAGGAGAACCATTTCTGGCATTGCCTGTGTTATTTACAAAATCTATTATTATTTTATTTAAGTAAGTAAAAAAAAGTATTAAATGTTCGGAAGTAGCCTACATTAAATTTAAAAAAATAAAAATAAGAAAATAAAAAAAAAACAAAAGTTTAAAATAATTAAAAAAAAAAAATTTAAGCAACTGTAAGCAATTTAAGTTTCATTTCACTCACACACTCAGAAAACAAATTAACTTAGCTTATTATGCTTTGAAGGCTTTTGTTTTGAGCCAAGACATTTTCTGACTTGTCGCAAGACATCAACTCGGCTGTCCGGGCTGTCAGCAAGCATAGACTTAAATAATAGACCGGGCATCCTGTACAAAACAGTGTCCCTAGAATGTCTTTTGTTTTTTTTAAATCAAGAGGCAAACAGAACGACAATAATGCAAAGTGTCATTAGTTAAAATGCAAACAATGGAATGATTTTGATTTTAAAAATGGTTTTAAAATAGTAAATCTTAATTTTTTCAATAATCCATAAATAAATGGTGAAATCTTGCTGCATTTGTGGTGACTATCACATGATATTTCATTTCATTTTCAAGTTATTTTTTCCCCGTGGGCAAACTGTAAGCTATTCCTTAATTTTATACTCGTTTTTACGATTCTAAAAAAGGATCAATTAAACAAAATTGGTTTACTACTCTTAAAGGAGTCAATGTAACGGAAATCTCGTTTTATTAGGCAAAATTATTTTCTTTGTTTACCATTTTTCCGTTTACTGTACGCCATTTTAGCCTTCTGTTTTCCTCTTGATTTAAAAAAAACAAAAGACATTCTAGGGAAACTGCTCCCATTAGGATGCCCAGTCTAGTATATAAGTCTATGTCAGCAAGTCGTATATTGTAAACAAACAAAATGGCGTCTTAGGTAGAATTTAAATATTACGTTATTATGAAAATATGTTCATGCTCGCTATCAAACAATTTCGCACTAAAAAATGTAAATAAAATAACTATTGAAACATCAATAGAAAAAATTATATTTTTACTTTACTCTGTAACTTCGTTTTTTGTTGCTTCGTAGTAACAACATAACTTAAACGTAACCTATCTTCTGCATTAAGCAATGTTAGATTTCAGTTCAATTTTTTTAAAGAAAATATTTAATTTAAGTTACCTGAATATATAAATCTGCAATATTCATCTTGTTCAATCCATGATACAAGTTTTTAAAATAAAAATTAAACGATACACTACGTTTTTATTTCATTAAATTATAATTATCGTTTTCGCGAGCCGCCATGTTGATTCCGATACTGTCCGACAGTGTCGCCAATAGTTGCAAAACAAGTAAGAGCTTTGCAAACTCATTTCAAAGAATCTTTTTGGCAATTTATTAAACAATGCTCTGCCAATGTTTGTAATACTATTCTCGGAAAAAAGATTGATTGTTGGGGGTTTCCTCAGCAGATCTCCATTAAGGTGGTTCGAAAATCAACTTTTTTGGAATTTCAAAACTCCTATATCAGGAAAATTTTCTTAATAGGTAGAGAGTATCAACCCTGATTTTTTGCAGATTTTTTGAACGGCATCCTGAGGTGTAAAATCGGCCTTGAAATTTTCAAAAAGCCCGTAAAAGGGCCCAAAATGAATCTTTTATTTTTTTTGCATAAAAGACCATTGATTCCTATCGGAAATTTCGCATAGATTACAAATTTGAAGCCGATAATTAGTTTTGGTGTATAATTTTTGAGGAACAGGCAAAATGCCATAACCAGGTTTTCAGAACTTTTAAAGCCGGCCTGTAGCTCAAAAATACACCAAAACTAATTTTCGGCTTCAAACTCGTAATCTACGCGAAATTTCCGATAGGAATCGATGGTATTTTATGCAAAACAAAAAAAAAAAAAAAAAAGTTTTATTTTTGGCCCTTTTATGGGCTTTTTGAAAATTTCAAAGCCGATTCGACATATCAGGATGCCGTTCAAAAAATCTGAAATAATTCGGGGTTGATACTCTACCTATTAAGAAACTTTTCCCGATATAGGAGTTTTGAAATTCCAAAAAAGTTGATTTTCGAACTACCCTACTGTTGTAGGGTTAAATAGTTGATTTTCGAACTGTCCACGTATAGTTTCATGGCTATGGCGGTTGCCTACAGCGTTGTAAACATGCCCATATTTTTTTGTATGTAGACTAATATGCTATACGTATAATTGTCATAAATGGTTATAATATTCCGTTGTTTCTGAAATGCTCTTTACACGAGTCTCTAAATTTTAATTTAAAAAATAGCGTATAGCCCTTTTTTTGTAATTTTAAAATCGAATTAAGATTTTTTGCTGCGGTTGCGCCCCCATACGAAACATGAGAGTGAAACAAGGCAAAATACAGACGTAATTCTGTAGCTCTATCACAAACAAACGATAGTTTCCTAAATAAGAATAGTGTTGATGGCTGTTTACATGCCAAGTTTAAAGTCTTAAATCATTTTAATTGGCAAAAATCGAGCGAGGAAAGTTTTGTAAAAATTTGTATGGAAATATGAAAAATTAAACCGTTCTGATTTCTTGTAGTAAAATTACTAAGTAGACACTCTGAAAAAAATATTATTACGTGTTTTGATGGTAGTTTCAAAAAAAGTTGGAGTTATACAGTTTTGTTTCTCCACCAGCACATCTCTACATAATGATAAGTAAATAGTTTGTCATTAAAAGAGTACCGTTTCGTGATGAACGATATCGATATCCCTTCTTTTTCAAGCTGAAATTTCAAAAAAAGAAAAAAAAAAAAACAAGGACTTTGTTTAATGCAGAGTAGCCCTCATCGGGGAGGATTTTCAGAAAAAAACTCTCTCTTGTAGGGTCAATATTTTTTTATTTAAAAAAAAAAATATATACATAAAACACGTGCTCGTCGTAGGTAATTTTACGAGTTTAAAAAAAAGTGGTAGGAAATGATTTTCATCTTCAACTTGACCGACTCGTTTTTTTTATTTAACGCTTCATTTCCATTTTATTGTTATCTGTCAGTCGTGTTCGGTACCGCGTTTTTCTCGTATCTATACATTTCCGTTTATATTCAAGTAATTAATTTTTTTCTTTTTCGTTTTGGTGACAAATTTTAGTTGATCGGTTATAGGTAAATGATCACGTTAAAAATTTTTTTCCTGGATATTCCAAATTTTGATTGAAAAATAACCGGTGCTCCTATAGAAAGTGAAAGTGACATTAAATTAATATCATTTGTCTTTTTTGTACTTACCTTGGATTTGCTTTGGTCGTTTCTTCGAAAAGAAAAATCTGGCTTTACAGAAAAAAAAAAAATTCTTTGCAATAGCAGGTATTAGTATTTTGCAAGAGGAAAACGGAGTAAAAGCTTTCGCTCCGCGGAGGAAAAGGTAAACTCCAAACAGGTCCAATAACGGGGTTTCAACTTTGACACCGAGAGAAAAACTCGGATTCCTCTCCGAAAACAAACCGAATTAATTTTGTTCGACCACCGGAAACGCTACCGGTTACGCAAGGCGGAGACGATAAATTCATCTTTTGTTTTTGTTTTGCTTCGTGATTTTTTTTTACTCTTAGGTACCTAAACGTTTTTTTCCGGACCGGCGCCACCGATTAAATTAAGTAAATCTTGTATCAAGATGGGTTTTAACACCGCAATAAATTTTACTGGCTTCCGGCTAATTTTTAGAAAACTTTTCTCGTGATCGATCAAAACCGTATCGGCCCTGGGGGGACGAAAAATCGTCGCGTTCGCTTTCGTTTTCGTCATTCTCCATCAAGCAAATGGACCGAAGGAAAAAAAAAAAAAATCGATCTGAGAGCCGTTTGAACTTTACCTTGGTGGAGGTCGCAAGGTCGACAACGTGACAAGAGGCCTAAGAAAGCGAAATTTTATACATGTATTCTATCCTTAAAGAGTAGAAGGAGAAAGAAAAAGAAAAAAAAGGAGGAAAAAAGAGGAGGATTCATCGGAATAAACTCAGTGTTTCATGTGCTTCCGATCCGTTAAAAGTGAAATCTCATAACCGTCTCTTTTATTCTCACATACGAATTAACATATTTAATGTGAAACTACTCGGTTTATCTCGTCGTTTCTAGATGGTGTCTGTGATTATAAAATTTATATGTCCGATCCGAATTGCTTTTTATTTTTTTATTTCTTAAGAAAAAGCGGTGACTACATCAGTCACCAAATCATTCTTTTTTGAGTGAAAACGATTAATTTTCGTTTGAAGGTGAAAAAGCATTTTTTTATTCCCCCCCGTGTTGTCACTTAAAAAAAATGACTTTCCAAAGAGAGTCCGCACATAGGACGGAGCCCTCGGGCTACGCCTCCTCATAATAAATTTAAATTCATTTATATTCGAGAAAACTCGATCTAATTACCATTCGCCAATTAATATATCTTACGAAAAATCCCATATATAAACTGACAGCGTAATGTGAAAGCGATCGTTGAAATTTCATTTTATTGCTCCAAACTTTTTCTTTTTTCGAATAAAAACAAAATTTATCCCTACGATATATCGTTTGTTTGATTGTTGGGCCGTGAATTTAATCGTAAAAATAATTTTTTTTTTTGGAACTCTTATAGGACTTCCTCAAATATATCAAAGTACAAAATAGAAAATGATTTAATTATAATAAAAGGTTATAATTTGTAATCGTGGTAGCGTAACGACCGCAACCGTCCGACGATCGAGCGTGCGATGGCCGTTTCGATAAATTAACTTAAATTCGACACATAAATTTCTTTCAAAACGGCATACATCAATAGAATATCGTCCCGATCTTCTTCCACGGATTGTTACGAACAAGGTATGTAAAAAAAAAAAAAAAAAATGCAAAAGTATTGCCGCTTGCCATATGGCGAATCCATCGCGACCCATTTTCACCGATCATCGAGACAAATCGAATTTTCGCCAAGAAACGACTTTATTCTTGGGAGGTTTTATCGCCGAACATTTTTTTTCGGTAATCCCGGATTCCGCAAAACGGTAATTCTCATCTACAGAAAAGAGCAAAGGTGTTATTAACGAAGGGAAAAAAAATGTTTGGAATTTGAAGTAGGTCGGTATAGGAATAACGAAAGTTAAGACAGTCATCTATCTCTTGGTGTGCGTTAATTAGCAAGTTATAGCCGACGGCAGAAAGATCTGACTTATGCCGTCCGCGTGCAATAACAAGTAGTATTTCAGGGTTTCTAAATTTCCTTTTCGTGTTTCAATATGTAATTTCGACTTTTCTCGAAAAGTCTAAAACTTTGCAACGCAAATTCCTGCAAGTTCAAACCTTTACCTCGGCAAGTATTATAGGTCTCCGAGAAAAAAAGGCAAATTCGCATGGGTGAGATAAACCGATCGATGTGGAGTTTGGCGATTTGGCCACCCCCGGTCCAAGGCCACGGTCGTAATAGATATACGATATCACATTGCACTCGTTTCTTCGGCCTCATCCAGTCGAGGTGCCATGTACAAATTCGGTTTGTGATTCTTTTTTATTCTTTTTTTTGTGTGCGTTTTCAGCTTATTAAACGAATAAACCGCAAACGCCTTTTTAAACCGCCGGAAAAAAATAATACAATTTTCCCTGCGGTTTAACATATTTTTTCCCTAAAATACTAACCAGTAATTTTTTTTTTTAAATCCAAGTAAAAAAAATAAAACGAATTTAAAATGAATACGTGTGTGGATGTTGAAGAGTATTTTTGCCAACAAAATGTGGATGTAGTATAATTATAGAGCGTGTGGATTAATTTCACCTGGTTAAAACTGTGTTTTCAGTGTACAATGAGCAACAAGAAGCGGATAGTTTGAACGAACCGGGATCGTTTCCCGAGCCGGTCTCTTCCCCGGAGCCTCTCGGAGAAAGGAAAAACAGACCTCACAAATTTAGGAGCGGTAAAAGTTTTTTCGGCCAATTCCTCACGTCGAGAACGGGGACTCCGACGCCGACGCCAGACATGATCGACTACAAAGAACCCTTGTAAGTCTCTGCTGAGTCAATCGCACACTTCTCCTGAAGCAAGATATTATTTGATGACAAATTTTCATCGAATAATATCGTGAAGTCAATTTCTTTCACCATTTTCATTTAAAATGGTGAAAGAAATTGACTTCACTGCTGTGTTAGAAGAGGAATAGAGGTTCAGAATTGAGCTATTTCATAATCCCAGCTGATCTCCTTCGACCCCCCCATCTCGCCCAAAATATTTTTATGTGTTGTGGCATATCATTTGAAAGGCCCTTAGAAGTGGATTAAAATGAGGCCTTGCCGAGATTTTTATCTTTTATAGTTACGTAGATATCGTCGTTTAAAGGGTCCGAAATGGAGTACTACTTTTTGGACCCTTTAAATGACGATATCTACGTACCTAAAAAAGATAGAAATCTCGGCAAGGTCTTATTTTAATCCATTTTCAACGGCCTTTCAAATGATATGCTACAACACAGAAATATTTCTGGGGGGGGGGTACTGGGGGGGTCGAAGGGGATCAGCTGGGATTTTTAAATAGCTCAATTCTGAACCTCTATTCATCCTCTAATACAATAGCGAAGTCAATTTCTTTAACCATTTTCATGGAATAATATCTTGCTTCAGGAGAAGTGTGAGCGTTTGACGAGGGAAAAATTTTTAACCCGAACACTTTAAATTTCAGTTCCCAGCTATGGGTGACTTTAAGCACCCTTTACGGTCAGTTGCTGGTGGTTCTCATGTTGGCCTTTTGCCTGACCGAGGTCATGGACAACTCGGTTAAACTCCTTTCTCTGCAAGTGAGTTTTTCTTGTCGTCTTCTCCGCCAAATCGTATTTTTAATCGATCGGGCCTTTTGTTCCAGGGAGTGTTTCTCGTGTATTTGTACGTGGGGAGCATAGCGGTCATCATTTGCATTTACGTGTGGGTCCTCATCGACGGTTGCGCTTCCTTGCAAGGGGACGGGAGAAGAGGACTGCCTCCGACGATAACGACGAGCATCGTCCCCGACGGAGACGATTTCAGGAGTGTTTCCGCAACCAAATTCGGTTCCTTGAAAAAGGCTCACATTTCCAGAGACCGAACTTCGAACACGAGCTTTTACCTCAGGGTCGGAGCCATCGGTAAGTCCGTCACGAGTCATCGAGGCCGTCAAGTCTTAAATTCCTGCGTTTTAACAATTTTTTTTTTTTTTTTCCGAATTTAGCCTTCGGTCTGGGGACTTTGGTGTTTAACGGACTGGAAATGGCCATGCATTCCATGATGGAAGGGTCCTGCCTGGACGACGTGGTTTTCGTTCATCCAGTGCTCCACGGACTTTTCACTTTCCTTCAAATGCATTTCCTGTTTGTGAATTCCCAAGTGCTGGTGGAAAGGTTCGGCTCCGCTGCGAGATTCGGATTCATGCATTTGGCGGCGACAAATTTGGCCCTTTGGGTGAGACTCGTCGTGTGGGAAAGCGGCAACGAATGGACTTATTTCGTGCATTTAGCTCAAAACGTTAAATCCGGAACCGGATATTCCTCGACGGACGTTCCCACTCCTCTTCAGTTGAGAGGATTCCCAAAATTTGTCGTCAGGCAGGAGCGAGACGTTTCTTTCTGTAAGTTTCCTTTCTTCTAATTTTAAATGTACTAAAATTTTAATTTCTTTTTTGCTTTCCTCAGACCGAAGCGAGGGTTCGGTCGGTTATCGGCCGATATCGGACGAGCACATATCCCAAGTGGTGGCATTGCATCGGTGCCTAAACGCCAACACGCTCGGACAGCTTTGGACGTCTTCCATGCCTTTCTTGTATCCGTTCATAATACAGTTCAGTTTGATAGCGGCCGCGGTGACTTTTGTCATGGGGCAAAACGTGGCCAAAGATCGGCTCTTTTTCCAAAAAAAGAAAATAAGTCCGAGCGAAAGTAAATCTTGCTCCCTCCCGACGATGCACGACGGAGGATCCTGGGGGGTGGATTGCGGCGGAGCCAGCAAGGGACTTTTCCTCGGGCTCCTCTGCCTCGTGACGGGAACGGTCGTCATCATAATATTCCTCGTGGTCAAAGAAGACGAAACCTTTCCGGTGGACACTCTCTTTTGGCTCACGACCGGGACGCTCCTCACGATACTCGGGATATCCGCTTTCGTCAACCTCATCGGACTGGTGCAAATAAGGAAGCTGTCCACCGTGGGAAGGAGCCTTTCCTCTTTGGACAAAATCCTTTCCACCATTTCGCTGACCGGGGTTCAGTTGTACGCCATTTTCGGAATCGTGGTCGGCGCCGTGGGAATCGCAAACGACGACTCCCCCGTGCCCGAAGGAGCTTTCCTTTCCCGGGATCAAAAAAGGCACGTCATGATTTTGTCCGTGGGATTGGTTCAACTGGTCCAGTCGACGATGCAAACCGCTTTCGTCGGGGAAGCCATCGGAAGGACCTCCATCACGAGGAATCAAATAATCTCGAAACCCGCGAGGCAAACGGTCACCTATCTCATGTTCGGGAATGCCGTTTTGTGGGCGTTCGACACTTTCGTCGTCCAAAGTTGGATGTCCCAAGAACTCCAACTCAGGTTTTACGGGGTCTTGGTGTGGGGAGTCGTTTCTAGGATAGGTCTTCCCCTTTTGGTTTTCTTCAGGTTTCATTCTTGCGTCCTCCTTTTGGAAATTTGGAAAAAATCCTATCAGTCGTTGCATTCCGACCCGGGAAACTGACAAAAAAGGCGAACGAAAACCCCCGGTGGATCTTTGCCCTCAACCGGAAAATATCCTGGGATGTGGGCCCGGAGCCGTCGGGGTGACGCTTTTCGTGTCGCCGACGTAAAAACGAAACGCCGTCCTCGGGGTCGGAGAGCATCCCGAACGCCCGTAGCTTTCCGAATGCCATATTTCCAGGGATCGGACCCTTGTCCCTCCTTGTCTTTTCCGGATGCTCCTCAACGAGTTTTCCTTTGTTTGGCTTATCCCCAGTTTAAAAAACTCCCTTGGCACCCGAACCTTCACATGCTAAAACCTAGTCCTTTTATTTATTAAGAGTTGGGGTTCGGCCGTGATATCCGTTTCGTTTTTATCCACAGCATTTCCTTCTACCTTTATGTAAATAAATTTGATGTAATACCGAGGGCTATTATATCTATCTGTGATATAATTATTTTATTCCAACCTTTTATGTAACCCAAAATTATTTACCTAATTAATTTACTTTCATCTAGAGTATTTTTTTGTAAATATTTTTTTAAAAATATTGTTGACATAATACCAGTTGATAAAAATACAACAAATAATAATTAAGATGAGACGATTCTTTTTATTTTCCTTGATCTCCAACCTGAAAATCTTGGAAAGATTCAAAATTCGGGAGAGAAATGACCCCTGGAGAGATTTTCTCTCCCTACTTTTCGTTGCTGAGACCTCTCATAAGGAACCACCTCCCTTAGGCATAATTTTTTTTTTTGCCGTAAAGGTGGCCCCCAAAACGGAGGCTATAGCCCGTTTGTTTCCAGCGAAATCACTCACAAACCATTTATCTCAAATATAATTTTATTGAACAAAATTTAACTCAGTCTTACATTCTGGAGTTTTGCATTAAACACGTGTTTACTGTTTCCGATATTTTCCGAGTCTCCATAATTTTATAATGATTTATTGTCTTTTGTGCCGTGATTAATTACAAATTCTTTGCTTATTAAATGAGGTGGATTATTCGCGGAGACTTCGATTTATTTTCTCCCTCCAATGCAATTTTTTAAAAAATAACAAAGCTAAATATAAAAATTTTTTTTTCTTTCGATGAACAAGAATTATGATTATTATTATTATAAGAAATGTTAAGTTGAAAAGGACATGACTCAACACCTAAATAACTAAATAAAAAAAATATACGAAAAGAAACATGTCAATTTACATAGATTCAGGGGAATATATAACTTTTGACAAGAGTCGATTACGCGGATTAAACCAAGTAAAAAAGAAAAAAAAAAAAAAAAAAAAAAAAATTAACCGCTCGGTACAAAATTAGATTAGGTTATAACTTACGGATTACCCGTCCATTTTTCCGGATCCACAAAGATTTAGTCGAGATCCACGTCACTGCCGCTTTTGGGGGGCGGAGGTGGAGGACGAGCTCCGGCACCGGCACCGGCGCCGGCTCCTCCGAAACCCGGAAAGCCACCGAAGCCGGGAGGCATCGCACCCCCGAAACCTCCAGGCATACCTCCAGGCATTTGTCCGCAAAATTTCGAGGAGAGCTTTTTCAATACGGCGTTCACCTTGGGATTGTTTTGATATTTAAACACGTTTGACGGATTCTGCGAAATGTCTTGAAAAGCTGCCGCCACTTCCGGGTCCTACGAAAAAGAAAAATTCCAACACGTCAAAAAAAAAAAAAAAAAAAAAAAAACCTCTTGGGAAAAAGGTAAAATGATTTAAGACCTGGAAAGCTTGAATGACTTCGGGATCTTTCATGAGATTGAGAAAGTCTCCCATTCCGCCTCCTGGACCCCCTTCGACTCCTTCGTCATCCGAATCAGCTCGATTCTGATTTTCGGCAGCTCTTTTCTGTTGTTCTTCCTTCATTTTCCTGATTCGCTCCCTGGTTTCCCTCATTTCTTTCTCCAGTCGTTTCCTTTCGTATTTTCGTTGGTGTTCTTCGATTTTTCTCGCCTGGAAAAGATAAAAAAAATTTTAAATAACTGGAAAGCTTACGTTTCCCTGAATTTTTGAATAAATTGGAAAAAAAAAAGAGTGTGGGATTTTTTAGGGAGAATTTCAAAAATCGCACATTTAAAATGGCAAGAGATGCGGGAAGGAAAGATTCGAATTTAAAACGACAAGGCGAAAAGAGCCGGTCCCCGTCGGAAGCCTCCGTTCCATATAAGGGTGAGAGGAATCTACCAGCCGGCTAAATATATCGTCCCATCGACTCGAATCGTTTATTTTCGTAAATCTTCGGCAGGTGTAAGCTCATCTCATAAAGATAACGCTTTCCTCTCGCGCTCTAACCAAGAGAGAAAACCCGAGAGAGAGACGCCGACACTTTCCCGAAAGCGCATCCGATTTTTTCCCCCCCGTGCCAAAAAATTAAAGTCTCCGTGCCGCTTCGGACGTAACCGATTAATCATGTGGTCGACTGTGAATCACAGCTTAATTTAAGAAAAACCACGTGCCCAAGATTACTTTCCGTGACAAAAAAAAAATTAAGGGATTAGCCTTTTGAAATTTAATTTTGGAAAATATGTAAATTTTACACGTTATATATTCTACCACCGAAACTCTTTTTAATACAAAAATGAAATGAAATTAAAATAAAGAAAAAAAAATGAAAAGAAGATGCAACGGATGATGTGACTGCAGCGGCAAAAACGTCTCTGGCAATTTGACAAACCGATGCGAATCTTAAACTAAAATAGTTCGGACTCGGTGACATCGCCGTCGGTCCGCCATTTCTTTCGGTGACGTCGAACGGTTTCGTTTGTCCGGTTTTCTGCTCGGGGGCAAATCCTCTCTGTCCGGGAAGGAAAATCACGGGAAAAGTGCGAAAAATTACTATTCGAAATAAAAATTTAAAAAATGAAAGGGAAAGTCGAAAAGCTTTGAGGAAAGGAACGAAAAGAGGATGACGTCAAAGGCGGACGCGACTAACCGAAATTTATTTTCCCGTCGGAAAAATTGAGGGGGGGTTAAAAAAAATCGCATTCGCGATCGAGGAGTCCGTTACGTGAATTCGTCGGTCGGAAGAGGCTCCTTTTCGATCGCCCCGTCGATCGCTCCTCTGATTCGGTTCTATTATGTAAATTTTAAAAAAAATATATAGAAAAAAGCACAAAATTGAAATAAATGAAAAGTGTGGGGAACGACTTGTGATGGGGATTTTCAACGGACGTAATCGCGAGTCTTCCGTTTCCTGTTGGATTAAATTTGCCCTCGTAGGGGTGGTCATCGCAATCGCTCTTCGAGGTGAGTGGGAGGCCCCCTTTTATTCCCTACACAGAAATTTAAATGATGAAAAACGAAAACCAGGAGAAAAATTTTCCATTTAAAAAAAATTAATAATTTTATTAAATAAAAATATCGTCCTAGATAGACCCAGTTGGAACGAGATTCGACTTTATCCCGGTTGGCGAATCGCCCGCATCTTGACTTTATGTAATATTTATTATCAAAGAATATACAACCAACAAGTTAAGCAACACCTTTAGGTTGCTAAAAAAAGAAAAAAAAAAAAAAAAAAAGAAAAAAAAAAAAAAAAAAAAAAAAAGAGAAAAGAAAAATGCATAAAATATGCAAAGAAATCCCGTCGTAAGAGAAATGCCGTATGTACAAGTCAGGAGGGGGAAATGAAATATCTTATCTAATTTTAATGATTTTACGAAGTCTATAAATACAATTTTAGATTGATGACTGTCAAATATTAAAAATTTTTCGATAAACTTTGAGAAACTAATGCAATTTGTTCGATGGATTAAACGGATTAAAATTACCGAATATTTTTAGTCTCTTTTACGTGCTAGTCAGAGGGTCAGGGTAATTTATTTTTATAACGAAAACGACTTTCGTCCGAAGGTAATGCTTTTTTTTTTTTTTCATTTTTGCACGGTCACCATTATACTTTTTGTATAAACACCAGGGAAAATACAATCGTGTTTCCCCTGGATGGAATTTTATCATTGATTGTCGCAAATTTTCAGGAGCGAACTGCGATCAGGAACCTACGGAATCACAATGTCGTCCATACATAGAGAAAGCTTTGAAGGAAAAAAATTTGGATGCAGGAGAAAAAAGCGATGAAGAAACTTCTCCTGCGAGCGGAGAAGTTTCCGCCGAACAGGTAATGTCTTAAAAAAAAAAAAAAAAAAAAAAAAAAAGACCTTTAGACGAATTTAGCTGAAACGATTTTGGTTATGTTAAAGGAAGAAAACCCTCCGACTGACGAAATCACGGATTCGACCGAAAGTTCGAAACAGGAAGCGACCGACGAGTTGAAGAGCGAAGAAGGAGGTGAGGATGATGCCGAGAGCGGAGAAAAAGATCAAGACGACGGCAAACCCTCGGGCGAAGCGGAGGAATCCGTAGAGACGGCCGGATCCGAAGACGCCGAAGACGTCCAGAGCGCAGAGGACGAAAAGCCGAAAAGCGGAGAGGGTGCGAGCGAGGAAGAAAAGGAACAAGAAAGCGGAGAAAAAGCGGAGTCCAAAGAAGAAACGGAAGAAACGAAAAGCGCCGAGGAAACGGAAACGGAAAAGGACGAAGCCGAGAGTTTGGAAACAGAAAACGAAAGCAAAGAGGATGACGACGTAACGAAAGAACAAAAAGACCAAGGCGAAAGCCAGGAAGAAACGCAGGAAGAAACGCAGGAAGAAAGCAAAGAAGAGGCCGACTCGGGAGAAACCCAACAGGAAGGAGAAGCGACTTCCGCGCAAGACGAAACGGCCAGTCTGGAAGACGACAAGGGAAGCAAAGAAGACGAGTCGAGCAAAGAGACCGTCCAAGACGAAGACGGAGTTCCAAGTGCGGAAAACGAAACCAAAGAAGACGAAAGTCCGAGCGAAGAACAAGACAAAGACAAAGACGACGCCCCTAGTGCCGAAGAAAAAGACGAAACGGAAAGCAAGGAAGAAAGCCAAGAAGAAGAGAAGGAAAAAGACGACCAAAAAGCCAGCCAAGAAGAAGGAGACGAAAAGGATAGCAAAGAGGCAGAGACGGAAGAGGATAACCAAGGAAGCAAAGAAACGGTAGGCGACGACGACGGCCCCAGCGAGGAAGCTGGACAAGACAGCGGAGAAACCCAAGAGTCCAAAGAGACTCGAGAAAAAGACGTAAGCTCGGAGACGGAAGACAAGTCGGCAGAACAACCACCGGAATCTAAGGAAGCGGAGGAAGAGGATAAAGACAGCAAAGAAAGCAAAGAGAGCGTTGCTTCAGCGGAAGAAACCCCAAGCCAAGGTAGGCATCATCACCGATTCACGGTGATCGGTTACGCTTAAAGAGTTTTTCAAACGTTTTTCGATCGTTTCCAGAGACAGAAAAATCCCAAGAGGACGATGAAGGAGACGAAGAATCGACACCGGACGAAGAAGATTTAACCAAAGTAAGTAGCCTGTTCATGAGATCCGCGTCGGTTGAACCAGTGGTTTGCCAAGTTTTTTTTTTACATTTTGTTCCAGGAAGTGGTCATTCCAGAGAATTTAAGGGAGAGAGATCACATTACCAAAATTCTTAGACTAGATGAAGATTCCGTGGAGGCGGAGTCAGTACTGACCAAAGCCATCGATTCCACGCTTAAAACGCTTAAAAATTTGTATGACAATGCCATCAAACCCCTAGAAATGCTATATAAATACAGAGACTTAAGCAACAGACATTTCGGAGGTAAAAAAAAATTTTTTTTCCAAACCAGAGTTTAACACACTGATGTTTTCCGGTTCTTTTTTTTTCCAGACCCGGAGATCTTTTCCAAACCTTTGGTTTTATTTATGGGACCTTGGAGCGGAGGGAAATCCAGCACCATAAATTATTTGCTGGACATTGAATTTTCCCACATGGCTCTGAGGACAGGTAACAAAGGTTTTCTTTTGGAATTTCTTTTAAAATCCCATTCCACCCACGATCTCTTCTTTTCAGGTGCCGAGCCTTCTCCAGCCTATTTCAACATTCTCATGCACGGCAAAGACGAAGAAATATTGGACGGGACTCAACTCGCGGCGGACTGGACTTTTTCCGGATTGCAAAAATTCGGTCAAGGTCTTTTGGATCGTTTGCGAGGAGTCAAATTAAACAGCAGACTACTCGAAAAGGTATGCATGGATTTGCGAGAGGAAAAAAAAAAAAAAAAAAATTATAACAAAAAAAAAATTCTTTCAGGTGAACATTGTAGAGATTCCGGGAATTCTCGAAATCCGAAAACAAGTTCAAAGACTGTTTCCATTCAACGACGCCTGCCAGTGGTTTATCGACAGAGCAGACATCATCTTTTTGGTTTACGATCCGGCCAAATTAGACGTGGGACCGGAAACGGAAGCCATTTTAGATCAATTGAAAGGCCGAGAATATCAGACGCGGATCATCCTCAACAAAGCTGACCAAGTGAAACCGGAAGAACTCATGAGAGTTCAAGGGACTCTCATTTGGAACATTTCGCCTCTCATGTCGAGCACGGAGCCGCCCATCATGTACACCACCTCGCTTTGGTCTTTGCCCTACGAAGTCGGGGCCCCGACCAGACTTTTGCACGCCCAAGAACGGGCTTTTCTCCGAGACCTCAGGGAAGCCGTAGACAAAAGGGTGGAAAATAAAATTGCCAGCGCGAGAAGGTTCGCCGTGAGAGTGAGAAACCACGCCAAAATGGTCGACTGCTATCTCACCACTTATTACAATCACAAAACCTTTTTCGGGAATAGAAAGAAAATCAGCGATGACATCATTGAAAATCCTCAAAAGTATCACATTTACGAGGGTTTAAGCACTTTGACCAACATTTCGAGATACGATTTACCCGATCCGGAAGTCTACAGAGACTTTTTCAAGATCAATCCTTTATACGATTTTACAAAATTGTCCGACACTTGCACTTATTTCAGAGGCTGTCCGATCAACAAGCTGGACGTCGCGATAGCTTACGACCTTCCCGAATTGGTAGGAAAATATAAAAAAGCCGTAGAAGCCGCAAAAGAACAAAGCCAAAAGACCAACAGTTGAAAAAAAAGGTGAACATTTTTTAAAAGGATTACGGCAAACATTCAACAAGGCCAGCGCTGCGATTATCAGCACAGGGGAAAACGCCAGAACGGTGTCAATGACGTAAAAGGAAAAGCCTCGGCCCCAAGTTCCAATTAAAAAAAAAAAAAATCCGGGCTAAACCTATAGTTTAAACTGTGACTATCCGGTTCCTTAGAGTGCGACTGTAAAATGTGTAAATTTTCCGATCGAAACGTTTAAAGTAGAAAAATTAAAAAAAAAAAAATAATAAACAGTGATGTTTTAGGTTGTGAGTTTTAATGAAGCGAATAAGTTTAAAGAAAAAAGAAAAAAAAGATAAAAAAAGGAAAAAAAAAAAAAAAAAAAAAAAAAAGTAAAACATTTTGCGTCAATCAAGTGGTGGAACTAGTGTGTAAACTCGACATTTTGCCGGAGGAAATATACGCCTCAAAAAAAAAAAAAAAAAAAAATTCCACGGCCCCAAAAAGTCAAAAATTAAACTCATGTGTTCATGCTTTGACGAGAATCTCAACAAAGATACACAATACAAATCTTTTTAGAGTATTTACATGGAATACAAATCTAATATTTTTACAAATTTCTTAATTTTTTTTAAAGTAAAACCTAACAACTTTTGCCTGACTTGCAAAAGGAATTCCTTCCCCTCAAATCAGTTTTACCGTAAAAAGATTAATATATCAAACTCTTCATGTAAAATAACCGAGAGGACATTTTCCATTGCAACTGATTTTTAAAAATGTCCAATCTGCTCTCGTAAAAAAAAAAAAAAAGGTACTGCTTGCATTAACCCCTTACAAGTTAAAAATGAAATAGCATTAACTTTCCCTCCATTTTCCAAATTTCCCTCGAGTCAAAACAAAAAAAAGGCTTTCCAGTCTGCAGACAAAAAAAGCAGCAATTTATGTTACTTACATTGGGAGTGACTTCTTTCAGCCATTCATCAGCCTGTTCATCAAAATCGATTTTACAAGCGTTTCTCAAGTCTTCTGCAGCTTTAACAAAATTGCCTAATAACCTATTTGCTCTGCCACGAAATTTATAAGCTGCTGCACTGTCTGGATTGATTTCTAGGGCTCTTGAACAGTCTCTGATGCAAGCATTTGGTTTCTGCAAATTTAGGTAACACTGTCCTCGTTTGGCATACAACAAGGCCGAGCCTACAAAGAGAAGAACACTGGTAAACCTGATTTTTATTAATTTTACAAACTGACTCACTTGGATTTAATAAAATAGCTTCTGTATATGCATTTATGGCATCTTCAAATTTTCCTTCAGAAACTAATTCGATGGCCTCTCTCTTTTTCTCATTGGATTTTTCTATATCTTCCTCTGTTACTTCATGATCTGCTATCCCCATAGTTTGGGGAGGATCATTATCAGGCTCTGCAAATTCAAAAAAATATTTAAAATTACAAAATTATTTAACTGGAAGTTCATTAGAAAAAATGCTGCAAAATCTCACTAATGACTCCTTCATAGTCCAACTCGACCTCGCTTTCCTCCGATTCAACAGGAGCTTCCTCCTGCTGTGCTGCTTTTGGTTCCTCTTTAGGTGTTTCTGTTTTACTTTCTTGAGTTTGCTTTTGTGGAATAACTGCTCCCAATGATTCTAAATAATTTTTAAAGAAGGTAAGCTCCGAATGGTGTAATAGGTCAGGATCTTTTCTGCAAAGTTCTACAAAAAGCTTCAAGTTTTTAAGCTGATCTTGCGGTAACGGGAATGCCATGGTATCTGAAAAGAAGCAAGTTTATAAAGAGCATGAAATTGCGGAATTATTTCCCCTTAGTTTCACAGAAACGTTTGTCACGTTAACCAAGGTAATAAGCAGTAATTGATAAACAATAAATTCACCGCTTTGATCGAACTTTCCAGATACGGAAATCGTATTCGACAAACAACAAAAAAACCTTTCTGTAACCCATCGATTAGTCGTGTCTAATATTCTTTTATTTCCAAAAATCCTACCTTTGGCGTAGATATCGGTAGATATAACTCCTATCTTGAAACGCTAATCCCAATCCAGTAGAACAAATCGAATCTCGTCTAACTTAAATTGATTCAGCAAATCGAAAATGAATGGTCGCCACCGGTATCCTCGCTTTTGCGACATTTTTATGTCTTGTCGACGGTTTTCGGGCGCCATTTTTTTTAAAATTCAAATTTGCCGCGCCTGTTGCCCTATCACTTTTCTCCATCCTTTTAATTTTTTATGGTCTTTTTTATTTTGGGAAAAGATTTATTATAAAAATGTTTAATCTTATTAAGAAACATGCTAAATTTTGGTCTACGTTAACAGTGCTGCAAGGTAAAAAATTTTATGTTAACTTGCTAAAAAAGGGCTACACATAAAAAATGTTTAAATGTGAGTTCACAAATTTTAAAAATTAAAATGAAACCTTTCTTTAATTAACTATATTTCGATATTACATTTTAAAATTTTTTAAAATTCCCTTTTGATATAAAAAAACGCCGTGGCGGTAAAAAAAAACGGAGTGCTGACCGAGGCGGAGCAGTGATGTGGACCGAATACTTGGTAAAGCTTTTCACGAAAAAACGTCATTAAAATATTTTTTTAAGATTTTAATGATGGGATACCGTTGCCTAAGAAGTCAAACTTTAATTTATAACAAAAAAGAACTGGTAAAATTTTCGTTTTTGTTAGATAATTTGCGATAACCTAGCTCTGACTTGAAAGGTACGGTTTTTTTAGAACCACCCCTGGGTGGCCCAAGTTTCAATGACAAAATTAAACTCAATGAAAATAGTGCGGGACCGTATTTTGTGCCTTTTTTCAATATTGACCCGAGTACCATTTCCTCGCTGTGACGCACCCCGGTTTTTTCATTATCCCGGATTCGGGAATAGGTGAAAAAAAAAAAAAAAACTGGAAGAAGACGAAAAAATTGAGAAAAAAATGCGATTTTATGGTGCAAAACCCCAGATTTTTAGGGGTTTTTGTTGCAAAGTTACAGATTTTACAAGATTTTTGTCGACGCCCAGAGGTCGAGTATTCTCCCAAATTTACACGCATAAATTTGGGGTAGTATCTATGTGTATTCCACGAGTATTTTAAGACAGTTTACACGACTTTTACACCATTTTTACACCAACGTTTGTATAAATGTCAGTTTTACAAAAATTTATATTTTTTTATGAAAAAATGACCGATTTTGTAATCCTTGAGACTATTTCATATCAATAATTTCATACAATTTTTTAAGAAAAAAAAAAATCTGCACATTTTCGAAAATTTTAAAAAATTTTAATAATGACTAATTTTACGCTTCAAAATACATTTGAAAGATATTTATTTTTCTAGCTAGGCCAATAATATCTTTTCAAAACCCCTAAATTTAGTTGAAAAGACGGACTTTTATATTTTTTTGTGGAAAAAATCTTAAAATACTCGTAGAATACTCGTGGAAGTTGCTCGTGTTTTCCACCAGATTCACCACGTCTATTACAAGTGTATTCTACGTATAATTTCCGTCTGGGCGGACAAACAGACACGCAGACAGACAAAACGACGTTTAAACTTTAATAGGTAGAGTAGATAAAAGTAGAAGGTAGACTAGTAAGATTATTATTATATTTCGTTTCTTTTGACTCCCTTCTTAGGGGGACACCTTTTTCCGATGGTGGAGGTCGTAAAACCATTACGACAATTCCACACATCGTCGACCTGTCGGAACTGAAAGTTTTTATCTCTGAAATAGACCTGAAATATTCTAATTTATTTAAAGAGATTTTTAATAAAGCCTACTTCCGATATAGGTTAGGTTAGGTTAGGTTTCCTTTCTCATCCTTCCTCTACCTTTTTCCTTTCGCGCTTCCCTCCTCACCTTGAACCCCTGGGAACGCTCTACCGAGCGCGCTTGATGGACTTCAGCCGGACTCGACGCGTCTTGAGGTGCTTCTACCGGGAACGACTCGCCTTCAGCCAAACGTCCTACAAAGCGCTTCGGCCGAAGTACAATCGCGCTTGGCACACCCAAGCGCGTTCGATCCAATCTGGGAAGATCTCCGACTGAGGGAACTTCAGCACGTCTCGGAAAAGCGCTACCTTCACCTTGTCCTCGTAGTGTACCACGCTTCCATCAGCGCGCTTCCTTTTCCTTTCCCTTTTATTTTTTTTGATTTCTAATTCATCTTACATTTAGTCTTTAAGCATTCGTCTTTTCTCGAGGGCTATTTTAACGTTATCCGTTCCGTTATAATTTAGTTTTACTTAGCGCATTTTTGGAGTTATTGTTATATCCTTTATCGCGCTTGGACTTTTTCGCGATCTTTATTATTGTTACATTCTTTTATATTACATTTTGATCATTAAAGCTTTATATTTATGAACGTATTCTAGATTTTGGTCATTTTTTATCTTTTATACGCGTTTTTATATCTAAATGACATGGCGCACAATAATCTACAAGAGAACACCCCGACCCAACCGCTCTGCCTCTCAACTGACAACCGGGTATTACATCGCGTAATGACTCCCCATGTGACGCTGGAGCGCCCTGGATTCGAACCTAAAGATCCCTCTTTCGTTTGATTTAACTTTCGCGCAACCTAGATAACTTTTTCATTTCGGTTTTTGAGATCTAGCCGTCTTTTCTTTTATGGGTTTTAAAACTAACCGTCACAGTTATCACTATAAGAAAGATTTATGATCTTTTTTTTTTTTTTTTTTCTATTTCGTTCTTTAACTCCGATATAAAATTGCAATTTTAAATTAATAGGGGCCGGAAAGAAATTTTTATCAAATTCATCAGGCTCTTCGCCCTCGATCCGCAACCATAAGGACATTTTGAAGCTGCTGTATTTACTCTGTGTATTAGAATGCACACAGGAACAGATTCTGAACAGATTCTCATATAAAAACTTCCTTGGTGCCTTTGAGTCCTCATGTGTATTTTATTATTTAGCTATCTTAAATGTGGTCCGCAAAAATTTTCGTAAAAAAAAAAAAAGCTAATTATAGAGTGTAAAAAACATTTTTCAGGAATTCTTTTATAACTACCAAGAAAGGTTAAAAGAAAAAAATTTTGCATTTTTAAATTCAGCATTTTTTTAATTAAAATTCAGCAAAATTGAATAAACTATTAAGTTGGCGATAGAGAACCTGAAAAAAGAGACGCCATTTATATCAGAGCTCCGTACTAATAACTTGAAAAAGTTAAAACTTCTTTTTCCTTTTTAATGTCCAAAAGGACCGACAAATCAAATCCATCGGCCGCATTCAAACCGAGTGCCATTCGGTACTTTATTTTACCTTGAAATTCAACTTTTTCAAAGACCTTTAAATATTTTTTTATTATTTGGTCTAGAGCTTGAGATGAATCTTTTTCGTATTTTATTTCTATAATAATTCCTAATTCATCTTTTACTAATAAAATGTCAATGCGTTTATTATTTCTGGTCCGGTACTCACTTCCGATTTTAAAATTAGCTACAAAAACTAAAAAAAATAAAAAACAATGAACAGTATCCTCATTTTGATTAAGCAAGGAAGTTTTTGCAGACTCCCAGAATGTTTTAAATTTGTCCAGGAAGGACTGAAAATCATCTTTTGAGGCCGTTGGTGAAATTTTTTTGAACGCAAAAGCCGCCTCTCTCATTAGCTTGTGCTTGCTTAGTGAGAAATAACTGCGCATTTTCCTTTTCAATTCAGTCTTGATTTCATCGTTGGGAATTTTCAGTTGATATTTATCATTTTCCGTCTTAACTTCATTATAAGTTAAATACCCTTGATGTAGGAGGAAGTTGAAGAATATATCTGGATCTGTAACTTCCATCGCCTCCTCTCCCTCTCTTGCCGAACAGATTTTTTTCAATTCTTTAACAGAATCAACTGATATTCTCTCTATAATTTCTACTTCACAAGATTTTCCGAGGCAAAGCTCTCCTACAGTGGTCCTAATTACAGGAATGTCTAAACACTCTTTCAAACCTTCTACAAGACCACTGTCCTCCCAGTAACTTCTTATTTGTGTAAAATTCAAGTAATTTAGAATTGAATACGTAGAAAACATTTTTCTTTTCTTCAAACGAGTTACATATCCATTATAAAATGGTTTAACTTTTTTTTGTTCATTTTCAGCAATTTGAATTTTGTTCAAAAGATCATCAACTTCGTTTTCTGTTAGCAATCCGAAAAATTCAACGAACGGATGTATATCGTCTAAAAACATGCACTTTAGTATATTGTTTGCGCCGCTCAGGCCAGCGGTACCGAAGTACGAAACTCCCGTTATTATAGCCCTTTCTACATAATTGTTCGACTTGAGAAGGTCGGAAAACCTGCATTTCAGCCAAAAATTTACGTCTTCGACATTGATATCGCTTTTTAGCACTGCAGTGTTGATTGGTGTGTCGTATTCATCTATTAACACCAAAACTTTCTTCTCGCCAAAATGTGTAAATAGGAAATATGACAGTATTTCCAAACCTTCATCTAACTCTTCATCGTTTAACTCTGAAGAAACACTTTTATATTTATTAAAAAGTTTTTTTTTTTCGTCTGCACTTAATTTCGAGCTCCTTAATAAATAATCATGCATTCTAAATGATTTCCGTAAAACTTTTCGATATTTCATTTTTATTCCCTGAAATGATTCTCCTTCTAAGCATTTAAAATCAGCATGAATAGGTCGACTTGGCATGGCTGGTCTCGTAACGTGTGGCGAACAACGAAGTTAAGCTTCTGAGTTCGCGGCGCAAAATACGGATTGGTGTGTCCATCGAAACCTCGCTCTATCTAGCGGAGTAAGTTGGAACTTACTAGTTTATTAGCATGGCAGGCGCTGGGTAAATTTCGGTGCTAATATAACAGTAGTTCCACATAAGCTAGACATGACGTGCTTACACAAGCGAAATTTTAACAATTGACATGAAATTGAAAGTTAACTATGTAAATATAAATGTGAATAAATGTTAATTGTGCCGTGTGCGAATGGTCGGATGACCCTTCTATGAGGTTAAAATCCCAAAAATAGAAGTAAACTAGCGCAACGGGGCGCTACGCGCCCCTTTTTCGCTAGAGGGGGGCTTCGCCCCCCCCAAAATCGCTTCGCGATTTTGGGTCCCCCCCCGCGCGCTTCGCGCGCCAGAATGACCGGCCGCCGGGCGGCCGGAATGGGGAAGTGCAGCTGCACTATCAAACAAAGCAAGAAACGCAGCTCGGCCTTCGGCCTCGCCCAGGGATCTTGATAAGGAATGTAGGCAAGAGGCCCGTATGAAACGCAGCTCGGCCTTCGGCCTCGCACGAGAATGATCATGATGGGGGATACGTAAACCACCGCCCGATACAAGAAACGCAGCTCGGCCTTCGGCCTCGCCCAGGATCTTGATAACGAATGTAGGCAAGAGGCCCGTATGAAACGCAGCTCGGCCTTCGGCCTCGCACGAGAATCATCATGATGGGGATAAGCTAAACCACCGCCCGATGCAAGAAACGCAGCTCGGCCTTCGGCCTCGCCCAGGGATCTTGATAAGGAATGTAGGCAAGAGGCCCGTATGAAACGCAGCTCGGCCTTCGGCCTCGCACGAGAATGATCATGATGGGTGATAAGCTACACCACCGCCCGATGCAAGAAACGCAGCTCGGCCTTCGGCCTCGCCCAGGGATCTTGATAAGGAATGTAGGCAAGAGGCCCGTATAAAACGCAGCTCGGCCTTCGGCCTCGCACGAGAATGATCATGATGGGGGATAAGCTAAACCACCGCCCGATACAAGAAACGCAGCTCGGCCTTCGGCCTCGCCCAGGGATCTTGATAAGGAATGTAGGCAAGAGGCCGTATGAAACGCAGCTCGGCCTTCGGCCTCGCACGAGAATCATCATGATGGGGGATAAGCTAAACCACCGCCCGATGCAAGAAACGCAGCTCGGCCTTCGGCCTCGCCCAGGGATCTTGATAAGGAATGTAGGCAAGAGGCCCGTATGAAACGCAGCTCGGCCTTCGGCCTCGCACGAGAATGATCATGATGGGTGATAAGCTACACCACCGCCCGATGCAAGAAACGCAGCTCGGCCTTCGGCCTCGCCCAGGGATCTTGATAAGGAATGTAGGCAAGAGGCCCGTATGAAACGCAGCTCGGCCTTCGGCCTCGCACGAGAATGATCATGACGGGTGATAAGCTACACCACCGCCCGCCCGATGCAAGAAACGCAGCTAGGCCTTCGGCCTCGCCCAGGGATCTTGATAAGAATGTAGGCAAGAGGCCCGTATGAAACGCAGCTCGGCCTTCGGCCTCGCACGAGAATGATCATGATGGGGGATAAGCTAAACCACCGCCCGATACAAGAAACGCAGCTCGGCCTTCGGCCTCGCACGAGAATGATCATGATGGGGGATAAGCTAAACCACCGCCCGATGCAAGAAACGCAGCTCGGCCTTCGGCCTCGCCCCGGTCAGTTGGAATCCAAAATAATTTTTAAACTCAACCTAAAATTCATGAAAATTATTAAATTCGACTTAAAATGCAAGAAAATTATTAAAGTTAATGAAAGGGTGAATAAAATATAGTGCGAAAAAAAAGAAGAGAAAAATCCGAAAATAATAAACCCCCTATTTCTTTTTTTTTTTTTTTTTTTTTTAATTTTAAATTTTAAAACATTTTTAAATAATGAAGGTCCATTTTTATAAACGGCTGCAAAATAATTAAAGTCAAATTGTGAATAAAATATTGGAAAAAAAAAAAAAAAAAAGGAAAAAAAAAAATCCAATACGGGAATCGAACACGGTCACCGGGGGCAGCGAAGCGACGCTTCTACCGACCAGACTACGCTGCCGTATCGAAGGTTACCTACGAAATGCGTCCTCATCACCGTACGTTGATTTCCCTATCCCGAGTTTGTCAAATCTTGCACGATTTTGCATGGAATTTCCCCTTTTTCGAATCGCCATTTCGAACCTTTCCCGGTATCGGAAAAATTCGGGAGCGGGTTCGCTCGATTCCTCTTTTTTGTAGATTATTTTTCATGTTTGATTTATTTTCGGGAACATTTTTAAGACGTTGAAAATGTAAAAAAAAAGACGCCATTTTGACACCTTTTTTTTTTTCCGTGTTCGTTTTTCAATGTTTGATTTGGAAGGTAAAAAATTGTCGGAAAAGGTCGGGATTTTTTTTAAAAGGATCGGAAAGACCTGAGGAATGTTTTTTTTAAAACGGATCGTCGAAATTTAAAACCGGGACCCGGGAAAAAGGCGAAAAGACGGGACGCGCGCACGAGTTTTTTACCAGCGAGTACCGTTTCCCCGCTGTGACTTTTATTTTTAATCCTTTTTTTTCCCGGTTTTTTAATTATCCCGGATTCGGGAAGGGCGGAAAAAAATCGGGAACGGAATAAAAATTTAGAGAATTAAAAATGTGATTTTTTGGTGCAAATTTCAAATTTTTACGATTTTTTTTCGAATTTTGCCAGATTTTTCAACTTTTCCGTCGACGGACATACAAACAAACAAACAGACAGACAGATAAACAGGGGGACGATCAAACTTTAGTATATAAGACTAGCGCAACGGGGCGCTACGCGCCCCTTTTTCGCTAGAGGGGGGCTTCGCCCCCCCCAAAATCGCTTCGCGATTTTGGGTCCCCCCCCGCGCGCTTCGCGCGCCAGACTGACCGGCCGCCGGGCGGCCGGAATGGGGAAGTGCAGCTGCACTATCAAACAAAGCAAGAAACGCAGCTCGGCCTTCGGCCTCGCCCAGGGATCTTGATAAGGAATGTAGGCAAGAGGCCCGTATGAAACGCAGCTCGGCCTTCGGCCTCGCACGAGAATCATCATGATGGGGGATAAGCTAAACCACCGCCCGATGCAAGAAACGCAGCTCGGCCTTCGGCCTCGCCCAGGGATCTTGATAAGGAATGTAGGCAAGAGGCCCGTATGAAACGCAGCTCGGCCTTCGGCCTCGCACGAGAATGATCATGATGGGGAATAAGCTAAACCTCCGCCCGATGCAAGAAACGCAGCTCGGCCTTCGCCTCGCCAGGGATCTTGATAAGGAACGTAGGCAAGAGGCCCGTATGAAACGCAGCTCGGCCTTCGGCCTCGCACGAGAATGATTATGATGGGAAATAAGCTAAACCACCGCCCGATGCAAGAAACGCAGCTCGGCCTTCGGCCTCGCCCAGGGATCTTGATAAGGAATGTAGGCAAGAGGCCCGTATGAAACGCAGCTCGGCCTTCGGCCTCGCACGAGAATGATCATGATGGGGAATAAGCTAAACACCGCCCGATGCAAGAAACGCAGCTCGGCCTTCGGCCTCGCCCAGGGATCTTGATAAGGAATGTAGGCAAGAGGCCCGTATGAAACGCAGCTCGGCCTTCGGCCTCGCACGAGAATCATCATGATGGGGGATAAGCTAAACACCGCCCGATGCAAGAAACGCAGCTCGGCCTTCGGCCTCGCCCAGGGATCTTGATAAGGAATGTAGGCAAGAGGCCGTATGAAACGCAGCTCGGCCTTCGGCCTCGCACGAGAATGATCATGATGGGTGATAAGCTACACCACCGCCCGATGCAAGAAACGCAGCTCGGCCTTCGGCCTCGCCCAGGGATCTTGATAAGGAATGTAGGCAAGAGGACCGTATGAAACGCAGCTCGGCCTTCGGCCTCGCACGAGAATGATCATGACGGGTGATAAGCTACACCACCGCCCGATGCAAGAACGAACGCAGCTCGGCCTTCGGCCTCGCCCAGGGATCTTGATAAGGAATGTAGGCAAGAGGCCCGTATGAAACGCAGCTCGGCCTTCGGCCTCGCACGAGAATGATCATGATGGGGGATAAGCTAAACCACCGCCCGATACAAGAAACGCAGCTCGGCCTTCGGCCTCGCCCCGGTCAGTTGGAATCCAAAATAATTTTTAAACTCAACCTAAAATTCATGAAAATTATTAAATTCGACTTAAAATGCAAGAAAATTATTAAAGTTAATGAAAGGGTGAATAAAATAGTGCGAAAAAAAAGAAGAGAAAAATCCGAAAATAATAAACCCCCTATTTCTTTTTTTTTTTTTTTTTTTTTATTTTAAATTTTAAAACATTTTAAATAATGAAGGTGCATTTTTATTAACAGCTGCAAAATAATTAAAGTCAAATTGTGAATAAAATATTGGAAAAAAAAAAAAAAAGGAAAAAAAAAAATCCAATACGGGAATCGAACACGGTTACGGGGGCAGCGAAGCGACGCTTCTACCGACCAGACTACGCTGCCGTATCGAAGGTTACCTACGAAATGCGTCCTCATCACCGTACGTTGATTTCCCTATCCCGAGTTTGTCAAATCTTGCACGATTTTGCATGGAATTTCCCCTTTTTTCGAATCGCCATTTCGAACCTTTCCCGGTATCGGAAAAATTCGGGAGCGGGTTCGCTCGATTCCTCTTTTTTTGTAGATTATTTTTCATGTTTGATTTATTTTCGGGAACCATTTTAAGACGTTGAAAATGTAAAAAAAAAGACGCCATTTTGACACCTTTTTTTTTCCGTGTTCGTTTTTCAATGTTTGATTTGGAAGGTAAAAAATTGTCGGAAAAGGTCGGATTTTTTTTAAAAGGATCGGAAAGACCTGAGGAATGTTTTTTTTAAAACGGATCGTCGAAATTTAAAACCGGGACCCGGGAAAAAGGCGAAAAGACGGGACGCGCGCACGAGTTTTTTACCAGCGAGTACCGTTTCCCCGCTGTGACTTTTATTTTTAATCCTTTTTTTTCCCGGTTTTTTAATTATCCCGGATTCGGGAAGGGCGGAAAAAAATCGGGAACGGAATAAAAATTTAGAGAATTAAAAATGCGATTTTTCGGTGCAAATTTCAAATTTTTCCGATTTTTTTTTAAAGAGTTGTAGATTTTACAACTTTTCCGTCGACGGACATACAAACAAACAAACAGACAGACAGACAGATAAACAGGGGGACGGACAACTTTTAGTATATAAGACTAGCGCAACGGGGCGCTACGCGCCCCTTTTTCGCTAGAGGGGGGCTGCGCCCCCCCCAAAATCGCTTCGCGATTTCGGGTCCCCCCCCGCGCGCTTCGCGCGCCAGAATGACCGGCCGCCGGGCGGCCGGAATGGGGAAGTGCAGCTGCACTATCAAACAAAGCAAGAAACGCAGCTCGGCCTTCGGCCTCGCCCAGGAATCTTGATAAGGAATGTAGGCAAGAGGCCCGTATGAAACGCAGCTCGGCCTTCGGCCTCGCACGAGAATGATCATGATGGGGAATAAGCTAAACCACCGCCCGATGCAAGAAACGCAGCTCGGCCTTCGGCCTCGCCCAGGGATCTTGATAAGGAATGTAGGCAAGAGGCCCGTATGAAACGCAGCTCGGCCTTCGGCCTCGCACGAGAATGATCGTGATGGGGAATAAGCTAAACCACCGCCCGATGCAAGAAACGCAGCTCGGCCTTCGGCCTCGCCCAGGGATCTTGATAAGGAATGTAGGCAAGAGGCCCGTATGAAACGCAGCTCGGCCTTCGGCCTCGCACGAGAATGATCATGATGGGGAAAAGCTAAACCGCCGCCCGATGCAAGAAACGCAGCTCGGCCTTCGGCCTCGCCCAGGGATCTTGATAAGGAATGTAGGCAAGAGGCCCGTATGAAACGCAGCTCGGCCTTCGGCCTCGCACGAGAATGATCATGATGGGGGATAAGCTAAACCACCGCCCGATGCAAGAAACGCAGCTCGGCCTTCGGCCTCGCCCAGGGATCTTGATAAGGAATGTAGGCAAGAGGCCCGTATGAAACGCAGCTCGGCCTTCGGCCTCGCACGAGAATGATCATGATGGGGAATAAGCTAAACCACCGCCCGATGCAAGAAACGCAGCTCGGCCTTCGGCCTCGCCCAGGAATCTTGATAAGGAATGTAGGCAAGAGGCCCGTATGAAACGCAGCTCGGCCTTCGGCCTCGCACGAGAATGATCATGATGGGGGATAAGCTAAACTACCGCCCGATGCAAGAAACGCAGCTCGGCCTTCGGCCTCGCCCAGGGATCTTGATAAGGAATGTAGGCAAGAGGCCCGTATGAAACGCAGCTCGGCCTTCGGCCTCGCACGAGAATGATCATGATGGGGGATAAGCTAAACCACCGCCCGATGCAAGAAACGCAGCTCGGCCTTCGGCCTCGCCCAGGAATCTTGATAAGGAATGTAGGCAAGAGGCCCGTATGAAACGCAGCTCGGCCTTCGGCCTCGCACGAGAATGATCATGATGGGGAAAAGCTAAACCACCGCCCGATGCAAGAAACGCAGCTCGGCCTTCGGCCTCGCCCAGGGATCTTGATAAGGAATGTAGGCAGAGGCCCGTATGAAACGCAGCTCGGCCTTCGGCCTCGCACGAGAATGATCATGATGGGGGATAAGCTAAACCACCGCCCGATGCAAGAAACGCAGCTCGGCCTTCGGCCTCGCCCAGGGATCTTGATAAGGAATGTAGGCAAGAGGCCCGTATGAAACGCAGCTCGGCCTTCGGCCTCGCACGAGAATGATCATGATGGGGAAGCTAAACCACCGCCCGATGCAAGAAACGCAGCTCGGCCTTCGGCCTCGCCCAGGAATCTTGATAAGGAATGTAGGCAAGAGGCCCGTATGAAACGCAGCTCGGCCTTCGGCCTCGCACGAGAATGATCATGATGGGGAAAAGCTAAACCACCGCCCGATGCAAGAAACGCAGCTCGGCCTTCGGCCTCGCCCAGGATAATTGATAAGGAATGTAGGCAAGAGGCCCGTATGAAACGCAGCTCGGCCTTCGGCCTCGCACCGGTCAGTTGAAATCCAAAATAATTTTTAAACTCAACCTAAAATTCATGAAAATTATTAAATTCGGCTTAAAATGCAAGAAAATTATTAAAGTTAATGAAAGGGTGAATAAAATAGTGCGAAAAAAAAAAAGAAGAGAAAAAGAAACCCCCCCATTTCTATTATTTTTTTTTTTTTAATTTTAAATTTTAAAACATTTTTAAATAATAAAGGTCCATTTTTATAAACGGCTGCAAAATAATTAAAGTCAAATTGTGATTAAAATATTGAAAAAAAAAAAAGAAAAAAAAAAAAATGTTTCAATACGGGAACCGAACACGGTTACCGAGAGCAGCGAAGCGACGCTTCTACCAACCAGACTACGCTGCCGTGTCTCAGGTTACCTATGAAATGCGTCCTCATCACCGTACGTTGATTTCCCTATCCCGAGTTTGTAAAATCTTGCACGATTTTGCATGGAATTTCCCTTTTTTCGAATCGCGATTTCGAACCTTTCCCGGTGTCGGAAAAATTCGGGAGCGGGTTCGTTCGATTCCTCTTTTTTCGTAGATTATTTTTCGTTTTTGGTTTTTTTTTTTCGGACGATTTTTAGACCTCGAAAACGTCTGAAAACGGAACGCCGTTTTGACACCTTTTTTTTTTTCCGGGTTCGTTTTTCAATGTTTGATTTGAAAGGTAAAAAATTGTCGGAAAAGGTCGGGATTTTTTTTAAAAGGATCGGAAAGACCCGAGGAATGTTTTTTTTAAAACGGATCGTCGAAATTTAAAACCGGGACCCGGGAAACAGGCGAAAAGACGGGACGCGCGCACGAGTTTTTTACCAGCGAGTACCGTTTCCCCGCTGTGACTTTATTTTATTTCGTTTTTTTTTCCCGGTTTTTTGAGAATCCCGGATTCGGGAAGGGCGGAAAAAAATCGGGAAAATGGGGGAAAAAAAAAGAAAAAAAAATGTGATTTTTTGGTGCAAATTTCAAATTTTTCCGATTTTTTTTCGAATTTAGCCGGATTTTTCAACTTTTCCGTCGACGGACATACAAACAAACAAACAGACAGACAGATAAACAGGGGGATGGACAACTTTTAGTATATAAGATAGCGCAACGGGGCGCTACGCGCCCCTTTTTCGCTAGAGGGGGGCTACGCCCCCCCCAAAATCGCTTCGCGATTTCGGGTCCCCCCCCGCGCGCTTCGCGCGCCAGAATGACCGGCCGCCGGGCGGCCGGAATGGGGAAGTGCAGCTGCACTATCAAACAAAGCAAGAAACGCAGCTCGGCCTTCGGCCTCGCCGCAGAATCTTAAAAAGGAAAGTAAGCAAGAGGCCCTTATGAGAACGGACTTATAGCAAAACCGCCGTAAGGACTGCAGCTGGGCCTTCGGCCTCGCTTGTAAGCCGTGTAGCCATCGGAAGAACAGCGAAGTCGAGGTCTGAGCATTGAATACAGTCCATTCGGTTCATACCGTGCTAAGGTCCACATCCTGGTTGCTTGTCATCCATACATTGCCCATTTACGATGCAATGCCTATCGTCCATACAATGCCTATCCTCCATACAACGCCTATCCTCCATACAAGGCCTATCCTCCATACAACGCCTATCGTCCATACAATGCCTATCGTCCATACAATGCCTATCCTCCATACAAGGCCTATCGTCCATACAAGGCCTATCGTCCATACAACGCCTATCGTCCATACAGCGCCTATCCTCCATACAACGCCTATCCTCCATACAATGCCTATCCTCCATACAAGGCCTATCCTCCATACAATGCCTATCCTCCATACACTGCCTATCGTCCATACAACGCCTATCGTCCATACAATGCCTATCGTCCATACAACGCCTACCGTCCATACAGCGCCTATCCTCCATACAGCGCCTATCCTCCATACAACGTCAGAACTAACTGAACCCCTAACCTCCATACAACGCCATACAACCACACAACGCTATCAACCAAAGCAAAAAACGCAGCTCGGCCTTCGGCCTCGCCCAAGAATCTTGATAAGGAATGTCAGCAAGAGGCCCGTATGAAACGCAGCTCGGCCTTCGGCCTCGCACCAGAATGATTATGATGGGGGGTAAGCTAAACCACCGCCCAAAGCAAGAAACGCAGCTCGGCCTTCGGCCTCGCCCCACAATCTTCCTAGGGAAAGTAAGCAAGACGCCCGTATGAAACGCAGCTCGGCCTTCGGCCTCGCACCAGAATGATTATGATGGGGGGTAAGCTAAACCACCGCCCAAAGCAAGAAACGCACCTCGGCCTTTGGCCTCGCCCATGAATCTTGGTAAGGAATGTAAGCAAGAGGCCCGTATGAAACGCAGCTCGGCCTTCGGCCTCGCACCAGAATGATAATGATGGGCGGTAAGCTAATCCACCGCCACAAGGCAAGAAACGCAGCTCGGCCTTCGGCCTCGCCCGCCCGTAGGTCATTAACCTACAACTTTTATTTTGACAATAATTATGCCATCACCTAGCCAATTCCTTAATCCTACTACTCATTTTTTGCTTTTATAAACAAACCAACCAACCAACCGTATATTGAAAGAAAGGAAGCAGTATATATCTGAAAAAAATTGAAATTATGTCGGAGCTTTCATGTAACATACTTGTTTTAACTTTATGAAAAGAACTTCTCACTCAAGTAAGAAATACCGTGGTTTCAAATTATTTACTTCAATTTCGAAATTTGAACAGGAATAATTATTTTAAAATGAAATTTCGGTAAACATGAATGACAACTTTCACTAAAAAAAAAAAAAGATTTTAAAGTATATTTATATTATATACTTGTCTATTTATTCCTTCATGAGGTAAACATAACGGGAAATTCTACCTAGGTTTGTGCGAAATCTTAATTACCAATATTTCAATTAATGAAATAGGATGACTTGAACATATTTTACATTTTGCCGTTTAAAGCCTATTTTTCTTTTAAAGCCTTAAAGGCTTAGATTGTGCTTGGTCTTTTTCCGCAATATTGGCAACTTTTCGCGTATGATTCATAGAGGCAGTTAGTAAAGTTAAAAAAATATATCGCTGCTTATGTTTAGTTTATAAAAGAAGAAGAAAAAAAAAAAAAATTAATAAAAACTAACGATTGAAGTATAGAGCCCAGTAAAATCAAAATATCAAGTCTGCGACACGAAAAATTATAACTTGTCGATTTTTTTTTTTTTTTTTTTTTTTTTTTTTTTTTTCATATTTCGGTTTTCAAAGTGTAATCGTAATTAGATGTATAAGAAGATAAGTAGAGGAGGAATAAATTCGTTATATGATGAACACCTCAGCTCACAATTTTTAATTCTGTCGATACCACAATTCTTTCTAATTAATCACTTAATTAATTCATTTATTTCCATTAATATCCAAAACATAATTTTAATGCCATTAATTAATATTCACGTAAAATAATAATAATACTGCCATAAGTTAAACATAGGGACTTATAATTTTTATCAACTTCTAATTGACACAAGTTCTTATCTTCAAATGACTTTCTTTATTCTTTCTTCCCTAATTTTAAAACCTAAAACTTAAAACTTTTCTTCTCTACTCATATACAGTACAATTTTTTCATATTCTGTCTTAACAACCTAACCTCAATAACGTCATGACACTCAATTTTTTTTTTTTTTTTTTTTCTCATCCCTTTAATCACCTCCCATTTCATATTTATATAAGCGAAAGCAACAAAAAAAAATAAGAAACCATAACAGTTGTACGATACACTGGCATAAGTTAAACATAGGAGACTTGTAATTTTTATCAAGATCTAATTGAACAAGTTTTTATCTTGAAATGACTTTCTTCTTTCTTTCTTCCCTAATTTTAAAACCTAAAACTTTTCTTCTCTACTCATTTACAGTACAATTTTTTCGAATTGTGTATTTATGACCTAACCTCATTAACTGCTGGATGACGCTCATTTTCTTTTTCATCCCCCTGATTACCTGCCATTTCATATTTCTAACCGAAAGCCAGAAAAAAAAAAAAATTATAAACCGTAACAGTTGCACGATACACTTAATCACACTCTCAACTTGAAGATGTCATTCGTAATCACTTTTCAGATTCACAACCCATGCACTCATACAAATCTCTCCTTTCGATTAGCAAAAAGTTTTTGAATTTCTTTAGTCGCTCAAGTAAAAGTGTTATGGTTTACTTCCTGAATTTTTTGTGTCCCTAAAGTTGTAACTGACACAATTTCTTACCTTGAAATTTCCTCCTCCTCCTCATTCTTGCTACATGTAAAATCAAAAATTTTTTTTTCCTAACCGTTCAGATTTCAGATTTAAAAAATTCTCATTTTTTTTAATCTTAATTGAAGCTCAATAAGTTCATGACACTTTTTTTTTTTTTTCTTTTAAATCCCTGTAATCACCTCTCATTTCATATTTGTAAGCGAAAGCAACAAAAAAAAAAATTATTTAGAAACCATAACAGTTGTACGATACACTTAATCAGACTATCAACTTGAAGATGTCATTCGTAATCACTTTTCAGATTCACAACCCATGCACTCATACAAATGTCTCCTTTCGATTAGCAAAAAGTTTTTGAATTTCTTTAGTCGCTCAAGTAAAAGTGTTATGGTTTATTTCTTGAATTTTTTCTGTCCCTAAAGTTGCAACTTGACACAATTTCATACCTTCAAATTTCCTCCTCCTCATTCTTGCTACATTTAAAATCAAAAACTTTTTTTTCCTAACCGTTCAGATTTCAGATTTCAATTTCTCATTTTTTCTTTCTTAATTAGAGCTCAATAAGTTCATGACACTTTTTTTTTTTCGTTTAAATCCCTATAATCACCTCCCATTTCATATTTGTAAGCGAAAGCAACAAAAAAAAAAATCACCCATTTCTATTTTTTTTTTTTTTTTTTTTTTAATTTTAAATTTTAAAACATTTTTAAAAAATAAAGGAACATTTTTATAAACGGCTGCAAAATAATTAAAGTCAAATTGTTGTGATTAAAATATTGAAAAAAAAAAAACCAAAGAAAAAAAAATATTCAATACGGGAATCGAACACGGTTACCGAGGGCACCGAAGCGACGCTTCTACCGACCAGACTACGCTGCCGTATCGAAGGTTACCTATGAAATGCGTCCTCATCACCGTACGTTGATTTCCCTATCCCGAGTTTGTAAAATCTTGCATGATTTTGCATGGAATTTCCCTTTTTTCGAATCGCGATTTCGAACCTTTCCCGGTGTCGGAAAAATTCGGGAGCGGGCTCGTTCGATTCCTCTTTTTTCGTAGATTATTTTTCGTTTTCGGTTTTTTTTTTTCGGACGATTTTTAGACCTCGAAAACGTCTGAAAACGGAACGCCGTTTTGACACCTTTTTTTTTTTCCGCGTTCGTTTTTCAATCCTTGATTTGGAAGGTAAAAAATTGTCGGAAAAGGTCGGGATTTTTTTTAAAACGATCGGACAGACCCGAGGAATGTTTTTTTTAAAACGGATCGTCCAAATTTAAAACCGGGACCCGGGAAAAAGGCGAAAATACGGGACGCGCGCACGAGTTTTTTACCAGCGAGTACCGTTTCCCCGCTGCGACTTTATTTTTTAATCGTTTTTTTTCCCGGTTTTTTAATTATCCCGGATTCGGGAAGGGCGGAAAAAAATCGGGAACGGAATAAAAATTTAGAGAATTAAAAATGCGATTTTTCGGTGCAAATTTCAAATTTTTCCGATTTTTTTTTCAAGAGTTGTATATTTTAACAACTTTACGTCGACGGACAAACCCACAGACAGACACACAGACAAACAGGGGGACGGACAACTTTTAGTATATAAGACTAGCGCAACGGGGCGCTACGCGCCCCTTTTTCGCTAGAGGGGGGCTTCGCCCCCCCCAAAATCGCTTCGCGATTTTGGGTCCCCCCCCGCGCGCGCGCGCGCCAGAATGACGGCCGGGCGGCCGGAATGGAGAAGTAGAGCTAAACTACCGCACAAAGCAAGAAACGCAGCTCGGCCTTCGGCCTCGCCGCAGAATCTTACAAAGGAAAGTAAGCAAGAGGCCCTTATGAGAACGGACTTATAGCAAAACCGCCGTAAGGACTGCAGCTGGGCCTTCGGCCTCGCCTGTAAGCCATGTAGCCATCGGAAGAACAGCGAAGTCGAGGTCTGAGCATTGAATACAGTCCATTCGGTTCATACCGTGCTAAGGTCCACATCCTGGTTGCTTGTCATCCATACATTGCCCATTTACCATGCAATGCCTATCGTCCATACAATGCCTATCCTCCATACAACGCCTATCCTCCATACAAGGCCTATCCTCCATACAACGCCTATCGTCCATTCAATGCCTATCGTCCATACAATGCCTATCCTCCATACAAGGCCTATCGTCCATACAAGGCCTATCGTCCATACAACGCCTATCGTCCATACACCGCCTATCCTCCATACAACGCCTATCCTCCATACAACGCCTATCCTCCATACAAGGCCTATCCTCCATACAATGCCCCTCCATACAATGCCTATCCTCCATACAACGCCTATCGTCCATACAACGCCTATCGTCCATACAACGCCTATCGTCCATACAACGCCTATCCTCCATACAGTGCCTATCCTCCATACAACGCCTATCGTCCATACAGTGCCTATCGTCCATACAACGCCTATCGTCCATACATCGCCTATCGTCCATACAGCGCCTATCGTCCATACAACGCCTATCGTCCATACAATGCCTATCGTCCATACAGCGCCTATCGTCCATACAGCGCTATCGTCCATACAACGCCTATCGTCCATACACCGCCTATCCTCCATACAGTGCCTTTCCTCCATACAAAGCCTATCGTCCATCCATGCAGTCCTATCCTCCATACGATGCCTATCCTTCATACAACGCCTATCGTCCATACAACGCCTATCGTCCATTTAACGCCTATCGTCCATACAACGCCTATCCTCCATACACTGCCTATCCTCCCTACAACGCCTATCGTCCATATACCGCCTATCCTCTCCATACAACGCCTATCGTCCATACAACGCCTATCGTCCATTCTACGCCTATCCTCCATACAACGCCTATCCTCCATACAGCGCCTATCCTCCATACAACGTCAGAACTAACTGAACCCCTAACCTCCATACAACGCCATACAACCACACAACGCTATCAACCAAAGCAAAAAACGCAGCTCGGCCTTCGGCCTCGCCCAGGGATCTTGATAAGGAATGTAGGCAAGACGCCCGTATGAAACGCAGCTCGGCCTTCGGCCTCGCACGAGAATGATCATGATGGGGAATAAGCTAAACCACCGCCCGATGCAAGAAACGCAGCTCGGCCTTCGGCCTCGCCCATGAATCTTGATAAGGAATGTAAGCAAGAGGCCCGTATGAAACGCAGCTCGGCCTTCGGCCTCGCACGAGAATGATCATGATGGGGAATAAGCTAAACCACCGCCCGATGCAAGAAACGCAGCTCGGCCTTCGGCCTCGCCCAGGGATCTTGATAAGGAATGTAGGCAAGAGGCCCGTATGAAACGCAGCTCGGCCTTCGGCCTCGCACGCGAATGATTATGATGGGGGATAAGCAAACCACCGCCCGATGCAAGAAACGCAGCTCGGCCTTCGGCCTCGCCAGGGATCTTGATAAGGAATGTAGGCAAGAGGCCCGTATGAAACGCAGCTCGGCCTTCGGCCTCGCACGAGAATGATCATGATGGGGGATAAGCTAAACCACCGCCCGATGCAAGAAACGCAGCTCGGCCTTCGGCCTCGCCCAGGGATCTTGATAAGGAATGTAGGCAAGACGCCCGTATGAAACGCAGCTCGGCTTCGCCTCGCCTCGCACGAGAATGATCATGATGGGGGATAAGCTAAACCACCGCCCAAAGCAAGAACGCAGCTCGGCCTTCGGCCTCGCACCAGAATGATTATGATGGGGAGTAAGCTAACCACCGCCCAAAGCAAGAAACGCAGCTCGGCCTTCGGCCTCGCCAGGAATCTTGATGAGGAATGTAAGCAAGAGGTCCGTATGAAACGCAGCTCGGCCTTCTGCCTCGCACATGAATGATAATGATGGGCGGTAAGCTAATCCACCGCCACAAGGCAAGAAACGCAGCTCGGCCTTCGGCCTCGCCCGCCCGTAGGTCATTAACCTACAACTTTTATTTTGACAACAATTATGCCATCACCTAGCCAATTCCTTAATCCTACTTTTGCTTTTCCTTCCTTTCCTATTTTTGCTTTTATAAACAAACCAACCAACCAACCGTATATTGAAAGAAAGGAACAAGTATATATTTGAAAAAAATTGAAATTATGTCGCAGCTTTAATGTAACATACTTGTTTTAACTTTATAAAAAGAACTTCTCACTCAACTAAGAAATACCGTGGTTTCAAATTATTTACTTCAATTTCGAAATTTGAACAGGAATAATTATTTTACAATGAAATTTCGGTAAACATGAATGACAACTTTCGGTACAAAAAAAAAAGATTTTAAAGTATATTTATATTATTATATACTTGTCTTTTTTCTTCATGAGGTAAACATACGGGAAATTCTACCTAGGTTTGTGCGAAATCTTAATTACCAATATTTCAATTAATGAAATACCATGACTTGAACATATTTTACATTTCCCGTTTAAACCCTATTTTTCTTTTAAACCCTTAAAGGCTTAGATTGTGCTTCGTCTTTTCCCGCAATATTTGCAACTTTTCGCGTATGATTCATACAGGCAGTTAGTAAAGTTAAAAAAATATATCGCTGCTTATGTTTAGTTTATAAAAGAAGAAGAAGAAAAAAAAAAAAAAAAAAAATTAATAAAAACTAACGGTTGAAGTATAGAGCCCAGTAAAATCAAAATATCAAGTCTGCGACACAAAAAATTATAACTTGTCCAATTTTTTTTTTTTTTTTTTTTTTTTTTTTTTTTTCATATTTCGGTTTTCAAAGTGTAATCGTAATTAGATGTATAAGAAGATAAGTAGAGGAGGAATAAATTCGTTATATGATGAACACCTCACCTCACAATTTTTAATTCTGTCGATACCACAATTCTTTCTAATTAATCAATTAATTAATTAATTCATTTATTTCCATTAATATCCAAAACATAATTTTAATGCCATTAATTAATATTCACGTAAAATAATAATATACTGCCATAAGTTAAACATAGGGACTTATAATTTTTATCAACTTCTAATTGACACAAGTTCTTATCTTCAAATGACTTTCTTTATTCTTTCTTCCCATTTTAAAACCTAAAAGTTAAAACTTTTCTTCTCTACTCATATACAGTACAATTTTTTTCATATTCTCTCTTAACAACCTAACCTCAATAACGTCATGACACTCAATTCTTTTTTTTTTTTTTCTCATCCCTTTAATCACCTCCCATTTCATATTATAAGCGAAAGCAACAAAAAAAAAAATAAGAAACCATAACAGTTGTACGATACACTGGCATAGTTAAACATAGGAGACTTATAATTTTTATCAAGATCTAATTGAACAAGTTTTATCTTGAATGACTTTCTTCTTTCTTTCTTCCCTAATTTTAAAACCTAAAACTTTTCTTCTCTACTCATTTACAGTACATTTTTTTCGAATTGTGTATTTATGACCTAACCTCATTAACTGCTGGATGACGCTCATTTTCTTTTTCATCCCCCTGATTACCTGCCATTTCATATTTCTAACCGAAAGCCAGAAAAAAAAAAAAAATTATAAACCATAACAGTTGCACGATACACTTAATCAGACTATCAACTTGAAGATGTCATTCGTATTCACTTTTCAGATTCACAACCCATGGACTCATACAAATGTCTCCTTTCAATAGCAAAAAGTTTTTGAATTTCTTTAGTCGCTCAAGTAAAAGTGTTATGGTTTACTTCCTGCATTTTTTGTGTCCCTAAAGTTGTAACTGACACAATTTCTTACCTTGAAATTTCCTCCTCCTCATTCTTGCTACATTTAAAATCAAAAACTTTTTTTTCCTAACCGTTCAGATTTCAGATTTAAGAAATTCTCATTTTTTTTTAATCTTAATTGAACCTCAATAAGTTCATGACACTTTTTTTTTTTTTTTTTTTTAAATCCCTGTAATCACCTCTCATTTCATATTTGTAAGCGAAAGCAACAAAAAAAAAAAAATTAGTTAGAAACCATAACAGTTGTACGATACACTTAATCAGACTATCAACTTGAAGATGTCATTCGTAATCACTTTTCAGATTCACAACCCATGCACTCATACAAATGTCTCCTTTCGATTAGCAAAAAGTTTTTGAATTTCTTTAGTCGCTCAAGTAAAAGTGTTATGGTTTACTTCCTGAATTTTTTCTGTCCCTAAAGTTGCAACTTGACACTATTTCATACCTTGAAATTTCCTCCTCCTCATTCTTGCTACATGTAAAATCAAAAATTTTTTTCCTAACCGTTCAGATTTCAGATTTAAGAAATTCTCATTTTTTTTAATCTTAATTGAAGCTCAATAAGTTCATGACACTTTTTTTTTTTTCTTTTAAATCCCTGTAATCACCTCTCATTTCATATTTGTAAGCGAAAGCAACAAAAAAAAAATTAGAAACCATAACAGTTGTACGATACACTTAATCAGACCATCAACTTGAAGATGTCATTCGTAATCACTTTTCAGATTGACAACCCATGCACTCATACAAATGTCTCTTTCGATTAGCAAAAAGTTTTGAATTTCTTTAGTCGCTCAAGTAAAAGTGTTATGGTTTACTTCCTGAATTTTTTCTGTCCCTAAAGTTGCAACTTGACAGTATTTCATACCTTGAAATTTCCTCCTCCTCATTCTTGCTACATTTAAAATCAAAAACTTTTTTTTCCTAACCGTTCAGATTTCAGATTTCAGATTTTTTTTTTTCTTAATTTTAAATTTTAAAACATTTTTTAAATAATAAAGGTCCATTTTTATAAACGGCTGCAAAATAATTAAAGTCAAATTATGCGATTAAAATAGGAAAAAAAAAAAAAAAGAAAAAAAAAATGATTCAATACGGGAATCGAACACGGTTACCGAGGGCAGCGAAGCGACGCTTCTACCGACCAGACTACGCTGCCGTATCGAAGGTTACCTACGAAATGCGTCCTCATCACCGTACGTTGATTTCCTTGTTTCGAGTTTTGTAAAATCTTGCACGTTTGCATGGAATTTCCCTTTTTTCGAATCGCGATTTCGAACTTTCCCGGTGTCGGAAAAATTCGGGAGCGGGCTCGTTCGATCTCTTTTTCGTAGATTTTTCGTTTCGTTTTTCGTTTTCGGTTTTTTTTTTTCGGACGATTTTTAGACCTCGAAAACGTCTGAAAACGGAACGCCGTTTTGACACCTTTTTTTTTTTCCGCGTTCGTTTTTCGATGTTTGATTTGGAAGGTAAAAAATTGTCGGAAAAGGTCGGGATTTTTTTTAAAAGGATCGGAAAGACCCGAGGAATGTTTTTTTTAAAACGGATCGTCGAAATTTAAAACCGGGACCCGGGAAAAAGGCGAAAAGACGGGACGCGCGCACGAGTTTTTTACCAGCGAGTACCGTTTCCCCGCTGTGACTTTTATTTTTAATCCTTTTTTTTCCCGGTTTTTTAATTATCCCGGATTCGGGAAGGGCGGAAAAAAATCGGGAACGAATAAAATTAGAGAATAAAAATGCGATTTTTCGGTGCAAATTTCAAATTTTTCCGATTTTTTTTTCAAGAGTTGTAGATTTTACAACTTTTCCGTCGACGGACATACAAACAAACAAACAGACAGACAGACAGATAAACAGGGGGACGGACAACTTTTAGTATATAAGACTAGCGCAACGGGGCGCTACGCGCCCCTTTTCGCTAGAGGGGGGCTGCGCCCCCCCCAAAATCGCTTCGCGATTTCGGGTCCCCCCCCGCGCGCTTCGCGCGCCAGAATGACCGGCCGCCGGGCGGCCGGAATGGGGAAGTGCAGCTGCACTATCAAACAAAGCAAGAAACGCAGCTCGGCCTTCGGCCTCGCCCAGGAATCTTGATAAGGAATGTAGGCAAGAGGCCCGTATGAAACGCAGCTCGGCCTTCGGCCTCGCACGAGAATGATCATGATGGGGAATAAGCTAAACCACCGCCCGATGCAAGAAACGCAGCTCGGCCTTCGGCCTCGCCCAGGGATCTTGATAAGGAATGTAGGCAAGAGCCCGTATGAAACGCAGCTCGGCCTTCGGCCTCGCACGAGAATGATCGTGATGGGGAATAAGCTAAACCACCGCCCGATGCAAGAAACGCAGCTCGGCCTTCGGCCTCGCCCAGGGATCTTGATAAGGAATGTAGGCAAGAGGCCCGTATGAAACGCAGCTCGGCCTTCGGCCTCGCACGAGAATGATCATGATGGGGAAAAGCTAAACCGCCGCCCGATGCAAGAAACGCAGCTCGGCCTTCGGCCTCGCCCAGGGATCTTGATAAGGAATGTAGGCAAGAGGCCCGTATGAAACGCAGCTCGGCCTTCGGCCTCGCACGAGAATGATCATGATGGGGGATAAGCTAAACCACCGCCCGATGCAAGAACGCAGCTCGGCCTTCGGCCTCGCCCGGGATCTTGATAAGGAATGTAGGCAAGAGGCCCGTATGAAACGCAGCTCGGCCTTCGGCCTCGCCCAGGAATCTTGATAAGGAATGTAGGCAAGAGGCCCGTATGAACGCAGCTCGGCCTTCGGCCTCGCACGAGAATGATCATGATGGGGGATAAGCTAAACTACCGCCCGATGCAAGAAACGCAGCTCGGCCTTCGGCCTCGCCCAGGGATCTTGATAAGGAATGTAGGCAAGAGGCCCGTATGAAACGCAGCTCGGCCTTCGGCCTCGCACGAGAATGATCATGATGGGGGATAAGCTAAACCACCGCCGATGCAAGAAACGCAGCTCGGCCTTCGGCCTCGCCCAGGAATCTTGATAAGGAATGTAGGCAAGAGGCCCGTATGAAACGCAGCTCGGCCTTCGGCCTCGCACGAGAATGATCATGATGGGGAAAAGCTAAACCACCGCCCGATGCAAGAAACGCAGCTCGGCCTTCGGCCTCGCCCAGGGATCTTGATAAGGAATGTAGGCAAGAGGCCCGTATGAAACGCAGCTCGGCCTTCGGCCTCGCACGAGAATGATCATGATGGGGGATAAGCTAAACCACCGCCCGATGCAAGAAACGCAGCTCGGCCTTCGGCCTCGCCCAGGGATCTTGATAAGGAATGTAGGCAAGAGGCCCGTATGAAACGCAGCTCGGCCTTCGGCCTCGCACGAGAATGATCATGATGGGGAATAAGCTAAACCACCGCCCGATGCAAGAAACGCAGCTCGGCTTCGGCCTCGCCCAGGAATCTTGATAAGGAATGTAGGCAAGAGGCCCGTATGAAACGCAGCTCGGCTTCGGCCTCGCACGAGAATGATCATGATGGGGAAAAGCTAAACCACCGCCCGATGCAAGAAACGCAGCTCGGCCTTCGGCCTCGCCCAGGATAATTGATAAGGAATGTAGGCAAGAGGCCCGTATGAAACGCAGCTCGGCTTCGGCCTCGCACGAGAATGATCATGATGGGGGATAAGCTAAACCACCGCCCGATGCAAGAAACGCAGCTCGCCTTCGGCCTCGCCCCGGTCAGTTGAAATCCAAAATAATTTTTAAACTCACCTAAAATTCATGAAAATTATTAAATTCGGCTTAAAATGCAAGAAAATTATTAAAGTTAATGAAAGGGTGAATAAAATAGTGCGAAAAAAAAAAAGAAGAGAAAAAGAAACCCCCCCATTTCTATTATTTTTTTTTTTTAATTTTAAATTTTAAAACATTTTTAAATAATAAAGGTCCATTTTTATAAACGGCTGCAAAATAATTAAAGTCAAATTGTGATTAAAATATTGGAAAAAAAAAAAAAAAAAAAAAATGTTTCAATACGGGAACCGAACACGGTTACCGAGAGCAGCGAAGCGACGCTTCTACCAACCAGACTACGCTGCCGTGTCTCAGGTTACCTATGAAATGCGTCCTCATCACCGTACGTTGATTTCCCTATCCCGAGTTTGTAAAATCTTGCACGATTTTGCATGGAATTTCCCTTTTTTCGAATCGCGATTTCGAACCTTTCCCGGTGTCGGAAAAATTCGGGAGCGGGTTCGTTCGATTCCTCTTTTTTCGTAGATTATTTTTCGTTTTTGGTTTTTTTTTTTCGGACGATTTTTAGACCTCGAAAACGTCTGAAAACGGAACGCCGTTTTGACACCTTTTTTTTTTTCCGGGTTCGTTTTTCAATGTTTGATTTGAAAGGTAAAAAATTGTCGGAAAAGGTCGGGATTTTTTTTAAAAGGATCGGAAAGACCCGAGGAATGTTTTTTTTAAAACGGATCGTCGAAATTTAAAACCGGGACCCGGGAAACAGGCGAAAAGACGGGACGCGCGCACGAGTTTTTTACCAGCGAGTACCGTTTCCCCGCTGTGACTTTATTTTATTTCGTTTTTTTTTCCCGGTTTTTTGAGAATCCCGGATTCGGGAAGGGCGGAAAAAAATCGGGAAAATGGGGGAAAAAAAAAGAAAAAAAAATGTGATTTTTTGGTGCAAATTTCAAATTTTTCCGATTTTTTTTCGAATTTAGCCGGATTTTTCAACTTTTCCGTCGACGGACATACAAACAAACAAACAGACAGACAGATAAACAGGGGGATGGACAACTTTTAGTATATAAGATGTTATTTATTTATTTATTTATTTAAAATCAGCATGAATGACCGGATATTTGCCGAAATGTTCGTCAAAAAACTTTTCATCTTCACAAATATTGAGTTTTCTGCTCTTGAATAATAAGTAATTAGGAGAGAGTTTGGGGTCTACGCAAGAGCCATTTTCATCAACAGGGATCATAAAAAATTTTCCTGACATGTCCAAAATAGTGCTCTTACCGCAGCGACGGGGCGCTGTCACTAAAACCATTCTTTGTCCTAGTTTTAAATAGGCTTTAATAAAGTTGCTTTTATCCACAAAAGTTCTGAATTTAACTATAATGGAGAAGTCACTAGTGGAGATATCTAGAGGAAATCCTGATTCTGCCTGAAAAAATACAGAAGAGTTAGCGATCACCCTGTTCGTTTCACAGTTTAAAATGCTAAAGACCTACTTCAGTTAAGAGATGGGAATCCATTTTTTTACGTTTTGTTTTAGGAGCAGCGTTTGGATCCATGGGAATCTTTAAATCATTTAAAGTGAATGCTTATGTTTGCTTATTTGCTTGGCATATCTAGATTTTCAAGAAAACAGAAAAGCATGCATTAATACAATAATATACTCGGCGTTGAATGACTTCCAAGGTCTACAATTTTTACAGGTACATAAAATGTTTTAACTAAAATATGGAAACGAATTCTTACTTCCCTGGAAGCAAAAATAAACGTATTTAATTTATTCTTAATTACTTTTTTTTTCTATTATGATTAATGTTTTTTGCTATTATGATTAATGTTAACTTAGCTTATCAGGGTGGCGACATTTCATAATCTACTGAAATTTATATCCATTTTATGTAACAAGCAGTTTTTTTCGACAAAAAAAAAATTGATTTAAAACCAAAATTTACCCATATTTTTCATTTACTTCAGGTTTTTTTTCGATAATGAATGCATGCTTCCCATTGGCCCATTCACGGATCAGTGTTACCAAACTTCATTTTTTTTTTTTTATAGTACAATTACGTCACAATTTTTTTCCCGCGTTTCAAACGACTTTTTTTTTTTTTACATCCAAATTTAACAATTTTTTACTATTTATTTCCGGTATTTTTTTTAAAGTTTTACATATACCGGATCAAAATATAAAATTTAAAAAAAATGCTTAACTCCCCTATTCTGAGATAAATACAATACAAATATATTCGGAGGTTTTGTGTTCTGCTCCCAAAATTGAACGGTACTGTACCAGAACACCGACGCTTCATAACTTCGAAAGGCGTTTTCGAAGTTTGAAGAGTCTGTGTTAATCAAAAATGGGAATCACATTTTATTTTGCTTTTTGGAATCCCGATCTACCCGAATTTGAGTTTCGGGGTTTCGACAAATAGGAGTTAAGAAAAATATGCATTTTCCTTTTCTAAACCACGAAATCCGTTCGGGCTTTAGAAAAATCGGGGATTTGATAAATCATCTATTTAAAATACAGTGACCCTGGTACAAATGAATCTTGGAGAATCAGTACTTCAGGTTCGGATCAAGATTGATTTACCGAGATCATTATGTCAAATTATGCATTTTGTATCCGATTGAACGTTTCGATATAGTAAATGTTGTCCATACATCGAACGGTTTTTGAATTTTATCTTATTTGTTAGGACCTTTTTTTTTCAATTTCGCACATCTGCAATTTTCTAGAACATTTTACTACATTCTGGAACATTCTAGAACAGTGTAATTTGTCAGTTTCTTGTGTTTAAGAACCACACTCAAAACCCAACATAATATTTATTGATATTTTTACTCGTAGGAGTAAGATTTAAATGAAATTGAAGAGTATCGGACAGTGGTAACCTCCACTGTAGCTTGTTAACTTCATTAGCGAAGAAATTAGTTCTAGTATATTTAGGCGTAATCATTTTTTGGTAAGTTTTCAGTTCAGATTTGTATTCATCTTCAAAATCTTTGAGGGAAACGAATTTCCAAAGTTGTTTGACTGCTTCTCGTTTTTTTTTATTTCATGCGAGATCCAGGCATTTTTTTGAAAGACTTCCAGTTCCTTTCCGGAAAATACCTTTTCTCTTTTACAGGTTTGATTCTCATAAGAAACGAAGTCGATTCAGTCGCCATTTAAGGAGCAGGATGTTACGGGGAAAAATATTAGCCGAAGCCTTTTAAAGTTAATTCAGACATCTTCTGTTTACATTATTATATATTTTGTAATATTTACAAAACTTTCTGTCGAATGATTTGTTCCAACCATCTTTACAAATTCAAACCCCTCAATCCAATTATTGTCCCACTTATTTTGAACGAAAATGATTTTAAATATGCATTTAGTTTGAATTTAAAAAAAAAATTGCAGCGACTACGAAAAAATATAGCTTAACGCTGTTGGTGTTAAAACTGCCTTTGGCGTGTAATATATATATGAAATTGTCAAGACAGTTGTAAACATTCAGACAGTTGTTGACAAAGTAACATGGAATCTAACAATAGCAATCTACTGCACTACGATAGGGTATTTTACAATGTTTTCGTTAAATCTAAGGACTTTTTAGCTAGAGTATTCCACACTTAAAATTTTCCTTTATCTGCTTCCACTGCTATTTTTATTTTCATATTTGCATTTAATACATACAAGTAATTATATTCTCTTAATCGTAAAAATTAATTTTTCTTGAAATTTATACGGACTTTATAGAATTATCTTGAGAAAATGGAGATAAAATATAACCCTTGTCCCCGCGATTTTTTTGCCTTTCGAGAGCAAAGGAATAAAATATATTTAAAAAATTATACATTTGATATATTACCTTTAAAAATTTGAAATATGAATAATAAGGCATTAAATACTTATTAAAAAACTGTAATCATTTGCATAAATACAGACGGTAGAGAAAAAAAATTGGTACCTTGCTTTGTGACTCAACTCGTATCATTATTAATAATTCGTTTTCAAACCGCATTTTAGAATCTCTTCAAGAATTTCTAAACTCTTTTTTTAAAATACTGATCATCTGTGGGGGCCAGATTTATGTTTTTATTTTTTCGTTGTTTTTTTTTTTTTACTATTCTTGAACGCATTCAAATTCCGCTACTATAAATAATCAAGCCGGATGATTACAAACTTACATTTTTAAAGAAATTTACAATGATTTGTTTTGATTGACTTGTAAAAAAATAAAATAAATAAATAAATAAATAAAATAATTAAATACGGTTTCATAATTTTCTTTCAAATATGAGAGACTCTTTTAAAATCTAGTGTGATCAAGATGTAAAGATTCATATTCGATTTCGGCGGGAACAAATAAGGCAAGACGAGTTTTAACAAAATTCGACATTTTTTTCCCTTTTTTTATTCATTGTCGATCTGGGCAATAATTTAAAATTATATAATTTATTCGTAATACCGTTACAAACAATGAATAAAATATATTTTACATTACCAACAAACCGAGAAACATTCGGGAAAACAATATTATATATCATTTAGAGTAAATAAAAGATAACCGGTATTTCAATTTTTAAAAAAAAATTCTTTGTGCCGAAAACAATAAAAAATCGGGAAATTTAATTTTCATTACTAATTATTCCTTCGTTCTTCCAAGTGTGAAAGATATATCTATTTTCGCTTTTATTTCACCACTGAAGACAAAAGACTTTTTTTTTTTCTTACGCAATTGGAATAACACAGCAGCAGTTAATTCTAACTTACGTATTTAAAAAGAAGCCAATTTCTTTTCCTCATTACTCCAAAAATTGATTACACAGCATATATGTATTTATACGTAACTTCGGAATTTCATTTGGACAGAGAAACAATATGCGACTTTTAGTCGTGAAAGGGGCTTTCCATTACTGTATACTACATTCCCGCAATAAATTATAAAAAAATAATAATAATAAAAAAAAAAATAAAATAAAAAAAAAAATAAAAAGAAATTATCTAAATTTTGTAGTGAGAAAGTACTTTACTTCCTGTAAACGAGAATTCTTTAAAAATATTTTTACTTAAAACTGATCAGAGAGCAGTTCGCATACTTCTACCGAAATCGGTTCCTTACTCGACCTTACCGTGAGCCGAAACATCTGAAAAATCGACAAACATGTTAAAATTACATAAATAAATAAATGAATTCAGGGCGCATTACCTGTGCAGCTTTGTTCGGTTCGAGACGCAAGAGACATCCTACTTGAGTCAATCTGGTGTGGATTATGCCGGCCAGTACGAAATTGTCCGGATTGGGATCTATCCCGTCTAAAACTTGCATCCCGAAACCCATCAACTTTGTGCGAACTACAGAAAGGTCCATAGGCTGGGATGCTTTAAAAATTTTCTGAGCTCTAGGTTGACTGTAAAAATTAAATGAGAATAATTTATAAAAATCCGTGTTTGCGTACAGGTTGATTGACGAACCTCCCAAGGTTTTTCCACCTAGCGAAAAAGGATTCTCCGTTCATTTCGGTCGGTTCGAAAAATTTGTTGACGGTAAGTGGGAGTTTTATCGTGTGCTTTTGAGACATGTTGTTGTAGGTAAAGGAGACGATCATGCTGGGAGCGTCCGAGTAATCCTCCACGCATTCCGCGTTGACCATTTGCTGAATTTGCGCCCCACCTTCCAAAACCGGTTCTACCGGTTTCACTTGTATATTCAGTTTAGAAGCTAAATCTCCAGGACAACTAAGAGTTGCCGAAAAATTCTGAAAAGCATTTACACATTACAAATTTATTAAAAAAAAAAAAAAAAAAAGAAGGTTGACAACTCACTTGCAAAGGAACAGCTGTTTTGTTTCCATAAAATAATCCCAACCGTCCCAAATTCTGCCGGAATTCCGATTTTACCCCTATTTGTATAACTTCATTTTCAAATAAAACGCCGTTATTCTTACAAACGAATCTATAAAAAAAAATTAAATAAAATTATGGTAATAATTAATTTTTGCAGTTTAGTAAAAACAAATTTAATTACTTTTTAGGGTTGTAACCATTGATGGTGGGAGGTGTTGCGTTGTTCATTTGGACGCTGCTTCCGGAATACAAATCGCCCAACACGTCGATAAGAGTGCCGGTGTTGTTTGAAGGAGCAGGAGGTGTAGACAAACCGAGTAAATCTGCTTGACTGCTATTTGTTATCTGAAATGAAGTGGTTAAAATATTGAGACTCTCAGTGGTGCGAAAAAAAAAAAAAATTTTAAACAAAAATTAAAAGCAAGCATTATACCGAAGTGTTGTTATGTTCGACCGCATGATTTGTGCCAGCCGGCAGCGGACTCTTACTCTCCCTGATTTCGTTTTCTGGAACCCGACCCGGTTTTTTCTTTTTTAAAACGGCCAATATGGAGGACTCCCTTTCCGGGAATGCTGGCATTTCTTCTAATACGGTGGCCTAGGAAAAAAAAAAAAAAACATTTTGAACCTAAAAATCATATTTTCAAAAAGGAAAACAGAAAAGAAAAATTCTCAATTCTTACCAGAACGTCCGTGGAAGCTATTATACTTAATTGCAGATATTCGGATGCTCTTTGCTGAAGTTCGGCATCCGCAGATCGAAGGTTGCTATGTTGTCTGTACACCGCTTGAATTTGTTCCCGAATTTCAGGGAACAAATTTACAAATTTGATATAAGTCGAAAGCAGTAAAGCGCGAGTCATGGGAGAACATAAATGATACTGAAAACAAAATTTTGAATCAATTTAAAAAATAAATATTTTTTCCTTCCTTCGAAAAAAAAAAAAAAAAAAAAAAAACTCACTTTGGAATGTAACAGTTGAAACTGGATTAAAGGAGATGATCTTTGGTCGCCGGCAATGAGATTTCCGAATTCGCCCAAAATGTAGCCACCTACTTTTACCATGTTTTCGTGGCAGGCGGGAGCCTGAAGAGCCTGAAAATTAGAAAATTATAATCATATCGTACAGCAAAATTTTTTTTTTTTTTTTTTTTTTTTTTAACCTCGAAAACAGTCTTGGCTGCGTATCCCTGAACATCGTCCCTGTTGATCACAATTTGAATAACTCTGTACCAAACTTCTTCGCTAACGTAATCTCCGGCTATCCTAATGAGATTTAATATAACGTCCACGTACCACGTGTAGTCCGTCGCATATTTTTCTGCTAATATAGCAACTTTCAATACCTACAAAATTGAATAATTTTTACATCCCCGAAAATATTGCCAAGACAGTTTCCTTACCATTTCTTCTCTAATTGAATAATCGGCAGTCTCTAGATAATTTAACATTTCTTGAACTATTTCCTCGGCGTTAGTCTTGTCGCACATTGCGTATAACAGATCTACGGCCTGCTGCCTCACCGAAACGTCTTTTTCCATCTGGGAAAAAAAATTAAATTAATAAAAAAACGAATAAATAAATAATAATTGTCAGCTACGCGATTTTCGCTTCCTCATTGAAAGAAAAAAAAAAATTGACGACTTACTTTCATTGACAAAATGACTACTTCTTGGTGTTTTTTCACCGCGTCGTGCGAATACTCCGAAGTCGCTAGATGACACATGGATTCCAAAGCTAAATATCGTAGATTAGTCTCTCGATTGGACAAGAATTGGCCTAACTGGTTGCAAGCACGAATCAAAAGATTGGGTTCGCTGGAAAAAAAAAATTGGCATGATTTAAAATTTTTTTAATTATTTAAAAAAATGCACAGGCATTACCTATCGTTATGGATAATGAGACTGATGGCTTCGAACAAAACTGCATTTTTAGCGTTCGAATGTTGAACTTTTTTAGATTTTGGAGGCTCCTGAGCTTTATTTAAAATAGTTTCTAAACATTCGTTGAGTCGACCGCGGACTCCGGGATCCTCGGAAGGCGGAGTATAATTTTGCAGCAGTCTGAGTAATTTAACAGATAACCACGGCGCCGGCACGAAGTAGTACGTGTAATCTTGCAGATCTGTGTAGCTAGCGGTTACGATCTTGCAAAAAAAAAAAAAAAAAATTAACTACTGGCAACACGTTTTGTAAACTTTATTTTTTTCAAAAATTAAAATTAACTTACTCGGCTAAGCCTGGATACTGCCAAACTAACGCAACCCTTGTATTCTTCCGGATTTTTCTTTACGAGAGCATCAATTAAACTCGTGGCGGCGGTCACCACTCCCATGTGCTGATCGTTTAACAAATGAATGATTCGGGAAGTCCATTCCCCCCCTGGAATAATTTCCTGACATGTTCTGAACAAACGTAACAAGCATAAAGCCGCCGACTGTTTTACAACGTCCATTGTATCTCTGAAAAAGAAAGGAAAAATTAAAAAATCAACTTGAGATGCGATATGACTGCGATAGGACTTACCCGGATACCAAGAGCTTCGGAATGTCGTAACCGAAAGCTTCCGCCATGTCTTTGCTACCAATGTTCGCAATGCACTGAAGAGCTAAATTCACGTGAATCGGATTTCTCGACTGAAGATCATTTTTAATACTCTGTATGATGAGTTTTATCAAATCACTGTTCACACTGACTAATACAGATATAAACAAATAACCCTTTAAAAAAAAAAAAAGGAAACTTGAAGAAAAATGAAACAAAAAAACTATGTACCTAATTTCTCTTTTACTTACTATTTGTTTTTCTGAATATTTATTTGAAGAAAGTAAATTAACTGCTTCCATGTGACCAAAGTCAATATCATGACCCAAAAGGAAAATGAACAGCAACTTGCAAACATACTTCTTTTTCTGGTAACCATCCAAGGTTTTATCTCCTTTAAACTTGCTTCTAATATTTGCAAGTTCTTTGTTTATTCGTTTTATTTCTGCTTCTTTACTTTTACCTGCAACCAAAAAAGAAAAAAAAAAATTCCAAATTTATAAAACAAAAACAAAGAGGCTGCCAGAAAATATGACATTTCATTCTAATTTGGCAAGCATGCAAATACAGGAAATTTTAAAATGGTTTTTTTTAAAAAAGGGGAAAAAATGGAGAAATTTTTTATCAATGTTTCTGATTTTATGAGAAGTATGAAAAAATTTTTATATTCATTATCAGTCTCTTCCTGGATATAATTAATTTAGGAAAAAGATGAAAAATTGTTATTTTTATAAGAAAAAAAAAAAAAAAAAAAAAAAAAAAAAAAAAAAAAAAAAAGAGTTGATACTTTTAAAAATTTCTGTTCCAATAATAAAGTTTTACTTTTGAAAGAACACATACTTTGTACCCCAAATTTACACAACACTACATGTAATTAGAATGTAAAAGCTCACTGACCCCATTTTTAAAACGATTACTTACAATTTCTTATATCTGATATAAAGACAGCAAGGCCTCGCATGCCATCTCCCCTAACTGCAGGCATGATGACAATCTACTTTATTTGCTATTTTAAATCTATAATGAAAAAAAATAAAATCAAGATTAATCAATTAATCAAAATAAAAAAATTATTAAATTTAATTGCATTCAAATGGAAATTATTTCATAATAAGTGGTTCATAATAAATTAAGCTGATACAGCATGTTTCCTTATAACCATAGGCTTAAAGAGTATTTCACGAAATTGTCACACCAATATAAATTTGCAGGTTGCAAGATGATTCTTTTCATATAGGAAACGAAATTTATTGACACCCGAGAACACAAGATATCACGTTATGATATCGATTCTCGTTGTGTGATTCAAGCCAGAACTCTTGAACCTGCAAAACGACGGTACGTCAACAAGTGATTGCCGACCGCTTAGAAACTCTGCATGCAATTCTTAAACGTGGATAGCACATCAAAACGGAGCGCACGTCTCGCTGTAAATTATTGCATTTTTTAAATCCGTTATCAAAGACCGCAGGAAATATAGGCGGATGACAGAAAAAAGAAGGAACAAACGTCAGAGGACCAAATCGGGGGCGTTTGCCATCAAACAGGGCTCGAATAACCAAGAGAAAAGGTCTTTTCTCGAGTTTAAGCAACGAAATAACAAACACTTCGGAAGCAAGAGAAGATTGACGAAAATACGAATTAAATCGGACGTAACAAACGAGACAGCTCGACAGTGCTTCTGTCGGAACGCAAAATCAATGCCACTGTACTCCGGTTTACCTCGTATTTATAACAAAAACGCGAAGGAAAAAACCGATACCGACGACAGATAAACGACAACTTACGTCTGATTATATCAATAAACGATATTTTCCAAGATAATGCAAACTGTTGTAGTACTATTTAAAAATAAATTCGGTAATTGCAAACCAATAAAGCGCCATTTGCAAATGAAAATTTTGATCCACCCACTTGGATGGCAAACGAACCAATCAAACTCGTAGCACTGCGCCTTCTATTAACGGCGATCGATCGTCCAAAAAAAACTAGGTTGGCATTTCCGAAAACTTTTCTTGTTGCATACTTTACATTTGCACTGCTGTGTTTTTGTTTTTATTGTTTTTTTTTTCTTTTTTACATTTTTTTGAAAAAACCATGTAGTGTTCGGTGGCGATAACCTGCTCTATGTGCGAGGCGATTCGTCGCTCATCTGTTGGTTACTGATCGAGAAAAGAAATTGTTGGTGGAAAATCGTTTTGGTTTTGATTTTTTCTTTTAACGGTGAAAGTTAAAAGGTCAAAGCACCGTTTTTGTAAAAATTTTCCCCAAGCAATTAATTTGCTTTTTACGTTTTGCGAAAATCCATTATTAAGGTGAACTTGCAGCAGCAGCATCACTAAGAGCAATCGTCTAGTCGCGTATATATATACGGACTGTTGCTGGAAAAGAAAACACCATGTATTTTTAGTAGTTTTTCGCAATATTTACGTTGTAGTTCCTTCAGGTTAATGACAAAATGTCGAATGTAGCCGTCGTCGTTCATTCTTACCCTTTTTTTTTCCGGATGAGAATCTGCAGCCCCCCATCGATCGACGTAGAGTAATCTCGAAAAATGAATGGCGAAGGAGATAAAACGGAAGAACCCTTGGGCTCGGTGACGCAAATGGAATGCAGTTCTCCAGGGACCGCGGGGATCCCTGTAAGATCAAGTGCCAGGGTTTCCAAAAAACTTAGACTTGACTCTCTCTCGAAACCTGTTTCCCAAGCGCCTACAACAGATAAAAAAGGTGAGAACAATTTTCCTTAAAACTGTGACTTCTTTTTTTTTCTAATTTGTTTGCTTATTGACAGATGGAGCAAAAGAAGAAGGCGATTCCACATCCAAAAAACAGGATAATAAATGTAAGAAAATGAAATCTCACAACTGGTCTGCTCAAGGGAAGGATATTTTTTTCGAAGCTCTCAATGAATATGGGAAGGATTTTGATGCCATTCAGAGATATTTTGTTATGAAAAGTAAAAAAAAAACAGGATCGGACTTTGTAATGAAAACAAAGGAACAAATTAGACATTTTTACTATAGGACATGGGCAAAAATATCAAAACATTTAAAATTTCCTCCTGGTTAGTTTTATTTTTTCAAAGAAGGATTGCGATGACCAATTTTTAGTTTCTTTGCTTCTTTAAATATTTTTACACATTTTAGATATTAAAAAGCAAACTCAGGAATTGTATGGCCTGATCAATTACGGAGAATTCAGGAAGAAAATGGGTTGCGTAACAGAGAAAACAAGTTTAAAGTTGAACGAATTGGTTATCAGGGGGTTTACACAGTTGAGAGTCAAAGGAAAAAACGTCCACATCAGAACACCAAGATGCAGAACTTTAAGGAGGTTAAATCAGTTGGAAGGTAAAATAGATTTCAATTAAACTTTTTATTTTTTATTTTTTTTTTTTGAAGATTTTAAACATTTTGCTGGGCATGATGAATTGATGATTTAAACTTTTTATTTTTTCAGAAAGTCAAGATGAAATTAAATTACCTTCTAGAGTACATGTTGAATTAGTTCCGAGAAATAACGAAACATGGGCACGAGTCCAGTCAACAGCCCAAAATCCTTGCGTTCAGGTTGTGGTTCCTCTTCAGTATAGGTTAACTAGCTTGTTACAATTTTTACAAAAACGGTGGTTACCGAGGCACGATAAATACGTATCCTTTTTCTAGTTTCTACTAATAACAGCGTCACTGCCGCTGCAGCAACATCATTATTGCAATTTTTTTTAAATCCCCTAATATATTTTTTCCTTGACTTGAATGTTAGAAAAATCAAATGATGAAAAACTGTCATATTCCTAGCAATAACGGAGAAGAGGACGGAGAATTTTTGATAGTCGCCCCGAAACCAAATGCACAAATTCACATTTCCAATGTAAATCTCGGTCAACACTTGACGAGCACTAGGTAATTCGTTTGAAAAAAAAAAAAAAAGGAAACGGCAGGTAATATAATTATTAATTCTCGGTTTGTTTTTTCCTTTTAGAATATGTCTGAGCTCTCACGAGAAAAGGTTGGGGAGAAAAGCAGAGTGTGAGGAGATTCTCAAGACTTTGAAAGCGGAGTCCAGGGGTAAGGGAAAGAAACAGCAAAAGGCCGAGGAAAAGGAAGCAACAAAAAAACAAAGTCCCGATGGTAAAAAATTGGATCCGGAAGAGGCGGTCAAACTAGAAGATGCAGCAGCAGCGAAAGTCTCGACTGAAATTTTATCATCCTCCGGTAAAGAGAAACCAAACGAAACCGCTGCTGCGGAAAATATTGCCTCCCCTAGTTTGGCCAACGAACAAGTGCCAAAATTCAGTTTTGGTGTCCCAGAGCCAGGTCTGGCTGTCCACGACACTAACGAAGACTGCAACGAATCACACCAAACCGAGGTCTTGACGGAAGACTTGGCTCGTCATTGCGAAACCAACGCGAAAAACGAAAAAATGCCAGACTTTTTGGAAGGTTTGATGAAGATTCAAAACAAGGACGAGCAAATGGCCAAAATTCGAAACGGTTGGAGCTTGAAAAACAGCTTATCCTTGGCGGTCGGGGATTTGTACCTCATGGTAAAACAAACGTTTTATATGTATCTGACGAATATTATATAATTTTGTTTTCTTTCCTTTTTCTGGTAGCTGGGAAGCGATTGCAAACTGCAACTCGAGTACTGGTGGAAAAAGAGTGATGAAACGACTTTGAGTCCCACAGAATCAAACGTGACCAAGCTCGGAACGATGCTTCTCAAGTTGGTCCGGTTGACAAAACTGCTCAAGTCAAAAAGCCGGCTAGCTTGCCCTTGCGGTCATCGATGCGGGGACGACGCGAAAATATGCGGTAGCAGCAGCAATAGCAGCAGAGGAAGGCGACCTCTTGGGGACGAAGGTTCCAAGGAAACAGCATCCTCCAACCATCAGGGAGGTTTGCAAAACAACGATTCCTTTTTCAGGAAACCGACCTCTGCACCTTGTACAAAGAGCCGATTAGATCCGGAAGCTTTTAAAGCTCAGCTAGACGTAAGCTCACAAGAAACCACACACTCGCACACAAGATTTTCATTTTTATTATTTTCTTTCCCAGAAATTAACTCCCAGGTATTGCAACAGACGAGGCCGAGGTATCGCAGCAAAAAACGTGGTCGTCCAAAGAACTTTGCCCTTGCTTCCGAAAGCCAACAACGGACATGCTATAGTAACGTTGAAGGTAGATTTTTTTGCAATATTTAAAATTTTTCCGGTACATGGCTATAATGGTATAACAAATAAATCGTGTTTGTTTTTTTCAGCTGATTCCGCAAACAAGTCATTTTTTGACAGAACCTGTGCCCATTTCCATCATGTCTTCCGCCGCAGCCGCGACGTCTCCCGGCACTCTAGGGGGAGAAACGGTGAGAAAGAGGACCGAGCTCCCGATTGCTCCTAAACCTCCCGTCGCACCCGACGAGAAGGAACCGATCCGGATCGAACGTCCCCCCCCTTCACCCGCTCCGAGTTTGTCTGCCTTGCTGGAAGACCACGATCCCATGATGGAGGATATGGCTAATTCCGACAATAATTTTACGGGTACCGGATCCCTTTCGTATTTCCTAATCTGTTTTGTTGGTTATTCATTTAATGCGTATTTTCTTTCTTCAAGGATTGACGGGAAGTTTCGAATGCTCGGGAATTTTGCCGCCGAGTCCGAGTCCGACCGTGATTCTCAGAGAAGAAGATTGGCTAAACGCGGAGGTGGCTGATTATTCCTTGAGTAGCATCCTAGGTCATTTAGAAACTCCGGTCAAAAACAACAATTGTCAAAATTTCGATACGGCCTCGGAAGTCGAAACGCAGTTTCAGTATTTAATGACAGAAACCAGTATGGATTTCGTGGCCAAATTTGAGGATTTGGCCGCAAAAATTTCTTCCGACAACGGTCAATAACGCGTATACTTGACTACTCATTGTTTATCGAATTGAAGTATTTTTCAAATGTTTTCCCCGAGATGTAGACATTTCTGGTTGATGATTTTTTTTTTTTTTTATTACATAGGGGTTAGTCCTGAGACCCTCCCCCTGTCAATAATGCGTATACTTCATTGCGTTGTTTCAGTTATTTATCTTATTTATAGACATGTCGGACTGATTCCATGCAAGTTTTTTGTTTTTCAATGTACGCTAAAATCTCCCCTAAAAAGACGACATGTAGCAGTTTTCAATAGATTCAAATTTTTCTTTATTTTTTACGCGGTCCAAAAAGCACAGAGGGGTTTTACTGCATTACGAAAAATCTCGAGTCTTCCATGTTTTTTTTTTTTCCTTTGGAAAATTTTCAACAGTTTTTTACGGGACAGACATGATACGGCTAAATTTGGCGTGATATTTAAATAGACAGCTTTCAAATTTACTAGTTGGAGGTGTAGTAGAATTTAATAAATAAACAATAATCTTTTTTTATGCAGGTTTGACGCGATTATAATAAATCAAAAAGTGAAATTTTTGTTGGGATTTGATAAAAAAACCGATTGTTTCTGAAGTCTAGAAAATAAAGTTTTTATTTTTTTCATTATACATTTCGTTTTGTGAATTTCAGTGAAAATGTGTAATGACATGAAAATCAAATAAATCATTATATTTTGTACTTAAAGATTCCTGCTTAATTACTGTTGGGCCTCGTTTTTGCCTTTGTTTTCACCAACTTGGTCAAGTTGCTGCTGATTTTTTTTTATAATCTTCCGCTATCCGGCAAGTTTGGGAAACTAAATAAATTAGGTCGAAATCCGGACCGTTTTTGTGTTGTGCAAATGGAATTTTAATTTTTGTCTGAGAACGAAACAAAACGGAAATAACAGAACTCTTTCAAAGGGCTAGCTCCTACCTTTCTTAAACTGTCTAACAAATATTTCCAACGATTCCCAAGTTCGCAAGAGTTTTATTATTAATCTATCCCTTTTTTTTTCGTAACTAACGTTTACAACTTGAGGGATTCTCATGGGGAGGGAATTGATAATTGTAAGATTATCGTGATTCCCAACTGTCAATTTTTTTTTCCTTTTATAAAAGTCAGTTTTTTCACTCACCGATTTCCTGAATCAAGCGGCAAGAGTTGACTATCCAAGTCCCGGTCTCCCGCTTCCCGCGCCATGAAGTCACGACGACACAAGTCATCACTTTCTGCGATTCAGTCCTGTTTAGTTTCCGAAAAATTTGACTGGCCCTGCTCTATTTCTTAGCAAGCGTGAACAGGAGTTAAAAAAATTGGACGTGACCGTCAAGATCTCAGTTTGCCGAAGAATTTGGGGATTTGAGAGAAAAAAAAACCAAAAAGGAAAAACCGGAGTTTGAGGGCAAAGCCACTCAAAACCAGTCCAATTGATTCTTTAGGTACACATTTTATTGAATAAAAATGTCGATGCAAAAAGAATCCGGAATAAAACTGAAAATTGAACGACACTGATTCTGACGTAATACCATTTTTTAAAAAAACGAGCATTTATGCCTTCCAACAGGAAAAGTGTTTAACAAAATATATATAACGGTAAATGTTAAATTAAATACAGTCATTAGCCTTTTTCACTTGAGAAAAATAAAAGAAACCTATACTCTTTAAAAAATAAATTAAAACCTAGGGCAGCATTTCAATTAAAAAAGAGCTTGATTGGTTAAACACTAGCGTCGTGCTCTTGTTTTTCGCTAGTCCCTTCAGTTCCCACAATTGGTTCGATTAATTTGTAAAAATTTTTTTCAATGTCTTCGGTTTTTATTGTCAACCACGAAGTTTCTTCGTCACTATCCCCGGCTTTTTCCATCCATTTACCACTACTGCTACTACTATTACTGCTGCTACCACGTCTTTTGACGGTGACCGTCGTCGAACTGGAAGTAACGGATTTTTGTTTCTTCTCCTCTTGGGATTCTGCAGGCGGATGGAAAACTATAGTGCCACCCGTAAAGGCATCAGATTCTTCTCCGTCGTCGGTCCTAGACCAAGATTCCGAGGAATCCATTTCCTGGATCGAGTCGCAAGTGTCCATTAAAGCATCCCCCCTCGGAGCAGAATCGACATGAGGTTGCTGTTGCTGTTGTTGGCGTGCCAAAACGGATTTTAAAATGCTAAAATTCCCCTTAGATTTGGTCGGAAACTTTTCCATGGAATCCCGTCTTCTCACCGTCAAGTTTCTCGCGGAATTTAAACAAGTCAAAGGAATAAATTCTTTGGTCGTCATCTTGAGTCGTTCCCTGACGACGACCTCTTGCGTGGTAGTGCTCTTGGGGTTTTTCAGTATACGAATCTTGTTGCCCGTGTCGTAAATTGAAAAATTACTATTCCCGGCAACGTCGGAGTATTCGGCGAAGTCGGCCGAATCGTCCGCGAGCCTTTGAAGGGACATAACGTTGGCTATAGTCGGGGAGTGTGAATCCTGCTCCTCAAAACTCAGTTGTTCGACGGCAGCGGAGGACCTGGTTTCCGGGGGAAAATACGGTTTGTGAACTACGTAATGAGGTTCCGGAGGTCTCCTGGTCTTTGTCAATTTCCTTTCGATTTTAATTTTTGATTGCCGTTAAATACGGCCCTCTCCAATTGGGACATTTGTTTCGAGTTATCGTCCTCATCGTCGTCGGGTTGAACCTTGGTGATGGTGGCGCCGGGAAAAGTTAAATCGGAGGTCAAGCCGGTGGTAGCCACTGGGTCGACGGCGGGAGAATCAACGATTAAAAATACAGGTTGCATCGAATTCGAGATAACGCAAGGGCCCATTTTTTGCATCGAGGGTTGTTGAAACGCTATATTCTGCTGGCATGACGGGGCAGAAGTACAAGCTTTCTCTCCGACGACTCCCTTGATCTTGTCTAACTGACGGGAGACGGTCGTCAATCTGGACAGCAACCTTTTGTATTCGGCCGCATCCTCCGGCCTCGTTTTGGTTCGTAAGAGCCTATACAAATTAGCCACTTTGGCTTCCATTTTCGTCACCTCGGAATCCTTTAATAACGGTACCTCTGGCAATGAGGTGACAGTTTCTTCGACGGCGGCTTTCGGAACGTCTGCAACAGGAAAATGCACATTTTAGACATTTCTTTTTAAAATGGGCGAATAAAATATTACGCAAGTCTCACCTTGTTCAATTTGATGCTTTGGCGGCGACAAGGCAGCCATCAACTGGGCGTCGACAATTTTAATTTCGCAACCTTGGCCTTGTTCGGTGGACGAAATCTGTTGTGGCTGCGGCTGCTGCTGCTGCGGCTGCTGCTGCTGTGCTTCCAGAACGGTTTTTCGGATTTTCGATTTATCAAAAAGTGAAACCTTTTTCCGGGACTTTGGTCCTGGGAGATGGACTTCTTTAGGTCCTGCAGTTCCCCCAGTTCTTTTTTCCGGAGTTGGCTGTTTTTGCCGAGTCGACTCGGAGGGTTCTGCAGTTTCCTCGGCTTGTTCAGGGAAAGTTTCTTCCTCTTTTTCTCCTTCCAGTTTCGGTCGTTTGAAGTCCGGCTCAGAAGTGCTCTCTGAAACGCGAGTTTTTCGTCTCGTCATTTGGATGGCCAAAAGCTGACTCTTCAATGTTTCGAATAATGTTCGCTTCCTTTCGTCGTCGAAATTGCTCGACTTTAACATTTCCGTGTAGCGATTGCATAATTCGATTTTCTGTTTTTCCTTTGCCTTTTTAATTTTCACCAAATGATCGTGTTTCCGTTTCAGACTTTTAATTTCTTCCACAGCCTGAAAATAAAATTCATCACAGCTAGATTCTTTTTCTGTCGGTCACAAAAAGGGAAAAACATACCAAAGGAACCACTGTGCGAAGCGTCAAGGAGGATTCCTTTCCCATCGTAAGCAATTTCCCGAGTTCTTTGGCTTCGATCGCATAGTTGATGGTGGTGCTATGGGAAATACCTTCGAGGACGTCGTCTTTGTTCACCCCTAATTCTTGTCTAAATTTTTCGTCCATTTCCAGTAAGTAAAACAAGCCTTTTTCGCATAGAATCTGCAACGATAAAATACGATGCATTTTCGTTTTCTTCCGACCAGAAAATTTGGGGATACATAATTATTTAATTGTTTGCGACGAAAACAACACACATATTTACCAACAATTTTGAAAAATATTACCAAATATTGGAAAAGAGGATAAAAAAATATTGTCCTGAACTAAATTTTTTGCTTGGCTTATATATAAATCATTTATTAAAGATTGCATTATGATAAAACATCAAGGAATTATCTTGTTACAGCTCAATTTTTACAAACTTGGAAGTTCCTTTCTGGCATGTGAACAATTAATTATTAAAATTGCTCTAAAATTTAGAAATTTTATCATTTGTTGCTGTGCAAGACAAGATTAGGACAAAACTAAATACATATTTCTCGAGTTTAAAATTACATGCGGGTGGGTAATTTCAAACAAACAAAAACTTGATTTTGACCAAGCAAAAGATTTGACACTCAAGTTAAAAAGGCCAGGTGGGCTCTCAAAATGACGCAAAAATTCTGACAACCACCATGCTTTGAAAAATAAAAAAAACTTACGTGAGTGTTTGCGAGATTTTTCTTGTTTAAAGGTTTCACGTCACCCACGTTTTCCAAGTCGGTGACTGTCCGCCATTTTACTTCCAAATCCTTTGGTGAAAATTTGATTTTTTGCTTTAAAAAACTGAAAAGAAAAAAAAAATACGATAAATACAAACACAATTATTTTTGCAAAAAAAAGTGGGGCGATTTGAGGCAAAGGTCCAAGCCAACAAAAGGACTGTGTTTGATTAAAAACAAATATAAAAAATCTCAAGTTTGCAGCAATTTTACATACTTGTTGAGCCATTCGCCCATTTTTAAAGAATTGACAAGTTTTTTGCGATTAATGGGATGACGTATGGTAACCGAATGATCCGACATGAGCATCCCTCGGACGTAACCCAAACTCGGAATATCGGGGACTAGATAGACGTTGCAATCAAATTTGTATTCTTCCTCCGTGTCGTCCCCGTCCCCATCGTTTCTGCAAAAACAATAAAAATTTGTAAAAAAAAATTGATCCGGCATTAAAAAAAAAAAAAAAAAAAAAAAAAAAAAAAAAATCCTACTCTGGAGCATAAGCAAGCCTGGATTGGTCTGAGCCGCAGGTTCTGAAAGAAGAGGAGGCCAAAGTGTAATCATGTTCCAACAAGATCAAATCCTCTCGTTTGGTTCCCTTCCTGGAAACGACAAGTCTCGGGGTCGGTTGGGGCATTTTTTTCAGTTCTGTATAAATTTCGAGAAAGCTAGCTTGTTTGTCGACAGTTTTATCGTGGAGCCACATTCCAGCGACGCTCTTGTGCTCAAAGTCGAAATTGGAAATGGTCTCTTGAATCAATTTCCCGAGTCCAAACGCCGGGGCGTTGCCCTGGTCCGAAATGACTTGGGAAATGGTGGGAACGACGTCGGGATAAAGCCGAGGAACCCTCGAGCCCGGAACTCTGTAAATAAAGGGAATCGTCTTTTCGTGGATTCTCAATTCCAAGCCGTGACTTTCATGGAGCTGATAGGGTCCGACTAGTCCGTACGGCCACACGGACGGGAGGATGTAGAGCCCAAAAAGCGGGCGACCCTGGCGACCGATATTAATGAAGCGGAAACTTTTTAATTCTCCGCATTCAGCGCAAAGCATTATCGATTCCCTTGTGATTGACAAGACGTTATTGCCGACTTGGGTCGAAATTTCCAAATATTCTTGGCTCATGTCCATTATCCACCATTTGGTTGGAACGTCTTGGAGCTTGTCCGGTGCGGATCTCCAGATGGATCCGAGTTCGGAAACTACGGCCACGTTTGCGTGAACTATTCTTGTTTCTTGGATCGGCCTTTCCAAGGGTTCCAAGGATTTCTCTACGGTGAAATTGAGGGACCCGTGAATTTCCCAAAGCGAACCGTCGCAATGCAAAATGGCGTAGTCTTCGCTGTCAAACGGGCTTTTGTCGTAAACGATCTCCGTGATGACTTTGGGCAAATCCTTGAAATCGACGGATCCGGATTTTAAATTTATCGCCCCGTCCACTGGAGGATGCTTGGAAAAGGTCAAGAAAGCTCTCGATTTGGTCGACGTTTTCCCCTTCAGGTACCAAATGTTGACGTGGCCGCGGGTATAACTTGATTTTATCAAGTTCAGTTTGATCAATTCGATCACGTTCTGCCTGAGTCGTTTCAAATTCTCCATGCTCCCGGATATGGCTTTCGGTGATTTCAAATCTTTGAGCTTTTCCCCGAGAAGCTTCGTCACCACCTTGTTTTTAAAAGTAATTTGCTTAACGGATCCCGAGGAATCGGCCGCTGCTCCCGCTGCAGCCCTCGACTTGCGTTCTTCTTTAAACAAGTTTTCCAAGGTCAAACGCTTTTTTTCCTTTTCGTCCTCGGTGTCGGAAAATTTTGCAGCTCTCTTAAAAGCGAGAGGAACCTTTTTACCGACGATGTCTCCGTTTTCGTCCGAGACGGGGATGCGGTAAACATCTGGCCCGTTTCGTCGAGAAGCCGTCCTCTTCAAGGCCACATTTCTGGAAAATGCCGGGCTACTCTTGTTCCGGCTCGAGTTCGGCCGCTTTCTTTTGCCACTAGGAAATTTGAAAAATTTGAAACTAGAGGGATTAACGAGCCGACAAGGTGCGCAACTGTAACAATCGTGTTTCATGCACCAGGGTGCGACCCGCGCGAAACCCTTGAGCCTTTGCATCACGACCGAGCACTCTTTCAACCCGTAGCGCCTTTGCCAATCCACCATTTTTTCGTTCATCCACCTTCTCGAGTTGGAAGAACACCATCTTCTTCTTGTTGTAGTACCTCCGTCTGTCGTGGATTTCGCGAAAGAGGAGGACGAGAAATCGCACGACCTCAGCGCGGACGGAAACACCTTTTCTTCCAATATTGTCGTGTCTTTGAACCTGCCCGGAAGTTTGCGAGTTCTTTTTTCGTCGGAAGAAATGATCTGATCCGCACTCATTTTAGAGGCCCTTCCTTTACCTCTCTTCTTTTTAGAGGATTCTTGCGAAGGAGGCGACTCGACCGCTTTTTCCACTTTTGTCAAAATGTAATCCGTCACCTCGCGCACCTCGCTGGAGATGTCCGTGTCACCGAAATTGACATTAAAATTTTTAAAATAAGCACCGTTTTGAAAAGGAACTAACACTTGCTGGCAATAAGCGTCATAGTCTTTGACCGACTGTTTGTCGGTATTGACCACTGGGCAAAATACCGGCAAAATCATTCGCGCTCTTTTCCTCGGATCTCTATTGTAGTCCAAAGCCGAAACCGCAAAATTGGCCCATTCCGGGTCCACTTTCGTCCGATAACTTCTTAGTTTTCTCAAATGATACTGAACGACGGAAGGAAGGGGTCGATAAGGACTAGGATATACGGTCAAACCTAACAATTTGCTTTGCATCTTGATTTCCGTTTCTTTAGTCGGGATTTCTAGTTCTGGCACAACGAAATCCGATGAGGTTTCCGTCGTCATTTCATTTTTTATTCCGTCCGGTTCCGCCGTCGATTCAGTTTTTGTGTCCGACAAGTCGCCTCCAAGAGTCGTTTCTGGTAGGCCACTCGCGTGCTCCGCTATCGCCGATTTCCGATGGTGAAGCAAGACGACGCTTTTATGGGCCGCCCTTTCCTCGTTTACTTCATCCTCTTGCATGAGATCTTTAAAAATATCGTCGAAGGCCTTGGTTTTGTTTCCCCAAAATACGACTTTTCCCGGCCTTCCGTCCGAACCGATCCCCCCGAAAGGTCGGGAATCGTAACTTCCGGCGACTTTAACCAGTTTTCCTCCGCTGGACACGTACTGATAACGGTAATCTATTAAATTTCGTATGCACCGGTCTCTCATCTTCTTGTCGTCGGTTCTTTTTTTACCCTCCGACTCGCCCTTGTTTCGTTTCTTGATAAATATACCGTCCGGAAAAGCAAATGCACCAAAATTGGAGATTTCGCTTGGGTCGTTGTGCCCACTCGTCCCGACCGGAATCTCGTTTACCGCAGGCCTGGAAACGATTTCGTCGCTGGTGAGTTTTATGCCGACTTCGGCATAAAGATGAGGTATTTCGTAATTAACTTTCAAATCGGCTTCCCGGTCCAAAAAATCGTCCAAGCTGTCGCAGACGAAAGCGCTGTCCGTAATTTCGTAGGCATCCGGGGGTTCTTGCTTGATGACGAATTGCGAATAATTCGTCTCCAAGGCGGCATCGCGCGATTCTTCTGAAAAATCCTTCCCGCTGGAAAACTGTTTCCTTCTCCAACCTTTAATCTTGGTGATGTCGTCCGTTTTCTTGGGAGTGATGGTCGTTTTACTTCCGTCCGACTCTTCCCTTTCTCCCTGGTGCCAGTCGTCGGCTGTCTCTAGACCCGAGGATGAGTTCTCCGCAAAAAGCAAGTCAGCGTTGCCGACGACGCTCGAAATGACGAAAAAAGGTCCGTCGTCCCCGTTGGCGTCGTCCGACGATCCCTCGCAAGGTTGTCCAATGGGATTTTGAGTCGAGGACAAGGGCGACGTTTCCGGAACGGACTCCTTTTCCGTCGACTTCATCTTTTTCCTGGTATAAAACCGCGGAGCGGTGTTACAACTTTGATAAGGTTTGGGACTTTGCTCCGATCTTTCGGTAAACGCGACGACGTCTTTCGACGAACAAGGTAGAGGGGAACGTTCCGGCGTTTCCTCTGTTTCCCAAGAGTACAGGGCAATGTTATCTTCTTTTTCGAGAGGCGGTCTCCAAGGATCCCGTTCGTGAGGAGGAGGAGGAGGAGAATAAATTTCCAGAGAACTCGTCGTTTCGCGATCGACCGAGAATCTCGCAGGCCGCCGACTCTTGTTCGTCTCTTTCTCCTTCTCGTTTGCCGTTTCCTCGTCGCTTCCCCAACCAAATTCCCGCAGCAAGTTTTCCGACGACGAACCGACTAATTTTTCCTTTTTCTCGATTCCACCGCTATCGCCTTTGACCGTTTCCTTTTTTTCTATCATTAGCCGGGGTTGGACGTCGTCAAAATCTTCGCGGGGGGTTTCGCCCTTTTCTTCTTCCGCGACTTGTGTAAAATTTACGAAACGGTTTTCTTTGTCGTCGTCTTTAAAGACAAACGGAGCGGAAAGCCCTCTTTTCTTCAAATATTTTTTCTGTTCGTCCAATAAAAAATTGAGTCTTTCCGTATTTTCTTTGGTAGTTTTTTGAATGGCTGTCAAAAAATCTGTTCCGAATTCGCAAAAAACAGGGCCAAGACTAAAGAGATCTTCTTCTTGTACGTTTGAAAGAGTTTTGATCATGCAATCGGATGCGACATTTCCTTCCCTCCTGGAAACGGGATTCGTGGACTTTATTCGGGATCCTTTGGCGGTCAGATCAGCGACGGCGTCCATAATAATCCGAGCCGTTTGACACCATTAAGTCGACCTGGAAATAGTAAGGAAAAACAAAAGATTTTTATGTGATTGAAACTAATACATAAGAAACGACATAGGTTCAAATAACGGAGTTAATTTTTTTTTTTTTTTAAATAAAGAGATGTTATAGAGTTAAAAATCCTGTCATCATAAGGAAAAAAAAAAAAAAAAAAGATTTGAAATATTTCTGCTGACACTAAATATAAAGTCTGTGCCTACTCAAAAATTAATTTTTTTTTCTTTTTTTCTACGTTTGATCAATCAACAGGTCTTTTTTGGAAACACCAAAACTAAAGCCATAGATTAAAATAAATGAAAGGCTCTTTTTCCTCGGGAAAAGGATGCCGATGCGAGGACTGTTTTCGAGGAAGACATGTTTTCGTCTGCCGTAAGTTTACTATTGGTGTGTATTAAGCGATCTTTTTTTAAAATTTTTTTAAAAAAAGTTAAAAATTCAAAAAAAGTTTGAAAAAAGGTGGCTTTATGAACATGATACCGGTAGTAAAGTTACGGCAGACGAAAACATGTCTTCCTTGAAAACAGTCCTCGCATAGGCACTGTTTTCGGTCCTTTTTCCGAGAAAAAGAGCCTAAAGCCATAGAGACCATTTTAGGGACAATTTTTTTTTCGTCATCACGGCTCAACCCCTCCTTCCCCACATCTTCAAAAAATTCCATTGCCTAATTTTCCTTATATATAAATGGATGTTTGCGGGATATGAGTTAAGGGCGTCTATTGATTAAGGTGGCCCTTATTTTACGAAGTTTTGAATTTTTTGATTCCGCCTTCTCGAACTGCTCCATGCTATCAAAAAAGCAATTTCTCAATTTAAGTTCGAAAAAGGAAAACCAGCTTTTTCGAATTTTTAAGCTCCTAGAGGCACAACTGAAGGGGCTGTCGGAATAAATTCAAAAAAACACAAAATAAATCTACAATTGATTACCGAAAACAAAACCATAGGACCTTCTCAGAGGCTGTACCTTCTACGTCAATTTGCCATTAGTAGCCCAAAAACAGGAATCGCCAACAGGCGGTGACCCTTCAGTGCTTCAGTACGTAGAATAGATCAATAACTTGCAGTTGTCTGCAATTCAATTTAAAATTAGAGAAAAAAAATTGATTAGATATTCAATGTTTTTAAAATAGAGCACTCCTTCACGCCTTGCTTAAACTTTGTAAAATATGATTCCCTAAATACAGTTCCAGTCAACCATCGAACAAAATTATAACTATTACTTGGGATATTTGCTTCAATACCGGGGGACATTTTTGCCCCCCCCCCCCCCTCCCCCCCGACACAAGAAAGCACATGCTGTCTGCTAAAAAATTTGGCATTTTCAATTAATAACGAGTTCTGGCTTTACACCTAGTAAAATCATATCCAGTGGAAGATGGCTAAAATTGAAATTAAGCAAGAGCAATCCGGTTTAAATTTTTCGTCCATTTTCTGTAAAGGATGTACAAGAATCATTCCAGATAAACTTCTAGTCGTCTTCAGTATTTTTACGGAGATAAATTTCTAAAAGAGAACTCAAGATATCTGCAAGAGGTTGGCAAGACTTTAGTTTCGATTCTTGGCTCCGCTGTAAGAGCTGTAAGTAGCTCATACACACTGGTTACAGCAAGAGGGAAAAATATGGAGGTGGAGTCTGAGACGTGTGGCATCTGCCTTGTTCCTGACACCCTTACTACAACAACAGGAGAAAAACAATAACAGTTCAGTAAAGGAATTCCTTTTTCTGCAGCACAAATTTAAACCATTTTAAAAAGCAAAAATGGTTTCTGTTTAAAAAACGAAGGAAAAAATATTCCCTTCAAGGCGAGACTCGAAATAGAAGGGAATATTACTTTTTTAGTCTTTAATCAAAAATTTTAATTTTTCAATACGAGAATATGACGTCAAAGGATTCCGCCAATAAAATCAAAGACGAGAATGCGTGTTGATATATTATATTATATTGTTTTAACTTTTCTCTAAAATTTTTTTAATCTATACCTCTATTTTTAAAATCAGCACTTTTCATTCTAAATCTTTTCTTTGAAAGACTGGCACCTTCCAAGGGAGACATTTAAAAACTGATTTCAGTAACCAATGAAAAATGATTATTGGACTTATTCAATGAATAAAACACGTTTTTTAAAATTATTCAAACGTGTTCAAAACCATCAACCCCATTCTATGAATTATCGATATCGGGGAGATGAATATCGAATATTTCGATACATCGACATCGAGTAAATAGATCGAAACCAGGGAGTAAAACTGCTTAGAGGCTTAAAACAGGAGAGTGCAACTCTTACGGGTGATTTGGTTTAGGATCACATGATGTTTAGCTTACGGGTGACGTCATTTCTCCATAAGCTAAACATGATGTGATCCTAAACGAACTACCATGGGAGTTACTTCTCTACGCAGTCTTTTTTTCTCTGTGGCTTTAAAACCCAAGGCTTGATAAAACAGGGAGCCCTAATATTCCAAATGATTAAAGAACGAATTTTTTTACAAAACTTCCGCAAAGGCAAGAAACTGAACTTTTCTAATTTTTTTTTTTAAAGCTTTGTCGCAGCAGAGTGAGAGACAACCGTTTTTTTCCCAACAGAATGTTGAACAAAGACAAGAATATTATACAACAACTTAAAGCAGCTATAACAAACCTACAAAGTTTAGCCAAACCAAGTTGGGTCCTGCAAAGCACAGCTGTACATAAAAAATTGAAGTGGAGAATACCTGGCCAAAATAAAAGAAATTCATTCCTCTTGTTGTACTCTGTAGAATACTCCTAATGCTAGTAAAATGAAAACATAATATAAACTTGACAGTATTTTAGATTTGCATCAAAATTAATAGTAGCTAATACCCCAAGAATGTAAGTTTAGGACTTTTAACTTGGTTAGTTTGGGCTGCAAGCTCTGCAAATGTCAAATAATTAAACCTGTGTGTTCTTTAATTCCCCAATGCAAAAATGTTTCACCTTCATGGCATATTTTACACAAGTTTCCATTAATTATTTACATTATATTTTATTTTTTCATGTGTTGAAAATAAGTATATATGTAAAACTGAAACGGTACAATTAAAAGCATGATAACTTCAATAAGGGTACATTGAATACACTGAATAATTTATTGGTTTCTAAAATAAAAAAAAAGCAACAAAAAATGTAAATAAATTAAACAAATGAATATAAAGAGTAGGTCCAACTGTTTTTCACAGTAGAACTTGTGAATCGTACAAATTGATCCACAATGAGAAAGTGATGTGACAAACATCATTTACACATGAATTTGCAGATCCACAGTTCTGTATTAGAATAAAAAATAAATAAAATTTGTAAAAAATGTTGAAGATTTTTGTGTTTTTTTTCTAAATATTAATTTTGCAATAAGTTGTTTGGTGGAAAAAAAATTACAACCTTTTTCGAGCCATGAAAAATTTTTATATGACAATGTGTGTTTTACTGTCAAGAGTTTAAACTGTTAACATCAAAATGAGGCTGCTGATAAATAAATTTCTTCTGATGGAATTTATTTTGACAACTAACAATTATTTCCCCTTAAATCTATGATAGAATCGAATAAAATATTACTGTACAACTCCATAACCTCAAAAACGATGCTGCTTTACCCAAGAAATGTTTCGTGCTACATGAGCATTCATTTGCAAAATTTTTATCAGAAATTCTCGCCTAATCCACCGTAAGAACCATGACAGTAATAAAAGATGTAAATTTGTAATTAAATATGGACAAACCTAAAAAGTTTCCTTAGAAATTGTATCAGGAGATGAGAAGCTCACAAGCCATTTTCCAAGCGGCGGCCTACGCCATGACGCTTTCCAGCACTCCATTTTATTTACCGCTCAAACAAAATCTCCATTTCACTGCTCTTTTTTAATAAACGTTATTTAATAAAAACAGAAACGAAAAAAGAAACGTTTTAACACTTGACCATAATAAAAAATTAACTGCACCTAAATAAAAAAAATTGTTTCTTATCTAGCTTCCGTATGATGATCCCTTTACTCCGGCGCTTTATAGCGAATCTTTTTTTTTCTGCAGAATTCGTCGTCACCTTACCGGAAATAGCAATAGACCTTTTACAGCAATTCCGAGTTCTGAAACAACGTTTTAAAGAGAATAAAATCGTACATTGTATTGATCATGAGCCGAAATTGGCAACAAAATAATAAAAATTTCAAACTAAGGAAGTAGGAAATGCTAAAAAGTACATAACCTTGGTTTTTTTTCTTTATTCTCCTCGCTGGATTAAAAATTAAATTTTGCGCTTGGACTTCTAAGCCAATAGTGCACGTTTTATCATCTCGTAAATCCTTTTGCATATTTTTTCGCAATAAGAGGCAGTATTTTAAAAAAATAATCGTTAACGTCGATTTATCATGATCAAATAGTTTTTAAATCGCAAAAACAAGGAAAAAAACTCGCATTTCCCCCATACTGTGAAAGTTAATCGCGTCGCGACAAAAGGACGTAAGTTTTGAAACAACATAATAGTGCTATTTCCGGTTATTGTGTTTACCTTGAGATCCAATATGTCGTCTCCGCCGAATCTCGATCTTGTTAACAAATACCTTGTACCGGTTGGAATTTGAAAGTTTTTGAAAATGACGGGAGCTACAGGAGCTTCGACAGAAGTCGACCCCTTAAAGGAAGAAAGGGCTGGAAAAGTTAGGGAAGTGGGATCCCACGCAATATGGAGTTTATCTTCCTGCAAACCAAGTGATGTATTTTTTTGTAAATTTTGTTTGGTTCGAGCGATTCAAATAAATAAAATGAGCTCTTGCAATTAGGTTTTGGAGTGGATCAATTGAGAGATAATTGTATGGAAACATACTGGCAATCCGACGGACAGCTGCCTCATTTGGTGAATATTCAATTTCGAAAAAAAACGACGGTTCAGGACATATGCATTTACATCGATTACAAGTTGGACGAAAGTTACACTCCAAGCAGGTACCGCTATTTTTTCTTTTTTCTTGTTCCTCCTATGTCAAGACATGTACTTTACTGTTATTTCTACTTTTTAGAATTTCCGTAAGAGCTGGGACCAACTTTATGGATTTGCAAGAGGTTGAAGTGATTGATTTAAATGAGCCCACAGGTTGGTTTGTCATACCGATCAAAGATATTCATGAAAATCCCATTCGAACTTTCATGATACAAATAGCAGTTATTAGCAATCATCAAAATGGTAGGGATACTCATATGAGGCAAATTAAAATTCACTCTCCTATGGAAAAAAGAGGATCTTCAATTAACGATCTAGGAGAATTCTCTTCACCTCTATGCCAAATGTTCAGTTCAATAAGATAGCATCCAAGCTCCAGATTCCATAATGGAATTTTATTTTTTTATGAAGTGATGGAATAAACTTAAAGGCTGTTACAAAACATTTAGATGTTGCAGATATATCTGAATTGTTCAATATGAATAGCTGCTTAGTCTAATTTTGACAGTCAAAGCAAGCTTAAACAAGCATAGTTTTTTTGTATTTTCTTTTTTTTAAGTTTTTTTTTGAAGGATCATATAGGAGACAATTACAGCTTCCACTTTTTTCTTAATGAACAGATATGACGTATGTCACTAACATATGCTTTCGTAACGTTATAAATTGCCAAAAAAACTAAACTGTGCAAGCACCATTAGAGGTAAGGCTTTTAAATCGAAAAAAGTTGAAAACTGGTAATTGCATTATAATTGCATTTGAGAGAAGAAAAAACAATAAAAAAAACTTGAACATTTTTTTAGCCGTACAATTTTTGATTTAATTTTCAATGTGCTGTAAAACAGTTTTATTCTTGATTTTTGAAATAAAACAGAATAATGATTTTATGATTAAAACCTTGATAGCATGCATTCTTACAATCTTTTATGATTTAGTGTGAATTAAATTAACAATGTAGGCATTGAAACGGTGAAATAAATGCGTTCGGCGAATTTTCGTTTTGTGATTTTTTTTTTCCCCTCTGAAATGGCGCGAACAAGAAGTGACGTCACATCCTGCAAAACAATATCGATTTACGTTCAGACGTTCGCCACTTTGCAGTAAGAAGGCTCTAATAGGGTCGGACCGCTAGTGTTTTCTGATTTTGTTCGTTCGTATTTTTTTTTTTTTTCTTAATCAAACCGTTGATTCAAGGTGGATGAAAATTAAACTGAGAGATATCGCATTTCAAAAAAATATTTTTGAGTAAATAGCGGTAACCTAGGTTGTGATGAAGCGGAATTCATTACTATTTAAAGGGTCTCTAGACTATGGGCTTCCTTACTGCTGGGTAACGGAAGTCGTTCCCGTATTTGGTCACGTGAGAGAATCCATCTTAGATAGGCAACCACGAGGGATTTTTCCATTTACAAAAACTGCCGTCTAATTTCACGTCCGGGAATAATAATAACAAATAAATAACAAAGATGCCTTCTAGTGATCCTCTTCCGCCGAAGGAGAACTCTTTATTTAAACGAGTTTTGGTAAGTAGAACCGACGGACCCACCTACGGGCCAGTTGTTTGTGTCTCTTCTGTTCAGCATCTTGATCGGTTTCGGATATGAATGACCTTACCAAAATTTGGATAAAAAAAAAATATGCATGACATTACTTTACATTTACATCAGCCCTGTCCCGAAACCCCGGGTAGATTGTGTGTTATCGTTTGTTAATTTTGCGATCCGATATTCACCGATGAATCAGCAGATTGCATCCTTTAATGCTGTTATTTTATTTACTCACCTCTGGTTTGTCAATGGTTTGATGGTTACAAAATGAAAATGTCAAGCACCAAATTAATGCATCATTTTTGTTTCAGAAATGTTACGAACAAAAGCAATATAAAAATGGTTTGAAGTTTGCAAAGCAGATTTTGTCAAATCCAAAATGTGCAGAGCACGGAGAAACACTTGCAATGAAAGGATTGACTTTAAATTGCCTAAACCGAAAGGAAGAAGCTTACGAATATGTTAGAAGAGGGCTAAGAAATGATCTCAAATCACATGTTTGTTGGCATGTCTATGGTTTGCTGCAGAGATCAGATAAAAAATATGATGAAGCTATAAAGTGTTATAGAAATGCATTAAAGTGGGAAAAAGATAACATACAGATTTTAAGAGATCTCAGCCTTTTACAAATTCAGATGAGGGATTTGGAGGGTTATAGAGTAAGGAATTCTACAAATAGACTATACCGGATGTGCATTTTATATTTATTTTGTGCATTATCGTTTCAGGACACAAGATATCAATTATTTATGCTAAGGCCCACTCAAAGAGCATCATGGATAGGTTTTGCCATGGCTTACCACCTTATAGGAGAATATGATATGGCTTTGAAAATTTTAGAAGCTTTTAGGAAAACACAACTGGTATGTACTGTCTAGTAACTGGAGTCCTGCTATTGAAATTTACAATGCCAGCCATTTTATTACTGTGGTTCCACAGTTATTTTTTTCAATCACTTTTCAATATAGTGGGAGTCTGTGCATGTATGATATATAATATTGTCCTGTGCAACAACTATTATGGCACAAAACAAGAAGGAGAAAAAAATTTTAAAAGTTGCTGCCCCAACCTTTAGACATTGAAAGATTCAAATTTTCTTGTGTGGAAATGAAAATTTTATGGGGAGGTTTTTTAACGAATAGGTTGAGCTCATTGGAAAAGCAACCAATTATTTAATTGAAAAGACAGAAGAAGAAAAGAGCAGTGAAAAATTTGTGATTGCTTGTTTGGTTGCACAACTTTTGTCAGCGTATTTTGCACATATCTGTCCAATCAAACATTTGATGAGAGCCCAAAAAGTTTGATTGCAATCCTAAACAGAAATATCTAATTATTATTTTTTTTTTTTTTTTTTTTTTTTTTCTTCCAGAAATCATCATTTGATTATGAACATAGTGAATTATTATTATACCAAAATATGGTTATTCAGGAATCGGTAATCGTGAATACCAAAGCTTATGAGGAAGCACTGGAACATTTAGACAAATATGGTTCTCAAATATGTGATAAACTTTCGATTCAGGAGAGTTTAGGTGAGAGTTTTTACTTTTTTTTCCTCTTATTCTGAATTGACCAACTTCTGCTTTATTCATTATTTAGGAAAATTATATCTTCAGTTGAAAAGAAATAAAGAAGCGAAGCGAGTGTACGAAGAATTACTGGAGAGGAATCCGGAAAATACCTTCTACTATAGTCAGTTGTTGGAAGCCTGTCAGTTAACCTCTTGTTCAGATAAAGTGGAATTGTTTAGGAATTATCAAGAAAAATTTCCCAGAGCTTTAGCACCTAGAAGATTGCCTCTTAATTTTATCTCAGGTTTGATAATTATTTTTTGAATTGTGCATTTTAGTCGCCTTTGTTTGCGCTACTACTAATTTCCAATTTTTTAGGCGAGGAATTTAGACGTATGGTAGACAAATACTTGAGGCAAGGACTGCACAAAGGGGTACCACCGCTGTTCGTGGATTTGAGGTCATTGTATAAAAGTGACGAAAAAGCTTCCATAATTCAAGATTTGTTATTGTCCTACGTGGAAAACCTAAAGTCGAAGCATCTGTTTAATGGAAATGGTAAAAGTAACATTGAACCTGCAATCCAAAGGGATTTGAATTAATTAATTGATTTTTCTTTACACAGACGAAGGAGAGGAGGAACCGGCCTCGGCTCTTCTTTGGACGTATTATTTCTTGGCTCAACACTACGATTATTTGGGGCAAACGGAAAAAGCACTCGAATACATAAATTTAGCGATAGAACACACCCCTACCCTAATAGAGTTATTCGTAACCAAGGGTAGGATATACAAGGTATTAAAAAAACGTAAAAAAAATCTTATGTTCAAATTTAATGCTTGAGACCTTTAATTGCAGCATGCTGGGGATGTAAATGAAGCCTACAAATGGTTGGACGAAGCTCAAAGTTTGGATACGGCCGATCGTTATATCAACTCCAAATGCGCAAAATATATGCTTCGTGCAAATTTAATTAAAGAGGCGGAAGAAACATGTTCGAAATTTACAAGGGTAAGGATAAATTTCCTTTCCTTTTTTTTTATTTTTTTTATTTTTTTGATCCTTTTATTTGACTACTTTCAGGAAGGCGTGTCGGCAATGGAAAACTTGAACGAAATGCAATGCATGTGGTTCCAGACTGAATGTGCCTTGGCTTACCAAAGACTTGGGAAATTTGGGGATGCGCTTAAAAAGTGCCATGAAGTAGATAGGGTAAGTAGTTGTGAGTAAAAGCGCTTTGACGCTGGATGCTTTAACTGTTAATTTATTGAATTTTGTTTTTCAGCATTTTTCAGAAATAATAGAAGACCAATTCGATTTTCACACGTACTGCATGAGAAAAATGACCCTTCGGTCTTACGTAGGGCTCTTGAGGTTAGAAGACGTACTAAGAAGTCATCCGTTTTATTTCAAAGCTGCCAAATGTGCTATCGAAGTCTATCTAAGGTTGCACGATAAACCACTCAAAGACGAAACTTCCGGAGCGGAAATAAATACTGGTAAGTTTTTTTTATTATTTTATTTTTTTTATTTTGTGTGTTGTGTGCAAACCGCAAGACGCCCTTGGACCGAATCGAACGGTCCGAAGCACTAATCAAACCGTCATTATTTTGGTCGAGCAAATTGATATCTCTAATCCCTAGCAGATCACGAGTCTTTTTTTTTTTCGTTTTGTTTTGGTTGTTAACTCGCCTAAATTATGTGCACACACACACACATGTCCCGCTCTAAACCGGATTACACGAATCCGGTTAATTTCAATCGTGAGTTATTTTCTCGTAACGACTCGTATTTCGCCTACTTTTTTTTTTTATTTAAAAGGTTTCGTATTTTCTGTAGAAAAAAAAAATGAATTGGGGATAAAAAAAAAAAAAAAAAAATGCAATCGAGATGACAGATGGTAGTGAAGTCACGAGGGTGTGCCTCGATGTTTATACGTTGAGAAAGTGCAATTTAACTGTCAAATCGTTTTTGGTTCAATTATTAAACTCATTGCTTTCATTTTTTTGATATCTCTTTTGTGTTGATTTTATTTATTTAAATGACTTAAAAAAACATGGAGGAACGTAATGCTCGAGCAAAGGAGAACTCAAAGTCATATGGCACCGCGAAAGAATGAAATCACGATTCATATAACTCGAGTAAATAAGGATAAATTAATTTTTACCAGGAATTTTTTTTTAAAGAAACGAAAAGACAAGGCAAGGACGATGTCATTAAAATACCGTTTACATACATGTGCGTGCGCTAATTGATGACATGTCGAAATCTTTCTTACCTTTTTTTTTTTTTTCTTCGATGCGTTCCTGTGTGAAAAACATTTTTTAATTGATTTTGCCCGAAAGAAAGGAATTTGGTAAATGAACATTCCGATATATATATTTATCCATGTTTTTATTTACAAATCGTAATATCTTTCTTTATTTAACCTAAATTTTGGAACTATGAAGAAAAATCGCTTGTTATCATTTTTGATTTAAAGGACATTCGCAGTTATACATTAATTTTCTTGACTTTAATTTTTTTTTTTTTTTTTTAACTGATCTATTGTTTTAGAGCAAGGATGGAGAACGAATCAATGTCAAGCTTCGATTTTTCCCGTTCGTTCTCCGTCTTTGAATGTCTTATCTGGCACTGTTGGACAATTTTAAACGTTTTGTTACGTGTATAGAAAAAAAAAAGGAAATTAGAGTGCGTTATGCATTATTTGTAAGTAAACACTTTGAGGCCCGTGTCATGACGCACCTTTACACGACCAAGTTTACACTTCTTTTTGTTTTTCAAAGGTGGGTTTTTTGTCCTTTTTTTCCGGTTTGACAGGGAAGAAAAAATTTAAAAAATCGTCTAAATTCCTAAAACATTCTCACTTTAATTTCTTGGGCTAATATAAAATGTCACTATCACGTTTTTTTTCTCCTTCTCCTTAAGTAATCTTGATTGGAGTATCCCCGCCTAGGATTTTGTTGAATTTGACTCGGGTACCTGTAGTCCGAGCCTTTTCTCTGCCTGCTGATGGTCCTGTACTCGTCCTCTTCGGAATCTCCTTCATCTTCGTCCTCCTGGTCGTCTGATTTTTCCACGACTTGAGGAGTGAGGAAATAAAAGTGACCCCCGTTCCCGGGGAGATTGTACGAAATGAAAGAATTGCTCGCGGAGGGGTGGGACGGGGAGAAGTAACCGGATTTCGGAATGTTTTGAAAAAAGTCTTTGGCCGCGTCGAAATCGTGGGGCTTTCGATCGTAGGGCCGAGGGGCAGGAGGAGCGGGGGGAGGAGGAGGAGGACGGGGGCGGTGAAGGGTCAAGTCGGGAGGATCGACGATTTTGAAATTGGAGCCCGTGGGATAAGTCGGGACCGTATGGGGGAGGATCGTTTCCGCGTCCGGATTTATTTCCGGCCTTTGGGGTTTGTAGTTTACGAGGATGTCTCCCTCTAAAGAAACGGGAGGTTTGGGCGGAACCTCGGGAGGGGGATAACCGGATGGAGAATAATCTATTTGATTGGGAGGGGAAGGGGTCGTGGAAAAATAATCCAAATTTGTTTTGATTTTGACTGGGCTAGCGGTCGAAGGGCTCGTGAAACCCGTGATTTCGCGGAGGTATTGACCCAAGTCGTGGTCGAAAGGAACTTTATCCGGAGGGCGCCGAATCGACTCGAAAGGCCCGACTGTAGATGAAATGTGTTGAACGTATTGGGGTCGAATTTCCACGTCGACCACGGGCCTGAGAGTCGTGGAAACCTGCGGCCGGTGGTAAATGTAAGAAGAAGAAGAAGGAGGGTCCACGAATCCTCGATAATAATATTTCGAAGGAGGTCTTTGTCGATTTTTGACCGGTACGGGAACCGGAACCTGTGTCGGCGTTTCGTAGTAATTTTGTCGCACCGGTTGCAAAAATACGGGAGAGGGAGGAGGACGGTACGGTCGGGGAACCTCTCCCGACGTCGGGAATCCTTTTCCTTTTTTGATTTTGACCGGGCCCACGTTGGTCACTATGTAGTCTTTTTGATCTTGGCCCGTAATTTCTTTGAGGTACTGCTCGAAATGGGATTGGGGCCGGGGGGCTTGCGTAACGATTTGCACGAATTTGGGCTTGTCGTACAAGGGAAAATTGGGTTCGATCGGCTTTCTCGGAGGCTGGTACTGAGGAACGAGCTTCTCTTTCACGGGGGAGGGTCGTCCGAACGGCGTCAAAGGAGTGGTCGATTGAACGTTGATCTTTTGACCGAAGACGGTGAAGTAATTTTTCGTGATGTCGTCCATGAGCGAATGGTCCTGCGGAGTGAATCGAACCCGATCGGGACCCGCTGTGGCGTAGTAATCGGACGGGACGAAAGGTCCGTCAGCGTGGGTGTAAATCACCTGAGGGGTGGGAGCCGAGGTGGTGGTCGTCGTCGGCGTCGTCGGAGTCGTGGAACGGTACGCATTTTCCGGTCTGCGAGTGGAGGTGAAAAGCTGGGCCACCGAGAAAGCTACCGGATCGGGTCGATCTTCCGTCTGCCGCACCGTTTGGAGTCCGTAGGATCCGGAATTTTCCACTTCGAGAGTCTTGATTTTGTGCCGCAAGAGATCGAGATCGACGTGATCCCCGTTTGCTACGTAATGGTACTTGACCGGTTTCACCGTCACCGGAGTTGCATAGTTCAAATGCTTCATTTTCGGGACGTCGGAAGCTCGAAAACCGTGTTTGTAAAGGTTGGCCCCGGATATGCCCGGTTTGTTGGGCAAAACGTTGGAGGAATGAAACGTTTCTTCCAAATACTGACGGATGGGCGTTTTTGCCGGCGAGGCCGAAGGATAGCGGTATTTAACCGGGGGACTCGCTTCGTTGTCCGTCACTCGTACCAATTCCGGAGGGGTTTCCGTGGTCGTTTCGGGTCGAGGAACCGGGGAGGTAGCGGGTCGCTCTTCGTAAAAGTAAAAAGTCGCCTGGGGAGGGACGGAAGACGGAGTCACCACGTCGATTCCGGCATGTTCCGGCATGGGTTGAATTTTGATTTTTTGACGACCGGCACGGGAGTCACGGTGATTTCGTTCGATTCCGTCGAGGGAGTGGTGACGACGTGCTCCAAGAAATTGGGAGCGTGGGTTATGTAGTGTCCACCTCTGATGTGTCCGGAGGAGTCGTCTTTCACCGGTTTCCTAGTTTTCGGAAAGGGGAAAGGCGTGGACGCCGGAAGATGCCCGTATTTTCCTACGTAGCTCACGGAAACGTTCGGTTTCAACAAACTCCTCAACGGGTGTATTTCCGGCCTCGATACCTCGTATTCCTCGGCTTTGACTCCCTTATATTTTTTGTAAGAATCTTCTATTCTGTTTCTTACGTCGGCTTCCGGTGTCGTGACTATGTATATTTCCTTGGAGAGAGATTTGGTGGTGGGTATCGTGATGTGATTCGGTTTCGGACTGGTGGTGGGAAGGGGGTGGTAAACCAATCCTCCCCCTCCGTTTGGAACGTAAATCGGAGATGAAAACCTGTCCGAGAGGGTTCCGGAGCTCCCTATTTTCGTCGTCTTGAACGATTCCAACGGTGAAGACGTCGTGGTTTGTCTATGTTCAACGTTTTCGGGATAAACGTAAGTCACGGCAGGCTTGTCGGGAGCCGGCGACGGAGTGGAATCGGGTATCCCGTTGGAAATGTCGGGATAACGAACGTCGGACGTGGTGCGAGGACGTTCGAGAGTCGGCCTCGACCTGGAAGGCTGCTTTCGGGGGACCGGAAGGTAGTTCGGTCCAACGAACGGCGGACGAGTTCCGGATTCCGCTTCGTTTCCTGTTTCGTTGTCTTCGTCTCGTTCTCCGTCTTGTTCGTCTTCGAGAGGAGCAAAGAAATCGGGAGGAGGCGGTAAAATTATCCCTGGGACCAGAGGACCGGGAGGAACGGCCGAGGCGTTATCTTTGGAGTAGTAAAAGTCGTACTTCGGAGGATAGTACACGGAAGGATCGTCTTCGTCGAAATCGGTGAGGTTGCCGGGCGGAGGCAGGAACGCCGCTCCGGGAGGGAAATTTCCCAGAAATGGAGGAATCGGACCGGGAGGAAATGGAAAGGGCAAAGTTCCGTTTGGATTTTCATCCGGAGAACCGGGGATCGGAAAGGAAAAGGAAAAGTTTCGTTGGGTCGGAACGGGAAAGGAGGCGGGAAAGGAGGGAAAAACGGCGGGAGCCCGGAAGAGTTGTTTTCTCCTCCCACGAACTCCAAAGGACCGTCTTCTTTCAACCTTATCGGGAAAGGCGGAGGTATCTTGGGATTTTTCGGGATTTTCACTTGACGAGTAGGCGCGAGGTAGTCGTCGATGGGAGGCCAAACGGAGGAGGACTCGTGTTCGTTCTCCCCCTTTTCCGGGTACCTTCCTCCTCTCAAAACTAAAACGTGATCCTCCGCCAGCCATATCTCGTCCTTTTCCAAACCTCCCAAATTTTCTTTGGTGTCTTTCGGGACTTCGGTGTTGGGCAGGTAACTCAGGATCCCCGGTCTCTTGGATCCGTTGGCGAAAATTTCGTTTTGAATGAGTCCGTATTTCCCGTCGGCCACTTGTTGGGACAAGGTTTTCTCTTCGTCCTCGTCTTCCTTTTTCACTTGTTTCTTTTGCTTTCCGTCCGCGCTCCCTGCCGTCGCCATGTCTTTGTCGCGAGCCTTCTCCTCGGAACCGATTTCGTTTTCCCCGGGGTCCGTCGCGTTTCGTATCCGGAAATCGAGGACCGTCCTTTCCGTCGTGGCATTTTTCCATCCTCTTTTTCTGTTGAGGGATACCGTCCTCGATCCGAAAGGAAGCTCCGTCGAAAAGCGGTGTTCCTCTTGAACTATTCTGCTAGAATATTTGTTATTTCTAATTTGACTCCGATCCGGAGTTTCTTTTTTGTTTTCTCGACTGGAATCGTTTTTCGGTCCCGGAAACTGGTGGCCTCTTAAATGAGACGTTTCCAGGGCCGTCAAGTCTTGGCTCCCGCGAACGCATTTGGCTATTCCTACCGCAAGTAGAATCGCGACGGAGACTGCTAATTTGGTTTCCATCTGGAAGCAAAAAACAAAAGAAAAAAAAAGTCGAAATTAATTTTTATGTCTCATCTTAATTTGATTTCCGACGGGACGAGCTCCGAATTGGATCGAATTTGATGGGTTGATTAGGCGTGACTTATTTTATTGGCCTCTCCGTATATGCCGATATACTTTCATTTTCGCATTTTCGGGGCTTCGAAAAAAGAAAAAAAAATCAATTTCGTTTCTACTTCCGACAAGTATAAGAAGAGACCGAATCGAACGGAACAATTCCGTCTTTCCTTTTTTCAAAAAAAAAAAAGTTAGAAATTTTTTAGGCAGACAACATTTTACTTACTTAATTAAAATGTCGATAATTTTTTTGAAACGGATTTTATTTCGACAAGGTCTAAAAGAGAGGAGGTCCGAGTCGTCTGATACTTTAATTACCTTTAATTACCTTCTAAAGACCGAGAAATTATATACCTTATCTCGAGTCTCGGGGGAGAAAGAGGTAAGAAAAAGCTCGAAAAAAATTTTGCCATTTCGTTGTAGGACAAGTGGTGGTAGCCTTTACATAATTTGAAAAAAATGCTATTCATCGAACTCGAATTAATTACTCAAGTGTCGCTTTCTATATAATGGTCTCTTTATATTTTGATTGCTGTACAATAATAAAAATGATTAGCGATCGCGACAATAGCGCAAAAATGGTGATGAAACTGACACTAGAGTTTTACCTCTTTGCTTTTTTTTTTTTTTTTTTTTGAAAATCGGGTCGAGCTCGGTGATATAAACATGTGGTCAGATTTGTTAAAATCGGACGCAAACACGAATTAATATTAGATAACGCTCTTTGTGTTGGCGATAAGGAAATTCTTTACGTAAATGTGGATCAGGCGTGTCCCTCCGAGGTATATTTGAATACAATATATTGCGACTTGAATGTTTTTCTACACATGTTGCCAGTACCACTTTGTCTTATTCTCGGTGAAAAGATGGATCCGACTACTTTCTAATAAGGTTCCCTCCTTTATATTTCCCCCTTAATCCAAAGTGCACCCTTAGGAATGCACTTTAAATAGATTAATCGAAATCGAATCCGGTCGACCCTCAAAAAAAAAAAAAAAAAAAAGTTAATATAAGTCCGACCTCGAAGGAAATTCCTTGGATCGTGAACTTTGACACCCCGTATATGCTCGTTTAAAATGAATTGCTTTTTTTGCAATTGTTGGTCCTAAGTATCGTTGAAAAGTTAATTAAAGATAGGAAACGGCCACTTATAACACGATTCTTCAATTAAAGATTTCTTTTTCGAAAAGGAGGACTTGCAACGGAAATGAAAATCGGATGCAGTCGCGACCGGATTTTTCCCCGTGTTTTTCGAAGGTGTTGGCATATCGCAATCGTCCAATTTTTTTTTTTTTTTAATTTTTTTTTATTGTCATGTCAGATTTGGTATCGGGGCAAGGTCTTGCGAGGGCGCGGTCTCGTCTGTGGCTCACGTGGCCCAAACTCGTCCTTGCACGTCTCGTGCCGCCGCAGCGGTCGACTCGGTTCCCAATCGGATTCCGCATCCGTATCCGAAAAAAAAAGAAAAAAAATCGAATTCAGTGGACTAGAAGAAAAGGAACGACCTTGATACAGTTTTTTTTTTAAATTCACGAATCGAACCCGCAATTCAATAATAATTAATAATGTCGAATGTCGAATGGGTATCCGTGTTGTGGCCTCCATTGTTGAAGTCGGAGGAATTTCGCAACGACGTGAACAGTTCTGCAGCCGACACGGTTTCGACCTCTGATGCAATTCCGCCAAGACGTTTATTTCCATTTTTAGATTTATTTATCGGAAAAGAAGAAGTAGTCACATGGAGAAAAATTATTTTGGAATGCATAGGCCGATAAAGTCGGGTCGGTCGTGCGACAAACCGGTTTGCGCCGTATGTTGAAAAGATAAAAAAAAAAGAAATAAATAAATAAAAAATAAAAACTCGATTTTGCGCGCACTTATTTTGATCCGTTGATAATAAGTAATTAATTATATGCCACGATATCGGTTATTATATTAATGGCTAGTCGGGCGCAATTCTCCACGTTTACCTAGGCTCGTTATCCCTCGAACGGAAGGAACATTTTTATTTGGCTCCCGGGCGATTCCGCCAAATTTTCTATGCGATTTCCCTCCCTTGGTCGAAGGTTCAAATAGGTCGACGCGATTTTTACCCTTTTTTTTCGGCGTCGGAAAACGGGTTCCCAGACGCGAGATCGCGCCTAATTTACTTTTGTTTGATACCAGGACAAACGGCACATAGCAGAGTTGGGCGTGGACTTTACTTTTACTTTTCAAGTTTCAATGAACTGTGAAGTTTGAAAAAAATATACATAGATACGGTAAAATTGAGCTCCGTTTTTCCGCTTGGACCCAGTCCGCGATAAATGTTTTCGTAACGTAAAGAGAAAAAAAAAAAATGAAAATAATAATGGTGAAAAAATAAAGCAGTATTCGAGGAGAATAATAATTCGAGCGTGTCACAACCGAACTAGATACCGACCTTGGCACCCCCTCACGATTTCTGCAACTTTGTGCTCTATGCTTGTTACATAAATCGATTTTTTACGGTTCTCTTTTTTATTATTTTTATTTTTATTTTTATTTAACGGTATCATATTAACCGGTATGGAATTTATAAAAATTTTCGGAGAGTCTCAGAAACAAACCAACGAGTCGATCGTGAAGGTCGCCTAATGTCAATCGCTCGACTGGAAAATTTGTCAATTTACGCAATGCAATTTTCTGGTCAACCAACGTGTGGTTATTAATTAATTTTTTTTTTTATCGTGCATGCGTGAAAAACGTCGAGGATTTTTTTTTTTTTTAAATTTTTTTTGTCTTAAACACTATAATTGTTTAATGTAAATAAATATTTAGCCGTGCGGTAATCTACGAACCGTGATTACGTTACTTTTCGAGACGGTTTAAACAAGAACAAGCAATTAACTATTCTGTCTCTGGATTTCGAGTGCCTCTCAAATTACGTAACCCCGTTGTTTTTGAACGGGAGGTTTTTTTTTTCTTTTGTTTTTGTTTTTCGGACGTTTCCTGCACTTTTTGTTAAAAGACTTTGTCAACTCACCATAGCGAAACCGAGCGGCCGAGATGCATCTCTTCTTCCTCCGTTTAAGTCACTTCGCACATTGTGACGGTTCGTTTTCCTGAAAGCAAATGAGAAAATCTTATTTAAAACCGGAAAAAACGTTGAGTTAATCGCTAAAGGGAATCCCCCGCACTCGGATTTTTCCACTATAAACCTCGCCTTTGCTTCTCTTTAAAAAAAAAAAATCAAGCTATTAGAAAAAAGAAAAAAAAAAATTTTTTTTTTTTTTGTTTTAAATGAGAACGTTGAGTTTTAAATGATTTGTACAACGATGTCAGGCATGTGAAATAGAGTAACCGTGAGAAATTCCACGACATTGTTTTTACAATGGCGTCGGTAATTAAAACTCCATACGGTTCCATCGACCTTCTGAACTAAAAAAAAAATTTTGAACAAATATCAAAATATTCTCAGAGAAATGTAAACCGACAACGGATTTCTTCGCGTAGAAAAATTTTTATGATTTTCCAAATTAATAGTAGGAAGTGTAGCAATTGCAGAAGGAAATTTTCAAGTACAAGCTTTTTTTTTTTTTTTTTGTGCCCGGACGGAATGGGCGTGCCTTTTAACGATATCCTCGGATTCGCTCTGCCATATAATGTTCCTACCACACGACTCGATTTAAGGAAAACGCACACGAGAACAGCATTTGTTGAAAAAGAAAACAAAAAAAAATGATAATCGACGGCAACGAGTTAAATTGCACAAGAATTAATTTCTGGTTACATTTCCTCCGAAATGTGTTAGAAAAAGAATGGTAAGCAAGCAGAAGGTCATTGGGGTCATCTTAGGTGTGGTTCCGAGTCCCGACCTTGCCTTGCGACCCGTTTTCACGAGGGTAGTCCGCCTCCGGCGGAGGCGTCCGAATATCCCTAAATTAAAAAAAAAAAAAGGACAAAGAAAAGGCCGGGAGTCAAATCGTGGGAGGCATTCGTCAAATTTCATCAGTTTGGTTTGTAATGGATGTAATTACTGGATTGGTATCAAGGACCGCTCGAACATGACACCACCACAAAGTGACAAATAACTTTGATAAACGTCAAGGAGATATAAATTTCGACATGATTAGACTTGTTCTTTTCTTGTTGTTTTTCTTTTCTGCGGGAAAAATTTTTCAAAAACCTAGGAGTAACGGGTTATTTAGAATGCCACTCGAGTGCTCCGCCGTGAAAGAGCGTTATTTCTCACAAAGAACAAAAAAAAAAAAAAAAAAAAAAAAATGTATACTCGACCGACATTAACAACGTAAAAGATATAAATCTCGAGGATTTTTGTCCGTTTAAACTCGAAGGATATTTCTTTTAGAAAGTACGCCTAGGCACGAATATTTTACACAAGTTTGAAAAAAAAAATGTTTGCAAAGTTTTTTTTTTGGGGGGGTAAAAAGTCCTCCAAGTGGGTGTTTAACGGTCGGTCGCATCCGAATCGAGATTCGCGACCGAAATAACGATCGGATCGTAATCGATAACCTTGCAATTAATTATCTTAATGATATTTGTCTTTATGATCGGTCGAGGTCGCCGCAACCTGCAGAGTCATCCCGATCAAATATTCAATCGGTTACGGGGTCGGTTATGCGTAACGACCAAAAAGCAAAAAAAAAAAATTTAAACGACTAGGAAGTTTGACAGTGCACGAGTCGTTGTTTTTTTTTTTTTTAAAAAAAGTCCCAACAACTAAACACGATTTAATAAATATTACTTAACTTTTTCCTCCAGGGATGATAAGAATCTTTTCATTTTGTGACTTTGGTAACGGTTAACAGGGTTTTAAGCTTTCCGAAGGCGAGAAAACGACGATGACTAGAACATTTCCGTCCGCCATATGTCTCATTGTATAAAAATTTCCCTCCTCTAATACGTTATATATCAAAATTTAGTTGTTGTCTGAATTTCGATTCCATTATTGAACTTTTTCATTCTGATACCAGATCGAAATGAAACTTTTTGATTTGAAACGAAATCCCAGACTTTTTTTTTGCCACGCTTTTTTTCGAAATTTAGCTGGTTTTTCCCATAAATTTGATTAGCTTATGAGAGGATTAATTCACTCGAAACGGGTTTATGCAAAAAGTCCGATTTTGTAACCGCAAAATAAAAGTCGGCCCTTTTCAAATCTGAGAAACTACTTTGTTTTTTGACCCGTAGAATCCGAAAATATCCGTAAAAATTACGTGCTGTTGCGGGAAAAGCCCGATATCTCCGCACCAATCGACAGTTAATGAAAATAGTTAAAATTGATAATTGGTGTGGAGATATTGGGTTTTTCCCGCAACCGTACATAATTTTTATGGTCCTTTTTAGATTCTGCGAGTCAAAGAACATAAAGTAGTTTCTCAGATTTAAAAAGAGCAGACTTTTATTTTGGGGTCACAAAACCGGGCTTTTTGCATAAACCTCTTTTTTTCTAAATTGCAACTTGAGCAAGGGGGAGGGGGACCCAAGAAAAAGTGTGCTATAAACTTGAGTTATTAAAAACTTAAACTTCGTTATAAAATTTTATAACACAAATTATTGTTAGTTTTTTTATAAGTTTTTTTGTTTTTTTCTAACGCTTCCCGAATTTTTCTATTTGTTTTTCTTTATTTTTGAGCCTTTATCGAATTAAAAATACAAGAAATAAGCCGAAAATTCGGAAAAATCAGGAAAATATTTTTATAAGTCAAATTAATTGGCAATTTAAGAACCATATGCCCTTTTAAGTAATGGAAAGGCGGCTGGTAAGTCGACCACAAGACTCAGGTTCTATTCCAAAAAATTGTAATTTTTTTTCCTTTTTTTCCTCAAGAAAAATGTTTAAAAAAGAGCCTATAAAGTCCCCATATACTAAATATAGTGCAATTCAAGCATAAAATTAATATATTGCTCAGCTAAAAATTTTAATTATTAAAATTTATAAATAATTATAAAATTTTATAACGCACTTTTTCTTGGGCGAGGATTCAAGTTAAATAAGTATTAAGAAAAACTTGGTGATTTTGAAATAGCCTACAACTGAGGGTAAAATTACGAGGTCGTGCGGAAGCGGGACGAAAAGTGCCTGCAAGTTGAAAAAAAAAGAAAAAAATTTCTATATCCATTGAAACAAAGGCGTTTGTTGTATGTGGTTATTGAAGTGCACTACAACGACAATGTTGGATAATCCATCGTTGACACTTTCAACCACTCGTGAAGTTTTTAATCAAAACCGTATTCTTTTTGGCGATATTTGTTTTTTTTTTTTTTTTTTTTTCTGTGACAAGTGCTCTTGTTTCGGAAAATGTAGGCCGTTTACACGTTAGCCGGAACAGAATCCCAACAATCGGATAGACAATGCCGAAATATCTCGTGACGAACTTCTTATTTTTTGGAGAAATCGTTTCATCCTTTTCATCTTTTATGTACTTGATCTCTTCCTTTTAATCCAATGCGCGGGCGATATATACTTACACCAAACAATTAGATTATTCCAATTATCCGTTCATAACTAAATTATTATTTTTTTTTTTATTTCACAAAGATTTCAACTTTTTTTTTTTTTCTTTACACAGTTTTTTTTTTCTTTTACAAAAAAAGAAGGAAACAAAGAGATTTTATTTAATTTCACTTGTCACTGGAAACGGAAATTTTAGACGCACTCGAGATGCCATCCTGTGCCTTAATCAAAAAATCAAGACTTGTTTAGCGATTCGCGGTATCGGTGGAACTGAAGACGGGCGGGAGCCAGGCACGGGTCCCGTGGAAAGCGGTCGCGTGGGAGAAACCCGACCGGTCCATAACCGAGCCCGATCCGATGCCGATTCTACCTTGTTACACATTTCGCGTCCTTGGATTATGTTCGTTTCGACCGATTTTTTTTTTTTCTTTGTTTTCTTAAATGGTCGTCCGAATCGAAGTGTATGCATACCGACCAAAATTTAAATCTGAAACGGGTAAATTTTTTTGGTGGTGGGTGGAGGCGCGTGCCGTTTTCGATTCGAAAAACAGAAGTTGTTTTACCGGCGGCGTTAACAAGGAACCTTCGACCCGGCAGGTCCCACGCATTCGGATCTTCTTCTTTTTTTAATGTTAGGCTGGCGCCTTCGGTTTGCTCCATTAAATCACGATCGCTACCATCGTTTTTACTTTAATTTCCAGTTAATTACTGGGTTAAAAGATTTATAAATCTAAAGTTCTCATTCCAAAATAAAAAAAAAAAAAAAAAAAAGTTGGCATTTATTTTTTTATTATTTTTTTTTTTTCCAATTTTAGTAGGTATTTAGAGTAATATGAATTGCGATTGCAGACCTCGAGCGCAATTGAATGTTGCATAATGTTTTACCGTTTTATTTGTTTCTCGGATAAAAAGTCCTACGGGGTTAAAAATCATGCACATACTTTCGATTATGTGTGCCGTCGCAAATCTCGATTTTTTTTCCAAATGCGTAATTTATGAAATGCAAATAATTTGATTGGGTTAAACACCGTTTTCAGGCACCGAACTGAGGTTCCTTTTTTTTTTGGAAAGTTCCTTTTTATGAAAAAAAGTCCCTAAAAGTCCCTATTTTTCCTCCCTTTAATTTTTATGGCCAAATCATTTATTAAATCTGAAAGTACTGCTAAAATTCCGAGAAAAAGTCAATCTTTTCTCAAAATTTGTAAAATTTTAAAAATTATTTTTGGTTTAAATAATGTATTTCAGAAAGAAAATAGCTGGAAATGAACTCGAAAAACTATCTGGGATAAAAGTGTTTGAGAAAATTTTCAAGAAACCCAGAGCCAAAATAAAAAATTTGAACCGAGAATGAGCTTAAATTTTGACTTCAACCAAATTTTTTTGTTCCATATTATATTGTCTTTGGTCTTAATTTATTTTGAAAAATCTTCTATACGTATAAAAGGCATTTGGGGTTTGTCCGTACGCAACCTGGGTGGAGAAAATTTTTGAAAGGCTCCATTTTCTTTTTTGTTAAAATTTTTCGCTTGAAGAAAATAAGTCGCTATGTCCGAAAAAAATCACTTCTCGATCGTTTTCTAATTTTAGCTCAATGTTTTTGGTTTTAGCCCAAGTTTAAAAATTTTCCAAATAAAATTGCCGAGATTTAAAAGCTTTCTTTAAAAAATTTCCAGGGCAGAAAATTTTCTTAAAAATATCCACGTTTCCCACATCCAAAATATTTTTTTCTGTAGAAAAAATATTTTTTTTTTTTCGACAGAATAAATATTTTGGATGTAAAAAATTTACCTAAATTTTTTTAAGATTTTTTTTTTTTTTTTTTTTGGCAGAAAAAATATTTGACATTTTGAACTCACTTCCCATTGGAAAATTTGTTTTTCACACCTACCAAAAAAGTTAAATTTCAGTTTCCTCGGTGTAAAAAATATTTTACAGTAAATACTACAATGGAAGAGACTTTCCACGCCTCAACACGTTACGGCGTGAAAATAGTCTCTTCCATCATAGGACTGTAATATACTATTATGTCGGGAAAAAAAAATTTAATATTTTTTCTGTCAGGGCTTTTAGGTTTCATTTCCCATTCGAAAACGTTTTTTTCTTCTTCAGAAAATGTTTTCCTATCTAAAAATTCTTTTTTCGGAAAAATTTTTCTAAAAAATTGGAAAAGGTTTTTGAGTAATTAGATCAAAATTCCATCATATAAGCTCGTAGTAACCCGACTAAAAAAATGCTTGCGACTGCAATTTTTAGATGAAAGTTGTTGCTTAAATAATGGCTGAAGCTAAATCAAAATTTTTTTGAGTAGTCTCGGCCACTTTGAAGCGAAATGGACCATATAATTCCTAAAGTTTTTTTTTTTTTTTTTTTTTTTTTTTTTTTTTTAAAGGCCAAAGTGGATTTTACATAAAAGGAGGTCAAATTAAGCCAAAAAGTTCGAGAATTCAATGTTTTTGATCCCTTAAAGGTCCCTAATTTTTTAGGGCTGGAACGGTTTGATGCCTGAGTTTTCCAAAGTAAAACTTTGAATTTCTGGGGGTGTTTTTACTTTGAAAAGGGTTAGGGTCTTTCGATTCGGTCTCGCTCGAACGATTGAATATTTATTATCTAATTGTATTAATTACGTATTAATTTCCGTTTGGACGATCTTTTCTTGGTGCTGTGTCTCGATGTTTCGTAACTGTCGGTCATAAAAGAGATGTGCTCTGGTGTCGATCCGTAAAAAAGCGATTTTATGCACGAATCTCGAATCCGTTTGATTTTGCGATAACCGACGGTGTCGGGTTATGGGTTAGGTCGTCCCGAGAATCGGAATCTGTGACACTAAATTAATCTCTTTAGATCGTGATAATTACTCGACGAAAAGAAAACAACCTCGATGGAAGCAATTAAAAATATCGGAGGACGACAAAAGAAGAGAAAAAGCGTCCTGGAAACGCGTGGAAAGGATTCTCACGTCGAAAGCCATTGTTTCCGATTATGTCACTTTCTATGCTCGAGTTTCGAGGCCTCGAAAAATCCTTTTAAACGAGTTTTGCTCCGGTTAAAAAGTTTCACTTTTACAAACCCCAAATTTTCTCGTTTTATTTGCGTGTTATATATATTTTTTTTTTCGATCGTTGAATCGGAATCCTTTTGCCAGTCAATCCCAAAATGACGCAAGCCTAAAAAAACAATGGAATCCGATAAAAAGGAAAGGGTCACACATATTACACGTAATTGGGACATCTCGTGAGATTAACATTGAACCGGTCCCGTCTATTGTTTTGCCGTGATATATGCGGCGGGTATGTTGCCTTTTTAACAGGGGGACGGAATTTCCATTTTTTTCCTTTTAGTGAGAGGATAAAGACCTCGACCTCGGACCGTTCAAACAGAGTGAGAATCCTCGAGAGCGAGCGAAAAAGGAAAGCTTCCGTCGAATCCGAAATCCCCGGCTTTGAATAAAACGAAAAGAAATAAAAGAAGAAAAATGCGAGATTTGATTTACGCCTTTCTCTCTTTGGAAGGCGACGGTACGGCACGCGACCGCGATACGCCCGCGGCTCTCGTCCTTTCCAGCCGCACGACCGTTTGTTTTTCTCTTGTTTATTTCCCTCTCTCTTTTTTTTTTCTTTTTCTTTAAATTTCCGTTTTATACGAGATGGATCCTTTTAAAAATTGCGTCATGATATTGAATGGACCCGCGCGCGCAATAATTATTAAAGAACGAAATTTATGAATAATTTAGATACTTGTCCGAGTCGAATAATTATTATGATGAATTTAGTAATCAGAGCATGTACGGTACTTGGTACTTTTATTATTTTTTGCGGTTGTATAATGAGATATGTGTGCGTTATCTAAAAAAGGAAACCGAAACGACGGGCCCGGGAGGAATGAAACTCGAAAATCGTGACCCCTCCCGGCTCCCGTCAGAATTTTCCGAGCAAATTTTTCCTCGGTCATCCTTCCGAGCGACCTCGTCCCGAATCCCGAGACAAAGACGTTTTAATTATATCCCGTTAAAGACTTTATCCTCGATCGAATTTGTCGATCTCATTAAGGTTTTTGCCTTTTATGACGGCTTTTCACCGGGAGACTTTTTCTTTTCGGTTTTTGCGGTTTTCTCGTCGACCCGCTTAATCCCGATTAAGCAATGCTTTTTTTTATTTAAATCTTTTTGCAAGATGTAGAAAGAAAGAATAAAAAATGAGAAAAAACGATGACACGGTTAGATGGTAAATTATCGTGTTGAGCCGAGTCGAGTTGAATTGCGATACGAGTCGGAATCGTAATTAAACGGATAACATAATCATACATTATTGATTTCGATAAAAAGGGAAGTTTTGCTCCAATTAGGCGAGTTTTTTTTTTTCTCTTTTGAGTTTTATGACGGAAAAAAAAATAGGCTCGGGGCAAGCACGATTCCGATTTAAACGATTTCTCTTAATTTTTTTCGTTACAGAAAACCTTGCTCCTTCGGAATTGAAGAAAATCCGCAACAAATTAAGAAAGCAAAGGGCCAGAGAAGATTTGGAAAGGAAACAAGCTCAAGAAAAGCACGACAAGAGGGAAATGCACAACAAGTCGAGGCAACAAGTCCAGGTATTCCCCTATCTTGTCTTTGGTTTTCTCTCGATTTAATTTTTTAATGTTTTTCTTTTTTTTTTAGGGAGACGCCGAACCGGATGCCCCCAAACAAGACGAGCTGATCCCGGAAAAGTTGGCCCGAGTGGAAGATCCCTTGGATCAAGCCGTAAAATTTTTACAACCTCTGCAAACGTTGGCCTCCCGAAGGATTCAAACTCATTTGATGGCTTTCGAAATTTACTACAGAAAGGGGAAACCTTTGCTCATGTTGCAATCCATTAGAAGAGCTCACAAAACGGAGCCCGACCATCCGTTGTTACACACGTGCATTATAAGATACCGACTGTATTTGGATCAACGAGCTGGCACCATCGAAAAGCCCGTCATGACGGTCGTTAATCAAACGATGAAACCCATTTGGGAAGAAAAAGACGCGAAAAGGTTGAACGCCGAATTTCTAAACGCTCACAAAAATAATTTGAGATACGTTTTGCAAGGAGCCAAAATGCTGTACCGTTTAGAGCCTCAGCAACAGCAGGTGGCCGTTTCCCTGGCCACTTGCTTGGATGACCACGTCAAAGAGGCCACTTTACAGGTAAATCGACCTCGCGAAAAAAAGGGAAAAAAAATAGGTTTGAACGTTTTTTAATTTTTTCGACAGAATTGTACCGATGTATTGGAAGCTTTAAGGAACGGAGATTTCGGGTCTTGTCCGAAAGAAACGGAAAAATACAGGAGCCTTTGCCGCGATAGGTTCCCTCACGCCTTGTACTTTGAGTGCTCGTCCTCCGTCTCTTCGTCGACGACAGCCAATCACGTCGCCGAAGACTCTTGTCGACATCCTCCCCCGACGGAGGAATCTCAGTTTGTTCAAAACGATTGACGAACCCTTTTTACTACCTCACCGAGTGATGACCAAGTCTGCGCCGCCGCGTTTCTTTAACGACGATTCGAATCTTGGAATTCTCGCTAAGTTTAGAATATAATTTATTTACACAATTACTTTATTTATTAAAACCTGTCGATTATCGCTCATGTTTCCGTTTCTTACTTTTTACAGCTACTTTTTTTACTGAAGCAAATATCGCTTAAAAAAATTAAACATAAAACTTGTCATAAATATTCTTTCAGTATCGACTCAAATCGAACTCTTATTAAATAAAAATCATTTAATTAACACATACAAATACACAGAGCTGAAAATAAGCGAAAAAAAATGGGGCGCTTGATTAAGAACTAAGTTGTGATGGATAGCTCATATCTTGAACAGACAAAAAAATCTGCAAAAACTTGATTTTATTCCATTTCAAATTACTCCTGTTTAAATCCAATTAATCTCGTAAGAAGAAAAACTAAGTATCAAGGTAAAGAATGTGATAAATTAATCGAAATTTATTCTCTTGTGGATTATACGGAAACCATAGTAAAAACTTATAGCCCGCAGAAATCTCTAACGTAAAATGATGGCGCTAGAAAGCCCGTTCGTGGCTTCAGATTTCAAGGTTGGCACACTTGGTTTTTTTTTTTTTTTCTGCTTCCCCGACTCGACTGGTAAATATTGTTGCTACGTCGAAAAGTGGAGTGGAGTATTTGGATTAATTTATCACATTCTTTACCTCAATAATAATTAGTTTTTGTTCGGGGGAAATATATTTGGATTTAACGCAGTATTAAACACAGGGATAATTTAATGTAAGTGAAATCCAGCCTAGAAGTTTGGTTTTGTTTTTATCTAAAAACCACCTACTCGTTCTACTTTATGCCAAATGTTTTTATTTCTCTGATAAGGATACGAGCTTTTTCCATCGGCAATTTTTGAAGTTGACCGCTTTTTATTGCTTCCTTTTCATACATGTATTACTTTTTTTTTTCTTTCGTCAAGGTCGTCTCAGTATTCGTCGTTTAAATTTAGAAATAATGAGTTGGTTGCGCAACAATCAAATAGCTGCCAGTTTCGGAACGAAACGACATTCGAGTTCTCCCCCGAAAACATGCGACCCCTTGGCCTGCACAGAGAGTTTCAAAAAACATTGGCAGCAAGCTCGAGAAATCATCGAACGAACTCAGGTATACCCAAAGCTTTATTTTGGATTTGATCAAATGTTAGATTTACTGAATGCACACCTTTGTTTTTGGTAGGCACCGGAAGGGTACCCTCTTCAAGATGATATATTGGCGGTTGTGAATCATCTAGGTCAAATAACAACGCTTGCACTTATGGAATTACAGCGGTCAGATAAATCGGATTCTACCTTGTCATCTCCTTTGCCTTGTCTGGAACATTTGCTTAGTGAAAACATTTTGGAAAAGGTGTTTGACTGGAGCATTCACACCGGAAGGTAAGGAAGAATGTTAGGGTAATTTTTCAGGAGTTGATGGATTTTCTCTATATATTTTTTGCATGATGTTCTAGATTTAAAAGTGCCGTCAAACTTGAACAGCTGAAGTTGTATGAATTATTTGTTGGCCATGCCGGTCAACAGCTGTTGGTTCACGAACCTTTCCTTCGTCCCCTGCTCAAACTTCTTACTTCTTGCACCGGTGAAGTACATCCTGTCGAGGTGGAGAAACGACTTGTTTTGCTTTTGAATCAGTTGTGTGTTTCGGTGATGCAAAACATCGAATTGTTAGATCTTTTTTTTTGTGCTCCTTCAGATAAAGAGCCTTCAAAGTAAGTTGCTCATTTCTATGGTGTGTTTTTATTATGATTCAAAACTATTTATGTTTTATTTTCAAGGTTCCTATTATTTTCTCTTCTGATACCGTTTGTACACAGAGAAGGATCCATCGGTCAGCAGGCTAGAGATGCTCTTTTATTGTGCATGTCCATGTCCAAAAAAAATAATCTGGTCGGAGCTTATATCACGGAATATTCAAACGTTTGTCCGGTACGGTTATTATTTATTTATTTATTTATTTATTATTTTTTTTTTTCTCATCTCAAAAGTACACAAAGAACGGTTTTTTTTTTTCTTAGGTTTTGGCGACGGGACTAAGCGGCTTATATTCTCTGTTACCAAGAAAATTGGACGTGGAGACCGAAGACTGGCACAGGCTTACGCCCGACGATATAAACGAACTAGACGAATTGACGCTTTTCATAAATTCCTTCGAGTTTTGCAATGCGGTAGCTCAGGTATGGCCTGTCGGGGCTTTAAGAAAACACCAATTCTGATGGTCTTTTTAAAAATTTTTCAGGTTGCTCATCCCTCAGTTCAAGACCAATTGTTGGAATTTATTTACCAAGGGTTTCTAGTACCAGTGATGGGACCGGCACTTCTACAGGTAATTTTCATTTTCTTTAAACGGACAAGTCGGAATTTCATTTTCGGCTTCAATTAGTTGCTGCGCTCTCGGCTTAAAATCAGTCACTCGTTTTTTTTATTTTTTTCGGTATTATCATTCCAATCTTAAATACTGAATCCAGTTGAAGCTTTTTTGCACAAAATATTTTGTTGGGTTTTATTTTCTCCATATTGTAGTTGAAGCTTGATGAAAATTGTAAATATTTTTGATAATCCGATGGAAAGGTCAACTTTATAAGTTAAGCTGTGTAAATATAAATATTAAAAGAATAATAATTGATGTGTGTTGTTTCGGTGGCTGGATAATGAAGTCATCACTCGGTCTCGGTGTTCGTCACCCAGCCTTCTCGTCGCTGGAAGCGGTCAGTACAAATCGTCTCTATTTATTGTTTTGATTAACTTGATAAATCTCTCCATTATTACCAGGCTTCACACTTGTCCTCCTTGACTTGATTTTTTTACCCCAAAATGTTTTTCCTTTTACGAGACGGATGACAGGTGACGCATGTTTTGCTGAATCCTAGATTTTTTGCTAAAAATGTCCTTTAATTTTTATGTGCAGAGTATGAAGCCTGCAGTGACTAACCGCGATCATTTTATTTTTTTAAATTTACATTTCTTCATTCGGTTGCACCGCCTGCTGCCCATGCTCTTTATCATTAGGATCTCGAGTGTCTTTTGAGACTCGAGTTTTCGAAGCCTCGGCTGTCCATATTTTTGCTCACCCAAGTCTTTTTTTTCCCCCTTCATCTGGCAAAAGTAGGGCGATTGAAATCTTGGCCTTAATAATCTGTTTTGGGAACGGTCCGATCAACTTTTGAATTTTCTCAAAATTTGCAATCAAGGGCCTTCCTGAAGTCCATCTAGGTGCATGATGTACATTTTCGGCGAAACTTAGGATTCTACCCTCCCGTTCGATAGCTTTTTTTCCCCATTTTAAAAATGAGCATGATGTGTGTAGTTAGCGCATGAAGTATGACATTTATTTGATTTGCTACATTTGAAATAGGATTTTACTAATTTCATAGAACAAAATGTAAAAAGTTAGAAATTTTCAAATTTATAATCTTTTCAGAGCACAATCGACGAACTGGTAGCGGCGACCGCCTATTACGAGTTGTTCATCAGAAATGCCACGAATCCCGGTTTGCTTCAAACTTTGGTCCGATTTTTGATGCGAGACTGCTACGACGGACAGCGGATTTTAAACACTTTAATTGTCCGAATTAATTCTCCTACCAGGGTAGGTATTTTATCTCGGAAGGAAATTTAGTACATTTTTGACTTTTAATCTTTTTTTCTTGTAGTTGTGTTTGGTGACGCTGTCGCTTTTGGAAACTTTGATCAATCTCGATTCGGAGGAAGTCATGTTCGAGCTGGTTCTAAAGCATCTGGCTCCCTGCACGCATGTCATGTTGTCTCAGAGGAGAAGGCTCAGGGAAGTGGATCCGTATACCCCGAGCGCCCTAAAATTTCTTTCTTTGACTCCATCTTGCTGTTGCGGGGGTTCCAGACCGGATCCTCGTCCGTCCCGTTCCTCCCGTTCCCTCCGCAGTTCAGTGCAATCTCACGTTTACGGACTCCGTCCCGAAGAATCCCTTTACGGGAATTACCACGCTTATCTTTGCGATGCCAAATCCAAAATCGAATCTTGCGCCAAGAATTGTAAAAATTGGTCTCGTCCTTACGACGGGGAAGAACCCTCGTCCAAAACGTTCAGCATTTTAGAATTATCTTGTCGTCGGAAATCTAGTGCAATTCAAAACGTCAACTGTGATAAAAACGGGGACAGTTTGCAATCCGCGGGAGACAGCAGCGGCTACAACAGTTTCGCGACCACCAAGGGTTCCCCGGAAACCACCCCCTCGGAAAACGAGACGGAAGACCTTCAGAAAAATTTGACCGACTCGGAGAACGGAACCAAATCCGGTGGTTATTCCTCGGGATCTCTCGGCTCCACTACCCCTTCCTCTGATATCGGTCCCTTTTTAGACGCCGTTTTAAAATGTCTGGAAAGGATGCCTCGCCACAGCTTGTACGTAAATTTAAGGCTGACCGCGATCGTGTCGAGGCTGGCCGTCTACCCCCAACCCCTCCTTTCCTCCTTGTTGTTAAATCATTCTCTAGTCTTCCAACCGAGCATCAGATCTCTTTTTCAGGTACTAGGTTCTTTGAAACAAAAATTGGACGGGTCCTTGAACCGGGTGGCCGACGTCGAAACCCAAGTCCACGCGGCCCGGACCTTTTTGCTCGAAAGAGAAGAGAGACTGGCCAACATGAGGAAAACCGCCGTGGAAGCTCCGACTCAAAGGCGGTTTTCCACAGAAAGTTTTTCCAGAGGGGAATCTAAAAGAAGGAGCTTTAGTTTTACCTTGTCCTCAGTTTTGAAAAGAGCCATGCAAACGACCTCCGGAAATGTCCCTCCGTTGAAAGGTTGACGGAAACAGACGTTCGCGCGTCCCGTTACAGGTACACGAAAACCAGCGGGAACGAGGCAAACGAAGAGGAGGAAATAAGAGGAGCCGTGCTTTGCGCCGTTTTGCTGGACGAATGGCTCAAAGAACTGGCTGCCATCGCTCAAGAACACACTTTATATTCTTTGTCTGATTTTTCCTAGTTTTATAATTTCCCGGGAGGGAGGGAGGGGGGGTACGAAACCATTTCAGGTATTTAAATCAAAACGGATTCGTTATATCCATGTTTTATTTCTATTTATAAATATACATTTTAAACATGTTGTTTCTTTATTTATTTATTTATTTTTTTTTTTTAACCGTTTTCACATTTTTTCTTATTTACACATTTCTTCACCTATGATTGTTTGCAAGGCAGATTCACAAAATTTTCTACGACCATTCTGCAAGGCAAAAAAAGCGCAAAACTACAGTGATAAATCAGAGCTTTAGAAATTAACGATAGACTTACGTGTCAGGAAGGCTTATCGGATAATTTTTGATGCCGTAATAATTGTAAATGTCAGAGGCCCCGGATTGGAGGGAACCGCTGACTTTGTTGGTTTTCGAAGGAAACCAACTTGCCCATGTGGTGTGCACTAGAAGAATGCTTTCTGCTCCGATTTGTTGGAAATCGTTCCCGACTTCTCCGCTGAATTCTCCCAAATCCGTGAAGGATCCGGAGTGTGGAGTGTCGTACAAGACTCCGCTAAACCCTTTTCTAAATCAGTTTTAAAATTTTATTGGGGCAAGAATTTTTGGTAAAAAATACAAATGCTTACGTCGTGACTGTCAGTTCCAAAATGTTTTTTCTTCATTTGCAAAGTACAATTTCACCTCTGAAAATCAAGATGAGCTTTAAAATCTGGAATTTTTTATTCTATTTCAATCATTGTTTTTAGCTCACCTTCTCGTCCTATTTTTCGCCCTCTGGTTACGGATATTTGCAAAATTTGAACACCGGTTTCATTGACGGAGCAACCATACATAACTTGAACCTCGGTTACATGGTCCGAATCCAAATTGATTCCGTCATTTAGGGTTTTATCGATTTTGAATACGACGCTCCTAGAAAAGGTAATAAAATGCAAACGATTTACATCCTGCAAAGTTGCGCCTTAAACTTACTCTGAAAGTGCAGACGGTATCAATGCCGCCACAGCTATGAAAAGTATTTGGCGATACCTGCAAGAAATAAGCGGGAAAATCCATAAGCTTACGTTTAGGGTTTTTTTTCCCTCGAGGATGCAGGAGCAAAAAAAATACTTACATTTTTGTGCAAAGTTTCACCAAACAATCATAATTACGCACAAGTGATTAATAATAAAAAAATCGATGATTGTTTGATAAAATTCTGATGAGAGATAAATCCAGTGATATGATAAGAAAAGCCTTTTGTTATGGTTAAAACGGTTAAAAGTCCGATCCGGCCCTGTTGGTTGGAGAAATCGCCGCGTAGAGAGTGCTGCAATCGGCATGGCATGGCAACGTGTGTTGTTTAAAAACAAAAAGAAAAACAGTTTGTCCGTGGCCGTCGAGAGGAATTTAACAAGAGTGATCGACGTGTCTGGATTTATTGTTGTTAATGTTTTGATTTTTTTTTATTGTTGCGTTTTTATTGAAATGACATGTTTCGACTGTTTAAAAGTTTTAGATTTTAATTTGTGTTAAATTGAAAAGATTTTCCAAGTCGGGAGTATAGGATGAAGAAGTCGAGAAAAAGAAAATAGTTGTGTTTTTAGTGATGTGGAGAGGAGTACCTGTTGCAGTTTCGTCGGTCGCCATATTGCTTTTAAATAATTTAACCGATTGATTGCCAGGTAATTTAATGACGTGTCTTGATTGTTCCGACAGACTCCAAAATTTTCTTTACTTTTTTTTTTGACGGAACGAGGGAAATCGTCTTGGCGAATTCACTTTTTTTTTTTTTTTAATTTGACGGACGGACGCGGACGCGGACACGGTGTTTTTGTTGGGACGACCTCGTTTCCAAGTCGAGTGTAAACCTCGGCCCCGTCGCCGAACAGAACCGAATCGTTCGAATGGACATGTGGGCGCCGACGAACGAAAAGAAAACGGAAACGGATCGACTCCTACGCGAGATTCTATTTTTAATTGAGAACGGAGATACCTTTTCGATATGTGATGGAAAGGAAAAGCTTTCGGGCAGTACCCGGATCGACTGCTTCCTGCTCCAGTGATATGTATACCACCCGAGCCCGTTTCCGGTGATCGCCCTACGATTGTTTATTTGCGATGTAGATTCACACAGTCCTTGGCTATCGATTAAAAAGGTCGCGTGTACATACAACCTAAATCGCTTACACACGGAACGCGTAATATTTTTTTTTTTTTTTTTTTGCTTTTTGGGGCCGTTTTTAAAATAGAACGTCATTAGCCCATAACTTTTGATGAACATTTTTTGCATTTATTAGATTTTTCACTTTTCCATGGCAACAAACCTGGGAAGGAATTATTTTGTAAAATTCAAGTATTGCTGACTGATCCTTATTAGCACAAAATGGGTATCTTTTTAAATTTGAGAGTCACATGGGGTATGGAGCATTAGAAATCCAAAATCTCTACCTATACTCAAATGTGTGCTGAGGGGAACCCCGCACATCCACGTGTGTTTTCTCTCGGGAAAAAGAGACACGAGACTTAATTTATTTATTTTTTCAACCAAAGATATGAATCGGTCGCCTTTATTATCGAATTTCGTTTTCGTCCTTGAAATGCAATTTTTTTTTTTTTTATAATCGGAACGAATCGTCTGTTGTTGGACAGAATAAGGGACAGTTTTTATGGAAAATAAATTATGCTGTTGGGAAAATGTTGATAATTATTTTTAGGAGTTACCCTGTAAACCTAGAGCAGACATCAAACCAAGTCCATTGGCTTTTCCAATTTTCAAGACCCTTGCAACAGTATGAATGGAATTTAGCATCTCAGTCCAATTTAAAATCAAAGAAAAATCCTCTATTTTAATGAATGGACAAACCAAAAGAAAACAATTTTTTTTAAATAAAAAGTCCAATTTTGGAAGAGAAAAATTTGACGGATGAAAAAGGTCAATTAACTTGTCCTTTCTGATTCACATCCGTCCGATTGATATTCAGTTAATCCGTTTGAGTTACTTGATAGGTTTTGCTCAATTTTTATCATCAAAAATACTATCATTATTCCGATCGAGCAGCCAAGGAAAAGAAAACATTTCTGCCAAATTTAAACTTATTTTCTCTCAACTTTTGTAAACTACAATTTTTCGAAACTTTCTGGCGTTTTATAAATTGTTCGCGAAAACCTTTCCAAACCTTTTTGCTTAGGGTAAAATTTTGAGATTTATTAAAAATTATAATTATAATTATTATTCATAAAAATAAAAAAATTAGTCATATTCATATTGATAACAATAACAACTTTGTTATCTTGCATGAGTCGCTGGACTTTCAACACAACAAAACACGTATGTGCGAAAAACAAAAAATAAATACGTTTGATGAAGAGCACGTAGGTAGAAGAAAAAAAAAAAAAAAAAAAAAAAGGAAGAGTCATAAATTAAGGAAACTGGCAAGTTTCCGAAATATCTCCCTACAATAGGTGAAATTCCAGACGGTGATTTTTCAAAAATAAACCTCGGGCTTGAGTTTCATTCATTATCGTCTGTACGGAGAATAAGAAATTTGGTAGAATTACACATGGATTCGCTATTTGTTTTTTCTTTCCTTAATCGATTTAATTAAACGTGTATTGTTTTCACTTTCGTGTGGTGCTTTTCAGTCCGGAACTTATAATATTCGTGCTCGCTCGTCTCATTTCAACAATTTCCCATCCTTTTTCAACGTTTTGACCCCTCGGGGAAATATTTTTCCATTTTAAAAATAATGCATATTGGCCTAAAACGATGGAATTATTTATAGACTTGCAAAAGATTATAAAATGAATTTTACACAAGAAGGGAACCGACAAAATTTTGACCAATACTTTATTTCAAAAGAGAAAACAATAAAATCGATGAAAATTTTTATTTTCGAATCCAAGAGGTTGATTGTGACCTTGGTGCGAACTTGTCACGGTTACGGCTTTCCAATATTTTTAATCATTTACTTTTTTTTTTCAGGATGGCCGTCTAGTCATGAAGGAGCAAATAAGGACCCACGTCGGGATGGCCCAGACTCACCCTCACCAGGGCGGTCCTTTGAGTCTCATTTCTTGCGTTTCCGGTAGAGAAGCTTCTCCTTTGGATGATAGCGATTCTTTAGGCCCCGTAGAAATGAAAACGGGTAAGTTTCCCTTTTTACTAACTTTGTTTTTATTTACCCTTTCTTTGAAATTAATTTTTTTTTTTTTTTTAAATTAGAAACAAAGAAAAAAAGATTTCATCCTCTAAGAAATCTAAGGCGCATGTTCAGACGAAAAAGTCGCCGTTCCAGCGTGTCTAACGAATCTTACAAACCGGAAACAGGGGACGGGGGGCTCAATCCCCCTGTAAATTTAGATCACAGGAGTCGTTCTGCCGGAAGACTTGCGGAAGACGAAACGGTTATTATTTTTTTTAAATGTTTTAAATCCGATGGTCGATTTGTCGTATATTTTTTCCTTATTTCTTTTTTTTTTTTCTTGCAGAGTCAAAATCGAACTAGAAAAGACGGGCTGGCCCCGGGTCTGAGTTTGAGTCACGACAGCGTTTTTGCTGCAGACAGAGCCGACAGCGGTCACAGTTCCTCGGATTTAGAAAATTCGTCTCTCTCAATACCTACATCCGTTCCCGAAGTTCGAGTAAGTATCCTCGAAGCGAGTTTGCGTGCCGGGTTAAGGAATAGAAAAACTCGTTTTGACCGTGTTTGCTTTGATTTCGAGTTGAAGGACCTCGACCGCGGTTGCATCCCATTCCATCCAAATACCGATTCTCGGAATGCTTTTTTTTTTTTTTTTTTCTTTCTCTCCTCTCCCTTTCTTGTTGTTATTGTTTTGTTGTTGGAGCGCTCTCTCGAAGCAGATGGTCTTTCTTTTTGAACGAAAGTAAAAAGCGAAGCAAAGAAAACGGAAGACATTGTCAAGCGTCGACCACCTGTTGCATCCGAAAGGGGAAATTTTTTTGCTTTGTCGGAAGCTAAAATTAAAATTACTTATGTTAAAAATGAATTATAAATAATTTTCAATTCATTTTTTTTTTCTTTCTTTTTAAATTTCTAGTTTCGAGCTGAATTGGCGGATGCTGTCAGACGAAGAAACAAAGAGAGCGACGAAGAGGAAGAAGATCTGGGATTGCCAAAGTCTCCTTGTTCTTCACCGATGAATGCGGACATTCTTGGCGAAAAACCTAGGGTTCGTACTTGACCAAAAAATTTTGCCGGGAATCTCTCCTTCCAAAATTTCTTTTAAATGATTAATATCATCTTAGAATTTATGTTAGAGTATCCCTTATTTCGGCAAATTTTGAAATTTAAAAATTTATATACCCGTTAACCTCCAAATAAATTTTCCCTGGAACACTGCCCGTTTTTAAATATTTTTTAGAAAGACATTGATGCTTCTATTTAGACTTTAACTTTAAGCTTGGAAATATGCTGTAAAACTTAAAAAATCCATGATTTTAGCTTTTGTAAAAATGGATATGGCGATTTGACGGATGATTTTTAATCATTTTTTGCTCGTATTTTGGCCTCTATTTCCTAAGTCCCACTAGATATTAAAAGTTTTCTTGGAAAACAAAAAGTTTTACCGTTAGGATTATTCCAAATTAAATAAACAAAAATGCGTTTAATTTATTTTAAGCCTCTTCCACCTCTTCTGAACAGGCCGGCGCACTCCGTTTTAGGAAATTTGATTGCTTTCTCATCAATCCAAGTATACATTTCGGAAAACCTTTTTTTGTTTCCCGCAAAACTGAGTAATTCGTCTTTATTCGTGAATAAATAAAATGCTAACGCCAAAGGGTCATTTAGATATTACCTAAGCGTCGATTGAGTCCTTTTTGACCCCTACTCCACCCCACACTTGTAAGGAAAAATTAAGTTATTTTAAAATTTTCTCCTTTTGTATTACAATCCCAAAGCCCTCTCAAAATCAGTAAGTCTACGATGTGATTCCCCCAAGTAAATTATATTTAAAGCAGGAAACTGTTATTGCCTTCTTACAATTTTTTGTTTATTTCGCGATTTCTGAAACTTTTATTTCTGGGAATTCTAATTTTTCTGAAATTTCCTGCAGCCGAACAGGCCACACACCAGTAATTCTTAGACAATGTATTAACAGTTCTACAGTCGAATGCCGTGATTTCTTGAGTTCAAATTAATTTTTTACCTTTTTTTTTTTTTTTTGAGCTCAACTTAAAAAATTCTTTCCTTTAGAGCCTGAGCGAGGAAAAATTTATGAAATGTTTTTGGGAATATTTTTCAAAAACTTTTTCTACTGATTTACCATATATCTGTTCTGGCACTTTCTTTTTCACTGCCAGCTCCGAAAAAATTATTAGATTTTCGGGAGGCAACCGTGAGACTAAGAACCGATAGATTATGGAATGTTGCGGATTTCACCCTTTCTCAAGAAAAAAGTAAACAATAAAAAATAAATCATTGTGATCGACTTATTGAATGTAGTCAAATACGAGTGGGTGGTAAAATTTAAGATTGATTTAGATTGAGATTTTCATGCTATTTAACGGAAAAATCTTACCCCTGTTTCTTTTATGAAGATGTAACAAATGCAAGGAACCGTTCGTTATGAGTATCTACTTTTACAAAACGTGGCAATTTTTCTCAATTTTTAATTTGAATCAATCAATTTTATTAGTAATCGTTATCCCAGGGACGGACTGTCACCCCGAGTTATCAAGATTATCCCTGTGTGCCTTTTCGGAAAGCAAAAAAAGCGCCTTCACTGTTACAAAATAAAAATTTAAAAAAAAATAATAAGCAAAAAAGTAAAAATATTTTTATAGGCTAAATTTTTTTTTTTTTTTTTTTTTTTTTCATTCAAAAATTTTTGTCATTTGAACCTCTGGTAATGAATGGAAAAAGAAAGAAAAATGTTTTTCACTATCAAAATGGCTTAAATTTTTACATTTACGTTGAATTTTTCACAAATTTTTCCTCGCTCGTTGTAAATTAATTTAAAAACTTAATTCTTCGAAAACCCCCAAAAATGATAAAAAAATTCATTTTAGCTCAAAAGCCCATAGAGTTTGGAGGAAAATAAGATAACCCCCCTTCCCTTTCTAGATTTTCGGGATGGTAAGAAAGCCAAGTGAGTTCAATCAAAATAATTTTTCATCCTTCTGAATGCCTCTTTTTATTTTGCCTACATCGAATGATTTTTGGACCTAAATTTCCTAACAAATGGAACCTAAATTTTGAATACATTTCGTGGTGGATGTCTTAAACAAAATTAACATGATGGAAGGAAGGGGGGGGGGGGCTGCAAGACAGCAGGCGCCCTTTAAAAAATGTTTTAGCTTGTACCCTCGAAAGTTGCCAGTCCGTGCCTGCGTAATCCTTATTGTATCGGGATTATTAGGATTGTTGGCGAAATAAATTTTTTGTTCCATTATAGTTGAATTTTTCATTTGACCGCTCCGCTGAGAGCTTTAGCTAGAGAGGCTGGTTTTATGACCGATTGTTTTTTCGGGTTGTCAACCAGAATTGATGTATATTGTGGCTTTTGAAGGAAACCTATTTCGAATGTTTTATGGCGTCACTCAAGTCATTATTATTTTTTGTCCAGTTTCTCTCAAACATTTTATATTATACTGAAAAGATGTAATATCGATTTTTTTAATCCGTCAAATCCTTGCAGGTCAATCACAGAGAGAATTTGTCGTAATATTTTTATTTATTTATTTTTTGAAAATGGACCATCGGATTGCTCGAAACTTTCGGATTTGAAGCAAAGAGACAAAACACGTTATAAGATGAAGGTAGGCGCAACTAGGAGGTCACCGATCTTGCACCTGGTCTAGATACCTAAAATATTCAGTCATCGTTCGTCTTCGTTCTCGATCGCGTTCTACCAAAAGCGGTTTCATTTGCTTTTTTTTGTTTTTCTCTCGGAGTCGGAGTTTTATTAAATATAATCGGTTTCAATGAGTTAGAGATTGTTCCCAGTGTATGAGAAGCGGAGAATCCATCGTTAAGAATGGGATGCCTAAACGGTTTCGTTATTTGCCCGTATTTGGACAAGGTCGTCTTCACTTGAAATTGAATGTACACTTATATCCGACATTCTTTCCTTAATAGGCGCTCGCTTATTTCTTTTTTTTTTTTGTAAATAGGCAATGCTGTCATTAAGCAGACAAAATGTCCGGGTCGGTTCTTTTCGGAGATCATGTTTTAATCTAAAATCGCTTGTCGTTATCTGTTATTGAAAGATAAAACGGAAAAACGGTCATGCCACAAACAAATATAAAATATGACGCTCTATCAAGTTACGATTTCCGCAACAAATGCTTTCTTTTTTACAGTAGTGTAAGTTTTTATTTTTTAAATTTTCATCTGTTTACGGGCGAACGGGCCTTTAGGACGCAACGAGGCCCTTTTTAATGGGTATTTTGATGGTTGTTTTAAAAAAGGCCCCCAAAAAATTTTACTGCCAATGTTTTCAATGCCAAATTTGCAGTGTATTTCGCTGAAAAATTTGCAACTTGCACAATTTCGATAAAGACTTGATACTACGACCTTTAAAGTTCAAACTCTTTGCAGCTCTTTAAATGATCTTTCTCTGGTTAGAGTAAAAATATTAAGTTTAAATAAAATGCAAGATGAGGATTGTACGACCAGTTTAATTTTTTAAATTAAAAATTAGACAGATTTTATGCAAAAAGTGATCTCCTTTTCCATATTTTTAAAAAAATTTTTCACTATAAAATAAGTAATTGTTTTGAAAAATGTCATGCTTTTGGGGTAAAGAATTACTTGAGTAAAGCCGAAAAAGCTCTGGAGGTTTTATAATGGCAAAATATTTTGATTTAAATAGTTGAAAAGATGGGATTTCTTCGTAATTAATAGTGTTTTTCTTTTTGTTAATTATTAATTTTCGTAACCCAGAATAGGATAGAGCACGTTTGAGAATTTCGCAGGATTGTTTACCATGGGAACGTTGGGCCTTTGTTAGCGTTTACCGGGTGCCCTTCGCCTTCCCGACGATCTCGTTTAACCTAGCTCGATGATTTAATCAATTTCTTTGGCAATTTCCTTTTTTTTTATAGTCCCGTTAAATTGACAAATCCCGGCGAGGTCGATTAATTAAAAATCGGTTGTAATTTTTTGTTCGCAGGAATCAAAGATGTCGAAATCTCAAAGTTGTTGCAGCGAAGGATCCCTACCGAGCATGGAATGCTCGGAGGAAGAACTCGATCCTCCCGATCCCAAATCCGATTTCGATTTGTCCGTCGAAAGCCAAAAACTGAGTCACAGCGCCGCGAGGCACAAAATGGCGGTTCGACCTAAAAGGAACCACGGGGCACCTCGAGGAAAAAGAATTCGTCGGGTAAGAGCCACATCCTCGTAATCTGTTTTTCCACTTTTTGACACATGGACGGTTTTAATTTTTTTCTTTCCGCTTTTTAGAGATCCGGAACGGTTTTACCGGCGACTCTGGAATCCAACGAAGAAACGATGGTCTCGAACGAAATCCCGTCACCGGTTCGAGAAGAAGCTCTACCTCCGAAAACGTCTCCAAGCTCCGTCTCGCCCGAGGCCGCCCCACGGTTCGTCGACTCGAGTAAAAAATCCGCCTCTTTGCCGCACGGGGCCGCTCTTTCGTCCCCGAAAGTCGTCCGCAGTCGATCCAACGTCGCTGCCGGAATCTCCGGAGCGACCTCGTCGTCCTCGTCTTCGTCGTTTCGTAAAAGAAATTCGTCGGAAACGGAGGCGGACGAGGAGAGGAATGCCCAAGGGAGAGACGAACCCGGGAAAACCGAGGAAGATAATTTTTTTAATAAAAAGGACCAAACGTTTTTCGGAAGGCTGCTGCCCCGAAGGAGCGGTAAAAAAAAGAAGTCGGATCCAGACTTGGAGAAGGATTCAAATACGGAACCTGCTCAAGACGTGGTCTTGTCCGACGAAGAAAAATCGGGAGTTATGACCTTAAAATCTATCTCCAGGAACCAGGTGGAGAGAAGGCAAAGGGCGGAGCCTTTGAACGTCCCCCCGAGCTTCCAACCCCCGACAAAAAAAGAAGAAATGGCGGATTTTGCTAGGAACCGCATGAAAACGTATTCCGTGTCTCCTCCGAGGAACCCGTGGCCTGCCGCGTTGAACGTGGCCCCTTCGACTTCTCCCCCTGCTGCCGTTTGGCCGGAGCGTCCCTTTTCCGTCGGTGACGAAACGGACGGGGACGAATGGAAAAACGCGAGGAGGAACGCTTACGAATCCAATTGGCAAGAATCAGACGTAAAACGGGTCGGAGGACGCGTTTCTCCCGTCGGACGTTTCATCAAAAACGAATCTTGCTGTTCTTCGAAAAGGACGAGAAGGGAAATCTCACCCGTCAAGGCTCGACGGGAATCCTCTCCTTCGAGGTTTCCCGTCGAACCTGAGCCCTCCTCGTTTCGGGAAAAACCTCCGATTCAAAAATCTCACAGCTTTAGAAATTTTTCTGCACAAGTCGACGACGGACCTCGTTTTTTCTCCTGCGGCCAAGAAAAGGAGGCATTCTCCAAGGCTGCCCTCTTTCGGAATTTCGACGAGCAAAGGCTACCGAAAGGAACTATCGCGACCGAAAAGCCGAAACGCGTCCGTAAAGAGGAAAGCAGCGGCGCCGTCCCTCCTCTTCCTTTACCCCGAAAATCGGTTTCTCTCGAGTCCGTGGGAAGCATTCGAATCGATTCGGACCGGACTTGCGTTCCCGGCAAGGCCTCGTCCAGCGAAAGCTGTGCAACTCCGTTTCCGGGTTCCGGATTCGTGGTGACTCACGAAGAACCTGAATACGCCAACCTCGAAAAGCTCCTCCCCGTTTTGGACTCTTTCGAAACGGTTCACTACGGCTACGAAAATGTACAAATAATCGAATTGGTGAGGGAAGAATCTCGATGTAATCGTCTTTTGGACGCGGACAACAAGGACAAGATTCGAAAAAAGCCCTTGTCGGAATTGGAAGTCGGGAAGAAACTTGCCAAGCCTCCGATCGCTTTGGATAAACCAAAAGAACCCAAAAAAGATGCCGTGCCGGAATTTATGAGGGTGCAGTTGAACAAGGTCGAATCAAGGAATTCCCTCCCTTCCGCGACGACCGAGAAGAACGAGGTGGTTCCTAGACCCCGACCAAAATCGACTCTCGTGGAAAGAAGAAAATCTGAATTGTTGCTCACTGCGGAACAACCAGAGGAAAAGAATTTTAAACCGAAAGTTGTGTCGTTGAAAAAGCAAACTTCCATGCCGGAAACGGTCCCTAGGTCACTCGTCGTTGAAAAAAGCTTAGACGAATGTAAAAAGCCGAAACCCACTGAACCGACGGCCTCGCCGGAGAAGAAGCAAGTTGTTGTGGAAACGTGCGAAGTCGTTTTAAGAAAGAAACCCGTCGTTTCGCAGAAAGAAGACCAACCGGAATTGATGAAAGTTTTCGCCAGGAGATCGCTTAAAATCAAAGAAGACGATCCGTCGACGGACGACCTAAGGAAATCTCGTGACAGCGACAAGGAAAACGAAATTTCCGAATCTCCTAAGGAAGAAAGAAAGAGGTCGATCAAAGTGGAGTCCGAACAGAAGCCGGCGCAAAAGAGGGACCCAAGTCCCGTTAAACCTCCCGAAAAACCCAAAGCGACGGAACGTCCGGCGGTCGACGTGGCGCCCTTGACACCGGCGAGAACTTGGGTATTTCCGAAATACGGAAGGGCTTGTTCCGAAACGGCGATCGGAAACTTTTCCGGAGACGAAATCTCGGAGACGACCAAAACGGATTCCTCGGAAGAATCAGGTTTTAAAAGGATCCAACAAAGGAAAGCCGAATGGGAAAAGAGGATGCAACAAGCGGCTAAACCGTAGAAAACAAAGTGATATTGGCAACCTAGTCGTAATTTGTTTTTTTTTTATAACGATATACGAATCGTTTTAGCTTTACCTCTTAAATTTCTGTAATAAATTTTATACGGTATATATATTTATATATATATATTTTAGAGTTTGTTTCGGATCGAAAATTTAGTATCGAAAGTGCCTCGTAGAATACTGTATATATGAGCAATAAAAATGGAGTGCCTCTCATGTGACGGACGGTTGTGAATTCAGTGAAATGCATAGCAAGTTGATAGACCATATGACAGGAGTGTTCCGTTTTTTTTTTTTTTTAATTTACACGAAATGAAATTAACGCCTGTGTTTTCACAATAAATGAGAATAATTGTTTTAAAAAAAATCATTCCATATATTCCAATATTTTAATATCCTTTCAACATTTTATGTACACTAATTTTATTTTTATTAGAAAAATAGAAAAAGAATTCATTTTATCTACTGACGGGAGTTTAAAAAGAAAAATGCAAGAAAGTGTTTCTTTTTTGTAATTTTCACTGAGAAGAAACGAGATGGAGAAATGTCACGTGGCTCCCAACTGTAGGACGGGAATCAGTAAATTAAAAGCTTGTTTTATGTAGGAAACTGCATTTTCCGATTCCAGCTTTATCGTCCTCACAGCTACGCCTGAAGAATCGTCTTGGTTATTTTTTTCCAATCTCGAGGAAAAGGTTTTGGACAACGAATCAACTTCGGCGCACAGTATATTGGTCAGCCTAGATTGAAAAGAACCGATATAACCAAAAGTTTAAAATTTTAAAATTTTACATGAGGAAACTTACTGCATAAGAGTTTCCGCTTCCTCCACCGTTTTTCTCCTTTCTTTAACGGCTAGGAGTTCGCCAGCCTTGTGAAATTGATGAGCCGTCGCGGCGGTCAATTCAGCCATCGCTGACATGGCCTTTCGGTATACAATTTTTGGGTTCAAATTTTCCTCTTCGCTCTCTGCTAACCAGTTTTTCGCTTCTTCATGAATCTGCAAAAAAAAAAAAAAATTGGTACAGAGAAAGCATACGTAACATCTAAGTAGTAGCCAGGGAAATTAAGGGACTTGTGAGATTTAGTACAAATTGTATATTAAAAAGGCCGATTTTAGAACTCCCTCCCCCACCAACCTCCCAGGATTTTTACAAAATATGTATACCTGAACAATTTTAGCCGTTGAAATTTCGCTTTTCAAAGGTTCCACTGTCTCCTCTATAAGGAATTTAAAACGAGAGAGATCGGAAGGACTTGGCGCTTCGGTTTCTTCAATGTCGCAGAGCTCCTTGACTTCAGCTAAAATTCCATCCAAATCTTGTTTCTCTTCTTCCGTGGATGAAGCTCTCAGTTGCTCCAACTTTAACTCGCACTGCCTGGAAAGCATTTCCAAAGCTTCCAGATGAACAAGACCTAAAATTAGTTTAAATTTTATTACTCGAAACGAATGAAATGGTCAAAATACGGAAACCTACCTTGAAAGTCGTCGAAAAGAGTTTCGAATCGGCAATTTCTCGCGGCTTCTTTTTCAGCCAAAATTCTGTCTTCCATTTCCGCTTTTTCTTTGGCTTCTCTCAAAATCCGAGACAAAACGGGCTTATCTGGTTGTCCCAAAAGCAAGGCCTTTTTTTTCTTTAGCCCCGGATCCCCTTCTTGCAAGACTTGCATAGTTTTTTTCCCGATATTTTCCAGAGTGTCCAGACCTCCCGAAATGACTTTTGATCCGATTTCTTGAACTTTGGTTTTTTCAACGATTTTGCTCGTCACGCCGGCCACCAGGCTCGTGATTCCGAAATTGGGGAATCCGGAAGAATCTTGCATCAAAGTTTCCTTTTGTTCTACCGACATCGTGGTCGATTTAGTACTCGCGGCCAAAGTTTCCGGATCGGGCACTCCGAGCCCGGTTTCCAGCACCGTCGAGATGCCCCTGGTGACTGCCGTCGCCGTGTCAAGAAGGGATCCCACTCCCCATCCGCTCAAACCCCAAGAAGATTCGACCGATTCTTTCTTTGACGACGACTTCGTCTTGCATGGATCGATCGAGCCCGAGTCGATTTTTTCTGTTGAGACCGTGTCCAGGACGACAGCTTCGTCCTCGTCGAAATCGAAATCGTCCCAGCCTTCTGTGGTTCCTAAATCAGATGTCGGTTCCGTTTCCAAGACTAATTTTTCAGCTGGAATCCCGGTTTCCTTTCCGAGTTTTACCTCTCGTTCTTCACTTTTTGCCAGGGTAGTTGATTCTTTAAGCAATCGAGGAGGTGGTGTCAATTCTGAAACAGATTGCTCATTACCTTTTCGACCTTCCTCTCCTCCTTTTGGAAGAGTCGTTGATTCTGCTACTTGTTCGGATGACTGAAGCGGTTGAATCACTTTGGAAACTGATTCCTCTTCATCCTGTTGGTTTTGGTCTCTCGCATCTGGTATGGTTTCTGTCGGCGTTGTTTGTTTACAAACGGATTCAGTTCGTTCCTCGGGAATCTCTCGGTCGCTAAAATTTTCAGGTTTGGAAACTTTGGAAACTGATTCCTCTTCATCCCGTTGGTTTTGGTCTCTCGCATCTGGTATGGTTTCTTTCGGCAGTGTTTGTTTAAAAACGGATTTAGTTCGTTCCTCGGGAATCTCTTGGTCGCTAAAATTTTCAGGTTCGTCAAAGAGCCCGAGTTTTTCTTTTGCCGATTCGACTTGAGATCCCGGAAAGGTCCCGAAAACCGCATCCTTCAGGGAGGACGAAGTTTTTATTATTCCATCGAGGCTTTTGTCGATGTTTTTCGAAATTTGATTTGCAACGTCTTTCAGAATTTTTTCCGGATAATCCGGAGAGATGGCAGAGGAGGCTCTCTCAGTTATCTTGCTTTTGACCGAGCCAGGTGCAGCAGCCGTTGCCGTCGACGTGCGTTCGGGTCTTTTCCTATACCGTCTGGTTTTGTCGGAATCCAAAATTTCTTGTTGAAATGGCTTCGCTTCTTGGCCGAAACTCTCACTTTTCACATCGCTTTCGCTCAAATTTTCGTCCGCGCTTTCAAACTTTTCACTGTCGACATCGTCTTCCGAGTCTGACATTTTCTAAACATGTTATGAAACACGCGAAAATATTGCCACTGTGGCAGCAGAAGACTTATCAGCTGACCGTGAGTACGAGTACTTTACGACAACGACGTTTCTTTGTTTTCCTTTTGGGAACTTTTTTTTTCATATGTTGGCAGACTTGAGAACGAAACTCCAAGTCACGTGACCTTTTTCCACCAATTGGGCTTATTGTGTTGAAGCAACGATATATAGACATATAGTGAAAACGTCGTCGGTCTCGGATTTAAATTTTCCCGAGTTTTCCTTAACGATTGGGTTTTCCTCCGGGGGAGTGCGTTAAACATCAACTCGGTCTAAACGGGGGGGTTTTCTGGCAATCCAAATTTTGCACTCCCAAATCGCATCTCGTTTGACAATTGTTGATCTGTCAAGGTAATGCAGGTTATAGGAATTATAAGTCATCGACGTGCTTTCTATTGCTCGTCGTTCGTTGAAATGGTAAGCCCCCCCTTTTTTTTTTCTTTTTTATAACACGTTTTTGTTTTACTTTCCGTTATCCGGACCCTACACGGAAATCCCGATGGAAATTTAGGTGCTCACGGGTAGACGAAAACACATACAAATCCGCAACCACCTGTTACTTGCAAGTCCCAAGGACCGTCATGTTAACGTTGCTGCATAAACATTGGAAATTTTACACTTTTTTTCTTTTTATTGCAGATATTGTGATCCTGGCTCATTGGTAATGGCTGGTAAAGATGATAAGGAGGAAGTGATAAAAGAAGGATTTATGATTAAACGTTCTCAAAATAAAAAACGATTCACTCCAGTAAATTACAAACAGCGTTGGTTTGTCCTCACAAAAAGTTATTTAATTTACTATGATGGAGATGGAGATGTAAGTACAGTTTCTTTTTTTTACTTTGACATCATTGGACCATACTTTTATTTAAGGAAGCATCATATATCAGTTTTAAAATTTTGAAGACTGGATGAAAAGAAATTTAGGGCCAATTTGTTGAGTTTCAAAGTTTTTACCCTCTCTAGATGCCACTTTTTTTTCTTATGTAGGACTGTGCCACACACTTTTTGTAAGGCAGTGTTTGAAATGCAAGGTCTTTCAGTCAAAACTTCTTTGCCAGTATTCTGTCTCTAAAAAATCTCTCATATTGTAACTTAATTTTTTTTAAAACTGAAAATTAATTCCCCATGGACAAAAATTGTTGCTTGAGAGTAAAAAATAAGTGTTAGAAAGAAGGACAAAAGTTGTTAACTGAAAAAAGTGAACATCATTTGTAATATAACCTCAGATAAAGTGCAACAATTTGGCTGGTCTTATTTATTACCTTACAACTTGATAGTTTGACTGCACTAACTATTCCGACTATTTTTTTTACACATCATCTCAATCTCGATTATAAATTTCTAAATAAAATGGGTCTGCAAGGCGATTATTTATTGAATCTGGGATGTCCAGACGAAGCTGGTACCATGCAAATGTTTCATATGTGTTTCAAAGATCGTAGGATGTCCTGCACCTGGGGGGTGGGAAGCACCAAATAAAGACATGAGTATTTTTCAACGACAAATTTTGCAAATGATTACCTTGCTATGTTTACAAAGCCCAAGCTAAGCAAATGTGCAAGAAATGGGCCGAAATACGAATGAACTTATCTTAAGCGGTGTTCTTACTGCTGTCACCATTTCTTTTAATTATTGATTCAGAAAATATACCCTGCCTGTTATACATTTACAACTTTGCCCCTTTGATACCAAAAGGGCCAGAAAAGTTGTCAATTCCAAATTGGACACATTTGATAAAACAAATAACTTTTTTTTTGTGTTGCATCGCATCTTTGACATTTCATTATTCTGCCCGTAATATTTTGATAATTACAAATAATGAATTATTTTGGAAATTTCGTCCTTCAAATATACAATTCTTTTATGCAAAATTCGGATTGATTTTGAAATAAGGCAGGTACTCGAACGTGACAAGGTAGGTTTTTGCGGGATTCTGCAGATGAACCTCGTGCAGGCGGATCCTGACGATAGTAATCCAAGGTCAAAACAGACAAATTATTTCCGGTTGTAATGTAGCTCTCTTGAACGAATCCGTTTTAACTTATGTTGAATTGTCGTTTCCCTTTTCTATGAAATAATCAAAGGCCAACAGCACCCACGACCAAAAGATCTTTTTTTTTTTTTTTTTTTTTTTTTTTAACATTTGCTGGAAAGTTTGTACCATAATTTTTTAACGGTTGGTTAACCGATGCCAGTTCATTAAATCGATTTTTTTAAATTCATAAAATATTTGACGAACCGAAATTAGGCAAACGTTTGTAACCCTGCAACTTTACAATTTTTTGCGACTATTTACTTCTGGCCTTGTCTGCATTTTTGCACGTTATTCCGATAAAAAGTCTTTTGTAAAATTGTAGGTGAGCACGTTTTAAAAAAGAATTTTCCGAAAGTATGCTTTATCGACTGACCTTGGTTTGAGCGGCGGAGGACTCGGATGTTTTAGGGAAATGAAAAAAACGTAAACATCTAGAGTTGTTTTTATTTTTTCATCCGTCGATATTTCAATTTACATGTGCCTGACGGCTTCAGAAAAAGGATACGAAAAACGGCCCATATTTTTTGACTTGCTTGTTTGCGAGACTTTTACGGATTTCCTCTTGTTTCGTTAAAAAAATAAAGGAGCAAAAAAAAAACAATCAAAAGAGGTCGACGACCTCCAAACGGTAGAAAAAGTTTGGGGAAAAGCGTCGAGATGGCATCAAAGTGCAAGGGAACTGTGTGGCGAAAGGAAAAGCAAAGAGGGAGATGGGGGAGGTAAAGGATGCCGAGGGGTTTCCAGCTAGTCACGCCTATACCGCAGCGCCATCCGGGTCAACATTCTTTTTTTTTTATAATTTTCGGTCCTGTTTTCATTTTTTTTTCTTTTTTTTTCGAGAAAACTTGAGATTCGGAGGTTGGACCAACTATAAGTAAGTTTTTATTACAAGTTTCCCTTGCCGTTTTAAGACGAGAGCAAGATTCGCTTGGGAAAAGGTTGTAAATTTCCTCTAGTAAAAAGCGGATCAATCGAAATCGGGGTCCGCTTCATATTTTCTCGATTCACGTTCTCTCCTTCGTTATGTACACAGTCGAAAATTTTGCAAACTCGGTATCTTTTACATAAGATTTTTTAAATTTAATTTTTACAGTATTTTGCATTCAGATCGAAAAATGAGAAATGATCGAAACGAGGAAAAAGTAGAGTTAGTGCAGTTTTGCTGGGAAAAAACTCCATGTTTTACCTAACTTGAAATTGATTTGTAGAGATTTTTTTTTATAAGTTTAAAATGTCTGTTGTCGTTCCAGAGGAAAAAAGAAAAGGGAAGAATCCTGCTGAACGGAGTTCACGTAGTGGAACCTGCTAAATTATCAAACAACTCGGATCTAAACAATTACTCGGGAGAAAGTCATCCTTCCGGTTACCCTTTTCAAGTGGGCTACCAGGAAAACGATCAAAAATACATTTTGTATTTGGTGGCCGAAAAAGATCAAGAGCGAGCGGATTGGATCCAATCTGTAAGGAGCGCCTGCTTGGAAAACACTCGAAAATCCGAAAGGTACCACTGGGGCGTTTGGTCCGGTAAACGTTGGACTTGTTGCCGGCTCTCCAACAGATCCGCCAGCGGGTGCAACCCTTGTTCTTCTTGGTCCAAAGCGGCCCTTACCAGTTTGCTGAGGCAACCTTCCACCGAAAGTCTCGTCAACAACAATCCCGCAAGGCTCGAAGAATTTGGTGAGCAACCATTTTATTGTACCAAGCAAATCGCGGCGAAGCCACCGAGAACCAGGTCAGGTTTGGTTTTGGCGTTTAGTAGGTGATTTTCTCGTGCCGAGGACAGACAAATTTTCGTTGCTTTTTTTTTTTTTTTTTTTTTTTTTTACATTTGCTGTGAAAACTAGAATTTTTTTTTTTTTTTAAATAAAGAATCCCACTCGTTTTGGCCCACTCTACTACAATACAATAGACCGCGTGGTATTGCTTCTAACGACTACGAGTTGCGTGCTTTAATTTTTAGTATTTTTCCTTTGCTGCAAAGAATAATGGGTGCTTCTTGACCCATTTTTTTTTTTTTTTTTTTTCAAATATTCCACACGGGGTTTTAGTCCGTCAATAGTTTTGGAAACAAAGAGAAAAATCGAAAAATGCAATTATAGTCGAAATGAAAATTTTCGGGTGTTTAAATTTTCGGGACGTCGTATCGAATTTTCCGGCTAGAAGATTCCTGACATCGACGATATTATGTCCCGTTCCTCAAGTTGGGGACCCTTTAGGTAGGTGCATGAGATTCGCAAAAGTTGTGTATGTGCGTGTGTGTGTAAAAATATCTCGAGCGCCCGAGGTAAAAAAGAAAAAACAAGTTGGGTCGCCGACCTTTCAGGCTACAGTTGTTGCAGTCTCGGTTATTTCAATACTTTGCCTCCTCGACTGTTTTTTTTTTTTTTCTTTCTTTCCATGATTTTGGCATAATTTTATAATTTTTTAAAAATTTCGCAGGTCCTGTGGCCGCTGCGGTGACGTCAACGTCGTCGTCTCTGAGCGCAAACAACGCCATCGTCATGCCGGGGGGTGCTCCTCCGCCCGGCACACCTTCCTCGAAAAACAAATTGCTTCAAGAGAAAGCGGCCATGATCCGGCCCAAAGTGGTCGTGGCCCTTTACCCCTTCAAAGCCATCGAGGGAGGGGACTTGTCGTTGGAAAAAGGAGCCGAATACGAGGTGGTGGACGACTCTCAAGAGCATTGGTGGAAAGTGAGGGACGAATCTGGTGCCATAGGTTACATTCCGAGCAATTACGTTAAAGAAAAGGAACTCTTGGGTTTACAAAAATACGAGTGGTACGTCGGGGACATGTCCCGACAAAGAGCCGAGTCTTTGCTCAAGCAAGAAGACAAGGAAGGTTGTTTTGTGGTGAGAAATTCTTCCACAAAAGGACTTTACACCCTTTCCCTTTACACCAAAGTTCCTCACCCTCACGTAAAGCACTATCACATAAAGCAAAGCGCCAGAGGGGATTTTTTCCTGTCTGAAAAACATTGTTGCGGTTCCATTCCCGATTTAGTCAACTATCATAGGCACAACAGCGGGGGATTGGCTTCCAGACTGAAAACGAGTCCATGCGATCGTCCGGTCCCCGCGACGGCCGGACTCAGCCACGACAAATGGGAAATTTCCCCTGCGGAACTCATGCTCCAAGAGGAACTCGGTTCCGGTCAGTTCGGCGTCGTCAGAAGAGGAAAGTGGAGAGGATCCATCGACGTCGCCGTCAAAATGATGAAGGAAGGCACCATGTCCGAGGACGATTTCATCGCGGAAGCCAAAGTCATGACCAAACTCCAGCATCAAAATTTGGTTCAGCTCTACGGAGTCTGTAGCAAGCACAGGCCCATTTACATAGTTACGGAATACATGAGACACGGTTCCCTTCTCAACTATCTCAGGAGGCACGAACAGACTCTCGGAGCGAACGTCGGCCTTTTGTTGGACATGTGCATACAAGTTTGCAAGGGCATGGCTTATTTAGAAAGGCACAATTATATTCACAGAGATTTGGCTGCTAGAAATTGTTTGGTGGGAAGCGAAAACGTGGTCAAAGTTGCGGATTTCGGTTTGGCAAGGTACCTACAATTTTTTTTTTTTTTTTTTTTTTGAAAGAGGAAATGTAGTAGTAATTATCTCGTTATTTCGTTTTAGGTACGTTTTAGACGATCAGTACACTAGTTCCGGAGGCACGAAATTTCCAATCAAATGGGCTCCTCCGGAGGTGTTGAATTATACTCGTTTTTCTTCCAAGAGCGATGTTTGGGCTTATGGTGAGCTTAAATTATTACCAGGAGGAAGACTAGACCAATTTCTTTTTAATGCAATTCTTTGTGTTTTTCCAGGAGTGCTCATGTGGGAAGTGTTCACTTGCGGTAAAATGCCGTACGGAAGGTTGAAAAATACGGAAGTCGTGGAGCGAGTTCAACGGGGAGTCATACTGGAGAGACCCAAAATTTGTCTGAAAGAGGTTTACGACGTGATGAGGAAATGCTGGTGTCCTCTTCCGGACGACAGACCGTCTTTCAGAGTATTAAAAGACTTGCTATCGAGCATAGCTCAAGGCCTGACCAACGACTGACTCGCGTGCGTCCGCAAAGGGAACCGAAACGAAAAAAATGTTGAGGCATCCGACCCTTCAGACGGCGGGAAAAGGTCATCGTCCGAAATGGCTCGAGTGCTGAAAACTAGAGAAAACTTGCCGGAGAAAAAATCGTCCAAATTGGTTTTTACCGTGGGCGGAACCGATTACGATTCGAAAAAGGAAAATTTTGACAGACTTCTCGGAGAACTTGAAGTCTTGCTCGAAAGCGGAGCCAAGATTCCTGGCTCGGCTTCGAAGACGAAAACGAAAAGTGCTAGCGCCAGTCAGGAAAGCATATCTTCGAGGCATGATGCGGCGGCAGTGGCAGGGGTGACGAGAGGCGGCGGTTCTGCCGCTTCGACGTTAATTCGGCCCAAGCCGCGCGGGAACGACTCGAAGCGTTTCGGGGTCTCTGCGCCTTCCAGTGCCGAACGATTCTCAAATCAAAATTGTTTAAAACTCTCAAGGTCCACCTTTGAAAGAAATTCCATTCCGAAAATGTTTAAACCGATTCGAGACGAACCGCAGCAGCGGTCCCCCGAAGGCGGAATGGAAATGGAAATGGAAGCAAATGTCGGAGGGCAAGAAAACCTTGATGATAACGGAGGAGGCTCGACGAAAACAGATGAAACGGAACAACCGGAGGGAAAGGATTCCTCGTCGAAAGCATTAAAACCGAAGCGGAGGAAAAGTCTGCCCTCGTGTTGCGAAAAAACGCAAGAATTGGCCGAGTCCATTTCCGCGGCAGACGCTCGCATCTCGGAGACTTATGACATTAGCTACTATTCTTCCGAGGTGAAAGAACCTACCAAGAGTGATTGCTATTCTTCGCTTTCGGAAAGAGATGCTGCAGTCATCGGTTCCTCCGGGACCGAACGCGTTACGCTCGGCCGGGGCCTCGGCGTAAAGTCTGTTTCGGACGAATGCGTTTACGATAAAAGAGACGCATACGCCGAAACGACGACGACCTCGGGAATTTTTTCCGATCGAAGCGCCGAAAAATCGATGGATTTTTACTTGTACTCGACGTCACCGTGGCAATTTAATCGGAGGATTTCGGTGACCGAACCCAGTTCTCCAGCGAAAGAGGGAGAAGGCTTTGTGGATTATTCTCCTTCCATACCTTCTCCCGGTTCCACGGACGAGGCGGCAAGAACCTCGGCGGTGCAAGGCTTGGAATCGGACGTGTCCGATACCGAATCTGAATCTGCCGTTGCTCGAGTCAAAAAATCGTCTAGTTTCCTCGTTGCGAGAAACGTCAGCGTCAGCGTCGACTCGACGCAAACGAAAAAACTAAGAAGCAACAAGAGCAAGGTTCGAAAACCGTCAGCTTCTTCCACCTCCAGCTACGATTCGTATTGCCGATCCCGCTCTTTTGGCAAAGAATTTTCAAAATCCGCCGAGTCTGACAAGCAGGGGACTCCATCGGGAGCTAGTCGAGGAGTTTCGACTAGGTCTCGTTCTTCTAGTCGTCGGAAAAGCGAAAATGTAAAATTACTTCATCACCAACGCGGCCTTTGGGATCCAGACGCCGCCTCGAAAACCTCGGACGAAGGAGAAAATTACCGGAAATACGGTAAATTCTCTACAGTGGACAGGCTTACGAGAATCAAACCTGGAGCGAGGAAATCCTTTACCGACCAACCCGAGCCAAGTCCGACCAAATTGCGACCGGAAAATTTAGTAACAGGACCAAGAGCCAAATCGTGGAACCGAGAAACCGACAAGAACAAATTCGGGATGCTTCAGCCATCCGAAATCGATCCGGACGTCTATTTTTACCTATTAGAAATTTTAACCAGAAAGAGTCTCGGCGTAGGCGGAGGCCACGGGACGCCAGAAATTTGGACTAAATCTTTGCCCCGGAATCACAAATCGAGATGGCAAAAACACACAGAGAAATCAAACTCCGATATTTCTCGCCGTTTAAACGACGCTATAAAATGCGAAAAAGATTGCCTTAAAATTTTACATTCCATATCGAAAGAAAAGGGCGAATTTTGTACTGGGCCGAAAAGTAAACCTGCAGCAGATCACAAGGTTCCTCTATCCGAAATGACCATGACCGGAACGGGAAATCTTACGACTGGTAAAATGACTACGGACTCCACCTCCAAGTCGAGGCAGAGATGTTCGGACAGGGAGGCTTACACACCGCCTCTACCTCATACGTTTCTCATCGAAACCGGAGCTCCCAATTTAAAAAGCAGCATTTTTCGTGAGGATTCGTGTTTTTCTTCCAAAAAAAATTCAGCCAGTCGGGAAAAACTTGCAAGTTGCAACAAAACAAAGGAAGGCTGTGTTTTGAAGATCGAAGATGGAAATTTATGGATAGAAATTTGTAAAGCCATACAAGAAACTGAGGCTAAAAATAAGAAATTTAAAAAATCCGTTTATCAGACTTAATCATTAGTTTTTTATTTTTATTTTATACGATCCGTTAATTGTCAAGTTGTTGTTTATTGTAAAATGCTTTTTGCCGGTCAAAAGCTTAAAAAAAAAAGAATTTTTTTTGTGCCCCACATTTTCGGGTTACTTGTTAGAAAATTGTTGTGAAAGACTTTGGTGCATACCCTAAAAATTATTCATACAGTAAAAGTGTTCGAGTTGTTGGTCGTTTAATTTTCTCAAATATTTTGATAATAATAATAATTAGGTTACCAAATCAAAATAAAATAAAAATAAATGGCAACTGTAAAAATTTATCTTGTACTCTTGAAATCGAATACTTTGAAGTGGACACGTTGAACTTGTGCAAAAAAAGTTAGTAATTCGACAATAAAAAAAAATAAAAATAAAAAAATAAAAAATTCTCGTTATTTCTCCGGTTTGCTAGTTATGAACTGATTATTAAAATATGAATGAAAGATGCAACCAAGTTTCAGTCGCCACAAGTGGACTTTTTAAGAAACCTTAATTACAAACTGGTAATTATTAAGGCTGCGAATTACCCCCTTGATACGGCAGATCGAATACAACTTTTAAATGAAATACATTTACGTCTTTAAGCTTACGTCTATAGGATTTAAGAATTACAAGAAAAAAATAGTTTGGTTAGTCTTACTAATTAAAATTCGTTTTTTCAAGTCCTTCGAATCTAAATCGAAAAAGAAGAACTGTACGGCTGAAAACTTTTATAAAAATCAAACACGCTATATCTGGGGCTATAGCATTAAGAAGCCGTGAAACTTCTTATGTTGTTTTGTAAAATTTGATAGAAAAATGTCTAAAAAGTTTCGCTTTTGAAAATTCATTTTTTTTTAAATTGTAAAAAGTTTCAGTTTTTTCTTTTCAAAAACTTTTTAAGTCCCTCTTTTTCTACATGTAGCCTAAACTGTGACACCTCAGTCACTCATTTTGAGGCCCCCCATAAGAATTTTCAAAAAGTAAGAGAAAGGAATTCTATATGCAAAACTTGTACTACATAATGCTTACATTAAAAGATTATTAAAATATCACAAAACAATTGTTTCTCCAAAGATGTAAAGTTTTCTACTAAAGATACTTTTAGCTATTTTAAATCTTGTATTGTTGTTTTCAAAATATTATCTTATATTTTACAATTTTTTTAGCAAGGTTCCTACATTCTACTAAATTTATCAGGCATCTTTGGCATCTTAAAATTCAAGCCCAGTAAAAACTTCTTTAAAATCTAAATATACATTCATTTCTAACATTTGACTTATATTCATACCATTTGAATCGGCACAGTAAAAGGCGATTTCATCAAATGCATGAATATCATAAGGAGAGTTTGCAAATGTGTGAAATTCATGTATAAAATGGTGGGTTTCCTTTTTAAAGTAAGGAAACAGGGCTGTTTTGAATTCTTCACTTTGAATGGAATGGTGATGTAACATGGAAAGAATATTTTGGATCACACAATCATGAGAGATCTCAGATCCACAATAATCCAATTAAACCATGATTTCTCTCTTTAGCCAAAGAGAAAGTCGTGTCATTTTTGATTGACTTGACTGTCTCTAAAACAAATAAGAAAAATAAACAATGGGACTTTCCAATAATGTTGCTTGTTTGCATTTAAAAATGTTAAACATTATTACCTGCAAAATTGTGACATAAGTTCCTTATAACTCTTAAAAACGTTAGCTATATCCAAGACCCATGCATTTTGATGATAAATTTTTTTACGGTATGAGCTTGTTGTGCGTAACCAATTTTCACGAAATCCCGGAAGATCCCACTGATCGTCTGAAGGAACGGGAAACTCTGTCATCGCTTTAAATGGTTTCTGGCAAATAGGACACAGCGCTTTCTTCTCAGCTGCCCCAATCTAAAAAAGAAACTTAAAATATTAACTTGGTTCGGACCGGTGGACCAGATACGAAAATCGATAAAATTTCAAACAAAAAAAACATTGTGGTGTTTGTAATGAAGGTATTAATTCAGTTCATCTCACAAAATATATAACAAAAACTTCAATAGACACTATTTTATTTTATTTTATTTCATTTTACTTTGACTTTAAGTATATGCTTACTTACATGATATAGACTTCACAAACACAGCAAAATTTATGCAAACAACAGCTTGGAATCACTCTCTCTTTCAAAGTTTTTCGACACATGTACAAGCTGATACTTCAGTATGACAATCAGAAGGTTCTGAAGCCGACTCCATTATATATGAATGGGAATGGATGATTAATTTACTTGAAAATCGTTAAAATAATTCAAGATAATTTGGGAATCTGGTTAACTAAAAAAGGTCTTTTCTGACAGACTTAGTATCAATAATGACATTCTGCATATCGATATGTTTCTTCCCGATTAGAGCCCTATGTACTGGGAGAAGCGCATGTTGGCAGCTGTGATTTGATCCGTTGGTTTTTTCAACGTCAAATCCAGGATTTGTGAAACCTCGTTTTTTATTTAATACTAGTGGTATTTTCCTTCAAAGAAAGGAATAATTCATTTGGACAAGATGGTAGGTGACTTTTATTTATATTATAACAAATTTTTTGAAAGGAAGACTATAATATACCGAAGCCCTGAAGGGTCACATTTCTGTAATTGTTTTTTATTGCTTGTTCCGGAACAGAGATTGTCTGTTCCGGAACAAACATTGCTTGTTCCGGAACAAACAATTAATTTAAAATTGTCTGTTCCGGAACAGACAACGATTAATTTTAAATTAATTGTTTGTTCCGGAACTGACAATTTTTCGTTAATTGCTTGTTCCGGAACAAACAATCAAAAACGATTATAGAAATGTGACCCTTCAGGGCTTCCGTACTAATAGTATTAAAAATAATCTATCATAACCTGAAAAGGTTATTTCAGGCACGTCGCCGTCTCAAATAGACAGCACCCGCTTGCACCGCTAAAGCTGATTTTAAAAATAACAAAGTATTCCAAGGAGCCTGTTCCTCAGCCGCTTAAAGCGGATTTAAAATCTTGGCCGCATACATGCTCGCAGTGTGGGAAGACTCCTGAGATACGGTTCGTCCGAAAATGTATCTCGTGCGATTTAGGTGAGAAATGTATACTGATTGATCGACATTTTACAGTAGTGCATTACTGGTGAATATCTAGCGGCTACATCTTTTTTTTTCTTTTTTTTTTAATATATATATTCCATGTTATTTCCTTGTATTCCTTTTTTGTTAACTTTGTTTTCTAACTAGGTCAAACCAGGCTTTGAAGGAACAACTGATACAATGGGGTTAAGATGATTGTATCTGTAGTTCCACTTATCCCCGCCAGAGGGAAGGAGTGTCGGTGGTCACCCATCCAGAAGCTGGCCGCTCTCAATGCTGCTTAACTTCATTGATCACTAGCCACTAGACTGAAAGAGTCACCACTCCGACCCCATCCTACATCTTCGCATTAGTGTATTATGCTAAAGACCGCCAAATAGCGGGGTCCATATTTTTTTTAAATAATCAAAAATTAAGCAGCTGTAAAACTTGTGGCTACTTTCTGCGGAAACTTCGCTTATATCGTTGTATAGTCTTTTATCCTACCTACCTAATACCAAGCTCAGGTTTCCGTGCGCCATCCGCGCGGTAGTTAAAACTTATCGAGCTCGAAAGTGTCTGTATTTCCGAAACGCATGCGCGAAATGAGATCAGGCTTAAGGTAGAATGATATAGACATATGTAGAACAAATTCCACCAAAAAAAAATTTTTTTTGCAGGGGCCCATAAAACGGCCTTATTTACTCACGTTCAGAACTTGGACTTTGTTAGACAAGATACTAATTAAAGATAGAACAATTATTTATTTCTGGCAGTAAGAGCTTCATTGGATTAGAGCTAAAGACATTTGGATCCCAATCTGACTTTTAAGAAATTACGACGCTAGAATTTTAGACGAAATTTGTATAGTGTTCAAGAATCTGGAAAATGCCAGTGTGAAGAAAAAGAATTTTGATGAAAGGAAATTTGATGCTACATGAACGATCGACTTTAAAGCTCTTGGTTCTATAATTTGGTGTGTCATTTTTTTTCAAGAAACAAGCCTCCATACTGGCTTTTGTTTAAAGCCCAGTTGGCTTTTTTTTAGACTTGTATAAAGGAAGATGTTTTTGAAAATAATGAAACAATTTCAAATGTTATGGTATCTTACATATATTTAATTTTTTTTCCATTCACCATCAAAAACCTAATAAATTTTAATAGCAGTGATTACATTTTAATAATAATAAGTGACGGTAATAGTAAATACATATTGTATTATTGTTTTGCAAGCTTAAATTTAATTACAACAATGTCTCGTACTTAAAAAATAATTGGGCAATAAAAAAGTTTTCATTTTTTTTATTAAAAAATGATGCACCCTGTCGGTCTAAAAAAAATGAAAATAATAGATAATTTTATAACATTTTAGTAATATTGGATAATGTATATTAAACATGACTTTTACAAAATTGACGCAAGGTTAGTAAAAAATCATTAAACAAAAAGAAATGTTATTTCCTTGCGTCTTTTGTTTCTTAAAAAAATTGGACGGATCCAAAAATATTTATAAATTTTCATAATTAAAAATCTTAAAATAATTGAACAATATTTATAATTATGTACAATATATACAAAATATACTTATGTTTATATTAACAACCGTTGTAACAATTTAAAGTCTTTAAAATAGTTTATTTTTTAGAGGATGGAAAGTACTGTTTTCATGCTGTTAAAAATGACCTTCACCAACAAGAAGACAGGTATGAGGAAGAAAATATAATTTGAACCGTCACCGATAACATGCTACGAAGCATCAACGTCAGTACCATCACCATCACCGTCCTCCAACTGTTACTAACTAATGTAAGGGGCCGATCTGTCGTTAGTTTTCGTTTTTCTAAGCTTAACGGTTGCAAATGCGTTCCCTCTGAAAAAAGAAAAGTTTTAAAAAAATTCAGTAAGTTAGAAAAATTTAGCTTTTTACAGAAGAATCGATCCCCCACAAATCGTACCAAGGCCCGCATTTGGTTTTGTTATCTGTTAACTGTATGTCTTTAAATAATTTCGGGGCGTCTTTTAGCTTGTTATTGGAATTTTCCCTAAATAAATTATTATCATCCACCGTTTGCCATTTTTGACTTTCTTTTAGGCGGTAGTTCGGATTCCAAGTTCGGTACTCTTTCTGCTTTGCGTCTCGGACGATGTACTGCATCGTCAAATCGTTCGAATTGGATTTCATGAGCTTCGTGCGGGGTAAATAATTATCTTCGGTTTCTTTCTGAATGGTATCGCTGTCGGATAGATCCGAGTGACTTCCCGACTTGTACATATCAAACTTGTACCGGTTTTTATCGTTGCTGACGTTTATGTGGTCGTCAACGACGATGACGGAATCGGAGCCGTCTTCGTTGGGATATTGAATCCCGTTCGAATTTTTTTCGTTGTTCAGTTTTTCGATGTACTTTTGTTTTTCGTTTTGAATATTTTCTGCAGAAGCGTAAATGTTTTCAGTTTTGTCGTCCTCGTCTTCATCGTTGGTATTTTCCTCCTTGTTCGTCTTTTCCTCTTGCCCCTGCTTTGTCGCCTTACAAACATCGATGAGGCTTCTGTGCTTCCACAACGACATCCCTTCCAAAATCTCGTTTTTGTTGGATTTTTTGAATTTCCACAGGGATTTGGTACGTTTGACGGTGATTTTCGCCGGGATCTCAGGGATTTTGTCCACGGCCACCGGGGTCGGTTTCACTAAATCCTGACTGTCGAATCGGCCCAAAGTGCCCCCCGCTTCTACGTTTTGTCGAGCCGATAAAGTGCGAGATACGACCTGGTGAGGTTTCGGTCCCTTTTGATCGTTTACGTCGTCCCATAAATCCATCGCGGATTTGTACAAAAGCCAACCTCGGACTGATGAGCCGTTCCCCATTCTTTTTCTTTGTTGAATTCTATTTTATAAATCGAAATTTTAATTAATCGCCAATTGAAAAATAAATTTTTATCGTACTTTTCCCATCACCTTAAAAAATTGAATTATTACTTGAATGTTCCCATTTTAAGTCTAAAAATTAAAAACTAACAAACCATTGCTAGCGCATTACGTAGATTGAAACCTGAAGTAATTCCAGCTCCAGGATTCCTCTGTCGGAGAATTCACAAACCATTTTTTTCAAAATTAAAAGATACCAACCTAGCGGAATCATCATCCGAATAATCCACTTCCGGTTGAGGAGGGGGATCGTTGCTGAACCCGCTGTCGTTACTCGAATGCAAACTGCCCGGAGTCCCGTTCGCTCTTTTCCCTCCGAGATGAAGAGGCAAAGGAGGCATCGGCGGCGGATGAACGGTCCCTCGTTTCCCGGGCAAAGTCGCAGCATCTCCTCGAGGACTTAACAAAGGCTGAGGGGGATGAATTAAAGCCGTCGTTGTAATCGATCTAGGATTATTGTGTTGATTGAGCTCGGGATAGGCGCCGGTTGCGAAGGAGGAGGCCCCAGATTAGCAGAGGTAATAGGCGTCGCTTTTAGGGGAATCTGAAAAAAAAAAAAAACGAAAATCAAAAATCAAATAAATTTTAAATAAAGCCACTAGAGTGCGATTCGTCTACGAAAATTAAAAATAAAATTGCACCAACTACACAAAGCTTTTTTTTTTTTTTTTTTTGATAAATATCAAAACAAGGTTCAAACCGAGCTTAAAAAAATGATGATAATTGAGTTGGGATAACCAAAGCCTAGCAGGGGAGGTGAAAAAAGGGTTCGAAAGCTTGCATCATTGAGTCATGTATAAATAGGCTATAAATCAAATGACAAAAAGGAAGATCATGATTGCGTTGAATTTTCATCAAATGTTTTTTTTTCTTTTAACCCCATCAGTTTCGTCCTGGTTTTGCAAACGATTTTACGACCGACAATCATTTCCATCGGTTGTTTAGTTATTCACAATCAAACAAATTTAAACTACATTTTAGGCGGGAAAAGCTGTAACTAATTCTAGCATTACCTGCTTAACTACTCTTCTGTGTAAGAGGGTATCGCCAAACATGGTGGTTGGGGATGGTTTACCGGAATTGCTGTTGCTGGTGCTGTTTAACCCTGGAGTCCCCGGCGTCGTGGCGTTGGTACTCACGGAATCCATCCTTCGATGAGTCGGCGAACTTTACAAAAAAAGAGAAATAATCCGTTAATTTTTAAAAGTTTTTTTTCAACCCCCCCCCCCCCCCAAAAAAAAAAAAAAAAAAAAAAAAAAAAAAACTTACCAAATACTGGAATCGTCCGTAATTAATTCGGTATAGGCAAGAGGAAACCATCCACTGCACTGGGTCCTCAAATTCTCACCAAACTGCCATCCCTTATTCCTTTCTCCAAGCAACGCGATTACGTCACCCTCTAAAAAACTTAACTGATTGTCTCCTGACGATAAATAAGCATAAAGAGCACGAGCGAGCGGGCTTTCCCAACTCGGTTTATCCGGAATGGCCATTGATTTTGGTCTCTGCGGACTGGAAGGATCCTCTGGAGGAAAAAAAAAAAAAAAAAATTGAGCGAATAAAAAATTGTGACAAGTTTCTCGAGCCTATTACGCCCAAAGTATTTACCGTAATTTAAAACAATAAAAAATTCTCTCCTTTTTCTTCTCCTTTTTCTTATATAGTTTATTACATTTAAAAACTTGCAAATTTATAAAATGGAAATAAACTTTTCCTCGCAGCAGCACCTTTTTAACTGTACGGAAGAATTCAAAAACGGATATAAAAAGAAGTTCTTATTCCGAGTTTATGGCGCATTTTTTGTCATAATATGACACTATATTTGTCAGAGAAAAGTAATCGGCTTGCTTTAAAACTCGCTTCCTTCTGACATTTTTTTTTTGCTCTTTTTTTTTTTTTCTCCGCCTTCATCTTAAACCCGACCGATTTATCCTCGGCACAGAATCGTTTTTGTTTAACAGAATTTTTTTTCAAAAAAAAAAAAAAGTTACAAGGATTATTATTTTTTAAATAAAGAAGGATAGGTATTGATGAAAAAAATAAAGTCGCCACCCTCTTCTCAGTTATCAAAGTTGAAGAAATGGAGAGGAAGAAAAAAAGGGGAATTTTTTTTTTCTCTTTCTTTTCTAGTTGTCCTCCTTCATCTGTAACAATGCAGCTTGTTTGTAAATCTCGAAAATATTACCGCGCCGCAATATTCTTGAATATCAAAGGGAAACAATACCTTACTTATGAAAAAAAAGAGATGTAAAGAAGATAACAAACAAGCTTTGAATTATTTTTCAATAGACGTACTTTATATATGCGAAAAAAAGATGCTGTCTGCGAGTCTTTTCACGAAAAAAAAAAAAAGATTTTTTTTTGAACATTGTAAACTTGAAAGTAGCTGGCAATCAAGATTATAAGATTTTATGAAGAAGAAGAATTCCCGGAAAAACTTTTTTTTTTTCTAAACTTGACGATATTTAACAACAAACATCTGCAAGAAATTTTAGAAAAAAAAAATTATCTGCTTGAATTTTTCTGTCGTTCGTCAACAATTTTATATTCTCTTCGTTAGGACTAATGCGTAGGCCTATCGTTGCGGACGATCGTTGAGGCCGATCGTTGTAATTTTTATCGCAAATTGATTTTTATTATTGGTAGGCCTAGTAAATATTTTTTTTAAAAATAAGATCATTACACTATAAATTTTAATCCTCCATTTAGCGTTTTCCAACTTAATATTTTTTTCATAATTTTGGCAATTGCAACAATTATCGGAGGGGTGAGTGCCAGTGGTAGAGGGAGAGGGAGAGGTTTAAAAAAGGCAAAAGTTTTGCTCGCGAGATTTTTTTTTTAGCTTATTCAGCACTTTTAAAGAGCGAGATCAAACGGAAAAGTTTCTGCTTTACAAATTTAAAGGTGGGTAAAATACCCATTCATCTTGTTGTGTCCTATGAAAAAAAGCTCAATGTCGAAAGGTAAAATGTTATTTAATGTTCATTCGGCATCGAGATTAAGGAAAAGAAAAAAATTGCCGTCCTCATTCCTTTGACGCAAAGCATATTTATGTATAAATCGAGAATAGATTCTCAAGGAAAAAGATCGTCCAAAAAGAAGATAAGGGAAAAAGGATTGAATCCGAAGAAAAGCGGGAGGGGGCGAAACCCGAAGAGAGCTATTGAAAAATAATGCCCCCCCGGTGACCATAAATCTTGACATTGTGTAAGAATCTCCTATATTTTACGTAGTTTAAGAAATATTTAAATTAAAAAGAAGAAAAAAAATTTATAGAAAACTTTTTCCAACTTGTAATTTAAAAAAAGAAGATGGAAGAGAGTAAAAACGAAACGGGATCGAAGGCTTTTTTTCCTTGTCAATCAAAAGAATTAAATATGAAAAGAATTACCTTGTACCAGGGAATGCGTTGACGAATTTAAATTATATTCAGACTTAGCTCTAGACAAGGGTTTCAAAGGACTCGTAACGTCGTTGATGGAACGAACGTCCAGGCACGAGGCATCCATGGATTTCGTTTTCCTCAATTGCGATGCTACGGATATACGATCTTCGTCTATGTTTCCTCTGCCGAAGGAGTCCTCGTCTTGCCAAAAACTAACTTGCTGCAATCCAAAAGTAAAATAAATTAGTGTTGTGGAGAATCCATGCTAAGGAGAGGAGGGCACAGGTCAAAAACTTACCCTTAACTTGGTTGTAAACATATTTTCTACTGATTCCGGTAAATATTCCCTAGATCTGGCGACATCCTGCCATTCGTCCAAATGTCTGTTATAAGAATTGGCACCGGCAGTGTGATAGGCTAAGTAATGTTTGGCTAGTGAGCATTGCCGTTCTAAAACGAAACCGTATCTTCTCCTCTCCTGCGTCATTGCCTGCAAAAAAAAAGTTGCTTTGAAGTTTAAAAAAAAAAAAAATGTAAATCGCATATATCTTTAAAAAATCATTTCAAATTGATATAAACTTTTTTTTTGTATAATTTTTTTCCTCTTTCCCCTTAAACTTACGTTTTTCAAACTTTGTTCGCAGAAAATGTCAAGCTTGGATTTTTCCTCTTCTAAAATTTGCATGTTCTGAAATAAAAAAAAAATTAATTTTTTTTTTGCCCGATGTAACGATTGTGTTGGTCCCTCCATAAGAAGTTTTCAAATTTTTGATTCATTTTTTCTTCTCCTCTTATCTCTCTCTTTTCCGTTTGAACCAATTAAGACCATTTGATCCGGAATTTAAGTTTTCAAAATTTGGTTTGATTACCGGTTTGATTAATTGACCAACGAATCAATTGATTAATTAGGTCGGAAAGCAGGAGAAAATAATTTTGTCGGATCTGTTACGTATACGGAGGAATTTTATAATAATTGCAAAATGTTCTTTGATATTATGAACGAGGATCCCCTCGCGCAAGAAAAATAAGGAGGAAGTTTTCGGATTTTTTTTTTTTCAAATTTATTTCCATCTGCGAAATAAAGATTCCAATAAGTTAATACCACTCTGGGTCGGAAGGAGGGATTAAAAAGGGTAAAGACATAGTTAAAAACATAAAAAACAAATGAAACAAAATCCATGTCCAAAAACAGGAAAAGAAATTAATGGAAGTCAGAGAAATAAAAGAATGCCAATGCAAAAAAACCGGAAAATCGAGTGAAAAAAATTGTGGAAAAAATTATATTCTCGAAAAACCTGCCTTGATCTCCAGTACTGGACGGGGTATATCGGCCCGATGTTGCATTATTCCAGACACTTCCCAAGATTCGTCCACGGGAACACCGGAGAGATTGAAAAATGACGGGAAAGGAGGTCTGCGAAGGACAACGTGGAAAGCAGCGGAACAAGATAACGGAAGGATGTAAATCAGCGTTTCAGACGTATAAATCCAGGAAGGAATGCGAAAAAAATTATGGGAAAAATGACGGAAGACGGTAAAAAGAACAAGGAACAAAGTAGAAAGGCAATGGAAGCGACGAAAGAACCGAAAAGAGGAAAACCGATGGAAAGATCCAAAATTTTTCGACACGTGAATGGCCCTGAGCTGTGACCCGAAATACAAGCGTAACAACTTTCGGAAGGCGAGAAATCAAAAATTGTGGAAATTCGTTCCCGAGTCATGTTTTCTCGTCCACTTTGAACCCTTTACAGCATTAGGTTAAAACAAAAGGAAGAAAATCCATAAATCAAGCCAACGATTTCCTTACAAGCTGTAAATCCTATCGCCTTTCCAAAGAAAAAAAAGGGAAAAGAAACACACACTCACACACAACAAGGAACAGATTTTTATTTTGTAAAAACAAAAAAAAAAAAGGAAGAGGGGGTAAGCGATATTATATTGTATAAGCCTATCAACTTACTTTCAATTCTTTATCCATAGCTAACCCTGTTTTAGATCCGCTTTTGCTTCCTTTTTTACGTTGCTTTTTCATATTCGCAGCGGCTTTGCTATACGTCTCGGAACGTGCTTTATGCTGTTGTAAAAATTTCTTTTGTTCAGACTGAAAAAGAAAAAGAAAGTTAAAAAGCGAAAAAAAAAAAAATGTGCAACGGAAGAGGGAAACTCTTGCTTTTAAAAAGTGTTTATCAGTTAGATTGGGAAACATGAGAATTTCATTTTGGAGTAAAACGTGCTTAGGGAAATTTATCACAAGAAACACTAATTTAGAGGACATATCTGTGAAATCGAGTTACTAGAAAACACATTAAGGAGAGAGAGAGAGAGAGAACACCGTGAAAAATTTATGTTTAAAAAAATTTTTTTACGTTCTCGACCCCCTCAAAAATAAAAATAAAAAAAGGAACAAAAGAGTCGAATCGTCGCCACATACTCAATGAAATATCGTTTGGAAAAGATATATAACACACGAAATAATTCATAGCAAAGTGCTTTTCTTACGTAAAACGCAAAGGGGGCCCGTTCGCCCGTTCCTGAATCCCGAAAATAAATCCGAATTAAACTCGAGAGAGAAATCGGTGGGACTACTTGCTAATCTGAATCCATGCCAAACCGGTTCCGTTTCACTTTCTTATTATCTTGTCCCCTTAAACTTTTTTCTTGTCTGGAAAATTTCCCGAGTCCTGTGGTGACTTGGTTTTTGCGCTTAAAACGCTTTCCCACGTCTCTAAGGTGTTGGTTACATTCCACAAAAATTCTTTGTTCGAAATTTTTCAAAAATTTTTTCGCGAGGGAAGTGGTTACATTTCTTTTCCGACGTGTTCGAAAATTTTCGAGGATGTTCCATGTGATTTTATGGGGTCTATTATATTTTTTACGTAATGGGGATACATATATCAGCGGCCGAGTACCCTTATCAAGTCAAATCAATTTTTTCCTTCACACACAGTAGGAAAAAAGAAGTAAAAGTTGAGGAAAAAAAAAAGAAAAGAAAAAAGTTACAGTGTATTGCAGTGTCATCACATCGTGGCAGAGCAAGTTAAGTGTAAATGAATAATATTAAAGCAATCTGAATTTTATTTCTGCATTTAAAATTTTTTCATAATCTATTTTTTCTACCATGCATAGAAAAAAATTGGCTTAAATTGATAAGGTTATGCGACAGAATATGTATCCTTCCCGTTACGTAAAAAAATATAATCCTAAAATAACATGGAACATCTTCAAAAATTTCAAACTTTGTTTGGGTTAAGTTGGGTTAGGTTAGGTTAGGTTAGGTTAGGTTAGGTTAGGTTGGGTTGGGTTAGGTTAGGTTAGGTTAGGTTAAGTAAGTAATGCTACCAGCGGTTCTGGGGACGGTTCAGTAAACAGAAATGGTTTTTTAGTCAGTGCGAGTTTGACACTACCGTAGAAACCATCCTGCGGTGTCCATAACGGATTTTTCCACCTTGACATAAAATAAAAAAAAAAAGGTTAGGTTAGGTTAGGTTAGGTTGGGTTGGGTTAGGTTAGGTTAGGTTAGGTTAGGTTAGGTTAGGTTAGGTTTGATATGGTTCGGAAATTTTCGAACATGTTCGAAACTAATGTAACCACTTTCCTCGCAAAAAAAATATGGAAACGTTTCGAACAAAAATTTTCCTGCAATTTAATCAACGCATAAGGCTAAGCATATATCTTGGCTGTTCAAAGTCACTAAAAATGCTCAAGGGAAAAATTAGTTAGGGAATCTCTGATTTCGTCATTCTAAAAACTGGGATCCCAATAGGATTTTCCAAAAAAAAAAAATAAATAAATAAATAAATAAATAAATAAAAATAAAAATAAAAATAAAAAACTCACGATTTCCAGAGATTGCTTGATTATCTTTCATCAGGAAAGAGAAATGAAAAGGATTTAAATGTTAAAACTTGATTTCACTCTAACAAATCCGAGTTGAAAATTTCAGTGAGCTCTAGGCCAAAATTATTTCAGATAATTTCTAATGGAATTGGAGTTGGTTACTTAAAAGCATCACTTCTGTGAGAACCAATTTTTAGGCAATTTTTTCTTTTGAGAAAAATAAATTAAAAGATTGCAAAAGGAAGTACTCCTAAACGTATTTCCTCATCGGCTGATAAGAGCCTTTAGAGTACAACTCAATAATTGTTAAAAAAAAAAAAAAAAAAAAGGGACGACTTCGGTCGCGGTAAAAATTTCCAGGACTGATAAATCTATTTACTAATTTGGTCGATTAATTATGTGCATATTTGTCCCTTAAAGATGAAATCACGGCTTTCATAACCACCTTTTCCCCTATTTTACTCCATTTGAATAAATAAAAAGATCCACGACCTCGACAATTCGACAATGAAAAAAAAAAAAAAAAAAAAAAAAAAAAGCTCTAGGGTCCATTGTCAAGGTTAAAAATATGGGGATGTTTTAATGGACGTTTTTGAAATTTAAATTACGTGCCGTTTAATTGAATCAAGGAAGGAGGAACACAATGACTCTCTTTTCCAACACCCTCCTCCCCGGACACAATTCAGGGGAAAAGGGGGAAAAAAGAGAGTGTCAACTAAAATGTCGTCTTCAATCACGGAAATTGTTGGTTTAAATTGAATTTTCAATCGCGTCAGATAAACATTACAGGGAAGAAAAGATTTGTTCTATATACTACCTTGGGAATGCAAAAAGCTTTTCCTTTCTTTTCTTCAGGAGAAAACTTTCTTGCAAGGTATTTTCTTGATATGAAAAGGATTTCATTTTTTTTTTTCAAAAAGTGCAATAATCGAAAAATACCTTAACTTTTTCCTTTGGTCGAAATACCGAGAAAAAAATTTCCCTCTTCCGCTCCCCCCCCCCCTTTTCTAAACAGGAAACGTTTTACATCTTCATCAATCATATTTTTTATTTTACCCTTCTTTTAATTACGACGAGAAAATATCCCGTTCCTGAAAATTTTCTAATTAAAAAAACAGAAGAGGAGTTTTATAAAGTTTATTCTAAGCCGCATAAACGATTCTGAGACTCCTACTTCCTTTAGAGAAAAAAAAAGAAGACGAAGAGAGGGAGGAAGTCCGGAAATAGTTAATGATCTTTTCGAAAACTGAATAAAAAAAAAAAAGTTATACTTACTTGAACTACTTTTGTATCCTTTTCCAGATTTGTTTCTAATGGCACTAGAAGGTCGACGTAAAACGCTTTTAACTGAAAATTAACAAGGGAAAAAAAAATATTAAAGTTAAGTTTTCTTTGAAAAATTTTCGACACGTACATCTCTTGTAAACTACATAAAGCAAAGAAAAAAAAGCTTCCGAAAGCGGATAAATTTACAAATAAAAAATTTTGCTTTCAAAGTGCAGCAAATTTTTTTTTCCTAAAAAAAAGGTAGAGTTTTTTTTTTCAGCGATAAAATAAATGGTTTTACTACGTCCGTGAAAAATCATGACGTTTTAAAAAAATGCGTTTTAAGGTCTATCCGTTTCTCCGGACATGCTTCTGCTCACGATTTACCGAAAACGACTGAATTTTTTTTAAAAATCCGAATCACATGGTTTTAAGTCGTAAATCCCTTTATTTCCAAAGATTAAACTTAGATCAAAATAAGGATTTTCCGCTTTACTTTTTTCAAGGGCATCTCTGCAGGGTGTAGAAAAAGCTTGCATTCTTCTTATGACACTTAAAAATTTCGAGACAAAGATAAGAAATTTTGGGGTATTGATCTAAGAATTTTTTTTTTTTTTGGAATCTTTACGAGTAGGAGCGAAAAACGTAACTTAGCACAAGATGTAAAGTCGGATGGCTCTGTTTTAAGGGCATTGCAAAGTGTCAGGCTTAATAAAAAAAAGCGTCCACGTTTTATTGAACATTTTAGGATTACAAAAAATAATTTGCGAGGAAGCCATAATTCTAGAAAGTTCAATGTTTTGAGTAATCGGTCCCTCAGGTCGTAGATCAAAGAAAGAGTCCGAGTGGGGGCCAAAAATTTGCAATATCGAGTGACATGTCGTTTGACAGGAATAAAATGGCGCTCATCAAATGACCCCAAAATTTTAAATTTTTGGTCCTGCAGTCCTTGCATGGAAATCACGGCCGTATAAACAGGTCCGGAAACTTCCTATGCCGATCATGTCCCGCTTAACTACGCCAAAATTAGTTCTGAAATTGGCCACTGGCGGCGCTGCGATCTAGAGAGCAGCAACATGTCTAATGTTTACGTTGGGACTCCCACAGGGACTCTCGTTTCGAACAACAAGAGAAAGTAGCCGCCATCATTGTTTACATTACCAACGACCAATCAAAAAGCGTCTCTCTAACAAGTAGCGCTCACGGTGGTAGAAAAGAGGAACTAATTTTGGCGTAGTTAAGCGGGACATAGTCTCCAATGTATAAGGGATAGGAGTTTCCGGACCTGTTTATACGGCCGTGATGGAAATGCATGGAAGCGTTGTGACTCTTTCTTTTCCAGCACATTTACGGTATATAAAAACTAAATTATATAAAGTTAGATAAAAAAAAAAAAAAACTTACTATATTCATTTGTTGGGACTGGATCTCTTTGTAAACTTCCACAACTTGCATTAAAGCCGAACCTGAAAATAAAAAAATAATAAAACCGATATTAAACCCAATTTTCTTGTTCTTCTCTACATAGCGCGATCCTCAGTTTGTAATTATCGTTGGTCTGTTTAGCGTTTTTAAAAAGAAAAATCCCTGAGGACGTCGAACCGGGGGTCACCACTCCCCGAGGGATAAGAATTTCACCCTTTGACTTTATGTACGGGTTCCCAAACTGTTCTCATTACATCAAACTCAATTAATATGTCTGCGTTCTACTTAGACGAATCCTTTTATTTGTATAAAATTTTCTTTTTTCCGCGGAAATGAAATCATACCGTAGGGGAAAGGGGCTGGGGAGAGAGAGAGAGATCCTTTTTTTTTTATTAATTTTTTTTTCCTGGAAATCGATAATTCCAGAAGCGGATATAAAACGGCTGAGAAACATATGGAACTCGTTTCTGGTAGTTTGAAATTCATTATTAACTCGGAGGTTTTCCGTTTTCTGGTGCCACGTGTGCTCTACGATACGCAGCCTGTTTATATATATATAACTTGAGCATTTGTTTCCAAAACCATTTCGGAAAACTTTATCGAGTTTGGTGGCTTATCTTGAAATGTACAAGAGAACTTAACAATGGGAAACTATTGAGACAAGAAAATCTATAAATTCACCAACCCACCTAAAAGTAGATTTACATTTTCGATTCCATTTACGCTGGTGTCGATCTCGATTTAGCCTTTTAAAATATCCTCATTTTTTTTTTTTTTTTGAAATTAAATGGGGCTATCGGTAGTTTCAGGTTCCTCTCATCAGAAACCGATAGCGGAGGAAATGAATGCTTGGAAAAATCATTTGGTTACGTTAAAAAACCGGCACAAGGTTCGGATATTGCAAGGGACTAAATTCCAAAATCTCCCGACTTTTTGACATATTTTCGCCTGGCGTTAAATTACATCATCTGCTTTAAATTACTTTTTCAGAAAATCCTTTAAAATTTAACGTTTTTACAACCGGCAAGGATCATCTGCTTAAAACTTGTTAATGTTATGACTGTTAAATTTTAAATCTCGATTCTCCCCTTTCGGTATTCTTCAGCTTTTTCCTGTTTTACTACAAAAAATATTTTTTTTTACAATTTTTTTATGTCAACATTTATTGCCTTTTAAAAAATCTTTTAAAACGGGGTAGTCCCATTCGTAAAATAAAAAAGCTCTTTTCAATTTTTCACCGAGATTCGTAATTATTTCCGATTTTTTCACGAGAATTTAAAATCTAACGTTTGCGAGTTTCTCATTGCTTCGGATAGGAAGGAGTTGTTCCGGTCAAAAGGATTCCTTCAAATTCAAAAACCTTTTGAGGACTGGAGAAGGTTTATTTTACAAAGTTAAAAGCGATCGAGTTACCAACAACGGAATTCTTAATTGTAATGTTAACAAACGTCAAGCGTGGTTTCCGAGTAAGGGATGAGCAAAATCTTTTTCCCTCTCCTCTCCCCTCGCCCTCCTCTTTCCGCGAGATTTTCTCCGGTTCGAATTTTCTTTCTCCCTCAGGTGTTGCTTGTTTTCGAAAGCGGAGTCCGCGTCTGAATTTTAAAAAGCGATGTCAACTTTGCTTTGATTCCCCTGCGCCGCCGCCCCCTTTTTTAAAAAGGCTTTCATTTTCCCAATTTGTTCGCTCGAGCGTAGAATGAGTTCTTATTTTTCTCAAGAAAATAACGAAAAAGAGTTAAAATGAAAATTTTCAAATTTCGACGGGCTTTTACGAAAAGGAATCCCGATCTCGTTGAACACCCCTGACAATGATAGAAGACCTTTATTCAAGGAGGAATTTTCAAACGCGATCTTAAATTAAGACGGAACAAACTTCCCAACTTTAATTATTTCTAATAAGTTGAGGAATACACATCGTCGCGAGAGGGAAAAGTTTTCCAGCATCGTCATCGCTTAGGAAAACAATTTTTTAAATGTGTGTCATCATTCTTGATGATGGAAAAAAAAATCTCAAAGAATTTTACAGTCCCAACATTTTGTTGAGAAATAATTTTGTAAGTTAACGAGCAAAAGGATCCAGTCAACTGAGAATATCGTCTTTTCGGTGAGCAAAATGTTTATGGCAATTTTCGAATTTCATATGTTTGACTAATAATCTTCGACTTATTGGTATGTTTTGTCACTTTACCATGTTTTTTTGCCATAATTTGGCTTTTACCTCAAAAACAGGACCAGATATAAAAAAGCTGACTTCAAATTCGTGATCTACGGAAAATTTTCGACAAGAAACCACATTTTTTTGCGAAAAAAAAATTGTCCATTTTTTTTCTCTTACGGGAATTTTTGGAACTTTAAGCTCAAGTCCCCACATTTTCCCGACGAGTAAAAAATGTTAAAAAAATCCAGGTTTTTCAGTATACCAAGGAGAACCATTTTTTGGGCAAGCGATTCGAAATTCGAAAATTGCCAAAATAAAGGACATCCCAATGTTTAGCTTATGCAGAGTATGAAGCCCGATGCGAAGAATTACGATGGACGGAGTATAGAGGAGAGCCTTCACCTCTTTGTTGAGGCCAAAGTTTAATTCCGTTTGAAACTAGATAAATTGTTAGGTAACTAAACCGACCCTGAACATGTGGTAAAACCTTTTTTTCTTTCTTTTTTTACAACGTCAAAAACTTTTCTTTGTTAAGTTAACACGTGTAAAAATGCACAGCACGTTCAAGGATCGGAATGTAAAGAATTTGAGCAACGTCACTGAGAAACTCTATCTCAATGGTTTTATAAACTATAATCCGATAGAATGCGAGTTATTTCTCTTCGTTTATCGTTTGTCGGAGACGCGCGAAATATTTGCAGAAAAAAAAATGGATGAAGATAAAGAGCAATTAGCCCAAAGGGCTTGATGTCGAACAAAATTTCCCGGAAGGTAACCGCATCCAGAGTTTTCCTTCAAACTTTGTTTCCCATTCGTCATATGAAAAATTCGATAAATCGATTTTCGATTAGTCGAAATTCTCTTCAACATTTCATTATAATTAATAACTAAATAAAACGTAATATTCTCCCCACCCGAAAAGAATTAAACGCGAAGCTTAATCCTTAATGGGTTACCGGAACCAAAAAAAAAAAAAACGTTACTAACTTGCGAGTCTCGTTTTGATTTATTTACAAAGCAAAACTATAATTCATATCACAAAAAATAAAAGTCAGAAATTCAACGTCATATTTTTCCTGTCCCTCTCCCACCCACCTTCTGCGCTTTGGTAAAAGGTTTCGAATAAAAAAAAGCGTCGAAAGGACTTCGATATTTGATTTCAAAAAACGTTTTTTTTTTTTTTATATTTCTTCGGGTTTGATCCTACACCAAACAATCATACGTCCACCAGGTTTTTTTTTTTTTTTTTTTTTTTTTAACACAAAAGCCTTGGAGTTGTGATATTCTTTCTTTTGTCGACTCTTCGAGAATAGATATTTTCAGTCTATTTTAAGAATTTTTCATTTTATACTGTTCAAAGTTGTAAGCCGTGATCCACAACGGAAGGCTTGGTCAGACATCAAAACGTTCTAGCCCTAAAAAATTTGGGACTTTAAAGATCAAAATAGGGAAAATTAGGAACCTTTTAGGAACCGAAAACATTTAATTTTCGAACTTTTTATTTAAGTACAGGCGTAATTTGACCCCCATAGACCCATTTCCGATCCAGCTTGACCCTCACGAAAAAGGCAGACCTTGCAGATTTTTGGGGTTAAAGTCGCTACAAAGCGGCTGAGACTGCTCAAAAAATTTTGATCGAGTTTTTAGCCTTTATTTTAGCAACAACTTTCACCTAAAAATTGCAGTCACATGCATTTTTTCGGTCAAGGTTACTACGAGCTTCTTGATATAACCACAATGAAATTTTGACCTAATTATTCAAAAACCTTTTCCCATTTTTTACCTCGTCAACACTCAAAAAAACGCTTTGCGACAAAGAATTTTTGCATAACTTAGGTCTAAGCAGAAAAAATGTTTTGCATCAAGACTCGTGAGTGCTTTGCCGCAATGCATAATGTCGACAAGTCAAGCAATGTTGCTTTGCGGCAAAGCATATTTGCTTTATCACTGAGCAACATCGCTTGTTTTGCGAACGAGGCATATTCATCTTTTTGAGTGAAATAGCGCTTGAAGCGCTAATTCACTCCACTTAATTTTATTTTTTTTTTTTTTTTTTTTTTTCTCACCGTAATTCGTTTCATATTTCGTAGTTTATTATTTAAAACGCTGTCTGTGCTGCTCTGGAATGTTTAGGTGTTGTTTTTGTTGTTCGGTACGCTACCTTGGGCGAATTATTGACTTTTGAAAACCGGTGTTCTGGTACACATGATACGCTCGATCCAGGGCCCCACGCGTTTGCCTCGCCGTTTTGTCGTGGCACTAGACAGCCAATTGTTCGTAAAGTCGTCAATGCTAAGTTGCATTAATGCGCAAGTGCTGCGTTAACTTTTTTATTTTTATTTATTCGACTTCGTTATTATTCGTTTCCTGTTCATTTATAATAATTCTTCATTTATAAAAATGCTTAACAACAATAATAACAATAACAGTGGTGATGATAACAGACTCTCCGTATCACTTTTTAGTGATGATGACGTTCAACCGCCTCCGAAAATAAATAAATACGTGAACACAAAAAGAGGAAACGGCCTTGTCGTCTCCGATCAATGCGTTCACATTCCTTCATCTGACGGTTCCTCGTTTGGATGCAGCACCGGCCAACTGCCATATGCTGAACTTGAACTCGCTTTGTACAAAAAGGATCGGGAATTACAGGAATGTTTACTTACTCTTGGAAGGTTGCAAGATGACCTAACCGAGAAACACAAGGAAAACTTGAGACTTCGTCAACAGATTAAGGATGCGCCTCACTCTTGCCCATCTGTTACTGAGCTTAGTAATAAAGTATCTCATCTCCAATCCTTGGTCTCGGACCTCATTCGAAAAGTCGATAGTAGTTCCTCCACAAATCCAAAAGCGCGACCCCAGCGGAATCGCCGGTCCAGGACGTCTCACGCTCAAAAGAAAAACGTTCAGGCTCAAAGGAAAAATCTTCCGCCTTTAGCAGCAGTAATTAACAATTCGTCTCCTGCATGTAGAAATTCAGGATCCTCTTCTCGTGTGTCTCAACACCCACCATCATACCCCACGAGGAATTCGAGGCCGGTATCACCGTCCACACTCAGGTCAAACATTGTCATCGGTGATTCAATGGTCAAGCACACTACCTCTCACCTCCCGAAAGATGAATATTCCGTCCTGTGCCATCCAGGCATTCGAATTAACCAACTGACTGACAAGGTGGTCGGCCTCCAGGCGCATAATGCTGGTGCCTTAATTATTCATGTAGGCACCAATGACCTTAAGAAATCACAAGACAACAAGAATGTCGTTACTGATTTCACCAACCTCATAGCCAAAGTCAAATCACAGTTCCCTCATCTACGGATTTGTCTTAGTGCCGTAATTCATCGAAGAGATATCCGCTTTCAACGCATCTCAGCTCTTAATGAGAGTCTTAAATGGTTATGCGAAACTACTGGTTGTGAGTTTATTGACGCCAATTCTCAGCTGTGCGACTACGACTTGGGTAAGGATGGGCTACATCCGAATCGCAGAGGGTCCCGCACTCTGGCCAGCGTCTTCAGGGGTAGCTTGGAAACCTCAAAAAACCCTTACTAGATCCAGTGGTGTTAGCCTCAGCCTCCCCCTGATTGATGATTGCATCACTTCTACCTGCAATCGACGCGTTCATCGTTGTCTACATTACATCAAGCCTGCTGCCAAAAATAATCACACTCTCTCCATCTATTATCAAAACGTTCGCGGCTTAAGAAGTAAAATCCCTACCCTAAATAGTGCAATTTTAACCAATGATTACGATCTTGTATGTCTAAGTGAAACGTGGCTTACTCCTGACATATACGATGGGGAGCTATTCGACTCGAGATACGTTGTCCTTCGTTCAGACAGGGATAGGGCACTTTCGCAGAGGCTTGATGGTGGAGGCGTTCTCATCGCCGTCGATAAGAAATTTCAAGTTACCAAAGTGGACTTTCCTTCAGCACGCTTCTATGAATGTGTTTGGGTCAGAATTAACATGTCAAAATTTTCATTGTGGCTCTGCTGCATATATTTTCAGTGCAATAGTACTATTTCTTGTTATGATCAATTTTATAATAACTTAGAAACCCTAGAGAATCAATTCTTACCAGATGACAAGATCTTGATGGTTGGCGATTTTAACCTCGGAGCCTTTTCTGTGCCTTATTCAGGCGGCGACAGTAGGGTAATTAATCTATTGAATTTTATGAGCATTTACAATCTTTCGTCATTTAATGAGGTAAAAAACGCGAATGGTCGCACATTAGATTTAACTCTTAGTAGCCTCTCCACTACTGTCACCGAGGAATCTCCCATTTTGCCTTTAGATCCTCATCACCCAGCACTACACATCCTATGCTCCAGAAACATCCAACCAGTCATAATTGGACAGAAACATCCCACCATAAATCCGACTCCATCCCCCCGCGCTCCATCTTTCAACTTCATGCGCACTGACTTTGATGCATTGTACCGTGAACTTGCCCGTGTAGATTGGTCACCTGTCCTCGAAAAAAATGAAGTTAACACAAGTGTAGATGAGTTTTACGATCTCTTTTTTTCCATCCTAAAAACACATACTCCGATGACGTCAGGCAGAGGAAGACGCTACCCTCCTTGGTACACCGAAAATATAGTACAGCAGCTAGCTCTAAAGCGGAAACTAGAAAGTAGAAGATACTCAAGCTCACAAAACAACCTACGTTTTGTCTCGGTTAGAACTTCATTAAATCACAGCATCAGTAGAGCCTATATCGCCTACATAAAAGATTTGGAGAATAACTTTAAGTCAGATCCACGATCATTCTATAGACTTATTAACCACAGAAAAAATCCAGTTCTTCCTCTGTGATGACATTTGAAGGCCACCCGATTACTAGTCCTCCGGCTATAGCTAACCAACTCGCAAAACACTTTGAACGCTCTTACGCGCAAACCCCAGCCGTCTATGACCTAGATTCAATTTGCTCCAGTCTTGTGTCAGACCAAGTCGTATCCGTTCTGACTCTCCCGGAAATAAAGCTCTCTGACTTGCTGCATGCTTCTTACTGTATGAAATCTTCTCGTAGCTCGGGGCCTGACGGTGTTCCAGCCTATGTCGTTAAAGGTCTTCTGGAACCTCTTTCGGAACCGCTTTTGCACATTTATAACCTTTCCCTAACAACGGCATCCTTTCCCAAGAGATGGAAAACCGCAAAAGTAATTCCAATTCCTAAAACTCCTAGCAGCACTGAGATAACTCAACAAAGGCCAATCTCTCTTCTTGATTCGTTCAGCAAGTTATTCGAGGCTGTCATTCACAGAGTCATACAGAACCATTTTAGTCCCCTGGTCTCCGATCAACAACATGGATTCGTTGCGAAGCGATCCACAGTCACTAACCTCTTGGGCTTTACTCAGGATGTTTCTGAGGCATTGGACTCAGGTCTCCAGGTCGACTGCATCTACACGGACTTTGCTAAAGCATTTGACAGAGTTGACCACGATATCCTTCTGCGCAAGTTACATGAAAGTGGTTTCTCGCGTCCTTTAGTTGCACTTTTTGCTTCCTACTTATGCGACCGCACCTTCCGAGTATCATATGACGGACACCTGTCTGATCTAATGTCCGCCAAATCAGGAGTTCCTCAGGGCGGTAACACTGGACCAGACCTCTTCTTATTTTTTATTAATAACTTGCCTTCCGCGCTTTCTTTCTCTTTGTCTAAGCTCTTGGCGGACGATTTTAAACTTTATAAGATAATTAGATCTGAGTTGGACTGTCTTCAGTTACAACTTGACCTTGATAACACTGTTGACTGGTCTTTAGTCCACAAGCTAGGTCTCAATTCCTCTAAATGTAAGGTAATGAGTTTCTACAGGACCAAACAATGCATCACATTTGAATACTCAATGGCTGGCCACTCTCTAGAGCGCGTCACTTCATGTCGTGACCTCGGAGTTCGCTTCGACCAGAATTTGTCCTTTCGTGAGCATATCATTGAAACGGTGAAAAAAGCGTACCGTTCTCTTGGGTTTCTCAAACGCAACTCGAGGTACATCTCTTACGAACCTGCTTACGCTTATTTAATTCCTTAATTCGATCCCAGCTGGAATATGCCTCGATTGTTTGGTCTCCACACAGTAAGTGCTCTGCGAAATCCATTGAATCCCTTCAGCACAAATTTCTCCGTTTCCTATATTTCAAAAAGCATTCCACCCCTGCTCCCATTGATTGCCGAACAACTGCACTATCTCAAGAATTCCATGTTAATCGTCCAGCCGAGCGCAGAGTCATCTCCCAAATCATATTCCTAGCCAGACTAATCAAGGGATATATCAACGACGGCACGCTCCTTCAACTAGTACCATTCGGTGTCCCGCTCATGCGCACCCGGAACAGTAATAATTCCTCCGTGTTCCACATCCCTCATACCCGTACGTGGCGCCATCGTAATTCACCGTTTCTCTCCTTATTGAGGGCCTACAACTCCATAAGCAAACTCCATCCTGACCTTGACTTCACCACCTCCGTCAATAAGTTAAAGCGCCAATTATCAGATCTTGTCTCTGTCGCTCAGGAACCGGTTCCCTCGATATTACTATCGGTATTGCTGTAGAAGCGTGTTTGTATTTCTTTTATATTTTCTTATTAACGTTATTCAATTTTTTTTAATTTTTAATAAATTTGTTAAATTTTTTTTTTTTTTTTTTTCTTTTTTAAATTGCAACGTTTTGTAAAGCATTGTTTGTTAAGAATGTTTCTTTAAATAAATTAAATTAAATTAATTTAAAAACATACGTAAAATTTTTCAATATAAAATAAGGGGTCGTACATAAATTACATAAGCACATATAGGGGGTCCAAATTTAACATCTTACCCATAAGCTAAGCATAGGCGAGATGGGATAAAGCGTGCAAAAAGGGCCTAACCCATGCTTACGTAATTTATGTACGACCCCTAAGACCAATAAAGACAAAATAATATGCAACAAAAAAATTGGGTGAAAGCCCTAATTTAAGCTAATATATACTTGAGTCAAATTTTTTATTTTGGTTCTAAGTTTCTTGAAAATGTTTTCTCAAACACTAGGCTTGTCTCCACTTGTGATTTAAATAGAGGATAGAATTAAAGAATCGTCCATTTAAGTGAAGCACCGGAAGTACTGTACCGTTCCAAATTCAAAAATTAATTCAAAATGGAGAACTCCGGGATTTTGTTTATGTTTTTGTAAATTAATTTTAGTAAATTAAACGACCCAGTGGAAAAAGAACTAAGTATATAGGTGCTTAATTACCGAGAAACTATTTTAAGAACAGATTATGGTTCATGCAGAAAATTTTAGATTTGTCGAAAGAAAATCCGGTGCTTGATTTAAATCGACGTTGCTTTAATTCGATCATCCATTTAAGTAACTAATGGAGACAAGACTGCTATTCATATCCCAGTTTTTCGGGTTCATTTTCAATTCCAGCTACTTTCTTTCTGAATTACATTAAAATAGATTTTATACAAAAAAATTTTACAAATTTTGAGAAAAGATGGAATTTTTCTTGCAACTCTAGCATTATTTTTTAATTTAATAAAATAATTCAGGCAGAAATATTAAAGGGAAGAAAAATAGGGACTTTCAGGGATTCATATAAAAATAAGGGAATTTTCCAAAAAAAAGACATCGGTTCGATGCCTGCTTGGTGCGTTTCAGCGCTTCAGTTCTCAGAAGTGCGAAGGAAAATCCGAAAGCTTGACCAAATAATTAAAAGGCTGAGGGTCCCTGTCATGTTCCAGTAAAAGCTCCTGGAACAGCGGAACCACGGCCAAAATATCTAATCCAGGATGAAACGTGAGGGTTTGTTGTTGCGCATTAAAAACAAGGATTATCGTTCATGTTGGGTTATCGAATTATCCAAGCTTTCGCACCCCGTTTCCGCCGAGAAATTCCCTCAACAATTACGGATTTTCCGTTCGGAATCGATCGAGTTTAATTAACATAATTTCACGATATTGCATCGGTTCGTCGGAATGAAAGATCCCATTCGTCATCGAGGAGAACATTTTTTAACCTGAGGGGAGAAGGGGGAGGAAGGGGAGATTCGAAAAGTCGTCTAAAAGTTTCCCCGGTCAACAAAACTTTTCGATCCGGATGCGATTCCAACCGTAATAATCGAAAATTTCGTTTACGATGGAATTTAATTCAAAGCTTACGAAGAAGAATTGCGGAGACGGTTAACCGTGAAAGGATGAAAACGAAAGAGGAAGACGGAAAAAAAGGACCTCGAAAGCAAGTTTCGGAATCGGTCATCGAAACCTTACAATTCGGTTTCCGGTCAGGATATAGGATCTACCGGCGCGGAACCTATATTCCCTGGTTTGTCGAAAATACAATTTTTTGCGGAAGAAAAAAAAATCGCATAAAAAAAAGCAAGTAAAATTATGTTTCATCGTAATAATCCCTCGGTCGGGGAGTTAAAGCGCTCCCGGAAACCCGACATTTTACGAAACCGGAAACCTTCAAGTGTGAGTTTAGAACGGACGTTCTCACATCCTTGCAGTTCTTACCGAGTGGATCTTCTTTTTTCCTCCTTCTTCTCTCGTTTTTTTTTTATTTTCACGTCCCGATGAACGATTTTTGCTTCGAATTCCTTTCGAATTTCAAGAAAAGAAAATTTTCGTAAGAAATAACTAAATTATTTCTAAAAAGGGTTCGTCCCTCTTTTGGTTTTTTGTGTATATGCGTAACAGATGTCAATAATTGGAGTTTTCCGCTTGATATTAAATCATAGAAAAAAAACCGGAAAAAAAGAATGTTTCGCCGAAAAGACGAAGATTTGGTTTCTTCAAATTTTGTTGAATTTTTTGTGATGCTCAGTCTTAAATATAAAAAATATGATCATCGTTAGAAAAAGTAAAGCGTTCACTCTTCTCGAAATATGTCCAGTGGGACCGAAATGAGGCCGATCAAAAGTAAAACATGGATTATTCGGCCACGACGCCTCACAGAAATAAATCTGAAAAGTTTTCTATACTTAAAGGATTCTTAGCAGAAGGGAAAATTTCCATTGTAAAAATATTTCCCGTAAAAGAAAAGAAACAAAAGAAAAAAAATCTGCGGCATTAAAAGTGTAACAACTTTGTTTAGGCATAATTTTCAAAGGAAACCACCCCCGTCCGGTATTCCTCAGAGAGTTTTATATCTCCGTAAACAAAAGGACAAAGGAAAACCGCAAAAGGATCGGCGAATGCATTCATTCCACCTCTTGATACTAAATCCTCAATTGATTTCGCTTTTCCATTTCATGATAAAATTTTCTTTGTCCTTTTTACGGAATTTTGATGCATGGAACCTGAAACCCGAGTCCCCGTGAAATTCTTTCCGGGTCTGATCGTATCAAATTGAATTTAAAAGCAGAGGCTTAGGGCGAAAAAAAAAAGAATTAAGCCGATCTATATGTCTTGATCAGCGGGAGCAAAAGTGAAAGTTTACAAAAAGGGGGTTCAGAAAAAAAAATATATAAGAAAAAGAAGAAAAGAGAAGATGAATCCTTCCTCGGAGACCCTATCTCCCCTCCATTAAGTTAGTACGTGCACTGCATACTGGAGGCCCCCCCAATAAACTTGTCCTGTCACCCGTATTTAAATGATAGATGACATTTTTTTTATATAACGGATTCCTTCATAGACGGGGAGAGGGTTTTAATATGATTTACTGTATAAACTCCTCGTGTTTAAAGTAGTATCGGAAACTGTGTACATAAGATGGATAATAAGGAGGGAGAGAGAAAGAGATTTTCATATAATCCGTCAGCATAAATATTGCTCAAGAAAAAAAAAAAAATTATTTTACCGTTGATATTTATGAATTATTTATATCAAAGCCCTTATTAGATTTTTAAAAAAAGTAAGAAGATAGCAAACTTGGATTTTAAAAATATAAAGCACCAGTGCAAGGACAATACATTTAAAACATTTTCACCAAAGGGGCTGCCTATAAATTACTTTAGCACTATTTTGGCAATTTTTGACCCTCCCCCCCCCTTGTTAGCAAAGGTTAGGATTTCCAGACACCCCTCCTAAAATTAGGTTAGACTTCGGTTACTCCCCCCCCCCTTTAGAATTAAAAAAATATATTATTAAACATTAAAAAAATTTGAAATTCTTCGGAACTTAAATTTTGCAAAAACAAAAAAAAAAGGGGTTAGAGCTAATGCGCAAGTAAAATTGACAGTTTCTCTCTTTCTTTCTTTTTTTTTTTTTTTTTTTTTTTTTAAGCGAGTTAGTTTACATAATTTAAAAAAATTAAATTATTTTCATTTTTGCTCGTTTATTAAATGAGACGAATGCTAACGTCAGATATGTAAAACCCCTACCCCCCCCCCCCCCCCCGTAACGTGTTAACGTAATTTATGGACGGCCCCAAATACGAATCGAATGATTTAGGATTTCTTTGGGGGATTCGGTCGTTTCTTAAGCGTTCGGTTCATCATCTTTGGCCGTCTCAAAAGGGTACAGCTGACGTTGCATTGCCCTAAGCCCTCGAGCCTAAATTTTTTCCACTTAGGCGAAATAAAAAATTTCGAATTGTCATCCACGTTTCGAAAAAGTTTATTACAGTCCTAATTCCAAACAACATGTTTTTTCCCCTCGAGAAAAAAAGATTTGTCGTAATTTTAAAAATAAGATTGTTCTCGTGTTTCAGTAACATAATCTGACTTGTCAAATTTATTGAGAAAATGTAATTTTTGTTTCGGATTTCTTTGTTCGGATCTAAACAACCTTGGTAACTAACATTCCTCCTCTTTTTTTCTTAAAAAAAAAAATAAAAATTGCAGAATTGAATTTTTTTTGAGTTACCTTCGCCCCTGATATCTTTTTCCCTTTGTTTCTCCCTTCCGAATCGGAAACGAAAGGCTAAGGGATGAAGTCTTAATATATCGCTAACGCCTTTCACGAACCGAAAAGTTCAAACGAAAGAATATCAAAATATAAACGATATCATTCTTCATTGACTGAGTGTAAAGTATGTGTATTGCGTGACCTGATTTTACAAAACTTTTCCTTTTTTTCCCCGTTCACGATTACACCGGCATGTAAGTTTCTTTTCTCGAATGCATTAAAAAGGTTAGTTTCCAGGTGACAGAGCGGTTTCCCCCCTCTTTTATTTCAAATCGCCCTTCGGGATCCTACTTTTTTTTCCCTTCGGGTTACATTTCACACAAAAGAACCCTTAACACTCGGGGAATCCATAAAAATTACCTTTCAAGGCAACTAAAAACCTTTACGATTGATTCTTCCTTTTCTTTAATTACTAAATAAACGAAAAAAAAATGGGATTTCTAAGGATTCCTCGGGTAATGGAATTCGGGATTAGTTTCCATTATTCGGGTTGTGTATCAAAGTGATCAAAATCGAAAATTACCCGGAAATTATGGGAAAACAAGCGGTGACGGGCATTTTGTTTATCACGTTAATGGGGGACGATGGCGCAAACAATCAAATTTACTTTTTTTTCTGTTTGTTGACAACGCCGTAAAGTTCCCTTTCCTCTCGTTCGAAAAAGAAAAACAATAAAACCGATTGCACTTTTGGAAAAAAAACCTAAAAAAAGAGGGAGTGAAATGGCGTGGAAATTATGGTTACGGCAAAGGCAACAATTCATTCCTGCAGATTCGCTTGACGAAGGAGGAAAAAAAAAGTCGGAAAAGAACGATTGTGTACGCAAAACTTTTCCTTTTTTTCCCCGTTCACGATTACACCGGCATGTAAGTTTCTTTTCTCGAATGCATTAAAAAGGTTAGTTTCCAGGTGACAGAGCGGTTTCCCCCCTCTTTTATTTCAAATCGCCCTTCGGGATCCTACTTTTTTTTCCCTTCGGGTTACATTTCACACAAAAGAACCCTTAACACTCGGGGAATCCATAAAAATTACCTTTCAAGGCAACTAAAAACCTTTACGATTGATTCTTCCTTTTCTTTAATTACTAAATAAACGAAAAAAAAATGGGATTTCTAAGGATTCCTCGGGTAATGGAATTCGGGATTAGTTTCCATTATTCGGGTTGTGTATCAAAGTGATCAAAATCGAAAATTACCCGGAAATTATGGGAAAACAAGCGGTGACGGGCATTTTGTTTATCACGTTAATGGGGGACGATGGCGCAAACAATCAAATTTACTTTTTTTTCTGTTTGTTGACAACGCCGTAAAGTTCCCTTTCCTCTCGTTCGAAAAAGAAAAACAATAAAACCGATTGCACTTTTGGAAAAAAAACCTAAAAAAAGAGGGAGTGAAATGGCGTGGAAATTATGGTTACGGCAAAGGCAACAATTCATTCCTGCAGATTCGCTTGACGAAGGAGAAAAAAAAAGTCGGAAAAGAACGATTGTGTACGCAAAACTTTTCTTTTTTTTATTTTTTTATTTTTTTCTATTTTTGGGTGGAAAATCAAAAATCGAAGCATGAAAAGTCGATGCTGTTATATATATACCGGCATTATCTGCTCCATAAAAGAAAATAAACTCGGAGGAAGCACGTTTCTTGTAAAGCTCATGAGAAATTCATCACAGGTCAGATGATGCAATAAATCTTTTCTTGCGACCTCAAAAACATTATTAGGAAACGAAACCAGCAAAAAAAGGCTCACGTGGTTTCATGCCGAACGAGACAAATATTCATTCGTTCCATCCAAGGCTTTGGTTCTTTGCTCGTTCTGCACTCAAGGCGAGAGTCGCAGATCCGAATTTAGACAAGTCCGTTTCAAGTCAATAAATAGTTTTGCCTAATTATTATCACCGGACCGCATTGTGGATTCGGATGATCCAAGATAGAAGGACAACGAGATCCACGAATTTGTGCCACCCTTGAGCGCAGGAGCACTCGGACCCCGACTCCGAGTAATTTTTTTCGTGCAGATATCCTGCCCCCAAAAGCATTTTTGTTGGGGTTTCGTCCGTCACCATTCTCTCTCCCTTCCCGTTTTTGTTCGTGACGCCGTGTTTTTTCAAGCACACCTCGATTCGCAAAACCGCAAAAACCACTCAGAACACCGGACTCTCCCTCATTCGTCCCGAAAAAGTATTTTAATGTGAAAATGCTCGAGCATTCGAAAACTTTTATACGAATCCCTCCGAGCGCGTGTCGGTCATTTAACTTCGGCCGATTCGTAAGTCCGACATGGATCCTTTCCCTCGACTTTCTTTCGGACAAAAAAAAAAACGTTAAACGACCGTCCCCCTCGATACCGAAAGAGCGGATCCCGCAGTCCTTCTTAAAATCCCTTTTCCGAAGATGTAAGGGAAGTAGATAATGGTGGGATCCCTAAGAAAATTCTCATGCGAGAAATTAGCAGCGATTTTTCTTTTTCCAACTCTCCCCTTCCTTAAAAAACCTAACAAAGTTTCTTTAATTGTAAAAGCCGCCGCATTTTATCTTTGGTCAGTCGGGTGTGTGTTACCTTCTAACTTTCTCTCTGGAAAAGGATCCAAAAAAAGAGGTTCTCTTTAACCGGAAATTCATTTTGTTTTCGATTCTCGGTCGAAAAAAAAAGGTCGCGACACTTTTTTTTTTACGATAAACGTCCGGTGCTGATGCACAAATCGCCTACACGATAGGGTGGCCTAAAGAACGAAGCAACTTGAAACGAGATATTTCTCGGAGTAAACTCTAATATTCACGAAATTCATCGTCTTGACTCATATTCAAATTCAAAAGAATTAAGATAAAAGAAATATTATGTATGAAATCAAATCAAAATTTACGTCTTCACGAGCGGTTTGATTCGTTTTCCATATATGATGAAATTTTATTCCGCTTCGTTTTTGAATGAGGAATCTTAAAATTCGAGATGGAAAATGCCAGTTCCATTCCTCTACGATTTGCATTTCCAAACAGTTGTTCTTGTGCGAAATCGAGGGTTGATGGCACTCTGTTTTTCCACGTCATAATATTTATTTTTTTGCGTGTGATTTCCGTGGAAAATAAAAATCGAAGTCTGAGTCCGCTTTCCTAGTTTTTGATTTCGGCAAATTTCGACTTGAACATGTCCCAATGTAAATTAAACCGGAGACTGTTTCAGTCTGTTTTTACCACAATTTTAGGCTCTTAAGGCGTAGCAAACTTGTGGTAACATGACACTTCTACAAAACGGATTATCTATAAGAAGATATGCGTCAGCTGACCTCCAATGCAGGGATGTAGTCTTTTATGGAAAATATGAACATTTCTGGTGAAAATTGTCTAAAAAAGCAAAAAAAAAAAAAGTGATTTTCAACTGGAGATATTTAGCTAGCTTAAAAGGGATGGGGGGGGAGGGGGGGTGTGAAAAATTGTCCAAACCGTGCTCACTTGAACGGTCCCATATTCTGGAAAAAATACATGGCATGCGATTGGAAAAAATTTTCGATAACCCAAGTTTCCAGAGCTTTCAGCAATGAAACGAAAAAAAAAAGTTTTGATAAGACTCGAAAAAATGTTCTCACCACGAGATCTCTTGCGATTCAAAGCGACGACAAGCTGAGTTTGCATTTTCATTCAACCTCTCAAGTAAAAAGTATAGTGTATATATCGAAGTGCATATTTTTTTTTTGGTTCTAGAGAGGTAACGAAAAGAATAAAAAAAATGTGGAAACGTCAAGTTTTTTTTTTGCCGGAAGAAAAGCTTCTGTGGAACAGGTCCGTGGGGAGGAAATGGTTTTTATTGAATTCTTGAACCCTTCCCAGTCAGTCAATCAGTCAATTGATACACATTCCATTGTGCGAATGTCTGTCTGTCTCTTCCAGCGCTTTCCTTCGTCTCCTTTTCATGTATACAAAAATGTCTCCGAAATTACTCTCTATTCTTCAGAAAAAAAAAAAAAAAAAAAAATCACGGTCCAGCAAAAATTAATCACCCGTTAAAAATCATCAAACGGTTTTTATCTCATTTACTTTTGATTTAAAATCCTTGTGAAAATTCCCGCCCGAGGGGACGCTGGACAACGATAAAACATAAGGAAATTAAGCGTGATAAAATTTCCTATACTCGGCCGCGGAAAAATCATTTTCGGAATTTTCCCGAGCGTCCAGTTTCCAATATAATCCCAAACGATTTACAAGTTAATGCACCTTGATTTATAGTTTTAGTTCCATTCTCAAAGTTAAACGTTGTTTTACTTTGTTTAATTTTACCAAGAGCAAAAGTACGAAACAATGTTCCAAACGTGAGTCTCCCCCTTCCTCGGACGTTCTTTTTACATTTTTTTTTCATCCCCTCTCGACGTACACGCGTGGCATAGTAGCGGATTCGTGACAAAAATTGAAAATTTTCATCGTATTTTGATCTTTATATCACAAGTCAACGTGTTGTCTCCCTTAGGACAATTTCATAATAAGCTAAAATTCCCCGCAACTTTTTTTTTTCACAGCTCCGCTTTCGTTTAACTTAAGGGTTCCCACTTTTTTTTTCGAGGTTAAAGCTAAACGCTTCAAGTTCTTTATTAGGCCGGTTATTATTCCCTTGTTATCAAAGTGAGATAAGTATGCTGAATGTGTTTTGGGGTTTATTGTTTCGTCGGATTACAACAAGGATTTATTCCGTTTAAGCTTAATTGTGGCAAAAAAATAAAAGGGGGGAACGTAAGGGCTTAACCGTTTCTGCGAAAATTAACATTCCGAGTACTTTAACTACTACACTTAAAACGAATTAAACAGATGCCGTATTGTTGTGGGCTATTCCTTGGAAATTGCTGACCAATAAGGTATTAACTAATTTATAAGAGGCTGCAGGGCTCGCACTCAAATATATATTTTCTGTGAAAAGTCATTCACTTTGAACAGGTCACTAAAAGTCTATATTTCTGGACCAAGTCATTAAATTATAATTTTTTTAAAATTCTCTAATTTGATAGTTTTTTTTTTCAATTTTAGACTCAACATCATAATTAATGAATTTTGAAAAACTTCCAAAATATTGTCTAAATATTTTTTCGCTGGACCTGCGGTCTTGCCCGGTAAGATTTGAACGGGAAAAAGGCTAAAAAAACATATACTGACCAATAACTCCGATAACAGCACAGTTATTTGCAATCAAATTGAAACTTTTGGATTTTAACTACAGTCTACTCTCCATAAATTTTTGGTCAATTCGAAATAAACAATTCTTAAGGCGAAACGTTTGCCAAATATTATTATATCCGAAAATGGAGTTTCCCTTTTGAAACTTGACATTAGCTAAGCATAGGAGAAATCATAATTATGCTTAATTATGCATAATTAAGCTTCGACTTCAGCAATGTCTATCAGTCAGCCTCGTAGCCAGGGGGGGGGCATAGGGTGGCTCAGCCCCCCTGTGAAAATGCTTGAGCCCCCCCTGTGGATTTGAAATTTATATCTCAATTCCAAATCAAATTCTAATTTTCACAGGAAAAAAATTAATTATCATCCAATTCCAGCCCCCCATTTAAAAACCTCCAGCCTCCCTGTATATGCCGGTCTGGCTACGGGCCTGCTATTAGTTCATCACTCCATTTCCGGCCATTCACGGGGCGAGCGGTAGTCCATTGGTAAGACTCTCGATTCACACGCGGAAGATCCGCGGTCCAGTCAAGTTTATACCATGCATTCACCTCTTGATTCTTGTTATGAGATCAAAGTGAAATCAGATTGTGATGCCCAACACAGTTCGGAACCCGTGTCTAAATATAGTAGCTCCCTCTCGATCACCCACTAATGAGAGTGGTAGCTCTTGCGTTTTTTGCCATAAGTAAAATGCCATAAAGTATAGTGGGTTTGGGCTGTAAGACTACCTCCCCCAAACTTCATTGTAGAGAGGATGTAGGATTTATTTATTTGTTCATTATTTTCGGCCATCCTATCCACTACAACTCCGAAGTGGATATCATGTCGTAACTGTCGTTTAGGACATAAACTTACCTGAAAATAAAGTAAAAGAAAACAAAGATTAGTAACATGCTTATCAGCTATTAGTAAATAGAATTAATATCGATAAAAAGTAAAAAGTCCTCTGATATGAATGAGATTGTTTATGTTCAGCTTTTGAAGAAGCAACAAGATGGAACAATTTACTAGGAGACATACCGGTAAGTCCTGACAATAACGCAAATAGGGTGTCTAAGGCGGCAAACATAAAAAAAAGCTGGCTACGTATTTTGAAGAAGAACAAAAACATTGATAAACCAACATGCATGTTATTCTACTTTGATTGGCAAGGAAAATGACTAGAAAAATAGAAAGCATCAAAAGAGTCATAGAGATACACTCCTTAGGAGTCGAAATCCCGATGCGGGGTTCCGATCCCTAATATCGACATCACCAAAAAAATAACTAACTAGATAACTAATTTCTTGAATCCCTTAAAATATTGGTGCATTATTTTCTTCATCTCGAAAACCTGCTACATTCAATATTTATACAATATTTTGTGAATATGTGGACGGAAGAGGTGCAGAAAATGCAGTAAATAAAAAATCGGAAAATGGGGTTAGGCCTACAGTAAGACTAACATGGCTTCCCAAGGAAATCATCGAGGAAATCATGCTCGAATTATCCTTTTGTGTTTGAAACATCTAAAATTAAGATATGCACATACCGCAATTTTTTAATTCGAAGATGGCACGACTACAATCCACAACGAAACCGTTGCCCCTGATATCTACATCTCGGCATACGTAAAACACAAGGGCTTAGAGTCCGATTCCTCTCATCGATATCATTGGTTAAAACAAACGTTTGAAACTGGGGGAGCGTGAAACAGCGATCTCTTTAAAAACCATTTTTTTTTCGTAAGTCGACTAATCACGGAAGGTGGATTATGAATTTGAATTGCCGAAGGGGAAAACGAAATGATTACAAAGTCAAAAGATTATTATTTAAAAAAAAAAAAAAAGAGGTAAAAAAAGTTGCATCCGACCCTAAAAACCGGGGAGATGAAAAAGAAAAAAAAAAAAAAAAAAAAAAATGATCTCGTCGTCCTCGTGGAAAAACGAAATCGAGGAACGAAAACATGAGGTGAGGGTTAAAGGGAATTATTCTTTATAAACAAGACGTCTTTGCAAGTGCTTTTTTCTCCCTCCAATCTCAGGTGCTACATGAATTTTTCATTTTCACATCACGATTTTCCTTTTCGGAAAAATATGCCTCGGAATATTATATTATTTGTCCCTTTTTTGTTGTTTCTCCCTTTAAGTTGTAAATTGTTTAATTACCACAACATTTAGAATAATATTTGCAGATTTGAGTTTCGAGTTCTCACGCCTTAACGGGAAAAGGGAGAAGACGAGCTAAAAACGAATCAAAAACCGGAGGGGGAAAATAATCTTCCAAGCGTTTCGTCTTTTGTTTTTCCTCCTCTACTTATTGTTTCACAGCTCTGAAAATATTAAATTATTAATGAGATTCCCTCGTTTTCTTACAAGAAAAAAATTAAAATCGTCTTAATTAATCCTTCAACAATCACTAATTAATATGATGAAAAAAAATTTGGAATCTGAAAAAATCGTCAATCAGATTTTTTTTTTTTTTTTTTTTTTGCGAAAGAGTTGGGAAGACGGTTTAACATTTTTTTTTCATGATTTCATTGAATGAGAGAAAAAGAGAATTGATTTCAATGGCAGAGGATTCCGTCTTTTCAAATGATCCCGGAAAGGTTTGAGGAAACAAAATCGGGGATGATGACGAAAGGAAAAAGAGTAAATTTTTTTTCTTCTTTTTTTCGGGATTCGGATCGCAACTCCTCCTTCTTGTGATTTAGATAAGGCTTTTTCAGCGGGATCGAAATTAAGACGAAAAAAAGGGAACGGGTGATGTAATGAAACGTGGCATTAGTTAGGGCGTGTACACCTTGTTTCAAGTCGGCCCACTTTTTTCTTCTATTAATTTTTACTCGCGAGATCAATTAACTAAAATCCCATTTTTTATTAAAAAATTTTCTCTTTGATAAGACTACCCCTAGGGATGGGGCCAGGAGTACAATCGCGATTATAGAAACCTGAGGAACAAAAGCGAGCTTTTTATTCCCTGACCTTGATCCAAATCGACTCTATGAATTTCCATGTTTTTTATGTTGGAACTTTTTGTTTTCCTCGTTTATGAAGAGGCGTGTTTTCCTAAAAAGTTTCCTTTCCCCAGTTTTTGATTTTTCTTCAAATATTCCACCTTGAGATGAAAACTTTGTCAATTTCGACGCAACACTTTTCCGCAAACAATCAAGGTGAATCCCTTTTTTGCCACCTACTTTTTTATATTCTGTTATTGTCTTTAGTTTTTCTCGGTTTTTCCCTCGTTTTGTTCCAGTTTTTTTTGTTTCTTTTACCTTATCGACCAGAAATATCTAAGGGCTAAAGAAATGGCTTTTCAACGGGGTGTGGGGGGGGGGGGAGCTCAAGGGTGAAAAAAAAGGAAGCTTTCGGGTCGTTCCGACTGGATTGTTTAGTAAACTCAATTGCACTTTCGGACAAGGCTCTCTCGACCGTCACTTAGCAAATGAGAAAATGAAATTGAAAACTCGTTGAACCGGAACTCATTCTACTGAGACACTTTTACGTTTACTTCTGTCCTTTTTTTTCTGGATGACAGCTAGAGATTTTTTAGATTTTTTTTTCTTTTTTTGTTTTTTTCTGAAACGGGCTAAAAAATTCCTAGCTGAAGTATTTACAGCTGTCAGGAAAACAATTGAGGATAAAAAGGAGGATGGATGGAAAGGGAAAAAGCGAATGAGATTTTTTTTTTGCGGGTGTGTTTATTGGCATTTTGCCACGTCGGGAATATATTTTTTTTATTGTCTTTTAGTAGTCGAATCGTTCAAAGCCAAATTTGTTTAAAAATTAAGAAAACTTTTGTGATGTAATATATCCTAGACACAATTCCTTTTTTTTAAAAAGGAAAAACGTCAAAAACAAAAGCGCGCTTCTCAACTTTGTAGAAAAGGAAAAGTAAAAGAAAAAGAAAAGAAAAAGAAAGGAAAAGAGCTGTTACAATATTTGTTTGAGTATTGTTGTCTCGGATCGGTGGATGTATTTTTATTCTTTCCTCGTGGAAAAAGGAGAAAAAAAAATTCGATGTTATTTCTATTCCATTTGGACCGGTCTCCTTCTCTCTCTCCCTCTCGATCTTCATCGCTTATTTGAACCCGACAGAATTACGGTCAGTGGCAAATCTCTTCGCAGTATAAACCTTTTTTGTTTGAAAAGCAAACAAACAGCGGAAGAAAGCAGTATCAGGGATAATGGGTAATAGCAGTTGACATTGCGCTACTTGTTGACAAAATGAATTAACAATAAAAGAGGAAAATAAAAAGAAAAATTCCACGTGCAATTTCCAACTTTTTATGACATCATTTTTTCCAAATTTATAAGTATCAAAACAATAAAATAAAATAAAAACGCTTTTAATGCGTTTAAAAATAAAAATAAATTTAAATATCTTTATCCAAATAAAAGAGGAATAAAAAAAAAAAAAAGAAAAAGAAAAAGAAAAAGAAAGGAAAAGAGCTGTTACAATATTTGTTTGAGTATTGTTGTCTCGGATCGGTGGATGTATTTTTATTCTTTCCTCGTGGAAAAAGAAGAAAAAAAAAAATTCGATGTTATTTCTATTCCATTTGGACCGGTCTCCTTCTCTCTCTCCCTCTCGATCTTCATCGCTTATTTGAACCCGACAGAATTACGGTCAGTGGCAAATCTCTTCGCAGTATAAACCTTTTTTGTTTGAAAAGCAAACAAACAGCGGAAGAAAGCAGTATCAGGGATAATGGGTAATAGCAGTTGACATTGCGCTACTTGTTGACAAAATGAATTAACAATAAAAGAGGAAAATAAAAAGGAAAATTCCACGTGCAATTTCCAACTTTTTATGACATCATTTTTTCCAAATTTATAAGTATCAAAACAATAAAATAAAATAAAAACGCTTTTAATGCGTTTAAAAATAAAAATAAATTTAAATATCTTTATCCAAATAAAAGAGGAATAAAAAAAAGAAAGGAAGGGAAATATTAAAAGTTCACTCTGAAAAAGGGGAAACATATTTCAAAATACAAAAGGGATTTTTTTTTTTTGAAAAAATAAGAGGACAACAGGAAGAAAGGAAAAAAAACATCGTGTATGATGGAATATCGAAACGCTCGTTTTCTTTTGTTTCACTGTTATTTTTACTGGCGTCTTTTCCAATTTTTGTTTTCCAAAAAAAAAAAAAAAAAAAAAAAAAAAAATGGAGCCTAAGCTTAGATCTGAGTTAGGACTGTGAAAAATGACAGAGTGACAGAAACACATAAAAGTCGGGATAGGGAGCAGGTTTGCCAGGTTTAAGGAACTATCATACTAAATCTGCGAAGCGGATATGCAGGACAAGATAAAAAATTGTATAGCAGTTGTTGCTCCAATTCCGAATGCAACTTCGATCTTACTTACTTAATTAGTTTCATTTCCAAAATTTACGCAAATAAACCTTTTTCATAGAATTTGTGGAAAAATTTTGGAGTTTCTCATTATAGTAGAGTGCAACTGTTTAGTTCCCTTCAATACAAATCCTCAATTTAAAAAAATAATTTGGACGACGTCTAGATCAAACCTTTTCAAATTTTCAATAGATTTTTCTGTACAAGAACCTTTTTGGTATGGCATCCCAACTTGGACACAAAACGTCAAAATTTGAAAGCATCCAAACACTGCTAACTTTTAAAATCCAATGGCATAAACCCGACAGGCAAAATTATAAAAATTTCTTTTTTTTTTAATCTGAAAAGGCGTCTGAAATCTTAAATTCTTTATGAGTTCTTTAAGTTAGAATTACATTAAGCCTTATACCGTTATAAGGTTTCTTCAGTGGAAAATGCAGTGCTTTAAATACGTGAAAAACCTTTCAAAGCTCTTTCTCCCCCTTCCGACTCGGGACCTGCATACAAATCCTCCCTTTCTTTTCGCTCGGAAAGGAAAAGGAAGACGGGCGAAAGTAAAAAAAAAAAAATGGTTTCTCGGGTAAGTAGATATACTTTAAAGCGGAAAATCTCGATGAAGTCTTAATCAACTTCAAAAAAAAGAGGAGAAATGTTAAAAAATGAAATAGAGAAAGATTTCGTATTCCCAAATGAGTCTTATTTCAGGAGCACCCCTCAACGCCTCAATTTCCGCGGCCCGCGCACAAGAGAAAATCGGTCTAGTCGGGGGTTTCCAATTTCCGACTCCTTTTACCGAATGTCACGAACTTTCCCCAGCTGCTAGGTTTCACCTCGCACTTTGCCTTTTGCCTTTTAACGTCACCTTTCAGAACGCACCGGAGTCCCTTTTTCGAAAATTTTAAAACCCGTTTTTCTTATCGCTTTATCCCCAGCCCCGAACTTTTTAAATATTTGAATATGCTGATACGGAAGACTTGCCTTAATGAAATAAGAATCCTGGCTTTTCTTTCTTCCTTCCTCTCCTTACGTTTTCACTCCCCCCTCATTTTCGGAATTAATTTCCATAATATCAAAGTTCGTTTTGTTTACCGGTGTTATCTTGCCCATCCAATTATTCACCCAAAAAGGATTCGTTTCCCATTGTTTCATTATGTTTGTTCCGTTGAAATGGAAATATCTGCTTTGGCGAAAGTCTGCTCTGCATTCCGGATTTAACCTTTCCCTTTGTCCTTTCTTTTGCGATCATCTTTGTTCTCGGGAATCGGTAATTAGTTTACGTATCTAATGGGTGAAGCCAAGACCGACCGGGGTCAGGGAATAATTACCCATGCTACAGACGGATCGGAGCCTCCGAGAGATTTTACCAGGAATTCCCAAGTTCCGTTTGCTTAAGATTTACCTCCCTCTGGAAGTGGAAAATCTTTTTCGGTAACGGTACAATGGCAGGGTAAAACAGACTCAAGAACTTTAGAGGCTCAGGATAGAGCCCGATGTCGGAACACCTGACACATTTCATGCGGCTAAAGCCAAAGCCGGACTCCATCCACAAAACCAGGCTATTTTGCTTCCGGGCTCAGCAGGACTTTAACCTTATAACAGTGAAGCAGCGCCGTCATTCTCAAATTAAGCTTAAGAATCGGAAGCCCAAGATAAGGGTTGCAGGAGTTGTGGTAACATCCGTAGCCAAATCTTGGCGTTCGTTAAAAGGTTTATCGCCGATTCCCGATTTCATTTTAAACGGGTAATAACAAAATAACACAACAGTCATTAACATCCCTGACGGGGTCGGTGGAGAATGTGTACATACAAAAAGAACGCAACGTATCGAATCCGGGGACTCCATTTAACTATATACACGAGTTTAATCGGATTAAACGGAAACTCAATCGAGTGCAGTAATTGAAGTTGCGAGTCTGAAAACAACCGGGTATTGTCAATTAAGTCTTCGGGATTGATTGGACATCGGGACAGGACAATATGCAATCAACTTGAACTATGCCACACGTTAAAAGGACGATTCCTGGCCCCTTTTCCTCCAATCACTTAAGATTATAAACTTGTATCTAATTGCGTCGTCATGGTGATTGAATCCGTGTTTCAGCCCCTGTCATTATTTAAATATAAAGGAAAAAAAAAAAAATAAGAAGAAACTCTGGTGCCTTATACGAAACCCGTCACTGATCCCGTCTTATTCCCCCTTCTTATATCTAATTTATTTTCTATCCGACCATTTTCTTTTTAACTTTTTACACATATTTATTTTCGTCTTTTTTTCCCCTTCCCTTCTCTTTCGCCTTTTCCTTCAACGTTATCGTATTTTTTTTTCTCTCTCTCTCTCTCTCTTCCATCTCCCATCTCACATTCCATCTCGTTTCATATCGCTTGCTTTTATTATTTTCCTTTTCTTCGATTTTGTAAAAAACGATTAAAGAAAAGGGGGGAGTTGGGTTCTGTTCGATTTTGATGTTAGACGAGATGAAGATAAAAGAAAAAATTTTTGCAACTTTTTATATTTATGTAGTCGGGATGAAGTTGGGAAAACTGTCTTAATTCAGTTATATCTTTTGAATTATGTTTATAAGGGTTCCTGAATTCCCTTCTCCCTTTCCTTTTTACTTCTGAAATGGAAAATTGTGTACTAGAAAATTTTCGATTTATGGAGTAAATGCAGGGATTGAAAAAAGTATAAAGGGCGTCCTGTTTTGCTCATATAGGACGCCACAAATCGCCGCGGACGGGCACTTTTAAAGATTCCGCGACGGTTATGGAGGGTTCTATCCGATTATCCTTTATCGTTTTAAATATAATTTTTCTGTAAACTTCTTGTTTGACGTGGAGGCATTTCGTAAACATGTCACTTGGAGAAAGAACTAAACACCTGCCTTAACGAACCTTCACGAAAAAAGATTTAAAAGTAAAAATTCCCCAAGTAACCAAATAATACAACTTATATTTGTGATCATTGAGGTAGAATCTTACCATCAAAGGTTCATTCATTAAAATTTAAAACTAAAAAACCAAGTTCTAAGATTTTAAGACCAGCTCATCAAGTTTCGATATCAAGAAATTACCCATGGGAAACACCGGAGACAGCAGGAACATCCCGAAAACCCACTTATGGCCCATTTTCGTTATAGTAAATTTACTGGTTGAAGATTCAAAAGGGCGACGCAAAATTCCCTTACTTCCAAAAATTAATAAAGTCTACGAGGAAAGTTTGAAAGGAAAACACTTAGATAATTAAATCTATCCATCAAAATTAAACAATTTACCTTCAAACGTTTCTTTTTATCGTCGCCTCAAATAAACGAGAAAACGGGAAAAGCTTTCCGAACGAAAAACAAAAAGCTTTAAAAAAGAAAAAAAAAAAAAAGCATTTCATCTCGTCATTACTGACACGAATAAACTATCTCCCACATGGAAGTTTGACTTGTGTCTACCTAATTTTCAACTTTCTAAATCCAATTTTGTTTTCTTGTTCGAGGAGGTGAAATCGTTTTTTCCTTTTCTCCCGACGTTAAATATGTCGTCGGTGCTTTTTTTTCCTCCCCTTTTAAAAAAATATTTGAATAATTTAAAAAAAAAAATTTTATTTTTTACCGTCTTATCTTTTTTCCCCGACCAAAAAAATTTCTAAAGGTAAGGGGGGAAAAAATTGAATCAGACGACTCGTTTTGCAGGTAGAGCCGAGACTGTACGCCAAAAGTTTCATCCGTGCATAAGCTGGAAAACCGATCATCCAAGACATCAATCATGAGAAAAAGCATGGATCTCATAAAAATTAAATTACGTAGTATTAGACCTTATTAAATCCTCATTACGAAAGTGACTAACGACTTTGCAAGTATCGGGGAAAGAAAATTAAAAAACAAAATTACACGGGGACGGATTTCACGGAACGGCCTCAGAAAAAGAAAGAAACAGGGAGAGGCATTACGTTCGACCGATTTTGAAGGATCGGGTGCGACGTGAACGTATCAAGGGGGATGAGTGACACCGCAACTTTACACTCTCTAAAACTTCAAAACAAGGCCTCAAGTTTCTTTAGGAGTTAATAAGTCACTTTATAACGGTTTCTCTAATATTTTCGCGTTTTTCACCTTCTCTCTCGCTAATAAATAATTCAGCAAAATTCATCATCATCATAATGATGATGAACTCTATAAATTTTTCGCTCGTGCAATTTTCAACGAGGAGTGAATTTTGCATCATTTGAGCGGGTTTATCCCTATTAATTAAAATATCCTTTGACAAATAAATTTCCGTCGGCTGGAATAAAAAAATCAGATAAAAATATCATAAAACACGTTAAAAATTTTCTTGGAGAAAATTGAAGGATCAAAGTTTATAAAATTAAAAATCCAATAGAGAGCGCTGTGAGAGTCCTAACGGCTGAATTTTCCTAAAAAGCTTTCCTTATCATTCAGGAAAAATCTTGACGTCTTTCGTCGAAAGAAAAAAAAAACCGGGAACATTTTCCCGTCTCGAGACTTTTTAACGAGGATAGTTTATCCCCTCTTTTAACAACAACAATCGTAGTTTTTTTTTTTTTTTTTTGGCGCGAGAAGTTGCAGATTCATTCCGATTAATAATTTTTTTTTCGAAGGTTAATGAACTGGGATAATGCGGAAGAATACAAGGAATTTTTTCTTGAAGAGGGGCAAGAAAATATCGAACCCTAACGTCAAAAAAAAAAAAGGAAGACGTGTAGATTGGAGAAAAGCTCTCTTAGGGACGACCGTCATCAAACGGTTCGATTTTTCCATCTCGGAAATTTAAACATATCGCATTTTACAGGGAAAAAAATATTTTCTTTTTTCGTGTTTGAGGGTTTCTTTTGTCTAAGACGGTTGATTCTGTAAATGAGAAATGCGGTTTCTCACAAGCCATAACCGCGATAACCGTGACTTAAAACATTAAATCAACATGTCATTTCGGTTTAGGTTCTATAGGACCCTTGTGGGAAGTTATTCTTTACAGAAACTACCGTTTGAAGAAGCTTTACTCAAGGGCTTAAGGCTCTCTTATTAAGCAAACGTTCTTACAATTTCCAGCGAGGAAAATTATTTTTATTCAAAAAAGAAATCCGTTTCTTTTCTCCTCCTCCTCCTTTTTCTTCACAGCAGCAAAACACGAAAATGAAATTTACTTTTTTTCATGTTTCCGCGAACCGATATCACCGACACATATGCATTCTGATGGAACCCCGAGGCGTGAAAAAACACTTTCTCGTCAAAGAAAAGAACCAAGAAAAAGGTCAACGGCAAACACGGAAGAAAAAGAATCTGCCACTTGTAATATTTTTCTTCTTTCAATTTATAATCTTCCGTTTTCATTTTCAGAAGAATCGTAAAGGATGAAAACTTGCATAATTCTCAGCTGCGTTCAATTGCCAAATAAAATTGAGAACATGGAAGCGCAATGCTAGGTAATTTTCAGCGATATCTCTTAATCGAGGAATTTTCCCGGAAGTTCAAAAGTTCACGAAAAGTTCCAGATTTTTAAATCTCCAAAAAAGCCCCTGATTGCTGACATTTATACAGGTTTAGTCCTAATGAGTCCTAATGTGTTTTAGTTAGGGACTCGGGCCGCAAAACAGACATCCTCGTCATTCCCGACAACCCTGAAGCAGGGTGTGGCGGTACTTCCGCCTGCTCCAACTCCTGTAAAAGATGAAAAATTCTGCCTGATTTAACCTTAAATCCTTTCTCATTAGTTCTAAAATTTATTAACGAAAAAGAAACGCATTCGGGACTAAAAAAGATAAAAATTCCAATAACTGACAACAATGACATAATACACTGTCCTGATTTTCTGGCGTTTTGCGTTTGCTGATGTACTTTGATCCAGCTTCAAAAAAAATTCCATTTTTGGTAAGTAGTGATTACCTATTTTTACGTTGATACGACGTATCGCATGCCCTAATGTTTAATATACGGTTCAGTACGAGATTTGTTTTAGGAGGACTTTCCGAACAATAAATTTTGATTTTTATTCACTGAATGAGGTATTCCGATGACCCAGGTCGACCAATCCGAACCGTAAGTCGCCTATTTTACTTGTCTCCCTCTCATCCTTTTATTTTGAAAGAAAGAAAGGAAAAAGAACGAAGGATCAACATTCAACAAAAATCAAGTTCCCTATCAGAGACGAGAAGTCTGATTGAAAAAAAGTAGGGAAAAAGCGGGGGGCGGGGAAGGGGGACAATAGAGGACGAAGGACAAAAGATTTCCCAGTACGGTATAAAGATAAATGAATGTAAATTGCACCAAGGAAAAAAAAAAAAAAAAGAATCCTTAAAAGGTTCAAATAGTCACGTCGAAGCCGTACTTCAAGTGCAATAAGGTCAAGAATGGAATTTATAACACAAGTTTAACATCGAGTTTTTCAAGCGACTTTTCTTCACCACCCCCGAGGAAAAGATCTCCCCCCCCCCCCTCCTTTCTCGTTGCTCCCTTCCTCTCCTTTTTTATCTCTCTCAAAATAAAATGGACTTGTACATTGGGATCGATTCTTCATTTCGTCCACGGGGTGTCCCCGGTAGGAAGTTTGGGAATAAAATTTTTATTGAAACGCCGTTTATAACCGACATCTTGAATGTGACCTCTATTTCCCAAACTGCCATTACCAAGTTAATCACCTACGGCCACAAATCGCAATCCAAATGGGAAATCGCCGTAAGCGAACGTCAATCAAACTGATTAGTTTTGCGAAACTTAGAGGAAAAAAAAAAAAGGAGAAAGAAAATCTTGGAAAAGAAGGCAACAATGCGTTTGAAACACACTTTAAATTATCATAAAAATGTTTTTCTTTTTTCATCTAAAAAAAGTTTCATTAAAAGTTTTTCTTCTTCAAGAAAAAAAAAAAAGATTTACCCTTTTCAAGGCAGCCGACGCGCTCCAGTGTTAATTGCATTAAAATTAATAAATGTACGCATGCACGAGTACATAATATCCTTCTCAAAATTCTCGTCGGTCTCTTTCTTTTCTTAAAGAGGGGATTCCCTTTTAAATAGGGTGGAAATGCACGTGACAGGTCTTAAGGACGGCATTCCTTGGACCGCAATATAAAGCGATCCGGAGATATATTTAAAGGAACAATATAATAGAGCTCAGCTGAAAAGGAGGAACCTTTTTGTTTCAAAATAATGTAATAATATTTTAAATGTGATTTAATAACCGGAGCAAAAAACTGCGACAAAGAAATCGCATCTCGCCCGGCGTTAATTAACCAAATGTGTGCTTTGACGGAAAGAGACAAGAACCCCTTTTAAAGGCAGAGAAACGAGGAAGGTCACATAACCCGAAGCTATCATCCCTTTCGATGGGCTCGTATTACTCGTACATTTCCATCGATATACTCCACGACCGTGGTATGGGTTGTTCTAAACATCCGTTACCTGAGATAAAAAAAGGAATTCAACATGTTGCGAGCATTTTCCCAAATATGTTTGGAGAAAGTCTAGACTTGAACACGAGATAGACGGTCACGTGACCGATCGGCCGTGCTGCTTAAAATGGTCATTAACATGTTTGCAGTGAATTAAGCCTTTGAAAATTTCCGATTTTTTCGGAAGATTGACTTTTCGGGAGATGCACGAACAAAATTTTGTGACTTCCAAGCCTTACGCTTTAGGCTTCCTTCCAGACCGTGACCTTAAAGTTCTGGTTTTGGATGAACACCGAATTTCTCGATGATTCTCGATGATGATCGACAATTGAACCTATACCAATATAACAATTTCTTAGACGAAATGACTATCCAAATTAACCGCCACCGATTTTGTAAGAGCAAATTAACAGATAAGTGAAGTAAAGGGATCATCGAAAGCCAAAATAAAGTTTATAGCACAATAGTTGTAACGCAATCTTGGTAAAATAGCAGGCGAAAAAAAAACTGACCGCCACAAATAAATAAAAAGATAAAAAATCGACTAAATTTTCGCGATTCCCGATGGCGGTCTTTTGGTGAAAATCGATTTTTATGATGGATGATTCTGGCAATATTTTTGGAAAAACTGCACAGGCGCTTCGAAAATAGCTAAGCCAATCAGGTTTTAGAAACCCCTTAAGCTTTTGGTAGTTTTCCGAACATTTTCCAAACCGTATATACGATAGCCGTCGCCAACAAGTTAAAAAAAGGTATCCTTTTTTGCCCATCTTACTGCTTGTAAAATAACAAAAAAAAATTCAGTCAGCAACAAGGAAAAACGCCACATCATATTTTAAGTTTTTTTCACTCGGTAACAACAAAAATTCCAACGCAAGGGTTTGTATCTCAAGTCTCTCCAGTCCGCCTCTGCTTCCACGTTCAAATTAAATTGATCGGAAAGAAATCTGAAGTTGTCTTTTGATCATTTTACGTTAGGGAACAAGTTTCTTGATTAGCTCTAAACAAACAGACAAAGTGGAATCCATCGAAAATTTGCATTTTGAAAACGTTCTACTCCTCCATCCTTCCCCCCGTATAAATTATTCGACTTCGATTGATTGATTTTAACAAGATGCGACAACGTTTCAATTGCCTTTTCATGATTTCAAAAAAAAAAAAAAAAAAAAAAAAAACTGAACTTACTCCCGAAAAAAGTAATCTCGCACGTTTTAATAAGATTTTTTTTTAAAAACACGTTTTCCATTTTATCCTACGTGAAAACGTCCGGTTTTATCTAAAAAAGGTTATCATTTTCTTTTTAAAATTCATAGAACTGAGACTTACCAATGTCAGAAGAACCACCCCACGTCCCCTGTTGAGCTTGTCTTGCCAACTTGGTAATTGCTTCTACGTATAACCTAGACGCCGCTGCAGCCCCTGGAAAAAAAAAATTACAAAATTAGAAAAAAAATAATAATAAAAACTCCGTTTGCCGGTTAATTAAATGCGGCATAAATATTTGGAGTGGAATTATACAAAATCCAGAGGAAGAGACCGCTTTCCTATTATTCATTCATTACGATTAACCACAAGATGTTTTGTACATTAATTAAATATTCTAATCCGAGTCTCGGTTTTCCTCTATCACTCCTCTTCTCTTATTTCAGGTGGTGAGGGTTTCGAAAAAATTGTTTTTTCCGATTCGAAAAACAACAAAATGAAGACCGATTTTTTTTCTTCTTATAATTGAGCATTTTGTTAAATTTCTTACGGACAAGAAATTCAAAAAGGAAAAAAAGGAGTCTTCTCGTCGTATTTCTCCATCTCTGATTGAGAATTTTTTGATCGAATTTTCGTGACTTTAATGTCGGGAGTTTTTCTGCGCTTTGTTGTTTTGTTGCCTCTCCCTCCTACTTCCCCGGCTTTCGGTATCGTATTCAAATGACGTACCGACGGGCGAATTAATACAGAAAAAGCATCCGCAGGGATCGAATGTAAATTTGTAATGCTTTCGTTTAATGCGGTAACGGCCTAACAGACTTTTCCATAAAAACGAAAAAAAATCTGAAATTACCGATTTCATAAATCAATTTTTTAGATTTTTTCCCACATTTCAGACTCATGTTTGGTGTTCCAAACTTTGTTTTAAAATTTCCAATAAAAACGAAAGTTGTCGAATCTGAAAAAATTCTTGCTCAAGAGGCCCGGTCACGTAGAAAACTTTGCATTTACTGGGCAATTAGGCAGTCAGCGGTACATGCCGGCTTCACGACTAGCAAAAATGTATTTTTTTTAATTATCTCAAGCTCGAATTTTTTTTTGTTCAGAATTAATAAAAAATGAGTAGTTTATATGTATTTTTGCGTCAAAAAGTTTGCCGGCTGTCATTAAATCCGAAATTGAAGTTTCCCTTCGAAACTCGACATTAGCTAAGCATACAAGTTGCAGTTGCTGTTCATTTTTTTCCCCAGGAAAATCAGAGAATTTTCAAAAGCTGGATTTATTTCCCAGATTTTTTTTTACGATTTTAGGCATCAGGACCACTGTTCACTTGTCATTTTTTTTTTTTTTTTTTTTTTTTTGTTAGCAGTAGTTAGTAAGTTAACAGTAGAAGACTCTTTGTGGATTAAGTCCAAACCTTTTAATATGCATAGAAATAAGAAAAAAATAAAATCATCTCATCTTGCAGCTGGTAAAGCAAAGCTGCATTAGGAAAAATTGAATGAGTTGCATATAAACGCCATTAAACTTTCAAAAATTAGACTACTTTTTTTTTGAAGGGTTCCGGGTCGTTATGTTCCGTCCCCGTAACATCTCATTTTTTTTTTATAAAAATCTTAACATGGAAACTGCACCCAAGAGAATCGAGCTTGGTTCAATAGCCGTAAAAACGACCTTCGGAACGTTTCCGAAATTACCCGGCTTGAAATTTTAAAACGAGTAAGCTTAAACGACATATTTTTTATTTCTTTTTATCCCTCTTTTTTTTACCAGATTTTTTATTATAAAAAAAAATAATTGGCATTAAACTTTTTGACAACCCCTTGTTATATTGCTACAAGGTGTTACGACGCTTTTCATTTGCTAAAGAACCTTCTGCCGCTGACACCTTTTATTTTCTTGTTCTGTATAATTTTTGACTCTTTGTTTTCATTTACATACAAATCTAATTTTTAATTTCTTTTTCCCTCGTTAGGAAAAAAAACAGACAAAGTGAGAAGAGAGAAGAAAAAAAAAAAAGATAAACGATTTTATAAAAAAAATTTAGTAGGAAGAAATTACTCGGTCTGCCTATTTCGAATTCTTTCAAAAATTTTGTCGGGGGCAATTATCGTTCAAACAAAAACGTTGTCTATGCGAAAAAGGTACACACGAAAAAAAAAAAAAAAAAAAAGAAATTCGGTAGCTATGACGACGTAATTGGCAACGCTCTACATCGGTTTTTAAAAAAGAATATTTTTTTTTTCTCCCGCTGTTATATTAAACCCCGGGAATGTTCGGCTAAAAAACATGGTGTGAAAAGATATTTTCTCTTGACTTTTGTTTCCTTGTCGGCAGGACCTTGACCTCGTGCATCTCTTTTCACCCGTTTCGGTGTCTCATCTTTTCCAGCCACTTTATTTCCCATCAGGGGAGGTTACTTTAACTTCCCGGGAGATTATTTTAATCTCGTGATATTTCAAAAAAAAAAATGGCAATGTTTATTTTTTTTTCTTCCGTTCTCGCTTTTATAATTTTACGAGTTGAAAACCCGTTAGAGCCGTTTTAAAAATAAGTTAAAACCAAAATGAAAATAAAAGAAAAGAAATGGATTATCAATAAGGAATGAAAAGTGAAGGTTTTTAGAGACGGTGCCAAAAAGAGTTAAGGATTCTCCTCAAATAAAAATTGAAAATCCGGATAAAAAAATCGTCCAATATTTTTGTTGCTTCATGTTTTTAGCATCGCAGACCGATTGAACTTATTGCCGGTCAACAGAGGAAAAAGGACCTCAAGTTCATTTGCGAATCTAAAAAAGAAACGACTTGGCCAGAATATGCCTCGAGGATTCTCCTTCTTTATAAACGATCAAAAATGGAAAAAATTGTGCCGAGGGTCCTGAATTGCCCGTCGTCAAAGGTGGGTTTCCCATCTATTTAACATGTGTGGGGGGTCTGAAAAGGTATAATTGCTATCCCGGCGAGACTCGCCCCCGAAAGGATCCTTTTCAATGTTAACAACAATAATAAGAATTTGAATGTTAAACAGTGAGCAATGCCGTTTTAACGACAAAATCAACTTAGGTAAAATTTTGGTTTAATAACTAAATGGACGTCTCACTTAAATCGCATGGGACTCCAAACTTAAATGTATTTGTAAATGGCCTCATTTCCAAATGGAATAAATTTTCCCCTCCTTTTCGACTCGACACGGAAAATCCAGCGAGAAAATTTAACCAAACGCTTATCAAACCTTTTTTATATTATAAATATATTTTAAAGTATAACGAAAACTTTAAAGAGTCGGTAAAGCCATCCGGAATCCCATCGGTCATCGTCATCAGACAAACTTTAATTAACCATATGGGAAAAGAAGGGGCGTGGGGAGAGGGAGGGGGGGAATAAAGAGGCCGAGCAACTATAACTCAGATTCTCGCTTCCCTCATGATATTACATGTTTCAATGCCTAGTTAATCCTGTAAACTTTGATCCTCAACTAATTATGATATATATACCTTTCAGTGCGCGTTATTAACGGAGAATGGGTTATGGGTTATCGATTACAGACTAACTTGGCTCGATAGTTTCCCCCCTCCGGTTCATTAGAAATTTAATATTCCGCTGGATTTTAAAGTATCGATTACAATATTTTTTTCGAATTATTAATTGTAAAATTCTTCCGAGTGGTTGGTGTTTTTCCTCTTTGATCCAAAAGAGCTAAAACATACCACGACAAAGAAAATCCCCCATCGATTTTATGTAACGAGTTATCGTTTTCAGGCAACGAAATGAAATTTTCATAAAAACGAAAGACTTTTTTTTTTTAAACGAAATAAATTTTCTTTCAAAACGATAATTTTGGTTTATCAGAGTCCATTTCAAAAATTTTAGGATTTTGTTCGTTTCCTAATCCAACAGTGCTAATTCCCATTCTTTCGTGAATTGTAAAATTTTAGAAATGAACTCTTTTTAAAAATCGGCATTAGTTCAACGTTTGATTAAATAATTAAATTGGTTAATCGTTTTTCGGGGCCTTAACGGCTATTACGTAAGCATGATTTTGGCCGGTTTTGAATGTCCCCTCACCTTTCAACAATTTTACGTAACAAGTGAACGGATGAACCCGAGGACATGATTTAAGGAGGTTCTACAGGTGATTTTGAAATTATTAGTTGATCGTTTTCCTGCAGCTTAAGCATGGGCGCAACATTGTTCATTTTTTCAAGAAATGTTTTTCCGACTACAAAAGTTTAATTGGAACCGAATAAATTTTAAAAAAATATAGGAATATTCCTTTTAACATTCTCTACAACTTTTGGTACATGAAATTTGGATTCCTTTATAGTTTGTGGTGTTTTTTGTGAGATTTTCTCAAAAAAAAATCCGATGTTCATAAGCAAAACACCAGAATGTTTATAATTCTTGCAAATTATTATTGTAAAGAGTTTATAAAACATTTTAATTAAACAAAAGCGAATTTTCATGTAACAAAAGTTTTTAAGATTGTAAAAAGGAATATTTCCATACTTTTAAAAAAATTATTCGGAACCAATTAAATTTTTGAAGTCGGAAAAACCTTTCTTCAAAAATAAACAATGTTGCGCCCATGCTTAAGTTGCAGGAAAACAATCGACTAAGAATTTCAAATTCGTCGGTAGAACATCCTTAACGGATTATTTGAATGCCAGAACTTTTTTTGTTGAAAAATCTCGTAAAAAAAAATGTAAAAAAATTGATCGGATTAATTCAGAATTTGAGACAAGGTATATCATATAAAAAACCAGATGAAACAAATGAACAATCGACAGGATTTCAAAAACTGTCACATTTCTTAACAAATTCATTTAACGAGTGATGTTATATTTTGAAAACCCCAACGCATTAAAAGCGTTTTAAAAAACTTTTATAAGAAAGAAAAGCAGGAAGGGGAGAAAAAAAAAACAACATTTTTCCGTATTTCCTTCCGAAAAAAAAAAGAAAAATAAGAGAAATAAACGGTAATATACGCGGGGATATTTACATTAAACAGTAGTCTATCTAAATCAGCTATGATTATTTTGACAAAAGACAATCTCGCAATTTTCATCCCGTTCCGGAACGCTAAGAAAACATCGGGGAAGGGAAGGGAAGTCGAATCGAGGCTCTCTTTTCCTTTCAAATAAACAAATTTAAAGAGATTGAAAGGGAAAACGAGTGGAAATAACAAAGTACTAGTTACACGACGAGCATTTGTCAACCGGAAGAGGAAGACTTCAGCGCTTTCAAACGAGATGGCTACCGTTTAAATTACTTCAAAAAGTTCATATGTAAATCTGAGGCGATTTTTTTTTGTATCCGTGATATTCCGGTCCCTTTTGTCTTTTTTTTCTCTTCCTCCTCTACCGCCGGATTAAAAAAAAAAAAAAAAAAATCCCGCAAAAGAATGAAATCGCCCATCCTTTTCGCGTTATCAGCCTCGAAAATTACCGATTTTAAAGGGGAATCCGTAAGCCTTTTTCGTTTTAAAAGGGTTTAATACTTAAGTGGCTTCGATGAAACTGTCGTTTGAAGACATTTCCGGACTCGCGGTTGCTTATTTTATCTTTATAAGGAAGGAAAGAAGGAAGGAAGAAGAGGGGGGAGGAAAGAGGGCAATCGTGGAAAGTAAACATTTTATGCAAGGATGTTGACATTTTCACATAAACTTTTCGGGGCGGTGATTTGGATACTCTTTAAGATTAAGGAAACCGTTAAGGGAGACTTTGAAAAGGGAAAATTTTGAAGGTCGGACTCGGGAGAGGGAGTCGATTTGTAATTACTCCGCTATTGGGAAATCGAGGATTTCATTTCGGTTACGAGTTCTTGCCGTCGGTGAAAAAGACGGGAGCAGTGGCGTAACAAAATTGCAAAGATAAAAATCTTTCGTTACAGGGGCAGTCATCGCAATCCGAAAGAAAGAGAAACAAACAGAAAAGATGTGGCACAGATAGGAAATGCGATTAAACAATAAAAAAAGCCGCCAAAGCACGAGGATAGAGCCGCACTTATTACTTGGTTATGCATAATAGGAAAAACCCGAGCCGAATTTCCGCAATCCCCGCTTAACATCTGTGTTTTTATTTTTTTTTATCTTTCTCTCTTCCTCCCCCGCTTGTAATTTGCCGGTATGTGCTCGTAATCCGTGAATGGAATTGCGGATGAGCTTTGAAACAGCTGTAAACAAATAAAGAAAAACAGGTAAAACATTTACCCGGTTTGCCTACGCCGGGAGCCGGAGAATAAAAATAAATGGGTTAGGGTAATAAAACCGGAAAAACTCATTTTCAAAAACTGATTATGCCATTCCTCGTGATTATTAGTCGAAGGCAGCACCAGCACCAAGAAGCAAGGAAAAGTTGTAAAAACTAATTTAGAGAAACTTGATCAGTACTTAAAACAAATTGAAATGGCATTCTTCAACCTGCTAAAGCGAATGTAAAAAAGGGGGCGGTTTACTCGGAAATTTTTTAAAACCTTTCGACCTAAGTTAAACATTAAATCCCCTGGTTTTTTCGGAGAGAGGAAAAAAACCCGGGATATTTTATTTTCCCGACCTCTCTCCCCAACTTTGGTTGTCTATTAATATTAATGTTTTTTTAAGGGTTGTAAAATGTTTGTGAAACGAAATTAAAGGGTTCCGTTAGCATACACTCGAACCTAATTGACCAATCAAAATGCAAATCACTTTTTATATTAAGTGATTGAAACTTTTCAATTTTTTCGATTGTTTTCTCGACGGCAAAATAATTTTCGGGGAAAAAAACTAGAGGAAAAAGTCTTAATTATTTCCATTTAAATTGTTTAAGAAATTCTATCCGATTCGATTTTCCCCGGAAAAAGGGGAAAGATGAAAAATGAGAACCTTACGTAAGCAACCATACGCCTAAAATGCTCGGGCTACGTAGGCATTAATAAGGATTAACAGATATACAACCTCCTTTCCCTGAAAGTGCTTACGTAATAATCCAACGGCTTCTTATTATAGGAAAACCAATTCAAAAACCTTCCAATTTTTTTTTCTCTTTTTTTTTGGTCGGTGGCGTACATTGATAAGCGAGGTAAAAATTTTGAAAATTCGCGACAATTGCTTTTTTTAAAAATAGAGTTTCATTTTGAGAAAGTTATTTGAAAAACCACAAGAGTGATGAAATTCTCGGCGCAAGATTTTTTTACAATTTCCGTTTTTTTAGAGAATCTTGAATTTCCAGGATTTGTTTTACTCCAAAACGGTATTCCCGCTTCTTGAACATTCAAAGGCTGCAACGGGTTACCATAAGGGTTGTGCCCCAAAATTGAAGTTTTTGTGGACTTTCACCCATCGATAGGATCTAGTGAGAAGGTAAATTAGGCCAAATATTAGGGTCGAAATGAAAGCCGTTTCAGAGGCGGGGATGGGAGTAATATTTCAGTTTTTATTTTTTCGGCAGAGAATGGGTTGACCGATTGAAGATCCAAAAAACGAAAAAAAAGCTCTTTCAAAGGGCTATCTAAGGGCATAATTGTTAATTTTTTTAAAAATGGCCAATTGGCCAAAATGGCCAATTAAAGGGGAAAAAAATGATTTTCTTTATGTTAGCGTCGCCGGACCAAAATTTCGCTATGACAGTCAAAAAGTACGTCGAAAATTGGCCTAAGTACATGTGCTTCTAAATTTTTCTTTCAACGAGAAAGTGGCCAAAAAAATGGCCAAAATTAAAAAAAAATTTTCACTGCGAAGATGGCGCTGGCCCCAAATTTCGCTTTCATTATGTGAAAGTACGCAAAAAATTGGCCCGAAACCATGTATTTCGCCTTGGAATCCTAAGGGCGAAAGTGGCCAAATTTGATGGCCAAAATCATAAAAATCCTAAAAAATTTTTTTACTGATAAGACCTTGCTGGTTCAAAATTTCGCTATTACCACGTGAAAATACGCAAAAAATAGCCTAGAAACATATTTTTCCGTTAGAGAAAAAAAGGTATAAATTGGCCCAAATTTACGCATTTTGGTTACTTTAGTCCATTACACTTTGATCTTAGCCATAAGGCCGAGAAGCCATTAGTTTGGGCCAATTTCTACCTTTTTTTCTCCTGTTTTGCAGTATTATCACGTCACCATAATTCTGGAAATTTTTTTAACACTCCAAACCTTTCTTCTCCTCAATGTCTCAGGCCCGTGTTGCCTGAACCTGCAGGTCACTCGACGCTCTGCAAACGGGCACCTTCAGGAAACAAAAAAGCCGACAAATAAAAAAATGAATAAGTTTTCGTTAAGTTATTTCGTGACTTGGGGAAAAAAAAAAAAAAAAAAAAACAGGGAAAATAACTCTTGGAGCAAAAATCGGTCCAGAAACTTTTAAATCGACTTCATTAAAGACCTTGCAGCCAAGAAAAAGTTTTTTTTTTATATACAGGAATATGCAGAAAGTTTTTAACTCCAGGCATTCCATGATGAGAGGTAAAAAAAGGAAAGTCAAATATATTTAAAAGGCAGAAAAAAAGGACGAAATAGCTCTCATAAAAATTCTAAATAAAAATCTAAAATGCGTTAGACATCAGTCATGACAGATAGGGAATGGAAAGTAATGCATTAAACTGTGGGAAAAGACGAAGGGGAAAAAAAATTCTTAAGGAGACATGGAAAAGGAAAGCGACGTCATTTTAGGTTAAAGATATAGAGGGTTTATCATTCGGGGAGATTTCCGGGCTAGAATTGAGAGATTTACTAGATTTTTCTTTTTCGATTGTTTTTCCGTTTCGTGAAAAGAAAGTTTTCAACGGGATTCTGTTGACACTAATTCCGGTTTGATGAGAAAATTAGTTGCTCTGTAGAAAAAAAAAAAAAAAAAGAATTTCTGGGAAATTAAAAAAAGAAAAAGCGTTCGCTCTAACCGATTTAAGAGACCTTTTTTTTCTTCCACGTGGCCTACATTCGAGGAAGGAGTTCGATTAAAATGATTATGAGCTAAGCGTTTTCCTCTTAATCAAGGATCGTATTTCATCTGCCGCCGGTCCCGTGTTCCCATTGATTCGTTCCAAGAGGGTAAATCCTCCGACAATAACTCACGGACAAGAAAAGGGATTGTCTCATTCCGAGGTGTAACGTAACACGGGTTACGGGATGATATACCGGACTTAAGTTTGGCGGAAGTTTTCCGCTTCTAGCCCCCCTAAGCCATGTTAATTATAATAAAACTATACTTTATATGGTAACTTAATCCGAAAAGATGCTACACCAACTTCTTTTGTGTCGGAGTTTGATAATTAGGAAAAAATTCACACCGGCCCCCCCCCCCCCCCCCGGATAATCCGAATATAAAGATGTTGGGATTTTAGGGACGTCCCATATTTTCGTGCCGTGAAACAATATACCGCAGCGTAAAACCAGACCCCTCCCTCCGGCGAAAACCACAAACTGAAATTTATTGTTGAATGCCTTACAGGTGACAAAAAATAATGTCTGGTACCTTCCTTCCTTTAAAATTGGAATTTAATTATAAACTCTCCATTGTTTCTTTGATAATAAGTTAGGGGTCGCGTTGTAACCCTTTTATTCCGGGAGACACGATAGGGTTTGTTTACTTTCATAAAAGCCCAAAAGAATTTCTCGGTGTCGTTTCTTCCTTTTTTTTATCTCCCCATTTTTCTTTATCGTGTTATTTAAGCATGGGAATTTGTAAACGATCCCTTTCTTCCTTCGAGTTTTTCCGCTGAGATGTTTTCTCAGGGACCGGGAGAGATTTCGAAAGCGGTTGCCAAGACATGACGTCGTATAATTTAATAAAGGGAGTTAGCACCGTATTTTACCGATAAAACGACAACTTTTTTTTTGGTTTGATAAGACTAAGCAACAGTCAAAAGCTTAGAACCGAATGAGGGTTCAGGATTCCGCGCAGGTTCACCGCCGAGTGCTTCACCTTAAGATTACAATAAACTATCCCTAATCATCAGGTTTTTGTAGGGACACATAAAAATCAAAAATAAAATAGTATGGACCTTTCCGGAGAACCCGTTCAAGCGTAAAATACGCCTATTGCGTAACAACCCTTATCATAACGTGGAGGCCTCGACTTTCTTCTTTTTCCTTAAAGTTCTAAAATATTCTTATTTTGATTCTTCAAAGTTCCAGAAGCAAGGTTCCAGGAGCCTTTATATACTCTGTACCTATTCAGCTTAGTTCGGTTTTTCAGTTCTCATTGTGCGGTTCGGTCGAAATAAACAAATCGGTGTTTTTGTTTCTCCAATCGAACTTCCGACAATTCTCTACTTCGGATATTCGAAGCAGGCCCATTTGGTTGCTTATTTTTGAAAGGTTCACTGCAGAAACTTCAAATCCAAATTCAAAATTTATGAAATTAACAGTTTTTCGCTATTGCGAATAACAGCGTTTGTCTCCAATATCCTTTTTTTTAAAGTTACTTCTTAAAGTTTAGCTGACGTAGTAAGGTCAAAATCCATTTGTTCTTTCATCATCATCACTATCATGGGGCGTAGTGCGTGATTACAACAGCCGAGCCGTATACCCGATTTCCTTACAATGACCTGCTTCGAATATCCAGAAGTGAGGATGTACAATGTGAGGATATTTCCTAGGCCCTAAACCTATAAATGTGTCAAACGGCCGGTTTGGTGACAGGTTCTCTCATGCCGGCTTTTGCTTCCACCGAATGGGACCTCCTTTATTTAGAACACAGAATCCGAACCGGGTGGGGACTTACATCTATTGTTCACTTGTATACTTGTATTTAAATCTGTTCTTTAAAAATCTCAATTTTTGCTTAACTTCACAATTTTTGATTCTTTTTCTATTCTCTAGAAATTTTAACCATTCTAAATTTTTGATAGGTTCAAAAATCCAGTGGACCACCCTTTTTCAGAGTTATAATTTTTTTGAAAATTTTAACAACCAAACGGTGTTTTCATTATAAAAAACGTTTTTGTTTGCTTTAAATAAAAATTATGTCGGAAAAACGCTTTTAATCTTTTTCTTTTTATTAATTTTTCCGTAACGAAGACCGTCACTGCATAAGGCGGTTCTAATTAAATCAACAAATTTCTTTAGCGAAATAATAGAAGAATTTATAATTGCATTAAAAAGTTCGATTTCTTACAGAACAATTTCAACGAAATCTTAAAAAGAAAAAAAAAAGGTTTTCGCCGATTTTCTTTTACTCTCGAAAATTAAAATACATTCCAATTCACCATATTTCGGTATATCTGTTTCGTCACTGACTTTGATCAATTGGGTGAATTTCCACCCGAAACATCTTTTGCGATTTCGTAAAAAAATAAAGGTGAAGTGCAAACAACCAGAGCATAAACCTACTTATCCTCCTATTTTAAAAAGAGCGAGAAATTACAATGTTTTTAAAATTGACTAAGGGAATAAAAAAAAGATAAGAAAAAAAAGGAGGAAAAATAAACTATATATGAACCGATCCGAAAAGAAGAGAAAAGAGAAGCTTTAAGGAATATAAGGTAGAAAAGAAGCATTGTTATTTAAATCTTATGTGAAGAGTCGAGTACGGAGCATCGCGAATGCTCCTTTTATTAAGGCGATTTATGAAGGTGCTTTCAACGATAAACAACCATTTTGGTAGTTTTTCCAATGTTAATTATGGCTTTCCCTCCTTTCCCATCCAATTTTTCTTCGTTTTATCAGAAAATAGAAAAATAAAACTTTTAAAGATTGCTTCGATTCCAGGGAAAAAATAATTGGATGACTTTTTCTATAAAGTTTTTTTAAAAAAAAGGGCATTGTGGTCGGTTTGAAAATCTATCAAGGGGATCGAATTCAATTTAGCAAACGACCTAAAAGAGAAAATAGCGAAATGAAAATTTGCAGATTTCTTTTTGCTCCGAATGAATCACGTGTCAAACATTTGTTATACATGAATACTATATGACAGGATTTTTTTTTTATATGGAAACGTAACCGGAGGCTGTAATGCCAATAAAATAACATCCTTTTGTCAGTAATTCAAAATATACGGTAAATAAAAAAAAGCTTTTGATCTTTTTCAATACCACGTGATTCTTTTCGATATCTCCCTTTTTTTTTTTTGCAAAAGATATGAAAAAAAAGCGTATCTATATTGTATAAAAAACGCCTATCGCGATATTTTTTTTACCCATTACCGCGGAGTAGAACGGGGAAATCTTCGAAAGTTGTACTAACACAAACTTCCGAGTGTCATTCTCTCTAAACTGCCAAGGGCATCCGGCTCGGAGGGCCGAGAATGCTCTTTCCTTCTTGGGGTAAATTTCGCTCTTGTCATGTTCAAGGGATGCAAATTAACCCTATCCACCCCCTTATCTTCTTTCCCTACCTTATACTTCTTCCACCCCGTCTTTTACTTCTATTTCCTTGACAGTCTTGTATGTATGTTAATATTTCAAATTTCATGTCTTTTTTTCTAAAGTTCCTTTTTCTTTTTTCCCCCCTCTCACTTCCTCCCCTCATCTAGTTTTCTTTATATCAAAAAAAAGTAAGATTAGAAGCAATTTTCAGGCTCGACACGTAAAACGCTTTCTTTTTTTGCGCTTTGCTGATTTCAAACGAGTTTTTTTTTTCTGTTGAGGATGGGGGAGCAAAAATATGACTTTTTTTTCAAATTCAGCGAAGAAAAATTAATACTGAGTTTAAAAAGCCAAGAACGAGGCGGTCTGTGTTCGGAAGCTGCCGATGGTGCTAAACTAAAAAAAAAAACACCTGGCTGGTCGGCGTTAATACGGTGCTGATAATGTTTTGCCCCGACTTCCCAGTCAGGTAACGGACAAGGTTTCGAGAATTATTCAGCAGTACAGAACTCTTTTTACGACAAAAGAAGAAGAAGCCGAGAAGCCGGTAATCGGTTTGTTACACCTTCGCCTATTATTTCTAGGTGAGGTATGCACACGGCAAAACTTGTCAAGCTCGTAAAGCAAATAGGAATTTTGAAAAAATTCCCTTGAAAAATAAACAATTTAGCTTTCTCTGTTTCTTGGAATTCTACCGCATTCTTAAATTTATACCAAACAACATCATTCGCTCGATAAATAACCGTAAACTTTAGCGAAGGAAAAATAAAAAGAGGGGACGGAGGGGACGGAGGAAAAAAAATCCTGGGTTATTTCTTTGAGTTACTTTCACGAGATAAATTTATAGGGAGATTCTCCTTGGTAAATAATAGTTCCGTTTACGACGAAATCGATGTTTTATTATCTTTCCGAGGTAAAAACCAACTACTACTCGTACAAGACTTAAATGTAAAAAGTTTTTTTTTTGTTTTGTTTTGTTTTGCTCCCGATAAAAAAAAAAACCTTTGATATTGCCCGAGTGTATATGTGAAAGAGTATGAAATATGTCATTGACATTCGATGGGAATGATAAATGAATTATTGGGTGACCACAGCTCGGTTTAATTCGATACCGCGGATTGTAACATATATCCTCATATAATTCGCACAAAAGTAAATTATGACTCCCCAAGATTCCATCAGATATTTTTGAATAAAATTCACGTGGCTTGTTATAAAATTCCCATCATTTTGATTTCCTTCTTTTTTTTGTACAAAAGAATTTTTTTGTCGGCCTTTATAAAAAAAAATGTCTACCTGTCTTTCTTAAAAACGTTTAAGTTTTCTTGCTTAGGAAAAAAAAAACTGACAAGTTATGTTGGATCGAGAAAGATGAAAGAAGCAGCATCAAGGAGGGGGGAAATTTTTCTTTTTTTTTTTTTTCGATATCGGTAAAGAGCTTCTTCCATCCACTACCTTTCGGGTCTATAAAGTCGGGAAAGCGATTTCCTAAGTGAAATAGGAAGCAATGAGTCGGTAATAAAAAATAATTCGAAAAAAGAAAGGCCGTCGACTGCTCTGCTTCCCCCTTACGCCGAAATGAGAGGGAAGGAAATAGAGGATGAGATTCGCATCAACAATCATTATTTATTTACAAATCATGAAAAAAAGTCGAAATTCAGTTAAAAACTTTCGAGACTCGGAAAATCTCTGAGAAAGGTAAAATGTAACGAAGTTATAAGATCTACGGCGAAGACTTATTCAACTTTTCAACGATTTTTTTTTTCCGTTGAAAGTGCTTTACTCGAAGCATAATTCTACCACCCTTGGTTCTCCCTTTTTAAATACGTAAGCGGCAAGGGAGTTTTTTTTTTTTTTTGAAAATGATTCGGCGCCCTTTTAATAAAATATGGGGAGGTTGTTACGTCTTAACTTTATTTTTCAATTAGTGGATTCATGACAAACATAGCATGTCCACTACAAAAAACTTATATAATTTTAAAAAAAAGTCAGAGAAAATGACGAAAGACTCCAGATTTTTTTTACGATGTTAGATATTGTTAGCAAATTGTTTAACACTATTTTTAACTTGTTATTTTTCATTTTTTACGTGTTGGTTCGACATGTTTCAACATGTTAAAGAAATGTTAGATAAAATAGGAAACAGTAAATAAGCCAGAAAGACATTTTTATTGTTCGTCATAAAATTGCACCTAATAAACCAAAAGACTCTTCCGTTTGAACTTTAAAAAATCTTGAAACATTATTCTCCAACGTAAGCCTTTACGAGTCATAAAGAAAAAGTCAAAGTCATATTTCGATAACTAAAAACCTGGCACATACACATTCCGACACACAAAGTCGATAATTTCGATTTTCCCCAAGTCTTGGAAAATATAATTTTCGATAGCTATAATTTCTCCTTTGTAGATAGAAGATAAAGAAAAGCGGATCAAATTATCCAATAAGATATTGGTAAAGTGTCGGGAAAGATAAAATGAAATTAAGGTTGAAATATAAGTCTCAGAGAGGAAAAAAAATCGGTCGGAGCTAAAATTTACATTTAGTCCGCCATAGATATCGCATTGTTTGTCGAAGATGAAATCCCTTCAATCGTTTCGAGGTGGCTTTAGAATTTAAAAACTTTTCCGTTTTTTTTTATTTCTCTTTTTTTTTCGTCGTCTCAGATTTCCTCGACTTTGATGCTAATACATTCGGTCTGAGTTTGTTATCTCTGCAAGAGGAAAAGCAAAAAAAAAAAAAAGTAAATTTTATTCCTTCAAAACAAAAGGTGTAAAAATATTTTTTTGGAAAAGTTTTATATTATTTTTAAAAAAATATCTGGATTTTTTTATTCAACGGGAAAAAAATTTTTAGGCCAAAAAAAGATAGCAGGAAGTTTAAAAAAAGCTAAAAAAAAAAAAAAAAAAAGGGCGGTGGTAATTTAAACTTAACAGACTAGTAGCATTGTTCTTCATTGTTCTTGTTTTGGCATGAAATCAAGGCCGTAAAACGTCTGCCTCTCCCTTCTGAAAATTCGACGCCTTCTTCGTTCGTTTCGCTTGCCAAATTGCTTCAGTTTCCATGTACAAATTGATAAAGAGAGGGTGAGAAATAAAAGTAAAGTAAATCAAAGCCTCGCACCTTTAAAACTCGCGAGAGTCTCTCCCAGCACCTTATCGAAAAGACGAAAAGGAAAATTCATGCAAAACACGAGGGTTTTCACACCGCCAAGAAAAGCGTTTTAACGGAGAAACTTAAACAAGGTAATAAAGTATTATTAATTTCTCATTACGGGAATGAGCGATTTCGAGGAAAACGCTTAAAGCGGGAAAGTTAAGATCTTTTAACTTTTGTTAGCTAAAGATACATTTTCTAAATCGATCATTTTAACACCATCCGTTTTTATATTGTTAAAGAGAAGTAGAAACGGAAATGGCCTCTTGACCTCGGCAAGCTAAACATTGTGAGGGAGGAACCTCAAACCATAACTCTTGAATTTAATCTTTCGACCTTAGAGAGAGGGAGAGAGAGAGAGAACGTTTTAAGGAAATGAACCTTCGATGAATGGATGGCTCTCCGTTCGAATTTTCAACTAATTAACACCGGTTAAGGCTGTTTAAGAGCATCTTAAATGGTTATCAATAAACATGGAGAGAGGTAAGGAATGTCATTTAATATCTGCGGAATTTCGTTTAATTACGGAAAATGCTCCTGGAATGTCGGTTGTTATTTCTGCTTGGATGATGTCGTTTCTGATAAATTGTAACGAATATGTTAAGTGGATTTAATCTTCTATGATGTTTGTTTCCAAATTGTTTTTACTCAAGCGAGGATGATGCTCCCATCAGAGACGAAACTCCAATATCTGATACATCAATTCAGGAAACCAAAGGGAAAAAACGATGAGCTACGTTGGCTATAGGAAGCGGACCTGTGAGGTCCATATAAAGTGAGCATTCTTTCTGTCCGCAAAAAAGTTTTTCAGGGTGATCGAATCGATAGATTAAAAAAAATCTCTTTACAAAATGAACCATCAAGAAATGAAGTATTTTTGGCTTTTTCCTCCGACAGGAACTCCAAATTGATCCACGATAAAAATAGTAATTTTTAACGTTTGTCTATAAAACTCCGAAAAAGCGTTCGCTCCGGATTTAAACCGAAACTGACAGACGCACCTCTTCTAAGTTACACTCAGTACCCAATTTTCCGGGATAAATAACCCACACAATTGAAATCCATCTCGGTGAATTCCTCAAACTCCTTTAACACATACACGAATTCCTTTAGCGAAACTTTGACGAGACGGTGTTTAACTTTTCCCGAAAGCATTGTTTGCCATCCCGATTTTAACATTTTAATGAACAAGGACCGATCTCGGCATTTGACTGGTAATAAGCAACTAAATCAGATCTGACTTGTAAATAAGACTTCAAAGGATGTTTGTGCAGAATTGCAAGTTCCTTATAACGTTCGGAAACGACGGGGATTAGATATGTTGATTGGATCGAAAATGGATTCTCTTAACCGGGGGTTCGCCGCCGAGGTTAGACGGAACCTCCCCCACGGAGAACCTTTTTTTCCCCTTTCCGATTCGGGCCTCACCCTGGGTCGAAAGGATCGTTTCTAAAATTTTAACCCGGAAACGTTCGGGCGGTTTTGTGTATCTCGACACGGCTCGAGGGCGCGAGAAGATCGACGATGCCACGTCTTCATTTATATGTTAATGTCGGATGACTTTGACGTATCCGGTGCATTGAAGCTTTCCTTTTCTAAGAAAATTCGTTCGGCACCTGTAGAGTACGCATAACTCGCAAAGGGCGTTTTGTTATTCTAACATGTAAGCGACGAGAGATTCCCATAGGGGAATCGTTAGCTCGAGATTTTCAATTCTTCCGAAAAACATAAAAATGTAAAAAAAGCATCTCTAGTTAAATTAAATAGGGAGAAAAAAAAAAGAAAAAAAAAGAAAAAAAAATTGTGCTACACGTGCTGACTGTGAGGCAAAAGGATAATATCAAAACGGTTTTTCTCGAAAGTAATCCCCCAATTTCGAGTTAGGACGCATGTTAGACATTTCGATCGTTTGAGAAAAAAAAAGAGAAGACGGGAGAGGACCGTCATTCCCGGCGCCTAAGGCTCTACTAGACGATATAAGTGGACCTATTTTCAACCCCCGCAGATTCGAGTTAACTCTGCTTCAATGCCTGGAAAAATACTTTTTTTTTCCCTTTTATTTTCTCGTCGTTTTTTTTTCTCTTCGGTTTTTCCTCGACACGGTTTACTTTTGTTGTCGTTTTTTTTTTTCATCTTTCCTTTTTTTTTCGAAGCATATGTTTTCATATTATTTCCGTATGCTTGATTGCCTTATGATCGGAAAATCGAGAATAACTTGGCGTGTAAAAAGGCAGGGCCGTATCAAAATCGATTTTAACGTTGAAATTTTTTTTTAAAAACCGTATCATTAAGAGTAGATACAAATTAAAGTCGCCGATTTTGGTCGGAGGGGAGAGAAGGGTAAAAAATGGTCACGTGGTACCTGGACTTCCCACACGTCTTAATATCGACACAAAAACTTGATTTTAGTAGTTAGACTTACCCGATTGCAACCTAAATGATTAAAACTACCTTTCTTAATAACCCAGAAGGGAAAAAAATCTTACCTGAAATGAAAAAAAAATCAATTAATTAACTATAGCCGAGAAAACATAAGGGATCAAATTTTGGACGAAACATGGCTTTCCTAAAAAAAAACTTTTGAATGTATTTAACATTTCCTATAAATCGTCATCTAGGGAAGAAGAACAAAAGATTAAAACAGGATTTTCATATCTTAAAAATATCTTTTTTTTAAAAAAAGGCAAGTAATTACAACGCGTTCTAATCCCCAAGAGGATTATTCAAATGTTGCTTCTTTTACGGAGAGAAAAAAAAAAAAAGTACCACGAAACTGTTTTTGGATAGAGACAAACGATGCATTCAAAATCTCTCCCGAAAGATTTGTTTTCTCCGATAAGCAATCAATAATTTTTTCGTTATCTTAAAAACAGTCTTTCTTCCCATGTTAAATGATCAAATTTAGGCTTTCGATAAAATATCATTGAGCAGTAGACATTTTATCTATCCAAGTTTTTTCCCCGTTCTTCTTCCCGAAGCAAAAGTCAATTATTTTATCCATTTCAACATTCTTTTCTTTCACAAAAAGAAATAACTCACATCTATTATTCATCTATCCGACGTCTAAAAGAAGCGACATTTTCCCTTTCCTCTTCCTTTCTTTTTTTTAACGGTTAATGTGAATTTATTACTTATTGCATGTGTGGTCTCGTTCAGATGAAAAAAAAAAAAATCCTTTCAACGAAGATTTAGCCAGTCGACAGCTATTTAGCTTTTTCTTCATCCCCTTTGGATGCGTTAAAAAGGGACGTGAACCGATCGGCTCTTTATAACATGTGACAACTATTATTTTAACAATAAAATATTTGGATGTATTTTATCTTACTTGGCTGGCTTTATTTTCCTTCTACTTCTTGTTTCCTGAATAAAAGTATCGGCAACTAATTCACCTTGACAAGAAATTTTAATTCCATTAAAAAAATTGTACTGCTTTCGGATGAACACTGAGCATACATCACGGAAATACCGGGAAAAATAAGAAAAGTGTGGGGACCGAAACGGTGTAGAAGGAAAAAAGGGGAATCCAAAAAAGAAGGTGAAATGGGATACAGTAAGACAAACGTCTTACTGGACCAGAGTCCTAATGACATAAGGCGATTTCCTAAGGAAATCATGCTTGTTTTATACCGTCGATGTTTTGAGTATCACTCAAAACATAGGCGATATAAACATAATAAGGAAGGACAGGATGGTTGTGTTTTGACAACATGCAATGTGGGATATTCATATACCACAATTCGACGGGGCAAAAACACAACCACCCTGAACTATCTCTGGTACAGTAAAGTGAAAGCATATATATTTTTAAAAAATAACGATAATACAGAGGTCTTTACAAAAAAAAGTCAGTGCTGGGGCGACTAGTCCAGTGGCTCTCCAGTTGAATCGTGTACTTTGATGGTAATTGATAAGACTGATTTGCTGCTGAGTGCTGAGAAATGAAGTTACTTATAAGTCATTGATGTGAAGTTTCATATTGATATGTGAGTTGCAAGAAGCCATTGCGATGAAAAATGATACAGCGTAATTATATTCCATGAGAGTAGTCGATTGGTAGAGCCACTAGAAAATTGCCGCCCACAACAGGATCTACATTTTCAAAAAATAAAAAAAATTATAAGTACAAAAAAAGTTAAACAATATTGCCTCTCAAAAGAGAAAAAAAAAATTATCGAAAGAATAAGTTATTTGATACTTTGAAGGTCATATACGAAATGCTCAATATTGCTGACAGCGCATTTAAAATATTTACTATAATGAACTCAAAGGCAAAAAAAAAAAATTGATTTAAAAAATGTATACAACTTGAAATAAATAAACAAAAGTGCTAAGCGGTAGTCGGTAATCGTTATCAAATCATCCATTTGCAGTTAGCTGGCTGCAAAATAGCATCGAATACTTTTCAGATTTTGCTACTTTTCTGAGAAAGATTTTTTTATTGGCCTTTATTGGCCTAGATCTATTACGTTTTATTTACTCGGCAACCTGAAAGTACTGTGATATACCCCAGGACATAATAGTCTTGGTTAGACAGAGGCTAAGGCGTCACTCTATCGGCTCTATTTTTCGCATATCTACCCCTGGGTATCATTGGCCAGAATACCCCTGCCTGCCTAGATTTTCTTTCCTGCTCAGGTTGGCTGCCTGACGGGATTGTTTTTCGACCTTGTCTGGTCTAGATCCTGTGTATGGTTTGTTTATTAAATGAAAGTATTGCCTAATGTCAATATTAGACCTAGTTCTGAATCCTTAAAATAATCAAAATACCATATATCCGTGTCAAAACTAGTCCTTTATCGAATCAAACATACCTCCACTAAAAAACAGGTAGTGGTTCTGCACCACGTACAGAGGTCTGGGATTGGGCAGAAGCTTTATTTTACGCTAAACCCAATCCCTGGTTGAAAAGTACAACCTTTAATTATCACATACCATTCTGCGTTAAAAAAAAAATTTATAAACTATCTCGACATACCGCTTAACCTTTGCAATCCCTATGATCTGATTTCTGCCGTTTGTTAAAAAAGAAAAAACTCGAAACAGGGTTCGTCCGCTCGCCGTCATCCGTCCAAAAAAAAACATAATATCATAACTTCAAAATAAATTCATCCACATGACGATACGACGACGAAGCGAACGACGATTCTAAAACAAAAAATAAAAATCATTTCATTTTTAAAAAACTAGAAAAAAAATCTGTCATTAGGGCTGATTGAAAACAAACAAGAAAAAAAAAGGGAACACTTGGTCAGCTTAATAAGAAAAGAAAACGTAAGACAATGGTAATAATCTTCGTACTAAAAAAAAAAAAAAAATTTGCTACACTTAGCATTTCATGTATGACCTATTTAAAAAAAAAAAGACTATGCTTGTAATCATTTAAAAAAAATTCAATCAATCAACAAAATACTGCTTTCACAAAAAAAAAAAGGAAAAATGTTTGTTCGGGGGAAACTTTTTGGTTAATAAAAAAGGAATGATAAAAAAAAAGGAAGGATTTTATTCTACACCTCTTCAATCCTACATGACAAGAGTTCGTTTTCCCCAAAAAAAAATTATTTTGGGGCCCATAGCTATCACCATAATTGTGGTGACTGCTTTCCCGAAAATTAAAATAATTTTGGGGGCCCACCGCGATCACCAATAATGTGGTGACTGCTTTCCCAAAAATTAAAATAATTTTGGGGGCCCACCGCGATCACCAATAATGTGGGGACTGAAACGGTGTAGAAGGAAAAAAGGGGAATCCAAAAAAGAAGGTGAAATGGGATACAGTAAGACAAACGTCTTACTGGACCAGAGTCCTAATGACATAAGGCGATTTCCTAAGGAAATCATGCTTGTTTTATACCGTCGATGTTTTGAGTATCACTCAAAACATAGGCGATATAAACATAATAAGGAAGGACAGGATGGTTGTGTTTTGACAACATGCAATGTGGGATATTCATATACCACAAAAGTCTTATGTAAGATCTAAAAGCTCGTTCCTGGAAGGTTATTGCTTGAAAGCCTAATTAAGTGTTCGGTTCCTGGAAGCTTATATTTTCGAGCTTTCATTCGTATGGTCCTCATTGAATGACGCACTGAAAGCCGGCATTCCTTCTTTGTCCGATTCACTCTTATTTCATCCTATGTATGCGTCATTTGTAATCATTCATAATTCGTTTTCACTCACCCATTAATCATTCATGAACCAGAATGATATAAAAGGAATTAAGAAATTATGAATGAAGGACAAACGATGAACGACTAATTAGTATGTCAGCGTTTATTAGTACATACACTGAGCAACCAAAACCTTTGCCACAATCTTCAAAAATAAGTTTCGACAAAAATCATATTTAAAAGAAAACTTGAACGCTTATTCGAAAAACATTTCAATGTTTAATGTTTTCATTTTCAATATTTGCGAAAAAACTTTAGAGTTTTCGTTTGAACATCATTTTTGCCAAAACTTATTTTTGAAGATTGTGGTACAACTTTCGGCTTCTCAGTGTAGATAGCGTAAAAATTTCTCAAAAATATTTTTGGGTTTTAACACGAGGCACCGAAAGTTCACTTTTCGTTTTGTTGCTCTGTTCCTTCGTTATTCAATATCTCAAATAGGTATTGCCGACACAAAAAAAAGAGTATCGATTTGATTCAAACATGGAGAAAATGAAAGCCTCGTACCGTGTGTTAATCGAATCCGAAGCTTCAATACCACACATACACACACGGAGAACAAAAGAACCGTACATTTCATTTATATTAAATAATAGGGGAATGCAATACAATGTCCGACACTTTGGAACACATTTTCCGATTTAGCCGATACATTTCAAATCCGACCGGGCGGAGTTTATGATCAATCTTTCTTTCACATCCATATATCGCTTCCGTTACAAATGGACAAGTGACGCGGCTGCTTTCTGATGTGTTTTTTTTTTTTTTCCTTCTTATTTCTGTAAGGTCCCATTTTCACGGAGGGTAAATCTATTCAATCGAATCGAAACGAAAATGGACATCGGAATTATTTTAAATTACGAAAAAAAAAGTTTCTTTTTTTCCCTGCTTTTCTCTTTCGGAATCAATGGTCCGTTCGAAAATCTTTTAGCAGTTAAGTGAAGAAAAAAAAAAAAAAAAAAAAAAAAAGAAACAAAAAACCGTTCACCGTATAAAACTAAACGCACGAATTTCCTAAAGAAAAAAAAAGCAGCTAAATAACATGATTTACTACGAAAACGCCTGCAATGTGACGATTATAAAACCGTGTGCTTCGCCTTGAAAACGCTGATTAGATTATCCCATTTATATTTACTTTAAAGTCGAACCGTAAGACGTTTTCCACAAAATTTTCGTAATAAAACGAGATCGTGAAAACTTATAAGATAGGGTGTTAAGAACTTTTCCGCAAAACGAGCTGAGATGTTCGAGTCGCGACCCTTCAAAAATGCTGGGGCACAAAAAAAAAAAAAAAAAATCTCGTTAGCCGTGCGGGGTAACGTGAAACGTAATTAAAAAATTACAAGTGAAAACGTCATAAAAAGGAAAAGAGGAACAAAGGGGTGTTAAAAAAATCAAGGGGGGGAGGGGGCAGGAATCCAAACGTGTGCGTTAATCACCAAGTTTTTCTCCACATGAAAAAACAGTGACACTCGTAAAAATTTTATACGAGTGTTTTTTTTTAAATTATTGTCAATCATTTTTCAGTGGAGAATGAACTTGTGCGACAAAGTGTGCTCTGCTTTTCCAACCATGACAAGGGAAACGGTTACCGATTTTTTAAGTAAGCGCAAATCAAATGATTTTAAGGGGGATTCAGGGATTCCGAATTCCTATTATTGATGACAGAATGGAAAAGAGGGTCTCTAAAATGGGCAAAATCATCTAACGTACGAGGTTTCTAAGAGTCCTCAAATCTAAACAGGAAAAAAAATTATTTATTATTTTGAAAATAATTACAAATTACTCTTAAAATCTCCCTGCTTTAGTTCACTAGTTCTTTTTGAGTTTTTCGTAACTTTTCTGCTTAGAATCTGATTTAGAATCAGATGGACGAAACACTGAATGAGCCACACGCCCGTGAGTTGAAGTTGACAGGAAGCGCCATAAGATTACGCCACTGTATCGAAACTAAAAGATTCTATGATGCGCGGAAAAAAGCAAAATCCTTGGATACGCATCCTCCTCCCGGTTATTTTTTTTTCCTTCTTGTCTTTCATTATGTTAAATGACCCTTTTTATTATTCCGAGTGCTTTCAAACAACAATAAATACGCTATCGAGAAGGAAATGTACTGGGACCGGTCATTAAGCTGACTAACGTTTCGTTGACGTTTTCTAATACGACTTTTCTTCGTGTCAACCGGTTTTTTATCTCTTTGGAAAAGTGATATTTCCCCTTTTTGTTTTCTCAAAACAAAAAATAATCTGATAAAGCATATTCATCAAGGAATATTTCGCGCTGCACACCTTTCTTTCTTTCTTTCCGGTTTTTAAATTTTATATACGACTGCCTAAATTGAAACTTATAGGAAACAAGGAAAAATTGAACGGGAAAAAGAAAAATGGATATCACGTGACGAACAAACATGACAACGCGGAACAAATAAATCTAAAAACTTGATCAACTTTTTTTTGTAGGGCGAGAGAGAGAAACTTGTCAGAAAAGCCCGTTGTTTATGGGAGTTGCATTCGTAATAGCTTCGAGAAGTACAAAAGCCGCAATCGCGACTTCCCATTCGAAAAACATTTAAAAACATTTTCTCTTGCAGAAAGAAAAATATAATAAAAAGAGGAAATCGTGGAGATCCGGTTTCTTTAACTTGATATTGTCGCGTGAGCAATCCTCGGAATTATTTTTATATCACCAAATTATTACCTTCGGAAGAACGGTAACCGGAGAGCAAATCCGAGCTATTAACCACGATATCGAAGGTCGTAACTTTTAAAATAACAAAACAGGAAACCGACATTAAATACAACAGTACAAGTGTTTTAACGGAGCCCTTTTAAATGGATCCCGTAAGGTTATGCTTTTACCCACCTGCTTATCTCTTCTAATAATTCCCTTTTTTAATTTTATATCGAATATAAATTTCATTCTGGGAGGATATCAACGAGCCTTTTGTCCGCACCGCTATTTTTTCCCAACTTCATTTTTTATTTAAATAAAATTTAATTATACGGGATTTTCCGAGCTTAACGACCTTATACAACACCAACTTTTTTTTATATAAAATAAAGGAAACGGAAAACAACGAAAACCTTTGCTACGAAGACTACTTTGAGAGGCACTCAGTACTTTCTACTCTCGTACTTCTTATTTCAAATTGGATGAAAATCCTTCTTAAGACCGAGCCTAACAATTGCAAGCTCTTTTTTATTCCAAACGAACTCAAAAATTTAAAATATGATGCCAAACTTAGCGATGCATTCAAGACTTTTCCAAGACTCCATTTTCTTCTCCTGTAAAAATTCGGTTGCCTTTTTATACTCTTCAATTTCATAAGAAGAGTATATTAAATTTGATTTTGAGTGAAGGGTACCTCCGTTAATATCGAACGGAGAGCAAAACGAACGGCACTTGCCGGAGGTAACTTTTCAATCCAAAGCTATTTACACATGTCCGTCCGTCCGTCCGTCCGTCTGTCCTCATTTTTCATTCTTTGATTCGAGACACAATTTGAGACCGATCGATCCCAAATTTGGTATATGAGGAGGGGGCACTAAGGACAAGGACCGTATAAATTATGGTCTAAATACGTTCGCATACAGCAGAACGGCAGCCGTTCCAAAGGTATAATATTAAATTTAACAAAGCGGGAATATTTTTTTTAAAACTTTTTTTTTCTTATCTTTGTTTTTCGTATATACAAGTAGATATCGCTTTCTGAGCTGTGTCAGCGAAAATGGTTATCTTACATTCCGGAATGTTTGATAAAGTCATTTTGGTTAATTTAATTTAATTTAATTTAATTTAATTTATTTAAAGAAACATTCTTAACAAACAATGCTTTACAAAACGTTGCAATATAAAAGAGAAAAAAAAAAATTTAACAAACTTATTAAAAATTAAAAAATTGAATAACGTTAATAAGAAAATATAAAAGAAAAAATTTGGTGCAGACAAAAGAAAAAAATTTTTACATTTCGTGGCTTTTTTTTTCTCATTCTTGTTATCATTATGTCAAATTATGCATTTTATATCTGATTGAACGTTTCGATATAGTAAACGTTGTCCTTACATCGAACGGTTTTTGTATTTTATCTTATTTGTTAGGACCTGGCCTTTTTTTTTTTTTTTTTTTTTTTTTTTCAATTTCGCACATCTGCAATTTTCTAGAACATTTTACTACATTCTGGAACATTCTAGAACAGTGTAATTTGTCAGTTTATTGTGTTTAAGAACCACACTCAAAATCCAACATAATACTTATTGATATTTTTACTCGTGGGAGTAAGATTTAAATGAAATTGAAGAGTATCGGACAGTGGTAACCTCCACTGTAGCTGGTTTACTTTAAAATTTGGTTTAAATTATGCAAATAATCTACGAGAATAGCAAACTAGTCTAATTTATAAATTGAGACTCTTTGCAAGGCGAGAATCTCAAAAGTCTTGAATTCAATACTCAAACAAGACAAAGATTTTTTTTTTGAAATTCCGAAATTGTTAACGTAAAAGAGGTAAAAAGCCAAAATTTTGGAAAAGTCTTGAATGCTATACAACCACACTCTCAAAAACAGCCACATTGTAATTTGGAATTATTACGCCCTAAAAAAGTTTAAAATATATGAGTACCATTTCAAACTGACGGTCTTAAAAATGTAATATTGTGGCAAATGAATTTCACTCAAGGCCTAGTTTAAGTACAAACTATTCTCAAATATCGATACTATATCAAAACATCCTATTTCGATCACCTATTTAATAGCGAGGACACATTCGAGTCTTTGCCAGTATTTTCGGTCGTGCTGGTCCGGTAGGGTCGAAGCGATTTCTGATTCTTTTCAAAACCCAGACATCTTACAATATTTAAAAAGCTACCTGAATCGCTTTAGTTCACAAAAGAGGTATTAGACTGACTACACGATACTGACATGAAAGATTTTAAAAAACTCGAAAAAGCTACAATTAAATATTTCAATTTTAAAAAAGCTCAACAAACTGAATATAATTTTCCAGTGAATTTTTTAAAATTCTCCTATCCAAAATTCCTGAATAAACCAAAATTTCTGAAAAGGCTCAAACTGAATTTTCTTTGAAAGTCCAAAATCAAAAATCCAAATATCAGGCCACTGCAGAGGCCAGATATACTCAGGTCAACCATATTCTCCATATTCCCAATAGGGTGTCCCTTATTTTGCGAATTTTCGAATTTGATGTCGGGCCGGGTGGAATCTCGTTCTCTATGGGGCCCTAATGAACCCTGAATTTTTTCAGATTTTTTACTAAACGGGAAAGCGTGCCGACTTGAGCTTTAAGTTTAGAAATTCCCATAAGAGAAAAAAAGTCGACCATTTTTTTTTTCGAGGAAAAACGTTGTTTCCTATCGGGAATTTTGCGTAGATCCCGAATCTGAAGTCCGTTTTTTAATATCTGGTTTGGCTTTTGAGTTAGAGGCCAAAATATGAGCCAAAACGTAGGACTTAGTGCGTTTTGTCACTTAACCAGGTTTACTTGCCACATTTTCTCCGTTAACTGAAAGGCCAAACCAGATATTAAAAAACGGACTTCAGATTCGTGATCTACGCAAAATTCCCGATAGGAAACGACGTTTTTCCGCGAAAAAAAAATTGTCGACTTTTTTTCTCTTATGGGAATTTTGGAACTTAAAGCTCAAGTCGGCACGCTTTCCCGTTCAGTAAAAATTCTGAAAAAATTCAGGGTTTATTAGGACCCCATAGAGAACGAGATTCCACCCGGCCCGACATCAAATTCGAAAATTCGCAAAATAAGGGACACCCTAATTCCCAACCTTATTCAACATAAAAAATGCATAAATGAAGTACACAGTAAAAAATTTTATGTAAAAACTTACATAATTATGTTAAAATCGGTCTACATAATTTTTATGTTGTTTTTTGTTTATGTTTACCTTTTGGAAAAAACAACAGAAAAAATTTGTGTAGACCGATTTTAACATAATTACATAATATTTTTTACTGTGTATAAAGAACCTAACCTTTTTTACCGGCAAAAAAAATTTTGTCATCCTCCAATGCAATTATGCATATCCAGGTTTTTATCCGCCATTTTTTCAAGTGTCTATGTCACAAAATTTTCCCCAAACGTGGTTAAAAAAGTTTCACTTCAAATATATGACCATGACACACTCAAAAAATAGGACTTTTATAGGACATGTATAGGACGTTTGTCAAAATATAGGACAACTATGATGCCTGCACCTGGAAAATGTATAACAGTTTTAATGAATTTATTAGCAGCACTAGACCAGCAAAAAAAAAAAAAATTCTTCGAAGTAATAATCAAACATCTTTTCACATTAAGCGCGAAACGTTAAATCAATTCGTAGGAAACATGTGGATGGATCAATTTCATTTAACTTCCGCCATTTTGAAGTGGCACTCATATATTTTAAACATTCTTAGGGTGTATAATCCATATTTACCTTGAATATTAGGTCGTCAAAAATGATGACAGCTTAGCTCTGACCTTTTTGCAACTTAAAAGTAACGCAAAGCCTCAGTTGGTGCTTTCCAAAAAAGAAAGAAGTATTCTCCGGCATCATTTCAAGTAGGAAACTTTTTTGGCTTTAACGACATTAATTTCAGGAAAGTAGAGTAAAATGAAAAATTGCTTAATATATTTTCCTTTTGTTCTCCTCGGTTCCGAACCGAAAAAAGACGCGATATTTTAAATTTTAGCCGGGAAAAAAAATTTGAAAAAGAGAGAAAAAATAAAAATAATCGCATAATTAATTTTCCACTAAATTTCACCCTTAATATCGTTCGAAATGAACAATTATCGGGTATTTGGAGAATTTACGACCATAAACAAGAATTTTTATTTTATTTTAAATTACCCATGTTGACTTTTTTTTTTTTACGGAAACAAATATCCCCCCACCGACTTTTACACTTTTGAGTTCATTTATTTCATTTTACTTTACTTTCTTCGCAATAATATCATTTCTATGGAAAGTAATATTTTTCTTTTTTTTCGACAGCAATTTTGGCTTTCGCTCGAAATAAAAAAAAAATCAAGGATTTGTTTTTTATTGTGAGCGTCTTTTTTTTCTCTCCCCCCTTTCTTCCTTCAGGATTATTCGATTCACATAATAAATCGGTTTCTATGCTAATTCGTTCGGCGGACCTCGTAAAACTGTCTCCATTTAGAATCAGTCTCTAAATAACAAACATTCGCACACGAGCCATGGCCTCCCCCTTTAATCTATACACCTACCCCCCCCCCCTCCCCTATTGCACCCCCATCCCCAGGGATCGGACGTTCGACGAAAACATTATTAATTTCCCATTCTGATTTATATTCCACGGGAAAAATCGTATTTTTTTTTTTTTAAACTTTGTAATGATTCGGATTTTAAGGACGTGATATTTAAACAACAAAAAAGCAGCAATACGTAATAATGGGTAAAGGAAGGAAAAGAAAATCCCACCCCGCTGTTCCGAGGACAAAAACAGAAGAAAACATTTAGGAAGCCAAAAAGAAAGAAAATCGTCTACACTACTTTCTCTCTCTTTTTTTTTTTTTTTTAGTAGGCAGAGTGCCAAAGTTTAATAGAATTAAGGCGAACGACGGGGAATAATCGTGTAAAAGTTCTTGAAACAATCTGTTCCTTCAAAAATAAACAAATGAAAAGGGAAGAGAAGAGAAGCTAAGGGAAAAGGAAGATTTATACGCGGCTGTCAATTGTCGTTTTATTACAACATCATAAATAAAGAATGAAAAAATTTGAAAAATGATTAGAGCGATATGATAGGTAATTAATTTTCTATGCGAGGGAGTTACAACTCTTGTATAATGCAGTTCCCGTTTTTTGTGTGTGCTTCGTGTTATTTTAATCTGATTTCAATTTATTAAAAAAAAAAAAAGCAATTTTCAAAAATTTAACTTTTCCACACTAATCTGCAAGAAAAACTTTCGTCTTCCAAAGGGAATTGCAAATAAAGTAATCGCGCCTAAACAAATTTGTCTATGCAACAGCTTCTAAGTTTAAAAAAAACACCGGGAAAGGGTTTTGTCGAATGTTTCGAAAGAGGTAATTTCATAAAATTCCGGCCTTAACACCTTTAAATTTCCAAAATATTGTTAAAAAGGTAGAGGAAAAGCGATAAAGCAATTACCCACATCAAAATCCTTTGTTGCTCTTACTTTTCCTCGCCTACATTTCTCAAATTGAAATTTCGGTCAACTGAAACTATTCAAAATCGGAAGAAGACATTTCTCCCGCTAAATCGAAGTTCTCCGACTTTCCGTCAACAATTCGCCAATACAATATCGAAACCGTAACTTCCTCCGAAAATGCTTAAATCCGACGGTTCATTCAAAGCACGTAAACGATTTCGCAAGAACTCAAAAAAAACCTGAAACAGGAGACAAAAAAAGAAAAAAGTGTCGGACAAAATTACAAGGCATAAACCTTACGTCACGATATCAAGTTTTCTCCCCCGAAAATCCAATTTTCGTAAAATCCTTCCCTATTAAATTTTACTTTTCCCCGATACCCCGAAAAGCTTATCTCGAATTCAACACCCGAGCATACATTTCCTGAATCAAGATAACCCTTTGCCCACTATAGAAAACACAAGTATAATTTACTTTCTCTCCCATTACAGAACTTAACAAAAAAAAAATCGGCTATCTCGAAAACCTACAGTCCTACAGTGATTATTTTTCAAATATCGGAAATTTATTTGATTTTATTGTTTTTCTCTTCTTTGTACAGAATTTAACAACTGAGATAAAAAACCCCTAGCAGCGAAGCTTATTTAAATTTCTTTTTCGTACAGAACTACATACATTTAAAGATTCTCGAGCAGTAGGGTGGTCCGGAAATAAACAGACGGTTTCCCCCCTCTTCCGTTGATTAGTTTCCCGTTTCCAAATGTAAAATAAATTGCGATCCCTGTTAAAAATCCGCTTTGAGCTTCTGAACTTCATAAGTTAATTTTTCTACATAAGTAGGCTTCTCTCAGCTAAGTACAAACAAAAGCACAATGTGTTTTTTGATGTTTTAAGCGGATCTGCAGAATAGACATTCTTTGAAATGTAAAAAGTATAAGAATGCTAAGCAAGACTCCGAAAGTACAAATCAAAATTATTGAACCAAAATAATTATTTCTTTATAAACTAATTTTTTCAAATTGGTATTGTGATTCTGAATACTGGAAAAACTAAAAGTGTTGATGCAACAATGTGCAGACAACATGCTTTGTTTAATACGATTAAAAGATATATTTCGCCCATACTTAGCTTATGGATCGAAAATCAATTATTAAATATCCTGTTTTTTTAAAAAGATTCCTCCAAAAAATCTTGTTATGGATATGAATAGGCCTTACAACGCAATAAATGGGTGTTTTTAAGATGAAAAGTCCTAAACACCCCTGCGAAGAAAAAAAAAATTGTAATAATAAGTAGATAAGGTTCAAACCGTCATGTTGAATTTTAAAACGTGGACCTTAAATTTGAAATTAGCAAAGACAGAAAATTTTTAAAGCATAACGCAGTGTTATATCACCCTAGGTTACGATGAAAACTATCAGTTACGGGAACATGCATGTTCATGTTCAGTAGGGTGTCCCTTATTTTAGCAATATTTCAAATCGCGAATCCCCAAAAATGGTTCTCCTTGATGTACTGATAAATCTGAATTTTTTTTAACGTAGGACTACGTTATTGGGCTCGGTCCTGGGGAAATCCGTCTGTCGAGGATCTGTGACCTCGATGTTCGCACCAAATTAATAAAATTAACAAGAAATATTAATTTTTGGGTGCGAAAAATCGAAAAAATCGAATTTTTTGACACAGAAAACTTAAAATTTCTGGTAAAAATGTCATGCTTAATAATTTACGAGTAAATAACGAAAAACAAAACTTTAAATTTTTGATGAAGAAGGTCAAAAGTTGAAAAAAAACTTCATTTAAAAAATAAATATTGCTTGTAAATTTTATTACTTAGAAGGTGGAAAATTTCAAAAACGTTAAAATTGTATTATTAAATTAATTTATTAAAAAATACTAATTTTCGGTGCGAAAAATGCGGTAATTTGATTAAAATTTTAATATTAAAATAATAATTTACGAATAAATAACGAATATTAACTAAAATTTAGAGAAAATTATGAAGAATTAAACGAAATTAACAAAAAATTAACAAAAATTAACGGAAATGATCGAGAATTACCGGAAATTAACGAAAAATTAACAAATATGAACGGAAAATTAACGAAAAATTTACGAATATTTTAAATTCATGCGACATTCATTCGACATGAGCCAAATCAAGGACTTAAAAATTTAAATAGAAAATCATTACATTTTTTAATTAGATTTACAAGAAATGAGCTAAAAATTAAATTAGCATGAAATATTCATGCTAATTTAATTTTTAGCTCATAATTTTAGCTCATATGAGCTAAAGCAATGCTTTAATATTAAAATTTTAACTTTGAAGACTTTAATTTAAATTTTGACTAATTTTCCTGGCAACTCTTGACCTTGAACCAAAATTTCAAGTTTTTTTCGAGCCAGGAAAAAAGGTATATTTTTATCAAAAATTTCCAATTTTTTGACCAAAAACGAGAAAATAAAAATGCCTTAAAATCGTTTCATTGTTGAAATTTAGCAACATTATGTACCCCAAAGACGTAGTCCTACGTAGGGATATGCCCCCATATCCCAGTCTGATTTTTTTAAACTTTTTATTCGGCGACTAGAGCCTAAAGTTTCGAAAATTGCCGGAAGAGAAAAAAAAATAGACCATTTTTTTTTTTCGCGAAAAAATGTGGCTTCTTGTCGGAATTTTTCGTAGATCACGAATCTGAGGTCCGTTTTTTTAAATATCTGGTCCGGTTTTTGAGGTGAAAGCCAAAATGTGGCAAAAAAAACGTGGTAAAGTGACAAAACATAGCAAGTCCTCAGTTTAACTCTTTCTTGTTTTGGTCTCTAACTGAAAGATTGGACTTTAGATTCGTCATCTACGGAAAATTCCCGACAAAAAAAAAAAAAACACATTTTTTCACGAAAAAAATTTTTTCGATTTTTTTTATCTTATGTAAATTTTTGAAAATTAAAGCTCAAGTCGAGTAAAAAATTTTTTAAAAAATTGGGATTTATCAGTACACCAAAGGAGAACAGTTTTTGGGGTTTCGCTATATTTGAAATATTGCCAAAATAAGCGACACCCTAAATTGTTCGGTTTCATATTGAGTTTCGCAGACTTGCGTAAGAAACCTTCGGAATCATCACACCCGGAAAATCCAGGACAAAATTATGGAAACCGACAAAGGACAAAACGACATGATACGCTTTGACTGAATCGAAAACCGGTCAACCGTGGGAATCGCTGAGTAATCGTTCAAAACGATATCGTGCAAATAAATTAATTGGAGGGAAGTTTGCTTACACCGAAGGGATCCCATTTTTTTTATAGCCAACTAAAAATTAGATTCCAATACAAAAAAGAGAGAAAGGGAGAGAGAAAAAAAAAGTTTACATTCTTATCGTAAAAATAAAACGTTTCGACCCTTGCACGTATTAAGGTCCATCCTCTCCCCTGATAACCGTCGATTTTTAAGACGTACGATTCCCTATCTATAGGTAAAAGCCGCGGATGCGATACACGTAACAATCATAAAAAACAGTTATGAAGGAAGAGGTTTTCCAAATGATAACACCAAATGTGACTGGGGAGTCAAAACTGCTCCCCAATTTAACATAAGGATCTCATTCTAATTCCGATCCCGTTTTTCAGTCGTCTGCTCACAGTTTCATGTCATTGCCATACGTGGAAATTCTATGGGGAGTTAATAAGCATTATCCACCGGAAAAAGGAATACTTCCCCGTAAAAATCGCGACACGAATAATCGGATAACGAGCTAAAAAATAAAAAAAATGATGACTTACCGTGAAGGGCTTTAAGGTAGGCTTTACCGGCATTGATCATCTGACGAGCTCCGGGGTTGAATTTATCCAGGATGTTCTGAAAACACAAAAGGAAAAAAATCCCATCTTAATAAATCACGGAGCTTTGAAAAAATCCTTATTATATTACCTCATTTTTTATTGATTTTCGCTTTTAATTGAGAAAGAAATCGCGGTAAAATCATTTTTTCCAACATAAAGACCTCTTGGTAATGTAGAGGTTGGAGTTTAAAAAGAAAAACACGGATCGGTTTTAAGTCGCTTATTTAGAACCGATCGTACAAATGCTGATTGGAAATTTAAACTAAACTGACCAGGTACAGACTATAAAAGGTCGTGGAACCTTCTGGAACTTTGAAAAAATGCAAAGAAGAAAGTTTAACGTTCGAGAAGCCTCCACGTTAATAAGGGTATATATACAATAGGCGAATTAATGCTTGAATGAGTTTCCCGAGTACCTGAATTCTTATTTTTATTATTATTCTTACTGATTTGATGTGTCCCTACAGCTGCTTACTTACTACTTTTTTTTTTCTGGAAAAAAGCTAATGACTTAAAGTTAAAAATTTTGTATTAAAAACATATTTCACTTGTTACGGTCCCCCAAATTTTTTTTGCTGTTCAAACAGAAGTTTCAATTGTTTTAAAGGTTTCGCTTTTTTTTAATTTCTAAAATTTTATCATTTTAAAATTTTGTTTTCATGTCTTCCGCCAGCTTGAAAAGCGAAAAAGATCATTTTCCGCCGTCGTGATGAAAAATATCTTACAAATCAGGCACGGAGGCAGCTTGCAGGCCTCGACCGGTCAAGCCCCAGTCTCGGCCTGCAATGCGCCATTTCCATACCAGATATGTAATATACTAATTTTTTTAAATTGCATTTCAATTGTTTTGCTTCCAAATTTTTACTACCCACTCATAGCTTAATTTTTATACTGCCCAAATAATTTAAAATACTTCTCGATTGATTTGTCCCCAGACCGAAAGTTAAAAGCTGAACCAAAGCAAAAAGCCGTTAAAAGTTCGATTAATGGAGCTAACGGGGGATTTCCTCCCAAAATAATTGAAGGCTCAAATGCTCTTTTAACATTTGTTTGAAGCGAGAGAATCTTGGTAAAATCCTTGGAAAGGGATATATGCATGAGATGCGGTTTATTTGGGACCGTCAGAGAATATGAAGGTTGAAACAGCTCTAAGGGTAATTCTACCTTTAAAAGTTTCAACCGTACCTACTTCAACTTTGTTATTCCTCTGGTGTACCATTACCAGAAGATGAAACAAAAAACCTACACGAGGACAAGGAAGATTCCCTTTTGAGTCAGAAGGTATCCCCCTGTCTGGGTAGCCACCCGAAGTATTTCTTTCGATTTTTCGTTGTTTAATCGAATGGACCAACTAAACCGCTGTTAGGGAGTCTCACTCCCACAGGCGAAAAAAAGGGCCACCAGGATTGGCCTAGGCCTACCCGGCAGCTTAAAACATCTCAACGACGTAAACCTAGAGTCCTCGCTTTGAGGTAGGCACGAAAATTCGGCCGTGAACAGGTACTCATTGGTTTTGCGAATGATTCCAATCAACTTACAATTAATAATTAATCAAAATTACAAAGATTCGGTTACCTTATTAAAAGGGCATTGATAGGGACCGCTCGGATCGATCTCGACCTTCACTTATTTACCCTTTCCCGAATATAAAATCCGTGATCTTTGTTATCCCAACTACATTTTTTAATTTAACATTTAATTAAAAAATAAAAAAAAATGAGAGAGACCGAAAGAAAAAAAAACATGTCTTTCGGGCATATTATATCAACAACGACATTGATATCAATTTACAATTAATTGATTAAGGATGTGAAACGGTAGGAAATTAGATTATTTATCGATAAAATCATCAAGTCGTAAATTACTACACTTTTTTTTTTTGCGAAAGGGAGGTGGAAGGCGGCGTCGGCGGGGGCATATTTTTATTTCCATTTCAAAACGTCCTTCACGTTCCAGTTGATTAGGTCATTTACTCTTGTAACACGGTTTCGAAAAAAAATAATAATAATAATGTCACATTCATATGTCTCGAAGGCTCCTGTCGATCCATTTTAATCGATATCAATCACGATTGAGATCGCTCCCCCTGCTCGATAAAATTGATTCGTTCTACATGCATTAAAAAAAAAAATCGTGATGCTGGAACGTTTCAAAAAAATTCATACATTCGGTCCTGAATTAATAAATAATTGCCATTTTCGTTTACATTTTATCATACAAACGGAATAACCCAAGGCAAAAAAATAAAAAGGGCGGAATGTTTACCTGTCGTTTGATAAGCGTAATTGAACCCTTAGGAATTTTCAGTGGGATGCTCTTTTCGCTTTATACAATACACGAAAAGGAGACACAAAAAAAAAGAAAGAAAATTAATCTCAAAGTCATTTGTCTTACGATAAAATCTTAATCATTAAAAAAAAAAAAAAAAGGAATTGCTTTAAGAAGAAAATAAAATGGGAAGTTAACGGCCGGTGGTGCTGCATCACATATCAAGTCCGGATGCTGGAAGAACCTTTTCCAAATGATTAATCGGATTTGCGGATCACCTAAATCTCCTATCATTCGTCTTTAAACGAAAATTTCCACAACGGGAAGAAACGGGGGGAGGAAAAAAAAAAAAATTTGCTTTCTGCACGGGTCGGATAGGGTTCTGGTTGGCTCAATCTCTTGGTTAATGGGTTCAAGTTCTATACCTGCAATTTTCATGCCGAAGCCGGGCTCCGACGAGAATTTTTTTTTTTTCCGATTATTACGAAATATATAATTTGTATAAAAAAATAAAAAAAAGTCCTTTTGGCATATGTTGTGCTCTTTGAGCAATCATACAATTAAACGAAAGTTGTTTACATTTATCTATCACGGGATGACATTAAGAGCGAGATACCAAAAACAATTTTTCGTACTTCAAAAAAAAAAAAATTAAGACACGCTCCGGGTGTTAAGATCTGCGTTGCGTGTGAAGGTAGAGCGATTTTGTGAAACAACTGATAAATAATACGAATAACACGTATTTTTTTTTTTTTTAAAGTAATACAGGATTGATCCTCGCCCCGAACATTCTAGCTCGGTTGCATCTGACTGTCTCGGCTCATTATCGTGGGAGCCTCGGGGGGATTTAAAAAAAAGTGGTGTTTCACGCAGATATTATAAAAATAACTTGCCTTCGATTGTTCATACTTATTTTTTTCTCGTGGTACGATTTGCATAGGTTAATTGATGCATTTTTGAAATGTTAGAGGGAAAAGTCTGTGACGTAAGAGCACCAAAAGGTTTGAAACTTTTCTACTTTTTTTCGCAATCTTTTTCAATTCTGCTTCTGCAAAAATTCGCGCCAACGTTTTCCTTAAATAAAGAAAAGTGTTAAGAGCATGGGATATGATTCTATTTTTTTTTTCTTTTTTAAAAGTATAAACGGTTTCGGAAGGAAAAAATAAAAGGAAGGATAAGCTATAAAATTCCGTAAGAGAAGCATTACCGCCTCTTTTTGTTCATTAGATTATTGAGAAAGTTATCGGATAAGAAAGGAGAATGGGTCTTTAATGAGGACTTCTTTTTTTTTTTTTTTTTATTTTAGTCCCTTTTTTTGAGAAAATTAGTTTTTTTTTCTTGAAAAAAGAAATCTGAAAACTTTTGTAACGATTTCACGTGTTGAAAAAGTTTTTGCTCTTCTCGGTTAACGTCCGTTTGATCATTTCGGTTTTAAAAGCTTCAAGATCAATTTACTCGTTTTTCTTGCAAATTAAAAAAAAAAAAAAACTCCAGTTCCCTTCGAAGCAGAGTCCCTTTTGATTTAATGACATGATGGCTTTATCCATTTCCGACGTAACCTTTTTCTTTTTTCTAAAAACGGAAGACCCGGGAGGTATCGCGCATATGATGAATCGAATCCACACAAAATGCCAACATCTTCCAGTTTTCTCATGAACCATCTCTGTGAAACGCCTTTTTCCGTGATATTAAAGTGAAGATAGAGAACAGATGTACATTACCTTAAGGCAAACATGGCCGGTTCGCAGATTCTCGCTTTCCCCAAGCGCCCACGTTATTTTTCAAAAGGAAAAAAAAAAAAAAACTTTATTGTGTGTGAATTTAATATTTTTCGATTTAGGGACCTGACTAATTTGAAAGTGAAATCCACACAATGTGTGGTCAGTTGCATGTCCTCGATACGAACATAATGGTCCATCCGCAAATTAAAAAAAAGAAAAATTAATATTTAAGCCTTTCGAGAAATGATTAGAAATCCATTAGAGAAATAATTAAATTAAAAGCGATAATGCATATCGCAGATTCTTTGAGTGTAGCCGCACGCCGTTTGCCTGCAAATCGGCAACAATTAGCCCAATTAATACTGCCGCATCTTTATTTTCCCGAACATATGATACCCGGCCGGCGGTTTTAATCGGATATTTATTTTGAGCGTGCCATGTTAATTACCGTTTTTTAATTAATAATACAAAAAAACCCGAATGGCAAACCAATAAAATAGTCAATCGAACCACGAAAATTCATTCGTATTAATATCCTGGGTTTAGCTAATTACTATTCATCCGAAACCATGAGATCCTCACGCATAACGACCCAATCAAATCCGATTGTAAATAAATCGACAACCGATTTCCATGCCTAATTCGATTCCTAGGGCGATATCGAAATTTTCACACGCGCCTAATGACGTCATTTTGTAGGAAAAAAAAAGAGAGATTAAATATTATTATTATTTGTTCCAGCCGGGTCCATATGCATCAAGGTTGGGTCTTCGTTTTCGGATCGGACGGTAAAATACAATTCCCGTTCGATTAGAAATTACATCATCTTGACCTCGATATTTTTTTTTTGCTTCCACCGATCTGCAATTATTAAAATAAAATTTTTTCGATCATGCTCCGTGTGGTAAAGGTGTTTTCTATTACACCTAATTCAAGGGCATTCAAATCCCATCTGTCACTTTAATTGCAAGTCGTGTCCGGTTCGTTGGATTTTAACCGGACAAGTTCAATGAATTTCGGACCGAGAAAACCGCAAAGTTTTCCTTCAAAAAATGACCTTTGTTAAGAAAAAAGCAAAAAAAAAAAAAAACAAAGTCAAAGTTTATTATTATTCAGAAAGAGGCGATCCATTTGATAATGAGCTGAATTTAAAATTTTTTTTCTCATATAATTGGGGAGAAAAATCAGTTGGAAAAGTTTCCTTCTCGGAAAATTTTCTCAAATGTGCACCGGTAAAGTTTTTTTTTTTTTTCTCTTTCCTTTTAACTCTTCTGATGATATCATGAATATTTATCAAACTGTTGGTACGATGCCAATTTTATAATGTTTGATGCTTTTTTTTATTATTTTCCAATTCATTCATCATTTTCGATTCATTTAAATTCGAAAGAAAGGAAAAATTACAGGACTGACAGATTTTCCATTCCGGTACTAATTATTTAAAAAAGAAAAAAACGAAAAGATTTTTTTTCTCGATAAAAAAAAGGTTGGGATCGGTAATAAATAAACATATCTTTCCCAGACCTTCTTTTTAAACTGCCAGAATTTTGGATCAAATTTGGTTTTTTCAATCTTAGTTTTGTTTGGTTTCTTTTGCGGTAAACTTGCGTTTGCCTTTAAGTACCAACTTTAAATTTTGAATAATCGTCACTAGATATCTCAAAATCTTTCGTTATCAATCATTCAACGAACAGTCTTCACAGCAGGGGCCCGAAGCTTGAAAATCTTGGCCGATGTCGATGCATCGCATTTTTTTAAAAATCCGAAATCGGCATCGGCGCTGGCATCGAAATTAAAAAGTCAAGATTTAAGTAGTTTCACAAGAAATAAGGCTGCTAGGTAGAATGGTGCCTGCATGATTCATAAAATGATATTTTCGAAAACGTTTATGTTTTTTTCTACTAAAATCAAAATGGGAGGCGCCATCGACATCGGCATTGGCATCGGCATCAGCACCGGCATCGGATTCAGATCCCTGCTTCACAGAGCATTTTTCGTCTGCAGATATACGACAATTCCTTTTCATAAAAAGCAATTTAGGTGAGGACGGTTCATTTCCTCGCGAACCATCCAAAAGAATAAAAATAAAAGCACTTTATTCCAATTGTGTGGCGCACATTAATATTTGAATTCCAAGGAAGAAAAACAAAAAAAGAAACGTTGATTTGTTTAATTGTTTGGAACCCGACCAAACTCATGTTTCATCAAAAATATTTCCATAAGATCTCATCCTCCGCGTCAGTTTAAATAATTTATAACGTCTTTTCGATAAGAACGCTTCTTTTGTCCTAGGTTTTCTCCGGTTAACGACGAGACCAGGCATAGGCAGCCCATAAAAATAGACGGGCGAGGACCCCTGGAACGAAAGAAATATTCCCTTCACCGGGAAAAAATATCCCGATGAAAGTCTTATGGAGCGGTCCGTCTGTCAACCCGAATCGTTGTCGGGTCATTTAGGCAATTAATTAACATCTTGAACCGGTAATTATCCGACTCGGCAACACTCGTTAAGATTTTTGTTGCTTGTCCCACGAATGTTAAAACGATCGGGTTACTCTCCGCCTTAAAAAAAAGGAGGGAGGGGGGAGAACAGAAGCAGAAAACGGAAGCCCTGAGAGTAATTCCATTTCGAATATGAGAATAGATAAAAGGAGGAAATGTTGACTCTTATGAAGATAAAGAGAATTCGACTTTGTTAATTAAAGATCTCGTTTATTTTTATTACTTGATGCTGCTGCAAAACTGATTATACTCCATTTCTCTTTTCCCGGTTTGACTTCTTCGGCTAGGAAAAACTTTTCCCCGGCGCTCGTTACTCAAAGCGAAAAAAATAAATAAAAACTTCTCACAGGGTGATGGATTCTGTCACAATTTAACACTTTCGACCTTCTTGAAAAACTTTAACGATTCATATTATTTTATAAATGATGTGTTGTTGTTTATCATTTTCCGTTGACTGACCTTCGTTAAATAGTGCAATTTCATTTCTTTTTTTTTCCGCATGTCAAGGTGTAAGTTCTTGTATTACTTTGGTGTGAAAAATTTTTCATTCGGAATTAAGGGAGACGGCTTGTCTCAAAACCTCAAAAAGCATCGACTCTTCGTTGTTTGAAAACACTTAAGCGTCAAAAAATTAATTATCGCTTTATTATTGTCTCGAGATCCCCCCCTCGAAACGAGTCACATAAAAAAAAAAATATTTTTAAGAGGGGTCGATAAATATAACGTGCAGTAAAATTAGAAAGGTTTAAAGTCGTATTTACGATATTTTTTAGTGCATTTAACATTGCTGAAATTACCTGTCGCAATCGTTAACAATAAAAGTCCTTTACAGTGTGTAATTACGTTGAATATGTAAAAAGTGCTTCTTCTCTATGAAATATTGTTATATTTTCTCAAGACGATAATTAAATTCGAATGCATAAATCCGTGGTTCCTGTATACCAAAGATTTTTTTTTTTTGACCAGTTTTCGTCGTAAACTGGTAGCGATGATTTGCGTTATTACGACTGTCCTATAATTAAATATATGGAGTAAGTTTTTCTTCGACTATTTAATTACGTTTTTGATTATACACATTAAGATTCGAAAAAAAAAGTATTTTTCAAAGAATTCGAGAAGGATAATTTGCGTGAAGAACGAAGATACAACCCACCCTTGTATAGGAAACACGGCTTGTTAAGGCAGATCATCATCTTCCAAGTCAATTACCTCCGTCGGAACAAGTTTTTTTTTTTTTTTTTTTTTTTTTTTTTGTCACATCCTATACATAATAATAATGTCGTAATAATATCATAGAAAAAATGACGTAAATAAAGCCGGTTGTGATACGCGAGGTATGCGAAACGAATGGGATCAACTACGAGATGAAATGACAAATTATAAAAAATACCTATCGGGCACACCTATGCTGACCTTTTTCTTGTGATTTGGCACTGCAACAGTAAGTAAAAAAGTGGTGGGAGTACGGCCCACGGGTAACATTGTTTTAAAAGCATTAGGCGTACGGTTCAAGTTGAACTTGATACACCCGGAACGGTGAAAATTTTCGCGGTTTCCACGAGTGAAGCTCGAAACACATGCTTCTATTTTTCCGCATCATAAACCGCGGAAATTTAATTTAAGTTTCCACTAAACATAACACGTGGAAATAGCTCGTGTAGAATCGTTTCGCTCGCATCCCTTCTTTCGGCACCTACGGTGACTCCTCGACGGTGGCATCCCACTTTTTTTGATGTAACGATGACGACACATCGTTCTAGTCTGTTTATGCTCTCATCACCTAATTCATCTTGTAATAAAAAAAAAAAAAAAAGCCTACACTCGAGTCGGGTACCAACGAGACAAGACAATGCTAGGTATTATTTAGTCACGCACGATTTTATTTATATTACTGAAATATGATCACCTCGATACATATCTTGACCTTGGGTTTGCAGAATCGACTTGAGGTCCTATTTTCGTCTCTTGATCGATCAATCACAAAAATTAATGCAATTCCAGTTCAGGCTCACACACAAAAAAAAAAGAACAATGTTAAAAGTGTTAATTGTTCCGCATTTTGATAACCGAGCAAGGATACTCGTGAAAGCTTTAACCAAATCAGAGTTATTTTATTATCGACCGAAATTCGCTCGCAGGCAGCTTCTCACGAAAAAAAAAAAAATTAAGTTTTCCTAAAAATGCGTTCGAAAGATTAAAAGCCGAGGTCAAAAGGACGCGGATCTTAATGTGGTAGGATAATAAAGCACGAGGCTTTAAAGCCCCTAGTGGATTAGGATAAAAGTGAATTCGATTGTCAGATATCGTTAAGAAAAGTGAAAGCTTCGTGGAAAACCTCCCGGTTTATCCGTGAAAGCTTTTCACGCAACATTGATTTTCTCAACCGCAAGACATGATAAGCTCCCTAAAGAGGAAAGATGCCGGCCTCAGGATCGGGGATACAGAAAAAAAAAACCCAAGCGAATATCATCGCCCTCTTTAATTATTCCGATATGACCGACCAGACTTAACGGTTCGTTTTCTTTTTTTTCAAGTGTTTGCGTTATCACTCGTCGGGGAGCCCGCATTGGCAACCGTACAAAGAATGAAAGCGAATCAAATTATCCGTTAATTCCGTTTGGAATTGAAGATTCACGCATATTTTACATATCGGGACAAAGGATGGTATGTAGAGGAATGACGGTGCCGATTTCTCGTAAGCGACCGACCGGTTACCTCAGGTGCTACCCAACATCGCCGGGTTCCAGTCGGAGTTTCGACTGCATTTCAAAAAAAAAAAAAAATAGTGGCCACATTTAGGAACACTGCTGCCACACCAACGTGTTAATCTGCTGCCACTTTTTGAGCACCAAGATCACGATTACGAAAATAAGATTCGGCCCGTAAAAATTTTAGGTTTCTCGTAATAATAATTGGAATATTCCATTTTGATAAATTTGAATTTGAAAATATAGGTCACATACAGGATTCTTCGGGCCACTTTTATCGGAATTCGTCAATTTTTGTTCAAAAGAATTACTCTTATGATGATTTGACCATCTCTAAAATATTGTATACAATTTCAGATCTTGTGAATCAGCAAATAACATAAATTAGGTACAAATGTAAAAGAAATGTAAAAAGTATGAAATAACACAGACAAAGAGAAAAAAAACTCCGGAATCCTGATTGTTCCCAAAAGCGTAATCACCTGAAACTTTTTTTTTATCATCAGGTGGTTCCTTTAGCTCGGATCTTTCTTATTTCTTGTTAGGGAATTATAATGCAAACGGTTGCAGGTATGGAAACAACAACTCCCGAAGCCTGACAAATGGTACGTGTCATACATCTCATTAAAATACGCAAACACAATCGAGCGATTGTTTTCCATTACGGTAAGCTACTTTTCACCGGGGTTGGCGTGGCCTTTTCATCGAAAACATCTTGTTCTTTAACATTGCAATATGTTAAATCTAATGTGACGTATTTAAATCGATTTTGTTCGAGATTAAATCTTTTTAAACGAAAGTGATTTTTTTATGTTTCCCATTTCCCAAGGACAAAAAAAAAACGTAGTTTTAATAACAGTTAGAGTTTGGTTTTTATAATTGACTGGCATTTATTTTACAGCCTCCTCATCTCTTTTCGAATAGCGCATTACCCACAGGTATATTTTTGCGGGAATTAATCATTCCCGCCGCCTTTTAAAATTACGCTTCAGGTTTTCCACCTTGTCCCATCCCCTTATACGTACAAAAGCTATATTTTATTAATTACCGAGCAATAATTAAAAAATTATTATTGTTTACCAATAAATTCCTTTTTTTTTTTGCAAGAGAAGGAAGGTCTGGATAAAAATGATAAATGTAATTTTTCTGAGGATGTTGATGTGTGAGTGTGAATGTGTGTGTTATTGGTAAAGGTTCTTTGCGGCACGATCGAGTCAAGGTGAACGGATGACAAAGTGTTTTTAAAAAAAAAATCTGTCTCATTTTCCGAGATTAAATCTGACTAGGAATTACAAAAAAAAAAAAAAAAAAAAAAAAAACAGGAATCCGACCAGGTGCTTTTTTTTTTTTAAATCTTTCCCTATTCTGGTATTTGTTTCCCTCGCGGTATCTAGATCGGGCCGGGTGGGTAAAATTTCTCGTATTATAGGTTGTTTACCATATGGTAATTAGTCTAACGGTGAATTAAACCAGTGTCATAATCTTGGACTCCATCCAAAATTGAACACAAGAGATTATCTCTTGTTCCTCGCTGTTAAAACACATGCTTTATGGCTTTTCAAGGCTGCCACTTCTGTTTTTTTAAACCGATCGAATTTGAAGGGCTCTGCCTCTCCCTTAACGCTCCCAAATAGGTTTTTCGAAAGACTAAAAAATCTTCGGGAAAGAATGCATTTAACGTTTCCAGATCTCGAATCGAGAGAGACCCATATTTTGAAGTAAAAAATCTCTGCTGGTGATCCTGGATTTTTTTAACTGGTGGTCCAGGAAAATTTATTTTTGGCCAAAACTCGATTGAAAATTTTCACAATTTTACATAACTGACCGGGCAACACAATTTTTAGGTAATTTCTGTTACTCGTAGGAACTAAAAAAACATCGAAAACATTTTTTGGCTTTTTCACATTGTTTTTAACTCATTTTTTGCTAATAATGACATACGATTTGTTAACGCTGTAGGCATGTTTACGGAAATCATAAGTGATCGAATATATTTTACTCATGGCCAGTGATCGTGGAGTGTAAAATATTTCCCATCCAGAAACTTTTTTGTACCGGTAATTCGTTTTTAAAGTTAATTAAGTAAAAACATTTATAAAAATTATTTTTCAACTAAGCTTTTAGTCGGTTTAATCAAAAGTCCCTGACATGTCTAAGGTCTCAATATGAAGCCCAGAGGTTCAAGGCTTACAATTTCTGTCCTTAAGTTTTTGGTCAAAAATAAATTTTTCTGACCCGCGGGGTCAACGATGGCTTCTTCCGATTTTGTTTAATTTTTAGATATATCCCGGAAATCGAAAAATAGAATCTATATTCCCCTGAAAAACAAAAAACTTGCGTAACAGGGAACAGAGATTGCTGCCGGCAGGGTCGGGCATCCCGAAGCTTTCCCGGGAATGTTTGATAGTGATAACTTTTAAGGAATTTGGGATTTCCGACCGGGTATGAAGTATTTTTCCCTAAGAGAAGAAATTTTTAAAAATCCTGGATCTGTTAGTTCATTCGGGAATCTGCAAATTTCACAAAGCAATTTCTAACAAATTTAAAAATCTGAATTTTAAAAGGAAATCCAGGAATTGAAACTTTTTCATGTTAGAAGGAAAGGAATGGGCATAATTAGCATTTTCCGTAATTTAAAACGAAAACCATTTAATAATATCATGGTTGTTAGTTTGCTCGGATTTCAATTTTAGATCGATCATGTATTAAATACAAAAGCGTCTTATTCGGAACCCAACCCGCTTTGAAATCGAATCTCTTTATTACTTTCCACGATTTTCAATTAACAAGACTGTCTGAAAAACATCAATCAAATCGTTTTCGCTTAAAATCTATGTCTTGGTTTCCGCTAAAACCGTGTGCAAGAGGACGGCTCATTTTTACAAAATAAGCCGGTTTTTCGCTTCGTTCACTTTCTAAACCGATCACAAAATAATAATATAGACTGACATTAAAAAAAAAAAAATGATATGCCTGTAGGTCTTTCCTGCTCCGATCTTTATAATTCAAAATAAAAAGTTTTGGGAATCGGTACCTCCGAGCCATTTTCTTTGAGATAAAAGCACGGAGGTCGCTCGGAATAAAGAAGACACATGACAAGGGTGAATCCTTCAAATTAAAATATCATATGCCTAACTCGAGGCTATCGTTTCCTTTAATTGAAATTTTATTATTAAAAAAAAAAATATGCAAACGCATAATTCCGTGACCGATGGAAAATTTGCTGGGTAATGTCCCTGACTTTTAAAATTCACTATACTAAAGTTGATGAGTTTGTTTCTTTGTGCACTCGAAATCTTTTAAAATCCCTCAAAAATCCAAAAAAAATCGCACAGACTTGCGGTTTGCACCAAAAAATCGCATTTTTTTTTCTCTTTTTTCCCCTTTTCTTCCCGATTTTTTTCCGCCGTTCCCGAATCCGGGATTATTAAAAAACCGGGAAAAAAAATGCAAAAAAAAAAAGTCACAGCGAGGAAACGGTACTCACTGGTAAAAACTCTCGTGCGCCTCCCGTCTTTTCACGTTCCCTCCCGGGTCCCGGTTTTTTAATGTTGATAATCCGTTTTAAAAAAAACATTCCTCGTGTTATCCCGATCATTTTAAAAAAAATCCCAACCTTTTTCGACCAATTTTTACCTTCCAAATCCAAGATTGAAAAATACAAGTCGAAAAATTCCGATTCGAAAAAAAAAAAAAAAAATGAAATCTCAAAATGGCGTCTTTTTTTTTTCACATTTTCAACGTCTCAAAAATGGTTCCCGAAATAAATCAAACATGAAAAATATTCTAGGAAAAACGAGGATTCCGACAAACCCACTCCCGAATTTTTCCGACCACGGGAAAGATTCGAAATCGCGATTCGAAAAAAGGGATATTCCGTGCAAGATCCTGCAAGATTTTACAAACTCGGTATAGGGGAATCAACGTACAGTAATGTGACGCATTTCATAGGTACTATTCAGTACGGCAGCGTAGCCTGGTTAGTAGAAGCATCGCTTCGCAACCCACTGGAATCATGTTCGTATCTCGCCTTGGATTTTTTTTTTTTCTCGCAGTATTTTATTTACCCTTTAATTAACTTGTGTGACAATTTTTTTCTTTTTTTCTATTCCCGAGTATTTTACAAACTCTTTTGCAGCTGTTTATAAAAATAGGTAGACATTATTTTTTTATTATTAAGAAAAAAAAAAAAAAGCAGGGTTGAGAGCAGAAGGCCGGGGGGGTTTGTAAAAATTTAAAGAGATGAAAAAAGGGGTAAAATCGGGCTGGAACCGAGGGAGTTTTTAGCGAAAAAAAAAATGAAAAATGGCAGAAGATGGGCAGGGGACTTGAGCTGGGGTGGAGGGAGAGTGTAATTTTAAAAAAATATATATTATTAAAAATAGAAGGAATTGGATGGAACATTAGAAAAATAAATGAAGCCAAATAAAATGAAATAGCGTTTGTGACATGATTGGAAAACGGCTGAAAATGTGCTTGAGCTGGGGGGGAGGGGGTGTTTAACAAATTTAAAGGGCGAAGCTTCCCCGGAATAAGCCTACACTGACGAAGCCTAACCGGACTGAGCCTACCAGGACTAAGCTTACCCGGGCTGAGCGTATCCGGAGTGAGCTTACCCGGACAGAGCCTGATCGGAGTAAGGCTCACCATATTGAGCCTACCAGGACTGAGCCTACTAGGACTGAGCTTACCCGGATTAAGCCTACCCGGAGTGAGCTTACCCGGACCGAGCCTGATTGGATCAAGCCTTCCCGAACCAAGCAGGCCCAGACTGAGGCTCCCCGAACTGAGCTTATCCGGACTGAGCTGACCCGAACGGAGCCTACCCAAACTGAGGCTCCCCGGACTGAGCTTCTCCGGACTGAGCCTACTAGGACTGAGCTTACCCGGACTAAGCCTACCCGGAGTGAGCTTACCAGGACCGAGCCTAACCGGACCAAGCCTACTCGAACGGACCTCCCCGGACTGAGCTTACCCGGACTATGCCTACCAGGAGTGAGCTTACCCGGGCCGAGCCTGATTGGACCAAGCCTACCCGAACTGAGGCTCTCCGGACTGAGCTCTCCAGACTGAGCTCTCCAGAGGTGAACCTACCCGAACCCAGCCTACCCGGACTGAGGCTCCCCGAACTGAGCTTATCCGGACTAAGCCTACTCGAACGGACCTCCCCGGACTGAGCTTACCCGGACTATGCCTACCAGGAGTGAGCTTACCAGGACCGAGCCTGACCGGACCAAGCCTACTCGAACGGAGCCTACCCGTACTGAGGCTCCCCGGACTGAGCTTCTCTGGACTGAGCTTCTCCGGACTGAGCCTACTAGGACTGAGCTTACCCCGTATAAGGCTACCCGGAGTGAGCTTACCCGGACCGAGCCCGATTGGACCAAGCCTACTCGAACTGAGGCTCTCCGGATTGAGGCTCCCCGAACTGAGTTTATCCGGACTGAGGCTACTAGGACTGAGCTTACCGGGTCTAAGCCTACCCGAAGGGAGCTTACCCGGACCGAGCCTATCTGGACTGAGGCTCCCCGGACTGAGCTTCTCCGCACTGAGGCTCTCCTGACTGAGCCTACTAGGACTGAGCTTACCCGGAATAAGCCGACCCGGATTGAGCTTACCCGGACCGAGTCTGATTGGACCAAGCCTACCCGAACCGAGCTTACCGGGACTGAGGCTCCCCGAACTGAGGCTCTCCGGACTGAGGCTCCCCGAACTGAGTTTATCCGGACTGAGCCTACTAGGACTGAGCTTACCGGGTCTAAGCCTACCTGAAGGGAGCTTACCCGGACCCAGCCTACCCGGACTGAGGCTCTCCGGGCTGAGGTTATCCGGACTGAGCTTACCCGGAATAAGCCTACACGGAGTGAGCTTACCCGCACCGAGCCTAACCCCAACCGAGTCTACCCGAATCAAGCCTACTTGGACTGAGGCTTTCCGGACGGAACCTACCTGGACCGAGCCTAACCTGACCGATTTGTCCCATCAGTTCCTACGATAATTTAGTTTACTAGCCGTTTCCAAGATTCTAGGGCGAATCCGAAGGCCGAGCTATTATACTTGATATGAATGAAGTTGAGCGAACAAAAATTACAAGTAATCAAAACTGCGGGTTAGGAGCTAAGGGCGGAAGCAAGTAAGGTTAGGCCAGGCGGCCCCGAGGGGGCCGACTGGCACAGGCGAGCCGCGTAGCGGCGAGGTGTACGGCAGACCGACGGCCAGCAAATGGGCAAGTCAGGACAGCAGATCGCGAAGCGAGCTGCTGGCCGACTTGCATGCAAGGGCCGTAGGCCCTTTCGTCCCATTTGCTAGTCCCTTCTATGACTCACGAGAGATGATATTTACCCCTTAAAAGATATCCATCACAAGAATTCGCATGTGACCGGTTGAATAATTTGCATTATTATACAACGAGATCTTAATCACCGGTTATTTACTTTTAAATGTTTTGAAAAAGAGTTAATCTCTAATAAATACCTAATTAAGTGGGCCAATCTTGTGCTTTAAAAAGAGAAAATTTTGCAAAACCACAAAAGTATATCACACGATTTCATTTCGATCCTTTTGTAGACTCTGTCACGTTTTTCCCTTTAATCGTTTCGGAATAATGTTACAATCATTTCGATCCGGTGACGAAACAAAAATAAATACCTCAACAAGTTGACGGTCACTCAAAAGCAAAATGAAAATCCTCCTCGGAAAATCTCAATTACCTCCAACAGCGAAAAATTTTCCATTAAATTACAAAGTTAATCTTTTTTTTTAACCGAGCCTCTTCAAGGTATAAAAAATCAGCTCGAAAAGCTTTTTATTTATTTATTTTTTTTTTTTTCGAAGATCCAAATTGACTGTTCATTTAAAAAAAAAAATATTTTCCTAATACATAATGAGGTCCTCGCATGCGATTTTTGATAACATGGCTCCCGGTGATTCGTCTCAAAAAATTTAACAAGTTGTTTTTCATTTTTTTTAAGGAGGCGAAGGGCAGCAAGAGTGCGTAGACAATCAAACTTTCGGATTTTGTTTGCTTTATTCTACGCCCTCGGTTCATTACAGGTGTTAATAACTCGCCCTTTTTCTTTTTTACTTTCACTCGAAAGAAGAAAAAAAAAAAATTCGGTGTACTTTTCCACGCATAAAATGGGATTACGGCCGACGACCTTGAATCATTTTATCAGAGCTTTTATTATTTTGTGAAAGGATTATCTCGGATAGTCTAATATCGAACAAAGGAAAAATTAGCGGCACACAAAACCCGATCGGTTGTTTCGATGCCTCAAGCAAATATTATATTTTTGCAATTCATCGCTTTGATATTTTTATTATCCATGCGACCCACTGGACATGATTTTAGTTCCAGTCATCGTTGCGAAAATTTCCAAGGTAATCGTTCGACAGCCAGAAAAAAGCTTGAGATCCGTCCTCAAATTAAAATACCCCGAAAAAGAGAATCGATTACCGTCAAATTCCCGTGGATCAATATTCAAATTAATACATTCAAAACAAGTCAATCAATTCAAAGAAAATCGTTTCAATCGCGAGTTGGGATTAAAATCGATTGACGATTATTTTGCCGAACGACATTGACTTTTTTTTTTAATCCGCCGATTTTTTTTTTTTTTCCAAAGAGCCAAAAGGCATTAGCGCATTAATCATAAAAAGAATTGCGTCCGGTTTTCCTGGGGAGATAACAAAACCCGAGACAATAATCATTTACTTCGACAAATCCCTTAAACTACGGCTTTTTCTCCGGGAAAAGCCGGCAATTTAACGGATTTTATTGTTTTCAACTTTCTCATATTTCCCCGGGGCGGGAAATTTGAGAATGTATTAAGCTCGTGCGACAGGTCCGCTTTCGTTTTTGCCGGAATTCCCGAATGCTGGGATTCCGATCTATTAGGATGTTTTTCAAAAATTTGGAATATCGGAACGGCCGGGAATTTAAAAGTTGCGGACTAAGCTTAATTCTTTTATCCGGATTTTTTGAATGTGCAAAAAAGCCAGACTAAACTAAGTGTTTTAACGAAAAATAATTTGCTAAAATTTTTCCTTGTGGATTTAAAAAATTTGAAAAAACGTAGAGTTAACATTAGTGCCATTCAAAATTTTTGACTTTACATCATTTTTAGGAATACTGGATGATTAGATCTGTCAATATTTTTCATAAAAGTTGACAGATAAAACTTTTGAAAAAAAAAAAAAACAATTTTCGGGAGTCCCTACAGTCTAGGCCACGGTATTTACCCGAAGATACATCAACTAGGCGGCTGTTTCGGCTTTTAAATTCCAAGTCGATTTGGCCGAAGCCGATTTCGCTCTACGAAACGAACAAAAGGCTGATACCCGATCTTCGGTTAGGAAATAAAACAGTTAATTGTATTAATCATCCGAACACAAAAGACAGGAGTCGGTTGTTGTATTCCAAAGACGGGAAGATAGGGTGAAGCCATGTACGACTCGAGAGCGAAAGGGGGAGACGCAATTTATTGTCTGGGGGAACTCGAAGAAAAGCAATTTAATAAGAAATAAAATTTTTTTTTTTTTTATTTTTGAAATATTATTCTGTGACTGTGCTCTTTAAGTCAAGTGTGTGTGCCAGTCATCTGTAAAGCGTTTCTTTTCTAACGGAGAAGTTTGCTTGCTAATGACCGAGAGGAGGGGTGCAACTCCCGATTCTCTCCACCGGAAAATTCTTGTATAATAACAATAATAAGGAGAAGGAGACCCGGTCACACGCGATTAACAGGGTGGTTCGAAAGGAGCAGACCCAACAATCGTGATCGTATCGCGTTTTAAATGTAGTCGACCTTGTAGAGGTCCTTATTACGTGTTCCCTGCCGAGAACCATATTAATATCAACCTGAAATGATACCGTGTTTAACCTGGGTGCATTCATTACGCAAAAGGCCTTCCTTCCAAATTGAAATTTTTTTGCCAGCCATCGTGAATTTTTTTTTTTTTTTTTTTGAGGAAAGTGAAAATCGTGAGTCATCGTGTTTATTTTAAACGGAGGAAATGCGAAAGAAAAAAAATTCCAATTCATCGTCACAAAACGATACCTGATGGATCAAGGTGAGAAATCAAACCCGAAATTTGACCTTTAGCATATCCGAAAAAAGGGCGCGTCCGAATATCGGTTTGCAAAATGGGATATTGTTATACAAAATTTTATTCGTTAAACGAAGCTTAGCGCTGAAACGCTAATTTCCCCACACGAGATTTTCGGACTTTAATCTCCCGTAAATGTAGATGTAATACATTTGATATGAGAAATGGAAACTTCGCAGACGTTTCAAAATCGATATCTTGGTGAAATATCAAATTGGAAACATGAAAGTTGGGAAATAGGATTTCCCGAGGGGGGATAGTGAGGATAACAGCTTTTGATTGTATGAATAATTTTCGGGGAAATTTTTCGTTCCGCGTCAGGAATAAATTAATTTGACCGTCAAACGGCAAAGTTTCATCGAGTTTAATTCAAGGGGAATTACGTTAATCGCGGCTTGATCTGTTTGGAAAAAAAAAAAGGTACAGGGTGTGCGGCAACTCCGAGAAGAGAAACCCGGAAACACGTATCCTTAATAACGAACATCCTGTGGACAAGGAAACAGTTGCTCCTAATACATTTAGATGCTTCTGCGACAGCTCGCTTTCGGGTTTCCAGTTCCCGATGTAAGAGATAGTCGGGCGAGAAACACTCAACAGAAACTTTAATTACTTAATTCGACGGAGGAATCATTCACGTTTTCCGAAGGAGGAAAGGAAAATGAGGACGTCGGTCGGGAAAAGGGGAAAGGGGGACGGGGGGAGGACGGACATGCCCCCCGGAGAGAGGAAAGAGGTGCGAGATAAATGCATCCAAAGTTTCAAAAGTAATTTGCGTGTCTTAGTTTTGTTTTGTCGGAAGCATGACCACACAGGTTTTTCCGCAACTTTTATAAAACTCCATGCAAATTAAGAGAAATTAATTCCAGACGGTGGCACCGTTTTTTTTTACAGGGCATTAAGGTTCGTATAAAATAAAAAAGGTTTTGCGAGCAGTTTTTATGATAACCGAAGAGGAAAAGTTTTGCGACAGGTCGGCGAAATTCGGTCGGTTTATTTTAATGTAGTCATCCCGTATGCAAATATTTTAAAATAAATCACGTTGAAAAATGACATTTTGATATAAATATTACCTCATCATCAATCCGGTCGATAATTAATAAAGACGCAAATCGACCATAAATCATTAAAGGCATAATGTGGAATAGCTTAAACCCACTCTTTGTAGTAAAATTTTACTTTTTTTAAAAATTTTATTATTATCACTTTGAAAGGAGCTTTCACCTCCCCGAATAAAGATATTGCTTTAAGAAGACTTCTGTGTTACGTGTATAATCGGATTGCATGTTACTTGTATAGGAATTTAAGCCTCATTAATATTCCCACCAGAAATGAATGCTCCAACTTTACTAAGTATTCGTTCCTTTTCCTCTGATTCGCATTCGAGTTTCTCGAACTCTATCATTTTTTTTTTTTTTTTTTTCTTGGCAATTAAAACTGCCGACGTGGTCATTGTTGGTGCCCCACCGAAACCCGACACTAAATCTCAGGTTTTTTAGGATAATCATAACAATTTTTTTTCCTTTTTCAAAGAATGCGTGTGAAGTGCAATAACGCATGGCCGGTGAACCGTGTCCTTCGATTGTATAATAATTTTATGGGGCTTAATTATTTAAGCTTAAGATTTAACACGATAAAATTATTCGTTTTTTAAAAGAGTTATCCAAGATCCCTGATAAGCCTTCCTATCCTCTTCATATTATTGTAAATACTTTACCTTTTTAGCCTCTTCCCACAGTCGGAAAAACAAAGTCTGCTTTACCAAGAAAAATCCGAATCCGATTCATAAAAATCTCGTTTTCGATAACGAGTTTTCCGCACATTTCCGTATATTTTTTGTTTATATACGGAAAGTGAAAATATTATAAAAATTACGAAACGATTACACGGCGGGTTTATTGTCTAACGAAAATAATAAAAAAATTGTGCATTATCTGGTTGGGAGTGTTAATTATTGGGTCGGAGCGAGATACTTTGGAATGCAGAATTACCTTATTCGCATAGCAAAACGCCCGCCCTACTGATCGGCAGGCCAAAACTACTTTGCACTTTCACTTTCCGAGGCATCTGTATATTATCCCCGATGTCATGTGCCTGACCTCTACCTTCTTAAACAACAAAAAAAATATTATTGATTTTTCATTTTTTTTTTATTGGCATGAATCGTGGGATGCAACGCCTGTTTGCGACAATAACAATCATTTGTATGTTAGCGCATTGTTTTAAGATTACCGGTGAATGCGACGCTTTTTGACGGCGAAAAAAGCAAGAAAACCTGTGGGAAAATTTTGATTTTTTTAAATAAGGAAGAAAGTTCGGAAGCGTGGGACGGACCGAATTTTATTTATTGACGGTGTCTGTGTCGAGACAGGTTACGTTTAACGAGACCGAGAAACTGAATTTGCGAAGGAGGCCTTGTCGATTTTGAAAATTAAAAGCACGGAGGAGTAAATGCGACTTTAATGCGCAACTATTTGCCGTTTGCCATTTTTACTAAAATTTAAATCAAATAAAAGTTGTTGCTTTTTATTGGGCATTAGGGTGGGTCGAAAAGCACGAATTTAAAAATTTGAAAATGCCACAGCGCGGAAAAGTTGCATTTTAGCCTCCTTATTAACACTAATTTTCTCCAGATTTTTTGATGGCCGATTTTTGCCGTCCCCAAAAGCCTAAAGTTTTTCAAAGTCTCGTAAGGGCCGAAAAAATTAGATCCGCATTTTGGTGCGAAAGAGTTAATTTTCTATCGGAAATTTTTCGGAAATTTCAAAAATAAAGCCAGTGTTACAGTAATTGAAACCATTAGAGTTTTTTAGTTTTTTGCTCATAAATTGAAAATGGCTTCAATTTCTGTAAAACCATCTTTCATTGGAAATTTCCGGAAAATTTCCGATAGGAAATGAACTCTTTCGCGCCAAAATACGGATCTAATTTTTTCGGTCCTTATGAGACTTTGAAAAATTTTAGGTCTCTGGTGGCAGCAGAAATCGGCCTCCAAGAAATCTGAAAAAAATTAAGGGGAGCTAAAATGCAATTTTTCCTCGCTGTGGAAAGTCCTGTGAAGGATTATTTGCTCCGAGACGGTTGTAAATCACGCTTTCCATTATAACGGGGATTCTCAATACTCAAAGCACTACTGCTATTATAAGCAACTAATAAGGAAATAGTTAATTTGAAAGTGTGACACATAGCAAGGTTCCCTTCCGAGGATCATCAAGGATTTAAACGGAAAACTGTTGGAAGTGCTTCCCTTTAAAAGTTTTAAATGTTATAAAACGAAATAAGCAAGGATTATCATTTGCATACTCGAAACAATTAAACACAGATGCAATATAATAGTGAAAACTATAAATATAATAACAGGAGCCATTTACTTTTAATACTGTAAAACTCGACTTGTTGTAAAGTTGTTTTTGTTGTTTTCCTTTTCGCGTTTCGCGTTTCGCATCTTAATTCAAAAAATATTTTAATTATTATTCGCAGTTAATTTTTATAAAAAGCATATTCTGCGAGAGAGGGAATCCTCCTTCCTTCGTACTATAAAACTCTTTTAAAATCCCTTTTCCTCACTGTGTAAACATAATAATTGAAAGATAAATTAAAATCTGCTGTTATTTGTACAAGTCCTTTTAAAATTAGCAAAAATCTCCGAGAGAGCTTATGAAATTTATATTTATGAGGGGAAACAACCATATGAATTCAAAATTAAAACCGTTTTCTTTCGTCGAAAAAAATTAACGGATTTCGTTTTTGACCAAGAGAAAATCGTCTGCATCGATCCCATTTCGTATTTCCATCAATTATCATATCAGATTTTGAAGGTGACCTGTTGCTGACTTGCACCGGGTTTGGCACCGAATCCTCGAGCCACGGGAAATCGAACAAAAATGGGACGTTCAACGATGCTTTACATCACCTACGGCCGTCGAAGCAAAAAAGTAAATAAAAATCATGTCAGGGAAAAATTAATAAATATTTCGACAAGTACGAGATTGATAAATGGGCCCTATAATTTCGGTCGCGACCTTTAATTGTTATAAGAAACGCTTAAGGACGTAAGATGTCAATTTTTCTTGAATAAAAGACTCGCTTAAAACGGGGGAAAACACGATTTTCAAACGATGAAATAAAGTTGTTTATCACTTTCGCCCTTCCCCCTTGCTTTGACCGGTCGCCATCTTGGAAAAAACAGTTAAACCCGGCAATTTTTATCTAATTAATCAAATCCAAATGGAATGGAAAAAGTTTCCTCCCTAGGAAATAAAAATAACTTGCTTTCGAAAGGTATCGGACCGAGTGATCCCCTCCCCCTCCCCTTAAGTCTGGAGGGTATCGATCAAGATGTGAGATACTCCCTTGTATATGCGACCGAAAATATTGATTGTTGCTTAATAGATTCCACACACCAGCGAAAAGTTAAATACAACCTTGCATAATATCCTGAGACGTGACTGGGCCAAAGGTCAATACGAAAATATTCCCTTTTTTTCTTTTTTCAATGTTAGAAATAATTCGCAATCAAGATATTCAAGATATGTCTTCTTGAGCCCTATCAATCTATAATAATGGTTTTCAATCAATTTTTTTTCTTTTTTTTTACGTCAGGTTCTTTGACCTTATTTGTTTGTGAAAACCGGCTATTAGTCGGCGTTTATCTTCGGTCTGGATCGGTCGTGAATTAAAAACAGATAAATATCACAAAAAAATGCTCTTTGTTTAGCTTTAGGGAAAAAAGTCCTCAAGTCAAAAAAAGGACTGGGAATAAATCAAATACTCTACCAGAAAATATCGAAAATAAAGTTTTGAATTCTACGGTAATACCTCTCTATAAAAGACCAGCTACGGTGTCTTCTGCGAAAGAATGCAATTTTTTTTCTTCCCTACAAGGTCCCACGTTTAGCTTACGTAACCAAGCGCTTCAGGCAAGCTCTGCTTTTTTGAAGCTGAATACAGGATGTGAGTCTGGTTATGCGGGGAGGAGGAGGCAAATGCCATTGAGAGACGTTATTAATTCCAATATTTTTCAGATTTTGTGCGCGATCACTTTCAAGCTTTTTTAAAAAAACCCAAATATGTAAGTCTCAAGTTTTTGGCTGGGAACAATTTGTCCCATTGTAGAAACCAAAAAATGAAAAAAAAAGATCCTTTAAAGCGCTAACTTAAGTTGCAATTATAGTAAACTTCAAAAATTACTCAGCAATCCGAAAGCGTCTTTTAAAACCAAAAAAAAAAAAAAAAAACATATTTTTTAACAATAAAACGATGCCGGCTCAAAACTTGGTTGTCGTCTAAAACCAAAGTTTTCCACTTTTTGCCTCCAGGGAAAAAGTGACTTAAAACGATGAAGCCCCTACAACCTACTTTTATGATGAAGAAAAGTAACGGGGAAAAAATGTGTCAGTCCAAAAATGTTGAAAAAAAAAGAAAAAGAAAAAGAATTGTGTCACGACTATCAAATTACATAACGAGATTAAAGGATGATCTGCTACAAAAACTAATGGTTTTAATGAAATAAAACTATCACGATGTTTAGTCAACTGTGAGAAGGATATGCGTGAAAATTTTCAAGAAAAAAATGCACTGTATGATTTTTTTTCTTTTACGACTTCTAAATCTCGATGCTCTAGATTCGAAGTGAAAAAAAAATAAGTCTAAATAGTAATAAAAATCCAAAACGTTCGTGATTTTTAATGATTCTCGACTTTTTTTTTTCTCCCCCCAACTGTTTCCAAAGCAATAAATGCAATTACGAAAATATGGAAATCGATGTAACCGGTGGGAAAAAAAGAGGAAAAAGAAATTATGCGCTTTTACACTTTTATTTTTTTGATAAAAAGTGTAGTGGGGAGGGGTTCGGTCATTTAAATGAATCGGGTTTTGGGAATTATTTCGAGAAAAAAATCGAAGAGTGCTAAAAAAGTGCACTTTGCTTTAAATAAAATTCCGCTGGTTTGTTTTAAACTTTATCCGACAGCCAAATTTCTATTATTTCAATTGTTAAACGATTTCGTGGAAATGACAAAATATAATTTGGGAGACTATGAGAAAATAATTATGAATAGCAGATGTATGGGTCACTGGCACTCTCGGCCCTACCTTTGTGGGGTGAAATCGCCATATGTCGTTTATTTAACTAAAACCAAATTTAGCAAGTCCTTTTTAATCATCTGAGATGAAATATAGCTAAATTCAAATTTTCGGGGGCGCAACGAGCCCACTTTTCCCTGAATTTTTAACGCTGGGGCTCTACCGAATACGATTAGGCAATAGTTTAGATACACGGTAAAAAATTTAATGTCAAAATCAACATAACTAGGTCCACATAATTCTTATGTCGTTTTTGTTTATGTTTACCTTTCGGGAAATACAACAGAAAAAATTTATGTGGACCGTTCAGAACATATTTACATAATATTTTTTACTGTGTATCAATGTTGCTAATGTCAGTTCTAGAAAAAAAAACCGACACTATGCCTCAAACTGATGGAAATAATTTCACCCTTTCTCCTCCAAACATCATGAAAAAATCTAAAAAGCTTCAAAATTGTAAAATAAAACAAAAAAAAATGAGAAACCTAAGTTAGGATACTTCAGGTCCTACATGCTCAAAAGCAAAAAACGAAACTTTTGCAATAAGTTGAAAAAATAAATTTAATATCGTTCCAGATAAGAAAAGAAAATAAGTTTATAAGCAAAATGATATTAAGAAGATTAAATAAAGATAAATTAAATAAAGATTTTTATACTCTTTTGAGAGCCATCGAGAAATGTGATTTTGGTTCGTTTCTGTTTCTTTTTTTTTTTTTTTTTTTTTTTTTTTTTTTTTTTTAAGAAAAAAAGAAAATGACTCGCGCAATCGTTTTTGAATTACCCTACACGTGAATCAAGAGTAGACATAAAAAAAGGCAAGAAAAGGTAGGGACGCAAAAAAGGAAAGCAGTTCTTAATTTAATGAAAATCATCCAAATTTTTCATTTCCCCTTGATATAACAAAAATTTTAACAAGAAATAAAAAGGGGAAAAAGTTGAGTTTTTCTTGTTTGTTTCAGAGCGATAAACTCTTTCGTGTTCATTCATAAATTCAGATGTAAATGGTTGCTTCCCTTCTTGGTTCTTTAATTTCGGCGAAGTCCCCTATCCCGATTTTATCAAAAGCTCGAAGGAAACGAACCTTTTCAGGGAAAATCAACCTGAGGGTAAATTATGCCGACCGAACCTAATTTCGGTTTTGACTGCAACATATATACATCCTGACTGGAATGACAAATGTGAGCATTAAGCGCAAGTTACACTTTCCATATTTATAACTTTTGTGACGGTTTTCGATAAGAATCATTTAATGGGATCTAGGCGGTGTAATTCCTTTTTCTATAGAGAAAAACCCAAGTTTCTTTTTTCCGAATTTTATTAACCGAATAAAAAAAAATGATTAGGATCCTATAAAAATGTTATCATTTCGTCGATAAAGTTCATAGAGAATCTCACGTCTGGTACTTTGGAAAATTTTTTTTTTTTTTTTTTACTCCTCCCCAAAATCCCGAAAATCGTTTATCTGGGCCGTGTCTGCGTCTAAGAGCTGTTAACCTTTGGTTCGGAAGGGTTTTATTTTTATGCTCTTTTTTACGGCACTTTTGCAACCGGGTTTGTTTTTTTTTTTTTTTTTTTTTGTGAGCCGAAAGACTTCCAATTGATGATCGATGTAGCGGAAGAAAAAAAAAACCGAGTCCAGTTTTTATTTTTATTATTGTGGAAGGTACCGTATTAAAGAAGAGCAATGGTGACAGGATCGATTCCGTTATGGCAAATAAAGATTTTCTCTCGATTTCATTCTTTTTTCATGATTGATTCATCTAATGGTTTTTCACGACTTATTTTTATGATAGTGCACCGGATTTTATTGAGACAAATTCAATTGAAATACGACCGCTTTCGGTTGGATTTGTTCATTTAAAAAATCGAGTTTGGAAACTTGGTTAAGCGGAATTTGTGGAACTGATTTTTACACTGTAAAAAATTATCTGTAAAATTGACATTTTTTTCCTGTTTAAAACGGTCCACCAATTTTCACATGTCAATTTAACATAATTCTGTGGATTTTAACATTTATTTTCTGTCAAATTAACAGATCGATATGTCAAATTTAACAGAATATCGGTAACATACAAAATTGGTGGACCGTTTTTAACATACTAACAGATCATTTTTTACCGTGTACAGAATTTCACTCCCCAAATCCTGTTTTATAAACAAAACGACGAGTATTTGGTAAAATTACGCGTTGGTTACATTTCATGAAAATTTTTGTTCAAAATGTTTCAAAAATAATTTCGCGAGGAAAGTAATTACATTTGTATTCGAACATGTTCCAAAATTTTCGAAGATGTTTCACGTCATATTTGTGGCTCAATTATATTTTTTAAGTAATGGGGATATACATATATCAGCAGCCGAGCGCTTCCATCAATTTAAGTCAAGTTTTGCCTACACACGGTAGGAAAAAAAGGCTGTGAAAAAAGTTGAAAAAAACATTAATGAAAAATAAAAAATGTTAGTCTTATTTTCTGAAAGAAAAGTTTTTAATTACATGTGATGGGACTGTAATACATTACAACATTTTTTTTTCAACTTTTTTTTACAGTCTATTTTCCCTAACTTGAGTAAAAAAAATTGACTTAAATTGATAAAGGAACTCGGCCGCTGATAAATGTATCCCCCCATTACAAAAAAAACATAATAGAACCTTAAAAACTACGTCAAAAATCTTCAAAAATTTCGAACATCATCGAAAATTTTTGACCATATTCGAAAAAAAAAATTTAACTCGCGAAAAAATTTTCGAAACGTTTCGAATAAAAATTTTCATGCAGAAATTAACCAACGTCTAACTGGTGCTCCTCGTAAATTTTTTCAACGCTTTTCCGATACAAATATTTTCAAATTAATTTTTCAGGGATAAAAAACTCAATTCTAGGATTTCTTACTTCATAACTTTTAAAAGGGGCTGACTTGAGGAAATGCCAGTGACATATATGCGTATGTGTTCATCAATTATTTATATATTTCCCCTATTCCTTTTTTTTTCTATTTTAAACTCGATATGTCGTATTATTTTTATTCGGCCTTTAAAAGAGATAAAGGATAAAATCGCACGCGATATCGGAACTCATTCATGGGATGGATGCACTCTTTTAGGATTCACCTTACCCTTTTCCTCGACTCGTGCGCACGCAAACGATTCCTAATTCACACGAAGAAATGTATAAATGTATAATGATGTATGACTTTATGCATTGCAATAATCCTCTCCTTACGAACCCGCTAATTTCGACTTTCAAAAGGTAAATAAAGAGAGACTCGAGGAGACTCGAGGGCATCCAAACCGATAATCTTTTAGACGAGCGCGTAATGTACCTCGAATACCTAAGTAGCATTTCGGAGGAAATCCACACCGACAAGAATTTTCAAAAGTTGCGGAATATCGGGAAAATCAATGTTTGAACAAATCTTACCTGAAACAAAAGAAAAAAAAAATCAGTAAATGGAACAGTCGGTCGATTCGCCGGTGATTAAATAAAATTAAGTTAATATTTCACGAGGACCCCTCTCTCGATTACCGCAATGGTACAGAAAATCGGCTAATACGTGAAACATGGGTGTTTTGCGTGCCCGGATCCATAAAACCCCCGAATCTTATTTTTCTCTTCGATACTTAATCGACTCTAACTTGGAATATAGGGGAAAAAGACCAAACGTTAAAAATCGATTTCACATCCTAAAAAAAACAAAACGCGAAAGTAAGAAGGAGAATATGAATTATGCGACAATAAAAAAAATACTCAAAAATGTTAACGTATCAAAAAATAAAATGCGACAACTTTCGAATTGAAAAAAAAAAAATGTTTTCGTTTAAAAATGTCAAATATATTAAACTGACCGAGCATGACACTTTCTTAGGATGATATCTCGCATAGTTGCCATGAAATTCAATTTTCGCGAAAATGTAAAAGGTAACGTTACCCGTAGGTTTCGCATGACGTCCGCCAATATGACGCATTAAAATAATAAAAAAAACTTTGTGGAATGTTTGAACAACAGCTCACTCGACTTTTATCGGCAAGTTAAAACAATTAAAAAAATTAAACGCTTGGTAATTACGACATGATTCATTCCTTTTTCACTCTTTTTACATTGATCTGGGAAAATTGTGAGACATTGTAGGTGTTAAGTGGGCGGGGTGAAACGTGTGGGTCCAGAAATCAAACAAACTTTTTTCCCCTAGCTCAAAAAAAAAAAGATGCAAATGCAACCTCAAAACATTTTTTTGAAAAACCAGAAACAAAACAAAACGAGATGGTTTTTAATGCGAAAACCTCAGAAGCTTAGGAGACTTTTTTTCCCTCCCCGGTTCTTATAATAAAAGTTTATGTTTCAACGTCGGAAAATATGCGGTTCTAATTACTTATACAAGGGGGAATGCCTTTTAAAAACATTTTCGCGAGGATTTTATTCATTAAAGAAAGAAAAAACATCAAACTTTTTGATCCAATTCGAGAATAGAAATTTAGGAAAAAAGGGAACTTTGCAAAAGGTTAAAAAGCGAGATTGGCCGGCCCTAGGGCCCTTTATCACTTAACAATTTTTTGAAAACCAAAAAATAGTCCATAATTAATTAAATTCTCGAGTTTTCTAGAATTATATGATGAAAAAGTCCTTCCGCAATTTCGGATTAATGTAATTCGAGATTGCATAAGAATTATAAAATTCTCTTACTCCGTGGATGCACATTTGATACAGAGAAAGGAAGTCACAAATATTTTTTTTATTTAAGTTATACGATATTTATTGTATGTGAACAGCCAAATGAATTCAATGGAAAGAATGGAACTTGTGGTTTAAATTTAACGGTCCCATTTCAACTTTTAAGAACAGAGGAATAATTGTTAATTTATGCGTCTGGGAAGGTGAATCTCTTCTTTTTTTTCAAGAATTTAATTTCCGATTTATGAATTTGGTTTTTCGGTAGCATTTTAGGCAACCAAAAAAAAGTTTTCTCTCGGAGAAATTGAAACGGCCAAGAAAATTTTTTATTAGTGAGACGTCAAGGCTGAATACCATTTAAAATAATTAGCTGCGGTAACTCCGAAGGCATCACTGACCATATGTGATGGGTTTTTATGGCCGAATCGAAAGGTGTAAAAAGCCGATGGGTAATCGATTTTTTTTTTTTTTTTTTAGAAAACGAAACGCATGCGCATCCCATACAAAGAATTAGGTTTGTTGATTCAACTCTTTATGGTTGTTAACAATCAAGTCTCATTTTATTATTATTATGGTTATCTTTTACCTCTTGTAGGTCTTGTCTTCTTCACACATCCGTTCTAGTTTGATGATTTCTTTGAAATTCAATTAGTCAAGAAAAAAAAAAAAAAAAAATCAAGTATTGTTTATTGGCATAGTAATCGAAACATAATTTTTTGACTCTCGAGAGGAAGTTACGAGCCACATATATAAACTAGAATCAAAGAGGCTGAATTTATCTCGACTCTTCAAGGACTGCAGTGGCCTCAGGAGCTCTAGATTTGCCTTTTTCCAAGAAACCGTAGAATCTGGAGCTTTGTTTTTGACCAAATGAATTAATAAGGATTAAAAACCGAAAGTATTTACCGAAAAAACAACACTCGAGAAGAGGCGGAATGAACGAAATAAAAAAAAAACGATTGTTCGACCGGTTTCTCTCTTTGAAATAAATTGAATTAGTAATGGACGAGATATTTAATTGGGATGGACACGAGTGAAAAGTAGGTTTTTTTCTAAACGTTGCTTTGTCGTTTTCGTTTTATAACGACCGTTTTTTTAATGACATTTCTTTTTTTTTATCATACGAGTGAAACTGAGAGGAACCATTAGATATTTTTAAATATGAGAAACTAAACGATGTTTTTATGACTAGAGAAAAAAAAAAATTCCGCAAAATTAAGTTTTTTCGAAACGAGGAAATAATGATCCGGGTGACTTCATTTTCTATATTAAAACTTGGTAGGAGATGAAAGGGGAGAGAGAGAACCCATCGTCTTGTGCTGAATTTCCAGCTCTCTATTTTCAAAGGGAGGCTTGTCAGTTGATATTGCTAATATAAACGTCTCAAAATTTAATAACGTCTGACAAGTTGACTGGGTGAAACTTCGGTCCGGCCTACTCCCAAAAGATTTTTTTTTTTGTTTGTTGTTTTGGGTTCCACATCAAGGGTGTAAGAGGGGCTCGTGGCGACTGGGTCGATGCCCCTATCAAATAAATAAGTGTTGCCCCCGGAATCCGGTTTTTTATGAAAATTTAGAAATGGGCACTGACGTTTTATCCCCGTCCTGGAAAACCTAAAACATTTTTTACCTTGGCCAAATAATTTTACATTTCTGAAAAACGGGACATCGTATTTTGGGCAATGTTAGCGCTTAGACTGCCTAGAGCTTATTAGTTACCTATAATCTTTAATGAGGAAGTTAAAACAATGTAAATTTTAAGAATATAAAAAAAAAAAAATTAAAAATATTAAAAATTGAACATATAACACGATGATCTTTTGACCTAAGATTCGCGATTCACGCCAAATGATGATGTTCATTTTTTTTTTCTTTTTCTTTTTTACTTTTTACATAAAAATATATATATGCGAAACGAAAGTGAGAACTCTTCTTTTTATGATATAACAATGCTTTGGGTTATCTGATGACAGCACGATCGAGACGCGAGGACGCGAGGAATTTTTCCCGTGTTTAGCAAGCGACAAATACATCGCGGGTTGTAAATTTTTTTTTTCCGTAATAAACTTTCATCATTCAATTTTTCCAGATGAGTTAATCCGGAATATGAATATGGGTTTCGAGCCGTTGGATTCGGTGAAATGTCGGAACGTGAAAATTAAAATGAGTCGAAACCTGTTTGGAAAACAATAATGCATTTGATTTTATCGCGCGCATCAACTTGTGCGATTAACCTCAAGCGCATATACACGTTAAACCATTTCGGCTTCTTTATTTATTTTTTAACAATTAATTTATCAATAAATTGATACGAGTTTTTCTTTCATTTTTTAACATTTGGAAATATTTGGCCTTGCGACAAATTCTTGAAAGTAAAACCGGATGAATGATATTTCGCTTTCGTTTTTCTTTCGGAGTTAAAAGGACGCGTTCCCTTCGTCCAGCACCAGCCCCATCCAAGTCCTTTTTGTCCTCGTTACAATTAGCGCATGCATTTTGAATGTTAATCTTTTTTCATCACTTTCCACGTTAGAGACGAAAGAAAATGGTAAACTCACTAAGGTCCAATCTGGCTCAAAATATTTTTTTTTTTTTACTTTTGGTCACTTTTCCTTTGACAAAAAAAGAAAACAATATAACAGAAAGTATAAATTCAAACACGTTTTTTTACATCCTATCGTATGGATGACAGTGAAAATAAGAACATGACGTCATTTTTGCACTTCTGGTGCTAAAATGAAGTGTCCAAAGGAGACGTAACATAACGGCTCATGGTTGTTTTTCTCCGTTTGCGGATTAATCCTAAAGCAGTATTAATCCGTAAATGGAGTTAGGATTAATGCTAAATGACCAAATTTTAAAATTTAAAAGGGTCTGGATGCCCCCTGGTAAAAATTTGGCCAGACTGGCCGATAATGGAAAATCTGACTGAAATGTAACAGTTATCAGCCTGGATTCGAGTTGGATTTGGTTGGAAATTGGATCCAATACTGATCCAAGATCGATATTGTTGATCTAGATTGATTCAATAATGAATCAAGATTGAAAACCGTTACATTTCAGTCAGGTTTTTCAACTTGAATCAAAGCCGGATCAGTAATGTTAGGGAATAAATTTTTACCAGGGCCATTATAGCCGTTACAACTGTTTTAGGATCTCATCGTAAGTACATAGCACAATTCTTCCTTTCAAAAAGCTTCCCCGCTTTTTTTAAATCAAAACTATAATTTTTTTCTACAGAAAGGGAGTAGAAAAGCCCTCGTCCATTTTTTTTTATTTTTTTCAATATTACAATATTTTATGCAAAAGTATCGGAATAAAAAAAAATCTACCCATGCGAAGCGAATACTTTAATTTTACTTGGGCTAAACTTTTAATAAATTGAACCTGGTTTGCTGAGATCAAGGGATAATGAAAATTTTAAGCCTGCCGTAGGTAAACTTTATCCCCCCCATTCCTCCCTCAATACGGATTTACATTTTTTTTTTCTTTTTTTTGTCTCTGCTTGCAAGGGGAAAGGGATGTCACGAGACAAATAAAGTCATCGAATCCTTGCATTTTTAAGGCTTTCCCTCTTTCCTGTTTTTTTCCTCTTTTTTTTGAAAGAGAAAATGTAACAATGCAAAAATAATAAAAACATCAGACTTTATGAATTTTAATCCGCGAATGATATTCCGAGATTCAAACGCGGTTATAAAATATTCCCGCGGCATTCATTTACATGTTATTACCATTATTCGTTTTTTTTTTTTTTTTTTTTTTTTGAAATCTTCATTTTCTCAAATTAAAATGGTTTTGGGTGTAAGTGCTTTCAACGGGGCCGCTTTGTAAATTCTCCCCATTCACTAATAAAAAGAAGAGTGTATTAAAATCACTTTGTCAATCGCGAAAACCTCAGGCCCAATTTTCTTTTTTTTTTCCCCATATTATATTGCGGTTTTTTTTTTTTCGCGCTTTCGGAGTGCGCTCCAAATGATTGAAATCGGAATTTTGACATCTGGAATTTTTTTTAATTATTCGGTTTATATGGGTGTGTTTTACGCGGAATAATTGAACGCCGTGTTTATTTCTGTCAGACGAAATAGAAAATTTGACATCCTTTATTGTCTCGGATTTAATATTCGTGCCAGATAGTACTTAAAAAATGGCTGATTCACTTGATCCCGTTGGAGAAAAAACTTTTAATAACCTTCACTTCACGTTTTTTTTTTTTTTTTTTTTTTTTTTTTTGTTATATAATATTGACACGATTAAAGTGTGAAGTTAAATTGCTCGTTGGGTTTTTTTGATTAATATTGCAAATATGGTTGTCGAGATTTTGATTAGGTTTGCGGTTTTCCAGCGGAATGGTACACGTTACCTTTTTTTTGGCAGTTTTGACAGATGCATTGCATGACTCAGTTCTTTTGGATTAAGTACTCTAGTTGAGAATTTTCAACTTTGATTAAAGAGTTGGACACTTTTTGCGAAGAAATCGGTGGTATCTTTTCCAAGTTTAAGCTCAAGTCGGAATACCACAAAAAAAAGTGGTGGATTATAAATTTTCAAAATAAGGTAGAAGAGAACAAACCAGCCTTAAAAAAAATATTTCCCCTCTTCCTCGTAACACAATTTTCTCAAAAATCAAAATTCCGATAATTACCTACAAAATCTTCTGGAGAAGCTGCAAATACTAAGACTGCAGGCAACTTTAGAAAAATTGTTTCCAGGATCCCGAAAACATTTCTGGAAATACCTTAGAAAAGGGGAGACTTCGAAACCGAAAACAAAAAGAGCTGACAAATCAATACCAAAGATAAGATGAGTTTTTCGTCCGATTCTCGACTTTGGCTTAAATTTGACCGATTCGAATTGAACAATTTCTGGGCACGTTTTTGCAACTGGAGCCCTGTTTGATTTTACAGTCGGACTTTCCATTTTTCTCAAAAGGCTAAAATATTTCATTTTCTTTTGAGAAATGCAACGACTTATTTTTTAATCACGTAAAATTGTTCGTGCCCTAACTTGTCGCTGTTAACGACTTCAATGTGAACACAGCAACGGCTTTTTTACAAAATGGAGTTGCGGCGAAATCGCTTAGAGGATCAGTGACCCAAAACATTTAAAGAGCATTAACGCCTAAAATTAATCAAATTCAGGGAAAGTGAAGAAGTGAAGAAAGTCCTTTCAGGACCATTGCCACCACTACAAAGCTCTTGAACGTGATACCCAACATATGTTTAAATATTTGGACACTTCAAAAACCTGTGGTATATGAATATCCCACATTGGATGTTTTCAAAACACAACCATCCTGTCCTTCCTTATTATGTTTATATCGCCTATGTTTTGAGTGATACTCAAAACATCGACGGTATAAAACAAGCATGATTTCCTAAGGAAATCGCCTTATGTCATTAGGACTCTGGTCCAGTAAGACGTTTGTCTTACTGTATCCCATTTTCACCTTCTTTTTTGGATTTCCCTTTTTCCTTCTACACCGTTTCAGTCCCCACATTATTGGTGATAGCGGTGGGCCCCCAAAATTATTTTTAATTTTTGGGAAAGCAGTCCCCACATTATTGGTGATAGCTATGGGCCCCAAAATAATTTTTTTTTTGGGGAAAACGAACTCTTGTCATGTAGGATTGAAGAGGTGTAGAATAAAATTCCTTTTTTTTTAATCATTCCTTTTTTATTAAACCAAAAAGTTTCCCCCGAACAGACATTTTCCTTTTTTTTTTTTTTTTTTTGTGAAAGCAGTATTTTGTTGAATTGAAATTTTTTTTTTTTTTAAATGATTACAAGCATATTCTTTTTTTTTATTATTTAAATAGGTCATACATGAAATGCTAAGTGTAGCAATTTTTTTTTTTTAGTATGAAGATTATTACCATTGTCTTACGTTTTCTTTTCTTATTAAGCTGACCAAGTGTTTCCTTTTTTTTTGTTTGTTTTCAATCAGCCCTAATGACAGAATTTTTTTTCTAGTTTTTTAAAAATGAAATGATTTTTATTTTTTGTTTTAGAATCGTCGTTCGCTTCGTCGTCGTATCGTCATGTGGATGAATTTATTTTGAAGTTATGATATTATGTTTTTTTTTTTTGGACGGATGACGACGAGCGGACGAACCCTGTTTCGAGTTTTTTCTTTTTTAACAAACGGCAGAAATCAGATCATAGGGATTGCAAAGGTTAAGCGGTATGTCGAAGATAGCTTTATAATTTTTTTTTTAACGCAGAATGGTATGTGATAATTAAAGGTTGTTCTTTTCAACCAGGGATTGGGTTTAGCGTAAAATAAAGCTTCTGCCCAATCCCAGACCTCTGTACGTGGTGCAGAACCACTACCTGTTTTTTTAGTGGAGGTATGTTTGATTCGATAAAGGACTAGTTTTGACACGGATATATATGGTATTTTGATTATTTTAAGGATTCAGAACTAGGTCTAATATTGACATTAGGCAATACTTTCATTTAATAAACAAACCATACACAGGATCTAGACCAGACAAGGTCGAAAAACAATCCCGTCAGGCAGCCAACCTGAGCAGGAAAGAAAATCTAGGCAGGGGTATTCTGGCCAATGATACCCAGGGTTAGATATGCGAAAAATAGAGCCGATAGAGTGACGCCCTTAGCCTCTGTCTAACCAAGACTATTATGTCCTGGGGTATATTCACAGTACTTTCAGGTTGCCGAGTAAATAAAACGTAATAGATCTAGGCCAATAAAGGCCAATAAAAAAATCTTTCTCAGAAAAGTAGCAAAATCTGAAAAGTATTCGATGCTATTTTGCAGCCAGCTAACTGCAAATGGATGATTTGATAACGATTACCGACTACCGCTTAGCACTTGTTTTTTAGTTCAAGTTATATACATTTTTTAAATCAATTTTTTTTTTTTTTTTTTTTTTTGCTTTTGAGTTCATTATAGTAAATATTTTAAATGCGCGGTCAGCAATATTGAGCATTTCGTATATGACCTTCAAAGTATCATTTATCAAATAACCTATGCTTTCGATTAATTTTTTTTTTTTTTTCTCTTTTGAGAGGCAATATTGTTTAACTTTTTTTTGTACTTATAATTTTTTTTTTTTTTTCTATTTTGAAAATGTAGATCCTGTTGTGGGCGGCAACTTTTCTAGTGGCTCTACCAATCGACTACTCTCATGGAATTAATTACGCTGTAACTATTTTTTTATCTCAATGGCTTCTTGCAACTTCACATATCAATATGAAACTTCACATCAATGACTTCTTAGTAACTTCATTTCTCAGCAGCAAATCAGTCTTATCAATTACAATCAAAGTACACAATTGAAACTGCCGGCCATATTCTATCTGCTACCTATGCACTAGCGGCATTTCTTACTAAGGGCTTTTCAGCGTATTTTCAAGGAATCACAAGGAAACAGCTGAGCTCATTAAACTTTGCATCAACTGGAGAGCCACTGGACTAGTCGCCCCAGCAGTGACTTTTTTTTATTTACCATTTTTTTTTTTTTTTTGTAAAGACCTCTGTATTATCGTTGTTTTTTTTAAAATATATATGCTTTCACTTTACTGTACCAGAGATAGTTCAGGGTGGTTGTGTTTTTGCCCCGTCGAATTGTGGTATATGAATATCCCACATTGGATGTTTTCAAAACACAACCATCCTGTCCTTCCTTATTATGTTTATATCGCCTATGTTTTGAGTGATACTCAAAACATCGACGGTATAAAACAAGCATGATTTCCTAAGGAAATCGCCTTATGTCATTAGGACTCTGGTCCAGTAAGACGTTTGTCTTACTGTATCCCATTTTCACCTTCTTTTTTGGATTTCCCTTTTTCCTTCTACACCGTTTCAGTCCCCACAAACCAGTATGACTGATCCCGATCTAAAATTCCAAAGCTAGAGCTAACTCTGCCATCCCCATGTCCTCCGTTTTTTTTTTTTTTTTTTTTTCAAAATTAAATTAAGTTTTACCTTATAAATCCCATCCACCAATTTGGTGAGCTCCTCGGTCTCCATTTTCCGGCAGCTGGATCAATCCACAAAAAAAAATGGGATATTTTTAAAATCACAAACACGACACTTCACTCCACATTGATCATCAGCACTAACACGGAATATGATTTTTGCTGACAAGCTCATTTGTCAGCACTTGTTGTAAACGCCGACACGTGCATCTGAAAAAAAAAGGAAAAAAAAAATATCAAATTTAATGAAAAGAAAATTTTTAGTGCTGAAAAGGATTAAGAAAGGTGTATGTGTAGCTAGGATAAAACGATTCTATTAAATCAGTCTGATTGTTTGTCATTTGTTTTTGAAAAGTTTTCCACATCCTTTTCTCCTTCTCTCTCTCTCTCTTTTTTTTTTTAACAAGTTACGACAAAAGAGAACCCGGAGGGGTGAGAGGGGAAGAAAACCCGGTGGAAAGAATGAAAAATGAGGGACTACGTGTTTTCCTCCCTAAATAAGATATGACAGGTGATTAATCTTTGTAGTTCTTACCTCTCACATAGCAAATTATCTTGTAGAATATCGCGAGTGAGTATTATAACTTTTACAAGATGCTAAAAGGGAGCCCTCATTTAGTCAAATTTAATTTGTGACAAAAAAAAATTCAAGAGGAGGATAGAAATATTGGGACATGAGTTATTATTCTTTAACATGTCCTCCATTTTAATGGCGAGGATACATCTCGGTCATACTGGTCCGGTAGAGTCCAAGTCATTTTCAATTTTTTCGGACACCCCGATTTTTTTTGTTCTCGCTCTGCTATCCTATGAAATGTTAAAAAAAACATTTTCAAGTTCAGAAATGTCAATCACTTTCAAAGTAAAAAAATATCATCAACTTTCCTAAGGTTTCCCTAAGGTTTCTAATTAAACTCTTGTTATCACCCACAAACTTTAACAACAAAATCAATTTTCAATCAAATTCAATTTAAAACAATTTGGTACAAAATGGCGTTAGTTTATTTAGTTTTCGGCCATTAATTTGGGGAACGTTTTTGATCATCAGAATTTCGACCCCCCTTCCCGTTCCCTATCAAGACAGTTTACTAATATTTTGATGCTCCCCTTTGATTTAAAAAAAAATTGGTTTTGGGGCACAAATCCCGAATAGAAAAATACTGAACGGATGTTTCTACATTCCGAAATGTCTCGTAGTAGACTTCTACTGAAAATCTCGTAAAATCCTTTGAGCTTTGTCCAGAAACCCCTTAAAGATCCTACCCCCCTTTGGAAAATATCATAGGAAGACGATCCTCTCTCTCTTTGGAAAATATCATAGGAAGAAAAAGGTTTTTGTTTTTTTGAATCCCATAACTGAAAAAAAAATTTGTTAGATTAAGCAGATAAATTTTTTTTCGCGGAAAAAAAATTGACCTGTAGGTAATTTTAAGTACATGAAAAAACGTCAAATTTCTTTTACTTCTAATTCGGTTCAAGAGAGAAGCCGAAAATTGAATGAAACAGAATGAAAAATCGGATGCATGGAACAATAAAAATATGTTTCATCAAAAACTAAATATAAACAATCATTTTTTATGGCTCCCTTTTCAAGGCCCAAGGACCTTTCTTAATGCAAAATAAATGCAGTCAAATTATAGGCTTTAATTGGCACTTCAGATTCAAAATTCCTGTAAGATCAGTATAGAAATTCGAAAAAAAGGAAAATCGGGTACATCAGGGGGTGTATAAGAAGGTTCACCCTCAGTACCTCCCTGCCGGCTACAAATTCCTTTTCAGGGTGAACTTTCTGCTTTTTTATTTTTGCATTTTAGAGCTACAAAACTAAGTTATTTGTTCAATTTGAATTTGAAAACATTTAAAGATTTGCATACAAGTCAAATCTCGTGTTATTGAAGCATATTATATGTAGCAATAATATTTGCATTAGGTTGGAGCGACAGTTTCGGATTATAAAGCGGATTAAAAAGATGAGACGAGCTCCTTTCCTCTAAAAATTTTTGCTTTTTAGTTTTTCCAGCTATAGGAAGGTAGTCAAAGGAACGTCCCCCTCCCCCCCCTTCCCGTTCCCCTTCGCCGTAGGACCCTTAATAATTTAATTTACGTATTATAATAAACGTAACGAACTCCAAATTAATTTCCGTCTTTTCAGAAGCGGTACTCCCCGTTTCCATTAAAAAATCTTTGTTGCACGGGAAGGACTTGACGAACTCAAAAGCATTACGAAAATACTTTAATAGACTATATTAGTTTGATTATCACAAATTACCTTGGAAAAAGTTTTTTTTTTTACAGTCAAAAAAAGGATCGAATTGCAACAAAAGTTAAAAAAGGGGAGGCCAAAGGAGGGAAAAAAAATTAAAATGAATTAATAAATGCTAAAAGAGGGGAGCTTCGGATGAATTTTAATTTATTCGGTCGTTGAATTCTATCAGTTTCGCAAAAAAAAATGTTTTTACGGAAAAAAAGATATCGTGGCTAACTTTTTTTCTCGAGTTCGCGGAGGGAAGAAAGAAAAGGATTCTACTTTCTTATTTTATTTTATTTTATTTTATTTTATTTTTTTGTAAGTTTTATGTTCTAATTTTCTTAATTCGTTTCTAACATAAATCAACTCCCCAAGAACTCTTCTTTTATCGTAAAAAGCATTCCAAAAACTTTTTTTTAAGAAAGCCTAGAAAAATTCTTTCTTTTATTCTTATTTCGGCTAAGAGATATTAAAAATCGCTATAACTGCGGTTTGTTAGCGTCAACACTTTTGATTTGTGAAAATGTGTGAGACGGACACCGACAAAAAAACTTGTAAAGTTTTTCATTCCAAATAAAAAAAGAGAGAGAAAACGAAATGAGGACAAAAGTAAATCTTGCCTGTTGGCGAAATGCTAAGCCAGAATAAATGCAATCTTTTTTTTTGCTCCTCCCAAGTTAATTGAATGTTTTCTCGGTAAAATGCAAACCAAAAGTATAAAAAAAGTATTGCGGCAACCGCAACTTCCAATTTGAATTTTAAAAAAAAATTCATGCATTTGTCGTCTGGAAAAATTGGATAAAAATGACTGGCAATAAAATTCCCCTCTTGATATTTGTTTTCTGGCATAAAAAATGTTTGGCACAAATTCATTTAGAGTTTGTGAACTTAGCGATTGCTCTTAGCCTATGCCGTTCCAACCTTCCCTTGCAAGCATTTCGTGCAACTCCTGCAAATTCTGAAAACAAAAACCAATTTTCGAACACTCGAATAGGCAATTTTTTTAAAATGCGACATGTTTGACATATTTGATCCAAAAATTATGGCAGTTGTCAAAAGCAAGTGAAAATTGTAAAAGTTGAGTTTTGAGTTTCGAGTTTTTATCGATACTCGACTCGACTCAAGCGCATTCCACATTTGAAAAATATTTTTAAGGCTTTTAAAGATTTCCCGAGATTCGCCAGAATTAAAAAATGCCAAGAATGAGATAAAAGAACGTCGAGAAAGGGCGTGTCTGCTGAAAGTGGCGAACACTTCCACCCAAAATGATTATTGCTTGACTACAAATTAACGATCGTGATGTGGTATCGAAAAAATTGCCGAATGCCAGAAGGCACAATGACAAAAAAGAATTAAGAAAATGAAAGAATGACAAGCTCGTGTAACAGTGTCAATTTGACGAAGGAATGTCAAAACAAGGATAACATACGGCAAAGCTAATGAAATATAAACGAAAAATAGACGAAATCAACCAGAAATGAAGATCTAAGTATAAATGACAAAATGACAAAACCAAAACAAAGACGAAAAAAATGTGAAGAAATACATGACGAAAACACAAAAATCAGATTTTTTGGAAAAAGCATCTGAGCTTTTTTAGCTTAACTCTTAGCGTTTAGGATTTAGCTAAATGCAAAAAATAAATTACAAGCAATATAATAAAATCAATTTAACTTAAAATAAAATAATTTTTTTTTTTGTAATTTTATACAGTAGAATGAGCCCATGAGTATATTTATTTATGATTAAAATTTTACGACCTTTTTTTCTCTTGCAAACGAACCTCGTTTTCAATCGTTTTTCGTAAAAAAAAAAAATTATTATTATAATAAAATAAAAAATAGATTAATTGTCCTGCAATTTTTCCTTTTTCTAAACTTGCAATCTTAACGCAGCCTTTCACATGACTTAAATTAAGTATGTAATCGAAGCATATCCATCTATTACTTAATTGGACCATTAACTTTATTTTTTACTTTTAAATTGTAACACTCGAGAGGTAAAAATTAAAATTAATTTTTTAATAAAACTGATTAAGGATGCCTCCAATTTAACTTTCAATCAATTTTTTTTAACCGTGAATTTTGCGAGAATAAAAATTCTTGGAAAAATTTTAAAACCTTACCTATTAAAGTAGGATCATAATCCAAAAATCAGTGTTTTGTGCAATTAACCAAAATCCCCCCCAAAAAATAAGAAAAAAGCACAAAGCGAAAAATGAGCGATAATCGCGGCGCGAAAGAAAACACGTGCGAAGCGGATCAGTCTCAAGAATCGGATTCGTCTACTCCCAAGCTCCTGTACTCACGTCGCGAGACCAACTGACTTTTACTTCCGCCGGTTTGCTCCAAGTACGAAATGCGCGAGCTCTAACGGACTTGCTACGCAACTTTCCTATTTGTTTTTGACTCTGGATAGGGCCGTTTAAGGTGAAAAGTTTCCAAATTGGGTTTTTGATGTCATGAGGAATACAAAATTTCGATAAAAACGGCAGAGCAAAGGGGACAAAAGTTGAAGAAAAAAAAATTAAATTTGGGAAAAAGTTATTTTTGCTGTAAATTAAAAATGAAAATAATAAGATGACATTTTCTGCCTCGTTTCTTATTTTCAAGGTCACGGTTTTCGATTAGGGATGGTATTGACGGTTGCATTTTATCAGTGGCTAAAATGACAATGGCCTGACACAAATTATGATGTTCGAAGATGCTGGGTACCATCATTGGGTTTGAACTAATTGAAAGGGAATCTTTTTTGGCTCGGGTTATTTTGTGAAAAATATTTACCGTATTCCGGGGCGAGATTGACCGCCACCGGTTTTTGACTAAAAACTTAGGAATTAATTTTATTGAACATTGTGGGCGTCCACTAGCTCTATTAGAAACTCACAAAAAAATTAAAAGCTTCTGGTCCATTTCACTTCAAACATGGAGGGGGAACCGAAAATCAGGCCTATATTGTTCACGCTGAGGTGAAAAAACGAAAATTTCAAGAATCGGAACTTTACGTGAAGTATATTTTTAAACGGAATTTCCAGTTAAGCAATTATTAAGAAATCGAGAAGGACTTTATTTCCATAAACGTTTTCAGGCTTATTACGTTCGTATTTTTACGCTACTAAAAATCTAATCGCACCTCGGCCCTGTTAGACCGGCAATGCTCAAATTATTTATCATGCTGAATTTTTTCAACTCCTAAATTATAATGACGAACCTCAAAACGCATAAAAAATGCCCCAGAAACAGACTCAGAAAAGTTAAAATCTGATTTCGGATTTTCGGCCAATCTCACCCCGCCGGTCAAAACTACGGTAATCGTTTTTCGGCGTTCACAATGTTTCTCGTAAGCGAAACATGCGATTCAAATCAAAGCAAGATTTTTTTGGATTCCATAGTTATTAGTTAACCCATGGGCTTTAGGCTTTGATTCATTGCTAAATTTTGTCAATAGTGGGAAATCGGCAGCTGGCAGGCTCAGCATGCTAATGCATTTTAAACTCAAGAAGGCCTGCCGACTGGATTGGACCCTAAAAATCTCAATAAACTCGGAAAATAATAAATGGTAAAATTTCTTTTTACGACCATGCTAGTTTCAAACGAACATTTAAATGATTGAATCAGCGCTGAGTCCGATTAAAGGGATCAAATCATAATACTTATCTCATCACATTTGATAAATCAGATCAGTCTGATACAAGATATTGACGAAAAAAAAAAATTAGTTTGCTGAAACATATTCGAAACGTTGATTTTTATTCAACCTGAAATCGAGTTTTTTTTTCTTCCCTGCAAAATTTTCTATTCTACTTTAAGGTTTCTTTTCGTGTCTGCAGCCACATATTGTACGCACAAGAAAAAAAATGGGAAACCGAAAACGCTTTAACCATTATTATATTTATCTTTTTTTTTTTTTTCATTCAAAAAGCGTAAAAAGCAATCCGGCATAAAGGATGAACGATGTCCATATCCCTGGGCTTTTTTTTTGTACCCAAACCTCCCCCCCGTCGCCATTCCATCCCTCCCCATGAATCGATATAAAATACGCTTTTGCATTGAAATGCTTTGAAATGCAATATTTTACATTTCGAAAAAAGCTAAGAGACATTAATCTTCCCTCCGAAAGAAGTAAAATTATCATTCGAGAAAAAAAAAACTTGGCTTGCAGAGTTTGGGGGGGGTTCAATTTTTAATTAAAAATAAGTGAGCGGAAAAAAGAACTGAAAATGCTAGGCTTATTTTTTAGCCCAAGGCTGGGAACTCTGTCATGAGTAAATAATATGGGTCTACTTTACTCGTTGGCTTCAATTTGTATCATCCTCATCATCATTATTATTAAAAATGTTATTATGTCTACTGGGCACAAATTTTCTCGACCCCTCAATTTCCTTTTTTTTTAAAATAAACATTTAGCATTCATCAACTTCATTTCTTTTTTTATAAAATTAGCTATAATAATAGTCAAGGCATAGGTTCCATGGAATTTGGAATTTAAAAAAAGAATTATATCCACCGATGAAAAAATGCTTTCTTTGGGAAGGCAGCAGTCACCTAAATCCTATTTTTTTTTTTTTTAAATTACTGCATGTTAAAAAATGGACGGAAAAAAAGGAATTAAGGGACACAAAATTAACATAAATCGAACAATAACATAAGACAAAAGGAAGGGTTTCGATTCGAATTTGGGTACCCTCGCTGAAAGGCGAGGAGGACCTTTAAAGACGCTATATTATTTCCTTTTTTCTATTTTTACTGAGATACTCTAATAATAAATAATTATGTTTGACTTACCTGGCTTTAAATTTTCGTCCTTTAACTCCGAAAGATATCTCCGTGAAGGCTCCTGCGGCAACTTATCACTGCCCTTAAGCACTGGTCACTTCTTCGCGATTTTTTCGAAAATTATCTTCTAACTTTTTCAGCACTGATCTTCGAAGAAGCTTTAGAAAAGTCATTCTTGATGGTTAGGAAATAGCAGGAACGCTAAATAAAAACAAAAAAAATTCAAAAAATTAATAATCAATCAATCATTTTAATATATCAAAAATTTAGTTGATCGAATATTCCAGGAAACCTCAGCCAAAATAAATTTGAATTGTGTAACCTTCGTATTTTACAAGAGTACCGATTCAGAAAATCTAACGCCAATACAAAGGACTGCAAAATTACACCTTCTATGCAGGATTTAATAAATTCGTGGCAGATTTATTCATTTTTCAAATTAAGGATAAAAAATCGGGTAAATTCAAATTTTTCAAAATACTTGGTGGACCAGAATTATGCTGTCCTATTCCTGCTTTTCATTCTCTATAAGCTAAACATACAAAATAATTTTTTAAATTCAGAATAATTTAATTCCGGAGTAACGATTTGTTGACTCTAAATCACCAAATTATCGGTCAATGTCAATTCTCCTCTGGACAGGAGATCGACAGATCTCCGGTTTTTAGCCTACGAAGTGAATCACAGATATCAGAAAAAAATTGTTGGGAAAATCATGATACACTAAAAGCAGAAAAAAAAAACTAATCAAGTAAAGTACCGGTATGGGGTTTATCCACAAATATGATTCTTTCACACCTGATCCACATCGCTTATGAATTTTTTTTTTTTTTTTTTTTTTTTTTTTACTGCTCGTTTTTTTCAGTTCACCTTTGCACAGTGCAAATGACATGGTTTTCTCTACTACAAAATTTAAATTTTAAAATGAAAAAAAAAAAGTTGAAAGTAGAGGTTAAAGCTTTCTAAAGATCGGAAAAAATTTGAGTGAAGTAAAACTCCAAACATTGGATCTCTTTATAACTTGAGTAATTTTGATGAACTCTTTATTTGTCTATAGGGGTGTGCCTTTAATTTTTTACATTTTATGTCCCAAGATGATAAAAATACCAGTGTTTCTATAATTACGGAAGCGAGGGGAGGAATAAGAGGTATAAGAGGGATAAGAGATAATTGCGGAGGCATGAGAGTCCTAATCCTCTAAAATATCAGGTTAAAAGATTGCTTTAAAAAAACGCAGCCAAATTTAAAGGTACTTTGGAATGCTTTTTTTCAGATAAGATCTAGAGAGAAGAGGAATGCTACCTTTTGATATTTGGTGACTGCAGCAGTAGGGGATGAGCCAATGTGAATTGCAAAATTATCATCTTTCTATCGTCCTCTGCCGCGAAAAAAAATATTATGAAACAATAAGATTGTGCACTTATGAAGCAAAAGAACTGATTGTAACTTCTTTGCTTCAAAATTGTAACTTCAAGCTCTGCACAAAAATTCTGAAAACTAAGGGCACAATTTTCAACTAAAAACCATAAAAATGGCCTTTTAGAAAAATGCAGGCATTGAGTATTCACAATACACCAATACTGACAAGAATTGAATTGATCTATGAGGTTGTTCAAGCGTTACATAAGCATGATTTAGCCCTTTTACGACGATCCTCCGTTATCATTTATAATAAAAATTTTGAAAATCCTTTTTCTAAAATAGATCGTTTTTCGCTTACGTTAAAATTTACCAACCCCGTTCCCTCCTAACGTGCTTGCAGAACACTTGAACGAACCCCTATCAACACTAGCAATGGTTGGAATATTTACGAAAAATTGAAAAATCATACCGTAAATTAACTTTCTCCGCATTTATCCAGCATTTGCTTCACTAAAATCCTTAATAAATCCTTCTGCTCGTTATTTAAATAAACCCTGAGCTCATCTTCCAAGGAAACTAAACTGTCGATATCGTTACTCTGGCAAGCCATAACTAAAGACTGCAAGCACAAAAATAATTTTTCACCTAACATCGATAAGCCGTTGTTATTTAAAGTCGTTTGCAAATCCGTCACTTCGTTATCGCTTATCGATTCTACCCAAGCGTATTTCTCTAATATTTGAGCGGTTGAAGGCGTGATTTGTTGAGGCGTAGGTTGCAACATCAACAGCAATAATATTCGATTAATTTCCGATTCCAGTAAAAAGTCTTGTTTGACCCCGGAAGGTGGAATCCTTTCTGCCACTTCTATGACTTCGTTGGTTAATTTTAACGCTTCGTTGTAATCGCCTAATTCGATTCTGCAACTTATCAATTTTTGCAGGCAATAAATTTTTTCTACTGGAGACGATGAAAAAATGTTCAAAGCTTTTTGGTATTCGTTCACGGATGATTCCGTCGAATTAAGTTCTTCTTGTAGAGTTTCACCCATTTCTAAGATGATTCCTCCCGTCAAACTTTTCATGTTTGATGCTATGGGGTCAGCACTGCTTTTAAATCTTTCAAGAAAAAATTTAAAATTAAAAATTGAATTAAAAATGTAAAAAAAAATTTTTTACCTGTCCAAACATTCCTGGTAACAAGTCAACGAGTGATGCAACAATTCACCAGTGGCCACCATTTTATGAGAAGTTAATTTCAAATGACCCAACATGAACTGTCGACTAGATTTCAGCAATAAATGACCTTCTTCACATGTGTTTCCTAATGTGTTTTGATTTTTGGCTGCAGCTTGGTAACATAGACCGGCATATCGGGGCAATTCTTCTCTCTCGCAAGTGATTCCTAAATTTTCTGGAAGTAAAAAAATAAACTTTAGAAATCATCACTGATTTCTGATATAAAATACACTGCAATTCATTGATGTCAAATGAATTTTCCTTTCTTGGTTTTCATTCAGCACCAGTTTTACTCGGGTTTAATGAAAATCCTAAACAGGAAAACTTAGTTTCCTGTCTAAAAAAGGAAACCATATTCCTTCTCTTTTTTGGAGATTTTAAAACAGATAAAATTATTATAAAGCTGAAAGTTGAATACATAAACAGGAATTTATTTTTCAGGGGTATCAGAAAACCAGAATGGCCGAATGGATAATCTTTTTTAAGACTTCTACTTATTTTCTTACTTGGTTTTAATAGCTTGTTGGCTTTACACGCTTAGCATCTGTCTAATCTTTTCATCTGCTAACCTTCACCAATAAGAAAAAAAATCAGCATAAAACCTTTCTAGCTTGTCACCCTCAGTTAGTATGACATGTTAATCATTAAATATCTAATAGATGATGTTAACCATCAACACAAGTATCACAATTCCATACTTTGCTATTCACATATAAAGTAACGATAAAAGAATCTAGGGTTCAAACGCCACTCTCTTAATAAAAATAATTCGATTCATACCAAATAATAGTGAAATTTCTCCAACATTTGGCTTCTTCAGCACTCGTCTAAAAAAAACAATCGAAGTCAGCAAAATGATAACAGGAAAAACAAACTTATTCTTCATACATACTTTTTCTTTAGTTTGTTGGATATATTTTGAAACTGAGACAAAACATCGCTTCTTTCTTCACCCATAATACACGTTTACACAAATTTTTTTAATTCTAATTATCAATGCAATTACTGAATTACTAAAAAAAAGTGTAGACTTTCAAAATGACAGCAAAACGTTGTTCGAAAAATTGTAAACCGTTTAGTATGATGAAATTACGAACACGTGACGAATAGAAGCCTTTAATAATAATGTTTCGACAAGTCTCACTGTAAAAGACGCCATGTTTTCTTTTTTGAATGTTATTCTCACGGCGAATAAACATTTAGCCGCGTCGATGTCGTATTCGCGCGTCAGCGGAATCTTATTATCATTTGCATTTGGCAGTTTTCCGTTGGGGTCGCAGAAAAGACCCTGAAAGGACGATCGGGGTCGTGGAAGCTGTCGGGAATTTGTTTATATAGTAAAAAATTGACATTTAAAAACCGGGATATTCAAAAAGAGGTCTCCGGGAAAGCATGGTTTAGTAATGGTATGTCAAACATATCACATTGGATAAGTAGGTTATCTACACATTGAGGGACTTGGGAAACAAAATCTTGAAAACTTAATATTTTTTTAAATTTATTCTGCATTTCTTTGAAGTTTAGATGCTTAGTGTTAATTTAGGTACTTTAAAACGTTTAAAAGACTATCAAGATCACTGCTATATTTTTTCAAGAATCTTTCATTCAGTTTTAAAAAAGAAAAATTCAAGTTACAGATTGGTGTGACATGAATATTCTGCAAGTGCCCATTAAATGTACCATAATTTCATATTGTTAAGCTCATTCTTTCATAAAACTTTTTTTAAAGCATCATTTTTTTCAAATGAATGTTAAAAGGACAACCGTTTTTTTAAGTAAATGGAATCTCCGGATTTAATTACAGATTTGGGTTACCAGTATTACTACTTATATTTTTTTGCAACATCATTTTTTTCCCTTCTATTTTTAAAAAGGAAAAAAATGTTAATTTTATTCACCTCAATCTTGAATTTTTGATTTTCTTTTTTTTTTTTTAGGAAAGATTAGTGTTAAGTAATTTATTTATATGTTAATTAGCTTTTGACCAGCAAAAAACGTAAAGGATTGGCCAGTTAAAATGTTCTTAAATTGAATCATACATATTGTTACAAAAGGCTTATGTTCAACTGTTTTAAAGGTAACTTGTATTTCAACAACCTCAATTTTAAAACTTTTCAACTGATTAAAAAACTTATTTTAGTTTTTCAAAATATTGGAAAATTTTTATTTGCCAACCATTATTTATTTGTATTTATTTCTGTTCCCCTCACACTGTACAGAATTTTTTTGTTCAATTTTTTTTTCTTATTCTTATTGGCTTCAATTTTAAATTTGATTGTATTTTTGTTTTTATAATTTTTTTTTTTTCCAGCTATCATATTTCACCTAGATCTTTACATAACTCACATAATTTAAATCAATTTATGTAAAATCATACAACTTCAATCGGAAACAACTAGGAATTATTTTCCTTGAAAATTTTTGAAGTCAGGTTTAGAGAGCTTGTTATTTATCAGAAGAAATTTTTTTTTAAAAATAATGACTGATCCAAAAGAAGAACGATGGAATTCAATCGGGGACATTACTAAAGATTTAGCCAGATTAGATGATTTTGGGGCCGATTATGAAAATTTTACGAGAGAAGTTTTAACCAACCGAGGAAGAGGTATTAGAAAAAGAGAAGAGTCCCCGACACCGAAGTTCTACCTTGATCCGAGAACGGTAAATACAACTTTTTTTATTTTTGGTTTTCAATAAGAAATGTTTAATGCGAATCCGGACGTTGCAGCTAGGTGAAACACAGACACCATTAAAAAGTTTTGCAATATCATTTTTGAATGCTGAGAATAATGGAAGTTCCAGAGCAATAACAAAAATCAATTTATGTAAAATCATACAACTTCAATCGGAAACAACTAGGAATTCTTTTCCTTGAAAATTTTTGAAGTCAGGTTTAGAGAGCTTCTTATTTATCAGAAATTAGATTTTGGGGCGACCTCTGTCAATAAATTAATTTTCAGAAAGAGCGTACAATCGAAAAAAATGTTTTAATTTTTTAAAAATTTATAATCATTTATATGTTAATTTTCTTTAATTTTTTTTTGAACCACAGGGGGAGCCAATCGAGCCGGTAGAATCGGACGAGGCAGAAGATGAGTTTATGTCACAAATTCCCGAGAGCATAAAAGCAGAGCTGAATGCTTCGAAGAAAAACGGATGTCGGATCGGAAGAGGGACACCAATCAGCAGCAGGGAAAATGATCTGTTATTAAAAAAACAGTTAAGATCGGTAAATATATGTCATAATATCAACGTTCGTTACGGGAATCGAGTCGTTCATCACATCAAAAAGTCGTCATATTTCGGTTTCCCCATCTTGTAAATTTGTCATCAATGTATTGATTGTGGCCAAATCCATAGAAAAGACTGATTTTACATGCCATCCAATGGGTATGGGTAAAAGGGCAACCCCGCACCTGAGAACTAAATTAAAAGTGTCACATGATCGTTTCTTAGGAAAACCAGATTAGTTTTACAAAAACATACAAAAAGAAATTGGTCATTGCGGCATGAAAGAGGTGATCCTCAGTTCTTATATGACTGATTAAGTTTTGAGATTTGATTGAAGTAATGAAAATTTTTTGGGGAATGTTCAGTATAAGAATACATCAGAGGCACTCCCAGAGTAGACTCGAACCACTGACCTTCTGTTATCGCGACGGCTGCTCTGAAACTTTTCAACTGCAAATTTGCAATGAAAATGTCTATATTTATTTATTTCCTTTTTTTTTTTTTTTTTTTTTTTTTAGGAAAATAAATAGTAACAGTTTTTAAAATTTGTAATATATTTTGAGATTACACCAGTTTTAAAAAAGAGAAATTTTACCAGGAACTAAATTTGTTTAGCGGTAAAATGGCGATCTGCTTTGGATTGGTTCAAGCTTTTAAAATGAAAAAGACACAGTGACCTTTTTATTTATCCTTTTAAGTCGACCATAGTCACAAGTTCAGGCAGACCCCTTTAGTGGATTTTAATTTCCTTAAAAATTCTTAGTAAACAGACTCCTTTTTTGCTTTAAGATATTCTGCATATTCAAACTTAAAAATGGTGACGAGTCATCAGTGACAAATTTTCCTAAATTTAAAATATTTTAATAAAATTTTTATTTTTTTATTTTCTAGATAAACTCTCAGTTTATGTCAAATCATTTGATAGAAGAATACGTTCGACAAGAAGCGGAAAAAAGATCTGCTGCCTGCCCAAAAAAAGATGTCATGCCCTGCATGTCTCCCCTGCCGAAAAAAGATGTCATGCCTCCCCATTCGCCGAAGAAACCGACTGAAAAAGAACATAGTCGCCCTCGAGTCAGATACTTCGGAGCCAGACCTAAAGAAGTCGTGCCCAAGGTAACAACGGATGTAGTAAATCGGCCTCGTCCTTTCTCCGCGCCGGCGGCAAAGAAAAGATCGAATAGAAACGCGTTAATATCGAGTTTATTACAGCAAATGGAAAAAAATTCGGAGGAAGATAAAAAGAGCGAAAAAGAAGGCGAAGAGCTGGCCGAATCTTTAAAAGAACTTTCCCTCAAGAGGAGCGAAAATGATTCAGGCAGCAAAATCTTTTCGGAAATAACCGATGATGATGTCGTAATCGGAAGCGAGGTCGAAAACTTGGAAAATAACGATCTCGCAGATGAGTTGTTTAGGGACTTCAAACCAAAGAAAAAATCATTTTTAGAAGATATGAAAATTAAGCCTAAACCTTTTTCCGATCTCTCGCAGGAAAACGAAATCGATATTTTAGAATTTAAAAGCGAATTTTTAAAAAATTTTATAGAAGCACAAGGGCATTTAGATATCGGTAAAAACGCGATTGCGGATTTGGAGAAAAAGAAAATCCCAAAAAATAGTCAAACCACGAGAGTATTCACCAACAGCAAGTTCAGCGGTAACAACGATGGGAACAACAACGATAAGATTTACGAAAAATTAGCGGAAAAAGTGAGAAAAGAAAAAAACAGGAAAAAAATAGAGGGGGGGATATACGACATTAAACCCGACCCCTTCTTTTTATCCTCCCGAATTAAAAAAGCGAAAGCTCCGTCGCCGCCCAGAGCTTCCAGGCGGATACCGGCTGAAAATAAGGAGGATAAAAATTTTAATTTCCTGAAAGATGATTTCCCGTCACTTAGCTGAAAATTGTCTTCTGGATAGAAGTTATTTATTTATTTTTTTTTAATAATTTAACAACAAGTGGAAAAGACTGCAATTTTAAAAATTTTTAAAATGATTTTAACGTTTGAATTTTGTAATCTTGATGCATTACTTTCTTTCGTTTTTTAATGAAATTTATGCAGAAAAAGAATGTAGTGTGGTTTCGGTAGAGCCTCAAAATCGTAGCATCATCGTAGCACAGAGAGTGGGGATGGGCCATTCTAAATTGATTCCCGGAAATATGTGATTTTTGGATTTGATTTTGAACGGTTCGTCCCTAACAGGGATATGATACTGTACCCAAATAGCACTTATCAAGACACTGCATGTTCCCGGTATTAAGCTAAGATAGTTACCTTCACCAAAGTCCAAAGTCTTAAGAGGAGGCTCCAAGGATGCCGGAAGAAATGGCTGTTTACTCCAATATTCGATTTACGATAAAGAAATCCCAATTTTAGGTGTTTAACGAACTCTTCTGGTATATCCTGGAATTTTTAGTGCAAGTTTCAACTTGTCTGAAATATATGGCAGGAAAATAATTTCAAAAAGAAAAAAATTGCGGTAGGATAACTTTGATTTTGTTCTCCTGGTTCGTGTTTAATCGGAGCAACTTGAAACTTGTGCCAAACTTACAAGAAAAAGTCAAAGGAGTTCGACAGATACCTCAAATTTGATATTTTCCCCCTTAAATCAAATGTTAGACAAAACAGCCATTCCTTCCGGTATTCCGTGAAGCCTCCTCTTGCCAAATTTTAGTCCAAAAATCTTTATCGGTTGGCAATTAGGATTAATTTTTCTTTATGTAAAAGCAAAAAAGATTGCATTTTACAGTTTTAATTTTTTTTTAATTTTTAAATAGCAAATTCTAATGTTGGTAGTTTTGGAAAATGTGTTGAGAGGTACCGTAATGTAAAAAATTGTAACAAGTAACATTTATCGTGCATTGTTCTAAGATATCATACCAAAGTTCCATGATCCTAACATTACTAAGTCTTTCATTTAAAGATTTTTTTTTTCTGAAATATTAAACTAGAATTAAAAAGGTAACTAAAAGTACTGCAAGAGCTGATAAAGCAGAAACTCATACCAAAAATTTTGTTTTTAATATTTTAAAATTGTTTTCATATTTTTTTGAAATTAAAAGAAGTTTTGTGTTTTAAATAAACTCAAGTTATTAATTCTGAAGCATGTAAAATATTTTTAAAAAAGCATGATGGTGGCATGGTGTTTACTTTTAAAACTTAGTATCTCTGTACCTCAGAGGAAAATCTTAAGATAGCCGCTATTCGTTTATTTTTTGTAAGAAACGATAACGTGAAGTTCTAAAATTTCAAAGTTTCTGCTCTGAAGTACAAATTTAAAATAATTAAATAAGGAATTTCATAGTGCAATAACGAGAAGAAAAATTTAATTACTGGCAACAAGATCCAAGAAAAGCGCCGTATTCTATTTATTTGTATTCTACTGATAATAACAGCGCTCAATTAAGCCAGAATTTCAAAATTTTTTTGTCATCGTCGTTTTTTAACTTTTGTTAATCTATCAAAAGCGTCCGTTGAAGCAGTACGTCATCAGCTTTTGGAAATTTTCCGCCCCCCCCCCCTCCCCGAATTTTAAAGTAGACAGGTGTTTGGGTTTTAGAAGTACATATTTTACTGTGACGTCATACATGTTAATAAGAATTTTTACGGGATAAAGAATTTATTAGGGAGCATTCATGTAATAATAAATGGTAACATGGCGGTAGGTTTTGGGTTTGAGATTAAAAATTGAAAAGTCAATGAGTCACGTAAGCCATTCCCAAGTCCACAATTGTACCGTTACGCAACAGAGAATCTCCTAGCGGATTTAGTTTGCGATAAAAATCGTCATTGCTTGCACGGAGTCGTCCATAACCCCTTAAAAAGATTCCCTGAATTTATTCAGATTTTTTGAACTCCATTTAGCATCTTTTCCAGGGACCTAAAATTTTGGAAATTCTCGTAAAGACCGATAAAACTGAAATTTTGCATCTGAAATTTTTAGATCCCAGGGGACATGGCTAAAAGGCGTACAAAAAAATCTGAAAAAATTCTTTAGGTTACTATAAAAAAATTATGGGGTGCGCTCGCCGAAATTCAAAAATTCGTTCAATAAGGACCACCCTAATGAGTACATTATAGCTCGCGAAAGGGGAGGAAATTTCGAAGGATGAGTTACTCAAGGAAGATCAGATTTTCCCCCGATTTATTTTATCGCTGAGCTACTCCACTAAAATTATATGAGAAAAATGCAAAACATGACTATCATAACAGATATTCAATAGACTAATCAGCTGATTTTTGGGATTCAGAAGAAATGCTTTCTTGGAATTCCAGGAAACTTCCTGCAGCGGCACTAACGAAAAAACTGCAAAATTTACTAACAAGAAAAATGAGACTTGCGACATTTATAATTTATAATTTATTTTACCTGTTAGAATATTTGTAAAGAAATGTACAGAATTATAAAGATTTTAAAAAGACTGAAACATTGTCAAAATATGTAGAACTTAAGTTTTTCGATGGTTGCTCATTTCCTCTTATGTAAATAAAAAAAATTAAGAGGAGATTTCGCAGAATAATCCTTGAAGAATGATTGTTTTGCGACAATTTTCACGACCTCCCAACTTTCACTGGGAAGTGAGCTTTTGACTCCTAAGATATGTTACAAACTCCAATTTGGGAGTATATCGAGATTTTCCCGGGCTTTATTACCATGTGAGATAATTCAACAAGCACGATCTAGTGGTATAATGCAGTTGGGAGCTGTGAAGATTTTGCAATTTCGGCCTTAAAGGAAAGGGCCCGGCAAAATAATCATTCTTGTCAACAATCTTTAGAATTTGTTACTTGTAAATATTTTTTCTAAACTCATCTTTTTTTATTGGTAAAAAGTTTATTTTTATAAAAAGCTATTTTTATAAAAAAGGAAAAAAATAAATATAAAAGAATTTAATAAAATAAAAATTTGTTCTAAATTCAAGTCCATGCGAAAGCATACCCATTTCGGAATTAAATGTTTTTTTATACATAAGAAAGGTCAAGTTCCGATTTTGTAATGCATGGTCATTTTGCTTTAGAGCCATTTGAGTTGTTATTCAGTTGCTTTGACAGTTTCCATTGTATAACTGACACTGCTAGTTCTGGAACTGATCTATGGGATTTATCAAGTCTCCATAAGGACCTGTAAATTGTTTTCGCTGTCATATTTTTTTACCTTATTTTTTAAAGATTTTTAAATAGTGAAAACTAAGAAAGCACAGTATTTACTCTAGGCAAAATCAAGATAGGCAATCATTTTCGGACCAAAAAAAAAAAAAAAAATTGGGTGAAATAAATTCGGTGTAAAACATTCGTGTAAATTCGTGTGTAAAAAAATTCGGTAAAATAAATCTGTAATTATCGAAAAAAAAAAAATTGGTCTTAAAAGTACTGTATTGTCACTTCCCTTTTGATGTGGCAAAATCGGAATGCTGACGTTTGAACTCAACAGCCTTGAAAACATCGGGTCAGTATACTGTCACCATGATGATGATGATGATGTATTTGGAGATTTTTTAAAAAGGGCAAAAGCAGCAGGAGTATTTACTATTCTTTATTGAAAATTCCGTCAATAAACATATGTAACTTTGACCAAAGAAAAAGAATTCTTTGATCGTTTGCAACTAAATGCATGAGCAAACAAGGCATTTTACTCTAATGAATGTTACCGAAAAAAAGTTATTTTAATATTCAAAATTCTAAAAGGATTACTGCTTGTTTTGAAATCAGTCAAACTTGTCCTAAAAAAAAGGGGGTTTTTCAACATCAATTTCGAAAATGACCTACAAATGTTTAGAAACTGTGAGCCGATGAGGAGATTATTAAACAAGTTTTTCAAAATGAAATTTTGTAAAAAATCCGAGTATTCTTGGGAGTCCTGTTTCGATTTCGTGTTTTTCTACACTCGTCTATCCTTTCTCCCACCTTTTCACAATCCTTCCTTGATATTTATGGGTTATTCCGTCGTTTTCGTGGTAACGGTCATGCTTTTTCGAGGAATGGCCATGCTGATTCAGCAGGGGACGCAGGAATTCGAATACGGTTTGGTGACGTTCAAATTTACCTATTTGGTGGCTAAAGGATTTATTTTTCTCGCGACCGAAAATACGACTCAAAAAACTTTGAAAGAGACTATAAATGTATTTTTGCAGAAAAACAAGTACAACCTCGTCAACGGAGAAGACCACCAATTTCTAACGCTTTGGAACAAAATGAAACCCATTTTCGTTATAAAATGGTTTTACCGCATAGAAATCGTAATGGCCGTTATTTGGCTAAGTCAGGCGTTTTACCTGTCCGTTTTGGAACAGGACAAAGCCACCAAATCGAGATTCCCTTTCGCCTCGCCTTATTACAGTTATAATTCCTTCACGAAATGGATCTACCCGATTGTGGACTCGCTCATCTGTATTTTCTGCTTATTTCAAAACATTCACAACGACATCGTTTTAATCGCCTTTTTCAGCTTTTTGGAATGCCAGGTCAGATATTTAAGAAAAATATGCAGGGAAATTTCAGAGAAGAGAAAATTTATCGATCGGGATTTTAGGTGGTGGTTGGAAAATCATCAGTTGGTTTTGAGGTAAAGTGCCTAAAGGGGGGAGGGGGGATAACTGTTCCTCAAATTCGAGTTCATTTGAGGGAGAGAGGAGGAATTTGTAATAAATTCTATTTTTTTTTTCGAAATCATGAATTTTTTCTGAATATTTTCAGATACTCGGAAAATTTAAACGAAATGATCAAATATATAGTCGTTTCAACTTTTTTCTTCAACGTAGGCCAAATCGTTTTTTGTATTCTTACTTACTCTCAGGTAAAAATTAAGATAAGTCTCCATTATTTTCTCTTGCACTAGAACCAAAAAGATTTTCAGGAAAACACAAACCAAGGCTTGCTTCAAAAATTTCTAATGCTCATTTTTTTGCTGGGTGAAACGCTCATTGTAGTTGGGTACGAATGCAAAATTGTGGAAAAAATTAACCAAATCGTAAGTAATCATTTTTTGTTAAAAAAAAAGAGCAAAGAAAATAATACTTGTTGCATTTTCAGCATTTTCATCTTTACGACCCGATTTACACTGTGGATTATATATTAGGAGGAAAGAAGCAAAAATATTTTTTAAAAATGCTCATCGCCCGAACGCAAAAAGACATCAAATTTCGTGGATATTCATTTTTCACTATGTGCTTTCGGGATTTGAAGGAAGTACGTTGATATAAAATAAGAGTGACCAAACTTTTTTACACCCATTAATAAAAATCAGGGGCGTCATTTTAGATTTTTCTCGGGTATGACAAAGATGTCTTCCTCCCGGCAGGCATGCCCCATCCCAAATGCCGCCCCTGGAAATAAATCCACTGGAATGCAAAAAATACATTTCTGTCGTAATGGGCTACAGCATCTTTCCCCTTCTTATTAAATTAACTAATATTTATTTGAATACACCCTTTGCAGAATTTCAAACACGGTATAATTACTTAAAATTTTGAATTTAATTTCAGCTGGTTTTAACGACCTACCAAACTTACGCTTCACTATCATCGGTGAAAAGCAAACAATCTAATTTATAACGAATTCCTGCCTTTTTTTTAAAATAAAGAACAAAATATAATGAATTATTTATTTATTTTACCGAAAGTAAAGTTTATTAAAAACCCGCGGGAAGTAAAAAAACACGAGATTAAATGAACCATAACGGTTGCTAGGCAAAGGCCACAACAAAACGGATTACGTGAGACATAACCTCAAACGATGCTTAAACTTTAACTGTCATTTATTTAAATATTTGATTGGTTTCAATATTTTTTTTTGTTATTAGTTATTTATTATGTCTTCCGAAAACGAATTAGTCGCAGGTACGGTTATAACTAGTTTATTTACTTATTTATTTATTTAATTTCTGACTTGTTTGTAGCTCTAAAGGGAACGTTAGAAAGTGACGGGAGCCTAAGTCAATTTAAAGCTGAAATAAGGACCAAAGTCATGAATGTTTTAAATGCTGAAAGCACCCCAGAGACCCCGGAGCTCCCAAAAGAGATTTTGTTAATAAACGAACTCATTCGAGAGTATCTGACTTGGAGCGGTTATAAGTATACAAAATCCATTTTCATTCAAGGTACATGAAAAAATCGGTGACGCCAATTCGTTAACGATTAAAACAATTTTTTTTCTTTTCAAACAGAATGTGGTTTGACGAATGAGTCGTTACCAAGATGTCAATTATTGCAAGAATTAGGTGTGACAGATACCGAAGAATCCTCGAAAGTGTAAGTCTTCGCATTACAAACATTTTTATTCTAAAATTACATCAGATTTTAATGATCGGTGTTATTTTCAGTGCAGTTTTATGCGGTATCATATCAGCTTTTAAAGATCGAGTAACGCAATAATCTTTGTTGAAATCGCACAAAAAAACGGTGATTTTTTGAAAAAAAAAAAAAATAAAGATTATGTTGAAAAAGAATAAGTACGATCAAAATTTCATCTTCAACATCCTATACTTCAATAAAAATAGTCTATTTTTATTTCTGAGGAAAATTTCCGAATTAACATTAATTAGCGATCGATTTTCAAAATTTCGGGAATTTATATCAACACACTACACTTGGAACAGGATAAGCCAAAATAAATTCAAAGAACCGGATTCCTGTCCTTTCCCCTAAAAAAAATGGAGTTAAAACTTGATTTTAAATTGTTCAGAAATCAAGAGGGATAAAGGGGTCTGCAAAATTCAAAACGTGGCAACAGAAAATATTTGTTTACAAACATCGTTGTCACTTCAAAAAATTAAACTTTTTATAAAATTTTAGTACGTAAAAATGGACGATTTGGACAAAGATTTCAAAAAATTAATAACCAATATAGAAATTAATTTAATTAATTTTAATGAAGACGGTGAGTAAATTTGACGTAGGAAAAAAATGTGCCTCTTTGTGGCATCTCAACTTTTATTTTTCGCGCAGAACAGAACAAAATATCATAAACGCGTGGATCGAAAGACTGGAAAATACGGTGGAGCAAAATGAAAGTAGACATACTAGGAATTCTTACGCTTTCCTACTGGAAAAGATAACCGGAGAACCCCACAGGAGGCTGTCGTTTCCATTTAACAAATTTCCTTCGGAATCTAAGCTCACGAAATTGTCTGAGTTGCTGGTACGAATAAAGCAAATCTCTGCCCTCTCCTTCATGGGAGTCATTCGAATATTACGTCATTGTTTTACATAGGGGGGCTTCAAATGATCGTAAAAAAAGTTTTACTCTTGCACCACCTAGCGGAAGAGGGGTCAAAAATTACCAAAAATATATGATGTAATATTTGCGAAATTCCCATGCAAAGTAAAGAGCGCCCTGTTTGTCACGGATTTACGACTTTTAGGACAAAAAGCAACGTTCAGAAAGTTGGGACAAGGATCGAAAATCAAGCAAAAAACCACTTAAACCATGTCTGTCGACTATGCCAAAGCAAAAAAGTGTGATTTTGCCGAGAGCAAAGCCGCCCCCGGACGTATATATTAACGAATTTGAAGATTTCGAAGAAATGGCTAAAGTGATCGCCAGGTCAAAAGGTCAAGGGTTAATCGAATTCGTGGCTGCGATATCGCCTCACACCTCAGACAACGGGGAAAAACTTAGGAACGCCTTAAAAATCGAGACGATTTCATTCAAAGAACACGTGGATCGGATCGTTGCCCAACGCATAAAGGATCTCACGGACATTTTGGCCAAAGAGCAAAATGCGGAATTGAAAAAAATCAAAAACCAAATAGATAAATGGGAAATGGAAACCGTTCACTGTAAAAATCGAATCCAGGAAACGGTCCCCGATTTCGATTTCGATTTGAATGAATCCGACGAGAATTATTTGAAAAAATTATTTTCCGCTGTAAGTATTTAACAATTAAAGTTCTTTAGGCGCCAAAATTAGATTTCAATTTTTTTTAGCGAAATCAGCAAGAGACCGAGCATTTTTCCAGTAATAACGATTTCGAAAAATGGAAAGAAGAAGCGTGCCATCGGATAAAGTGGCTTAATGAAGAAATCCGTAAATTAGAGGTAAAAATAATTTTTAGAAAATGAAAATTTTTGCAGCTGATTTACTTCGGTCTTTCTTTTTTTTAAGTGCGAAAATGAAAGGATACAGCAAAAAGTAGACGAAATTCAGACTAAAAAATTAATGTGCGAAAAAAGATATCGGTTAAAGGAGCAAAACCACAAAGAATGCATGCGCGATTTAATGTCCGAAATTGATGCATTAAAACAAGAGTAAAGTTCCCATGATTAATATTTAAAAATTTTTTCTTGTTGCTTGCTTACCAAAGTAGCACTAATCCCCTGTCAAGGATTGTAGTTTAATGATTTAAACATCCTTTTTATTCAAAATTAAGTGAAATTTCCTTTTGTTTCAGGCGATCCAAAGTCCATAATGAAATACATCAACTATGACTCCGCCTGGAAGGTTCCGATGAATCCTAGATTTTGGAAATGGGTATATCCAGACAACACCAAAATGGGCATAAGGCGTTGGTTACATTACTCGAACATTTTTGTTCGAAGATTTTCAAAAATTTTTTCTCCATGAAAGTGTTTACACTTTTCAAACAAAGTTTCGATGATGTTTGATGATGTTTGATGATGTTTGACGTTATTTTTGGGGTTGTATTATATTTTTTACGTAATGGGAGGGTACATATATCATCGACCCAGTACCCATATTAATTTAAGTCATTTTTTTCCTACACGCGGTAGGAAAAAAAGACTGAAAAAAAGTTGGGGGGGGGGGGGGAAATCCCGATTAATTTTTATTCAGAATCGGAATCGAAATCGGAATCTGCTGTATTTCGAAAGTTATTATATATATATACCCTCCCATTACGTAAAAAATATAATACAACCCCAAAAATAACGTCAAACATCATCGAACATCATCAAACATCATCGAAACTTTGTTTGAAAAGTGTAAACACTTTCATCGAGAAAAAATTTTTGAAACTCTTCGAACAAAAATGTTCGAGTAATGTAACCAAAGCCTAACAATGCTGGGACCTATTTCCAAAAAGATGACTAAAACCTCCATTAATTTCTTTTAGGTAACAAATAGCTTGAAACATATTTTCAAAAATCTTTTTTAAAATTTTTATTTCCACTGCAAAAAGTATTGGTAATCCTGCAAAATAAATTTTTAGAAGTTGGTCTATCTGCGTAAAAAGGAGGTGGGAAAATGTTCAAAGTTCATAAAAAATTTACCGTTTTTCTGTTTCTGTTCCTCAAAGAGCAGAAGGCATTCCGAAAAAACAATTATACTTGTTTTGTTTGTTATTTACAAAATTTACTTTTTAATTTTCACATCAATTGGAATGGAATTAGTGCAAGAATTAAATTACAACTTCAACCGTGATATCTTTCTGATAATGTTTAACGTAAAACGAACCTTGGCCAAAAAAGAAGGTGGTCGGAAATAAGTGCCTTCAAAGTTATCTCGTAGGACAGTTATAATATGTCTCGTTTTATTTTCAGATCGTTGCCGAGTTCGACATTGGTTAAAAAAAATAATGAAAAGTAACAAAACCCTCGCCGAATTGAAATTAAGAAATGATTTTTGTCACCATTTAGCCAAAAACGTGGAAAATGGGATATTAAGTCCTCCGTTTGACCAGGATCCTTCTCAAAAATCCTTAAAGATGATTTTCAAATCCTCTGTAAGTGTCTTTGTGGTAAAGGCAAAAGGAACATTCCAAATTAATCGTATTTTACGTTAAACTAAAGGAGTAAAAAAATCACCAAAATTTTGCTCTTCCAGTCCTGCGTAATTTTTGTCCTACATTTATTTATTTTAACAGCCTTTAATGGAAGATTCGCCCACAAATGACGAAGACAACTTACTAACGCGTTTAGTTCCTGCAAAATATGGAGGATTCCTATTACCAAGACCGTTACCTAAAATAGGAGCTTATTGTTACATTTCTGCGTCAAAACAATAAAAAGGATTTAGATCTTCCTCACTTTGACTAATTAAACATCTTCTTCATTTATCTCTAATAATTAATCAGGCTTTCCGATGGATTAATATGTTAATTGCTCGGTTAAAATTGGGGAGCCATTTTCAACCAGTTTTGCGGGACCTAACTTAAATAGAATTGCAAAACCCCCTATCCCTTCGTTTTCCCTTAAATTCTAAAAATTTACTTGATAAATAAATCCACAAACTGACCCAAGTAAAAATTCATCTCTATAAAGATGTTGGTGAGCCACTGGTTTGCAGATCCGCATACCTAACGAACCCCGAAACGCCAAAAATTTTTTAAAAATAAAATCAACTAAGTTTTGCCTCGAACAAATCCTAAGGCGCTAAAGTAAAAGCGGTAAAAGTAAAGGTCAAGAGCTGTGACCGATTAACTCGTATGTTACCATTGCGCATGCGCCGGACGAAAAAAATCGGATTCTTCTGCTTTGTTTGAAATAATCTTATGTTTATATGTTATCTCTTATTATATTTACATAAAAATGATTCGGGATGAGGATTTATTTCTTCATTGAAACCAAATTAAGGTGTTAATTTTAAATCTCAGCAATTCAGCAATAAGTAAGTATTTTCTTGGATATAATTCCGTGTATTTAATGATAACCTACTCTACAGTTTATGATATCGATCCGAAAGTCAAGAACAAGTATTTAATTTTTCAAATTCTTTATTCCTTTGGATTTTGAAGGACGAACACGATACATATTTGCATGTATTAATTATGGATTTACCAAGCTCACACGGTTAAAGTCGCTTGCCCAGTTTTCCTGACTTTTAATACAATAATCGTAAAAATATGGTACGGGATGTTACAATTTTTTTTTTTTTTAAATTATTATGTAAAAAAAAATAAGGTGTAGTTATAGCAGTAATATATTTTTCCTTTCAGTTTTAATATGGAATCGTTATTGCTCTAATTGAATAATGGGAACTATTTATAATAATCATGATTTCGGAAAAGATAAAAATCACATTTAAAAGTGTTAAGTTTAAACGATAATAATGATTAAGGAAGTAGCTGAAAATTATTATTGTAGTCTCAAGTGCCAATCATATAACTGAAGATATCTCTTTGTATAACTATTATGAGCAGTAGCATGACAATTTCAGTAACAAAAGTTAAACAACTCTGGCAGATTATTTCAAACAATGCAGACATTAAATGCCTTCAACAGTAAGTATTAAATTTCAAAAAAAAAAAGCATAAAATTTAAGGAAAATTAAAATGTTTTTTTTTTTTTTAAAGGGTAAAATGGAAAAACTGCAGAGCACCTCCTAATTCTGCATACATTCCAACTAAAATTGAACATTGTGCAAATGTATTTACTCATGGGGTATGTTTAAATTTTTTATAATTTTTTTTTCCCTCATTTTTTTTTTTTTTTTTGAATGCAAAGTCCTTGATCCAAAGTCTAAAATGTCATTCAAATCATTCACAGAAAAATGTTAATGAACTTTATTTTGACCTTGCCCTGTGCCTCATGTTGACTTTAACTTAGCCACTAATTTAAAATGGAAAAAAGAAAAGCTTCTTTTAAAAAAGCTTTTTAACATCTTTTGTACGTTACCATTGGACACTGACCAAACAAGTGTCAAGGTTATTCGCTGATAAACAGTTGTAAATGGGGAAATATCTGGCACGTGCGTTTCAAAATTTTTTCTATTATCGTAAAAAAAACTATGATAATCGATTTTTTCTTTGCATTGACTGTAATTATCTTTAACTGATGATTTTGTTTTCTTTTTTTCCAGATATGGGTTGTGCCAAGCGTATTAGGATTTTTGAATTTACTCGAAAGATCTCATAGTTTCTCTCAGTTTTGGGCTGCTCTTGTGTATGGGGCCTCTTTGATTCTCATATTTACGATATCAACTTTTTTTCATTCCGTATTTTTTTACAGTCATGATAAGTAAGTTTTAAACAATAAAAGTTTTTTTTTTCTTTCAAAATAAAACATGCAAAAAAAAAAATTCCCACACAAAATGGGGAGATATCGACATAAAAGGAAGAAGTGGTAGAATCCAAATCAAAAGGTTTAAGACTCGAAATTAGAACGTATCGGATATAAAAGTAGAAAAGAATGTATCTTGATCAGTTTTTACTCGGCGCCGGGTTAAAGGTCAAAGTTCAGTTAAGCTTCTTGAAAAGTTTGGAAGCAATAACCTACTTCCTTCAAAGTGGGCGAAAGATATCGATCGACTTAAAAGTTTTACAGGCCCGTAGTAGGTTGCTGGTTAGAACGAGTGAAAAATTACACAATGGTACCAAAGGGCCCCCCCGATCAACATTTTGTCACCACTGACTTTAAACTGGATAAAATGATTTCCATAGCATAATTTAAATTCCGGGAAAAGTAAGTAATGTGTGTCGGGAAAAATATTTTTGTAAAAAATAGCTCAGAGTAAGATGCTAATCGAAGCCGTTTTTTCCGAAGTAAAATGAATAAAAATTTAAATTTTACTCTTTTCGTTTAATTGAAAAAATGAAAAAACTGTATAATAAGCTTATTATTACGTTAGAGGATTCCAAAATGAGGCTAAATTTTTTCCATACCATAGGTGTTCCCCCATCCCAACCTCGAATTTTCTACTGTCAAGAAACTGGCTACGCTTTGAGTTTTAGATGGGTAATCGTGCAGGACATGCAAAAATCCCGGTGAAATAATTTTGCGTCAGTAATCCCTATCGGTGTAAATTTTTTCCCTCTTTTCAAAATAGCAAAAAATCGGGTAAGAAGTGACCAAAAAAGTAAAAATAAAATTTGATCATCGAGGTCGAATTTACCTTAAAGCTTTTCGGTTTGTATGTATTGTTTGCACAAGCTTTTAATTCCGTACGCCATTTTTTTTTCTCTCATTTTGTATGGTGAAACTCATTTAAAATATCCGACTTTGTTCCAGGCAACTAAAAGACATTTTGCACAGATGCGATCGTGCAATGATATACGTATTCATAGCAGGATCTTATTTCCCGTGGGTAACGCTGCGCCCATGCCCGGAAGGCACGTTGGCCAGCCACCTTAACTGGCTTATATGGGTCATGGCATTTTTAGGGATCGTTTACCAGCAAATTTTCCACGAGAGATATAAAAAGCTAGAGACTTTCTTCTATTGCATAATGGGAGTAGTTCCTGCTTTAACGATTGTTCATAATTGGGTAAGGACTGAAAACGCGAAGGGAACGGCCGCTTTTTCGAAGCCAAAAATTAATTCGTAATTTTTAACTTACCAGACTGATTTTTCCGGCCTTCGAGAAATTCAAATCGGAGGGTTGATATACGGCGTCGGTGTGGTGTTCTTCAAATCCGACGGAACGATCCCTTGCGCCCACGCCATTTGGCATCTTTTCGTAGCTGCAGCTGCAGGGGTCCATTACAACGCCATCGTTCATTATTTATATTCTCAAGACGCTGGAAGCGGCATCACCAAAATTCTGGAAGAAAAAATGTAATCCAAACATTGTTACAGACGGCTCAATTTTTTTAGTCTTAAAAAATGGTTCTGCAACCCTCATGGTTCAAGCTCAGAAGAATTTTTTGTTTTGGCATTTTCCGGTTTTTATCGGTGCCAAATTATTTGTATCCAATTTTTTTTGGAATCGGTTATTTTTTTATATATTTTTGTTTTGGAGGGTGAGCTTTAGTTACACGGTTAAAAAAGTTCTGCCATATTTTCTAACAGTGTGACTCAGTATTTTTTTTTTAAAGATGTTTAAAAGCAGTACTTCTAGTCATAATTTAAACCATGTCTACCATGAAATAGCATCCAAAGAACAGAAAGTTTTACAGTAGAGCTTTAAAAGTAGGAAATTAATCAAATTATAAATGACAAATAAAGAATTAGTTTATTCGCGCGTAAGTGTCATAGGCAATCAAATAAGTATCCATTTGTTTACGAAATAAGATTTTTTTTCAGTGAATCTCATTTGCAATGAAAAAAAATGAAACTAAATTTCATAACATGTATTTATTACTTTTTAATTCGTAGTGGAAAAAACTTGGTGTGACCATTTTGTACACCGGAAACATTTCCTAGCTGTGGTTAATTTATGAAAAATGGATTCTTCTTACATTAAAGAAGTACTTTTGGCCTTAATGGCTTTTTAGCCTGTCAATGGCAATAAGAACTAGGCGGAATAATTTTGATACGTCAAAAACAAATTTTTAAAAAAATTAGGGTTTAGGGGGTAAAATTGTCTTAAGATTAACCGAATATTCTCAAAAAACGAAACATCAGCTTTTTAAGGAAACTGGCATGGGTTTCCCTTTAGGTGATTTACGCCACTTCCGTGATCACATCAAGTTTTAATTTTACTATATCGGTGTGGTTTTTCATTTTCAAGAAATATTTATACTTTTGAACAAGTTCCTTTTTGTATGTTTTTGTGAAGAAAAAGAACAAACTATAATTTCGTTGATTTTTATTTTATGATATTTTTTTTACGAGGAAATAAAATAGCTCAAGTCACATTAATTTTTCTTTCTAAAAAAAAAAAAAAGATTAAATAAGTCAATTTCAACATTTTCTAAAACAATTTTTTTAGATAATATCTTCATATTTTTTTAAATACCTAAAAAAAATTATTAAAAATTTTTATGTACGAAGATATTTGTAATTCACGTGGTAATTTCAATAATATGACCCTATTGCAAAAACAGAATATATGACAGCTAAATTTCTATGGATGAAAAATCCTACTTTTTGCAATAAGGCAACTTACTTTTTTTTTTACTCTTGATTCTTGCCGAATATTTTATATATATTGCCAAAATATTATAAAGGCTCGGTTGTAAATTTTTCGATATTAAATAGCAGGAATTAAAAATTGTGATCTGTGATAGGCGAAAAAGCCAGTGGAAAAGATTGTAAAAAAAAACAAAAAAAAACAAATGCATCACAAACTTAGAATTAAATGTTTCAGAAATTTGAAGTAGTAAAAAAATGATTAGATTTAAAAAAAGACAAAATGTAGAAGAAAAACTGCCACGTGACTTAGTTAATTATTAATCACTTTTGAAAACTGTGATTTTTGTCTTTTTCCCCCCATCAGTTTTTGGAAAAATTGTGTTTCGATCTGCTATATATTGTTTTATGTGAATTTATTATTAGATAAATCTGTTATTAAATAATATAATTATTGGTAATTTCAAAGTGGTCTTTTGCTCGAAGGATAAAAACAATTTTTCTGTCCATATTTTTAAAAATCCTTGAAAAGGATTCCAAAAAATTCCTGGAAATTAATATTTTTAGTATTTAACTCCGTATTCACGGAACTACGAAAAGAAGGTACAGTCCCGGAAAAATTAAGGACACTAGAAGCTGGAAAAAAGGGAGGTTTTTTCGCCCCTTTGTCGTTTGGAAATCGAAATCGGCGAATAGCTCTGGAATCGATCATAATCATATAGAATCTAAAGACTTCATTTCAGTGAAAGCTTGGAAGAGGGGGGAGGGAGGGGGGCAAGGAACAAGCTAAGTATTTGCCCCTTCAGATAAACAATAATCCCCTTCATAAATGAGTTTCTTTCGGTCCTTAAGAACTTTAGAGTACATACGTTAATAATTTTTGAATATTTAATGCCATTTAATGCCAATCCAATCAAAATTTGGATTTCAAATTTCTGCCTAGAAAAATCTCCCATTTGTACATAAGCTTACAAATATTTCAGGAAAAAAAGATCTTTTGGGAAGCTGTATTAACTGCTTTTTGTTTTCTTGCATCATTCAAGAATGGCGTAAGTAACGTACATCAAGGGTACGGTTGTGCCATTCTTCATCGGAATAGTGCTAAGGGTTTCTCGAAGGGGAGGATTTTTTGTGTGTCTGATACGAGTGAAAGTTTCAACACTCGAGCGAGTCAGTGTCTGTCTTGAAATTAATAATTCAACTTTAAAAAGAAATTAAATGTTACTTTCATTTCATTCACCATAATTATTAATTTTTATCGCAATTAATTAACCATGGTAAGTGAGCTTATTAACCTATAATTTGAACCTAATATCATAAATCCTGTCATCTCTATCGAATTTTTTCCGTAAATTGTGAAGTCATTTGGAATTGTTTGTCCTTTGCCTGAGCAGATCCTTACAATAGAGTCAAGCGATTCCCAGCATCCCATTCATTCCACTTAAAAAAATCTCTTTCCATCCCATTTCTTGGTCAAAGCTTTTCAACTACTTCACAAAGAAAAGAAAATAAAGATGGACGATCCAATACCTGGAGGAATGGCTTTCGCAAATTCCTACAATGCAAAAATTAAAAAGTCTAAAAGTTCACATCAATTTTTTTTTTCTTTTGGTAAAGGGGGGGGGGGGGGGTTGTTGGGTAATGGAAGTTTTACTTTAGATTTTCTAACTTTATAATTAAATTCAAAAGTGATTTGACAAATCATTTTGATTTTGATTTATAATTTAATTTATTTGCAACAAGGAAGCTTTTATAAAAAAAAAATTTATAGCGAGTAGAAAGAAGTTAGAAAATCTAATTCATTATTTTTCCTAACTTTTTCTGTCTTTATCAAGTGTTCGATGAAGTAGCCAACACTCAATATTGCGTATTTTTTGTTTTTTTATTCCCTGAAGGATGAAAGCAAAGCCATTAATATCGGAGTGAAAAAATCAGCTTTTTGATCCATCGATCTCTCACTTTTACTTTCGTATGTTGTTTATATTGTGGTCAGGGGTTACCATCTTTTTTGTATAAATGTTTCAACTTTTGTAAAACTTAATTTTTCCGCAAAAAATTCATTTTCACCTGGAGGATTAGGGCTTGCTTTTCCCAATAATTTTAAGTAGAAAAAAAAACCTCCTTTCAGAAGGCAAACTGTCTTGTGAATGTTAGCAATAGCCGAGGTTAGAGGCGGACTTTCTCATTATGGGGAAAAAAAAGCGAAACCAAAAGGAAAAGACTGGGTTCTTCAGTGCATTGATGAACGTCCCTATTGAGGACAGTGATGGTTCTGAAGAGACGATCGACAATGGAGTTTCCACTGAATCTAACGTATTTTCAATTAATTTTTTTCCTTGAAATAAATGATTTCATTTATCCCTTTTTTTACGAACAAAATTTTCTTTGTTTTTTTTTTAGTTGGAGAGAGATCAGTTTTACATGTCAGAATACAGTACAACCTACTGCGTGTGCAAGGATGGGCCGTTCAAAATTAATAAGAACATGCTGGCTAAACGAACTACAAGCTTTAACGAATTCTTCAAAGAAGAGACCATCATTTTCCCTTTCGAAATGCTAGACGTGGTGTCATTTTTTGACGTCCTCTTCGGTTTCGAGGGACTTACAACCGCCACAGCACTGCAAATCTACCCCATTGCCCTGCACTACGATATCCCGGACCTAAAGAAGATGTGCATGGTTCAGTTAAAACCGGAGAAAATGGATACAACTGTTATCCTCACTCTGAATCTCGCCATTAGTATCGGTTGCGACGAATTAAAAGATTTAATCGTGGATTATTTAATGACCTACGGGATTAATCGTTTGTTTCTGAACAAGGCCTATTACTTGCTGTTGGAACCGAAATCCGTTCTTGCTTTGTTAAGGCTCGTATACAGGAACCCGTTAATTTTGAAAAGCGTCATCGAATGGGGGAGACATTACATCGAAAAAAATAAAATCAAAGTTGACGCCCGAACCTTTTTCCAGGAAAATGGCATCCTGAATAAGCTATCCCTCGAATGTTTGGAAACGCCGAGTGCAGCTTTGGAGCTCCACGATTACGATTCGAAGAAAAATGTGTTTACAGAAGCAGAAATTTTGGAACATATCAAACGCGAAGCACAACGGTCCAATCCCACTTACGAATGGGTAGACATTAAGAAAGGGCAAGCCGTTTCGGAAAAATTTCATTTGAAACACTTGCTAGGAGTATATTCGGGGACCAAAATTTACATTGCTTTCAATTCCACGATATGCGACCTTGAACCGTTAAAAGACAAAATTATGGACAGCTTTGTGGACATCAATGTCGGGATTACGTTGCAATACCCTCTTACTGTAACCAAATATGCTACCACCACGGAAGGAATTTCCCTATGGCAACACGATTTCCAAGGATATTCCATGTTACTAAGCAGTCAGAAAGATATTGCGGATTTCAAAAAAATACAAGGATTTTATACCAAACAAATATCCCAAAATATGTACTACGAAAGTACTCAGTGTAGCATTCTGCCTGTTGAAAATATCGGGACGGCTAAATCTCGGATAAGTGTCACATACAAAACCCAAATTTCGAATTTGAGAAACATTTAAAAACAATAACTGTCACCTACTTTTTTCGGAGGGACTGTAAAATTCTGAAAACGGTTCCAACTAATTTACCGAAATTAGTTGAAACGAACGATCATGCAAAATTGTACTTCACCTGCGGCATCGATATCGATTAATACAGTCAGTTATATTCGATATCTTGGCTGAAAGGCAAATATACCTCTTTATAAGCGACAACCCAGAGAAAGTGGGGAAAAACTTCAAGCCAAAAGGTTTCAAGTAAAAGTGAAAAAAAAAAGCTTTTATTTTCAAGTTTAGTGATAAAAATAATAAGCCAAATGTTCTCTCTGGCCTAAACTAATTCAAGCAGAATAATAGCTCATAAATATGACATGAACCAAACCTTTCTACTGGAAACCGTTTCAAAGTATAAAACGGATCATTCAAAATTTTAAGAACTTTGAACCCTCTCCCCCGGCACGACCCCTAATGCAGTATGGACTTTAGATTTTACAAGGCTTTGAGAGGGAAAGAAGGTTCCCTTAGTCACCCTAGAAGCTTGGGAAATTAAAAAACCGTACAGTTTCCCTTCCTCCTTTTTCCAAAATTCCACTCAACATTTGAAAGATTTTATGAGCTGTTAAAACCTCAGGTTTAATAATAATTAAGTGTTTTGTATCTGCATCACTGTTTCTGTTTCGCAGGTTTAGTGTTTGTCAGTAAAAATCGTAGTACGTGATATGTGTTCGAAAGCTCTTGCATGCGAGTTTTCGGAAAGAAAGCTGATATGGCTGCTCTATTATAACCAGCTTGGGTACACGTTTTTTGTATTAATAAGCTTGAAAGTAAAGTCTGAGATTTCTCAAACGTAAATCTGGTAATTAAGTTCCCACTCGCGCATTCCAGTTGCAAGTAACTGGCTTTAAAACAAAACCTAAGTGCTAATAAGGCCTAAAAAATTGCTACGGGTTGGAAAAACCCCTAGTCCTCGCAGAAAAAGGTTTTTTCATCCCTCCAGCTTTAAGTTTAGGTTTCTCTATCATAACAATAACTATGACTATAATTAACCAATCCTACTTTGACAATATTGTATCTCAGAATTGGGTGATTCGGCCAATTTCGATGGCTTGTTCCACAATTAGATACATTTGAATTTTTATTTATAATATAATATTTGTACTTTAAAATATTTTATAAGATTATTAATTTATATACCTGCTACTTATCCATGTTTCAGTGCACATTGAAATGTCTAGGATCAGACTGCCAGGCAGCAGAACTGATACATCAATTCAAAAATTTGGTTTTTGATGTTCTTCCTTCATGCCAATTCTCATTCCTCATTGAATGACTAAATTCCCAACTGAATGCAGATTTTATGATTGACAACTCCTATAGCAAATTTTCATTCTTGATAACCAATGACTCACATTGATAATGAAATTAAGGCAAAATCACAAAAATTATTTTACTAAAGATTTACATATATTAAATTTCCTAAAAATATATATGTTAAATCATTATTGAAGGTGTTTTTAATTTATTCTCCAATATATCTAGGTTGTCGCTTTTCATTAAAAGCTTTCAAACCCTCAATTCTATCTTTGGTAGGGATAACCTGAGCATATGCTAACTCTTCTATTTTTAAACCGGATGCTAAATCCATTTTAATCCCTTCATTGATTGCTAATTTGGCCATCTGAACACCTATAGGTCCATTTGGTAAAATCTCTTCTGCCACTTTCAAAGCTTTCTCATAGGCAGCAGTAGAGTTTGAATTTTGTTCGACAACATGATTCACCAGTCCTATACTAAATGCTTCTTTTCCATCTAATATTTGAGCAGTGAATATTAATTCCTTTGCTTTAGAAGCTCCGATTAATCTGGGAAGTCGTTGAGTTCCTCCAGCACCAGGAATAATTGCTAATTTAGTTTCTACTAGACCCATTTTAGCAGGTGATGCTGCTACTCTAATATCACAGGCTAAAGCTAATTCCAGTCCCCCGCCAAGAGCGGCACCATCAATAGCAGCTATTACAGGTATCGGAAGACTTTCCAAGTTTGACATCATTGATCGTAGTGAATCTACAAATTGCCTGACTTCGGTTGGAGTTAAATTTGCTCTTTCTTTTAAATCGGCTCCGGCACAAAACACATTTGGAACCAAACTCCGAATAATCATAACTCTCAAACTTTTATCATACTTGACAGTGTTTATGGTATGAATTAATGAAGATGCAAGTGTTCGATTAAAAGAATTCTTTTGACGAGGCCTGTTTAAACCTAATTCAACAATTCCTTTATGCTGGCCATCCAAGTATTTTATTTGAAGCGGTTCAGAAATGCTTTTCTGAAGCTGTTCGGAAACGTTTTTGCAGTAACTCCTTACTGAAGGCTTTCTAATTAAAGTTTTTATAAAAAACATTGTACGAGTACTTTTTTTTACTTTCGCTGCATTCACTATATTGAACTCTTCACATCATGTCATAGTGTTAATTCTGATAAATATTTAAATAAGTCCTTGCACTTTGACTTTACACTTACACATACACATGGGATTATGTTGCTGTGGCTGTGCGCATGCGTTGATCAGCTTTGTTTTCACAACATTTTTTTCTGTCGTAACAACGAAAACCGGTCATTTCTTTTTGAAAATTCTTAAAAAGTGGTATCTATAAAATCACTGAAGACCAAACGTCCGAATTACGCCGTAATTCGAACGATTAGAGATACATTATTATAGCAAAGCAAGCTATAGAACGAAAAGGCTTTGGAAAAGTACTTTGATTAACCAAATAAGGTTATGTTTACATTTTAAAAGAATCAATTAAAGCTATTAAAATGAAGACATTCCAATTTGCTATCTTTTTTTACGTTATAAATTACTCTTTTTGTGGGAAGGAAGAGGAGGAAGGAGTTAAATATGCAAACAAATGTGAAGGTAAGGGACATACACAGAATCAATTTGAAAATTAAAAATAATAGTTTTTCTTAATTTTTTATAGTTTGCAAAGTGTTCACCACGGAATTAGAATCAAAATTAGCTGATACAGGTAAAACCCATGATGTTATTGAAACTGGGTATTCACTTGATCCCAAAACCAAAAAAAGAACAAAATATAAAATCTCGTAAGTATCTATTTGAATTGATGAAAGATGATTGACTTTCTCAAATTGAAAACACCAAATGGATTATTTTCCTACTTTTTTCAGAGAGCTGCGATTGGTCGAATCATTAGATAATATATGTGAACGAATTTTAGAATACAATATTCATAAAGAAAGATCTGACAGCACAAGATTTGCTAAAGGAATGAGCCAAACATTTCAGACTTTGCACGGTCTTGTGTAAGTATGAAAAATTTTTTTAAAAAAAATCATCCTTACTCTCTTTTTTTTTCCAGGAATAAAGGAGTCAAAGTAGAACTTGGTATGCCTTACGAATTATGGGACAAACCATCTGCAGAAATAACCAACATGAAAACACAGTGTGAAACACTTTTAGAAAATTTTGAGGATGATATAAGCAACTGGTACTTCCATCATCAGGAAATACCTCTTCAAAACTTTTTATGCCGTGACAGAGTTTTAAAAGGTGACGATGATAAATGTTTGGATGAGAAGTTAGAAATTGATGATGGAGATAAAAAGAAAGGAGAAACAAAAGATGAACTGTAATTAAGTTTTTTCACCTGTAAACTTTTTTTTTTTTTTTTTCCATTTCAGTAAATTGTATCAAAATCAAAGCACTAGTCAAAAATTTTTTATAATTCTTAAACTTGAATATTTATTTTCCACAGCTATGTGAATTTTTATTTTAAGTTTTTTTTTTTTTTCTTTTGCTCAATACAGGTATTTATTGTAGTGATGTTTTTTATTAAAAACTTTGAAACGGGCCTATGTTAAAGAATATTTTAAAAATGTTCAGAGGACCAACTTTGGAAAACTTTGATCTCAGGCAGGTGGCCATATCTGAGAGGTTAGAGGGCTCAAAATTGAAGGCTTATTTCAAGTCCTTCCTGGTACTTGTAACTTTATAATTACTATTCGAAATGTAATTTCCAATATAAACCCCTGTAACCCCTCTTGGCTACTGCTCTTAGGAACTCTTTAGGTATATAATAATCAAGGTTTCACCTTTATACATCTATCTCTAATAAATTGCATTGTAACATAAATATAAATACAAAATGTCTTCATTCTTGTTTTCTGATTGTGGTTTCCTACTTTAAAAATTTGAAGCATTGGCAGCAGGCACTGCTAGCAGCATGAAGTTATATTATATTCCTAGAGGATTAAAACTTTTTGGCCCAAGGTGCGCATTTGCTCACACAAAATAAATTATTTGACTTAATTCCTTAAAAATGATTTCCTTGTAAATGCATGTTCTTGAAATAAAATAAAATAAAAAGAAAAACGCTCCGACCAGAATTTTCAAGAAAAAGTCATTCGCAATTTTCGACTGTAACGATAAAAGCGAAATATCCTATTTTTTATTTTTCAGGTTAAACGACTTGTTTTTCTTGCCAAAATCAATAAATTCATTAAAAATTTATCAAAAGCATAAGTGACATCAATGTAAATAAAATAAAATCAATTGAAGGGTTCGCTTCAAAAACTATCCGCGCCAATAATTCAAATATAAAAAGCGCCGTTTTCAAAGCGTTGCCAACCTTCCAACATTCAAAAGCAAAATAAATGACTGTTTGTTTTCAATCAGGAAAGTAGATTATGTTATTTTGTAAAATACCTTGAAAAATATTAAGAAAATCACTACATATGTAGTATTGTTGGAAAAAAGAATTTTCAGAGAATCGATTAACTTTTTAGCTCGGCGACCAGACTCAAAAATAATTCGATAGTTATTTGTTTGAACGAAAAAAGCGATTTAAAAAAAATGACGGGGTGTAGTGTTTTAGGATGCAAAAATAGGTCCGAACATGGTTATATAATGAAAAAATTTCCATCTGATGTAAAACGTAGGGCGGAATGGGCAGCAAGGGTTCGTGGGACCAGGAAAAATTGGGTGCCTAGCAAATCAGCATCCATATGTGAGGTAAGTCATTATCATCCATCCATTTGAATTGCAATGAAATTTTATGATGTGTTGCAGGCTCACTTTGATGCCACAATGTGGGAAAAAGATCGAGTGGATGGAAAGCGAGCTTTGAAATGGAATGCAGTTCCAAATGTACTAGAAGGGGAAGAATATAAAAATTTAAAATTAAACTCACCCAAAAAACTGCTACCAATCCTTCCCAAAGGAAACAAGAGAGTCCTTTTGCTCCCTCAGGCGAAAACCAGTATGGGAAAGTCAGTTCTTCTTCTGCCTGAAATTGTAAATGCAGTTATGAAAGAAAGCAATCAAGATCAGTCTAAAAAGGTGCAGGTGGATCCGTTTCACACCTACTGCAGGCGGTTTGAAGAACCCGAAATCCAAATTGTTCAAGTTAAGTCATTGAAAAAAGGGGCATCCAATAAATCTAAAAGCATACCTGTTAATGCAGAAAAATATCACAATTATTTTTCAAAGAAAGAAAATATAGAGAATTCGTCTATTAGTATTTCGGATGAGTGGACAATTAATGATATAGATTTTTCTGAACCAAAGTAAGTAAAAAAATTTCAGGACTTAACTTTTTGTCCTTGTTTAATTGCTTAAAAATACCGCATTTTTTCAACCAATTTCTCAAATTTCTTTCAGCAGTAAAAAAGTTTTCATCTTCAAGTCTTTTACTTTTTTTATATTAGTCGCCAAATTTTTTTAAAAATTAATTATCTTTTTAGCATTGTCATTAAAGAAGTTGACGAAGAAATGCCTCTAGATTCTAAACAAGACGAAAACGGCAGCCCAGTGGAATACATTTTAGCAGAAGAAGCGAGTATTGGAAATAAAGCCAAATCTCAAAAAATAATTTTAAACCAAGAAGGAGAAAAATACATCTTATCGAGGATGCACCAAGTTAAATGTAAAGATCCGATGTGCGATAGAGTTTTATTTCAAAAAGAAAGAACTATATCGCTCTTGAAAAAGAAAATTCTTATGCTTCGTAGAGAAAACATGAAAATGCATAAAAAAATGAACGAACCAACAGAAATGTTGAAGAAAATATTTAATGAGGATCAGATTCAAGCAATGACATATAAGAAAAATACTAAATGGGGTTCTGACACAATTCTTAGATCGTTAGAATTAGTGATTGCTTGTGGTTTGAAAGGCTATAAGGAATTGCTGAGGCAGAACTTGCCTTACCCATCCATTCGGACATTACAGAGGAAACTTGATTGTGATGTTAGTTAAATTAAATTGAATTTGTATTTTTACAAACATTTTAAAATGTGAAAACAAAAGTTTAAGCTTGTCTTTCTCTTTGTATTTTTTATCTTAATTTAATTATTATGATTATGAAGTGAAATAATGTATAAAGCTTTATTGATAATAAATTTTCTTTTTTCTTTTGAAAATGGATGCCTGAAATTATATTAGACCTAAAGCGGAATTATTTTTTACAGGATTGCATTTTTTTAAAATTAATAATAACATTGAATAGCCAAATAGGTAACTTTGTTTTTTTTGTTTTTTTTTTTTTTAAAGAAAAAAAAAAATTTGGAAAAATTGAAGTTTTCCATAAAAGAATATATAGTTATCTTCATTCTACTTAATGAAAGGAACAAACAGTATTCCATTTTTCAAACTATTGTACAGTTTTATTTACGTTATACTAATAAATTACCACTACAGTAAAGTCTCATTATCACACAGAAATGATATTTATAACAACATTTACAGAAATCACTATGCGTTTTTCTTCTGTGCTTGTTTCCCTTCTCCTTTTTTCGTCTTGACTTTTCCCCTTAAAATTCTCAGCCGTCTTATTTCATCTTTAAAGTCTTCATGCTCATCTCTGTATAAACCGTAGTTCCTAAGGTGCTTCATCAGCCAGAACGTTTCCACATGTCTTGGATACCAATTTACAATATCATCCCTAACGTGATAGGGTTCTCTTGAGAATCTTCCGACTACTTGATGGACATGACGCGGGTCCGTCTCCGTAACCACTTCTCCGAATATTCGATTACTTAATCTCTTCATGTTCCGTCCGTAATTCGTGTCCGCTGCTATTAATCTGATGTATTTATTGATTTTACTCATTTTTTCAAAATATTAAAATAACTCTGACGTGCAACTAGGCCGGGGATAAATATGCAACGTGGAGTTAGAAAAAATGTAAACAAACATGGATGCAGTTTTCAAATCTTTTGCATCATCAGCTCTTGTCATTTGTGACAATTAAGGAGTATTTAAATCGATCGCTAATTTTTTTATAAACATTTACGTCGAAGATTGCATTGGTAAGTACCTAATTCAGCATTATGGTAAATTTTGTGAAAAGTCGTAACATTTGACATGATAAGCAAGAGTATGATATCGAGATAATTTTAGGTATATGTAATAAGTGAGTCATACTCATTATTTTGCCTTTTTGAAATATCGGTTGTCATGTTTTTGCATCAGATTGCTCGGTGACTTTTCAGCAGTTGAATCAAAATCATTTAAAAAGACTTTATGAATGTTCAAATTTTTTTTTTGAAATTTTAAATAGTGGATTTATTGATGCTTTTGGATGTTACCTTAACAAAGTCTTTTAATTGGCAATTTCAGGTGAGTGATGAAAGAAAATAATTTATACATAAAGCCAATTTTAAAAAATAGTTGCATCTGTGTCCTGATTTTAAGAAGTTTTTAATGAGATCAAGGTTAAGAAAATTATTAAAGGTTGTTAAAAAGTTTATACATTGTTTCATTGCCAGAAGTAAGAATACAAACTTTTTTTTCCAGCTAAACTTTAAGAAAATTAGAAAGTCAACAAGTTAGAAGTCTGGATAATGATTTTGGGTAAAATTTTAATTGACTATTAATATTTTGACAAGTGTTCTTAGATGGAAGGCCTAAAAAATCTTTCTAGGCTTGAATTCTTAACCCAAACAATTTTTTTCCCCCAATTCTGTTTCTCACTACAGGGTTGTGTATAAAAATTGAGACAAGACATACAAGGCATATGCAATTTGAAATTCTAAAAGCAACTTTCAAAAAAAAAAAAAGAATTCAGAGTTTGAAAATTTTACTTAATATCAGGGGATCAGGTCATATTTTCACAGTCATGATTTTCCATAGTGAAATTTAATACATGTATGAGTTATCAGGAACTTTAGATAGGTTTTCAAGCTCTCCTCCTACCTTCTCCCCCAGAAAGAACCCATGGGTTAGGGGTCTGCAAAGCGCAAATGCAAAAGCCGAAGGAGGTACGATAAGGGGAAGAGCATACGGCGAATTAGACGTGATAATTTTTATGAACTCATTAAGAGGAGGACAGGGTCAGGAAATTAACAAGTAAATAAATTAAGTTTATCCTCGAACGTTCTACAATTTTAAATCTCCATGAGAAAAACCTTTTATTTTTCCTGGCAAATAAGCGGTCGAAATCGTGCTGCCGAAGAGGGGAAGGGAGGTTTCAGGACTGATGTCTTACCTAAGGGAGAGAGGGTCAAAAGTGGGCCAAATCTTGCCCACACACAATGGCGCATGGATGTTTTTTGGGGGAAAGAGGACCCTTAAGATCGTACACTAATTTAAAGTTTTTATAATACGGAGTTAATTTCTGCTCATTGCCAAGGCCAAGGGTCAAAATCAACCAGATAAATGCTTGCTCAATTTCTGGACTATCCCTTGTAGTATTTAAATGGTCTAAAGCGAACATTTCAAAAAAAATTATGGAGCTTTAAGGAAGATAACAGTGTACCGGGATTTAGTTTTAGGTAACTGAAATATAGATGGGAGGTCATTATTCTTTCCCTACTACGCCGTCTCAATCGGAACCTCAACAGAATTAGGATTGATACTTTTTTTAAATCCAAAATTATTTCTACGCCTGTCTGCTTTTCTTTTAATACGCAGACGACTAAAGGTGATCCTTGATTTATAGGTTAAAGGGGGAGTAAATATCCATCCTTTTCACTACTAAACTGGCGGGAGGGGATCTGGAATGCCCTTTTGGCAAATTTTGAAGAAAAAAATATTAGTTTGACAATACATAAAATCTCAAGAATTTATTATTAAAAGAACATAAATTTGTACAACTTAACGACTGAGATGATTGCACATTACAATGAAAACTCAAGAGTGCTAATAATAATAAAAAAAAAAAAAAAAAAAGAACAGAAAATTGCTCAGAACGCACCAGTAGTATTGAGAAATCACGAAATTATTAAAAGTTATAAGAATCAGTATGTTTGGCAACTTGATATTATAATTCAAAAATTACGTTGGTTTTCTGTGTATTTTTAGACGGACAAGGTGGGAGCATTAGTGGACGTGCTCTTGTATTTCGCCCAAGCACCTTTCAATACATTGCAGTGTCTAATTTAACCGAACGGTTTTTCTATCGTGCCGCTAAATTTGATTTCTGTTTCCGTGAGAAGAAAAAAAAAAAAAAATTCTTGCTATGAGTAATTGGTTTTAAATTCAAATTAATTAAGAGTCTTTTTTAAAAAAATAGATCGTAAAAAAAAAAAGGTATGAAAAACTTTAGTTTTAGTTTTTTTTTTTTTAAATTGTTTTCGCGAGCGACAACAAGTTATGCGGATGTGTTTTGAGCTTTTTATGTCATTAATTTGCAATTTAGTAACGAGTTTATTTTTTTAATTGCGGACCATTTATAATTAACAAATTAAGCTTTCATCGATTTTTTTAAAAATTTTAAATAATTGGTCGCATTCTTGAATCTGATAAAATTTGTTTATTGATTAAAATAACCTCAAGGCTAATTTTAAAAATAAAATATCAATTTTTATTTTCAGGTGAACATGGCGTAATATTCATTAAGAAAAGGGAAGTCTTCCTAAGAACCTTAGCATTTTTTTTTACTCTGCAATTCGAGAATTTTTGACAAAAATGGGAACACAAGTCAAACTCTACGTTTATGATTTATCTCAAGGGATCGCTTTGTCCCTGTCTGCGCAGTTACTTGGTACGTATTAATTTTTTTTTCTTTAAAAAATGAAACGGAAACGAGGATGAAGTTTTCAATTTTCATCGATCTATAAACAAAAGATTGAAGTTTTGCATGTTGGCAAGTAATTTGGCCGAAAGAACAGGAAAATTTGGCTAACGGTACAAGGCCAAGACGCTTTTTGCTGACAGATGAAAAAGTCGTACACGTTTGACCTGTTTTTGAATAATGGCTATCTAGACCCATTTTGACAAGGGGGGATTTAAGTGATATAAATAGTAGGCTTTTCTGTGAAATTCTCTCCAAGGTCAATCGATCAGGAACACAATTTTTGAAAAAGAAAAAAAAATCGGTTTCGAAAATGATTGAAGCTTCAAGTGATCAAAACATATTTGAATGAATGAATGAATGAATTTTTTGAGTTTTTATAAATATTGAATTGTCAATAAGTTAGGATTTTTTTTTTTTTTTTGTAAAGAAGAAATATTTCTATAAAGATTTTGGAAAAGTCAGGGGGTTGTAATATGAATTATGGGGATGGGGGTTTATTAATCAGCTTTCTGGTGGAGTTTAAATTGGGGAAAGAAGATCGGGAAAAGTCTGTCTTTTTCAACACTAATTCAGTCTTAATAGCAGTACCATTAGCTCTTGGGCGCCAGAAAACCGGCTGTAAATCCTATAATGATAGACATTTACATTCCAGTCAGTTCTTTTAAAATTGATCCAGACTTGATACAATTTAATATTTCCACTAGAGAGAGCAATCCGTCAAATGATACAAGTTTATGCAATGGGAAAACGAATCCAGAACAGTGCTAGCTCTAGCCGCCTAAAGCCCCCCCTCCCCCCGTCCCCCGTCTCTTTAGCATTATGAAAGGCACTTATGTGAAGTCCGATAAAGGTCTTTTGCTAACAAGAGTTAATGCAGAAGAGTGAGGAACGTAACATTGAAAAAGTACACCTGAAAGAAGTTAAAATCAAAATGGACTGTATTTCCATCGGCTCAGTTTCCTGCAAAAATTATTTTCCAAGAGTCAGAGACAGCAGAGACCTTCGCACCCCAAAAAGAGAATCTTTTGAATTGTCAAGAGATTTTACAATTAAAAGAACGGGAGAAGATAAAACGTGAAAAGTTAGCGAGACCCACGAATTTAAGAAAATTTATTGAAATTATTTTGTACTTACATTGAAGTACGAAGAATCCAAAGTTCATCCTCGATCATTTCCAACCGTAAAATTAAGGCTGAAATCTATGACATCCCCGAAGAATAAAGTGAGAGCCTTACAAAGGGCTAGAAAAATCGAAGAAATCGAAGAAACGGTTTTCTGCGACAGCCAGCCTGTAAATGAAAAAAAAATTATAATTATTATTATGTGATTCCTTGAAGTGTCTTTTCTCAAGCTGAGTATCACCTTCAATTGAAAATCAAGCTTTATCTCGGGCGGAAAAAAAACGGCGTCAGTGACAGGGAAACTGAAAAAATGCTCGTTGGTGGTGGAGTACTAAACAAGGTTGCAAACAGAAAACAAATCTTCATTTCTAATTTCGGTTCGAATGAGGTTCCCCAAGTCGAGATCTAGTTCAGGTTTAAATTTAGGTTCGAGTAAAATTTCTGTTCGGAGGCTTTCTTTTTGTAGTCAGATGTGAGTGATCAAATGATTAAAGGAGAATTCTTCCCTATGAATTTCAGCGAATATTTTGCAAAACATACGTTTCCAAATATTTGCCTATTACTGTACTGGGCAATATTTTGTCCATGAATTTGTATTCAAAGCTACAAGTTTAGACAGATACAGAATATTGAGAGCAAGACTGTAGACAAACTTTGTGGCTTTTTTAACATGTTCACTCAACTTTATTTTGTCACGTTTGTCATTTTTATCCAACATATTAGTAGTACATTTGCGTTCTAAAAACGATTTTCAAAACATTTCCTTTTCTTGAGGAATTAAAAAAAAAGTTTTAAAAAAGTTATGTCAGAATTTTTTTGAACATATTCGTCCATGCATGACAAGTACGTTTGATCATGTTCTGCAAACATTTCTTTCTTTCTATGAAAGCACCTCAAGATAGGCCGAATATACATATGTTCGAAAAAATGTTCTGCAGTCGTAACTCAAGGGCAAAAACATGTCGGGAATATCAATTACACATATTGCATTTTTAAATTAAATTTTTCGGTTTTTTAAATGTCAAAATATAATTTGAATTTAAAAAGAGACTTGTTGGCCGCGACGAAGCTCGTGTTCACTTCTAATCAAAATATATTTTTTTACGACTCCCTAAAAAACAAACAAACGAAGAAAAAAAAAGTTGCGCCTTGATTAATTAGATTATTCTTTCTCTTTTCACTACAGGTAGACGGATTGAAGGAATTTGGCATACATCCATAGTCGTGTATGAGAGGGAATACTATTTCGGATCCGGGGGCATCATGTCGGCTCAGGTGGTAAGTAGGAAAACTTCAAATAAATGGCTACCACGTGCGATATCTCATCATAACCTTGTAAAACGTTTGTTGTAAAACGATCGCTTTATGACTTAATTAAGATAAAATTAAATATAAACACTATAAAGCTAAAGAAAAACAAATTAATTTTTGTTTCGAAAACAAATCATTTTTTTCGAAAATGTTTGTTTTTCATCTTTTTCGCACCAGCGATGAAAAATTTCAATGATTACAATTTTCGAATTTTAAAGGAAACCAATAATCAAGAGATTTCTTGTTTTAAAATTCCTTAGCAGCTTAAACCTACATATTGAACTTTTTTTGAAAATGCGCAAAGAATTTGAAAACAGTTGTACGGCCATTTAAATTTACGCAGTAAGCATGACACTACGCCCCCCCTCTTCCCCTCTTCCCCTAATTCCCTAATACTTGAATGATTCCTATGGTTTATGGCCACACTTGTGAAGGGATGTTAGTTATTACACACTCGTTTTTCAAGAGATTCTGTTCCTATGTGAAAACGAAAATTGAATTAATCCAAATGCAAATTTGTCGGAATGAAAAGTACGAAAATTCAATTTAGCCAAAAACAGTTTCTTTGATACTGCGGGTACTATGTACAAACACGTTCCATTTAACGCATAGAACTAAGAAGCAAAAAATTCAAAATACAGTACGAAATAAGCAAAATTAGCATAACAAAGAGCAAAAAATGTGGAAAATTGACAAAAGTACAATATTTAGGGTCCATTGTCAAAAGCCGCAAGCAGAAGTAAATGGAGAGACGAAAAGCATAATGTTGGGAAATCTTAATCATTTCTAGAAAAAAAAAAATTAAAAAAACAAACGAGGAAGAGGGGCTTGAGTAGGGACTATGAATCGCATCAATGAAGTTTATTATAAGAATATGGTGATGCTAAATTTGGCCGCTGTTCGGAAAGTTATTTTTAAACCTTTAATATATCGAGTCGAAAGTTCGATGTTTCACTACACACATGTGCATTTCGAACCGGATCGTGTGCGTTTTACGGTTGTAAAATATTAATTAAAATAATAACAAAAACTGTTAACAAGTGTCACGACAAGGTACGGCCATTAATTTTTGGATTATTTCTGTTTCTAAATTGTGTGGGATATCAATTTTTAACAAATTCGGAAAAAAATCAGCTTTGAAAAACTGGGTTTAGTGAAAATGGCCGTTTTTTTTTTTTTTTTTTCCGGCCCCAATAAAATAATCACATTTAACTACTATAATTTGACAAAAAAAAGATTTTACTTTTGGAAAAGTGTTTTTTGAAGAAAATCAATGATTTTTGATAAATATTTGTGAAAAAATTTGTTAAAGTACAGATTGATACACATTTAGGTTAAAATTAGTCTAAACAAATTGTTTTTTTAATTGGCACTTTTTTGTTGCTCATAATTTATTATTATGTTTTCCTATTTGTACAAATTTTGTCCAATAATTACATGAGACAACTCCTTTTTTTATCCGAAAAAGTTTTGAATCAGCAATCAAGAAATGATTTGGCATTTTGACAATTATTTTCCTACTAATTGTTGTTCTTAAGATTTTAAAGTTCAAAAACCTTTGGTGTTATCTCCGCTTCCTTAAATTTATTTTTTTTTTCTTTTGTTCCACGCTATTTTTTTTCTTAAAAATCCATTATCAAGAGGGGAAAATATCAAAAAATCTAAACTGCCAAGAATTTGGCTAACTGCGAAGCTTCTTTTTTTATTCTTATTTTTTTATATACGTCTATTCCAAATAATTTATGTTACTGAAAACAATTTTTTAAAGCGGATTTTAAAGCGATACCTTTACGTTTTCAATATTATTAGAGGTGACGCACTTTTTTTTTCTGCGCCGAAACTCCGTGGCTGATTTTAATCAGCTGGCGTTGGTTTTTGTTTTTAAACCTCGCCCACTATTTTGTTTTTCCTCTATATCGAATTTCTGATAGGGCAATTTTTTTTCTAGGGTGGCACGGTTTTGGGAGAACCAAATGAAAAAATAATATTAGGCGAAACATTCGTACCATATTCTGTGTTCAAAGAATATCTTCAAGGGTTAGGGGAAACGACTTTCAGCGGGGAATCCTACAATTTACTCAAGCATAACTGCAATCATTTCTCTGATGAGGTAGCTCAGTTTCTCTGCGGTAAAAGAATTCCTAAACACATCGTAGACCTTCCAGACATCATTTTAGAAACGTAAGCTTTCTTGTTGATAAGTATTAATTGGCTTAAGCTACTCATTAGTCATTACGATAGTTACTATAAGCACTTGAAGACGTTCCCAGACGCGTCCTCCACAAAAATAAAGTCCAAAAAGTTAGGTCCAAAATTAAAAGTCCGTTTATTTACGTCCACATACAGTGGACGATACGTCTGGGATTCCGGTAGCCACTCAAAATTCATCGTCTACGGCTAAAGACACCCAGCGATTAATTTGGCGTTGCAAGTCCTCGTCACAACCCTCAGCTGTGGGGTCTTACGAAGTAGTCACCATAATTGAAGGATTATTTTAATTTTTATATTTAATTTTCTTTTTCAGAAGTATAGGCCCTTTAATACTCCCGCTTTTAAACAGTTTAAGCGCCGGACCAAATATCACACCGAGAACAGCATTTAGAGAGGAATCCCCTGAATTTCGGCAGTTAAATTCTGCCATCGAAGAAGCCAGGTAAACAAATTTTTAAAAATTTTTTAATTTCATTGCTCGTCTATTGAAAATAAATCGGAATCATCTAACTCGTCATCGTTTGAATCGGTTTGGCATTCCGCGTCTTTGGATTCCGTCCTTCGTATATCTAAACCGGGTTCATCGTACATGCCTACAGGAAAAAAAAAGTTGGCAAATCAATTGTAATTCGTTTCGACGAGATTAAAAACATTGGCTATGCTTACTTCAAAAGAAAATGTTTACGATTAAAATGAATTGTTAAAATTTTTCATGAAACTTGGCGGAAGTATCTAATTTTTGAACAAACTGTTAAAATTTCCAATTTTTTTTTATATGATTCTTTCTTTTTCGTAGATAATTTTGCAATCGGGATTCTTTTAAGCTTTTTTTTTAGTAAGTATGAGTAAGAGGAAAAAAAAATGTCGTAAAAAATGTTATGATGCACTTTTTGTAATTCAAAAGAAATGTTTTATTTCTGTTGGAATTGCAAATCAAATAAAAACAGAAATTATTGTGTTGCATAAGTTTAGTCGTTGAAAAGTGCTTAAATTTTGCACGTAGCTTAGGTTGTCCTTGATGATAGAAAAAAAAAAAAAATGAAGTGTATTTGCAGCTGCACGTTTAGATTTGTTGTAATTTTTTTTCTTTAAAAAAAAAAAGAAAATTTAAAAAAAAATTAAAGTCGTTTAATTTTTAAAAAAATTAAAGTCAGATGCAAGATTTGTCAACACGTGTCACAGCATACCGGATTTTTTTTAAAAATTTTATCTTCTGTGATTTCCTATCGCTTTTATTGGAAGTTTTGCTTTTAAGGAGGATGCTTACACCTTTTTTTTGTTTTTATTTTGATTGTTTATTTCGAATGTTATTTATAGGCGCAACATTTGTTTATTTTGCGAAAACTTTTCGAATCAATAAAATTTTAAAAAAATGGTTTTATACAGCGAAAATCACTATGGTCTACCTAAACTAAATTCTCTATCGACTGACAAGAAGAAAAGTTAGGATGTATTGTGGAATAATGAACAATTTTTAAATAAAGCTCAAGATCTCGTGTTTTTGTTTACTGAATCGGTTGATTAATTTAAAAAATATTCATTATTTCACGATACATCCTAACTTTCCTTCTTGTCAGTCGATAGAGAATTTAGTTTAGGTATAGCGCAACGGCGCGCTACGCGCGCCTTTTTCGCTAGTTTAGGTATACCATAGTGATTTTCGCTGTATAAAACCATTTTTTAAAAATTTTATTGATTCGAAAAGTTTTCGCAAAAAAAACAAATGTTGCGCCTATAAATAACATTCGAAATAAACGATCAATATAAAAACAAAAGAAAAGGTGTAAGCATCCTCCTTAAGTAATAGTGCGTCGCTCTGTTGTTTATTTGAATTTTCAAATGATTTCAGACTGAGAGTCGTATTTTTTCTGTACGATCCTCCTAGGGGGATGAAGAATACAAACTTGGTTTACATAAAGCTACTTACTTTTCCTGTAATTTTTCCTCTTCATTTGTTCCCTCAACTCGAAATCAACGTAAGCCGGCTCCGAAACTGCAAAATTTTATTTTCCATTTAAAAATATAAAATTTTAAAACCCATAAAACTTGGACCGTACCTCTCCGAATCCCTTTGCCGTAATACTGAACTTTAGCGGTTTTCTTATCCTCCGAATCCTCTTTGACGATTAATTTGCTGGCATGTCCTAAAACCGTTTGATTATCGTCTATCCTCTCGCCCGAGGTATTGTGATCTACAATGATGGATTTTCTGTGATTGCCGATTCTTCTATCTTCGTAGGTTTGCTTCGGCAAATATTCTTCCAGTACAAATTTGTAACTTTTCTCGTTCATGTGTAAGATTTTCTGGAGTTCCCTCCTTCTCTTTAAAGCTTCTTCTTCCTCTTTTGACATCTGAGCCGCAGACGGATCTACGGAAATGGAATGGCGGAAAGTCGGGTCTCCTTTTCGGTATCTAAATTCCTCTAAACTGATGAAAATGGGCTGCTTGTCTTTTTCGGAAGTGCTCGGCCCTCCGGGATCCTCTAAATTTTTATTCCAGACACCGCTGCCGACCTGGACGACCTGAGTCGGGGATGAAAAAGTTTCGTCGGTGTCGGGCTTTCCCCGTTCCTGTCTTTCTTTTTTTTCTGAAAAGATACCGGTGTCTAAGGGTTTAGCATCCGTTGCCGATTTTCCCAGCAACGTGGAATCCTCTTCCAAGGAAACAACCGGAGGTAAAGCTTGTTCGTTGGGTCCCTCGGATCCGATGGACCTCGAAATCGATCTGGATCTATCCTTTTTCCTCTTCCAACCCGAGCATTCTTTTAATTTGCCTTCTCCTTCGATTTTCAGGCGATTTTCTTTTAAATCTCTAAAATTTTTCGATTTCCTATGATTGATCAAGCCGAGAGATTTTAAATCCTGACGGATCTTTCTGTCGATGGGATCTGATTTTTTAGTTTGATGTTCTATCCAGTCGCCTGGGATTTCATCCTTTTTATTATCTTTCGCCCTTATTCTGCAAATCGGCGCAAATGATTTTTTTGAATTGCGCTTCTTATTTTTCAAATCGGCCATGATTTTTTGCGTGACCTCTTTGCATTCTTTTTCCGCGTCCGTTTCCACAATCAAGCCGTTGGAACTTTGCACGTCTTCTAAGGATCTCCTAAAATATACTTCCAGGGGTTTTTCTTTTTTCGACGGAACTTTCGATTTCTTGATTTTTAAATCTTTCCCTATTGATCCGCAGAATTTTTCTTTGATTTTTTTCTCTGTCTTGGTAATTTCGCCTAAAATCGTTTCCCTGCGAAACAAAACGGTTTTAGTTTAACATCCCTTAAATTTTACCCATTTCAAAAAAATGTATTCTACTGGATTTTTATAACTTCGTAAGTCTTTTGAAATAGCCTATTCAAGCGTTATTTCGGCCATTTCGAAACCACTTATTCGGTGAATTTCAGTAATTGATCAAAATTCACCATATCAAAAAATTTTTTTTTATTTCTGCTGCCCATTTAGCTTCTACTTCATCGAGCAAAACCTACCTATGATTTTCCATCCGCTGAAGGATAAACTGAGTCACTTCTTCCTGTTTAATTTTTGGTGAAAAACGCTTTTCCGTCTCTTTTTCCTCCCAATTTATGTTGCTTAGTGTTTCAAAAGCATTCTCCAATTTTTTAACCACATTCCGATTCTTCAACTCGTTTGTTATCGTCTTTTTCTCTTTCGTCTCTGAATCCAATTTTTTAATCAAACTCGTACAATTAGTCTTGGTAGACAACGCTCTTTTTTCTAAATAAGTAACCGGATTCGGCTTGAGGATAATATGCCCAGGCTTTACTTCTTTTTTCTCTTCGATTTTCAACCTCTTTTCCGGTTCGACTTTTTCGTGGGGTTTCCAAATCCTCAACAATTCGTCGTTGACCAATTTCTTCAATTCCCTGTACGATTTTAATTCTTGGTCTATTTTTTCTTTGGGTATCTCCCTTATTTCTTCTTTTTCCCCCCAAATTTCTTTGATGTCACCGGAAATCGACTCCCACGTCAACATCGAAGAGTTGCGGCTCTTTTCGGAACATTGTCTCAAAACGCTCACGTTATCGTCTTTTTTCGTTTCCGGTTTGAAGTTCAAAACTTTTTGACCCAAAGATACCAAAGTTTTGATGAATCTAACGTTCGTTTTCGAATAGCTGTCCCCTACTTCGTTGTTATCGTCCGCCAAAATTTTTTCCATATTTGTTAGTACTTCCTCGGGAGACAAGACTTTTTTCCCTTCTGATTTTCCCTCTTCTTTGAATTCTTTCTCGAACAAAATTTTTAGGTTCTTCCGGCTGTTTTCGTTACCGTTTCCTCTTGCCATTGTTTGTGCCATATTTTCCGAAGAATTACAAGGTTTGAATTTTTGTTGAAAATCTACAGAAGAAGCGGAAGACGTTTTCTGGACATTCGTGTCGCGTTCTTCTTTTGCGGTTTTACGGAATCTTTTTAGGGGTTTCGGGGGCAGAGGAGTTTTCGAAATTTTTTCCACCAATTTTTCGTCGGGTTTGATTTGATATGGTTTCCATTTTTTTTTCTTAATTTTACTAAGAACCGGCCTTCCGCTTGGGACGGCGTCTCCCTTCCCGTCGCATATTTCCGGCATTTCGAAAGGAGCTTTCTTTTGGTCGGTTTTTAAGTCTACGAAGGACTGGGACTTTCTTCTATAAGAGATTCAGTCATATCGTCAAATTGTCAATAAATTGGATTTAAAAATTTCATCTCCCACCTTTTATAAAATCCTTTATGCATTTCGTGAGCTTGTCTTATCAGCATTTTTACAGCAATTTCAGCGTCTTTGGTTTCGCTTTCAAATTTTTCCTTGAAGACTTTTTTGGTTTTCCCGTTAACGGAATTTACAAACTTTTTCCCTCTGACTTTTGCTGCGGGACTTGTCATTTTGAATTTATTTCCCTGTATCTACTTATCTGGGAAGCATTGCTGAGCAAAAACGAAATTTATTTATTTTTTCCTCCTTGTAAAGCAAGAAGTAAAATTACCTTCTACCAAATCCACCGGTAAATTTTGCCTCGAAAATGTTGACTGTATACGAAAATTTTGACATTTTTTATTTAAAAATCCTGAAAAAAAATTTTGATCTCGTCCACCGCTTTCTATCCAAATATATTTTCTACTCAATTTTTTTTTTCCTTAAAAAATTTCGAATTTTAGAACTGTAAAGCAAGTTAAAAAAAAAAAAAAAAAAAAAATACAATAAAAATGAGATTTGGACTCGGGACATAAAAACTTTGACGTCACCAACATCCACATAGCATTTGCATCATCGTTTCAAATTCAAAAAAGATGCAATAAAAAAAAAGTGGGCGGAGATGACGCTCTTAACATGCTGATTTAATTACCTTCTGTCAGCAGTTAAATTTTTCTACCCTTTTGTCATCGCCAAATTGATTTTGTTGATTCCATCGTAAATCTATTTATTTACTTTTTTTTTTTCAAGGCGTAACTCATTGGCTTTAGAAGAAAGGAGAAATGAATTAAACGAAAAGTTAGCAAGGAAAGAAAGAAAAAGAAGGAAAAGACAAAAAAAAGAAGAGAAAGAAAGACAGCGTCTTAGGGAAATCGAAAAGGAATTAGAAAGAAACGGTTATAAATTTAGGTACATTATGAGTGTCAGTTTGGTTTTTTATTAACCGAGATTGGATTTTTTTACTAACCGTGTGCCTGTGAAAAACTTAATCTAAATCCAGTTTTAGATTAAATCCGGCCTTATTTTGGTCTCAGATTGATTTCATTTCAAACGAAATAAAATACTTTCTTTCGGGATTTTACTCGTTGATAATCAATTTTCATTCTTTGGAAAACCATTAAAATTGGTCTTTTAAGCTAAATTTTATTTCTAGAGAAGAAAAGTGTTTGAAGCATCTTACACCTTTTCGGATGCACTTCTATGAACATTTCAGATACAACAACCTTGGATGTCAATGTCGCTTCGCTAACTTGTTTTTTTTAAATCAACTGTTTAATACTATCAAATGAGTCTTTAAAATTATTTTCCTTTTTTTTTAAAAAGGACTATTCCACCAAGAGAACCGACACCCCCTTCGATTAAAATGGCAGAAAGCGACGCAACCACACAAAACGGAGAAGCTAACGGTGTAGACGAATTCGACAGTTCTGCGGTCACGAAAAAAGCACGGGACGTCGTTGCCGAAATCGAAGCCGAAGAGAAAAGAGAACTGGAAGAAATCAGAAAGAAACAAAGGGAACCCCCGATCACCTTCAAAGACGCCTTAGACGTCAGAGTCGAATTCGACGCTTTAGTCGGTTTGGTCGATGGTAAATTAAATCCGGAGGAACAACAAAGTTTAGAAGAACTCCATCAGTACATGTTAGAGGATGAAGGCTCTTGGGCGCTTGGGGACGGTTTTTTGAATTTTGTAGGTAAGTCGGTATAAATTGGCTCGTGGCCTAAACCCTTCTTACCCTTGAGACAAGAGGCTGGCTTGTTACGAGATTTTGATTTTCTTAAAAAATGTCCGCAGGCAGATTACTTCATGACAAATCATTAAGTCCGGAAGTAAGAGTGAGAACGTTAAATGTCTTAGCTTGTGCAGCTTTAAAAGATGACGTAATACTCCTCCTACATCAAGACAGAAGAGAGCATGTCCTTATGAATTATGCAGGGGACGTGGAAAGGCTTACAGCGGACGAACAACAGTCTCTATCCTTGTTTGTATGTAATATTCAATTTTGAACGAGATATTTTGATATTGTTACTCATCACTTTAACTGAATTATTATTATTTTTTTAGTTCGCCAATTTATTTGAAAATTTAAGTTCGTCAGAATGGCTCTTGTACATATCAGAATGGCAGTACAACAATGCAACCCTTAGCAACATTCGAGTGACGACCAAAGTTGCGGTTAACGCTTTGCTCTCAGATAATTCAACGCTTCAAGATCGAGGATCAGCCATAATTCACAACATGGCCTGCAAGGAGGTAAAGACCGTGGTCTGTATCTAGGGACAAAGGAGCGGCCGAGTTTTTTTTCTTTGGGGTTTTTAATTTTTTTTTCTAACCGACTAAAGCTTAATTTAATTTTAAACTTTTACATCTAACTTTACACCTAAATTTTATCAAAGGATTCAATTCGTTACAAGTGCTGCTTGGCAGAACCCTAAATTGAGCAGTTAATTCATGAAAACGATCACATAGGTTTCTCCTAAAATACTTAAAATCTAGCCCAGTAGATCCTTGGATCCACTGGATTACTGGACAATTTTAACAATTTGGAATAATCAAAAATTCAAATTCGATTTTAAATCAACTTTCACAGTCACAAAATGCGACTGTGCACAGGAGAAGACGGCTTAGGGTGAATAGCAAAATTTTTCAAGAGAGCGGATTTTCAGATTTCCGCAAAAAATTCTTTATCGTCTTATGAACAAGTTCGGGGAGTTTTTCCCTTTAATTTAGTCCCGAAAGGTCTTACCTTACCAATACTATTACCACTATCATTGCTCCAAGTAATATTTAAAATCGTTTTTATCGAATTCATTATTTTTCAACATTCAACTTTTAGCCCCCATATCTCGGTGCATTTTAGGCGAATTTTTTTTTTTAGCAAATAAGTTGAGAATGAAAAACCATAAAAACGTAGGGTTTGAAAATGTTTACCTTAAGTCGCCTTTTTCTGTGCACAGTCACTAATACTTATTCTTCACGAAAAAGGTAAGTATTAATTTGTTGCCACACTTAATCTCACTCAAAAACAAATTATTTTTCTAACAAGGAAAACTGTAGAAAAAAAATCTTTCCTTTATTCTTTTTCTTGCTTTTTGCTGTCACAACTCAAGTGCTTTCAAAACAGTCAAAAGTTTCTATGCTTAAAAGATATTTTTGAATGACTTCAGGTTTTAAAAATTTAAATTTCCATGAACTACCGAATCGATTTTGCTTTTCACAAAAGACTTAAGAAGAAAAATTTGAGCATCAATCAATACTTTCTCAACAAGGTATAACAGAACAGAAGTCAAATAAACTGTACGACTGTATCCCATTCAAGAAAGCTTACTTTGATTTTAGCTGATTTTATTTGATTGGCAGACTAGCCCTAAATTCCAAAATTTCTACTCCATTTCTAACATTTTCCTAGCGGATGGACAAAAATGCTGAGTCTATTTTTTTTATTACCTAAATTAGTAATAGTCACTCAGAATTATTTTCTCTTCCTGAAAGGTAGAAGAAAGACCTTCTCCTACCAATGCGCTTTTTAATTTTACTTGCTGCTTGTTTGCTTTTTCCGCTACTCCTTTGTCCCCTTTTTACTCTTAGGCATACAGACAAAATAAACCGTCATCAGGCTATTTTTTAAATTAAGAAAAAAAAATAAATAAAGTTATTAAAAAAATTCCGGTGCTTTCAGAAAATGCATCAAAATAAATTTCTTCGGCGAATTTTACCTCCTGGATCCAAATCTAAGGTAGAAATGTGTGTTTATTTAAGTGTTGGCTGTTATAAAAAAAACGTTTCTTCCTTATTTACTCAGTATATAAAATAGCTCTTTTTCTTGTATACAAATAGCACCCATTACGCAGTGTTTTATAAAAACTGCGAAATCGAATGAGCTTTTTTTTTTTTTAAAGTCTATTTGCCTGAACGATTAGGACAATAAAAAATAAACAGCAAGGGAAAAAAACTGCTTTAATAACTATTAACGCATTAGTTTAACTCAAGAAAAGTAGCGGAAGCTTCATAGCAAGTTGTACAAAAAAAAAAAAAAAAAAAAAAAAATACATAAATATAAAAAAATGAAATTTTTTTCCTTTTTCTTTTCAGGTTTTTGACGACGTAGCCGTAGAGCTAACGATGGCATTATTACAATTTTTAAACAGCAATCCTCCAGAAGAGCAATTATTTCGCGTATTAAAATCTTTGGCTAGGTTCTGTCAAATCTCGGGACAGGACGTTCCGCAATTGATTCAAATGATCGGACCTGAACCTTCAAAATTTAAGGGGGCGTCACCGAGGATCGACGAACAAATCGCACTGATATCGAAAAAACTTCGTTAAGCCGGTTGTGATAATTTACGAAAAAAATGGACTATTTTTTGCAATAACTGATCTTTTTTTAATAAATATTTTTTTTTAAATTCTATCAATTTGATCAAATTTAATATATTTATTTTAATTATTAATTTGTAATGTGCAATGTAATCAATTTAATGGATTAAAAATTGATTTAAAAGATCGTTTAATTTTATTCATCTCTTCCCAAAAATAATTTTTTTTAATCAATCAAAAAGAAATCTATTTCTAACACAGCACATCTAGATCATTAAATCATTATTTTTTTTTTTTTTACATGACTACGTCTTTAAATTGTAGAGCCAAGTCTTTTCCGATGACGGCCTTTTGGTGAAAAGCGATTTTCATGACGGCTGACTTTGGAAGTATTTTTTTGAAAAGCTGCAAAGACCCTTCAAAAAATATTTATGCAAACCGCCATACTCTCGGGTATAGCTTTAAGAGCGAAGCTTCAGATTTGGTTAAAATTCGATTTGGGTAGCTTCTTAAGTTTTCGGTAATATGCCCAAAAATTTCCACGGTCGTCTTTCCCGACGATGGACGTCGGGAAAGTGTAAAGGAGTCCCAGAAACCGAAATTCGGAAGCAGAACTTTGAATTACGTCAAAATTGAAAACCGCAAAAAAACTTAACTTTAGTGGACGACAAGGAAGAAATGGAGATGAAATGGTCATCATTTTTTTTACTTTGTTCTTAACCCTCTCACTCGCCATACAAAAATGGGCTTTTCTTATGGAGATTTAGCATAGACGATACGGGCGCGTAGCCAAGTGAGGGCTGAAACGGTGCCCCCCCTGGAGTAAATTGGCTAAAGACGATAGGTATAGGGAATGACGGCTTATTGTCTTCCTTAACAAGCCCAATTGCTCCCCCTGGCTCTTCGTTCTGGCTAGGGCCCGAGGCGATAGCATTTGACCCCTTGCCCTGAAAATGTTGACGGTCAACCTTAGTGTGTGTCTAAGGGAGCATTCAAATACGACTCCAACATTTTTTCGGACATTTTTCGCTTCCATAAATAAAAATATGCTTTACTTATAAACCTTTCATATAGATGTCATCATTTGGGTGACCTCTTCGTGAATGTAGTATTAATGTAATATATTTTCGGCAATACTTTAATTCCTTCCCCTGCCAATTTTTTCCTGTTTTGAAATTTTCTTTCCAGAGATTTCCAAAATATATGTGTCACAAAAATTAATATTTCCGGAAATAGTTTTCTAACTCACTTTTTTAAAAGTTTGAACTGGCAACCTATCATTTGTAAATGAGTGCTAAGATTTTTTCTGAAAGAGGTTCAAAATTATTACAGTCATGGACACCAATTTTGCTCCTAAAACAAGTATTTTACCCGGCGGAAAATTTCCGTTTCCCCCTTTCCTCTCTCCTCGCCTGGATTCGAGAGTACCAAGTAAGGTGATAAAAAGCTTTGGAATTCATTCTCAAAAAGGGTAGTACAAGTTACTAGACGGAAAAATACAAAAAGGTTGATAATTTTCAAAAGTCAAATAAGCAGTTGGAAGCTCTGAATAATCAAATGAAATTATTTAAAAATCATATGAAGACTTATCCAAGAATTTTTTTTTCAGCAAAGAAATTATGTAAACGGGGAAATCTTGAATTATCTTAAAAAAGCTAGCATTTTTTCTAAACGACGAAAAAATTTTAATTTTTGCCACAACGGATGCATTATACCTTAGTAACAATGTAAATCAAATGTGTACAGTAGATAAGATTTTAATTATAATAAATCACAAAAGAGCATACCGATCGGCAAAACAATTTCCTTTTTTTTCCTATAATTATTAAGTTGAGTGCACACATTTTCAGATTTTGGAAACTTATTTTCTTTAAATAAAAAATTAAAGTTTAATTAGAATTTTTCGTTTTTTTAAGCTTTTTTCCTTTTAAATTCTGTCCAGTGTACAAGATCGGAGGGACGGTCCTGGTTGTCAAGACAAAACTACACACAATTATTTTCTCCTGATTTAAGCACATCTTTATTCATGAATCTCGTGATCATGACATGTTTACCTTTTTCTCCTGTTTTTTTATTATTTCATTATTTAAAAGCAGGCGCAATTGAACATTGTCCTTACAGTACACCTAGAGTTCATTAATCTTGTTCAATCCGCTTTTAACGTGTTTTTGTGAATTTATTTAACAGAATTTAATTTTAATTTAATTTTCATTTAATTAATAAAATTGGAGAATTATCAACGATGACTAAATTAATCGCAAATAAAAATAATTGCCAAGAGCCGATGCCTCTATGGAGAAAACGTTTAAGGCGTCACGTACCGATTACCAAATGGTTGCCAAATTATCGGAAAAGCGATTTGGTGGCCGATTTAGTGGCTGGATTGACTTTGGGGCTCACCATGATCCCCCAAAGTATTGCTTATGCTGCTTTAGCTGGTTTAACAGCTCAGGTTGGTTCTCATTTTAATTTTTAAAAAAAGAAAAGATGTTAGAAAAAAATTAAATATTTTTTTAGTACGGATTATACTCAACCTTCATGGGAAGTTTTTTATACGTGTTTTTTGGAACGATCAAAGAAGTTTCGATAGGACCTACGTCGTTAATGGCACTTCTAACATTCGAATTTACTAAAGATCATCCGTTTGAATTTATAGTACTGCTAACGTTTTTGGCTGGATGCGTAGAATTGTTAATGGGATTACTAAGATTCGGTAAAAAAAAAAAACTTTTTTTTTTTTTTTAAAACCAGCACCACTTCACTTTAATCTCTTTTTTATTTTTCAATTAGGTTTTTTGGTCGATTTTATTTCTTCCCCTGTGACTTCAGGTTTTCAGTCAGCAACTTCAATTATAATCATAGCATCGCAATTAAAAGGCTTATTTGGACTTAGAAAAATAAAAACGGGACGGTTCGTGGAAAACTTGATATTAGTGGGGCAAAAAATTCACCAAACCAGGTATGGAGATCTCTTGTTAGGACTCAGCTGTTGTGTTGTATTGCTGACATTAAGGGTAAGTTCTTTAAACGAAATCACAAAAATTTAATGATTTAGCATATGGCAGACTCAACAAAGATTATACTCTGAAACATGCTTCAACGATTGGAAAACAGGGTCCCAATGGCGGACCATCTCCTTCTCCCTGCCCCATCATTGAAAAAAGCCAAATAAAATTATCAAATAATTACTAAATACCTTTTACCTCCCATAACATTTTAATATGACTTCTTTAACAATATTTTACAATAAGAAAGCTATACCAAACAATTACCTAGAATGATTATTTGATTACTCTTTTTTTATAACTCGTGTTTAGCTTATCGGTCCCCGTTACTTTTGCGACAGAGATTTGCGGACAAGCCCACGAAGCGGAACGTATTCACCCAATAACAGCAAAAGCCCCAAGGAATTTTATTTAAGTTTGAGGAGGTCTACCAGTTAAGTCTGATGTACAAGATATGATCAGCTTTTGCCCACATTGTTTTGCTTACAGTATAAGCATTTCATTGCATGATTCCTCAGAAAATTTCACCGCAAAAATCGTGTTGTGTATTTCCCATTTGGCTATTATCACACAAACAACTGATAAAAATATTACCTAGTTTTAAGCTTTTTTTAGTTTGTTTTTGTATGTGCCAAAATCATTCCTGAAAAATGGGTACATGTTGAAGAGCATTAGCAATAGCAATCATTCAGGAAATCCTCCCCTTTCTATTATGGATCATAATGATCGGGCTACATTTATGTGTCCTGAAGGAAAAATTTGCTTCTAAACTCTATTAGAATGAGTTGTCTAGACCAATTTCTAAAATAGCTATTTTTTGGAAACAGTATTATCCTATTCTTTCAGCACTAATTTTCTTTGTGAAAGAAAAATTAGATACACAAACTTAGGTCAGTTTTAATTTTACTTTTGACTGCCAAAATATCTCAGCGTAAAAAAATTAAATCCATTGTTGAAAATTAAGTTTTCCATTATAAATACAGGTATGTGTAAATATAGCTTTGGTTCACTCAAAATCTTCCTAGTGACAAAATTTTTTGTTTTTAAAGGTAATCATTTTTTTCAAATCAGCAAAATGGAATTTTTTTTGTTATTTTCAAAATGGAAGTGATCATCCTAGTTTCTCAGATAATTCAAGCTTGTGTCATTTGAAATTAGTAAAATATCAGAAGTTTTTCTTGTTATTTAAAAATTAGTCTGAGTTGATAGATATCCTGCCTAGAATAGATATCCTGCTATTTTGACACTTACTTCATGTGCATGCCAATGTTCTAGTTCTTCATTAAAACTCTTAATATTAAAAAAAATCATAAAACCACCACATTTTACAGGTGGTATCGGGTAAACGGGCGTACATAAGATAACACATGTAGGCAATTTGTTACAAAAAAAAAAACAAAAAAAAAAACAACGCAGAATTGCATAGCTACGACCGTTTACCATAGATACCACCTACGAAAACTAAAGCTGCCTTTTATTGGTACAACGCCTCCCTCTTACTGCAAAACTTGTAACTGAAACGTTAGTCAAGGTATATATTCGACCTAACCAAAAATTCCTTTTCATCTTTGGTTCAAATCATCCAGCCAAGTATTATTTTACGATTCAGTTAGTTATACTTAAAAATTTTAAATAGTGATAAAGCATACAAATATTTTGTCATCAGTTTACAATCTCAGTAGTTAAAATTTTGGCTTACCTATAGATTCCATAAACGCCATTTTGATAATGTCTTATATCCGAACGACACCTAACCAGAGCGCCTTTTGTATTCCTTTTATCTGATTCCGAAATCACGAAAAACAAAATCAATGAAACCTTTTTTTTTCACTTACACAAATGAATTGTTTTTTTTTTTATTTTAACATAAATTTTTACTCCGAAAAGCACAGAACCGAAACCCGAGCCACCATTCCGTTCCCGCAAGTAACCCGTTGACTACTAAATTTGCTGCACTGTTGCCAGCTTTCAAACTGCCAGAAAGCGATACGAAGCGTCACTAACAATTTGATTGAGAAAACTTGAAATGTTTCAAAACTTTTTTTTTGTAAAGAAATATTTTTTTTTGACTTTCTTGAGTTCATAGTTTGAAAAGGAAAATCAGAATTTTGTTCTCGTAGGAGTAGAAGAGATATCACACACCAGTTCACATTTTTCTTATAAAATAAAAATTAAAGATGAAAATCTGGGAGGCGCCATTTTAAAGTAGGTTCATCCTCATATTAGACTCCGTATATTTCGAGACATTTTGATATCAAATCCCGTAATTTTTACACACTTAGGCTAAATCAAACACGATATGATATTATTCAATTTAACTTCAATTATATTTTTAATATTTCGGCCGAAGAATATTCGAAGAAAAATAACAATTATGACCGTTGCTTCCGCGGTTTGCTGTAACAACACACCCCTATGTTTAGCTTATTAAGATTTCATTCACCTAAGACAGGTAAAAAGCTACATTGGAAATCATCAGTTCTTTCATGCTGCGTTATTTATCTGAAGTTAGAAGCAGTACTTCAACAAATATACCGACCAACCCTTAAACCCATGTCGTCGAACGATTGATTCTCAACCAATGTTGCCAAAACTTTGGCGCAATAAATCGAGCCACTCGATAAAGGTACAGATTTTATTCTCAGCCCAGCCATTTCTAATACTTTTTTCTTTTTGTTCATTAGAAATTAAAAGACATTAAAATTGGAAGCGATAGAGAGCTATCTCCTCGACAAAAAATCCTTAAAAAAATTTTATGGTTTATTTCAATAAGCAGAAACGCTATAGTTCTGTTAATATCGATTTTAGTGGCATTTCTTTTCGAATATAATGAGCTATCTCCATTTATATTATCAGGTGAGATAACAATCATTTTGGAATTATCCAAAACTAAAAATAAAATAAAAATTTTTTACAGGGAATATTCCTCCTGGGTTTCCGCCTGTCCGCTTCCCAGCATTTTCAGCCGAGGTAAACAATGTTACCTATACATTCATTGACATGTGCAATGAAATCGGCTCTGGAATTATAATTCTTCCACTTGTAGCAGTTTTGGCTAACGTGACAATTGCAAAAGCTTTCTGTAAGTTTGCATTTCATTCCGAAAAAAAAGGAAAAAAATGTTTTTTTTTGTTTGTTGACAGCAAGTGGTGAACCCGTAGATGCAACCCAAGAAATGTTAACATTAGGTATCTGCAACATAACCGGAAGTTTCGTAAGCTCGTTACCGACATGTGGAGCTTTTACCAGAAGTGCTGTTTCCAACAGCAGTGGCGTTCGCACGCCTATGGCAGGACTCTTCTCCGGTAATTTTTAGCTAATAAACTAAAAAACAAGTTAACAATTACAACTGTAATGCCAATTCTTTTTCAGGGTCGTTGATATTATTAGTTTTAATGTTCCTAACTCCTTATTTTTATTACATACCGAGAGCTACATTGGCAGCAGTGCTGATTTGTGCTGTGATATTCATGATTGATTGGAAAACTTGTTGTATTTTGTGGAGAGCAAACAGTAAGATTTTAAGTGACGAGTTATGTCCATGAGCTAAACATGAGAGTTCCTTAAATATTTAGCTTATGAACAAATTGTCTTACTTTCGGGTATAACTCTTCAAACAGCTTCTATTTTTTTAAATTAAAATTTTTTTTTTTTAATTTCAGAAAGAGATTTTTTTTGTTCTATCGTAACATTTTCCTCGTGCCTAATATTGGGGGTGGAAGTCGGACTTCTAGTCGGTGTCGCCGTTAATGTTGGGCAGTTATTGTATTTATGGGCCAGGCCTTCTATTTCCGTACAAATCAAGGTAAAACAAATTAAGGAGTAAAAACAGATACTTAAAAAAATAATGTCAATTTTCTTCTTTTATATCAGAGCACACCCAGAGGTGATTATTACTTAGTAACGCCAGATATTGGATTATTTTTCCCCGCAGTCGATTTCGTTCGCAGTGAACTTAATAAAAATTGTCAAAGAGACATTCCTGTAGTTATAGACTGCTTACATTTCAAAGGAGTTGATTACACCACAGCCCAGGTATATAAAATGTACAAAATGTTAAAATAATTTTTTTTTTTTTTAATTTAAAAAATCAATCTATTTGAACAAGGTAACAAGTTGTGAGAAAATTTAATGCAAGCCTATAATGAAGGATCAAAAATCCCGTTGGCCCTTTCCAGATATAGCTTAAAACCGAGAAAAAAAATTTTGCAGCGTCTTTTTTCTGATTTTTCCTATTCAGGGGATCAGCGAAATAGGACGAGACTATCAACGCCGCAGACAAAGATTAGTCTTCATAAACATGATACCTCGAATATACGAACAATTAAAAGACATCAAAGTCGATTTAGACGTTCGGAAATGCACGTCCTGCGACGAAGAAATCAACGACATTCTTTTTCATACCGGGATCCCGGAGTCCCCATCGGCTATCGTCTTGGACGAAATCGTACCAGATGGAAAACGCGATCCCAACTTTTCCCCAGAACAAAAACCGTTAATATAAATCTCTTTATTTGTTAACAAATCAAAAAAAAATTATTGTAACGTTCGAAAAAACTTCATATAAAATTCTTATTAAATAAAAAAAAGATTTATAGATCTTTCTTTTCTTATTTTACCTTTGTCACATGCGCTGACATATTTTTAATTCTTCGAACCACATTTCACCTAGATGTTTCCAGACTCGATATCTAGCTAAATCTTTTCTAGTTACCATTCCAACGACTTCGTTTTGGTCGCTGACGACCGGAAGATGGCGAAGACCCAAAGCTCGGAATAAGCGAAATACTCTTGGTAAAGATGCAGACTGGAAAAAATTTTTTTTTTAATTATTCCTGAGCGGATTTAAAATTTTTCCGGTGAGGAGAAGGGTAAAGCAGCTTAAAATATGGCAAAATACTTGCTCAACGAGGACCCGCACAAATTTTAGAAAAAATCGATGCGTGTAAAATTTTTCGGGGTTTGGAGGGCATCGCCTCCTTTTCTCCCTTTCTCGATAATGACAAAAATTTTAAAAAGACTTACATGCTGAATTGTATACGAAGAAGTATTCATAAAAGGTCTTAAATCGATGTGATAATTCATTTCCTCTTCCGTCAAACGAAATTCGCATTTCATTTTATATCTAGGATATGCATCTCTAAATAATTTTAATTTAACATCAGTCGAGCTCCATTTATCGGAAGTTTCGTTAAATATCCGGTTATTCAGTAAAACGATTAATTGGGATCGAAGTATAAGCCCTCTATAGCGTCCGTAGGATCTGACCCTTTGGACTAAATAATCCTCTTCTTCGGTGTCCTAAAAAAAAGAGGTAAAAAGTAAGAAATTATATTTTAAAATTTTTTTAAAAATTTCCTGCTCTTACCTCGATTGGATCTACTACTGGAAAACCGTTATGTTCTTCTTTGCTGAGTATTTTAACGATTTTTGATACTTTTTCTACTGTGGCAAATGCAATCACTGGATAGCTCATTATTTCGCTAGCGTAAATATTATTGGACAAGGGAGGTGCCTCCCATGGCAAGACTGGGACTCCTTGTAATTGAGTATGAATATCATATATACCCTAAAAGCAATTCAATTTAAAATAATTAATGCCACAGAGAAAATTTATAAACAAGTGCAGATCCAGGATTTTGTTTTCAAGAAAAACCGGTAGGGGGTCGAAATCTTAAAATGTTTACTAAAAAACGCATTTAAACTAGCGTAAAATTTTTTTTCAATACAGAAAGGAGAAAGGACCTTTTCCTTGTTGACAAAGCCAAGTTTCCGCAATTAATCGCAATTAAGCTATGGTCCGCAAAGCCAATTTACCTCATTAAAAAAATCGCCCGTCCATTTAGCCATAATTAAAGTAATCATCAAGGGCAAGCCGAACGTAATATTACCGGTGGCTTCAATTAATATTACAGTAAGGCACAAAGTCATCCTTACAGCTCCTCCTAATTGTGCAGCCGCCCCTATTAAAGCGTATTTTCCGGGATCAGTCCAGGTCTGCAAAGATATGAAGATAACTACTAAATGCTTTTATGGTCGAAGGCAGAAAGTGGTACTTACGCATCCTGGAAAAAGATATTCGACTCCCATACCGACAAGCCTACCCCAAGCAGCCCCTGTTAATAAAGACGGAATGAAAAGCCCGCTGGACACGCTCAGTCCATATGTCCAGCAGGATAACACGAAGTAAAAAATAAAAAAAAAGAATATTGATTGAGGTTTGTGAGATCCAGGTGGATCGTGGAAAAGAGATCGAACGCTGGCTTCTGGAGTTTGAAACCACAGTGCGCCTAATGCGTTATATTCACCGTCGCCGCAATACATCTAAAAAAAGTAATGTAAAAGACGAAAGTTCCTTTTTATAAAAAATGATAATTTTGTAAAAATTGGTTGTGCTTATTTCCAAAAGACTACAAACCTGAATCGGAAATTTTGTAGGGTCCTGCCCCAACGGTTTACAATCATTAATTAAATAGATCATTAAAAATCCTACTGTTGCAGTTACTGACGATACCATGACTGCTTCGGCAACTTTCGCCAATTTGGAATTAATATATCTAGAACGGAAAATTCTATCATTACAAAAAACTGAAAAAGAAAATTTCACTTTTTTTCTGAGCATACCTAATTCTAAATACAGTGAGTTTATAATTGACATGATTAAAGACGGCCCCCAGCAACCCCCCAACGACGCCCATCAAAATATAAATTAATAGCTCTACTATCTGGTAGGAAAGAATGTCGAACTTGCCGAAATCTAACAAGCCTGAGTACGACAATTCACCAGGGCGACCGTGGTAGGTGCTTAAAATAACGTTAAGCGTAAAAGTTGAAATTAACGAACAAAAAAATATCCTCCAAGTTAAGCTCTGATGCCAAAAACTGATGCCTTCTTCTAGACTAAATAAAACTCCACCTTGGAAACAAAAAAGAAATTGAAAATTTCAATCAAAATTTATGAATTATGACATCAACTTACCAACAGGAGCACCAAAAGCAGCTGCTACACCAGCTGCAGCTCCACCTGACACAAAATCTCTTTTCTCATGATCTTCTCTAAAATACTGGAACACTCCAAAATCTTTATTGAAAGTTGTGCTTTTCCCTTGAGATATTCCTGCTCCTACAACTGCTCCTGAATGTATCATAGGTCCTTCCTAAATTTTAGAAAAAAAAAATGTTAGCCCTCAAAACTTTTAAAAACTTTCAAGTGTGTGATAAAATAAAAATTTTGTTACTTTTCCAACTGCCAAACCACCAACGACAGAAGAAATGACACCAACAACTTTCACAAAAAGTGTTTTGATCCGAACCAGTCTTGGAATTTTAACTCCATTTAAATAACATTTTACTTGTGGGATACCACTACCGGCCGCCACTGGTTCAATAAAAACAACCAGTGCAGATCCGACTAAAATAGGAACAATATTTGAAGCAACCCATAGCAGATATGGAATGTAAAGGCACTGGTTTGACACGCAACTGTCCACATCTGGTTTTGTTATCAGTCAAGGACTTTTATCACAGACAGATTTCCTGAATTTTCTATTTTCAGCTTCATAAAAAAAAGGATACGTTTTTTTAGACCTTTGTATTTAATCACAGACAATTCTTCTACAACTATGTCAATGAAAGCCCCTATTAATGCTGTCAGGACTCCAATGAGGAGAAAAATAAACCATCTTGCTATATTTTTTTTAACTACAAATTTATATCCTTTGGCACGTTGTTCTGACAAATGCAGATAATTTTCACAAATGTCAAAATCTAAACTCTAAAAAGAAAAAAAAAAAAAAGAAAAATAATAATAATAATAATTACAAAAAAAAAAATAAATAAAGAAAATTATGCAAATTATAATACCTCAAATTTTCCTGATATAACATTCAGAGTTCCTGGTTCTACAGTCTCTGTTATCCTCTTTTGTTTTCTCGGGGGCCAGACCCCAGTGCAACCTGGGAGACTGGGTCCACAATTTTGATCATGCTCCTGCAGGCTGGAGTTAATTGAACTGTCACCCTTAAAAAAAAGAAGTGTTTACCTCAATGTTAAAACAATGCTATTGCCAATGACTCAATTTTTTAAGATCATTTCCCCAGTGACTCATAACTACCGACCACATACCTTATCACAACAGTTGATTTTGTAAAATATCAAAAAATGTCTCCTTGCCACACGTTTATTAATTAGGTCAGCGATCGACAGGAAAGATAACTGATACATATTCCTGTTGCAATATTGGTTTACTTACTTGATTAATTTCTCCATAGAATGACACTTCTTTCAGCAAAGGGGTTTTCTCGGAAACTTCCACGTTGTCCTTGGAGGAAGACGGTTCTGGATTAGACGCCATCTTCCTGTTAGCACACGATTTCCATCGTTACCTTGAAATAATTCTATCTATCGTACGGGAATGACGATAATTTTGCGTTCTTTTTTATAAAACATGTTTACAACTGTTCCCTCATAACAAACTTACGATTCCTCCGCAAACTAAAAACGACCGTTGGTTCCAACCAATCACGTTGCGAAGATTTGAAATGCAAGGCCGCAGAAAATATTCTGCTGACACGGAATTCCTCCGCGTTCATTTTTTTTGATGTTTTGTAAAAACAAATAACAAAAAACTTACAACTTATAAAATTTAAACTAAAAAAAAACCTTACGGTTAATACTGAACGGTTTTTTGTGAATTTTTCATATCCTGGATCTTAAGATCTGTAAGTAAATGTAGTAGAAAATTAATAGTAGCTGAGTAACGTAATATGAAATAAATTGGGGGTTTAAGGGGGTCAGTGTGGTGACTCGTTTAGACGTAGTCAGTGAAGTTAAGTATAGGGTGGCCAGTTCGTGACGTCACTGCAATACTTAACTTATGAAAAATACTTTATAAAGAGTATAATCTGGCCACCTTAAGAATTTTTGAGAGCGGCCAGTTTCTAAACGGGTGACCACTGGCAGTCTAACTCCCCTCCAACGGCGATTTCAGGACCTACTAATACAGTCATCTTAACCTCGTTGTAACAGCAGTTCCTAGACATCGTGTAAATGACAGCACTATTAATAAAACTGACAGTGTGTGAGTATAAAATCGAACCGTAGTAAGTGGTGAATGGTGGCAAACGCGCCGCCCAATCCAAGAAAGTCGACAAAAATTTAAAAAAACATTTTTTTTAAATTAAGGATTTGAGGACAACTTTAAAAAAAAATAGAACAGCAAGAAAAAAATTGAAAATTTTTTATTTACAATTAAATTAAAGTAAATTGAAAAATAGGCTTGCAATGACTTTTAATTTACACTTCAATAGGAGCTTTCCAGCTATCGCTTATAACTCAAGTCTACCTTACGGATTAATTTTAAAAAATTTGTGTTTTTTAACCAGCCTTAACTGATAATTTATCTCCTCAAATTTTCGGGCGGTCATATATCATAAAACAATAACTGTGAAGGACTTAATAAACACCTTACACTGTTAACTTCTCCCACACTAAAGTGTATTGAAAAGATTCAAAAAAGACAACAACTATTTGCCTGAGAAAAATTTCGAAACTCAAAACCGACTGAAGCGGAAAACAAATATCATGATGCCTTACTCTTTTCTGAAAATTAATCTTTAAACTAGCAATGAATTATAACTTCTCTTTTACATCCAACTAAGACTAAAACTACGAAGTCGGCTTTCCAAAAACACAGAGCTGAGAAAAAAAACCGATATTTTCATTGGCATTTTTCAGACACTTTGTTCGGTAATCAGTTAAAAATAAAAATTGAAACAATAAAAAATTCATAAGGAATATTCTTCCTCTTTCGATATTCATCCACTTTAAATTCTATAATGAGAAACTTCACTTCAAAGTTGTGTTTACCGTTATCATTTGTACCCATTTTGTAATTAAAAAACAATGAGAGAAATTAAAAAAATTTAACGGAAAAATAAAATAAAGAAATGTTTATGAAAGTTTCCCACCGTATCTTCTGTTTTTGTTATGGCGAGACCTAATATTGGCCCAATGTTCGTAATACCGTTCTGCTTCCAGCCACTCCTGGTACTTATACCACCATTCTTCCCATTTCATGTAATCCTCTAGTGATAAGTCCCTAAGGTAACCTCTACCTTTGTAATATCTGAGAAGAAAAATAAAAATAAATCAAATTAATTAATCTGGACGTTAATTTGCTTTATTATTTTTTTTTTTTTAATTTATATTATTATTTTTATCGCTTTAATTACAGTATTTTCTTAAAAAAAAAACGTTTAAACAATCCGACAATAAAACATTTTTTTAATTTTTTAAAGTAACGAAATTAGATTTAGGAATCTAGGATTTTTATTTTTTGAGAGAAAATATTCCTATTCAGCTAAAGTCCCTATTTTGCATTAGGGTGGGTCGAAAAAAATTTTTTTTTTTATTTTAACTTGTAATACCGCACAAAATACTTCATTTGGCGTCAGAATAACGTATGTATGACCTCAGCCCGATCGGACAATATTTTGAGGCTCCCTAATGCATTTACATGCTAAAAACCGAAATTTTGGATATTTTCTCGGCCAAAAAATTTTTCCAACATGGAAAGTAACCGAAACAGGATTTAAATCGAAGCTTGACCTTCGTAACATACGGTGCGACTGTAAAAAGAAAAGTTCCTGATGTGTTCTTTTCTACAGGTTGGTCTAAGTGCTTAAATAGCTTTGTTTTTTGTCTTGGGTCGCCTGCAAAATCCATGAAAATTTTTGTATCGAGCTGAAAATCGTAGGGGAGCTACCCACAGGGTTAATTTATCAGATTTAACACGATTTTTTTAAATCCGAATTTTTTCGGCAAAATGGCGGCATTAAAACATTGATTTTAAGAGCTAAAATTTTAAAAATTTAAGTTTTTTGATGAATAATTCTGCTAAAACGGAACCAGAATTTTTTTTTCTGTTTTTTCTACTTCCGGCGATCAAAACAAGTGTGTTTAAATGTTCTTCAAATCATTTATTTAATCTCTCGAAATGTTTTACAAATATTTAAAAAATGATTTGAAGAACATTTAAACACACTTGTTTTGATCGCCGGAAGTAGAAAAAACAGAAAAAAAAATTCTGGTTCCGTTTTAGCAGAATTATTCATCAAAAAACTTAAATTTTTAAAATTTTAGCTCTTAAAATCAATGTTTTAATGCCGCCATTTTGCCGAAAAAATTCGGATTTAAAAAAATCGTGTTAAATCTGATAAATTAACCCTGTGGGTAGCTCCCCTACGATTTTCAGCTCGATACAAAAATTTTCATGGATTTTGCAGGCGACCCAAGACAAAAAACAAAGCTATTTAAGCACTTAGACCAACCTGTAGAAAAGAACACATCAGGAACTTTTCTTTTTACAGTCGCACCGTATGTTACGAAGGTCAAGCTTCGATTTAAATCCTGTTTCGGTTACTTTCCATGTTGGAAAAATTTTTTGGCCGAGAAAATATCCAAAATTTCGGTTTTTAGCATGTAAATGCATTAGGGAGCCTCAAAATATTGTCCGATCGGGCTGAGGTCATACATACGTTATTCTGACGCCAAATGAAGTATTTTGTGCGGTATTACAAGTTAAAATAAAAAAAAAAATTTTTTTCGACCCACCCTATTTTGCATTGCAATGCCCATATTATGTACGCGATGGTGAGTGTAAACAGCCAAACTATTGCCTTGTTTGCCGTCTTCGATATAGAAATGCAAGTAGAGCATCCTCCTATTATTGATTATAAGAGTCTGTTCCTTTGGTGTAACAATTTTTGTGATTCGTAATTTCATTTCCTTTGGGGTCGTCCATAAATCACGTTAGGGGGGGAAGGGGTATTCAAAATGCTAACTTATACTAACATGGGGGGGGGGAAGGGTTACATATCTACATATCTTTGTCTCATGTAATAAACGTGAGAAAATGGAAATAATGTAAATTTTTAAATGAACCTAACCCACTTAAAAGAAATAACTATTTCAATTTTACTTTATTTCAATTTTTTTTTCTGACTTCTAAAAACGAAATTTACACATTTTTCAAAGGGGGGAGGAGGATTAGAACCCGTGTTACGTAATAACGAAGGGGGGGTTACAGGTTGCTTTACGGGTGTGTTACAAGGGGGGGGGGGTCAAAAAGTAGCCTATTTTGCGTTACGTAATACATGGACGACCCCATTGGTTACGTACCACCTCGTTCAAAGGTTTAACTCGTATTGCTTTTGGTATTTAAAGTGACTATCTTACTTGTAACGAACACGAACATCATCCCAAGCAGTCATGCCAGTAGGGGCTGCATGCATTGTCTCCGGGAAGTAACCAGCACCGAATCTGCGATCACCGAATTCAGGAGCTCCTGCACGGTAAACGTCTTCCTCGTCTGGTCCGTCGATTACGACCTGTAATTAAATAATTGAAGAAATAAGAAAAATGAAAATAAAAAGGTCAGGACTTACGCTCCAGATATAAGTTTGGTGAAACAATCAAGTCTGCTTTCTGGGAAATTTAAGTGTTGGTCCTGGAATTCCCAGTTTTTAAAGAGTAATCAACGGGAAAGGGATTTTAGAATAATGTTGAGAAACTCAACCTTTTTTTATTTTTTAATTTTTCCAACAAATCTAAAGCTGCTTTTAGGCAGGGGGGTGTAATTCTTTATTTATTTATTTATTTATTTATTAGTCATTGGCATTGGAACCATTTCTGGCATTGCTTGTGCCCTGGCAAAAAACCTAGTTTTTTTTATCAGCAATGAACTGACAATTAAATACATCTGCCGTTACTGGAGTATCATTATATTCATTATTTATTAGCTCAGTACATTATTGTTATAAAGGAAATTAGCTATGACCTTTCGAGTTTTTCGATATTACGGAAGGTAAACATTTCTAAGCTAAAAGCACTCAGTATCGAAAACAGTTGAACAGAATTTAGGAAAATAATAAAAATTATATGATACCTTAAAATCCGACGACTCGGAGTCCTTTGTTATTCGCATGTTTTTCACGGAGTCTATGTCTCTCCTGTCAACCGACCATTGTGCCATTTTACCGAAACGTTCCGACAACGTCAATTTTGGAGCTCCAGCACCCGATGCGTCTGAAGAGGAAGAACTATCATCGGAATCTGACTCCGCAGGACTTCCTGGCCTGATGATTCTTTTCTTTTTCGGTTGTCCTTCGATTTTAACGGCGGCCAACATTTTACGTTTACTAGCAGTCTAAAAAAATTAGTTTTAATTAACTAAACTTAAGACACTTGAATTTCGAATCGTTTTTCGAACCTTATCGTTAGGAAGTTCTTTCCTGACTTTAGATCTGGGAGGTGAAGGAGGTGGTCCCCTTGGATCCCGTGGAGGGCTGCTTCGATCTCTCGCCGCACGAGCAGCCTCCAATCTCGGCCTATCTTTAACTGGAGGTTTCCTCCCAATAGTTGCTGTTGACGTTTTCGATGGAGGTTTGCTGGCAGCATTTTTCGAGTTTGAAGAAGCCGTGGGTCTCGAGCGCGGTACAGAAAACGACCTAGACCTGAAGAAAAAAAATTCAAAACCTTTTCATTTCCTTTTCATCAACGACAATTCACTCTAAAAGGCAAATAGTTAACTTTCGCGGTTTTAGTGTAAACTGTTGCATTGCATCTGTGACGCCATATAAATAAATTGGACCCATTACACTACACAGAATGAAACAAACGATTCAATTTGTTTTGAAATCGGAACGACAGAATGTTTTTATAAGGCCCCGAACATTCGGATTGTGTCCAAAATGTATTCGATTGAAGTCAAAATTTTGAAAATTTTTAAAATGTAACAATACAGAATTTTTTCCTTTATGTAAATTTTTGGGGGTTAACGTAAAACCCATATTAAAAAACTAAAAAATTTCCAAACTGTTGTTTCTTCTTTCAATTTTGACCATCAAACACTTACGAAATCACACAAACTGAGACTTTTATTTTCTAAAACTTCCACGCATTAAATAGTATATTACAAAACGGTATAGGGGTGGTTTATTGCTCGACGAGACGTATAAGCTACCCCCATGCCTGATTTGTAAGAAAATTTTCATCCCGAAGGCGGAAAATGAACTTTATTGTTTTCCAAGCGGGACAAAAAGTTAATTTTTCAACCCGGAGGAATGGAAAATAAAATTTCACAAAATAGTCCAGTCAATATCGCCATTTTAAAGTCGCTAAAATTGCAAATGATGTTCTCTAGACGTATGAAAACATTTAAAAAAATACTGATCCGATAAATTTTGTTGAGCGAAAAAAAAAGCGCAGAAAACGTTTTAGTTGCAAAAGCATTTCCGTTGACCAAAAAAAAAAGAAAAGAAAGAAACTTTTTGAAAAGTATAATAATGAGATAGTTAGCGGACCTCACACTCAGGTTCATCCTACTATTGTTAAAGGAACACAAACAAAACAAAACAAAAAAAAAAAAAAAAAAAAAATGAAATGCAGGCCTAATATAGTATATTTTTAAGTTTTTCGAGTACAGCTTCTTCAGCTCCCAGAAATGAAGTGAAATGAAGTGAATTCAAATTCAGCCACATTTTGGAAATATTCAAATATTAGGCCTTTTTTTTTTTTGTCGTTTTCAACCCTCGTGCTCAATAGAAATTATATTATAATTTGCATACACCCCCCCCCTTCCTTCTTTCTCTATTTTTCGCTGTAATATTCTAATAATGAAAATGGTTTGTTTTTTTTCCTCAATAAAAAATTCATCATTTTCGTCATTTTTTAATTTAACCCAGGGCCGCACATTGTGTAGGGTTTGCGAAGAACAATCTGGCACATGAGCTGAACCTAGATTTCATAAGTCAAAACATTAAAAACCAAAAAATAAAGTTAGATTTTAACGTGCTTTTGGTTTAGTTTTTGATTAATGATTCTCATTGTGAAATATTGTCCTGCTCGATATAAAATAAGCTAAATCATTTCTTTAAGCTTTACAACTCGATTTTAGCCAGCTGGACGTTTTTTTAAAAACAATTTTCACAAAATTACACCTTAAAGTGATCTTCATAAATGTCTTTCATTTAAAGTATTCTTTCACTTCAGTCTGTCTTGAAAATGTAACACTTGGCAAAAAGTTAAAAAAAAAAATGAAAGAAAAATTGCATGGTTATGATAACCTCGCATCGGACATGTTGCGAACTGCTAAATGTCAAAAATTTTTAATTCCTTTCTCTTCTTTTTTTTTTTGACAAGAACTCTTCTGGAATCATAATAAAAGCCATTAGTCAAAACATTTTCTACCAGCAGCATAAAAGAAGTCTCCCTCAGCAACGGAAGTCAAAATCCTAAATTTATCAATGAGTTGCACTTTTCCAAAAAAAAAAAAAAATTTTTTTTTTTCTTTTTTTTTTACAAATTTAGCTCACCTTTAAGTTACCCACAAGAAACAAGCCGTGAAATAACTTTCGGAATAACTAACCTCGATCTCGCGGCGTTTTTCCGCCGACCGTGTTTCGGCGAACACACGGAACAACTTTCATCCGAGCACGAACTAACGCTTTCGCTCCCAGAACCGGACGGGCTCCGTGGGCGCGAACCGGACGGTTTTGACGAAACCGGTTTCGTTGGCGGGGTATGAGGTCTACCCCTCCCGGTCGGTCTTGACGACGATCCCGGTTTACTATTAACGCTACGCGGTGGTGAGTACGATCGGGAACGAGATTTCGCACGAGGGCGAGACGGCAATGGTGGTGATCGAGGTCCAGTCCTGTAAGTTAAGAAAATAAATCAAATTAACATCTTTCAAAAAATTGTACTGTGGCTTCAAAAAATTTTCATTACCTCGGTTTGGATGGCACGGGTTTTTTAGCTCCAACAGGACTTCGACTCCTGGATCTGCTTGATGATTTTTCCCCGTATAACTCTTTATATCCACTGTGCCTCCATCTGTTCGGATCTTTTTCTTCCACTTCCAATAATTTTTTGTTCCAGTATTGACTTTGAGTTCCTTCCCTTCTTGCTTTCTTCATGACGTTGTCGATTTCTTTCCTCCTCGGCGGGGAAGCAGCTGCATACGTAAAAAAATGGAATAAGCCAGTGATAATTTATTAAGTTTAAGGAAATAATTTACGTTTCGTTCGCCCGCTTCTACCAGAGTAAGCATCCATTCTCAATCGGGAAGATTTGTCCGCTGCAGAGGAAGATGATTGGACTGCGTCCCGTCGGATTTCGCGTGACCTTGAGTCACGCTTCCTTTCCATCTACGGTCACTACCTGTATCGTAAAAAATTAAGAAATCATTACAAAACTGATAAAGATACTGATTTTACAGATTTCAAAGTCTTAATGGAAAAAAAAAATTGAAAATGGTTTTACGAGTTAATGAAGAAAAATGATTTGTTAAAGAAGCAAATCACGCAAAAACAGAAGCAGTTATTATAAGTAAGAGGATTTTCAATAAAAAAATAAAAAAAAGGATGCTGGAAGTACAATGGTTTCTTAGGCCGGAAGATGTGACGAATCTAAATGCCGCTCCCTGCACTGAGGAGCTGTACATGAATTACTTACAACTTTCGGAAAAAGAGATAAAGGTCTGTTAAGTAATGATACTAACTCAGCATCCATTACAAAAGCCTATTTCATTGATGATCATGCGTAATATAGCGTATAAGGTTAAAAAATGATGGAGTAATTACTGGAATGCACGTAAGTGTCCCTTTAATACTTTATGTAAAAAGAATTCGGATTAAGTCCATGAAATATGACAAGTTCTATGATATGGTTGCTATGGTTTTCATGCTTAATACAAACTTTTGTGGACTTGATCTTTTAAGGGCGTAAATTTATAATTTTAGGGGTTATCCACATATTACGCAAGCAAACAAGGAAACGGGGCGGGGGAAGAGGATGTATGAAAATCTCATAATGTCCAAGATACATTTTCATAAGAAAGGCTCAAGGGAGGGATATTTAAAATCACTAAATACATCAATGTGTGTGAGGGAGCAAAGAAGATCGAAAATTACCAAAATTGTGGCCAAGTGTTTTGATACGAAAATTTTGGAAGCTACAAGTAACATTCAAATATATGGGAGAGAAAGTTATTTGCCAGTTATTTTGATTTACTTTGGCGACGACTATTACGGTTATTTCGGTGCACTTAGTGGCAAATTCAACTATTTACCACAATAATCCGGATGGGAAAATTATACCTAAAACGATCTTTTACTGATTAATATTCCAAAACCAGGTATAAATCATGCATTATACAGCCTTTCCACAGAGGAAAATTAAAAATGGTTTTTCTTTTTTTAAAAATTGTGCTAACTATTAACAGTAAAACATTTTTAGACAGATATTACATGACCGTGCCTAGCAAGAGGACAGAAACTCTTAGTTAAGAAACTTCTGATTATGCAAAATATTAATTAAGCATAAAATTCGTTAATTTTTGACCCTTTATCGACAGATTTTAACCATATTCATCCCATAGCACAATTTCATAAATTTCATTCAATTCACTCATGCCTTGTAAAGATTTTTTTCTTCCATCTATTTTAAGTTTTACAAACATCACTAAAAAAAAGGCATTAAGATACTGTGAAAATGTCAAAGCAAAATAGTCCAGTGTCTGAAATTCAGAGACTTTTATTTTTCCGAATTGGAAAATAGCCTCATATCATAACTAACAGCTGGGATTTTTTACTAATATGCTAAAATTAAAATTCAGCTTGTGTAAATTAACTTCATTCCGTCATTTTCACTAACCCAAAGAAAGAAATCTTAACACAATCAAATTTTCTCAGTTGGATGCATATTAAAATCCCTCTTTATTACACCAAATTGTTTTTTGTTACACAAAAAAAAAAAAAGGCCGAAATCCGACGACGCGATTTACAACTCGATTTATGCTGTCACGTTTTCCGATCCGATTTGACGTAGCAATGAGAGATTTTTACGACATCCAACGATCCAAAAAATTTCCCCTATAACAAACCTTAATTTGTAAAAATAAAACAATGACAAGACTTATTACCTGTTCTTCGAGGTCGGTACGCGACGCGAATTTTAACCGAAACCGAAAATGACATGCAAACGAAAAATCCCGAGCAGCGAGAAAGAGACCGTCGCGATCCCGCTTTTTTCGATGTTCAAACAACGTGATTCGAACGTTAACCCACCGAAATCGAACTTCACAACTGGATTTTCCATGAGGTACACTTCCACAATATTTACTACATCATACAAGAACATTGAAAGAAAACAAAAAAAATTAACGATTTTGATAATAAATTTTAAACAGTTATTTACCGGTTCAAACTTTTGCATTGTTTAAAATTAAACTTAAAATTTTGTTGTTATAATAAATGCCTAAATTTTCTAAATCCCTATATGGCCTTAAACTGGAATATGAATTATCTGATTTTTTTATGAATAAATTTTTATTTATATTTTTTAATTTTCCCAAATCTTTGTCGGCTTCATCTTCGGTAAACGACGTTATAATTAAAGGTGAAGCATTTTCGACTAAAACAGGTAAAGTCTCCATCCAAGTGTCAGAATCAGAACCTTCGTATTCGTGAAAACCGCAATTAAAACAGCAAATCACATCCGGTTTTTGATACAGTTCCATATTTATAAAATTATGATAAAAATCTTGAATGAAATGAAATTTTAAAATATTTTTACAAGAATTGCAATATTCCTCCTTGGTCTCATTCGTTTCGGGGCCGATAAAAAAAATTTGACAGTTTTTAATTTGAGCATGAAGGTGCAAAATAATTTCCCATGACTTTAAGGATGCCGTCTCTAACAATTCAGAGCCCACGACATGAATAATTATTTTTTCTTTAAAATGAAAATTTATCCAGTTTAAGGCATTTAATAAGGATAATGGGCATGTTATTAATTCTGAAACCAAAGCTTCTTCTACAACTTTGGAATCCTGAATGCTGTCTATGATTTTGATATTTGAAATGAGATACTTTTCCATTGTATCTGGTAAATCGACTCTGCCCCCACTAGAAAAAAGAAAAAAAAATATATTTTTTAAATTTTTGCAAAAAAAAAAAAAAATCCTAGCCAGTTAAATTGATATATAAAGCCATAGACTTTTTGTCCCTTCTGAAGACATTTTTAATCACCCCTATGGCCTCTTTACCTATTTCCCTTGGCTAAAAGCTTTTAGATCATTTTATAAACATGGTTGCTCTTACCATAATGAATAACTGGGGTAGAAATGATTCCTCTGCAAATACAAATCAACTTTTATGCATAATGCCAAACTGTTGCATATTCCTGAATGGAAAGTGTAATCTGCATTTTTATGCTGTGGAGAACAATAGCTCACACACAGGCAATTTTCACAAGTTTCAGAAACAGATTTACAGTGGCAGACTTGGCAGCTATTAGGAAATAAAATCATGTTCATCTCACAGGGGCTTAACTTCCTTCCCATTTCTAACTCACATAGCATCATGAAATTAGTCCGATATTTATACCAATTTAATTTATCTTCCAAATTTTCTGGGCTCAACATTTTATCAACTTTTTGAATGACCCCACATAATTTTTTATGTTTCTTCCAATGTTTCTTTTGATGTGATTCACTACAGTATGATATCATTTTACAAGAACTACAATGTTTTAATTTTGTTTCCTTTGATGTCAAATGACAAACAAAACATGTATTTGCATGAAACACTGTATCTCCTTCCATTTTCTCCAAAGGTAAAAAAAAAAGTAAAAAAAATCCTTCCTATAAAATTTCAAGGAGCGTTGATTCCATCCAAAAAGGGCATTGATCCGTCCAAAAAATAAAGGAAAAAAAAAGACCGAAGCCTGATCCAGGCCACCGACGCCAATAAACCGCGTCCGATTTTAACGTGGCGATTCCCGCGACCGATGATGTTAACGCAAATAATGTTTCGCGGACCGCTAAAATCTAATCGGATTATCGACAATAAATTGAAGAGGTACTTACGATTTAACGAACGATTTCGGAACTTGCAAACGGAAAACAAGAGAAAAATGGCGTTTTGCTCGGGTTTTAAAATTCCGATCAATAAACGCCTTAACGTAGAAGATCCGTTACTCGAAATTAAAACTATCCGTTGCTTTTCATTTGAAGCGAATTCAGCTCTTTTAAAAATTTTCCCGGATTGCAACTTGCGCGAAGAAAAGCATCAAAAATAATCCAGAAAAAAAAATCAAAAAGCGTTTTCAAACGACAGATTTTCCATAAACAGGATAACAACTTCAGAAATTAAAAGCCTTAAAAGCCAGGCCCCGAAAAAATGAAATAATTTATTTGCACGTCCAGATGGCAGCACGATCGCAATTAACAAAACAAACAGTCAATCAAGATCATTCGCTTTGTGAAATAAATTATTAACAATGTTAAGGCCAAAAGCTTTAACTCAAGTTCTCAGTCAAGCAAACACGGGAGGAGTGGAAAATACGCTGTAAGTAAAATGAACTTGGAAGAATGTAGAATTTTATTTACTTACTTCGTGTTTTAAATTTTAAAAGTCACCTGACATTGGACTAACGAATTTACTGTTTTTCTGTCAATCACAATCATCAGGTTGTTAAATCACGACGGTGCACTCCTTGCTTACAGTGGATATGGAGATAGAGATGCGAGAGTGACAGCGGCAATAGCTAGCAACATCTGGTCAGCTTATGAAAAAAGTGGTGGCCATGCATTTAATGGCGATGATCTTCAAGTCGTTTTAATGGAATGCATGGTTTGTATTTAATTTAAATTTATATTTACTCAATTTATAAACTATATATCAATTTTTTTTCTATAATTATTGACAACTATTTTGTTTTAGGATGGGAAAGTAGCAATAACAAGAGTGGCTAATTTACTTTTATGTTTATATTGTTCAAAACAAAAAGTTGGATTTGGGATATTAAAAGAAAAAGCAAGAGCGTTAGCTGAATATTTAGAAGGTCCTTTAAGTCAAGTTGCCAATTCTTAAAATTTTTGTAAAAAACATGAAAAGGCTGAAATCACTGCGAAATGAAGGCAAACTTTTATCATTTATTTTTTGTCCTGCTTCAGAATGTGATAAACTGTATTTTTAAATCTAAAAATTATGTATATTGTAACAATAATCAATTATCAACAATTACCAAATAAAAAAAAAAATTATTTTACAGCTGTACGAGTATTTTTTTAAGAAATCAGTAACAATCTAGAATATTAGTTTCACATTCAGAATGAATACTTAATATATCTGTCAACAAAGCATTTAAATCATCCCCAGAACCGGCCAACCATTTCCGTTTCTCGTTTAAAAAATTATTCAAATCAAACATTTCCATTTCATTCAAAAAAATTTCAGGTTTTATTGCTTTTATCAATACCTCGCACTTCGATTTTTCGTCACATCTACCAGGATTGCAAACGCTTACTAACAAATTAATATCCATTTCGTTCACGATGTCCTCAATAATTTTATCCGATCTGGCACCGATTTCGTCGTCTGCTATAGACCGATCGTTGCAAGGACTTACAGGTGAATTGCACCACGGTTTTCTTTTCTCACAATATCCCTCGTCGCTTGTTTTCCTTTTCGCAGGATTCTGATCGGATTTTTTCGAATCGTGAAAGGAAGACCGTAACATGCTGTAACGTTTTAATATGCTTAAAAAATCTTTTATGATTTGAGCGGATTTCTGAACGACTTGAAAATCGCAGTCGTCGTGCAAAGTCGTCAACAGCACGTGCAAGCAACCTATGTTCGATAATTCGATCAGGACTTTATTCAAGCGGAGCTTTATTTCCTCATTCGTTAAAGTTACGATTTTTTTGTGTTCTCTGGAAAAAGTGACGCTAGGGAAAAAACCATCGATCATACCCTGATTAGCCAGGAAACGTTGAATTACTTTTTCCCAGAAGCATAAAGCGTTCACTTTCACTTCCCAATGTAAATCGTACGTGGCTGAACGACCGATCGTTTGATAGAATGTTTGTTCCACTTCAGGTCTGGAAAAAAGTATCAACTTTAAAAAACTGCAAGAAATTATTTTTCGTAGGGCTACTTACTTGCAGTTCTGATGTTCGTAAATTTCCATGGCCAGCAAAGCCGCTTCTCTCCTCACGATTCCCTCGCTTTCGTTCTTTAAAATGTCGACAACTTTAGCCGGAATATCATGGGAGCTCAAATTCTGGTCCCATACTTTTTTGATCTTGATCATTGCTGATAATGCTCGAAGGGCGGAAGCTCTTATGTAACTTTCAGAGTCTCCTTCGGCCATCGCAACAATTAAGGAAGGAAGATTCGTATCTATAAGCATGTCTTGATATGCAGGATATTCTGAAAAATAAATTTAATCAATATTAGAAAAAGATTCCTAAATGCTGTTCCAGTTATTTAGTTTTATGTTTATTCCTAACTACTAAAAATTACGCACTTGCATCAGCCAGTTCAGCGATCACAGTCACAACTTCCACGCAACTATCCCTGACTTCCCAATTCGGATCGTGTAAACGTTTGTAGAGCAAAGGCATTAAATCCTCAAAACTGGACCCTTCCAATGGTGTCATCAACAACGCCAAAGACGGAGACAAAAAATTCGAAATGCACAATTTTATAAGAAGTAAGGTTTGCACAGCCAACTGAAAAGAATAAAATCGATGATACTGGCTTATAGCATAATCATAATGAGGTCTTCGGTCACTAAAACATTTTCTCCAGGTTCGCTGAATGTCCTTAATGGTAACCAACCAAAGATGGGTTTGATAGGATTTAGCAGATCCAGCCTACCTGGAGTAAAAATCTCCCTTTTACACTATCCAGAGGGAAAATCGCTACACCTGATAAAATTTTCAACTTACTAGTGGAGAAAGATTAGGGTTATCTAACAAAACAGACGTAAATTTCAACAGACACAAAGTCTCTAGAGATCTGGTCCAGTCGATTTTAAATTTTTCGATTAAAGTACATATAGCATTTAAAATAGCCGATAACAGGGTCGCTCCGGAGATGCAAAGCAAGCGGGCTGCCTCGTATTCTTCGTCGGTTATTGGATCTTCTTCGGTGCATACGCGAGGTACAAACTCTTTCAATAGGTACGCCAATGCTTGCAGGATTATAACCGCCATATCCTGAATGCACAAGGAAAAGAAAAGTTATTATTAGCATGATCTAAATTTAGATAATGCAAGCCTTTGCGTACCATGCTAACATTCTCGATATTTTTTGTGAGAGAAAGAACTCCTTTCAGGGCGCAATCCATAGGATAAATATCTTCCGAATATTGTATAACATCTCGAAGCTGGTACGCCATTCGCTGAGTTTGTTCCGTGGTTAAATCATACAGTTTTTGAATGTATGAATCCAAAAAAGTGTTCATCCTCGCTTTTTTCTTGATAAACAATAACGCTGGTATTAACTGGAACAAACAAAGATATTTGAGCTAGATATTTTTTTCTATTTTTTCAGTAAGTTAAACGCAGGTTTTATAATTATTTAAGACCAGAAGCTAGGTCTTTTATATGAAACTTCCACTCCTATCCAAGGAAAAAATAGTCCAATTTACGGATCTGGCTTAACTATTCTAATCTGAAATGTTTGATTAAGCTTATTAGGTGAGCTTTTTACCTGTAGTATTAGAAAATGGATTTCCATTTCTGGATCAAACTGAACCGTACATTTTCCCGAAGCTACTTTGGTCCATAAAATTTGACATAGTTTTGCAAGTTTTATCACATTATTGATTTTATGCCGCCTTATGAACGTTTTAAAAATTTCTGTTATCCCATCAGGTATTTGTTTGATCAAGCTTTCTTCAGGGTTTTTATTTTTTTGGGAAGTTAAAAGAACAAGCATAGCATACGCAGAAGCCGTTAAATCTAAAAATAAGCAAAAAATATTAATTTTTTTGATCTGATTTTTAAAACGTTGGCTCATAATTTGACACTAGTTGGAGAAAAATTTGATACTAGTTGAGAGAACTGACAAATTGGAGAGCCAATGTTAAACATTTTCTCACCTAAAAATTGTTCTCCTTCGCAGGTTTCCAACAACTTTTTAAAAATCGGTTCAATTTCAAAAGTATCCATTAACATACTAGGGACGGAATTATTACATGTATTCGGCATCGTAATGCAAACTTCCAAAACAACAGCCAAAAGTTTCAAAGACGGAGAAATTTTTTTCTGTAATTTATCTTCGTAATGCGTCTTTCTATCAGCATCGACATTTTCCATCGACCCCGAATCTCCGGTTGTAACCAAGGGAATTAAAATTTCTCTCAGAATTTTTTCCAAAACGCTGTCGTCTGTTTTAACGGGATCCAAAAATTTCCTCAAAAATCTGGAAGCTGAAAATCGAATTTCTAACTATTAATTTAAACTTATTTTTTTTTTTTATAATAAAGTAATATTCATGCGGCAAATAAAAGCAAACAAGCTGAATATATATTCACCCCATTACATTATGTCATGAATAAAGTATTGGTCTAATTTTATTTATTTAACTTGGCACAGCAATTCTCTTTTACAAACCTTCTCTTTCAACATATATGCTGGAATTTGAAACAGACAGTTTTATGACATTTTTCCAAGCTTTTTTTTCCTTCACCCACAGAAATCCAGAATTGTGATTTATAACATCTGACAATAAGGATATGTAAGCAACTTTTAAAGGTGAACTTCCATAGACTTCCATGTCTAAGCAGTGCAAGAGACCATCTATTATGTTTGTCTTTTGGATTAAATTGAATTCTCTTTCATTTCTGGCAAATGCTCCTATGAAACGGATAACGAATCCTGCCACAGAAGCATCTGGTGGTGTATCATTCCAACGCTCAATAGTGCTTTCAAACCATTTGGTGAACAGTTGTGATTGGAGATGTTTGCATCCATTTTTATCTGTAAGAAGAAAAAAAAAAAAAAATGATTGAACAAAAATATTGTAACCTTGGACAATTACTTTTTTAAGAAGTAAAAGTAGAAGTGTTAACCTTGATGGGTCCTATCATTTTCACTCAAAACCCTATTATCTTCTTAATAGCTGAATTAGTCAAGGGAATCACAATACATTATCAAAATTAGGAAAAATAATCATTTTTTAAAGAAGGAATAATTTTATAATTATTTTCAAATTTTGGTTTTCTTAAAATTTTGTTGCAACTGTATGTCCAAAAAAATCATCATCAATCATGCTAATATTCCAGCTTTTTTATTTCCCCATAAAGGGTAATTTTTTTGTAGTAGTGTCAGTGTGAGGGCTACATTAATTTATTGCTCTCTCATTCTGGGTCTTTTATACAATTAAATGAATTAAAATTACGCTCAAATTAAATTCCAAAAATATATTTTTTTATTAAAAGTACAATCAGATTAAAGCTGGTTGTCAATTTCGTTCAAAAGTAATGTTGCAATCAAACAAATTGTCTATGAAAAAGGAAAAAAAAAAAATGAGTATGATTTCAATTAACAAAAGCATCAAACCAGATAATTTAATAAGTAAATATTTATGATCACGACATAAAAAATGAAGTTCAATGTCAAAGTATTTCCTTACCAAGTTCACCTCTAATGTTGGATTGAAGCTTTTCCAAATAAGAGTCATCTGCTATTTTGAAATGTGATTCTGTTATGTTTGTTAAAAGGCTCACTAATTTATCCACTAATCCACAAGAACCGTTTAAAACGTCCATTTTTCTTATATCAAACAAAACACTCTGAATGAATCGCTTATGAATGTAAAAGCCATAAGCAGTGTAAAAAAAAACTAACTTTTATTTTTACCACAATATTACCGCAAATAGTTCGACCACTCGATTTGTGAAACAGAATACACCGTGCTATTGCTTTAAATTAGTATTAATAACTGTCAAATACAAATATTCAAAAAGATGCGACAATAAAAATGATTTTTTTTTCTGATTGTTTTTTCATATAAGCATTGATTGTTATCTCAACGCCTAGGAAAAAATAATCAAATTAGATGCTGAAAAGTTGTCATCTAATATTTTTTAAACTGATAAATACTACAGCATCACTCTTCACAGCAAATCAAAATAAAATTCTTTATTAAAACGGAGATTTTTAAGATCAAATTTTTAGGTTATATGCCACCGAAAAAAACAAAACTTTCTGAATTGAATTTCGAAACAACGCGAGCGCTACCTATAGTCTAAAAAGAAAATGAAGATCAAAGTAGCCAACCATACATTTTTTCCCGCCAAAATATGGAATTTACGAATTACGATTATGATACAAGATTCAAAAAAGAGGTACAACCAGTCTTTTTCGTATCGTACTATTTCCAGATTTTCGCTTCAATACGAAAGAAAATCGAAATTAATGTATTAACAGCTAACATTAAATCGATAATAATGGAATAATGCTGAAAATCTTGACTTGACTTGACTTGACATTGACTTGAAGAAAGAAAGTGCCGGTGTTCAGCGCTCCTTGTGCTTCAAAATGGTACTTAAAAAAATGTAAACAAATAACAATGGCGGTCTTTCCTATTGAGATTTTATAGAAAAAAAAATTAAATAATCATGTATGCTCAAAATGGTTTATACAGCGTTGGAGAAAACGATAGTAGTATGGAATCAAACACTATTATTATTTTCTTGCCGAAATATATCGAAAAATCAAATTTTAATTATTTATACGGAGATTTTGAGGTTAATGAACATTCTGCAAAAATGTTTTACATAATTAAAACATGTGATTATCAGTCTGATAAATGCATAGGAGTATATTGTACCAAAAAATTTAACGATACGTCTACCAGATCCAACTGGATACATTTGGAAGCTCAAAACGATTCAATAAGATTAAAAAAATTAAAATTACATGATGAACTTCTTGACATACAATCACAACAAATTATTTTATTGTATTATGATTCTAAGTCAATATGTAAATTTGATTCATCGTTAAATCATGGTTTTATTGGAGAGGACCATTTCAGAAATTTAGGAGCAAAATTAAGTTGCAATAAATATGAACAAGAAAAAAATAATAATGTTTTATCAAGAACTTTAATATTTATTTTTTCACTCTTACAAAACTTTACTGTGTTGATTTCTAAATATTCAAATATATTTCTGCACATCAGAAATTATTTAGCAGGATTTGTATGGGCTTTAAAAAATTCTACAAATGAACATGGTGTAAATATTAAAGTTGTTAATTTTTTTTTATCAACTCTACTGGACATGGCATTAGGAATTTTAGTTTTAAACTGGTTAACATTAAAAGTTTCATTGGATTCTTTCCCAAAATTTTTTATATTAACTGCAGAGAATGTAGTGAATTCATTAAAGGAATTAATTCAGTGGCTGACTGGTGATCCGGCTGGATTGAAGTTAAATCTAGCTTTTAATAAATTACTAGCTACATTTTATTTATTTCACATTCATATTTGGTGGTCATTTCTAGGTATGTTTTCAGATTATGGAATTATTTTTTACAAAAAATAAATTGATGTTTTTCTTGCAGTCATGTTAAAACCAGGATTAAAATTCATGTTTCTCCTTTTTTTACATCTTGGACAAATGGGTATTACATTTCAAGCTTCAATAATAGCAGATCTTTTAGGGTTTGTTAGCTTCCATGTGTACTGCATTTATGCTTATGCAGCTAGGTAGGCTATAAATAAAATTAAATAATATAAGAGATTATTAATATTTTTTTGAATATTTCAGGCTTTACAATGTTCAAATATCAGCTCTAATAGCTTTATGGAGATTGTTTTTAGGACGTAAAAAAAATCCTCTTCGCAAAAAAGTTGATTCATGTAAATATTCACCAGAGCAGTTATTTGTAGGAACAATAGGTTTTACAATACTTTTGTTTCTTCTTCCAACAACTTTAGTATACTATGTAGTATTTGCTTTTGTAAGTATTTCATCAAAATTTATGCTCTAAAAAAGCATCAGATCAGTTAATCCTGAACAAAATGAAATCAGAGAATAGTTTCACTGGAAATCCTTTTTTTTTTTTTAGATACGGGTGTTAATTACAAGTTTCGGAGGAATACTAACTCGCATCGGGTTTGTAGTTCAGTCCTTGCCAATTTACTCGACTTTTTTATGGTTAATTCGCTCTTCGGAAATTAGTAACGGCGTCGAATTAATCCCAAAAAAATCGCTCATAAAATCAAATTTTTTAGTCCTTGATGTAAAACCCATTCCGGATTCCTGGTGGCAAACCGTCCGCCGTTTTCAGCCGGATTGCGTACCTAGACCTTTGGAATTTGATTTCAATCAGTTTTGCGGTTTGTTAGTATCCGGGAAATTGATTTATCCAGTTGATTTCAATTTTTTTTCGTGGTTTTAGAGGGTCTACGATTTTCAAGGAATAAAAAAAAAGCAATCAGGAGCTAAAGAATGATTTTTTTCATATACTTGAGCAAGTTAGTCAAAGAGAAAATAAATTTTTTAAATTAATTGCAGTTAATATTTATTAATAAAAATTCAAAATCATTTGTTTAGATCAATCTCATTCCTAAAACATTTGAACAAAGAAAAAATTACAGTCAAATTATTAAGTTTTTACTTATGCATTATTTAAGTTTAGGCCAAGGAGAAGGGCATCCACAAAACAATATCAAGTATAAGTGGAATAAGGAAGTTGATTGGATTATGGGCCTGTCCATCGGGTTTTGCGTCACATGGCAACGGGCTTCGTAAGCTGAATATTAAACCCGTTACCCATATGACACAAAACCCAGTGGACAAGCCCTTAAGTTACTTTTAACTGCCTCCAATAATTTATTAAGCATTTTATGTGGTTTCGCTTTTGATAGTTATAACAATTATAACAGCCCATAATATGGACAACAGGGAACACGTTCAATAAAAAACTATAAAATTTGACCAAACATTAGAAAGAATAATATTATATTTCTCGTAATTTACAATATAATTTACTTTTAATTTTCATTGGTTTTTCATTTTTTCGTTAAAAACAAAAAAAGGCTAAAAGCATAAGTATTCTTTACATTTCCTTTTCTTTTTTACAAATCACTACTTAAAATTTTTATATTTTTTTATACACAGGAAACTTACAAAGAATACAATACAAAATAGCTGTCCAAGAAAGGTTAAAAATGTGTAAGGATTAAGAAAAAAGTGTTTTCCTATGAAAAGAAAAAAAAAAAGAAATAATAAGGAACTTATACGTACTTAAGATTAAAATAAAAAAAAATCTTCGTCAATGATTTTAAAATCTTTGCATTTTGCAGTAGTGTTAATAAAAGAATCATTTAATTAGATTTTTCTTAAAATCTAATTGTTTTTAGCACATTTAATCTAATTTATTTTTCCACAACGAATTTCACAGTCAACACAATCACTTTGATATAAAAATCCAAACTTTATTTCTCAGGGCAAGAATATTTTTTCTTTTTTTTGTAATTCACCCTAAGCACACGAGTATAAAATACGACAATCCTAATCTTACGACAAATCCTTAACAACTTTTTCGACTATGAAATTAATTTTTCCCAGTCTTCGCAGGAATTTTTACATTTTAAAAAAAAATCAAAATAATAATTATTGCGATTTTTTTGCTGAAGTATTCTACTTTTTTCTCCAGCTCACGCGATTCACTAAAATTTGTAATATTTGTTACAACAATTTTGCAAAACTGTTTATAGGATAAGGCACCATAACGTTTGCAAAACGTTAAATTAAAATTACAACTTTTTGTGTGTTTGTGTGAAAACAATTAATAATTAAAATCACCGTGAAATGTTACTATTAATTATTAGTGAGTTTCCTACTTTTTGATTCCATTAATAAAATTTACATAAATGGAATGTCCCGGTACGATTATTTTCAAAACGAGTACGTATTATTATTTCGCGTTTTTTGTTTTTTTAATTTTGGCCCATTAAGCAAAAAAAAGGCGCACATTAGTTTTCGAAGCTAAAATCGGAAAATAATTTTGAAATTGAGCTTATGAGTATTATAAAAACATGATTCCTTTTTTCTAGAATAATAAAAAAAGGTCATTTTTTTTGTACATTAAACTTTTCCCCCAGGGCGTTATTTTTGAAATGTTACTAAATTTTTTATTTCTTGGACCGCTTGTGAAATGATTGTTGAGAAAAGACTATTGCCATAAATTTTTGCCTACGTGGGAATTTTTTTTTACATCTTTACGACATTGTTTTGTAATGTCGGAGATGCAGTTCCGCGATTTATTCTTTGATTTCGTGATCTGAAACAAAAAACAAAATTGAATTAGCAAAGATAGATTTTTTTTCAACGAAAGAAGGAATTAAGAGCGACAGAAGTTATAAGAAAAGAAAGGAAGTAATGCGAGAAAAAATCAAAAACTCCGGGTAAACAGGCTGCACAGCTGTCCTATATGTCCTATATTTCCTATATTTTGACAAGCGTCCCATATATCCTATATTTGTCCTATATTTTGAGTATGTCCTGTATTTTTGGGAGTTTTTAACTTTAAAATATCATAAAATCAACTTTTTTGTAGTTAAAATCCATTTTTTGGTTAATTTTTTAAAGGCTGCGTTTATTCACAATAAAAAAACTACCCTTTACTCAGTAATACATGGTTTTCTTAATAAAACAAATTTTTTTCAAATTTTTTTATTTTACTATAAAAAGCGAAAAAAAGAAAGTATAGTGTCGTGAATGTTGAATTGAAGTTTTTGTTTTATATTTCTTTCAAAATCGGTCTATATTTTTCACAAAATGTCCTATATTTTTCATAAAATGTCCTATATTTGCCCTATATTTTCTTGAAAATCGGTCCTATATTTTTCCAGAAAATGTCCTATATTTTGGCGACGAGGCGCTGAGCAGCCTGCGGGTAAATAATGTTGGACACAACACCTACGTGACTTCGTCTTGCAATAAAAACGTAACTACCTTAATTTATATTATTTTAATGACCTGCTATTTTATCTACTGCAAGGTCAAAGGTCAAAAATTTCTCATTTTGTTCTCTTCTTTTCGTAACACCAGATTTAGGAAAAAAAAGAAAACGGGGGGGAGTAGACGCCTACCCGTTTAAAAGACGTATTCACGTCAAAAAATTTGTTATACTTGATAGCAGAAATTTTAACAAAGATAATATCTGAGCCTATTTCTTCTCTTTCAACATAGAAAAATTAAAAAATTATTGAAGAAAGATTAGGCAATTGTTTTGCGAATTAGATAATTCAACAATTGGAGCACAACATATACCTACAAGAACATTTAAAAAAAATACTAACTTGTATGATTCTCGACTAGGTGAATCGTTGATATCTCTGGAAACCCTGGAGGCCGCTAATTTCGATTCTAATGACTGTAAAAAAAAATGAAAAAAAAAAAAAATTAGGCATAATTTCTATTTATAACGTTTGTAAGAAAAAAACGCAAACCTAGGCAGGGCTACAACAATACTAAATACATGTATTTCCTAATTGTTTTTTTTTTTTTTTTTTTTTTCTTATACTTTCTACTTTAAATTTTCGATCCTACATTTCAAAACACTTGTAAGATTCAAATCAATCCCTACACCCGGTAACACCCGGCCAAATACCGCAGCAAACAACCCCGCACACCCCGCAAAAATAAAAAATAAAAAAATAAATAAAAATAAAAATAAATACGAATGGTCGTGCCATTAATCGTAACAAGTTCTAAATCAGCCTTTCGCGCAGAGCTTATGGAGTTTATGTTTTAAACACAAAATTAGGTGATAGAACTTTTTACGACCAACGCATCAAGAAATCGAAAGAGATCAAAAATTAAAAAAAAAATAGAATAAAACGGACCTAAAAAAGCGAGCCGATGTCATGAACGGGCCGCAGAAAGACTTTGTGACATTGTGTTGGATCGAACCGGTGTAGTGGGAGGTACCGAAAGTGCTTCGTAAACTCCACAGGTACACTTCAAACGGCTACAACCAGGACACAGCCATTTCTCAAGCTATACAACGTGCAAACACAAAGTTAAAAAAAAAAGAAAAATTATGCGAACAAAATCAAACAATTTTTGAATTTATTTTCGATCCTAATTGATAATCTTTATTGCATTTTTAACGGGATATGGATCTTTTTATAAGCAAATCACGATTAAAAGTTCGTGAACTTAATAAGCTAAACATACGAAATCAGTTGAAAAGTTAAATCGAAGTGGCGAAAGATGGAATTGAACCATCGAAAGGTCGATGGTTCAATTCCATCTTTCGCCACTTCGATTTAACTTTTCAACTGATTTCGTATGTTTAGCTTATTAAGTTCACGAACTTTTAATCGTGATTTGCTTATAAAAAGATCCATATCCCGTTAAAAATGCAATAAAAATCAAACAAATTCTGAAATTCAAAAAGTTGATTTATTCATTTTTTTGAACCAAAATTTGTTCTTCCTCGTATTTAAAAGAAAAAAAAAATTAAACTGTATAAATAAATGGCCCGGTTAATAATTAAATCTAAAATTTTAAAAAAAGGCGAAAGAATCCTATCGGCAAAAGCGAATAAAAAATCATGCATATTATTTTGACGCAGTGCTTAGCGCTAATCCGTGATGAAAGCAAGATCGTAATTTAATTTTGTACAAAAAGGCTGCCGTTAGGTTAGCATAAGGTCGTGCTTCAAAATTAAATTTATTTTGAGCATTCACCTTATCAATGAGACCTAGTGAGAGGGTAAATTAGACCAAGTATTAGGGTCGAGATGAAAGTCGTTTTTGACTGGTGGTGGTAGTGCTAATTCAGTTTTTATTTTTAAACCAGAGTGCGAACGGGTTGTACCATATGGAACGCTGCTCCGGTGGCAGAGTCGCGTGACCCATGCACACATGCAAGGTCACGTGACACAGACACAATTCCTCCTCAAATAAAACGACCTTCCAGGTCTCAAGGAGTCAGTCTTAAAATAAACACAGAGACTTGAGACTTAGAGAGCCGGTAGCTGGTACCAAAAAGTAAGTCAAGGAAAACAATAAACCTGGTTTATATTTCTATCAGAAGATTCTTCCAAAAAGTTTAAATCGTCGAACCCCAAACAACTGGCTCCATTTATGAGTTGAACCAAATTTAGGAGCAAGTTGTTACAGTGTTGTCCGGTTGAGGAAACCGAAAAACAAGTTAAAAGCTTTTTGAAAAGGACATAATTGCAATTTTTTTAAAAATGGTCATTTAAAGAGAAAAACAATTTTTAACATTCCGGGTCGAAAATGAACTTTCGGTTCGTTTGAAAAACGAAAAAGTCGGCTTCCCGCCGTCGTGATGAAAAACATCTTACAAATCAAGCACGTTGGTGGTTTGCAAGCTTTCCCCTTACTTCTAGCGGGCTGTAAACCTTAGTCTCGGCATGCAACACGCCATCTCCATATCTGATATGTAATGTACTACTTTTAGCTTTGGCAATTTTTTTGGCAACTTTCTCGTCGAAAGAAAAACTAGAAGCATGTGTTTAACTTGGACAACTTTGAGACGTAGTTTTTCGCCACTTAGTTCCTTATATCGAAATTTTGGTCCGGAGACGCTGACATGAAATAATTTTTTTTTTCTCTCTGAATGTCCATTATTTTAAAAAATTATAATTGAACCCCTGGATAGCCATTTGAAAGAGCTTTTTTTCGTTTTCAGGTTTCTCCAGTCGGCCAACCTCTAACTTTACCAAAAAATAAAAACTGAATTAGCAATCCCCCTCCCCGTTTCAAAAACGGCTTTCACTTCGGCCTTAAAATTTGGCCTAATTTACTTACTCACTAGGTCTTATCGATGATTGAAAGTTCAAAACGAATTTAATTTAATTTAATTTAATTTTGAAGCACGAACATCATGAAAACTCGGTGACAGCATTTCAATTGACTGTCTTCTGGTTTCCAAAATAATTTTGTTTAAAAAGACCTTGGATTTTGGCTTTTCACATAAGTCTTATTGTCGTGGCTGCGAAAGTAAATTAATTTAATTGCGAACCGGGATTTTAGCTTATTCCAAAAAAGCATCAGAATGGGGAGGAGGTCAAAAACTTATTCTCCTCCTTGGTTACAAGGGATCATCGTCCGTTATAGCGCTGACTTTAATTTCCTGCCAAAGTCTTGTGAAATGTTGATTAGATCAGCTGATCTCTACAGTTTAAAAAAAGGTCAATTTACAATTAAGCAGTCGACTGCCGTCCCCTCTGGAGAGCTTAGTTTGCGGTAGAAATCCTTAATAGTCGGTAATCAAAATTAGTGCTAATCGTCATTGTTTAGCTATAGAAATATTTTCAGCCAAAATCAAAGACCTTGCTAAGACTTTTGGACTATACTAGAAAAAAAAATTTTACAAACAGAAATTGAGACATAAAAACCAAAAATTTTATACACTAGAGTATTCGGATATTTTAAAAATTATTAAATAATAAAACATACCCCAACTTTCCTTAGTAAATCACCAACTAAATTAATTGCAGATAGCCTAGTAGGAGGTGATAACTGGCCGACGCTCGGGCTCACTGAAACAAAATAAAAACAAATTTTGAAATTAAAATCCCAAAGCGATCAACAGGAAAATCTTGCGAGTACTAAAAAAAGCAAAGAAATCGACTTACCCGAAAAAAAAAAGACCCGCACATTAACAAAAAAAGTAATAAAAAGCATTATAGCATGCTTGCAAAACTAAATTAAAAATTTTTAGAAATGCCCAAAGACAAAAAAAAAAAAAAAAAAAAAAAAAAGAACAGAGCTACACGGGAAAGAGAAGAAAAAATAAAAAAAAACCACCCTTAATACAATTTTTGTAAAAAAATTTGACAAATATATCAAAATTCTTTATACATTTTTTAAAACAGTTTTTACAACATTTGCTCAAAAAAGACTTTCCTTTTTTAAAAAAAATACATGCGGTTAGATTATTATTTCGAAAACTACTCAGTTTTTTCGATTACAACTAAACTAAAAAAAAAAGGACACCAATCAGAAAATTTGATTTGGTCAGGGAAAATTTATATTGGAAGGCTTAAAAAAAACTGCAGGTAAAAAAAGAATTAAACTAAAAATGATCTACATTTACAGCGTACGGTTAAATTCCGGAGAACGATCATATTATTTTTAAACAAACAGCATGGGAACGCCTGAAAAAATGAAAACAATTTTTTAAAAATTCGTCAGACTCAAGGAAAAAAAATTACAGATTTTTTTGATTTAAATTGAAATAAATTAAAGCGATTAAGTTTGAAAATAAAAAAAGAATAATTTAATGTTCGTGCCAGGAAAGAAGCATTGAAATTGATATGCAAAACAAGATTTTATTTTCGATGACTAAGTCAAAAAAAAAAAAAACGTTAACCCCATTTTCATTTAAAAAAAAGAAAAAAATACCATAAAACCATTAGAAATAATCTAAATTAAAATGAAAATGCAGTTAAAAAGCGAAAAAAAAAGCATTCAAACTAGTGTGATGCAAAACCCTTAATTTCTTTTAAGATAAAAAATAACTAAAGGAAGGTATGGTCCCCAAGGACGGATTCAACTGTCAATGCGATACGTATGGAACTGAAAGAATTTTTCTAAAATAAAAACTTCGCCTCAACAAAAAAAAATCAAAACTTACAATTACAAGTCAAAAGAAAAATTAAGGGCGTTTTATCTACAGCCGCAAAAAGCCAAAATTCTACAACAATACTACATCAAATTCTCAAACAAAACAACTTCTTTTTTTTTAATTCCCAGAGAATAACCCAAAGCAAATGAACAATCCTGTTTTACAAAAACATTTCTTTTTTTCTACATCGTTCCGTTACTCTGGATTTAATTTACATGAATTTTTTTCTTTAAGGTCAACCATTTAACAATTTTTAATTAAAAAAATCGGTTCAGGACAAAAAAACGATTTCTTGCTTTAAACACCGGATTCTAAAAACTTATTTCTTTTTATTACTGATTACCGAATCTTTCGGGTTCTCTTTTTTCTTTGATTTCCTTCTTAAAAACGAAAAAGTTGAATTTTTTTTATTTCCAGATTCTTTCGACAAATTTCCATCCAAACTAGAAATAGAATTACTTTCGAATTTAAGGGTTTTCTCTTTTTTCAAACTTTTTAAATATTGAACATTTTCCTTCCCTTCGTTTTTTTGCCCCTTTTTTTTATCGACATGCACTTTTACATTTGTGAAAGGTTTTCGTTTCAAAGTAATTTTTTCTTTTTCATCGATTTTTTTTGGTCCGAAAATGACTTTCTCCTCGGCCTTGACAGAGCTTTCTGGTCTCCTCAACGATAGGGATCGTCTAGGCGTCGGAGAATATTCAACAATGCTTATATAAGAACCTTTCGACGAATTGGATAGGCAAGAAAAAGACTGTCTAAAGGTTTTGCTACGGATAGGAGTTGTTTGGTCTTCCTTACTTTTCATTGGCGAAGCCGGAGTCGTTTGGGTTTCCATGGATAATTTGTTCGAATCAATTGGACTTCGGACTCGTTCCATGACTTTGTCGTTATCTGGGATCGTTTGTCGCCTCTGTCGATTTAATTCTTGTTGCATATCTAAAACAAGATCATTTAATTTTTTTGTAATAATGTACTTTGAAAACAACTTAATATCTTTGATTTCTACCTCTCTGTTCATCTTTAAGCCGTTGAACCATTGTTTTTAGCATTTCTTTTTCATCCAGTTCATTTTCTAGTAACGCATTCCTTTCAATTGCACTATTTAATTTGGCTTCTATATCACCTACAGACTCTAACATTACCCTTTCAGCTCTTTCAAGATCATCATTTTTCTGTTCAAGGTCTCTAATATATTTGATCAATTTCTCTTCATTTTCTCTATATTCTGAGATTTCTTTTTGTAGTTCTGATATTTGTTTACTGGACTGAAGACACTGTTGTTCTAATTTTTCCTGAAAACCAAAATATTGTTGTTAAAAAAACTGGAATAAACATAAAAACTTAAATGTACTTACTCTACACATATCTAAATCCAATGTCAGCCTATTACATTTTGTTCTAAGGTCTCTGTTAGCTCTATCTGCTAACTCCAATGATTTTTCCAATTCTTTTTCTAGTTGTGATGAATTTTCTTGGAAATCAATTAATTCTTTTTCCAATTCTTCTACTCGATCTCTAAAATGCATTGCAGTTTCCTTCCAGTATTTGGTTTCTTCTTCTTTACTGTTAAAATGTGGTATTTCCTCATCGTCCATTTTAAATCTAGAATAAATATCAATTAATAATGAGAACCACTTACCCATAAAATTCTAACTTTAATTAGCTGTTCTTCACTTTTCTCATTCTTTATACAATATGGAAAAAAATTAATTGATTTCCTTTCTCAGCTTTATTATATAAATATTAGAAATTTTTACTGGCCTACTTGTAAAACGTTAATCAACGTTTAACGCTTCTTAAACATTTGATTGAAGTCAACCTTATGAAAATGTTTTTCCAACGCAACTACAATTTTTCCGTAACTAAAAAATACGCAGAATACTAAAATATGAAAAACGGATAAAAATGTGACGTCTAATAAAAAAATAAAAACGCATTCAATATGTGACGTCTGGTCATGCATCAATTTTGTTTAAAACGAAAAAACAGTCAGATGAATCATAAAATCTATTTATTTGTAATCACAACATCGGAAGCGAAATTGTTTTGACAACGGTTCTGTGAATTGCGTTAAAACTTTACTTACAATTATATCTCGTCAATATTAACGAAAGAAGCGAAAATGAGAAATAAAAGACACTAAAAAAAAAATTAAATTGACATTAAAATGGTGTCGTAATAGTCGAATCCATAAGCTTCTGTATTAGATTTCGACCGTTAAAAGGGCCCGGAAAAAGGAGTTGCCAACTTTTTAAATAATTTTTTTCTTTTTTTTCACATTTCCCGTTTTTTACGAAACTTATAAGTCAAAAAATTATTACTAGATAACAAAAATTTTACGTAAATAAGCTTTTCAAAATCTGAGAAGTTTACAATTGCTTGTAACCCGATTTACCTTAATTTTTTGAACATTTAGGTACACATAATTGAACCAATAAGAAAAACCGCCAAATATTCTGGGCCCGTAAAGAAAGCAGGCACTTTTTAATTTCGACAAATAGTGAGGTCGCTTAGCGTCAAAATTCAACGGAATCGTGCAAATTGTGATACCTCAATGAAACTTGGTGGTTAATATCACGGCCGTATAAACAGGTCCGGAAACTCCTATCCCTTATACATGGGAGATCATGTCCCGCTTAACTACGCCAAAATTAGTTCATCTTTTCCACCACCGGAAGCGCTACTTGTTAGAGAGCCGCTTTTTGATTGGTCGTTGAGATTTGATGCCGGCCATGGGAGCCATAGTCTTTTAAACAGGTCAGGAAACTTACCCCCCCGAAAGTGTCCGGCTTAAGTACACGAATTTTAGTTCGGTGAAGCAGGCAACAGATGGCGCAGCGATCTTTCGGGACGTACATTCAAACCGATTATAGTTGCCTCTGTAATTAATGTTTTCAAATGACGCGTATTATTTTTTGATGTATTACACCTTTAATTGCTTTTTAAATATACTTCCAATAGTTTTTTACGCTTTATGCTATGCGTATGCACTATATTTAACATTTAATACTGAAAAAAAAAATCACCTCAGAGATTACAAACACAATAATCTCAATCCTCCATATTTGTTTTGAAATGGCAACGACCAATGAAAAGCGTCCTGAATGCAACTAGCGCTACGGGTGGTATTTGGGTGGAACTAAAATCTGTGCAGTTAAGCCGGACACCATCTCCCATACATTTAAGATAGGAGTTTCCTGACCTGTTTAAAAGACTATGATGGGAGCACACAGTTTATATGGCCATGGTCCCAACTTATATGACTAGACATGTTCGGCTCTCTAGATCCCAGCGCCGCCAGTGGCCAATTTTAGAACTAATTTTGGCGTAGTTAAGCGGGACATGATCGGCATAGGAAGTTTCCGGACCTGTTTATACGGCCGTGGTTAATATGCTCTTATAGGTAGGATCATTTTTTGATATAGAGCCCAAAATTTTAGGCTTTGGTTCCGCAGGGGTAGGGCCCCACAGTAAAAAATGAGCGAAATGAGACTTATTTTTAAAAACAGCTATACCAACGTCAAGAATATCGTTTTATTATGTTTCTTGGATCGTAGAACTCAAAATTTACTGTATGATCCCCCCCCCCTTCCTCCTACCCAAATAAAATAGGAAAAAATCACTTTTTTTTTACTTTAAAGGGCATATCCCTGTTACAGTGGAGAATAGACTCCCACTGGAAAGTCAAGTCGCGGGTTTGACATTCTATTAAGACTTATAAGATATTTTATTCTCCAACTGTTTAGCCCCATAAGTTAAACGTGATAGCAGTGGTGCAAAAAAACTGTTTTTTTCATTTATTGTGCATTTAATGAAATAATGAATATTTTTTAAATTAATCAACCGATTCAGTAAACAAAAACATGAGATCTTGAGCTTTATTTAAAAATTGTTCATTATTCCACGATACACCCTAACTTTTCTTCTTGTCAGTCGATAGAGAATTTAGTTTAGGTAGACCATAGTGATTTTCGCTGCATAAAACCATTTTTAAAAAATTTTATTGATTCGAAAAGTTTTCGCAAAATAAACAAATGTGTACGTGCAAATGAAAACCTCCCAATTATGCAATCCGGATAGTATGTTGTTTTTTACACCTTTTGAAAACAAATAAGTTTTTCGAATCAAAACAAACTATCCGGATTGTACAAGTGGGAGGTTTTCATATGCACGTACACAAATGTTGCGCCTATAAATAACATTCGAAATAAATAATCAAAATAAAAACAAAAAAAAGGTGTAAGCATCCTCCTTAAAAATCCCTATTTGTATTTTTCTGATGCGAAAGGTTTCTAAAAATACTTATGACAAAGCATGAAACGTTTTCAAAGAAAAGTAATAAAAAATATGGTAAAAAAAAACAAACAAATTGTAATTATAAAAATTAAATACAAAAACTATTTAATTTTATAATTCTTTTATATAGACAATTTTTTTAAAAAAAATATTTGGTATTCTTTTAAAAAATATGCGTAAAAAAAATTTTAACTAGAAAAATTGTAAGAACTAATAATATAAACTAAATAAAAAATGAAAGTTTCAGGGGAAATGGTTTTTCTTTAAAAATGGAAGTTACAAAAAAAAATTAACCCTAGGCCGCACTTACACTGCAGACTTTCTAATGAAATTGCTTTCACAGAACAATTACAAAAATAAATTTAAGCAGTAACATTTGTACTAGAAAAATGTTTGCAGTGTATAATGTAGCATGAAAACGAAAAAAGATGTGCTGTCTGTTGTTTTGCTTTCACAAAATCTCATTTCTAACTGTTTTTATTTTCCACTTTTTAACAGCTACAGGGAGAAAAAAATACTTAAAAAAAAAAAAAAAAAAAGACCGACTCACAAGAATGATGGAGAACACAAAACACACTGTTTGTTATGATATTACAAGTAGTTTGTAAGGTGAAACTTTTCTATTTTGCTGTCAGGATTTGAAATGTACCTGATTTCAGAAAGAAAAGTAAGAGTATCTTTGAATAGTCATTTTAAATGTATTATTTTTCTTTTTGAGTTTTACATCCTAGAACCTCTTTGCTGCAAGACCTAAAAAAAAGAAAGAAAGGAAATGCAGTGCAATTAATCAAGAAGTTTTAAAAAAAACATCATTTTACAAACGTACCTTTGCCCGATCAGTGGGTTCAGTTTCTTTTGTATGATTTCGAACAGCACCTAATTCTCGGGAAACAACGCACAAAAATTCGGCATGATCCTCATTCCCATAATTATACTGAGAACCAATGTTTATTAGTTGCTCAAATTTCCAACCGTCAGACATTGTAGAAACCATCTGAAAAGCCGGAAACATATTATCTTTATTAAATATGAAATGAATTATACTTTGAGTAATTAGAAATTAATTTCAGCTAAAATCGGGGGAAAAAAAAATGAAAATATACCTGAGTTAACTCATCTTCATGACACTGCAACACCCTATATACATGTTTCTTAGAATCCCTCAGTACATGAGTATCTCTAAGGCAAATCCTTTCTTTAACTAGTTTAATAAGTTCAGTAATGTTGTAAAATTCTGCTTCTTCTAAAACACCTTCTTCAGCAAGGCCTTTATTGATTACAAGCTTCCCATGCCGTAAATAATTAAGCACAGGACTGAAATACGTTGGATCTCTATCTATTAGGTAGGCACCTGTTTCATCCTGAAAATTTATATTAAATCATTTTTGCCAACGAATTCATAAAAATGAAAAAAAATACATAAATGATTAAATATGCAAACTTATTACTGTCATGAATCATATAAAACATGAATACCTTTATAAACAACATGGACCCTTCCAAACACATTCAAAACTTAATTTTACAAATGCTTCTGAGATGTGTGTGCTTATTAGATTTGCATATTTAAATCAAATCACAATGCAGAATTCATTTTAATTTCATTAAAAGTTTGACCACTTATTTTTACTTTTCTTTTTTCCTTACCCTATCTGATATTAGATCCGAGTCTTCTTGACATAAGCGATATAAAAACGATTTTGGATCCCTTGCTAATGTGGTTTTGGTTGTCAGAAATATTGTACCACCTACGTTCAATCGTACCCATTGCTTATTGGAACATTTTGAGTTATTAACACAGTCCGAAGAAGAATCATTTAAAGTTTTCTCGCTTTCATCCGCCATTATTTGATAAATGACTTTATTGAACGTTCACGTAAGATTCCATCAAACCGTCTGAATAGTGAGAAAAAAAATCCTTTAATTATTAATAAACAACTCCCATCCGAGCCAAGCCCATAAACCAAAAAACAATTTCACCGGTAAAATAACTAACAAGAAGAGGAAATAATACTCATAATTAGAAAAATCATCGAGCATTTTGCATTTTTAGCATTTTAGTATCATTTTGCTGCCATACAGAGCATATAAAATCAAAATGCACTACGTTCAGTGATCGTGGTTCAGTGAACTAACTAATGTAATGTTGGCATCTCGTGTTGTCAGTTTTTACAAAATGGCCGCTAGTTCGTTTAAGAAACAGCAGCGTTTAAACGTTTATATTCAAAAAATTCATTGTTTCCGTTCACAAATATCGAAGAAAATCTTTCTAGAATTATAATTCGTAAGTTTATTATTTCTTAAGCTCATTTGATTTATTTGTTTACCCTTAAAACCCTGGATAACCACAAAACAAAAGATTGCTGTTGTGTACATTGAACGGTGCTGCTCTCTTGCGGTTAAATAGTTAAAATTCAAGGTTAGTCTTCCTTCACGAAAGATCTGGAATTTTCTGCAGTTCTCTCGAAAATTCACGTAAAGTATACGAAGACTGTATTTATATATTGGTTGCGGTAAGTTGAAGATTCAGTATGCCATTTACGTATCGCGAGAAACCAAGGTTAAGCGAAAGGTTGCGTGGTAAATCAGGTGAAGAAATATTAAACGAGTTTAAAAGTGATTTAAATAAAGGAAGAAGAATGTTTTTTGATCCACCTTCTTGGGGAACAAGAGAAAATATATCTGGATTTCCTAGGGTAAGCGGGAATTCTTTGCCTTGATGTGTGATATTCATGCAGCATAATTTTGATGTTGAATTGGAATTGTTTCATTGACATGACAAATTTTAAAATTAATTTGGTTAAGGCTTTCATTTTAAAAAAAGCCTTGTAGGCTTTTTGATTCATGAATTTACATAAAAAAAGATAGGAAGCAAATTTTTTTTTTTTTTTGCAAAAATTCAACATGAAAATTACTGCTGTTAATTTCTAACAAACAAATCAATACAAAATGTTTGAATTTTGATATGTCATTCAGTTTTGTGATTTCTCAATATTTAATTTTTTTTTTATTAAGCCTCTAAAATGACTTTGGCAAAAAATCAAAAAATGCTGCATTGACGTATTTTGAAAATACAAAATGTTAACAACATTTTTTTTAGTGTGTTTTGACCCCAATTTTACTTGTCTTTTTGCTGAAAAAAAAAAAAAAAAAAAAAAAAAAATTTATTGTGATTTTTATTAATACAAAAAAAAATTGAGATACAGATAATTTTTTTTTTTCTTGAACGAATGATTAAGACACAGGGTCTTAAATTAATTTAATAAATTTAACCCAATGATCTGATTATTTAGAAAGTTTAATGCTTTATTTTAGATAAGGTCAGTTTTAAAGCACTTATCATTAAGCTTAAGTATGGTTTTTGCTATGAAAATGAAAAAAAAAATTGCAGAAGTTATTCGTGAAGAGCACATTCATACAGAATATTCCATTGTCAAAATGATATCAAATGTGCCAGCTTCATGACTGCCATAATGACTGAAAGTGAATGGGTATCAGCCCTTTTTAAATGTATTTTGCTGCAAAAAGAAAATCTTCTGTCTTGCCTCCATTTGATAGTTAATTGCACTATGCAAGTAATGGTATGATGCAATTAATTAATGACCAGAGGTACTGTGGGGGTTATTTTTTATTTGAAAGCAGATTCTTTTGAATTTTTTCAGGTCAATAAGATTGAAAAAATGTTACAAAAAACCTCTGTGGCTTTTAACGCTTAAAATAAACAGTTAAAAAATCAAAACAAAAAAACCTTCTTTGACATAAGAAATCAGAACAGTGCTTACGCTGTTGTGATTAATTTCATGCAATTAATTATCAAATAGAGACAAGACAATTGTTTTCTTTTTATTTTCCTATTTTTCACCTCTTTAATTTTTTATTCTTCATATTTTTAGAGCATATTGTAAAGGTTTGCTGTGTAAGTGAAAAGAAAAATGGAATCCGAACCCCCCTTAAATAATTATTGGTACTTAGAGGGCAAATGCTTTCTTTCCGCAGTTGTGAAATAAAAAATGTAAAACAACTTCCAATTGATAAAAATTTAAACTAGTTTTTTATTCTTTTCTCCTTTTTTTAAGATAAGCATACTTAGCTTTCCTCCTGTGATTTTGTCTGATCTGGAACCTGAACCTTGCTAGTGGTCACCATATTAGGACTGTAGCTCTGGTTTGTTTATTTTAATACATGTTTACACCATTGAACCGATCAAACAAAAAACTTAATTTTGCCTCAATTAGCGAAAAATTTTCCAGGAATTTTTTTTTCTTTGTATTCATTAGCAATGTTAATTACTCTCATTAAAAACATTTTTTAACAGGTTTTGATTCCATTTGGCTTTCAATAACGTTGGCATCCAATTGTAATGGTAAAGACATTGTCGTTAAAACATAATAGGAAAACCAAACTCAACCCACTCAATGTTATTTATATATTCCTTGAAAAATGCTCACCTTGATTCAATATGCGGTCTACCATCTTCGCGTAAACTATGCAAAACAAAACAAAAAAAGTGCGAAGTGATTTTTTCTTGAGTGAAAACCGAAAAACAAAAAGTAATTTTTTTTTTAAGTGGCAAAAAAAAAATCTCGTAAAGAATAATTGCAAAAAATTTAATTGACCGTGGAAAAGACTCCCAGTTTTTCAAAATTAGTTTGTTTTTAAATAACATTGAATAAAAAAGATGGATATGATATTTGACCGCAGTAGGTCTCCGGAAGGATTCTATGATAATCACAGGGTGAGTGTTTTCTAGGAAAGTAAAGAGAAGCTAATATTTTTAGTAATTCCTTACGTAACGAAAGCTTTATTATTTACGCGGCAATTTTTTTTTTTTTTACCTGAAAGTTTGTATCGTTAAATAAGCGTTGCGATGATGTCAATGACGGTTTTTTTTATGCCAGTTGGTTTTATGAATGTGTCACAGTGTAAAAATAGCATCTTCCCTCACACATTCGCCTGTATAAAATACGTTGAATTTGCATCCCCGATATTAACAAGCTCGTTAACATGAAACTGGAAAGGTTTTCAAAATATTTTCCGTCTCCAAACAAGTAAAGAATCGTCTCTTATAGCTAATTGTTAAAAAATAATGGTGGAGAATTTTACTAAAGAATCGAAAAATTCAAGTCATTTTTAGATTATAATAAACTATGTGTAATCCAGTGAAATAGAAATGAGATAAATAAGACCATTTTGTTTCTTAGTTCCATATTGTTTAAAAAAAAAAATAACTCAATGTCTTTAAAAATAAAAAACTGATTAAAAAAGTTGTGATCTTTCGTTCGCCGTTAATAATTTTCTCATTTAGGCGTTGGTTACATTACACGAAAATTTTTGTTCGAAGAGTTTCAAAAATTTTTTCTCGATGAAAGTGTTTACACTTTGGCCGGGGTTAAACTACTCCGAAATTTCGGTTCGAACACCTTCAAAAAATTTCAGTCCGAAATATGGTTACACTACTCCGAACAAATGTACGGAGGTGTTGGAAGGTGTTTGGAGCTTTTCGAAGGTATTTGAAGTTAAATTACGGGTTTTGTGTTATAGGTATGACGTCATCGGAGTAATTCTTGACTTGTACAATTATTCCCGACGTATAAGTTTAAGGTTTTTGAGGGTTTTTAAAGGATTTTTAAGGTTTTCGGAGGGATTTGAAAATTTTCGAAGGTGATTTCGCTGTATGGTATGTGTAATATATATTTTTTTAAAAAAACTTTTTTTTTTTTTTAAACCCGTTTTAATTTTTAAGAACTAATGCCAATCGGCCCAAGATTTCGGTAGGGGGTAGAAGTTTATTTTAACCATTTCTTTTTCGCCATAACGCTTTTTCACCACAAATGCTGTGTCTACACTTAGTGGTAAATTCGAAAACCTTAAAAACCCCTCAAAAACTTTTAACTTATACGCCGGGAATAATTGTACAAGTCAAGAATTACTCCGATGACGTCATACCTATAACACATAACCCGTAATGTAACTGCAAATACCTTTGAAAAGCTCCAAACAACTTCAAACACCTCCGAACATTTGTTCGGAGTAGTGTAAACATATTTCGGACTGAAATTTTTCGAAGGTGTTCACTGTTCAGACCGAAATTTCGGAGTGTAACCCCGGCCTTTTCGAACATGTTCGAAAAGTTTCGATGATGTTCGAAATGTTTGATGATGTTTGACGTTATTTTTGGGATTGTATTATATTTTTTACGTAATGGGAAAATACACATACCATCGGCCGAGTACCCATATTAATATAATACAACCCCAAAAATGACGTCAAACATCATCAAACATTTCGAACATCATCGAAACTTTTCGAACATGTTCGAAAAATATAAACACTTTCATCGAGAAAAAATTTTTGAAACTCTACGAACAAAACTTTTCGTATAATGTAACCAACGCCTTATACTTTATTTCAATTGTTTTTATATGCTCTGGATTCATCCGAGGAGTGCAATATGTTTGGTTATGTTCCCTCTTTTCTCTCGTGGTCATCCTCTTCAGGGGCAGTTTCGATTCGCCATTATAATTTATAATTTTAATTTCTATATTACGTTCGTTCTAAATCATAGAATAATCGTACCACGGATGACAGACACAAGTGAGATACCAGATCACCAAACTCACGAAAATTAATGAATGAATCATTAATTGCTGTGATTTTCCTAAAACAAACTACTGCGGCCAGACTTGCAGAACCGAATAATGAGTGACTTTGATAAAAAATTGTGAAACTTAAGTGACTCGCCTACAATTTTCACCCTTTTTTTAATTTATCACTACATTTCCCATTAAATTATAAGGAAGGTCCAAATTGTTTTATACATACATACCTCGGTTGTAAAATGGTTAAATTAGTAAAATCCGCTTTTTTTAAAATCGATATTACTTACGTAACACCTGAGGTCTATTAATGTGGACCATACTCGGCTCTTGATCGGTTCCAAACTTGGTTAAACATTTTAGGATTGCAGGCTTGAAGGGTGAAGAAGAAGGAATGGTCAAAATTCCATCCACCACACCATAAAATTTTAAGAAAATTTTCTACGCCAAAATATTTCGTCAGGGATTAAAGATATACAGCGAACTTGACGGAATATTTCATTTCCATTATTTCAATATTTAACTTCATTAAGTAAAATTGTTGTTTTACTTATTTAAGTTAAAATCATAGGAAAGGGGCTTGGTTTTGGGATTTTCCTGTTGTAATTCCAAATTATTTTGACATAGATGTGTCACTTCTCCTTGTGCAATTGGATCATGTCCAAATACTTGGTCGTGTAATTGCTTAAGGAATTCGATGTATCAGGAGTACTTCATCACGATTTTTATTTCATAATAAACGGCAAAGATTCGATTCTCTAGTAGGCGGTCAAATTCCGATCTTTCGCAAAAAAAAAATAAATAATAAATAAATAAATAAAAAAATAAATTAAATAAAATAAAATAAAATAAATAAAATAAAATATAAAAAGTTAAACGTTAGGTTTCAATTTTAAAATTTTTCCTGTTCCATTAAAATGAAAATAGAAGGAAAAGAAAAAAGTATGTGTCTTGAGCTCACCGGAAATCGTTAAACTCACTCCAATTTATATAGGATTCTTTGCAAAGTCATTAATTTTATGTGGTTATTTAAAGACATTACGATTTAGTTTTAAAATGTAAATTTTTTTCAACGATTTGTTTTTTCTGGTTTGATTTCAGGGTTTTCCTTTCGACGACGAAAATCGAGGTCAAACAAATTTCAAATCGTATTTCGACAACCTCGCACATCGACACCCCGAATTCGCGGATCATTTAAAAGATCCCGATTGGGGAGACGAATTCGGGAATTCATTCGGCCGTAAACGAAGAAGTTCCGGATCTACAGAGGAAGAGAACCGTAGTGGGCCGTCGGAGAGTCAGCCAGAGCAATCGAAAGAAGAGGAGCCGAGACAGCAAAATTTGAATCAGTTCGGATTGAGGAACACGGTTCCTCTCGCTCAAAACGCGACAAACGCAGAAGAGGAACGAAATAAAAGGTCGATGTCGGCGCCTCCCGATAATCGTACCGCGGAGAAACCAAAGAGGTTCGTGACTAAATGCGAGATACCGATGCACGATCCGACTCAAGATCAAGGGAAACCGCCGATGGCTCCGAAAACGACTCCTGAGCAAGCTCAAAAGCCATCGAACCAGCCGAACGTGCGCGTGATCCCGATCCAAGTGGAAGGGAGGGACGAGCCCGTCATCAACGCTAACATAGACACGTCCGCTAATTTCGGAGGTGAAACGTTCAGGGAGCCGGTGTTCGAAGGTCGTTTACCTCGGGATTTCGGTTCGTACCGGCAGCATTCGCCGAGGTTCACCAAAAAAGAAAGAGTTCCGCCACCCCAACAACAACCCCAACCTCATCCTCAACCCCATCCTCAACCCCAGTCACAACCTCACCCTCATGCTCATCCGCAGCAAACTCATCCTTCCGCAGACGAAACGGATTCGAGGCCTAAACCTCAACCCCCGAAACCGGAACCTCCCAAGGATCCTCTTACCAAAGTTCAAATAATACAAAAGGAAGTGGAAGAACTTTTGAAACAAGTCGAGTCCTTCGAAGGTAAATCACGTAAAGATAAACAGTATATGATCCTCGACGAACTTTTAACGAGGAAGTTAATTAGTTTAGACGATATCGATACCGAAGGTAAAGAAAACGTGAGGCAAGCTAGGAAAGATACAATTCGAAGCATTCAAAGGTGTATTAGCATATTAGAAAGTAAAGTACCACCGGTAGAAAATAACGGAACGGAAGAAATTAAGGAGGATGCGGCGGCGGAGCAGCCGATGGAAGTCGATAACAATAAACAGCAAACCGAAGTAGATCAAAGTAAACAATCTATGGAAGTGGATCAAAGTAATAAACAGTCGATGGAAGTTGATCAAACAAAATCCGGTGACGCTTTACCGGAAGAACCTCAAGCGAAGAAAGAAAAAACGGAAGAAACGGCTTCTAACGATGAACAGAAAATGGAAGTGGAAACTGATAATAAAGCTGCACAAGAAAAATCCAGTGATAGTGCTAAGTAAAAACATTTTTTTTTCCTTTTGTACGATTTTCTTTTAATTATTTATTTTGCAATCATGTTATTTTATTAAATTTTTTTATATAAGGGTTGAGCGGTGCAATATATAAGGACGTACTGTGGAAAGGGGCGAATTTACGACCCTGCTGTCATACAAGCTTGTGCCATACCCCTGAATTTATAAAATTTTGAAAATAAAGTTCTCCAATTTCAAGATCGATGGCGCAAATAACTCCTACTCCTCAATTAGCGCAGTTTGAGAACTTCGTGTAATCTTCCCTTATTGTTCAAAGTCGCCCCTGCCTGCGGTAGACATTAATTTCGAATGCTCATGACATTTTCGAAGACGATAACAATTACCGTTAATAGTCTTTTTAAGTTCTAAATGTCATCGTGCCTTCGAAATAAAAATTTATGATCTCCGAATAGATTATTAAGATTTTTAATTGCGTCCTAAGTGTTGCATAGAATACGCTCTCAAATTTGTTAGGCACTATCGTTAAAAGTAATTAGTGTTCGGAATATTTGAAATTATGCGAATGTTGTAATTTGAAAATTTCTGTCTTCGGCCATAGCCGATCAAATTTTAAAGAATGCAGCACCGAATAGTTTATGTTTGTTATTGGCCATCCTAGCGGACACTGCAAAGTTTTCGCATAATTTCAAATAATTTATCAGTATTATCCCATTAATTACTTTTACCAAAAATATTAGACCATTTATTATAAAAAATGATGTAAAGCCGGAATAAATGCTCATTATTTCACGATACGCATTTTCCGATTCGATAAGACTGCAAAAAATATTAAATTAGGTTGTCTTATTAACATATTTTTTGTATAAATGATCTGATGTATGTTACAACTATCATTTTTTTTTTACTTTTTCACATCACAGATATTTTAATTCATTTATTTTAGTTTTAACGGCCGACGCTACATGTCCTCATACACTGAAACCGATATAGCATGAGGTTACAGGTAAAAGCGCTACCTTGATTCAGTCTATAAGGGCTTGCAGCGCAGCCTGCCAGAAGTAGCAAAATGGACAATTTTTTTTGGTTTTGTTTGATAGTTGTAACCGTAAATTCGATTTTATTGTTATCGTTGATACAATGAATCCATTATTATTTTATGCATAAAATCATCATCCTGTTCTGAAAAATTTGATTTATCTAATGCCTATTCTTTTTAAATTTATGACTTTCATTGTTTCAACGAAAATTAGAACGAAAGTTGGGCAGTTATTCCTCATAAAATGTCACAACGATAGGCGAGCCAACCTGTGGTGTTAACAATTTTGTCAATTAAAGTAGGGCAAAACACTTACATTTAGCTTATGAGATGATCTCACAGGTTGACTTTCTTCTCGTGAAATCTGTACCACGAGCAATTTATTTTTTATGAAATGAATACTTAGATTCGTAAATTTTTGTTGTGTATATATTTGAATTTGAATTTAAAATAAACAAATCAATAAATTAATTAATTTATTAAATTGATTTTTTTATTTTCCCAACAACTTAGCTGATTGAACTCCTAGAGAAATTTTATCCGTTTGCTTTATAGATCAGACATAAAGTAATAAAGAAATAAACTGATTTCTTGTTAGCATAATTGTACGCTTCTCGCCGTCTGGGACAATTAATTAATTATGCAGTAAAAGCTTAATTAAGATGTATCGATTAATAAGCACCAGGTAAGTCAAAGCGATCAATAAGTAACTTTGAATTAGTAAAAAGGTGGAATTTGGTTGTCACTGTTACAAGGCACGGCTGAGAAAAAAAAGAAAATGGCCGTTGATCCCTAGCAAAGCTAATCTAAATTGACAACTAAGGGGAAAATGGCGGTGCTGAATGCCCTTTCGTATTCTCCATTTTCAACTTTTACAAACCAACTCAGAATGCAAATTCGAAAACAGTTAACTAATTAAATGTTGCAGTCAATAAACTAAATACTACAGATTTTCATCATTCTTCCGGGATGGTAGTATAATGTATTAAAGGCGTTCAATCTGCAGCACTAAACCAGGCCTTAGGATTACGCATCAGTGAAATTTAAGTGATCACCGATTCATAAGTTAAGCATAAGTGGAAATATTGAATCGTGGGAGTAGACAGGTGCCTGATGCGTACTCTTAAACAATCACGTGTCTTGTTTTTTTCGTCTCACTCTGGAAAATGGTCAATCTAGCACACTTACTGCTTTTATACTGTGCTACACCTACTTATTAGATTTTTCCCTTGGCAATATTTTCATCCCAAGTTAATTTTGCTTTCCAAATATGCATGATATGATACAACTCTTTTTTTTTTTAAATAAGTACTTCAATAAAATAAATTCTAAATTTAAAAAGTCCTTAACGGTTTTTTTTTTTTTTGCTTTTTTTGCCCACGTAGTTGCCAACTTTGACGTCAAAAAACTCTCTCTGAAATTTTGCGGTCTTTCCTTATTGTTGTTGATACGCGGTGGAACAATTTTTATGGCGGTGTCTCCTATGTTTACCTTAATAAAATCACACAAATTGTTCCACCGTGTATATTAATAAATCGTTTTATTTGAAGTCAAACAATTATTGCAAAGTGCGTAGTGTTCGATTAGTCATTTACTGCGGAGATTATTGTGGAAGGTACTGGAAATTATCCACATCCATATTCGGCCTGCGCAACATTCCCGGCAGATTTCAATTAAACCGTCTGCACATGCAAAGTAGGTAGGCGTCCTTTTTTCATTCACGATTCGTAATCCACTTTTCTTCACTGGTTACATATTAGAATGTATCCTAAAGCTGTGCTTTCGCTACAAAAATATATGCAGAATCCGCTACAAAATACGCGCTTATTTTTTTAGCGAAAGCACAGCTTAATAATATAATTTATCGGTGTTTCTGAGAGAAATTGCGAGGGAAGTCAGTTATTAAAAATTTACTAAATTAGGTACGGTTCAAAAAAATTATGCAACTCAAAAAAAAAAGAAAAAAAAAACGGTCTCTGGAAACATGAGTAATAATGTTTAATTTTTTTAAGTGGGAGGAAGCAACGTGTATTACGTCGCATGACGGCATCTTTCGTCATTCTTTGTTTTGATACTTATTTAACCGATTCTGGATTTGTTTTAGCTGCCCACGCTTAAAATTTGTTTTCTTTTCATATGTACCATGTTATTGAACTTTTTCAAAATGTCATCTTTTATATTTGTTGGGAAAGTTTTATAGACACGAAAAAGCGACCCTGAAAGTTTTTATTCTGACATAGAATTAAGAGGGGTCAAGGCTGATATGCAGATCGATAGATAACATTGTTTATGATATTTATGAAACAAAAAAAAAACAAAAAAAGAAACACACTTTTATATGAAAGGAGTCGTTTATTCTGTTTTCTTCGTATAGCTTATGCTTATAAGAATTGTCCGGAAAGATTAGAAACTCCCAATGCAAAAAGATCACATTATTCATAATCATTGTGGATCAGTTTTGATGACATTGTTCTTAAGACATTTAAAAAAAAAATGAGTAGGATTGTGTTAAGAGACAGGGCAGGAACAGAATTTGAAAAAAATTTTTCTGGAAGTTAGAAAGGCAGCAGGCAAGCAGGTTTTTAATTCAGGTGCAATACATACAGCATGTATTAGCCTTTGGAGAAAATAAGCAAGGAAATCAATCTAGTTACAAGAACTTTAAAAAATTAAGGAAAATCAGATATTTGACATTGTTTATATAATAAATGATTTGCATAATTAGACAAAGTAAATATAACAAACTAATTTTAGATCTGAATAAAATAAACGCTTATTAAAAAAAAAAAAATTTGAGCAACTTAACTGCCCAGCAGTTGTAATAAATTGCCATATGATGAGCTGAAAATATCAGTCTATATATATAAATTTGATAAGGTATTCTGAGTAACAAAAAGAAAAAAATGTTGTCATGCTGATAACATTTTAAAATAAATTGACTAGAAATGAAGAATACGAATAAAATACAGCAATTATTCCCATTCTTTCATGACTCGATTATAATCCGATTCTAAGATGAAAGGTTTGTCGATCGAATCGACCATGTAATCTCCGCAAAAGTAACAATCAGATGCAACTATGTTATCGATTTCACTTTTTACGACGTCTTTTGCGGAAAGGGAAGTAGACGCGGTGGAAATGTTATCCACCTGTTGACCCGAAGATAAATTATTTAATTGTTTTTGTAAATCTAATAATCTATTTCTCGATTCGGTAGGTAATAAAGGTAACAATTCGGTTGTTAAACAATCCGAGTGGAAGAAATGCCCGCACGGGAATATATAAAACGGTCTTAACAATAATTGCAATTCGCACAGAGAGCAGATATCGCTTGATTTTATCACGGAATATCGATTTTTAAATGCAGAAACTTCTTGGACTATGATTTCGGCTGATTTTGTGGCTTCTTCCATTTCTTCTTTGAGATCTTGGATATGCTGGTTGTACTCCTGGAAAGAAAATGTAAGATTGAGTGACGCCATTGGTTGACAGTACCCACCGAAAAATTTTTCTTTTTTACCTTTAGAGATGTACAAATAGATTCCTTAAAATCATCTATCGTCACGAAATCCGAAAAAAAGGGTAAAATGTCTTCAATTTTTAAAATTTCCGACTTCTTTAGGAATTCCATGGCCGATTTAATGTCGTGTTTGTCTTTCACCACATGTTCCGCTATTTTAAGCCAAAGTCTTTTTAACAGTTCCGGATCGCTCTGATGGAGATTTGCGGTTTGGATAGCGAGATCCACGCTGACGGTTAGGGCCAAATCGACGGCCGATTCCCAAAGTCCCAATAAAGCCGATAGTTGAACGCAAGCCTCCGTCAGCCCACGCTCCTGGCACAGTCTTAATGCATAGTGAATGTCGTAATTGACGGCCAAAGCATCTTGGCCTGAAAACAAAAAAAGGTTTAGAGGTGTGCAGCATTGAAAAAGTTGAAGAGGATATTTTTCTTTTTTTCTGAAATGTTGCCGAACAAATATTTCAACTTTTGTTGATCAATTGGTCATACCTTGCGCTTCCAGATACTGTTTCAATTTTTGAGGTTTATGCTCGGCATACAAGCATAACAAATAATTATGAAGAGCTTGATCGGTGCACTGAAGCTTATAAACGCAGAATTCCAAATACTCGATGGCTTCCACAGCCGCAGCAGGGTTATTGCCGCACATCAACAATGCCGGCAACAATTTCGTTGGGTTTAAAAGTTTCCCTTGCCTTTTTAAAACTTGAACCAACTGCCCTGGAATGTTTTGAATCAAAACCGGCGCAAATTGATAAAATAAGTCCTTTCGAGTTGAATTTGACTTCTTCAACACTTCCAATGCTTCTAAATAATCATCTGGAGACAAAAAATTAATATTAATAAAATTTAGAAATTTTTCATTTTAGGAAAAATCATCTACTTTACCTTTATAAATATGATGCCGAATAACTCTTTCATAGTCCTGATTGGCAATGGTCAAACGAATTAAATTTCTCTTGTCACCGTGAGTAGCCATCAAGTCGTAGACCGTCCCTTTATTATTTTGAATACATTCAGCCACTTTTGGCTTAGACATGAATTCGTCGAATTCGGTTTGTATTTCATCGTATTCCCGTGTATTTTCTTGATTTCTGTCCCTTAACGTCCCAAGCTGTCCCAAAAACAGTTCTATCAGCCAAATGACTATCATCGTGATTTGAGTTTTATCCTCTTTTTTTAAATTCTCCAATTTCAAATGGAGGAAAGTTTTCAAGGGGTTGATTTCCGATATTTGCAAAAATTTTAACGCTATTTCTTCAAAAGACACGGACATCGTTTTGGAATAACATCTAGCGCTGGCATCGTAATCCCCGTCTTGGAATAATTTTTCGGCTTGTCGAAGGGTGACTTGGTCTAAATAATAAGGATTGTCTTTGCAAAATGTCGTGGCGCGCTGGAATTCGCCTCGCTCTACGTAAATCTGCCACACGTTTCTATCTTCTTGAGCAACTTTGTAATTAAAAACGTTTTTTTCGGTAAACGCCCAAATTGTTCCTTTGCATGGTTCCCTCGCGATGTTCACTAATTTTCCATAAGTCTAAAATTTCCAAAAAAAAAAAAAAAAATTAAAAAATTAAAAAATCAAATAAATAAAAAAAAAACCAAATAAATACAAAAAAAAAGGAATATGGCTAAAAACCTCGGTATAAAAGTCTTCGAAAACCAACTGCTGATTAAGCAATGACACTCCTTTTACATGGTCTGGGTATAATAAAAGAGCGTGAAATTTTGTCAAAACGAAACTTAAAGGCATAGATCCATTATTTTCGGGGTATTTTAGCAATTCGCAGAAATCAAGTTGGATTTCTTCTTCCCCATGTTCGTCAATCTATAGAGAAAAAAAAAGAAAATTAATCGAAATTTTTTTATATCACTTGCACAATGTGCATGACTGCTTCCAAAAACATTTCACTAAATTTTGAAAAATGTTCCTCATGCGTGTTTTACGCTTTTTTCCTGGGTTTATGGAATCTGTCCTAACGGTGTTCTGACAGAATCTGAAAATTATTCGGAATGTGTCGGAATAACTTTTTTTGCTAGGCCATATTCCGAAATAATTATTTAAATATTAGCTTAATACATTAGGGTTATGACAAAATCCTAATTTTCCACAGAAATGGGAAACTGTCCTAAAATAAAATAAATTAAAAAGCCAACTATTTCTATTTGCCCTCTCAGTAGGGCGTTAGGGTTATTAGAGACCAGTCCTTTTCGAGGCAATACTGCGCTTAAAACGATACTTACTAATACTGAGTTTGAGACTCTTTTCGATATAAGAAACGAGACCGTTTTATATGGTGTCGGTCTGGGAATAGTCTCATATCAGAAAGGAGTCTCAGACTCGTAATCTTGTTTGGATTCTCAATATTAATAAATATCGTTTTGAACGCGGTATCGTCTAGAAAATGACTAGTCGAAGCTACACGAGCAATTAGAGCTGTTTGGCTTTATTATAGACAAATAGAAGATTGTGGAAAATTTAATTAATTAATTAATTAAGTCTTTGGTATTGTAACGAACAGGGCAAATTCCGAATATTTTTGTTTCCGATGAGTTAACAAAAAATATTATCTTGAAAAATATTAATTATTTTTTTTACTTTTTTTAGGGCAGCTTCCCAATGCCAGGGGAAATTAGAATTCTGTCCCTAATTTATTAAACTATTATTTTAATAATTATTTCGGAATTTGGCCTAAAAAAAAAAAAATTATTTATTAAAACAGATTCCGAGTAATTTTCGGATTCTTTCAGAATACGTTAGGACAGGATCCTAGAATCCTTTTTTCCTCAATATTTAAATGGAATTCTTTGCAATCTTTTTAAATATTTTCGTAAATTTTTCCTTGAAATTTTTTCTGCCACAAAAATTCTGTTTACCTCTCCATAATATAATCCATTCCCAGTTAACCATCCAAATCTTTCTGGTGGACTTTTAACATTAGAATAATAAAAATCTAATTTTGAGTAAGGCAACTGAGTTTGAATCACCTCACATTTTTCAGGGACATTCAAGTAAGATTTAAAAATAGCCTGAAGCACAGGTTTGTCATCTGTTGCATATCCCTTAAATTGAAACATCTTATTTGCAATCGTAACAACTATAAAGAATTTGTCTGAAGTGTTTGACTTAAACATTTGCATCGCTGTAATTGGAGTGTTTGTTCCTTTACCAATATCAAAAACCTGTAAAAGAAAGGGAAAAGTCAATGCTTTACTTAAAACTGAAACACACAAATATCAGTACCTGTTTCCAATATTCTTCTAATCCGCTCTGAAATAAACTTTCTGTTTCAGCAGCAATTTCAGTTTCAAAAATTAAACCCTTAGAGGTGCCAAGCAATATCGGACCTGTTGATGATTTTGAATGATTTGAATAGTTCCAAGCTACAGCTGTTATTTCATGACCTCGAATCTTATTTAACTGCAAGTAACCAAAAAGCATCATAATATCAGAAATGCTTTAGCTTTTTTAAATCTGAAATACCTGCTTCAATTTAGTTGAGGTTTTTGATAAATACAATAGTTCAGCTGGCACATCTGCATTTCTTGATGTTAAACTTAATAACATATGGTGCCCAGTAGGATCAATATAAAGGCCTGATAATTTTAAGAATGATGTATACTTTGACAAGTCAATTTCTAAAAATAAAAAAAAAAAAAGAGTTAGTTTTATTGTCATTTCTCCATAACAGTTACTTGTAACGCACCTTCAGGATGATCTGGCTGTCTTAAATTTATCCTTAACAAAACATTATTAGCCATTGAAATAATAATTATGTCATTGCTAATGGACAAATGAGTAATTTTATCTGTTGGAGAAAAATTCACTTTTTTCTTGCTGAACATGGGCACATCATCATCCAGTTTCATCTCCATGAATCCATGTCTCTAAAATGAATGTTTTTTTTTCTAATTAAGGAAAAAATTTAAGACATTTTGCAGTTTACCAATTTTATTTCCTTACCGCAATACTTGAAGAGACATTGTATTTCTGTGATGCTTCTTCATACTGGTCTAAAATGTTAGCCATGATGCTGTAAAATCTAAGTTCTGGGCGGTATTCTCTATAAAACAGAAAAGAAATATAGTCTATTCAGATGAGGTTTTGATTTGGTAAAACCTATGTGCAAGGAGGCCAAATTTTTACAAATTTTGAAATGACAGAAACACTAAAGGAGTAGTATATACATTCCTATGCTCTAAACCATGAAAAACAATCTTTTTACCTTTGGAACATTACAGATAATTAAAAATTTTGACAGACGATACGTGTGTTATATTTACAACTACCTTTTAAAAATGCACACTGTTCCGTTTGTAGTGTTTTTCTGTTTTGTTGTTTGCTTGCGTTGGTTGGAGCATTAAATATATAGTTACACATAGAAGGCTGATTCTATTGTTCTCATGCAATCCTCAAATTATGGTTCATTTTAAAATCGTTAGATGGCATGAGTATCGAGAGAATCTATCAAAAACGGCTAGTTTGAAATGACAAACAAGTCAGGTAAAATTTGGACTTGACTAACATTGAAACCCTTATGGTTACGTCCAAATGCAAAGTATTCCGCATATTTTGTTTTCAGACGCAGTCAAAAGATGGGGGTAGTTTCTAAGGCTCAATTTCATAACTAAATATGTGCATTTTATTTAACGCGACTATTTAACTTATGGCCTCAAGCAAGTATTGAATGGGTATTTTTTTTTTTTTACCTGACAAAGGGCCTGCTCTCGGTACTCGAGAAATGAAAGGCACCCGAAAATCAGAAACATGAATTTTGGTCGGTATACCACGAAGGATTTCTTATTTTTAAATTAAAGACTTTAGTTAAGAAAACGTGCAATGCTGATAAAAAGAAAAACATCAGTTTTCATTTTCTTGAAACAAATACAGTATATAATTATATAAATATCTAATGTACAAAAATAAAAAAATATATCACAGATTTGAAAGTTGTTCGATCACAGTTAGTACCCGTTTTTTCATGAATAAATATTTATGTTTCATTTGCTCTTTAAAACTTCTCATATCTCTCACTTAAACATTGTGACTAATGTGTGGTGGTCGATTTCAAATGTCTGGGATATTGCATATCACTTGCTTAACAATATCCCTCCTATTGTCCCGGTCAAACTTCCCATATATAACATTATGTTTTTTATTTCTATCTGGCTAGCTAGAAAGTAGCTTTTGCTTAAATTTTAAATCTGTCTTCGATTGTTTACATAAAATTTGTCTTCGTATAATAGAGAAAAAAAAAAAATTTGAATTCAATTCAAGCTACCAGGCAGGATTTACCGTTTTTTTTTTTAATTCAAGCAATTTGCATTTTCGTCACATCTTTTCAAACTAAAGTTTAATTCGCACCGTATGGGGTCGAAGTGGTGATTCATTCAGAATAGCGGCTCGTGATCAGTGAAGTTAAGCAGCATTGATGACGGCCAGCTACTGGATGGGTGACCGCCGACACTCCTGCCCTCTAGCAGGCATTGCAGGATCTACAGTTACAGCCATCTTAACCTCGTTGTAATACGTAGATCCCACAAAACGCTAAGTTGGATATATATAAAATTGGATCTCTTTATAACGACATTGGACACTCATAAAAAACGAATTCATTCTAAAAGCAAGTAGATGGTCTATGGCATCAAGCCGACCAATTAACCTCTCCTCCTTCTCCCTTTCTCCTCACCATAGTGAAACCATATAGTGTGCTCACTTTCGTCTCTTACTCCGCACCCTCCCGTTCCCCTAAAATGGCGCTGCCAATCAGTTTTCGTTAACCGTTTCACAAGTGTACGTCATATCGCTCTTAGCCAATCCATAGTGAAACCATAGTGTGCTCAATTTCGTCTCTTACTCCGCACCCCCCCGTTCCCCTAAAATGGCGCTGCCAATCAGTTTTCGTTAACCGTTTCACAAGTGTACGTCATATCGCTCTTAGCCAATCCTGGTTAACTTCACAAGTATACGTCATGTCACGTGATAGGCCAATTGAGCACACTAGGGTTTCACTATGAGCCAATCCTGGTTAACTTCACAAGTATACGTCATGTTACGTCATAGGCCAATTGAGCACACTAGGGTTTCACTATGCTCCTCACCTTCCCTCAAAGTAAAAAAAAAAAAAAAAAAATTCGCACCGTTTTTCATGTCGTAATCACTAATAAGTTCTTTTACCAACATCTCGTAAGCTTGTTCATAAATTTCTCCCGTTCCGGTGAATGTTTTATTCCATGTCATTCTGAACCGCATGAGAGCACAACGTGATTATTTTTTCATCGGAATATAATACCTCCGGCTCCGTGAGAATGATCCCACGTTCTTTATAGACTTTGGTTTGTATATTTTTAAATCTTATCTGAAAAAAAAAGGGTAAGTAATATTAGCATCAGTTAAAAACAATGTGATATATCAGGTTAGGTTAGGTATGGAATTCTCTGTGGAAATGAGATTATAGGAGCATGAAACGACCTTTAAAACGAGCGATCGTAACTATTACTTACCTCACTAGTTGTTGGAGCCATGACTCTTCAAATAATCTTGATAAATTTACTAAACAAATTATATAGTTGCGTACGTACTAGTTCCTTTTAAATTTGAATCAAAGTATCAAATTTTTGCCAACATCATAAAAACGAATTCCCTAAGGCTCCGAGGGATATTGACTGCAGCGCCACCGTTAAAATCATGTTTAACTTATATAAAAGCAATATTATCCCGCGACCTTATTGCGTGATGGAAATATATACGCTTGTATAAGACGAACAAGTATATTTAATTGTATATTTATACGAAAAAAAGTCGCACGGAGCCTTGTTTTAGTTTTCTTAGGTATGCGCTCTTGGCCAGTATGATGTTTATGTTTCTGGGTTCAGAACGTTCAAAAGCATACAAATTTATATTTTCATCAAATTGAGAATAGTATTTATGTTAATGAAAAATGGAAGAAGAAGAAAGTCCCATTGTAAAAGAGGTAAAGTGGTAAATGAGAAAAAATCATCAAACTTTGTAGTAGTAACTGATTATTCTCTATTGGTACAACATGGTTGTCACATGAAGAAAAAAAATTTATTTCAGATACCAGTGTACATATCTCAATCATTAGCTCATAACTTGGTTTTATATCAGTATCCATTAGAACAAGGAGGTTTGAATTCTAGCAATTCAAATGTGATTCAGTGTAGCATTAAACAAAATCCACATGAAGTTATGTTGGAATTGGAAAGAAACATCAACAGTGCCAATTTTTGTCATAGCAGAGGAGAGCAGATTGCTATAAATGTAGATGGAAAGGATACTACCAATAAAAATCCACAAGATATTATTTTTCCTACGTAAGTTTTATTTTGTTGATTGCAAAATAATGTTGGCTATAAATTTTTTTCATTTTCAGTAAGCTGATGGACAGGCAGATGTTTGTCAGTAGATCTTTCCCAGATCAGAATTGTGCAATAGGGGTATTGCATGATAGTGAGCTGCATTTGACACCTTTAGAAACAGTTGCTTTATTAAGGCCATCTTTTAAGTATTTGGACAAGATTGATAAAAAGGGGAAAAACGAACTTCAGGGCGGCAATGAAGGTTGGTTTTGTTTAGAAAGCTAGATGATTTGAATACTTTCTGACTCAATATCACTCAAATGTGGCTTGTTAAAAAGAAACAGAATCTGCATAGATTAAATCAATGTGCTATAGCAAATCATGTTCAGTTTGTATCAAAAATGAAATATAAATCATTTTTATTTTATAACTAGGTGATATATCAGCAGAAGAAGAAGAAGAATCAAAGCAAGTCACAGTTAAATTTGCAAGACAGGAAAATGAGAGAACCAAGAAAGCTCGAGAGAAGTCTTTTAGCTATGTAAATCAGATGACTGCTAAAGAAGTTTGGTTTAAAGCTAATTATTTTGATAAAAAAACTGACAAAGCAGAGGTAATTTTAATTTTAAGGTTTGGGCTAATTTAAAGTTGATCTGATTTTTTTTCATTAAGTAATCTTTAAATTTTTTTCCTTTCAACAGTTGGAAGTCAATAAGTTATATTGTAACAAATTAAGTGATAAAGTTAATGACATGAAAATGGACACAAATGAAATGTTGACTATAATTTCTAAGGATGAAGAAGTTGCTTGTAATAGCTCATCCCATGGTGATTCACTCTCAGTGCTTAAACAATTACCAATCATGGAGAGTGTTAAAAAATTATTAATTGATGGTGAGTAATCTTGTTAACAATTTAGTTTAATCATAAAAAAGTTAATCAGTTAATTTTTTTTTTTTTTAATATTCTTTAGCAAGACTGTTACAATTTTCTCATGTAATAAAACATTTAGGATCCACAAATGATATTCAGGATTATTTAAAAGTAATTCAGCAAGTGGCTGTGCTAGTACAAGGCTGTTGGGTCGTTCAGAGTGATTTAATTTATAATAAGGAAACATTGTCTGGTGGTGTTTCGACTTGTTTAATGAGAGCTGCCAGGGATTATATCGTAAGCAAATTTCTGTGAAGTAAATTTTTAAAAAAATTAGAAAAGAAAGAAAAACGTAATTTTTTTTTTTTTTTTTTTTTTTTTTTTCAGTTATACCAATTTACGAAAAGTCGAACAGTTGAAAGAAAAGAAATTGTGAAGACTGTAAAATTGCCGCCGGACACGGTTAAAGAAATACTTGAAGAATGTTCAGTTTTAGTGCCAATCAAAAAAAAATGGGAATTTATGTTACAGACTGATAATGATTTCATTAGAATGTAAGTGAGAAAATGTTTTATAAATTCTAAGCATATCCGTTTTTTACATTTTCCGTTTGTAGGTATCCTGATGTAGTACAAAGGCAGCATGTAAAATGGGAAATGAAACACGAGCAATTATTAGAAAGTGTTAGAAATGCGGAATCGAATGTTATTTCGTCGCCGACGGTTAGGAATAGAAGGAAATCCTTCAGGGACTCGTCTATTAGCTCTGATAACGAAAGTGGAGCTGAAAATAGAAGAAATGGATATCTGATTAGCGGGCATAAAATGAGAAGGATCAAGAAAAATAGTGTCTCGTTTAGTGACGTAAATATGAACGGAGAAAATACGTGACTGTAAATAGTATAAGCAATAATTTTTTTTTCTTCTCTATTTGTTATTAAAATTACTTTATTTTCAAAAAGCCATTATTGTTATCATTATTTTTTTTAAAAAAAGGAAAATGATTTTTTTTTGGCCAATTTAAGTTTTGAAAACGAAAAAAAATTTGAATTTTCTCTAAATATTGAACTTCGTTTTTTCCGCATTAGCGTACCACTCTGGAGTTCCTTTTATTTGGAGTTACTTATTTTCTCTTCTGTAAATAAATTAGATCAATTTTAATGTAAGAGAAAAAATAGGCTATTAATCACATCCAGACGTGATATGAATTGGCCATTTCTTTTTAAAAAACACCATTTCACAGAGGTACGCACAAACGCAGCAATCGTTTTTACATATTTTTAAAATTGTACTTTTGAACACATCTTGTTAAATCTAGGGGTGACCGAAATTTTGGATGCGAGTGCTATTATAACGTTAAACTGCTTTAGTCCAAAATAATTTGAACATCCCTTATGTCGTTATGGATGCCGAGGCAAGCCTCTTACTTTTAAATTGGAGGAAATTACACTGCATTGGCGCAATGGCCTGCTCCTTCTTAAAATATATTTCATGTCAGATCTAAGGATTGTCACTTTTCCGCACACAATGACAGGTGTCTACCTTTTAAATTTATGACCGACTGATGTTCTACAGGACACCAATTTTTTAAGTTACATATTACTGGTATTAATAAACCGGAACTACTTTTATTATTTTTCAATATATTAACAGAATTCTTAGTTCTTACAGAGGGAGAATTTAGTCAAGCCCGACACGAAAGTCGATTGGACCTATAGGTCTATAAAGTATAGGTATAATAATGTTGTATATTCATTAATAGGCTTTAGAAGAGATTATACGTATAATAATAAGGCGAAAAGAAGGATTTTATATTAATGCTCTCTATTAACTTGCTTTGAAGGCATAACAAATTAAAATTTTGCAATTAACCACTACAAATGCTCTTTTTCATCATGGGCTCATGTGTTGAGGACTATATGCAAGCACTCTAATTTCATGTGCTTAAAATGACGTTTTTTAAATAAGTTTACAAATACTATTTGGCAACCATAAAGTTGCTTTGACTTGCAACCCATTTAGAAGCTTTAATAAACTATTTTCAACATTTAAAATTTCATATTCTGTAAATCCGTTTTAAAAGATTTAACATTAAAACGCGACCTTAGAAACAAAACCCTTATCAAAATTCACTTTTTTTCAAAAATCTTACAAGCTTTCCATGCACTTTCAGCTCATGTTTTCAAAATTTTATATTTCCTTTGCTTTCCGGGGTTTTTTGAAAAAATTAAAAAGTACTAAGTACGAAAACTGAATACTGAATTTATGATCAAAAGGTTCCAAATCGCTTTTTGAGGAATAAAAAGCTCAAAAAAGGTCATATATATCCCGGAAAGCTTCAGAATTGCTGTAGAGAGTCCCAAGATGAATGGTTCTCATTTGGTTTTGAAAAAAAATTCCATTTTCGGGACCCTTCGTAAGCATTCTTAACAGCTTGCCGGACTCCCTCCTTTTCCCTCTAAATATGCATACGTAAATTGTAAGCGACTTTTAACATTTGGGTAAACATCTGAAGGACTCCCTCCCCTCTAAGAAGTTGACGTACAGCCCCTACTTACACATGTAAGATATTGTAAAATTTTCAAAGATTCCTCTCTTCCCCTTATCAAGAAAGATCTCTTCCAAAAATGCAAATATACCCTGCGGATCTTCTATTTTTATAAACTAGCTAAAATACAATTAATTACTACCAACACATCGACAAATTATACATTTATTTTTAAGAAAATTTAACGCGTAATTCAAAATAAACAAACAAAATTTTTTTGAAACTTCCGCCTTCTTTTGACACGGAGTCAAAATGGCCGACTGTCGGCTGCTTCTCTATAACAACCATAGTGTAAACAGCTGAATTTTTTTAATTAGAACAAATAGTATTTCTGGAGAATCAAGATAATCAGGTTAAAGTGAATTTTTTTGTTGTGAAAATTTCAATTTGTGTGACTATCGAAGAATTATCGAAGTGTGATTATCGGTATTAATATTTCATTTAAATTGCAAAAGGAGTATCAGTACGATGCTTCTCTCAACCCGCCTTTGGTTGGGAGAGAAGATATATGGATGCCATCAGTTTGGAATAAGAGTCAGTCCGAAAACAATTATAAAGGAATGTACAAAGCCCGAGGTCGAAGCCCTTGAGTATCTTGCTGAAAATACAAAACTACCTTTACAAAAAATCATCAAGAAGCACAAATCTAAAGATAAAATTTACTTGGAGATGAAGTGTGTTAGAGGGAAAAACCTTCATGATTTGTGGATTAAAGAAAAATTAAGCAACGCACAAAAGAGCAGCGTCATCGATGAAGTAATAGGCTATGTGAATGAACTTCGGGAATTGAAGCCACCAAAGGAAGGCTTTGTTGGTTCTGCATTTGGAAATGCATGCTTTGATTTAACGGTTAAGGAATGGTCTATGTTTGGACCTTTTGAAGACCACGATTCATTCCATGAGTTCAGACGGTGTTTTGCTCCAATTGAACAGTGCAAAGCAGGTTTCAACGAAGCTGTCTTCAACACCCATAGAAAGAAATACAGAAGTGTCTTTACGCATGGAAACCTAATGCCGGCAAACATCTTTGTGGACAATAAAATGAAAGTGGTTGCAATTGTAGGCTGGGATTCTGCTGGATGGTTTCCAGAATATTGGGACTTCGTAAAGGCACATTATCCATTGATTGGAATCTCAGATTGGTTTGAGCTTTGGGACTCAAAAATGCCGCAATACAGCGAGGAAGTAGAGGCTGAGAAGTGCTTGAGAAATCGGTTAAATGTCGGTTTTAATTAGTTGTAACTTTAGGAATGTGTTCATCACCAAAAATGAAAATAGAAACTTTTTTTATTTTGGGACATTGCAACTGAAGACATCAGTGGAAAAAGGAGACCGTTCAGGTTCCAACGAAAAACTGTAGTCAATAAATGAAAATCGAAAGAGGATCGAACATTTTCCTACTGCTTGTTTACAAACAGTACATAGAAAATTCTATCGGAATCAAAATGGCTTCCAAAAAAAACAATAGAGAATAGCCCGTTGTCTGAATTTTTTTTCTAGAGGTCCAACGGTCTAATGTAGAGATCCTAAAAGAGATTAGGATCTCTAATGTAGAGATCCTGAAAGAGATTAGCCATACCTGTAATTCCGGTTCTTCGATATTTTTCTCCTGAAAATTATTGCTCCATTAAAAATTTATTTGGAAAATTAAGAACGGTAAATATAAACAGTCAGGAACCATTTTGTAAACTTAAAAAAATTAATATTTCGACTGAAATTTATTTTTCGGATTTATCGAAAAACCGGAAATGGCTGAATGGCTAATCTCTTTTAGGATCTCTAGTGAAAACCGTTTTTGTTGCGCCTATGTTTAAGCACTGAACCGTGAACCGAACCGAACTGAACCGATCTGCCATAAGCTAAACATACGAACCGGTTCCGGTAATATTTTCCGGTTTGCAGCCCTGAATTTACGATATAGATTTTCTTTAAAAAAAGACTTGGGATGTTAATTCAAAACTTGGAACTTTCAATAAATTTGAAGACTTCAGAAAAACTTTGGAAATGTTCCAAATTGAAGATGTTCCAAAAGTGGTTTGAAGCATTTGCAATCTAAATCTAGCAAAATTTCTTGCAAAATTTTTTTCAAAATCATGCAAGTTTGGTCAAATGGAAAGATGAAAATTATTGTAAATGTTCCCAATTTGTTACAACCATAGTTTTGTATAACTTACGAATTTTCCATCTAATGTTTAGTAAATTTTTTGCAAGAAAAATGGTGACATTGTATTTGGGTCATTAGCAATCAAACTGTTTTAAAATTTTCTAAAATTGAAGGAAAGATAAAGTGTTGTGGGGAAAAAAAGAAGTTTGACTAGGAAAGTATACAGGAAAGGTTGAAGTATTATGTAAGCAACTTTAAAGGGAAGGCTCTTTGTGCTTAGGGGTCGTACATATATTACGTAAGCATTTTTTTGACAGTTTTTGACCCCCTCCCCCCCCCCCCCTAATATTACGTAATATTTTTCTTTCCTTAAAATCCCCTTAAATTTAGTTTTTTTATGATTTTCCTCATTTTTTATGATTTTTCTTCATTTTATTTGGTTTGAAATTTTTATTATTTTTTTTTTCAATTTTGTTTTGTTTTTATTTAATTACTCCAATCGATTTTTATATCCATTGGTTAAAAAATATATATATATGAATGCTTACGTAAGATTTACAGACTCCCCCCTCCCCTTCGTAAGCAAACGTAAGCATTGACCGGACCCCCTCCCCCCCTAAATATGCTTACGTAATATATGTACGACCCCTTACTTAATACTCCAAAAATCCTAAAAATTACAATCCAGTTCTATATTGGGCCAATTGAATTAAAATAGTCAAAGGTAAATTAAAAAAATGTAATAACAGAATATTTTCAAAAACAACAAAATTACTAGAAATAATTTATTTTTACATTTAAAAGAAGAAGAATTACTAAATCAAAATTAATTATACGAAAGGCTTGATTATTAGTTTTTACTTTGGGTATTTTCTGATGTCATCTTCCGGTCGATACGAAAATTCACATAAGATACCTGTCGTGGAGATCATTAAAAATCTTACGGCTGCCATTTACAAGTCGCAGTAAGATTTAAATTTTTGCGCCGAGTGAAACCAATTTTGTTCACAATTTTTATTCAAAAATGTTTTTTTAAAAATTTAAATTCATTTACAGGTATTGGTGCAGCAAAATAAATATAATCAAAGGTATTATTAAAATTTGTAAGCTGGAGCCACTGTTGCACCAGTCTAAATTGCAGTGTAAGGGAATGTCTGCGAATTTGTTTCTAATATACGACCATGAGCATAATCCTACGTCGCAACCTTCGTAGTCTATTCTTTTTTCATTGAGGAAAAACATGACTCTGTTGTATTCGCCTGAGGTGCATCTGGAACCGAAATATATAATTTCATTTGGTGCTCTTTCTTTTTCTTTTTCAGAGACTTACTTGTAAAATACGGCCATTAAATTGCCGGCGAAAGGAGCTAAATCTGAAGACCTCCATTCTCGTTTATGTTGCAGGTCGTAGTTATCATGTCGCAGGGGTAGTCCGTATCCGCCGATACCAAGCCTGGCCAAAGTCATTAAGAGCATATGCCTGTGCGTGAAGTAAAAAACTCCGACGGGTTGAATTTCGCTTTGGAAATTTTCGAATTCCATTTCCCTTTAAAAGGAGATAAAATTTTTTTTTTTAACTAAAAACTGAGAATAATCCACTTATTTTTTTTGATTAATTAATTAATCAATCAACCGGTAAATGTTTGTTTTAACTACCTTCTCAGTTGGGGATAGAAGCCCCTGGATCCCGTTTCCGTATCCCTGAAAACATTAGGTAGCTAAACTTTACTATTACCAATTGATTAATTAATTTTTTGTGGACTTACGTGAATTTTTCGATCATGTCCTTTAAAGGAACACATCCCAATTTTAAATTTAAATAATGGCCAAAACCGCTGTCATAATAATTTTCTAGATCATTTATGTATTCCAGAATAAGTAATTCGCTTTTTATAAAGGCAGCGCACCATGGGGATCTATGTGATATTGCCCAGGCTTTGTCGAATCTACACATGTCGTACATTGCCAGTATTATGTCTGCAGTTTAAAAAAAATAATTCAGTTTACAATTTTTTTTTTTAAATTTTCAAATGCTTACCGAGTTGTAAATCATACATAAAACCAAGCCTTTGGCTAACGTTATGGATAAGATTCGTAACTTCAGGCGTCATTTTAAACAACTGAGCTTCACTAAAAGTCATTGGATTGTGCATAACTCTTCTATTCCAGCTCGAGCAATTTGAGTAAGGTTTTATGATGGAATCATTCCCTGCAGGGTTTGGGATCCATACTCCTGCTGATGGTCCGAATAATCCATCCGCGAAATCACGAGCACTTTGCCTCGTCCTTTCGGAATCGGTGGTTCTAAACTGCGAAAACAAAATTAAAACGTTTTAGAGAGCTCAACACGAAGGTTTTTTTTTAGCCCGCCAGACCAAGATAGCACATTTACTGTGGCGGTCTTGGCTCGTGCTTTTACCCATTTTCCGATAATCAGCTTTGAGTGCGAGTTTTGGTGTTGTATTAATCATTTCTAGCGTCCATAATGGTTATTTGAACATTCGAACTCGCTCTGCCGGCCACGTAGTTACTTCGAAGTTCGCAGTGAAGGTATTTTACACAATCAAAAGGGTAGCGGCTGTCAACCTGATTGCTGAATTTCATCAAAACTTACTTGATATAAACCAGGGCTGTAATCTTGTTTGAAAAGTTCCGGAAATTTTGTTTTAATTCTCTGGGCTAAAAAGTGTAAATCTTTTTCTCCTTGTTGAGTGAGCATCCCCGCATCTGCCATCGTCACGTTAAACGTCCACTTTTTCAAGTTTTCCACATCCGCGTAGCATAATTTTCCATCTAAAAATTTACAAATTCCGGTAACTAATTTCGAATGCTTTTTACTTTCTTTACAAGATTTTTTTTTGGAACCATACTTTTTCGGTCCTCGTGATTTCTAATGATTTCTGTTTTGAAATCTTTGAGCTTAAGTAATCCCCTTATTTCGCTTCTTGTTGGGTATCTGGTTCCGTGTCTTGCTAACATCCATATCAAAACTGGGGTGCAATCTAAAAAATAGTATAATTAAATCAATGAATGAAACTCGACATGTAAAACCAAACAATTTGAAAGTAAAATAAAGAGAGAAACAAAAAAAGGATAATTAATAGATGATTCACCCACTACAACGAAAATGAATGAGATTATAAGCCTACGGCAAACGTCCATCTTTCCTCATCAAGAGCATCGTGAAATCGCTGATTTTTTCTAAAAAAAAAAAAAAAAAAAAAAAAAAAAAAGGAAATAAACTTACCTTGAATTTCGGGTTCTCCAACCTTTCGCCTTTCGTACACAAAGTCATAGGCAGTTTTAGTTCCAAATTTGTAATAGGGATAATTGTTAGTAGCGTAACAGTCCAAAACTTCTCTAGGGTACTGGTACGAATTGATGCACCGGATAATTATCCCAAAGAGAAAAGTTCCTAATAATATTTTGAGGTCCATTTTGTTTTAATTTCTGAAAAAAAAAAAAAAAAAAATAAAAAGAAATTATTTTCGGGCATAAAAAAAATTGTGGAAGTATTGTATATACAGGTCTACGAGGGAGGCAAATTCTTTATGGGGTTCCCAAATGTCGCTTTTAACGTGCAAGCTAAGAAAAATACATTGGTACTTTTTTTTTTTTTTTTTTTTTTTACCAATGGATCCAAACATCCTCTCGGGAGGGGATTGCTCTAGCTTTAACTACAGACCTGGTCTCGACATGTTTTGTGAATGGAATTTTTCTTGACGTGAATACCTTTTTAAACTCGTTCTTTTAAAGCAACATTAAAAATTAAAGAAAAATTGTTTTTGTCTTAACATAAGTCTAAAATTTTCTTTGTTTTAAAGTTGTTTCAGATGTCCTGTCTGTTCATTTGGATGGATCAGAGATCTTACATAATGAAAGGGATTCAACTGGTAATGTGTCATTCCCAAGAGGTAAAATTCAATACGTTGTCTTTTATTTATACCTATTATAAAAATGACAATTTTCAGTGACAGCAAAAAAATTGCAGGGAACAAGACCGGTTTTTTAAACTACATTCTTTGACAGCACTGCATAATTTACGTTATGTCAGTTTATGCTTCTAAACACGATGCTCTTTCGTGGATGTTGAACTTCACGTTTTCTTTTCGTTACCAGAAATTTTCCAGGTAATAATTAAGTTGTTCGGGAGAGAGAGCCCTCCAAATATTTATTTATTGAGTCTAAGAGGAAATTCAGGCTAAAATCTTATGTAATTAGCAATGAGTAGGTTCAGAATATTTATTTTTGCTGACATTTTTTGAATGACCCCTTGAACAACAGTTATAAATGAAAATTTTTAAAATTGGTATAAAAAGGAAAATTCACCAGATGAAATATATAAAGGTCGATGGACACTGTCCCTCTTTGGATTTAAGGTGGTTTTCTACCAGATTACGTTAAAGTTAAAGTTCTGTTCATTCTCCTATCTAAACTCCTGTAAATGATACTTTCAAATACAATACTTTCATATAATTTTTTTTTTTTTTTAAATTTCAAGCTCGCCAGCATAATTTTTCCTGGCCAAAAAACTGAGCAGTGTTTTAGTATGACACTCTCAGAAACACTTTCCACTGTTTTTAATTTAAATTTTTTGGATATTGTTACAACTTTAATTTGAAAAAATTCAAAACAATGAACTTAACTCATTTTCTAACATGTCACTAATCATATTTTTGCTTTATCCTGCGGAATAAAAATGAAACAGGAAAGCACCTGGTACTTCGAATTAGATCTCTAGCGTTAAAATGTAACACTGAACAAGTTAATATATTTCTTCCGCTGGAAACAATTCAAGTTTTGTTTTTAGGCTCATCATAGGCCTGAATTTCCATAATGACGTCAGATGCCATAATAATAAGTACAGGTAATTGCGAGAAAAACATTAACAGTTCCTTTGTGACACTTACCTTTAATATTTTTTTTCTTAAATGAAACAAATTTTAAACTTCAGTTTACCTATCACGCACCGAGCACTGATACATTTTTAAAGGCTAAAATTTTTTAAAACAAATCTGTCAAAAAAAAAAAGTTAAACTGTCGATTTTTTAATCATGGAGTGTGGGTCGAATCACAACGACAGAATGAAAGGAATTAACATCATGCATTATGTTTATTTGACCAAAGAAGAGTTGACTCATTTTCTAAAGCTTATGGGTATTTTAATTAATTCCTTTTTTTTTCTTTACAATTAACTTGAATTTGACGTGGGCTAATCTCTTAGGGTCATTTGGAAGAATTTTTTTCCCCAATGCTAATTGTGCTGTAGTAAATACAGTACTCTTGAGCTTTTAACGGAAGATTCGAAGATATTAATAGCGCGCATCAATCCTTATTCGGAATTTTGCAGACCTTATATAGCCAGCTTTGGCTTGCGCAAGCCTTGTAAAGAAAAAGGGGAGTCTAAAGTACTTTTTATAACATAGATACATAAATATTTGTATTTTCATTCCTTGTAACATGGAGGGTCAAATCTCCTTTGAAGGAGGCATGGCACGTTCCTTGCTAGACCTGAAATATTGGTGCAAGTGCAAGGTCTTTTAAATATCCTATCGTATTTTTCAGTTTATCATCCCCTATAGTCTTCCTCTTCCAAAAACAAGTCATATAGATATGAAGTCAGTCCATTTTATGAATTCTTGGTGAATAAAACAAGTTTATTCTCCATTTAATAATTTCCGAACAGAAGTCTTCTGTTCGGAAATTATTAAAATTCGCAAGGCCATTCGATCAAAGTTTGGAACTAATTTTTTTTTTTTTTTACTGAATTTTTAATATTCTTTTAATTAGAACAACTTATCCAATTTTAATTTATGAAATTTGGGAAATCATTTTTTTGAACGGATTTTGTAAAAAATCGAAGGCAGTACTTAGCCACTGGGAGAAATAAAAAAATAGGGCTCTCTGATGAGAGATTTGAGCTCTTGTAAATTAATATTTTCTTTGACCCATTCTATTCATCGCTTCGTTAGCTTCATTCGACCTCAGGTTACGGGGCTAGGCTCCAAGCACTTTTTCTTTTAAGAAGAAGAAGAAGAAGTAGATACTAACTAACTTCCTCGCATGTTTATTAGAAAGATAAATAATTAACGATTAAAATTATTAAATAAGAAAATGCATGCAGTGTAATAAAGTACATAATCCAAGAAAATTGAATTACTTTATACAATTATGCTAATTGATATTACAGTGAATCGTGTTTAACTCACTTATAATTTTAAATCTTCGCGCCTACATATGAAACGCATAGGCAAATAATATCAGGTATGATTTTATTTGCTTTAGGCTATGAAGCAAAAAATGTTTTAAAGAAGGAAAAAAAAAGTAAAAGAAAGAACAAAAAAATTTGAAAGTTGTTTGGCATATTAATTTAACTCATATCTCTGCCGTTAGAGTGAGCATACTGCATCCGCTTCCGTAAAGTTGTCCACGATCACACGAGGTTTCCAAGATGGTGAAGAAAAAAGAGGCCGATAAGTCGGCTCAAAATGAAGAAAATAACCGGTCAAATAATATTGAAAATGGTGAAAACGACGAACCTAATTTCAGCGATCCCGAGGGATTCGTTGATGACGTCACGGATGAAGGTACGTTTTATTTTTTGGCCGTATTTCGGGTTGGATTTTTCGTGCATATGGCAGCTTGGCTATGTTTCATTTCGTGCATACGATAACCTACGGTGATTCACGGATCATTAAAATATTTTAAAAATGCGGCTTTCGGTAATTGATCAGAGCGTGGACCTAGGATACCGGGGAACGATTTTGACGCCGACATGACGGTTTGTTTATAAGTTGCGATTAAAAAGGAAAAAAGCGGTTATGTCTGTTACGTGCTTACGTCCCCAAGCTATTAAATTTTCCTTGTGTAATTTAATTTTTTTTTTCTTTTTTAATGATTGCAGAACTTCTCGGAGATTTCTTGAAAAGTAAACCAACCGAAACCGATGGGGTGGAATCGGTTATAGTTGTAGATGGAATACCACAAGTAGGACCTGATAGGTTCGATAAATTAATAGGAGTAATAAATAAAATCTTCTCGAGGATGGGTACAATTGTTAATGAATATTATCCTAAAACAGAAGCTGGAGTTACAAAAGGGTAAGTTATTCCAGTGATACTAACCAGTGTTCCAGTGACAGCTAAAGTAATTAATTGGAAATTAATGTTTGAAGGTTACTTGAAAATGGGTTTAAACTCTGTAAAAGAGTTTAAAAGAAAAAAAAGGAATTTGGAAAAAATTGTTGTTGCTGAACTTTGTCCTTAATGTATGGGAACCTTAATTTTTGTTTGTCTGTTAACATGTGTATTTTTAAAATGCTTTAAACTTGATTGTTTTTTGAAAGGTGTAGAATTTCAACTTTTCAGAAATTAGAGGAACTATAACTTTTCATTAATTTTCAAATCTGAGAGTATTTTTTAGGTTCAAATTCAAATGTTTCCAATTCTTCCACAAAAATAAAAATTTCCTTTTTTTTTTGTTGAAGAATTATATTATTACTAAAACATTAATTTAAATTATATTTTTTTTTTTGTTTCAGATATGTCTTCATAGAATACTCCTCTCCCTTACATGCCCTTGAAGCTGTGAAAATAACCAATAATCATAAGTTAGATAAACAGCATACATTTTTAGTCAATTTATTCACCGATTTCAGAAAATATGAAGATTTACCTGAAGTGTGGGAGCCACCAACACCAAATAAATACAAAGAACAACCAAATCTTCATTATTATTTATTGGAACCTGACGCATATGATCAATATGTTGTTACAGTTGGAAATGGTCAAGCCTTGCAAATTTGGTTAAACACTGCACCAGAGCCTACTAAAGTTGAAGAAAGAAACGTAAGATTAACTTTTGTTTACGCTTTACAAGTTTTTTGATAGTTTTTTATTCAAGTCAAGATATTTTTTGGGAACTAAAACTTGCATATCTTCAAATTAATTTTATGAAATTTTTTTTCAGAGATGGACAGAAACATATTGCAAATGGTCCCCCCTTGGTTCATATTTAGCGACGTTCCACAGGAAAGGCTTGGCCTTATGGGGTGGTCCATCTTTTGAGCAAATTCAACGTTTCAACCATCTAAATGTGCAGTTTATTGATTTTTCACCATGTGAGAATTATCTTGTGACTTATTCTCCGCCTTCTCCGGAAGTTAGTGTCGATCAAAAGTCGTTAGTTATATGGGACGTGAGGACAGGTTTGGAAAAGCGTTCTTTCACGATGGAGACCGGGCCGACTCTTTGGCCGGTCTTTAGATGGTCACATAACGATCAGTATTTCGCAAGGATCGTTGGGGATGTTTTAAGTGTTTATACAACTCCTGTAAGTTTATTATTATTTTTATTTTTTTTGCTAGATAATTAGAAACAAATGTTAGTGATGAGAAAGAGTTCTCAACAGATTTTTTTTATGTTGAAATTATAATTTGGCTTAACCTTTTCTGATTTATTTATTAGTTTGTAGATTTTATTGTGGAAAATGAAAAGGTATTAATTTTTTTCCCCCTGATTCTTGTTTATTTCAGTCGTTTGGCTTGCTTGACAAAAAAAGTTTTAAAATCCCTGGAATTAGAGATTTTAGCTGGTCGCCTTCGGATAATATTTTGGCTTACTGGGTTGCTGAAGATAAGGATGTCCCTGCTCGTGTTACATTATTAGAAATACCAAGGTAAGAGCAGTTACATTAGGCAGGTCTTGAGAAGGGAGGAAAAGGAGCATAGTTTTAATTTAACATATGGGTTTTAATTTGCAATTTTTAATCCTTTTTTTTGTTTCAGTCGTACTGAAATTCGGCCGAAAAATTTGTTCAACGTGGCCGATTGTAAAATTCACTGGCAAAAATCAGGGGATTATTTATGTGTCAAAGTTGATAGGTATTCTAAAGTTAAAAAGGAGAAGAGTGATGTGAAATATAGCGTAAGTAAGATTTAATTGTCGTGTAAAAACGACGGTGGACTTATTTGGAGTTCACTTAGTTCTCTAAAAATTCATTCACGCCAACTCTATATTAGTTTTGCAATTTTGGTATATTTATACAAAAAAAAGTATCGAAACATCATATAGAGTTTGCCTACTGTCAAAATTGGGCCTATTAGTGTTTCCTGGAATTTTTTAAAATCTCAAGTTCAAGTATTTTTTTTGAAAACTTTTTATACCTCCTCAATTATTTATAGTTTTTGCAGCACCATTTGGTCGTCAGGAATGCCTGAAAATTTCAGACAATATTCTGCAAGTTACCTTGCCCTAAAAGTATTAAGAGGAAGGAAAAAATCGATCGAAGCATTTTTGAACGTCTTTCGGGTAAAGTTTGCCCTTGGCTCCCAAGAATTTCTATTAAGCCCTGAAAGCTAAGGGGAGAATCCCAACTATTTCTTGTTGTATAAGAATTCAGTCTTGGCTCTTTCTGGATATTGACCTTCACAAAAGGACAAAACGTCCAGTAAACTCAATTATAATTTTAATAAAAAAAAAATGTTTTTTTTAATTTTTTCAGGGAATGTATTACAATTTTGAAATCTTCCACATGAGAGAAAAGCAAATCCCAGTGGACAGTGTCGAAATAAAAGAAACAATCCATGCATTCGCTTGGGAGCCCGTCGGCAATAAATTCACCATAATCCACGGGGACGCGCCAAACATTACAGTTAGCTTCTACGGCGTCAAAACGGGACAAGCTCCAACCCTTCTAAGTATGTAGCAATTTTTTTTTTTGCCACTAGATATTTTATTTTTTCATAAATATGATGAGAGTTTCTTGTAACATAAAATAATTTGCTGATATTAATTTGGCTTAACCTTTGCTGAAAATTACAAAAAAATTTAGATTGATTTTTAAAATTTTAAAATTGCAAATTTAAAAAAAAATTGCATTTCTTTTTCAGAACGTTTTGAAAAACGAAACTGCAATCATTTATTCTGGGCTCCATCGGGTCAATTTATAGTCCTCGCTGGTTTGAGGAATATGTCCGGTGTACTTGAATTTGTCGATACGAATGATTTTACTTCCATGAATGTGACGGACCATTATACTTGTTCCGACGTCGAATGGGATCCCACGGGACGATACGTCGTCACTGCTGTTTCATTTTGGAAAACCAAAGTACGCTTTACCGTCTGATAATTTCCATAGCTTTAGTTTATTCAAACAGTGCCAAGGATTGTTCAATACTAAAAATTAGCACTGTTCTGTAGTTAAAATTAGGCGATTGATGCACTTTTTGGAGTTGTCAATCTGCCCCAAATCGTTCATCTAACCTAGCTTGTTGGAATTTTTGATTGGCTTGACCCAAATCTTTTTCCGTTATCTATGACGGGGGTTTCATTATTTAATTTTAAATTTTAGATGGATACCGGTTACTGGATGTGGTCGTTCCAAGGGAAACTATTAAAACGAGTTTACTTGGATAATTTTTGTCAGTTGCTATGGCGCCCGCGACCTCCTACTCTTCTCAGCGCCGAAAAGCAAAAGGAGATTAAGAAGTCGCTAAAGAAATATTCCGCGCAATTCGAAAGCAAAGATCGCATGAGGATGACGAAGGCTTCGAAGGAATTAGTTGAAAAGAGGCAAAAATTGATGCAAGAGTTCGAGGAGCATAGGAAGAAACGGTTACAGCAATGGGCTACGTTGAAGCAGAGAAGATTAGAGCTACGCAATAGTAAGTCGATTTTTAAAAAAATTAAAATGGGAGTCTTGGGAGTTCAAAATTTTAATTTTAACATTTTTTTTAAAGATGTTGATACTGACGAATTGGATTCTGATACAACAAACGTCGAAGAAGAAGTCGTTGAATTTTTGATCAAGGAAGAAACAACCGTCATCGATTAAAAGCTGTAGTCACTTTGAAATTTATATTCTTTTTTTTTAAAATCACGCCGTTTTGGAAACCTCCAGGAGAATTTTTTCGGTAATAAGGGACTTAAAAAAAAAAAAAAAACAGTGAAGAGAAATACTTGGTCTGTGTGCTAGCTTAAGAAGTTTTTGAAAGAACAATCAAAAACTTATTTTTTGAAAAAAGTCTTGATTATATAATTGAGACTTTGCGATAATAGGAAAAAAGGAGCTGCTATTCGTTCTTTTTTTCCTTTTTTTTTAAATAAAAAAAAGATTAATAATTGTAAGAATTTAATTCTTAATTGAAAGTCATGTTTTCTAAGTGGCTTGCATATTACATATTTAAAGTGATTTTATTGAAAGAATTTTTAATAAACAGTAAGGACATGATGAAATCCTTATTTCTGCGTAAAACAAGAAATAAATTTATTATATCATATGGTCAATTTTACCATATTCCGTTCCGAATATATTCGTTTTGAAAGGTAGGTTTTATTTTTTCTTGAACCCGAAAGATGAATGAAGGCTCACATTTTTTTTTACAAAAAGTTAGTTTTCACTATTCAGACTAGGAAAAATTTCGCGTAATATTAGAATAGATTTTTCATCCATGATTTTGGAGACTTGACTGCATAACGTCAGGCAGTAGTGACACTGGTGCCATTTCAATCTTCTTTTGAAGAACACATATTTTAACCGTTAATATAAATCATTCGTTTGTCAAGATGAATTTATATTAATTTTTTTTTCAAATGAAAGTTACTTCTGCCAGTAAAAATGCGGGCGAGACTTAAGCTCGTCGTTGAGTATTACTTCCAAGTACCATATCCAACTTGTCATATCTCCCTCATGGAAAAATGTGGAAATTTCCTTGTTCCTTTTTGAACTGTACAAAAAAACAACAATAGTGACGGCACATCGGATAAACAACTCAACTGCTCTGTTTCTGTTAAATTTATGCTTAGCTTATGAGTTGTGAGATGAATTAACTTCACTCCACGTTGTATACATTTAATTTTATCGATTTAAGAGATAGAATCCTATATTATTGTTGAAAGTAAAACGGATCATCAGTGAAGAGGCAAGAGGCAAAATACAAGTCGAGTAAAAATTGAGACTATTCCTTTATAATCACTGTTTCAAAACCATAAAGCTAACTGCACAGTAACGACAGTCGCGCTCGCTCCGTTTTATTTTTGTATTGCAATATGGCGTGTGTTTAAAGTGGCCCGTTTTAAAGAATTGTTAAAGAATTTTCTCTAACGGTTTTTAAGTCATATAGTAAATGAAAACTTAATTCTTTTGTGTTAAAATGGTTCGAATTTATTTTGCCACAACGGAAATAAATCGATTTGTGAATGATTAGGCAAGGCTGCTCTTCTGCTCACACATAGGTATGGTGGTGCTCCAAAGTTGTAAAATTTTTTGTAAAATCTTCGAAATTAAATAAAATTGTGTTGCATCCCCTGACATAAGGTAATCATTATTTTTGAATCCAGAGAGAAAAGTTGTACAATCCAACTTTTACAAATATTTGCTGATTTTGAGGATAAAATTGAAGTTTTAACATATTTATGTTACTTGAGTTTTTCATTTTCAGACTGTGGATTATGTCAATAAGTACAAAGGCACATATTTTCAACACTCAGGATGACTTTCAGATTTCCGTTCGCTTAATTTATGGAGAAATGGCGCTTACAGGTAAGCTGACAAAAAGTTTTAAAATCTAATAAGGTCAGTAGTCAGAAAGGCTCTTGAATCTCAGAGACTCTTGAATCTCATTTAAAATTTTCTGACCCATGTATCACCCTTAGCCCATAAAAGGGCCATTAGGATTTTGGCAAATTGAAGTTGCAATAGCTCAGAAAAAATTTTTGTTTGCATATACATAGTTTGGAATTTATTAAAACTTGCTTTTAAGCCTTGAGTACACTTGAAGCTGTTTCTCTTACTAGTTCTGTGACAACATTTAGTTTATTATAAACTAAATGTTTATACTGTTAATGTAATTAATTTTCACTATTAATCATAGTGATCAGATCACTTTGCAGACCAATCAGAGTGAAGCCACAAACTGCCTATAGGCACTGTTTGCTAATCACTATCAGATAAATATAGTTGGAGAAATACCATTACCTGAACCAGACTTTTGCTTTACAGGTATTTTTTTTAAATTCTGTAGGACAACAAAGATAATATACTCATGTGAAATAAAAAATAATTCTTATATATTACAATAAATGCTTTTTTTTCTCAATATTTACAACAGATTAAAAAAATTGTGTCCAGCTGCGTTACTGTTTATATTAATAATCTAATTACATCCTTTAAAAAAAAAAGGATTTAAAAAGGCTGAACATGCAACAACTTTTTGGCTAAAAAAAAAAAAGCTTTACATGGTTTTATAGCGTTTAAATTATGGCAAAAATTAAACAAAATTTTATTTGCATTTCAAATCAATTTGACTACTAAAATTAATCATGTCATGCAGTGTTTAAAATTTTCTTTAATAAATTGGTGCTTTTTTAGTCCTAATTTTGATCGTTCTAATACTTCCTCAAACCTTACAGTCTTTTGTTTAAAAAAATACTTTAACAAGTAATAACAAAAGGGTGGAATTTAAAAGAAAAATTAGGCAAGGAACAAAAAATAATTATTGCACTTGGTAAAGCCAGAAAGACTAGTTTGGTTTTAAAAAAAAATGATATAAGCAAAAAATCAAGTATAAAAAACTGAAATATATGACAGATGAATTTCTCAAAAAGAAAAATCAGGTACATTAAGTAGCACCGATGATTTCAACATCAAGAAATTAAATAAATAATTATTTACAAATAAAACGGCAACTAGGGATCACAAAGTTAGAAAATTAAGTGTTTTTTTCCTTTCGTTCGGTTTTTCCCTCAACAGGCCTTTTTTTTGGCACTTTGACGACTGTTAAAAAGCGGAATATCTTTTTCTTAAGTTTCAAAACCACCCTAAAAAAAGATATAGATCTATAAGCACATGTATTTTATTTGGAAATCTTACGTAAGCGTTTAGATTTATTACTTTATTACTTTATTTTTCTTTAAATGTGAATTTAATAACCTAATTAACTTGACACGTAATGACCGTCAAAATTTGGCTAATTAGATAATTTATTTGTACTAAATTGACGTCATCAATGCCTTTAGTGAAAGATAACATGATTTTAGTAAATAATTTACAATATACGCTACACATTTTTTTTGGCGTCAAAATATTTTTTCCCGTTTTTTCGGAAGCTTCTTTTTTTTCATATAAAAACTAATAGCGCTTTTCGTAAACGCTTTTAAAAACAATTATACGAGTCTTTACTATTTTTTAATATTTCAAGACGCCAGTAACAAGACTTGAGGATAGAAATTTGCATTCGTTTCAAACTGTTTTCAATATATTTACTGTCATTTGCGCTACTAACAGTGTCTGAATTCAGTTCACCTCTGTTCAACTCTGCCGGTAAAGTCACTAACAATGCTCGTTTTGCAACTGATAGTAGGCATATCAGTAAGACGTTTGACACTTCAGGACTTTTAACAGTGCAAAAAAAATGTTAAAAGAAACGAAAAAAACTGGGAAAAATTCAGCATCATATTTAAATTACATATGTTGTAAATCTACAATAAATTCCAGTCTGCAAATTATACATATTTAGGAAACTTCTTTTACTATAATTTATCAAATTTTTAAAAAAAATCCAGTTTTACTAGAATGCAAATAACTATTGACAATTTAAATGAAGATATTAAGCAATTTTTTTTCTCGAAAAATAAAAAATCTCTACATCTTCTCAGATATTTTGCGAAAAAGTTTTCTGATTAAGAAATAAAAGAAAACTAAAGCTATAACATTTTAAAAAAAATTTTAATCAGTAATATTGCGATATGATACTGTTAGAATTCAAGTGATTCTAAAATTTACAAAATATTTTACATTTAGAACGGCCAAGATCTTTTTTTTTAATAAATAAATTCTACTAGTTTGCCTAAACTCAATAAAAATTTATGCAATTTGATTACCCTTTCATAATATCAAACTTTTAAAATTGACAAATCAAAATTTCTTCCTTTTTTACTATATCAATAAAACTGAAACCCGGGCTACTAAATTTAATAAAATTAACTGTTTAAATAAAAAGATATAAAAACTAAGCTAAAAAAAGTCTACTGGTTATTTTGGTACAGGTAATACAGGTGAGATCGTTGCTTGAGTTTCTTAAGGCAGGAAGCTGGTCCCCTGAGTCCCTTGTCTTTGTTCTTCGTCCTTGCTGGGTCGTTCTGAACTTTCAAAACTGAAAGAAAGATAAATGTTTTAAAATAATATTTTTATTTAAATTTCTGTTCCACATGTACCTTGCATTTCCCACCCCTATCCCATAAAACTATCCCCCTTCCACTCAATTTTCTATAAGATTCTCCAATTTAAAGTTATTTGTTAAAAAAAAAAAAAAAAAACTCCGCTATTAATTAAAATAATTCAATTACTTTAATTTGAAATAAAATGCTAAAGGAATTAAAAATGAATCAGGATTGTAAAAACCATTAGGAAATGAACATAAAATGACCCTGAAAAAAAGGAATCAAAATTAAATGTCACAGCGCTTCACTTTCGCTTTTCGCATCGACCGTAAACCGGCCGACACCCACAAGGACGTGCAATTACTTCATTGATTCCAAACAGGAACATTGTACACTGTAATAATAATCCCAGTAAATTATACTGTCACACCTATATGTGTGTTGCTGGATGACTCACTAAACTTTGTTTGCATATGAGTGATTTTTGCTTAAAAAACTTGGTAACAAAAAAAAAAAAATTTAAGCCTTCAACGGTGACATAATCAATCTTGGCTGACAATTGACCCTTGTTAACACTAAAATGTCTGAGCATTAGTGCCTATGAATACATTAACATTTTTTTTTAGTTGCAATTTTAATTAGGAATTTCTAGCGTATTAAAATAAACAACAAATCTAATTATAGCAGTTTAAACAATAAATAAACAATGGTTGATGCTGACCAAGCTGATATGATTTTTTTATTTTTTGGTCAATTTACCTTTTGGAAAGCATTTTCCTTTCTTCTTGAGGAATTTTAAGGATTTCTCCACTGACTAAGAACATAGCTTCCTCATAGGACGGAGGGGGAAGTTCTTGATTTCTCCCTCCTGCACTGTTCTGACCTTCGATCAAAGCTTCATAAGAGGGTGGAAGTGTTAATGTACTTGCATTCCTATGCACAGTATGACTGTTTTGTATCTGAACTGATTGTTGAGCTAATTGCTGAAGACCCTATACGTGGAAAAAAAAAGTTATTTTTACGTGATTTTATTAATAAAAAATTAAAAACTTACCCGGAGTAAGACGCGTTGCCTGAGTAACATTTGAATTACACTTTTCCGACGTAGATACAAAACCATTTTTACTGCTAACATAAGTCCCGAACAAATAAATATAGGCCCAACGAGCCACATATGCCCTAGACTGGAAAATAAATACCCGTCAATATTCCCGAGGGCTAGTACGGTAATGTAACTTCCAACGGTTAATAAAATTACGGATAATGCGATATAAGAATAAGAGGTACAATCACAGGAACCCAAAGTATTCGGTTCGGGATACATTTCGTCCATTTCTTGTAATCTCCGCCTTAAATATGAACTTTCTAAAACTGAACTCATTTTAAATTTATTTGAAGATTACACTGACATTACATATATGGCACTCAAGGTACAATATTACATTAACTAACAATAACTCTTCTGTTTGTTTTTAAGCTGAATCTGACATTTTGAAAATAGAGGGAATTGCCAACGTCAAAAACAAAATTTCCCTTGCATGCTTCTAATTTTGACCACAGCAAGGCGCTTCGCTTTTTGTCTTTTTACTGTTGCCAGCCTGCGAAAAACCATAGACGAAAAACTCCATGTTTATCTGACAGCAAAAATTAAAAATAATAATAAAAAGAATATGAATGTAAATTTTTTTGAGTTTTAAATGCTCTTTTTCTTTAGAATGCGTTTAAAAAAGATAAGTTAATGAAATTAAATGATGTATACTTGGGTAGTGAGCATAGTGGCGGTGATATCGTCGAGAATAGGTGAGCGAATTAATTTTTTTTTTTTTTTTGTTTTGATTATCCAAGTCCTTGGTTTTTATACATTTTATTGTAATGACTAATGAGAGTATTTAGGCATTGTTTTCAAAATGTGACTCTTGCCGAGCCGATGTATGTAAGCAAAAGTTTTTTGGATTTAAATGAAAATGTTTAAATGCACAAACAGTGTCCTGGAAACAGCAGGACTGGAAATTGCAGTGTTTCTAGGTACTGTGAACAGGTTACTAAGCAACCTTTTGGACTTGAGATCGTAATTAATGATTTGGATATTTTTTCTAAGAATGTCTTATTTAACATTACAACAGGAAATCTTTATTTTCTTATATCTGAGAAATTTAAGAGACCATCAATGGTCAAATATGGTAGTACCAACTTTGATAACTGATCTTTGAACCTTTTTAAATATTTACTCAAAGCATCTCTTACAAAATTTTCATAAAAAATTTATTCTTGAAGTAGTTTCCACTGGCAATTACTTTTTTTTAAAATCTTATTGTTGTAATTTATTTTGTAAAATTTATATAGGGCATCTTCCACTTTATCTTAAAAAAAATTGTGATAGCTTCGTTTTTGTATTTAATTCCAATAGCATTTAAGCAAGAAAGAATTTGACAAAAGTACCCAAAATCAAAGGATTGATTTTTCTAAATTGTTAGTACAATGTGATTGCAGTGAAAATATTTTGGCATTCCAATTTTTTGAAAGGTTTGACTCTGTCATAAAATAGGTAAGCATTGTGGAAGTAGTTGATGATATTGTAGGCCTTGAACTGGCTCCTTTTTTTTTAAGAAACTCCATATTTTCAATATTGCTTCTTAAAACTCAGTATTTTTGGAAATCTTCTTTAAACTCTATGTATTTAAAAGAAATCCGACTCTTTAACAAATCCATTGTTGAAATCAGGAAAAGTAACTCAAAAAACATTCTAAAAAATTGAGCAAAGGGTGTCAGAAATTATTTCTGACTTTCTAAATACCCTAGGTTATCGCACTGTCATTGTATCTTATTTTTCATCACACGGTACTGAAAAGTCCACTTTTCAGTCTTAGTCAGTTTATTTACAGACTATTTTACACCGTACCTTGTGATAAAAAATATCTTTCAATGCAAGAAATGCAAACGACTTGCCCGTCTCGACCTATTTAAGGCCCTCGCCTTCGGCTCGGGCTTAAAACTCGGTCTCGACGGGCAATTTTGTCGTTTGCACTCCTTGTATTGAAAAATACTATAGTTAAAATGAATGTTTGGTCAAAAATTTAGAAAGACTCAAAGAAAAAACAAAGCTATTAGAAAAGGCTTGGTGCTTTGGAAAAATTCTTCCCAGTATTTTTTAGCTTTTTCGAAACGTTATAACGGACTAATCTGTCTTTCTTAGCTCTAGCTGCAATATTGAAATGGATCACTCTTTTTTTGGTAAGGGGAGGATAGAAAATTTTTGAACTCCAAAATCAATATTTAAAAATTTTCAAATTTAACAAATTTGGAAATGTAATTTAGAATGTTCTTTATTTTAAGGAGCGTTATTTTCGGCAAAGAATATTAAAAAATACTATGATCTGTTAAGAAACTAACTATGCTATTTTGAAGAATATGCGTATTGGAAAGTTTTTTTATAGTGCATTGCCGCTTAAATATTTGAATAAGGACTTGATTTAGACATATTTACTCATTTTACTGACTAAAAAATATGAACAAATGAAGGAAAAAGCCTTGGTTTTTGAATTTCTTAAACTTCCTTTTTTTTTTTTACACATTTACTCCCACACTCCCTAAACTGATGAACGTCAAACAAAGTTGTTGTTGTTGTTCTACAAAATGAGTCCAAAATTTATTCAGAAGCCTAATTTTAGTCTGCTTTTTAATCCAAATAATTTTGGCCAGAAGTGAGACTTGTGAAGTTCTAGGAATATAATGCCGAAACTGTACAAATGCTGCTAAAATGTTTTGGCTAGGTCTATGACCCTTACGCAGGCTTTTTTTTTAAACGTGTGGATTAATAGAGATTAATATTCCCTTCCCATTTTTAAGTCGATTAATTTAGCCGCAACCTTTTTGGCTTAAAAATCTTTAAACCAAAGTCATTATATAGAAACCTACGAAAAACCTATCTTTTTGTTTTTATTTTCCTAAAGAAAATGGCAAAAAAAAAAAAAAGAAAATTTGTTTCACTATTGATGGTGGAACACTCCAAATGTCGAATGTTTAAGTCTCTACAGATAATTTCGTTTATTTTACAGTGACTTAGTGGGGCTTAATAGTGAAAAAAGGCTAGAAAAACACTAAAAACATCCAATTTTTTTTGTTGCAGTTTCTTGTTATGAAATCCAATTGAGCGGCGATGGAAACATTGTCCAGGGAGCAACGGCTCATTTCAAAGCGGAGGTTTTCGACTCGGATGGTGAAATATCCTCCGGACACTTTCAATATTACTGGGAAGACAATGCAATCCCAAATCACAATGCAGTTTTCGAAAGCACATCTCCCGTCTCAAATTGGAGCATAACCTTCAACTCTTCGTATTCCCCCGGACAGTACCTCGTCGAAGTTCAAGTCAGAAGACGAGATATCATATACATTTGGGAAGCCATAGGGAGAAATGCCATGTATTTCAATGTCACGTTAATGCTGAACGGAGAAATAAATTTGTATCAAAACAAAGTTTTTAGAAAGAAATATGTATCGAATGCATCACCTCTCAATCATCAAATCGCACTATTCAATTCGGACGAGGAATTTTTGAATCGCTCGAGAAACGTGATTAAATCATATTGGTTTATAGACTGCGTGTACTATGGGGTTCAAAATGGGTTGAATTTTGATTTTAATTACACCCAACCGGAAATACCGCATTACGTGGAAGTGATCGTGATGGCGTCTAGCACTCCCGTGATACCGACGACTACGACGACAAGTACTACCACCGTCGCTCCAACTACGACCACAAAAAAACCGAATACCACAACAACCGCCACAAGTACTACTACAATGAGGACGAGTACGGCGGTAACCACCACGGTCAACACTACCGACACAAACGAAATCTCCCAATTGGCGGATTTAGATGAACCCTTTAAGGATTGGCTTTTGAATTTTACAAAGAAAAATAGAACTAGCGTCGGCGGTTCGAAATTTTGCATCAAACCATCTTCCATTCCATTTAATCATAATAACACTTATGGTTACTTTCAGAGTTTTTTCACTGTCAAAGGTAAGCTGGAATAGTATTAGGCCTAATTTTTATTAAACCAAACTTTAGTATTCCGTCATTCGGTACGGAAGAGACACCCTAGCCATCCCTGCTTTTCTCGAGTTTGTTGAAGCTGTTGTTTTCTTAAATTAGAAGATTCAAAATTTTATGTTTTTGAAAGTAAAGTTTGTCGTAAGCGAAACATACATACCCTCAGAATAAAATCACATAAAGTAGGATTTTCCCGAATTTATTGAGCTTCAAATTCAATGTATTTAACGATATATTTTCTTCTTTTTTTTTTTTTACAGCTCCAGTCAAAGTTGGGCCCATCAACGGGACTAACTGGTTGATGGACGGAGAAATTTTAAACATCACAATCGCATGCAACGGATCTTCCCCTTTTATTTACTGCACTCAAAAAAAAATTGGACTTTACAACGTGACGGGGAACGAGACCTGCTCTCATGACGAAGAAAAAGTAATTCGAGATTGTAATTTTGGAGTAGTACATTTATTTAAACAGCCACTGGACGAATATACGTTCGTGGTGATCATCTCAAATTCTGTATCGCGAGTCGTCAAGCCCATAGCTGTAAATATATATAAAGTGACGAAACGTGCTCAGCTGTCGGTAATCATAATTCCCGTAACGTTTAGCATAGTTGCTATCATATTAATTATTTTCGGAGTAGCATATTACTTGCAAAGTAAGAGAACGTATACGATAGAGGTGGCCGATTTCGATTTCGGTAATCAAACCAGCGATATGGAGTATAAAACTTTTAGAGAAAGACTTAGAGAGTCCGTGAGCAATTCGTTTTTGAAATCTCAGGATTTGCCTGATAACGAAGTTGTTTGGTCTCCGAGTAGAAAATACGGGAGCATGCAGTAACGGATTTTTTTTTCTTTCATTCAATAATCACCATGACGAAATTAACGAAAAGGCAAATGGTCAACTCAATTTATGACAATAAAATTATATTATATCGATGAAATCTCCTTTTACCTTATTACACTTAAAGTAAATCTGTAGATCTCTTTTTTTTTCATCAGATAGTTCCTTCGGTGATGTTGAATGATGTAGTTTTATTATATGGGCTGTGATAGGGCTGCACAAATTGTAAAATAAATCACTTAATCCTACTTTTTTTTTGATGGAATGCACTCTCATTAGCATAATTTAAATTTTTTGAAAGGGAAGTTCTGCGGCTCTTGGCATAACAATAAACTGAGTATCAGAATTGTGGCTTTTCCACAATATTAGTACAGTTTCTTGCAAAAGTATAATATTTTTACTCAGACTTAATTCAATATTTGTCTTAAATTTAAATCTCTCTTCATGCAAATATTTACATATTATTTGTGTTAATTGTTATTATTATTATTTTTTTGGATGGATCAACTACTAAAATAGAAAAATTATGCTATCATATCATTTTATGAGATTAGTTAAAATAATTAAATTTTGAAAGAAATTTAAATTTAGACACATTGTTCTCTTTCTTACTTTAACTAATCTAATGAAAGTTTTAATCTGTAAAATCTTTTTTTTTTTTAAGTTTGATTCCTTTTTAGTTTAGATTTTTATAAAATTGCCAAAGATGCTTTTAAAAGCAATTATTTTATTCTTATTTTCAGTCATTTTTTTATAAATATGTAGAGATAATTGTAATATAGTCAATATAGTTTATTAAATCAGTTTACAATTATTAATAATAATAGAAAATTATTCCTTTTTTAAGTGGCATTGAAGTTGACATACTCTTTTCACTAACCAAAATGGATTACCATTTCAAAAGAGTACCTGAAAAACTCGGAGCTTGCTTAACTGTTTTGATTGGCTCTGTATACTTTTTGTTGCTGATATTTTGCATTATATTAAGCTCATGAAAAGCGAAACCATTGCTAGGTTATTTGACGTCTTTTAAGTCTAATGTTTGCCTTCTTAATCCTCCCTCAAAGAAAACGGATAAGCAAACGCAAGCGGCGATGCTGGGATTACGCAATTACGATAGCTGGGATCGGGTTGACGGGGGGTAGCTATGCAATCCGCAGTGCGGGAGAATTGCTCGCCTTCAAGCATATAGTATAAAGCAGGCGAACAATTCAGAATTCTCGGTTGTTTTTTTTTTTTTTTTTTTTTTTGTAACACAAGTTGCCTATATGTGTTAACTTATGTGCACCCGTTTACCAGATACCAGCTATTTACGATAAAAAACAAAAAATGCTTCTCTAAGAATCTCTTTATGCTACTAGGAACAGTTAAAGCGGTATTATGAAAAAATAAATCTTGAGATTTCGATTGAAATCTCTTTGAACAAGATAAATTTTCCAAAAAAATTCAATTCTTTTAGGGGTCATGTTTACCGAAGTAACCTTCTGGAGGGGATGCATGCAAACAAAATTTATCACGTGGTCATCCCCTCCCCCTCGACTGCCTGTATTTCCCCTCCGTGTAGGTAGACACTCAAACTCCACAACATGGCGGAGGGTTTCATAGAACTTGGCTGTCGGGATCGGGAACTCGTTAAAATAGCCTTTCTTTTCGTGTTAATTAAAATTGTATAATCTTAATTTTAATCTATATGCTCTGAAAGTATTACGGTACGGTGTTCGCATTCTTTTATAAAATTACCGTGTGCAGTTATTTCATTATGAAGTTATTTTAATGGTAAAAGTGTAAATGTTGCAACGTTTTATTAGTGGAAGAAATGGTGCATCTGACGAAGAAAAAGTTTTGGTGAGTTTAATCCATTTTTAATGAACCAAAAACATTAAACCTTATAAAGCTGAACAGTTGATTGCTACCATCCGTAGAAGCAAAAAAGATTTGTTGGAATTTTTTGTATTATCATATTCCGCAATTGGAGCAGTCTCAAATGGGAAGCTCAATGCGACGCTTTATTCAAATATGCTTATTGACTTGAAAGATTTAATACCTGCCTGCGTGAGTTGTGAGACATGACCTTACCTTGAGAATTAAGGAAAAAATAAAACCTTATATGCAGAATTATATTAGAGCCTGTTGCTCAGTCAAGCTTTGTTTTGGAGGTTTTTTTATCTTACAATTTATTTTTAATGCAGCAGTTGCGAAACTATAAAGTTGACAGGCAAAGAAATTCAAAAAAAATGATTTAACCTCAATTTTTTTCTTTTTAAAAATGATCTTTGAATGTTGCTGAATGAAGTAGATGGCCAGCTGTTTGTATGCACAGTATGTTATATCGTTCAAGGTATATAAGCCCATTGGTTTAATATCGGTTTTGATATAGCCAGGATTTTTTGGAGACATGTATCATTATCATGATATGATAATGTCCTGTGAAATTAAATCGCTAGGGCTTTTACACTATGGATATAGGACTTGAAATTAAAAAACTCCAACATAGCTCCTGTTATGTGGCCCTAAAGAATATTTGGTTGTTTCGGAAATAATGTTATAAGACCAATTGATCTGTATGTAAGAAATTTCAAACTTTATTCTGTGAGAGTTACTTAATTACTGAAAAATAAGAGATACCTCCTGAGACTTTCGGCAAGGGTGAAAGGGTGTAATCCACCATACATTCAGTAAGTTTGTTATAATTGAAATATGGTTTTTTTTGATAAAAATGTGTTAGTGTGTTCGCAGATACTGTAGCTGATATTTCCTTCTTTTAAGGGTTACTTCTTTAAATAAATGTATGGGGTGGTCAGCACATGACCCTCCAATTCCTAACCTACTGTATTTTATTTGAATTGAAAATTTAGTTAGCACATTTCAGCATAGAAAATCGCTGATAGAGTTAATTTTTTTAAATGGCCAATATGTTATGTAAAGCAGTAAAGGAGCAAAGTTGATTAAAGTTGAGTACAATTAATTAGTTATGGTAATAATTACTACCATAGTGATTAGCTTTTTTAAAAATGTAAGAATAAAAATTAATAGGTTTGGTTAACATTTATACATGGTGGAAAAATTTTTGTAGTGATGATTTCTGTGTTTGCTTTAATAAAATTCCAGGACAAAAATTGTTTCGCAGGGCAAATTAATATTTTTTTTTTTTTTCAATTTGTGTGCAAAATACAAACTTTGGTGAATGAGTATACTTATGAAAAAATGTTTTACATTAAAAATTTTGAAATTTTAAATGAATTTGTTCTCCATAAAAAATATAGCAGTACCATATGTTTTTGAGAAATCTGCAGTTGTTAAACCATTCCATGGAAGGGCTGAATGCTACACAAATTTGCAGGCATTCTAAAGGATTTTAAGAATTTGTTAAGTGTTTGGAAAAGGTCATCGTTTTGATTTTGATCATTGTTGATCAAAATGATGATCATTGTTTTAATGACCTTATTTACATCTTAATTTTTTAAGGAGTTCAGTTCGCCTAGCATGAGGGTTTTTTTTTCTTTATTTTTTTTATAATGAGTCGCTGAAAGAGTGGCAGTTATGTTGGTTTGAATCAGTAGAACCATTTATCAATTCTGAAAAAAAATTACGGATGCGAAGTTTTAAAGATTCAGTTCGAAAAAAGATCAATTAACGTTAATCAAGTTAAAGTTAAGTTGAGAGTATTTTGGAAAGGGCATAATTACGATTTTAGGTACTGTTTGAATCCTTAAAGTATGCCAAGTTGAATGGGTGCGAGAGACGTTTGAGCATTATCTTAAAAAAAATTTAGAATAAATCCTTTTTCGGAGTTTAAATTTCGTATTATATTGAGAAATATTGAGTGACATACTATACATGTTGGAGTGCTAAAACTAGAATTATTATTTATATTTATTTTTAAGCCACAAGTCTAATTATATCCAAAACGGTTTTTTTGAAATTATGGATAATAGTATCAAAACGTTTTTAGACGAAACTTTTAATATGATACACTACTCGCTTTCAAATCTCCAACATATAGTTTTTGAATTCACCTGTTTCAAGTCCGTGAAACCTGTAAAATAACTAACTATGACTGCCGTTACCACTGTGAATGCACCACCGAATGTCGTATACCAAAGGTAGCTCATTTTGAACAAAGGGAATATATCATCCAAGTTGCTGAGAAGAAAACAATCGAGTATTATTAAAACTCATATAGTTTGTGTGTTGCAGAATTTTGAAATTACCTATTGTTCATCTTGTACGAATCTAACTCAATGCCACTGGAATTGTTAGAATAGCAACCCTCTGTTGTAGTAGGCTTCGTCGGAAATTTCAAGCGACCAGCAGCAACTGCTTCCTGAGCACCGATCACCACAATGGCATTCACGATTAAACCGATGATCCCACCTGCCAAAGCTCCCTAAAAAAATTTTTTTTTCTAATTAACAGAAGTCATTGTAAATTTCTTAGAGGAATTCAAACATTTTGTCAAAGTCCTTGGAAGGGATAAAGAAGAGATTTTAAATGCTGAAGCCAATGATATTTTTGTAAGAAAACTATTTTTCTTTGTAAAAAGGGGAGGGGGTCAAAACTTTGTTGACGCTATACTTTACATACTTTAGAATTAACCCAAGGTAGCACCATCCCGCAGAAAAATATTCCAAACATAGCTCCATTTGTAATTGGTCCCAAGCTCATTGTAAGCTGAAAAAAGTTAAAAATGTTTTATTGGGATAACGGCAACTATAATTAACTGATAATTACTTGTAAGACGGCTCCTAATTTTTCGACCACAAAAACGAAGGCAATGCATAAAGCTCCAAAAAAGACCACCGCGCCTCTCATGATGAAGGCAGTCAATAATTTGCTCAATTTCTTTGAAGTATTGGCTTTTACAAAATCTTCCAGGACAACTGCCGACATGGAGTTTAACCCGGAAGAAAGAGAACTTAACGCGGCACTGAATATTCCGGCCACAAATACTCCAGGCATTCCGGGATAATTTCCTAAGACCCTCATCACCAACAAAGGAACCAATTGGTCGCTCGCTTTTACTAATTCTGTTTTAACGGGGTCGCAATCATAATAAGTAGCATAAACCAATAATCCAGCGTAGGAGACTAGCAAAGTTATCAATGCTATTCCAAAAACATAAATCCACAATGCTCTGAAAAGAATATTAGTTTAAAGTTTGAAGTTGTAGAATAAAGGGAACAGACACAATTCAAGTTACCTGTTGACATTTTTCATAGTTGATAATGTCATGTATTTTTGCACCATATGCTGACTTAAAACAGCTACTTGAGTCCAGTAAATTGTTCCACCTATTACGAGGACTAACCATGAATGCCGAACTGTTGGATCTGGGTCAGAACTATAATATAATATAATAGTTTAGGTAAAGTAAAAAAACGCATTTTAGATTTAGTTTATGATAATTTTAAAAAATCACTATAGATTTCATTTCAGATATCAAATTTGCTTAAAACCATATTTTTGTGTTACTTATGACCCCCTTCGATATCTGCGATGCCAAAAGGGTTGGATTTGAAAAGGTATTACATTAAAAAATGACTCCATAAGCTAAATACAGAATTTAACGTTACTGGCTCCTAAAGAATACAGTAACCGCCGCTTATTCTAATGCCGGTTAATGTTCAACATGGTCAAATCTCTTGGGACAAAATCAAATCATATGTTTTACATGTTAATTTTGACTCTAATTACAATCGGAAAAACTGTTCCGATCAAATATGATCAGTTAAAAGTTGTCAAAATAAGTTAAAATGGGTTACCATTTTTTTGGTTCGAATAATTAGGAAAACATTTGGAAGCATCGCGATGGAGAATTCGCCACATATGTTTAAAAAAGAGAATAAAAATGAGGAGACTAGGGTTATTTTGTTAATTGGAGATTTTATAAAAACGTTTCAAAAATCTTCCTGAAGTCTTGACTAGTAAAATTAAGGGACCCTAGCAAAACCCCGACATTCAAAACCCCGGGCATTAGATATCGGGGTTTTGAATGTCGGGGTTTTGCTTTTTGCCTTTTATTATATTTTATTTTTTATTTATTTTAATTTATTTTTAAGTTTTTTAAATTTTTGAAATGTCGGGGTTTTGAAATTTAATAGCACTTATATAGAAGGTAATAGAACTAGTAAGAATTAAAATATAGAAAATTTTCTGAGCAACAAATTGCAATAGAAATTCTTACAGAGATTTTCCAAACTCCTCCCCCATATATAAAAAATCGTAAGAATTTCGAGAACCCCCTCCCCCTTCCGGTCTTACGAAATTCAAAACACCTCTTATGGGGAGCTTAGTCCTATATTGCACTCGGTCTGTGGAATTTCCGTCGGTCTCTGCCGGTCTGTGTGGTATCTTGACTTTCTGCTGAAAGCTCCCTAGAACTTCTCAGTTCTCTAGAGCTTTCAGGGAAATGTTCATTTCATAAAAGCTCATAGACTCTGAAGTCAGGAGGACCTATTGTCCCCTGAAAATTTCATCAAAATCGGTCGGGAAGGGGCTCCGTACGTGTCGGTCATCGCTTATTTTCCTTAGCGTTTTAATATATAGGCATGGGCGGATCTAGGGGGGGGGGCTGGGGGGTGCTAGCCTCCCCTAGAATTTTGAAAATTATATAGCCTGAATGGTATCGCCCCCCCCCCAGAAAATATTTTTCCCTATTCTGAGCCCCCTCTAGGAAAAAATCCTAGATCCGCCCATGTATATAGGACTTAACTGCTGATTTCAAAACCCCGTCATTTAAAAATATTTTTAAAAATAAAAAATAAATTAAATTAAATTAAAAATAAAATATAATAAAAGTCAAAAATCAAAACCCCGTCATTCAAAACCCCGATTTCCAATGTCGGGGTTTTGAATGTCGGGGTTTTGACTCGGTCTCAAAATTAAGCGAAATAAATGGGCAAATTAATGAAAAAGTAGACGTCAGTTAAAAAATGCTTCCGCCAGACGTGATTCCAATATTGTATTGTGGAAGTGCAACACTCAAAAAAATGCTTCTTCAGGTCAATGCAAAAATGCTTTGCAACAAGGCGTTTTTGCATAACTTAGGAACGAGGCCTCGTTCGCAATATAAGCCTCGCGATGCTTATTCATTTTTTTGTGTGAACCTTAAATATTACTCAAGTTATTAATTTTAATTGTCAAAGTTTTGGAAAAAATGGTTACTTGAACCGAATACAGTATACACGCTTTTGGTATGCAATTGGAATAAAAAGCTGAAAAAGAGCTATCAAAAATATAATTTAAGTCTATTGATTACGTATTTGGTGGTTTTTGGTGACTCATCCTGGTAAGCATTACGTAATTCAGGACCACAGGCTCCATACAGTATTCATAATTAGAAAAAAAGTAAATTTGAGTCGGACTTTCTATTAGTGTGCAAAGTTTGTATCCATATTCAGGCGGTCGAGCATAACATATGCGGTTTTCTAGGGCAAATTAAGGATTTTTTTACTCCTAATTTCCATTTTCTCTTGCATTTTACCTTTAGTAAGCCAAAATTGGCACCCGGTTTTATGGAGGTTTACCATTGATTTAAGATTTTGAGAAGTTCTAACTCCTGTTTCTCCAACATCTAAGCCCTCAAGGCAGCGAGATCGTTTTCAATCAGCAAAACTAGTTATCCGAACTAACTTACCTCGGTAGTACAATTCTGTCACCTTGCCAAGATCTTTCCCAGACTACGGCCCAACCACCCACATCTATGGTACCTTTAATTACCAAGGCTATTATTGCTCCAAACATTATCCATGTTTGTAGAAAATCTGTCCATACAACTGCTTTTAGTCCGCCCTAAAATTGTATTGCGTACTTGTGCATTCGATTACTTTGAAGGGTCAGCGCTGCCCTGGTTAGCTAAAAGGGGGTATAAACCATTTTTGTTTGTTCGACAAAAACGCGAAAAAAAAAAAAAAAAAAAATGAAAAAAACTTTGTTACGGTTTTTTTAAAAAAATATCCGTTAGTAAACATATCATAAAAAATATGGCTATTGTTATAGATCGGACTATAACGAAAATTGGTTTATACGCCCTTTTAGCTAACCAGGCCAGAGCGCTTGGTTTTACTTACCAGGCAAGTATAAAAAATACAAATTAGACAAACGCATGGGGTGATAATATGAATGTTAACACCTGTAACTGAAATGAAAGATTTTCCTATAATTTCTCTTTTCTTGATACTGAACAATTGGAGAGTCGTCCACGTATCATAAAAGTTAAAAAGTGTTTTACCAGCTTTTGTTTTACTTAAGATATGGTTGCTTTTTGAGAGTGAAATCTCTGGGTCTTACTTTAAGATCCTTTACACATCCTTCAAGTTGCGCATCTGTTTAGTTTTACATTGTCATCGATTTCTCTTGAATTCCTGTATTCGGAGGTGTGGCAGAACTTCTATGTCCCAGTCCCTGTCAATGTAAAACTAAGAAGATGCGTAACGGCCGATGGTAGACCAGCGAACCAATTAAAATCGAATTGAGCTCTGTCGGTAAGAAATTTGGAAAAAATGTCTAATATGGACAACCGCAGCTAACATTTAATTTACGAACCTTGGTTAAATGCCAATGCTGGGACGTAGATTACTATGGGAAGCCATGCTATCTGAAATTAACCATAATCTGTAGTTTAAAACTTATTTTAAAAAATAAAATCTTAGCTACTCACTAGATAAATCGTGTAAAGTACTGCTCCAAAAATTCTAATTTTCTTATTAAATCGAATTTCCAAATACTGTAAAACACCAAAAAATTTTCTCAAGTTTTCTTTATTACACTTACATTATGGTGTCTCTTATTTTGGCAATTTTCGAATTTCCAATCGCGAACCCCCAAAAATGGTTCTCATTGGTGTACTGATAAGCCCGATTTTTTTCAAAAACTTTTTACTCAACAGGAAAGCGTGGCGACTTGAGCTTAAAGTTTCGAGCTTTTCAAAAATTTGACTTAAAAACCGCTTTAGCTTTCGTACTTTAGATGGTAAAAGGAAACTTATTTTCGAATTTGTGCTTTTTACGAAGTTTCCCCGGGAAAACTCCGGGAAAAAAATGTTTTTGTGTTGGCAACCCGCAACCATTTTTCATATGTCATTATTTAGTAAATATTTAGTTGCTTATTGTGAGTAGAAGAAATTATTGCAAAGGCCGGCATCTTACCTCTTCGTCTTGATTGTAGTTTTCGGCCTAATTTCTGAAAGCAAAATTGGTCAATATTCTTGGCCAAAAAGTCAAAATTTACCGAATTCTGACTTTGAAAATTTCTGTTCATATTCAACAAGGTGAACTAAGTTTTGTGCTTTTTTTTTTGGAGCAAAATCTGGCCTTAGCCAGATTTTCGAAAAAAATTTGCCGAAAAAAATTGGCTTGAAATTCGAAAATTGCCAAAATAAGGGACACATTAACTCACATAAATAGGGAGGGTTCAAGTATTACGTAATACCGGAAGGGGGGAGGGGGGATCCGGAAAATCTTACTTAAGAATATTTATTATTATTTATTGTTCAAAAAAATTCCAATTTAATGTAAAAAATGGACATAAAAATGGAACATAAAAGGGGGTGGGGGTCAAAGAAATCTTACTAACTCTGACGACAAAAGCGGAGGGTTCAAAAATTTCGAGAAAAACTCTTACGTAATATTTGAACGCTCCCACGGTATATTACATAAATCATTTTACCTCAAAAGCAGATGACAGCTGAAGACTATGAAAAACTGGCAAAAATACATATGAGCTGAATATTCCTGTCAATACTAAAGGTACAATCATGAATAAATACTCTGTTCCATAAGTATAAGTCTCAGTAGGCGTTCCCAAAAGGTAAATTCCGGATATAAAACTAAAGAAATTAGCGTTAATGTTTTCTCCAGATAATACCTTTGCTCAGATTTTTTTTATTTACCTGGCCACGAGTGAAATTGCTACGGGAACTACCGACATATTTCTTCCTCCGACCAAATATTCTGCGACATCATCATCATCATCGCCCTCAGGGTCATTCGCCTTGATTCGGCTTCGACAACCATAGTACAATCCAACCACGGAGCATAATAACAGCATGAGACCAAAAACCACATAATCGTATAACCCAAACCTATCTAAATTTATTTCAAATTTGTCCATTTCCGTGAAATGCCAGTCTATCACTGAATGCATGTCGATAATAACGTTTGTCAGCACCAGTGGCAAAGTAAATTAATCTCTTTGACATTGAATACAAAGTGATAAGGGAAATTACGGGACCAATTGCGGTAAAATAATTTTTAAGTTAAATTCAAGAATTTTTATTTTTTAAATTTTTTTCTTTTTTGTGTAATGTTGAGCAATTCTTTGCTTGCTGGTACTCTTTTTTTTTTTTTTAGGTAAATACATATTGTCCGATATTTTCGGATAACAGGCGATAGGCATAACTGATAACATCTGATGGATCGTTAAATCCCGGTTTATATGTAGTTGATACACATGGCTAATTAACGTCACGATGGCTCCGAACAGTGTGCACCACAGGTAGCTCATTCTTTAGAGTGGCAACACTTCACTGGAAAAGATTTAATGTTTTTGGCCTTAAAAATTTTGAGAAAAATGAGTCGATGAAGACCTGCCTCATTGTGAAAAAAGTTGCATTAGTCAAGATAGTCGAGGTGACATTAAAATTATAATGGCAACCTTCTACCGTTAATGGTTTCGTAGGAAATTTGATTTGTCCCGATCCGACGCCTTTTGTAAGTACCTTAAAGAGCGCTAAAAACTCCAACGACGAACAATTCCGACAGTCCTGGATAATCTCCAAGAACTTGTATCATTAATAGTGGCAGAGATTGATCTTTTGCTTTGGCTAGTTTGGTCGTTAAGGGGTCGCAGTCGTAGTATGTCGTATATACTACAATGCCTGCTAAGCAGCAAAGGATAACAGAAAAGACGGCGCAGAATATAAAAATCCAAAGGGCGCTAGAAAGGAAATCTCATATTTAAGACTTATTTGAAACCGTAAATTTTGTGAAAAACGTGCCAGGTTTTTTTGCGCTTGGCAAAATAAGGACTGCTTGTAGATGATATACCAAAACGTTTTCAGCACTTACAACCTTTTCACTTTTTGTAAACTTGAGATGATTGTTAGATTAGGAATCATATCCAGTGATTTTACGGGTAGGATTTTTAGAAATCAGTTTTTTTAATTCAGTTCTGTGTGATTTAATTAATGACTAATGGAAATGCGTATGAGATGTAGAGCAAACGATGCCGGCTCGATTCGGGAATATCAGGAGTCTCGTACTAAGCAGATAAATAATGCAAATGCAAATTAGAAAACATGAAAGCTCTTTCATAGGCTATATTTTAACGAAAACAATTTGTATGTACAATTACAGTGTAAAAGAAAGTAATCGATAATCTTTCGTTGCTTAAAATTCCCCATCCAAATTCTTTTCTATGGCATCCTACAAAAAGAAAAAATAATGAAAAATTGTGCTACTGAAAGTTAACTTAGCAGCAAAGCAAACCTGATTTTTCTTCAACATGCTTATTAATTCTTCTTCTTCCTTTTTATGTAAAATGCTTTTTCGTCTTGGTAGAAATTTTCTTATCACAGGTGATACGCATAGTGGATCTATTTTTGTGAGGTCTCTGAATCCAGTGAAATAACTGATGATTACGGCCGATGTTACTGTGATTAAACCACCGAATGCAGTATACCATAAGTAGCTTAATTTGAATAACGGAAATACATAACTGAAAAAAGAAGATGCTCGGGATGGAAAAAAGGGCAAAATGGTTGTCATAATACTTGGATCCTTTTTCGTCATGTATACTCACGCTTCTTCTTCTGAAAATGGAGTAATAGTTGGTACATCTGATGCATTGAAGAAATAAGTACATCCCTCCGTAGAGAACGGTTTTGGGGGAAATCGTAAATGGCCATTTGCCATGGCGTTTTGTGCTCCTAATATGACGAATGCACTAGAACATAATCCTAATAGACCTCCGTAGAAAGCCCCTTTCTCGTTCATCCAGGGTATTAACATGCCACCGCAGAACACGCCGAACAAGGGACCATAGGTCATTGCTCCCAGACTTATCGATAACTAAATGCAAGATCACCCAGAAAGATTGGTTAAGATTAACAACTGAATTGTTTTGCGTTTTGACAATTGGCTTAAATGTTATTAACCTGAAGCACTGTTCCCAATTTTTCGACAACGAACACCAGCGCCACGCACAATGCTCCAAAGAAAAGGACTACCCCCTTCATTATAAAATTAGTCATCCTGTCGGTTAATTTAGTCGATATAAATGGTTTGATGAAGTCTTCTAAAACCACAGCAGACATGGAATTTAATCCTGTCGAAAGCGAACTGTAAATTGGAGAGTATGTTAATCTGTCCTCAAAAATTCCCGAGAGTTTTACCTCAGAGCAGCGCTGAAAATTCCAGCCACGAAAAGTCCCGGCATTCCTGGAAAATCTCCTAAAACTTTCATAACCAGCAGAGGTAATATTTGATCTTTAGCTTTTGCTAATTTAGTCGTAAGTGGATCACAATCGTAGTACGTTGCATATGCAACTAATCCGCAGAAGGAGCAAATGAAAAGAAAGAAAGTTATGCCGAAGGTAAATATCCAAAGAGCTCTGAAACGAATATATGATTTCACATTTGGGACTCCCAGGAATTATAAATTTACCTACTTTTTGGCTGCAGATAAAGTTGGCAGTGCCATATAACGTTGGATCATGTTTTGATTGATAAATGAAGACTGGAGCATGTGGATGAGCGTAGCGACGGATACACCCCATATTGTATGTCGTTCTGTGAAATCAAAACTTAAACTGAAAGAAAACAATGTCTAATCAGTAAAGAAAAAGATAGAATCTGTCTGGTAGCATTACTACTTAAATAAAATAATTGTCAATAGCCAGTTTTGCCGTAGTCGGACGTTACGTAGGATGGTCGCGAAAGCCAATCAAAGTTACAATCCAACCGTATATATGCGATATTCCCTCAAACTACCGCCCGGGGACGATTATTTTCAACAGGACCGACATTTCATTGATCACGTAGACAATGAATGCTGAGACAGTTGACTGAAATGACACTACTGGCTAAATTTAGAGTTCAAAGACAACTTGAATATACTTACCTAGGAACTTCAAGTCTACCGCTTTCGTTACATCTATCCCAGACGACTCCGAACCCACCGATATCCAGCGAACCTTTAACGGCTACTAAAATCATGGCTCCAACCATAAGAGTTGTTTGGATGACATCTGTCCAAACCACTGCTTTCAATCCACCCTGCAAGACAATTCGTTTCGAGATTTTGTTATGCCATCGGATTTTTTAATAGCATCAACCGTGAATGCGGTACTTACAATCGCTGTATAAAAAATGCAAACTATACAAACGCACGGAGTAATTATGTGCACATTTACCCCTGTAACTAAATTAAAAGGCTCAGAAAAATTTTAGAAACTTTATTTTGATTTAGTGGCAATTCATCGGTTACTTATATACCTTGATTAAAAGCCAGAGCGGGGACGTAAATTACTATCGGCAACCAAAACACCTGGAATCAGCGCAAATAAGTACTCTAAAACTTGTAAATTTATGAAAATTCTCTTTTGCTTACCAAAGACAATGCGAACAATATGGAACCAAACAATCGTACTTTTTTGTCAAATCGCCTTTCCAAATACTGAAAAAAGAAATGATCTATTTGCGCATACAGGCAATTTTGGACACGAAGCATACTGCATTACTACCTCGTAAGTTGACGAGAGCTTTATGTCATGAAATACCGGTAAAAATACCTCACCGCCTACCGCAGCTACTGAAAACGACCCTATCCATACGAATATGAAACCTGTGCCGTACACGTACATTTCTGTCGGATTTCCGAGTAGTGTTATGCCTGAAATAAAACTTTTAAACTCGACTATTACATATGAAAGATAGAGATGGCAAAACGTTGTTAGGGAATTTAATCATTAAATGGGACCATAATGTAAAAAGTATAAATTGAGGGACCTTAGCTTTTCGGTACTAACCTTGCTACCAGAGACATTGAGATGGGGAAGATTTTCATATTTCTCCCACCCATCAAATACTCTGTTGCTGCATCTGCATTCTTGGTCCCTCGAAAGGCGTACCACACGCCTACGCCTGCACAGCCGACCAGCATGAAAACAAAAACTATGTAATCTATCAGTCCAAATTTTTGGAGGCTCTTTTGAATTTCTTGTACGGTTAACAGCGACGAATTCATTCTTGTTATTTAACTAATGAGTATCACAAAAGACTAGAGGAGACCTTATTCTGTTTTGAGATCTTTTGATTTATTTCAGCACCATTACCACGCGAAGTTCATTTGGAAAAAACTTATCAGTCAACAGGCCTCTTGCATCAAATGTGGGAGCTTTTATTTTACCATATAATCATATTTAATTATATTTAAGCTTCTTGTTTAATGAAATAATAGGTGATTTTTTAGTGAAGTGACAGCTCTGAGATGTTGAAAGCTGGCTTGTATTTCCGAAACTTTTTTCTTAGGACGAAATTTGTAAAATAAGATTTATAATTTTAAAGCGAAAAGTGACAAGTTAATTCTGGATTTAAGGAGCGATAGTTTATGGTTTTTTTTAGTGATGGAAGTTATGAGTAATATCCTTGAAAACCACAAAATTCGTAATATCTCAAGGTTTCTTGAGCCCCTCCCCTCACCAAACAATGAAAACTGTAAATCAGTAATAATTTTTGGTAGTTAATTTTTTAAATTAGAAATTCAAGAAAATTAAACTCCTATTTTACATTCAGTTTAAGAATTTTGCTTGAATGCATTCCTGACTGAAGACAAAAAGACTCGAAGAATTTTTTTGTTTTTCCTAAATTTTTACCACTTTGGTTGCTTTACCAAGTAACTTCTCTTTTTTCATTTCCAGGAAAGTCCTATGATTATTTTGGCCTCAAAAGCAGAATAAGCTGGGATTTGCATGGTTAACAGATTGTAGTTAAGAGGGATCCCAATCTTAATCCCATGCCCCCCGGAATGTAGCTCAAGCCATTTCAGAACATATTGATTATTCTGAAAGATTAATAGATGTATGAAGCTGATGTGGATCCTTAGAAATCCCCACTCAGGGGATTACTTTTAGCTTTGAAAGGACTGCTGAATCCGGATTGAGGATTTAGATATGTTAGCAAAAGTGCATTAACAAAACATCTGGAGCCCTGGAAGAAGGGATGCAAAATTTTCAAAGTGACCTACTTGCAGGAACGAACAAAAAAAGGTTGATAAGAAGATTTAAAAAGTTAGGAATCAAAATAAATAAATCTTAACATAGCTCTTTTTTTTTGGCCTTGCTTTTTTTTCATCTTTGTTACAGATATTTTGTTTTTTTATGTTATCTCTGAGGTTTTAAAAAATTGGTGAGGCCTATGTTATTTCCGGTTTTCAGACATTTTCGTTTTCTCGTTGGAAATGTTTTGTGCAGTTCATCATTGATAAAATCAATCCTTTACTTTTTTTGCTTTATCGACCGCAGGGAGAATAAAGCATTGTTTTTAGCACAAATTTCAGATTTTCAGTTTTCGATATTTTTACACGTTTTGAAGTCCCCTGATGCCGAAAAAAGCAAAATTTGGATGGTGGCCGTGTGTGTGTATGAATGTATGAATGTATGAATGTATGAATGTATGAATATATGTGCAAAAAAATTTGTCCGTCGAAAAGCAGAAAAACGGAAGAACGGATGTCGATGATTTTTGGTGGGTAGGAACTTCTAATGAAATGTAGGTGCTGATTAGTTTTTGAGCCAAATCGGTTCAGCGATTCGAAGCAGTGAGTAAAAGTGTTGAATTTTCAACTATTTCAAGATATTTTTTGACTATAAATCGTGAACGCAGATACCGATTGAGTCCGATTTTCGTACTGCAGTAGATATTCATCAAGATACGCTACCATTGAAATTTGGTTAAATTCTGTTGAGTGGTTCAGAAACGGTGAGCAGGGCTAAAAGTATGGGTATAGGCCTAAAAACGATATCTCCAACTTTTGAAACGTCACGACATGACGTCATCGATTACGTCAACAAAGCGATTTGGATGCTGATTGGCGGGTTCCTCGTGGGAGCTAACGAAAAACTAACCGTATTTTTGAGAACATTTTCGAGGTAGAGGATTCCGAATCTGAAATAATTTTTCCAAAATTCGAATTCCTTATGCCCGTACTGCGGCTTTGGTGGACCTCTGATCAAAAATCTAACCATATTTTTGAGAATATTTTCGGGGTTGAGGATTCCGAATCTGAAATAACTTTTCCAAAATTCGAATTCCTTATGCCCGTATTGCGGCTTTAGTGGACCTCTGATCAAAAATCTAACCGTATTTTTGAGAATATTTTCGGGGTAGAGGATTACGAATCTGAAATAATTTTTCCAAAATTCGAATTCCTTATGCCCGTATTGCGGCTTTGGTGGATTTCTGATCAAAAATCTAATCGGATTTTTGAGAATATTTTTGGGGTAGAGGATTCCGAATCTGAAATAATTTTTCCAAAATTCGAATTCCTTACGCCTATACAGCGACTTTGGTGTCTCTGATCAAAAATCTAACCGTATTTTTGAGAATATTTTCGGGGTGAGGATTCTGAATCTGAAATAATTTTTCCAAAATTCGAATTCCTTATGCCCGTATTGCGGCTTTAGTGGACCTCTGATCAAAAATCTAACCGTATTTTTGAGAATATTTTCGGGGTAGAGGATTACGAATCTGAAATAATTTTTCCAAAATTCGAATTCCTTATGCCCGTATTGCGGCTTTGGTGGATTTCTGATCAAAAATCTAATCGGATTTTTGAGAAATTTTTGGGGTAGAGGATTCCGAATCTGAAATAATTTTTCCAAAATTCGAATCCTTACGCCTATACAGCGACTTTGGTGTCTCTGATCAAAAATCTAACCGTATTTTTGAGAATATTTTCGGGGTTGAGGATTCAAAATCCGAAATAATTTTTCAGAAATTCGCATTCCTTGTGCCCGTACTGCGGCTTTGGTGGAACTCTGATCGAAAAACTAACTATATTTTTGAGAATTATTTAAATAGTCGATAAAGCACTTTGATCGGTTCACCGATCTCATTTTTTTTTTTTATCAGATTATAAATATTGCATCCTTCGTCAATTAAAAAAAGTCCTATCATCTTGAGACAAAAGTAATCATTAGCATTTGTGATTCTGTAGCACACCTCCTTATTCTGTGAATTTCACGTAAAATTCCTTTAGATTTGCCGACCCATTTTACTTTCATTTTCAAATTTCTCCATTACAGAAGCAGTACGTAGACGTCAGTTTGCATCATAGTTTCGTTCTATGGTGTGCTGAAAGCATTAAACATTTAATTCGAATAAAGAAAATGATTAAGATTTATAACTCGCGATGATTTCCTAATTCCTTGCCAGACAAACCTGATTTTTCTTTAACATTTTCATTAATTCTTGTTCTTCCTTTGTAAGTAAAATACTTTTTCTTTCGGGCAATTGATTTCTGATCACTGGAGACACGCATAAAGGATCCAATTTCGAAAGATCATTTAGTCCTGTAAACCAACTAATCAACATAGCTAATGTCAGCGTTACTAGAGCTCCAAACAGCGGATACCACAAGTAACTCATTCTAAGCAACGGAAATATGTTTCTGAAAATAAAATTGGGAGTGTGACAAAAAATACTTATTCAACGATCAGCAAAAACTAAACTCACTCTTCTTCCTCAAATGTGGGCGTCATCGGTATTGTTGATATGTTATAAATATAAGTACAACCTTCTACTGTCACCGGTTTGGGCTGAAATCGGAGTTGACCTGATGCTATAGCATTTTGTGCTCCTAATATAACAAACCCGCTAACACCGAGACCTAAGAGACCGCCGTAAAAGGCTCCTTTTTCGTTCATCCATGGGAATAGAATGCCTCCGCAAAATATTCCGAAGGAAGGACCGCAAGTCATCGCTCCTAAGCTCATGGACAATTGAAGTACTGCTCCTAACTTTTCAACGACAAAAACTAACCCAACGCAAAGAGCTCCAAATAGCAATACTATGCTCCTCATAATGCCGTTGGTCACTCGATCGCTCATTTTGCCTCGTACGAATGGTTTTATAAAATCTTCTAAGACTACTGCTGCCATAGAGTTTAATCCTGTCGAAAGGGAACTAAAAATACAGGCATAATTGTTAAAGATATTTCGGAAGCTGAGCTTTACTGCCTAATTAAAAGTATTTTATACCTTAAAGCAGCGCTAAAAATTCCCGCTACAAATAATCCCGGCATCCCGGGAAAATCTCCTAAAACCTTCATAACCAACAGAGGTAATAACTGATCTTTAGCTTTGGCTAATTTTGTCGTCAGTGGATCACAGTCATAAAAGGTTGCATAGACAAGCAATCCGGAATAACAGCAAATAAGAATGAAAAACGATATACCAAAGATAAAAATCCAAAGTGCGCTAGAAAACCAATTTTGAAATTAATAATAGGAAATGAAAGATATTTTGTTATTTATTACCGATATGCTGCAGTTAGCGTCGGTAAAGCCATGTATCGCTGAATCATGTTTTGATTTAGAACAGACGATTGGAGGAAAAATATGAAAACTCCTATGGATAAACTCCAAACTGAATGCCGATCTGTGAAATCCAACTCGAATCTATCAACGAAAAATACGAAAACAGGCTTAAATATTAAGTGAAGTTACATTGGACAAAGGGGAGGTACTATAAAGAGAAAGGGGACAACTCAAAGTGTATTTTGATCGGTTCTTCGCCATGTTTAGGGCGACTGCAACTTGAAATAATAATCTTTTTCATTAGCCGAATTCTTTTTCTTGTGACGCCACAATCCCAAGCAACACAAAGTAGTTGAATAACCGTTGTGGCAACGTCATTTGGTAACGACCGACGTTACCAACCAAAAACTACCTAGGTTGAAACCAAAAACGTCTTTTCAACTATGTAGATAATACTGGAAAACAACGTCGGTAACAGACCTCAAAACGACCCGGTCATTTCAAAACGTTAATTCACGGTTGTGGCTAAATCATGAGACAACGGGTGATAAAGGTTACCAAAAGGTAGCCCTTGACGGAAGTTAAATGTTTTTTTTAGTATTCAAATGCAGTAGAAAACAACGTTCGTTCCTAACCAAAAAGCAACCGCCTGACTTTTAGCAGAATTTCTCAATCTCGGTGACCATAAACATTGAAGTTGAAGGAAAAAAAAAAAAAAAAAAAAAAAAGCTTTTTAACAAGGACTTTTATGGCGTCGACCCTAGGGCTAATGACCGAGGTTGTTGACATTACATGGGCAAACGTTATGCACTACATTTTAATTATGTTTAAAAAATGGTCCGGATTATATTTCTGTATTATAACAATAAAGGGTAGCTGCCATTAACTTCTAGCAGGTAGTAATGGTGTATGCATAAGGTTTCGTTTTTTTTTCCCACTAGAGCGGCACTTAATACCGGTTAGTTTGGACTCGCGTTGATATGTCTTGTGTGGTTTAGTTGGTAGCGTCACAGGGTTGATTGGTTTTGGTGTGAGAGGTCTTAGGTTCGAATCTTGCTAGGTGTTGAGATTTTTTCAAGGTGCTGAGATTTTTTCAGGGTCGTTTCTCATTGAAGATGGACATGCTTCGTTATTCAGCAACAGCAACAAAAATTATGAGCTTTCAAACAATGAAAAACATGTCCCTAATTTTTTTTTTCATTACTAATATTATTATTTTTATTTTTTCTTCTCCCTTTTACGGAGTATTTTTGGATATCCACTAAATATCAATATATCCGAATAAGATATCCTATGGATGTCTCTGTGCTAACTTTGCATCCTTTCCCTTTCCCAATTTCCTTCCAAAAAGAAGCTGGATTCCGTTCATTTTGAATTATAAAAACGTCCTGTACTATAGTTGAAAAAGGCCTGTATCTAACGTTATTTCAAACGTTATTTCAACCGTTGATATGACCGTCAATTACCCCGGACATTCACTACGTGATGGCAACGTACAATTACGACCGTCATTTAACGTTGTGTCGTCACGTTGTCACAATGGTTATTCAACCAACCTGTGTTGCTTGGGATAACTCTTTTTTCGTCTTACTTATAACTGAGGTCATGTCATACTGTTTGAAATATTAAACTGTTCAAAGTCGCTATCAGTTCGACCACATAGCTGCCTTAGTATGTTTCATTCGAATTGCATCACAACAATGTGACGAATGCAGTAAACTAGCTTGACAGATTGGTTCTGCATCTGCATTCTGTATCAAGCGAAAAAATGAACAAAATATGTAACAGAAGATAAGCAATTTAGGGTTGTTTTATACGCTTATCATTCTTTCTCTGAGTTTTTAGTCCATATTTCAATGTAAACATGGTGACGGGAAAATCGTATCTCCGTACTTGGAGTTTCGATTCTACCACTTTCCCAGCATCTTGCCAAACTACTTGCAGACCTCCAACGTCCATTGTCCCTTTTACGACGACAACGATCATAGCACCTATCATGAGCCAAGTTTGTATGACATCAGTCCAAACGACAGCTTTTAATCCACCCTATGCACAAAAAAAGTATCATTAGTATTTTGACGTTTGACTTCTGGCAATGTTTTACTAATATCCGGTGAGGTTCATCGACACATTTAAGCTGCCTAATAACGAGCAAAGGGTTCAGAATACATTCCTGAACCGGGAGATCTTTTCTTTATATATTGTTATCAGTATTGAGGAAACTTACTATTGCGGTGTAGAAAATGCAAACAATGCAAACGCACGGGGTGATTATGTGGACATTAACTCCCGTTACTAAAATTAAAATGAATGATTATTATCAGTTCGTGACACCTTTGGTGTATATACTGTGCCATTTTTCTGTTTGTTCTTTTATCATTATTATTTACCTTGATTAAATGCTAAGGCAGGTACGTAAATAACGATCGGAAGCCAACACGTCTGTTAAAAGACAAAGATTTTGAGTAATGAAGTGTGCCTTAAAATTAATATTTTTTAAAACTTACCAATCCTATCGTGAATAAAATGGATCCAAATAGTCTTACATTTTTATCGAATCTTCGTTCTAAATACTGAAAGTAAATTTAATTTTTTTCACAAATCGGGAAAAAATATGTTAAGCAAAATCCTAAACACTATTGGTTATTGCAACTAGTCAAACGTCGACTTGAAATATCATTCCTATATCATAAGAACAGGTTAGGAGGGAGTCTTAATTTGCCAACTTCTGACGGTAATGAATGGGGAATTCTGTTTTCTTGTTCAAAGAATATTTAACAGTAAGAAGAAATAAGATTTAATATTTTACTTAAGTTGCAGAATTTAATATCAAGTGACGTCGGACTTAGTTCCCAATAAGTACGATGCCTTGCATAAGGGCGTGTACACAGAAATTTTACTTTAATCTCTAATTTTATATGTAAAGGTTTAAAGGGAAAGGGTCTAAAATTTCCTTGAATGTTGCTGATGTGGTACAGTTTCCCTATGGAAATTATTTAGAATATGCGAAAAGAAATTCTTGTAAAACAGGAATCGAAGGGGTAGAGGATTGATTGAATGGATATCGAAAATTTTTGGATGGCCCATTTGTAGAAGCTTTCTAGATATCTATCGTCGGGCGTAACATAATAACAGCGGCAGTTTGTGATTTATTCAAATTCTCAGGGCGGCCAAAGGGATGTTCATTCAGACTTGATGGCTGTAAATAAATGCTTCTTCATTGCTTCATAAATTTTTACCTCATATGTCGATGAAAGTTTCATGTCATGAAATACTGGTAAAAACACCTTTCCAGCTACCCAGGGTGTCATAAAAACTCCCACAATTACAAAGATATACTGAGTGCCGTATATGTACATTTCTGTTGGATTACCGAGCAGCGTGATACCCGAAATAAAGCTGTAAAAAAACAAATGCCAATTACAGCTTGATTTGAAGAAATCTTGTATCTTGTTGACTTTACCTGGCAATCAAAGACATAGCTATCGGAAAAATATTCATTTCTCTTCCTCCCATTAAGTACTCCGTAGCTGCATCCGTGTGCTTTTTTCCCCGTAGAGCATAATAGACACCCACTGCCGAACATCCTACCAGCATTAAAACGAACACAGCATAGTCAGCAACACCAAATTTTTGAAAACTCTTCTGCATTTCTAGGACCGTTAAAGGAGGCGTGGACTCCATTTTGAAATGACCGAAAAAAATTCACGTAAATTTCACTTGATTTTTTCTTCTCGATTTTTAATCAGTTCTGAATTTTTAATTCATCTAAAAAAAAAAGATAATTTTATTTAAAAGCACAGGAATATCAAAAAAGAAAAAACTTTATACTTGTAAATCAAAACTGCAACACGATCATTTTAGAAAATGATTTGAGGAACGTGTGCTACCCAGGCAAAGTTATTATTTAATCGAGCTTTCGGCATTGAATTCTAAGTCTTTTATAAATGATATAATCACATTTAATAGTACTTAAGCTTCTTGTGTAATAGTACACTACGGCACTGTTTTATTCCGACAAATCATGAAGATTTAATTTTACTGAAATTGGGAAATGTGTAAGGAAAACTCAATTAGGTTACAGAGATTATTTATAAATGAATATAATTTTTTTTTTTTTTTTTTTTTTTTGCTTTTTGCTGCTTATTGTTTTAATGTCTGTCTAAATACAAATTGTAATCGTAAAAATTTGATTTTTTAACGACTTTTTCTTGATGGATCTATAAATGACATTCATGTATATTGGTGTTAAGTGTTTAGCCAAAGATTCTAGATTTCTACAGATAGTAGACTAAGATAAAAGGGGACGCTTTACTACAGGCCATAAGGAAATACGTTTTTGCATATGTAAGTCAAAAGTAGCTGCATAATTATTTCCTCCAAACACTTGCCATCAGTTATTATTTAATGGAGTTTTCCGCATAGCTTTGAATGCAGTTTTTTTTAAAAAGATACGTAACCACCTTTAATAAACGTAAGCTTCTTCTAAGATTGCCATTCTTGTCATCAAGTTCATGAAGTCACAATAAATGGAAAAGAATATTTTTGAATGTTATTTTTGAAATCTAGGCAGAACATAAAAATTCTTCTACATTATTCTTGGTACGCCGGAGACCGAAAAGTAGGTTCGATCCAACGAACCTAGTTACGGTCCTAAAGCTACCCGTTGCTCGATGGACGGATTCAGGTATCGTTTATTCAGCGATTCCCACGAATTCCCTCTATCGAGCATGGGAACCGCTGACTAAGCACCCTAGCTGATATACATACTCAGCGCGGGCAGGCTTCAGAGTTAGTTATTCAGAGTCGGTCATTCCTATTTTGTCATTCATAGTTTTGCGATTCGTTCGGTTAGGTTAGTCTGTTTTATATATCTGTCAACACATGTGAGGGAGAGACTTTATAATATATTTGGGGTTCGATCCTATTCGACTTATTATTTCATTCCGCTCAGGCACCTATACCATTCTGTTAAATCAGAAACTTTCGAATAGCCCATCGATTTTTCGCATACCAACACTATAAATTGACCAATATATAAAAAGCAATTTCCAGCGTCCGTCTTCAAAGGTAAGCAACCAACGCGCCTACCTTTGAGGGCGGACACATTAGGACATTATGCATTCTTGATGCCAGCCAAAGATACTTTTATTCGGCTTTAACATTTAATGAATATAATTATACAAATTGAGTGGTTAAATCTACTATTTGTCTACCCCATTACCACGATGTGTTAGCGCAAAAAGGGTGCTGCAACAGCGCAGCATTTGATTTTAAGAATGGAATATTTCACAGTTATACAGTACCTTGACTTAATTGTCATTTTTTTTTTCACATCACCGTTGTATTTAAAAAAGGTTAATTACCGCTGCCGAGATAACGGATTACAAAATTGAAATGTAACCTATAACCGAAATACTCTGCAGGCTTTCTGATATGAAAAGCATGGACTTTACATTGACAAATATTCCTTCTGACGTTCTTATTAAAACAACTGTCTAGCGCCATTACACAACAATGACTTTTTATATTACGATATCTACAGGAAGGATCTAAAATCATTTTTATTTGAGAAAAAAAGGCGTTATAGGCGATTATCACTATATTATTCGTTACTCATTTTGAAGGATTAGATCAGCACTGAGCACATTTTTTCACTTCCTGCTTTCCACACGAACTTTGAAAGGCCTTGGCGCGTTTGTAAATCCCGGCAGACAAATAGTAGATGGTTTAGGATGTCCCTTTGGTACGCTGAATTTGAAGTTTTGTACAAAATACGTTAAAAATAAAAACATGGAACTTCTTGCCAGCGACTCTCCTAGACAAATCCTTTTCCCTGAAATTAGGAAGGAAATAAAATGGGTGACGAATAGGTCTTTGTAAATCAACATACTGCTCGCTCTCTACGTACCGATACCGAATATGGGTACTTTGCTGGAAAGATCTTTATTAAAATTTCCTTCCTTGTTTAGAAATCTATCGGGCCTAAAATTTTCTGGATCACTCCAGATTTTTTTGTCTTGTAAGATGCACCACATACTGACCAGTACAACCGAATTGTTCGGAATGTTATACCCGTTAAGTGTGGTATCTTTGGTGGCTTTATGTGGTACCGCGAAAGTTGCTATCGTGTTGCATCGAGTTACTTCCGTCATGAATGCTTCCACCAAAGGTAATCTGAAAGTAAAAGAACAGAACAGTGGAAGTAACTCCTTTTATTATGTTTCTTCTCTTCTTTCCTTTCCTTTTTACCTTGGTTTATCATCTAATGAAGGAGGACGGTCTTTCCCGAACACAGATTCTATTTCTTGATATATTTTCTCCTGCCACTCTGGGTACAAGACCAAGTATAAAACGCAAAATCCTAAAGTATTAGCCACCGATTCTGCACCGGCCGAAAATAAATCAATGCACACGTCTTTTAACGTTTCTTCGCTGAATGAGGATTCGGAACCTTTCCGTTTTTCCAGTTCGGTTAAGTAAACGTCTATGAAGTCTCTTGCTTCCTCTTGTTTCGTCCGTTTATGCTCTATGAATGTTTCCTGTAATAAAAGTTAGATGTAATGTATGACCATATCGGATTTTACTTTTTATGAAAAAAGGTGGCTCACCTTTAAGAATTTATTTATTGCGCTAGAGGTTTCGTCGAGCTCTTTTTGCCCGCTCAATGTCGGAAACAGTTTGGCCAGCTTGGGAAAAAGTGATACCAAACCTCCGGTTACATTCCCCGATCGAAATCGTCTTTGAAGTAGAAACAGTAGATGTTTAAATTTTTCGTCGTTGACGTCGAAACGAGTTCCTGCTATCATTGCCCATAAGACGTTGATTACGGAAACGTTGAATAAACCGCTGACCTGAAAGTAAAAATAAAAAATGACTGATGACTGATTTTTTGTTAATTTCAGACGTAAACTATGTTACTTCCCCAGGCCTGTAGCCAGAGTTTGGTCAAAAGCTTTCCCTTTGAATTTTTTCGGCACAAAGACTTATGGTGATTATGATAAAAAAAACTTTGTTTTTGGCCTAACTGAATTTGGCGCTGCGTGAAAAGCGTTCAATTATTTTTTAATTATAAGCGTATAATTATATTTTTATATTTCACACAAGTCCCATGTGTTTAATGAAAATTATCTCGATCTTGAAAATCAATGATGTTGACTTTATCAGATTTGTAGGCAGTTACAACGGAACCGAATAATGGCTTGTAATCACGAGAGAGAAAAAATGATGCAACCATTGCAATTTTTACCTCTATGATTTCGTTTTTTCGCAGAACTTTTTCTGCTAAATCTTCCACTTCTTCCCAAATAACGTTCTCCGTGGACTGTTTACCGAAACCGAAATCCCTTAGATGTCTTAATGAAAAGCGGCGTTGTTCCGACCAGAATGTTCCTTCGGTAAACATAACGCCTAGAAGAAACGATCATTTCAAAAAACGATCTCGGTCAAATCGATTCGATCGAAACACCTTTGGTGGAAGTAGATGCGACTGGACGTCCTTGGAATTCATCCCTTTTGAGTACTTCCTCGACTTCTTTAGCACCGCAAATAGCTATGGCATTTGCCGGGCCGAATTTTAAGCCGACTACCGGCCCGTATTTTTCTCTAAATTCTTCCAGTTGAAAGTGAAAATTTTCTCCTTGTAGGAATGGAAAGCTTCCTACAAAAGGAAAGGCTGGAGGGCCTGTAAAAAATATTGTCATTTTAATTCTTCCGAATATGAACAGACACATTCATCTGATACTAATATAATATTTACCTGGTGGGTAATTTTTAGGTTTCATGTTAAACCATTTGTAAAAAACTGTTGTTATTATAAATATTAAAATTATTTCCAACATTTTTGATTAAAAGTACATAAAAAATTTAAATAGAAAACAAGACAATTTAAAGTAGTAACGAATCGCTTTGATGTGTGAATAATGTGTCTTTGTCGTGCACTATTTGAAGGTCGCCTTAATACACTTCGCAATATTTCACTCCTTGATAACACACGAAAAAGATTTGAATGTTCAATCTTTTTATGTAAAATTTAACGACTGTATTATTTTTGTCGATGATTATAAATAGCGTTAAGTGGGAGCTCGACCAACGATCTTCGCTCCAGTGGCGAAGATTATATGATTATCCTGCAAAAACCGTTCTTTGATATTCGCAATGACTTTCACTAGAAATTTCGGGAATTCAAATATAGCTCTTTAAACTAGATGATTAATTTCTTTTTTTTTTTAAATGTAATATAACTTTTTTAATTGTCACTTTAAGAGAGTAAAATTTAACTGGCTTTCGACCGGAAGACGTAGCTTAATGGTAGAGCACTCGCCGTGATTGTGAGAGATCAGGTGTTCGATTCCCCGCGGCTGTCGTCTTTGGCTAGGTAAAGTTTTACTCTCGTGTGTTATTGATCTTTTAGGCATGTTTAAAAATAAATAAAAATTAAAATAAGGTCATAGTGCCCCCCCCCCTTTTCTTAGATGATTAATGTCTGAGACTGATAATCCAAAGCGTTCACTGAAAGTGCTAAGTATAGGTGTCCGCCTGCTAAAATTATCCACTTCAACAAAAAATTATGACAAGATATCCGTTTGATTGTGTTTTAATGAAAGACCGTTTCCGGTTATAAAATACGTCGCTTATTCTTTTATTGGTAGAAGAGCCAAAACTGAACGTCTGTAAAGCGCCGTTAAAGCGACCCAAAAAGGGAATAGAAAAAATGTGACACTCGTTACTGAATGGTATCTAGGGTCGACATACCTAGGACATAACGCATTTTCATCGGATGATACTGTACTGTATACCGTTTAGGAATTTAAGTAGACAGAGAGCCTTGTGGATCATTTTTCTTCAACTGGATATTTTCGAACGAGGAATGACTTTTAAAAAATATGATTCTTCCTTCTAATAGTGCTGGAAGCTGTTTAAAAAGATCCAAGGATTATACAGTGAAATTATTTTAAACTTACGCTTACTTTATTCCTGGTTTTCAATAATAATTACAGTTAAGATAACTCAAATTTTCGGTTCGACCTCAAACTTTGGTTGAGTACCTTATGTATGTATGTTGAATCATCCTTTCTATTTAAGCGAGAAAACATAATGGTCAATTAAGACTAATACAATTCAGTCATTTGCGGTATATATTAATATCAGAATTAAGCATACAAAAATATGTCCGTTTTCTTTACTTCCTGCTTTCTACTCGAACTTCAAAGGGTCTTGGGGCATTTGTAAATCCAGGCAGACAAATAGTCGATGGTTTAGGATGTCCTTTTGGTAACATGAATTTGAAGTTTTGTACAAAATACGTTAAAAATAAAAACATGGAACTTCTTGCCAGTGATTCTCCTAGACATATCCTTTTCCCTGAAATTAAAAAGAAAAATTGATTCTGAGATATCTTGGTTTGAGATCCTAGGAGAAATTGACTGTGAGTTGTTTTCGGGTTATGATTTAACACATTCTTTTTCCTTTATAGAATCTGCAGTCCTCACGAATTAACACGCTGCTGTATACGTACCGATCCCAAATATGGGTACTTTGCTGGAAAGGTCTTTGTTAAAATGTCCTTCCTTGTTTAGAAATCTTTCCGGTCTGAAATTTTTAGGATCTCCCCAGGTTTTTTTGTCTTGCAAGATGCACCATATGCTGATCGTGATAAATGTGTTTTTCGGGATACTGTACCCGTTGAGTGTAGTATCTTTTGTTGTTTTATGTGGAACAGCAAGACTGGCAATGGTATTGCATCGCGTTACTTCTGTCATAAAAGCTTCAACTAAAGGCAATCTGTAAGTTAAAAAAAAAAAAAAGGAAGAGAAATGAGTCGTTGGTTATATTCATTTTCTTTCTTACCTTGGCTTGTCATCTAATGAAGGAGGACGATCTTTCCCAAATGCAGATTCGATTTCTTGATAAATTTTCTCTTGCCATTCTGGGTACAAGACCAAATATAAGACGCAAAATCCTAGAGTATTGGCCACCGATTCTGCACCGGCCGAAAATAAATCTACGCAGACATCTAACAAAGCCTCTTCGCTAAATGAAGATTCGGAACCTTTCCGTTTTTCTAATTCACTTAAGTAAACATCTATGAAATCTCTTGCCTCCTCTTGTTTCGTTCGTTTATGCTCTGAAAATGTTTTCTATAATTTATGCCAGATTTTACATATAATACAATAAGGGGATATGCTTTTTTTTTTTTTTTTAATTATTTAATTTTTTTACTTTTAAGAAGTCGTTTAGAGCGTTGGTGGTTTCATCGATTTCCTTTTGGCCACTCAGTGTCGGAAATAGTTTGGCCAGCCTGGGAAATAGAGCCGCGAAACCTCCTGTTACATTCCCGGATCGGAATCGCCTCTGAAGCAAGAATAGGAGATGTTTAAATTTTTCGTCATTGACATCAAAACGCGTCCCTGCCATCATAGCCCAAAGTACGTTGATCACGGAAACGTTGAATAAACCGCTGACCTGAAATTAGGAAAATTGTCTGTTAAAAACCATGTTTAGGTCGAACCTAGGCTTAAAAGTTTTCTGAATGTTGTTTATTTCTGTTTTTGAGAAGGAGTGTGCCATCGAGAATATGATGGAGCTCACTTGTTCGATTGTATACTGTGATGTATTAGAGGAGATTGAATCTGCGAATTCTGCTTACAAGGGATAAAAGGCCTCTTGAATTTCCACAATTGTGCTGACATATATTGCGATTCAAGTATATATGCTTAAGCAACGCCGAGGCTTTGCTAAATAAGTACGAAAAATTCTGAATGAAACGCGGTTACTTATAAAATGAATGATTTGTAATCATCGCCATATGTTGAGCCAAAATAATCTCGAACAGTGTAAGGTTAATCAAAATAATCTTTACTTTATCAAAATTGTTTTGGCGATGTGGATGGCAACAAAATAATTGCAAGTCATCACAATAAAAATGATGCAACCATTGCAATATTTACCTGTATGATTTCATTTTTCCGCAACACTTTCTCCGCTAAGTCCTCAGCTTCTTCCCAAATGACGTGTTCTGTCGATTTTTTACCGAAACCGAAATCTCTTAAATGTCTCAATGAAAAGCGCCTTTGCTCCGTCCAGAAAGTGCCTTCAGTAAACATAACCCCTGGAAGAATTGACCTTCCAAAGTCAGAAAATCCTTTAAAAGAAAATAGGAGGAAATACCTTTCGTGGAATTAGGGAATATTGGGCGCCCTTGGAATTCGTCTCTTTTGAATACTTCCTCGACTTCTTTGGCTCCGCAGATAGCCACAGAATTTGCTGAGCCAAATTTTAGACCGACAACCGGTCCGTATTTTTCTGCAAATTCTTCCAATTGAAAATGAAAGTTTTCCGGTCGAAGGAAGGGCATGGATCCTACAAACGGAAGAGCTGGAGGTCCTGTAAAAAAAAAATGCATCATCCCCCTTTTATCGAATGTCTTCATTTCAAACTGAGAATGTAATATTTACCTGGCGGATAATTTTTAGGCTTCATGTTAAACCATTTGTAAAAAATGTAGGTGGTTATAAAAATTAAAATTAATTCAAACATTTTCGATAAAAAATTAAAAAGAAATTCAACGAAAAAGGAAAATACTAAAATAATGACCGTACGCTGCAAAGTGCAAACAATGTATGATTTGATCGTACTTGAAGGTCGTTATATAACTTACAATATTTTTGACTTTGATAACATATAACGAAGATCTTAGTGATAACACCGTTAAAGTTGTTCTGATCTTTAAATCTTTTTAGAAAATATCGATTTTGTTGTGATGAAATTATGGTCCTTTTAATGAAATTTTTTTACTTCGGAAAATAGGCCCTGGGGCTTGAAACATATAAAGGTTTGAAGGGACAAATGTCAAGAACTTGCTGTTGAGATAAATAACTTACTGTGATTCGACAGCAATGCCTTATAATTACCGAAGTGGAGTTTGTACCAAATTGATACCACAACGATACCTTTAGAAAGGCACCGAAGTGACACCAAAACGATAATTTTGTCTATTACCATACTGTTGGAGCTTGATTATAGTAATTTATTACCTTATTTAAATACGTTTTACTACCTGGACAAAAATTAATTACTTGGGTAATTAATTACTCACGTGTTATGCACTTTTACTCTTAAAATGTTAATATTGAGTATCACTGATCCTTATCCGGGTAATACGTGGGTAATTAATTACCCAAGTAGTTAATTTTTGTCAAAATAGTAAAGCGTATTTAATTAAGGTAATAAATTACATAATCAAGCTCCAACATTAATAGACAATATTATCGTCTTGGTGTCACTTTGGTGCCTTTTCAAAGGTATCATTGTGGTATCGTTTTGGTTTATAACAGTTTATTGTCCCCTTAGTTAAAGTTATTTGTTACTTCAAAAAGTCGTTCGAAACGGCCTATGTAGGCAATGCTTAAAGGAATTTTATTAAATATTGTATAATATATAATTTCTTTAATAAATTCATTCAAAATTTTCATCAGAAAACTTCAAATTTTAGCTAACTTGATATAATTCAGTCTCTTTTTGTCAGAAGAACCTCGAAAGGTTGCGGAGAAGATGTGAAACCGGGCACTGGATGTGTAGAAGGTTTGGCATGACCTTCGGGTAATTCGATTTTGTATTCTTGAATTAAAGCGGTGAAAAGAAGGAACAGCGAAATTTCAGAAAACGTTTCACCGACGCAAATTCTTTTACCTGAAAAATAAATGAGTTAGATCAAAATTATTTTCCCGAAAGTTTAGATCTTCTTGAAATGGCAGATGATCAGTTCTTTTTTTCTTTCCTTTCTTCTTTTTGCTTATAAAAATTTATAATCCTTTTAGAAAATATGTTTAATCTATTTTACGAATGTACGGGGCTCATGCCCAACTGTGATCGTGGTGATTTATCACATAAACAATTGCCATACACTTAGGAATGTATGGGACCTGCATTTTAACGCCGGTTCGGAACGTCTGTTTGAGGGATTTACGTAGAAATCACCCTTCGATGGATTGCCATTGCCAGCCGAGAGGTGATGACCGTTGATTTTTCTGACTGGCGCACTATTTCCGTCGCATCTCATGATTGAGAGTCGAGCGCGCATGAACTAAGATATCGGTCACCACCTGTAGCAGTTACCATATAAGACTTACCTCCTCCGAAAACGACAAGCCAATCGTCCTTTTTATACTCCCCGCTTTCTGTAAAAAATCTTTCCGGTCTGAAATTTTGAGGGTCTCCCCAATGTTCTTTGTCATTTAAAATGGCATGCTGACTGATGAAAATCATTGTGTCTTTAGGTATGTCGTAACCTTGGAAGGTGGTGTTAACTTCTGCTCTCCTCGGAACCGTCATCGGGGATATCGGATTGCTTCTTGTCACTTCAGACATAAAAGCCAAAGTGTTAGGCAACCTAAAAAAAATTCCATGGCTTTGGTTAAAAGTTATCGAAGGAAACAACGAGATCAAATACTTGCAGTTTTCTATCGTCGATGCTCGGCCTTCGTTCTTTTCCGACAACCGAAATGATTTCCTGATATACTTTTTCTTGCCATTCCGGATACAGTATCGAATATAACATGCAAAAGCCCATGGAGTGATGGACAGATTGAACGCCACCGCTAAACAAGTCCATACAAACGGCTATTAGTGTTTCTTCTGCGAATGAAAATTTTAAGTCTGGCTTTTCAAGTTCTTTGAGATATAAATCAATGAAGTCTCGCGGTTTATCGCTCATCGTTCGACGGTGCTCCCTGATCACTTTCTGGAAATAATTTTTTTTTGGTAAAAACGAAACGCTTATTAAAATTTTTTTATGTGTATGTGTTAGAGGGGAGAGACCATTTTGGAAGCTATTTTAGCTGTGCCCTTGGCCGTGCTCCCTTACTACTTGATACCTTGAAGAATTGATCCAACAATGACTCTGCCAATTCTTTTTCGTAAACTCCTGCCCATTTAGGGAAATGCCTTTGAACAAATTTTAATTGCCTTAAAAATCCTGTTTTTGTTTCAGAATGAAAGTACAAGTTCAAAGCGTCCACCAGTTTTTTCAATTGTGCGTCGTCATAAGAAAATCGATCGCCGCCCATAATCGCCCATAAAACGTTTATGCTCGTAACTACAAAGAGATCGCCGATCTGCAAGGAGAAAGCGGTAAGAAAGAGGCACAACTTAAGTCAGGTATTTAATTCTTACATTATGCTTATTTTTATTGCCTATATTTTTGGCGAACAATTCTTCGACTTCACGGTGTATCAACCTTTCCATTTCTTTTTTATTCAAACCGAATTCCCTCAAATGTTTCACGGTGAATTTTCGTTGTTCCGCCCAATGATCCCCGTCGGTAAACATGATTCCAGGTCGAGGCGGCTGATTGTTGACTTTGAGAGGTCTCCCTAAAAAATGTTCTTTTTTCATGGCTTCCAAAGCTTCTTTACCGCCGGCGACCATGACGAAATATTGTCCGACAGCTTGAAGCCCGATAATTCTCCCGTATTCCAATTTTAATTCTTCCATTATTAAATGGATATGTTTGCCTTTGAAAGGAGGAAAATTCCCTACGAATGGTTTGACTCGAGGGCCTGAAATGGAAATAAGACAGTAACAACAACGGAAACTGTAATTAAACGGTCCTTTACTTTGCCGATTTTGGAATTTTCAAAGGTACATTCCAGATTGGTTTACTGTGCGACACGATAAGCCCAAAATTTTGAATCAATTTTCAGACAACAGGAAACCATGCCGATTTGAGTTGAGCAAAAAGGGTATTTGAGTAATTACCGAAATGTTCCCATATTGAGTTTTATTCATTTTGGCTCATATTTTGGCTTTCATCTCCTTCTGCCTCCTTTCGTTTGGGAGAGTTTGCATTCTCAAATTCAATAGTTTGCCAAAGTAAAAGACAACTTGAAAATATCAATCTAAGGAATTTTTCAGTCATGTGGACGTCCTCATGTGCATGAAAAATCTCTTAAGAGCTTTATTAAAAATCGTTGGTACATTTTGTCATAGACATTTGGCTATTGACCGACTTTGACAAGTTTTTTTTTTCAAAGGATTTATAAACTTTTTCTTGTTCGATTTTTGGCAGAATCGATTTTAAATACTACTTAAATTCCCTATTTTGGAATTCTTTGAATTACTAATACCACCGTATTTAATATTCATTGAAATTTAATTTTGTCATCGGTTCTGGTCTCTATTATCGGGGTTTCGATTTAATGTATTATTAATTTATGAACGTAAAAAATAAATATTCTTTCAAAATGATTTCTATTTCAAAAACTCTGTGACCACATTCTTTCGCTTCGCTTCCATAACTACAAAGGAAAAATCGTTTCTTACCAACCTTATAAAACTAAAACGAAGGAAAGCGGTCATTTTTTACCTTTTAACATGTGATTTCGATTACATTTGATTAAGTTATTATTAAATCTAATAAGCGTTTGTGCAAAAAGCCGCATTTTTTTACCGCTTCTCAGCGCTGAGCCTTTTACCGTGAATTGAATCCGTAAAATTCGATATTACCATAAAATCCTGTACGTATGCGGGAAAATTTAAAAACCAGAAATTTTCTTGTAATAATATTACTGATTCCGTATGACACCATCACAGGGTGTAATGATATGCGAGGAATGTGTGACGACCGGTCAAAGAATCGAGCTTTTTGCATAAAGCTCTTTTATTGTAATTTGAAAATAAGATTTCATGTAAAAATAATTGAAGCTATTACCACCCCGAACTAACGCTTTTATTTAACAAATCACGATACTAATTCTATTAGCTATTTCGGACACTGATAGGTGTCTATCTTCGGAAAACATACGATTGTATGTTAATTGTTTAATAATTATTGTAAAAATATATAAGTAATAAGAAGAAAAAACAAACGTCTTTTCATTGTCAATCTATCCCCTCTTTTTAGTCTCTATTGTTTTAGGATGAGTATTTACGAAGAAAATAGACGGAGAATCTTTGACCAAAGTTTTCCAGACATATCGGCCGAGATGTCCTGTCTTCCAAATTATTTGGATTAAGAATGGGAATTAGAGGCGAAACCAGAACAGCAGAGGGGACAAAAATATGGAATGGCTTTACCGAAGGATCGTGTGCATGTGGTGTATGAATTTCACTTGGGAACTTTAACGCTGCAGCAGATTATTATGAAAGAATTAAAATATTGTTCAAATATTGTGAAAATACATTAAGTCGAAACCCTGACGAAAATAATGTAACTCGTAAACAGTTTTGAGGGAAACAAGTTTAACTGATGACTTTGAAAACCGAAAATTTCGGTAAAAACGAATCAGCTTCAATCCGATAGTTTTCAAAATTGAAAATGGTTTTAAAGTCAAATGCATTGTACTAAATTTTTTTCAGCCAAATAATTCAACTTTGTTTTGAAAATACTGTAAGCCTTTAAAATGGATATAATAATGTTCTTAATCTTAAATGAAATTTCCGAAACTTCTGGCTTTCGTATCAATTACAAACTGGAAAATTATTGCATGTGTAAAAAATCTTTTTTGGACAAAAGCAGTGGCAAGTGCTAATAACCACTTTAGCCGTGACTAAAAATCGCAATGGCAACAAAACCAACGAAAATTCGACACACATCGTCCCTTCTTTTGCTTCTCCCCCCCATAAATACTTTTCTTCTTTTACCTAATTTTCTTCATGGGCTTTTATAGATTTTGCAGTAGGTAAAAAAAAAAAGACTATCCCGCTCTTGGCACAGTCTTTTTATCTAAACTAAAAACTTACAGACCAACAAACGCTACAAACCTGGAGGATAATTTTTCGGTTTTGAAGTGAGCCATCCGTATAAAATGCGAATCGCAAAAAAAATCACTCCCAGCCAAAAAAGAGTCATTTTTCTAAAATATGACAAAAGTGTGCACTTGTCGCTTACGGTAATATGTTTACTCTCCCTAATTAGAGATTGTGTTTTATTTGATAAAAAGGTTTGAGCCAAGCTGATAACGTATCGCAGAACAATCTGAACAACTTGTAAAAATAAATGTGACAGGGAAAAGATCAAATAAATACACTTGATAATCATTATTCTCTGATCTTGAGAGCACCGTAGTGATTCCCGGAACTCCTTCCTTTACGTCTCCGGATGACCCTTTGATTGAAACGCTATACCGTTTACCAAGCAAACCCATTTTCTTTCTTTATATTTGAATCGACTCGGTCTGAAATGATTAGGATCTTTCCAATGTTTTTGATCCCGCAGAGGAGATTTATCGTGTGATTTATGTAAATTCTCTAGGTTTTTCGTTTTAGACCAGGCTTGTCTTTCGACAAAATATTATTTTTCCTTACAACTTTCCCTTGTTAAATCTCCATGTGTCTCCCACGGTTTTAGCAAACTTGGACTAGAGAGAGAGGATTTTCATTCCTTCAATTACTCGACCGTTGTATAGTAGCGAAATTGTTCAATTTAGAAGCGATTCACAATAAGTTTTCTAGGCTTGTATTTTTTTGGAGAAGATAACTTGGAAAATATTATGTTCCGGATAATCCTTACAAAGTGGTTTTAAAAAAACAAAGCACTATGAAATATACCAAATTGTACTCGGTTTTTTTTTAACGTTAATTTTAATTACCGTATTTTAAGTAATTTTCTGTTGCATCGTCTCCCCTGCGCGCTGTATTTTTTCTTAAGGGGGACAATTGATAATTACTATTTAGTATAGAAAAAAAAGTCATAGACACTTATTTCAATATTGAAAGAATGTGTGTTTCTTAATTAATTAAATCGATAAGAATGTGCAAGGTACAAGTCGAAAAACTGCCTTTCTAGATCTTTGAGCGGGAAGAGGCTTGTAGTTTCAAATCGCATTTACTATTAGGTATGTGTTGCAGTCTTGTTTTGATGCTTATCGGTGAAAAATGTCTTTCCCCCAAGGTTCGTTTGACGAAGTACTGGGAAAATTAAAAAAATAAGCTGGGGACGGCTCTTGCAGAGATCACCTATTCATTAGTCAATACACTATTTTCTCTAGATTTCATCTCAAACCGAACGAGTTTGAGTATACAATAGTCTATATCCTACCTTTCAGGATTTATTACTGAGAACATTTTGCTTTTTTGGCCTTTTATTAACATAAACATTTTTATTTTTATTTGCACTTACAGTTACATACCATTTACCTGGAGGGAAAAATTTTGAATTTTATATTTTTTGTTCACCTGTGCAGCTTGAATCACATGCTTAAACGTGTAATGTTTTTTGATATTTTTTTTAATGTTAACATTTATTAAGTAGCTTATAATTATCACAGATTTTATTCTATCGTCTTTTAACATCGACTTGGAAGGGTTTCGGCGCCGTCGTGAATCCCGTTAATCCTTCTTCATCCGGTCTGGGATGATCCTTCGGGGTAGAAAATTCAAAGTTTTTAATTAGAGAAGCCAAAAAGAGGAATAGGATTTGCCTGGCCAACGATTCTCCGGGACAGTATCGCTTTCCGATGCCGAAAACCGAAAGCCATTCATCTTTAACGTATTTTCCTTCGTCATTTAAGAATCGACTCGGTCTGAAATTGTCGGGATCTCCCCAGTGTTCTTTATCCCTTAACAAGGACCAGATGCTGATTATTACGAACGTGTCTTTAGGGATGTAATATCCGTTGTAGTAGACGTCTTTCATGGCTCTTCTGGGTACTGCTACGGGGGCAATGGTGTTCATTCGTTGTACTTCGGACAAAAAGGCTTCTAATTTATGTAACCTAAAATTAAAATTCGATGAGTTTTTTTTTTTTATCCTTGAAATTTGACTCGCAATAGAATTCAGACCTAGGTTTGTCATGTAACGAAATATTGTTATTCCCTACAACTTCGTCCAATTCTTGGTGAAGCTCCTTTTGCAATTCCGGATATAAAACCATGTACATAATGCAAAAACTAAGTGTGTTTCCCACGGATTCGGCTCCGGCTGAAAATAGGTCGAAGCAGATCGAGATGAGTGACAAATGATTGAAGTCAGGGTTTTCCTTCTTGTTTATTTCCATGAGATAAGCGTCGATGAAATCTCTTGGTGTATCCTTTAGAGTTTCCTTATGTTCTGCTATTGTTTTCTGGAAATACAAGAAAAGCCGTTTGCAAACCAAGAGATTCAAGTGGACTGTCTTTGAATCGATTTCGGATAATAAAAAAAAAATCTTTGCTGGTTTTTTTTTTCAATTGACAAGAATGCACTGAGAAAACGAAAGGAGTAGATTAGTAAAAATAGTTCGGCTAACTAATATTTATTAGTCATACCGACATACTATTTTCCGCTAATATAACTTAAATTTACTTCTTTCTCAGTGTGCCACAAATGATTTCGGTTACATTTTATAATTGTTAAGATTGAAAACTAAAAACTGAGATGTAAATAGAAACTTTTCATCATAGGAAACTTTAATGTCGGCAAGATTTGAGATTCTTGATTTAGACATTGACTCATGCTTTTACCCTTAAAATTGGGATCGATTCCAACCAAAGATTATTTCTGAGAAAGCATTGATTTGTTAGTTCCATAAGTCTGAGCATTGAGGAAGTCTCAAAAATCAGATGGAAATTGACGCATCAGGAAAGAAAAAATGTATTCTCGATTAACCGATTTTAAATTGCCCGTGCTCAGGCAAAGTTTTTAGGGAGCGACAGGACGCCCGTACCCCGTGTAAGAGGTTCGTCGGTAATATTACCTCTACAAATTCTGTCAAGACTTTTTCGCAGTGAGGTACTTCTTCTATATTGAAAAGTCCTTTCTTAATGAAGCGGCGAACAAAATCGAATTTATTTGTGAATCCTCCGGTCCGGAATGTTTTGTCCAAGGCTTCCAGTAGGATTTTAAAATTTTTGTCGTCGTGCGAAAATCTCGTACCGGCCATTATGGCCCATAAGACGTTAATTACAGAATTATTAAACAGGTGATTAACTTGTATCCGAGATGTCTTTCGTAAAACTTGATTGAAAAATTCGTCGATTTCGTCCACAATTAAATCTTCTACGATCGCTTTACCGAAGCCGAAGTCTCGGAGATGTCGTAGAGTGAATCCCCTTTGTGTCGACCAGAACGACCCTTCTGTGAGAATTATTCCTGGAATGCAAAATAAATATTGAAATTTTGTTAGCAATTTTACGCACTGGGCCGTTTAAATGTTGGAAGTAAAAAATTTTAAAAACGCATAAAATGTATTTTCATTTTTCTTCAAGAATGAAGCCCTATTAAAAAAAATAGTCGTAGTTGAAAATAACAAATTTTAGTATTCATCGGAAATGGATCCTGGGTAACAAATCAACCCGAAAGGAGCTAAAAAGAGGGACTTTTATTGGAAGTTGAGACGAGGAGAAAGGTTTTTTACATGAGCTCCTGAGTCAGAAATGGTAAAAATCCCGATTTTGAAAAAGAAGACCACAATAATTTTTTCAAACTCAGGGCGTTAAAAAAATACCTTTTTTCAGCTGTCCTTTGAGATAAAAAGTAGCCTACAATGCAAGAACTGCAAAAAATTGTCTTTTGCAGTTCTTGTATTGTAATATACTATTTCTTATTCAAGTCGGATTGATGCTACTTCAAACTAATTTCGTTTATGTTACCCTTTGTTGCTGTCTGAGAAGCAATTATGATATTCGGCCTTCCCTGAAGATCGTCAATTTTAAAAGCATCTTGAACTTCTTTTGGACCGCAGAACGCCACGGCATTCCTTGTCACCAATTTCAATCCTATCACCGGCCCATATTTTTCTCTGGCTTCCTCGAGGTAAAAATGTAAATTCAGGAGTTTTATGAATGGTATACTTCCTAGTATTGGGATACATGGTGGTCCTAAAAGCAGAAAAATATCACCAAATAAATAATAATATAAAATCTAAATGCACGTTTAAAGTTTAAGAGAAATTCCTGATAAAAATGCAGATGTCTGGCACAATCTGAATTTTTTTTTATCTTTGGACCGTGACAAAGGAGTTATTGAGATCCATTGCATCATCATATCCTATCTTCGTTTTATTTTAAATTGTTTTTTTTTTTTTTTTTTTTTTTTTTTTTGGATTTGATGGGTTGTTGCACTTAATTGCAACCCGTACAGAATTGATACCATAAAAATGATATTTCTTATTTTATCCGCTACACATAAATGGTTCTGCAGTTGGTAATTTGCCGCTTTTATTACGAAGGTGCAATTTTTTTCTCGCAAAAATTAACTTGCAAAGTTGTTATTGTCCATGGCAATATTGCTTTATTTATGCAAGTGCTTACTTATTTTTACAAGGAGGGGAACAGAATTTTGAGAAACGTTTTGAAGTAATTTTGTCTTGTCGGATTGGACAAGACAATTTTTTTGACTCATTTAAATCGCTTTCAATCAATATGTGTGGATCTTGCTAAGCAAAACAAAATATTTTCTTTCCTAGTTTTTTTTTTTCGCTCTATAATTCTGATAAAAAGAGTTTTCAGCAAATTAAATTAAATATAAATTAAATTTTGAAAGTCACGGAAAGACTCTTAAAATCGTTCGTATCGTATGTACCTTGTCATACACGTATGTATAAGGTTGTCTAATACTCGATATTTAAAATGGTCAATTTGTTGCAAATTTAGCTTTGTTTTAATTGTTACTATTTACTCTTTCAAACTTCAGTCAATCAAGTTTTTCAAACCAATTAAAAGTGGTGCGTCGTTTCTTGGTTAAAGGTTTACATCTGTTACATTTTTCCATCCCTTTTAATCAGATTTGTATTGCGTGAAGTGATAGTGGACTAATTTTTCTAATCGTGCTGGGCTGCTTATTTCCTACTCAAAAAGTTGAATCCCTATGAAATCTAAAATTATTCTGCAGATTTTTAATTTTCGAGATTGGACCCTACGGATTAAAAACAGCAAAGATCTTACGAATTGAATATTGGTACCCAAGCCCTTGATGAAAAACGTCAAATTGTAAAAAAAAAGATTTTGGAGTCTGGTGGTTAGAGTTCTGGATTTAATCCTTTTAAAAAATTAAGTGCTGAAACTCTCTTTTTCTAGTCTTTTACGCCACCGCCGAAAAAATTTGGTTTTGAACTAGACACCTGCAAATTCAATGATTTTGCTGAAAAAAAAATATATATATTTTTTTTTAACTTTTAAGTTTAGAAAGGTCTCCCGTTCCTTCCCAAACACAAATACGGATTCCGAACGGATTAAATGACTGTTTCTCCGGTATTTAACAAAAATTGTTGATTTTAAAGTACTTTAGCAAAAACCTTTCATCAAACTTTTTTTTTTCCTGCAATTTTTTTTTTTTTAAATTTTGCTAAAAGAAGCAATTTATCTTTAACAGCAGGTTGATTCATCCTAAATCCTACCGGCTCATGTAATTAAACTAAACATTTCCAAACGAATTGCAATTGAATTGGGCCGATGCATCTCCATTTAAAATCAGTAACTCTAAACCGTAATCTTAAGTAAATAAATGACTTACCGGGAGGGAAATTTTTCGGTAATAGCGTCCACCAATAGTAAATAAATAACGTCACCAAAAAAATAAAAATTAAATCGATCATCCTTATGTTTTTACTACGCAAAAGTTTTAGTAAACAAAATTAAACAATTCAGGGTTGTGAAGTTGCTTTTTAACGTTAGTAGATAGAATACGGTATATCATATTACTCGACAAACCGGTCTAAAAAGACGATCCTATCACCTACGACTATCTTTTCATTTGAATATAATCAGATGTTGGAGTTTGGACTGTTTTCGTATTTAATTTAAAGGAATAATGCTTCACAAAGTGGCGAGTATTTTCATCGTGAATTTCTTAAATTTGTAGGAGGATGCATGATTTTTCGATGGATACCTTCCTTCGACATGACTAATCAAATGTACCGTTTAAAATCAGGTACTGGACTTAGGATTTCGTCTGGAATTAAACAAGTTCGATGCCTGTAAAAGCATATGTATGCACCTTTAACCCTAAATCTACCTCATTTGCATGGCTTATTCTCAGTTTTGGAAAAAAAAAACCCATCAATCTAATATAAACATTATTTTTACTTTTCAGCTACGAAAGTCTTTAGAAAAAATAAAGTACTTTCCAGCATTCCAGTTTAAATCGACTAATTAATATTCCCCTTCATAAAGATTCGGTCTGATGATGCTTTATTTATTTATTTATAAATAAAGTTTAATTTTTAAAAAAAAAAATGAATCGGTTAATTTATAAAAGTTATCAGGAAAGGGTAAATAAAACGTCATACGTATTTATCAATTTTAATTACCGTAGTTAATGACATTACATCATTCGTTTTAATAATAAAAATATTTTGGTGACGAAATGTTTTCCGTTTATGCGCAATTTAAAAGCGAGCTACATCCCACTCCTCCTAGTGACGAAAAACGGGAACATATCGTTCGAAAAACGGAAAAGAAATGTCGAATAAAGGGGTATTTTTAAATAAAATTAAGATTCGTTCAAATTAAATTTAAAAAAAAGGATTTTTTTTTAAATAAATTTTTTTATTCCAGAATAAGCGCCAGATTTGAATTTCATCGACAAGCGAGGGAAACATGTCGCCACTTGTCGGATTTTTAATCGATGACCGACAAAGTAGTTTATAAAAAACACGCAATATGGCGCATTTGAATTGACAGTGAGCAAAATATAGTGGATAGTGTTTTATCCTGGAATTTTTTATTTATGCAAAATTTGGGCAGAAACGTGGATGTACTAGCTCAAGGACTTAAAGCTGGAATATCAGGACTAATGAACCTCGCCACCCAAACCTCTGATCCAGCCAGCGGTGTTTACTTTGTTAATTTTAATCAGGATTGCACGTAAGTGTAATAAGAGAAAACAATGAATATCCGTTTTTAATTTCGCTTTTTTTTTCTTTTTACATTTATTTGACAAGAAAATTTTTTGTCCCCTCGTAAGGAGGGATTCCGAGATGTCGATTTCTGAAATCTTTCTAATAAAATTCGAAACAGCTGGTTCAGGTATTGCTTTAGGGCCTTGAAAATAAAATAATCTGCATTTGAAAACAAAGAGTATTTGAAATCAGCTGTTAAGGTAGGCCTATGACGTCATTAGACAAATTTATTTCTCAATATCCCTTTTTAGGTCAATGATATTTTCTTTAGGTTTTTCAATTAAGTTTGGGGTAGGAGTTACGATGTTGATTCTGGAATTAAAGAGGAAGATTCCTGTGCTTCATTTTCAAAATGGAAAAACAGAAACATGAAGTTAATAATTTGTTCTTTTTTTTTTTTATTCCTAACGGTCTTAAATGAAATAATTTTCACATTTGAGTTATTTTTTGACTGGAAGTGATGGATAAAATCAGTCAAGGTTACTGATTTAAATATATTTGAATCTTTTTAACTCATGCATTTGTAGATTCTATACACTCGTACAATTTGCAAATTTTATTTATTTATTTATTTATTCATTTATTTATTTATTTATTCATTTATTTATTTATTTACAAAAGTTCTTCAGGAAAAAAAAAAATGACCTTGTTTTAGTTATTTGAAAAGAATAAACAGATCAGTCTTTTTGCTTAATAATATAAAAAGGCATATTACATAACAGTGAGAAATATTCTTCAATCACAAAAAAAAAAAAAATTGTTGTCAGGGTATCCAAACGAAAGTAAAAATCAAGGTTTTTTGTATTGGCACCTGCTAACGAATAACCATTTGGGATATAACTAGTTGTACTTGAGATCTTTTTTTTTTAGTTAGTCATTGCTTTTATAATGGGAATAGCCTGCGGCGACAGGAACGCAACGGGAATCTGATATACTTATTTATTTTTTTACTTAAAGAAGTAAGGTCATTTTAAGCTACATTTATTTATTTATTTATTTTTTTCACTTTTTTCTCTGGTAATTAGTTCTTTTTATGATTTTTCAATTTCATTATGCATAGAACTGATAAGGCAAGCTTAATATGATTATGGTTAAGATCACTATTTATATCTACCATTTTCTTCCTTATTTTTATTGATTATCATTGTTTTTTTGTTTTTATTTATTTACATTTTACTTATTGATTACCGGTACTATTTTTTTTAAAGTGTAAGTTCACAAATCTAGTTTGTTATTATTTTGTATACCAGTAATATAAGGTTTTTCCATAAGGTAGCCTTTGCTGTTACTGCAATGTAACCTTAGTACCCTGGTACCCTGAAATAATAAATAAATAAAATAATTAAATTTGAGTAAACTTAAATTATTTTCATAACTTTTTTCCTCATTTTTTTCAGGTCTTTGGCTGTCGGTACAAGAACCGGTTATAAATTATTTTCTTTAAACTCTATCGATACTTTAGAACAAATTTACGAAAATGGTGAGTAACTAAAGACGAACACAAGTGTCTTTAATGCGGACTAATACATTTGTGCAATTCTTTTTTCAGAAACGGAGGATATTTGTATCGTGGAGCGACTCTTTTCTAGTAGTTTGGTTGCAATCGTTTCGTTGTCATCTCCCAGGAAGTTGAAAGTTTGCCATTTTAAAAAAGGGACCGAAATATGTAACTACAGTTATTCAAACACAATATTAGCCGTCAAATTGAACCGGGCTGTAAGTATACAGACAAGGCTAAAAAGGAACAGAGAGACCTAATTATTGAATTTGATTTTTAAATTTCAGAGATTGGTGGTATGTTTAGAAGAATCTCTTTACATACATAATATTCGTGATATGAAAGTTTTGCACACGATAAGAGACACTCCGCCAAATCCATCGGGACTCGTCACTTTATCCATTTCAACTGAAAATTGTTTTCTGGCTTATCCTGGCTCGAACACAATAGGAGAAGTACAGATTTTCGATGCCAATAATTTGGTAAGCTTAAGGGTGCAAACTAATTGTTTGTTTATTGGAATTAAGATACATGACCCATATTTGAGCCACTTTATTTGTTTCCCAAACGACGAAAAGGCTCTGAAATCTGGAGTGTTTTATCTTATAGCAAAGCTAATCCTTTATTTTAAAAAAAAAATTCTGGTTCAGAACTCATAAAAATAAAAAAAATCGATTCAGATAAAAGTTTAAGATTTTAGAGAAAGCAAAACATTTTTTAGGAACATCAACATAATGGAATAATAACATGTTACTGGTACTTTTTTTTTGGTTAGCCTCTTTTTTTTTCTTTCGCGTCCTGGTTAGCAAAATAATAGTGCATGCAATGGTAGTAAATTTCATATGCATGTGTGCTGGGGCTCACATTAGGGGGCATGTCGCTTGTGTCCAATTCCATTTGCCCCAGAATAAATCAAATGAAGGAAGAAGAAATCTTTGAATTCATATACAGTCGACTCTCTCTATAGCGTAAACGCAGGGGCCGAACAGATTTTTACGTACTACAGAGAGTTACGTAAAAACCGATGTTGATATTAAAGGGAATTTTTTTCTCAAAAAAAAAAAAAATTTATATTGCTAATAAGAAAAATGATTTTAATGGTTAATTTTAATGAAGATTTAATTTTGCCGTGTTGAAATCCTACCGGTAAACTGACTAAAACGGAACAAAATAAAATTTTGATTCAAAGGTGTAATTTTCGATACAAGATACTACAGGTTTAAAAATCGCGCGTTAAAATTATTTCTGCGGTTGAATATTTATTAAAAAAATATGACGTCATTTTCGTTTCTTTATAAAAGTTAATAATAATTTTGCCCATTTTACATGTAAAAATGGCCATTTTCTCTTTCAAAATGGCAAATTTCCCTTCAAAATCGAAAATTTCGTTACGTACTACAGGGAGTAACTTTACGTATAAAGCGGAGTTGAAATACGTGGTGTTATATGGGAATTCGGCAGGACCGTGCCAATTTTTACCTACTACAGGGGTGTTCGTTATAACCGATGAAGAGTCGACTGTATATATAACTTTCATAATCATTTATTTTAGGAAATAATTTTTGCAAGAAATTTCACTAACCAATCACGCTTTACTTGTCGAAAAATAGCGTGGTCGCCTGCAGTGACCGGTACACTAGCGATATAAAACTGATTTCGTTTCAAGTAAAAAAGTATGAACGTTCCTGTTTTCAAAAATAATTACAAGTGGTATAAATTAAGGTGTCTCAAATCATAACTTGGCTCAAATATAAATCCTTATACCTTAATTTTTTTTTTTTTTTAAATTAACAGCACGCGAAAATCATGATCCCTGCCCACGATTCGCCATTAGCAGCCCTCGCGTTTTCCCCGTCGGGGAAAGAGCTGGCAACGGCATCCGAGAAAGGGACGGTTATAAGAGTTTTTGCCGTTCAAGACGGAACCAAATTATATGAGTTCAGAAGAGGAGTTAAACGATGCGTTTCCATATCTAGCTTGGTCTTTAGTACAGATTCGAATTATTTATGTTGTTCTAGCAATACAGAAACGGTTCACGTTTTTAAATTGGAAGAGCCTAAAGAGGCGTAAGTAAAAACGAAAAAAAAAAAATTTAATTGTGGTAATTTTATTTTTAAATTTGAATTTTTTGTTTTTTAGTGTCCGACCTGGTTCCGAAGACAATCAAGGCTGGATAGGGTATTTAACGAAAGCTGTAAGCGCAAGCGCAAATTATCTTCCTACGCAGGTGACCGATGTATTTAATCAGGGAAGAGCTTTCGCTTCGGTGCATCTTCCGTTTCAAGGAATTCGTAATGTTTGTGCTATAACTACGTACGTATTTAACTGCAATTTTTAAAAAAACTACAGATTAGCCCAATAAAAGGTGAAGAAATTTTGATAAAGATGAAATGCCGAAATATGTACCAAATTTCAATTCATAATTTTATGAGCAAAATTCTTCAAGTCTGACTGTCAAAATGTTATAAATGTAAATATTGTTAAATTTAGTTAAATAAAATGCAATGCAATTCCCTATAGAAAAAAGAAACTCTTCAGCTAGAGAAATCCACAAAATTCCTTAAAATTGACTTGTTATCAGATTTACCCTTGGCAGTTCTTATTGAAGCACCAGTATGACGCAATTATATTTTTCTAAAAAGTTGATGAAATCCGGGATTTACCTGCTTTTGTGAGCTATTTCGCCGCCTCTGCACTTTTATAAATAATTATTTTAAATTAAGTAAACAGGTGTTCTGTGTAGTCTTTTTCGAAAATGTAAAAACGGAAAAGTCGCTTACAGTGGCAGCTGCCCCTTGTTAAAATTCCTCATAGTAGTAGTCTCGTTCATTTGAATTGTTAGGGCTAAAGTTTGAGAGTTAGTCCACCTTTACGGCTTTATGTTCCCTTGCCCGATTTGAATGTTTCCATCGTTAAAGATAGTGAATATATTTTCCGCATTTCTACAGGCCAATTAATCCTCCTTAGTTTTATTCAAAAATAGCATCTTTAAAAGCTTAAAGACGTTGAAATTTTCTTTTTATGTAAAATCTTTAGAAAGATTGTACTTAAAAATGCACATGATTTTTTAAAAAGATACCTTCAGCGCTTAGCAAAAGTTCTTTTAATTCTTCTTCTTCTTGGGCATTCTAAATAGAGTTATGACTTCGATTGTCATGAAAAATTGTAGTCCTTTCGTTAGCCAATTTACTGCACCTATTATTTTCCATAAATATTGTATTTTCTTTTCTTTTTCAGCATACAAAAGGTATTGCGACTATTAGTTGCAGCGACTGATGGGTTCTTGTACATTTATAATTTGGACCCGAATGGAGGTGGAGACTGCACATTAGTCAAACAGCATAGGTAAAGAAATCAGTTTCATATTTAATTACAAATCTTTTTTTCTCGCCTTCAACTTCAAAAAATGATTTATAATTATTTTGTATAATTATATTTTTTAATTATTGACTAAATTTTAACATAAGTTGGTGTGTTGGGGACGCTGCTATTCCAACCAGGCTCGGAGCGAGGGAGGCAGCACCTCTCACCCCGTCTGGTGATCAAGTCGATGGGAAACCTCAACCGGCTACGGACAATATCCAGACAGCAGGTGAAATTTCTAAATTTTTTTTAAATTTTCATGTTAATATCCGATCCTCTACAAAATCATTCTCTTAAAAAAAAAAAAAAAAAAAAAAAAAAAAAAAATTCCTCCGTCCTTTTGCAGGTGTTGTACTTGACTATTTTTTCCCCCGAAAATAATTTTTTATTATTTCTTTTTTCGTCTCAGCTAATTCTTCTAATCATCTGGATCATTCATAAAAATTCAAGCTTAATGGGTAAGCTTATTACTAGTAATTGCTTACTATTAATATCCCGTGTTTTACAACGATTTGTTGGGACCTAGGATAAATCCGACCGTCTCTTCTAGTAGAATCCACAGGAAAGTCCGTTTGTAGTGGAAAAACCCTGAATTTAATTTTTTTAATTTTTTTAAATTATTCCAGCTAATTCCACTACCGGGATCTCAAAACCCGGAAAATATAAAATAAAAAATTTTTTTAATTTCTAAAATGACGGATGAGCGAAGTAGTGGAATTTACCTGAAATAGTATTAAAAATATTATTTTCAGTAAATTCCACCCCCGTAGTCTCAATAACTGGAAGACACCATAAATAAAGTATCGTTTTATTTTTAATTAAAAATGCTATATGAACATAGAAGTCGAAATTGCCGCCGAAATTCATTACTTTTTCTGAAAATCTTCTTGAAGTTGACAATGATATTGATGATATAACGGAAATAGAAGCACCTCCGGTCCTGCGAGAGGTGTGGGAAGAAGAGGCAGACCCCCGGGCCCGGGAAGAAACGCTGGAAGAAGAGGAAGAGGAAGACTCCAAGTTGTTAGCAACAATCTTTCAGGGATGTTCCCTCTGCCTCAACCTGGGCGTCTTCCTCTTTCTCTTCCTCTTCTTCCAGCGTTTCTTCCCGGGCCTGGGGGTCTGCCTCTTCTTCCCACACCTCTCGCAGGACCGGAGGTGCTTCTATTTCCGTTATATCATCAATATCATTATCAACTTCAAGAAGATTTTCAGAAAAAGTAATGAATTTCGGCGGCAATTTCGACTTCTATGTTCATATAGCATTTTTAATTAAAAATAAAACTATACTTTATTTATGGTATATTCCAGTTATGGAGACTACGGGGGTGGAATTTACTGAAAATAATGTTTTTAATACTATTTCAGGTAAATTCCACTACTTCGCTCATCCGTCATTTTAGAAATTAAAAAAATTTTTTATTTTATATTTTCCGGGTTTTGAGATCCCGGTAGTGGAATTAGCTGGAATAATTTAAAAAAATTAAAAAAATTAAATTCAGGGTTTTTCCACTACAAACGGACTTTCCTGTGGATTCTACTAGAAGAGACGGTCGGATTTATCCTTAGACCCGATTTGTTTTCAAATCCCATTAATTAACTAATTCTTTCTTTTTTTTTAAATTTTTCGTAGATTCTTAACTTTTTTTTTTTTTTGCAAGTACAACACTTGTGGCACGAATGAGTAAAATTCGAAACGATCTGTTGCCATGTGGAAAAAAAAAAATTCTCAGGCGGCAGTTTTAGCTTTTGCGTTTTACTCGTTGTGCTATAGAAAAACAACTTAATTTTATTTTAAAGAAAATACTATAATAATTTTAATTGTAATTGTAATCCTTGCCGAAATTAAACCCGCGGCAAAATTCATTTTCAGATGAGATCATTTTTTTTTCTCATTCTGATGTAATTTTGCCACACAAGTATAATAAAAAAAAAAAAAAAAATTTTGCACGCTTTAAAAAAAAAAGCTTGGAAAATTTTACCAGCAAAAATGGGTTATGGGTTATCGACCGTCTTCTTCTTTCTGTCAGTACAGATGGGGTATTACGGAGTGAAAAAAAATTTTAAGAGACAGTTTTTAAAAGATAACTGTTAAGTATATATATATAGGTACTTTTTTTTTAATTCACTCTGTACCGTTTTTCAGAAAGGCAATAGTTGGAGGTAATAATAATTTAATTTTAAGGTAACATATCTTTTGTCCAGGATCCATAAGTAGCTACGCTGGAATTGTCAAAGGGCGACCTCCCGGAACAATGTCAGGTATTGGTATGTCCTAAATCGACTCACAATGCACTAATCTTTTTTTTTCTATCTATCTGCTTTTTAAAAGAGAAGTAGGATTGCACAGGTAAAGATATTTCTTGGACCGAGAACGTTCTCTAGTCAGTTTACCTTTGTAACCTGACGATTATTCCGATTTAAGTCGTAGAAATGTCTCACCTGGTGTGACCTTAATTAGTTTAAAATAAAAAATCGTAATGTGGGAACGATCTGCTGAGAGAGCTAGTGTCGCCCTAGCTCACTGTTGTCAAGATCCTTTAAAAGAAAAGATTCCTGTATTTAAGACTTCGTAACCACAGTAGCTTTTAGTTAATTCTTTAAAAAAGTCTATGAAGGAATTTAGATTAAAATTAAAATTGCATGTTTTTAATTATAACGCTCTATATAGACTAAGGCAAGGAACAAATTTTTACATTTCATATTTTCTCTTTTTTTTTTGTAATTGTAGTATTTTAATTTAACTCTAGATTTCAAAATTGTATTTCGCCTAATTGTGGTTTTCAATTTTTTAGATTCTGAAAAGTATCACGAAATCGCCGCAGCAGCCGAATCACCACCAAAAGGCGGATTTAGATTCGACGACGACAATGAATTCCCTCCTGTAACACAAAAAACGGAATAACGAAAATAAAATTTTCAGTGAATTCTAGGACGTTTTTTATATTAAAGAAAACAATTTTCGATATGCATTAAAAAAATCATAAATTTTTTTTTGAATAATAGATAAAAATATAAATGTATATATATATTTTTTTTTAGAATTGTAAATATTGTGTTTATTAAAATGAAATTAAGTATAAAGTGGACATATGATTTGGATAGTTTTAATTTAATGTAAATTTTTTTTCTTGAAAATGTCAAAGCACAAGAAAAAAATTATACTTTTCGTCTTAATTATTCTTTTCTGTTTTTTCTTTGTTTGAATCATATTTCTGATGGAGAGATTAATTATTTTTTTATAAGAAAAATTGCCTTAATTAGAAATATTAGTTGAAGCGAAATTGTGTTTGAATTAGGTAATAAATGTCGCATTTTTTATGTTAATCTAGTAGGCCTAACAAATAAAATTCTTTTTTTTCTTTTTTTTTTTAAATGGAATTATAAAATTTCAACTTTTAGAAGAAAGTAATGTATATTTTCATTTTGTAAGTAATTAAGAAAATTTTTGAAAATAAAACAGAAGTTTTTGATTTGTATAAGAAAAATAATAAATCGAAAAATTTTTTAAACCGAATGAATCAGGCATGAGCCTTTTTTTAAAAAAATTGATTTATTTCAGAAAAGTAATTTGATTTTTGTTTTTTTCAGATCGAGTGTAGTGATGAAGACGAAAATGGAGCCTAATGATCTGGGTAAATCCGCAAGACTTCGAACAGGCGTGTATTTAAGCGAAAAAAAAATAGTCGTAAAACGATAAAATGATTTGCCTGCACAATTAATTTTAAGAAATGTTACCTATTTATAAAATGAATTAAGAGGAATTGGCTTTATTTTTCCACCACGACGGGGGATAAATTCTAAAAACAGCAAAGATACAATTCAAAAGAATGAAAATACTATTTAGTGACATTATATCATTCTTTCTTTAAACCCTCTCCCCTCTTTCCAGTAAAAAAAAAATCTCAAATAAATCTTCAAAAGTATTGAATTAGTTCCCCTCTTGATATACCTAATACAAAAGTCCTAAAAATAATAACATTAACTTTGGATGCTGACTAAGCCTTTGCTATTATCAGTCGTATTTCATTTCAACCAAAGCCTAACATTACTTTCATGCTTGTTACGGTGGTCATTCATCAGTGCATTTGTGATAAAGAAAAATATTCCAATCGTTTTAACAAGATATTAGGTACGGTACGTAAAGAATTTTGAAAAAAAAATTTAAAGCTCCTAAATTTATTTTCTTTTTTCTAGATTTTCCCCCTAATTATGGGTTTAAAAAATGGTTGTTGGGGACAGGTCACCTTAAGGACCGTATCCCTAATAATCGGGTGGATTTATTTAATCGATCAGTTATTTTGGATGACGGTTTTGGTCGGAAACGCTACCTTTTTGCAAAGCGACGTCCCCGTTCAAAACAGTATTCGGACAACTACCACCCCTGCAATTTTTGACGGGAAATTCAGTTTGGACGATGAAAACAAGCAAGAAGTCCCAGAGATCGAAACGATGGAGATACACATCGGGCTAATCGACGATTCTTTAGATTTGGATATGAATAAAGGATCCCTTCCGAAATTAAGTGGGAAAGCCGATATCGATGCCGATGTAGATGCAGATCCGTATTTCAACGATTACGATGACTTGATGCCGAATTGGGCCGGTTTCTTTTTCGATTTGGGGGATAAAAAGAAAGATCCTATTTCGGATTTTGAGGATCGCTTTTCTAAATTGAACGAGCATTTTTCTCAGTTTGACGAGCATTTCTCCAAATTGGATGATAGCTTTTCCGCCGCGTTTCAAGTTGCCGAGGAAACTGAAAAAGAAGAATCCGATAAGCATGGCGACTTCATCACTCTGGACGATATTCTAAACTCTTTTCAAAGCAGGAATAAGAGAGATATACACCTGGTCAGCGAGGGAACGAAGGAGAAAAGAAAAATTTCTACCGCAGGTAAATCTTTGTTCGCAACTAGGTTTTTTTACACCTGCAGCTGGCTGATAAAATGGCAAAGGTATTTTCTTTTGTTTTTCCCAAAAAATCTTGTGAGGTTACTTTTTTAGGCCTTATTTAGCTGTTTATAATCGAAATATTTCAAATCATTTATCGTTTAGGCTTTCGTTTGAGTTATTCTTATCTTTCGTTGAAAAGTTTCTTTTTTATAAACGGACAGTTCCGAATTATGTTAAGTCGTCGACGTAAATTTTCATGATTAAAATGTCTGATGGAATTTAAATATGAAATATCATATGAACATGTTATAAGTAATGTGGTCATGACAAGAATTATACGGTTGTTAATGGACTAGCACTTAGAAACAGAAAAAAACCCTAGACGGATCCCCCACTTTACCACGACGACATATTGGCCTGCCGGTTGAAGCCGAACAATATTGTTGTCCCTTGACAAGCGGAGTTTGGGTCCGGGTTCCTTCAAACTTTGAGGGGCATCAAAATCCGACTTCTTGGTAGGGATTTAAATGACAGAGACGTCGATTTATATTTGGTAAATTTTTGCCAAGTGCTTTTACCACATATTCAAAGATTCGAAATGCTTTTTAGAAAATATCATCCTTTAAATTAATTTAACCCGTATGAAAAATTATTACCGGTATATCTGTTTTCTAAATCTAAATTAAATTTAGAGTAAGATGGTATAATCGGAAAAATTTTACTATCTGACCAGCAAAAGTTATTCACCTTTGGACATCATTTTCTGGATACCCCTCGTAGAAGCCAAAATAAGGCAATAAAGTTATAGTTTTCTTAATTTGAATAGAAAACAACTGCTTTTTACTAAAAATAAAAATTTTCACTTTTTGACTTTCCCCTCCCTAATCACGATAAAAGAGCTTAAAGTAGCTCATAACAAAAAATCTCTCACGGATTTTTTTTTTTTTTTTTTTTTTTTTAAGAGTTTATTGAGAATGGCATCATTTTTTCCTTGACGATATTTGTTACCCTTCTTCTGATCATCGGAGTATCAAAGGTAATCAAAATTATTTGTGTGGGTAATTTTTTAATTTTTCTAATATTGTCCTACTGTTTCAGGGCTACCGCCAACTGGTTATGATTTGGATAGTGACCGTTTCATTTTTGACCGTTTTATATATGAGCTACGTCATTACATTAATAGATAAAAATTTCGTCCATCCGTATGATACTGACAAAGTTGACCATGCTGAGCGATCGATCATTTGCAGTTCGATACGTATCGGTATGTTTATCCCGTCCCGTCACGTCTCCTGCTAATTTTTCAATTTTGTGCTAATTCTTAAATTATTTTCAGCAATAAATACATTTGTGATATTGGTCGTTTTTCAATATTATAAGGAGCTCAAAAAACAAGGAAACAAGGAAAGTAACTTAAAATTTTTCGCAAACAATAAACCTATGGCGTCTTCCACTATTGCCATCGTCCCCGTAAAGGAAAATGAATACGTTTGAAAAAAAAAAAAACAGGAGTTGTCCTGTTTTAGAGAAAAGTGAAAAGAAGATTTTAAAATTAAACCAACCTAAATAAAAGGGATATGTTATGTTTGAAACGAAATCGTTTTTTGGATTAAAATAGTAATTTGTTTCAATTAATTTTTTTTTTCTTAACTGTAAAAAAAATGTTTGAAATTTTGTAAGGTAGAGTCAAAATTCGGCTCGGATTTGATTATGCATTATACGGCCATCTTTAAAACGCTTCGAGGTGATATTTTACCTTCCTTCACCGGGACAATTAAATTTTTTTTGTTAATCATTGACTAACTAGAGCGTTTTGGAGCAAAAGCCTCAGCTCACAAAGCTATAAAGTTTTGGAAAAGAACGTTAGCCCAAATTATCGTTCAAAAATTACCAAGCTAGACCATTTCCAAAATTTTAATAATTTTAAAAGCTTTGGCTCTGAAATTTCGTCTGCAATAAATGATGTGCTTAATACTGTAGGAGGTCTAATGTTTTAATTTTTCTGGAAACAAAAAAGTAAAACAAAAAGCTGTTGGTCGAGTTTTTTAACTTATTTGATCCAAAATCTATTTTTTTTCTCCGTAGATGTAAGCCCTTACTATGAAAAATGAAATCAACGCTATTAATAATTAAGACGAAATAAGAGCTGTTTTGATGAAAAGAACTTTTATGTCGATTCGGTTTTAATTTGAGTTGCCCCGAAAGGGTTTGTTCTATTGAAGCGAGAGCCTGCTGTTTGAAGGTTGCAATAGCGGTTTTCTCATACCGGTATCGCCGGTATTTTACGAGATATTCGATATCGGCAAGACCGTATTTACGCTCCGGTACTACCGTTTATTTTCCTTGCAAATTTGAATGTAAAGGTACAAAAAGGTTATTTTTAAAATAAAAGTATAGAAAAATATTTTCGTTATCGGACAAATCAGCTATTTACTATATATAATACGCCTATTTCTTATTGAGGATTTTTGCGAAGGTAAACAACAGTTTGGTTTGAAAATGTATGAGGATTTCGATGATACATCCAAATTTTTTCGGTTATTGCATTCCTTAAATTCTTTTTTATTAACTTCGAAAGCGATTATTATCATAATTACGATGTTTTGGCAATAATTTTGTTTCCTTTTAATTTTTTTTAGCTAAATTTTGAATTGAAGAGGTATTTTAAACATGCACAGGGCACGGAAAAAAGTAGAAAAAATCCACTAATTTAAAAAACTAAAACAACTTGACTTCATCGAGTTCAATATAAAAATTCAGGATCGATTCTAAATCTAAAAAATTGAGAACAAATTAGGCGTTGGTTATATTGCACGAAAATTTTGGAAAATTTTTTCGCGAGGAAAGTGGTTACATTTGTTTTTGAACTTGTTCGAAATTTTTGAAGATGTTTCACGTTATTTTTAGGGCTCTGTTATATTTTTTACGTAATGGAAGGATACATATATCAGCGGCTAAATACCCTTATTAATTTAAGTCAATTTTTTCCTACACACGGTAGGAAACAAAAGACTGAAAAAAGTTGGAAAATTTTTTTTTTTTTTATAGTGTATTATACACCCTTCAAAAATCGTAGGAAATCGATATCAAATAGTCTCGAGGGTTACAAATCGGATTTTTTTTTCCTTTAAAAAAAATTTAATTTTTTGTATGACTTTTTAAAAACTTTTGGTGTAAAGGTCGTGTAAATTTGGAGGAATACTCGACCCTTGCCGCCTGGGAATTCTCAGAGTACTTTTAAAATCTAAAAACGAAATTCTAATTTCGCAGAATTTGGCACCAAGAGTATTACTTGGGCCTTTGAAAACCGTTTGCAGCAATTGATTACCTGTTGGAGACGTAAAAACTTGTAAGCTCTAAAAAAAATGTTTTTTCTGTTTTGGAGTTTAAAAGGCTTCAAACTGATTGCTCAGCTGCAATACTGCAACTCTGCTGAATGAGCAAAGCAGGAAATGTGGCGGGCTGTGAAGGTTCTTACTGCTTTGGAACCACTCAGAATGGAACATCACCCCATAGAACGATATTGAAGCTTTTTTTAAGTCCTAAAAGGTTTCGGTAAAAAAAAAAAAAGTATAACCACTCTTCCCTTTTGATGATCATTTTGTTGTACCACCGGTAAAGATTTCCCAATTTTCATCATACATTTCTCGTGCTAAATTTACTTGCTTCATTCCGGTGCTGCTCAAAATTGGTTTTTCAAGTGTATTGAATCATAAAATAAAAAAAAAATAAAATAAAATTCTCAAATATCGTAAAGATCAGCATTTTTACTAAAACAAACAATTTTTTTTTTTTTTGTACAAAGGGTAACCTCCGTCAAGAATTTTGCCCTCTTATCAAAACAAAGTTTAAACTTCCGTTTTTAAGACTTGTAAATTTAAACTGACTCTTTTTAACTTTTTTTTCCATCCGCCAGGAACAAAGAAAAAGGAAAAGAAAGAAAACGAAGAGGTCATTAATTCCTGTCTGACTCATGTTTGATTCTACTTTGGTGTAGTTAATATTGTCCCAATCACTGGCTAAAAATCTTTTATCAACAAAAGCAATTTTTTGCTTGATTTAATTTTTAATTAATTAAAAAAAAAAAAAAAGTTATGAGATGATGCAAGGTCAAAAGTCCTGATGAACTTGACCACTGAGACGATTTTTTTTTCTTTGGTGTGTCGTCTCTGATTTGCGAAAAATAATCATTGATAAATTTTCATCCATGAAAGAAACAAGTGATTTTTCTGCGCAAAAATGTTTTTGTTTAAAAGTTGCTGCTGCGCTTTTTCTTTGAGGACGGGCACCTTGATGATAGGATGGTTCAGTTTATTTTTTCGGGTATGTCTTTTGATAGGATTAAGCGTCATGCTGGTGATGGAGAGAATTCATTTGGCAGAGGTTCGCGATGCTCAAAAGGAAGCCAGAGGCCCGAACCCCAACGAAGAAATTTATTTTTCCACGTGTAACTTGTACCCGGAAGAAAAAGAGGGATATTTGAACACCGTTTTCAACAGGAGCGATCTCCCGAGGAAGAACGAAACGGAATACGACGAGGGATATCTGGCATACGCTATAAGACTAATAAATTTCGACACCATTTCGTACCACGCCAACCTGCTTTTGGGTCCCTCTAACCAAACGGAAACCTACATAGATCAGTCCAACTCGAGGAGCAAACGCGACATTCGGATAGAAGAACCCGATATCCGAATCGTAGAACCGGATATGTTGGAAGAAATTTTTAGATTTGAAGGTAGTATGCTCAAATTTTGGGTCGAACCCAACAAAAGATGTACTCATTTACCTATTTTTTTTTTCAGTGCTCTTGGGAAGGGTGGTACTGTCCACCATTTCGATTTGTACGGCAATTCTTTTAATCGTAGGAGCTGTTAAAGTAAGTAAAATCTCTTATGAATAACAATTTTGATAAGACAAAATGTTTATAATTTTTTGCTATTTTTTTTTATAGGGTTGCGTAAGATTGTTATTGCCTTGGATAACCAGTGAAATACTGATTATACTTTTAAACGTCATAATGATCATCAGCAATTTAACGGGATCTTATAACGGAAAAAGGGAGATAATTATTGGGCAAACCTTTGTCATCGGTACGATTTTCCCTTTTCAATTTTTATTTTCCTTCAAATTTAACCATTTTTTTTTTTTTTTTTCAATTTCAGGTCTATATATTTTTATGTTGCTTGTGGTTATGAGTCACTGCAAGGAGCTTGAAAGAATCGATAGGAAAAATAGACTTATAGAAGAAGACGAGAAAAAGTGTGTCCAAGTGGTATAATTCGCTAGATATTTACCTGTTGCTAATTAGCGGCTTTTCGGACTTAAATATTTTGTCATCGCGTAAAAAGCTGTTTCGTGACGTTAAAATGTGGAGATGATCGAGAAGACATTTTTAGGGCTGCGAAAAGGAAAAAAATCCGGGTGTCGATTTGGATGACACTACTACACGGCAAAAAAAGTTGTGTTCCTGTTACTCGATGTTGAGTTGGGTCCCGTGACTTTAAAAATTTTGAGTTGATTTTAGTATACACCGAAAATTTAGTATACTGACTCGGAGTAATAATTACCTCATTTTCAACATTATCAATTGAAATGGTTAGGCGTCACGCGACCCAACTCAACATCGGTTAATAGGAACCCAACTTTTTTTCCTTGTACGGACTTAGTCCCTGTGGAGCTAAAAGAGCCCATTACGACAAAATGATCTCGAACCCGGCTTATCTTCGATACCACGATACCGCATCTAGTCTGTAGGATAACTCAATTTAAATTTAGTAGAAATTAGCCATTTTAATAAAATTATAATTCAGCTGTAATTATTTTAAGTTTTAAATCAAAAACGTAAACATTTTTCAAAAAACTAAAAACTTTTTATAAAAATGTTTCGATAAAAATACATGTGTTTTTGGTATATTCATTAAAAATTATAGAAAGTTTAACCAATCTTGGATATAGCGAATGCTCGATTTCTGAAAAGAAATGAAAAAATAAGCCTAGATGATTTTGAATTAAGAAAAAATTATATGATCTGACGTTGTGAGAGATCATACCCTCTCTTGGAAGAGAGTTTTTCCGCCCTCAGGACTAGACAAAGCTGGTTTATTATCTTTTGCTTTTTTTCATAATCTTAATTTTAAGTGGGCTAAGAAAATGCAGTGAGGGAAATAGTATCCTGAAGGTCTTGAGTCAATATCATTTCCGTGTTTTTACCCAAATCAGAAATAGCAGAAACCAAAAAGGGAATAAAAAACTGTTTCCCTGACCTTTCTAAAACTGACGTCATATAGTATCTGTTTTATGATTTAACATTATTTTTAAAAGTTTGATGAATTTTTTATACATTTTCCGATAAGGTTATTTTTCCATTTGCTTTTAGAGTAAAACCTCCGTATTCGACGAGATACATTCGAGTCTTTGCCCGTATTTTCGGTCAGAACGGTCCAGTAGAGTCAGTCATTTTCGATTCTTTCCGAAACCCCGACATTTTTTGTTCTCACACTTTTTCAGCGAGTGGGAAACACCTTGGGTGCATTAGAAACTCCTTAAGTTGGTTCCCTCGGCTCCACAACGGTTGTCATTTATCAATTATTTTACGTCATTTCCGGAGATTTTTTACATATTCTTTTAAAAACTTCGGGGGATGTACAAGTGTTAAGGAAACACGAATTTGGCCTTTTTTCACCCACCCCCCCCCCCCCCCCCCCTTGTAACATAAAATAAGCAAATGACAAACGCCCCCATAAACATTACGTAAGATTTTCGACCCCCCTATTTAAGTACTGCATAAATAAAAATTTTATACTTAAACATAAATCACCGCATATTAATTTTCTTTTTTTTTAGTTGGATTTTTTGCTTATGACTAACAAAATTGAATGCTAGGAACTATGGGGACAAAAATCGCTAACAAAAACAATTCAAATTTTTTTTTCGGAATTTCCGCATATTTTTTGTATCAAAAAAATTTTGAATTCTGTATAATTTTATAGAGACTTTAAATGCTTACGTAAGATTAGCTCAACCACCCCCTCCCCCTCCGGTATTATCATTTTTTTGGATTCCTTCTTTTTTCTAGTCTATGGTTGCTCGTTCTGTGATGGATTTCCAAGCAGACTTCAAGAAAACATGAAAGTTGAGATCCATTATCGACTGAGAAGAAATTGATAAGTATTCCACATAGGATTTATCCGGAAAAACCTAAATACGAAGTACCAATTTTATCAATTTTTATTGGAGTCTAATTGCCCTTGGCCCTTATACCTGGCAAAATCAAAATCAAGCAAGTATTTTGTGTAACGGTTTGTCGTTCAAGGCTACGCCAAAACATAACAGGGGTTTTAGGACAAAAAAGAGATATCGAAATGAGAAAATAGTGAATGAGCAATAAAGACGAAAGTAAGCCTGTCTAAAAATTAACTGCTAATAATTGAGGATGCAAGTTTTTCGGAGTTACAAAAATAGAATGCTTTTATGTGTGAATTTTGAAGTTAGACTCAAAAGTGTTGAAAACGCATCGAAATAATAAATTAGTAAATTAATGGAGTCACGAGAACCAGACATCGGCTTACAAGGGAAGTAGGTTTAACACTGCCCTACCCCCCACTCGGAAGAAACTTTTCACATATTCCTATAATGCAGTGAAGTAAACTGGAGTTCGAAAAAAAAAAAATTTACAAAATTTCACTTGTGCTTAAATTATTTTTTCTAAAATACTGGGATCGGTTTCCAATCGGAGTCCAATCGTTATTGTACTCCTCTCCTGTAGTGCTATGCTTTTTAAATAAACTCGGTTTCGCCACTGGGCATCGATTTCAACTAATGATATGCCTGCCTTTTTTCGAGTGTTAAAAAGCCCTTCAAATGTTCGATCTCGATCTATTTGCTGAAAGGCGATTAATTTTGATACCGAAAGGGGGCAAGTGAATTCAATCCAGTTTTCAAAAGTAAATGACGCTTTTAAAAAATGTTGCTGCTCCTGCCTAAGTTTAAAACACGGGGCAATCGTCATCGGAGTTTCTAGCTTAATGTCGGGTATTCTTTTTTGTTTTTTTCTACCTTCACTAAAAAGTCTTAAAAATAATCTGGGAAAGCGGCAAAGTGTTCTCATCCATTTACTTTTTTAACACCGAATGTGAGTTCAGTTAAATTTGTTTTTAAATGATTGATTTCCTAATTATTCTTTTCTCAGTTTTAGTTATCGGTGAATTTGTTTTTTTTTTTCTGTTAAGTGCATCTTCCCTTTTTCTACTGATAGGAGCAAAAAAGGTAAGGAAAAGGAAATTGAAGTTTCATTTAATTTTTTTTTAGGGATATAAAGCTTTTCTTCCGCCTTGGATCATAAGTTTTTCATTTTTTATAATTTCATTCGCTGCATACATGACGGTGGTTATGGTAAAGCTCACAGGATTGATCTTAGGAGGAATTATGTTTATATTGGCAATCCTGTTTTTGAGCTCCCTCGGTGAGTTTCTCTAGAGCTTAGGAATTTTTTTTTTTTTTTTTTTTTTTGTTTAAGCATTTTTTATTTTTTTGCAGCTTTTCAAGTGTCTGTGGTAGGCCTAGTTAGCTTATTTCAAGAACTGAACAAACAAGAAGCCGTCAAAGGAAATAAACCCAGTGAAATATTTTCAGGACCTAATTACTGGTCTCCTCGAGGGATTTTTATACTGCCCTACACTTTAGGCAATGAAGCCGCATAAAGCGAAACTCAGCTGAGAGCTGAATATTAAAAAGACTGAAATTTAAAAAAAAAACGACGACAGACTGAAGCAAAATGCTTTTTTCCGAACGATTTTTAGTTTTTTAATCTTTATGAACAATGATGTATTTTCCATTTTAGTTTTAGAAAGAAGATAGCAAAACTTCTTATTTTTCCTAAAATATTACTTTCGTTACCGTAAAATGGGGTGAAGTTGAAAGACAATTCCAAAATACGTTTTGGATTTTTACACATGGATATACATGTACTATTTTTATAATCCAGAAATGATCGAAATATGAAAATTTTTAAGTTATATCAGCACTTGAGTATGGTAAGCAAAAATGGTAACCAAAAATGAATCGAATGTCAGTGTTAAATCTTCATATGACAAGATCCCTTAGGAGGAGGGGATCGAAAACGAGAAAATTTTGATGGCACAAAGTTCGTCTGTTGTAAAATTTCGGGAAAATAAGTGCGAATTTTTCGTTAGTTTAAATTATTTTGATTGTCCTTCCGCTCCATGTTTATCTGCTTCGGGATCATACAAGTATTACGTAAGCACTGAAGAGGGAAGGGGAGGGGGGGGGGTCTCCGAAATGCTTACTCTAATGTTAAAACTTTATCAGAAGAAGCATATTTTTGCTTGCTATCAGGGAGTGGGGTTTATTTTATGGAGTACTATTTTTTTTTTTTTTTAATGCTTTGGAGTTGGAATCCGTTTTGTCGTAAGAGGTGATACCATACCTCATAGAAAATGGTGAGAGTGCGATAGTCACGGAAACCGAAAATCATTGAAGCCGGCACAATTATGTTTCGTGCGCATTATGACCCATGGCGACGCTTTCCACAAGGTTAATTTTCATCGATTTCAGTTACCGAAATCAACGTTATTTTTGTTCGGTCGTCAATGCTTGCATTGCAGGCTCAAGTATTTTAATACCGAAGGAAAACTGTAAGTCTCAAAAATAATGATTCTAACTTCTTTTTTTTCGAACGATTTTTAACGGTTATTTCCAGATATAACCTGCCTACCTAAATATGGCATTTTTAAAAGGTTCCTGCTTCTCGCTCACTTTAAAAAATAGGACTGTAGTAATCGGAATCATTAGCATAACTTTATTTTTTATTTTCCTTTCTTTACAATCGGAGTTTAAAACTTTTAGGACGGAAGATGTGAAGCTGTCTTGCGTTTTCAGTGACGACTGCAAGTATCAAAAAATTATTTGAATGCATTCCTTTATTTTTAGTTAATTTTTTTTTCTTTCACTTTTCAGTTATAGTCCTCTGTGGATTAGTAACTTTTGTGTTAGCTGTTACCGCAATTTTTTTACTTATAGGAGCGTTAAGGGTAAACATTTGTTGAATTAATTTAATTAAATTAAGTTAAAGTTCATTCTTTTCTTAATCTGTTTTAGGGGTACAAAGTTTTTCTCTTACCTTGGATTGTCATCTTTTGTTTGTTTATGATTTTATATACCTCGTTTATGATTCATACCATGGTTAAACTTTCGGGATCCGTAACAGGAGGGGTAATGGCTGCATTGGTCATAGTCTTTTTGGGGTTTCTTGGTGAGTTTTTCCGCCTTTCTGCCCTGATTCTTCTTCTGAATCCAATTTTTTTTTTTTTTATATTTGCCAGGAGTGGAAATTTATATGCTCGCAGTTGTAATCAGTTTGTTTGAAGAACTAAGGAGAAGTACCACTATGGGAGGAAATAACCCCGGTAAAATTTGGTCGGGACCAAATTATGGATCGTCGGGAGGGGTCTATATGGTGTCTTCGAGTGCTGTAGGATAACCAACAAGACTAACTTTTTTAAGAAATATTTGCAAGAATTCCACAAATGGGACTGAAAGGCAAAAATGGGTGAAAGGGCCTTCCCCTTCCTAATAAACGCCATTTTATTCGAAATACATCTTGAAATAGGCTGGTTATCGGTTTGAAAACCGATAACTATAAACAATTTTAAATGTTTGTGTGTGAGAGACTATTTTTGGAAAACGAATTGCACGCAAATATGGTAAAAAAAGAAGCCTGTTATTTATGTTGAAATTGTCTGGATTTGCTCAGAACTTTAACTTTTTATCCACTGAGCGGAGCTTAGATCTCGCGACCTAATTCAAAACATTTTTTTCTGATTTTAATTTTGCAAATGTTTTGTTCTGTTGGTGATACAGTGCTGTATGCTCTATCAATTTCGGATTTTCTATTTTTCTATGGAACTTTTATTGAAAAAATAAAATGTCTGACAGAATTTCCAAAAAAAATTCTTAAAATTAGAGTACTTGTTCATTTTATTATTATTATTTTTTTTTTTTTTTAAGAGCAGGTGGCAAATGGAGGGGTGTCCATTTTTTATATTAAATTTGAATTTTTTTAAACAATAAATAATAATATGAATTCTGACGTAAGATTTTCCGGAAACCAGCCCCCCTCCCCCATGTAAGAAATCGGAAGAATTTCTTGCCCCCCTCATCCCCCCTTTTCGGTCTTACGCAATGCTTGAACGCTTCCTAGGTGAAAACAATTTGATTTAAATAAATTGTGGATAACTTCAATCGGTCAGTATTTTTTCGATTAACAAGTTCCAAGCTGCATGTTGACTGTAGTTACATCATTATTTATTCGAAATATTACTCCCTTGCACACCAGCGGAGGATAATTTACTAATTGTTGATCACATCTTTTGCGTGATGTTTCACGTAAGTCGTGTAAGTTTCAAAATTATCTTCAACAGAATTTATAGCTGCTTAATAATACTTTTAAAAAATCAAGAGAGATAACTAAAATATGGTTTGTTGTTGCTGCACATTAAGGACAGCGACCATAATCGTAGCCAGTTTTTTTTTGACACTCAGTGCAGCTTATAGCATTATACTTTCGATAGTCATCACAAAAACTACAAATGCACGACAATCACAAGGAGACGAGTCTTTCTATTCATTAATGGAATCCTCCGATTTCATGAGTAAGCTTTTTAACTTTTTTTCAATCCATTCAAATACGGTATAACAAGATTTACTTTCTTTTTCAGAATTAATTGTAGGCTTAATGAGCTCTGCGGTCATGTTGATTACTTCGGTTACTCTTATCGTTGGCGCAGCCAGGGTAAGTGTTTTAATCTCTTACTTTTCGTCCTAAACCGGGAAAGTCACTAAATTAGTCGAATATTGTATTTGGTTTAAAGGTTCTTTTGAATAAGAGTCATTTCTTCAAATTTTGTAAATATTTAATTGTTAACTTAGTCATAAAATAGAGAGAAAGCCTAAAGGAAGGAACAATCACCGCACCAGAAACTATCCAAAGTGATGTTCAATAGCGTTCTTTATTTTGGAAGCTTTCGATCGGAATTCGTGACATCGAGTCCACATATAAACCCTAATTTTTTTCAGATTTTTCACTCCACGGGAACGCCTGCCGACTTAAAGGACTCCAGATAGCATTTTCAATCCATTGGACATTCTGTGGATTGTCCATTAGATATCCATAGGATATCCGAATCGATGAGATATCCGTAGGACAACCAAAGGACGCTTTTTGGATCAGTGCGGACATAAGTAAATCCAATGGACGTTCAATAAATATCCTCATGGACGTTAGGGTGGTCCAAAATAAATCGGCCATCTCTGATTTTCGTTCCCTAGCGAAAAATGGGTTCTTTAGGGTCTTGGAACACTTGTGATTTTTTTTCAGATTTTTAAAAAAATTTTTAGAGGTGGCGCCCGAATTTTTTATGTTTTTTTTACTTTTCGCACTTTTATTTGATCAAATTTCAAAAATTCGCAGGAAAAAAATTTGATGAAATAAAAAATTGATCTTTTTAGGGTATAATACTTATGTATGTATGTATCCAGAAAAATTTGATTTTGCCGAAAAATGAGACCTTATGGGTGTTATGTGACTTATTTCGGCGAAAACGGGTTTTTTTATATCTGGGTAGCCCCAAAAGTTAAAAAAATTTCAAGATAGCCAAAATGACCCAAAATAATGTAGATTCATCGCCTTTAATCCAATTTTTGGAGAAAATTTATTTTGCGTGGATATGGACGGTTTTAGGTTAAAAAATAATATTTTTCAAAATTTAAAAAATTTGTTTTTATTTTATGGTGTCCCAATTTGATTCTACACCTCAAAATCGATTCTACTAGCTCCAGATACCTTCTCCAATTTTTTTCAGATTTTTAAAAAATGTATAGGGGTCGCTACCAGCCTTTATAGGTTTTTCTCGAAAATGGCTTATGCTAAAAGTGTGATTTTTTTGACCGCAAAATAAAAGTCGGTCTTTTTCAAATCTGAGAAACTACTTTATGTTTTTTGACCCGTAGAATTCAAAAATGACCATAAAAATTACGTACGGTTGTGGGAAAAAACCGATATCTCCACACCAATTGATAAGTAATGATAATTGTTGAAATTGGTAATTGGTGTGGAGATATCGGGTTTTTCCCGCAACCGTACGTAATTTTTATGGTCATTTTTGAATTCTACGGGTCAAAAAACATAAAGTAGTTTCTCAGATTTGAAAAAGACCGACTTTTATTTTGCGGTCAAAAAATCACACTTTTAGCATAAGCCATTTTTCGAGAAAAACCTATAAAGGCTGGTAGCGACCCCTATACATTTTTTAAAAATCTGAAAAAAATGGAGATGGTATCTGGAGCTAGCAGAATCGATTTTGAGGTGTAGAATCAAAATTGGGACACCATAAAATAATAAACAAATTTTAAATTTGAAAAATATTATTTTTTAACCTAAAACCGCCCATATCCACGCAAAATAAATTTTCTCCAAAAATGGATTAAAGGCGATGAATCTACATTATTTTGGGTCATTTGGCTATCTTGAAATTTTTTTAACTTTTGGGGCTACCCAGATATAAAAAAAACCGTTTTCGCCGAAATAAGTCACATAACACCCATAAGGTCTCATTTTTCGGCAAAATCAAATTTTTTCTGGATACATACATACATAAGTATTATACCCTAAAAAGATCAATTTTTTATTTCATCAAATTTTTTCCTGCGAATTTTTGAAATTTGATCAAATAAAAGTGCGAAAAGTAAAAAATGAGATCGGTGAACCGATCAAAGTGCTTTATCGACTATTTGAATAATTCTCAAAAATATGGTTAGTTTTTTGATCCGAGGTCTATCAAAGCCGAGTACGGGCATAAAGAATTCCAATTTTGGAAAAATTATTTCAGATTCGGAATCCTCTACCCTGAAAATATTTTCAAAAATACGGTTAGATTTTCGATCCGACGCAAACCAAAGCCGCATTACTGGCATACGGAATCCGAATTCGGAAAAAATTTTTTCAGATTTGGAATCCTCTACCCCGAAATATTCAAAAATACGGTTAGATTTTTGATCAGAGGTCCACTAAAGCCGCAGTATGGGCATAAGGAATTCGAATTTCTGAAAAATTATTTCAGATTCGGAATCCTCTACCCCGAAATATTCTCAAAAATACGTTAGTTTTTTGATCAGAAGTCCACCAAAGCCGCAATACGGCCATAAGGAATCCGAATTTCGGAAAAATTTTTTCAGATTTGGAATCCTCTACCCCGAAAATATTTTCAAAAATACGGTTAGTTTTTCGTTAGCACCCACGAGGAACCACCAATCAGCATCCAAATCGCTTTGTTGACGTAATCGATGACGTCATATCGTGACGTTTCAAAAGTCGAGATATCGGTTTTTAGGCCTATACCCATACTTTTAGCCTGCTCACGGTTTCTGAACCACTCAACAGAATTTAACCAAATTTCAATGGTAGCGTATCTTGATGAATATCTACTGCAGTACGAAAATCGGACTCAATCGGTAGTTGCGTTCGCGATTTATAGTGAAAAAAGATCTTGAAATTGTTGAAAATTCAACATTTTCACTCACTGCTTCCGAATCGCTGAACCGATTTGGCTCAAAAACTAATCAGCACCTACATTTCATTAGAAGTTGCTACCCACCAAAAATCATCGAGATCCGTTCTTTCGTTTTTCTGCTTTTCTTCCGACAGACACTTTTTTTTCCACATATATTCATACACACATACACACATACACACACACGGCCACCATCCAAATTTTGCTTTTTTCGGCATCAGGGGACTTCAAAACGTGTAAAAATATCAAAAACCGAGAATCTGAAATTTGTGCTAAAAACAATGCTTTATTCTCCCTGCGGTCGATAAAGCAAAAAAACATAAAAAATTCGGGCGCCACCTCTAAAAATTTTTTTAAAAATCTGAAAAAAAATCACAAGTGTTCCAAGACCCTAAAGAACCCATTTTTCGCTAGGGAACGAAAATCAGAGATGGCCGATTTATTTTGGACCACCCTAATGGACGTCCTGAAGATGAGGGGATGAGATGAAGGGCCCATAAGGATTAAAAAAAGTCGGGTCATTTAGTATCGAAAATTTATAAAGATAACGAATCTGAACTTAGATTTTTTCTATCCGCTCCGGTTGTTGAGCTAGAAACTAAAGTATGTCAAAAAACGCGGTAAGCGACAAAAAGTCCTCAGTTTTTTGCTCATATTTTGGCTTCCAGTTTAAAAAACGGAGTTGAGAGTCGCGATCTACATAAAATATTTTCGATAGGAAATGACTGTTTTTTTTTTTTTTTTCACAAAAAATCGACTTTTTGGTCTATACGAAAGTTTTCCGAAGTCAGAATGCCTTCCCAATCCCGTAGAGTAAAAAATCTGAATAAAGTTAGAATTCGTTTCTGAACTGGGGACCACAGATTCCGGAGTTGAGACATTTCCGAATGATGCCAAAACAAGGGACACCCTAGTGATCAAGCCGAATATGGGTGGTCCTTTAGCACTTTCCTCTGGTGGAACTACATTAACTTATTCCATCTCAGCTGCTAAGCGGTCTTCAAATTTTGATGTAACTAGTAAGAGGGGGCCAGGGAAGCGAATCGGCGAAACATGACAATAGGGAATGAAGGTCTATTGCCCCTCTTAGCAAGCCCCGCTGTCCTTCTGGCTACGGGCCCGATTGATAATTAATCATCTACTCCAACTATTTAGATTGCAATTAGTATTAACTCAGCTAAATAATTTTCAGGGTAACAGGCGACTGTTATTGCCCTGGATAGTCTCCTTCTCTTTGGGACTCGTTGCCTGGATAGGAAATTCGCTTTTCACCATGTTCCAACAAAATTTTAGGTATAGGGAAAACAAAGTTGATGGCTCAAGAATGGTTGTGTACCTTGCCGTGTTTTCGGTCTTATTAGGTAATTTTAATGACTTGCACCCAAGAAAACAGTCCAATTTTTAACTTCCAACTCTTCCTTATTTCAGCATTAAATATTTATTTCCTGAAAATAGTAATCGATCATTTTAAAGAGCTTGAAGACAATGAAAGAGAGGAAGAAAACCGAGATACCGAACATTCTACTCCCGGGAATCCGGTACTTCATCTATGGCCCAACAGTCCCCTCTGAGCTCTAACGTCAACGGAATCAACTGTTGCAGCCGGAATAGGGAAAATACTAAAAATACTTCAAAATTGAGTTAAGAGGTCGTCCATAAAACACGTGAGCACGTTAGGGGGACGGGGTATTCGAAATACTAACTTTGCCTATAACAAAAGGGTTTTATATATCTAACGTTAGCATTTGTCTCATGTAATAAACGTGAGAAAATGAAAAAAATTAAATTTTTAATTAACCTACCTAACTAAGTTAAAAGAAATAACTATTTCAATTTTACCCGCGCATTTGCTCTAAGTTAAAAAAAAAAAAAAAAAAAAACTGTTCTTTGCAAAATTTAAGTTTAGAAGAATTTCGGGTTTTTTAAATGTTTAATATTAATTTTTTGGATAAAGGGTCCCGAAATGCTAACCTTTGCTAACAAGGGGAAGGGTCAAAAGTGGCCAAAATAATGCTCACGTGTTTTATGGACAATCCCAAAGAAGTATATTTTTTTTAAACCGCTGAGGCTACTTTATAATTTCTACCTGAAACCCACTTTTTTCTGCCACAGTATGAAGAACTAAAAAAAGGCAGCAGAAGCCGAATACTTCGGATAATTTAAAAAAATAAAAATAATGGAGAAACAGCAAAAGTCTTCCGAAAAATTTGATTATAGAAGCTTTTTCTGTAGTAATAAATACGTTTTAAAATTAAAATTATGACAAAAATTTTATTTTAAAAATAAAAAGCATATGTGTGGTTTCCAAGCTTTGATCTGTTAAGGGCGACGTTCAGCCCTGGTCCCCCATCAAGCACTTAGCCGAGTTTAATTAAATACGACAAAAAGTGATATCAGCGCTGTGAGTCATTTTTGAATTTTTCATCTTTCAATTATTTTTAGTTTTATTTATCATTTTTAGTCGAAGGTTTCGAAGGTTGGGTGCAAGAAAGGGTCTTACCAAAGAGGAGAACGTCGTCCTTAACACGGTGAGGCTGGACCGCACTCAGCTAATTCATAATCATCTGGGGGAAAAGACCGACTTGCCCATGCGAAGAACTCCCTTAATGTCGATAATATTTCATTGGAATGCGAGAGACGTCGATGATTGACAAATCCCTGGAAATGGCTCTCCAGCTAATATTACCTCAACTGAGGAATGCTATCGTTTTCTTAAAGAAATTCGGGTGTTCTATTCGTTATGATCGTTTGAGGGAAAATACCCTAGTCATGTTGTTTCTTTGAAGTTTTGAACCAGAGATGGAATGACCAAAGAAGTCATCGTCTGTATAGGGCCAAATGACCTTTGAAGTTTAGAGCCCCTTTGAAAAAAATGCAAATGTACAAAAAAATTACGACAACATTTTTTCCCTTCCGATGACAAGGATCACTTCTATTCTTCCAGGGATCGAGTTTGAAGATTCCTTAAAATGGTTACAGGGGGCCTTTAGAGGCACTGAAAAACACGTAAGTTTATGACTTTTAAAATAGTTTCCCCCTCTTCTCTTCTTCGTCAGCAAAAATAAGCATTTCAGAGAACCTCTTTCCAGCTAAAATGGTTAAATTGTCTAAATGAAGCAATAAGATTTTGTCTTTCAGCGAAAATTTTAATGCCTAACATTTCACCGAAAATATTAGAAAAATAATCTGTTACGACTTTTTTTCTTTCAGTTAATAGGTAGGAGTTGAGCTGAAGACTTAATGAAGCATTTCGGTGCTCTTTATAATTTCCGGCTCTGAATTATTGAGCAAGGAGCGGCGCGTGTCGTTTACCGATTTTGGGCGTCCAATATTTATGTAAATGAAAGCCCTCGAATCAAAATAAAAATCTTTGTTTTTTATGTCGGAAATCCTCAAAAGTGGAATCGTCGCAGCTTATAAGTCGTCCAGATTGCTGCAAAAGGAAAACTGATTGGAATTTGTAGTTATGAATGTCACTGACTAACCGTTTGTTTGCTTTAAAACGTTAAGTTAGACGAGATATAAATAGTTCACACAGTTTATCGAAATTTTTTTCTCCCACTCCAACCACAAAACTTCCTCACTGTCCTGACCGTCGCAATACAGCTACAGCACAGCTGTGGGAATAGCTTTTCAGTTTGCGTCCTTACAACTGGTGAGTTTTTTTTTTTTTTTTTGGTTTGTTTTTTTTCCGGTCTCCGTTTTATTTACAAACGCCCTTTGTAAATAAAGGGCGGTTTTCCTTAACGTCTGCTTTTTTTTTTTTTTTTTCGTTGTAATTCATTCAGATCCAGCATTAACAACCGAAAACTTTTTTTTTTTTCTTTCGTGAAAAACATTATTTATTGAAAGGATTAGTTTTAGGTAAAAATGGGATTGTTAAGAACTTGTTGCTGCGGTTGCTCTTTAAGAACCGGAACCATAATCATCGGTTCTTTAAGTCTAATTTTTTCCACAATTTATTTGTGCGTGATCATCACGGCAATGGTGCTGGTTCAAGTCTCCGATGATCAAATAGATGCAAAAACCGACGTTGGCAGGACGGATTTTTCCTCGGATTTAAGCAGCCATTCCTTCAATTTCGAATCTAAATCCCCCAGGTTAAATAATTTTAAAATATCCATGAACGATTTGGCTTCTGCAAATGACGTAAATGACGATACTTATTACTATTCGGGAGTCTTTGATATGAAATCTCTCACCATAGAACGTAAGAATTTTCAGCTTCTTTTTGACACAATAAATAAGTTAATTTTTAAAAAAAATATATTATTTTCAGTACTATCACTGTGTGCTGTTGGTGTCTCAATAACAGTTATTATCTCTATACTTCTCATCTTCGGTGCAGCTAAGGTAAATCCGAATTTATTTAAAATTATTGCGTTGTATCATAAAAAAAAAAACTAAGTTACAAAGAGTGCCGAATTTTTCCTCCAGTGTCGGCTGCTTAGGTTGCTTAGGCTGCTTAGCCTTTATTGCCTTATTAGGGCTATTATTTTTACAAATCTGCTTTTTATTGTTAACGAATTCGTTTCGTCGTTTGAGTCATTTAAATATTGATAAGAAAAGGATGCACTCTGACATGAATAATTTAAATATTTATTTTTGGATAATTACTGAAATACCATGGGCAAATCTAGAATTTTTTTCTAGGGGGGGCTAAGAATAGGGAAAAAAATTTTCGGGGGGGGGGGGGGTTGATCCTATTAGACCATATAATTTTCAAAATCCTAGGGGGGGCTATTCTGCTTCCAGGGGAGGCTAGTCCCGGCAGCCCCCCCCCCATAGAGCCGCCCATGTGAAATACTGAAACATGGCTGATGATTTATACATTAAATTAGTTAAAAGGGAAACATCTTTTGGCATTTTGCAATTTCAATTCCATGGAGAAACAAAATCATTTCTGCAGGAATGCGTGAAAAAGACATTTAATTTAAATTTTATAATGTTTTCTAATTTCGGTAGGTAATCCTGGTCACCGGATAAAAAGCCGGTTTATCTCCACAACAAGATATATTTTATTTAGCAGTTTTCTTTTTTGAAGGGACTAGTTTTTTCCCAAAACTGTTATTCGCAATTTTTTTTATTCCTTTTCACTTAATTTTAAAGGGGTTTTTTTTTTTTAACACTTTTTAAAAATTGTATATGTATGACACTTTTCAGAGGTTTCAGGAATTCTCCAAAATTTTTCGGCTCCATGATTCCTAAGACCATGGGTTTTCCCATCCCCATTCATGGAAGATGCAAAAAATTTTTCCAGTCATTTTTTTTTGATTTTTACCTTCAAGACTTAAATTTATATTTTCTTTTAGGGATTCATGTGGTTTCTATTGCCGTGGATTGCTAACGCTTCATTAGGGATTGTTGTATACATCGTCACTTCAATTTATCAATTGGTCAAACTTTCTAATTCTCTGACCGGAGAAAAAATATTCCTTTTCATATTAGTTACGCTTGCAGGGCTTGGTAAGATGTTTATCTTATTTCTCAAAACATTCCAATGAGCCCCTTATAAGCTCACGATCTCCTTTTTGAATATAAAAGCTTTCAATTATACCGAGCTGATTCGCATCCAAAGAAAGCTTTACATTAAAAACGATTCATTTCAGCACTGGACATGTATTTGCTCATGGTTGTAATTAGCCATTTCGAAGAACTCAGGAAAAACAGAAGAGAAGGAGGAACTAACATCGGTAAAATTTACTCTGCTCCAAGTCCGTGGTCCTCATCTCAAGCCCAAATAATACCGAACGTCCCGGAAAAAGAAAGCGCCTAATCACTATTAAAACTTTCGACTGATCAAATTGTTCTTTTTAAAAAAAAATTTTGTGTAATGTTTGTCGTTTTTAATTGAAATATTTTTGCTTTTTTTTACTTTTACTTTAAGTCTGATGTTATTTCAAACGACACAATAACATCTGAATGTGCCTCTCACAAATAAAAAGAATGCATTTCTTAATCGAGTAATGTTAATTTTTCTTGCCCGACTAGCCCTAGCCAAAAAGTGTCCAAACCATGCAGATTTGAACCTTTTGGGCAATTCAACCTTCGAAAAAAAAAAAAAACTTGTGTCAAAAATCCGAAAATAATTAATGAAAAGCAGGAATAATTTGTACCTTTAAAAAAACTGGATTTATTTATTCATTCATCATTCATTATCTATATAAAAGTTCAATATTTGAATGATTTAAAATTAAATGCTGACGTAATGCTTTAATGGCGGCACCGTAATGACTGCAATAATTTTGTTTAATTATAGGTCATTCCGATCGAAATCGCCTTATTTCTACTTTTGCTGTAGGAATAAGTTTGGGGTTCTGCCGCTAGCCGCAGCTCCAGCTCCTCTTTGTTTGTTTAGCAAATTCATTTTCAGGTGAATCATCATTTGATAGCTCATCACATAATATTTTAGATTTCAAACATTGCAAGGAAGTTTACATATATTTATTGAATTATTTTCATGGGCTTTCTAATTCAATGTCAAAAGGTCGTAAACAAAATCATTTGCGATTACTGATTAGTTTGAACATGCAAAGCATGTCGAAATTTTTCCTGCTGACGTGCTGTTATGTTTCATTGCGGCACCAGAATCCAAGAAGGAAAAAAATGGAAAACCACGACAACTCGGTTAAATCTAATCCCATTAAAACTACTTATATGCTGCCGAGTTTCAGAGGAAAATAAACTTGGAAAGTAGTTCAGCAAAATCATTGGAAATTTTCGGAATATTCCAACAATTCTGAAACATGCATACAACAGGAATTTTTCTCATTATATTTTACAAGAATGCCGAAATCAAAAAAATTTTGAGAAGACAGCTTCATGAGTTGCGAAAAGTTTTATGCAAATTTGTGACTCATTTCTATTAATGGTTCAATCGCGTGAAAACACTGTCACTGATAAATCGTCCAGTTGCAAAAAAAAGAAACTTATTCGAACGATGATGAACCAGCTCTGACAAACCGTCCACATGCTATATTGCTCTGCGAAAAGTTAAACATTCAACTTGTTTGTGAAAATACAATTGCAATATTGCAGCTTATTGTTGTTTTTCCTTCCATTCCAACCGCATTACCTTGACAGTCGGAATAGCATCGCAGTTACAAATCTTTTCAAGTGACAATTTTAAAAAGAGCCGGTGAGTTTCAAAAGCTTAAATTTTTTCCAAAATAATAATAAATATAGGTTTGCTTCAGGGGCCATGAGATTTTTAAGAACCTGTTGCTGCGGGTGCACTTTAAGAACCGGAACCCTAATCATCGGATCGTTGAGTCTCATATTCTCCATTCTTTATTTGTCTTTAATAATTGTGGCGATACCGCTGGTTCAGCAGCTCACCAATCAAGTCGACAGAGAAATCAGTCAAAAAAGCAGCATCAATGCAGATTTGTCGACAGATGTCGATCTGTACAAGGCTTACACTTTTGAGTCGGAACAAAATGTCACCGGAAACGATCTTCCTCCGATTTCCATGAACAGGGAAGAAAATTTGGCGACGCTGGGATTCGATTTGAAGTCTTTCACTGTTGAAAGTAAGAAAAAAAATTGGTAGCAAAGTGATGAATCTTAAAACGATAAATTTTCATGTTCCGCAGTATTATCGGTGTGTGCTGTCGGCGCCTCTATTTCCCTCATTGCTTCTATACTTCTCGTCATCGGCGCAGCTAAGGTAAATCCATTTATTTTATTAATATTTACTCCGCAAACATTGAATCTTGTCAAGTGCAAAAGAATACACAGCCTAATTACGCGGTCTATCAGATTTATCGTTTATATCAAGTAATTTTAAATGTTCCCCAAATAATAAGTTCTGGGAAAATTTTGGAACGTTTCTGACGTAAATACATGACATATATCGTTTCATGCATGACCGAAATAAGCAGAATTTTCAATGAAATGAAAATTCCTTATCGCTTCCAAAATAGCGCACAAGATATTATTAATTTACTGTTTGAAAGGTCCTCCTGGAGAAGTACCGAGTAAATGCAACTTTGAAAGTTCGAGAAATTTCTCATATTAAAGAGCTATAGGAAAATACGGTAAATATTTCCAAGTTTTCTGAAGTAATATCATGACTGATACTTCGACTTCAATTGCCATATTCACACGGAACTTTCGCAAATGATTTTTTTTTTTTTTTTTTTTTTTTTTTTTTTTAAGAATAATCCTATTGCATAGTGTTACTCCGCTCACTATTTTAAGATCGGAAAAAAACTTTGGCAGAATTTGAAATTTGTGACCCGGAGACTCCTTACTTTAAATGGAGAGTGATTCGATGGGTATCAAATCTTTGGCACGTTGGCACACTTGCGCGAATTTTGCAAAAGAATCAAAGACTGCAAAAACTGATAATTTTTGAAAAATACAAGATCTGCTTTTTCCTGGTACTTTTGAAAAAAAATTCTTTGGGCCTTCACCTTGAGAAAGATCTGCTTTTTTCATTGCTAGTCGAGCTCACTATAAGGCAACAAACAATCTATAATTTTCAGGAATTAAATAGATAGTTGCAAGACCCTGACTGCAGTATAATTTTACTATCCAAGATTTTCCGCCCTTTTGAGATTTCCAAGGACGGCATTTTTGACATTCAAAACGGAGCTATTCAATAATTTCTTTCAAAAACAGAAAAAATTAAAAACGGGATTTTTGTTTCAGGGATATAAGTGGTTGCTGATGCCCTGGATTGCGTATGTCTCGTTAGCTTGCGTCATATCTATCGTTTCTTCCGTTTATGAAATGGCGACTTCTTCTCAGAAGCTCACCGCAGGAACAGCGTTTTTCTCAATCCTAGTAATGATTGGAGAGTTTGGTAAGTCTTTTGAAAATATTAAATCACAGAAAATTATTATTTATAAAATCGTTAATGCCAATTTCTAGCTTTGGACATGTATCTGCTAATGGTCGTCATTAGCCATTTCGAAGAACTCAGGAAAACCAGAAAAGAAGAAGAAAATAATCTCGGTAAAATTTATTCCGCTCCAGGTCCCTGGTCCTCGTCTACCACCCAAATAATACCGTACATTTCAGAAAAAGAAAAGGCTTAATCATTTTTTTGATTGTTTCAATCCTTTATTAATCAAGTACATAATTGTATTTTGAATTTTCAAATAATTTTTAGATTTTTTTACGTTAAAAAAAAAGAGCCAGATAATCGCTCTTCCTATTCGATTAGTTTTTTTTTCCTTTCAAAATATTTATTAATGCATCCCCCGTTATTATCGCTATTAAAATTGACATCAACATTGAAAAGTTGAACGTCACCGCCGGTTAATGGACAGGATTTCCACTTTGCGACTACGATTTCAATCGTTAATATTAAAACGGCTATTAACGCGCAGAAACCGATTCCTGCAAATAATGACCATATACTTGTTTCATATGAACCCGACTTGAAAATTTACTATTGTTTTCCAATTCTTTAATAAGATATTTTTTAGGTGTTTACCTACTACTCCTTTCAATAATTTAAGCATGATAGAAAAAAATGGCAAGAAAGCATTTTAAAATTGGTTTGGAAATAAAAATGTAAAAAATCGCGTGATCGCTAATAATCAAAACCCTCTTATCATCGTGCATTCTATTTTTATTGTACCAGTGCCGTTCACACATATGACTAAATGATCTACGCGAAACGCGAACCCTACCCAAAAAAGCTTTCAGTATAATAAAAAATGCCTTTTAACAAAAACAACAAAATTAGTAACAACAATAAGCCTTTTCTGAATTCTTGGCGAGATAAAAAAATATCCGGTTCAAAATGGGAGGGCGTTAAAATTATTGATCTGTCGTGACAGGTTGGAAGCAGAGGGACAATAGGAAAAGGGAAACCAAGGGCTGTGTTTCCTACGAAGGATGAAAAACCCTGACTTGCAGATTAATCAGAAATGGAAGAATTTATAATTTAGTAATGAGTGTAAGAAAAAACGATCGTACTTTGTCCGACGAACAGATAAGAGTTTCAGGGTCAAAAAGAAAAATATATTGGACGTAAGAAAAAAAAAAGGGTAGAAGCCATTGATCTGGAAGAAAAAATTCGAACAAAACGATCCTGAATGCGTTCAATCCGCATGATTTAGCGAGACATCACCTTCTATGTTATGGAGATACTGTAAGAGCTCCAAAACCTGTCTTTACGGCCGTGCAAGGCAGCGCAAGACCCCTGTATCGAACAAAAAAAAAAAAAAAAAAAACTGAGCACACAAGACCGATTTTAAAAGTTCATATTACGCGCAATGCTCAGCACAGAGCGACAAAAACATGACGAAAACGTTCTACCCTTTCGCGAAACGCATGGAACTAGTTAACTGTAAGACAATTCTTCGCCCTTATGATGTCAAGGAATCCTACAAGTATTACGTAAGCACTTAAGGGGGGAGGGGGGAATTTTGAAAACGCTTATGGAAATGTTACATTTTCATAAGAAGGTCTATCATTGTTTACTATGACGATGGGGTCTGAAAAGGCCGAAATAATGCTTGGATAATACTTGTATGATTCCAATATAAAACTAATGCATTCCGACTATTAATTTCCTCGGGTTTTTAAATTAAAAATCTTCAACTATCTATACAGAAACATAGGTAAATAACGTTTTCCTCGATTGAAGAACTTAATTAACATTTTGAAACTTGGATTCGAATCCTCATCAGATATCAAAAATTCTCTCCGTCTTCCCAATCTCTATTTTAAGATTTTTAAAGACTACAAATAAATTGCACAGTCCATTTTCTTGATATCCATTATTGATATCCAAACCAAAAACATTGCTATTACCAGAATCTGAAATTTGAAATTTGAAAAACTTCCAAAGATTCAGTTTACAAGGAAAACAACATTTAATAAGTGCTTACCAGTAGTAGAATCATCATTTTTAAGGCGTTTTAGAAAATTGTGATATGGATCGAGCGTTGGAGTTGAAATAGTACCATTCCATCCTTCTTGCTTTTCCTTTAATAGAAAATATTAATGGTCCAAATCTTAAATCGTTTGCTTTTAAACAACTGCTCGGTATTGAATCGAATGGTCACTACCATCGCGAAAAAGCATTATCAGGCTAGTGATAGGTCGAAATTTAATCCAAAACAGCTTATTATTAATACAGCATTCATTTTGATTCCCTACCATTTTTCCTAATCCATTTTTCCTAATTTTTTTATTCCTAAAAAAAAAATTCCTAAAAACTAAATTCCTAAAAAAAAATTAATGTAGATTTAATGTTGGTCTACTTTAAAAAATAAGTTTATTCTTTTTTCCGCAACAAGTAATTACGATATCTTAATTTAAAAAGTTGTTATTTTCGGCTGCTGTGTTTTCGAAGCCACAATCCAAAATTTTCACAGGACAAACAACTTGTCTGAAGGTTGGCACAACCGCTTCCAGTGCTTGGTCGGCAAGCACCACCCGAGTTTAAGGCTTTAGAAGAATTGCTAAAAGAGCAGGCTGATACGGAGAGTGTGCTTGCCGACTTTGCATTGGGAAAGAAGGTTCGTGCCGAACCGAAAAGAAATTGTATCCACTTGTAAAACAGGATCAGGTCAATCGCTTTCGAATATGAAGATTATAAACAACAAAATAAGATATATGAGAACGATTGGCTATAATATCTCTTTGTAAAATTAGGATTGTGGCTTCGTAATTCGTAATGCCCGCTCGTTACTTTTTATATTTCTCTGTTCTATGTATATGTATATCTTTATTATTTCTCTTCCTATATACATATATTTTTTTTATATTCTGTACAAACTTATTTTTTAAATTAAAAAAAAAAAAAGATTATTAGGAAAAATTTTTTTAGGAAAAAAAGTTTTTAGGAAAAATGGTCGGGAACCTTCATTTTCGTATCTATTAGCAATGCCATACACGTAACACAAATAAAAACCTGTCCTTTAAATCATTTAAAAATAAAAGAACGGTTCAATCAATGAATAAATAAATCACTAATTTCGCATGAAAAATAAAGTTTTTGAGCAATCGTTGGAACAATTACAGCACCCCACACAACCCCCGCACTAAGACCTTTCATCACAACTTCATTCATCGAGGAACTTTTTTAATATTCCAGAACTTATAGTCTTATTCCGGTGGAGCAAAAGGAATCTCGGAAAAATAAATCGGACGACGACTTTGCCGTCCGTTACAACTAAATAACTATGTACCTGTGTACGGGGGTTTCCCTTACAATAAACCCCCGGGAGGACATCCGTGTTGTTAGCACAGAAGAAAACGTTGTTACACATTTTTTTCTGCAGCGTTAGTACAACCGTCAAATGACAACGGTTTCCGCTTGCCTTTTTCTTTTCAACTTTTTAAAAAAAAGCCCTAACTCAGAGCATCTGAGTTTAATCTGACTTTACTCAGAGCATCTGAGTTTACTCTCCCTCCACGGCAATAAAAGGTTAACGGTTAAAATGTCGTCTAATCAGAGTTTAGAATCTACCAGTGATGCTACTTTTGAAGAAAAGCTTTTCAATATTTAACAACAAAATGGCCAACGTTAGTCCCAAACCAAAAACGATGAATAGCGAAATCACCTGGTTTAACTCTATGGGATCAAAAACATCTGACTCGATCGCTTTCTTCAAAAATAATCTTCTGAAAATAATATTATTGCTTACTGCTCCTGATTCCGTTAGTTTTAACATGCTGAAAAAAATAATAAATAAATAAAATAATATAATATGACATTTGTGAAACATAATTTTTAAAAATCAATTATTACCTGACATGGATTACGTTTTTATATGGGGAACCTTTTTTGAAAAGCCAAGTTCCCGGAAATCGATTAAGAAAAATGCTGTCTTGACTGATTTTGCATTTCTTCAATTTCGGTTTCAAATCGTTTATGGCAGCAGGAGGAAACTCGGTCAAGTATTTTTTAGGGCTATAGCACACTTGATCGAAGCCTTCCATAAAAGTGACGGGCTGCTCTTCGTACGGAGGTAGCTGCCGTTCAAATAAAGACCGAACGGTTGGATGTTGATTGTTCTAAAATATGAAAAAGAAATAATTAAATTGCCGATCCTCCATTTTTTAAAGAAGGTACTCACTCGGAAAAAGGGGTAAGCCTTATTTCTAACTACTAAAATTTTATATTCTCCATGCCGGAGAATGCCTTCCAACGATAATTCATCAAAAGGGGATTTATGGACGCTTATCGCGATGAAACTAATAAAAACTGCCGAATAAACGCCGAAAAGCAACATGGAACCTAGCAAATGCAACGTTGCGATGATTTTCACTGCGTCTGAGCCGCTTTCTAAGTCCATATCTGGAACGGAGGAATAAAATAACATCTGGCAGATAAGCCTTTTTTTTTTTTTAGCTTTAATCATTACCCTGTTGACATAAAATAGCTAAAACATCCAAAATTCTCCAAGCAAAATTACACCGCATTCCTTTTGTTTTCCTAGGGGTTTTGATCATTATAAAAGTCATGAAACCGGATGTAATAATCATCCAAATAATTATCGAAATCCAAACGTACTTGGAGAAAGGATGTAAGTAAGCAGTCAAACCAAATCTTGATTCAAGTTCTCTGTAGAACAAATTAATTCTGAGGAAAAAAAAAATTGACATGAATTGATTTATCGTACTCTCCTTATTTTATACTTACTGGATGTTAAATAAAACATGAATATATTCATGATGAGGTCCTGGTGGCTCTACCAAAGAATTCGAATTAATGTTAACGTCGAAGTTTGCACTAGTAGTGTAATCCGATCTGTAAAACCATTAACTAATTAAACTCAAAAGTGGTAAATAGAAAATACCTGTTAAAAATATTTCATACGTAATATTTAAGCGCTCGCTGACTTTTTCCCAAGCCGACGGAAGAAAATTTGGTAGTCTCGCAAATATCCCTCCAGTTATGTCCTGAAATTAGAGAAAAAACGACTAATCTCGATGTTATGATCAATTAAAAGAATTCATTTTAACTCACCGTCAATTTATTTACCCGAATTTTTTGCAAATGGAAATTCATCCTCTTGAATAAAAAATCAGTGCGGATAAAATCGGATAGCCCAGCAAACGGTTTCCAAGTTCCGAAATTATCGTGATAAAGTTTAGAGGTTTCCGATGTTTTGTAAATTGCCATCAATTTAAAATCTCCGGTTTCGGACTTCTCACAAACTATGAATTGGCAGTTTAACGGTACATAAATATTTTCAAATTTGCGGAATGCATCATCTGGTGTAATTACGATCCATAGAAAGCGGTGATATCCTGGGAAATCCCCAAATTTTTCAAACTGTAAAAAGAAAGAAAAACGTTAAGACATTCGTTTATCGGGTCTAAGGGATGGATAGGTTACCGATTTATCCGGTGAAATCCCAGTGTTCCGTTTCTGTTGCCAATAATGAAGTACCACAGGGAGTCTTCCGGCGAGTTTTCCGTTTTTCAGCCACACGAAATCATCTCTTCCGAACACGGATATGGATGTGAAAGGAGTTTTTCGCAATTTTAAAATTTTTGCCGAATTAATCACATCTGAAAAGAGAGATTTATGTAAGATCCTACTTTTCCTAGTTTAAAATTTGTCATTTACTATAGTTTTCCTGCAAAAAAATGATGAGCCAATCGGTATTAAAAACCTCTTGTAAATCATGAAGGAGTTTTATCGTCGAGTCGTCAAAAGCATTACAACAAATTAAAATCCGAGTTATAAATATTAAGAAAAGCATGAAGCCTTGTCTGATCATTGACTAAGTTCGAAAAGTGCATAACACATTTGATCCCTGAATTATCCGCATAAACACAAACAGGAAAAAAAATTCGTTTAAAACTTGAGATTTAACCCTTTCAAATTCAAATTAACTCATATCCTCGTAGCATTGTTTTTAATCGGTCGGTCATTAAACAAAATTATTGTCGTTGTCGAGGAAAAATCAGATTAAGACTTGAAAACAAATTAAGTCAAAAAAATACAAACAGGGGAGTTTTGCTGGACTAAAAACCGTCTTAGATAGGGCTTATGTTTCACGGAAAATAATGAAACAAGTCTCAAGGCATTTGAAATTATTCCATGATCCCATCGGTTTTAATAAATTCCTAAAAGTTATTCTTTCGTCCGCCCTCTTGTTCAGACATTTAACTCGGTCAACGAGGGCCCATTTATGTGGAAGCCTAAGAGAAACAGAATCTTTCCCCGAACGTTACGGGGAGACGGGGTTTGTAATTTCTAACAGACTTTGAGGAGGGGATTTATTTCCGAAACTTCCCTTCTGTTTATCATATGGCGGAATTTCACCGTCATCGCACCTTTGGCCTGGAAAAGGGATTTCAAACGAAAAAACTTCAGAGGTGAAAAAACGCTTCTACACTTTCTGCAACGGATCAGCCGTTGAAATGCATAACGCCTATTTTCAAGGCGTTTCAAACGTTGTATCAAATTCGGAAAATTAATTAACGACAAGAAAGCTGGCTAGGTATGCGTCATATTCAACTAATTTTTACAACTAAAATAAAGTTATAAAAATGATTTTATGGCATAACGGTAAATCACGCATAACCATAAAGGCTTATAAGCAGCCAAAGGTGTGTATGTTACGAAATGATTTACCTTTTGTACTCGGAAGGAGATTAAAATAAAAGTGTGAAAGTTTTACGACTAAAAGTCAACGGCCAATTTTACCTTAGCCCAATTAAATTTTCGATCCCTCACGCTCTATTTTCATCTTGTTAATTAAGCGATATTATAAATTTTTCGAGAGAACGAATCTCGTCTCTTGCTGATACGTCAGAGTTTATTGCCCTGCAAAACGAGACTTATTACAATCTAAAAAACAAGTCTTTTCCATTTGCCGTGTTTAAAGGTAATCGTAAAAAGAAAAGTTTTATCATCAAAGGAAACGAAATCGAAAACAAATTTAATTTGATATGCCAACTCCCGCCGGTTCGATAAGTGTTATCGCAACTCGCATACCTGAATTCATTCGTCATAGTTGCAAATCCCGAAGGAGCTTTTATTATCCCAAAAAAAATTCAAAGGTATTAAGACTTTTCAAAAAAAAAAAAAAGAAATTTATTAACTTTATTCGATTACAATAAAGCAATTTCAAGACTCCATATTTACACGAAATATAGTCTTATTATTCAAAAAGTATATATATCACACCACATTTTTTTTTAATAACAACAATGCTTACTTTCTTTTTAAATTAAAATTATTAACATTAATAAAACAATATCTTTTTCTAATAATAAAATTTTTTCGGACGCTAAGATTATTGCACAGGAAAAAAAAAGAAAAAAAAATTCGCCACAAAAATCGTTTAAAATGAAAATAATTAAGTTAATAACGGTTCATCGCATTCCCTGCACGCGTCACCAGTGATTGAGTTAAATTTTAGTTTTATGTCCGGTTCAGCTAACATCTTCTTTATCGAAATTCTTTTTTTTTTGGAATTTTACTATGCAATTGATGAAAGCTCGTAGAAAATAACCGAATAACCTTGGACTTAGACGAACACGCAAAACTAAAAAAAACTTGAAAAACGGTGTGATACGAGGCTTGCCGTAATTTCGGCTTCCATTTTTATTCATCTTTTCATATATTTGAAATTCTAAATTTTTGTTTTTCATATAAAAAAATCCTATTAAATTGTAAAACATATAAATAAAGAACATGAAATTTTCTTTAAAAAGATTAATATTTTCTAAATATAATGATGACTAAGATAATTTAGGCCAAAACTCTAAATTACCGCATTAAAAAAAATTATACATTGAACACCGTATAAAATTCGGGGAACATCTTCAATAATGAATCGATAATAAAGTGTTATGAAAATGTGAAATTCGTGATTCATACGATATGGAACTTATATGAAATACGAGTCCAATTTTTTTTTTTTTTTTTTTTTTTTTTAGAGTTTTACCGTGGAAGTTTAAAAGGAAGTTTCTAAAAAGCTATGTAAATCGAGCATGTAAACATCCTGCCATAAATTTAATCATTTGATTGCCCTTTTTTTTTATTATGTACAGAATGGTGTCGATTTTCATCAGAAATTTTTTCAACGGTAAAAATTTTTTAAGTTAGGCCGTATTAAAGGTGGAACAAAGTTAAAATTAAAGAGCCTTTTTTTGAGTGAGAATTATAAAAACGAAGTATTGAGTCACAGTTATATGGCGGTTGCTTTGAAAATCAAATCAAAACGGCTGCCATAAAATTTTCGTCGACAAGAAACCGCTCGGAATTACCGCATCTAAAATCGAAATTAGATGACCAATCCTCGGTTCCGAATATTTAAAAAAGATGTACAGTCTTTGCTCAAAATTGAGTATTCCACCTTGTATACGGATGATACCATCGTGATGATTGCGTGTAATGGCACCCCCCGCCCCCCGCCCCCCGACCCCCCCCCCCCACCGCCCCTTGTTTCCCCTTTACGTGATTCGAATTTCTTTCAAAAAAATTATTATGAATGAGATCGTATTTATCATACACTTTTTTTTTTTCTGCAGCACTTTTCGGGAAAAAAAATTCAATAATTTTAAAGCCCCAAAAAAATAATTAAGACTGAGGTGGGCTATTTTAATAATAATCGTCATCGAATTTAAACACTCAAGCTTCTTAAAAAACACTCCAGCGTGGTAGGATAAAAAAAGGAAATATTTTACTATCGGACGGACGCCGTTTATCTCACAACAAGAAAAATGCACAAGGAAAAGACTAACGAGAACAAGTTAAGGATGGCTTTGTCGGAGCTGCCGTAGTAATAGCTGGAGCCCCAATAACTGTTGTCGTAAGAATTATAGCCGCTACCGGATCCGTAAGATCCCCCGGTCCTGCTGGTCAAATCTGCGGCGGATTGATAACTCCTCACCCCGAGGGAAGCGCGAAGGATTCGGTAATTGGGTTCGTCTAAATTAACCCGGCCGGTGATGTAATTTTGAAGCCTGTTGGTGATGACGTACAAGTTGCCCCCGTCGTCGATGGCGAAGGAATCCGCCCATTGCAAATGCTGATTATCCTGTGATAATATTTGAGCTCCTTCGTCGATCCTGGAATGCCGGTTCGAGTCCCAGGTCCCGATCGCGTTGATTCCCAGCAAACCGAAGTATAAAGTGCCTCTGTTATCCATTATCATCCCGTCGGATACGGAGGGTTTACGACCTAAATCGCGGACGGAGGAGGATATGTCGCTCGGTAAATTCGGATTTTTCAAAACGGAAGTCGAGACCGAATACAAATTGTAACTGCCGAGCGGTGAGTAGTAAAGAGTTCTTTCGTATCCGGAAGAAGGGGAAAGGGCGATGCCGTCCAGGTTTTTGTTACGAAGCTCGATGTCGATGTTGTTGATGCTGATGAAATTGGTGTCCGGATCCGAGCGCATCGATCTCGCGTCTTTCACTTTCCAGGATCGATCCTCTCGAAAGCTGTAAACGATGATGCCCGGATCGTCTCCCGAATCCGTGATGTAGGCGTACCAGCCGTTACCGGAATTATCCAGTACCAAGTCGTTTAAGATGGTCCCGTACTGAGTGGCGACGTTGCTCGGGAAATTAAACGATTTCACCACTCGGAAGTTCTGATTGGCAAACGCGCTTTGATAATACGGAAATTGGCCTCCTTGTCCGCCGATGAAATTGCCGAACTGGTCGTACTGAGGGTTGCTGGAGTTGTATCCGGGGTAGTTGCTGAACCCCGGAGGATAATTCGTGGAGCCGTATTGTCCGGGATAGTTTCTTCCTTGTTGGTATTGATTAGGGTTGTTGGGGTTGTACGGTTGGTTGGGGTTGTACGGCTGATTCTGGTTGTAGGGTTGATTCGGATTGTTGGCATTGTACGGCTGGTTCGGGTTATAAGGCTGGTTCGGATTGCTCGGATTGTACGGTTGATTCGGGTTATACGGCTGATTCGGATTGTTGGAGTTGTAGGGTTGGTTCGGATTATAAGGCTGATTCGGATTGCTCGGATTGTACGGTTGATTCGGATTGTACGGCTGATTCGGATTATAGGGTTGATTCGGATTGCTGGGATTGTAAGGCTGATTCGGGTTGTTAGGGTTGTAGGGTTGATTGGGGTTATACGGTTGATTCGGATTGTAGGGTTGGTTCGGATTGTACGGCTGGTTAGGGTTATACGGCTGATTCGGATATTGTCCGGGGGCTCCGGGTGCTCCGCCGAACTGCCCGGTAAACGGGAACTGGACGCTGTTCAAATCGATGATGACCAATTTCGGAGGGCAATTGGAATTTACGCCGGTTCCGCTCATGGTGTTGGTCCTGCCCGAATCCAAAATCCAAATCTTGCCTTCCGTGTCGATTTCCACGCTCTGAACGAATTGAAACGCCGAACAATTTCCGATTTGTTGCATTTGCCAATTGGGGAAGGGATCCAAACGAGGGGACGCGTTATTACCGTAGGCTGCGCCGAAACGGTCGCGAGGGTCACGGGCACGCCCTCTTTCCAACGCGGTATCGTGAGGAAAATTCGGTCCCGCCAGACTCGGATTCCCGCGATCGCGTTGTTTTCGGGAACGAAACGTCTGTTGCTCAGGGATTGCTGTTTATCCATTTCGTTAATCCAGTTGTAATCCAATTTGAACCACTCGAACAAAGGTCGAAAAGGCTCCAAAGTTTTTCTACCGTAACCCAACGTGTTACTACCACCGCTGCCGTACCGGTCGGTACTTCCATATTGTCCGTAACGGTCTTGTCCGTAATTACCCCCGGTACTCCACTGTGAATTAACTACAACCACTAACGCACAAAATGTTAAAATTTTAAGTTGACGCTCGCCATCTTTACAAGCGACGACTCAACGTCGACTGAAAAGCAAGCCTGAAATGCACCAACAACGAGCTCGAACAATGTAATTCGTTAACTGCTAAACCGGTCTATCATGCATTTAACTTTTTTTTTTTTCCTCTCTCTTAAAAAAAAAAAAAAAAAAAATCAAAAATCAAAAATTTAAAATTGGGAAACAAAGAACTTTTCTTTCGTCGCGATAGTCTGAAAAACCACCAGTCAAGTTTGTTTTTGAAACAGTGACCCATGACAACGGCTCGCTGTAACCCCACAACAAAACCCTCAATATATGGGTCAGCTAATCCACGCAACTCTTCGGAAACTATGTCCAACTTGTAATTTACTTGCTCCCGCAAGAAAACAACGGCAGAGCTCCCTGGGTGTGTTTCCAACAAGAAAAATCGAAAATCTCGGGGTGTGGCCATCGTCTCAAACTTAACGCAAAAATTACTAATCAATTTTTTTTTCTCCTAAACCAGCAAAACATGAAATAAAAAAAAAGTGAATCGTAATTTAAGGCGCTTTGTGTTTTTCCATTTTTTTTTTTTTTTTTTTTTTTTTTTTTCCATTTTTTTTTTAGCCAGTACAACTTAAATTTTCATCATCCTGAATGATTTATATGCTTTGGGAGTCATACTAGTGCTCAAAGTTGCATTGAAAAATAATTTTAAGAAAAAAAAGTATATTCCACTGGAAATGTAATGGTAGACCGTTTTAGCATAGAATGCTCCGGTCGGAGGTAGATGTAATATACTCAGGGACGTACCTTTAAACTCGTTATTTTCGGACTTGAATCTGGCAACGTTGAAAAAAACGTGTTTGTTTATTATTTACCTGTTCTAAAGTCGTACGGCAAAATCGAATCACGCCCATCTTTCTATCGATGCAACTATTAGGTCATTTTTTTTTTCATACATCAACGGTCGTTTGGAATTCGCATGCTCATTTCAAAAAAAAAAAGGTGACTCGCATAGCGGGTGTCCGGTACTGAGTTTCGTTTTGGAAGGGTGAATTGAGACATGGGTATTTTTTTCCTGGATAAAAAAAAAAATGTATTTAAATGAAGCGTGATTAATTTTTTCTGTTCTTCCTTTTTTTTGTAGCAGTTTCTCCAAAGGATGAGAACTATGAAACATGTATCATCTTTTACTTTAAAACATTCAAAATAAATAAATAAATTCCAGTCCAGTCCAAATGTGTGTATGCGTATTTCACAGGATTCCGTACATCCATCCTTTCCAAAATTATTTGTTACCTTTTTAAGGGAAATTGTCAATAAAGAATAGTAGATAAGTAAATAAATAAATAAAGCATTTTAGCAAAACCGTTAAACTAATGTCATGGCTTTGAAGCTTCCTCTTTCCGAAATATAATTGCAAACTTACACGTAGGCCCTCTTTTGATTCCTTATCTTTGCAAATTAATTTTTTAAAACATATTTACACGATGCGTTCTAAATGACTTCTATTTTATATTTATGATCCGCATGCCGACTTAACCCCCAACTTAGAGGTGTGTTGGACTAATTATAAATGACTTCTGTTCTGAACCCTACAGATTTTTTTCCGACATCTGGAACTGTGTTTTTTCTTCCGTGGAAAAGGGTTTTTAAGAATCCAAATGATAATGGCTCAAGTAAACAAAATACGAGATGAGGTTAATCCCTTTTTAGAATCCACGTCTGGCACAACAACAAACTGAACCTTAAAATTGTCGTCAATACCTACCACAAACCAAATAAAAAGTAAAAACTGTCTAGTCTCATAACAAAAAAAAAAAAATCATGCCTGCGGCCTCTAGTTTACATCTGTTTAAGCCGTAAACGGCTTAAGAACTTGGGCTGTTCTATTCGTGTCAACTTCTAAGCCGATTTTTGATGTGAACACAACAAGGACGGCGCGGCGTGGACTGTCTGTTTCTTTTTCCTCTAAAAACATTGAAATCGTTTTTAGTCTAAAGATGAACTCATTAAGATGAGGTTTAGAAGTTCTAAAACTTCAACGGTTTTATTAGGTTCGCGTTACTTCAATAAAAAATGTAAATTCTGGGAAATAACGGCGCTGGAAAAGCCAAAACTTGTTAATTTTGAGATGCCGAAGTATAAAACGGCGCTACCGAATAGTACACCAACAAAAGATAAAAATCTTAAATTCTTATCATCTTACAGGTGTAACCACTTTTGCCCTCAATTATTATTTCATCTTGGCAAATATATCGAATATCATAAAAGCAGCGCGCTTTTTTTTTCTTTTTCTTTTAAGTGAAAGTGAACAAACAATATAACTCTCTTTTTTTTGTTGATAGCAATTGCGAAAATGCTCTTTTCGATAGTCACAAGTCGAAGTGGTCCAAAAGCAGATTTTACGTGGACAAAATTAAATATCGATTGTACAAGCGACAAAATTTGCATTCGGGGGTTTCCGGGGTAGCCGATTTTGAATTCGATAATAATTTTTCAAGATTCTAGATGGCGGAGGGACACGTTGCGTGTTATCAGTTTAAATGTCCATATCAAAAACAGACGGACAGATTTACTTTATTACGTAAAAACTCTGCTTTCTTGCCGAAAAGAAGCGAAACTTTTTTTTCTGGGCTAGACACAATTCGATATCCTTTAAATCTAAACAATTAAATATAGTTTTTCTCGGACAAAAAAGTAAATTTACAAAACTAGACTGGAAATCTACTATTTTTAGTTAGCCTTACAAACTTTGCTCTTTCGATTTAAGCCCACTGATTTTCTACACTATATATTTAAATGCAAACTGCGGCATTCGCCTACTCTTTATTAAATGAAAAAAGAAGGTGTATTTGCGTTTTGGGATTGATAATTTTTTTGGCTTTTTGGTTTTGAACTGAAGACCGTGACTCTTCATCTGCAAAACGATGGAAAGAGAAAACGCATAAGGCGACACCCTTCCCTTGTATTTTCTATTTCTCGTTTAGCACTTTGCTTGTTTTAATTTGCACCATTCTTTGTTGCATCAGTTATTGTAGTCGAGTGTTAATTGAATGATCACACAATCCCCTGGTAACCTATATTGGAAAAAAAAAATGCCTTTCTTAACTCCATTTTTTCAAGTCTCCGGTTTAATGGCCGAACGGAATCACTATCACTAAGGTCGTTTCATCTGGTTTCATCCCAACAGTTTTAACATGTAAGGTCAAACCGAAAAAAGGGGGATTAATTGTTTTCTTTCCGGTCGAAATAATCCTTACGGCAGCGAGGTTTTCCTACACGTAAAAAGAAAGGCAACACAAGGTTATACATCGTGTACTGTACTTTTGGTTTCAATTACCATTACGGTCCATTGATTACGGTAAATTGATCATCATTTTTTTTCTTTTATAGAAATTCCGATGCGTTTTTTTTATTTAATATTTTTCCGCATACGCATGCTATATTTCCTGTCATAACAAAACTATGTCACGGAAGGGATGAGTCACGGTAATTAATAAAAAAAAAATGCAAACTAAATCAATTTGATTTAGAAATGCAAAGTCCGTGGATTTTAGTTTTAGGCCTACAAAAAATACACAAAAAAGTTTGCACAAGACTATTTCTTTTGAGGACCCCGCCCATCCGAAAAGAAAAAGAATACAACAGAATAGAAAAGAGTTTGTAACGAAGATGAACGTTTGCGTGTGCACGTTATAAATATAATATATGACGGTTTCTGGTTTCGTGACCTTGAAGAGGTGCTCCGAGTTGCATGGCAGAGAACGACTTGGCTTCGATAATTAAAACTATGAGTAGGTAGCTATATTCCTCGGCGTGATGATGAAATTATCAAACTCAATACTCAAACTGTTAATTACGACACTAACCCTGCTTTACGGTTAACAAAATTTCAGACTTGCAAAAAATCAAACTAAGCTGTTTCACCTTAAAAATGGGACACTAATCATCTGTAACCGCCTTTTACTCATTAACACTTCCAACCGAAACAATAACGAAATTTTATTATAACATCGTTTAAATTCTCTGCCGAAAAAACTCAAGAGACCCACACAGAATTTTCCAATTTAATGCAACACTCCACAATTTGTGGAGAGAAAGCCTAGTTATTTGTTATCGATAATTTTAACGCAAATCACGAATCTTGTGCCCGATTTTTCATAAGACTGCATCGAAAAAAAAATCTCACAGGTCGCAGCCCCTGATTGATGTTTGTATCTACTCAAAATTTCCCAGATAAATAAAACTTTCGACTTTTACCCTTTGGGAATTTTTTCAAACATTTCAGTCCAAACTCTGTACGGTTTCCCGCCGAATAAAAATTTTGAGAGAAAAAAAAGAAAGTCGGACTTTTGATTCTGGAAGGAAGATTCAAATTTTTAAATTCGCAATGTAAGGGCTAAGCAATAGTAAATCAGGGAAGGTCACCGAAAATGAGACGCTCCAAAGGCAGCGTATGCGTACTTTCTTAAGTCAGAATTTTTTTTTTCTAAATCCAGCGTTAGTAAGAGGAAATTTCCTTATGATTTTTAATGATTGTGTTATTTAACAAACTTGTATTGAAAAAAGGGTCTTGTGGGTTGATTTTTTTTTTCTTGAAAACCAAGTATTCCTAAAAATTTTAGGTTCAAAGTAAAAAAGAATTTTTAAAAGTTTATAGTAAAGGAAAAGGGAAACGGTCCTGTCAGAGCTTTAACGTCCTCACCGATGGAACTGAAAACTCGTGATCCCTGAAAATCACGAAGGCAGATGATCTTTGCTCAAGGCGCGGTGGGGAAAACTTTGCTACGGCTCTGAGGACAACAATCAAGTTGTACATTTTTTTTCCCTTCACCTTAAACTAGCTAAAGCAGTTATTCTGAATGATGCATTACAAAAATACTTACTCCTTACTTCAATTAAGACCTTCCGTCCTTGGTAACTTGTGTAATTACTGCCTGAAAGAAAAAAAAAAGAAGAAAAATGAATCGGATTTGCTTTATCTCCTCCACACACAGACTTGAAAATAAATTCCGTAAACATTATTAACGAGACAATTTTTTTTTTTCCTGAGGAAGATGACGTAGCCTAGTAGAAGAAAAAAAATTAATAAATAAAGAATCCCACACCTCACGATGAAGAGGATTCAGACTATACTTCTCACATCTAAACATAATTAATAACTTGCATAATTTTCTCAGTGTGTCAACATTTACAATGGCTCGAGTTATCTCCGTGACATTTGAATTATAAAAGTTGTGCTCCGCTGTTTGACTCTTCATTTTGAGGGCGATGGCATCGGCCGTTTATCCTATTTTCTCGTACATTTTCCTACAGTTTTGCGATGATACCGAGAGAGAGGGAAGGTGTGCCGGTAATTATTTTGATCCATGCGTGACCCGAGTGTGTCACGGCCGAGTGTGTTCCGTCTGCACACAAAGGCGTATACTTGTGCGTTACGTAATCGATTGACATCATGAGAAACGAAACCACGTAAAAAAATGAAAACTCTTTTTCCCAAAGGTCGGAGCTACCGTCGAGATTCTCTCACCGGTGACAATGGACGAATTTTTAAAATTAAGAAAGTGGGTACATTTGAACTTGTCGGAGAGCACGAGGCCGTGGAAACGTTTTCGGCATAGGAATTAGGTAAAAGTCGCCTATGAACTATGATGACCGCCATGCTTTATGTTTACGCATGCGTGATTCCTCCCGGTATTTTAAAAGGGGGAAAATATTAAATGTTTTATCGAAACGTCAAGCTAAACCTCAAGTTTACAAATTTGCGAGCAACGATAGATCATCTGCCTGTGGAGTTTGAACTTCAGGGCCGTGAATGACTATAGCACCCGTATTAAATGAAGCATCATCGCTAAAATTATTATCATTATTATTTTAATAAGAACAATTGACTTCCATTCGTCATTTACTGCGCCATGATTCATCCGATAACTGAATAATTTGTATATTTTCAAGGTAAACCTTTTCGACGTTGGCAAATTTATTTATGCTTAATGGGAAAAAAAAGAAAAAAAAATTGTGTATGGAAGAGTAAAAAGTGTCGGGGTCTAAGCATGCCCCTCTTGTTTTTTAATCTGGCAGCCCTATAGTTTATATATATATATTTTTTTTTTTTTTTGTTAAATGAATGAAAATTAGCATTTAATCAGAATGTTGACGGGGCGTGATCCCAGTTAACCAACCATGGTATGCATATTTATTATGAAGTCTTTTGACTCTTTTCTCGAATTAAAAATACCAAAAAATGGATCATTTTTCATCCGTCCAATTTAACGATGGACGAAAATTCGTTAAAAATAAATTTCCCAAATATAGAATCGGTGACAATAAAGCCCACTGGCAATTCACATCCTCCCACTACTAATTTTCACGAGATGAAATGATTTAATACGTTTAATTACATCAAAAGCATCGCTGATTTTTTTACTTTTTCAAGGGACGAGAGAATCAAGGTTGAAACCAGGTGCACACTACTCACTCATACAACCGTTATAAAAAGAAGCGAAAATGTGGACCTGGAACTCGTGTTGGTGTTGTTGAACCATAAAAGGTCAATGCACTCGGTATCTAAGGTAGAGCATCATGTTCCCAAATTTTTATACCATTCGCTTTAGGAATATTTTATCAGTAAACGCTTTGGTAATATTAAGTTTTACATTTCCAAATTTTCTTTTTATTTAGATTTTTTTCATATTAAAAGTAAGTGGCTCTTTCTACAATTGTCGGAAAAATATTTAAAAAAAAAAAAAGTTTAACCATTTGGAATAAAGAGAGGATTCGTTATCAAAAATTTGCAGCTCCTACCTATGCAAGGTATATCACGTGATTTCTAATTACCGTGTTGCATGATCGACTGTTTGTTTGTCCTTATTTCCATACGAATAGAACTTCTGCCTCGTTTTACTAACTAAAGTTGTAAAATAATAATAATAATAAAAAGACTTCCTCGTCACGTAGGCAGAACACATTCCATATTTAATAGCTCAAAGCTTTCAAGTTACGGTCTTTGTCTAGGAGAGATAAGCTTTTAAAATCTTGCGGCAATCGATATCTCAAATGAGTCCAAGCTTTAAGTTGCGGCTTTTTTAACTATCAAATTTCATTTGACCCCAAGGTGCAATCCTCCAATTATAAAAATAATGTGGTGAAATCATAGTTATGCTACAAAAACCTTCTATAAAATATGGAAAAAAGTCTTTTTAGGGCCAGGGTAGTTTCTAGTCAATGAAATTAATTCAGATTCGCAGAGTATCAACTTTAATTTCTATTTTTCCGTCAGAATTGTAAAATCCTGCAAGGGAACATTTTAATGGTTTTTTGAAATTTTAGCTCCTCCATTTTTCTATTCATACGAAATTATAATTCTCACAGCTTCCTAAAGTCTCATAAAGTAATAAACGACTAATTGTAACCATGTAATTTGTAAAAAAAAAAAAAAAAAAAAAAAATTATAATTACTTTTGTTTTAATCTGTAAGCCACGTAATGAAGGTCGCATATTGTCATCTCTCGTTCGTGTCAGGATCCAAAAGATAAATGTAAAGCTAACTAATAATGTATGCTTTGCAGATATGGCACAAGAAGCACGTACTAGTACGGAGTTCGTTCCCACTTCCAAAAAATATGAGACTTAAATACAGATCGCGTGGTTCATCTCAATTAAAACATACGTAAAAATTAGTTTTTCGCTTTATGCAATCTAACTTTTAAGGTTTATTTTTTGCTTACCTCATACTCCATAGTTGCTCCGTAACAAATGTTTCTTCAAGATCAAGTTCTGCAAAAGAAATAAAAAATGACATATTTAAAAATTTGGTTGGAAGAAATGTCTCGGAAAGAAAAAAAGCTATTAAATGCTGTCATCGACCTGATCTGTTAATTAGGTCACACGACCTTGCATACATTTAATAATCGTCCATCTTGGCGAGCTTTCAATAAAGTTCCTTTATTAACGACCGGCTGCTCCACGACTTTGTCATCGTGACCAAATTCGTTTCCTTTCACCTGCTTTCCCTGGTTGTGAGTGAAATAACAAAGGATATGGAAAAAATAACCGAGGATTTTTCACGCTTCTACACAACCTCCAAGCACCCAGCTTCCTGATAATTCATTTTTTTCTCTTTATTTTATTTTAGGAAGGATTCCGCACAGAATAACAGGATTTTGGGTACCAGATCTAAAATCCCATTATTTCTACAAAATAAGAACATTTTCTTGTTGCTAATTTTTATTATTGACACTTTGAATTTTCGATCCGAAAGATAAAAAGTCGTGCCTTAATTTCCCGTTTTCCTTGATGTGACAAAATATGGGTTCCTTGGCATATGAATGAGTGAAATATGTCCGAAAAAAAATATTTTTTAACGCTATAAAAGAAAGAATACATGGGAATGCATGGTAGCATTTTATTTTATTTCACTTCACTCTGAAGTTAATAAGAGAATATCCCATCTATACACATATAGAAAAAAAAAAAATAAAAAGAAAAGGTTGCGTTTGCCCAACGACTGTATTGAGCTACAATTTTTCCAGTTGAAAATACTTTTGAAATTGACCCGAATTCTTATTATTGCTGAGACAAAGAGGGACATACTTTTTTCGAAACAAACGACGAAGACACAGGGGGAGGAACACACTTCAGTTCTAACACTAACAAATTCTTATTTTCTTAGCGGTGCGGTGGAGGCGACCGTTTCCATTTGGCGGAACTACTCCATTTTCACCATCTTAATCCATACTGAATTCGGGTTATGTTTCCTGACATATATCGAAAAGAGTGAGTCCACCATCAGTCTTATCATATTAAAAATGAAAAAATGAAGATTACTTATACCACCGATAAAGTCGGCCACTGCTAAATAACAAAGATTTACGAGATGTTAGGGAAAAAAGGACGCCCGCCCCTTTTCGTAGGATGTACACTATTTAAGAGCGAATTCTACTAAATTTTCAACTCGTTGCACTGCCGAAGTATTTTCAACTTAAAAAGTTGGTTCACCCAGATATTTGCGATTCGGCATACCGTACACGAAATCGAGCCTTTGCCAGATTGATTTTTTTCTTATATTTGTTTAGATGACATTATCATGCGCAAGAAATTGACAACCGGCGGTTTGGGTCATTTAAGATGTTATGAATGTAGATTTGATTTATTTATTCAGTTACTCTTTTCGTCCTGTTCTTTTTTCTTCCTTTTTCCTTTTCTAAAGCGTTAAAACGTTACATTTTTTTTCGGACATATTACTAATGACCACATACCATGTATTCGTCCGTGAGAGCTTTACAGTAAAACAGGCACTACTCTCACTTTCCTAAAAAAGGCTTTTTACTACAGAAACAATTACGTTCGAAAATCTGCAACACCCTTATTAAACACTCAAAGTCTAATTTGAATCAAGTTGATTCCGAATAGCTCTGGCTATAGCCATCAGCTCTGACTCAAGTATAAAAAAAGACCAAAAATATATAAAATACGATACCGGTATTATGAGGCATTGACCGTTTATTTTAAAATTCCTCGACTTTTACGAAAAATTGAAATCGGTGCTTTTCCCCTGTTGGTAGGTAAGTGGATAGCGGTAAACAATCAGAATACCCTAAAAGTGGTCCGTTTCTTTACCATTAACATCCTAGATAATCTAGTAGTTATCCTGTAAAAACCCTCATTATTCAAAGAGAAAATTTTAAAGAAATTCTACTGAGCAGTTTTGAGCTTTTTCTTCTTCATTTTTACTTTTACCCAAAAAAAAAAAAAAAGAATAGAATAGAATAGAATAATAGAAGAATAAAATAAAAAGAATAGAATAGAAAAGAAAAAGAAAAGAATAAAATAAAAAGAATAGAATAGAAAAGAAAAAGAAAAGAATAGAATAAAAAGAATAGAATTTCAGTTTCCACAATTTTAAAACTAAATAAATCGATTTTTAATAATTTTCAACAGAACATATCGGACTCTCATATGAATTTTTTAAAAGCCCTACTTCATTATTAGTGACAAAAAGAAGGTAGTGTTTACCAAGGAAATTGATTGGCCAAAAGACTAGAGGGTCTAAACAAAAAAAGGAACTGATTTTTTTCTTATACCACAATTTTCAGAGACACATCCAAGACACATCTTTTTGGGACAAAATGAGCTATGATTTTTTTAACACAAATTGTTCAGTCTGTCCGCAAAATGTCATCTTAACGCTGACGCCATCTTTATGGAAATCAGCTTGGAATATTCTTATCAGTTTGAAGCTATTTACTTGGAAAAAGTTAACACAGCCTTTTATTGCAAATCAATAATTTTTCAAAAACTTTTGGCATGAGCCGAATAACAATATCGGCTCATTTCAAAATAGAATGTTTCTCATTCCAAATAAACCTAGTCTTTTATACTAAGCTGTAAAACTTTGTTCTGTTCTCTGGCCAAAGACAAATTCTACTCTTTCAGGATGAGCTCGTATTTTCAAGATAAATTGCGTTTTCGATATTTTTAACCCCATTGAACCAACTACTTTAATTAATTGTTATAGATTTTTTCATGAAGGACTGTTCCGCAAATCGACTTAATGGATGAGTCGGAGCGGCCCTTCAAAATCTATACGCAGTTTTCTTACACTATTTCCCTTTCATTCTCCTTTCTTTGCGAAATCGTTTCTCCAAGCTGGAGGACGCTTTTCTACAAAACTTTTCAGTCCTTCGTAACCGTCGGCCAGCAATAAATTGTCGGTCATCACACGGGCCCCAAGACTGAAATTAAAAAAAAATTCAACAGATTATTTTAAAAATTATTTTAAGAATTTGAAAAATTTTAATTCTGATCTATTATTAGTTACGTTTTTTGTAATAAAATAAAATACTAAATCTGATAAGCAATCAATTTTTTAATTCAATTTTAAACTGTTAACTTAGTTTTACCTATATGCAGATCGAATATCCTGTTCCAATTGTTGGTAGAAAAATTTCTTTCCTAATTCAACTACAGATCTACTTTTAGATTTGATGGCAATAACATGCTTTTCAACTTCTTCATCTGAAAAGAAAAAAAAAAAAATTTAATTATTTATTTGCTGTTTCTTCGGGTGTGCAACGAATTTGATTGGGTGACAATCATGTAATAAATATCTTTTTGAGTTTTAAACTGCATTTGTATAAGGAGTTTTGAGAGGTACCGAAAGGTTAATACTAAAATAAAAATTAAAAATTTAAAAAAAAAAAAATGCTTAAAAAATACAAATTAATAATCAAAAAATTTGAAAGCAAAATAAGAGTAAAAATAATGCATCATATTGCTTTCAATTTTTTTTTAGCATAGATTTTAATTCCTCTATCAAAAAACTATAATAATTGACTACCTCACAAAATTCAAAATTAAAATCCAATGGTAAACAATTCTAGATAAATTTAAAAGTACCATATGACTGGCATATTACAAATAAATCGAAAAACCAAGTCACCACAATCCATATGTAACACACCAAATTTCCTAATTACTTAACATAAATTCTTAAAATGTATGTGCGTTTATTAACCTAATTCGTTCTCCTTGCATATTTTGAACACTAAACCGATATTGTAAGCCTCCTGGGCAGTAACAGGTAAACCGGTGAACAACATTTGAGCAGCAGCTTTTCTATTCACAGAGCGACTAAGAGCTATTCCAGGTGTGGAACAGAATATTCCGAAATTGGCCCTACAGTTAAATGCCGATCAGTACAACTCAAAATGATTTACTATCAAAATTAAATAGTACCCAGGCGTCGAGAATGAACTTTGATGACTGGCTATGACGATGTCACAAGAAGTAGCCAACTGACAACCGGCAGCAGCTGCGATTCCATTTACGACAGCGATTACTGGTACAGGAGCTTCTTGTATTGCTAACATCAGCTGGGCACATTTTGTGAACGTCTTTAAATACAATTCTTCGGTGCCATTAGCCTGCAACAAGGTAATAAATAATACTTGATGCAAAAGATTATAAAATATTTTTTTTTTTTTTTCCTTTACCAAGTCTTTTAAATTATGACCAGAAGAAAAAACTGGACCGGTTGACGAAATGATTAAGCATCTGAGATTTGTTTTGCTCACACTCTTGGTGCTATCAAGCAATTCATCCATCATTTCCAGGCTTAAAGCATTTCTATAAAAATATAGATAATTTAATATTTTTAAGTAGTTATATACAAGAGTTGATAAAGATAGAAAGTTCTTACCGGGTTTTAGGACTGTTCATGACGACATTTCGTACTTCGTTCTCATCCTTGACTATAATAGATTTTGCTTCTGCTGAAAAAGCTCTCTTCAGTGCTAGCTGTTGACATTTTCTAAAGCAATAAATTGTTTTATTAAACATCTAAAAGGAAAAAGCCAAAATAAATTAAAATCGAGATGTGACTCCACGATTTACTATCATAAAAAATTTTCAAATGGAGCCTTTCCACAAATAAATCGGAACAAATTTCTTGGAAGCAACTAAAACATGACAAGTATATCAACTGACATTAACGAATTCTTACTTTTTACCCTAAAAATAAAAAGAAAACGAAAATTAAAACGGACACCTTAGAAGCACGCCACAATTTTTTTATTTTATTTGTTTTGTTGCCAACATTCCAAGCAGGAAAATCCCTTTGTTTGGCCGTAATCCCGCGCACTGCGCCATTTTTGTTTCTATAGCTACTAATAATTTTCATTATTTTTTTTTAATTTCGGTCCCTTTTTGATGGATTTAAAAAACACTCTATTCGGATTACCTCTTAAAAGAGATTTGTATTTAACTTCAGCGCCTACGGTAAAGAAAAAACCGTTACACATCTTAATTACGGAAGCTGCGACCAAGATCGCTTACTGTTTAATTTATAAAATTTGCAAAGGGGAAATTTTCGGGGATGACCAGGAAATAATTCTTCACTTGGTTAATTCAAAAGGAGTCGTGGATCATAAATCGATTTTGATCGAGCTGCAAGAATGCGGTTTTCATCTTCTAAAAGGTAAATCGGGATCTGCGCCTTAAAACATGTGTATACGCACCACAAGCTCGGCTTTTCTCTTGCAGATGCCGTGGTGACAAGCAACCCAGAAGAATGTTACCGAAGCGTCGACATCATCGTACTTTTAAGTATTTTGGAAGAAGAATCCGGATTTTGTTTTTCCGAAACTGTAGTCAGCTACGTCATAAAACTAAGACAAGTTGTAAGTCGGAAACAGGAAAAGGAAATTCGAGGAAAACGAGTTCAATCTCTTATAAAATAAAACCCAAAATCTTGTTAGGCCAGAAACATAGGGGAGTTTTGCAAGCCAGAAACCAAAATAGTAATAGCTGCTCCGTCGACAAAACTTGCGTTGCTGGTTATGATGATCATACACAAAATCGAACCCAGAATAAGGAGTGAAAACTTATCGACCGTTACTTTACTCGACGAAGCGTGAGTTTTCCCGAGAAATTCAAATATTAAGACATGGTTTTTACCGTTAATTAATTGGAATGTTTTTTCCCTTTTTTTTCCGTCCCAAAGGATTGCTAAAGCTCAACTTGCTGAGCGGTTGAAAACAACTACAGACAAGGTAAAAAATTTAGTTATTTGGGGAGCTACATGCCCGGATGTTCACAATGCCACCGTTCGCATGTATCCTCCCGGGGATTTAGGCGCTTTTCAAATGAAAGATATTCCAATCGCGGAAGCCCTAAACGATGATAAATGGTTGCGTGATGAATTTGTTCAGGTAAAAAAAAGAAAAATTATGAAATGCAGATTAAAATTCAGTATAGGATTGTTATTTTCCAGGGGATTTACAAGCGAGTTATCACAGCGGATATTCTAAAGGGTGGAAAATCCTTGGCGTTGGGAATAGCAAAACACCTTAAGGCTCTTTTCATGGGAACGGATGAATTTGATGAAATCGTTTCGATGGGTGTTTTATCACCCCAAGGAAATTATTATGCAGTACCGCCAGGATTGGGTTTTTCATATCCCGTTAATGCCAGGAATGGATATTGGAATATAATGGAGGTGGGAGAGATAAATCAATACGTTTCACTTAGCTCAGTAAATGTCAACCGGAATTCTATCAAAACCGTCGAGGGATTTTCACCTGAAAAGCGGACACAGGGAAGATTTTAGGGATCGGAAAATGGACTTTCCTTTCGATTCGATAATTACTTCTGATTTTAAACGGTGTCCTTATCCAGCAGAATCCATTTTCCGAGGCTGAATTAATGCCAAATTATGTTTATTTCCGTCTCGAAGTTTTTCATGTCTTGTTTAACCTTTTTGCGAATCTCCGTCAAAAACGATGGAGTTTCGGAATTTGTTCGCGAAAAAATATGACCTAGTGATCGGTAAATGGTCTCCTTTCTCGGATACACTCGCTAATTAAACCAAGGGAATATTAATTGTTTCCCTTGACTTAGGAAACTTGGACTGCATTTTCAAGTGCAAACGAACCCTTAGGATGTAATCGCAGGGGGAAAAAATTTCTCTTCAAGTTTTCCATGTCAAAAATATGAGTGATCCCAAGGAAGAAACCCTTTTAAAAGGAAAACTATTTGCTTCACCCAATTAAGCCGACTCATATTACACGTTTATAGGCCCGTATGTGTCCTTCAATCATTAGTCAATCGTTACAATTGGTTACTATGACAACGGAATCACTTTAACGAAGGAAGCGAAAATTATTCCGACAACTTTCACAATAGGGAGGAAAAAAAAAAAAAATCTCTCCTTTTCTATTTTTAGAATGTGAAATACGACGTGAGAACTCATCTGTGTTTGATAAAAAGCATAAACCGCATAGAAGGAGGGAAATCCATGACGAGCATCTATCAGATAATTAATCGGATAATCGATTTCGAAAAAACCTACAACGAGACCATATACATCGGTCATCGTCAGGATTTGCTGGAACTCATGGACGTCGAAGACTGGGAAATGAAATATTTCTTGTCCCCGTTACCGGAAGAAGCCATCCCGAAACACGTCAAAGAAAAATCAAAAATTCGTAAATCGATTATGTGGGAGGACGTTTTGACTCCAAAAAAGAAATTACAAGAGGATCACAGAAAGTCCTCCATTCGGTTCAGCTTCGACCAAGGTCGGAAAAAGGTTCGCAACAAAAGGAGCTCAATATTAAAAACTCTTTCCTCTTCGGAAAGGATTGTTTTGCCCCCGATTTCTAAAAAGGATCAAAGAAAATCAACAATAAACCGAGAGTAATGGGAAAAGAAATGTTATTGGAAACGGGATATGATGAATTTTTTTTTGAAAAATAAAAGGCGGAAGCTGTTTTCTGATTTCAAAGAAATCATTTTTTTTCTCTTTCCTCGAGACAATACTTTGTATGAAAGAAAAAAATTTCTCAAATATTTTTTTTTTTTTTTTTTTTGCAAAAATGAAAAAGACCAATGTAACGATTTTGAAAACCCTTTCAGATAATAAGATGGAAAACCAACATTATCTAATGGGTTTTCAGTCATTTCAGGGGCGTGAAGAATGGTTCCTTATGCAAAGGTTTCATCATTCTGTAATGAATCATCCATTGAAAACAGCGCCAGAAGAAGAGGCACATAAAACATCAAATTTGAAAAAAAAATCAAAATTTATGAATTTTTCGTAACAAATTTCATATTGCACGACTTGATTTTGAGGTGCAGAATTACAACAGTCACTGTTTTGTTTTCTGAAATAAATGAGATCTGATGCCATTTGATCAAGAAAAATATCCCATTCTTCATGGATTCCATGGAAAACATAAACCAAATAAAATTTTTTTAAATAAATATATTTTCGAAAGAAAAAAATAACAAAAGTTTTACATAAAAAAGAATGCTCCTAAATACATAACAGTTATATTACAATTAAATATAATAAAATAAATAAATAAATACATACATCAGAAGGAGTACCTCCAGCAAAAAAAATAAATCAATGCAAGTATCGAGTTACTTATTTTTTTTTTTTTTTTTTTTACTTGAACATCCTTCTTCTTTTGACATTTATTACAGTCTTTCATACTGAAAATGAAACAAACAAATAAACAAACAAACAAACAAACAGACAAACAAGTATTTATGTAGAATTTCGGATTAAAGGGTTTGTTCAAGCTTTGCTGCACGCAGAGAATTTAGTAAAATTTTGGTAACAAATACATTTAGAATCGGTGCATCCTCGTCACCTCAGAAGAAAATTTTAAGAGTTTTTAAAACTTGGTGCACGCTTTTGCCCGGAAAAGGCCGTGAACTTCCTCTTTAAACTGCTTCGGAAAGTTTAGAAAAAAAAAAAAAAAAAAAAAAAAAAACTTTAATATTTTTTTTCAATTCCGTCTTGGAAATGTTGCTGATGGTTACCGGTTCCTTAAATTATGAATTACGAGAATGTATAAAGGCAAGATTTTCATAAAGTCTCGCTAAACATTTTGAAAATTTTAAACAACCGGTGCGGAAATTAAGCTTTGAGTTTTACGGAAAATTACGTTCGATTATCAGTTTTCGATAACGATAATCGCGTTAAATAATTTGAAAATTTTAAACAGTTTCCGCTAACAAGTTTATACTCAGAGGTATTTCTATTTAAAAAAAAATCATTTTTCTTATTCTTGTAAAAATCTTTTTTAATAGCCAAAATCTTGTTCTTCCTTCCAAAGGAACGAATAGGAGGAAATATTTTCTGGAGGTGAGTGATGAGCGGCCTTTTTCTTAAATTTTCGTTTAAGGCTGAGGAACAAAACTTGACATTTAATTTTCCTAGTTCAATATGAAAAAAAAAAAGATATGACTATATAGTTATAATTCATTTTTTCTTTTTAATGGCAGTGCTTTTTTTCATGATATAATTATTCGAAAAATAAATAAATAAATAAGTTTTTAGGTTCAGGTGACTACTTGACAAAAACTAGGAAAAATCAAGGATAAAAATGGGTTAAAGCGTCTGCATACAGAGAATTATAAGAATTTCTTAAAATATAAATGTCTGTCGGTTTGCCGTTGAAGACGTAAGGGCCTTTGTTCATGTTTAAAACGGAGGAGTCGGGTTTGGGTTTTAAAATGGGATCGTTTGGTAACTGATACACGGAGGTAGGTTTTCCGTTGGATACGAAATCGATCGGTAAATGTAAAAAGTTGCTCGGCACAACCTCGTTTTGCACGGGTTTTTCGGGTTTGGATTCCTCCACGGCGTTGAGGATTTCCGGCTCGTTTAGCGAAGGAGGCCGACTGACGTAACCGACTCCGGGGACGAAAACGTACGGATTCGGCGGAAGTCGAATGTAGTAAGTCGGAGAATCCAGCAACTGAGTGTTTTTCCTTTTGAAAGGCTCCGTCCTGGAGAGCCACTCCTCCGGGAACAAATGCCCGAAATTTTTATCGTGATGAGGATAATAATACCCCACGTTCGGGGTATATTCCAAATGCATTAACGGCCTAGGAAAATAAGAATAATAACTTAGGCTTTTTTGTTTTCGATCTAAGTTTTTGAGATGGTCCTCTCCTCCGTCCTTTTTCCGGGCGTCCGCTTTGGAATTGGATCGACTCGATTTTATTTTTTCTAACATTAAATCTTTTAATTTTTTTAAGTTTTGCGACACGGAGTCTTTGCCCTCTTGCTTTTGTTCGACTCCTACCGAGTTTTGACTAGATCGTGCGGTTACAACGGTGGCGAGTACCAGCAGTATGAAGATCCTCATTTTTGAAAAAAAAAAGAAAGAAAAAACCTGCAAGAGAAAGAGGTTTGAAAAAAATTAGATTTTTGTACTGGAATTACCCGACCTGTTGGAATTCTCGATAAATCAAGTTAACCTTTGCTTGCGGTCGCATATAAACCCCACCGAAATTTTGGGCCGTTATCAGCGATGACGGTCCAAAATTTATTTCGCATTTCACTGTCGGTTAGGGAAACCGGAAGGGGACCGACATAAATTACGACTTAATTAATTATCGAGGCTGTTTATCATCTTACGGTTCCGTTTTAATCTGTTTTTCACTTTTAAACGAGACAAGCCGAATATCCCAACTGAGAAATTTATCAAAAATTATTGTTATCATCCTCGGCGTTATATGGTTCATCTCTATTTTTCTTCAGACTCCTGACATTATCAACTTTTTATTTTTTCGGTGAAATATTTTTGTTTTCATTTCCCTTTCAAAATGTTTAAATGATTTGTCTCCTTTTTCTAGAGGCGTCACGGCTGGAAATCGGATTACGTCGATTCGGTTTTTCTTTGGAAGCGGCACGAAATTTTTCACCCAAAGATACATGTCGGATTCTCTGGATCGTTTTCAAAGCTATAAATTTTACTTATCGATATGGCCCCCTGTAGGGTATCTATGCAAAGCAAAACTTTGTAAATAAACGCGATGTGTGTTTTGGTCTTGGTTTTTTTTTTCTTCAAAAAATAAAAAAGTAAGAATCAAGGGTTTCCAAATTCTCAAGTTGGATACGACCACGCTAAAATTTCCTAACAAATAGAAACGGTCAAATGATAACTAATTATTAAAAAGATAAGACTTTTACTTTTTTCTCTTCTTACATTATTATTTACCGTGTCTAATGGATTCGTAACGTTACATTTCATCGAGTATTTGTTTTCATTCAAAGTCCTACTTCTTGGTTCGACACTTGAACTGCATCATGAAAATGATGACATTGCCCTCGTGACATTATCTATCATCTCTTAAATCCAGGCTAAGGCGATTTACTTTTTTTTTTTTTTAATTTCAAAAAGAATGATCGATCAGAGAGAGAGAAAAAAGGAAGACTTAGTTTGTTAATTGGATGTACGCCAGTTTATGAATGAAAAAAAAAAAAAAGAGGAATCTGATAATTGATGTTAAAGCCTTTTTCTTTTTCTTTTCATTTCATTTGGCTTGTCCTGGAACAAAAATTACGGGACGTTATTAAGCGGTTAAGATTCCGAAGCGTGATATCCCGTGAATGCGATAAATTTTTCTTCTTACGAGGAATGAAAAAAATTCTTTTTTTATTTTGTTAGAACCCTTTTCGCAATAAGATCCAAGGAAAAAAAGAAAGAAACAAAAGCGTCAAGTGGAGGAGGATCAGCATAAAGACTAATATCAACAGGGACGGATCCAAAGATGGATATTTGGAAATTAAACGATGGCACTCAAAATCTTTTTCTTGGGATAGCATATTTCACAATTTTTAATTTTCATTCCCGAAATTCGTTATTTCATTTTTGTCAGTGAATTTTAATTCATTTAAAATGACGGTTCAAAGACTTATTTAAATAACCCGAGATGGATTCCCTCGGTAATCTGTCGTTTTTTCAAATTAGGTCCCACATGCCCGGTCACCGTGGTTACAATAAATTTTTTACAACTCGTATATAAGGAATCACTCTCGACTGTTTGTTAACCCTTCGTTTCACGTTATTTGATAGTCACTTTTCTTCGGCAAAAAGGAGCTGCTCTTTAATATTCTTAACTCGATTTTGCTTTAAAGAGATTTTGTTTGCATTAAATCAAAAGATATTAACGAAAGTAAAAAAAAAAAAAATACTTTTTAAAAAAATTCGAGGAAAAACATGATAAAAACCCGGCAAAAAACCGACAGAGAGAAAATCGTAAATCAGATTATCTTTATTTTTAGCGAAAAGAAATATGTCGAATAAAAAACGTCGACTTTTCGTAATCGGGGAAAAAGTTTTTTTTTTCCAGCGTACCGTTATTTAGGTATCAGCAAAAATGTTCGTTCCGTGACGTTTCCTGGCCGTAATGAAATTAACATGTAAATAATTTACAATTTACACTTGACCGTTTCTGCGCGGCCAAAAACTAGACCTGCATTTCCTCAGGACGACAAGAAGAGTCGATTCCCCCCCCCCCTTCCCCCACCCAAAAAAAAAATATCATTTTAGAAGGGAAAACGACACCCGTGAAACACCGGCGCATTGTTATGAAAATAAGACGTCAATTGAACTGAATTCAATTAATATGGATCTAATTTATTTTTAAAGCGGTTAAGTCACGGTTGTCAACTCGAATTGTGTGTGCACTTCTGCGTATAAACAGTAATTACGTGCCTGAGAAAGTGACAATCATATACACCAGTTAATACTTTCATTAACTTAATTTTTGAATTCTTGCTCTGGTTCTTTGCATTTGATTTTTTCCCTTTGCTACATCAAAGGCTTCCATTAAAATTAAAATAAATATTTGCAGAAATTTTTGGAAAAAATATAGAGCCCACCCTAGAGCTCCCCACTTCGACATTAATGTGATTGACACCTCGGGCTAAATCGCATCTACGCGGAGACTCGATCATCGTTGATTAATTAATTAATGCGATTTAAGAAATGCTACCGCATGTTCCACCCCCGTTGAACTTTTGCGACTTAAAATTTTTTAATTTTACATGGCTTTTTATGCGCAACGAACCTTTTGCATGCCCTCATACAATTAAAATTTACTTCGCGCTGCATTTGAATTCCAAAAATTTAACGAATTTTAACGAATTTTTTTCATTTAAAAACGAGCCGTTGCAATGTTCCAAAAAGAATCTTTGGTACTTAAAATTTTGTTTACATAATATTGTTTACCGTTTTAAAAAATTTTCCGGGTATCGAGTGATTCTGGTACCAACATAATATTTCGTCTTTCCCAAAAAATCCTTGAGCATCTTATATCGCTAAAAGTATTTATCGTTATTAGGGTATTTATGGACCCTTTAAGTTTAAAAAATAATTTCTATTTGTTTTATTTACGTTTTTAATTTTCCAAAAAAATTCTTAACAAACGAATAATTTCTAGGTAAAGAAAATTGAAGCACCGGTTATTCTCTATTAGAATCTCCAACAAAAATTTTCTCTTGATTGCAGTATCCGTTCCTGTTTTAGAGGAATTCGGAAAAGTGGTAGGCGTTTATAGTAGAAAAGCCTGTTTCAACTTACCTAACTAAAAGTATTGAAATCTTCTAAATCTTTGGCCAACGAATGGGACACATCAAACCCTTTTTGTCCTTCGGTCTGTCTGAAAGAAAAAAAAAAAAAAAAAAAAAGTACGTGAGAAGAAATTCTTTACTCGTTTGTGAACGCAAAGTAAGAAAGTAAACGGCAAACATTTTTATATTCAATTTTTTTTTTGTCAAAAGATTTTAAAAGAAACTGATTAAAAATCGATTTTATAGATTTCTAATCTTATTCACGGCGATTAATTTTGCACCTTCGAAGATTGCTATCATCCAAACCGCTAATATATTTTTTTTTCTTCGATATTTGAGTGAAGCTTCTTCGGGTTTCTTTTTTTTGGATTAGTAAAAACGTGTCCGTTCCGCCGGATATTTACCTCTCCAAGTTGAGAAATTACAGGGAATAAAAGACTATAACAGACTGTGTATAATTAATAATAACACGGAAAGAAACGCCTTACGGCGGACCGGGAATTCTTCCGTATAACGGGTAAATCATCTATGCATAAATAAGAAAAAAAATGTGGAAAAAGAACAAACAAATTAATCAATTAACAGCCGAAAATAATGTGGAAAAAGTTATCGACGTGCGATGTTCACACGTTTTTTTTTTTTTTTTTTTTTTTTTCATCCCTAAAAAAGGAGACAAGGTCGAACGTTTTGCTTTTAGCAATGATAAAATTAACTCTTCAACCGAGTAAAGGACGGTTTCTGAATAATTGAATATTTTAGAAAAAAACAAAAACTTTTTTCACCTTGTTGTCCTCGGGGAATCGGGGAATCGGGGAATCGAAACAAAAAGAGGTTTTCAAAAAGAAACGAAAATAAGGATATGTCTAAGAGAGGAAATTGAACATCGTAAAGCAAAGCAACAGGTCGATCGAATCATTTTAATAACATTCGGTTCTTTCATTTCCCGGAAAATCCTTTCAACCAAACAATTTGTTGCTTTGAAATTTCCCTCACCTTCTTTTTTTAATTTAAGAAAAACTTTTTTTTTTTTTTTTTGTGGTAAAACGCAAAAACAATATATTTTATTTGATTTTTTTTTTCGGTCTGAAAAAGATGTTGGTGACATTCGAACGTGCCGGGTTTAAAAACGGTTTTAAAAAATTCAGGATCCATATTACCGGTGACTATGGGAATTAGGTCTTTATTCTTTCCAAGGACATTCACTTCTTTGTCATTTTCGAGTTCGACCCACATTTTATGCATTATGATTCATCAACCGAGATGGAATTCCACATGATTCGTGCTGGGAATCTTTTCACCATTTTCAGCGGTTATCGGGATTTTATGTACCGTGAATTAGGGTCGATCATAACCCAAGCTATTTTTTTTTTTTTTTTTTTTTCGAAAATAAAATTCTTGTTACGGATAAGAAAATTTAACTACACTTGTTTTTTTTTTTTTTTGATCCCTTCTTTTTCCTCTCTCTCTCAGAGGGGAATTTTCCCGGAGGAGAATTAAAAAATGTTTTCCAAAGGAAAATAAAATTTCCGATAGGCAGCTGGCGATGGATAATAACTCGGATTCCTCGTGGGACTTGAAAAATCGAATCACGGATTACCTATACTTTTCTCTTTTGTTACCAGAGCTAGAAAAAGAACACCCGATAAAAGCATTTAAATGTCGGACACGTTTACCTCGGAACCGATCGCCCTTCTTTTTTACCTACGCAATTTTTACTTTCGAGTGCCGCGAAGCGAGCGCGAAGAAAGTATTGCCGCGGTCGGAAAAGCGAAAATCTTTAATCCTGCGAGTTTTTGCATGAAACTTATATAGTTCGACATGAAATTAAATCTGAGTTTTTCCCTTATTACGCAATGGATCGAAACGAAACTTTGCATAAGTATTCCTCGTTGAAATTTAAGAGGGTTTTTTTTTATTTTGGGAAAATTTTGAAAATTACGGAAATGGCAAATATTTGATTTTTGATTTTTGAAAATTTGAAATATTTTCATTTTCTTGGTTTCTGCCCTGTTGATTGAGTTGAAATTTGGTATGAAAATGTAGTTTTGAATGAATAATACGGAAACATAGGCTTCTGCTAGGACGAAATACCTTTTGGATTTCGGGAATGTTGTCGATTTAGTGATCGGCGAAGGTGACTTGAGGGATTACCGAACGTAAAACTTGACTGTTCGAAATTATATTTCATCCGATGAAAGCCATTGACCTTATAAAGATATGGTCAAATTTTGGGGTCGATAGGTAAAGATTTATGGAAACGCGAAAAATGAATCGAAGAAAGCGTATTTTTGGCGCCAAATTGGGTTATTGGACCGTATGACGTCACAGAATAGCGGGTTTCCCGTAGACGGAACAAAAAAACTAACTGTATTTTTGAAAATATTTTCGGGGTCGAGGATTCCGAATCCAAAATCAGTTTTCCAAAATTCAGATTCGGAATGTCAGAATAGCTACTTTTGTGGTTAACGGATCGCGAAAAATTAATCAAACGAATCCCGCGAATCCCTACCACATAAATTTCATTTTTTCTTCTAAAAAAATTCGTTTAATTAGTACCCTTTCAAAAACTAAACCTGATTTTTTACATTTTTACTTTATTTCAATTTCAATTTCTTTTTTCCACCAATAAAGCCGCGAGAAAGTATAATCATTATCGTTCTCCTTGTTTCCTTTTTTCGGGGTTTATGCAAAATGTCGGAATAATTGTATTTTTATTTCGAGATAATTTTCGGAAGGCCAAAACTTTGGTTACGCAACCGGCTTCACGTCCCTCACCACATTGAATAATACCTCACTACTCACTTCACTAATCACCTCACTACCCTCATACACACTGAATATAACAGGCCTTTTGTTTCGTTATTTAAAAAAGAGCGACATATTTCTGACAATTTAAAAAAAAAAAAATTGCCGAAAACGAAGGCGGTGTACTTTATGATGACTGATCGGTGGTTTGCCCAGATAGTGCATAGCTCACCGTTGCCACTCGCCGGGAGGAACAACTGTTTTTATATTCTTACATCGGCAAATATAAAAAAAAGTTAAACCAACAGCGAAATATGTCTTGTCAAAAATTATTTTAATTTTCAAGCTACAATTTTTCCACCGGTTCGGAATATTTTTTTAGACCCTCACGGCAAGAAAAGCTCAAAAATTATTTTAAAGAAAATGGTACTCCTTCTGGAAAGGCTTAAGCAAAAAAAAAATTTCCAAGGGAAAGGAAGAAAACAGCTGAACAAGAAAAAAGACGAAGAGGAAGAAAATCAAAATCGGATAATAATTGAAGAAAGCGTAACAGAGAGTTAAAGATATTTTTCTCCTTCTTGGAAATTTTCCTTTTCGGAGTGCGAAAAAAAAGCGATTAAAAAAATTTCCAACAGCTCTCATCCAATTTTTTTCCCTTTTTAGAAGGTATCTTATTAAAAATAAATAAATTTGGCATCCTCCGCAATAAAAAATTAAATTATACACGTATTAAATGACAAAAGTGTCAAATATCATTTTCGGTAATGTGAAGTCCGTGAAAGTTGTTTTGTCATTTTTTTTCCTCTAATATTTTCACAATAGATTTCTAAAAAAATTCGAATTCCTCTCATTCACGTCAGCTTAGTATAAAATTACAAAACTTGTTCAAAAAAAAAGTAATGATATTAAAAAAATGGGATTAGTGTCGTAAAACCGGCAATAAATAGTGTCCCGCCTACCGAAAATAGATTTTCATTGATTGAGATGCTGACAATGAAATCGATTTGCATAGAGCTAAGTAGCCTATGTTAAATTAATTTGATACACAATAAAAAATGATCATAATTTGAGGACGTCTCTTCGGATCAACCTCAAGCCATTTAATATAATATTATCTAAGAGCGTTTCTTTCAATAGCTAAAGGCTTTTTTAACACTAGACGTAAGTATATTTTTAGATTCGACCAAAACAAGTTTTTTTTTAATGTCACAAAAAAAAAAAAAAAAAAAAAAAAAAAAAAATTAAAGTTAGACAAATTTTTAGGGGGTCCACAGGTAATGTCACAATATCATAATTTAATCGCCTGTTATGTTTTCCTGTTTTGAGTACATTCAAAGGGTTCTTGGAAACAATTACTATTACTTAGTTTTCCATTGTGAAAAGAAAGTAGTGGGAAATAAAGTACAATTTTTGCCAAGGATCAATTCATTAAACAAATGAAACCAGATGTTTTATTATGTTTTTCCTACATCTCCAGGCAAAACGAAAGAAAAACGTATCAAAGGAATTCGAGCGAGCATTATTTTTGTGTCCTTTCAGGCTGATGATAAGTAAATTTGATTAGATATACAACCCTTAGGGAAAAAAAAATCATGACTTTGCTCTTTGATCCCTTTATACGAAAATACCGCTCATGCGCACTTCAAGTTAGAAAAAAGGACCGATTAATTAAAAAAAAAAAAAAGTGCCATTTTAACACGACGACTTTCCAACACCTTGACAATTAAACACATGGCACGTGTTCATAGCGCAATAAAATTAAAGGGTAAAATAGTGACTTACATATGAAATTTTCCTGAAGTTTTGTTTTTTATTATATCCGACTGGAATGTAACGCCGAGAAACCTAAATCTTGGATCAAGGCCCATCTTTTTTTTTTCAATTCAAACTTTCGCCAGTGCAGGTAAAAGGAAAAATTAAGCTCAAATGAACACTGGCCATAAAATTTCTAAACTGCTCTAAGGTTGAATTTTTTAAAGATTTACTTCTTCATTTTATCGAATGGTAAAAAATACCCGCACGGTAAAAAATTTTATGTTAAAAGTACCTAACATAATTTGCCTGCAGCCTCGAACAAAACAGTAAAAACAAAAGAATGTCTTATGGACAATAACATTCTATTTTTTTTAACATAAAAAATGTGTAGCCCTTTTTTTTAGCAAGTTAACATAAAATTTTTTACCGTGCGTGTTGAAGGATCGGCGGGCTACCAATAGGCAAAGCCCTAGGAAACAAATCAAAAAGTTTCCCCGAAACCGAATCGATGGATGGCCGGAGTGATATGACCTCCTTCATGCAATTTACATGACGAGAAAGGGGGGGGGGGGTCATTTTTGTCCGTATGAGTTATACCCTAGTTGCCTGACCCTTTTTTTACCGTTTCGGGACCCCTCCTCCCCGACTTGACAACAATTTTTATAGACAGGAGATATTTTCTTTTTTTTCTTTTGAAAAATTACGCTTATCGTATAAGATGGTCCCAAGAACTAGGGGCTTTGCCGTTCATTATGGACCATTTCATCGGGAAAAAGGTAATCCGTCAAGTAGTGGACCGAAAAAAATGATGCTCCAACGCGTACAGACAAAATATAAATTATCAAAGGGAATCGTATCCGACCAAGAGCACTTAATGAGGTATTAAAGTACACTCGTGGTTACTTCAAGATTCCCTTCAGTGAAAACACACTTGACCATTTAACCGGACCGACAAAAGCGGCCCTTTTACTTTCTTTCCTTTTCAACTGGTACGGTACAGAAAACATAACGAGCGCAAGCAAAAAAAAAAAAAAAAAAAAAAATTGGAATTATCTACGTTGTCAATTGAAGTCTATGAATCGCAGTAGGACGCTTATTTCACAAGAATAGTATACGAAATGAAAGTTCTTTCATTAATAAGATTTAAAAATATCAGGATCAAAAAGTTAATGCGAAATTCGTATTATCATGAAAAATGGACACATCTTGGTATATTTACAAGTAGCTCAACATGATTCGTGATTTTTATTTGCAAAAGAATCCCGCACGCAATTCAATTTTATTTAATTTATCGCACACAATATTCATTTACTGGTGGAAAATTAGAAAAAATAAAAAATTAAATTTTTTTTCCTTCGGGATTTCAATGGATTCGATCTTTTATTCCGGTCAGGAGATACCCTTGCTTTTCGGGATTAACTTTAATTACAGGGTAACGAACTTGATTAATACGGTTGGCAAGGCTTTAACAGCAAAATAAATTTACATCAATTAATTGACTGTCCGACATTACAGCATTGCCAAGTTGAAGACATCGAAAACATCCCATCTTCCTTTTGGTATTTTACAAGCGATTTAAGATAAAAAAATTACTTTTTATTCTTTCGTCAAACTAATCCTGCACCTTAAAAACATAAGCTTAACTTTCAAGAAAAACAACTTGAGAATTCCGACTTTTAAAATTCTATGGAAAAAAAGACCTGTCGTTTTTCTTCTTTAAAAATATTTTAAAATTAATTTATCCAATGCTGGTAATCCAGGCCAAGACTTTAACTTTGGCATTTTCTTGGAGTAAAATTTCCATGTTTGGTGAAAAAACGATATTTTCAATAAGCTGGTAAATTATAATTACTTTTAAACGCCTCTTACCCATCCAATTCTTTTTAACCACGGCCATGTCATACTAAACGGAAATGATAAAACGCTGGACGGCACACCTTTTAAAGCGAACCATCGGTAATGACCGCCGAAAAGCGTAAAAAAAAAAAAAAAAATGATGCGCGATCTTTCACAGAATAAAATAAAAGTGGTTGCACCACGATATCGTGACCTTGAAATATAGAACCTCGATTACTATTATAATACTAATGACCTTGAAAACAATTTCTTAATTTCATGAACCTCATCAATCAAAGTGCACAGATCCCGTTAAAAAAAAAAAAAAAATCTTAAACTTTCATCTATTCTATTATAAAAAAAAATAAGAAATAGTATAATAATAAAATCATTCAAGCTTTTTTTTTTTTAAATTCGTTTTCTTATCTGACAAATCTTAAACGGTGGCGATTACAATCTGAGAAAAAAGAAAATTGTCTTGGACAAGAATCGTTTAGTAAAAAAATTATTGCAAAGTAAAATTAGGTACACTTTTTTTTTTTTTTTTTTTTGTTCTATTTTAAAGATCCGCCCTGTATTTAATGTTGACCGCAGCCATTTCCAATTACGTTTTTCCTTAATGGCTTTTATAAAATTGTCCGTTTAAGTCTTTTTTCGATTAATTTTAAAAAATAACAAAACAAGATCGAAAACCCTTAACCAATTTTTTTTTTGTTCTACGAATTCATCGGTTTTACGGAAACGATTCCTAATGAGAATGCAAACTCGTGTAATAATGCATCGGTTAAATTTAGTGTTAAATGATGATGACTGATTATAGATATTTAGCATGAGTGCCTTCAAAGACACATCAGAGAAAGAAGAAAAAAAAAAAAAAAAAAACGTGTTCCGATCGTGCTTATCGAAGTACGGAGGTGTTGCTTCTAATTTTTTTTTTTTTTTTCTTAATAGCCTTTTTCCCTACTTTCCCATGTTACCTTTGCTCTTTCATGTCAAAATCGAACGAATTAAACGTTGACGGTGGTAAAAGGTGGGAAGTACAAAGAAAAAAAAAGATTGTACTCCAGTATAAAGTGAACTTGTCGAACTTGGCTCTCACCTGTCATCGGTTGTCAGAAAGATTGTTTTTGATGCGTAAAAGTTGTTTGATGTCGCATTTTTTCCTTCCCAAGAAATTACATCGATCAGTGTTAATCGTTTAAAAAAATAAGATCGGTGCAGATTTCCCCCTTAAATTAAAGGTGCGTCGTTTTTTCCATAATTTTAAAGATTGGAATATTTTTCGAATCCAAATATTTTTTCTCCCTATAAAAAAATAACGGTCTCCAAACAAAGAAAAGCTAAAAATCAGTTTGGAGGATTCGAAATGTGGAGAGATCGGGCCTTGCAAAATAAAAAGCTTTAATTCTTTTTCATCTGAATAATCCCTCACTTTGAACTTTGTCGATGGCTATTTCCCGACCTCTCGGTCGCTTGCAACATTGAAATCCGTTCAATTTACATTTGCTCAAGGATTATCCCTTTTAAGACGACTTCCCCGAAAAATTTTAAGCTCAAAAGAAAATTAATTAATTTTATAACTTTCCAGTTTTTCCTTCAACAATTTTTTTCTCCAACTGCGTGACAAACGTTCCAGAAACATGCGATGCAATCTTTAAGGAGATCGGTGCAAAATTAATTTTTCCCTTTAGGGTAATCCTACCAGTGCGAAAACCCTTTTTGTCATCTCGTGCTGCTCCATGTTAGGGAGAAAAAAAAAAAAAAAAAAAAGACTGAAAATCGTGCCCTATCCAACACCACGACTTTTCATTAATCCGCAGACGACTCGAGGCCAATTTTCATTTTTTTTTTTTTCCTATTGAGAAAGTGATGGCCGAGACTTATCGTAGCACAATTATTTTAATTAAAAAATATGAAGTTCTGTTTTGATAATTTATGACACTCAAAAAGATATTTACCTCTGATTATTAAAAAAAAAAAAAAAAAAAAATGTGATTGCTTTAAACCCACTCCATGTAATCACTTTTTTTTTTTCAAATGAAAAAAACGACAATCATATTCGTTCGCCTATTAAAAAATAAAAGAAATAAAATTCCATTCATTAACGGAGAAGCAATTTCATTGATTTATTTGGTATTGAGTCGTATTTACTGATATTTTTGATAAATATCAATTACCTTTAATATTTACTTTCTCTGAGTATTTAATATGTTCAATACTTAAAAAACAGATCCTCTATTTTTTTTTATGATTTATTCGTTCAAGTATATCTTTCTCATCTGTCCGTATTTTACGAGAGAATTGAATCAGTCTTTTTTTAATAAAAATGAAACGTAATCTATAATTTTTCGAGGAAATCTTTTTCGTAAAATTCCAAAAAATCAATTATTTTTCTTTGAAAAACTAAAAAAGATCTTTTGAAAAAAAATCCTAATATTAAATTTTTAATGCTGATAAAAAGAAGAGCATTAATAAAAAAAAAAACCTTCCTTCTTTTCTTTTTTCGTATTTCGTGTAGACTGTAGAGAGAGTTATGTTCCAATTTCGTTCTTTCCGAAGGAAAAACGGCAAGAGCCCTACTTCTGCCATTTATTTATTTCTTCATTCTTTTTCTCTCGACTGATGAATTATGAACATTGTATTTCAGACTACTCCTCGATTTTTTTTTTCTTTTTTTTTCGAAAAGATAAAACGAAAGACAATGAAAATTAAAAGAGATGGGGAGAGGGAGAAAGAAAGCGATGGGGATAACGGGTTAGGGAAAAAAAACTCTGGACAAGAAATAAACCAAGAGGACAAAAGGACTTTAAACCATCATCAAAATTTTTAAATTCAGCCTTGGGACATTACAAAATCGGAAATGACTGTGCATCAAACGCAGGCTTATTGCCCCGAAAGATGGACTACGAGTAAAAAGTTGATTTGTTTTCCAAAAAATTAAGAATCTCTTAATCCCGGGGGATTTCAAACTAGGAAAAAACCGCGGGATCTGAATAGGGAATTTCCTCGGATGCAAACAAATAAAATTTTTGCCGAATTTAGCAGATGGGAATTGTCCGACCGTGAAAAACCGAAAATAAAACCGGGATGGATTTACTATGAGAAACAGCCGACCTCGGGGGCTGCTACGTGCTCAGAGTTCCATGTAAAATATGAAATCTACGTCTTATAGTTTCAAGCTTTGTTTTTGATTCGCTACGTGACAAAACAAACGAAAAAAAGTAGAGCCTCCAGAAAATTTCCTCTGGACTCTTTGAGTGAAAAATATAAAATTTACATTACATTAATGAATCCTTTTTATTGCCGCTGTGGAAAATAACGATCTTTGATCCAGAAAGAAAAAGGCTTTGGACTTGATTTTTACTGTCCTTTCATTGAAACAAACACGGGGAAAAAATCCAAATTTTAGATATGATGCCGTAAAATAATTTCAAAAAACATTTAGAGTCGAAAAACTTTTGATTTAGTTTTCCGGGACCAACACCAGAGGAGTTGGTCAGATACCTAAAAATACGATTTTTTTTTTTCACCGCAAAGCGAGAATCAGAGAAAACAGCTATTCCTTCCGGTAACCATAACGCCTTTTGGATTGTCACGTTTATTTTCTGCACGAGCGTTTCCCTGCGTTTATTTACTTGGGATTTGAGAGATTTAATTTGCGTAAAATATTCGACAACGCTTTAAAACAAGGGAGACATTTGTAAAGAATTAATTAAAATCCATCACCGAGTTTTCTAAAATTTCCTAGCATTTTCCCGTAGTTTTAATTCCTCAGATTTTCCAAAAGGATTTATCCAAAGCTCTACAATATGAACGCTCCCCCTTTTTTATTTTTTTTTTATTTCGATTTAAAAATTAAAAAACGGAAATTTTAATTATGAGTAAAATGAAAGGAACTTTCTAACAAAACGTCAAGGTCGTTTGACTTTATCGCGTAATTCGGCTAATGGGAAATCATTTTTTTCATGACATGAAATTCGCTATGGAAAACGGCCTCCGGCTCTTAATCGTTTTTTCATTCTGAAATTTAACCGTTACCGAAGTTTAATCTTTCGACGGCTTATTTATTTTATTTTGATTGTGCCTTTTCGCTTTTTTCCCTCCAAGTCCAAACTCGAGCACTTGAAGTGGCATCTTTGATTGTCCACGTGAATCTAAAGTTTGCTCGCGGATTCGGAAAGCTCCATTAAAGCGAGTTAATAACTTTATTTCAAAGGATTTATACACAGCACTGCATAATAACGTTATTATCTTAATAACAATTTCCGATTCATGATTTATGAAGGTGATAACGCTTAATATAGATCATCTTCCCTACTTATCAAGTCAATTTACACACCTTGTAAAATTACTATCAAATCAAATTCAGAAAAAACAAAAAATTACTTTCATGCACGCTTGCATGATGATTTCAAAAAAAAAAAAAAAAAAGATTGATTACCAAAACTATTACACGTTCCTTTTGCTTTTCCTAAGCGATTTACTAACATTTTCATTTTCTTTTTCGTTTCCGACGAAAAGGGACGGTTCTCCGAATTAAAAAACCGCAAAACAAAATTGAGTAAATAAAAGCCAAGCACTCTCTTGATACTAAAACAATTGATTAAGTGCTTTTCTTCGTCAATAGCGAGATTGGTTTAATTAAGAAGGCGGGATGATTCAACTGATTTATATCAAGCATCCTGTCTACCTGTTAATTTCTACTTTATTTTTTTTAATTGGCCTGTAATAGGGATTTAACCGAGTCTTACTTTCTATTACAATTTTATTTAATAATTAGGACCTAATCTAATCATCCTTGTGAACCATTTCGTGCTTATTAATTTTTTTTTTTTCTTTTAGATCGCTTAATTTTTTTCTTATGGCACCCATTTGATCCTAGATACTGAAAAAGATTTTATTTCCATAAAGAAATTAATATTCGTCGCTATGGCTCTGAATTTTTTAAAGCTTATCTCTATATTTAAAAAAAAATCCCACTGAATACCAAAATGTGAATGGGTGAGAAATTGGATCACAATAGCTTTTCTCTTTTGTGTTTTTTTTTTATTTGAAAGAAGGAACATAAAACCCAAGTGGGAGTAGATATTCAATGAGATAAAAAATATCCGCTAATCCGAAACAAAAATATGGTTTTCTTTTTTGCACCCGTGTTTTTTGAGTCGGTAAATATTCATACCGGTATATAAAGTTGGTTGTCGTTTTCCGAGTTGAATTCGAATGCGTCAGAATCTAGCAAAGTAGTTAACGCTCGTGTTTTATGTTATTCCTTTTGGACTTTTCACCGACAAAAATTGAATAATTCCATAGTAAGCCTAACGAGAAAAAAAAAATTGCTGTTACTGACTAGTATATGCAAAAGTAATTAATTATAAATTTAGCCAGGCACTATCTGTGCTATAGTTGCTCACACTTTGTTCTCGCCTCCAGCGGATACACGTAATAGTAAATAATTACAACTTTATCGAGGATTTTTTTTTTTTTTTTTTTTTTAAATTCATTAACGCTTCCAATCCCATAATAACAGCGCTTACTAATTAACAATTGTAGCGTTACTATTTCTGTATTTTTATTAAATGAATTAAATTTTTCTCGGACTTTCTAACGAAAATAAAATTAAATCGATTAAACGTTTTTCAAAAAAAAAAAAAAAAAAAAAAAATTGCTGCATCGTCATTACCATATATTTACTCGGTTTGATTAAACTTTCATCGCGTTCGATTCTTTTTAATGCGAAAAAAATCGTGGGTGACAGTTATTCAATTTATTTATAAAAGTTTAAAAAAAAACGGCTTTATGCGATGACCATTCTTAGAATTCATTAAACATTTTATTGCCTGTTTTTTTTAAACAGCTTTCTAATAGCTAGGAATTATCTTATTAAAATCGCATTTTCATTTTTATTTCTCACATTTAAGACATGCCTAATAGGTATTTTTCAGCAATTATATTTTAATATTTTACGGACTTTTGTTATTTATATTTTTTAGCTTCGTCGCTGAAACCGTTTCCTCCTCCTCTAAAAAGGTTAAGCTTTGGTGACCGTCCCCTCAGGAACCCACATCTCAAAGCTTTCGATTTTCATCTTGTCAAATGGTACTCTACTAATTTTACGAGGTGAACCCCCATAATAAGTGTGCGGACTATTTGTGAGATAGGAAATATAGGAGGCGTCCAGATGGTCTATACTACCCGAGCTAAGCCCGGAAACGATAGTTCATCTTAAGAGAAATGTACTGACTTCTTAGAGTCCTTGTATTTATATTTTATATTTATATCCGGTTATTGGTTTTAAACATTATTTGTATTAATAATACTAACGGAGAGGTCTTCCTAAATCTATTCATACCTTGGAAATCGTTTAACAACATAAAAATAGGAAAAAATGGCAATATGAATGAATAGTAAATCGCCTTCGAAATAAAAAAAAAAAAATGAGAGACCGATGCGAAACTAGCTAAAACTTAAAGAGCTCGCAGAAATTGAATCGAATGCCCGTTAAGTTTTAAAAAATTAATTTGGATTTTCCACGAGACGAGAAAATGTTATCATGGTCGAAAGATATACAGGACTTATGCTAATATGTGTCGAGTTTTTCTCGGAAATAAAATCTCTGGGAACAGAGGATTCGATCATCCAGACCGAACGGTCCAGGAGTTGCCACCTTTTATTCGATAATTCTTACCGTCGGCCTTTTAGTAGTGCCGGCACATCCAAATTTTATCCTAGTCAGGTTATCCCGAAAAGTTCAACCCACAGAATTCCCTAGGCTATGCTGGGGTTGACCGAATTTCGAGCAGGAAGTTTGCTTCTTAAGCAAAGTTAAGGTAACCTTTGGATTCACACAGGTTAAGAAATATCTCGCAAAGCCGTTAAGTTAATTTATAAAGGTGGCGGCCGTAATATTACCTAATTACGTAATATTACTCACCTACAATATTTCGGGCAAAAATCCGTAAATTGCAAAAAAAATTTATTAAAAATTCAGCCCGGGTTCCCAGGAAATCAGCAATAAATGTACGAACGTGCGTTTCTCCCTACACAGTAAAAAATTTTATGTAAAAATTTACATAATTATGTTAAAATCGGTCTACATAATTTTTATGTTGTTTTTTGTTTATGTTTACCTTTTGGAAAAAACAACAGAAAAAATTTGTGTAGACCGATTTTAACATAATTACATAATATTTTTTACTGTGTAAGTAAATTATCCGCTATAAGAAAAACAGAAAACATTCAACAAAAAACACATTTCATTATATTTTGGGCCAAAAACGCGCTTTACTTAGGAAAAAGAAAGGGAAGTTGACATTTAGACAACCCGACTCTAAATTATGTAAATTAAGATAATAAATTTATTACAAGTAATTCTTGAAAATGCAGTTTTTATTCGCATTATTCAGTATAATCCTGTCTTAGAAAAAAGGAAGTAAAAAAAAAAAAATCTCAACATTTTTACCTACGCTCTTCTATGTATAGCTTACAGAGAAATAAAAGTACATTAAAACCCAAGTTTTGCCCGTTCGCGAAGGGGGAACGATCCATGGGATTATCCACAGGATATCCTAAATCCCTGAAAAATAACCCTCGGGAGATCCTACGGATGGCCACGTGCTACTAGGGGGGCCGACCACTTGTTTATCTTTGCAAAACTTAAAAGATCTTTTTCAATAATGCTTTGGCTATAATGCACCAGGCGTTGATGCTACATAATGCATGATACAACTTGTGCTTCATCATGTTTGAGTTGATCGTATGTACCGGCATCTTAAATGCAAACCGTTTGATAAGACGAGGACAAAAATTGCCAGATTGATTTCTATTATAATTTCCCAAGGAAACGAGCAATGCAGATTTCGGAGTGAGACACGAATTCAACAAAAACGGCACTCGTTTGTTATTCTGGAAAAAGACTAGATTCAAGTGGCGATCGGGTTTCCTCGCTTTTATTAAACTTTGGAGCCTATCAACGAATACAAAAAAATTGGCAATTACGAGGATATCTATAAACTCACGGAAAACGTGAGCGATTGACAATCAAACAAACATAAACAAGTTGTTTGCAAACATCATTCGTGCGGCTTCGGAAAAAAATAAATAAATAAATAAACGGTGATTCGTCCACCGCCTTCATGTTTGATTTTCTAATATCCAATTAACATGAAGAGTTCAGTCCAAGGGTCAGGAAATGAGAGAAAAAAAAAAGAGAAATTTATGTCTTCATCATTTGAAAATATCTCGGTTTCAAAATGAACATCCGAAAATCGATTATAACAAAGCCCAGACGGATCATAATCGTCGAAAATTTCCCATGGTCTCAGACGTGCCTGATAACACCGTGACCCAGATTTCTTCCCTCGTCTTACGTGACGTTAGATCTAGATGAGATATATTTTAGCCACGCTACCAAATCATCCGGGGGACCCGGCCCGAACGCAAACCTTCAAGTAGGAGATTGACATTTGGCGAGTTGTCAGACGCCGTCTTCGCCGTTCGCATTTTCATTTAGAGGTTTAAAGCACTGTCCATACATAGTAAAATCGCTGCTTCGTTCGTTAAGAAAAACAGGGAAGGATCCGATAGAAAATATTTTTCAAGGCTCTTCCCTCTGTTTACGTCAAGTTGCATAGCCAAATTTTCCGCCAAGATCTCAACAGATTTAACGCAAACAATATTGACTCGTCCTGACTAGTTTTTTTTTCTTTTTTGTAATTACAAAACTGGTTTGCATTGTGTTATTGTTTAGAGTCGAAATTGCCAGACTCCACGTTTTCTATCTGCGATTTTTGAATGGTATTTCTTCCCGCACGGAAAAAAAAGTTCGGTTCCTGTTACTAAAGTTCGGTTCCTGTTACTGAAAGTTAAGTTGGGGCTTGTGACATCTAAACATTTGAGTTGACAATACTGAAAATTAGGTAATTATTACTAAACGTTATTAATCATTACGAACTCTTAGTAATAATTACTAAATTTTTTTGGTATTATCTACTCAAATGTTTAGATGTCACAGGTTCAGTAACAGGTACCGAACTTTTTTCTCCGTGCGGTTTTTCGATTACTCATTTATATCAAGGGTAAGGTCTCGGACGTCAATCGGCGAGATCAAGAGTTTGAAAGAAAGAAGAAAAATTTTGTTTGTTTAAAGCCGAAGATAATCAAAAAATAATGGTAAGAATTTAAAACGACAACTAAGGTAAGTTTTACGAGGGTGTAATTTCAGAAGATTTCTCCAGAAAATACCGAAAAAGAAGACGATCCAATAAGAAACTTTTGTCGGAAAATGAAGAAACGAGGTTTTGACAAGAAAACATCGCTCGGCAAAGGCTTGCTTTTCCTTAGCCACAAGTTTTGAAAAGTCGGGATCTTCGATGATGGAACATCTCAAATCGAACGAGGGGTTAATACGCATAATACAGTCGGTTCTGACAACACAAGACAAAATTGGAAGTAAATAAAACCGAGGAGGCCATAAATCTTGAAAATAGTTTAAACTTAAAAAAAAAAAAAAAAGAAAAAAAAACGTTGTGGCAAACCTCAAATTACTCGAAATAATGTAATCACCTCAACCTACAGATCTATATTATCATTTTAGTGGGAAAATAAGAGCGTTGAGCGTGAGCCATTCACATGACAATAGATTTTTGCTCGACACTTTATACGATTCTTTCACCTTTCGTCCTGACATCAGCTCTAGGGTAAAAGTTAAAATTTCGTGCCGTTCTTTTCTCTTGAGGTTTGGAAAAAAAAGAAAAGGAAATAAGTCGATTTTTTGCCTGGAGGTAGCATTCCGTTTACAATACCTTATGAGGATATCAGCTGTCATGTTCCTCCTCATACACGTTAGTTCCTCCGAAAAATAAAATGGAGAAAGTAAAAATCTGTGACTTATGCGGTACACTTATTTACAAAAGGGACAACGAAAATAAAGAGCTTCAATCCGGTAAATACGAAATAAATTAATTGTGATACTTTCCGAATTGATGGCCAAGAAAATTGAAAGCAATCGAGCTGAAAAAGTCGAATAAGTCAACAAAACAATCGATAGATATTTTTTTTGTGAACAGGCGATGACCTGCTTCTCGTAAAGCCTACCGATTATTCGGCTTGCTAAAAAGAAGAAGCCCCAAAAAATGTTTTTCCATGCGGGAAAAATTAAGCAAAAAGACGTAGATTCACCGTGAATCACGACTTGTTTGTTTTTAAGATATCTTTGAAAATCCGGCAGGAATCGCTTTTAACTCCCTGGAAGATCCTCGACATCAAAATTTGATCGGTTACGCCGCTCACGTGTATTTGACATTTCATTAAACGGATACTTTTTTTTTTTTTTTTTTTTTTTTTTGGAATCCACAACCAAAGAAGATTCTCACTTTCTACAAGGAATGCATCTAATAGACAATAAACTACTGGTTTTGCTGCAAAAATATCAGGTATTTCACGAATTAATGACCACCTTACTCGCTACGAATGCGTGCCACACGACATTCAAATGAAAGTGTCGAAAATTACAACGTCAATATCCTATTATTATAACTTTATTTTATTTTTGTTTTATATACCCTCTTGATTGATGTGGGATCCTTAATTTTTTTTTAAATCAGATGAATTAAGTGCATTCACGTGTGTGGAATCGGGAACGATATGACGACAGTTTATAAAACCATTTCCAATGTTTTTATCTTGTCATCGAACGAGTTTCCTGGAAATGCATTGTGCATTAGCTTTGGGTTCGTGCAGTGTGAACCAAGCGGAAAATTTTTAACTACACGTACAAAATATACCAAATTAAAGGGACGAAAAAAAGTTCTCCAGAAAAATTTTAAAATTTAGGGTAGGAAAAATTGCAAAAATACAAATTTTGGAGTGATATCAGTAACATCAACTTGTCGTATTTCTTTCCTAAGACTAGTTCTTTTTTTAAGTGAAAAAAAAAAAAAATTAAGGGAAAAATAAAATTTATTAATTCCTATTGCCACCTTGGGATTGGACCACAAGCCAAATTATCTTTAAAATTAAGGGGCCATCACAAAAGTGGCTCTAACGTCCGTATTTTAAAATTTTGCAAAATTATTATCGCTTTAAAAAAATATTCTTAATAATATTTGGTAAGCGGCTAGACTTTGAAAATAAGCTTTTCAATCCCAAGTTTCCATTTTATTCCCTCCTTTTTTTGAACGAATAACCTTGCAACAAACTTTAAAAAGGCAGCATCGAAATTTATTTTTTTTAAAAAATAATATCAAATTTTCAAATGGAAAGAAAAACAAAATTGACCGTTTCTTGAGATCATTTTTGCACGTCTAAACAGGGGTTAACTTCATAAAATTACGCAACAAAAATTGTTTCCCGGTGTAGATTTCCTCCTTTGAAAATCTAAGATTGACCAGTCCCAGGAGCAGCAGAGGAGCAAAGATTTAAGAAGCGGAACGGGGAGCTCCAATTAATTTTTCGTGACATTGACACTCGGGGATAATCGCTAAGTCTCTTAAGGAATTCGCACCTCTTCCTGGTTGCAGGACTAGTTTCACTTCATGTAAAATAAAAATGGGTTCCGAGATCATTTTGTAAATAATAAGCAAAACTTTAGAATATGCCTTCCTAGATCAATACGGGTTTCAAAAAGGTCGCTCCACAATTGATGCATCAACATCATTTATAGATAACCTTGAAAATCGTCAACCGAGCCTAGGTATTTTTCTTGACTTATCGAAAGCTTTTGATTCTGTCAACATATAGCAGAAATTAGATGTGGAGTTCCAGGGAAAGCCCTTGACTTATTAAAATCGTATTTATCTAACCGGAAGCAAAAAGTAGAACTTGGCTTTCCAAAACCGATATACCTGTTTATAATCTATATAAACCACAAAATGAATGAGAACCCGACTTTTACCGATGACATCTTTAGACTTTTATCAGCAACGAAAGAAGCTACTGCTTTTCGGGAAAAAGGAAAAAAACACTTGGGAGTATACATTGACGAGAAATTAATTCCTACTAAAAAAAGTTTTTAATTTTTGGGTATAAAAGATCCATAAATAAGTTCAATTATTTTTATAGGGAAAAGAACCCGTTTTTTAAGAAAAACCCGTCATTAGTCAAATCGCGGAAAAACTCATGCGTTACGCCATGAATTAATTTGACAATGGTTATAAATATTGAGAAAAAATCACACCTCGAGTGGGACTCGAACCCACGAAGGCCATGGGCACGCCTTGAAGTCCTATACGCGGACAGCGCTCTAACCAACTGAGCTATCGAGGCTTACACCCAAGCGTATGAAATCTTCTCAATATGACTTAATTGAAAGGTGGAAATGATAAGTCGAAGTATAATTTTTGATAGAGAAATTTTTAACTCTGTTTTCCGAAATCTTTATGAAAAAAGTTTGTCCATCCCGAGCCTAATTCAGTCCAAAATACCTTATGGGGGATGGATCATAGTAATCTGCAACTGGTTTTTCTATTGCGAAAAATGGCCTTGAGAAACTCATTAGGCCTAAAAAAATTAGATTCACGAGTAGAAATCTAAAAAAAAAAAAAATTCTGACAGTTGGCAATAAAAAACTATGCAAACTATAATATCCTAACAGAAACACATAACTATTATTGCTATTCAAAAACCCTTATTTTACACAACATCTATTCAGCAGATGATTTTAAGCAAATATAAAGCCCCAGTCATTTTTTCACCAGAAAAAAAAAAAAAAAAAGTTTTTTTTTATCAAAATGTGTACGTGATAACGCCTATTTTGAAGTTTTAATAGAATATGGCCGTTTATGCCCGTTTAGAGTTGGAATTAGTTTCCAAGTCAAAGTTTGATTAATTTTTTTTTCTTTTTTTTACTTTTGAAAAATAAAAATTTTCTTTTTGTTCTCCTTATTTTTGTTTGAAATTTTATGATTAATCTTTTCACTTGTGGCGTAACATTTAATGGTGCAAAAAAATAAAAGGAATAATTAATTTTGACTCGATGTTTATGATTTTTTCCTCTTTCTAGAACAGGTCATCGTCATGAAACTTTTCATTGTAGAGTTTTGAGCCTTACACTAGAATGTCTTTTTATGCCCAAGGCATCGCAAAAGTTGTAAATTGTGCAGGGTTATGCTTTTTTTTTTTTTTTTTTTTTTTTTTTTTTTAAAACTCTTTTAATTTTTTTTCTTTTTTCCATCCGTTAAAAGATTACTTTGAATATTTTGAAATCGATTCGGAAATAAAAAGCGTGATTTGGTTTGTTTTTATGGCTTAAAATTGTTGTCCGTGTGAATCGATTATTTCAGAAACCCATCAAGTTCATTTTTTAAGCGAATATGAAATTTTACAGTCATAAGTTTTCTCGTGCCTTAATACATGTCCGCAAAATCTCAATAATTAAGAAATTCCAGTCATTTTTTGTCCGAAATTTCAATGTTTTTGGGCCGCAGCTCAAAAAATTATCGATTAAAAAACATTATTAAAATACTTTGCAGACGAAAAAAAAGCATTAAAAATTACAAAAATCTTAATTAGCGCTAAAAATTAAAAAAAAATTTTGTTGTTGTTTCTGTATTTGTATAAAATGAAGCACTTAATTTTTCTGACAGTTTAGAAATCCTTCAAGTCCACGAAGGAAAATCACTCCGGAAGGAAAAATTCGGAAAATAGGAAAAGTTTGAAATGTGGCTGCGGGTTTTCCGAAATAACTGATCCACGTACTTTTTCTGCCGAAATAGAATTAAAACTTATTTATGTGGCAATACATGATGGAGAGTCAAACTTTGTACCTGTGTTTAGCTTGTGGGCGACTTTTCATGCAATCATAATAAGCATTTTATTCAGAAATAAGTATTTTCCCAGCAATATTGACGATTTTCTCATGGAATATACTGCGATATTATTCAAAACGGCTCCCTAGCTAAAAATATTTTTATATTTATATGCAAAGGATTTACTTTAATTTTCAAATATGATATTAAAATAAAACTCTACGCCAAATTCGACATCAAAAATCCATATTTAGAATGAGATCGAAGAAAATGTTCATCTGCCACAAGTTAAACTTAGCCCAATATAAAAAAAACTCAGAAAGCAAAGGGTTAACTTAAAGGAAAGCTACGAAAGCTATTCCTCGACAAGACGATCCTCCGCCTCCTAAGATAATCTCGGAAAGGACAAACTCTGGAACGATTTGTCAAGTCGAGCAGCATGCAAAATGGACATCAAAAAATATTTTGGCACTTACTTGTCAACACCTTTTAAAATAGAAATAAAAAACAAAAACATTTTTTATTATACTCGTGTATATAACAAAAAAAAAAAGGCAGAGGATGATGATAAGAACTATTATTTCAAAATGAAAAAAAGTTAGAGCCGCCCCCCTCCCCCCTCTGCTCAAAAAATATCGGAAATATTCCTTTTTATAAAAAAATGCAAAAGTAAAATAATATAAAAAGCGAAAGTTCATAAAACGATTGTTTGAATGAAATTGTAAAAACAATGGGAAAGTTGTAATAATGTATCATTAGCAGACAAACTTACAATTTGCCGACAAACCTGTATTTTAAGCCTTATAATCTGTTATTGATACAGGAAAAAAAAAAAACGAAATACCAAAATTCATCGTAAAGTTTCCCATTCAACCTTTGTCCTGAAACTTTTTTTTAAACTGGTGAAACTGATTTTGACAACCCGTCATTTCTGTCTAAAGCTCCGTGTCATAAAAGAAAAAAAAACAAGGCTTGCAAAGGATGTGAAAAAATTGACATTTTCACTGTACTTTTTTGAAATAAAATAAAAAAACATGAAACTTTTTTTTTTTAAAAAGACATATAAACCTGTATTCAATGCATAATTGAACGATAGCCAGACACGTATTGTTTACCGATAAGTTTTCGAACGTTTCGTTTAAAATAATAATATTTACCTTGTGTAACTGTTTTTAGCTCTTGTGTACACACAATTTTATTAAAATCAGCATTAAAAACCTTCGACCTTGGCTGTGGGCAAAAGACGCGGTTCCAGTTAATAACCATTTATATTGCTTTTTTTTTTTTTTTGATGTTAGAAAACGCACCGCCACGTTATTTTTTTCGAAATCGTAATTCATTTGCAATAAAACGGCATGGGAAATTAGTTTATATGTGCAAATCCCGTTGGGTACTTTCGCTTATTTTGATAAGTCATATTATTTACGTTAATTCGTGCCAATTTTGTACTAACAAAAAATTATCGTCGTTAATTTCCAACCGATTTTTTATTTTAACTCGCGGTGGGGAAAAAAGCTAAAACTTAATTTTCCGCTTTTAGCTTTTCCCGCATTAGGTAACAGGGAAATTAAATTTACCTGAAATTGAAGACTGAGTTACCCTTAGAGGAAAAAGCAGGTGAATCTTGAGGTCGTAAAAGTTTTTCGGTTTCATCACTTTATGTCTAAAAAAAAAAAAAAAAAAAAAAAAAATTAATCGCGAACGTGGGCGTGCGCGTCTATGATTGCTCAGACAAACTTGATTTAGTCGTTAAACGGTGAGTGCCATAAGGGAAAAGTAAAGCATCAATTAACGAGACATTTTATTTTTGCTTCGACATGATGATGATGACCGACACAGACATACGTAGTAATTAAATAAGGATTAAAAAGGTTTCGAGCCGCTTTGTTGATTAACCATCCCGCCTTTTGTTGATTTTCGATGGGATTATTATTATAAAAACAGCCTCGAGGAGCTTTCTATAATCCGATTTAAAAAAATGATAAAGATGCCAAGGTATAGGCGCAGGAAGCCCTCCGAAAAATTTCGCTTAAAACGTGGGAGGGACAGCTCTTTAGCACCGTCAAAGATTATTCCGCGTCGTAAACACGAAATTGCCGAGTTTCCATTTTTCTGCGCTTATTTTTAATTACTATTGGCGTTATCTTGTTGTACGATGTTGTTGTTTCTGCTTTTTAAGGAGGAAAACACGTCAAGCGCATGTATTATGTCTCGTCATGCTATCGGGTTTTGCTCCGTGTTAAATTAATGGTTAATACCATCCTTATTTTATTTATTTTTGCATCTTAATAACGATTGCCTAGGTATCTCAATTTAAAAAAATAAAAAGACAAATAAAACCGAAAGTGCCATTTCCCAGTGGCAGAGATGAGGATTAGTAATTAATCAAGGCCATAAATATTTTCGGTAATAATTTACTTCTGTTGCCACTTTTCCAGAATTTCCATGCGATTAACTCAATTCCAACGATCAACTATGGCAAACGTACTTTATTTGAATCGTTATTTTTTTTTCTCTCTCTCTCTTTTGCTCCCAAAGGTTAAAGCGAAATAATAAACCAAAACAAAATGTTAGCGCATTCTAAAAAAGGAATCTAGTTTTAAAAAGTCGAGTCATCTTATATGCACCGCTTGCATCAAACTCTTTTTTTTTTTTTTAATAATGAAAAAACGTCCAAAGGTTATTAATGTCACTTGCATGTTTCCAAGTAATGAAGATCCCTTAAAACGATATCAAAAAAAAAAAAAAAAAATTTGTCAATTAAATAAAAGTCAACATAGAAAGTATAATAATGAAGAAGAAAAAAAAACACCCAAGTTCAAGGCAGATGTCATCGGTGTGAAGAAAACTTGAAAAACTACTACGGATTCAAGGACATTATTACGATGGGACAAGTTTTGCAAATAAAAATATTAAAGAAGAAAAAAAAAAAAAAAAGAGAGAAAAATTGTCCTAACAAACTGGGTGGTATTATAATCCTTCAAAAAGAAAGTATATAATCAACGGTTGCGTTTTGCGAATACTAAAAAAAAAAATGTAAAGCAACTACACCCTTCAATCATTTGTTTTTTTGTAAAATAAATGCTACCCTTGTCGGAAATACGTGAGCGTGGGAGAATCAGAGAAAAGTGACCGATGATGGTGGTCTACTCGAATTATTCGGAATCATTTGCATAAATAATCAACCGGTTAATATATCATTCCGATATCGTCAAATTTCCGTGATTTCGGTAATTTAATAAATTATTTTTTAACCTTTCGGGTTAATCACGAAAAAATAAAAAAATCCGATTTATTAATCGAGTTTTGTTTTCCTAATTTCTCTCCTTTTACAGTTAAGTTTTTGTTTTAAAATTCCTTTGATTATTAAGCTTTTAATTATAAATTATTACTCGGTTAAGAATTCCGTGGTCACCTTTGAACCTTTCGATTTAGAATTTGGCCAAAGGTATCTCCGTTCGGATTCGCATCCGATGACATTAATAAACCGGATCATCCAAATGAGAGGCATCCATTTTCGTGTAATAACCACTGTTACTTGCTCGCGTAAAAATATCAATAAATATTATGTTGGGTTTTGAGCGTAATACAGGGTGTCCAAAAAGTATTTGGCTGCTGTTTCAAAAAACTTAGAAAAATTTCAGATCGGAAAAACGTGATAAAAATTTTCCCGTGCAAAATTCGGGAAAGCGGAAAATTTTGGGCCTAAAAATTTTTTTTCCATTTTTAAATTCTTCAAATTAAGAGCATAAAAAAAGTCTTCCGGACCCCTGGTCGGAAATGACCGGAAGTCCTGTTTTTCCGGTATCAAAGTGTAAAAAAAATTATTGAACCCCCTATATCACTTTTAAATAATTTTTTTTTACAGAAAAATAAGATATCGGTAATAAATAACGTCTTTTTAAAAAATCCGTACCTCCAAGATGTCTTAAAAACATTAAAATAAAAAAAAAATGCAATTAAAAAATTGAATTCATTTACGCGCCATTTTCCATTAAGGGAGGATTATTCGCCGTGCTCACTGCAGACACGAGTCGATGCAGAACCTAGCAATAGCGATCGTCGTTATTCATTATTCTTTTTTTTTTTTATTTGTTTAAAGAAAAAAGAAAGAAAGAATGCGACAAAGATTTTAAAAATTTAAAAAAATTTCGCATAAAAAAAAAAGAATAATTAATAACGACGATTGCTATTGCTAGGTTCTGCATCGACTCGTGTCTGCAGTGAGCACGGCGAATAATCCTCCCTTAATGGAAAATGGCGCGTAAATGAATTCAATTTTTTTAATTGCATTTTTTTTTTATTTTTAATGTTTTTAAGACATCTTGGCGGTACGGATTTTTTAAAAAGACGTTATTTATTACCGATATCTTATTTTTCTGTAAAAAAAAAATTATTTAAAAGTGATATAGGGGGTTCAATAATTTTTTTTACACTTTGATACCGGAAAAACAGGACTTCCGGTCATTTCCGACCAGGGGTCCGGAAGACTTTTTTTATGCTCTTAATTTGAAGAATTTAAAAATGGAAAAAAAAATTTTAGGCCCAAAATTTTCCGCTTTCCCGAATTTTGCACGGGAAAATTTTTATCACGTTTTTCCGATCTGAAATTTTTCTAAGTTTTTTGAAACAGCAGCCAAATACTTTTTGGACACCCTGTACAATACACCGACAAATTACACTGTTCTAGAATGTTCCAGAAAACTGCAAATGTGACAAATTGAAAAAAAAAAAAATTGCCAGGTCCTAACAAATGAGATAAAATACAAAAACCGTTCGATTTATCGAAACGTTCAATCGGATATGAAATGCATAATTTAACCTCATGATAACAAAAATAAGAAAAAAAAAGAGTAACGAAATATAAAATACTTTTTTTTTTTTTTGTGTGCCCGAAAGCGAAAATTACTTACCACACATTCCGGAATGTGAAATTCGTTAAAGAACTCCGCACAAAATAATAGGAATTCGGGTGTCGGAAGAAATTTACATTTGAAAGCAAACAAAAGAATAACAAAAACAAATGGAATTCTATCCGATACCAAATTCCTATTATTTTGTGCGGGGTTGGTTATTATTACACCTTTCGAACGTCTTGTCTGCCGTTCTGCTATATGCTTGTCCTTAGTGTTCCCTATTCGTGTACCAAATTTGGAATCGATCGGGCTCAAATTGCGTCTCCGATCGGAGCACGAAAAAACGAGGACAGACAGACGGACGGACACACATGAGTAAACGGCTTTGGTTTAAAAAGTTACCCCGCAAAGTGCCGTTCGTTTTGTTTTCCGTTCAATGTTAACGGAGGTACCCTTCACTCGAAACCCAATTTAATATACTCTTCTTATGAAATTGAAGAGTATAAAAAACAGGATTTTTTCCGATAACAAAAAAGGTACTTTTTAAAAATTCCAAAGAAAAGAGAAATGGCAACATTAAACAGCTGCTAAAGCAAGTCACGGAAGATAGGGAATCCTAACAGTTTAAAAGAAGCAGAAAAAATAAAATAAATAAATAAATAAATAAATAAAAGAAAACCGAGGAAGCGAAAGAAGCCCCGAATCCATTACCGCAATTCCGTGAAACGACAATGAAATGGAAACTTTTACAATAATAACACTCATTTCGACATGAATAAAATTCGAAAGCATAAAACGGAAAGGTTTTTCTTTTAAGCTTTCAGCTAATAAAAAATAAAAAGAGTCGTCTGGATATATATGTTAAGGGATTAAGAAAATAAAGGCGAGTTGCGACTTGAGACTTGTGACCTCTCCCCTTAACAAAAAAAAAAAAAAATTATAAATGAAGTTGTAATAAGTATGATCGAGGCTTCGTAGTAATCATTGTTTCTAAATACCCTATATTTAAATTTCATTTCATAACTCTAAATTATATAGACTAACGGAAAAAGCCTAGTCTTCCGAGCGAAATGCATTATTACCGTTTTCGCAATGATCCTTTCCCTCAAAAATAATGATACGGAATATCACCCACATGCGTCAAGACAATTAACCCCCTGAGATTACAGACTATAAACCTAATGGTAAAAGGGTTTTTCTTTTTTTGCGCTCATTTATCCATCACACCGTAACTATCAATAAATTATCAATTAAATTACCAAATTGATTTTCAAAAGATAAACGAGATTAGAGTCCCAAGTTCCCAATTGTTTTTATTTACCCGTAAAATATTGACGATAATCTTTAAAAACCATTTCAGAAAATATTATACCAAGCAAAAAAATAAAGAGGGCGAAATTCCAGTCATTCCGAAATTTTTTTAAAGTATTTTAACCGGTTGCCATGTTATTGCTGCCCCTTCCAGTTATACCGACCAGAAAAACTTTTGTATTTTCGCTGACTCAGTAACTGAAAATATCATGGGTTCACGAGGAGTTGGATTCGTTGATTTTCATAATATAACTCTCGGAAATTAAAATGAAGTTAAAAAAAAAAAAAAAAAAAATAACCGACATCGAGGGACAAGAAAATTAATGAAAAAATATTCTCGAAGGATTTCGGGTTTTCGAAATTTGATACCGTTGATTTATCAAAGAAAGCTCAAGTTCTCGACAGACGACAAGGGATTAAGAGCTAAGATGGCGATAAAACCTCTGGTTGCTATATTCAAAAAAAAAAAAAGGACTCTTACAAAAAACTTGAGTCAGATTCGCGGAATAGTTTTAATGTTAAAATTTTGATCCGCAAAAGCACTTTTTGTAAATAATGGCGTTTGTAAGAAATTAGGGAATTTCAAAGGTTCATTTTCCTTTTTCACCTGTAAAAGAGGCTTAATTGCCATTTAAACGGTCTCGTGAACCCATTGTTTGATAAATACAAATTCACAACTTAAATCTTTTTGGCCTTAATTAGCAAGATGAGAGTCCCTTTTCATCTAAATGACTTAATTTTTTTTTTAATTCTCAAGTCTGAGACTTTTAATTCAACTCAGACATCGAAAGCCATCAATTTAATATTGTAAACGTGCGAAATATCCAACCGGTTTAATGATATATTTTTTTACGGCTGTCTCGTATGAGTTTTTCTACGTGGAACCCATTAAAAAAAAAGAGCAATACAAAACTATCCGTGCATCTTGAGGACGGCTTCGAAAATTAAGAAATTTAAACGAACGAAACATAACCGTATATCAGTTTATCGATAATCGAATGGACTCGGATGTGACAACGTTTTACGAAATCGGTTTTCCGCATAAGAAAAACATGGGAAACACCTTAAAGAGATGACATCCTTGTCACTTGATTACTTCTCAACTTTAATTTAATTTCAATATATTTTTTTAAATCGTGGTGTAATTTGCAAAAAGGCGATAATTTAATATAAAATTCTTGTTGAAGTTTTTAGAAACTTTTTTATTACATTTCGGATAATTGAATCCTATGTTTAGTATGTTAATTGCGGTCGTTATCCAAGTGGAGGGAGCGTGTCCCTGACGTTTTTTAAGCTTAAATATCTAAGTGCTTTCAAGTATCAATCTGTTATTCGGCAAACTTACCATAAAAACGGGAAAAAGTCAAATCTCGTTGAGGGCGCTCATTATCAAAATATGGTCGTGGTATCGTGGTGGGAGCGAAATGAATAATAAAACCAAGCTAGGATCGAACTTCACCCTCACATGTGTTGACAGATATAAAACAGACTAACCTAACCGAATGACATAATACGAACAACTAGGAATATAACTGACGAAATAAGACTGACCGACTGGCCCGCGCCAAATGTATATCAGCTCGGGTGCTTAGTCAGCGGTTCCCATGCTCGATAGAGGAAGTCGTGGGAATCGCTGAATAAGAGATACCTGAATCCGTGTAGCGTACCAGTCGCTAACGGAACAATTTTAATTTATAAAATAAGTAATTCAAATTTTAAAAGGAAATCCTTTTCGCCAATCGTTTAACATAAAATCTCTTGTTACTAGCCTTGTACACAAAACCAAGGAAGCTTTCCAGTGAAAAAGTCTTACTCTTACGGCTTTCCATATGCTTCTATCCCCCGAATTAATTTTTAAGGAAATCGCTAAGCGATTGCATATAAAACAAAAGTCTCCTATTGAGAAGATCAGCACATTTTGATATGATTGCATTATTTTTCCGTGAAACGGAGTCAAAAAAACCGTAAACGCAAAACTCATCCCATTAAAATATTCTCATAGGGAGGGCATAGAGATTAACGAGCCCAACTTAACACATTTCATTCTGTGAGAATTTTCATAAAAACCACGTTTAAAGGATTTAAAAACTTACCGACAAGGACAATCCGTATACCCGACGGTATTTTCCTTTTAGTCCGAATAATCGATTGTGTAACCTGTGAAAAAAAAGAAAAATCGAAAATTTAGGTAAGCAAACAAAATCATAACTTATTTTTATGGAAAATGAATTTGTCATGATCGGATTAATTGCGTGAACATGGACTAACCCTGAAGAGGAAACAAATGACGTCATTTCTATTGACTTAATTTTTATTTGCTCAACGTCCCCGGCCAAGGAAAAAATTTAAAAAAAAAAAATAAAAAAAACTGTTTTACAAAGTTATAAATATTGAAAACGATAAAAAATATAAAAACGGTTGTAAAGTCATCGTACATCCATTTATAGAGCAAATTAACGCCCAAACATTTTCCTTATTTTGATTGGGGTTTTGTTTATCTCATTTTTTTATCGGCAAAATAACTTATATTTTCACACCCAGAACGGCTACAATTTTGCAGCGTAAAAATATAAATATTGCAAAAATTATTCTAGTGTAAAAAAAATGACTTTTTTGCAAATGTTACGATTCTTTCGGGGTATATATTATACTTGATAAGGCTTTTTATTTTCTTTTCTTTTCTTTTTTCGTTGGCAAAGCCCAAGGGCTTGAAACAAAACCACGAGAGACTTGTTAAAGATTTGCAATTCCCTTTAGAAAAGTTTGGTTATTATTTCGTTTTTCCAAGTGACATTGCAGCCCTTTGGCAACCATGCGTAATTTAATTTATAAAGCGCTTCCACTCAAATTCAAAAAAACATGATTTCTTCCAAAAAATAAAAAAACGAAGGAGGCATTCGAGTTTGGCACCTGTATTTCGAATGGCTTTTACGTCCGTTCTCTAACAATAATACTTTCGTTACTGAAAAAAAAAAATTAACCTTGCAAGGCCGTTAAGAGCTTCAGTAACACGAAAAATATTTTAGTGTGAGGCAAATCACAAGGAAAAGACTTAAAAAAAGCTTAAATTCTCCACGAAGAAAAATCCAGCAAATGTCTTGCTGTAATCCATTTTTTTTCGGGTAATTATCTTGTTGCAAGTGCTAAATTAAAATTTTGGCCTTTACTCAATATGGAGAATAAAATTTCCAATAATAATTATTCACAGAATAAAGGGAACGAAAAACCACTAGTTGAGAAAACTCTTCTCAGCGGTACCGTCAGATTCGACTAATTTTAGAGAAAAAACATTTCGGAGAATCGGTTTAAATGAATCTTTAACGACTTTGCTCTGCCGTGTAAGGTATATAGCGCTAGGGTGTCCCTTATTTTCCACATCCCTGGAATCGGTTTTCTCTGTGGCACATATCGAACCGAATTTTTTTCAAAGTTTTCACTACACGGAAAACCGTCCCGACTTGAGCTTTAAGCTCGGAAAATTCCCATAAGAGGGAAAAAATCCATCCTTTTTTTTTCTTCGATTGAAAATTTAAATTTTTCTTCGTTTGAAAAGACTCATTTCGTAACAAAAAATTTTGCGTACCTCACGAACTTTAACTTCATTTTTTTTTTAAATCTGCTCCGGTTTTCGAGCTCGAACCGAAAAATGAGCAAAAATGAGTTCCGAATTTTGGCTGGAACTCGAAAACCGGATTAGATTTTTAAAAAAATGGAGTTCAGAGTCGTTATCTACGCAAAATTTCTCATGAAAAATGACTTTTTTTTTTTTGACTTTTCCCCTCTTACGGGAATGTTCCGATCTAAGTCGGGGCAGTTTCTAATCGATTAAGAAATCTGAAAAAAAAATTAGGGTTTAGGGTTCATACGTGCCACAGAGAGAACCGATTCCGGGGGTGCACTCTTTCAACTTCGAGAATTTGCAAAATAAGGGACACCCTAGTATATTCATCAACGCTTAGGAATTACCGAAATTTCCAAACTTAAGCTATAATATTTTTGTATTATAAAACATTTTGAAAATTTTTCACACTTTTTGGCAAATAATCAAAGACGGATATTCCGGATCCCATAATGGAGCTTTTTTTCCAGTGTGCCAAAGATTAAATGAATTACAATACACTTCCGTTTGGAACAAAATTTTCAAGGGAAGGGCTTTCCGAGAAAAAAAGAAAAACAACACAAGACTTAAGGCTGCTTGCGAATTTTCGAGATAGTTTTTATTTTCCGTCAAACACACACACACACAAAAATAAAAAATAAAATTGAAAATGTTCAACACTTACATTAAAATCCAGTTAATTAATCCGAAATATTACTATAAAATTCTGCGAAACCGCGGTTCTAAACATTAGCAATGTTTTTTTTTTTTTTAAGATAAAACAATAAAAATAATATTTTTAAAAAAAACGGTATCGAACCTGTCCGCGGCCACACTATCACTGAGGTTGGTTAATACTCGCCATGCTTCTTCGATATCCTCCCACCTCGAGAAAGTACTCGGTAGTCGGTACTTGTGCTCCTATGGAAAAACGTCAAGGTCGTTTTGCATTACATTTCTTTTTCGTATTTATCCTAAGGGCTTCTGTTTATTTTTAAGTACTCTACTATCAAAATTAAGAATAATTTATAATTTTTTTTTTTTTTTTCGTGACTATTTTTATTTGATTATATGAGATGACTTCAAAAATAACGGTTATTCTTCTTCTTTTTTTTTTCCGCCGATATTACGGCAAGGACGCGGCGGCGGCGTCTTTTTTCATTCGACCTTGGTTCAGTGGCTGTTTTACATCATTACGTTATAATGATTTTTTTTTCTTTTTTGATGAACGACTATATATAGTCATCTCGTTTTAAAATTCGTAATAATTTTTAAGGATTTTTATTTTATTTTTATTATGGTGACGAGGCGTTTTTCCGTCCTTACGTTTCCTGGTGAAAGGCATAAATCCTCCGGATTGACGTTTGGAACCGGTCACGGAAAATCGTAACATGTCTTCCGGCTAACGAGGACGGGTAGGGATCTCGACAAATGCAAAAGGAAAAGGACAACAAAAAAGAGGAGCCGAATCCGAGTCGAACACCGGTTGTCATCCGATCGAACCGTAACTTGTTAACGCAAGATTTCCGGTTCGTTTTGCAAACAAAAAGGAAGTGGGAGGAGGAAGAAGGTGCTAATAATGGTTCCTTTAAAGGTGGAAAACGATTTAATAAAACTTTTTAGATTTAAATAAAAAAATAGGTTGATTTAGTTTACGTGGCCTTGGGGCTTGATGTGAGGACAACAAGCCGAAAACCTCATTGCTCCTTATTTTATCTCGTCTTAATCTTATATATATGCATTTTCCACTTATATTAAAAGGAGGTCGTATTTTTTCTTATAGATAAATATTCGCGTTTTGCACGCCGCCCAACTATCAACATCGAAAAAACGCTACTTCCAGTGCACTCGACATCTCCCTCGCCGCTATCGATTTTTATTTTTGTTTAGCTTTAATCGTTCGGCTTCCTCGTTTGGATGCAAGAATTAAAAGTTCTTTTTTTTTTTAAAACCAATCAATAATCGTTTTCAGAACCGAAATTCGAAATTAATAGAGTCTTTAAAATGATCTTTTTTTTTAACCTTCCCGGAAAAAAGGAAAAGCATTTTGGATATGATTCCGGCAAAACACTGCCTGCGCAAGAAACAGGAATCAGGAACGCTTACTGCCGTAAACGTAGAGCCACCGATACGCGGACTCGAGATTTAGGGGGGAGAAAAAAAGAGTAGGTGCCTGTTAATTGCGGGACGATCGGAATCCAGTAAAAGTACAACATTAAAAATTGTAAACATAGTTGCATCGTCCGAGGGTATTTATTAACGGCGATTGGTTTCGCTTTCTATGATGATGCACGGTGACATTCTGTCAATTAAATGAAATAAACTATTTTTTTTTTTTTTTAAATTAGTCATGAGACACGTTCGTGATGGATTACAAAATAAACTCGGTGGCGGTCGGAGCGATTCGTGCTTTTACAACGAAATCGGTTTCCCCGTTTTTATTTTTCGGGTATTGTCATTAGAAAAACATTATAATTAGAGCCATGTCCGATTTAAAGTAACACTCTATGCTATAAATGGAATAATTGGTATTTTTAGAGATAATCTAACACGGCGGTAATGATGGAAGACATGAAAGTCATACATAATGATATCGTATCGCCATCTATAGATGAATTACATACTCACTTAATTTTCGTTTCCCAAGTTTTACCCTCGCTTTTTTTGCCGCTTTCTTGAACACTTCATTTTTTTAAAATCGAAACAAGAGGCAAACAAAACGAACATCATGCCAATTTTTGTTTAAATTGAAATCTATAAAAAATATAATGATTCGGTCGATGAACAGATAAAGAAAAAAAAAACAAGATGAATTATACAAACACATGCGACTCAAAAAAACGTCAACCATATAAGAAAGAAGAAAAGAGAATTGAGAATTGTGGATTAATGCCGTAAATTTTTTTTTTTTTAAAGAACCAACCGTTAGGTATGGAAAACGTTTTCAGTTTTTCAAATTGGAGGTTCCGATTGTAGGTGTAATTGGAATTCGATATTTTTTTTTTGCCCTTCATCGTTGCGAATGTACAAATTAACAACTCCATCGCATATTTTTAAATTTAATCTCCGCTTGGAAATATTCAAAAATCTGTTTAAATTCCAAAGAACCGGGAAAATAAAATCGTATAAATAAAAACGGTTTTAAAAATAACCGATAAGGTATTTTGTGCAGGGATCGCCGAGCTAGAAGCCGGGAAAATCAAAACGGTAGCGTCACCTAAGGTACATGTATTAAGAGAAAATGAAAGAGAGTCCAGTTTAAGCGATTCCTCGTGAAGCCGCTTCGGAAAGTTGACTAGGGTCATGCATAGGTACAGATTCGGTCGTGCATGTCGTCATTACTCAGAGGGTGGATCTAAACACGGTTAAAATAATGTCGTCTCCTCCACGATTATAAGCCCTGAATTTATTTTTTTTAACGAGGCCTTAATTTCGCTCTCCAAAATATCTGCGTCAATTTTGAAAAATCGATGACATTCCTGGCCTTTGACTTGTCATCTTATAAGTAATTCCCTTTTTGACATTCTTTCCCAGGTGAAAACCGCAAAATCCCGAAAGGATCGAACGGAGAAATCGAAATTGCCTTTTCGACGTTTGAAACACCCATACAAACCCTCAAAATAAATAAGCTTTGATAGATAATTCACCCTTATACTCTCAAGTGAACATCGTTTTACAGAATCCAATAGGTATTTCCAAATACAAATACAAATATATTCCCGACACATCGACCCAAACGAAGAAAATCTCTTCGGAGTTTGATAACTGCAAAGCAAGTGGGCGATCCTTATTTAAACGAAGGAAACGTATAAAAAAAATGAATAGATCCCGATTCCAAAATTTAATTAAATAGCAAAACAGAGGGAAAATAAAGGTAACAAGAGCAAAAGGTAAAAGGTCTTTCAAAGTTAATTAGTCCTGTTGTTCAATGATATTTAACAGTATCAAATTCTCCGACAACTTTAGAATATGCCAAAGTAAAAAAAAAGAAAAAAAGTTTTTCTGGTAGAGTTCTTTACCGTCTAAACGGTTCCAGGTCGGAACGCTCCGAAAACCAGTTGTGTGATTCCATCTATTGGTACTTAAGGTTTAATAGAGCGGATTTTATGACAATCTCAACACGAAACTCGGATTAACCTAACACGGTGAATAACGAAAGTGATTAAGATCGTTTAGGACCCGAAAATCTTGCGGGACCGATAGCGCCTCGGTCAGTGGCTAATCCCGCCATGACTTTAACAGATAATTTTTAATTTTTAATTTCTTTTATTTCACGCAAGAATTAAAACAAGCAGGCGTGACAACAACTTATCTTCTTCCATTCGTTTGATGCGCATAAGATAATACAAAGATACAGTCTGGTCGACGAACGGAAAATCCACCCAAGATTTAAAACTTGCTACCAAAAACATCGTCGACTTTCCTGATGCTCCCTGTCACTATAAGTCATCGATGACTTCATAATTGTAAATACAAAAATTATGTTTGAAATATGTTTTCTTTTTCTTTTCTGATTTAATTTCAATAAATAATCCGTAATTAATGAAAGTCAAAGTTTTAAACCGAAAATTTATTGGCTATTAATTGCCGCGCTACCGAATCATTACGTCAAGAGAAAAAAAGAAATTCAGAGAAAGATTTATCGAATGTAAATCCCAACAGAGTTTTGGAGGCAAATGAGCCTTTCCGTTTATGTTTCCTATTCGAGTATATTTTGCAATACGAATGCGCATCATCGCGTGCCTCCAAAATTTCGCGTCCATTTTTTCTGTCGGATCTCTAAACGGAGCTTCAGTCTCAAGAGATTTTCTGGATTGAACCTATTGTTTTTTAGCTACATCAAATCAGATTCTTCCATTAAAATAAAAAATTTTTTAAGGCGTTTATCGCAGTTGATAAATCAAGATATGTAGATTCTAAAGGAAAAAAAACGATCATTATAATGATCTAATGCTCTCATTACATCCTCGCTTAAAAAAAAAAAAAATTAAATCGAAAAAAAAAAAAAAAAAAAAAAAATTGGGTAAATTTTAACGATAGCCGAGTGTTATTTAAGTAAAACAATTGATGATGCTTAGTGCTCGATGAATGACGGAGTAATAATATAGAGCCTGGGAACGGAATCGATTATAACTTTCGATGGTTTAATTGTTTTTAAATTATTTTAATAACTCAACTTAATTTTAATGAGAAGATGAAAACAAAATTTATAGACCTGCCACGAGTATATTAAGTGACGCCATTTTTTTTCCTTTTTTGTAAAGCTTAAACATTTTCAACTCGAAAAAAAAAGGAAATAATTAAAAGCGGTTTACCGCATTCGAATTTCAGAGAGAATTCTAAATTTAAAAGGCAGGTTTCAAGTGTGAATTGTTTAATTAGTCTTAGGTTTTCACGCCGCGTTCCTTTGTGGATCCTACAACTTTAAACAAACATTTCAGCACTTTTTTTTTTTTTTTTTTTTTTTTTTTTTTTTTTGGTTGGTTTTAATTATCAAAACGACTCGGATGATTTTTTTCTTCTTTTTTTGAGACGATGCCTTTGAAAGGATCCGCATCAAAATTCCCATTTCGTTTAAAAAAAGTTGAATAATGAGGGCGGGCGCACCTAACGAGTCCCGTCAACCGTAACCGAGACTTTTTCTCGAGTAAAGAACCCTACTACATGCAGAGAAAATTTTAAGAAAAAAAATATTGAAAAAAAAAAAAAAAAAAAAAAAGAGATAGAAAAAAAATTACACTTGATTTAGTACCTTCACTTTCAAAGAAATGTTTTTATAGATGAAACCACGAAATGAGTCTGAAAGTGAACTTGGTGAATAAGGAAAAGGTGATATAGATAGAAAGTAGCCAAACAATCAATCGCTATAAAGAGGTAACTTGATGTCGTTGTTTACATAAAGAGCAATTATCTGGAGCGAATAATGTGCAAAAATAACAAAAATTCACGCTAATTAGGCTCGTAGGCTAATATAAGTATTTGCCAGTGGAGGATTCAAGAGTTCGATTGCGTTCGCGATTCACATGAAAACTCGCTCTTTATTCTGCGAGTTTTGGACCCAAGCTCTGATCCCTTTTCGATTCGGCCGACATGCCCAACTCCATTTAAAACCGACTCGGTTTCCGGGGCTTTTTTTTTTTTTTTTTTTCTTCCTTCGGATTTTGCAACTGCAACGGTGCACGCAGGTTGACGACGGAAAACAATTATTTCAAGATTTAATTACTTTTGCTAAAGCAAATAAATGTGTGCTTCGTGCTTCAAAGTCCTTAATTCGTTTTACACAACTTGTATAACGCTGCATTTTAATCACTGTAAAGTAGTAAAAACAAAAACGGATTTACAAAATCCCGAAAAAAGATAAAACAATCATAAAAAAAAAAGGCCGGGCATTTTCCCATGTTGTCTTCAATTACCCGTGTGGAACACGAAAAGAACTTTCATTTTAAGGTTTTAGTATGTATATCAAGTGCAGCCGTCTGTGATCTTTTATCTAAAATCTCTTCGTTCCTTCAGAAAATTAAATTTATTTTTAAATGTTAAAAAAAAAAGCAAAAGTAATAATGTGAATGCTAGGACGTAATTATACGAGGTGGAAAGCAATAAAAATATTATTAATCATTATTTCTCTCGTAAGATGTTCATTATTTCATCAAGGCTGTCTAGATAGGTGGTCATTTAAAGTTCGTCAATGCACCGGAAGTGGCGATAAAATATATTAGGACGGCAAATGATGTTAAACGCATGTAAAAATCCATTTAAAATTATACGCCCTCGGGGGAGAGACGGGAAAATTAATTTTAAAATTCAATGTTTTCTTGTTCGCTCGTTTCGCAGTTTTTTTTTTCTTTATCTCCTACATATATTTCCTTTTAGCAAAAGTCATAAAGTTTTGAGTCCCTATAATTAACTTTCGAAACTTTTTGTAAAGGTGTAAGCCCCCCCCCCCACTTCTGTTTTAATTATCGCTTTCGAAAATTTTTTGTTAGTTCCTAACAATTGACTTTCGAATTTCAAGATATTTCTTAAGATGGAGTTAACAAGTTAAATTGGAAAACTATTAAGGAACAAGTTACGATTGAACCTTCCATTGTTTAATCACGAGGGGGAAGCTCGGATTAAAGGATCGAAGGAAAGGAATCAAAATAAAAAATATTGTGCCCTTGCAGCAAATGATAATCCTCTGCAACCTCTTTCCCCCAAGCATAAAAACACTGCAGTCTTCGTCATTAATAGGTAAATGTTTTGACTTTAAAAGTGGCAAACGGACATCGGAAGAAATAAATTTTCAAGTCCGAGTTTAACTGAAAGTAGTAATTCCGGAAAAGTAGACATGTTTTCAACCTTACAAGCATTCGAAAATCTTGATGCAAAACCTTTTTCGACAAAAGCAAAATTTTTTCCCTTTCGAAAAGATTCCTTTTTCCGATTGAATAAGCTCATAGACATGTGTGCCGATATTTGACTGGAATCGAGAAGAACAAATCGATTTTCCAGACGTTTCCGGGGGCATTAAATGCAAAAAGGATTTATTTCCTCGACCTTTTTACACATCCTCATCTAATCTTTCGACCGAAACAATGTGTTATGCGTTTGCAAAGAAAGCCCCATAAAGGCCCGAAAATCGGGTTTACCTTACCTGGATCATTTAGCATTTACACGGTTGAAATTTTCCAGGGAATTCAAACCCAAAGCAGAAATGATCGTCTTAAAGAGGGGAACTTACCTGAAAATAAGAAAAAGAAAGTTTAAAACATAATTTTTTAAAATATTTTATAACTGACTTTCATGACTTTCTGGATTTGAAGATTTCAAGATCGGTGAATTGCAAACCGTAGGGTGTTTATAAGGCTCTGAAAGGAAATGACGAGTGCAACGGCAGTTTCGACCTAATTAATAATCCTTTTTTTCCGAGTGAAAACGAAAACGAATCCATCGATTCAGTAGAAGCGATTAAATCTTTTACTTTCTCCCACCGGATTTCAAACAATGCCGACTAATGCGAAAAGTTTACTTCTCATTAATTTTTTTTGTATAAATAAAATGCACTTATCAGTTTTTGTCTTTTTAACGGGTGGTAATTTCCACGAATAAATTTAATGGAAAACAGTCATCCAGTTTAGTATTTTTATTTCCAAATTAAAATAACATGAAAGTGCGATTTTAAATTAATTTACGTTGGTTGCGGTTATTTTTAGACTAAAAATATCTCGACCATCGGTAGCTCGACCGACCGTAGGGGGTAACCATCCGGCCAACCTTCTTTTTTTATAATAAAATTTTTACGTTATTGTCGCAAACTAATTAACAAATAAAATATAATAAGACAAAAGCGGGAGAACTCTCTGGGATTTCTTGATCCGTTGATTCGCCTTGAAATAGACCCATTGTTAAACGATCCATTAGATGGAGAAAAATGACAAATATTTAAAATTCTCGTTATTTTTGCCCCTTTTCTTCACGGCTCATTGTGTATCAAAATTATGTCGAGTAAACAGTTTTCTCCTAATAACTTAATTTAATGACAGCTACTTTTTTTCCATAAAAACGTTATTTCCATGCTGTAAATTGAATAATTTATTAATAATGTATGCATAATTTTTTTTAGCAAGTAGGTAATTAAAAATCTACCTACGGGGGGGTACGTTTACGATGTTCGAGTTTTGAGCGCCATTTTAACTTGTCACGCGAGCATTATCACTCCTCGTTACACATTTTACTAAAAACATCCGCAAAGGGATTGGCATCTTTTTTTAGCATCGGATAAAATTTATTAATTTTCAAACTTATATAAATACACGGGAGCAAGGAAAAAGACGGTCGGCCGACCATATGATACTCAGGATTGAGCGGTAATACTGAGGCTCAAGGGGCCGAATGTCCCTCCTTTTTTTTTTTTTTTTTTTTTGATTTAGAAGGAGAAAATTTGCATCAATACTTTTTTTGAGATGCCACCAACTTTTGAATTTCAAGTTTTTTCAAGCCTGGGGTCCGTTTAGGGCATTTTTCGTTTTTAGCAAAAAACCTTTGGGTAGCCTCTCAATCCAAAAAAAGACCGCGGAAAAAAATAATTTTTTTGATATTTTGCGAAGAAAAAAAAATCTAGATTTTTACGGGGGCCACTGCCTTTATCACGATAGGCTTGAAACGATAATATTTGACTATTTTTAAAATTCTGATTGATTGCGGTTATAAGATACTCCTACTATCACAGTGGGCCAGTCACCAAGAAATTTGGGACAAAAATCAAAGTTCGAGTTGTTTGATCAAAGGTTCAAAAATGGATAAAAACATTGTTAAGTAACTATATTTTATGGAATCAAACTCACTTTCCTTCAAAAAATTTTTTAAGACGGCGAAATATTTTTAAAGTTGGCACTTTTTTAAAAAAATTAATGGCGGTGTTTTCTTTTACAAAATCCCTATTAATGACGTAAGCAAAAAAAAGTTTAAAAAAATGGATCAAACGTCCCGAGGTATGTACTTTAAATATATGTAAACAATTTATGTTTTAATTATAAGCGACTTTAATTTTCATTAATTTTATAAATGGATCCAAAAATGTACTGTATTTAATTTTTCTTTTTTTTTCGATGAAAGTTTTAAAATGTTTATCAAAAAGTTTTGGTAATATTTTTACATGAAAATGATGGGGCGCATCTTTAACTTTTTAGGATTGATCATAACTTTTGCCCGTTTTTGCCCGTTAAAAATGTTTTATATATTTTTTAAGTGCACTAAGTTTGAAAAATATAACGAATTTGTCTTTTATATCTGCCATTTTGGATCCATCATCTTGAATTTTTATAAAGCCGATATCGAGTTCAAAATCTGCGACTTTGTAAACGTATATAAAAATACTGAATTTAGCGAAAAAAAAAATGAAAATTCGCCTTTTTTTACTGTCATATTGGATCCGCCATCTTGAACTGTAAAACTAATATCGGATTTGAAATCAGCACCCTTAAAAATGTATAAGTGTGTACAAATTCGATTTTTGTCCCGAAATTTTTAATGGCCGACCCACTGTGTACTAGAGCGGGTTATGATTCCAACTTTGAAGCGGCACACCGATTTGAAAAACCTTTAGATTCAACCATGCCGGGTCTTTATCCAATTTTTTTTTCGTGCCCGACCACTGCCAGGTAGTTCGTAATTTTTTTGCTTGGACCTCCATTTTGATTTTTGTATCGCATCTCAACGTCTCTGCAACACTTTAAAAATTGATGTTCTGTAGTGTTTTTTTGATGTTGACGTAGCTCATTTATCCGATCTCGACACAACCATCCGCTTTCTTGTGTTTCCTAATTTCCCGGCTTAACCGATATTCCTAAAATTTCTTTCTTACTTATGGGGCGTAAACCATAAAACCACGATCCAAATCCGATGCGTCTTTTTCTTGAATCGGCGTAGTCGGGATCTCCCGTATCGGGGTAAAAAACCAAACCGATTTCGTCAAGGGACGAGAAAAGTATCGAACGGAAAAAGTTGAAAGGTAAAGGATTTTCCTTTCCATGTTTTTCTACGCAAGCCCCATGCAACACGAAACGATAAAAAAAAGTCCGGACATAATGCAAGTAAAATTAGCCAGGCGCAAATGAAAATGGTTCTCAGGACTCGATCAGGGAATCGATTCCGAAAACTGCCCCTTTTCCGTTCTTGAAAAGAAAGGAGCAAAAGAAATCTCCGAAAAGAACTGAACGGTATATTATGTTAATGCAAAGAAAAGCGTGACTTTAAACGTTGATCAAGGTCATCTCACCACATTTCAGATTTTTAAAAAAAGAAAAGAAAAGCATCTTTTATTTTTCAAATAAAATATAACCTAGTCGACTGTTTTCGAAAGCTTTAGAAATAGATTTTACGGTCGTTTCCTGTAAGTGATAAATGGCTGGGATAGGATTTATAGAAACCCATTTACTACATAATCTATTATTTATCTTCGATAAAGGGTTATGTAAGTTCATTCCGAAGGCAAAGAAAATTATTTTCTAAAACGAGATGTGCGATGCAACTTGGCAACGGGGAAAATAGAGCGCTTTGCACCCCGAAATCTCAAATCAGCGAATAATAATTTCCGTTACACTCTAAGCTTTCGTTATGTGGGAGTCCCTCCTTTATTCCTGTCTCAGTCGGGAACCTGATTTTCTTTTATACCGGTTTGGGAGAAATTTTTACTGGAGCTTTTCCTTTAACATTTGGACTCACAAAAGTCATTTATTCTAATAATATTTTTGAAGACTTATTATAAGATAACGGGGAAGAAACTTTTTCTCGAAAAATTATCCGGGTTGAGCAAACGGTGTATCCTTTCTTATGACACGTTGGTCCTGTTTTTCGAACGACGTCGCTAACAAATACCCCAGTTAAGCTATCAACCGGCAAGGTTTCACCCATAAATTAAATATAAATTGATAGACCAAGTGTAATTCTACAATCAATCAATAATTCTAAGGTCAATACTGAATATTATTGAATTATGGCTTCTTTTTTAAGCAGATGTACATTTCGGCTTGCCAGTGCTAAATTGAAACTTTCTTTTTTCCCCTTTTTCGGTATTTTTTGGGTACGGCAGCGCCACGTATGAATATTCTATAAAATTATTGCAAGAAAGAAAGACTCCGGTTTTCTGATTTTTAATTCATTTAATATTGCATTGAGAATGACTTCTACGAAAATTCGAAATGTGTAGCTGCTTAAAAAAAAAAAAAAAAAAACACTTAAATAAAATCTTTAAAAAAGGAAATCTAACAGCTCATTTTAAAATATTCCGTGTTGCACGTTTTTGAAGGTAATTTAATACATCGAAAAAAAATCATTTCTTCATTCCGAATCCGATGAGAGTGAAAGAGTGAACCCCCCCCCCCCCCTTACGCTAATTAAGAGTAAGACAGAATATATTTTATCACAAGCGAAGGGATAAAACCAAAACTGCCCGGGAGTAAAAAAACTTAAAAGGACTTTAAAACTACGTCTGTCGGAACTGGAGCAGAACTAAGTTATACCTCCGATTTCGACTCTGCAATGCGATATTTTTCTTTCCCCCGACTTTATAGATGTAAACCTAATTAAAAAAAGGATGGAGGAAGGGGGGGGGGTATAATTCCCGAAGCAAACGTTTTAAGGGTTCAATACCGAGATTACAGCCAAGAGTGAGTAAAATCTATTACTTCGAGATATTGTATTAAGCTACACTGTCAAAGGATAATGCGATTAGACATTAATGCGTTTATTTTAATACCATTAAGGTTCCGAATAATGGCGACTGGTGTAAATCCCCCTGATCATCCGACGGGTCAAATTCTAATTTAATCAAACTGGAAAATCGAACAAAAAAAAAAAAATTAATAAACGACCACCACGTCAATAAAAAAAAAAAAAAAAAGTCCGGCAACTTGAATTGTTTATCAAAACAATATTTAATTACATTTACAAACAATGGATTAATCTCGTGCCGAATCTCAACAATTAAATACTGTAAAATTAATATAAGTATACCACATTCATTTTTATTCATCTGCAAAATTTACCATTAACGAGCAAGACTTTAATTGAACAAACCTGCCTTAATATTTTTTTTTTTTTTTTTTTTTTTTGGCAGATCCGCTATCACTCAATTGTCAGAGAAGATAAGTACCCGCCTTTATGCCGAACAAGTTTTCGGGATGTTTTCATATAAAATTTTCAAATTAAATTTTCTTGGAATAAAGTCGTGTACATTGCTCGTACCGAAAGGTCATGACTTTTAATGAAAAAAAAAAAAAAAAAAAAAAAAAACTGTGCGTAAACGCTACTATAACGGATTTGCCATTAGCGATGTGTATTAACACGTCTGTTTGTAATATGACAAGGATGCGTTTGTTGTAGCCCAAAGTTCAACACACGAATTAACAGGCGTGTATTCAGCCCACATTCACCTAACCCCAAAGCTTTTTCAGCAAATATCACCTATATTGACCATAGCAAAAGGATTTGCCTAATGGGAAATTTTGGGGATAACATATTAAAATATCAGTTGAGCTCGAAATGTAAAATTCATATTTACCGATTCGAAATACGGCAGAGCGGAAACAAAATGACATGTAAATGACGTCATTCTTTAAACGTGTTTTTCCCAAAAAAATAATAATAATAATGAAGCAATTTCAATGGGAAATACTCTAAATTTACCGCACTGTAAAGGGTAACGTTAAAAAAAATCAACTGCCGATAATCACGGAAATTCGAAATTGCAGCTTTTTTTTTGGTAAAACGACTTGAAAACGGCTCTCGCTATCGTACTGTACGAAAGAAAAAAGAAAAGGAAAAAAAGAAAAAAAACAACAATAAAGTTGTTCGTGTCAAGGTCAAGAGTAAGTGTGCAAAATATAAAATTGATACATCTTTAAAAAGGAAAATACGACATAGAAACGTCACAAAAATCATATATTTAACTTAGGATCTAATGCAGCAAAGGGCAAAGAGCTTATGAACAAGTGAAAGTCGTTTCCCTCTCCGGTGAACATAAAAAGGGGATTATCCGAAATATTTTGCGATACAGTAATCGACTTTACCCAAGAAACATAGGAAAATTTTGATATCGATGCATTTTACCAGAAAACTCGAGGCGCTCAAAGCTTTTATCCCTACAAAAAGGGGGGGGGGAAAGGAAAATCAGTATTCCAAATTTTTACGGATAATTGAAAAAATGGAAAAAGAATCCGAACCCGAGATAATTTTATTTGGAAATTTTACACCGAAAATTTCGTTACGAAAATTTCCGGCAGAAAGTTGACGGTTCCACCGTTTACGATTTCCATCTAGATAAACCTTTGAATATTATTTGAGTATCGCCCTTTTTTTTGGCAACTAACATTTTTTTTCCTCACACTTATTCGCGGTAAATGATTTTAAATTATTACCTCCGTTAATCGTTTTTAACTACCAAGTTGATTTCGCTGCGACTTCCATTCTGACTTTAAACGTTAAAGACTGCTCACGATTTTTATACATATATTAGATGGTCGTAATCGATAGCTGTTTTAGAAAAAAAAAGTGGTAAAGATCGAACGATTTTCAATGAATTTATAAAAATCAATCTTAGTATTTCCCTTTTAGGCTGGTGTTAATAAAGGGCAGTCATGCGGTTCAAATTGATCGAAATAAGGATTTAACATAAGGGCCTATCTTGAGTGGAGCCTGATTTCACGTTAGTTTATCTCGTTTCATCTCTAGTACGGAATTCTGTTTTGACAAGGCGTTACTGTGCTCCTTTTTTAAAAGATAAACCTCTACTCGAGAGCGCAAATTTTCGTTATGATTTATTTTTACAACATATTTTTTGATGGGCTTAATTACATGCATAAATTTTTGATGCATGACTATCATCATTTTATGAGAATAATAACCATTGTTATTTATGTTTTTTTGCTAATAATTTACAATGGATTTTCTCCTCAATTAAAACGATAATTGGCCGATGCCTACTTAAGCTTTTTTCTGCTAGTGGAAAGCAGCTTAATCGATAGCTCAAGATGGTTTAGTCCGGCGGTCCTCCAGCACCACTTCTCAGGAGATCTAGCAGAACCTACGAATAAAAAGTTTTTGCTTCTGCTCGGTACCCTGTAAATTACAAAAATCCATTTCATCCTACGACTTCATCAAATGTTCTTCCGCATCATTATTAATATTTAATTCAAGACCGAAACATGTTAAAAAAGAAATTGGCTTACACTGTTGGAAACTATTTTCACACTTTCCTCAGGTATTTTCCGAGATTGATTGACACTTGACAAGTGCACTGTAATCGTTTCTTAGATAGCGGGTTTCAAGAAGAACTCTTCCTAGGCTCTTTTCACAAGGATATCATAATGCTTTGGGTTGTAATAGCGGTTAATAATTTTTTTTTTTTTTTCAAATTTATTTGAGCTTTAAAATCTCGACTTTACCGACGGGAAAACCATTACTCATTTGATATCGCCTTTAATGCTTTTAATGGGCCTGATGGTAATACCCGATGGACCCATGTTATTCCGAAATTAGCGGAAGCTAATTCTCCTGGCATCGGAGAATTAGGATGCCCATTATTTTGCAACTTTTCTAATCAAAATGTTATCCTCAAATCGGCTCTCCTTTGTGGCATCAATGATCCTTAATTTATTTCACATTTTTGACAGTGAAAAAACCTTATCAGGCAAGGCTGCAAAATCAATAGTTTTCTTATTTGTAGAACAAGAAAAAAGTCCGATTTATATATCTGCCCGTTTTTTCCGCTGTATTCGGCTCAGCGTTTCGAGTTTTGCGCTGCCTCCAAAAACGAAGCGGATATAGAAAAACGCACTTCAGATTCGTGGTCTGCAGTAAATTTTCGATCGAAAATGACTCTTTTCCCACGGGAGAAAAAAAATTATTCTTTTTTTTCCCTCTTGTAGGTTTTTGCTTTTGCATTATCGACCGCAGGGAGAATAAAGCATTGCATTTAGCACAAACCTCGGATTTTCAGTTTTCGATGTATTTACACGTTTTGAAGTCCCCCGATGCCAAAAAAAGCAGGATGGTGGATGGATGTGATATGTATGAAATAAAAACGGACGTCCGTCGAAAAACAGAAAAACGAAAGGACAGATCTCGATCATTTTTGGTGGGTAGCAACTTCTAATGAAATGTAGGTGCTCATTAGTTTTTGAGCCACATCGGTTCAGCGAATCGGAAGCAGTGAGTGAAAATGTTGAATTTTCAGCAATTTTAAAGTATTTCTGGACTACCGATTGAGGCCAATTATCGTACTGTAGTAGGTATTCGTCGAGATACACTACCATTAAAATTATATTGAATTCTGTGAAGTGGTTCAGAAACGGTGAGCAGGGCTAAAAGTACGGGTATAGGCCTAAAAATCGATATCTCCAACTTTTGAAACGTCACGATATGACGTAATCGATTACGTCAACAAAGCGATTTGGTCGTGATGATTGGCGGGTTGCTCGTGGGAGCTAACGAAAAACTAACCGTATTTTTGAAAATATTTTCGGGGTGGAGGATTCCGAATCTGTAATCATTTTTCAGGAATTCAGATTCCTCGTGCCCGTACTGCGGCTTTGGTGGACCTCCGATCAAAAATCTAAGCTTATTTTTGAGAATATTATCGCGGTAGAGGATTCCAAACTTCAAATTATTTTTCAGAAATTCGAATTCTTTATGCCCGTACTCGACTTTGATAGACCTCTGATCGAAAAACTAACCATATTATTTAAATAGTCGATAAAGCACTTTGATCGGTTCACCGATCTCATTTTTTTTAACTTTAAGCTTAAGCCAGAAAGGTTTTCTGTTGTTTAAAAAATTAAAAAAATTTAGCTCCAAAGATTTGAAAAAAAAAATTAACACCTTTGTACACCATTTAATTGCATTCTGTAATTAATTACATCATGTAATTAATTCACTAATGCAGACGCACCTTAAAACAATCGAGTAAAATAACCAAACTTCAATCCGGGACTTTTAGAGATTTTCAGTAAAACACCTTGTAAAAAATGAACGGTTTGAGGAAATATAATTTTTAATTAATTGATTTATTTATCGGGATTGGATCTATATTTCGAAAAAGCCACTATGATTATTGATTATGTGTGCAGGAAATATTAACAAAGGAAATGAGTTGAAAAGTTAAATCGAAGTGGCAAAAGATGGAATCGAACCATGGACCTCTAGTTTTCATGACGATTGCTCTACCACTAAGCTACTTCGACTTTGAAGGTTGAATCGATTGTCGAAGTAGCTTAGTGGTAGAGCAATCATCATGAAAACGAGAGGTCCATGGTTCGATTCCATCTTTTGCCACTTCGATTTAACTTTTCAACTCATTTCCTTTGTTAATATTTCCTGCACACGATAATCATCGTGGCTATCAATTAAAATAGGATCGATAAATCTTTAAAAATAATTTTTAATGTCAATTGGAAAAACGAACCAAGTATCAACGTCTTGGTAATTACTAAGCAGTTGTAAGGTTTTAATAGTCACATGTTAAAAAATTTTGCGACAAATCAAAGTTTTTAGCACGTTCTCTCATGGTTTTGTTAATAAGTTTTAAAAATTTTTTAAACGAAATCCATGCGCGTATGTTACGTACGTTGCCATATTCAGCTTACGAATGGGCGTAAAATTTTCCCACAAAACGTGGACTTCATGTATTCGACTTGGTTCGCTCTTCATCAAACGTCCATAAAGATTCACAAAAATACACGTGACTTAGTCACGTGCAAATTCAAGGGAGGCAAATCCGACTTTTGTACGTATGGAGCCGTCGTTTGTCGCCCCGCTGGATTTCACTTATTCCAGTCATCTTAGCGTGAAATTTTATTTCAAGAGTCGGCACAAAGATGACAAAATAACAATTACGAAAAATTATAATGCAAGCATGAGCCGACCAGCCGTTTCCCACCTAATGCTCACAGTCTGTATCCTTTGGAGAAAATAAAAATTAAAATTACGACAAGAAAATGAAAAATGACGGAAATCGCTCACGAAAAGTCACAAAAAAAAAAGCCTGTGCCCTTATAGTAAAGTCTCCTATAATTTTTTTTTTTTAAATATAAGGTGACACTTAATAAGGAGGTAATTAAAAAATTTATTATGAAAAAAATGAGATTGCTGTGTTCGAATAATGATGAACCTCAACTTGAGCGTGAGATTAAAATTTATTCATAATCCCGGATAAATAAGGAAAAGGGGAGGGAATTAATAAGGTAAAATCTTTTTCAAGAAAATCGTTTGAATTTTTATTATCTCCTTTAAAAATAAATTTTGATTTTTGGGAATCTCTTTCCTCCCCCTTTTTCGCTAGTCTCCCCCGTTTCAGGGCTAGTCTAAAAATGTTTTCAGTATCGTGGACGTAGATTTCAACAAAGCGTTTATACGTCAAGGAGCACACAAGTATTGCAGTCGTATAACCACGGTGCGAAAGGAACTCGTCGACTTCTTATGACCGTTAGAGTGCATCACTAATGATCCTAATATTAATGAAAAGTTTTTCTCTTGCATGCAACATTTTCTAGCCCCGATGGCTGCCTCTAAGGAAAATCGTTTTTCCAAATAAAGTTTTCACAGGTTGTAAGAAGTTTTTATCTTTCTGGGAAAAGGCACATATATTTCCTGCTAAATTGGAAGACAGCTCAACAGTAAGTAAAATTCTGCCCTCATCGCATTATTTTCTTTTCCCTCCTTCAGGGGTTTGAAAGTAAAAAAAAAATTGTGAAAACCAAAGGTTACAGATACGATTTCGAGAAATATACGGATTTTGTTTTTGTTTATCTTGTTCCGATTCCAGAACGAATGATTGGATTCCCGATTGATTTCCCTTCCAGGTTTTCATATATAAAATCCCCCATTTCAATATCATATTTTTAAAATGGCATTTAAAACCTCCCCTCGCAGCTGTGAAGTACTGCATCGTTCCGAAAAGTTAATTGTACATCAAAAAGTTTGATGTAGAAGTTATTTATGCCTAAAAAAAAAAAAAAAAAAACAATAAAAACAAGAGAAGGACGAGGACCGTCTTTGGGTCCGGGCATCCCACCTTCCAAAACATGATAGAACGTCTAAACCACCGTAACAGCCTGGAGTAAAGTCTCCACTTTCCCTAACTATTGCACAATTCAAAATCTATTCTTTTCCGAAGAATCGACGATTAAAAAAACGTACCGGTAAGTGAAGCTCGATAGTAATTATATGCAACTCCTCTTCCTCGTAATACTTGGGAGAAAACTATTTTACGGTCTTAGGTCGGTTCGGTTCGGAAGGTATTTAAAGTGGTCATCTCATTTGGTGATCGTATTTTGCGCAAGTCGACGACAGTGGTACGGAAGAAAAAACTTTGTAAATCCTCATTTCTGCTTCTTTGAAAAGATTATTTGAGAACACCTCGGAAAGAACTACACCATGTCTACACGACATTTAAGTTTTGACCCCAGACTACAAATCAAAGAAACCAAGGGAGGTCTTTTTTTAAGAAAGGACCGAATCGCCTCCGAAAAAAGGACGATTCCATGACCGACAAGGATAAGATCATTGTCAAGCAGGAGCTGTATCAGCTGATTCCGAAAAATCCGAGATCCAAAGAGAAGGATTGACACGATCGAGGTTTGACGAAAATCAAATTAATTACCACATCCCAAGTCCGGAAAATGCAGACGAACGACGGCTGAAAAAAGGGAGCTGTATACCGACTCGACAAAGCCTGCTAGTTCTGGCGAAGACGAAGAAGTTCGGCTACCGTAATACTGCTCTTTTATTGTCAGCCTTCTATAAGAACAGAGGCTTTTATTTCATTTTATTTAATTTTTTTGTTTTTACGTCACGCTCAAAGTAAAAGCCGGCCCTATTCAAATCTGAAAAACTGCTTTATGTTTTTTGACCCGTGGAATCCGAAAATGACCATAAAAATTACGTACTGTTGTGGGAAAATCCCGATGTCTCCACACCAATTATCAATTTTAACTAATATCATTAATTTTCAATTGGAGGGAAGATATCGGGTTTTTCCCCAACCTTACGTAATTTTTATAGTCATTCTCGGATTCTACGCGTCAAAGGATATAAAGTTGTTTTTCAGATTTGAAAAAGGCCGGCTTTTATTTTTTAGTGAAAAAAAAAATCACGCTTTTTTGGCAAAACCACTTTCATTAAAACTTTTTTCATCGATAGTCTCTAATAGATAGTGTGGGACATAAAATCAAAATAAAAATTACAAATAAATCACGAAATTACTTAAAGGAGATAATTATTTAACTGAAATTTTTAAATATAACCTGAAAAACAAAAGCAAAATCTAAAAAGGAGGGAAAAAAAAATTATAACAAGCATGATGATCGGCACACAAAGAAATAAAACGAGGTTCTGAGCGTAGCCAGCGACTACCTCCAGTCGTAAATCACGGATACGGATATATTTTCCCTTTTATTCTCGTGGACTCGTACATTTTTTGATGCCTTTCAGCGATCACAAGGAAGAGGAACGCAAGTATGATTTAGGAGGTCCACCAGGTTGCAGGAGCCAATAAGGACCGTTTGCATCCTCTTAACAGAATTTTAGAATTGCAAAAACAAATCACGGAGAAGATGAAAATCGATGTTGAATTTCGTGCTTGCAAAAGATTTTTTGACATTACGGTAAGAATCGAAACTTCCGCCACCATTTGGAAGGTCGCATCCGACTTCCGACATTCATACTACGAACAGGAAAAAGAGTCGCAAATAAAAAAATTCTATATGTTTCGGAACGCAAAATCAAAGCGCAGCAGGAAAGAAAAGTTAACAATTCGAAATCAAGCTAAAAGGAAAACGACCTTCATCCCGTTTTCAAGAACGGCTCAGTGGTGTACCGAACGTCGGATCGAACGGACCCATACCGGTCGAGAGTTTCGGGATTCAAAATCGTGAACGTAATACTTTACGTACGGAATTATCAACTTTCCAGAAAATAGACGTTATATAACGGAGATAATATTACTTTGGATACCAAATCATTTTAAAAGGTGAGAGTTTCTCTCCAGAAAAAAAAAAAAAAATTATCAAGGCGGTAAAAGCTTTTATTTTTCCTTTGAATTTTTCTTTTATTATTACATGTGGCCATGTAAGATAAGACGTTCCAATAACAGTGCAATACGAAATTATTTTTCTTCCTTCTTGCCTTTTTTTTTTAACTTTAAAGAAGAAAACTCGGGATTCCTTTTTTCATTTCCTTCGGGATATAACCGAATGTTCCGAAAGTTCGAATTCTGTTATCAGAAACTGTTAAATTTAGGAGGTTGGTCTACCGAAAATTTCGAAGATGATATCTAAAAAGGATTCCTCGGTGCAAAAGGATTCGATCCGGATATCCGATCAAGGAAGCCGAGTTAAATCAAACCAATTTGAACGTTCAGGTTGCCAACTTTTCCATTCCGAACAAGTTTAACAACTAAGATGGAAGAGCGTTTTTTTTATTTTTTTCACCTGTTTAAGATTTGTTTATCTACTAAAATTTATCGCTATTGATTTTGATATCGATATCTTTTCGAAAGATTTATTGATCAAACACTTAAATAATGCAGAAACGATTTCACATTTATTTTGGCAACATTTTTTTTTTTTTTTACTTTAATGTACGCATTCTGTTAAAATTTTTTAGTTTTTAAAATATTCGTCATTTCCGAGTCAGAAGAAAAAAAAATGAAAAATTACCCTATTTCACTGCACCAAAAGCGCTATAAATTGCATCCTGCGGCTTCATTTCACTAAAGGAAAAAAAAAAAATGAATGGAGACGGGAGAGCCTAAAACGCAATTAAATCGGATTAATGAATATTATCTGATATTCAAATCTGACCTAAGGTTGTTTTCATCACGTATCGAACTCCCAGGGATGGAACAAAATATTAAATATCAGCGATATTCCATCTCGGTAAAAGCCAAAGCGAAAATAGAATTTTATTAAACATATTCCTATCCTAAGCCAGCATTTTCCATTTGTCCATATAGAATGAGGAAAAACTAAAAAATGTTAAAAAATAATTAAACAGGAATCTCATGCAACTTTTTCCTTTGTTCTTCTCTTTTTGCGGAAAATTGAAAAGGAAATGAAAATTTTTGAGCTGGTTACTTATTAAAATGACCGATTTACATTTACGGCCGAAAGCATTCGGAAGCCACAAAGCATTTGACACAAGATTAATTTTTTTTTTGATTTTCGCGCATGCTTCTCATCGGGACCAAAACTTGAGCCGATTCAAAATTGTCACTCCGAGCGAAAACCATTTTTCTCGCTTCATTTATCGCTTTCTTTAACAACCTATTTTGTTACGCGAATTTAATTAAATTTAAAATGGTGATGGGAGGTTCTGGGACAGGCGTATTCCATGTTCCTCGACATTTTCTTTAACAATAAAATGTAAGAACCAAGCCGTCCCTAATAACCCCCCGGACAAGTGTTTATGTGGGAAAAAATCGAATTTTTGAAAAAAGGTCAGCCATATTGGATTCGCCATCTTGAATTTTAAAAAACCGACCTCAAAATCAAAATCAGCGTCCTCAATAACCCCCCGATTACGTGCTTTTGTGAAAGAAAGTCGAATTTTTGAAAAAAGGTCGGCCATATTCGTTCCGCCATCTTGAATTTTCAAAAACCGATTTCAGAATTGAAATCAGCGGCCTCAATAACCCCCCGATTACCTGTTTTAGTGAAAAACAATCGATTTATTAAGAAAAGGTCCGCCATATTGGATCCGCCATCTTGAATTTTTAAAAACGGACCTCAGAATCGAAATCAGCGACCTAAAAAACCCCCGTAACAAACGTCTCGCGACCATCTAATCGAGATTTAAAAATTCGCCCCTTTGGTCGGACCCTCGACATATTTAATTTTTTTGGGGGGTTGCGACAAATGAAAAAAATTTTCTCATGGGCGATTCTTGTTTAGGGTAATGTACTCTCTCATTTCCGACCCCTTTCAAATTTTTCGCTTTCGTTTCTGAAACGGGGCGAAAATAATAGAAATTTTTAATTTTTTACATTTTTTCGGTAATTTATTTTCCAAAGGGGGGGACCCCTGGGGGGGATGGGGGGGTGGGGTGAAATAGTGCTTGGGTGGGTGGGTAAAGTGGTACAAACAGTTCCGGCAAAAATCAAAAGCTTGCGAAATGGGAAATAAAAATGAGAAACACACAAAGTATTTTGGGACAGAGGGAGTATTATTTTTGTGAAAAATATTTTCAAAATGTCTGAAATATTTTTTAAAACATCTTTTAATCATTTGGAAATATTTTGAAAAAAATGTTTTCGCTGATTGGAAGTCAACAAATTTTTCCAGCAAACCCTCCTCGGTTGGACATATGCCTAATTTAAAAAAAACTAAAATTCCGATTGCTGGCCTAGCTTGTCAATGCAGGTGGCTATTTTCCTCATAAGAGGCTATTCTTAAAGAAAAGGGTCTTCGAGAAGGGAAAACGAAATGCGCCAAGTTTAACGTTATCAAGTCAACATTTGTCAAAAGTAATGGTTGCTTTCGGTGAAACGAAAATACGGTACCAAAAAGCGCACATAAATTCTACGGGTAGGTTTAATTTGCAGACCACGTACGAATACATCCGAATTTGCCGGCCGAGCTTTTAAAGCACGAAAAGCATGCCGGCCAAAACAGATTCATGTTCCGGCCAAAAAGATGTGTCGATTCCAGTATTGAGCTTTCGCCAAAAAGCTCTCCCTGAAAACTGCAACAATAAAACATACAATGTCGCTCTCGGACGATGCATATTACTATCCTGCACAACACGTGATATGTAATTAACGATATACTATCAAGTCAATCATTCTCTTTAAACCGAATCGTGAAAGCTCGATAGCATACAAGCCAGAGCTTTGATCAGGAAGCTCGTCCTCACAATCGATCAAAGGAAATAAAATTTTAGACTAATGAAAACCTTGCCAGGACAAGCGAAATCGGTGTCCGGCCAAAAATTCATGCTAAAAAACGCCAAGAGCTTTCGTCCCAAAGCTCGCTTACGTAACTTAGCTTAGGAAATAGAATTTTCCTCTCTCAAAAACCTTGCCGGCTAAAGCGAATTAGGTTTCCGGCCAAAAAAGTGTTTTCGAAAACGACAAGAGCTTTTGTCCAAAGCTCGCCCGCGTAACTTAGCTTAGGAAATAGTATTTCTCACTGTGACAAACCTTGCCGGCCAAGTCGAATTCGGTGTGCGGCCAAAAATTAAGGCTTTAAAACGACGAGAGCTTTTGTCCCAAAGCTCGTCCTCGTAACTTAGCTTAAGAAATGGAATTTTTTACTGCTAAAAACCTTGCCGGCCAAAGCGAATTCGGTTTCCGGCCAAAAAAGTATGTCCCAAAAAGACGAGAGCTTTCGTCCCAAGCTCGCTTATGTAACTTAGCTTAGGAAATAGAATTTTTCTCCTCAAAAACCTTGCCGGCCAAAGCGAATTCGGTTTCCGGCCAAAAAAGTGTGTTCGAAAACGACGAGAGCCTTTGTCCACAGCTCGTAATTCCTCGTAATTTAACTCGGGAAATGTCGATTTTCATTAGGAAAACTTTGCCGGCCAAAGCGAATTTGATGTCCGGCCAAAAATTCCGGCTTTAAAACGACGAGAGCTTTCGTCCCAAAGCTCGCTCGCGTAACTTAGCTTAGGAAATAGAATTTTCCTCTCTCAAAAACCTTGCCGGCTAAAGCGAATTAGGTTTCCGGCCAAAAAAGTGTTTTCGAAAACGACAAGAGCTTTTGTCCAAAGCTCGCCCGCGTAACTTAGCTTAGGAAATAGTATTTCTCACTGTGACAAACCTTGCCGGCCAAGTCGAATTCGGTGTGCGGCCAAAAATTAAGGCTTTAAAACGACGAGAGCTTTTGTCCCAAAGCTCGTCCTCGTAACTTAGCTTAAGAAATGGAATTTTTTACTGCTAAAAACCTTGCCGGCCAAAGCGAATTCGGTTTCCGGCCAAAAAAGTATGTCCCAAAAAGACGAGAGCTTTCGTCCCAAAGCTCGCTTATGTAACTTAGCTTAGGAAATAGAATTTTTCTCCCTCAAAAACCTTGCCGGCCAAAGCGAATTCGGTTTCCGGCCAAAAAAGTGTGTTCGAAAACGACGAGAGCCTTTGTCCACAGCTCGTAATTCCTCGTAATTTAACTCGGGAAATGTCGATTTTCATTAGGAAAACTTTGCCGGCCAAAGCGAATTTGATGTCCGGCCAAAAATTCCGGCTTTAAAACGACGAGAGCTTTCGTCCCAAAGCTCGCTCGCGTAACTTAGCTTAGGAAATAGAATTTTTCTCTAACCTCGCCGGCCAAAGCGAATTCGGTTTCCGGCCAAAAAAGTATGTTCGAAAACGACAAGAGCTTTTGTCCAAAGCTCGCCCGCGTAACTTAGCTTAGGAAATAGTATTTCTCACTGTGACAAACCTTGCCGGCCAAGTCGAATTCGGTGTGCGGCCAAAAATTAAGGCTTTAAAACGACGAGAGCTTTTGTCCCAAAGCTCGTCCTCGTAACTTAGCTTAAGAAATGGAATTTTTTACTGCTAAAAACCTTGCCGGCCAAAGCGAATTCGGTTTCCGGCCAAAAAAGTGTGTTCGAAAACGACGAGAGCTTTGGTCCCAAAGCTCGACCGCGTAACTTAGCTTAGGAAGTAGAATATTTCTCGCTGAGAAACCTTGCCGGCCAAAGCGAATTCGGTTTCCGACCAGAAAAGTATGTCCGAAAACGACGAGAGCTTTTGTCCATAGCTCGTCCTCGTAATTTTACTCGGGAAATGTCGATTTTCACTAGGAAAACTTTGCCGGCCAAAGCGAAGTCGGTGTCCGGTCAAAAATTCCGGCTAGAAAACGATTAAAGCTTGCATCGCAAAGCTCTTTCTGACGATTTATCTGGGGAATAGTATTTTTCCCGGGAAGAATCAAAAGCGAGAAATTTCGAGCTCGAGACTTCGAAATATCGAGCGTTCGGTTCGCAGCAGAAAAAAAATAGTTTTCATTTCAAGTGAAATGAATAGTTCAAGTTATTCTTCTTTTTTTTGCTTCGAGACAGTGTCAAACCGTCGACAGACGCCATTTTCCGTTAAGTGATCTCGAAAGTAATTTCTTTTCGGGCGCTAGCTTTGAAATGTTTACTTTCGAGGTCAGTTCTAGAGCTGCGAAATGTTCTACTTCCGGAGGAGGAAACAAAAGTCAAAATGGAGACTTTCGAGGCACTTGGAATGAAAATAGAATTTTTTACTGTGGAAAACCTTGCCGACCAAAGCGAACTCCGTTTTCGGCCAAAAATTCATGCTAAAAAATGAGGAGATCTTTATCCCAAAGCTTTTATCCAGGAGCGGACGTGATTTGTGATCTACAGGCTTCAAATAATGTTCTTGCCATATGAAAGCTTCAAATTTGTTAGTAATAGAATAAATTATAATTAAATGGAAAAAAAAAAATCAGATAAAATTTGGAGGGAACTTCTGAGTTAGATTCTATTTCCTGAGCTAAGTTACACAGGCGAGTTTTAGGACAAATGCTCTCGTCATTTAAAGCTTCAATTTTTGGCCGCACACCCAATTCGGCTTGCCGGCTAGGTTTTTCCCAGTGAAAACCTTGTTAACCTAAGTCAAGTGTCATGGACGAGCTTCGGGACAAAAGATCTCGTCCTTTTCCGACATACTTATTTGACCGGACACCGAATTCGCTTTGGCCGGCTTGGTTTTTCACAGGGAAAAATACAATTTCCTAAGCTAAGTCACGCGGGCGAGCTTTGCGACGAAAGCTCTCTACGTTTTAAAGCCTGAATTTTTGGCCGCACACCGAATTCGGCTTGGTCGGCAAGGATTAATCCTTGCCAACCAAGCAAATAGTATTTTTCAATGTGAAAAACCCTGCCGGTCAAACCGAAATCGGTGTCCGCCCAAGAAAGACATTTCGAAAACGACGAGAGCTTTCGTCCCAAAGCTGGCCAGTGAAACTTAGCTAAGAAAATAGAATTTTTCACTGTTACAATCCTTGCCGGCCAAACCAAATTCGGTGTGCGGCCAAAAATTCAGGCTTTAAAACGACGAGAGCTTTCGTCCCAAAGCTCGCCCGCGTAACTTAATTTAGGAAATAGTATTTTCCACCGTGACAATCTTTGCCGGCCATCCCAATTCGGTGTGCGGCCAAAAATTCAGGTTTGAAAACGACGAAAACTTTCGTCCGAAAGCTCGCCTGCGCAACTTAGCTTAGGAAATAGCATTTTTCACTGTGACAATCCTTGCCGGCCAAGCCGAATTTGATGTGCGGCCAAAAATTCAGGCTTTAAAACGGGGAGACCTTTAGTCGCAAAGCTCGCCCGCGCAACTTAGCTTAGGAAATAGTATTTTTCAATGTGAAAAACCTTGCCGGCCAAAACAAATTCGGTGTCCGGCCAAGAAAGTAAGTTCGAAAGCGACGAGAGCTTTCGTCCCAAAGCTCTCCCGTGTAAGTTAGCTTCGGAAATAGCTAGAATATTTCACTGTGGAAAACGTTGCCACAGTGAAACTGTCACAGTTACACGTTGACAATTGTCACAGTGAAAAATACTATTTCCTAAGCTAAGTCACACGGGCCAGCTTTGGGACGAAAGCTCTCGTCCTTTTCGGACGTACTTTTCTGGCCGGACACCGAATTTGCTTTGCCCGGCAAAGGTTTCCCAGTGAAAATCTACATTTCTTAAGTTTAACTACGAGGACGAGCTTTGCGACGAAAGCTTTCCTCGTTGTAAAGCCTGAATTTTTGGCCGCACACCAAATTCGTTTTGGCCGGCAAGGATTGTCACAGTGAAAAATTTTATTTCCTAAGCTAACTTACACGGCTTTCCAAAGGTCGTCCCGGGCGAGCTTTGGGACGAAAGCTCTCGTCGTTTTCGAACTTACTTTTTTGGCCGCACACCGAATTTGTTTTGGCCGGCAAGGTTTTTCACATTGAAAAATACTATTTCCTAAGCTAAGTTGCGCGGGCGAGCTTTGCGACTAAAGGTCTCCCCGTTTTAAAGCCTGAATTTTTGGCCGCACACCGAATTTGGTTTGGCCGGCAAGGATTGTAACAGTGCAAAATTGTATTTTCTAAGCTAAGTTGCACGGGCCAGCTTTCGGACGAAAGCTCTCGCAGTTTTCGAAATTTCTTTCTTGGCCGGACACCGCATTCGGTTTGGCCGGCAGGGCTTTTCAAATTAAAAAATACTATTTCCTAAGCTAAGTTACACTGGCCAGCTTTCGGACGAAAGCTCTCGTAATTTTCAAGCCTGAATTTTTGGCCGCACACCGAATTTGGTTTGGCCGGCAAGGATTGTAACAGTGAAAAATTCTATTTTCTTAGCTAAGTTACACTGGCCAGCTTTGGGACGAAAGCTCTCGTCGTTTTCAAGCCTGAAGTTTTGGCCGCACACACAATTGGGATGGCCGGCAAAGATTGTCAAAGTGGAAAATACTATTTCCTAAACTAAGATACGCTGGCGAGCTTTGCGACGGAAGCTCTCGTCGTTTCAAAGCCTGAATTTTTGGCAGCACACCTAATTTGGCTTGGCCGACAAGGTTTGTTTTAGTAAAAAATTATACTTTCTTAGCTAAGTTACACGGGCGAGCTTTGGGACGAAAGCTCTCCCCGTTTTAAAGCCTGAATTTTTGGCCGCAGACCGAATTCGGCTTGGCCGGCTTGGTTTTTCCCCGTCAACACCTGAATTACCTAAGTGAAGTTTGATGGACGTGCTTTGGGACGAAAGCTCTCGCCTTTTCCGGACATACTTTTTTGGCCGGAAACCGAATTCGCTTTGGCCGGCAAGGTTTTTGAGAGAGAAAAATACTATTTCCTAAGATAAGTTACGCGGACGAGGTTGGGACGAAAGCTCTCCCCGTTTTAAAGCCTGAATTTTTGGCCGCACACCGAATTCGGCTTGGCCGGCAAGTTTTTCCACAGTGAAAAATACTATTTCCTAAGATAAGTTACGCGGGCGAGCTTTGGGACGAAAGCTCTCGTCGTTTTAAAGCCTGAATTTTTGGCCGCAGACCGAATTCGGCTTGGCCGGCAAGTTTTTTGAGAGAAAAAAATACTATTTCCCAAGATAAGTTACGCGGGCGAGCTTTGGGACAAAAGCTCTCGTCGTTTTAAAACTTAAATTTTTGGCCGCACACCGAATTCGGCTTGGCCGGCAAGTTTTTCCACAGTGAAAAATACTATTTCTTAGGATATGTTGCGCGGGCGAGCTTTGGGACGAAAGCTCTCCCCGTTTTAAAGCCTGAATTTTTGGTCGCAGACCGAATTCGGCTTGGCCGGCAAGTTTTTTGAGAGAAAAAAATACTATTTCCCAAGATAAGTTACGCGGGCGAGCTTTGGGACAAAAGCTCTCGTCGTTTTAAAACTTAAATTTTTGGCCGCACACCGAATTCGGCTTGGCCGGCAAGTTTTTCCACAGTGAAAAATACTATTTCTTAGGATATGTTGCGCGGGCGAGCTTTGGGACGAAAGCTCTCCCCGTTTTAAAGCCTGAATTTTTGGTCGCAGACCGAATTTGGCTTGGCGGGCTAGTTTTTTCCCAGTCAAAACCTTGATTACCTAAGTGAAGTTTGATGGACGAGCTTTGGGACAAAAGCTCTCGCCTTTTCCGGACATACTTTTTTGGCCGGAAACCGAATTCGCTTTGCCAGGCAATGTTTTTGAGAGAGAAAAATACTATTTCCTAAAATAAGTTACGCGGGTGAGTTTTGGGACAAAAGCTCTCGTCGTTTTAAAGCTTAAATTTTTGGCCGCACACCGAATTCGGCTTGGCCGGCAAGTTTTTCCACAGTGAAAAATACTATTTCCTAAGATAAGTTACGCGGCGAGCTTTGGGACGAAAGCTCTCCCCGTTTTAAAGCCTGAATTTTTGGCCGCAGACCGAATTCGGCTTGGCCGGCTAGGTTTTTCCCAGTCAAAACCTTGATTACCTAAGTGAAGTTTGATGGACGTGCTTTGGGACGAAAGCTCTCGCCTTTTCCGGACATACTTTTTTGGCCGGAAACCGAATTCGCTTTGGCCGGCAAGGTTTTTGAGAGAGAAAAATACGATTTCCTAAGATAAGTTACGCGGGCGAGCTTTGGGACGAAAGCTCTTGGCGTTTTCTAGCATGAATTTTTGGCCGGACACCGATTTCGCTTGTTTTGGCAAGATTTTCACCAGTCTAAAATTTTTTCCCTTGATAAATTTTGAGGACGAGCTTTCAGATCAAAGCTCTGGTTTGTAAGCTATCGAGCTTTCACGATGCGGCTTAAAGAGAATGATTGACTTGATAGTATATCGTTAATTACATATCACGTGTTAGGCAGGATAGTTATATGCATCGTCCGAGTGCACATTTATACGTTTTATGGTTGCAGCTTTCTGCGAGAGCTTTTTGTCGAAAGCTCAATACTGAAATCGGCACATCTCTTTGGCCGGAACACGAATCTGATTTGGCCGGCAAGCTTTTCGTGCTTTAAAAGCTCGGCCGGCAAATTCGGATGTATTCGTACGTGGTCTGCAAATTAAACCTACCCAAATTCTACTTCGAATCCGACACTACTCTTCTGCAAGAAACATTGGCTCAATCTCAACGCATCTTGTATTCAGGCAACTTGAAAATAAATGGTTGTAAAAATCAAGACAATATACAAAATTTTAAGAGTAAACATCCGTCCCGACGGATACATTACCTCGAATTGATATCAAAATAAAAGTCCAAAACTAAACTTTAATTCTTTAAATCCAAAATCAAATCAGCTATTTCCACTCTGCCACGGTTTTCTTTCCATTTTAATCTATCTTTACAGTGGCATTCATTTTAGTCTAAGAATTTCAATGGTTTCCGGTATTATAATAATATTTGAAAAAAAAAAAAAAAGACGCTCAAAAAGAAAAACAAAACCAATATCGAGTTTTTTTTTCCTTTTCTTCTGACAAAGAATTTTTAATCATATTGACAACAAAATTCGAAAATGTTTTTTTTAAGAGAGGAAAAAAAAAAAAAAAAAAAAAAAAAAAAAAAAACTTGGCTTGGAGGAAGAAAGTAGGAAAGAAATGAAAAACTGTCGTCAGCGATGAAAACACAGAGAAATGACATTTTAAAAAAGTAATCGTACTTCGAGAAAAATGAGAATTTTAAGTTTGAAAAGCACTATTTTCATTTCCTTTAGTTAAACGGATGGGGTTTTGTCAAGTTAAGATCAGACAACCATAACAAGCGCAGGAGTACCTGTATTAGGGACAAAACAAATCTTGAATTGCTTTTCATAAAATAAGTATTACGGTTTGTTTTGTTCCACTCTGTAGTGCTGTTGCTTCTCCCAGCAAATCGGGAGAGGAGATCCCCACTTGATCATGTGAGATTTGTTTTTTGTTGAAAAAGACAACTTTTATGGTTATCATTATTACAGCAATAAACGCAAAAGCAAGGGTTTGATTTTTCACAGCTAGATATAGACAGATCAAAAAAGAAAATGACATGCGTGGAAAGATATGTTGATTTCTACAAAAAAAATTAAGTTTGGAAAGAGGATAGGCCTACATTGTTCCCTATTACAAGAAAAAGAAGTAAAAATAAAACGTGATCAAAAGTTAGTGCAGAGAAGAGTAAAGCGCGGAGCGAAAAACATTCGTTTGGCCGACGTAAATTAAAAATTTATGGAAGCCTTCGCAATGCAATAAACGTCAGCATTCAATTCTGTTGATCCGCGGAGACGGCGAAAGGAAGCGGTTTACCGCGGTTATATATTTCAATTCGAAATGGGATCGCATTTGTTCCTTCCGCATGGAAAAAAGTCATTTTCAATAAAAAAAAAAAAAAAAAAAAAAAAAAAAGAAAAAAAGAAAGAAAGTCAATTTTACAATGTTCATTCTATGGTTTCCGACTAAATAAACTTTTACGTCCTCCAACGTTTTTATGTTATTCGTGTGTTACGAGGTGAACCCCCATCTGTAAGTGTGCGGACTGTTTGAGAGATAGGAAATATAGGAGGAGGCGTTCAGATGGTTTATAGCTGGTATCGGGATTAGGGGCTGTACAAGTATTACGTAAGCATGATTTTGGTGATTTTGACCCCCTCCCCCCCCTAATAAGCAAAAATAGGCTTCCTCTTATGGAGGTTTAACATTGGCGTAAGCATCTGAAGGACCCCCTCCCCCCCCTAAGGTGCTTACGTAATACTTGTACAGCCCCTTACGGGGGTAGCTATGCAATTCGCAGTACGCGAGAATTGCTCGCCTGCTAGAGCCATAAGCACAGTATAAAGCAGGCGAGCAATTCTCGGTTGTTTTTTTTTTGTAACACAAGTTGCCTATATGTGATAGCTTATGAGCGCCCGATTTCCCGATACCAGCTATATTGTCCGAGCTAAGCCCGGAAACGATAGTCGATGTTAGTGAAGCGCACTGACATATGTGTACCTCCACGTGAAAAGGGCCCACCCGGGAGATGGTAACATGGAAGGCTGTGGAAATTTAACTTATAAGAAAACCCTTTGTTTACAAACAAAAAATTCTAAGCACCAAATCCCAAGTGGGCCCTTTTCATGTGGAGGTACACATATTATAGTTAATATATTCATATTTTGGGAAACCGACAAGAAGATTTTCGAAGGAAAATAACACGTGCTTAAATGAGGGAATCTAATCGACCCGTGTTAAAAAGACTCGAGTTTTTTGTACCGAGCAAAGTTCGATAATGATTCCTCCATTAAACATTTAAAGACCCTGCTCAAAGCGTTTTCTTTATCGCTTTCGCTTTTTTATCGAAAACTTTTAATCTTCTGCTTGTTCTCCTGCAAGAGAGAGAACCCAAATGTTTCTAGTAAAAGTCTTCATAGAAATCGATTTCGGAAAACTTGGGAGAAAACAAAAAAATGCTGTTGCTTTACAAATCATTCACGCTACAGGATTTAAACTTTTCAACTTTTTTCATTAAGGAAAATAAAAAAAGTTTCAGTATGTGTGTTATTGGCTTAATCTGGCAACTTAACACTTCCAAAAGAATAAATATCCCAAAGTAATCCGTTCTTTACTCAAAAATGAAGTTTAGCTAACACGCCATTTCGTCCATCTATTTTTTAGTTAAAAAAGATTAAACTCCGGAGATTTAAATAAATAGAGAGTTTAAAAAATGTTGCCGCTTTCTTCACGGATTCTCGAGCGCTTTTAAATTAAACATTACTCCTCCATAAATATCGATAAGGAATAAGAGTTGCAAAAGAAAATAAAACTTGTAAAGCACTAAACAAAAGGGAAAAGGGATCGTCTGTTACGCAAGATTGAAAACCAAAGATTAACAATCATTTGGATTATTATCGGTAGAAAAAAAAATGAGAAAAACCTTTTACGATAAAACAGTTTTGGCGGTTAAAGGAAAACTTGGCTTCCTATATCACCGATTAGTCTTTTTTTCACTCTTTTCTTTCGATTAAAAGGGGTTTAGAGAAAAAAAAAAGTTTTCGTCCTTTTTGTTGAAAGAGAACATAGTAATTTGACTCTGAGTGCCTTGCGGTCAACTACAAAACTTTTCGATAACAAAAGCCAAGTTGTCTTACGGGAAATTCACAAGACAGCTCAAGGTTGACAAATAATATTTGGTCAACTCGAACAAAGGTCGGATTTTCGGAACGGGCCAAATTCCAAATTCCGATTGGAAGTCACGTCATGTTGCCTAAATAGAGGATCTTTTTACCGGATGTTTCTAATTCGTTGCGTACAGCTTTATGGAAAAGTATTTCAAAAAACATTTTCGTCGCAAGTTTGAAAGGGATCATTTCTTTGAAGGTAAATAAAGCAAGAATCTGATTTTAATGTTTCATTTCACCCGATTGTTCACAATTTCCTTGACTTTATTCCTTTAAATATACTAAAATAAAAAAAAGGTAATAAGCGAGAAAACAATGCAACCAAGAGGATATCGTCATCCAGCGACTTTAATTTTAATTTAATTTAATTTAATCCTTTGAATGAAAAATATTTTTTCATTCATTAAAAAGAGCCTTTGTTGCAATGTGACGCATTTCTTACTTAAATTCAAAGCGTGAACCAAGCTTTTAATGTCGATATAATGTGTGCTTATATGCACACTGAGTTTCGCTTCATTGTTCGCATCAGCTCTATTTTTTAATTAAATGATTAATAAAAAACAAAAGGAAAATGCTTTGTAAAAAATACGCCATGTTCAAGATACCGGTCCATTGTTTTACCATTTTGTCATGAAAACATTTGACACTCGGCGTTTCCGCGGTCAAATTAGTCACATTTGGTTAAAAATTTCATCGTTCCCCTTCAGGACGGACTCTAATTCCATTACCGGTAACAGTAACGAAAAAGGGAGAACTTATTCCCATTTAATTCCCCCTTCTTTAAGTAGATTAATTACAATCTCACAGAAATCAAAGCATGATGTATTTCCACGTGAATCATAAATTCTAAAAAGAGATTTGACCAAAAACTGTCAATCAGTGAAAATAGTATTTTTAAAAAAATTATTAAATTTTTTTATTTATCCCGGAGCCTTTGTATTTCATTTACCACGGCTAACGAAAACCTTTTCGAAATTGTTGATTCATATATTGGGCGATTCCCGATGGTCCTCAAAAAAGATGACGCGTCCTGCCACTTAAAATAAAAAAAAAAATCGATTTTTTCTATTCGATATCACTTTTTGTAGCCTCAATCGATTCCCGTTTTTCTTTTACTAATAGCAACTCTGACCGTTAAGACCTACGACAGATGATCTTAATACACTAGAATGATAACGGTCAGGATTCCTCTAACACGGGACAACTTGTGACGACTGATTGCATAGAAAAATTAGTAATAATTTTATTTCTACACTCAAACAGATCTGATTTGAATGCTTTTTCCACCTACATCCAAAATCACAGAGTCGAATGAAAAATCTTCTTTAACTGTAGGTTAAGAGCAGGTTCCACTGTTTTTCAGCGATCTTTATTTCTTGTGCTCTTTTTCAGGCATTGCTCGTTTTCCATTGAATGAATTGTACACACCCAAGATGGAGCTTCGCATTGATTTTATTACATGCGTGACCTTTATGTTAAAAAAAGAAACTTTCCGACCGGTGCCTCATTAATTCAAGACAAGAAAAACAGAATTGATTCCTTTCCACGAGCTTGAGTCAGAAAAATGCGAATGATTTTTAATTAAACTATATCTTGCTACATTTAAATAACGAAAGCAACGTGTTGCGATAACCATCCCATATTCCAACGATTTCTTTTCGACCGCAATCGTTTAATTAAGAAATCAGGTAAATTACTATGATCCGTGGTGCAGAACCTTATGCGCAGTAGTAGCATTCTTTCGGCATTGGCACTACCCGAAATTTTTGAAATCAAGCTAGCCATTTGTCACTACACGCGATTACTGGGTGAGATTTCGGGTTTTGACTCCGACGTCAGCAATTTAATACATGACGGAAAAAATGAAGAGGGGACAAAGTGCGAATAATTAAAACGAAAGCGAGCCACCCTTCTTATGTTTATTCAGATATTTGCCTTGCAGCAAAACATAACAAGGTCGTATACCAATGAAGAAATCAGCATTCAGCATTCGGCAAACGCCCTGCAGGATCGTTACTTTTACAAGTAATATTTTAAAAAATTAATTTCCATCTACTTCGAATCAAATTAGAATATATTCAAGTCAGCAAAGTTCAGAATTTAAATTATGTGTATCAATATGTGAAAATGGGGGGTGGGGACCGAAATACCGAGGGTTTGGATCGGAGAATCACAAGTGTTATAATCCCTTTTAAATAATAATTACTTCCGATCGATGGGACAAAATGGCGAGTGGTTCCGAGTCCTTGCGGGGAGAGTTCCGGCTGAGGTCGTTACAGCCTGAGCTCTTCAAGATTTTTTTCACTCGACAACAGGATTCACCGGAATCGCCGGAGCTTTTTTACAGGCAGCATGACATACAATGTCGAAACGACTCGCCTTTCGTATTCTTTCCTAAGAAGGAATACAATGGAAAAGCTACGTATATATCTCAGCATCACCGATCATCCGAGTAGAGCTGTCAAATTAAATTATTACAATAACCTGTTGCAGTTGAAACATTGCTTCAAATGAGGCGCCCAAGACTTTAAAAATCATTCCCGTTATAAAAAAAGAATATCCTCAAGTAACAAATGAAAAACTATTTATCAAGTCATGGTGGAAAGGAAGGAAGCAAAAAATACATTTTCCTTGTTTTTGCTTTTTTTTCTCAGACTTGTTTTCCCACAGTAAATACATCACTTTTCTACGGATTTTATTTTCGAAATAATAAAAAATTGAAAAAATATGTTCATTTTTTTTATCTTCCTATTTTCCATTTTTTCTTTCTGTAAGTGTGGGCGGTTAGTGACGTCAATTAATTTCCAATGGACCACGATAATTTTTTAACACTATAAGTGTAATAATTTAAAAATAAAGATTTTTTTTCAGATATTTTTTGCATCAATCAAAAAGATAATTTTAAAACTTGCATTTTTTGCCTTAATAAACATTTTTGCGTACCTAAACCAAAAGCTAATAAATCAAAAAAGACATTATTCTTCGTTAAAAATTCAAAATTTTTAAAACTGATTGATGATGACGGTAAACAAATGGAAAACTTGATATTGCCAGGTTGTTCCAAAAAATCACATTTAGAGTTCTTCATTTTAATCTTAAGGAGATAAGAATCCTTTCTATCCTTTGGATTAATTACAAATTCAGAGCAGTTTCGCCATTTTCTTTTTTTTTTTTTTCACCTTCCAAGAAGTTAATTTTAAAAAAATCCATAAACTTTTAATCTTTCTTTCACTGGGCCTTGTATTTTCCTCATTAAATAAGAATTATCAATAAATTAATTTTATTATAATTTAATCTTTTCCTTTGCTCGACTTCGTTTTGGATATGAAACTTTTTCAATTAAGAACCTTGCTCTTTCGTCTGAGCTAATTCATTAAAAAAAAAAAAAAAAAAAAAAGTTTGCTCCTAAATCTTTATGATTTAAAGTCTTCCTTCAAAGACAAAAAAATTATCTCATTCGCCGATTCATTCTAGTAAAAAGTTTTAGCTACTAAGCTGTTCCTTTTTTTTTTCTTTCAGTCAGGGAGAAAGAAGAGGTTCCCCCTCTATTGGTTTTGGCAGTGTTGCTCATTATGATGGGTTTTCTTGAGATTGCGTAAATATTTTGCCAGCGCAAAATAACCTAATCTTAATCGAATATTTTCAATTTTTGGCACGTGCAAGCTTATAAGAATATTATCCTCCTTTCGGTAAATTGGAAAGTCGAATAAGATTTCTTTGAATCTCAGGGCCAGATTCAAAGTTTAGGTTAAGTCCAGTCAAGTTAGGAACGAATTTTGAGTGGGACAGAAATGAATAAAGAGTTTCTATCAAAATCGATTAATTCGACTTATCAGTGCAAAATCACGAAAGAGATTCCTCTTGAAGTTTGAGGGAAGTCAGTTGAGAAACTCACAAGTGGCGATCCGAAAGCGTCCCTGCAATCTCCAAATCAAAACTCGTAGAAACGAAAACCTTATGGCATCGGTCCACCATAAATTGCGAGAGAAGTCTGTTAAGCGCTTTAGAACCTATAAAATCGAGATAAATTACGAGAAACAAGGACCCGAGAAGTACAGATTTAACAACTTGGTCCTTTCGTTAACAACTGCTACCAAAGCAGTCATAGGTTTCGCGGTTAAATCTAATTCCTAAAAAGTGAATTTTAGAGGTAAACAATTCTTCCCCGCGTCTTGTACGATACAAAAAATCTTGATAATAAGCAATAAGCAAATCAACCGTTATTTATTATATACTGTATATTATTTTAAATCGACTGTTGGAGTATGTCACATAATTAAAAACGAGGAAAAAAGAAATACAACTTTGATTGGAGCTTTTAAAGGGCAACAAATGAAAATTAACGAGAAAAATCCTTTAACAACTTTTTTTCAAATTTTTTTTTTTACAAGAAAAACGAACGGAAAACCTTATAACTTTTCAATGCCTAATAAGCTCTTTTTTGCGGTTCATTTTTTTACTGGTTGACGTTAAAAAAAAAAAAAAGGAAAAGAGAGAGAAAAAAACACAAAAAAGAAAAAAGGAATTTAATTGGTTGGTTTAAAGCAACTTGGTAACTTCCAATTAACCGGAATTAAAAGAACTTCAAGGCCGAGACTCTGCGCTTGATGTGGACATCCATTTTCGTCCTTTTTTTCTCACGAGATTTCGGAAATCACAAGACTATTTTTTTAAAATTGAAATACATTCCATCTCCCGAGTAAATGTCAACGAAATAAAGATTTAACATCCAAACAAACTCAAACTCATCCTTATGCTCAAATTTTAGTATTTATTTACAAAATTGAGATTTATATACGGTTTTCGAGACTTTTACTATGTCCGTTCATTAAATCTAAGTAAAGACGTTAGCCAGATCACTTGCATACAGACATCCATTCTTAAAATTCCTCGGTTTTATTTAAAACATTTCCATAAAATCTAAGATTGGATTGCCTTTTTTCACGGATAAAATAAAACATGATCGACCTTATTGATAGGGTAAATGTTTTAAGAATAAAAGGTAAATAAGTTGAAATAAGGTTCGGTTTAATCCTCTCAAGCTTGAGGAACCCGAGTAAAGCTCTTTAACCGGTTTGTAACGTCAAAATAAAGCTCTTCGAGATTTAGGTCGAACAAGTTCAATCTCGGTTTCTTCCTAATAGAATACGAAAGGAAGACCTTTAAATTGATAAATGGCCGTTTACAACTAACAAATTTAACGGTATACATCCCTTTAAAAATTGCTGCAATTAAATGAAAACGACCGCCCGCTTTCTGCTAAAAGCTTTCGGAAAACAATAATAATACTTCTTACATTTGGAAAATTCAAATTCCTGTTAAAGCATTTAGCGCTTTAAGTTATAAAAAGCCCCATTTTAATATAAATACTTTTGCTGAATTATTCTCCCTTTCCCCTACCCCCAACATTACGATTCCATTTCTATATTAAACCGACTTTTCGCATGGCCTATTATTACTAATTTGCATGCTCTTTGATCGTTTAACATTTCTTTTATTGCATCGTAATGGCTCCGGTCAGTTGATTCGTAGAAAAACGAGTTGGATAACCGTAAAAAGTGACTAAAAAAATCGATATTGATAATCGATGATAATCTAACGAAAAAAAAAACAAAAAAATAAAAATTTTATCCGAGGTTAATTTATCTGATTAAATTAGACGGATTTAACCAGCCCTGGCCGAACAAGGTTCGAGTAGTCCGATGCAGTAGGGTACCCGTTACGAGGGAGTGTAAAATATCTTTGTGGGGCTCCCCTTTAAAAGTCTTAAAAAAAATCAAAATTGTGCACCACCTAAGAGTTGTATCACTCCTCCAAAACGTGCCTGTAAGCAATTCGATTTTCCCGTTTCAAATACATGGGGATTTTTCAATTTTCACAGCATTTTTTTTTTCCTGCGAAATGGACAGATGAAAATTTGATCACTGGGCCCAGTTATTACATATGTAATTATCGATAAAAGTTTCAAAAACTTCAATTTGAACATCTTCCCTCGCCTTTTAAAGAATTTAAGATTCTTCTTCAAAGACTCGTTCAAAGATAACTACAAGGTGCATGTGACAGACGGTTACTCGAAGTGAAACGCCGGGAAATGAGCTAATTCCTCGAATTGAGAGCGACACGTTGGTTAAGTTGCTAAACTGCATGCCTGATGATCGCATCCTATTAAGTGTTAAAATCAAGACAGAAGAACTTTCTGATGCTTAAGGTGGTCGAATCTGGCAAATTCGAAGCTCTCTTTTCATATCTCACGGTCCTATTTCCTATTTTTCGTGTCTGCCTATCGGTTTTAATTTAGGTAAAATGGAAGAAAATGATTACTATATTGCTATATTGCGCGCGAAGTAACTTTTTTTTCTGCCGAAAAGCCCGACAGGACTTGATGGGCTTCATTAACAAATTTTTTTTTATTTTTATTTTTTATTTAGTGGATTTGGATTTGTATTTACATCTACCATCTACACGATTGCCAACTATTTACAGTTTGATTTGGTTTGTCATAATGAATTTTTTTAAAGCCGGAAAAATCTTCATAGGCCTATTGATATTTTTTTAAATTTTCTGTAGAGTGAAAGAAGAGTTGATGTTCATTAGGGTGTCCCTTATTTTGCGAATTTCCGAATTTGATGTCGGGCCGGGTGGAATCTCGTTCTCTATGGGACCCTAATAAACCCCGAATTTTTTCAGATTTTTTACCGAACGGGAAGGCGTGCCGACTTGAGCTTTAAGTTCCGAAATTCCCATAAGAGAAAAAAAGTCGACAATTTTTTTTTTCGCGGAAAGATGTCGTAGGAAATTTTGCGTAGATCACGAATCTGAAGTCCGTTTTTTTATATCTGGTTTGGCTTTTGACTTAAAGGAGAAAATGTAGCAAGAAAACCTGGTTAAGTGACAAAACGCACTTAGTCCTAAGTTTTGCTCATATTTTGGCTTCTAACTCAAAAGCTAAACCAGATTTTAAAAAACGGACTTCAGATTCGTGATCTACGCCAAATTCCCGATAGGAAACGACGTCTTTCCGCGAAAAAAAAAATGGTCGACTTTTTTTCTCTTATGGGAATTTCGGAACTTAAAGCTCAACTTAAGAGAAGGTTTGATGCACATAGTCCCTTTCTGCATTAAAGTATCGCGAGGAATGGCTTTTTTGTTAATATTTTGCTTTCTAAGCAAAATATTGAAATTCTGTGCACATAAAACCCTAGGTCATAATTTTCCTCATCTTTTGACATAAAATTCATATTTTTTCAGGTGAAATTGAAGCCATTATTTTGTTTCAAAAATTTTTTTATAATTTTTTTTTCAAACCCAAAAGCCGGCTTTAATTTCTTTTGGAAAAATGTGAACTTTGGTGTCAAAAAATAGAGAAAAACATTGTTTAGGGTTTCGTGTGTACAAAATTATGATTTTTGGCCTGGGAAGAAAAATATGTAAAAAACAGCCATTCCTTCCGGCATCTGTGAAGCCTCCTCTTAAGGCGTGCCGCCTTTCCGTTCAGTAAAAAATCTGAAAAAATTCAGGGTTTATTAGGGCCCCTCAAATTCGAAAATTCGCAAAATAAGGGACACCCTAATGTTCATATTCTGAAGTTCTTGTAAAAATTCTTCTTGCGATGATCTATTTATTTTGGTAAATAAATAAATAAAATTCAACCAGAATTTACATCCTCACTTAACTGAATTTGAAAACACTGACAAAAATTGATGATTTTTTTTTTTAACGGTTCACATGAATGAAATGTGAGTCTTCAACTCAACGGTCTATTTGACGTGTGCTAAAATCAAAACCGTTTCTGTGGTTTTAATTTGTCTTTCTACCTAAATAACAGACTAGGTGCGTCAGAATTTAAAGCCTTGTTCAAAAAAAAAAAAAAGCCATATGCAGAAGTGTTGCTTTATGCCAAATAAACAGGAATATTACGAGAACCCTGCTTGATATCATTTTTGAAAAATCAACCGCAATCATCTTGGATTTGTCATCTGAATCAAATTTTAATGAAGACGCCCCGAAAAACACGCGGAAAGAGACTGCAGCTTATTTCCATTCGGATCAAAAGGAAAATACATTCAATATGAGAGAAACATGCTTCGCTTGTAATTGGCCCAAAGCCGTCAGAGACTGACAGGCTTTTTAATTGCAATTTCTCGTGTTGCGTTATAAGGAACAATGGAGGGTTACATAGCAAGTTTTCGAGAATAGTTTTCCACCCGAGCCGATTCCCTATAAAAATTACAATGTTATCGTTGGAAAGCATCTCGAAACATTTACGAATATTATTTAGAAAAGCAAGTGTCGCAACCATTTATTTAAAACGACTGATCCTAAATCCAAAATTAGGAAACGGGATTTATTGCCTGACTTATCTAAATGGTCCCACTGTATCAAGCTTCCATTGAATGAGAGCTGATAATTTCCATGTTTCGACTTCTTCAAAAAAATTTCACAATTTCAATTTCGTTTGGAGTCCTCGCTCTCCTCCGCTCTTTCAAATTCTTTGTAGTTTTTTCGAATGCACCCAGCGAAAAAAGTGACGTCACGTGACGCGTCAGGTATGATCATTTTCCGGGAGAATTTTACGAAATGTTTTACGTCAAAATGAAGTCAACCTACATTAGGGTGTCCCTTATTTTGCGAATTTTCGAATTTTAAATCGCACACCCTCTAAATCGGTGATCTATGGTACACTGATAACACCTATTTTTTTCCAGATTTTTCTGGGCACCGGAAAGCGTGCCGACTTGAGCTTTAAGTTCCGAAAATTCCCATAAGAGAAAAAAAGTCGACAATTTTTTTTTTCGCGGAAAGACGCCGTTTCCTATCGGGAATTTTGCGTAGATCACGAATCTGAAGTCCGTTTTTTTATATCGGGTCCGGTTTTTGAGCTAGAAGAGAAAATGTGACAAGAAAACCTGGTTAAGTGAAAAAACGAACTAAGTCCTAAGTTTTGCTCATATTTTGGCTTCTAGCTCAAAAGCCGTACCAGATTTAAAAAAACGGACTTCAGATTCGTGATCTATGCAAAATTCCCGATAGGAAACGACGATTTTCCGCGAAAAAAAAAATTGTCGACTTTTTTTCTCTTATGGGAATTTTCGGGACTTTAAGCTCAAGTCTGCACGCTTTTCGGTGCCCAGAAAAATCTGGAAAAAAATAGGGCTTATCAGTGAACCATAGATCACCGATTTAGAGGGTGTGCGATTTAAAATTCGAAAATTCGCAAAATAAGGGACACCCTAACCTACATATTGATGTCAACTAGACTTTGAAATACAAACGTCGTGGATGATTATTGACGTCGTTCACTGACACATGCTATCGGTCATAATTGATGAGATCGAAAATAATTTTGAAGTCCAAAATCTCGTAAAAAAGTCCCGGGAAGAGACCATACCCGTTGCATGGTTAACGTCTTCATAACGTTTAAAGTGCGTCGCCATTTTCGCTGGGGCAAAATTGCCGATAAAAAAAGTAACTCAAGTAAGACAATTCTCTTCAAGACGTCTTAAGACATCTTAAAGAGCGAAAGCTCTTAAAGATGTCTTATAACAGGCTCTACATGCCCCATTTTGAAGACGTTTTAAAGACGTCATTCTCTTAAAGATGTCTTACAAATGTCTTAAAGATAAAACGTCTTAAAGACGTCATCAAGTTGGGGCGTTAGCGTATTATGAGACCATTTTAAGAACTCTCAACTTTTTGCCTTACCTGGGAAAGCTTTCGACGAACATAAAATGACAGGAGGAGCGATCCACGACTTCCAAGCAATCGACTGTGCAAGACGTACTTCAGCAAAAAGCAAAATTCGAGCCGAAAGTTGTGAATTTCGGGGATTGAAATGCAAAGTTCAAGACAGAAAATATCTCATTAGTAACAACGTGAGGAATCGTTTAAAGAGATAATTACGACTTAAATGCTAACAACAGCACATTTAAACACGAGTGGAGCTTTCATAAATTAATAATAATCTAAATGATTGCGTCAAAGTTATACAAGCTTTTGATACTGTGTTTGCAAATCGGAACAGAAAGATTAACGATGCGGGGAAAAACGCTCAACTTTACTTATTTAGATTTTGAAATGAACGACAACTTGACACGACTTCCTAGGAAATCAACCAAAAATTTAACTTCCCCGAAACCGGAATCGAGGAACCGAATTAACCAGGCGGAACAACGTGTTTGCTCATCCAGTAAAAGAAATGCAAAAGGGAAAAGGAAAAAAGGAAAAGTTTGTCACCTACTTTTTCTTGATAATCCTTGTCTCATTTATGCGGTGCCACGAAACACCAGAAATTTTCGGGGCAGAATTAAGCCGTCAAATGTTACGCTTTTAAATTATGCTGCTTTACAACTTCAACAAGGACAAAAAAGCTCGGGAACTTCCAAACGCTTCTCTCCCATTCCATTATAATTTCGATTCCAGTGCCCGCGGGCACTGCAAGACTTGAAGTCTTAAGACTCCAAAGGCGGCCAGCATCGGCAGACTCATTGTCATTGTCCTCCCACCTCATACTGGGTCTACCCTGCGGCCTCGGGTTTGTTAAACGACGGTCCAAAACTCTCCTAATAGCCCTCGTTGGCAGCGCTAGCGATGGATAACAAGAAAACCAGAAATTTTCTAAAAAAATCCGCTAAAATGTTGGTTTTTCATCAATAAGCGAATAAGGATTCCAAATTCAAAATTTCTTGTCCAAGATTGTTGTTTAAGAATTCCTGCACCATCTCTTAAATTCTTGAATTTATTCCCAGGTGGAACAATTCTTAGAGCACTCTTGAAAACATCTTAAATTCTGTTAATGCCCCACCTTGAACACGTCTTTAACACAAATGACTAAAAAAATTGTCTTAAATAATTAAGATCAATTTTACGCAAAACATCTAAAAGATATCTGTAAGGTGGGGCGTTAACAAAATTTAAGATGTCTTAAACACAGCATAAGCTCTTGAAGACGTCTTTTAAGAGATTTGTTCTACCTGAGTTGTTTTCGACATTCCGAATCCTAGACTTTTGAAAGGTCGAAAAACAAGATTTGAACAGTTTCTTGAAAAATGTCTTGTCTTGCGATTCATCCTTAGGCGGCGCGCGTGCGACATTCCCATCCGTTGGAGCATTTTGAATTTCATCACGGTGGCGATTAAAGAGCCTTCGGATCTAGTCATTCCATTTTACACGCAAGCGTTCGGTACAAGGTTCTATATTTGGACCGAGAATTTTCGAAAGTCGACAGTCGTCCCTGGAAACGGTCTGTCAGGTTCCATGCTTCACAGCCGTAGATGACAACGGAACACGGAACAAAGTTATAAATCATCAATTTGGAGTAGCGGGGAAAGGCAATGCTCCGGAATAGATGGGGGAGGACTTGAAGACGACGGTTCCTCTTCTGGATTCTTCCCATTCGTCACGGTCGACCCCAAGTACCGAAACTCGGTGACATTTTAAAACCTAAGGCCGCCCCCTTTCATTCTTGGCGTGTTCAACCAGATGTTCGGTTTTGCGAGTTCCGAGAGACCTTGACTTCGAATCCTTCTCGCTTTGCAGTACTCGATAACCGACTGCAGAGACGGCGCACCTCTTCTCGGGTCTCCCCGGTAGGTCTAAAACATCCGCATAGCCATAAACTCTTTGATCGGACCGCACCATCTGGACGTTCTCGATAGCACGCACGACTTTCTGAAAGACAAGATTAAAAAGAAGAAGCGGTAAAACCTTTCCCTTGCAACAACCCGGAATCGACCGCAAAAACCTCGCCATGCTGCTACCGACGGTGGTCCCACCAGTCGTCCGTATCAGCTTCCGCGGAATTCCGAATTCGAGTAAGACGTTTTGCCGGTACATGCTTCGTCTGTGAATGATATCATAGGTCTTCTTGTCTCCCATTAAACAGCCAAATTCATCGTGCTACAAAAGGGGTAATAAGGTATTCATTAAATTTTTTAAAAATACCGTGATATTTCAGTCCGATGTCCGTTTTGCTTATCTAATTTTATTTTATTGCGTTAATCCTTCATTTGGAAGTTATTGTTTTGGGTGGAAGCCAAATGACGAATTTATTTCCTACAACAATGATAGGTTAAAAAAAAAAAAAAGAAGTACAGTCTAATTGACAAAGTGATTTTGGTGGCATACAAGAGGATTTTCGAAACTTTTTGACATATCACGTAAATAGTTTTTTAAACATTTTTAATTATTTCAAAAACAATAGCCAAACAGTACATCGAAATTTCAAGAAAGATACGTTATTTTATAATATGATTTTTTTTTTAAATTCTTGTCGCGACATTGTAACTGTAATCACGAAAAAGGAGTGAAAACATTTTTTTAAGGAATAAGTCTTGAGAAAATATCTTTTCCAGAAAAAAGTCAGTAATATCTTTGAATTGTGAAAAAATCCTTATAAAGGAATAATTAGTACATGTATGTACTCCATAAAAAAATTTAAAGACGATCCGTTCAATTCTTTTATTCGCAATATATAATCAGGATAGCAAAAGTGAAAGAGTTTTAAGCAATCCTTTAAAGTTTTGCTACAAAGGTAAGGTTAGTCTTTTGGTGAGTCACTTTGTTTTCTCTGAATCGATTTGAATTCCCAAAGTTCTTGTTTCTCTTTTTGGGTGTCCAATGTCCATGAATGCCCAATATAAAAAGTTGGAAATTAAAGCTGACCTGCTTTCGATATTTCAACTTGAGAAATCCCAGGACTGTTTTTTTTTCTTTTAGTTAGTAAGTCTTAAGATGTTCCCAGTAAAGAGAAATTTAAAAAATTTACCATTGTAAAAACGGTAAACTGCTTAAAGGGGCTCGCTTCGCGCTCGCATTGCTCGCATGTGGGACGTTAATCATGCGGTTCCCTGAGCTACCGAGCGCTTCCTCCGCTTCCTGGTCGCTTCGCCATAGGCTTTTGCCCTACAAGGTACATGTACTGTACAGTACATGTCTGTTCGCGCGCGAGTGAATCTGGTTTCCCTCGGAAGCTTCGTTTAACGGCAGCTTCTCTAAAAATTTTGTTCGAGGATAACTTCGTAATAGCCATCTATCTGATTTTTTTTTCTCGGCAACGGCAGTTTTTTAATATAACAACGATCGCCCTGTTAAATAAAATCGCGACCCAATTCCATTTTCATACAAAGTCCCTGGGGACAAAATTTCTTGCGACCAACGTTTGCGACGCCAAATTAAATGTACTTAATAGACTTTATACGTTTTTGTACGGGCATTTAGTTGAGTCGGTCACATGGGTCGTTCGGCTCTAAGAAGATTTTTTCTACTGAAAAACGAAGGGAGGATTTCTTTAAAAAAACAAATAAGATGCTGTCGCTTGAGGATATAAAATGAACGATGCCGGCATTTCGATTCGCATGAGTCGGTTTCGAGGGATATTGCCAGCACTTTGAACCGTATCTGTCAACAAAGTTTCTCTCGGTTCACAATTAAAGTTGAATGGACTAGAAAACCACATGATTCAATTATTAATGTTTTACTTAGGGTTTATAAAAGACTCTTATTTATTTTTCGTCGAAAAGGTTAACACTCCAGAAGGTTTAATCATTGCAACGCTTTCATTCCGAAAGAATCAGAAAAATCTACCCCCCGATTAAGGGAAGATTTAGCTAACAGAAAAAAAATCGATTTCTTTGTTTACTTTGATTCTTGGCTTACATTCAAAATATAATTCAGTAGGCCTAGTTTTATTATTATAAATTATTTGCATGCTAGAGACATATTTTGGTCTACCACCATAGACGGTTACCGGAAATGTCTGTCTATTCTTCTGAGTGATTTCAGGGTTCAGATGCTCTTTGCTCGTTATTCAGGGAAAACCTATCAGTGACAAAGTAAAATGAAAAAAAAAGAAAAAAAAAAAGCTCTTTTTGGGATGCTATTAAATTAAGTTTCAACCGTAGAGTGGAAACAAGTGATACGGTATTACGTTCGATTTAATTAAATTATTTTTTTGCTAGCGTTTCCTAAGAAGCCCATAGCAGGCAACAGTTTAATGGAAATCAAAATCACTTATTGAGTTAAAAACACTCTGTTACATGTCAAGCAGCGTTACAATTTAAGGGAAATTAGTTTCGTTAATCCCGTTTTCTCCGAGAAAACGTTTTAATATTCAACCAATTTTTTTTTTTTCTTTTTTTTTTTTTTTTTTTTTTTTTTTTTTGACGGACGTTACGAATTCTCGGAAAGCTTTTTTTCCCTTTCGTTTTGCTCTTTAAAGAATCGTTTGATACATGTTTAACTTGGTTTATGAGGATTTCAACGGATTAACAACGTAAAGGAAAAAAAACAAATATTAAGTTTTGTATATTGACATTACGAGGTGTATTACCAAAACTGTGGGCATCGCTGGCATATTGATTTAGCTGGACTTCCGAATCAGTAGTAAAAGATTTTATAAAAATGGCATTTTCTTTTAAATTGTAGAAGAATCGTTCAAGAAACTGTTTTTTTTTTTTTTTTTTGGAAAATTGATGAAACTACGAGGTCAGTAATGGTTCACTTTCCAATATTTTTCCCATTTCTTGAAGGCTTCCTACTGATATTAAAAATGAATTCTTTATCTTGAAAATAAAATAAAAGTTCTATCTATTCAAAAAATCTACTTGCGACAAAGCAAGTATACTTCTAAATTTTTCGTTACAAAGTCGATGCGGTAAAAAGTTCGAGATTACTTTCTCTTTCCTTCCATTTATTTCTGTTCCAAGAAGATGGATAATTGATACAGTAATCTCCAAATGAAAACTGGAGAACGAGTGCTACGAGACAAGAGCACTAAGGAAGATGATTAAAAGGATGTCTGTTCTTTGAAAACCAGTCGAGTTTCCTACTCGTCAACAAGGCAAAAACTAAACAACCTTATTTAAAAAAAAAAAAAAAAAAAAACGAAAGGAAGAATTTCGTTTAAAAGTCGTAATTTATTTTTGTCTATTTTCCATAATCTCACGTTTTGAACAAGAAACCTGATCTTTTTTTTCTTTCTCTTCCAGATGTAAAAGAAGAGCGGAAGAATTTTAGCGGACGTGCTTAGCGATAATATGACTGATTATACGATTTTTCCTTATCTCTTTTGCTTCTTAATGGTCTTAGGGGATGTTGTCAAGGATAAAAACAAAGACATCCGTAAGTAAACTGAGCCATTAATTGTGATTAAGAATTTTCCAGAATGCAATTACTCTAACAGCTTCACTATAGCAAACAAAAAAATAAAAAAAAGATTTCCAATTTTTTTTTCTTTTTGATTAATTACTTGTGTTTAAGAATTCGTAAATTTTTTTCCCGATATTTTAAAGCTGCAAAGCCTAATCGAAGTTGGCAATTGAACATTCGGTTAGGTTAGGGTGCAAGTTCTGCAAAATCGTGAAAGCTTGCCGCTTATATAAATTTTTAAGTGCTGACAAATGGTTTTGTAGTCAACAAACACCTCCCTCCCTCTCACAGCATAAAAAAATTGGTAATTAACCAGAATTAGTAGGCGAATTCAAAGAAAGAGTTTATCTCAAACCTGACTTGTCTCCCTTTGGATTTGACAGACCTCGATAGTTATTAACTATTCTTTTCCTCGTAATTAAAGCTTTCACAATGGAAATGAAAGGAAAGCAGGAAAAAGAATATCATTCTCCAAGGTTGCAATTAAACTCCGACTCGATGAAAATAATACGAATTAATCTAATTAAGGGCTTAATTATAAGAAATCATATTTGGAAGGTTGATTTATAATTAAGACGAGAAAGTAACTTTTCCAAAGGCTTTGAGAGGAGTTAAAAGTGAGAGCGGCAACGCAACCGATTCGACGACTAAAATTTAAAAAAAATACCTCCGTTAAATTTGACACCATTTTCCTTTGTCTGTAGGGAGGGTAGTCGAAAAGGGTGAGCTCACCACAATGTCAAGAAACGGGTTGATAAAACTCAAGTCCAAACCGGCGATTAATCTCTTTGACAGGAGTCTTGTCGCTGACAACACCTGGTTAAATTCTACCTAGGTTCATCCCCGTTTCTCCAACGATTCATATTTTTGTGTTTCTTCCGGTGAAACTGAACAACACTTACCTAAAAAAAAAAAAAAAGAGAGACCACATTAATGATTATATTATTTCCCTAAACCAAATAATTAAAAATGATTTTTTGGAACTCGTTGAAATCGCTGAGAAGAGTTCCGAAAAAAAGATAAAAAAATCATGATCAAGGCTTTGGCTTAATTTAAAATTTTGTCAATCGAAAAGATCAACTAGTAAACAAACCGTGATAAATGAAATGTAATAAAACGAATTACGAATTTAACAAGCAAATAATTTGTAATCTAAGGTCGTATTTCAAATTTCCCACATACTGCGGTTTCTGCGATTAACAACTACCTAAAATAAGTAGAACGCTCCCTTTAAGCAGAAAGATAATTATGAAAAGAGCATCAAAGCTTTATTAAGCGACTTTACTAATGAACCAAGGGAGAAGCGGGATCCTTTAAATTTATCTCGAAGAACATCGCAAAGCGATTCAAAAAAAAAAAAAAAAAAAATGATCTCGTCAATTTTGCTCCATTTCAAAATAAAAGGATAAAGCAGACAAACACATCTACAGCAAATATGGGATTGACGTTTTCTGTAATTGAAAAAAAAAAATGCTTATTTCAATATCTGGAAAGCGATAAAACGCTTCCTAACCCCGAGAAGGGATGAGAGTAACTCCAGTTATCAAAAATTATTACATTTAAATTTTTGACGTTGGTCGTATGCGTCCTTATTTCGTATACACTAATGCCTTGCAAAATTAAGGTAACTTTTTTTTTTTTTTTTTTTTTTAATAACTTTTTAAAAGTCGTCGGATCGGGATGAAACTTGGTGTACGAGTAGACCTATGACGTACCCGTCCGTCATCTACCCCAAAATGAATTTAAATAGGCCCGTCTAAATCGGAGAATAAAATTTTTTTCAAAATTATTATCGCCGAAATATTTGTTTATCACTTATTTTCGCCGAAACTCAAAAAATTTTTTTGATTTTAGTGAAAGTCACGGTACGGGAATTTGTCTGGTCGCTGATTTCGAATATCGAATCAGATTTTTGAAATTCAAAATGGCGGAAAACTTCGGTTTCCGAAATCGGTGAAAATGGATTCGGGCGCAGCAAATTTCCCTTCGGGAGGGTTTTTCGGGTCGAAATTAACGAGTCCGTAATCATTTTACCCCTATTCCAATCCAAACGCAGCATAAGATAAACACGAAAAAAAAAAGATTTCTTTTGCTAATTTTTCAAAGTCGATTCGGTTGATTTCAATGGAATTTTTTTTACAACATTGGTTAATCATCCCTTGACACAACCCCCCGATTCCTCTTAAAAATTATTAATTAGCGGGAAAAGATCCGAATTGAACTTCTTAAACGATTTCGCTTCTTTTTCCTGTACTCTACTGGAAAGAGGGTCATATTTGCAATTTCGGTAAAATAAGAAAAAAAATGTATCAGAAGGGGTTTTTAAGGACCGAAGGTTGTTGAAGGTTTCGAAAAGTAGATTGTGTTATTCCACGACAGACAAAGTGCCGAAAGTAATGCAAAAAATTATATAAAGCCAAAAATCGTCAAAAATGTTCGACTTAAAAATTAAAAATGAATTGAAATTTGTAATTTTTTTCGGATAACTAAAATAAATGGCTCGGTAATGATAGGAAACCATTTTTTTTCCCTTCAAAGTGGATTATTTTACTTGAGCGCAGGGGGTTATTTCAACTTGTAATAATAAACCTGAATCAAAATTTTCATCCAAAAATATTTTAGGCCTACTTCTGCTTTTTTGGTTTACATTTCTTCCCGAATATGGATCGCATTATCTTTATGAAATCTCAAATAAATAGACAGAGTAAATGTAAATATTCCGTTCATTAAAAAAAATAAAATAAAGTAAGAATAATATAAAACATCGGATTTGTAATTCCATTATTTTTGGTACGGAAAAGTGTATGCACAGGGAAGCCATTTCTCCGGCTGGAAAATTATTCAACATTGTGAATCGGGCCCCAAAGTCTCGAACAGGATCGCACATGACCTTGGGACCCACTATATCATGTTGAATAATTTTCCTAACGGAGAGTCCGTGAAAAAGACCCCCCCGAAGAAAAATTTGCTGCGCCCGAATCCGTTATCACCATTTTAGGAAACCGAAAATTTCCGTCATTTTGAATTTTGAAAATGTGATTCGATAACCGAAATCAAGACCAAAAAATCCCCCCCCCCTCCATTTTGAAAAAAAAAAAATTTTTCTTCGGTTTAAACGGGCCGATTTAAATTCCTTTTGAGGTGCATGATTCAGACGAAAATTTAAAAAAAAGGTCCATTAATTTTGCACTACAGTGTGTTTGCATGTAAGCTGCAGAAATTTAAACTATAAGGACATTTCTAAAATAGTAAGTCATCTTTAGGAAGAAACTCAAGATTGACACTGCCTTCCATTCACTTCCAGTCAGTTGTGTCCAGGTCACACAGTTCGGTAATAACAAAAGCAAAGGAAAACACATCTAAAGGCTTTACAACAAGTCATACCTTTAATTAATTTTTTAGTGGAAAAGCTATTTTAATAATGCTTTTTACAAGAAAAAAAACACATAAACGAAGTAATTATTCCTCGTAATGATTTAAAGAAATTTTTAATTGAATGTGTTTCCAAATTAAATTCATTCATTTCAAAAGCCTGGCTCGGTCCAATTTTATACAAGACAATTAGTCCCACGTTACGTCGGGTACAATTTCCTTCCCTTTTTCACCCTGAAAAGAAAATCCCAATGACGACAGTATTAAGATTTTTTTTGGAAAAGAAAAACAAATCAGCACTCAGGAAGATTTTCACCACCCACCTATTTAATAAAACGGAAAAAACAGTAAGCTAACCATACCGGCGTTAGCGATCATCGGAAAAATACCTAAGAATTTTTCAAGCTTGAAAAATTATCGTCGAGAAGAGCGAAAAACTTACGTAAAAATGTAAAAATGTTAAAAAGCTTTTAAGTCGAAAATTTTCTCTAACAAAAAAATGAATAATGATGGCAATATATTTTTTGTTTGTTTCGTCCCTGAATTTTTTTTCCTTTTGTTCTAAAAAAAGGTGAGAATTTGTCGCCTAGCGAGAAGAGAAAAAAAAAGATTAGAGAAATATTTTGAAGTAAAATGTTTCGCAAAATAACTTTCATAGCTTGAATACTTTCAACATCATTCAAAAGCTCGATAAAATCCGGAAAAATGCCTAGGGAAAACAAAGTCTTTTTTTTTTTTTTTTTTTACAAAAAATGTAGCAACATAAATGTTTTGACAATGATTCCGTATTTAAACAGAAACGATTTATAAGCCAAGCAAGGAATTTTTCATTTTACTTTCGATTTTGCATAAAAAGTTATGAAAGATAAATCAAAATACACAATAACTTTTTACGGGACAAAAAAAAAGAAGAGAAAAACGGTGAAAACTCTTTCGATAAACAAGTAAACACAACTTCAATTTTATTATGCAAACTCTTTTTTAAATAAAAAGTTGAGAAATTCACAAACTGAATTACACTTTACGCCATGAATAATTCCTGGAATGTTTCACACCTACTTAATAGGGCGACGGTTCACGATTCCAGCTTAAGCAAACACAGTGAAATTCCCTTTTCGAAACAAGATTTCTCCGTAAAAAAATTTATAATATATCGACGCTTTCTATCATATTTATGGATCCAGGTGTTTTCACGGAAAAAAGGTCTCTTGTTCGGAACATTTCCAACAAAGTGAATAACTGCACCAGGTGAGCGATTGCCAATAAATTTACTCGCTTTTATAAAAGTATGCAAAAGGGAAATGTCGATTCATATTTTTTAAAAAAGTTAACCGGTTTCTTAAACAAAAAGGGAAATCGAAAGTTTTCCGACCTCGCTTCCTGTGCCCTTTTCGAAACGTAATTTCCGGTTCACGAGTCGACAAACGAGTAATTAACTCAAACTTTCGAACTTGAGAAACGGTCGTACCCATTTGAATATTTTGTTCCAGGTTACGGAAAAGGTGAGGAATCGTGGAACCCGTCCGCGAACTGTTCCTCCCTCGAGTCCGACTGGGAAAACATGTTCCAGTGCAAAGACGGCTCTTGCATCCTCAAACAAAAGACTTGCGATTGGAACTACGACTGTAAAAACGGAGAAGACGAGTCTTTTATCGAATGTGGTAAGTTTACCAGGCCACCAAACGATAAATCAACTCCTTAAAAAGGTAAAAGGAACGCCACGTTGACATTGACGAGCGACACTCGTAAAAATTCAACTAGACGGTTCGAAAGCAGGGGAAAAAATGATTAAGAAACGTGACTGCATTTTTATTACCGTCTAATTTATCAAACAAAACTGATGGGAATATCAACACATTTGTCGGCTTGAGATGATCGATTAAAAAAAGAAATCGATCCTCGCTCGACGGAATAATTTCCTCGTTTAAAGTCAATTTTCTTATCCGGGAGACACGCGAGATCATAATATCCCGTTGACGTAATATCTACGACGTAAGACGATACCCCACATCAAGAGGATGACGACCATAGAAAATGCAAGGCCAAAGGATATTTCCATGTTCCGAGTCGACAACTCCCAATTGAAACTTTTTAAACGAGAGAAAAAGTACAAACTAAATCCTTGCTTTATAGGGTTATTTATTTTTTACTTTTCTTCCAGCCTTTTTCATTTTTGTCCTAAGTCGTTTTTTCTCATATTTTTTTTTTTTTGTGCCTCAACTCCTCTTCATTTTCCGGATGCTTCTCTTTTTCATTTATTCTTTATTAGACTTTAGAGTTTAATTTTTCGTCGTACCCGTTTTCGATTCGACACAGGTGTGCCCTATTTTTTCAATTTTTATTATACAATTTTACCAAGGCGACTATAAGGTTTAAGCTTGAGATTTATACATTTTTATTACCAGGGAAAATTTCCATCCTTTGATAAGTTTTCCTCTCTCCTTCCATTATCCCAGTGCAGATTTATTGATAATTTTTTTTTTTTTTGAAATAGCTTTTTATAAACCATTTTTCTTTTCCCGATAAAAAAACAAATTTGTGAAGATCGTACATCAGAGATGATTAATTCTTACGATAAAAAGTAACATCTAGCTCCCGTCTCCTCCGATTTTTTTCCCGAGACCTATCGGAGGAACGACAGGGAAAAACGATAAGAACAACGTATATTGTTCATTAGGATTTTATAACCCCGAACGGAATAAAGTTCGAAAAAGAAATTGACATGTCATCGCTAACTGACAACCTCGTTTTACATGACAAAGACGGCGAGCCACGTTTTATGGAGATTCCTATCGTTTAAGGAAACTTTGCAGACTTAGTAAGCCGGAATGTCGTAAAATTTATTTCAGGCAATGAGGATGAAAAAATACAGCCTTTCATTCGAAAGAATCCATGAAAATATCGATCGACAATTTGCTTCGAGGTCACCAAAGCTCAAATTTTTCTTCTGCAAGTAACAATTTGAAGACTCTTTCGGCCTTTTGCCAAATAAAACCTACCCTATTTTCGGACGAAACCTTTCTTACAAAGTTTTTTGAAATAGCAACCTGATTTATCAGGGGGGGGGGGGGGGGGGAATTGCGCTCTTTTGTAAATAAAGTAACATAAAAACTACTCAAAAAACCAAAAAAATGTAGTACAGTAATTGAAGTAATATTGACATATCCCATGAAAACAGAGAGAATTTCCAAGAAACAATAAAACAAAATTTCAAGGAAAAAAAGTGATGGGAAATCTTTACTGAGGAAAATTTAATAAAACAACTTCACGGTAAAAAATTTTATGTTAAAAGTAACATATTGCCTGCAGAGTCTGTCCACGTCAAAAGAAATCGGTCCGCGGGTTCATGTCAGGGCTTTCGGATTTGGTTTTACTAATCGGTAGAGTATATGGACCAACTAAGAAACCTACCTCCGTTTGGTTCTGTCGCGCTTTTTAACGGAGTTATGCAAGTTTGAAATTTTTGAAAATTTTTTTTAGCCGAAAAAAAATCGAATGGGTCGACTTGGTTTTTTTCGTCTCCCGCCCTTATTTTTCAACCGATTTAGGTCGAGGATGGGGCTCGCCATCTTGAAAAAATGGCGGCCGGAAACCTGTTAAAAGAGTGTCAAATCTTCAACTGCTTCTACAACCCCTTCCTCATAAAAAAAAATTTAATTTTTTTCTCACTAAAAAATTCCTTTTTTATAAGCTTTCGATTGGTTGTAGGGAAAATTAGGGCCCGAACTTGCGTGGGGGCCAAAAAATTAATTTTTTTCTCACTAAAAAATTCCTTTTTTATAAGCTTTCGATTGGTTGTAGGGAAAATTAGGGCCCGAACTTGCGTGGGGGCCAAAAAATTAATTTTTTGACGATGGAACCAAAAATTTCGAATTTTTCGTGGTTTTTCACCGGATATTTTAGTGTCGTTAGCATAATAGTCAGTGAAGGCTTTAAATATGGGCTCGCAGTGCAAATATTAACGTTTTAGGATTTACAACAAATACTTTTATTGAGCCAGAGTCAAATTTTTTATTTAATTTTAGAATTTTATATGCAATTTTTGCTGTGATTGATGGTGGTAGGGAAATAATTACTTTAAGAAGATAACTATATTCTAAGTATGTGCAATAGAGTGTCCCTTAATTAATTCAGTAAATTTCTTGGATTGAAGGAAATTTAAAATTCTTTGTCGCGCTTAAAATTGTTTCTTACGTCATATGGGTGTGGTCTTTTCCTTTTTAATTAAATTTCTTATGTTGGTACTGACGCCATTTCCGTTGTTTTTTAAAAGTAAATTATTTCAAATTAATTGGCGATTATTTTTCATCATTAGTTATTTATTATTTTATTAAGTTGATCATGTATATTAAGCGAAAACGAAGGAAAAAAGGATAAGGAGGATATTTAAATTGTTTCTGTTGGCAAGCTAAACATCGAATATTCATTGGTCTAGTCAATGCTCGTGTCAATGTCCTTAAACGTCTTATACGGTATGATTTTCTAATATCATTTTAGGATTTGTTTTCATTGTATAAATTGCTTTTCTATATTTTAATCATGTTGTTACCTTTGTTTTTAGCCTTGATAATGTTTTAATAAAAAACGAAACCGGTCGGTATTACCTGATGTTCTATTGATAGTAATTTTAATTCAATGACGGTTCCTTCAATCCAAGAAATTTACTGAATTAATTAATACAAAAAGAGGAACAAGAAAAATCAAATAATAGAGTGTCCCTTATTTTGGCAATTTTCGAATTTAAAGTCGCTTACCCCCAAAAATGGTTCTCCTTGGTGTAGTGACGAACCCGAATTTTTTCAAAATTGTTTACTCGACGGGAAAGCTTGGCGATTTGAGCTTAAAGTTGCAAAAATCGCCGTAATAAAACAAAAAAAAAAAAAAAAAAAAAATTACCTAGTTTCTTTTTTCGCGAAAAAGTGTTGTTCCTTATCGGAAATTTTCAGTAGATTACAAATCTGATGTCCATTTTTTTTATATCTGGTCCGGTTCTTGAGCTAGAGACCAAAATACGAGTAAAATTCAGGGCTTGGTATGTTTTGCCACTTTACCACGGTTTTTTTTTTATTGATTTTGGTTTTTAATTTTGGCTTTGGGTTTATCAGTGCACCAAGGAGAACCATTTTTGGGGGTAAGCGACTTGAAATTCGAAAACTGCCAAATTAAAAGAGACCCTAATGCACATACTTAGAATATAGTTATCTTCTTAAAGTAATTATTTTCCTACCACCATCAATCACAGCAAAAATTGCATATAAAATTCTAAAATTAAATAAAAAATTGACTCTGGCTCAATAAAAGTATTTGTTGTAAGTGCTAAAACGTTAATATTTGCACTGCGAGCCCATATTTAAAGCCTTCACTGACTATTATGCTAACGACACTGAAATATCCCGTCAAAAACCACGAAAAATTCGAAATTTTTGGTTCCATCATCAAAAAAAAACCAAGTCGACCCATTCGATTTTTTTTTCGGCTAAAAAAATTTTCAAAAATTTCAAACTTGCATAACTCCGTTAAAAAGCGCGACAGAACCAAACGGAGGTAGGTTTCTTAGTTGGTCCATATACTCTACCGATTAGTAAAACCAAATCCGAAAGCCCTGACATGAACCCGCGGACCGATCTCTTTTGACGTGGACAGGCTCTGTAGCCTCCAACAAAACACCAAAAAACAAAAGAATGTCTGGAAAATAACATTCTATTTTTTTAACATAAAAAAATGTGTAGCCCTTTTTTAGCAAGTTAACATAAAATTTTTTACCGTGTTGGCAAAGATTAATTTAAAAAAAAAAAAAAAAAAAAAAGCATCCACTGGAACAACTTTTCGGAAACATTCTCAGAAAATACAGTTGAGAATACGTTTCACGGTCGAAAAATTAAAAAAAAAAAAAAAAAAAAAAAATTTGTTTTTGTCCGAATAGGTACGTCCACCTCAGACTGCATACCGTTTGAGAAAAAGGTCACTAATCCGCTGTATCATTTGAGAAAACGGTGAGGGGAGATTAAAATTTTGGAAATAGCCATCTGAGAAAATTGGCCCTTCGCGTTGAGGACTATTTGAGAAAACCACCTGATAGTAAATAACAGGTAGTTTATTTAATTTTTTTTCCTCCTGAACAATGATTTTTGCAGAGTATCCAAATTCGATGCTTTAACTTGCAACTTATTATATTATTAACTACATATTTCTTTAGTTTTAAACAATATTTTAAGCGGTTACAATGGATTTTAAAGTTATGAATGGTCTTCGCGGTGCTAAACAATTAATTTTTCAAAATTTTTCATCGTTTTGGGGGGAAAAAGCTTTAAACTGGAGGAGGGAGAAGGATTTTTAGTTTTTTACAATCTTTTTTTGACTCTTTATCGACTCTTTGTCGATATGTAGTACCTAATAAAATTAATTCATCGCCCTTTTAGGCCTATTTATGCCTCTGTTGCTTTTCTCAAATGGTCATTTTCGTGAAGGGTCCATTTTCTCAAACGGCTATTTGGATTAGGGAAAAAACAATAGGATTTTCTCAAAGGGGTTGTCCCGCCACCTCAGACTTTTTTTTCTGAGCGTTTCTAAATCTTTTTTTCACATGTACAAGAGCATGCTTGCGTATCGAGAGAATTTATAAACGTAATCTTTTATTTGACGAAAACGATAAATTAAATGATTCGTTTTCGATTCATGATTCGTTTAAAATAAAAAGTATCTTAAAAATGGCCAAAAACAATACGATAAACGATAAAAATAAAATTGGATTTTTACCACATCAATAAAATCTCAATTAGGCTTTTCTAAAAATGAATTGAAGAATTTCATACATTTTTGGGCCCGATTTGACCTCCAATGGTCATAAACAGAAATGTTCGAAAACAATTTAAAAAAAAAAAAATTGAAGTTGGCGGCTCGCCGTCGATTGGTGTCTTTAGAAAGAAATTACAGAAATAAATATGTCTCTAAATGATTTATTGGAAGCTTTTTAAAAACGGCACAGGAAATCAATCTTGTTCATCTTAGCCCAAAATTAAATAATATAAATTTATGGGAATTAAACCTTCGGAAAATATTTGAACGAGACTTCTTTCTTCTTTTTGGGTCAGCGATTCCGTTAAAAATAGCCCAGTAATACGACATTATGGATTTTTTAAAATAATAAACAAGTGTAAAGCCTGTCAGGGAAAGGGTTGCGAAGGGGGGAATTTTTTTGGGCCGAGAAACAAATTGACCTTAAGAGCAGAAAAATATACAATTTGACGAAAAATCATAGAATGCACGTTGCGTGCTGTGCTGTTTACGACGTCTAATAACGGTGGAAAAAGTTTAAAAACTAAAATAAATACTTTTTAATATTTCGATCAAATCGACACAATGAAAAAAGAGAAAACTTTATAAAGCCCGGGGGAAAAGCTTATTTCCTGCCGCTAAAGTTTTTCTGTTTTCATTGCCACTAATTCAAACGACATGCGATGCCCCCTTTTTTTTTCAAGTTTAATGTGCGAAACATAAGCGAGTACAGTCGTCAAATACGAAAATATTAAAAGGACGTTTTTTTTCAAATACATCTTGATTAATGTAAATCCATGCAAACAGGAAACGAAAAATAACATTTAATAAGTTGTGCGAAGAGCCCAAAACTGATCTCTGATGCTCTTTTCTTTACTTTGTCATTATTACTTCTTTTTCTCAAGTGTATTATTCACCGTGAAAAGAACTTGAAATAAGTAACTTTAAAGCTCCGAATTTAAGTAAATTTACTGCGATTCCTGGTAGACAAATCCTGACGGAAAACCTACTTTCAGCAACAAAGAAAAGCCATTCTCGGAAAATTTTCTTTTCCTAAAAGTTACGTCTCTCTTGATAGCTTCTTCAGAAAAAAAGTTAAAAAAAAGTTTTAATTTTTTTTTTTTTTTTTTTTTTTTTTTAGTTTGGGACATAGTGTTCCGTACGTTAGCATTATTTTCCTCTCTGATCAGCACTCCTTGCTTCCAAAGATTTGAATTTTGTAGTCCTGAAGAGCTGTAATACAGCAACGAAACATGTCGAAGTAAATCGATATCTTATCTTTCTGTTCCTAATCCCCGAATAAATTAAACTCAGCATATAATATTAAGGAACGAATTAATTTTTAAATCATTTAAATTTTGGTTCGAAATTTGTAGAGAAATACTTTCCACATTTTTTGGGATGTTTTCCGAGAATCCTCTAAAATGAAATTATGTAATTTCTTCTTGAAATGCGTAATTCTCCATTTCTTGAAAAATTATAAATCTTTTCTTTAGCTACAGTAAAACCTCCATCCGAGACCACCTCAACAAGGCGACCACCTCGGCTAACGACCGAAATTTTAATTCCCCGATTTTATTTCCCATAAAAACAATGTATAAGGAACCTCACCAGGCCGACCACCTCTAACCTCGACCAACGACCGAATTTTTAATGCATCAAAGCGGGAAAAAACCTTTACTCACGACCACTTCAGGTTTAATGCGAGTCATTTTTAAGCGAAATGAATTGAAAGTTTGAACATTACCTTATTTCTTACCCGAATATGAAGGAAAAACAATCAGAGGAGGTAGAATTCCGGGATGTTACACTCAGCAAGGCCTTGGCAAAAATCAGTTCTATAAAAAGCGGACTTAATTTTAATTCTACCAGCGATGGGGAAGCCCTTTATGGATTGATAAATACTTTAGAACGTAGATTGCAAGACATTATCGTCAAGGAAAAGTATTTAAACTTGCAAAAACAAAAAATCGATGAATATTTGTCATAAGAAACCAATTAGTACCGTTTAAATTCACCACTGAAAAAAATTTTTTTTTGCAAATTTTTTTTTCCCTTTCTCACCAGAGCGACCACCTCCATTAACGACCGATTTTGCGATCCACGAAGGGTGGTCGTTAAACGGAGGTTTTACTGTACCCTTGGCTCGTGGAAATGCTCAATGTGGCAACTTGAATTTCCCCAATGAGGAATTACGAACATTCCCAGTAAAATTAGAGTTAACCTCGATGAAGAAATATACATACTGTATAAGAGAGATTCACAGTGCACGAGGCTCGATTACCTTAAAAGATGGGTTGCGACGCGGTTTCAAGCTTTTGAATATTCAACTTGGGAGAATAAGGATCGATTTCGAAGAGGAAAAAAAAAAGAGAAAAATAACGAATTCGGCGGATTGCATAATTTAAGGCAATAGAACCAGGTTTTATTTTCAGTTAGGGAACCCCCTCCCCCTAATTAAAAAACATTTTAATCATTCATTTCCAGAAGAGAATATATCCCTTAAAACCGATATTTATCACGCACTTAACGGATGAATGAAAAAAAAAAGATAGAAAAATGTCACTCAATAAATATCCCGCTGAACTGCATTAGGTTTTTATCGCGTCAACATTAAATCTAAAAGGTTTTTCAACTGTGAAACTACAGTACGCTTTGAAAAGAACTTACTTTACAATCATTTCAAATTTTCGTCCTCGTTTAACAATTTTTTTAAAAACGACCGGGAATGGGGAAGAGGAAACGTGAAACTCTTCTCATATCTTTTTGAATTATCTCGAATTTCGAAACGAAATCATAAGAAAAAACGCAGGGGCAAAAATTAAAAAAAAAAAAAAAAAAAAAAAAAAAAAGACTTTAATCGCATAAAAAATATATGCCTCCGCAGCATCCGGAAATGCCGCTACTTATTTGAGCTCCATCTAGCGATTCGGCCATGGCAGTCGACTATTATCATACAACCTAGAAAAGTGTTTTTTACTATTTTCCCTCCGATCAGGAGTTGTCTTTTTTGTACGGCTTTTCACCTTCTACACTTTGGTCTGAAAAACATCTTTTGTTATGCTTTTATAGTTCTTTAACTTTCTAGTTCAACAGGTAAAAAACTACGGTTTAAACACATACTTGAAACTCCGGAAGGAGAGCTTAAAAAATAGATTTGCTTACTTAAAAGTTTGAATAAGGCACTTCGTTGGCTAGACAAAACCGGCCGGTTCCCCGTCCGGTTTTTTTTAAAAAAAAGTTTTTTTAATTAATATTTTTAAACGCTAAATGGGGCGAAACTTATACCAAATTGTTCCTTATTGTTAGAAGAAGTCGAATACACATGTTAAATATGTCGGTAAGCTTAAATTACGTCGATATTCGCAAAATGAACCGATTGTTTATGTTTTTTTACATCGGCCATTTTGTTTTTTATGTAAACAACATTAAATTTTGCGAATATTGACTTAATTTAAGCTTACCGACATATTTAACATGTATATTCGACTTCTTCTAACAATAAGGAACAATTTGGTATAAGTTTCGCCCCATATAATGCAATATTAACGTTTAAAAATATTAATTAAAAAAACTTTTTTTTTTTAAAAACCGGACGGTGAACCGGCCGGTTTTGTCTAGCCAACGAAGTGCCTAAGGTATTTTCAGGTATTATTATTTTTGAAAAATTTTGATGTAAAAATAAAAGTACATATGCTGTACTTAAAGAATTATTCGTGTAATAAAAAGTATTAAAAAATTTTTTTTCTGTATGCAATAACTTGTTAAAGTTGGAGTTTAAAAATTGTAAATCAAAACGGTCGGAATAAGCGCGGAAGCGTTGTCACGTTAGATGTTAATATTGTTCTGCCCGAAAAACGTTTCCAAGAATGCGGTGGCATCGCATTCTATGACAAATTTTCCGTTAGAACGATATTTAACACATGACGTCACAACGCTTCCGCCTTTATTCTGACCGTTTTGATTTACAATTTTTAAGCCCCAATACTTTAACAAATTATGAAGTATATGTACTTTTTATTTTTACACCAAAATTTTTCAAAGTAAAAATACCTGAAAATCCTATAATCTATATTGACCTCGGAGCCGAAATGAGGAGTGTTAACGCAAACTTTTTCCGCAGCAGCGCTGCATGTCATAAAAATATCCTCTCCAATGCAAAGGTATAGGGAAGGCAAATAAAAGATTTTTTTTTTAAAATCCTGCTGATTTTTTCTGGATTAAAATGAGTGATTTTTAATGCCTGCATTTTAAGCTTTCAAACACACCGAAAACAATTTTTTTCCCTTAAAACTGATTTTTTAACATGTAAGTAAATGGAAGAGGGATATTTCTGTGACCATCAGCGCCATCTGGTTAGTTCACCTATTACAGTCCTCATTGAAAGATCACACACCAAAACATAAAAACTCGGATTTCCAAAAAGACTGCGCCTTAGAACAGCTCGATCGACAAGAAATTTTCCATTTTTGGAAAAAATTGAATGTCTTACTCCCCGGAATCAAAAAACTGCTTTGTTGTTATCGTTCAAAATTTCGGGTAACGGTCAATTTAAATTTTCAGGATTATCGATATTCCTTGCCTAAATGATATAAAATTTACGGCATGAAATGAAATGACATTAATGAAGGCGGTTTTGCCTGCAACTTTTGCTAGGATTTTAAGATAGAGGCAATCGAATATAGGAACTCGTTACAGATGTCAACATCATTAGATTCTTGTCCCTTATAAATTTTTCCGGACATAAACTCAATTCGGCAAAGCTTGCCTTCCGAGAGAGTAAAAGATTTTTAAAAGAATCAGAGTTACGAGTGTAAGACATCGCAAATTCAATATTTCGAAAAATAAGGCGTAAAACAATGTCTTCCCTCATCCATATTAATTTTCTCTTATCCCCAATGTTATAAAGGACAAATCAAATTAAAAATAGGGAAAAAAATAAAACGTTGTTCCCGATGGTGTTATAAACCTGATAGCGGTTAATGCTAATAAGCGGAGATTTCCCTATATTTTCTCTTTCTCGAAATCCGCATAAATGATTTCCATTTATGTTCCAATATGGCAAAGGCTTTTCCATTTCCTTTTATTTATTAAATACAGTATATCTTACAAAAATGAAATGGATTCTTAATGTTTTTTTTATTCCTCCTTCCTTCCGTAATAAAGATGGATCGCTTCGGAAAGTGTTGCGTTAGTTTTTTTCCTTCAGAATCTCGACCCATTTTTCACCGTCTATCTTTAATTTCATTTTTCTCCGATCTGTAAACAATTTCAATTCGTACCTACATTTTGCAACTTCTATGATCTTAAGAAAAATCTAATGAGGATCATTTTTTTCCCCCAGACAATGATTCATTTACAGGCTACACTGAGGGCCATAAGGAGTATCGTATCAAAATGCCGTTATTCGTTTTTTTTTTTTTTTTTTTTCTCAATTTTTGTGGTTTTCAGGTAAATCGGTCTCTACCATAAGAAATTAAATTCGAAACTTACGTCGTTTTTAGGTTGTTTAGACCCGAAATCGTTCCATGTGCGCAAAAAAGAGCAATCAAACAGGATAAAAACGTTTTTAAAATTTTACATTGTTCAACTCAAGTCCGTACGGACTTGAGTTGAACAATGTAAATTGAGAATATAAAAATTGACATTTGGTTAGTAAAAATCCAAAAGCATCAATAATCCTCGATTTATTGATCAAAAATAATCCTGTAGGACGTATCGGCTCACCTTAACAAAAAGGTTAACCCTCAAACGATATTACAAAATGACTGACATAACCTCACATAAAAGCTATCGCAATTGAATGACGGTAAAACTCTCAAGATAATTTTTACCATTTCACAAAAATAAAAAAAGCAACTATTTATTGCTTTTGTTTTCCGGGCGAGTTTAAAAGACCCAAAAAGTCATCTTGAATTCAATATCGGGATGCCCCTATAGAAAATAATAATAAAAAACTTGTTAATTTTCCAAAATGTTTAATTCCCTCAAGCTAAGTTTTGTTTTACCTCAGATTCTGTCATACGAAAAAAATGGGTCTCAGCAAGTTTGATTCCGAAATATTGCTCCCTATTGCTACGACACTCCTAAACGCAGACAATATTCATTTTTTTCCCCGTTTCAGGTTCATCGGTCTGCTTCGAAAACGAATTTAATTGCACGAAAAGTCAAAAGTGTATAGCTAAAAGTAAACAATGCGACAAAGTCAAAGACTGCGAAAACGGAGAGGACGAAGAGGATTGTGGTAAGTCGTGGACTGAAAACCCTCGAGAACTTTTCCGTTTCCCTCCTCTTCCTCTTCCTTAAAACAAATACCCAAAGCAAAAAAAGAAAAACGTTGAATTATCGACTCTTTCTTGAAGCCTTCCCCCGCTATTTTACTTTTTATTGCAAAAACTTTTTTTTTTTTTTTTCAGAGAGTGTTCAATGTTCAAAAATCCAATTCAAGTGTGATAATCATTTTTGCGTTCCCCGAGATTCGGTTTGCGATTTTAAGGACGATTGCGGAGACGGAAGCGACGAAAAGAATTGCGAAAGCGATTACAGGAGATGTTGGTCCCTGGAGTTTGAATGCGACAACCGAGAATGTATTCGTCCGGGTCAAGTATGCAATGGAATCAAGGACTGCCAAGACGAATCTGATGAGATCGGATGCCTTCCCGGTAAGCCATCTCCGGGTTTTCCCTTGTTTAAATTAAAAAATTCAAAATTCGACCTTTAAAATGGATTTCATTATACGAAAAAAAAAAATTATTAAGCGAACCATTCCGTTTCAGAATGTGTTTTAAATAATTTAGATTTGTACCTCAGAGGGTTATTTTAATTTTTTTTTTTCATCCGTCCAGATGTCTCCGAAAATTTGAGAAGTTTACTGCGATTTTTTTTTTTTTTTTTTTTGTAAAAGGACTAACAGTTGTTTTCTCAATAGAAACTTGCGAAGACGGTCGCAGGATACACGGGAAATACAGATGCAACGGCTGGCCGGAATGTACCGGAAATCACGCGGACGAACTCAACTGTAAGTGCCTTACCGCCCGACCAAATCCTTAGCAAGTTGCCGTATTATATCTTGTTTCCTAGGCCCGTGCAACACGGCCTCTGGCCAAGAATTCAGGTGCCCCAACACGAGATGCCTGCGAAATGCAAAACTTTGTGACGGCGTCTGCGACTGTATCGGAGATTGTTTCGACGAACTAAATTGCACCGAATTTTATACCAGAGCAGACGGTAAGCAAACAAAAAAAAAGTTGTTCCTCTTTAAAAAAAAAAAAAAAAAAAAAAAAAAAAATTCTCTAAGTGTTCGTTAAATCGATTAACCAATTCCAGAATCTTTTAGGTTACTTGAAATGCTTGGCAGGAAAAACCATTTCTTGCAAATCCGAATCCATGGCAAACCATCAAACCATCATAATTGAGAGATGCATCAAACCCGAATTCATTTGCGACAACGTAAGCGATTGTCATAACGGGCCTAAAAACATATCGGACGAATACGGATGTCCGGAAACGATGCACGACGAAATGCACAACGAAAATTATATCCTGTGCGAAGGGGGAACGGATCTGAGAAGACTTCCCAAGAGTCACGTTTGCGATTTTCAAGTCGACTGTCTTAACGGGGAAGACGAAGCAGATTGCGGTGAGTCATCCCTGAAATCAAGCCCGTTTCGCTCCCGTGCTCCCGAATATTCTCGTTAATTCTAGTACTAGCATCTACATGATTTGAATGATTTAGAGTAAAGTTTTTTTTTTTTTTAATAATTACTGACCGTTTGCAGTTCCGAAAACTTGCGGCCCGGGCGAATCCAGCTGTGCCAACGGAGATTGTTATCCATCGATATTAAAATGCGACTCTCACCCCGATTGCAAAGATAAAAGTGACGAGACCAACTGCACGCAATTCAAGTGTCCCGAAGGGCCGCCGGAGAGGTAAAGTCTGCGAAACAAAAACAAAAATCGTCTATAATTCATAAATTTCAAATTCCAAATTTCAGGAAGCAATGCCGCAACGGGCAATGCATTTACAAGGAATATTGGTGTGATTTTCGTAAGGATTGTGCGGATGGTTCAGACGAGGATAACTGTGGTAAATATTTAAAATCCGAAAGTTGCGCTTCAATTTCAACGAAGATTTTTTTGTCGAATTGAATCCGTGAATTGATGCACAGCTTTTGGATTTGTAAAGCCTGCAAGTCTTTAAAACGATAATAAGCACCTCGGGAAGTCAAAAGTTCCATTCCGGTTTTTCAACTGATTCCCTTGCCTCTTGGAATTTTTTTCATACTAAAACATCAATAAATGGGAAAATTCAAAACCTTTAAATCGAACAATCGTCCTAAAGCAAAAAATAATTACCAAATTTACATGCTGCCCCCCCCCCCTTCCCCTTCACTTTATGTGGTATAGGAAACTCGCAATGCATTTATTAAAAAATCATGGAAACTCCTTTATCACGATACATAAGAGATTAAAAATTTGGGTTCATATGTTTTTGAGGATTCTTATTTAAAATATTTAATCATAATTTTGAAGGACCTTTCACAGGGTCTATAAAATTAGGGCCTTTTTTAAAAATTGATGAAAATGTAAATTTTTTTTTTACCATGAAAACTCAAATTGATCAATAATTTTTATTAGCACTGTAAGCTAAGCATGGACGGACGAAATGCTCCTAAGGTAAATATAGGAATCATTAATATTCATATTATCATTTTTTTAATTTAAAAAATAAATGTTGATTCTGTCAGAATCTAGGATAGTGCATAGAAATCCGGATTCTGACAGAATCCATTTTTAATAAAAAATAATTTTATTAATAATTTTATTTAAAGAAAAAATTGAAATCAAAGATCATGAATTACCCGGGGGACGAGGGCGAGGAAGACCTCCTGGCAGGCGAGGCCGAGGGAGGCCGGGTAGGAATTCGGTCGAAGGAAACCATGATTTGGAGGAAGTTGATCTTGCGCCGTTAGCAAGGGGACGAGGATCGGAGGAGGAACCAGGTTGAAGAGGAGGAGGGGGGGGGGTGGGGGAGGGCATAATGATGACGACTCCAACGAAAACGTATGTGGGGAACAAGTTAAACCAATAATTTGCGCTATTTCCCGAGCCCTTGTCTTCCTATTTAGCCCTATTTACAATTAAAATCTTAATTTTACTGACGAAGAGATCTTTATTAACGATAAAAATATCTGTGATAAGGTACCTAAGGTAACAATATAAAAAATCATTTCAATTATTAAATTACTTTTTTTTAAATATTCTGGCAGAATCTAGGCTAGTGCATAGGAATCCGGATCCTGACAGAATCAATATTTATTTTTTTAATTTAAAAAAATAAAATCGAATGATTCGGGCAGTTTAATAGGTAAGGGGGGTCAAAACCTGATTCTGTCAGAATTAATGGAGGACAGTTTCCATAGACCCCATAAGCTTTTATAGGGAAACGTAATTTTAAATAAAAGAAAATATTCTCCATATAGGGATAGCTCTTTTAGAAAACAAATTTTTTTTTTGGATCGCACAGCACTTTAATTAGCCATAAGCTAAATTCATTTCAAGTGGTCAAACTAAGGTGTGACTATTGTGAATAATTATTCCGGAACCATACCATACAGTTTTGCGTAGAATATCATTCTATTTCTAGACACCCTGAACATTAGGTTCCCGAGTTGTTGAAGTAACGAAGATGTCGAATTTAAATTATTTGGCATTTTACGCAGGGATGCGATGCCGATGCCGAAGCCGAAGCCGATGCCGGCATCGGCCGCCAAGGGTCGCAAATAATTTCGATGCCGATGCCGATTCTGATTCCTTTTTTAAAAAAATAACCGATGTCGATGCCGATGTCGATCCTTTTTTTTTAAAAAATAACCGATGTCGATGCCGATGCCGAAGCCGATTAGTGAAAAAAAAAATTTTCGACGATGACGCTGATGCTTTCAAAAATGAGTCAAAAATTCCGCCGATTCCGACTCCACGAAAAAAAAAAAGATTAAAATTTAAGTTCCAAAGAATTTCATATTTTTTAAAATGTTTAGTATTAATTTTTTTTTTTAATTTTTAAGGGTGGGGGTAACCGAAATCTAATGTAATTTTAGGGGGGGGGGGTCTCGAAATGCTAACCTATGCTAACAAGGGGTAGGAGGGGGTAAAAAATGGCCACAATAATGATCACTTGTTTTATGGACGACCGGATCTAAAATTTCATTTTCAATATCAATATCTGAGCAAACGAAAAATTTTTTGCATTACTTTTTTTTTTTTTTTTTTTTTTTTTTTGCTTCCAACTCGTTGAAGTACGAAAGCAAAGGATCTGTTCCTTAATTTTAAATTTTTAAATTTTTCAAATTTTTTATGTTTTATTTTAAATATAAAATTCTTTATTGCTGTCAACCATTTCTTTTTTCTTTGGTGAAATACTTGATGCCGATGCCGATTCCGGCAATAATTTCCCGCCGATTCCGATGCCGATGCCGATGCCGGAATTTTTTTTTTTAACGATTTCGAAGCCGATGCCGATTCTGGCAAATTTTTTCCCGCCGATTCCGATGCCGATGTCGATTCCGGAATTTTTTTTTTAACCGATTCCGATGCCGATGCTGATTCCGAATTTTTTTTTTTTTACCGATTCCGATTCCGGCAGCGATGCCGATGGCGATAAAATGCCACCGGCATCGCATCCCTGAATTTTACGATAAATCACTACTAGTTAGGGTGGGCCGAAAAAAGCGAATTTTTGAATTTGAAAACATCTGATATGGGAATCAGTGCCTTATTATAATACTATTAACCCTAATGTTTTTCAGATTTTTTGAAGGTCATCTTGAGGTTGCGCAATCACCTTGAAGTTTTTGAAAAGCCCATATAAGGGCAAAAAATAAGAATTTTTTTTTCTGAAAAAACCATTGCTTCCTATCGGAAATTTTGCGTAGATTACGAATATGAAGTCCAAAATTCGTTTTTGTATGCAGTTTCTAAGCTAAAAGAAAAAGCAGCCTGAAGTATTTCAGTGTTTAGAAAATAGGCTTAAAGCTCAAAAACAGAACACTTAAAATGATTTTGGACTTCATATTCGTGATCTACGCAAAATTTCCGATAGAAAGCGTTACTTTTTTCAGCCCTTATATGGGCTTTTCAAAAACTTCAAGGTCATTGCGAGACCTCAAGATGACCTTCAAAAAATCTGAAAAAAAAAAAAAAATAGGATTAATAGTATCATAATAAGGCATTGATTCCCATATCAGGCGTTTTCAAATTCAAAAATTCGCTTTTTTCGGCCCACCCTACTGACCGCGGTATTCTAATTTCTTCCTCTGGAGTTTACTAAAATTACAAGGGAAAAAAAAGAAGAATATAAAAAAAAAAAAAAAAAAAAAAGGCTTGTTTTAGTACTTTTGAAAAGCTTGAAGGATATAATTTCTCCGAATTCCTCTTTTAGCATTGCCGCGTGTTTTTACATAAACATTTCTCATATTTTCAGGATTATTATTTTTCTCCTTCATTATCTCTTACTATCTTCTCAGAGAGAGAGAAAAAAAAAAAAAAAAATTCAATTGAGCTTATCTTTAAAGGTCCCCCAAGAAAGTGCAAGGAAGAGGAATTCCAGTGTAGAACGTTACATCAATGCATTCCAAAAAAGCATCGCTGCTTTGACGACGGAAAATCCAGATCGGGTTGCTCCGATAGATCTCATTTAGAAGGTTGCGCCAATTTCACATGTCCGGAGAGCTCGTTCAAGTGCAAAGGCGGGCCTTGCCTCGATAAATCCTTGGAATGCGACGGGAAAATAGATTGCTACGATTTTTGGACGGACGAAGAAAATTGCGAACAAGAATGCCTTCAAGTTTGCCTCTGCAAAGACGTCATGATGAACTGCTCAGGTAACATTTCACTAATTTGATTTGCATTGTTCAAGTAGTTGTAAACCGCATTAAATTTCTCGAACCGAATATACCGGGGCACTTACAGGATTAGGACTGCAAGAACTTCCGAAAATCAACGAATTGGAAGATCCGATTAGAAACTTCTACTTCGCCAACAACAACCTCTCCAACGTGCTAAATAAAGATTTTCTCAATTTGACTAGGGCACCTTCGGTTTTGGATTTATCCAATAATTCCATATGTTCCATACCTCCTGGAATTTTCAAGGGGATGGAGAAACTAAAGACATTTATTTTTCAAAACAACTGCCTCACGGAATTGTTGGCGGGAACTTTTGACGGTTTGTCGGATTTGAACGGTCTGTGAGTATCCGTCGGCGTATGTTTTTGTTTTCGGATTCAAATGACGTTTTCGATCTTACAGACATTTAGAAGGGAATAAAATCCAAAAGGTACATCACAAAGCTTTTTACGGGCTTTCCTCCTTGCCGACGCTAAACCTCAAGGGTCAAGGTATAACGGAAATACATCAAGGCGCTTTCCTCGGACTGAGAAATTTATCCAGCCTCGATCTGTCCCATAATTTTTTGCAACATTTACCGGACGGGACGTTTCAGGGGCTGAACAAGCTCGCATATCTGTAAGCAAAGATACCGGTCTAAATCTCGACTTGATTTCATACAAAAGGATTTCTTTTTTCCCCGGCAGAAATTTGAAAGGGAACCGTTTGAAAATAGTAGGGAGTCAGTTGTACAGCATACCTACGCTTAGAACGTTACTTTTTGACGAATTTCGATTCTGCTGTCCGGCAGGTCACCTAGAGAGATGCGAGCCCACTTCGGACGAATTTTCCAATTGCGAAGATTTGATGAGCAATCTTGTTTTAAGAGTTTGCGTTTGGATTCTCGGGATAATAGCAACTTTAGGAAACCTTCTAGTCATCGGATGGAGATTGAAATACAAACATAGTAACAGGGTAAGTTCCAGCGGAAGAGTATCAAGTATCAAATTCGAACATGTGAAAACTTGGTCCCCTTCCGGCTATACAAAATTATCAAAACCGCAAAACAGCATAGTATTCCTTTACATCACGACGAAAACTTGTTGAATTGCCTCAAGCCTAATCGATGAGTTTCTCGGGAATTCGCACACATTGCACCGAAAACCGGTAAGCAATATCAATCCGAAATTTTACTCCTGTTTGCATTCCATTTCCAAGGGTTAGTCGGTTCAAATATTTTGCATCTACACAATTCCAATATCCTATTCTTGTATTAACAAGAGAGTGAGAGATTATAATCAATCATTTTCAGGTTCATTCGTTTCTTATCACCAACTTAGCCATAGGAGATTTATTCATGGGATGTTATCTTCTGGTGATAGCCAGCGTTGATGCTCACTTTAGAGGAGTCTACGCCATTAGAGCGGAAGAATGGAAAAATTCAAAATTATGCAACACCGCCGGCTTTCTATCTACCTTCAGTTCGGAACTTTCGGTATTCACACTAACCGTCATCACTTTAGACAGATTCCTGGTAAGTCGATATTTTTGCAGAATTCACTAAACTTTGGAAATTTAAACGTTTACCAATTTCCAGGTAATAATATTTCCATTCAGAATAAGTCGCCTCGAAATGCATCAAACGAGGTGGGTCATGTTGGGAGTCTGGCTTCTCACGATATTTTTATCCGCGTTGCCTCTGTTATATACGGATTATTTTAAAAATTTTTACGGCCGTTCCGGAGTCTGTTTGGCCTTACACATCACTTCCGAAAAACAACCGGGATGGGAATATTCCGTTTTTGTGTTTTTATGTAAGTCGCACACGGATGGTCTTTTTATTTCGGCTCACCGCAATAAATTAAAGCAATCCTTTTTTATTTATTTACAGTTTTGAATTTTATATCGTTCTCGATCATAGCCGTCGGCTACATCTGGATGTACGGAGTCGCCAAAACGACCAGGTTAGCAGTAAACAGACAAGCGGAATCCAAAAGAGCAGAGCAAGCCATGGCAAGAAGGATGACTCTTATTGTAGCAACGGACGCCGCTTGTTGGGTTCCCATTATATTCTTAGGAATTTTATCGTTGAATGATATTCACGTTCCATCTCAGGTATAAGGTTTTTCCCTCAATTGTGAAAACGTTTTATCTCGTTAAATATATAGGCTTGGAAAAGCCGATTAGCACAAAATAAATATTTTTAAGTTCTCCCTTTGTTTAGGTGTTTGCATGGGTAGCCGTTTTCATTTTACCTCTCAACGCTGCTGTCAATCCTATCTTATACACAATTTCAACGGCATCTTTTTTAGACCCCGCCACTCGTAACATACGACATTTCAATAGATCATTTAAATGTTCCCTGTCAAACGATCCAAGGACCAAGCGAACCTATTCGTCCAATTTAGGTAAAACCGACGAAAAAAAAGTTCAAATTAAATTTGAATATATATTATATTTCACATTTAATTTTAGGGTCATCGTTCAACAACCACAGCAGTTATTTACACTACCTAAAGCCGAATTATAGCACTTCGGAGAAAAATGATTTCGAATTGGTCAGAATGAATGCCTCCGAGTCCCCGAAAGACGAAGTCAGGTAAAGGTAACAGTCGTTTTTAGTCACAAAACTTGTCAGCATGATATTTTTTTTGACCAATATGTAGCAAATTTTAAAAAACTAAAATAAAATAAAAAGAAAAAACTAACGAGAATGTTTATAATTTTGCAGAAAACGCGTCATTCGACTACACCCGTGTAATTCCAATTGGAAAAGGAAAAACAAGCAATTCCGGGGAAACGCCAGACACGTTCAGAGTTTATCTAACGTAGATGAAAACGAAGATTCAGACTACGAGTCCGAAATATTTACAGAAAAGCCAGATTCTGTAACGTTAAAAACCGATCAAGATAGTTGTAAATGGGAATTTATAGCCAATCAAATTAAAAATAAGCCTTATAATTATTCTCAACACATGGGTCACCGTTGGTGCGATTCTGATTCCGAACCAGATCTCAAAAACATCAGCGACAAGCGATGGTAAGGAAAAAAAATCCTTTTTGCAAAAGAACCCCGGAGTGCAAAAACCCGAAAAATTTTTTGAGGTTAATATCCCGGAAAAATTCGGTGTTTCTAAATCTGAGTTTGAATAAATAATGTACCGGTATCTATTTTATTTTTAATTCATTTTTGTTCAGTGTTTCAACCTTCAGCTTTTCGGGATTTTTTAATTCCGGTTTAAAGTAATACTCGAAAAAATTTTAATTAATTCTTGAATTCCCCTACATTTATTTTTCTCTAAGTTTATGTAATAAAAGCTAGATTATTCCGGAATTTTTTATTGTTTTACGGCCAAACTCGGTTATAAGATGGTCGACGGAACCTATTTCATCGTAAGGGTCATATTTTCACTCAAGATGGAGGGAGAGGGGGGCTTGCACTGGGATAAGAATTCTGAAATTTTTGAGAATTATATTCCGCTATCATATTTAGAGCCTTCGAATTGTTTAAAAAAGTCACCGGGAAATTAGGAGATATGGGATCATACAAGTATTACGTAAGCATTTTTTTCCCTACTTTGTAGCTCCTACCCCCCCCCCCCCCCCCCGATAGTACGTAAGATTTTTTTTTTTCCTTATTAATTTGCAAAAAAGGGGATTTTAACTTTATTCATTTATTTATTTATTTTTCATCTCCAAAAAAATTATTGTTACAATTCCTTGTTCTTTTTCTAAAATAAAATTAAGGGTCAAAAAGAGAACAGCGAAATTCCTTTTTAGAAAAGTTAATGAATCAATCAAATAAAATCAAAATAAATTAAAAGGCACCATAAAACGTAATTATGAGCTAGTGAGACCATTTTTACACTGAATAATGCAGCAAATATTTTTTGATGGCAAATTACCCCCCTCCCCTCCCCTGAAAAGGGCTTGCGTAATACTTGTATGATCCCTATGGCGGACAATCCCTGAAGTGCCTAGGCAATGATTCCTTTCTTTTCAGGCTTTTACTGAAACATATTCACTCATTTAATCAGTAAGAGCATCTAAACCAAGAAACACTTGATATTTTTAAAATTCAGAATTAGAAAAGTTCGGCTTTATTAAAATTTAATTAAAGGAGGAGGACCGATAACACGTGTTCTTTATTACCATTATACAATTCATGCGATTCCATCATTCGTTGCTGTAATGGCATCGCACGATTTGTGTGATTTGATGGTCCATTCACTACGGGGTTCTTGTAGTCCTCCAAAAAACCTCAATGATTTCTATCAGGAAAAAAGAAAAACACCGCGAAGAAACGGAGATCACGTACGTCGACGTGTCCGAAGTGAGTCAGAAAAAAAGATCGAGCGATAAGAAAAGGAGAAAAAAATTGGACAACGATCTCTACGACTGAAGGCAAGCAATCATTTTATCCACCTTTATCTACGAGATGAATCGGGGACTTGTAATGCTAAGGGTGGTTAAAACAATTCAAGGGAGAGAGGACAACTTCAAAAAATTACAAGTGTAAATTTAATTAATTAATTAATTAATTTCCCTCAATAAAAAAATGTTTTTCACATTATAATTTTCTTGAATTATACATAACAAACAATTTATTCCGTTTTCACAGTGTTAAATGACACAAACTATTTTCCTCATTAGCAATTATTTAAAAACGTTAGTAAGAAGGGGGGATTCTATTAAATAAAGTTTGAAGAGCATAAAAATCCTGAAAGAGTATTTCGTTCCATAAAAATGATTGAAAAAACGGAATCTGGGAAATTAAAACTAAATTCTCAACGTTTCGACTCTTATGCAGAGTCTTCTTCAGAGACAATAAAAAAGATGAATAAATTCGGATATCGAAAAAAAAATTCAAAATTGTAAGCAAACGTATGGTCACTGCCTTTAACAACGTGCAATTACCAACAATCATGAAATTAGCATTTCATTTAAACGAACCAAAGAGCTTACATCGAGTAACATCCTATCTTAAAATATAATATCGGTACGAGACGAGATCCAAATTAAAATAGAACGTATCCATATACACAGTGGAAAATGAGATGACTTTTATTATTAGTTAGCAATTAAACTAATTTCTCACCTGCGGTCGATGAAGCATAGTTTTCGCCAAACATTTGACCCCGCAATATTATCACATTGTATATTTTTACTCCCCGTTGCCCGATCTCAATTTGATCATTAAAAAATCGAAAAGAGAAAAAATGATAGAAGAAAAAGATTGTAAAGAAGTTATAAATACGGTAACGTGTGAAATAAAAACAGAGGAATGTTACTTTTGTACATGCCGCAATTGCATCGGAGAAAAAAAAAATTATAACACCTTAAAGGCCGTAGCGCGTATTCATACCGCGAATACGCGCTACGGCCTTAAAGGGGTTTAAGACTATGCCCAATTTGAGAAATGGATAAGATAATGGTCAAAGGAAAAGAAAAAGAGTGTAAAAGAACTGTAAAAGAAATAATTGAAACGATTAAGAAAAAATCAAAGGCTGCATTACCTTAACCACTTAAATAATACGATCCACCAAAATGAAACCATGAACGAAATTTTTAAAAATTAAAAAAAAAAAAAAAACAAGAGTACATTTTCTGGCGGACATTTTGAATGTCGTATCAATAACGGAATCCTTTCGATTTTGGCCAGGATGATCCCGATAATGAAAAGCAGAATATTCCGACTGGATCACGAAGTTCGATTGACCATTCTTTCGCTCAGTAACAGTAAACAAGAGTATCAAACGGAATGTGTTTTTTTTCGATACGACCAGCTTTAAAGAGTAGCCTAGTAGTTTCGGCTACTTATATCAAAATTCCAACCGTGGGTTTTCGCTGACGCTGATATTCCAATTAAACACGGCCAATGTTTTATTGCAATCCCTTTATTTCGGACAAAAAAAAATAAAATTTCTCATTTTCGTAAAATCGTAGATATTTTGAGATGAAACGTCCGAACGATATCATATTTGCGGAAAAAAAGAAAGATTAGGAACGAAGCGAATTCCGAGGAACAGCCAACATAACACCATAAACGAATAAAAAAATCCTGCCACATCTACGACCATTTTAAATCGACACTGGAGTTAATCTTGATTAATATCTGCATAAAAAAAATAAACGCTCAAGAGGAAAAGCGTTCCTTGAAAAATGAAATCGGAAATGCGAGGATAAAATCCCTTAATAACCCAACACTAATAAAATAATAATTGTAAAAAATCAGGGTAAAAACAAAGGTCTGACAATTATCATGAAAACTTTATCGGGTCTAATTACTTTCCTTTTTAAGCTTTCATTCAACAAAAGGTAAATGTTTGAATTTTTAAGTCTGATTCATTAAGCAAAACAATGGAAGGCATTCCATTGCAAAATAGCATTGAACATAAAATAAACTTTGAAGTAGTAAACATTTCATGATTTCTAAATGTCACAGACCCCCAAAAGGAGTGAACCGACTGAGGATTCGACTTCCTCAGGGGAACATTTTCACTATATGGTACTTTTAAGATGAAAAATCTGCAGACGTAACACGCAGCTGAATTAAGTAGCTTTTTGAATTCGAGCAAAGCAGATTCGCTTTCAGCTTCTCGTGTCAGCTAAACAATTTTTTTTTTTTTACCTTTTAATAATTAATTTTTCAATTTGTGATTTGATTCAAAACAAAGATGATTAAAATCATTTCCAATCTAGATGAAAAGTAATGTCAAAAACAAAAATTAAGTTCTAGTTTACTGTCATGAAATCTTTCGGTATGGTTTGCAATGTACTGTACAACGCGATTCTCTTTTTACCGCTTTTAATTTTGTTTGATAAGCTCAATTTGGTTTTTTCCGATTTCAAAGAATCGAAAAAGGATGTTAGGACTCATTTCAATGTTATTCTGAGTGTAGCCAGACTCTACGAAGTGAAAACAATCATACTGGTCCAATTTAATTACTCAGGTAGGCATGGTCAGAGTGATTCGATAAATTACAACATGTTACTAAATTATCTATGTTTTAGATCCTCGCTTTATTCGGAATTTAATAAAATCTGCATCTTCTTACTTCTCTGTAATCGATAAATCTCAACTTAAAAACATTATATTGGGACACGAAAAAACTATGGCAGTTTGCTACGGTTTTTCCGCCGTTGAATCCGGATGCTTGCAAAGCGGTATAATCCACAAATTTCGGGGAGTTATATGGTTTGTAATGGAAAGGCATTTGTCGGAAAATTTTCAATCTTTTTACGTACCTTTCAACTGTCAGTTGATCGTAGCACAAGAAACGTCCCTGAAAAACCGGTTTACTTTGAAGGAAGTGTACAAATTTTCTCCGAGATCGAAATTGCATTCCACAATTTTAGGATTTTGGAAGGGTCCGAATGCCTTAAATATGACCGAGCGCAGCTTTTTCCAGAGGCGGTCCAACTTTTGGAAGGAACAAGTGCGAATAATACCTTACGTGCCGGTAAGTACACCGGAGTCCTTATTTAATCGTAAATTTAAAAAAAAAATGATTTTAAAGGACAGCACCGGAGCTGCCAGTGCCAATGTTCCGGAATTTGTGCCAGGGCTGTGGTGGTCTATGGAAAAACGATTAAATGCCACGTAAGTATAAAGTAAAGTTCGTCGATTCGAGTTGACAAGAAATTATTCTTTTACTTTTTAAGGTCACAAGCAGTTTCAGCATCTTCGACATCTTATGACATAAGTATCAACATCAATCACGCTCGCAGAATTCAGCCGTTACCAGCAATGTTAAGAATCGAGTGAGTAAATCACAAGACCCCAGAGTGGCACTTTCCTGCGCTTTTCTCTTTCAGATCCCGGCTGTATTACAAAGCGGTGACGGGAGAAGCCGGCTTACTCAGATATTTTCAACCTTTCGACTGGAACATATGGCTATGTATTCTGGGTTTCGTTTCCGTTTCGTCGGTAGGGATGGTCTTCATAAATAAATGTATCATTTTTACGAAAGAACCCTTCCACTTTTTCCTGCTGGATGCTTTGTACGTTTTTTTTCAGCAAGGTAATTTAATTTTACTATAAAAATTGAGATTCCGCTTGGGTGTTTGCTCAAAAGCACTTTTTTAGGGTCGCAGATTCGAGACAAGTCCATAGGGTTCGTTATGATTCAAACGCTTCAGTTGCTCCTCTCCCTTCTCATCTTCTCCCTTTACGGAAGCATTTTGATATCTTTCATTACGGTAACTGTAAACAAACCTCCGTTTACCGATCTCGAGGGGATTTTACAAAACGGAAGGTACAACATACTTGCGATCGAAGGAAGAGGGCGTGTAATGTTCCAGGTAAAAAGCGGTCCGATTTAAATTTTTAACAGGTCTGCTTATTAATGTTTTTCTTTTCCTTCAGCAAAGTCCAGGAATAGTAAGGGATTTGTACGTGAAGCACGTCTCTCCCGTCGAGGATTCGCCAAAGACCTTCTTCGAAGCCTTTTACAGAGTTTGCTTCGGGAATGCTAAATTGCTAACGGAGTGTGCGATAAAGTTAGCTCCGAAAATACTTTCCGACCTTCCTGCAAGATGCCGTACGGATGCCGTCCCGTTCACAACATTGAAAAGAACCTTCGAAATGAAGGAGAGAAATCGGTTCGAAGAAATTTTCAGAGTTTGGTAATTTGAACCTTAAGTTCAGGAGGCGGAGCATTTATTTGAGGGGATGCTCTTGATAACTTTTTACTTTTTTCCCTTTTCAGTCTAACGAAAATGTTGGAAGGCGGAGCTGTAGGAAATGTATTTTGGTCTAAAGCGATAGGATCAGCCAAACTCGACACGGAAGAAACCTTCCAAAGTATTACTTTTTCGGAGGTATCGTCGTTGCTTTTGATTTTTCTCATTGGTTATATTATTGCGTTAGTTATTTTTGTCGTTGAACTAAAAAAAAAATTTAATGATCACGACTGCTGAAGGAATCCTCCTAAAACTTTTCGGGACCGACAGCTTAACGACTGTTCCGACCAGCTCTTTCAGAGTTTTCGCAGCAATTTTTGCCACTCTTTGCCGCTCGTTTTCCGGCTAATTCACTAGTCTCGCCTGAGAAAAAAATCTTGTCTGCGACCGATCGCATCTCGTCATCGTGCTCTAGGCTACCGACCACCACTCAGCAAGAACCTGCAAAATATTTAAGTTTTCAAATTTTCAAGTAAATGTAGCGTACTGTTTTTGTATTTTATACATTAAATATTTTTTATTACTCGAATCCAGCTTAACCTAGGGTCCATAATAGTAACATACAACAGTGTTCAAGATTATTTGCCGAAATATTTTGGAAGAATAAGACTTCAAGAAAGTAATTACGAATAATTTTGTATGAAATAGTATACTACAATACAAGGGCTGCAAAAGAAAAAATTGCCCGTCGGAGCCGAAAGGTTTAAAAAGTTCTCGACGGACAATGCTTCTATGCAGTTTTTGTATTGTAAGCTACTTTTCATCACAAGCACGAAGTAATGAAAATATAATTGCACTAAGAGAAGCAGAGCATAGAATTTTTTTTTTTCTTTTTTTTCGAATTACGGAATTTGATTTGTGTCGGTATCACGTTTCATGTGACAGGAAATGTCTTGCATCTAACCGAACAGATAAACATAGGTATACACCGTTGTTCGTAAACAATACGCGAAACGGTAATTACCGTGCTTTTTATCATCTTTTCCTTATTTATTTTTTAGTTGCATTTTCGCGTATTATCGACGCCGAAGTTAATCTTTATTTAGTCAGGGTTACAGTGATATCACTTGTAAAGTCTTTCAGCATTTTTTACTATGAAAACGATTGTTTTCATACTTGCAGTTAAGATAAATCTGTCGATTTCCTCAAACTTCGTGGACTCATAAAAATGATTTTAATTTGATTTTCAGTGTAGCCGGATTTTATCAAGTCAAAGCAATCATTCAGGCATACATTCTTTTTTTCCAGTTGAAAAAAAAGAAGCTACCTATTGTTTAGGTGCTAAAGCTGTTTAAAATCGATTTAAAAAATCGTCCTTTTTTTTACATTTTTGATTTTTATTGCTGGCAGTGATCAATTTGAAAAAATTTTTTATGGCAGTTTGTTAGTTACCCTCGGATGTTTGCCAAGTAAAGGAGCTATCGTCTGGTGAATTGTAAAATGTCGGGTCGAATCGACAAACATCTTAAAATGTCAATAAAATTATTCCTCTAGAGGGACTCTTTAAGTCATCTTTAACGGATAATTTTCGGAGAATCATTTGGTCAGTCACGTGGAGTCGTTGAAGAGGAAATTTTCAAAATAATTTTTTCGAGAGACGGTCAAATTTTTGTAAGGAACAAGTATGGATGGTTCCGCAAGAAACGGTAAGTCCAACCTGATTCAATCGATCATTATTTACTAGATGTGGTCTAAACACATATTTAAATGCAACCGTCTACCCCACTCGAAAAAGGCTTAAATGAAATTCTTTATGTGTCTGCCCCCCCCCTCCGTGAAAAGGGAGCATTAAGAACGAAAAATAGATAATAATGATACCGTAATAATAGACAAAATTTAATAACAATAAATGACAAGAAAAAAAGTAATTAGAATATTAAGGAATTCAACAAGATATATGTCAAGAACACTCCACTATGTGAAACTTGTGCGGAGAAGAAATATCGCTTTTTTTTTTCTTATTCTTTTTCCGTTTTAGAAAATATTTATAAAGAGATGGACTTTTTCTTTATGACAAAGTCAACTCTCCATTTATTTTGCAAGAAATACTACACGAATTGCAAATACTGAAATGTTTACCGTCTTAAAGGATTTTTTTATAATGATTCGTATACCTGTCTAAACGGCAACATTTATTGCTAATAAATAATAAATATTTCAAAAAAGCATCTGTTCCATCCTAGAATGATAAATCTTTACAATAACATTTCAACTTCCAAATTAAAAGAACGAATGGTCCAATCCTTTCTCCTTTGGGGCTTTACAAGAGTTGGAAACTTGTCTATTTTTGAAGTTTTCAAAGAAAATGGTTTTATTCCTTTTTCAGGCTCGCAGACCCGAGACAACACCTCCATTTTCTTTTTGATTAAGACACCTTCATACGAGTTTGGTAATTACCAAAAGTTTACATTTCAGGATTTTCCTCCCTTCCTAAGGAATATTTTGGCTTCGAAGCTCGAAGCTCAAGGAGATTTCCAAGTATCGAATTTTCTGAGGTCTTCTGTCCGTTTTAAAGGATCTTTTTCATCGAATTGATTGATATTCAACAAAATCTATTAATTCGAGCTGTCGTGTGACTTGTGGTAAACAAAAATAACATAGGCAAAGTGGTAATTTAATGTTCATAACGTCTGTCCTTTTTTATCTTTTAGTTATTAGTTAAGCTTCGGGTATCGGAAATATTTATGCTGTATTATTAACTAAAAAAATGAAGTTTTCCTTTTACGCATTGATTTTAGCGACATATGTAGGCGACACAAGTCCTCGAGAAATGAAAACTCATGTTTCGCAGAATTTCAAATTAATGACTGACGTGGCCGAATTTTTAAAAATTAAATTTCTAGTGATTTTTCCATTAGAAAACATGGGTGGGTAAATAATAAATAAAGCATTAACGATTATTCGGTCGACTATAATTACATGTTGATCCTTTAGATAATTCTCTGGAGCCTTTGCTCGCTTTATTGACAACCACTCGATTGTATTTTTCCGTGTGCTACGCAAAAAATTTTCAATCCATGCAGTTTCCGCCCTTTAAAACCATGGCAGTATATATCCCGAACAGGGAAAAATGCTGTCCGGATGTAAGTGATGTCGATTTTCTAATTGCTACGATAATCATTTTTAAACGATATATTTTATTTTTAGTTACCGTTTGTCAGTAACCATCCCCAGGTTATATGGCTCGTATTAAATAATAATTCAAATCTAAATCTTAGCAATGCATATCTTCCGTTAAACAGTCAGTTTCTGGTAGCCGCATTGAATTATATTGAAAGGCGTGCCGTCATCACAGAACTCTACCAGTTCCGTTCCGAATCCAAAATCTACTCCCAGACGTTAGGACACTGGGACTACGAAAACGGCCTTAACGTAACTCAAGCCTCTTTTTTCCAAAGAAGATGCGATTTTCATGGCGAAACAATTTTGATCGTACCCTACATACTTGTAAGTTAAATATATTTCGCTGGTTCAAAAAAAAAAAAAAAAAAATGGAAAAAAATTTATGTTAAATTAAGATTAGAGCCGGAGCTGCTGGGGAGAGCATTCCCGATTTCATACCAAACGTCTGGGATTCAATCAGAAAGAGAATTAATGCTACGTAAGTCCTACCGGCTTTTAATCTCCGTTCTTAAACAAAATCCTATTTCTTTTTCCATCATTTATAGATCGAAGAAAACGACCGACAATTCCGTCTTTGATGTACTAGTTAATTTTTATCTTCCTAAAGAAACGCAAGAATTACCAGTTATGCTGCGAGTCAAGTAGTTTTTTTTTTTTTAATTTGTGAAATTTTATATCGTCGGTAACGCCTCGGCCTCACTCTTTACTGTTTACAGATCCGTCCTGTTTTATAAGGAAGATACGAGGGATTTTAACGAGAGCAGTTTTCTGGATCCGTTTCGATTTAGAGTTTGGGTTTCTATTCTAAGTTGGATGGTGCTTTCTTCTTTAGGAATGTTAATAATCAGCCGATTTCTTTGCACAATCAAGGCAAACTATTCCCGTTATTTATTGGACTCATTCTACATCATGGTGCAACAAGGTATCAAGGAAGAGACGCAAGTTGTTATTCGTCAGAATTATTTCAATTCAGTCGGTGCCACCGAATTCTTTTAACTACGAGACTTTTCTGGAATCTAAGTAGAATTTTGGGAGCTTACTTCTTAAACCCCAAACCGAGTGACCTTAATATCTTTCTCGAATTTTATTTAATTATGAATTGAAACTCGCGGAAAGGTGTTTCCAATTTTCGAGGCTATAAGTCTAAGCGTTTTGAAATTTAAAATTTCCGAGGACAAATTGTTTACTGCTTTTTAATATCCAGCACAGGAAAAATACTAAGATTTTGGCGGGAAAAAACCGGAGCAGGGTAGAACGATGGAAAGAAATTTTCGAGAAAACTTAACAACTCGTATACCCCGCCTTTCCGTTTGGCCCGAACTGTTCTAAACGTCTAAAGGAGGATGCTTACACAATTTTTATGCTTTTATTTTGATTGTTTACTTCGAATGTTATTTATAGGCGCAACATTTGTTTATTTTTCGAAAACTTTTCGAATCAATAAAATTTTAAAAAAATGGTTTTATACAACGAAAATCACTACGGTCTACCTAAACTAAATTCTCTATCGACCGACAGGAAGGAAAGCTAGGATACATGGTGAAATAATGAATATTTTTTAAATTAATCAACCGATTCAGTAAACAAAAGCATCGCTTTGTTTATGAGATCTTGAGCATTATTTAAAAAATTATCATTATTCCAAGATATATCCTAACTTTCCTTCGATTTTCGCTGTATAAAACCATTTTTTTAAATTTTGTTCATATTCGAAAAGTTTTCGCAAAATAAACAAATGTTGCGCCTATAAATAACATATGAAGTAAATAATCAAAATTAAAGCGTAAAAATTGTGTAAGCATCCTCCTTAAAGCCAGAGTCGTTTTAAGAAAACACGCGCACAGACAACAACTAGTCTTACGACATCGAACAATAAAGGTGGGAATCATAATTTTTAAGAGAAATTATCTTCGGAACTCAGGGGCCAAACGGGAAGACGGGGGTTCGAGTTGTTAACTTTTCTCGAAAATTTCTTTCCATCGTTCTACCCTGCTTCGGGTTTTTCTTACGAAAGCCCTGAAGGGTCACCCAACCGGTTTATTTTTCACTGCCAGTTCCGGAACTGGCAGTGAAAAATAAACCAGTTGGGTGACCCCACGGTCTTACAGGTCAGGCAACTCCTATATAAAAATGCTATTCAAAGAAGTACTCGATTTTGAAGTCAAAATTTTTAGTTTCAAATTTATACAGATGTCGCTCTTAGAAAATGGGCACAACCAATGAAAAATAAAATCGTCTGTTTTTGGAAATATGGAAGTCGTAATAAATCTAATAAACAAAGGCACGGAATAAATAATAAGTATATTTAATAAATGACACGGCTAGAAAATAATTTTTCTCAAAAACTAGTTTTTTTAAAGTCAAATACTTATTTTTTTGCCTGGAAACTCCATCACGCTTAAAAAATCCTATTCCTATTCCGCTAATCGTCTATTATTCCCATTTTTCTTTTATTCTCTTATCTTCTGGAGTTATAAACAAAGACACACACCCTTTTTTGAAAAGGCATTTCGCGAATACACATCTCGAAGGCATTACATCCCGTAAAACATACAAAATTTTAAAAAATAATAAAAAATCTTATTATTTATTTTCCCTCCTTTGTCTTCATGCAGACGTTAAATTAATTTTCATTGGTTTGCCCATCCGATTAGAGCGACATCTGGCAAAAATGAGAACTAAATTTTTTGACTACAAAATGACAACCAATTTTTAACATAGGAGTTGCCTGACCTGTAAGACCGTGGGTGACCCTTCAGGGCTTCCGTATTTTCTCGCCAAAATCTAAACTTTTTAATTTTGGGACTTAGATTGCTGCTGTTAGTAATAGCAATAGCATAAAAATGATCCCTTGACTCTTTATCCCATCCAAAAGTTAACTTTCCGGCATGATCAAAAATTAATATAAAAATACGGATTATCCCATTTTCAGAGAAAACTGTGCATTTCCGAAAGCTGACTTTATTCGCGCTTTCAAACATCAGAAACACTATTGATATCGATTTTGGAAATGTTGCAGGTACTCAAATCGCAGAAAACGCTTTGCCTTTTTTGACGGTGAAAACATCGCAGCTGGCTTTGTCCCTCTTTTTGTTCGTTTGTTACGGAAGCGTCCTGATATCCTTCGTGACGGTCTCGGAATATCGAGTTCCCTTCTCGGACCTCGAAGGTATTTTCCAAGACGGGAGATATAACATCCTTGCTCAGCCCACCAGAGGTTACGACGCTTTTAAAGTAAGCAGACAGGAACGTTAACGGTTTCCCCGAGTTTAAATCATATCGAAAACTAATTGCAGAACAGTCGCCCCGGGGTGGTGCGAGACTTGTTCGTAAAGCAAATGACTCCGTTAGAGAAACAACCCAAAACCTTTTACCAATCTTTCGGGATTCTCTGCGAGGGGAAGGAAAAAGTCCTGGTGGAATGCGCCTTACAGCTAGGGCCGTTTGTGGTCGACGCTTTGGCCAAGCCGTGCCGAGTTAATCACGTCCCATTCGCGATATTAAAAATGGGATTCCAGATGCCGCCGAGACATCCTTTCAAAGAAATAATTACCGTTTGGTAAGTGATTCCTTTTTTCGATCGGTTTTCAGAACAAAAAAAAAAATGCCATTTATTTCAGCGTTACCAAGTTACTTGAAAGCGAAGCCGTAGGGGAAATCTTTTGGGAAAAGAGCCTCAGCTTGACTCCGAATAAAAAGGAGGCCGAAGAAGATTTTTCAGGCATTACCATCGAACAAGTGTCGACGTTATTTATCTTTTTCGTAGCCGGCATTTTTTTATCGGCCTTTGGACTAATTTTGGAATTATCCTGGTGTCCTACAAGTCAAAGAAGAAAACGTGCAAAGAATTTCCATCGTCGTTATTTCAATCGTTTAACAAGGAATTACCCTTAATAAATTCAAGCCGCTGCGAACTGCATTAAAGTGTAAGAAAAAGTCTAATCGCTTCAAGTGTAGGAGTAATAATAAATGCCTTTTTATATTTTACTCGTTTTTAAGCAAGAGTAAGGGCTATCATTTTATCAAATTTCCGTGAAAATCATGGCACAGGATCGTAATCGGTATGAGTGGCATTGAAAAGAGCAAATCACACACATATTTGGAACCAGTGCAACACTTATACAGTAGCTCAAAATTCAGGTCCAAAGATGTAATTTATTGGGCCCTTTCACCACTACGGATGGTAAAAGTAAGCTTTCAAGGGAATTCCCACCAAATTGAAATCGTTACTCAGTCTAAGCACAATTGAATTATTTTCGAGGTAACCAACGCTTCTTAAATTCCGACAATTTTTATAATTTTTTTCTAACCAAAAACTAACATGTTAAAATATCACTTTGATAATAAAATTAACGAACGTATCCCTTCTCCGGGATCGAACAAGACCGCCCATTTATTTTGACTCGACAATAACGCCACCGAGTTTAGAGGGGCAAGCAAAGAACTAGTTCGTTTGGTCCATTGCAAGTATCATAATACATAACTTGTCAGTTGGTGCACTTCTTTCTTTGTGAAATGTGGCCGGAATCGTCAACGTTACAGCATATGACTTTCATCTCTTCGTCTAAAAATATTACACCGCGGTCGCAAGTTCGAGCACATGGTTTAACAGTCTTAATTTCGTAACGTGTTTTTTTTTTTTTTTTTCCTTTTCTCCGCGACAGACAAATTATCGTTTGTTAAATATTAACGACTTCGAGTTTACAAAAGGTAAATTTTCGATTGTGTGTCACTTGTTTTTGCTAAATAATTTGTGTTGTTAAAATTAAACATTCCCACGATTATATTCTTCATCTCGATATGACAAATTAAAATGGGCAATTGTGTCATAGTAATCCCTTTTATCAGCGCACGCCCACCGCATCCCTCAAGACTCCCAACGTTATTTTGATAAAATAAAATAAAAACCGATTAATACGGCTTTCCCTTTAATAAAAGATGACATCTCTCCGTTGTTAATATGCAAAACTCCTTGGACGGTTTTCCGTCTGATAAAACATTCCGCTTGCTCTTAGTTTTTTTTCCCCCTTCTCATTTTCCTGCCAAATTAGACATGCTCTCAAATTTTTTTTTTTTTGTTATATTAAAAAAGTTACATTAAAGAGTTTTTTTTAATATGAAATGGGGTCATTTGACGAGGCATTCGTCTTTCTCATGAAGTGTCAACCAGAACAGGAGCATCTCATGAATATTGGCAATTATAAATGGTTTTTTATGCATAAAGAACGTGAAAAATGTTTTTCTGCAAGTTCCAAAGAGGCCAAGATATAGGGGTGGGTGGGACGACTATTATAACAGCAGGGATCCCCTTTCCATATCTAATTCATTAATATTTAAAAAAAATTCAAACCAAGAAATAGCGAATTACATAAATCTAGACAAGTTGCCATTTTTCTTCCGGAATATGACAAACATTTTAAAAACATATGGAAAATGTTAAAAAAGAAGTCCTTGTTTATTATCTAATAATTTATAACAATGTCCTTCCTCTCACAAGAGATTACCGATATTTGAACGTAAACTAAGCCATTATCTGAAAAAAGTACTTTTTTTACATCAACATCGAAAATATTGTACTCGTAAAACAATAGCTGCCGATAAAAAATTTAAAGTGCTCGGTAACTCGAACCGAATATCTCCAAGCAGTTGACTAAGCCACTATGGTTAGCTAAAAATTACCCAAGCAAAAGTTCGTAACCTTTTTACAAAAGCTCAAACGGCCATTTTGCCCCAATGAGCCACAACAACAAAAAAATATAACAAGATATCGATTGCAGATTAGAGCATCGAAAATCAAATAACTCAACGTCCGACTATAAGGACGTTTTTTCAAGCGCTACGGTTGGCTTTTAGAAAGCTTACACCGGTTTAGAGATGAAACCCCGGAATTGGGATTTATATTTTTTGATGACTTGTGAAAATCACTCACAAATATTTTGTAAAAAATAAAAATTTCTCCATTTTTAATCTTGAAATCGATCAAGCTGAAAAAATGTCTCCAAGCCAAGAAATCCCCGAACTGGAACACCAGTTTCCTGAAGACCATAAAATCGGATACTCCTGACGTAGAGACTTTCTGGCCAAAAATGCAATGTGTAAACAAAAAAAAAAGGTCTGAGTAAGAATTCCCTGCCATGAAGCACCAGGTAAGTTTTCCTAGAGATAAGGCGGGAACAATATCACAATTTAAAACTCAATTATAAACACCTGATATGTTCAATCAGAAAAAATGTTTCTTGAGCACAACCTTTTGTCTATTCGATGGAATAATTAATTACGGTAAGAGGAGGCTTCATAATTTTCCGCGAGTAATGGCTCTTTTGCTTATAACTAAACTAAACTTAAACCCCATAAAAACGATATTAATTTTTTTTAAATTAAATCTGCCACGAAAGGAAATCCGTTTCAAAAGAATTTTACCGTCAAAAATTTTGGCGGTTTCGGAAGATATTTTTACATGATGGTTGCTTAGCAACTTATAAATAATAATAATAATAATAATATACGAATTTAATTTTTTTTATCGATCGATTATTGATTTATTGATTTATCGAATGAATGTAAAATCACGGATTATCGATTTATCAATTTTTGCGTTCGGATAAACCCCAAAAAAAATCGAGAATTCAATGTTGAAAGGTACTCCCGTAATAAATTTCTGATTTTTTTATGTAAGTTTCATTTTGTTTTAAATCAGCAGAAAGTTGTATCAAAAAATGAGAAATTTATTAAGGGAGCCCCTTTGCCTATTCATTAAGTAATAAGCAAGAGCCATTACTCGCCCGGAAAAGTATGAAGCCTCCTTCCGAGTTCCAGGTAACAGATCGGAACGACATTCCAAAATAAAAGCGAGTATAATGTCTAACCTTGGCGTACCCATAAGCTTTAATTACATTTAAAATTTTTAATTGATTAATTAGAGATGTAAGCTCGACACCCGTCCAAAATTATACACCGCAGATAACTCGATTACTTTCAACCATAAATTACCGATTCCAATGAGTGATACCTCAAAGGTATTAAACATCTAATTAACGACCGGAGAGTAGCACAAGTCATTGAAAAAAATACAATCGGCAAAAATATGAATTTAAAGGGAAAAAAAAGTGTTTTAACACTCGGGTCGTAACCTTGAATTGAAAAATGAAGTAAAAAATAGCTGAAAATGGAAAAATTCGAACGAAACAATAGGATTCTTGTTTTGAATGAATCGCAAAAATACTCCCGATCGTAATTTAGCCTAAAAAAAATTATTGAAGGCATAATATGCACGTTTCACGTTCGAGTGTTTTCTGCAAAGAAAAATTTCGGTTTTTTCTTTTTTTAAATTGAAAAAAAGAGATCGTTCATTTTTGGGAACCATTTATCCCATTTGAAAGGTACGAGTTAACGATATTCATTATCAAACACCACTTATCTTGAGGCGGTCATTGTTTTGTTTCGTCATAATAGTAACAGGAATTTCTGAGCGAAAAAAAAAAAAAAAAATTAAAGCATTCCTAACGACTCGTTACCGTATGCTCAAAGTGTTTGTTTTGTGAAAAAAAAAATGAACTAAAGGGGTGACAATTGCGAAAAAAACAGGACTGGTTAGTTTCGCAACAACATGCAGTAAGTTTCCGGTTCGGTCCTCGGATTTATTGTCTCTCTGCAGTTAGCCAACTGTTTAGTACTGTAGTAAAAGTCTCATAAGGATTTATTTTTTGTTTTTTTAACTAAGTTGTTTAATCTAAACAAGATTTTATCATATTCGAAAATTTTGGACCACGGATTGCAATTTCTATTTTTCCTGAATAAGAACAATAGGGTATCTACCAGGAACTAAAAACTGAAAATACAGGAGTTATAGAGGACTATAGAGAACCTTTTATTGACAAATAGAGGATACATTTACCACTATTTCCCTTGTAGCTGTTAGAAAAATACGCTTCTTTTCCTAATCGATTTTTATTTTTCAATCGCCCGATTCCCCGATAGCATCAAATCAGGAAAAAAATATAGGGCTATATAGAAATAAAGGACATAAAAAAAAATAAACTTCCTCATTGATTAGGTCCTTCCCCTGGGCTGGATTTAGCGGATATTAGCTAACTGCTAAAAAGCATTTCCCCACGATTTATAATTGCACCACTGTCCTGATAAAGCAAGATTTAGATATTTTCAAAGAATAATTTTTCGGAGAGGGATTTTTCAGTCAAAACTTTTAAGGTCAGTCGTTGTAGCAAAATCAATGATATTAAATGACCGACATACAGCTGATTTCTTCGCCTAATGGGCAAACTCTGCACATCAAAATAAAATCGATCTCCAAAAATTCTGTGACTGCTCTGGCCGTATTTCAAGGCCAAGATTTAAAATCTTGTTCCGATAGAGACTAAAAATGTAGAAACAAGAGTCTTTCGCATTTCACGACGATACGTTTCATTTAAGATCGTCAATCTAATCAAAATCCAAAAATAAAATTAAAAAAAAAAAAAAAAAGTATAACAGAGAATAAATACGAATCTTTTGTAAACATAAGATCAAGTTTTTCTAAATCAAGGAGGAAAACCCACTTCCTGTTGTAACTTAAACGGATCCCCCTTTTTTTTCCCAGTCTACTTTGCCGTTGAATCAACAAACAAAATGATTATAAAATTGGCGATTAGAGTCCTTGCTTGAAAAATAATAATAGACACAAAATATCGAATTTTTCACAATCGACGTATGTATTTCTCCGAAAACACTACGTCACATCAAAAACCGGGGGCGGACGAGTCATCGATTCAAGATAAATCGTAAAAAATAAAAATAAAAACTCGAGTAAACTAGACTTGTAATATTCTAGCTGTCTGACTTATGATTGACATTTACAAAACAATCGTGACCTATATATCCATTTTTTTTTTTCCTATACAGATAAAATTCAAAAATGCCAAAGAAAAAAACGTCTAATTGAAGGAGGATAAAAAAGTGCCAGGGGAAGGAGTTTCAGGGGGAAAAACCGAGAACAATGTCGAAAAATGAGATCGGAAAATAGCAGCTCGTCACCGGGCGAAAGCCCGCAGCTCAGCAACCCTTGGGACGCGCTGTTGAAACACACGACTACTCCGGAAGTGGTTTCATCCGGAGACAGGCAACTCAGAGGGAAAAAAAATCCTCAGCAAAGTTCCTCCGGAGGATTCTTATGGAAACATCTCCCGTTTCGAAGACTCAGTTTGAGCGATAAAGACGGGATTTCCCCACTTCTTAGGTAAGTTTATATTCGAAAAATAATTTCCGACACCATCTAGCACATTTAAAAAAAAGTAAATTCCAACAACTAGGAAGTGTAATCACAATTCGCGGACGTTGATGTTTTCCAAACTGTTGACGGATTAATATATCTATTTTTTTATTTCTGCTTGAAAAATCGTCGTGCCCCAATTTCCTTGTTGATAAAATAGCATCAAAATTTGTTTACCGCCAAATTAAAAGTTTTGCGGTAATCCAAAAAAACTCATACTTTCGATTACTCCTTCTTTCTGCAAACAATGCAAACAAAAGCGCATCAAAGCCAAACAAAAAAAAAAAAAAATCTAAACATTGTTTTGCCAAGTGATTTTGTCTTTTAAATAAAAGATAATTAGTAAAACAATTATTGGAATTGATGGCGGGATCTTAACTCGGGATTTTAAAAAAAAATACGGGCTATTTTTAACACCGGGACCAAAATCCCGATTAAAATAATAAAAAATTGGTGTATCTGAGATTTCTATCGGTACTGATGACGCACTTCCGCGTCCATTTAAGATTTAACACGTGCGGTTTCATCTTAACAGGAGTTCAACGCATTTCCAAAACGAATATATTGCACCAGGTCACGAAAAAACAAAATCGTACCAATTAACTGGCCATTAATTAACCCTTCTTATGTCAATACATCGAAACTAAAACTCACACCAGTATTTCCCCTCATTATTTTTAAGTTACCTCGACTTATTTCGGTTATATAATCATTCATATATCAAACTTGATATCCGCTTTTCAATCAATATGATTTATATATTTATTAACTACAAAAATCACATTTTTTTCCCCTTCAGTTCTAAATCCGCACTTGTATTATATTTCAAAAGAAAACGTAGGCGAGGATAATTTAAAGAAAAAGAAATGGACAATCTATTTACGATACGATTAAAAGAGAAAAAAAGGTCAAGAACGAAAAAGTTGGAAAGCCAAAGCGGCATCTCAATATTTTGATTTCCTCAACTTTTCCATATGTCTTGACAAAGTCAAGTTCAACAAAACGCTTGACATAATAAAACATCTCCACAAATTCTAGGATCAATTTTCGTCAACTTTTTATAACTTTATTTATTATTATACCTCTTTATTATTTCGTTTCGCCAAAAACTATTTCCTTGTCCAACATTTTTTTTTTTTTTTTTTTTTTTTTTTTCGTGAGACAAAAATTTAAGCAATTATTTTGGCAATCAAAAAACACAGACGCGGTCGATATAAATCTTTTCATGAGTTTGTATTTCTTCATTGGGATATCCTCCCACTTTGAAAAAATTTTGAAATGAGCAATCTGTCATTGATGTCCGAAATCACCTCTTCCCCCTTTCCCTTTTTATTTTTCGATTTCGAAAAATCGATGCATTAAAACATTCAAAGGGGTTTTAATTTTCATCTCGAATTTTTCGGTCCCTATTTTAGTCAAACATCTAGTTAGTCACGGTTGCTAGGAACCGTCCGAAAATTTAACAAAACGTAACATTTAGTGCTCATTTGTTAGGGAGACAGACAAAAAATAATTCGTTAAGAAAAAAGCCACTCGATGAAAGTGATATTGCTTCTTTAAAAAAAATTAATGCGTTTGTCGGAAACTTTTCATGTAATAATTTCTCATTCGCATCTGTCATCGTATCGGTTTAAATTGCTGTCACGTTTTCGAAATCAGGGGTGAATAAAACTCTATTTCGGACGATCCCACCCTTCCATTTGTTTTATCTAGACTACAATTTTTAGAATTTTAAAACCGGAAAGCAATTGTAAAAAACTAAGACTGTAAAGCTTTTAAGTATTCATAAACAAGACCGTAAAACGTTATTTAAAAAAAAAAAAAAATTGAAAACTCTGCATTTGACGAAACTAAACTTATCGATGCACCCACGAAAAGTAAAGCGCCGCCGTTTGGCCAACAAAAGTTTTTGCGGAGCTTGCCAATTGTAACATGACTTGACTACATAGTCTCAGGCGTTAGGCCCGGTAATTGCCACCTGATTTTTCCTTCTGTAAATTTTAATTCGCCGAAAATAGCGCTTTGACACATCTGTCTCTTGCAAACTAATACATTGCGTAACGGCTATTAGTTTTATTTTATTTATTTATTTATTTTAAAATTCGTTTGCGGATGATGTAGCGTAACTTTAAGCTGACAATAAAACCGTTTTTAATTTGTTTTAAAACATTTTGCTTTAGGCGTCTTTGCAAAGATACGTTATCTTTTATGATCTCGTTGCAACACGTGTTGGAATATATTTCCAATTTTTTCAAAATGAATTTTTCAATTCTTTTCCCCTCAAGTGAAAATTTTTTTTTGTTTCGCTACGTCCTGTCATAAACGTCATGTGGATTCAATTAAAACTTTTAAGATGTTTTGACAGGGTTTCCACACCGTGTTGGTGTAAAATATCGGTGATTGTTTCGCTTACTTTTAAATGTCCCTAACTCGAATTTCTTAGTGAGAGACAACTTTACGCATTCACGGTTTCATACTTTTTTTAGCTTCTATTAAATGATTTTAAAACCCAAGTAAAACTAACACATTTGAATTTTGCAATTACGAGCGAAGCACATGTTCCTTAGAGTTAGGAACATGAAGGCACCGTAACAACGTTGACGCCCCATTCAAAATTTTCTTCTTTTATTTCAAGACATGGTAAAAATATAAAACCTTTATAGAACCTAAAAAAAGTTTACCTACGTAAGTTGTCTTATCTCTTTTCTTAGTCATCTAATTCAAGGTTCGGCCATTTAGGATACGAAATTTTTCAACCCTTCTTGACATTAGAAAACACGATCTTTCAAATCTAAAATTTAACATGTCAAGTTTTTTTTTTTTTTTTTTTTTTCGATAAAGTCCCAAATTTGGTTTCGGAATTAATGGAAACAACGTTCTCCTTGTATTTAAAAACTGTCATCAATTCAAAGTAAAACATCCCTAATTTTTGAGGTCATAAAAATTCGTCTCTTGAGTTCGTTTTCCACAATTAAAAAAAAAAAAATCATCAAAAAATTGATTTTATGAATCCAAATTTCCCAAGAAAAAAAAAGATCGCATATAAAAATATATTTCGTTATTGGGATGATCTGGGCTAAGTGGATTATTGTTTTAAATACAAACACATGTTTATCTTATTGTCGAATAGCTCGTCTAATTTATTAAAAACAACGTTCATTTCCGAGCCAAATTTTTTAAAGTCTATTTAGTACGGGACACTTTTGTGACGACCAGCCAGACTAACCTAGGGTCAGTGTTTAATACGTTGTACTATTGTTCTTCAATTGAATTTAATATATTTTTTTCGAGCGGGAACCTTTCTTGCGATAATAGCTTCAATAACCTTTTTCCCGCGATCACAGTCTTTCAATCGTTGGTTTATTGTTTTTTTACGATTTTTTTTATTTTTACAATGAAATTAATAAGTGGTGACGGTTCAAGTGGTGGCACAATAAGTTTGGATTATGTTTCGGAAATTGGAGTTTATTTTAAAAACGAGAAAATCAAGAATAAAAATATAAAACAGAAATTTTCCTCGATTCCATTTCCTAATTTTTCAAAAAAAAAATTACAAGGATTGTGAATCTTTCGTTTTTTTCCTCCTTCAACGTCCTTCCATCATTTAAAAAAAACTTTTTTGTAGGGAAAATGCTGACGTTAGACTCGTTTCGAATTCGGTTATGATGCTCTCATTGTAATAATCGGTCAGAAATGACGAAAATCATTCCAAGGTGACGTAACCAAGAGAAACAAAAGCCAAAGTGTAGCCGAGTGTTTATTGCGGTAAAAGAAAAAAAATCATATGCATAATATGATCCGCGGGTTTCGATGCATTCCATCAGCCTTTCTGATCACCTGAAAAAAAGGCTAAAGAACATGAGCAGAGTGTTTGCCATTCGGCCGAACGAGCGCCCGACCACGAGAACCACTTCTGACGAAGCTTGGAAATCCATTCTTTCCTCCGTGTAAGTTTTAGCCAGCGTCCCAAGCAAACATAAACGTCCGTAATATCACCACTAAAAACAACACCGCAAAACATAATTCCTACTTTTGTTTATTATTTTTAAAATTATATTTTCTTCCTTGAAAATCAAACTGCTGGGGGGTTTCGTTAGTCGTATTTAATTTATTTATTGCCACTTTTTTTTTTTTTTTTTTAATGTCCAGACGATCGTCATATTTGGGATGATTGTTTATGTTAATTAATTGCGAGGATGTCCTAAAATAGTATCAAACGCATGGTCAGGGATAAAATTAAAAATTTAATCACTATTTCGTATCCGTATAAATTGCCATGAGTTGGTTTTAACAACTCAAGATTTAAATGGTTTTCAAAAATTTTAAGCCATCTTTTTTTTTTTTTTCTCCTCCTGCAGGTACAGACAAACGCGTTTCAGCTCTAGAAGGATAAGGAAAAGAGTTATTTTCAAGCACGGAGATGTTAACGTGGTCCAAGGCAACGTAGCCAAAAGAAGAAGAAGATATCTTCAAGATATTTTTACAACACTTGTCGACGCACAATGGAGATGGACACTATTAGTTTTTAGCTTAAATTTTTTACTTAGTTGGTTATTATTTGCGGTAAGTAAAACACTTCCACCGCTTCTACTTCTGCAGCCCAGGATCGTTTAACGTTTTAATTTTGGCCGATGTGCAATAGCTTAAAGGCATTTAGCCGTTTGATCGGGCGAGCGGCAGTCCATTCGGTAGGTCCGAGTTCGAACAAAAGTTTATACCAAGCATTCACCTCTCGATTCTTGTTATGAGATCAAAGTGAAATCATATTGTGATGCCCAACACGGTTCGGAACCCGTGTCTAAATATAGTTAGACACACATCCTTCTGCGAGAGGATGGTCGATGTCTGTGGCAGTGCTTATAAAATAAATAAAAAATTGTGCTCCATCCCCTGTTAAACCTAAGGTACAAAAACGGGGTTACGCCAACTTTAACTTTAACATTTAGCCGTTTGAGCAGTCCCAAATGCGATCCCCGATCGAAATGCAAGTAAAGTTGCCGATTAATTACAGGAAAGCTGTTAACAGATTTCTGGCTATCACAAGCTAAAAAAAAAAATCGGCTATAGGACATTTCAGAAAAATTAAAATTCCGAAAATGTACTGTGCGTTTCAGAAAACTCAAGATAAATACGATAAAAAAAAATGATAACAGTATAATAAAAGGAAATTACTTGAGGATTGAGGGAGGATTTGGGACTGAAATCTTACGTAATGAAGGAGGAAAAATTTTTCGAAAGAATTCCCTGAAACGAGTGCACCCAAAAAAATCCAAATTTTGAACTTGCTACTTTTTCCACAGTCTTGCCGTAACTTTTCAATTTAACCATGATCCATTTGACTCAAATATCAAGCTTCGGTCTCATGGGAAAATTTACTTTGCTAATGAAATCATACCTCATAAAACAAACCTAGGATTGCTATCCTTTTGAAATTTTTCCGAATAAAGTGCTTGTTGTTGCAGATAATATGGTGGCTGATAGCCCTAATACACGGAGATTTAAATCCGGAAAACAACGAATATTTAGCAATATATTACAACGTTACATTCGAAAACCCAGACTGGAAGCCTTGCGTAGTTAATATATATAGTTTTGCATCGTGCTTTTTATTCAGTGTAGAAACCCAACACACCATCGGCTACGGGAGCCGTTCCACTAGCGAAGAATGCCCAGAAGCAATAATACTTATGTGCATTCAAAGTATAGTAGGTAAAAAATATTAAAAAAAAAATGGATTTTTTAAATTAAAAAGACAGACGGTTGATTTCGATCGGTTATTTGTCCAGGTGTGATGATACAAGCCTTTATGGTCGGCATCGTATTCGTCAAATTATCCAGACCGATTAAAAGGACGCACACTCTTCTGTTTAGCAGAAACGCTGTGATATGCCAAAGAGACGGAATCTTGTGCCTTATGTTCAGGGTGGGAGATATGAGGAAATCTCACATAATCGAAGCCCACGTGAGAGCTCAACTCATTCGCCGTAGGGTAACCAAAGAGGGGGAACTCCTTCCGTTTCATCAAGAGGAGCTTCAAGTGGGAGGGGACGGAGAAGAAGACAGGATATTCTTTATATGGCCCACCACTATAGTTCATAAAATCGTTCCGGAAAGCCCCCTATACAGGCTTTCGGCAGCAGATATGCTCAGGGAACGCTTCGAAATCGTAGTTATATTGGAAGGTCATTTATACCGAACCTCGAACGAAAGTTGACGAAATAAAATTGATCGGGTAAAATTTTTCTTTTTTACAGGTATAGTCGAATCTACCGGTATGACTACTCAAGCGAGATCCAGCTATCTTCCCAACGAAATTTTATGGGGTCATCGATTTGAAGCTTTAATCACTTTTAAAAAGGAAACGGGAGAATACGAAGTGGATTACAGTCTGTTTAACAACACTTACGAAGTGGAAACCCCCCTTTGCAGTGCCTACATGCTCGACAAATTGATACGAATCGAATACAAGGGAGGATCAGGTACGTGACTCGTTCGACTTGAACGAGTATTTCTTTGATCCGACACCTCGTTTCAGATATTAGCGAGAGAGGCAACTACATTTCATCGGAAATAGCGGATGCAAACAGCATAGAAAAAGACGAACAAGACAGCACCATCATCGAGGTGGACGATAACGAATCCTTGGTAAAACCTCAAGAAATTAACATATTGGTCGACGAGCCCTTGATTCACACTCCAACTCAAATTCGGGAAAGTCGAGGTATGAGGGATCCGTTTTCCATTTCAAACGGCACGCTATTTTTTTTAAAAAATGTTACTTTCTGCCTTTCCAGAAAAGCTAAATGACAGATCGATAACTCAACCTACGAGTTTACCTTTGACCCCTTTAGAGGATCAACTTCCGACCGAAATCGTTCCTCCTAGTTACCACGCCAGACGAAAAGAAAACTTCGCATTTAGGGAAACCGCGGAGCGGGTGACTCTTCCGAGAGCAACTATCCCGATGAATCCCCTCGATGTCCCGGGACCGGAAAGCAGGATATGAAAAAGCCAAATTTCTTTTAACAAAAAAATTCCGATACCGTTACAAAATGTTTTTCGTGTTCAGGAACGGAATACGTAACAAGCGGATAAGATGAAAAAGAAATAAACAAATATATAAAAAAGTCAAATGCTGCATTAGAAACACATTTTTTTTATCTCGGTTAATTGAATTTCTATTGCAAAAAAGTAAACATGTTACGATGTGACAAGATATTCCTCATCAAAGCAAGCACATTTTATGTTGTTCAAGATTTGACACAGCCAACAAGGTCGAACATTTAGCTTCATTATTAAAAAACTAAAATGAAATCAAGTCGATGACAAGCAAGCAAGCAAGCAATGCCTCATCTGCGTAATAATTATTATTTAGGGGATTGAATTAAATTTAAAAAGTAATAAAAAACGCAAACGAGTTGTATAAAGTACGCCTTTTTAAAAAATAATAAATTTTTTTACTCGCATTTTTAAATGACACCAAGATTACTTGTTTAAAAAAAAAAAAAAAAAAAAATCTTTCCCTTTACACGCACTGTTAGGTGATGCAATTTAGATTTTTGAAAAAATCGCAGGAAAAAAGGCTTCGTATAGATAATGTTTGACTTTGATTTAAACAACTTTTTCTTCCCGAAATTAAAATTCTCGTGCAAATATTTATTTATGTTGATCGGAAGGGATCTATTACATGTATTAGCAAGATAATAATGTCCCACACAAATGAAATCATCTCAATGATAAGATAATGATAATGTAGCTTACAATTCTAAATTTTCGAAATAGCACACTTTCCAAAAAATTAAAACGATCAACTGATTTGCTCAAACAAACAGGGAGTCTCAAAGGTTTTCCTACGTAGAAATTTAATTAACTCGATTGCACAGTGTCTTTGTCAAGATATTTTTTCTTTCCGACATAAAACATCAGAGGAGAGATGCCTGATCGACTGCAAAATTTTCAAAAATATCTAAAAATTCCTTGGATAAATCCAAAGGAATTTATTCTTAATTTCCGTTAATATTTTAGTGACCGAGGTACCGAGTCAAAGTGCATGCTCTACATTTTTTGAAGAATCACGGTCTCGTTAATTTTGTCAATTCCTGATACTTTTAAAAATAAATTCCCGGCAATTTTAAATTTTTGGAGTTGCTAAATATATAATCTGAAAATGGCATTAAGGGCTCTTTTGTGCCGAGCAACTTTTTTACCACTGACCGATTCGCGGTAAATAGTAGTATAGCGTTGGCAGGCCGTGGCAGTCGGTGTTGCCAGGTTGATTTAAACCATTTCTTTTTATTCGATTCCAAGGGCTTTTTACGGTGAGGTGAGCAGTAATATTTTAAAAACATTCTGAGCTATGACGCCGACAATTGAAATTTAAAAACCGGTCATCCTGATCGCGGTTGTCAACCGCTTGGTCTGAAAAAGCTCCATTAAATTTTGGGTACATTGAGAATGTAAGAAACACCTTCCGTCATTTTTTTTCAATCCTCGCTACGCGAAATAATAAATCAACCTGATTCCGATAGTTTAATTATTGCCTATAAATTCTAAACGGTCAATTACAATGTTAGAAGAATGCAAATGACTTACATCATTATCGATTTAATTTTATTTTTTTTTTGAAACGTGCATCCGTTGAGATGAATAGGGTAAAAAGAGAAAAAGTCGCAACTCCCAAGGCCCAAAATTTAAAAATCCAGTTTTTCCCGGATAAAAAAAATTATTTACGCTAAATTGACGAATAACCTTCTCGACTTTCCTTTTTTTAAACGGCAGAACAAAACAGTGGGAGACAGGATTGATCTTTTGTTCCTGAATGAATGTTGTTTGTTATAGTTTATGGAAATTTGCATATGCTAAGCGCTAAAATGCTAAGGTCCCCATTGCAAGAGAACCGGGATACCAATTCTCGATGCAAAGTGCGATTATACAGATGTCGCCTGTCATATTTATCTTTTCCGTTATCAAATCACGACATTTTTTAAAATATTTGCACCCAACTTTTTTTTTTTTTTAAAGTAATTACATTTAATGAATGTTTAGTGCACGATACATCGATATTATACCTAACAATTTTTTTTTTAAAATTGTAATAAAATTGTTTTAAAACCTTTTGCAAAACAAACGGAATTGTTCGTGGCTCGTTAAAATTTGAAAACACTTTTTTTTTTTTTTCGAAACATTTTAAAATTAAAATGGGCTAAAGACTAGATAACCAACAATAACAACTCCTCATTATCTAATTATTCCGTTTGGATGTAGCTACTCATTTTTTTAATTCAAACGGGATCGTGTTTCGCATTATAATTTTTTATATGTTAACAATAGGAAAAACAGTAGAATTGTTCTGTAAAAAAAAATTGTTGCCGACTGTCAACATATCAAGTTATTAGCTAGTTCGAGTATCAACAAAAGACAGAAAATTTTTTTTTTTTTTTTAATGATTTCAATTATGAAAAGTGAGGTTGGGAAGGATGTGACGGTCGTGAAAATCAAACGAGTTTTAATTTTATGATCCAAGTGTGGTATCATTTCCACGAATTCTTTCAAACAAAAAAACTATAATGTCATCGAAATAAAAAGTAAAAAAAAAAAAGTTGGTGATAAATTTTTTTTATGAGGGCAAACGTTCAGACATTTTGCTGGCTCGACCTTCAAATACAATACCGAGCTGAAAAGCTTTCAACACGAAAATGTGATCAGGGTTGACAGAGTATGGCATCGCGCATATCAAAAGAAAAATAAAGTCGTAAAATTATTTAAAAAAAAGATAAGAGAATGCGAAATTGAAAATTATTTAATTACATACTAAATGAACTAGACAAATTGAATTAGTCATAATGTTTATCGCATCGAAAAATTTGAGGTTTAAAAATCGAATTTGTAAAATGAATCAGACTTTCGTAGACTTGGTTTCGCGATAACAAAGTCGGAAAGGTCAGGCAAACCCACATGCACACAAGAAAGTTGTCCCTATCTACAACATCTTAAGCTCCGATAAAAAAATAAATAAACTTATGACATTTCACCGAGAAATCTTACGTGCTTGAAATGCAAGATGGCATCCTCAGACGACGAATACATACAAATAAAAATTACGAAACCTCCCACGGAATGTAACGGATCCGATAGCAATCACCAGGAAAAGGTTCATATATCCACCGAACAGGAGGATTTGGAAAGTTGCGAAATGGATAATAGCCCGATGTTGAGTTCGGGGAAATCTCAATGTTTAACGGCCAATAAATATTCTCTAATAAGGGTCGAGACGGTAGCTTCTAAAATGGACCAAAAATATCCCGGCAACGGGTAAGAGAGCTTTTTTTCCTATAAATTTACACTCCTTTAGTTACATGTCTTGACCTTTCCTTAAATCATTTTCAAACAAAATTAAAAAACCGAGTTAAATTTCCGAAAACTTTCAATTAAATTACAGATAAAGTAATTGCAAAACCTGCTATAAAAAAAATAATATTTACATGTCCACAAAACTCCGGGCTCAACAATCCCCGAGGAAATCCGGAGACGCGATAGCAGATCGCCTCCCTTTTTTACAGAGACGCATAAGACAGCGAAAAGAAAAAGCAAAGGTTTAAAATTCCATTAGTGCAGCTTTACCACTCGAGTAAGGCCATTCCGTAAAACGATAAAATCCCGTATCGACGACGATGAAGTTGTGACTAAAAAACCGACACGGTTAATAATAATAATAATAATAAAAAAAAAAAAAACATTTTTTTTTTCCTAATAAAGATTGGATATTTTTAAACAATGCTTTACAATCTTGGTAGGTATAAATATTTAAAAAAAAATGTAACTTGTCAGATTAATAAATGTAAAATCACTTAGGGCATTTAAATTAACATAAATCAATGAACTTATCAATCGAGACAAATGGATTAAAATGGCAGCCGCAAAATTTTCGCGTAAGCCTCACAAAAAACAACATCCCCACTGGCAAAGCAAACACGATTTTAATGGTCCACCCAAAAGGATTAACGATATTGCGATACTATGTGGATGACATCATATGGAGCTACGGGGAAAAAAAGCATCGTATTTATTGAAAATCCTTAAAGAGATTTTTATACGAAAGTTCTATATTTCTTTTTATCGTCGGGAGTGATAACAAGATCTGCATTGAACTTGATCATTCAGTCGGTGTGGTTCGTTTTGTGTACATCGTGATGGTGAACATGATTTTTAACTTAATTTAATGTAGTTAGTGTCACGGTAATAAATTTTCCTTTTGCTTCGAAAAAAAAAATTGGAAAACTTGCAAAAAGTGTTTAGGATCCAAATATTTTCCGTTCCAATTATACCTTTTCATGGAAAAAGCCTCGGTTCGATTAGGAGTAATTATACTCTTGTTTGTTTAATTACTTAAGAAGTCTCTTAAGCACTACGTGAAAAATAATTTTTTTTCAAAATCGAGTCGGTTGAAACTCGAACGATTTTCACCGAGTCTTCCTCATTAAGGAAAAAAAGGTCGCAGAGAAATGCAAAAACACTTGTCAAATTCACGTCAAATTCAGTGATTGGAGTTCACAAGATTATCTTAATCAAGTTAAGCTTATGCAAGTAAAAAGTGTGGACGCATTTTAATTAAAATAAAACAAATGCCATTATATCCAACACTCGAAGGCTTAATTTATACTTTTTGCACAAGATTTACAGTTACGCCACTGACTGTGTGCAGAATAATAGGTGACCGATTCTTAGGGATGTCTGATATACAGTATATTTATGTTTGTATATTTACCTGTATATATATACGTATATATATACGTATATATACGTATACATATACTCATAAGTTAAACATTAAATTTAATTTTAAAAAAAAGCTATTATTTTTTCTGGCTGTCCTAGGGGGTTTTTTCGGTCATTAAGTCAGAGAAAGGTTTAATATGTAGCTTATTACAGCTTACTTATGTAATTTAGCAAGGAAAAAATCTTTTTTACTGGTTTTTAGATTTCTCTCCGTTAGGCGCTCAGTTATACTTCCAGCCATACGACGCCATTTTTGATAAAATGGCTGTGGCCGATAAAATTATGACCGTGCAAAAGTTAAAATATTAGTGAATTATTGTCATTATTCATTAATTAACGAGTAATTATCGATGTAAAATCAAAATATTAGCGAATTATGCCCTATTTTATAAATGAAAATTCATAAATATACAACGTATACATTGGCTGGTATATATACTGTATATTTACGTATATATATACGTATATATATCCTGTATATTTCAGACTAGACATCCCTACCGATTCTTAAACGCTAGTCACTCCATAATTAGTTGTGCAATTTTTTATATTCCATTTTAAGAAATCGAAAAAAAAAAGATCATTTAATAATTTTACTGTCTGTCCGTAGCCAGACCAAACCTCATGGGGGGCACCTAAAACACCAAAGGGAGCTAAAACAAAGTGCAGACCGACACAGTTAATCTGTCAGCGAAAGGCACTCTTTTGATATTCTTAAAGTAATTCATACCGAATAAAACCCCCCTCCCTTTTATTTTATTTTTATCAGTGCAACTTGAATTTTGAAATGAAATCTCCGATTAGGTTATTTATTCAACATTACGTACGTAATCGGAATTTTTCCAAATTTCCAAAGATTTGGATTTTGAAAAACCACAACAGGATGAATGTGGCCCTTAAATGAGATACCAACGCCTCAAAATTTTTAAACTTTTAACTGGATCATCAAAAACGTTGATAAATTTTAAGAGGATTTAAAAATCGATTAAGACCAATTTTTTAACATGTTTTAGGCTTTCACCCCACCCCACCCCTTGTAAAAAATATGGAATCCAATCTTGGTTAGATGGATATTTGAGAGAAAAGTCTTGTGCGGTTGGTTATCGTCAACAAGTTGAGCTTCTACCTCAGCTTGTACCTGTCGACAGAGTCGGCTTTTACCAAAAAGTCGAATTCTTCGTATGCGAGAGATCGAAGGTCTCTTCTCTATCTAAACTCAAAATAGCGTTTTAAAAAAAAGTGGCTTTTTACTACCGATGACGTCAGAAACGATACACCCAGGCTTCAAAATTTTTAGCTTTGACGCTTTTGCCCAGATACAAATTAAGTACCGATTTCAAAAAATGCAAGGTTTTCTTGCGAAAATGAAGGTCAGCAAACACGTAAAAATTCCAGCTAATAAAATTCTTTTTAAAAAAAAATCGTGATCAATATTATTAACCGGCAGGATGGTCCAATTAAAAGTCGCTTTGCTGTCCATTCAAGAACCAAATCATTTGAAAAAAAAAAATAAAATAAAATAAAATAATATGATATAACGAAATTTAATTATTAAAACCTATAATTTAAAAATTAAAGTCATTGCATGAAATAAATCAAATGAGAAGAAGCTCGACATTAAGTCTCTTGCTGGCTAGTCCGATGGAAAAGCTTTGATAATTATTTAAGTCGAGGAAATCGATGCATAAAGCCCTTGTCACGTCTGATTCTCAGTTTCTTTTAATCTAAGGATCTTCTTCATCATTATAAAATGTGACTCAGTACCTTGTATTTAATGTTTTCCCTGTATCGCGAGTTTGTATGACGAGCTTAGTAAATAATTTTGCTAATTACTGCGGCATGTTAATTAATCTGCGACATTCCATAAGTTTAACATAGAAGTTATCATGTTTCACCTTGTCGTTGAGGCACGCATGAGGACCACAACATATTCGGTTTTGTGCTCTTTTTTTTTTTCCTTTTTTTTTTTTTTTTTCTATTTCTTTTTCTATTTTTGAAGAAACAAAAATCGACTTAGACTGTTGGTAGTAGTTAACTTTTAGTTTTACAAAAAATGTGTTTTTTATATTAGAAAAAAAATTTTTTTATTTTGGTTTGTGATTTTTAACGACCGATTGATCTCAAAATGTCGGAACCGAGTCCTTCGGGATCTAAAACGGAAAGCTCTTTGGAAGAAGGTATTTTTTTCATGGACCACGACAATTCCAATTTGAAACCGATCGAAGAAGGTTCTTTGATAGAAAAAGGCAAATTAAAAGATCCGTACGATCACCAACTGAAAATTCCGCTTATAACCGACGGGAAAAAAATCGAAATCAGACAGGTGGAAAACGGAACTCAAAACCCGAACACTCAAACGGCAAACATCGACGAGGAAAGCGAGAAAATCTTCGGGAAACTTATAGGAAATCTTCAAAATTTGGCAGAGTCCTTGTCCATCAAATCGGAAAAATCCGCGTTGCCGCACAGAGGGAAGCAGTTAAATTTCCGCTCGAGGGAAGAGATCATCAACGACATTAAAGAACTGCAAGGAGTGGAGTTGCGAAGGCCTAAAAAGGAATCTCGATTGGCCCCGCTTCAAATCAGAAGGCCCGATAATCTCTCTATTAAAAAATACCCATCCGGTGGTGATGCCACTCAATTTTTTTACGAAAGCGAAAAACTTTTAAACGGCAAATTAAGTCCGCTTGCTAATTTGAAATGGAGCGATGTTAATTCGGTAACTTCCCCGTCGTCCACCACCCCAGAAAGCCCTTTCGGAAGGTAAGTTTTTCAAAAAATAAATAAAATTTGATGTGGTATTTTGATACCAGATATCAAATGTTAATAGAGTAAATTCGAGCTGGATATCGAACAAGAGGTCTATCTTATTTAGGTAATTTTTCGTTTAACGTTTATCGATCGCACCGGGAGGGATTCCTTTCTCTATATGTAGACCTCCACATGAAAAGGTCCCATCTAGCAGACGGGAACATGGAAGGCTGTGGAAATTTAACTTGTGAGAAAACTCTTTGTTTACAAACAAAAAATTCTAAGCGCCATCTGCCAAGTGGGACCTTTTCATGTGGAGGTACACATTAGGGTGGTTCGAAAATCAACTTTTTTGGAATTTCAAAACTCCTATATCGGGAAAAGTTTCTTTATAGGTAGAGTATCAACCCTGAATTTTTTCAGATTTTTTGAACGGCATCCTGAGGTGTCAAATCGGCCTTGACATTTTCAAAAAACTCATAAAAGGGCCGAAAATGAACCTTTTTTTTTTGCATAAAAGACCACCGATTCCTATCGGAAATTTCGCGTAGATTATGAATTTGAATCCGAAAATTAGTTTTGATGTATCATTTTTGAGCTACAGGCCGGGTTTAAAAGCTCTAAAAACCTGGTTATGGTATTTTGTCTGTGGCTCAAAAACCGTGCACCAAAAGTAATTTACGACTTCAAATTCGTAATCTACGCGAAATTTCCGATAGGAATCGATGGTCTTTTATGCAAAAAAAAAGGTTCATTTTCGGCCCTTTTATGGGCTTTTTGAAAATTTTAAGGCCGATTTGGCACCTCAGGATGCCGTTCGAAAAATCTGAAAAAATTCAGGGTTGATACTCTACCTATAAAGAAACTTTTCCCGATATAGGAGTTTTGAAATTCCAAAAAAGTTGATTTTCGAACCACCCTAGTACACATATATGAGTCGTAGTTTCTTTCCAGCCATTTTCCACTTCTCGGACAAGCGTGCCGACTCGAACTTAAAATCTGGAAAATCCTATGCGAAAAAAAATGCATTTAATTTTTGTAGAACATTCGTTTGAAAAACCCAAATTTTGCGTAGGTTGGGACTCCCGAAGTCCTTTTTTAATATCTCTTTTAATTTAGTTAAAAGTCGAAATGTCAGATTAAAAATGACAGAACGTACTATATGTCTATGTTTTCCTTTATCTTCAACGCAAAAATGATTTTCTAAAAAAACGCTGACTTTGTAAGAAATGATCAAAAAAAAAAAATTGGTTTTAAAACATTTGAAAAACAGGGGATTTCCCAGAGCGAATAAATCAGCCACATGGTTCGGATCAAACCCTCATAAATCCTTGTCGGAAAATGCATCCTCGAACTTATCTCCATTCGGTTTTACTTTTTTGCACTTGCTCAAGCAAATTTTTAAAAGTTTTCACGCTGAATCAAAAAAAAAAAAAAAATCCCCACTTGCCAATAGCCCAGGTCCGATTATATTAAACCATCCGAGATGACCCAGCCAGGCAGTTGCACGGTCAGAGGAACTGTGAGCTTTAAACCAGATTTTCAAAATTCGGTTGAAATTATAAACTCGGCCTTATTTCTCAAACTTTTTTCAGTAACAGATACCGACGGAAAGCGGGAAAATACCCTAGAAGAGCAGTCCTTAAAAATGGAGAGTGCAACGTCCTAAGAAAAACAAGTCTTTCAAAACGACGCCTCCGGTACCTTCAAGATATTTTCACAACCCTTGTAGATACAAAATGGCGTTGGACGCTTTTAGTCTTCACTCTCGGTTTCATGATAAGCTGGCTGTTTTATGCGGGGATTTACTGGCTTATAGCTTTACCCACGGAGATTTTGATCACTTAGAGGTAACATCATCATTAACAATAAATGCAATAAGATTCCTTAATTTTTATGGCTCTACTGCCTTATAAATATTCATCAGTGTGATTTAAAGAGTAGTTCGCCCAGATGATGGCGACACCTGTTATCAAGGTCGATCGGGAAGGATCGTTACCAATAAATTACAACAAAAGACAATTCAATTACTTTTTTTTTTTTTTTTTCAGGATAGAGAAAATTGGATTCCGTGCGTGGAAAATCTTAATAGCTTTGCCTCCTGTTTTCTTTTCTCGGTGGAAACTCAACATACCATCGGTTACGGAGGCCGGTCTACCAATGAGGAATGTCCCGAAGCCATTTTCGTCATGTGCATACAAAGCGTGACAGGGGTTATGATATCTGCATTTATGGCAGGTGTGTTCTTCGCCAAAATGGCTAGACCGAAGCAAAGAAGACAGACTTTGCTCTTCAGCAGGAAAGCCATAATTTGTCAAAGGGACGGACAACTTTGCCTCATGTTCAGGGTAGGAGACATGAGAAAATCTCATATCATTGGGGTTGCCATTAGAGCTCATTTGTTTCGAACAAGAACAACAAGAGAAGGTAAAATCGCTCGATCAAAAATTGTCAACAATAAATAAATAAATACCTAATTAAATAAAATAATAAAAATAATTTTTGACTTGTTTAGGAGAAGAATTATTCCAATATCAATGCGAGCTTCCGGTATCAGTGGACGGTTGTGAATCTGGCTTGTTTTTTATATGGCCTTTAACCGTTATCCACGTGATTGATAAAGACAGTCCGTTATATGCGATATCAGCTCAGGAATTAATGCACGAAACTTTTGAAATAGTTGCCATTTTGGAAGGAACAGTGGAATCAACTGGACAAACCACTCAAGCCAGGTAACACAGCAACATAGCTTCCTAGGATACAAATTAATTCCTTCTGTAACTGCTTCACAAATACTGATGCCACTTCTCCGCCTAATTAATGATATTTTTTTTATGCCTCTTTTACTCTTCTACAGCCTTTTTACTCTGCTCTTCAACGTTTACTTTGTTTTCGAAATTATTTTTGGGTTTTACCTTAACCTTCCGGAATTTAAGACAAATGGCAATGCTTCTTTTCCAATGCTGTGATAATGCAAACTTACCTAAAAACAAAAAAAGAAAAACACCAATATTTAATTCTCCGTGATTTCATTTTTGGAAACAAATCTTTTAAAAAACTGTCCCAGGTTTTATTTCAGAATGTTTTCATAAATTTAACAAACGCACATAAAATCAGCTGAAAATTTGAAAATTTTTAGCTATTTACTAAGATGTGTTGCCAGTGGCACAAACTTGCAGTCATGCAATATCGGGCAAAAGTTCACGGAATTTTTATGAAAACAAAAAGTATTACCAATTTCATAATTCGTAAATTTTTATCAGGATAGGACTCGACCAAAATTAAAACATTTATTTTTTAAAACTAAATTTCTTGCACAAAAATTTTAATAAACTTGATTGAGTCTTACCCTAGACATACCGATATGATTTAACCCTTTGCTGCCTAGGCCTATTTTTAAGATTGGACTCTCCCGGACTGAATTTATAAGACTGATGCAAATGTTTTTTCTGGATATCAGAGAGGTCCTAAACTCATCCCTAGTAAGTACGGCACCTTGCAACCCAGTGTTAGGCAATCCGTGCATAGGAGTTAAATGTAACGCCATAATCACAATTTCTTATTTTTTTAGGGATTTTAAACTATGGCCTAACTGTTTTCGAGGCCAGAGATTCCGAATTTTGAGTCTATTTCAACGTAAGAGTCCGAGAAGGCCCCTTACAACGATATTTTTACGAAGAAGTTCAGAAAAAGTGATTTTTTTTCAATGGCTCTAAACCATTTTACCAATAACCATAAGCTAATAATAGGCGTAATATCCTTTTCATTTATCTGTTTTTTCCGAGTAATACTCACTATGGGCAGTTATCAAGGGCTACTAATTATTTTTTTAAAGAGTTACTACTCAAAAATAAAAAAATATAACTTATGAGTTATGCCATTAAAGAGGTTCTGCCATTAAAGGGTCTGCCGCCATTTTGTTTCTAAAAATTGGTAAATTCTGACTTCAAATTCGAGAAGAGCGCCATTAAATACCCCCACATACGAAGTTTCGTCAAAATCTGACCAAGTTTTATTATTATTTTGCTTGATTTTGCTGGTGCATCCATATGGATGCACCAGTCGCTACGGAGTATTTTCTTGTGCATCCATATGGATGCATTAGACAGGAAGGGGTTAATTGAATAGCACCATATGCCACTTTTTACAGAATGACAAGTCTGAAGTACTACTACAAAGTCTGAGAAAAATTGTGTTTTTTACAACAAAAATCATAAGCATTGAAAAAACAAAATTTTGTTCAACAAAAACTGTGTTAATCTGCTACAATAAATAATTTCAAACAAACTTATGAATTTTAGCCATCAAAAAAATTTCTGAGCGTGACAAAATTATAGTACAAACATTATACTTTCTTTTTTATATACAAATACTGTAAATCTAATGGCACTGATGCTATCCTAAACCGAAGAATGACTGCTTGTAATAAAAGACTGTATGGCTAAGTCTTTAAGGTTGCTTGCTGACAACAGACATTAAGGCGTTGAATAAATTTTTGAAACATTTCCTAAAACAGAATTTGGCAATTAACATCCAAACCACTAAGCAAACTCTCAGGTCACTAAACAACCCAGCAACTGCAATTAGACACTTTTGAAAAAATAAATAACATAAAATAAAATGCAAAACCTAGGTTTCACAAACTTACAATGTTTCTGTACATTCAAACTCTTAAACAATAATACAGGCCATGTAATAATTGGCCATGCTTTATCATTTGCAAAAATATTAATTAAGATCACTTGAATGGGTTCATTGGAAACAGCCAGATTTCTTTAAAAAAGAGTTAATTGCAAATAAACTATTTATCACCTATTATTTATTATTTATTAATCATTCCAACAATTTAGAATTTGCTTAGATCAGATCAGTTTTATACATAACACCGACCGACAATCGGACGAAAAAAAAACCAAATTCTGTGGACGTTATGAACAAGAAGGAAAAAATGATGCCTGTTGTGAACCATTTGATATTAGGTCTCTAGATTCGTTAAAAACAATATAATCAGACTGTGACTTATTAATATATATTCTGTCTACACTTAATGGTTACTTCCTCCTAGGCACCCTGACACCCTAGGTGTTCCAGAACTTTGCTCTATAAGCTAAAAACATGGGACATGTATGGGTGTCCGGGTGTCTAGGAGCAAGGCAACCCATAAGCATAGGCAGAATAATAGTTTCGATTTTTAGCCAGTTCAGATCTTCATCATTAATTTTTCAAAGCAGAAATTAAAAGTTAAAATTATGGTAATAATAAAAATTCAAACTTACTACAGAACCTGCAACTACAATTGGCATTATGTTAAAGAAAATTAGCAATTCCTCCTACAACAGTTTCATTTCAATTGTCTTTTCAGTAATATGAGATTTGTTGCCTAATAACTTAGCAGATGTCTGAGACTTTTACACCAACTCAAGCCAAGATCTTTATTTCATTTTGTTACCAGTTAACTTAATTCAATATTTTATCTTTCAGGACATCATATCTTCCAAATGAAATCAAATGGGGCCATCGATTTGAAAAAATTCTATCATACAATGAAGACAGGCAAGGTTATGAATTGGATTTTAAGAAGTTCAACAACACAATAAAAATTGCCACACCACTGTGTTCAGCTAAAGACTTAGATGAATTGTATTTAATGCATTCTGAAATCTGTGATTACAATCATGCAATATCAATGGAAGCATCTATCCAGGGTGACACTGATAACCTTTCACCGTTATAACGGTACGAATTACCATCTAACTTGGGAGTTGATACTTTTCTTAAGGGGGGCTTCTGCACCCACAAGGTTTGTCTTACAAGAATTCGTAAATGTGTCTAAGAACAGACTTGACCATAGTCATACCATAAAATTGTGATCAAATTGTAAAAAACAAATCGAAAAATGACATTTATACTCAACTGATTTGTAATTTATTCATAATTAAAAAATAATCTTTACCTTTCTTGTATTTGCATACTGGCAACATGGTGAAATCGAAACGCCATTTTTTTGCTGAGTTTTGCTTCCTTCATCCTTTCACTACTTAATTTCTATACAATATCACGTGCGTCGCGAAGCAACTGTCAAGAGTTTCCAACCAGACGAGCTGCAAACGCAAAAAAATATATTCACATCACGACCTATAATATAATAAAAAATAAAATCTCGAAGCTGCAAACGGCGCGAACCGATGAAACCGTAACCGACTAACCGACATGACACCGAAAACCGGAAATAGTACTAGCGAATGAATATTGCGGACTCTGGTGGCCGTTAGCGGATTACCTTTTTGTATGAATATTCAAAGAAATTACTAGCTTTCAATCAATTGATTTTCAGTTTGCTCGAATTTTTTCTCCTTTTTAAATTATACTTAACCTAATTATAACGAATTTAAAGTAGTATAATATTCACAATAATCTGCTAAAATTAAATTTTTTTTTGTCCGGCTGGAGATGTGCTGCCATCTCGGAAGTTCTTTTTTTTTTGTATACAGTACAATGGTCGGTATATATATGCCATAAGCTAAACATGGACGGCTCATCCTTCTCTACCGTTACTACGTTGACTGACTGAGACTGACTGATATACAAGGCCGTGGGTTATAGATTATTAAAGAAAAAAAAACATGGATATTGTAAACGAAGTTTTAGCGAAATCGCAAGAAGAAGCCAAGAAATACAAACCGACGCATGTAGAAAAACATTTAGATTTGTATTATGATTTAGGTACATTATTAGCGATTGACGAAAACGAGTTGGATTTTAAAAAACTGAAGTAAGTGCATGTTAGTTTTATGTGGTTAGGTTATATTTGCATCGTGTGCTTTTTCATACCGAAACTTTTTTTCTCTTTTTAAAAGAACATCTCCAGATTCTTATCTTCAAGCCTTAGCTAGAGATAATACTCAATGCCTTATAAATAAATTATGGGAGTTACCCACAGAAACTGTTGACGATGTAACAGTTGCCGTGTTACCTCCACCGAAATATGTTTTGCCCAGAGCTCAACCACTTCCGAAACCTAAGCCACCAACCAAATGGGAGCAATTTGCTAAAGAAAAAGGAATTCAGAAGAAGAAAAGAGATAAACTAAAATGGGATGAAATATTACAGGTATGGTTTAATTTTTTTTTATTGCCACCATTTTTATTTTTAATTTTAAAAAACTTTGTTTTAGAAATGGGTTCCCCTTCATGGCTTTCAAAGAGCAAAAGCAGAAAAGGAAAAAGACTGGGTTATTGAAGTCCCTGAAAGTGCAGATCCTATGGAAGATCAATTTACAAAGAAGACAGCTTCAAAAAAGGAAAAAGTAGCAAAAAATGAATTTCAGAGACTTAGGAATTTAGCAAAAGCAAAAAATATTAAAATACCTAAAGTGGGTTTTGCCGTTACTCCTAAACCATCAGCTTCTTCATTAGGTAAAAACCTCACAAGGTTGTGAAAATACAGAAGAAACTGATAAATTTTTTTTCAAGGTGCTGCTATGACTGTTGCCAAAGCTTCAACTGCATCACTCGGGAAATTCCAAGAAAAACTTCCGAAAGAAAAGCCATCTAAACATGTCAACGAATTCTTACCCGAAACTCGTAAACGAAAATTACCCGCATTAAAGCCTATCGAGGAGAAAAAGAAAAGTATAGCTGTTATAGATACTATTTTGAATAAAAAGCCTAAGGTTATTTTAGACAAGGCTGTGGAGGATGAAGTTCATAGGGAAAATAGAGAGTAAGTAAAGTGTTTGAAGTATTTCAAGGTTTTTAAACATTGCTTAAAAAATTGTGTATTTGATTGCAGGGAAAATAGCAACAAGAAACAAAAGAAGAGTGGTAAGAAAGGGAAAACCAAAAAGGGAGGAAAAGGAGGAAAGTTTCGAGGACCCCAATCTAAAGAATCAAAAATGGCAGTAAAAAAGGGTAAATCACGACCTAGAGCTCGGGTCGGCGGCAAACAAAAGGGTGGAAGAAAGAGAAGATGATAAATCGGCAAAAATTTAATGACTATGACCGCATTGTTAAGTTCTATTAAGGGAATATATCTTGTGACAGAAAATTTTAACTTTCTTTCATAAATTTTATTATCTCATCATGAGCTGCAAGATCCCATTTTCAAGTTTTAAAACTTAATACCAAAAAGGAAGATAAAGAAAAATAAAAAATGTAAAATATATCAATTTTATTTTTATTTACTCTCACACTTGACTCTTTCTGTATAAATCCAGCATCCATCTTTGAATCTTTGAAGAACAAATCATTGTCAATGTTAGGCTGTAGAATAAAGCTTGACTTCCTCCAAATATTTAAAAAAAAAAAAAAATTATGAAATTGCTTTGAATGCTAAGAAATGCTTCCCAAAGCAATTAAGTAAATTTAGCTGGAAAAAATCCTTTTAAAAAAACCATCTACTTTCACCTAGTCCCTTCTAACTAAGGCACGATTTATTTCTATTTCAAAAAACAAATTATAACTTTTTTCTTTAAAAAAAAAGCCTTATCAACCCTTTTTTCTGTCTGTACACTTTAAAAGAAATCCTAAACCAAAAATAAAAATCATACCAAATTGCAAAATCAAAAACAAAAAAGAAAAAAAAATTACCTTATTTTGAAAAAAAACCTTGACCCCAACGAGCACTTGAGACGTTTGATTTAAAATGAAATATACAGCTGAGCACAGTTTATTGGTTACTCATTTATTTCTGGTACAATCCCACGCCTTTTTTTTGTTTCAAAATTCGATTCTAGTAACAGCTTCTTGATACCTTTTGAAGTCGAAAACGGGCACTCTGGTAAACAGGAAACTGCTACTCAGCTACGGGTTGCGTTCTCGTAAATCAGCAAAACGGAACCACTGCTTAATCAACGGCCGATCACAGCTACCAATTGTGTGAGCGAGCGAACCCCCGCAAAACTGCCGAACCAAAACCCCATCTGCTTGCTTCTGCAAACCGCTAACTCTGGTCATCCAGCTCTCCAAGCTGCGCCTGCGCATTTAAAATCAAACTTTAGATCTTTACAAAATAAAAAAAAAATAATAATTATTATTATTTTTTTTTTGAAGGGGTCCACTTAAAATTTAAGCCATGCATTAAATTTAAATTTTTTTAAGAAGAAAACATTTATTTATATAAAAAAAATTGAATTCCCCTTTAACTTATAAAGACAATAGAACTAAGAATAAAAATTAATAGAGAAAGGATTTAAAAAAAAAGGAAGCGAAAAGTCGTGCATTTGAAAATAGAAAATAAAAATAGAATAAGAAAGGTGAAATGACGATTTTTTTTACCAAGGGGAGCCAAAAAATTTCATTATTATCGATTTTGCTATTATTATTTTGCTATTATTTTTTGGAATTAACAATATTTAGTAGCTCTACCCTCCATTACACATAAAAAATTATATTTGAAAGAAAAAGAACAGAAAACTTAAATGTTGGACCATGTTTTCAGCAAAAGAAAAAAAAAACGGAAAAAAAGTAAAAATTTATTTTACTTAACCTACAAAGCTTTCTGAGTAAGGGAGAAAAAAAATGGCTTGATGTAAAACAATTGAATACGTGAGTTCACCATTTTGAAAACGGGATCACCGGAAACCGGATACTGCAAACAGGCTCGGCTCGGCTCGGCTCAGCTCAGCATTAGCAGGACATCGGAAACCCCCCCGGTCGCCAAAGCACAGCACAGCTTCTCCCAGCGCTGACACTGCGCCTAAGTCAAAGTAATGTTTTTTAATGAAACTTTAAATTTATAATACGGAGGAAGATTTCAATCTCTGATTAAATCATTTTATTCCAATCTTAGCAAATTTAATCAAAGATTACAAATTTTTAGACATATTTTTTAACAAAATTATTAAACAATGATTTCTTGATTCAAAAAATATTCTTTCGCATCACTCTTCTATTTTAATAATTTAGAAATAGTATATTAGATTGCAGGAAAAAAGGTTACATTTTTTTGAAAATCTACCCTAAAATAAAATTCGAATACATAAAACGATGCTTGTGATTAGTTTTGGAAGAATTTTAAAGTCATATGTCAAACCTTATCAAAAGTACATAGTTAGATTTAAGTATTTTCGTGGGGAAAAATTAGAAGGAGAAATCATTTTCGTTTTTGAGATTCATCATCAAATGTCACATACCAAAAACCAATCAAAAATAATTTGGTCTCCTTGCTCTCAAGTATAAAATCCGTCAAATTTTCTTGAGGCGAAAAAGTTGGGGGGATAAAAAAAAACTGCTTTCACTTGCACATAAAAAAGCAGAAGCTTTTTTTCCAAAAACAAGCAGTTTTGGAACTACAAACTGAAACACCAACCTCAGCTTAATTTTTTTTAAATTTTGAAAAAGTTATTTCTGAATTTTAATTCTATTTTAAAAATTCTTTCTTCTAAAAATCTTTCCCCCATTTTTAAATAATTACACCTCAATATGAAATAAGTAACAATATTGATTTCAGTTATTAAGTTTAATAAAAAGATGCTTAAAATCTTTTTCACATAATTTCTAATCTAAATTGTCATTTTTATAAGTTCAGAATTACAAAAATTCTCCGACTGAACATCTCAAAAAAAAATTATTTCGCCTTACATTACGCGACAAAAAGACGACTTTAAAAAAAAGTTAGGGAATAAAACCCACCTTTATTCTGATCTGGAACGAGATCTACTACGATCTGACTTTGAGCGAGACCTGCTTTTCGATTTTCCATGGGAACTTTTGCTGTCCGAACGAGAGTGACTACGAGAACGTGAATAAGATTTGTGGTTGCGCCTTCGAGAACGTGATCTTGAGCGGCTTCGGGAACGGGATCGGCGTCTGTCTCTCGACCGGGACCGAGATCTACCACGGCGACGTCCTCTCGATCTGTATGGTGAAGATGGACGGCCGTAACGTGCCATTTGAACTCGGAGCTCTCTTCCGTCTACGATTCTTCCGTCCATGGCGTCTAACGCGTCTTCGGCATCTCGTTTGTTATAAAACCTGGGAAAAAAAGAAAAAAGTTACCATTCTCTTTTAGCCGCTATTATTTCATTTTTCATTTAAGTAGGCAGCACTTTGAAGGCAACTCTGCTTCTATTAATAACAAATGACTTGCCCTTCCTGGTGCAAATGAATACCCAACATTTTGGGTTGTGACAAGCCAGATAAATGGATTTTTACATTTGCTATTGAATGGTTAACACAAGCCTCGAACCGGTTTCTGGTCTGAAATTTAGGGACTTTAGGGACCAAAAACATGAAAATTAAGGACCTTTTTAAGAACCTAAAAGTAGCCTAAAACTTGTCAGTTTTTTTAAAGTTTTATGCACTTTCCTCTGGTTGCTTGATTTCAAAGGTTTGTGACATGACTAAACAACTTTTGAATTCTAGCAAAAAAAAAAAAAATTAATAGTTTTTTTTCTCTTCTTCTATCAAATATTTTTAAATCTTCTATAAATTTTTTTTTTTTAATTTTGCTTCGTAATAATATCATGTTCTTTATTAAAAACGATAGGAAATTTTTCGTAAATGTGCTGCAGATTTAAAAATGATGGACTTTTAGGGACCATTTTTCAAATTTAAGGACTTTTAAGGACTTCCTTTAAAAATATGGACTTTAGGGACTTTCAGGGACCAAGTTCGAGGCCTGTTAACAAAAACTCTGCTTTCACAGTCCCTATTATACAACCTTAATAATCTACATTATGTAACAGAAAATTTTAAACTGATGTATCTTTCTAGCAAAGCTTGAATGCACTGCAAAAAGTTCTTAACACTGAGATACCAAATGTATCACTGACTCTTGAAAAAAACAATAGTACATTACGTATCCTATGTAGAGGTGGTGTGTTGCACAACACACACATCCTATGTTGAGGCCTGCAAGCAAACTCCAAGCCTTATTTTTTTGTAAGATATTTTTCATAACAGCAGCCAGAAATAGAGCTTTTTGTTTTTTAAGCAGGCTAAAAAGTTCATTTTCGACCTGGAGTGATGGAATATTGTTTCATTTTTTCTTCATTCACAATTCATAAATCCTATTCTCTTTTAAGACAATTCTATACAGTAAGTAACCATTTATTTTTAAATTTTTTTAACTGTGATCTTTCAAAAGCATTCAAATATGTTGGAAGACATCAGTTACCAGAACTTAACCTAACCTACAATAATAAAAAAAAAAAAAAAAAAAAAATACTTTGCAGCTTGTACAGTGTTAATTGCAAAAAAATGATTTAATATTCATAACTATCAGGATCAAGTAAAAGGTTTTTGTCTCAGACTTAGTAATCTTTTCACTGACCCTGCAAATTAAAAATAAGATATTATTATCATTATTATGACGAAATATTAGGAGTGGTTAACCAATATTGATTAGATGTTACACACTGATATACCCCTGGAAGTCCACGTTATTATCGTGAAACTTTCGTGCTTATAATAGGATCCCCGCATCGATTCCACACACCTTACAAAAGCGAATCCTCGACTCTCTCGAGTAAACCGATCTCGTGGTATATAAATGTCTCCTACTTCACCGCATCTTTCAAAATGACGACGAAGATCCTCGGGCGTCGTCCGAAACGTGAGATTGTCGACTTTCAATGACACCATGCCATCTATCCGTGGCGGTGGTCTGCCGTAACTCATTTTCGAATATTTAATTATCGGGTAAAACAACGAACTTACAAATATAAAAAAAAAAAAAAAAACTTATAAATTTGATGAAAACACCTACTGATGCCAAACGGAAATCAAACGAATATCAAACCGGAAGCGGTATGGTGAATTGCCAACGTAACGAAACGTCACAGCAAACTGCAAACAATATGGTGGAAATTTGCCGCGTTTGCATCGTGATTTGATTTGTTTAAACGTTGGTCGACCTTTTTCCGATCATTTTAAACAGTTGTCAGTTATTATGAGGTATGCCTTAAAATAAAATGATTTACCTTACAAAGGCGAATCCTCTGCTATGCTTTGAATGTTTATCCCTGGGTATATAAACATCTCCAACGTCTCCGTATTTTCCGAATAAATGATGAAGATCCAATGTCCTGGTCCGATAGCTGATGTTTCCGACTTTTAAAGATGTCATTCCGTCGATGTTAGGAGGAGGCTTAGAAGTCATTTTAAATGAAAAAACTTTGAAATGTAACAAACGTTTGTGGACTCTCGTCTAATGACGATCAACTGTTTATCTTCGTTTCATTGTTACAAAAAAAAGAAAAAAAAAAAACAACAGTGTAACCAACACATTTTGCAATGTTCTGGAAAAATGGTATGCAAAGTGGTTTTTTAATCTCGAATACCTTTTAAAGAATCGCTATCATTTTAATAAATATCCCACTAGGTAAAAAGAAAATGTTTCATTGCAACCGCTGAAAAAAAATCTTTTTTTCTTTTGCCATTTTTAAATAATACATATATTCAATATTCATTTGGACGGAAGGAGATTGCAATAAGATCTTACACTGAATAATCTCTATGAGCACACTGTGATCACACAAACTTTTTTTAAATAAATAATTATACCTAAAAAATATACAAAATGGTATACTTAAAATAAATGTTAGTAGTAAGAGAACCAATTTTAAATCCCAAGAAAAAAGTTGTGTATACTGAGTTACGATTTCTTGATTCGGTTTCCAACCGAATTTCCCAACTCCAATAATATCACTAGTCATTTTAAGTAGAAAATATTTACATTTCTTTTTCGGCCGGATGACTATTCTTTTTAAATTATAAATCGCTTTAAAAAAAATTAAATTTTAAAAAGAGAAAAAGAAAAGTGAATAAGTGCATAAAATTTACAAAATTTCACTCATATTCAAACCCACTTCAAAAAATTTTGTGATATTAACAAAAGAAAAAGTCTTAGAAAATTCGATTTTTCTACTGGTAAAATACATAGATAAGAAAAGAATTAATAAATTTATGAAACAATTAACTAATTAAAATATTTGAAATGTCGGATTTTCCCCCTTTTAAAATGTCATTTATTGCTACTGTTTTGAGCTTTTTTACATCACATAATTAGATAGTCGTGCTGGACGGATGCTGTTTTCCAATTTTTGGACGGATTAAATTTTCTTTTGACGCTTTTACACAGAAACTTCATTTATCTCTGCTATAGTAAATTCCATTAGTCTCGACTTGTTGAATAACGAGTATCGAAAATTGGCCGATCATTTACTGGAGCATTGTACAGCAGAGACAAATGTGAACCTTCCGTTTAGAACGGCATTTTTTTGGTTTGAAAATATAAATCTACATTATACTCTTCACATTTACAAAATTGCTTGTGAATATTTTTAGTTATTGCACTACAAAGAAACATTTATTTTCCATTCAGTATTCATGAAAAAAAATTTCAAATTACTACCAAGGCACGTCAAATGCTTCTTTATTCCTTTGAGGTTTTTTTTATTCATTTAAAATTACTTCATTTTTATTTTAAAATTATGACTAGATTAGTTTTTTATACTATAAATTTAATACTATTTTTAATAATTTTAGGCCTGAAAGATTTTTTTTTTAAATAGTAAAAAGCAGTTTGCAGGTACTGTAAATTTTTTTAACAAATTATTTGTTCTTTTACAAAGAATCTAGGAGAGAATCTAGCATATCTAATTGCGAATCGTCCCAGCCTACACTTGCTAACAACATGCTGGTAATTTCATCTTCGCCCAGGCTGACCACGGGCGGGTTGACGGGTTCCACCATGACCGGTTGGTTTAAATCGTCGATAAATTCTCTGGGTTGTTGTTTAGGAAGGACATCGATGACATGGTCCTTTCTAAAAGGTTTCATTTCCCTGTTGTACTTTATATTTTCGTTGTTCCCTGGCGAAGCTTTTTTCACCCTTCTCTTGTTTTTTCTACCTTCTTCTAAAACTTTGATGTCCAATTTCCAAAATCCTCCTTTTCCTGGTTCGTCTTTGGATCGAGGGATTTTGACGAAGCATTTATTAAGAGATAGGTTGTGCCTGATTGAATTCTGCAAACAAAAACAAATTTATTTGTGTAAAGATTGAATGAAAGAAAAACACAAGAAGAAAAAAATGCGATCAAAGTGCTCTATCGACTATTTAAAATAATTAGTGACAAATCGACAAAAATATGATTAGTTTTTCGACCAGGGCCAAAGCCGCAGTACGGGCATTACGAATCCGAATTTCGTTTAAATTTGGAATTCGGAATCCTCTACCCCGAAAATATTCTCAAAATTTCGGTTAGATTTTTGATCAGAGGTCCACCAAAGCCGCAGTATGGGCGTAAGGAATCCGAATTTCGGGAAAATTATTTCAGATTCGGAATCCTCTACCACGAAAATATTTTCAAAAATACGGTTAATTTTTCGTTAGCTCCCGTAATAATTTTCTTGGAAATATCGAGATATCGATCAAGATTTCGAGATATCGATTTAGGCATCTATTGATATTTAGCTCCATGCTCACCGATTGTAAACCACTCAACAGAATTTAACCAAATTTTAATGGTAGCGTATCTTGATGAATATCTACTGCAGTACGAAAATTGGCCTCAATCGGTAGCTGCGTTCCCGATTTATAGTCCAAAAACACTTACAATTTGCTGAATATTCAACATTTTTACTCACTACTTCCGATTTGCTAAACCGATTTGGCTCAAAACTAATCAGCACCTACATTTCATTAGAAGTTGTTACCCACCAAAAATCATTGATATCCGTTCTTTCGTTTTTCTGATTTTCAACGGACGCACATTTTTTTTTCATCCATACCAAATTTTCTTTTTTTTGGTATCGGAGGACCTTAAAATGTGTAAATATACCGAAAACTGCAAATCTGAAATTTGTGCTAAAAACAACGCTTTATGCTCCCTGCGGTCGATAAAGCAAAAAACATTTTTTAAGAGGTAAAATTGAAAACAAAACCATAACCATATGTGCCATATTTCTAAAAAATTAAATATATAAAGAATTTAAAACTAATTTAATATCTGAAAGCACGCTTAAAATCATTTACTAAAATAAATTATTTGAATACATTATGGGACTAGGGATAATTAACTTTTTTCCGAACAGCACAGACTAAATTTTCATTAAGAAGAGAGAAATTTCTATTTGGAAAATATGGGAAATTACAAAAAATTTCACAGACCGTAACCCGTCGGAGGAGTTTTTGTAAATTCCCATATTTTCCAAATAGAAATTTCTCTCTTCTTAAGGTAAATTTAGTCTGTGCTGTTCGGAAAAAAGTTAATTATCCCTAGTCATAATGTATTCAAATCATTTATTTAATAAATGATTTTAAGCGTGCTTCCAGATATTAAATTAGTTTTAAATGAAACTGCCGCTTAGTTAAATTCGGTTCGAAAAATTTTCGGGGCGATAAATTTCCAAAAATATAAAGACTTGATAAAGATCAGCTTTAGCTGTTCCTATGGAGCTCGAAAAAAAATAACGGGATGAGTTTTCCACCACGCGAAGAGAGTCGAAGCAGAAATAGCTAATCTCGATGTTAAATAAATGAATAATTATATATTGTCTTTAAATACAAATTTTTAGATTAGTGACATTTAAATAAAATTAACAATTTAAAATCCTAGTATTCCTAATAATAGTAAAAAGAATCCGATACAAGTAACATTTTAAATCGGGTTTCAAATTGTTCGACTGACGTTAATTGCCTAAGTTGGTATGGAAGATGATTATTTTCAGGTCTTCGAGATCGCATTTATTATGTATGACGGAGGTGTTGATATTAAATTGTTTACGTGTATTATGAGAATGGATATCCAAGTACTGTTTGTATTGCTTCGTAAAAATCTTTAAACCAAAATAAAAAGGACAAGGTTCATTAAAAAAGAAAGGACAATATACCTTTTAAAGAAGTATAAGTGACATGTGTGCTCTCTGAAAGCTAAAGAAATAGTAAATATTTCTTTTTCTATCAGGCTATGGAAAAATCTGCTCCCCCCCCCCCCCCCCCTTTCCGATAGTAACGCCAGTGTTACGTCACAACTCACAGAAATATTAAAATGAAAAATTTCGGAAATTGACTATTTCATATACCAGCAAATGTTTCTGGTATTGATCAAGCATTGGACAATCCTAGAATTGACCGGTCATTTTTAGAATTGTCCAACTGCGGAAATTAACTGTTACGAAGCTTGAACTTCGGGTTATAGGGGAACGGAAAATCAGCCACTGCTATGTTACTTGCTGAAATCCTTCAAAAATTAAAAGTTAAATGACGGTCATTTGAAATTAACGTACGAACAAAACAAGTCACATGGAGCCTTTTAAGGAACAAAAGAATACCGGTTAAAAAAAAAAGCAATTTCAACTGCAACACCGAAGCGTGTCGGTTAATGCACGACACCTGGTTTACGAACGGAAGTCGCTCTGCTCCTCAATCCTTTCCGACAATTCATAATTACGGTGAACGCTATAAAGGGGTTTTCTAGATGAGATCCCAAAAGTGTCATTTTAAGGTTTTTATTAACTCATTTAGTTTCGTTTACCTGCCAACTCGGATCTGCATTCCTGTAGTACATAAAATTTTCCCTTATCCAGTTGTAAATGGCCGAAAGGGTCATTTTGTTGTCGTTTGCCCTCATGGCCATGCAAATTAAAGTCGCGTATGAAATCGGCGGTTTTTTATCTCCGTTTGTTCTATAATTTTCCATAGTTTCGGGAGAGAGTAAAGTATCTGAAACCAAAAATTTTCATCACTTTAAGTAAATTACTGCTGAGGCTGGTCACCATTATTTTTAAAACAAAGCAGACATTTGTGACCGAGTGCATTGGTCCATGAACGGGCCATAATAGGCTATTTATTTTCAAAAAAAAGAAAGAAAAGAAAGAAAAACAAAAAAAATTGAGATTTTGGGGGGCAAATAAATTTGAAAGAACTCACCGTACTGAAGTCTTAGAGAAAACGAATTCGGTTTTTTATTACTACTTTTATGAAATGTTGGCGAAGACGGAGGAGTAGGCAACTGGGGAACTTTAACGATGTTCAACTTGGACAACCAATTTAAGCTGGTCAAATCTCTATCTATACAACTCGATTTGGGAGGTTTCGTTTCGATTTTTAAAATTTCGATATTTTCCGGCGGACTAATTGTTTTCTTCGTTTTATTTTCGTTTTCCTTCGAATTAGTTAAATCTAAATTTGGCCGATTCTCGGAAACGTCTTCCTCTTCTTCCTCCTCCAATTTAAATTTTTTCTTATTGACGGAATTCGAAAACAAAGCCGGCCTTTTACCGTTTGACAAAGGCACCGTTTGACTAGTTTCCTGATTTTTAGATTCGATTAATAAATTTTTAAGAATGCACTCTAACGATCCTTGTCCTTTCCCCTCCTCCTTTTTCCCTTTTGTTTCTTCGGCGAGGTTTCCGTCGGGGGTTTCGAACAAGGGTTCCTTCGTCGGATCCGGATAAGCGTCCAGCACCGGAACTTGAGCGATTTCGGCATAGTCGATCATGTTAGGGATGGAATCGAAATTCGAATTTTCGTAACAGTTTATAAGGCCCATATCGTCTTTATCTATCACAGTTATAGAAAAACTCGATTCGTCAAAGGAATTCGAATTTATGTACATATTGCCGTTTTCGAATTTGCTATTGCTTAAATCGCTTATTGCTAAATCGTTTGATATTATGACTTGCTCGCTGTCGTAAAATTGGTTGGCAGGCTCCAAAATTATGATCGGGGCTATGTCGTTAAATTTTTCCATCACGTCGTTATGAATCAAGGGCCCCATTTTTATTATTTCCTGATCCGAAGTAATCGCGACACCATCCGTGGTCATTATGTTCTCATTTTCCTGTTTTTGTGTTACATGGGTCTCTTTAGTAGCATCGGAAAAGTGGAGATCCAAGAGGTGCCGTCAGTAATCATCGTGTGATTGCTTCATCAACGATGGCCCCTAAAAAAAATTAAACCATATATAATTAAAGCCAATTAGAGAAAAAATGTTTCTACAGGTATTATTCATTATTATTTCTCCACGAAAATTTTCAAAAATGCATTTTCCATCTCTCTCAGATTCTAAAAAAAGAGATCCATTTATAATTTTAAATTTGGTCCAAATTCATTTTTACAGCTTGCAGTTTTCTAGGCAGTAAAATGTTTTCTTTTTTGTAAACAAAAGAAAAAGTATCTCAAATTTTTTAAGAACGCCAAGTTATCTATTTTTTTTCTTTTTTAAATAAAGCTTAATCATGTGTCTCCTTATTTAACCGTCAAAACTGCTGACGAATTCGTAAAAATCCAATTAATTGAATTCCCTTCTTTAAATTAGAACTGTAAAGAAAAAAATAACGATCGAGTGAGCACCATAAGAAAAGCCGACGCCGGTTAGTAATTGGGACTAATTAAGCTGCACACATACATTTACAACAAAGATTGGCATGTGAAGTTTTCCTATTTTCCAGTAAAAAAAGATACAATGAAATCGACTTTGATGACGATAACAATCACACTGAGAATTTAATTTTTCGATAAAAAAATAAAAACGGGAAACAGTTCTTGGTTATTTTATTTCCAAAAAGCAGAAAAAAGAGAAAGGTGAACTGGAGGCGTGGAAAAATGTACGAAGGAAAATGCTCGATCCAGGAAAAAAGAAAAAAGAAAGTTGCACAACGCTACGAAACATTTAAAAAAAAAAGGAAGCACGGTTCAATCTTTTATAAAATAAATTTTTTATAATCCATTCAGAAGTGGGACATAATGAGAAATGAGTCAAATAGACCGGGATAAAAGAGGGGAGGTAGCAACCGGGGTTGGGAGAAAAAGGGATGAAAAAAAAAAGCATCGGGTCGATGGTCGAATGACGTCAGGGCAAGGCTCCCAACATCCAGTTTACTGGCCGCTGTCCATTTTTCCGTCCCCATTTCGCCCCCTCTACCCCTCTATCGTCATTTTCTCTCTATCTCCTACGTCCGGCCTAATCAACTACGTCGTTCTGTGTGTGCAGAGGAAAATCGATACCATTTTTCTGTAAATGACCACATTTTCTGACATTTGGATGAACCCGACCTCATTTTTTTATATTGCGATTTTATCTTTCACAAGCGTATGATAGTATGTCTCCATATTTTTCTCCTTAGGTCATAACTTTTTTTTTTTTTTTTTTTTTTTTAATTCTTTAACTTTCCAAATTTAAATATGTCAGGGAATTTTGTTCCGGAGCGATTCGCCTCATCAACGGCGGGGGTAAATACATTTAAATAATTAAATTTGAAAAGATAAAAGGAAGGGGCGGCGTTTTAAAAATTCAAACACATTATCGACTAATTTACTTCCCAAGTTAATTAACATTATTTCAAGGATATAATCAAGTTGTGTACACTCTTACAAGTTCTGTTGCCAGCATGGAGGAAAAAGATGTTTAATTATTCAAAACATTTTGATGAATCAAGTTTTTTTTTTTTTCAATCAATCTTCCCTTCGATATCCGACAGGAAAATTCGATGCCAATTTAAAAAATAAAGTCCGGTTGAAATATCATCTTGAGCCAGGGCGGAGAGAGAAAACCGTTGGAAAACGGTTGAAAAGAGATGAAGAAATGTTTTGCTCCGCAACGAAGGAACGCCCAAAGATAACGGTCAGCCAATGAGGTTCATCCAGAGATTTCTCATCCCTCATCCGGGAGTCTACGGGCTCCATTTCCCACCAACCCCTTATGCAATTAATATTCGTGAAAACGAGGGGAATTTAAAATGGAGGAAAATACCTCCAAAAAATATTACACAGCCACAGCCTAGGGAAGAAAAAGTCTGGGAAAGCATTTAATAGCTCCGTAATAACCTTTTTCAATTATTTCTCAAGTGTAATGCCCAACCTTTTGCAGATATTTTTTCATAATTAAGCCCTGTCATCGAGGTCGTCCATTGAAATCGACCAACTATTTTAACATTGTGTCATGTTTCTTTCCATTTCGGAATTTCCTCCTTTTCCGTGCCTAGAAAATAAAGGACCAGGTATTGTTTTTAGTGTTTTTAATCATTACCAAGCAATGATTGAAAAATTTTTAAGAGAAAAAACCCAATTTTATATTACAAAAGAGAGCGGAAAAATAAAAGTGTGTCTCTAACGGAATAAATCCAAAAGGTCTTCATCGAGGAATAAATACAATTTTTGCTCCAAAATGACGCATAGACATCTGAATCGCATAATTTTTCCTTGTGATTCCTCGGTTCAAGTTTTTCATTACAATTTATAGGCTCAATTGTCGCCGGGCACCGATTTGAAAAACCGTTTTACGCTTCCACGATCAAGGACGAGATGGTAACTCTAAAATAAAAAAAATTATCTTCCATTCAGCTTCCCTGAGGATGCGATATCGGAGAAGGAAACGTATTCAAGTGTTATGGCAGAGAGAGCCATATATATAGATATTTTATTTTATTTTTTGCTTAAAATCAATCAATAATATCAAAATAAGTGAATGTACAGTACAAAGGAAGCAACGATATATTTTGAACCGTAGACGTTTGAGATATTAAACTGAATCAGATATTAAGTATATTTTAATTTTCTTTCTTAAACAAGCCACAAAAATTTTTAATCTTTTTTTTTGTGAACTAGTTGAAGAATTATACCTTTTTTGGAAGGAATCGGCACCGGAAAAGATGAAAATCGAAAAAATTCCACTCTCGTTGACAATTTAATTTCGGAATGCGCGGGAAGAAAAATTGGAACAATTAGGTAAATTAAATTTTAAGAATCACAAAATCCCTCTATTCGTAAAATCCAGAATTTGTATCCCTACTCTACTGCAGATTGGAGGGAGGAAAAGTCCGATTTCAAAATTCAAGGATTAAATCTTAGCGAGATAGGAACTCCCAAGACTCCCCTGCATTTGCATAAGATTGCATGTTACCACAACGAGTCATTTATGCCTTTGCCCTGGTTTATTCTCGATATACCAACCGAAAATTGACGCTCGTGAAATTTTGATCCTGATTCAAAGTTTTCCGCAAAAAGCAGGGGAAAGAAAGAAAAGTGTTTGGGCGTTTATTCCAATGAAAAATGATTTTTACCCTAATCCCACGCTTAATTTCAAACAACTGTTGAAGAAATCGAGCACGACTTTTCCTGACGAGTCTCCGGGGAATCGACACTCACAATAAGTGGGATATTTAATTGCCATTTGGGGTTAACTTTGACACGAAAACAGTTGCAACTCTAATAAAATGGCACATCTACCGCTCCCGACTTTTTTCTTTTTTTTTTTCCTACATTTTTATCGGATTCGATATGGTGCATTAAACAATCTGTTCGAGATTTCAGCATGTTTGTAATAAAATGATGGGGGAGAAAAAAATAATGAGCGAGGGGGAAATCGAGAGAGACTTATCAATCCCATGCTGCATTTTATCGTCATATACAGCCAGGTTTTATCCTAGGTAGGAATTTTAATCGTGCGAAAATAAAAACATCTGCCTGTAAAACTTTTTTAACTGTTTGCATTATTTTATTTATGATTCTCTTCCCCTTCCTTACCGATTTCTGTATTAGCCAAAATCACATTCAGGAAAATTAAACCGATGTAACTCAAATTTTCCAATTTGGAAATAGGTGGTATCGGGTAAACGGGTCTAGCTATGCAATTTTCTCTTGTTTTTTTTTGGTAACACAAGTCGCCTGTACGTGTTAGCTTAAATGTGTATTGCATTAATTCAACGATCCCTCCAGATTTGTCCCCGTGTAAACAGAGTGGATTTAAATTTTTTTAGCCGCACTTATCACCGAAGACGAAGGGTCAAAAAGTTGCAATATTAAAGGATTTCTAATTTTTTGAATTTTCCCTTTCCCTATATTTTTGTCAAGGATCCTAATAAGCTTAACAGGAGCTATATTTCTTTGGGGGAAAAACTCTTGGGAAAATAACATGTTGACTTGCGGTTTCTCCTTCCTGCAAGTCATATACCGAGCGTTATTAGACTGTTTTGAATTGAAGACCCTTATTCCAATATTTATTTTCCTCGGCATTTTCAGGATAAGATGTGCTAGTCCTCCTAAAGTAAATAACTTAAAAAGAAATGACATTGGCTGTCAAGCTAACCCGACAAGGGTGAGAGTGAATAGAGAGGCGTGGTTATTCCTTAGATGAAAATAAGTTTCCTGTCTTTATTCGGCGAAAATTCTATCCTTCTTTTACACCTCTTTCACCTCCTTCAAAACCGAAAAACCGACTTTTTCCCGAACAAGAAAAAAACAATGGTCAACGACAGATAAAAGCCACACGGTACAGATGTCAGGTTGGCATAGGGGTCGTTATCAATTTTATTTTCTTTCCACTCGGATTACGACGGGAACCAGCCACGACTTGTTTCCTAATAATGAACAACACACACACACAAAAAAAAAGAAAAAAAAAAAGTTTGAAATTTTTTTTTCTCCGGTCTTTTGTTTTAATTTCGATTTTGCATGATTTTAATTGCGGATCATTTTCGTTCTCGTGTAAAAGATGAAAGAGGATAATTTAATTCGAGTGTTCTTTTGATGTATTATCTTTTTTCCTTAATCCTTTGGCCTTTTCAATAAATATTTTCGGGGTAAACAACCTCTGCTTTTAGATACAAATTAATCATCCTCCTGTCGTTGCAGTCGTGAGAATATTTTACCAACCCGGTAAAATCCTACTTGGTTATGGAAAATTTTTCCAGAAAAAAAAAAAGAGAACTTAACATAAAAGAATAAGTTTTCTTTTTGTTGTTGTGAAAAAGGAAAAAAAAAAAATTACTCACCTAAAAAATGACCAAGCACTGACACTGAGACCACTTAACAAATACTCTGATGAAAAACAGGACACACAAGTCCAGGGGTGTTTTGCTTGGATAAGACCAGCATCACCTGCCATGTAGAAAATGCTATGGACAGGTGTTTTCTATTATTGCACATGCGTCCTTTATATCGATCTACACTTTTATAATGGTATCCCATTAAAATAAACTATGTCGTGAATCCTTTCTTTTTCCTCTCTTGTCTCAAGTACCACCTACTGTTTTTCGACCTTTCAGCTTGTTTTCTGGAAAAAAAAGAAAAGAAAAGAAAATTACGATGGAAATATTTTTTAATTCCATAAACACTTATAATTATTTCTTCCCCTGTTTATAACTTGTATTTACAATTGCGCCAAAATATTTAAGAATAATCGTCTACCTTTTAGATCAAAAAAAAATTTTATTTGTGCAATTATTAATCTTTCTTAAATGGGTTGCCTTTATTCCAACAATTTCTTTTTGCTCCTTCACAAAGAAAAATATAGCCCCTCATTCGAAGGCGCAAGAGAAAATTAATTAAAATCTTGAAAAAACGAGGCCTTAAGCTTAATATCGACTCCTACGTTTAGCTTACGAAACTTGAAACCCTTTTTTGATATATTTATTATTTCTATCCCCTTGTCCTCGATGAATTCCTTAATAAGTCCCGGTGAACCCGTTTAGTCACCAGGAAATAATAAAATAAATGATTATGGCAATTGTAAAATTTCAAAAATTCCAAAGTAGGTAATTTTTTTCTTTAAAAACCACACACCCCACAGAAAAGGATTGCAAAAGCACTTGGAAATCCCGGGAAAACCCAAAGCGAAGGCTTTTGTTCCCAAGGGCGGTGAGCATTCAATCGTCAGCATGGATCCTTTGTACTCGAATATCGTTTTGATTCTGAGCCCCGTTTGGAAGAAAAACAAAATACCGAGAAATTTGCTAAAAGCTTTCGTCCATTTTTTTTCTATTGAAAGGCAAAAGCACGATCCCATCTATACACAATAATCGTATTTTCCTTCCAACTAAACCTGATGGACTTATGAATAATTGCTGAACCATCTTTAGATTTTACATCAACTTTTTTTTTTTTTTTTTTTTTTTTGAAACGAAAAAAAAAAGTATAAAGAGGGGATGAAAATTCAATGAGGTTTCGATTGGATGCGATGGAGCTTTTGAGTTTAAGAGGGGAGTCGGGAAAAAAGAGAAGGAGGGGGGAGAATGAGGAGGAGAGGGAGGCGTGTTCTCTTTTACAACGTGTGAGAAATTGGAAGATATTGAAAGACCATGAGATGGGGTTTTTCAATTATTAATGAATCTTTCCCCTCCCACTCCTGAGCTTTTTGAGTCTGCTTTTTTTTATGTTTCCTAGAAAATCACTTTGTATATCAAGTTGTTTTTCCTTTCTTTCGGGCCGGAGTTCTGCGGTATAGTTTTTTCTTTGTACTATTTTAAATTAAATTTTTCCCCTTGTATTAGGCCAGGAGGATCCGTTTTATCGATTTTACTAGATAAAAAAAGAGAAAGAATTCATCACGTAGGAGAAATTGCCTCCAGGTCGTTAAGACAAGATTTCTCGGAAAGAAAAAGCTATGCGTGAACGTTTGTGCTTTCAGGGATGATGACAGGAGGCTATAAATAATTCAAACAACGGTGTCGGGGCACTGTATCGAGGGCTTTTTATTTAATTTTAAAAAAGGAAGGATTAAATGGCGGGAGTTTGCCGCAACTCACAGCCTTTTTAGAAAGTCATTTCAGATAAAGTTTCAAGGCGAGGCACTCGGCCGCCCGGTCTGTTTTGATTTTTATCAATCATAATAAGCTCATCACGTGTCGATACACTGTGTAATTGATTCTTTTGTTTAAAATGACTTGCAAAGAAGCAGAGAACTTCACCAAGTATTTGGAAAAGCGTAAGTATATTATTTATTTGCTTAAATCACATCAATCGTCAAATTAATTATGTTCCCTTAATTTCTTTCCAAGGTCAAGCACTTTTTGATGAAGATTCTGCAAATTATAATTGGTTTTTTTTTTTTTAAGCTTATGAATGTAACTTGATGTACATTATAATTTTAGGTTCTGAGGAACTAGGTGTCAAAATTCGTATAGGAACTAAAGAAGACTGTAAGGAAGTTGCTAGGCTCATTCAGGTAATTTTTTTTTCTTTTTTTTGCATTAATAAAATGGAGCACTTTTTTTAGAAATGCCGGTTTCACAATTAAAATTTTGTTTTATATAGGAATTAGCAGATTTTGAAAAAATGCCCAATGGGCCAAAAATTAATTATCAAGGTAAGGAAATTCAGATAGAACCAACTTTTCAGACTTTTACGATCTTTTGTCGACCACTTGTTTATTTCACATTTTTGAAAAATCGAAATTTTCATAATTTTAAAGTCTAAAACTCATATTTAGAAAAACAGATAGTTAATCTGCTTTTCCGTCGAAATCAGGAAGAAAATAATGATTTTTTCAAAGATAAATCAAAGTCGATGCGGAATAGACGTGGATGAAACCTCGACAAATTCTTAATTTCGATCTTTGACAGTCGAAATTTGGTCAAACCAAAGTCTCCTTTTGTTTGGGTTTATGTTACAGTGAAACCATATAATCCGTGATTCAATGGAAACACTGAAACGTCAGTGAATCCGTATAATTATTAAAAAATTTCATGCTCTTACCAGTGATTCTATGAAATCACTAAATTGTCAATGAAATCATGTAATAAAATTAATAAATAAAAAAAATTCTACATTTTCCCTAGTGATTCCATGCATACACTAGTTGTTTCATGAAATGCCATTTTGACTTTTAATACTTCTGCTGCGTTGCTGCATTGATGTAATTAATTATAGAATCTAATTAAATGGTTTACAAAAGTGTTAATTTTTTTTTAAATTTTTGGAGCTCTATATTCTTTTCCATAATGTGGATCTAACCAACAAAATAAAAAAAAAAAAACGATTTAGTACCTTCGAAAAACTTTTAATTATGTATTGTAATTAATTGCACTATATAATTAATTAGCATAGTGGAGACACACCTTTTATATTTACGTTTCTTTTTTCCCCGCTCAGTTATATCATTTAGACATTTAAGTTTTTTCCAATATGGGTCTATACACAGTAAAAAATTTTATGTTAAAATTGACACAAATTGTATGTCCAAATCGGTCTACATAAATATTTTGTTAAGAAAAATAACACAATTGTTTTGTTTAATGTTCTGCGTCCATTAACGATTGTCATTTTTTTGCTGTTTACAAACAAGTTTTGTTGATTTTTTAACATAATAACTTAACATAGACTTTATGTAGACCGTTTTTAACATATTTACATAATATTTTTTACTGTGTAGCAACTCCTCCAGATTGCATCTCCTCCAAAAAGTCTTTAGAGGAGTTCCAAGGGTACGAGTTTGCAACTGCTCCAAAATTTTTTGTAGGAGTTGCAACTTTGCTATCTGCCAGACAACAAAACTTATGATTTAAAAACCCATCCAAAACCTCCAATTTCTTCCCCTCGAGTAGAATTTTAAGACATTTTTAGGCTAAAGGAAAAAGTAAAAATGAAAAAATTAAAATTAATGGAATAATTTTCCCGCATAATCTTATTTGGTCGAAAGGCAACATTTTCGTAACAAAAAAAATCAAGCCGGGTTCAGAAAAACGTTTGATAGAGATATTTAAATTTTTTTGGGGTTATACGGAACGAACAGCTATACATGAGCCTGGTACTCCTAATTTGAGAAAATATACAAAAAAATGTATAGAAAAGGCGGTAAAGGACATTTTCCAAAACCAGCTTTCTTTCGGCGAAGCAGCATATAAATACAACGGGTTAAAACGATCTTCTATAAAAAGAATTAACCTTTGTTCGTATTTCCTAAGCATTTCGTTCCGTATAACCCCAAAAAAACTTAAATATCTCTATCAAACGGTTTTCTAAACTCAGCTGGATTTTTTTGTTAGGGAAACGATACCTTTTGACTAGGGGTTAAGAGGACAAATCATTCCCATAAATTGGGTAATGTAACCCTACCTTTACACCAAATTGTATACCAAATTTTTGCTGAGTTCCATATAACCCCAACTCTCGGGTTATACAGAACGCCGGAAAACTCGGAAAATAAGGTGTGCAGACGAACCTTTTTTTTTTTTGTTTATGGCAAAATTGATTTTTGGTTAGCTAATCTAAATGATAGTCCGATCACTTTCCTCAGTTAATTGCGCATATCAGCATAAATTACAAAACTCGTAAATTTTCGTTCCGTAAAACTCCAAACGACGGTATAGTGAACATTTTATTTAAAATTTTAAGTTCTTATTTTCATTCATGTCGTCTAATTTTAAAATGAATTTTTAACTTCAAAATTCTTGTAATTTTTATTTCAAAAACAACAAAAATTTTAAAAAAGGTTAAATATAATTTTCAAGAAATTTTTTAAGTCCCTGCTTTCGTTCATTTCGTTAATTTTAGTCCTACGTAAAAAAATTATATTAATAAATTATTAAATTAAGACTTATAAATTAAGGTAACTAATTAAAACGTCCTATGTATGATGATCACTAGGTATCGTTCCGCCCGAAAACAGGAAGCCATCATTATTTAGAGAGCAAGAAAGTTCTAGAGTCTTCTAGACATTTCCAAATTATGAAAGCTTATAAAGATATATACATATTTAACTTATAAAGGAATAAAAGAATATCCACTTCGCAGGAAAATCGATGAAATTAGATTTAAAAAAAAAAAAAGACAAATTATTTATATCGAACTACCTCCTTATTCTTAGCTTATAAAGACAGTATACATTTAATTAGTAATACACTTAATTATAAAGACAGAAATACATTTTATGTATGATATTTAAGATATTTTTCATCTCAAATATTTTTTGGATGGGTTGTTAAATCATAAGTTTTGCTGTCTGGCAGATAGCAAATGATGCAGATCGCAGATTGATGATGCAGATCCTCCAAAAAATTTTGGAGGAGTTGCAATTGGAGCAGTTGCAAACTCGTACCCTTGCAACTTCTCCAAAGACTTTTTGGAGGAGATGCAATCTGGAGGAGTTGCAAAGGACCCTTCCAATATTACAGTATTATTCCATTTAAAAATTTTTCATGAATTTTAAAAGTCGCTGATTTAAAAGTTAAGCAAGTACCTATTACCATCACGGTGCTCAACCAGTCTCCGATTATAGGGCGGAATGGACGAAAAAATCTGACTTCACAGCGGGTTTAGGGATCATAAATATAGTGCGAAACAAGCAACCGCCAAATCGCGTCAGATCATCCTGGGCCCCCACTAGGGCCCCCCGGGAGCCCCAAACTTCTCCTTAGTCGTGTTGTATATCATATGAAAACCCGTTGCAAATGCTGTCGAACGAGACCTTACAGAGATTTCTATCTGTTATAGGCATGAAGATACTGTCATTTAAAAGGGTCTAAAATTGATCCTTCATTTTTAATGGTTTAAATGGCGATATTTTCATGCCTATAACAGATAGAAATCTCTATAAGGTCTCGTTCGACAGCATTTGCAACGGGTTTTCATATAATATACAACACGACTAAGGAGAAGTTTGGGGCTCCCGGGGGGCCCTAGTGGGGGCCCAGGATGATCTGACGCGATTTGGCGGTTGCTTGTTTCGGACTATATTTATGATCCCTAAACCCGCTGTGAAGTCAGATTTTTTCGTCCATTCCGCCCTATAATCGGAGACTGGTTGATCACCGTGCCATGGAATCACTAACCATTTTTTTTCGAGAGCCGTGATTCCATAAAGCAACTAGTGTATTTATAGAATCACTAGGGAAACCATAGAATTTTGAAATTTAATAACTTCATTTCATGATTTTACTAAAACCTTAGTGATTTCATAGAATCAAGATTTTATGGATTCACTAAAATGGCAGTGATTCCATGGAATCACTGAATTCTATGGTTTCACTGTAACATATACATCAAAATAATTTAGAACACATGCATTAATGTAATTATCTTTACACTACGTTGCCCCGTATTTAATAAACATATATAGCGCCATTAAATAACCAAAAATTTGACAAGTCTTTTGCGGTCCCCTCCCCCCTCTCCAGGGTGTTTTACTGAAATTTCGCTCTTGCAGATATCGTGTATTTAACAAAAATATTAGGAATAAAGACTCCCTTTTTACTTGGCTGTTATTGTGCGCCCCCCCCCCCCCCTTCTTCATTTGGCGAATTTCTAATTTGTTTTATTTAAAACAGGGGTGCAATTATTATATAGAGGTTCTTATAGAACAATCTGCTCCTTGAATACTTCATTTTAAGCGCAGTTAAAGTAATCTACGTATTTATAATCGATCAAAAAAGATCATCTGGAATATTTACATTTATAGAATATAAATCTGACATTTAAAAAAATGGAAAAATTCGTGATTATCCATTACTGATAATTTAGATGATTTTTTATTAACCATAAAAAACCCCAATATATTTACAAAATTACATTTTAAAAAAATCCAAGTATTAGCTATATTATAAAATTTTAAATTAGGATTATGAACATGAAAAAACAGGATTATAGTATGACGGCTTTAACTGAACATTAATTATTAAGTAAACATTAAAAGAAGCTAAAGAAAGCAACACTGACAGATCCGGGGGGGGGGGGGGAGCCGCGCTCCCGAATTGAAACAATTTTACACTACATAGAATGCAATCTTATTGGAAGATTAATTTTACACTGAATAATATCCAAATTTTTGAGGCTTTCGCCCTCTCCGAAAAAAATTTCTAGATCCGCCAGTAGAAAGCAAAAAATTTAGAAGCAATTTTTTCATTTTTCTTTTTTTTTGTTTATGCGTAGGCTTTTCGACCTGCAGGGCCTTTCATAAGTGCCGAAGGTAATTTTTGTTTTTTTCGCTGCTTCTCAATAATAAAAGCGTAAAAAAGCTTGGCTTATACATATTTTATTAAAAAAAAAAAAAAAAAAAAAAAAAAAAAACTTCTTGAAACTTCAAGCACAATTGTTTTCCAGTGCTAGAAAAGGATGGATTTGAGGCAAACCCTCCACTATACAAACTCTTGGTCATCGAAGAACCTAATCAAGAAAAACGGAATAATTTACCTGCACGATTAGTGGCATATGCTTTGTACTATAACAAGTACTCCACATGGAGTGGCAAAGCTATGCTTCTTGAAGACTTGTATTGCTCTCCAGAATATCGAAGCAAGAAAATCGGTTCTGCTTTGTTTCGTGCAGTGGTTAAGGTAATTTACAATATCTTGTGAAGATTATACATAAATAATAAACTAAATGTATAAAGTTGGTTAGATTGTTAAAAAGTTATAAAATGGTAAAATGGTTTCAGCATGCACTATTAACAGGATGTCAGCAAATGGATTGGGATGTCTTGGCTTGGAACCCTGCTAGGAAGTTTTATGACCGCCATGGAGCTATTGACATCACAGAAACAGATTCCTGGCACTTTTACAGACTGAAAAGAGATGCAATGGAAGCTCTGGACTAATCATAAATGCTTCAAAAGACTTTTAAAAAAATAGGAATAAAATGCCACGAATTTCATTTTAAATCCATTTTCTTTCTTTTTTTAAATTTTGAGAACCTCTGAGTCTGATTTTATTTTTATTTTTGGTGTAAGTACCTGTAATACAATACAAAAATCAAAACTATAACACAACAAACATTTAATTTTCCCACAAACCAAAAACCACTTTAAGGCAGAGGGGTGTAATTCTCTCAGTTGGCCTTTGCGGTATTGGAATCAAAGACGGAACCGGGAACAAATACTATTCAATATCCTAACAGAAATATTCCAATTCATGTTTCTGATAAGAAAAATTGAACAATCAGCCAAAAAAATATTTTCCAACGATATTTTCTTCGGCTGAAATTATAGGTAAATGAACTAGCCAGGCAGTATAGTAAAAATATCTTAACAATTTTGTGGAATAAGAAATAACTCACAAAATAAAATATCTTATTGTACAATGGAACTAAGTTCAAAGATTAAAAAAGCCTGTCCCATCTATAGCCTGTCACAAAAAAAGCCATGAGGTTAAGTATAAATTTTCCCATATTGTGCAACATATTTAAGCTTACCTCTGGATCTTGAAGGTTAAAATCATATGTGCTAAATGCATGCAACCACAAAAATTTTGTATATATTGTACGACAGCTCATACATATTCTCTAATTTCGGCACAATTACAATCGAACACCATCATAAAAAAGCACTAACGCCATGATAGCCGACCATGCTGCCTCCTACCGGTAAGGGTGGAAACTAATATATGCTGTGTTTATCTTTTTAAGGCATCCAATTTAAAAAAAAAAAAAGACCACTCCACAAGGTATAAAACTAACTTACTATAAATCAGGTAAATAGTATAAAGCCCATTTCTTCAGAGAATTGAATGAAACAACAATACTTCGTATAGATAGAACACATGCATGTGACGTCATTTTAAGGAAAAGTGGTTGGTCTAATTCCGTAACGAACTATTTATAGCGTGACGACACTTGAGGACAAACAATAATCTCACTGGAGGACCAACTTAACGGGTGTATTCGGGGAGCTCGGCAAAACCGGCTTGAGCCGTTTTGAAACGTCCATGACCGGCTTTTGCCATGCGAAAAATGGCTTCAACAACGTTTTGCTGTGGCAAATACCGGTCATGGACGGTTCAAGACGGTTCCTTTTAGGCTCTCTAGTTCAAGACGGCTGGAGCCGGTTTTGCTGAGCTCCCCGAACACATTCTACTTAGTGTAAAGAGAGCTTCCAAATTGATTTTTTTTTCTCAAAAAAATCTAATATTGAGTGTATTCGGGGAGCTCGGCAAAACCGGCTCCAGCCGTCTTGAACCGTCCATGACCAACAAAAAGTTGTTTTTCGCCGGGGCAAAAACCGGTCATGGACGGTTCAAGACGGCTGGAGCCGGTTTTGCCGAGCTCCCCGAATACACCCATTGTTTGTAAACAATAACTATATGCCTTACGGTGTCTCTTCCGTTGCCAATAGGGAATTCTAAAGGTGCCACCTCTTAAAACACTCCCAACCCCAAATAACTCAAAGGGTGTATTTGGGGAGCTCGGCAAAACCGGCTCGGGCCGTTTTGAAACGTCCATAACCGGCTTTTGCCATGGCAAAAAATGATTATGCACCCAAAAATAACTGTGCAAAGTTTGGGGCCTCCACCTAAACGCAAAGTAGTGCCTGTAGCAACGTCATTTTTGCAATTTAAAATACATGGGAAATTTTCTTATTTCGCACTTTTTATTTTATTTTATTTTTTCTCAGTAAGAAGGAAGCCGAAAAATCGGCCTTTTGTCCAAATGGAAATGATTACTTATACATATGCCTTAGAATATAAATACAAAAAGACCGTTCAACGTTTTTTCCATATGGATAAGAAGAGCCTCCAAAATAATTTATGAAAAATTGAAAATACAGTGCTCACTTTATATTGTCGTAAAAAGCTTTCTTCTGGGACCTTCGAGGTAGATAATTTTAAATCTGGCGTTACATTTTTAAAGGGGCGTAGCCCCTGGAGGAAAAAACCGGGAAAATGTAATGTACATAATAACATTAACATAAAGCTGGACAAAAAATGGCGTCCGAATTTGAGATTATCAATCAATCCTCATTGCCAACCAATCAGATTGCATTTCTGGTAGCAAACAATCCTGTAAAGTGATCCCGCTCACTCACTATTGTTTTTGTTTGGATTTTTTTTTGGTTGACGTTTATATTTTTTTTTCTTTTTTTTTTCTTTTTTTTACAGTTATGAATCGAAAAGATCTCAAATTCGATCAGTTTTTCGAAAATCTTAACGAGGAAGCTTTATATAAAAATTATGAACAAATGTGCACATGGGCAAAATGTATAGAAGATTTAGAACAAACAAAATCGACTCTCACGTGGCTTCCGACTAAGTTAAAGCACGAGGCCTTGATTCCGATAAGTGGCAAGGCTTTAATGCGAGGATATTTAGTGCACACGAACGAACTGCTAGTTAACCTGGGAGAAACTTGGTTCGTCAAAAGAACTGCTAGCCAAACGAAGGAAATTTGTGACAGGAGGATCGAGAGATGTAACGAGATGTTGCAAAGGTTGGAAAAAGAAAGAGAATTGATAGAAAATAAGAGATCTTTGCCTTTGGAGCAAGATGCTTTTGGAAGCGACGAACGTCCTGAAATAGTCGAGCACATAACTGAAGAAGAAGATAAGAAATGGAGGGAAGAGCACAGAAAAAGGGAAAAGGAGTATCATCAAAAATTAGCAGAATTGAGGAGCAAAGAGAAGAAGCCTATTGAAAATGAGGAAGAGTTGTGGAAACATTTAGATGATTTAGAACTTCAGGAAGAATTAGAAGATGAGTTAAATCGATTAAGTTATAAATACAGCTCAGATGAAGAAGAGGACGATGAAGAAGAAGAAGGAGAAAAACAAGGTACAGAAAATAAGTATGAAGTGACAGTTGATCAAAGTCAGATAAAAAAAAAGCAAAGTGAAAGCCAAAAAAAATCAAATAAACTTACAAGAAGAGTTTCTTTTGTGTCAGCAGAAAATGATTCTTCAGATGAAGAACCTCTTCGGTTAGAAATTAAATTCAGTGATGCCAAACCCAGTGAAAAAACACACAGTTTAGTAATAAATTCCCCTTCTGATATATATCATCAATATTTAGGACAAAAAGCTGAAAATCCTATATCAATTTTGAAAAAAAATATCAACCCAAACAAGGAAAAGGAATTGGAAGCTGTAGCAAAAGCCCAGTCAATGGAAGAAACAGAGGAACAGGACTGGGCAAAAGTGTCAGTTTCATCAGGGATTACATTTTTGGATATTATGGAAAAAAATGTGAATGACTATAAAAATGAGAAACCAGTACCTGATCTTAGTAGAAAAATTAGTAAATTTAAAGCTTCAAGAATGAAAAAATAAAAAAATAAAATATTTTATAATTTTTTTTTTTTTTTTTTTTTTTTCAATTTTTTAAAATTTTTAAAACAAGTAGGCCTATGATTCTGAGCCTGAGTTAAGAAGGATCCTGCTCCTTGTAAAAATGTTTGCTTGTAGCTAATTTTTTTTTTCACCGCTGGGGGGTATTAGGTAGATAAAAATGACACTCTAAAAACTTAAGATTTTCTGAGTTATCTTGTGCAAAATACATAAATAAATAAATAAAATTTTAATATTTTTGATTCCGACGCTGTGAAATCTTGCCCAGCGAATTTACAACAGATTTGCACTTTTCATCAAAAGGCAAGGTATAAAAAAAAGATTGATTTATATAAAATCAACTTCATTTTTTGAATAATTTTATTATTTAAAAATAAAATTTACGACGAAGACACGTGGTAATTACATTCATAAAAGGTCCATTAATTCCGAGTCGGAGCTAACGTCGGAACCATCTGATGTGCTATCCCCGTCTGAATTTAACAAAACAAATTCTGTATCATCATCCTCGTTGTTATCGCCTTGGTCTACTTCATTTAATAAATCTTCAAGGTTTCCATCATCGCCATTGTTTTCCCCGTTATTATCTGCATCTACGACTTCATCGTTGTCGGAGCCGCTTCCCGAATTTGATCCGTCTTCGCTTCCGTCCATGTCGTCATCCTCTTCTTCTTCTTCCTGTTAAAATAAAATGAAATTATAAATATTTTCTAACATTTTCCCCCGGAAAGTTCATAAATTTTCGTACCGCGTCATCTTCTGTATCTCTTCTTCTCCCTACGTCATACAGCCGGACGTAAGATTCTTGAATCGTATGATATTCCCCAACGTTTTCGACGACAGCTATCTGGGTATCCCATTTATTACAGGCCATGTGATAAACATTTTTCTTAACTTCGATAGTGGCTGGAAAAAAGTAAATAAATATCATGCGTTTCCCCCAACTATTTCCAATAACTACTCAAGTTTCCCATTCAAATACATTTTTCTGGAATAATTAAGATTTTCAAGGTCGGACAGTATTTAATAAAAAATAAAAATTTGCACCTATGCTAGAGTAATCACTTGAATCTAAAGTCTTGAATGAAGATTCATAAGTGGTATCTTCGTCGTTTTCCTGTTCAAAACTGTAGGTGTAAATTGTACTTCCAGGCGGAGAAAACATGACGTGTTGATGATCTAAGGGAGCGACTGTTCTCAATAAATGGAACGTTCTTAAATCCCAGATTTCTGTGTTAGAGACAACCTAAAAAATAAATATATTAAAAAATTGTAACTTTAAAAATTTTCGAAAAAAAGTCGATATGTATTTTCAGAGCCTTTATTTACCTCTAGTCCGTTGGGATGAAAAACGCCGGATAAAACGGAATTCAATTTATCAAATTTATGAATTTCTTTCCCTGAATTGACATCGAATAAAACTCCGTCCGTCAGAATTAACTCGTCTGTAGGGTTATATGTGGCTCGATTTTTAGAATATGTGTTGGATAATCGCGGAGACAGCGTCAAAATGTTTTGCCCCGTGTCCACGTCGTAAATCTGAAAGGGTGGAGAAAAAATAAATAATAATAAAAAATAAAAAAATCGAATTGAAATAAAATAATACAATTTTTTTTACCGTAGCTGTAGATCCTTTAGTTCCTACTATTCTATCTTGATTAACTTTACTGAATTCTGCATACTCTTCCTCCTTTAATGCTTGCCTAATCAAAAACAAACAAAAAGAAAATGAAAATGGGTTATAAATCGCAAGTGGGTTTTCTCTGGAGTCTTACTTTAAATCAAACATTGTCGTGATGCCCCAGAGTGCCGTCAACGGTTTCCTCCAAGTACATGAAGTCAACATTAAATCACCTCTTCTGTTGGCTTGAATATTATATAAATAAGAATCGTGGCACTGATCAACTATTTCCTCCTGCAATACGCAAAAATTATTTATTCATTCATTCATTTAAAAAAAAAATTTTTTTTCTTTTTTTAACTTACCGCACCCGTGTGTAAATTGTATAACCTAACCTCTCCTTGATAAGTTCCTATTGCAATCAGCCGTCCGCAAGGTAAGAATTCGCAACACGTAAAAAATCCGTCCTCATCACTTTGCCTAAAAGTTCGAACGGGGCAAAACCTAGAGTGAGCTAATTTATTATCCATTCTGTTGCTAATTCGGAAACCTCCTTGTCTACGAACTAAGCGAGTCGTGAAATTACTGGGTGTTGAATTTCTAGATTTCGGATCCGGACATTTGTGCGGCCTGGAAAACAAAATTCAATTGATTAAATGTTTTTTTTAGAGTGCAAAATTCTGAATTTATTCGACTTACACAAACAAATTAAATTGAGGGCACGTAACCATCGGATTTTTACAAAGGGCATGTTGGTTAGTTAAATATTCGGTTACTATCGAATCCAACGTGACACGATCCCCGTGGGAATATGGATTCGCGATAACCTGAGGCGTCTTTATTGCGGTAGGGGCAACAGCCGTCAGGTGAGAGGCATCATAACTTGTTTGTTTTTGCAAGGACCTATTGAATGTTGAATTTGTAGAATTTGGTACGCTCGGAGACATTTTATCTTTTCTAAAAAAATAATTTAAATCTTAAAAATTAAAAAACAAAGACAAAAAAAAAAAAAAAATATACCTAGTGCTCGCTAAATTTAATTTAATGTGAGGCGTGTTACACACGTTAGCCGAAGTCGCAGAGGGATTCGCAGAAGGGGTGCTTGTAACCAGAGAATGATTGGAAAAGGTTAATGCTCGAGGAGTAAAAACGTTGGCGCGCGACTGAAACGAAACGAACCAAACCAAGAATTTTGTTAGTTCTACTGCTCAAGAGAAATCGTCATCCTGGCAGCAGACTAATTGTATTTTACTTTAAACGGAAAAACAAAGACAAATCTAGGGGGTCGAAGTGGTGATTCATTCAGAATAGCGGCTCGTGATCAGTGAAGTTAAGCAGCATTGATGACGGCCAGCTACTGGATGGGTGACCGCCGACACTCCTGCCCTCTAGCAGGCATTGTAGGATCTACAGTTACAGCCATCTTAACCTCGTTGTAATACGTAGATCCCACAAAACGCTAAGTTGGTTATATATAAAATTGGATATACACATAAAATTGGATCTCTTTATAACGACATTGGACACTCATAAAAAAAAAAAAAAAAAAAAAAAAAAAAAAAAACGAATTCATTCTAAAAGCAAGTAGATGGTCTATGGCATCAAGCCGACCAATTAACCTCTCCTCCTTCTCCCTTTCTCCTCACCTTCCCTCAAAAGTAAAGTAAAAAGACAAATCTCGAAAAAAAAAATATTAAGGGTTTTTCAAGAAAAAAAAAAATCCGAAAATTCCGTAATGTTTTTTTCCCAGATTTGTCTTAAGTTTTTCTGTAAAAAGCAAGATATGATTAGTCTGATGCCACGACTGATGATTCCTCTTAAGTATTTCAGTTTATAAAATTTAAAATTCTTTACCCTAATGGGAATGGGGCTACTTTTGTGCTCGATGGTTCTTGAAATTGAAGCCTTGGGTGCCGGACTGATGTTTGCTTCCTTTTGCAGAGCAGTAGCAGCTTCCGTAAGACCATCTTGCATTAATTGTTGGTAAATGAGTTGATACAGCTGATTTTTATTGTACTGAATTTTTGTTTGAGCAACCACGTTCGCCCTATGAATATTCGGTAAGGAAATGTCGTCACTTGTGTTGGACTGATTTTTTCCCGTAATATGTTCTATTAACTCTAAATAATATTTTTGGAACTGTACATGCTCTTGTCTTTTTTCTTGAAGAATAGGATCTCTTAATAAAACTGTTAAAAAAAGAAAAGAATTAAACTAATACTTCAATTTTAAAAAAAAGAAACAATAATCTTACCTTGCATTGATCCGTTACTGAGAACTGGTAACTTGCTTACAATTTGCCTAACTTTCTCGCACCTAGCTAAACCCGCCAAAGCCCGACATGCCAAAGCTCGTATCGAATCCGCGTCCGTGATCGGAGTTTTGACCATCATTAACATTAATAAAACGATGATCCCGTTGTTTTCCCTCACGCTCTCCCACATTTTTTCTATGAGCTCTTCGCTTTCCCGGCATGTTTTTTTCTTTACTGCCGACCCATTTATTGGAAATCGACTAATGCAAACTCCAACCTAAGTTTTTTTTTTTTTTCTTTTAGAAAACATTAATTTTGTTGTTAAAAATACAATAAATAATGACAATTACCCTGTGAATGGGAGCGCACACACAATTGATGATAACTTGCAAAGCTGCTTTTTGAACGTCGGGATCGGCTACGATTTCACCTTCGCTTGCTCCGAGAATAATATTCATCCCTATGGTCATTGCATCGTCGGGAAGTTCTAAACGATCGCAAAAAACAAGCTGAATACTAGGTCGGACGGCACAGATGGCAAGAACGTTTAAAGCGCTGTGAACCGTTTCTGCCCTGCAATAAGTTATAATACTGTTGTGTTTAAATCTTTGTCTTTAAAAATTTTTAAGTTTGTATACCAATTTACCTTCCGCTAAAATTCCAATCGTAGGTAAAGGCAATTATTTGAAGTAGCAATGTAATACCTCCAAGGTGAAGCAATTGGTCAACAGGAGGCCAAGGAGCATTAAAGGGCATTAATTCTAATAAAGTTTCTATCTGAGCTTGGACCTCTTCTGGTGTGCCTCGGCATGCCTGAAATGAAACAAGTAAAAAAAAGAAACAAAATTAACATCCTGATGCTGTGACAAAGGTAAAATTTTATCACCTTGTACGACGGAAATGAAATCCTGACATTTTTTTCCCCTGAATCCCGATCCTGAGTCCTCCTTAACTGTTCCGCTTTTATATACAAATGTGCTTCGTAATATCTTTTTAAAGCCACTGTGACGTGGCGTACTATCTGTCTGTAAGAACACTCCTCGTCTTCGTTCAACGTCCCAGAAACTTCGTCTTCTAGGGATAAGATTGGTAGGGTGCTGATCTAAAAAAAAATGTCAATCATTTAAATGCCGTCAGGGATGTGACAATAAATTAAGAGGTTTTTTTTCTTCCATTTTAATATACACTTACCACGTTGTATAGTTTTCTAAGCCCATCCTGGGAGTCAAATTCTTCGAGTATAACTCGAAATTGGAAAGACAAACCGAAAAACATAGTCGCGTGACATCTTCCTGAATTATGGGAACGTTCTAAAAGCCATAAAGCGTAACTAAAAGAACAAATAAATAAGTAAATACAGACTGGAACAAATTCAATGTTTCAAAGTTTATAATATTTTGACGTACCTAACTAATTCGGTAACGACATATTTAGGCAAAAGACAAACTCTCTCCATTGCATCTTCGCAATAGGCTAAATAATATAAACAGATGGATACGCCGGTAGCAGCGACGCTCGGTCTTGGAACGTCTAACAATTGCTTCAATCCTCCCATATTTATAAATTCTATCGAAACTTTTTTGTGGCACAGCAAAGCGGCCAAATATTTAAGTGCTTCAAATCCTAAACGGGTCTCTTTGGTTTCGCGAATATTCGTGTAGTGCAATATCAACGACAAAGCGTTATGCTCGAAAATGTGACTTAAGAACTGGAAAAATATTTTGTATTACACTTTTTCGCTCCTTTTATTTCTTTTCGAATTTTTTAATCCCTACCTCTTGATACTCTCCCATGGGCGTTAAATACCTCAGCGTGAGCATTTGCCTAGTGGCTAAGGTCAAAGGATGGATGGCCACGTTGGCTATCACGAACGATTCCATTTCTGCCCAAGAAGAATTTGAACATTCGCTAGCGGTTGAAGTGATTAAATTGTTAACCGGAGCTAACTGTTTTCCGGCGTTATTTTTGTGAGGAGTAGTAGTGGCAGTCAAATCAACTTCCTGTTTTTCTCCGGCTGGAAATAAATATAACAACAAAAAACGTTTTACACGTAGCACGGGTAATTCTTGCAAAATTAAATAATCAATATTATCTTAATAATTACTTTCACCATTACATGGATCCTTGCTATCTTTTGCCTTTGTCCTTGACAACACTCCGTTCACTTTTATGGGAGTCTTGTCGTGAAACTGGAAATCAGCTGGTGGTGGACTCATTAATGGAGGTGAGGTCATTCTAGGAGAACCGATGGAACTACTTCTACTATCTGAAAAAATTATCCAAGTAAAAAGAAAAAAAATAATTTTAAAGACTTGCAAGAATTTCATAGCAAAAAACATACTTGGATTTTTTTTCGCTGGGGAATTTTCATGATTAAGATGAGCAAAAGGTCTCACAGAAGTACCAGTCACTGCTTGCTGTTGCCTTTCAAAAGCTGCTTTTTCCTGCAACTTGTGCAAACGGTTCAGCATTATCGGCACCAAATGGGCGTTTTGCTCTCGAAAAGCAGCAGCTGTGTCTTGAACCTCCATGGCTGCTGCTAAAAGTCCTACTGCATAGCTTTGCAAAGGTTCCGGTGCTTTTTCAGCCCAGTTGAATAATCTCAATATCAGAGAATCTGTATCAGGCTAAACAAAAAGACAAATTTGTAAAAAATTTTCTTCTCACAAAAAAAAAAAAAAAAAAATAAAATAAAAAAAAAAAAAATAGAAATACAGTTTGAAAGACTGCTGAAGTTTCTAATCCAGGCATGACATCAAGAACTAATCGGCAAGCTGCAATATTAAGTTGCCTGTCATCCTTCTCTGTAATTCCTAATCTGCTCCAGTAATTATCCCTTAGGTAATCATTAACAAGCTAAAAAAAAAAAAAAGTGTTACAAAGAATAATCAAGTAATAACCGATAAAATTAAAAATGTTTTTAAAGTTTACCTTATTCATGAAAGCATCCTTTTTAAAAATGACTTTTAATACATGGCCCAATTGGCAGTTTGGATCTGCTCTTGAAGGATGCCTCTCATCAAATGGATCAGGATCCATTTTCATGTATGCCTCAATCTCTGTTTCTACAATTTCTGCTAACCTTGTTAAGATGGGCACAGGATCATACCCTGTTTCATTGTGCTCTTCTTCCCACCTCCGAAGAATTTGAGCAACATCTGCTAAATCTTTCAGTGGTACAGGTTGAGGTGCTTCACCCATTTTTATGTTGTTTTCTTCAGAACAAAAAATTAACCTATTAGTTCTGTTTATATGAAAACATCGTGCAACAATAGTAAAACAGTTGAAATTGCACAAGATTGAATTTGAACAAAACACGAAGGAAAATCTATTAAATTGAAAGAATATTGCAGAAACGATCGTCGGGAATGGTATTTACGATTAAATGATTTTAGGTTTAAAAAACGGCAGGTGCTCAAACAAACTCGGCATAACCTCACCTGGTCAACTTATAAAATGTGTTTCAAAAGTCCATGTCCTTGAGGCAAATTTTTATTTTCCAACTAACTTTGATTACACGACATGGTTAACTTTCTTTTGATTGGTCGGCTGTTGGCACTATTTTTTCGTCGCTTGCGTCCAACCTAGACATCCTCCAACATTTCCTTCCCGCCGTAAACTTGGTTTGATACCTGAAATATTTACCTTTGACACCTAGAAAAATACTATTTAAGAAATACCTGGTACAAGATGAAACTTAAAAGCGTGCATAGGTTTTTGGTTCTAACCTGAGAAACTTGAAACTCTGAAAGTACGTTATCGACACGCACAACGCCATAAAACGTCTTTAAAAGTCCTTTTCGGTCGGTCGGTCGGTGCTTCGCTTCCGCATCTCCAAACCTGGCAACCTTGCTGTAGAGCCCATGAACTTACAAATATGACAGGTAGTGAGCCATGTTTTTTTTTATGTCATTATTAGCATATGAAAAATTGTTTTTTGTAAACACAGCATCCATTGCACCGTGACATTCTATAATAAAAAGCCTCTAAGACTGTTGACTTTTTCCTAAACATTGTTTTTTGGAGTATTATTAAACATTCATGTTTTTTTTCGGTTAAAATGGAGCATAATTATGTTGCGATCGAAAAAAGTAATAAAGCAGACAAGTGTATAGATGTTAAAAATGCTGTTGATCATAAATACGTTAGCATAGGTCCTTGCAAGTCAAAGATTTTTCAATGTCACGTCTGCGATTCCGTATTCAAGCACAGGGCATCGTTATATAAGCATCTGAAAGGAATCCACAAAGTGATTCCCGGAGGAAAAAAATGTATGAAGTGTTTAGAAAATGATTGCGATGCCGAATTTTCGACTACTAATTCTTTTAGGAATCATTTAGCTTCAGTTCACAACATTGAAATCTTAACTGTGGAATTATTTTTTAAAACTATGTCTGGTAAATAATTTTAACTGAAGATTTAAAAAATACTATGCTAACTCTGTAAATGTTTTTTTTTTTTTTCTTTTAATTATTTCAGACTTTGAGATATGGAAATCAGACTTGGAATCAGATAATAATGTACAATACGTTAAAGATACTGGGGCTCATTTATCAAAAAATAAAATGAACTTTTTTTACTACTACAGATGTAATCGAACAGGAAAATACCGAAACCACACTAATCAACAGGGTAGGAGAAGAAAATTGAAGTCACAAGGCACAGATAAAATTAACAACCATTGTACTTCAAGCATCACAGTTCAAGAACCACTTAATAAAGAATTAGACATTAAAGTCACTTACTGTGTGACACATTATGGTCACAATATAGATTTAAAACATATCAGATTATCAAATGCAGAAAGGAATTACATTGTAGAAAGGTTAAAGCAAGGAGATTCTGTAGATTCTATTTTGCATGAAATTAAAAACTCTGCTGTCTCAACAAAGTTTGAAAAAATTCATTTTGTTACAAGAAAAAATATTTTAAGAATAGGAAAAAGTTACGGTATAGATATGGTTAAAGAAGAAGAAGATAAAAAGGAAAAGTATTCCAGGAAAGCAAAAAATACTCAGGAGCGCCATAACCAGGCAATGGCAATGCCCTTAAGTGCAGTTAGGAAAACATCTGCAGAGAGTTGGATTATTTCATCAAACAACAAAGAAGAATATACAGTAATAAAAAACGAGTTTCTTGAAGAGAACCATTTGTGTTTTTCAAAATGCAAAGATTGCGAAATATGTATTCATTTGTTTTCCTGCGAATGTGCAGATAACATTGTCAAATCAGAATTGTGTGAACATATTCACTTAGTTGTAAGGTTTTTAAACGAAAAAGACTCCATGCAAAACACCAGGGAAGAATCATTTGGTATATCTTCAGAAGATGAAGAAGACTTAAATAAACTTCTTTTGCAGCAAGAAAAACCTGTCTCTCTAATGCAGAAGAAGGAGCAGGTTCTTTCCGAAATTCAGAAACTAACTTCGGCTGTGATGGAGATTGACGACGAAGAAACATTAGATAGTGTATTGCAGGAGGTCATTGTGATGAAGAATATACTCATGAAAAAACAAGAAGGCAGAAGTGATAAAGAAAACCTTCAAGAACTTGTAAATAGTGTAAATAATAATAGGACAGGTATTCAATATACTCATAAAAAAATAGCTTTGGGAAAATCACAGACGACGGTCCTCTTTAAAGCGTTGACAAAGGAATTTTCCATGTCCGATTTACTAATCAGTGTGAAAAAATGACGTGTTTTTTTAAAATTTAAATATAAGAAAATTTTAATTAATTAATTTGATTGTGCAACACTCTGAGAGGAAGCCTTGGGGCGATGTGAATTTTATGACAGGACGGAGAAACCTCCAACAGTTTGAAATTCAATTAGCGGTAATGTTAAGCTTTATCGGAAGTGCATGAAAATAAATCGGAAAAATACCTTGCAAGTAATATAAAAAAATTTTGACTTGAAAAATTAATTATGCTTTTTAATTTGAGTTTCACTTGCAAATAATTTTTTTTTCTCAGAAGCAGCCCATAATTTCTTTCTTATTGATTTACTAGTCTGTTTCTCTAAGTCTTTTTCAAAAATAATTCTCAACATCGGGAGAAATTTCGGTAGTAGCGGGAGCTGTTTCATAGAAAACTGGAAAAAAAAAAATATTATTAATAATAACAACAACAATAAACTGATGAAACTTAAGTAATGGAATTGAAACAGGATTCCCCAAAAGTTCTTACCGTCATGAAATCAAAGGAAATGCCTACATTGTTTGGAAAGGTTTCCGTGTTCATGGGGATATACCTATACCTTTGACTAAAATGTGTAAGCATTGTAAATTTGGCTTTCATATGTTTTGCGACGATTATGGCTTGGCTAATTGTCGAATGTTTTTTAATTTTCGCCATTTCTGATAAATCGTTTTCGAAAGTCGCTTCGTGTATCAAGAGGTCACTTTTAGAGCCTGAAAAAATTATTTTTGCAAAATTGAGTAAAGCTTGCTAAAAATAGATGAACTACTAATTTTCTTACCAATGTCTATGAAAGCCCGGGTCGGCATGCAATCGCCCGAATAAGAAACTTTATAACCGTTATTTGTCTTAAAACTAAGTCCAAATGAACTAAAGCAATGCTTAACGATGCACGTTTTCAATTCGCTTAGGCCAGCTTCTCGGAAAAACGACGCAATCACCTCTGGACTGGGTGATTTCTCAACTTCTCTTTTTTGTAGCTCTGGAGAAAAAACATTGAAAATTTGTGCATTTTTTTAAGATTTGAAAGTACTTACCGAAGATTTGACCACTCTAATATTGGATTTGTCGACGAACGTTCCGTTGGGTATAAAATTAAAATCCGATTTCAATTTTTCGTAAAATATATCGTAAAAATTTAACCAATCCAACATTCTGCATGGCCCTAATAAATACAAAGGTTTGATGTTTAACTTTGAAACTATTTCGGCCTTGGATAAATTTTGATATTCAGGTAACTTCTCGTATTTATTTTTTAACAAAAAATTGCTGATGGCTCTCCTCCTCCCTTTTATAATTTCGATTAAACCGAAGTGGTGATCAGAGTGCATGTGACTGATGTAAACAGCTTTTAATTTTAATAAAACTTCCTCGGTCTTGACATTTCCGTAGAATATGTTGAGTCGGTTGTAAGTGCCTTCTCCACAATCCAACAAGATGCAAGAATTTTCGTCAGTGAAAACCAATATCCCGGACGTGTTTCTCAACCCAAGAGGTTGACCACTACCGGTTCCCAGAAATAAAAATTTCGGATAATCTCCTTCCGTCCTTTGATTGATATTCCTTTCCATTTCTTTCATCTCCTCTTTCAAATTTTTTAAGGCTTCGACAGCTCCCTTCTCTCCTAACGCCTCTTGAATATCCATTTCGGGGCACAAAACAAATGAAGTGTCGGCTCCGAGGGAGGCTGACTTAATGTCTATGATCATTCTCGATTTACCTTCCAAAACGTCATTTTCTATACTTTCTAGGGGCTCCCACGTAGCTTGATGTTCCATTTCTCTAATTTTCTTTTCTATTTTGAAAAGAAAAACATCGCCCTTCTGGTCAAAATTGAAATTTTTATAAATTTTTTCATACTCCGACACGGAAACGACCGGTATGGACGGGTTCGGAATTTTAGGAAAAATTTCCTCGTGAAGTAAATTTAATTTTGTCTGCAAGGAGTGTAACTGAACGTATCCAATGCAAGTGTTGTCTTCGTTTATTCTGAGGTGTTTGGTGACGGAGGGAAAACTTTTCATCCATTTCACATATTTGGGATGATTCATAACGGACGGCGGAGAAAAATGAACAATCAATATCAGAGTGTCTTCCCCTAAAGTTGCGGATTGGAATTCTTCAAAGGTGGGATCTGTTAAAAGTGAGTCCATGTATCCTTCATTCGGGCAGTCCACAACTAAAAAAACAATTTAATTAAAAATTTATACAGTACGAGCAACATTTAAAAATAATTTTATCTAGCATATGGGACAATTTTTTAAAAAACACAAAAAATTTCCAGAAAATTGTATTTAATTCTCTGTCTAATAAATTTGAGAAACCTTACTTGCAAACGTTGCTTCCGGCGAACCGGAAATACTGACGTCTGTAAAATGTACAACTTCACCATTTGGTAAAGTTACATCTTCCCCATTCTTTAATTTCCAGAGCAAAGAAGTAGGAACTCCGCGATCGACGCAAGCCTCTAAATTCAATGTATCTGCATCTCTTTTGGTTTTGCAAACATAACAAACACTTGCTTTTTGGTTCCTATATGCATCTGTTGTTAAAAGCTTTATATCTTTAATCTTTGACCCAAGTTTGGCTTCAGTCTTGAGAAGAAAACCATAATAATCAAACGAAAGAAAATGTTCAATCATTGTTTCAATAGTTGAATTTTCTTTCATTTCATTCAATTCTTCCTCCTTATTAAATATTGCATTTTCTGCAACTACACCTTTATTTGTATGATACAAGGGGATTGACTTGACCCTTAAAACTCCATCATCAAACAATTTGTCTTGAGTTGTGTCAACAAACTCGATTTCCTGATCCTTTAAATAAATGAGACTTCTCAACACATCGTGCAATTGTTTCTGTAAACAAACCAAGTTATTACTTGATTAAGTTGTTGAGAAAAAATTACTTGGCTTACCAAACCAGGAGGTCCATGAATTTTTATAACAAATTTCGATTCTGTTTGTTCATTAATTTGGTATATTGTTTTGGCCAATCCCGGAAAACCTCCAACATTTCCCCATTCCAAATTTGTAATAAAAACATTTCTCAGTTTGGACAATGAAATACCTCTTTGAAATATCCTCTGTATATTTTCACCACTATTAAATAAATAACCAGTACCAGCAGACCTAAAATACATACACTTGAGAGCTCCCACAGCTCCGCTTCCTGGGATGAACATTTGACAACTTTTTGTGGAATTTTCCCTATCTTGAGATTTGTTTGATTTCCCAGCAGTTTTTTTTAAAATTTTAAAATTTTTAATTTCCAATTCCTGTTGTGAATTTTTCTTGTCTTTTACCAGGTTTGTATCTGATGAGAATCCAGCAAGGACAGAATTTAATTTGTTCACTTGTCCTGTTGTGAGAGTTCTAACAAGTGGTACACAATGTAAAACTAATTCATTTCCGAAAACGGAAGAAAGAAAGCTGTTGCATAGCTTTCGGCTGCAACGATGCATGGTTGTTGGAAAACTACGACTTGGTTTGTTGACTCATTTCCAAGAGTTTTTTCTTTTATTTTATTTATTTCAACTTTTCTTCATGTTGATAATTATTCTACTGGTCTTCCGTTTCGCTTTCACATGTTGTTTCGACTATCGCAGCAGAATGCAAAACCCCTACCCAAAACAAACATGGTGGCGGTGGCACAGCCATCTTGGAAAACTAAAAAAGCGCATTTTACCGTTCAGTATGGTCAACGTTTCCACTTTTCAAATTACAATTACAGACAATATTGCTCTTTCAATAAATTATATTTAACAGATGCAGATTAGCCGAGATTTCCTCTTGCATTTAAAAAAAATTCTGGCAGCAATTTTTGTCACGAAAAAGAGGTACCAAGTTTGGGCAACTCGGCCTTCAAAATGCGAAAAGTAACGAGTTTTCAGAGAATTCAAAGACTCTGAATTCAACTGAATCATGCAAATAGATTGAATAACACTTTTTGTTCAAGAAGACCTCGGAAATCTTCACAAAATAACAAACCGGAATTTTCTTCGCCATATTTGACCGTCAAGCGTCACTTGAGAATGACTAAAACGTTAAAAAAGCATGGGGGTGAAATGGCGCTCCAAAGGCTCTTGCAAGAACTTGATATCCTATTAAATTCGTTTTTCCAACCCCACTATGGCAAAAGCTGGAACATTCCAACAATTTCACATAAAATATTTTTATAATTTTTGAAAAACACTAAAAGCGATTGCTAAACTTTTTTTTTTACAGCGATGACAGCTTACAACTTGTTTTCGTGCCCTGATGATTATCTACCTTGAAACAAAGCTCCATTTCCTCGAATTATATAATTCGGACTAGTAAGTCTAATTAGATAAGAATTTGATCCCAAGAATTTTTATGGACAACCATAACCATTCGAGGATATTCGACTGCCATTTCGCCCATAAATTCGTTATTGCAACGGGAAAAATGTCTTTATACGTATATTAAAAAAAATGTTTGTCTTGTTTTGACTGGAAAGCTTGAAAGCTTAAAAGACTGGTATCTGGAAAGCTGCAAAAATAAAACTTTTCTAAATCAACTAGCAGCTTTTTATTTTTACTCGATCACTAGGGACGTCTGCCGCTTTTCTTTTCAACGACGGCCCAATTATATTCTTTGAAGATTCCGATTTTAAATATTTTTGATCCATTTCTCTAATCTTTTCCGCAAAGATTAACCGTAACGCAGGCATTAATTTTGGTATCAAAGCGATCTGCTTCATTGTGAACTAAACAAAAAAAAAGGAATGAAAAAAATCTGGCAAAAAGATCCACAGATAAATATTGAAGGAATATATACCGTCATCATGTCGAACGCGACGCCTACATTTTCCAAAAATGATTCCGTGCATCTCGGAAGGTAGACGTATCTTTGACTAAAATGCGTGAGCATCGTGAATTTTGCGTTCATTTTCTTCCCTACTTGGAGGGCTTGATCCGTTGTTGAATGCAACTTCCTCACGGCATCATCCTTACGATCGTTATCCATCGTCGCTTCGTGAATGAGAATGTCGCTATCCCGACCTTGTAAAAACACAAAATACTACTGCAATTTTGCAAATAATATATTCGCGAAATACTGATAAATTGATAATTCTTACCCAGTTCAATTAAATTTCCACTAGGCATGCAATCTCCCGAGTAGGTCACTTTGAAGTTATTTTCTGTAACGAAAGAGACCCCATAGGCTTCGGAGCAATGCCTCACGTAAGTGGTTTTAAGTTCTTTCAAACGAACCTCCTCCAAAAAGTTTTTTATCTTTTCGGGGCTCGGCGAAGATTTTTTCTTGACCGGACTAGCCTAAAAAAGAGAATTTGAATTTTTTTTTCCCCGCTTAGAATGCGCATAGTTTTGTATTACGTTCTTACCGAAGTTTCTTTTTTGTGCAAGTAAAAGAGCACTTTAAATGCACTACTGGGAATTGTACGGAAATCCGGCAATATCTCTTCAAAAATGGAATGATACAATTTCAAATACACTTTAATTCCATTGGGCCCAACTAAATACAGCGGTTTGATGTTTAATTTCGACGCCATTTCGGTGCTTGATGTATTTTGAAATTCGGGTGAGCATCTGACTTTTTTAAAATGATTATCGATGGCCCTCCTTCGTCCTTTAAGGATGCCCAAGAAACCCAGATGATGATCCGCATGCATGTGACTGATGAAAACAGCTTTTAACTTTAATAAAACCTCCTCAGCTAGTTCATTCCCGAAAAAAATAATTAACTGATTGTAAGTCCCTTCTCCGCAGTCTAACAACATGCAGGTGTTTTCAGTCGTGAAAACCAATATGCCGCTGGTATTTCTTATACTTTGAGGGCAACTGCTTCCGGTTCCCAAAAATAAAAATTTAGGGTAATCCCCTTTCGTATCGAGGTCAAGTTGTAATTGGTTCAATTCCTTTTTTAAAATTTTCTAGAGTTTGGCTTGCTCCTTCTTCCGATAAAGCCTCTTGGACGTATTCTTCGGGCCACAATGCAAATGAAGGATCTTGGCTAATGTTGAAATTTTTGAAATCTATACACATCAAAGTTCTTCCCTCTAAGAAGGAGCACTCGAAATTTACGGGAATAGTTTGTGTGGTCTCGTCGCCGTCTTTTTTAAGCTCTTGCACGGATCTAACCAAGGGAATTGCAGGATTTGGAAGTCGAGGAAATATCTCTTCATGGACTAGATTTAACTTGGTCTGGAGTTTGTGGGTGGGCGGAGTACCGACGTCGACGTTATCTTCGTTTAACCTAAGATGTTTGGTAACTTGGGGAAAACTTGACATCCATTGAACGTACTTGGGATCGTTCATAACGGAAGGATGCGAGAAATGAACGATTAAAACCGGAATTTTCGCTGGGTCGACGGCCGTTTGATATTCCATCAGAATCGGTTCTTGTAGTAAGGCATCCAAATATCTTCTCTTTGGACAATCAACGACTTAAATTAAAATAAAACAATTTAACTTAGGTGAAAAAAAAAAAAAAAAAAATGTATATATCTATAAAGTAAAATTACCTAAAAATATTTTCCCTGGTACATCTGGAAATGTTACATCTTCGTAATTAACAGAATCTCCGTTTGGTAAAATTATATTTTCTTTCTTTTTCAATTTTCCAAACAAAGGTCCAGTAGGTATGTTCCGTTTTGCACAAGCTTCCAAATTCAATTTACCTAATATATCTGGTGTCTTACACACATAACATATACTTGGATTTTGCGATTGGTCCCTTACATTACAACAATATTTTTCTTCTGATATTGTCAAACAAGTATCTTTATCCAATGACTCTCTTGAATAATCATAATAATCAACACTAGTTTCATCATCACCATCTGATTTTTCCTCATTAGTATTTTCACTAAAGTAACTTTCTTCTACACTCATATTTTCTTCACTTGGATAAATAGGCACAAATTTAATATCCATAATACCATCATTAAAACTTCCTCCTCGAGCAGTTTCCATGACATTGATTTGTAAATTTTTAATACAAACAAATGATTTCATCAGTTGGAAAATTTCTCCCTGAAACCGAAATATAAACAGTTCAGTTAAGCCAAAGCTACAATTGTCAATCAAGGTTTGACTTACTAAGCCACCAGGTCCATGTATGTTCAGAAACTCTGCATTAGCATCCTGGCGAGTCAGTGCCATGCCAGGTATCCCTCCAATATTTTCCCAAACCGAATTTGTTATAAAGATGTTATCCAATTTATTTAATCTCAATTTCAGTTGGGTGCTCATTCTTTGAGTCATCTCACCGCAATTAAATAAATAACTAACGCTGTCAGTTACCAAATAAAATGCTTTTGGTGATCCTACAGCCCCGTTCCCTATGACGTAAGCTCTGACAACGGACAGATTACTAGCATCTTTAAATTTTTCCTTCTTCTTAGCACTTGCACCAGATTTAGTTATTGTCTGCGTCGTATTTGCATCCATATTCAAGATTCTCCTTTTTGCACAAGTTCGGTAATAATACTTCAAAGGTTCCGTTTTGTTCAGGTTAGGTTAAGTTGTGGGGGTCGGAGTGGTGACCCCTTTCGTACAGCGTCATCGTGATCAATGAAATTAAGCAGCATTGAGAAAGGCCAGTTAGTGGATGGGTGACCATCGACACTCCTTCCCTCTAGCAGTGATTGTAGGAACCATTAATGCAGTCATCTTAACCTCACTATGTAAAACTAGTAGCTATAAAAAATGTGTTTTTGACTGCAATGTCAGAATAAAAGTATGAAATAATGAAAACCTTTGACCGAAAGTCGATTGAAAAGTTAAAAAAAAAAAAAAAAAGTTGTAGCTAGCGATCCTTTATATCGGTATTCCGAGTATAGATTTCTATTACCATACCATTTTGCCGATGGCTTCCCATCAACTTTTTTCTTGTCTCTGGTAATATCATTTTATATGACAAACATTTTAAAAGCTTTTACCTTCGTTTCGTAAGTGCCTCCAAATTTGAAGAGTCCTTTTCTTAATAAAGTGGACACTGATGGACAGTATGATCTTGGATGTCTGCTACACTTGTATTACAAAAAGATTTGCATGGCTATAAGCTGAATATAGGCTCCGACCTTTTTTAAAATAAATATACACTTAAATATACCTGTTTACCTTATAGAAGCGTATATATTTCCATCACGCAATTAGTTCGCGGAAAATATTGCTTTTTTATAAGCTAAACATGATTTTAATGGTGGCGCTGCAGTCAAAGTCGCTCGGAGCCTATACTCGGACACGACTTGACTTTTAGTTTTTAAAGTCGTGTTTATGTTTATCTTGGAATGAAAATAAAGCGATTGAAAAATATTTGGGCCGAAGGTTGCTGCTTGCTGCGGACCCTAAAATAAAATAATCGTCAGATGATGTAAGGAAAAAAGTCAAGACCGAAAGGTTTAAAAAACGAATTCTGAATTTTAAGGACATGATAGCTGTTTGGCAACAAGTTTTTGCTCTCGACGCTCGATATAATGCTAATCGAGCACCAAACCATCCTAATTTCCGTAAGCTCTTTCACATTTAGAATCAAAATTATTTCAGCTGCAATCGTAATTATTTAATTGGTCTGTTATCATGTGTTTTTATTCAGGAACTCTTTACATCCGAAGAAGAAACCAACTCCTGAAAGAAGCATTTCAAAATGACAATTTGTCTTCAAAGAAACAGTATTTAAAAATAAGATCATTGCTTCTTCAACAAAAATATGGTACTTCTGGAGTAGGTTCAACTTACGATCAACTCAGCCTTCGAAGTAGAAGCGTCAGAAGTGTTAGTAGGGTGTGTTTACTTTTTGCACGTTAATCCTTATATTATAATAGTGATAAAACCAAAACATTGATTTTCCTTGGCCTGATAAAGTCCTCTTGCTATCAGTTTTTTGTTTATTTTATTAGTCATAACAACTTATTCAAAATGGAATTTGTTGAAATTTCTTTGAATGAGGAGAAGCAAGTAAAAAACGAAAAAAATATTTTTACCAGCTTTAATTTTTAATTAACTAATTAAAGTTGTTTTCAGATCAGTGATGTGCTAGAACCATCCCCAACTTCAAAAAATGAAAGTATTAATAGTGACAACACATCACTGGTACCTACAAAACAAGCAGATGCATCCCGGGCAATAGTTGGAGGGAATTCAATATCCGAAAATTATGCTTTTGCTGGGGTGCATCATATTTTTGATCAACACACTGCTTCAGTGACTGTGATAAAATTTGCCAATAATGACAAATCAAGATTGTGTTGTGCAAGTAAAGATGGTTCTGTTTCAATTTGCAATGTGACAAAATGTCCTCCTACAATTGAAATAATGATGAAAGACCATAAAGATGAAGTAACAAGTTGTGATTGGTCTACTAGTAATGATTTAGTTGTTACATGTTCATTGGATCATACCATTAGATTATGGGATTCTCACAGTGGTAAATGTTTACGAGTCGTTCTAGATCAAATAGGTGCACAAGTTCTGTCATGTATTTTCCAGCCAGCAAATAATAACATGGTTATGGTATCCTTTATATATTTGACAAAATTCAAAATTTAGTCCTAAAAGTCATTTTTTTAAAATTCAATGGCTTTGCTTTGATAAATTAATATCAAATCTCAAACTTCACCTTTTTTATATTATTTTCCTTAAAAAAGTATTTAGACTGGTAATTCGAAAGGAGTCGTATCCGTGGTCAACATCTCGACTGGAATATATCCGAAAGGAGGTTCCTGCAAAATAAATGGACAAGTTACAAGTATAACATGCGATTCGACGGGTCGTTGCGTTTGGGCCGGGAGCGATAAAGGAACCATAACTTCCTTTTTGTTCGAACCCGGTACCGGTAAATTACAAAAGAAGAAAAAAATCACCGTCGTAGAAAATTGCCCTGTAACTTGTTTGTCATGGAGAGCCTGGATCAGCAGAGAAGCAAGAGATCCTTTGTTGCTTGTGAATTGCGCGGCAAATGTCATTTGCTTATACAGGGTAACTGACGGTGAATGCAATCTGCAGTTAAAAAAGACTTTTTCAATTCGTCATAAATCCGATTTGATTAGATCAACCTTTTGTCCGATCATGTCCTTTAGGCAGGGAGCATGCATAGGTCCGTATGAAATTTCTCAGACATTAATTTTCCCTTATTCACATTTTGGAATTTTTCAGTTACCGGAAGCGAAGATTCTTGTGTGTATTTTCTCGACGTGGAAAGAGACGAAAAGCCAGTCGTAAATAAACTTCAAGGGCACGCTTGTCCAGTCCTCGGCGTCAGCTTTAATTACGATGAAAGTTTGTTAGCCACAAGCGATCGTCAGGGATTAATTATTATATGGAAAAGAGCTGTCTAGCCAAAGACGGCATCCCTTGTTGTTAACCTTTATCGTTGAGTTTTAAATATTTTTAAAGAACAACTTTATATCTTTATACATTAATAAATATAGTATATTTCAAACTAATACTAACCTACCATCAGTACATTTTACAAAAAATAATTTTTTTTTTCGAATCATTTATCTACAATACGAGTTTCTAAACTATCTGCAAAAGGCGTTGTTTTAAACTCTCACAACCTGTTGAAATGCTGACCTATAAAATCAAGTAAAAACGTCCCGATCCTGCCTTTGAAAAATGTAAACTCCCAAGTATTTTATATTTGATTCCAAACCAGAATTTATAATTTTTTGTGAAACTTGAAATGATGGATATGTTTCGCTTTTCACGTGCAAATATTTGGAACTTAGTTTTTTTTAAAAATTAAATTCATCTTTTACAACAGGTTTCCTTTTATTTTTTACTTTAATAAGAAAATCAATTTTAAAAGTTTGAAGAAAAGAAAGATGCACTAAAAAATCTTGGAAAAATCCTTCCTTTATACTGTATATAGATTAATACCTGTGAGCATCCAAGATTTAATTTTTAAAATAGATAATATCAAGAAAGAATGTTTTAAAAGATACAAGACTATAAAAAATGCCTAAAAATTCGAAAAGGAAGAAATCTTATTAAATTTTACATTTTTTTTTTTTTTTTTGTATTAAATGTTTTCTTTTACACTGAAAACTTTAAAGTAGAAAATCGATAATTCACGTTTTTTTTTTTTTTTAATTTTTAAAGCTGAATCGAGTTTTATCACATTGGCGATTTGAAATAGTTTCCGGCCAATGGAAAAATGCAGTAATCCTTTCTGCCTCATTTTGTTTTTAGCCGCTGTTAAGTAGAGTTTAAGAAAAAAAAAGGAAACATTAAAAGAAAATAAACAAATAAAAATTAAAACAAAAAAAAAATAAATAAATAAAAACGATACTTATATTCGCAAAAGGAAAAGGTTTTAGTCATAGTGAAAAGATAACTTGAAAATTAAATTAAATTGTTAAAAACATAATGTGCTACACCACCAACTTTTCAATATTACCTATTAGACAAATCACAATATCTCGAGAGATTTTTTTTGTTTCTCAGTCATGTTCATTGCATACATTACTAATTTAAAAATAAAAATTTAATCAATTATCAATCACTATAAAAACTCGATTGGGTGACACTCCATATTGCACTCTGCAAAAATTATCACAGGCTAATTTTTAAATGCTACTGCCAACAAAAAAAAAAAAAAAAGATTGAAATTTTTTAAGTTCAAGATTCAAAAGTGTCATCACTCTTTACAATTTCAAATGTTGCAAAACCAAATACATGTTTACGCACTTTTATCTCGAACGTTCGGGATTTATAAGACAAAAAGCAATTTTTATTTATTTATTTATTTATTTATTTATTTATTTATTTTTTTTGCAGTAAGAATTAAGGAATGATTAATCAGAAATTCTTTCAGGAACTTGTAACACTAAAAATCCTACATCCACGATAATATATTTACAAAATCAGACCTGTGATAATTATTTACGTAAAGATATAAATACTGTTTGAGATTTCCGGAAAAAAATTAACATATCTCGGAAAAAATGTCAAAAAAAAAAAAAAAGTAAATTATAAAAAATTTCGAAAAGGAACGAAAAAAAATGTGCCCTCTTCTGCAAGAGGCAAATGGACGGTATCAAATGTAAACACGAAGAAAATCAACTACAAAAGAAAAAAAAAATTAACAAAAACAAAACGTCAACATAAACATGGTCACGAAAAAGCGTACATAATTAGCCCGTTTTTTTTCTTAAAAATATAAATTTACAAACTGCATCTCTCTTTTTATCCCGAGTATTAATCTTTTTTTTTTTTTTTTTTTTTAAATTTGAATTTTTCCCCTTACTATTGAAATAGCACCTAGAAACAATATGAATACAATTTTCTTTCCTCGGAAAAAGAATGACTTTTTTTTTCTCCTAAATTTTTTTCCACAACTTTATTTTTGAATCATCTTACGAATATTAACGTGAATTTCTTAAAAATGTACCTAAAGTTCAATATCTATTTACATAACAATTAAAAACATATACAATTAATTAATTTTACTCTTTTAACCAAGGACAGTCTGTTGGATGATGACTTTTAAGATTCATAACCCTAAACTATTTACAAATTTGAAAATTACTGTTTAAAACAAAATTAAATGGCTGAGAAATGAAAAAAAAAAAAGAATTGAATACCAAAACAACCGAGTATTTGAAAACATTTTCGGTATTCAATTAATTTTTTTACAAAACTTTGGGAGTCTGGCTTTTAAGAAACTATTCAGTGGATTTTGTTGCTTTTTTTACTGTTATTTAATACGATTCCTAAATCTGCGTTATGATTATGAGGTAAATCTAATTTTAATTTATCTCTAGCGTGCCTCAATTCTCCGAGACCTCCGGGAGACAGGGGACTCGCCGGACTATTTGAACTGGACGCAGACAAATCGTTAGGACTGGAACTCAGGCTTTCTTCGAAAGCTTCCGACGTTAATTTTTTATCGTTTCCCTCTAAAATTTTGGAACTGAAATTAAATTTTAAATTTTCTATTGCGTTTATAATGTTTACTTCGTTTTCGTTTTCTTTTTGTTTTTCATCGTCGTGTCCGTTAATTTCGGTTTTTTTGTCCGAGGGAGTGATGCTCGTTAAATCTTCGACCCCGCTGTCCGGCGTCACGAAATCCTTTGAATTTTCCACTTTGGGGGAGGTCCAAAGTTCTCCGGTTGTATCCGTCCGAGTTTCGTCATCGTCTTTGAAAATTTCCGAGTTTTGCCCGGGGAAAAATTGACTGGACGAGACGCTTTGAAAAGGCCTCGCCGATGAACTTACATAAAATTCTCCGTCGTCGTTTAAACCGCCTTTATAAAAAAATCAACATTTCGGTGAATTAATTACTTTTAATGAACAGAACCAAGTCAAGGCAGACAAAAAAATTTGACTGTCTGCCTACTATGTCTGAATCTGTTCTCATAGCAAAAGATTTCAGAAATATCAAAACTTTTAAATTAAAAACACTTACTTGTGTTAAAATCGTAATCGAAAGCGCTTAAATTATAGATGTTGTATTCTTTTTTCCCTAAATTGTTTCTGTTGGATTTGCCACTTCCGTTGTCTGAATCTGTATCGGTTAAACTCAGGTCTCCATCGTCTCCGTCTAATACATCCCAATCTGCGTAATTGGCGTAGTCTATTAAATTGGAGATTCCGTAGGTGAAATGAGTGTTGGGCAACTCTCTACTGGAATTAAATCCGAACGGAAATTGTTTTTTTGATAAATCGGAGGCGGTGATCCCGTAAGTAAAGTGTTTATAAGGCGAAGTTTCTACGTCTTCGGTGTCGCTGGGTTCTCGAGGATACTCGTACACGCAATGGTATTTTTGTTTCTTGAACCAAACGTTTCGCTTCCGCTGATTTTCCTGCAAAACCAGAGAAAAAAAAAGCAACAATTAATTCCGTTTCAAAGGACCTATATCCATTTGGCGATTAAAATTTCCACTGTTGCTTTCGATCCTTTCTCCTTCGGCTTTGTTTTGAAAGAAAAATTCCAAAAAGGACTTACGTGAGGTTCATCATCCTCCTTTGATCAATTTTACAAAAAAAGAAAAAATGAAATAATTTTACATTAAATTTTTTCCCGATTAAAAAAACCATTTTTTGTAAGATTTACCGTTTTTTTATCGGGACTTCTCAAAGCCGGCCTGCTAGGGGTTGCTTGACTGTTCCAAGCCGAAGGTACGAAATCTGTGATGCTCGCCGAGCTTCCCGTCGAAGAATCGTCGTCCTCATCTTCTTGCTCGTCTTCCAAATCGTTTTCTTCATTTTTACTTTTTTCCGTTAGATTTGTGCCCTCGTCGTTGGCTTCTATTCCGCTGTTTTCGCTTTGTGACTTTTCGTACAGCTGCAAAAATGCACAGGTTTTATAATTAATAAAGGTAATAATTTCAAGAGAAATCGAGGGGAGTAATTGATTTGCGCTTCGGCGTCGTTCAAAAATGTTTTTGTTTCTTTTTTACACTTACAGAGTTTTCGGCATCGCCATCTGTGGCTTGAACGGCTTTTAATTTTGATTCTTTATCCCCGTCCTTTACACACAACATTACAGTACAGAAGGCAGAAGTTGGCAAAAATGACAAGTTGATATGGAAGAAAAACAACAAAAAAATTGCACTTTACTTTGTACAAAAAATGTGACGACAAGTTCTTATGCCTTAAACTTGAGGTCAAATGTATTTTAAAAAAAATCGTTTAAAGCCGTATTGTATCGGCTTAGGTCCTCAAGTCCATGGTAAAGATTTTTTTTTTTTTTTTACAATCATTAAGGGGCATTCTTGGGCCGGAAGAGAATTTTTTTCAGTGAGTTTCAAGTCTCGGTAAAAGAGGGATCACATGCCCAAAAATGCCCTTAATTCACCGATATCTCTTCTTTTTAATCATGCAGAAGCAAAAAAATCATATACACCACGTACACAAAGAAAATTACATTTAAAAGGACATTTCACAATTGCTCTAGGGGACAAATCTGTAAAATTTGACCAAACCTCAGCGATAACAAATCCCAAATCTAACTTAGCAAGACTTTAATTTTGGGAGTCGCTTCGTTCAAGTTTAAACAATCACTTAGTAATAAACTTATTTTTTCAATCGTTAGTACTAACCTTCCAAATAAATTCTCCGCTGGATGAAGAGGTTTCCTCTTCGCCGTTGCTGTCGTCACTTTCCCAATCTGGAGTGTAACACTCGTCGCCCAACGGTTTTTCGGATTCTTCGTCTTTCTCAGTCAAACTCAGAGGGTCGTCCTCCTTAGTTTCTTCTTTGGCCTCTTCCACCGGTTCCTCGTCTCCCATGAACGAGGTCGACATTTCAAACAAGTTCTCGTTGGATTCCGCTTTGTATTGAGCGGAGGGAGAACCGCAAAATGAAGTGGCCATTTCGTTGGGGTCCGACAGATCGCTCACTGCGGTTCCCAAAGAATCCGCCGTGTCTAACCTCTGCAATTTCCTCGAAGATTCTTCCAGCAAGTCCGAAGTGTGTTTCCTTTCGCTTCGCAAAAACAAATCGTTTTGTACTGTCGGTTTAGCTGGAATGTACGGGAGAGAACATTCGGACTTTCCTAAAATCTCCTCGGGATCCAAATCGTCTGCGTCGTTTATGATCCCGCTGTTTTTCAATTCGTTTATGATCTCGTTGGCTTCGTTGTTTTGAATGATTTCCTGAACTCGAGTTTCCAACATTTTCGGGATTTGCCTCGGGGACTCCTCCGGGGATTTTTCCGAATTCGGAGTCAGGAAATAGTCGGACAGGACGTCGGGAGAGGACAAGGTGATATCCGAAGAGGCGTCTCCGGTTCGTGTTCCGTTGGAACTCCTGGAAGTGTCGCTGAAACTTCTTTCGCGTTCGGGGCTCACAGAATCTGGGGTGTAAACGTTTTCGGATCGGTCCATTACCACTTCCAAAACGTCATCCTCTTTTTCCGGGACGTTTTCCACGAACGCCACGTACGATCTGGGTTTCGGACTTTCCAACATGGTCGCTTCGTTTGTTTCGGTGTCGACTAATAAAATATCGTCTTCCGGTTTTGTTTCTTCTACTATTTTACAGTTGGAATCAGACTCCAAGTCTTCGAAAAGGACGATGCTTTTTGGTTGCTCCATGTCGGACGTCAAGCTTTCGCTGCTCAAAGCATCGACTCCCAATGCGTTTTTGATATCTTCTTCGAAGGTTTCGTCTTTTTTGCTTTCCTCTTTGGTGATTATGAACAATGGCGAAATGAGTTCTTCGTCTTTCGTTTGAACGATTTCTTCGTCTATATCTTTTTCTTCTTCGTCGCCGTCCTCCTCCTCTTCCACGTCGTAATCGACATCTTTCCCTTCGTTTTCGACCATGTAGTCTAGATACTGCATAAAAGTATCGGTGTCGATGGTTTTGACGGATTCCATTATGTTGGAAACATTTTTTCTTATTTTATTGTGAAAATTAAAATTTTCCGGGGACGGACATTTTACGCTTTCCTGTACATTATCCTGCTCTTCAATTATAGGGCTGAGTGGAGCCGTAAAATTATTTGCGTATTGGATGTTGATGTCGGTTTTCGCGTCATCGAATTCGAGAAAATCGTTTTCGAACTCTTCGAAACTTCTAGATTGAATCGGTAATTTTTCTTTTAATTCGTTTCTTAAAGCGTTAACGAATTCCTCGTCGACGCTTCCTCCCTCGTAACCGTTATCGTCCGGAGGATGTAAATACCATCCTTTCGAGTTGACGGGGCTGAACTCGGATATCTCGGGGTAATATTCTGAATTTTCTTTGCTCTGCCAGAATTCGATTTCACCGTCGATGTCGGAAAAATCTTCGTCATTTTTGTTCTCGTCTTCATAAAATTTGGATTCTTCGTAATCGAAATTGTTTGACAATTTAACATTTTTTTCCTTATTTTTGTTTTCGAAGGCCCCTTTGACATAGGCTTCTTCTAATTCAGCTTCGATGTCTTCTAAATTATATTTGCCTTCGCAAGCGTCCTCCACGCTTTCGCTCAAACTTCCCTTGTCCCGGAAACCGGAATCGCTGCTTCTTTCGTCGTCCGGAGTTCGCAATTTGTTGTTTTCATATTCCTCTTCGCTGCTGTTTCCGTTGAGATTCGTTATTCCATTTAAGTCGATGGATTCTTCGTTCTTTTCTTTGGCTTCCGACAAAATAGTTTTGTTCGGAGAGTTCGGAGTCGAACTGAAGCTGTCTCCTAAAATGTCCTTCGGGTCGGGTCTCGGGTTTTCCGTCACCGGAGACTCCAAACTCAGGCTAGGAAAACTGATGTCGTCGAAATTCGAGTTGTTAAATTGCAGAGAAAATGCTTTTTCTAAATGCTCGTCCCAGGTATCTAAATTAGACTCTTTCATCATTATGCTGTCGATTATTTCCTTGAGATTTGTGCTGTTTTCTTCCACGGGAGTATTTTGAATACCTTTAAGAAAAAAAAAAAAAAAAGTAGAATGATTGGATTGAAAGTTTAGGGTAAAAAGTGCTTCCTTCAAATACAGACCTTGAACGTTTCCGAAAGTCGTTTTAAGTCCTTGAAAATAATCCAAAGTGTAGTCTTCGCAAGCTCCGATGATCACGGACGATTCTTCCGGCATCGGTTTCGGAAAAGCTCTTTCTTGCTCGCAGTCTCTAGCTTCGTCTCTAATTACAAATTTATAACATTTCACCTCTTTTGACAATGGTTCGAATGTTTCTTCTTCTCCTTCCGCGACATTACCTTCTTCTTTTTCTTCACAAATTTTAATTTCGGGAATGGATTCACTTTCTTTTCTGTCTTTGTCCAATACGAATTTATACGACTTTTTTTCCGTTTGAATGGGTTCAAAAACTTGTTCCTTCTCTTCGATTGCAGGATTTTCTATTTGGAACACGTTTATTACGGGGACGACGAATTTCGACTCTTCTTTAAGAACGAATTTATAAATTTTAGATTTTGTTTCCGGTTCGAAGGTTTCTTCGTTTTCCTCGATTTCATTTTCTTTCTCTTCCGTTATGCTGATGACTGGGAGCAAAGGAACCGTCCTTTTAGTTTCCCGGCGGTCGTAATCTTCTTCCTTTAAGTCGAATTTAAAGGACTTATTTTTTTCGGGGATTTCTAAAATTTCTTCTAATTCGTCCGCTTCGTTGTTCTCATCTTGAGGTTCGATCATATTAATCACGGGTGTCGAGGAATTGGGGGTTTCGCATTCCAAAAAAATCCCTGATTCTTCCTTTCCGCAATCCCCGTTTAGTAAATGACTAGAAATGTTCGAAGCCGATTCGTAATCACAACTGGAATCGAATTTCGAGGATTCGACTATATTTTTGATATTTAAAATACTTTTAGAGGCACCTTCTTGTCCGCTAATCACCGTATTGTCATGTAATTTTTCCGAGGCCACGTTACCTAAAAAATTATTGCCACTATCTGGGTTTTGATCGGTTTGGCCTGACGGTTCGAGGGAGTCGGTCTCGTTTTTCAAAAAATCCCAAACGAACTCCCGCCGATTCGAAACCGGGAAAATCATCCCCAAACTGTCGAACCTCCCGTACTCTTTGTGATCGTTCGAGAGTTTTTTCAAGGATTCTTTAAAATCGTCTTCTAAAACAGCGCGTGTGATGTCGTTTTCCGAACCGAAATTATTTAAAGTCAAAGAGGATTTCGCGTAGGAGCCGCTTCTCCTCGAAAACGAATTGCGATTTAAATTTCTGTCGAGATTTTTATCCGCGTCGTTGTCACTCTCGTCGCTGGCATCTATATGCGTCAAAACCATCAAATCCGCTATGCTTTTGGATTTCTCCTTCACCTTCTCCGAGAATTCCCCTCTTTCTATCCGTTTTCTCCATATTTCATCTTCTGTGTCGGAAGAATTTCGAGACTGAGCGTAAACCAAGCTGTCGCTTTCTTTCCCGGAGCTTCCATCAAAAATGGTTTTATTTTTGGATTCCTTCACCACCGGGAATATCAAACTTTCTTGATCGTAATTTTCGTAATCGGCCAAACTTTCGAACGGTTTTTCCGTGAAATGCAAACTCTGGGGCTGCTCCGAATTTTGCAAAGAGGACAGTTCAAAAGATTTCGGGGTAAAACTTAAAAAAGAAGAGGTGTCCGCTCCTAATTTGAAATCGACGACCACGGCTTCTTTTTCCTGTTTTAATTCTTTTCCTGGGCTGTTTTGATGACTCGATTTCCCGCTATTTTCCTCGCTGGAGGAAGTTTTTTCCATAGCCAAAGCCGCATCCAGATCTCTAATCGCTTCGGATATTTTTCTGACAAAAGTTTCATCTTCTTCGTTGTTGACTTCAACTCCTTTCAGCCAAGAATCCAAATCTCCCGTTTCTTGGATTTTATAGTCCGGTTTTAAAATTTCCGGGGTTTTGACTTCCGTCGCGAAATCGAATCGAAGGGGAGCGAGCCCCTCGTTTCCCGAATTTTTAGCCGATTCGTTCAAACGATCGAGACTTCCAGATAAATTTTGAATGTTTTCGGATTTGTTTAAACCCGGGACGTCCTCATCCTTCGCCGACGGAACTTCTCTCAAATCGTCCTCGTTCTTTTTCGATTTTTCCGATTTGAGACAGAACCTTGGAGAATCCTGTCCCTCGTTTTTGTTCGACATGAATAATCCTAACGGGGATTCCGTATAGGAGGAATCCCCCACTTTAGCACCTTTGAATTTGGGAGACGGCACGACGTTCGTTTCGGTATCGACAGCATTGTCTTTTTTCGGTATGTAATTCGGTTTCAAATTTTGCCATCTTTGTTCGAAGTCTTGGGAAGCCCGTTTCGGATCGAGATGAATTTCATTGTCAACCGATTTGCTACTTGAGATTAAATTTTCCAAGATGACTCGGATTTGGGATGCTGTGGGGCGTTGCAAGGGCGGATTCCAGCAGAGTTTCATTAGATGATATCTAAAAAAATAAAAAAGACATTTAGCCACTACCATGAAATCAAATACTCAGCAATTTTTTTAACACGCTCACAATTCATCTTTATGCAGGCAAAACATTTTCGGCTTTTGTAAAAAGTAATTTTTCTCCCCCAAAACGCGTACGATGACCTGATCGTCGTTCAACTCGGAATAGGGTAGTTTGCAAAATTCGCAAATCTCCCAAAACACGACTCCGAGGGTCCAAACGTTTGCCAAAGGAGTGACTTCTTTGGTTTCGATTGTAACATCAGTGCATTTCAAAGTCTCCGGAGCGCACCATCTCACCGGAAGTGCCACCGAACCGGCGCAATAATAATCGGATTTGAATATTTCAATGGAATTCCCGTAGTCCCCGATTTTTATGGTTAAATCCGGGCCCACCAAACAATTTCTGGCCGAGAGATCGGTGTGTATGAATTTATTTTCATGCATGAACTGCAGGCCGGATGTTATGTTGCAGCACATTTGTAATGTGACTCCTTGTTCCGTTAGCGCTCGGGCACTCGCCAGATTTTGAGTTAGGAAAGTTTTCAGGTCGCCCTATAGAAAAAACAAAAAAAGCCCCGTTTATTCATCGCATAAACAAGAGTGATTTTATTGTACAATAACTGGAATTCTTACGTTCGGGCAAGATTCGAGCAAAATCAAAAACGGCTCCGTTTCCAAACATCGACCTAATAAATTTAATATATTCGGATGTTTTAAATCTCTGTAAAATTTAACTTCGTGTAAAAAGTACATTTGATCAGTCGGAGTTGCATCTTCATGCAAGATTTTAACGATGACTTTGGTTAATCTCTCGTGGGCCAGGATCTTTTGAGCCTCTCCTCCACCACTCGTCCAAACCACCCTTTTCCATATTCTTGCAAATATTTTAATTGGCTTCTTGGAAAATTGTTATGCGGTTCATCTGAAAAAAAAAAAAAAGTAATAATTTAAGGGGGGTTTATTTATTCTTTCTCAGTTTCTGAAATAACTGTTTCGCGTGAGTAATAGTTTCTCCATTGAAAGGCTTTTATTTTCTTAGCGTTAATCGATAAAGAGCTTACGGGTGAAAGTCGAGAAAAACGTTAAAAATAAACGCGAGTTGACGAATTTCACCTCGTCGTTTTTCTTTAAGTTGACAAAGGGAAAGAAAAAAAGTCGGAAAGAAGGTTACCATGCTCTGACATTTCCGTTCCGCTTCAATGTTTTTTTTCCTTCGAAATAGAGAATAATTTTAAAAAATTACAAAAACTTTGAATCTAATTTGATTTATTTACCTAAATAAATACAAATAAATCATTGACTGAAAAATGTTTTTAATTCAGAACGAATCTCTTTTAATCGTGTGAACTTTACGACTTAAAAGTGAGCAAAGTCGGAACAGAGTTTTATTGTAACTGCCATTAATTCGCCAGATAAGAAAAAAAAAAAGATATTCGAATAGAATAAAATTAAATTAGTTTGTTTAAAAACCAAGCCCTAGGGAGACTAAAAAATTGATTAGATAATTCAATTTGGATCTCTTGCGAAAAACTATGTTTTTGACCAAAAGTTAAAGGCCTCTTTCGAAAACATCTAAGAGTCTAAAGATTAAAATTGGTTTACCTAACTTTTGTTTGAAAATACAATTTTTGGTACTCACAAAACCAATCTTGAGATGATATTTCCCTTTCGCTGTAGCTAAATGAAGCCGGGCGAAGATTTGGAGCCGGAGGTTTGAGGTCGGGCAGGGGTTCAAATCGAACGATCGAAGATCTGTTTGAGGTATCTGACGTCACTCCGAACGGAGGAAAAATTGTAAGCTCAGATGATGCTGTAGGATTGACGAACCCTTCTCCTCCTGGGGCAGATAGGCTTCCATTGCTGTTACTAAACTCCTGTTATAAAACGTATTGGGGAGAATGAAAAAACATATAAAAATGGATTCATTGTTTTAAAAACATTTATTAGGATTTATAAAGGTCTAATCCCGATTTATAACTTTGGTTGGGATCATTTTTCTACCAGTACAACCTCTTCCCTTTTTTCTAAAAACCCCTGTTCGCTTTACTAATTTAGTAAATGCCAAACTTCTACCGAGCTGGCCTATAAATTAGTCCCAAGTAAGATTAAATATTCCGTGCACAGTTTAGAACGGAGCTACTTAACATCACCCCAAGTAAGTACCATGCAAAATAATAAAGCACCAAAGGAATTTTTTTCTTTAATTTTAAGAAAACTAAATAAAAATATTTTGCACGGCCTATGACTTCAACTATAAATTTTTTCTTGCGTAACATGCGTTATTGTTTAAATACAAAATCCGGAACCAAAACAAAAAATTAATTAAACACGTTATTTATTTTTCAATAGACTACCTAAAAAGGAAAATCACAACAATTTACTTTTATTTACACAACCAAATTTTAAACTGCAGTTAGAATATAAATTAAAAAACCTTTTTCACATTACAAAGGGCCATGCTATTAGAAACTAATAATAATAATAATAATAATATCATTAATGAATGTAATTAACAGAATACATGAACATTAAATTATCAAGATTCTTACCTGAATCACTTTTACCTCATTTTGCTTTGAAAATAAAACAAAGCAAGAATTATAATAGATTAAGTAATGAGAAAAAAAAAAAAAAAAAAGGTCAAAGTTTCTTGTACTGCAAAATATGTGTTATTAACTGCAGCATATAGTAAAAAAACCAAATTAATAACAGTGTTCATAATAATTTTGCTAAATAACTTTTAATTTGATAAGCTTTTTTTTAATGTATATTCTCAGATTTGCCATAAAATTAAAAAAAAATTCTCACCTGGAATCCCTTTCCATTTCTACAGCAGACACAACCAAATACGACTCCTATGATGACAATTAAAAAAGCGACAGCCAGAAATGTGGTGGTCGATAGCCATGATGCATATGTATGTCCTGAAATTTAAAAAAAATATCTAAAATTGTTTTATTTCTTAAAGGTGTATATTAAATGTCTTGGACAATTGAGATATGAAAGAAAGTTTGTTTACTGCATCCTTTTCCTCTTTTCTTAATCTAGACCATATGGCTTTCTGCATATTTCAATGTTATTTAGATTCAGGCAAGCTAATATCATCTGGTTAAATGTAACTTCCAAAAATTAAAAAAGCAAGAATGAAATTAAAAAAGATTTCAAAAAGACTCTAACTGTAAACTTGAAACAAGAAAAGGAAAAAAAAAATCAGGTTAAGACTTATCAATACATTATATTTGGGTCACATCGAAAAAAAGGTACAAAAACTTTTTCCTGAAAATGGAAAGTGTTTTTTTTCTGGATTGAACATTTAAATGAATGAAAGGAAAGCCTAACCAACATAATTTTGTGTGAAAATTTCAGTTCTATTTCACACAGGACGTCAAGGACGAGTAAACTCGATATCGTAAACTTTTTGGCATAAGTTAAACATAAAAAAATAAACCAAAGCGGTTACGTCAGAAGTTCAACATATGATAGGCCATAAGATGAGTCATTATTCTGTACCTACCCGTACCCGCTGACGAAAAATCGATCGGAAAACCGTCGCATAACTCCCATAACCCGAATCCTATGTGTAACAAGATGACGAGTAAAGGTTTTTCCATAATATCCCTTCGTTTTACATGGTTAAAACTTAACGCCACACAATGCGGAAATTAATAATTTCATCTTGGACAAAATGGGGCGACTCTAATCCAACATCGCCTTTGAAAAACACTTGCACCTAATTCGAGTCGAGTTAAAATCCGTATTAAAAAAAACTCATTTAATATCACCGCGTACTATTTTTTGTATTTTAACTGTTACTATTTTCTTTCTAAATCATTATAAATAATTTAAATAAGCAAATTTATGACAAAACAATTTGGCAGATAGAAGCCATTTTGAATAAGCAGAAGATCGACTGATATCATTAAATATTCTCCTATTGTTGTTGGCAACACTGGCAAGATTTAAATTTAAAAAAGAAATACCATAGACATTTCACAGTTTGAATTTTTTTTTTTCTAATTTGCCAAAAAAAAAAAGAAAAAAAAAAAACAAGGGACATCTTAGAATTTGTTTTACTTTCTTTTTTGCTACTTATTGCTTTACATATACATGCCATGTCTACATTTAGTAGCTGTTCCCGTCGATAGTAACTACTTTGCCATAAGCTGGAACAATCATCGAAAACAGTCATCAGGTGTAGACAAAGCTACAGGAAATTTTCCCAAGACTTTTTTGATCTTATAAAAGTTGTTTCGAACCATTTTTTTTTTAAGTTTTTAAAACAAATTTTTGATATTTTCAGAGACCGGGTTTTTAACGCCGAAACGGCCGAAACTGCGATTTTGTTATCGAAACGATCCCGCCATCTAGCGGTTAAATGTAAAATTCTATCGAAGTAGTGGTTTGCCGGTTTTCTCTATGGTTTATCTTCGGCCACTTCGGCGTTTTCTTCAGTTCGTAAATGGCGGGCTAAAAGAAGCCAAGCCATTCGTGTGTTTGCGGTTATCGCTTTATCTTTTAACTTTTTACTCGCGTTTCTTTTGTGACAGTGTCAAAATAGCCGAATTAACTTAACGGCATAAAGATCCTCCGTTTTCGAGGGAAATTGTGTGCTATTGACAGAAAACAAAAGAAAAGAGCAGTAGTTGGGCATGGCGATCAACATTTACATTTAAAAACCTTTTTGCAGAATACCAGAATTCTCGGACAATTTTTTTGGACGTAAATACCGTAATTTCTACTTGTCGGTAAGTAATCTTTTTCTTGCTAAGTTGTACCGCTGTTGAACACAACAATAAAAGGCTATCCTACTCTCTACGACCAAGATTTAAATTTGTGGAGTGTATTTTTTTGAAAATATCGCTATTCATTTATCTTCATGTGTCTTCGCCCAGTCGAAGGTGAAAAAATTGATGAATTATCGGCTAAGAACCAAACTCCCAATGCTTTTGGAGGTACGATATATTTTGCCATTAGCAGGCACATTAAAGTGCAGAAACAAAGAGCTCTGGAATTTGGACTCATAATTATGCAGTCGTGTTATCATATTTTTCCTATACCTAATATTGCTTTAGTTGATGTAGGCATGCCATTAATTTAAGCCACCTAAATATTTTTCTAATCAAGGAAGCTTACCTATTGCCTTGGTGCAGGTTTATTTTATTTAGATTAGTTCTTATGTCCTTCCATAAAAGTTCTTAGAATATTGTAATATTCTGTGACATTCTTGGGCTATTCCTTTAATATTCCAGTGGAGTTTTAAATCTAGGAAACATTCTGAAAAACCCTTGAATGTTAAAATATGGAATGAATGTTCTAAGAATATCAAAAATGTCGGAATATTTCCATAATATTCTGAGGGCTTTTATGGGTGGACATAAGGTCACTCCTGGAACATTCCATGGAACATTAGGAATATTTAAAGAATGTACTATGAATATAAAATGCTATCTGGGCAGAATTCATGTTGCTTTTGCATACTCCACCAAAAATTTTAACTAGAAATGACTTAAAGAAAACTAGTCGAATATGACCCTTTTTTAATCAAGAATGATCAAAAATATGAAGAAAAACCAAAATTGATCTAAAATGACTAATAGAAACTCCTCGCAACTGAAAATGACTAAGACTGTTGTCAAATTTGATCATTTTTAGTCATATTTTGGTAGGGTAATGTGTTATTTAATTATCTTTGCAAGCCATTAATTTATATCCCTTAAATGCATGTATAACAACAAAACCGAACACCATTTTTGGACTTAACTGAATATCAAGAAGTGTTTTTGTTAACAAATAAAAAAAATAAAAAATCATAGATTTTTATGAATATAATCCCTGAAAAACCGGTTTTACTAAAAAACTTTCTCCATGGCTAAAAGTCAGTTGAATGAGAATTGACTACTGACCAATTGACGGAAATCAGTCAATTCAAGCAATATCAGCGAATTGACTGCGAGGAAGTGAACACTGATTGTCAGTTGCTCACTCATGCTATCGGTAATTGGAACCCCGCCCCGTTCTTTTTTAGTCTCCAAATATTTTGAATTAAATAATTTAAATATGTAATCCATCTGCAACCGAAATGAACAGAATTTTTCAGGCCGTCTTCAAAATGAAGTTACTCTCCAATTCGCCATATCTATAGGAATAAGGGATTTTAATGAGAAAAAATTCTGCGAATTTATTTAGTCTAACATTCATTTATTAACAGTTTGTGGAGAAGGTGAATATGCAAATAACCAAAAATTTTAAACCTCACCTCTGTAGAAAACTATTTATTGCAACTTTATTTCCTTAATTTTTCTTTCTTTGTTTGTTTACTTCCTCTTATTTGGCAGTAAGAACAGGACTCTTTGATGCAATGATTACCATTTGAATTATAAAAGGGAGTTGGAGACTATAAAACGGAAGTTAATTTTGTTCTTGAGATGGCAGAATCATATTATCATCATTCGGTATAACTGGTTAATTAACCTTGGAGAAGTCAGTTACAAATTAAAAGCGTAACGTAGTTTTGAATTTTATTATTTTAATCCGGGGAGGCGGTTAAAATTGAAAATTTTAAGGACACCGGGAAAGCGCTGACGCGTCGGGAATCTCTTATACTGAGCAAAATCGGATAGGTTCCTTTATCGTGTTACCACGGCGAACAGTTGCTTTCCAAGCATGTTAGATTACGGTTTAAATTTTCCGCTTCCCTTTTCACTTTTCCGATGGTTAAGTCGTGTTTTCGCGTTATGTTGAGGATACCTCGTCTTACCTTTCGAAAACGTAAGTTGCATTTTTGAAAAATTTTTAAAAAAATATACGATTATCATTAAGTAGTCTATATGTAAGTAAGTAAGCTAAGTCACACTTAGCCGGGTCTATTTTAGACTTAAACCTCGTAAATCTTTGTACCAGAAGAAAAGACAGAAGAGAAAAGCGATAAGAACTGTTGGCTGTTCCAAATAGGAAAGCTCAACTCTTTCACGCGTTTAAAAACCATAAATTATTAAGTAAACTTTAAACCACATAAATCTCATCGGTGCATTTGACTTTTTTTTTTCTTTTTTTTTCCTCTCCTCCTTTTTGCCTTTTGCCAAAAATTTTTAATATCCTCCCTCACCTTTTTTCTCCCTCGACAATTTTTAAATGTCAGATTAAAATGATGAAGAAGGAAAAATATTTTTCTGGGAGCTATGAGATGCTCGGAATCCTTTTTTTCCCCTCTTCTTTAAGATTTTAAGTTTACGGTTGCTTATTTATAAGAAAAAGGAATTTCCTCCTTTTCAAAAGGGACGAAAAAAAAGGAGGATGTAATCGTAATCTTGATCGAAAAATGAAACGAATGAATAAAATCTAAAACGGGTGACAAAAAGAAGCTTTTCAAAGATTATGAAGCAAAAAAAAGTTTGGGTTTTAGTAAAATTTGTCCGTTAGACTTGGTAATTTAAAAAAATTATTTGAAGATAATGACGGCTTTTCACTCATTCTCATTGCCATAATGCCATTTCAATTTCAAAAAAAGAAAAAAAAAAAATTAACTCGTTTTTAAATGTAAACGATTGTCTTAGATGTAAATTCCTGGTTTGACTTTTCGCATAGCCAAACAATCCGTGTATTTCGGAAATTCCAAATTTCCCTCCAGCATTCTATTTCGAATCGTATGGTTCATGATGATGATGATGATGATTATGTTCGGTGATGAAGTAGGAACTAATTAATTATCTAGGTACCTCCGAGCTACGTTTCCAGTTAACGTCGGGAATTTGTCGGGAGCTTTGAGTTTCTGAATACCCCTTTTCGATGGGGGTACGCACGGAATGGAGGAGAAAAGTAAATGTCCCAACAAAAAAGGTTATCACCGAATTTCCACCGCGATGTTGTTTTAATGCCAAAAGAAAGTTTTTGCATCTCTCCCCTTTGTTTTCGCTTTGGAATAACATTTCCGATAGTATTTCTTTTAATTTAATTCCCTGGAGCCCGCTTTGTACAAAGGAAACTTTGGCGGAGCAAGTTTTTACCGGGATTTTTGTTGGGAATATCGGATCGCTTCCCCTTTTAATTTTCCGTTTGATTATTATCTGATTTTATTCCGAAATAAAGTTTGGCATGCATAGTGTTATTTTGGTATTCATGAGTGTCGAAATCAAATATTGAAATCATCCTTTGGGGGTGAAATGCAAATTATGTTTTCAAACTAATCACCAGTAATTTGTAGTTAACAAATCTCTTTGATTTGTTCCGAAACGCTGATTTTCGTGTACATTAAGTTCGCAAACCGCATATTTTCTTTATTGGGAAATTATGAAAGCTTTCGACTTTCTCTCTCTTTATACCTAAACCGGAGTATATATATAATTCCAAGGATCCATTTCCGCAAATGCATTTAGTTTTTTTTAATTTTCGGAGGAGAGACAAGCTCCGAATGTTGGCCTGACCTAAAGTAATCCGTTTTAAATAACGAAGTAAAAGCCTCATCAGCTAAACGCATTCGGAACAGTAATTCATTTTCTTTTTTATTCTTTGTTCTCTTTCCGAACAGACGGAATAAAAATGTAAAATTTACCAAGCGCAAGTTGTTGATTTTACTAATGAAAATGCTCGAAAAATTCAATTTCGGTCTGCTAATTCAATTGGTAGCAAATGCATTTTTTGATGAATTTCAAAAATTGGAGTAGGCTCTTGCAGCTTTCTATCTCCAGAAAAAAAAACCTTTCCACGGGGGCCGCGTCTAAATCAAATGCAAATATTCTTTTAATTAAGAGCACAAAGAAGTAGAAAAAAAAAATCCTCGTAACCCGCATCCATCGGTCATTTCCTTTAATTTTTTTTTTAACTTTGTGTTGCAAACTTTCCTCGGACAGACAACGGCTTCCTCTGACTTTTATGTTTTGACCGAGGATCTCTTTTTTTTTTTTTTTTTTCTTCTTCATCTTTTTCCTTGTTAAACGATGATATTTTACGTTTTCCGCTTGGAAAATTGTTTCCTCTTTTTTTTCCCTTAAAGAAAAAAATATTAAAAACTTATTAAATGACATAAATGAAAATTGTGTGACGTCAACTTGACTTAAAATATAAATCAGAATTGACACAAGACCTCCGTTGGGAGGAATGCTTCTAATGATTTTTAAATACTGCGTAGACATTTTGAGCTCTGGAGAATTTCATTCCATTTTTTTTCCCCCGTTAAATTTTATTAGTCATGGCGATGACTTCAAATTTATTGCGTTAAAAGGTGAAGAAAACCTCATAATTGAAAAAAAAAAAAAAAGACATTGACTTACATTTTAAAGAGTTTTAAACAAATGGATAGATCAATATCCCTTTTTTTTCTCTCTCTCTCTCTCTCTCTTGCCTTATTAAAACGGATCTTCGTCATTGTCAAGTCCTTGATTGAATATATTACATTCGGAGAAAGGTGACAAATTAGGATTTCTAGTTTTTCCTTGATGAATTGAAGAACGGATGGCAACAATGGAAAAAGCAACGGAAAAGTCGTTAATCAATTACAAAAAAAGGTTGATGGCCATTTCTTTCTTTTTTTGTTATGGAATGCCTACTTTGCTTTGTGTTTTCCCGGGGGAGACCCGATTTTTTTTTCCAAGTTAGCGTGCTTTATTTCCGAGTAACTTTTTTTTACCCAGCTTGAAAAACTATTGATTGGTTTTTTTTTTTTACTTTTGATGGCGTTTTACCACCGGTCGAAAGTCGTGAACTAGAGAAAAAAAGAAAAAATATTGCAGTTTAAAAGAGTTTATTCATACTTTAGTGTAGTACATTTTGTAATCCTTAACCGAGTAAGAGTTGCCGGAGAAAAAAAAAAAAAAGAAAAAGAAAATGTGAAGACGGAAAGAGTCGACCGCTTAAAAACGGTAACGTCATTATATGAAAAACATAATAAATTATTCAAGGGGATAAAAAAATTCCCGTTAGCAGATGTTTTTTTTTTAAGTCTCGGTAGATAAATGAACGTCGATGTCGAAGAAGGATGCAATTTAATGAATATGTATGTCGATGGAATTTTTTTTAGGAGGGAGGAGGAGGAGTACGGGCATCCTGTAGTGATAAAACTCAGAGAATTTTAAACGAAAAATTCCGTCTTGGGCGGATTAAAAACGAGGCCTTGATAAACTCTTAATCCGATCTTGTGTTGTCGGTCGAAAACAAAGCGTTCCCAAGGATTTTAAACTCGGATGGAACCCTGTGTATTCCACAATTTTTTACAGCTTATGCAGGATCAATAACGCAAGTTGCTTTCGTTTCATAAAGAGTTATCGTTATTGTAGCTTTTTTTTCCACTTTTTTGTTTCGGAGCAAGTATTTTAGGGGGGAACTTGACTTTTCTTTTTCCCTCCTCTCTCGTCATCCTCGGTTTTAAAATAATTTTAATTTTCGTTTGCCCGCTGAGTTTTGAAAATAAAATCAATTAAATCCTGTCCCGAGACTTTTTCCCCGAGGAAGAAATCCGGGTGAAAAATCGTGGGAGTCGATAATTTTTTTGAATTTTCCGAGCATTTTCCGGTTTTGTTGTAAGGCGGTTACTCTAAATTACCATTTGAGTCATCGGTTAAAACCCCTCGAGTCGACGACACGAAAAAAAGAGGAACAAGTCGAAGCCTTTCACCTTTTGCTCTCTCGGTTTCTCTTTCATCCTTGCGGAAAGGATTTTTCCTGGGTTAAAATAAAGCTTCTTAAACTTTTGCCCAAACATCGGTGACATAAACCGTAAAAGTTGACATTGGTATATTTGAAAATGTGACGGGAGCCTCTGTCATCTTTCCTTTCTCCGCATCGAAATTTCTGGATCGGACAACCTTGATCTTGATGTCTTAAAACTCGTCTTATTTCCTTTGATCCTTACCCGTCTGACCTTCCGGAGTTTCCTTTTCCGTTAATTATGCACAGGTAACAGGTAAATCGGTTTCATTCAAGTTTTAACTCGCTCTTCCGCGGAACTTAATCCTTCTTCCTTTGACCCTTGTTTGCTTTTAAACCTGCCGCTTTTCAAAATCGATTTTTTATTTACGGTATTTTTCCTTTAATATGGCTTAAAAAAAAGGTTTTCGGAAAACATTTTCTAGGGAGCTCGTCCGTGGAATGACAAGTTGTTTATTCAAAATGGAGATGCCCTAGCCCGCCGGTTGGAAAGTTTATTTAATTCGCTTTATTTTTTTTTTTCCCCATCTTTTTCCAGGAAAGATGGGACAGTGGGATAATCCTAGAAATATTGCTATGCTGTTCACCGGAGCCTTTTTAGTCAGTTTAGGATTGATCGCTTTATTGAACGTGGAAGTTCACAACAGAGCGTTGCACGGTAAGCCAAAATGTGTTTTTAGTTTATTTGAGAAATGAAAAGGAAAAGAAAAGGAAAAGGAAAAGAAGGAAAGTTTCTGTCAAAGGATAAAATGAACACACCGCGAGATAGGAAAAGTCCGTAATGAGAATCTTTTACGTCTTTTTTTTCTTTTTTAAAGGGAAATTCCTAAATTTTTCCGACATAATGAAGATTTTCGCCGGAAAAGTACAAAAAGCGATGGAAATTATTTTGTAGAGCCTTTTCTCATTACTAAGTTGTTTTCCGCTGTTTTTTCGTAAAATACAATGACAGCCAGTTCTCTCGGGTTATTTTTCTTTTATTTCGCGGTTTGTTGTCGATAATTTTTCCTTTCTACGTGGGTTTTGTCAGGAAAAATAATCATCGAATGGCCATTACACTAATTTTAATTTGAAAATATTTAGAATTCTCCAGAGCGAGGGAATTTCTGGGTAAAAACTAAAAAGAGCTCTGGTGTTCCCGAGGGAGAAGGAAAAATTTTGCAAAGGAAAAGTGGGCCGAACCGGTATTTGCATTTGCTCTACTTAATTAATATTGCATTTAATAAACGAACAAATATTAAGCAAGAGAGGGAAATAAGGAAGGTTTGATTTTCGGGAAATACACAAGTCGTAGAAACAAGATTTTAAGTTTCACGGTTGCTCAACTAAACTCACTTGACGGGAATAAGCAAATAAACAAGTAAACAATCTCCCCGGAATTTAATCGGAAAAGTAAGGAGATTATTAATAGTTTTTCCCGCTTTTTACGGGAATCAGCATAAAATCTCGAAAAGAAGGAAATGATTTTAAATTATTTAACTTGTTTTCTCGAGAGTCCGGGTTTAAAAGTGGAAAACATGCTGATAAGGGATAATTATCCATGTTAATGATGATTACTCGAAAGCTTGGAAGAAAGAAGGGAGAGAGGAAAGAAAATCCCAAGGAAAACAAACTTGTCATTAGTAACAAAGATTGAGACGACATTTTTATTGCTTGTCATGATGATAGAACCGGATATTATTATCCTTCTCTTTTTAAATTCAAATCATTTTTTTTTTATTATTTAGGGACTGGGAGATTAATTTATTAGTTGGTCTTGAGAGAAACTTTAAAAAAAAAAAAAAAATACAAGTTATCGATTTTCGGTGTTGGAGCGTAAAAAATGATTTCGTCTTGCGAGTTACAAGGTATATATTTTTTCATTTTGATAGAATCTCGAAAAGGTGCTTAGTTGTATTAGGGAAAATGAGCTTTTACATAAACTTAACGAAATTTTCAAAAATTTGCATTTTCGTTGAGAGTTAACATGGTATATATGGGTTTTCCTAACATATTTTTACGAGATTACATTGTCTTTCATCTTATTTCTTCATTATTTATTTTCTTGTAAGGGAAGAAACTAGAAAATCCCTTTGTTGCTGGTTTGTTAACAAAAAACAAAGGTTTGAGTTAAAAAAGATTTTTCATACGTTAGCCGATGGCACGGGGGTCATCACAATTCTAAAATGCAAAACCAATTAAACGAAACATTTTTCCAATCAAGAGCTCTCGGATTAATTGAAAATTTTAAATGTGCAAAATGTGTGCAAATCTTTCCTAAAAATCTCATAAAACAAATCATATAAATTTAAAAAAAGTGTTTTTTTTTTAAGGAAGAGAAATCAGAAGATTGTGTAGAATGGGTAAATAAACGGAGCAATAAAACCGACTTATCTTTTATTTTCTCGACGGAGAAAAAAAACTGAAAACGGTTTTTTCGAAGGTGAGCTTATTGTTTGATTGATAAAATGGTAAACACGAGGGAAAAGTAATCCGTTGCAGTGGAGCCCTTCCTTTTATTAACTTTGTTTTAAAGTTTTTAGAAAACTTTTCCATTAAGCCTAGCTTGTTGTTAAATATCTTATGAAATCCAAGGGAGGGCTTTTTTTTCCGTTAAAAAATTAAAAACGGGGACGTGGATATAGTTCTCCATTGCAAATAATTATGGCAAAAAATGAAAATTTAAAATGTTAAATAACGTTGGTTCCCATCCTCCACACAATTTTATCGACAAACGATACACCATCGGTTATCGATATTTCATTTTATTTATTATCGGCATATTTTATTTAGTGGATATTTTCCAGCCGGCACTCCCTCCTTTCCCTCTTCCTATTTCCTGGGAACTTGTACTAAGAAAAAAAAAATGATTGCTTTATCCTGGAACCGTCCCTGTCGCTCTCGTTCTCTTACGTAAAACCCGCGGTGGAATTATATAATCCCAATACGCATTTTATCTAGGAAAGCTTTCAAACTTATTGTCCTAATATAAAAACTCTTTATTTAAATGGAATTTAAAAAATTTTTAAATTATACACATCAGTGTAGTGATCCAGAGAATATAAATAGCTATTTTATAGATTATTCCTAATTAATTTAGGTCAAAGTCACATGATGAATAAACCCTTGTTCTGCTCAAGAGATATAAAAAGGCCTTACATATTTCAAATGTAAACAAAAGGGAGATAATACCTTTTTTCTTTTTTTAATATATATTTCGGTTGGGGATTAGGAGCTTACTTTTTTAAATTGTTTAACCTACTATTTTGAACTCGAAATTTTGCGGATTAGATTATGGACCGGGTGGTTTTAACTCCCTCGCGTTTTTGACCTCTTTAGCTAACCGCAAAAACCGCAAGATTTTTCCTTTACCAGAAATGAAATTTATTATTTAAACAAATAACATGTGCTGAAGTAAGCGATCGAGAAATGCAAATTCATAAAACGAATTTAGTTGAGGAAAAAAGGGAAGGAAAAGAAAAGAGTAGGACGAAAGAAAAAAAGAAGAAGACTTACACAAAAGAAGATGCTTTATTCGATGAGGTTGTTCGTTTTCCCATCAGGGTTTTCGATTTTTAATTGAAAACGTCATTTTTTTTTTTTTTTTTTTTTTTTTAACCTTCGGAATAATTTACGCACGAAAAACCACATGAAAGATTGTTATTTATTTATTTGTTGTGCCTTGATTGATAAGATTGATTTTTCACGAAAAATCTTTTGACGCCTATCGGGCTCGTTCTGGCTATCGAGATTTTCCGAGAATAAAACCATTCGTTATAAGTTAAACCGGAAGAGGTCAAAGGTTATGACTTAATATATCGGTAATCCCGATACCCCTTGATCCGATACGTACTGAATATCGAAGCAGCTCATAATCCCAAGATTAAACGGACTTTTACGCGTCAAATACTCTCGACGTACGTCCACGACCGTTCCTTTCCTTTTACCGATATATACGACTCGGTTTCAAGACTTTTTTTTTCTTTTTTTTTTCCCTGGGGCATACCCGTGGTGACTTTGGACGATCAATCTCCTTTTCCTCCCTCGAAAGAAGAAAACGTTTTACACGTCGGTTTTCGATTAGTGACTCGACACGGAAACCGGGAATTCGTTTTGATTAAGCCGCTTGACATGCCAAAGACAAATCTTGCTAAAAACTAGGAAAAACTTTTTTTGTTCCGCTTTTTTTTCCGTACCCCCTTGAAATTGGCTAAATAAAGTTTTTTTACGGGACCAAACTCGGCACCTTCCTCGTTATTTTATCGAATAGGTTAATTTTCCTCTTTCCTACAGGATGAAATCCATAAAAAAAAAAGGAACCGTTCGTTTAATATTGGAAAAGTTAAAAATGAATGAAACCCCCACACGAAATGAATCGCTTAAGTTATTTTCACTTTCAAGTTTTTGAGACTTTTTACGGCTATATAAATGTTAAATAATATCGTAAAATTGTTTACTTCTGGAAAACTTTTTCTTCGGCCAGAAAAAGAGGGGGAAAAAAAAGAAAAAAAGAGAAAGAAATCCCAAGAAAGTTTTTTTTTTTTTTTCGATTTAAATATTCTTTTTTATTAAAAAGAAAAAAATGCACGAGTGTTGGCTATAAAGTAATTTTTAGAGCTTTTTTTTATTATTACCAGTAAATTTTTTTAAGAATAAAAAAGTTGTAACTTTATGCCTTGTTAAAGAAGTTTTCGATTCGGAAAGCATGGAACCAAAAGTTGATAATGAAAATAGTCGAGTAGGACTTGGAAACCTGTCTCTCAGTCCATTAAATATTAAAAAGGAAGCATATCATAAAGGAAAGATGAAAACACCTGGAAGCACTTTCCTACAAAGTGCTTTAAAATTTGACTTAGATTAATCTCAAGTAAAAAATTGACGCGACTTTTTTTTCGAAGAAAACTATGTCGTTTGGAAACGATTTTTATTTTCGAGTTGGATATTTTACGAATGAGAATGTTAAGTTAAATAAGTGCATCTGGGATTAAAAAGTTTTTGAGAAGCAGAGCGCGGGGTGGTATTCACTCAAACGTGCTTAGTCAATCTGTGTCACAAACTCCGGTTGTCGAAAATTAAACGGGATTTTCAACTTTTAACTCTTTCAACTCTTTCCCTCATTTCCTAAAATTGAGATAACAGATCGATGTCGCATCTGTTTTTCTTTTCTGTGGGGAGTTATAAAAAAAAAGAAGCCATCATGACGGAAAATATCAACTCTAAACCTTGTATTCACTCGTTGGATTCCCTCTAGGCTAGTAAGATATAGAAAATTTAATAGAAAAAAAAAAAAAATCCACACGAAAAGGATTACAGCTTCTTTTTGGCTTTTTACCCGATTCTGAAAAGCTTTTCTCGGGTGTCGCTCTTATTTTGAAAAATGAATGCAAATAATTGATTTTCGGTTTGTTTAATGGAAAATACAAGAACTATCGGAAAGGTTGTCAAAAATGTCATTAACAGAATCTAGCAAGTTTCATTAAATGAAAACAAGAGAAGGGGTGAATCTTTCCTCATTGTGTTAGTTTTCCAGAGAAGAATGAAGTAGGTATTTTTTTAAAAATTGGTTTCGAGTCTATCGATATAATAACGGTGATTAAAGCTTAAAGCTCCGACATAAAATGTCGTCAAATTTTTGACGGTTTAATTTTACGGACGGTCGACTGGGGAATGCTTTGAAGTAGAATTCGATCCGAGTACTTCTCTTCTGGGGTGGAAAAGGAAATTAAAAAATTTCGTTACACAAAATGACGTGAAAACGTAAAGCATCGAAACCACCCCCTTTTTAATTTCATCCTTTATGAATACAAAGGGTTTTTTATTTGGTCCGGCAGCTTTCGGGTGTTAGAAAAAAAAAAAAATATTTTTTTGACATTTTACAAATTAAACTACAATGAGGGGAATACGGGGAAGAAGGGAAACAAAAGGAGTTTTCCCATGGCGCTGAGCCGGTGTTTAAGGAAACAACCCGACAAACAGCTAATGACCATTTATCTTTATTTTCCGTCCAGCTGCCGTTGACCGCACGGGAATATTTCATACTTTAAACCTCCTCTTAAGTTAAATATTTTAACGTCTCCGAAGCTTTAAATTCCGCTATACTTGTTAAGTAAAAAATTGAAATCTCCGTGATCCGATCGATTTGACACACGGTTGCCATCCGGTTTCCACAACCGAGGATAAGTCCGGTTCGATGTTCTTATTCCGCGGAATTCCGTAAAAGCTTTGGGTGGGTTTGCTTGTTTAGATGCGGAATCTCCCGTGTTTGCGGAAATACGTTTATTAAATTGCAACGAGTGGGGTTGTGCTTTTGCTGTCGACGGAAAAGTCTTGCAATCTGATTTTTTTTTTTTAATTGAAAAAATATATAATATCGGAATTTTTCACCGGAATTAAATTTCTGTTGGAAAACGGTGAATGGCTTCAAAGTATTTGACAACAAAAGTAAATACACCAATGTACAGCTTCATTAAATAAAAAGCTTGTATAAAAGTTTTAACTTAGTCCTTTGCTTTTTTCTTTTTCCAAAGAAAAAAGAAAAGTTGAAGGATCAAAACTTTTCTTTTTTTCTTTTTTTACATGCCTTAAAGTGTATTTTTATGTTTGCTTATTTATGTAGTATTTACTTGGATGGTCTGCAAAAAGATATTGTTTGGTTGCCAGACCTCGATTCCTCCAACTCTCGCTCCATATAAATTGGCAATTAACTGTAATTAATATTAAAGTAACAAAAGCACAAAATTATATGCGTTAAAAATTTACAAAAGATTGGGAAATTAAAATTTTGAAATTGCAAATGACTCGTTTGAAGTAGAAAACAAAGACGGGCTGTAACCGTTTGTGACAATCTAAATGAAGCTGTACCCGGGGGATCCCGTGTCCCGGGAATGATACTTTACAATCGTTGTTTGTTTTTTGTAACTTTATCAAGTGCACAATATCCTGATTTTTCTTTTTTTCTTTTTAAAAGAAGTAATTAGTCACCGTTGAAAAAGTAGGTAAACGAATCAAAAACAAAATTTAAAAAAGTTGCGACAATAATAAATATTAAAACAAACTAATTACCTTACAATAACGTGAATAACGAGATTATCCCGTACCCATCGACAGCGTACACAAGTCACTAATGTCATTTGCATTATTTACGCTTTGCATTTTCCGTTTTTTGGTTTTCCCCCTTTTTTCGCCGTTTACAGAGTGCATATCAATTTTTTTTTCCTAAATAAATTGTTCGAGTCTCTAATATAGGGACGAGAGGATTTTAAATGTTTCTCTACGAGCTGTTTGAACGAAAAAATAAATCTTTGGATCACCCTGCCTTTTTTCGTTACCTTGAAAAAATAAAAAAAAGAAGCAAGAAAATATCCGAGGGGCAAATCGCGGAGAAAAGCGGGAAAACAATTTTACGAGGCTCCGATAACTGCTCTTGCCATGTCGGGAGGGTTGTTATCTCGTAAAACGGCTCTCAGGTGTTCTTTTATCTATCGGCTGTAAATTGTTCTTATCATATCACTTTCCCAAGTAACGTCAGCCTCGTAATTAACGGTCCGATTTCCTTTTTTTTTTTCTCTTCTTTCTCTCTCCCGCGGGGATGATGATTTTCGATTAATTCATCTGAAAACAATTTAAGGACGGCGCTCTCTTTCGACCGGAGATAAAAAACTTCGGAAAATCGAATCACGGTGGAAAACAGCCTTTTTTTTTTTTCTTTTTTGCCCATTAACTAGAGATAAACGATAATGAAAAAAAGTAAAAGATTAATTTGAACGGTTATTGGAATCCTTGTTTACATTTTTAATGGCGAGATTTAATTTAATTTTTAGTTAATCCAATTTCCAGTGATTTGCAAAAAAAAAAAAGAAAAAAAAAAAAGAAATTAGAGAAGGAATTTTATTAAATAAAGGTTATTTTCCCGGAGAAAAGCCAGAAAGAGAAATGAGTGTCTAAATAATCAGATGTTAAATGAACCAAGTCGAGATTAAGTTAATCCCCTCCTTACCGACTTAAAACTTTGTTGTATTTTGTAAACCTAAAGTGAACACTTTTTAACTCTTAACGAAAGTTCCCGTCTCCTTTTGATCCTTAAAACATCATTTCACGGTAATTAAAAGAGCAGAAAAATTCTTTCCGATTCCGAAAACACTTGGAAAATTCAAATATTTAACAAGTTGTTATAAAGTATTTCGGAATTTAAACCGAGCGGTTTTATTATGGTTTTTTCCTTAAAAATATCCCTCCCCCCTCCCTCCTCCCCCGGCAGTAAATAATAATGCGAGTCTCGTCGCAGGTGTTGACTTCGTTGTTAAGTTTCGTCTCTGATAAATGTCTCGATCGTGTGTCTCGTGAAAAACCGGCTCAATTAAAAAATTTAAAACAAGTTAAAAAAGATCTTGTTTTAAAATTCTTTTTTCAAGAGGAAATTTTCAAAGGAATACCTGGGATTCGTGAAAGTTGTCAAGAATGCAATTTTGAAAATATCCTTCGGAATATCGGAATATTTTCTCCTCGAAAGAAGAAAAATCTTTGACAAAAAAAAGAAAAAAAAAGAAAAATAATAAATTTTTGGTGCTCCAAATATTTTGATGTCGTTCTTAGCTCGCGACACCGATTTTGGAATATCAACGTTTTTGTTCCGTTAAGAAAATCCGGATTCGAAAAAAAAAAAAAAAAAGACTCTCTTGTAATTCAGACTTATAAAAAGAAAAAAATAGGATTTGAACGGTTGTTTTAGGTAACGTCGATCCACGGTTAGAATTTCCGAATTCGGTTTGGGATCTCTCGGGAATAATCGGGAAAAAGTGCCCGGGAAATGGAACGGAATAGAAAAAAAGGGAGAAAATTGATTGATTTAGTTGTTTCTAATAGAAAATAGCGGGCTCTGCGTTGAATTTTAAACCTTTTTTATAAATTCTTTTTTCTCGAAATAAAAGGGAAGTTGCATGGTTTCTATTGTGAAAAAGACATTTCCCGGGGATTATTAAGAGCATTTAACGAGTGAACACTTGAACGAGGAAAATGATTAATTAATTTTCGTAGCTTTACATCATCCGCGTGTAATTAATCAGGCAAAGGTTGCTTCAAGGATGCGAACTAATTCCATTCTTGAGAGGAAACCGAGATTTTTCTACTTGACTCTTCCTCCGGCATTTCTACACCAAAGCATATCAAAGCCGTGTAAATTATATGCCATCCTATTTTCTCTTTGGCAAATTCTCTTATTCGAATCCCCTTATGGAAGCCATATTAAATTTGTCTTTTTACAGAGAGCTGCTCTGGGATAACTGCGACAAAATTTGATTTAAAAAAAAAAAAAAAAGAACGGGACATATGTGAGGATCGACTCGAGCGATCCCCTGCAAAAGAAAAGCTTTGACGGGGGTTTCGAATAGCTCGAGGCGGTTAAGCGTAATGCGAGCTTTTGCGATTTCGTTGTCAGCGAATTTCGGTCCGATTAACCCCGTACCGTTGCACTCATTTTCGACTTGTTGAGACACGAAAACTTTTATTGCAACCGATCCTTCCTTCTTTTAATAATTTTCTTTTTATGTTTACACTTAAAAAATATCTCATTAAACGCGGTGTTTACTCTGTAAAGCCAGCCCTGCTAAACGATCACGAGACTAAAAAAAAAAAAAAAAAAAAAAAAAAGATATTTAGGGAACTCGGAGTATATTTCAACGGGTAAAGTCATTTCAAGAGTTCAATTTCTAATGTCAACAGCAATCTCGACCCCATCAGCCAGCCCCGTCCCGGAAAAACCAAGTCTGCAATAATGCGTTTACCTTTGGCTTATATCCCGACCATCATGCACCAATACTTTTCTTAATGATTTAATTTTTTTTTTTTTTTCTTCCCTTCTCTTTTTCAAACCGAAAAAGCTGGATTATATTGTGTATCTGACATGTGGCATTTTACTTTAAACATGTGTTTCTCGGTCGATGAGCTTTTAGCTCGACTCTTATCGATTCCGACTCGGATTACAAAACTATTGCTTGCAACAGAAAAAGGGGATATTTCGAATCAAATTGCGAACGTTATTTTAATTTTTACCGCGGAAGCTTTTGTTATCCCGAAAAAGTGGGATTCAAATAAAAATGTCGGCGTCGGGCTTGAAAACCTTAACGCTTTTAAAGAGTTTAAAAATAATGGGAAAGACGGTCCGAATCCCTGTCGGATACGAGTTTAGGGATCATTTATTAGATTTATCGTCCGGCTTTGTCCCGATCGCGGATGACAAGTTGCCTTAATTGATATGTGGTTTCCTTAAGGGTGACTTATCGTTTATGATTAACATCGGTTAATGGGAAATCCATTAAGAAACCTTCGGAAATCCTTAACGGGAGAGCATAATGCAGGAACGATGACCGAACCTCATCTATCATTGTTCTCTCTCCCGGAATCTGACACGAGTGTCGTTCTTCTTGTCACACATCGCCTGACTCCGCATTTCCCTCCTTTGTTTTTTCCCGACTTTTCCGAAAATCGTTATCGATCTCCCTCGATCTCACCGAGTTTGCCGGCTAATTGTAGGCTCGCGACAGGGAATATTTCTCGTAAGTAAATTTCGAACCCGACAAATCTTGGGATCCACCGAATTCCCCGTTAAGAATTGTGAGACGTTAACCCGATTTACGGTTACATGCTTGGTCGGTCAAAAAACTTTGCAGGGAGGTAAAAGAAGAACAAAAATGATTTATGAAAACGAAAAAAAAAAAAAAAAATGTTAAACCGAGTTACTTGTAACAAAAGAAAAACGATTTGCATTTTTTTTTTCTTCTTTCGTTTTCCGTTGAAAGGGCAGCCGTTCGAACGTTTTCGAGGTCGGAACGGTATTTGACGCCTGTTCGTTTTAAAGAAAACTTTTATGTAGTTTGCTTTTGCGACATCGTCGAGAGGAAAAAAAAAAAAACTCTGAAAGAAAAAGAAAAAGGAAAAGAATTTTACGGGAGTCGAATGTTTTCCCGGAGGACCCTTAATAAAAAAAAAAAAATAGAAAAACCAGTCCGGAATCCCGTACGGATCTATTACGAACGCGTGAAAGGGGCGGGAAAATATCGAATTACAAGGATTAAAAAAACATCTCCCCACCCCCTTTCTTTTGATACTTGCAAGACAGAGAAAAACATTTCTCCTTAACCCTTTATTCCTAGAAACATTTGACTGGGATGACGATGACCTCTTGTGAAAAATGCTTTTTGCATATAAGGAATTTTTTTTCTTACTTTTTTTCACAACATGAGGTCCTGTTAAAAAGCAATTTTAACAGGTCCCTTTCGATATTAAAAAAAAATGCTTACTCGCCTCGTTTGAAATTTTTCCTTCCCCGAGAAAAGACTTTATCTAGGAAATTGCTTTGTGAAAGGTTTTTTTCTGAGAATAATGTAATCAACAGAGTTGAACAATATCAGGAGAGAATTTATGCACGACCCATTGATTTCTCTTGGAGTCTTGAATTTAATTTTTTTGTGGTCTATTTCTCAGAACCGAGAATCAGAAACGAAAATTTATTCCAAGTCATCGGAAAAAAAATCTCGCAAGTGGCCTCGTCTTGGAAAGAAAGAAATTCCGGGCGGCGATCCTCTTTGTACCGTTTCCTGGTTTCGAGTTCCAAGGACACCAGGTAAGGTTTATTTAATTGCATTTTCGGGGATCGCGGGTAAAATGTCGATTAATCTCCTTTGCTTTCCGGAAATCGGAAACGGAGGGAGGGATGACCGCCGGTATTTGGTAACGCAAATTAATTTTCCTTTTTCCCTTATGTTGCGAAATAAAGGGTGCACGGAAATGGAAAAAGAAAAAGATTCGGGTGTTTTGTATGAGTTTAAGCTCTTCCCATTTCTTAGTCACCCCAAGTGTCGGAATAAAGTGTGCGATCGATCAAATTGATCGAGTGCTTGACCCCTTGTTACATTACTCGTTGTTTAGTCACGTTAAACTGCAATCGTTTTCCACGGTTCAAATACATTTTTCCAGTAGAGGCCGTTTTTATACCCCGAGCCCGAGAGGTGCGAGGAAAAAAAAATGCGTGATTAACATGATTCTTTTCCCACCGACCTTTTACTTTTCTTCCGGGGAAAATTACACTACAAAAAAAAAGGTTGGTCCATTAACACCTCATTATATTTTTCCGTTTTACAGGGTTTCCTTTTGTTTTTATTTGATTTTGCTTCGCTTCTACCTTTGGTGAATTCTCACTTTTTTTTTTTTTTTTTTTTTTCCTTACCTCGAAAAATTTATTCGTTAGGTTTTTTTTATCGCGAAAAGCTGCATTTAATTATTAGAACCGTCAAAGTAGATCGGAATGATGCGTTCATTCAACCGAATATATCGTAGGAAAAAAAAATGTCGGTCTCATATGTATAATTCAGAAATCAAAGGAGAATGATTATTCGTTCCATTTTTATTCTCATATGTATCTGTACCGGATTTGTCTGGGGGCAAATTTCATATTTCGTTCCTTTTTTTTTTTTTTTTTTTTTTTTTTTTTTCTATTTTTTTGATTTCCGTTTTAGAATTTGCATGGAAATAAAATAAATAAGGCACCCGAAATACCGAAGTTTGATACATAAAAGCTGTTAAGGAAAAAATTATTTACGGGGAGTTTTCCCGGGAAAAGAGAAAGTCTGAATAATTTTTTTTTTACGGTGTAACAAGTTTTAACGATGAAATTTGTCAAGGGTTAGTTGAAACAAGTTTGACTATCACTCAAATTCGTTTGTTTCGAGTTTCCGAAAACGTAGGCGATAGGTCGATGCCTTGTAAGAAATTAAAATCATGGAAAAAATTGTAATTTTGTATTTTTAAAATTTTATTTTCAGTCCGACGATGAGGAAATTGGAAAACGTCGTGGAAGACGCAGCGTCCGAAACGGAGCGCCCGGAAAGCCGGCACCCGATTCGCCACGAGAAAAAAAATCGCCACCGGCTTTTTAACTCGACTTTTTCCCGTTACCCCGTCCCGAAAAAAGTTAACGCGACGGACCCGATCATTATTAACAATAACGATACGACTGTGATTTCATTTAAAACCTCCTCGTCGGAAAATAACAGCCTTTCCAAGGATGGAACGGAGGAGATTTTAAAAAAAAAACTAAACCCCCATGAAAATTGTTATACAACTAACGAAGTTTTACAAATTATTGCAATTACTTGTTTAGTGAATTTTATATTCTGGTTTTTGATCATCTCAACCGTTAATTTTTGTACAAAAAATCAAAAAATATGGAAATCCGATAGGTAAGCATTTATTGTTGTTCTTTCCAAGGGAACGCTCCCAAAGTATATATTAATAACTTAATTATTATAAAGGACTGAGCCTCTCGTTATCCCGTGAAAAAAAAAAAAAAAATTAGAACTTAATAAAAGAAAAACACCCTTTCCGTTAGACCCTTAAATTTTGCATAATAGAATCCCGTTACCTAATTTCCGGAAATTATCTCGGGAGTTGCGGAAATTTATCTCGAGGAGTTTCCTCGTGAATTTCACTTTTTTATTCTTTATTAACCGATCCGGAAGACAAAGAAAACAGGAGAAAAACTCCATTTTTTTTTCTTTCTTGACTTTTGGTCGGTCCAAAAAGTTTCATTTTTGATTAAAATCGAACCTTAAAGTTAAAGTTAACGGAGAACCCCGACAACGGAATTGAAGGTGGCGTGGTTTATAATTTTTTTTTCGATTTGAAATTCATTTTTTGTAATCGTTTTTGATTTTCCCCCTCTGATTCTACGATGAAAAACGAAATCAGAAATTAAAAATAAACTTTTCCTCGGGATTTTTCCCAGCAAAATAATATAATGCCGGCTTTTATATTTTATTTTTAATCTCTATACAACCGCGGGTTTAAATACGGCTCATTTCAGAAAAAGAAAAAAAAAGAGGAAAACCTTCCCTTTTATATAAAACCGTAAAGCTGAATATGCTTATCAGAAAGGATACCGGCTCCTGATTTTTATATGCACAAAAAGATGGCCGAATTTTTAAAAAAAATTGACTTAATTAAATATTTTCTTAAGGGAGAAGGAAATTATGCGTTTTTTTACCGAAGTTAGGAGAGAGGACCCCGATTTTCGAAAACCGAAAAGTTTGGAAAACACGGAAAGGTCCAAAACGTTCCCAGAGGACAGCATTTACCGGTATAACAGACTTTGTTTTGGAAATCGACATTTGATAAGAAGAACCTTTTTTATTTGGTTCGGAATTGTAAAATGAGCCTTTGAAATGAGAATCAAGGTCAAGGTGCTCGAAATCCCCTTTCCCCCGCCCACCTTTTTTTTTTTTTTTTTTTTTTTTTTTTTTTTTTTGTTAGCAGAAACGAGGTAACAAATCTCCCCAGAGAAGACTCCATTAAAAATCACAATCACCGCCGAGAGATTATTTAAAATTTTTCTCTTGTAAAAAGCGACACAGGAAGCAGTTAGAAAGGTTTCCCAGAGTAAAGTTTAAACCTTTTTTTTGTAAGGCGATTATGGCATTCACATCTGGTTTACAACATGTTTAGCATTTTCCTAAGGAAAAATGGTGGATACTTTTTACGAATGTAATCAAAGTAAAAGGGGAGATATTTCCAAAGGAGATTTATATCCGTATAATTAATCACGACTCGTCTTTCTCCTTCTTAAGACATTCATCTGGCTACGGTAAACAGATTTGGCTTTTTTTTTTTTTTTTCTTGTATCCGAACTGGAATAAAGAAAGAAAAATGTGCCGCGTTTGTAATTAAAATATTTCGTTTACTCTAAAACATCGGGAGACACAGGAAAGGGAAAAAAAACGATATGAGCGAAAGCAGAACAAAAAATGGTATCGGTATGTGCTTTTAACCGCACCCAAATACCAAAAGCAGGAAAGATATTTTGTCCCCAAGGTAAAAAAAAAAAAAAATTCGCTTTGCCACTTTGAGGATTATTGCCCTAGTTTAGATAATGGGGGGTGATTTCCTCGGAAATGATGACATTTTTTCAAATGTTTTGATTTTGACGATGGAGAGCGTAATTCTCTTGGTCGGTTTCAAAGTGTGACCAACTTGAGAAAATAATTTGAGTTGAAACGACGTGTAGGACACGGGCCCTTAATATATCACACCAAGATAACGAGGGTAGACCGAAAGGTTTTTCACAAACTTGGGAAACTTAATTAGTGTGACGACACTTTAACAATTACGAATGAAATGAAACCGCATTAAACTTTGAAAAAGCGCTTTTTCTTTCCAACAAAAACAGACGTTTTCTTCATCTTAACTTTTTTTTTCCTTTCGCCTCCGTGAAAACTTTACGTTTGTATCTCATTACCTACTCGTTTTTTTTCCCCCATTAGAAGGTGGAAACAAAAACGGGGGAAAAGGTAATTTAGATTAAATGCTCAAGGTTGAAACAAAGGTTTCTAATATTCATTTTTTTGTAATGTTGTTCCAAGAGGAATGAAAATTTTCAAATTTTGATATTGGATTTGCAGAAAAGAAAAAAGTATTACGTGCGACGGGATTTTGATGAAAAGTTTCGAGTTTAATTTTATTTTTGATATTGTTCTGTCAACGTGATTCGTATTCTTTTTTTTCGGGGGGAAAAAAGAAGAAATAAAGTCGAGTTAGTTGTTGCGGTTTCTCGAAAGTAATTTACAGAGCGGATGTTTACAAGGGATTCGGGGCATGTTTCCTAGAGTGAGATGAAAAACCTGTAGATTCCGAGATAATTGCAAATATTATACCTGTAACGGATGATTCTGCTTGTGTTTTCAGTTGGGAGTCGCTGGAATCCCTGGGAAGCAACGCGGAGTACGAAATTAAGGGGAAACAGGGCGGGAACTCCGGGAAAAGAAAGAGCGATCCCTCGCCGAGGCACTCCACGAGCAGTTACAATAACGTCCGAGATTACGTAAATTCCCTGACGGGGGAAAGCGACGGGGAAAACCGCATGCTGATACCGATGCAGGATCTGACGGGAGCCGACGGGAAACGGGAAAAAATTTCGGATAAAGAATCCGAAGAGAAGAACGATTCCTTGGGAGGATCCCACCGGCTCTTACATTTCTCCGATATTTTCAACGACATGATCTCTTTAGATAATTTAAAACCTTTGTACGAAAAAAAGTCTCTCTCTCGGGAGAAACATAAAAAACTTAAAATTATGAGTTCTCTCTCTATGGAAAATTTAATTTTTTGAATGGGATTTCAATAAGTTTCGCAGGGGACCACGTTTCGTTAAAAATTTAATAATTCATGAGCCCATCTGACGTTCGTTTTCCATGTAAAATCGACATGCGTTCCAACTTTTTTTTTTCTTTTAAATCACAAAATGTTTTGTATATGAAAATGGAATTTACAGCTTTATTTTCGTTTCTTTGGAGAATTTAAGTTTTTAAGCGAGCCGCCACTGATCTCGTGGTTAATAAACCTCTACAAAACGTTGAAAATCAATATTTAATATGTATAGACATTGATTTCTTATTTTTATGAAGGAAATGAACATTTTATGCATGTTGCGGTTATAAACATTATCAAATCGAATTCTTTTTTTTTCTTTTTTCCCTAATCATTTATTTTTCTTTCTAATGGTTTTCTTTTTAACCGAAAAATAATTGGCTCGAGTTTTTTTTTATTTTATTTTTCAACATTGAAATCCGCCGAAGGCTTATACTTTTTTACTTCCCTTTGTTGCCTTCATTTACGTTTATCACGATTTAAAACTCAAGGAATTTTTTTTTTTTTGTGAATTCCTTCCTTCTCTTTATTTGGATGTTTTTTTTTTTTTTTTCGCAACGTTGCAGAAGGTGGAAAATGAAGAATACCCATTTTTCGTGTTTTCAAGAAGTTGAATGACAATAATCAATTCTCAAGAAAATGGTTCTCAAATGTTTACTCAAATGGGCTCTCTTTTTAAAGAATAATTCAAAAGGAAATGTCAAGTGAAACTTAATTTACTTGAAATCATACATTTTTTTTATACTCTATACTTTTTCTATTTAACATTTTAAATGTTTGTTATTTATTGTTATTTAAATAAAAGAATATATTTAAAAGAAAGGACAGCTTTTGCATCGAAATGAGGGGAAGAAGATCCGGGCCATTAGGTATCTCAAGTTTTTCGTTCCTTTTTGCGGGAGAAAAAAAACGGAGACGAGAAACTGTTTTTTCCGAAGGTTGTGCAAATTCATGAAAAATGAAATAAAGGTTACATCCTATCCTATGCCCTCTTTCCCTTTCGTTTCCTCTCTCCTCCCCCCGCCCTTTTAACTTTTCCCATACCGGGAAAAAGTTTTATTGTTTTTGTAACCTTAGATGATGCTTTGAAATAAGTTGGGAAGTCGGCGAAGCCTCCCAGATATTTCATTTTAATTCGCGGTGGAGGAGGCTGGGGATGCATCAACCGATTTAAAAAAAATTCGGATTGAAAAAGATTTTATGACTCACAAAAAAAAAAAAAAAAAAAAAAATTCAAGAAAACGAAAAAGAAAATTTCAGCTCTTGAAATTCTTTTAGAAAAAAAAAAAAAAAAAAAAAAAAAAAAAAACATAAATATATTTATAAGGAAAAAGGACAGTTCTAAAAGTGCGTTTAAATTCCGCATTTTCTAGTATTTTCCTTTTTATTATTTCTTAAATTCTCGTGTGGAAAAAGAAAACAGAATCGATTACAATTTATAGTAAAGGTGTATGCGAAAAAAGGTTTTCACGACAGGAAAGTTCGGACCGCATACTAGGTACCGTTGAACGAAATTCAAAGGAGCTTTTTACATTCAAAAGAATCCACCTGTGTTTTACATATTCAATAAATTTTCATTACCAGCAAGAGTCTTTTGCTACAGCTTTTCGTGTGAAAATTTATCACCCGATTTCTCCCCTCCCCCCTCCTACCTTATAATAATGTTTTTTTAAAAAAAAGTGAGTTAATTTTCGAGAAATCCAGTTCTTTACGGAGACTGACATTTTAACAAAATGTCATTCTCATAATGAAAAGTAAAAATGTTACTCTCGCTTGCATAACCTGGCATTTTCGAAAGAATAAATTTTTGAGAATTTACCATCACATGGTTTGAAGAGTCACCGGCCTTCTTTGAAAGAAAACAACGTTTCCTCCATTTGTTTTGAAATGCCGTGAAAAATATAGAAATTTACGAAAAAAAATTGCAAAATCAGTAAAACAGTGGAAAAAGAAAAAAAAAAAAAATGTCTGTGACATCGGGTCAAAATTCGTCCGGGTTCGTGTCGATATTTCACAGCATCAACAAGCAACCTCTGCTTATGTGGGAAAAGAAAATTCGAAACGGACGAATCAAACGGATCCGGGACGAAGATTTATACAGTCTTGTTATCGAAATTTTAGGACCGAAATCCGTTTCGACTTACATAACGTGCCCTCAGGATCCCGCGGAAACGTTAAAAATCACCCAATCCGTGTTAAACTTGACTGTGAAAAATCTCGACAAAGTTTTTTCCTTTGACGTTCAAATTTTAGACGATAAAAACGTGAAGAGGAGATTCAAGGTTTCCACGAGCACGACAATCGCCGAAGCGAAACCTTTCGCTTGTAAATTGCCTTTGTTTTTGGAGGAAGGTTGGAATCAGATAACCCTCCCTTTACAGCAATATACGGCTCGTTGTTACGGGACCAATTACCTCCAGACGTTGAGAGTTCAAATTTATGCCGGTTGCCGCCTCAGAAGAGTTTTCTTTTCCAATAAAATTTGCACGGAAGAGGAAATCCCCCTCGACTTTAGGATGAATCATTTGGCCATACCTAAAAGGATAACGGAAAAGTTCGGACATTAGACAAAAGTCGGCTACAAATGGCGACGTAAACATAAATTTTTTTGTTGTTTATCGAAATCGAAAAGTATGTTCCGGCTCGCTGACCAGCCCGGACTCCTCCTTCTCCTTCATTCCGAAAGGAAAAAACCTTTGGCTTTATGGGACAAGCGATTGAGGGAAGGGGAACTCAAACGGGTTTTCGATCCGGAATTGAAATCCTCGGTTTTGGAACTCACCGGAAATAACGGAGCTTTGACAAATTACCTCGGTTGCCCCTCGGATCCCAGACGGGTTTTGGCCGTCAAGTACCCCTACCTTCGGATGACGGTCAAAAGTTTGCCCGACAAATTCTTCGCCGTGGACATCCTCGTTTTAGACGACAAGAGAACGAGAAGAAGGTTTCGCTGTTGCACGATTCAGGGGTTCCTCGACGTCCAACCGTTTATGGCCAAGATACCTTTGTCCCTGGAAGAGGGCTGGAACGAAATAACCGTGCCCTTGCATCGTTACGTCAAAGACCTTTACGACGCCGTTTACGTCGAGACTTTACGAATACAAATTTACGCCGATTGCTCTTTGAAAAGAGTTTTCTTTTCTGACAAAGAGTATAAAGAAAGCGACTTGCCGAAAAATTGTAAAATATACGGATTCGAAGAAACAACGGGGGCACCAGAGGAAACCCCGAAGAAAGAAGAACCCTCGGAGTCTGAATTTAGTTACCTCACGTCCTTCCTTAACTTTTTCAACAAATCCTCGTAAAAATCAAAATTTTAATCCTTGGAATTCCTCGGAAACGAAGGGTGTTATACACCTCTTAAGACCTCAAAGGTCGTAAATTCCGAGCCCGGTCAATTATTAATCGGTAATCTTTAGAGCACGCATTTAATCCCGTTCGGGGGATTGAATCCGCAGAGTTTTTCTCGCACCTGACAAGTCCAATTTTATACTTTTTAAACTGTGGCATAACTCTTCAACTTTACGAACCGAAAAGGCCAATTTTTTTTTATTACGTTATAACTTTTCCGGTTTCGAATTTTCAATTTTCTTCCCTTCCAGTAAACCTGTCGACTCGCCGATGGACTTTCAAGGAAAAACGGTTACAATTTTTTTCCCCATCAACGTCATTAATTATTTTTAAAAAAATGAAAATTTTGTCAACGTATCGATCAATTTTTTTTTTTTTTTTAAGAATGCAGAAATGTAATTAATTTATCTTTTGGATGGGTAATTTTTCTTTTTTTCCTTCTTTTTGATTGAAAAACTCAATAAAAAGTTTTGTTTGAAATGTGTAAACTTTTTTAATTTTTCTCAGGTTAAAAAAGTTGAGGATCAGATATCTCCCTCACCCTCCCCCTTCTTTTAAAGATAACATCGGACATACGAAGAATACTTTTATTTTTAGGTTACAGCTTAGCTCTTTTTTTTCCGAATTAATACCTCTGGATTATCGTTTGCTATATTTTCCCTCCTCCTTCCGCCGAGTCTGTGTAATAATTTTATTTATACTTTTCAAGCAAGACTTTTTCGCTACTAGAGGGATAAGATCCCAACAGGAAAAGGTGAGGTAATCTTTTTATTTTGCTTCCTATGCTCGAGTTTCATTTGACAAAAAAAAAAAGAAGGATGAAAATCCGAAATTCAAATATTAAAAACACCCAGACACGAAACGTGTATTGATTGATGTTCGTCGAGTTTTAAAGGCTTTTACCGTTTACTTTCTGTGTGACCTTTCAAAAATTCAGTGAAATTATGAATGTTCTTGCTTTACGTCGACAGGGGGCGTGCTCTGGGTGCTGAAAATGTCCGGGAAAGTGTTTAATTCTGATATCAGGATTTTTCGCGAATCCTTGTCAATGTAAAGCCAGTGAGCCCGAAAATATTTTCCGGAATCTCCCCATCTTTCTATTTTCCACATACGAATTCACCACTTTCTCTCCCTTCGGGATTTCGATTTAAAATTAAAATCCATCTGCACTTTTATTGTTTTAGCATACATCTAAATTTAAAAAAAAAAAAAAAAAACTTTTAAAAAAGTGATTTTTGCGGATGTTGTTGTGGTTGTGAAAACTGTACAATAAGTTTTCGTTTTATAATGAATTTTAATCATCGTTTTGACTTTTATTTCTTTGAGCTTGATGAGGACGTCACCGGTGTCAAAAAAAAAAAAAAAAAAACTTTTGTCTAAAATAAAAGTTTTTCTCCGAGTATGAAGTTTGCTCACTAACTTTCCTTAACAACTGCTGGTAAAGCTAAAACAACTTTTTCCCCGTTTAAAATATAGTTTTCAAACTTGAAGAAAGAAAAGCATTATTATTATTTTTTTCTTTTTGAAAGGAGCAAAAGAGGCATAGGCTTATCCTTCTTCCAAGGGGCTTGTAAAGGGAACATTATGTGTGGAGGTAGCTGCTCTGGAAAAGTCGAGTTCATTTCTGCGACAAATGAATTGGAAATGTAGAATGAAAACGTGACAAGTTTATCGATGGCTTTTAAAACTTGATGTCTTTCAGGCGAGGAGGGGGAAAAGGGTAAATAAAAGAGCTTTGCGTAGTAGTATGTTAGTCGTCCAACTGCAAAGGATATTGTGAAAACCGAACACCAGAAGAGGAAATTTTTGAACAATTCCAATCTAACGGGAATTCGTCTTCGCTGTTCATTTTGTCTGGAAAAAAAAAAAAAAAAAAAAAAAAAAAAAGTCGTTTAAACCAGCAGTTAGCATGAATCTGAATAGCTGTTATCGGGTAAACGGGCGCACATAAGCTAACACATATTGGCAACTTGTGTTACAAAAAAAAAAAAAAACGACCGAGAATTTCTCGCCTGATTTATACTGTGCTTATGGCTCTAGCAGGCGAGCAATTCTCCCGTACTACGGATTGCATAGGTATCCCCGTCAACCCGATACCAGCTATTCTCAAAATTGGCAAATAATTCGTGTCACGTGTGCTCCTGGCATTTAGCAAAAAAAAAGATTTCACTTTCGTTTCTTCACATGTCACGGCTCTAAATCTTCTTCTAATCTTCTTATCGTCTAATATCTGAATTTCGACGGTTAAAGGTTTGCCAAGATTTTTATTTAAAAAGGTAATTATAGCGGATCTCGGTCCTAACATTTTATCGGCTTCGGCTGCACACATCAAGTAAGTTTTTTTTTACTATTTTCGGCTTAAAATTTCAATTATTTGTTTTGTGTATCCCATCTGATTTTTTTTGTCCCACTTGAAAAAGGAACGTCTATCGAGTCCTTGGAGTAAACTTTGGAGTAGGCTACTATTAAAATTTTCGAATCGTAGAATAATATTAAGACAAAATAAAAAAATATAGAAAAACAAAAAGGCATGATAAACTGAGTCTAGGTCACAACCCCGAAAACCTCTTTCGGGGATTTGATTTTCGGTGTTCTGATTTCACTATTTTTGGGGTAATTTAATTAAAAAATAATTAAAATTAATTTTTAACATTTCGGGGTTCTGATTTCGGTTTTTTTTTATTTTTTAAATTAAATTCAGTTTTTTTTTCAATTCGCCGTGGAGGTCAATGAACTTCGCGGTCAATTAACTCAGGTTAATTAATCTCATGTAAATTTAAGGATTTTGGAAAGAAAGTTATGTAATTTACTTTACATTTTTTAAATGTTTTGCAATCTTTGGTCTAATAAATAAGGTAAAAAAATAAATAATCAGTATTTAAACTAAAATGGCGTAGCGAGCCTCTTTTTGGGGGGCTTGCCCCCTGGAAATAATTTTGTCGGACTCTACCCTCAATACCCAACCTTGGTAAATAATTAAATAATCAGTATTTTGGAGATCAGTAGAAAATCAACTAATAAATTAATGTAATGATCGCTAAAAAAAAAAATATTTGATCCGTTTTTTGGGTAAATGGTCGGTAAAAACATTTAAAAAATCAGTAAAAACATAAACAAAGAAAAAAAACATTGAAAATATGGGTTAGAAAACTCTGAGCAATTTAAGAGCAGGGCATTCAAAATCTGTATCGTAGATCTGCAGTAGATTAGAAAATAGCGACTACTGGCGTCAGTCAAGAAACTTTCTCTTGCCCGCACTTTTGTAAGATGTGTTAGTAAAATTAGTAAAACCGCAGCAACTTCTGATGAGGGCCCGGCAATGCCCACACTTGACGGTCGTACCGCAGCCTGGTTCCGTCATCCGTTGTACACGCCAACCGACGATTGCAGATGGCTACATTAACTAGGCAAAGGGAGCAAATACATCAATGCATTTCCAAAATCCTTTAAATAATCAAAAACCGGGAAAATTAACCCGGGTTAATCAACCTGAGTTAATTGACCTCCACAGCGAATTGACAAAAAAAAAACAATTTAATTTAAAAAATAAAAAAACCCCGAAATATTAAAAATTAATTTTAATTATTTTTTAACTTAATTTAATTAAATTACCCCAAAAATAGTGAAATCAGAACCTCGAAAATCAAATCCCCGAAAACCACTTTCGGGGATTTGATTTTCGGGGTTCTGAATAGTACCCAATAAACTGTTTTTAGCAAACGCTTTTGCTACGGTTCAAAAGCATCCCTCCTATCAAACAAAGGAAGGAATAAAATTAATGAACCGAAGATTAGATATTCTAAATATCGACAAATAAATACAATGTTTTTTTTTTTAATTTTTACTTCTAAAATTTAAAAATATATTTAAATAAATGTGCTTTCTGTTTTTATTTATGTGAGTCGATCAAGCACCATAGACATTTAATTAACTAGGCCTACAAACAATACAAATTTATGAAAAAAAAAAAAAAAAAAAAAAAAAAGAAAAATGATGAAAAACATTTATACAAAATTGATTGGCAAGCTTAAAAAAAAAAGAACAATTTAATCTGGCTTTTATTTAAAAATTGGAGTTGGGGGCCTCGTTATTACCTCATCAACTTAAAAATACGTTTTTATTAAAATATTAGGTACAGCAACAGCTACAACATTAGACCTTTTCTATTAATTCTTACTAAAAAATTGAAAATTAAAAAAATTCAAGCGCGGACCCCTGTTAAGGTCCCTAGAGAGCTTTTATTTTGATATTTAACTACCGAAAATTTCAAAAATCAATTACAGCTTAGCCGGTATCGCTTTCAAGTGCAATAACACCATAAGCTGTAGCCTCTAGATAAGAATCGAAATGTAATTAAAAGTTATATCCCCACAGCCTCAGCAAAAAAATTAATTATCAACGAAAACTCCAAAAATGGAAGCTCGCTTTTCAAATAACCTAAGCTAGAGAAAAGAAGCTCGCGCTGGAATTTTTTCATTTTCAGCCGGTGCATTCAAAAGTATTTTAAAAAAACAGCCTTTTAAAAATGTTTAACGTCCAAATTCTTATAAATAAAAAGAAAATTACAAAACGATTGCCATAAAACGTCGACACTTGTTAAAAAATAATTAAGGAACGTACAATTGATATTTTCAAAAAAAACCCTGCAGTCGATTAAATATTTAAAAAATAAAATAATTAAAAGAATTAACATTGTATATTGCGTCTAGTAAAAAGTATCTAAGCCTAGATTTACTCCTTAGCGGAACAGACCATTTATTATCGTATATAAAGTTTTTTTTTTTTTTTTTTTTTTTTTTTTTTTTTTTCAACAAACTGGACTAACATTAAAAATAATTAGTAGAAAAAACCGACCAAGTCTTTTTTCCTTAAAAAATATAAAAACCGATTATAAATAAATAGATAAATAAATATTTAAATTTTAATATTCCCATTTGGTTGCATTTTCGTATTCGGTATCTCCCAATCGGAAGGTCCCATTTTTGTTGGCTACTAAATATTCTCCGTGGACCGATTTGATGCAAATCCTAGTCGGTTCTCGTAATTCTAAATAAAATCCTTCGGGTACATCGGAATCGGAGGTAACGCTTTCGCTGTCCACGTGCCAATATTTTCCGTTTTGCCCCTAAAAATGTTTAAAAAGGAAAATTTCATTAAAAATTATTGGTAAAAATGAAAAATCAACTCCTTTTAGGCTTCTTACAGTAAAAATATTGGAGGATTATAGGAGAAAATATTTTTTACCTTGAAATAAACTACACCTCTTTCCGCCCTTTCCACCTGGATGGTTTCGTAAGTTGCTTTATTGCACTCGAGCTTGGTGGAGGAGGAACTTTTATACCCGACGAACCCCTGTTCGCATTTCAGCACCAAGATCGGCCTATAAAAATCAAATCAAAATTTATTAGACTACACTCCTGGACTTTTTGAAAAAGTCTAAATTACCTATTAATTAAATAGAAAAAATATTTGCAAGACTCCTCGACGGTATCCGAATTAGCGTAAAGATGTCCGGACCTTTTGGTGGCGACGAATTTCCCGTTGTTGGCTCGGAAGCACAGCGATCCATCCCCTTGCCATACCAGATCGAACAAAGCGTTCGACGTCCTGAAAATAAATCCGACATTTAACTTTTCCGATTCATTTAGAGAAAAAAAAAAAAAATCTCGTTTCAAGATACCTTTTATCTCCGCAAGCTTGGATTCCTCCTCCCGTTTCCAGAGTCCAATACCTGTCTTGCATGGTTCGAATGTACCAGCGTTTCGTGGACCAATCGAATTCTAGTTGAAAGGTTTCGTGATCGGATATTTCATCTTGATTAGCCGTAACGTCGACACCTGTCAAAATATAAAATCAGGCAAATTACATCAAACGCCATAAATCTTTTTTTTTTTCTTTTCCCTCTTCTTATTAATTCCGGGTGTAGACGCTTCGGAGAGGAAACAGCAGACAGGAAATCGATATATTGTACAGTTAGTCATCAGAGAGCATCACCTCTCGCAAAAAGAGGGTGGATTTCGTTCGTTAGGGGTTGATTTAGGGCTAGGAAAATATATTATATATATTTTTTTTTTTTTTTTAATTTTATAAAATACAACTTTATTTGTAATTTTCTTTTACCGTATGAAAATTAACTACCGAGCAGCTTAAATTTTGTTTTGTGATAAAAAAATAAAATAAAAAATCATGCCAAGGGTGTAAGAGGAAAAAGAAACCAGACAGAAAAAAATAAATGGGGGAAAGCACTCTTAAAGTTATGGCTGAGTCATGGCGGGGAAGAGAAGGACGGACGGACGACCTACCCTAATTCCAAATCTATTGCCAACTTTCTAACTCAAATCAAAAAAAAAAAAAAAAAAAAAAAAATCATTGGTCGTTAAATTTATTATCCGAAGGTGAAAAGGTTAGAGCGATCGAATGAATGAAAATTATAATACAAGTGGTGGAGATTTAATTGCGGAGCACTCGTGTGTTATGGAAGAAAATCCAACACTCGGGTTTAACTCACTTGTCTCCATGGCTCGTTTCATCATATAGTTACTACGAGCTAATTTTCTATCTAAGTTTTCGGCAGGCCCTGAAAAAACAAATCCGAGCATATCATCTGAGGAGTTACAATTTTGTAGGTACCGTTAATCCAGGAACCGGACAAGAGGTTAAAGGTCCATCGTGTTTTCTGATAATGTAAACAGAGCCGCTAATGGAGTGAAGAAGCCGTTTATCTTGTTTAAATGGTTTTAATCTATTTGGTCAAAATTCTTTTAAAAGCAAAGAGCACGACATTTTCCCAAAGGATTTCGGTTATGCAATCCGTAAGGCAAATCCGAGGAGGAGGAGGAGGAAGAAACGCGGTCGGTGATCACGGTTAGTTTGCAATCTAACGGTTTACCATTGTAATATCTTAAAAAGTCAAGCACCTATATGCTTTGCCGGCTGTATCTTTTTAATTGACCATCGCTACATATAAAAATTCACCGAATCAATTAGTAAACAAGTCTAGGGTCCAAAGGTCAAACGGCTCACCGCCCCGCCGACACCTTCCGATTACGTGCATCCAAACAACTTCCTAATTTTTGTTACACCAAACTTACAAAAAAAAAAAAAAAAAAAAAAAAAAGTAAATTAATACATTTCCGAAACCGCATTTGTTTATAAATAGAATTCCCCCCTTGGAAAGGAGAGCCTTTAAAATTTTGATTATTTTTCTAAGTGAGGACTCGCTTTTTTCCGGTTTCGTGGTATAAGCGTGGACAAACGAGTAAAATAACGGGTGTACTAATGATTCCGCTCTTTACGACTTTATTAATCCTAATACCTTTCGAAAAATTTCTCTTAAAAGATTCAACTTTTTTTTAATTTTAATTTTTATCTTTCGACTTAAAGTTTAATTTGCATATTTTACGGACCGCGTCCAACGCATAACGTTAGCCTTGTTATCCCGAAATCTACCGCTTGGACCTTTTTGTTTTGGATGAGAGAGAGTGTTTGCCACATTAAATCAAAAAAATTAATTATTTTAATTGCAAAGAAGCCAAAAAAATTTAAACGACACAAATTAAAGAAACTCCAAGGTCGCGGGGGAAATGTGTCAAAATATTTTCATAAAAACAGGAATTTCAAGAGACAAGGTCGAATATATCTTGTATGTCTTAATTTTTCAAAAATTTATTTTTATCGGAATTAAAAAAACCCGGCTCTTTCCAAGAGATTTTTTCATATTCTCTAAATTGTTCGAGTGCATCATTCTGTGCATTTTCGATAGGGGGGAAAAAAAAGCGACAAAATAAATGGGCTTCAGACTTTTGCGGTAATTACCTTCCCATCGGGGTGCCGCGGGATTGGCGGATCCAGAATCACCTTCACTTTGATATAATTTTTTTTAAAAAAATCGATCCGGTCTTATTCCTTCGTAAATAATCAAATGGTAACCAGAGTATTTTTTATGAATTTCCGGGTAAGCGCTCAACGGATAACGGTAAGGGAAATAATATTATGTACATATTTTTATAGTGGAGTCCCTCGTCTCGGATTACATTTTTTTTTATTAACCGAAAAATTAAAAAGTGCACAGGTCGTGACGTCATAACTTACCAATAAAATGAGGGCATTATCCGTCAATTAATTGCATTTTATTACTTAAAATTTAATTACGAATTCAAATCTGTAACGGATTGCTTGTGTCATCCTTTCGAATAAAAACAAAATTAATTTGTGGGGACGATAAAAACTCTAATTTAATAATATAACCAATATAGGCAATTACCGTGTCGTTAACGCTAGACGAAACCAGTTTCCCCCCCCCCCTTTTTTTTTTCTTGTGAAAGTACGAGAAAACCCGATAAATTTCAATTCGCCATATGTACTTTATGCCTCGAATTTTCAAAAATTCCAGAGTTAAAAAGTCATCATCGCAGTTCGATGACTCGTGCAAACCGAGTGCTCATCTGCATCTCGTCGGTATATTCTTAAAAAAAAAAAAAAAAAAAAGCTCACGATTATTTAATTATCGATCGTTTATTTAATAGGAAAACCGTTCAATTTTTTACATGATTTGCTCAAAAGTCTTTCGGGATCGAAATAGAAATACCTTTCGGGCTAATCAGACTGTAATAACCCGACATGATTTTTTTATCTTTGCTTTTTTTGCGGTCTCATCTCGTAAATATAAAACCGCAGGGATTTTTGACCGCAACCAACTGCAACCATTAAAACCAGAAATATACAAATCTTTTACAAACGGAAACAGGACCTTAACGATCCTAATAGTTAATCTACTAGTCCATTTTTTAAAGTATTTTTTTTTTTTTTTGTATCCTTTTCTCCCTTTCATCGTGAAAACATATAAAAAATTATTTCTTTTCATAAAATAAAAGAGCGGAACGGTAAAAATAAAAAAGCGATGCGATGTTTTTCTTTCAACAAATTTGAATGGTTTGAAAAGTCTGCCTTCTCCAAGATGGAGGATATCATCCTGATTGGTCTCTATTCATGCATTTCCATTGTCCTTGTAAACACAAGTGGCTTTCTTAATTCCGTCTCACGTTCGGCTAAATATATTTCGATTAGAGAAAAATTAAAAAATTTGGCTCGCGATTAAAAACATAATAACCGCAACTTTTATAAATGCGTTTGAGTTGACGTCTAGACGCCACACGAAAATTTTCGGGCACGTCCTGTGCATACATAAATTTATGGGTATTGGCCTCGGCTCAAAAAAATAAAATATCAGCAATTACGGAAGTCGGACCATAATTCCAAACTGTAAATAATTGCGAAAAATACCGATATCATCGAGTTATAATAAATTGTAAACAGGTGAGAGAAAAGAGGCCGGTTTTTAAAAAACAAGTTGACGTTGCTTCTTCTTTCTAGGTCAATTTTTTCTAACAGCTGACTCAAGGTCGAATTTATCATTTTTTTTTTTTCCAAATCAAATCGTTTTTGATTTAAACCGGTAGGTGATAGTATAATTATAAAATGCCAAAAGGGAAACTAAAAAGAGCTACACATTATAAGCCATTAAAAATGATTTTTTTTTACCTTGCTTAACAGATACGTATCTCGAATTGAGAGCAGCGACGAAGCTGGCCTGGGGCAAAGAATCTTCCAGGGAAAAGAGCTCATCCTTAGTCACCGTTTGCGAACGAGTTTTCAGGACTGCTTTCGATCCTATCGGAGATAGGTAGGCTCCGCTCCGATCCCTTTAAAAAAAAAAATTATTATTATTATTATTATTATTATCTCGGTTTTTTCGCTCCCTCGTACAGGGGTCGCCATATAAATGTGTGGGCTTTTTGGCAAACACAACATTTACGGACTTGCATGATTGTGATTTTTTAGCTCGAATAATTCAACGGGATTGAACTTTTCGAATTTTCGCACGAAATTTACACGTTGATACTGATTTTGGGAGGGGGGAAGCAATAATTTTTATTATGTTGCTAACCCAAACTACACCTAATCCTCAGCTTATTTTTTTATATTAAATGCAAGTCACGGCGGTAATTTTTCCTGGGATTATGCTCACATGACTCAGGTGTTGGCGGTCAGCGGTGAGTTTAACAGCCAGATGGCTGTTTTGTGGGTGCCATCCCGTGTCGTCAGCACTCTAGAACATACCCGAGACCTGTGCATACGAAGTACACAGCGCCATTATTATTATTATTAGTATTATTATTATTTAAAACATTTTTAAAGAGTTGATATATTATACTAAATAAAAATTTGCTGATTGTCAAGGATATACGACACCCAACAATTCCATAACCGTTTAAGGAATATGTCCTCATTTCTCTGTAATCCGAGTTTTACCTCAAAGCAAGAGCTCCTTGATGATACTCGGCGGAAAACAAACAATTCGGATTGCATTGATCCACCAATTTCCCCTCCCGAGACAAATATTTGTTGTTGCAAGTGTGAAGAGCATATTTTCCGCTTTCTTCCAACCGAAACTCCAAAGTGAACAAAGTGTCCTCGCCCCAGGGTATGTTTGCGTCCACGTGGATCTCGTCTAAATTATCCGACAAATGAGCGAACCTTTTCCGGCCGATGGATCTCAAATTGACTTGGGGCCTCGCCGCGAGATGGACCAACCAAAATTCGGAATCCCCGGGGATTTTGGCGGTGCAAGCGAGTTTGTCGGAACTCGCCCCGAGGTAATAACCCCTGACGACGTTCCGGAAAGCCCATCTCCCGGAACCGTCGTCCGCGACGGATATTTGAAATTTCGAACCGGGGTCCCGTTCCTCGGATTCGCAGGTCACGTTCCCGAAGGAATCCACCGCGAGATATTTGTCCAGGTGACTCCTCAGGTAGATTGTGCTGTCCCCGGTTGCAGGCTCCAAAGTCCAAATTTGTTTTTTTTTTAAGCTGGACCCGTTGGCGTTGATTTTATAACCGAAAGTTTCCGCAGTGAGGTATCGAAATTTGGAATTAATTAAACCGATGGTCCAACATCCTTTTTGCTGGTTTTGAGCGATGATGTCTCCTCCCCCGTTTTGATCGTAATGACCGTTGAATCCGTTAATTCCGTTCATCTTGCCTCGACTCGGATTTCTGCAACATAAACAACAAACATCAAATTTTAAGGACGTTAACCCAAAAGAAAACTTGGCAACCTGCAATCCGGATTCCGATTTGAGGAAAGCTCATAAACCCCGTGATAAACTTAACGAGGAGAAACTTCATTTTAAAATAAACGGGGAAAAGAATCGATGATCTCTCCCCGGGTTTCCCGTAGAGAGTGAAAGAGCGTATAGAGCGCAAACGGAGGAAAAGCTTTTCCCCGCTCGTGGAAAAAAGGCAACGCCCTGGGAAACCGACCGGAGTCTGGACGTGATCCTTTCAATGAAAATCCCAAACAAACATTTTTTTTTTCACTTTATTCTCAGGTCACATGTCCGCTAGTGTACCTAAACTCGTTCGCAATACACCTCACGGATATCGTTCTACATGGAATAAAAAGTAATAATTTCTAACGTGTCCTACAACTTGGGCATTTTCGTCTCACATCATTTAACTAAAAATCTATGCATCGTACCTTCCGAAAAAATAAATAAAAGAGAATACCGTTACCCAGAATTGACTAAATTGAAAAAAAAAAAAAAAAAAAAAAAATGTATTCCATGTAATTTAGATACACGGTTACGGTAAAAAAGGCAATTTTCACCAAGATTCCACATTTTCCCATAGTCGAAACTCATTCAACATGTTTTGAAAGTGAAACGCAAACTTGAGAAAGATGGAAACAATCAAATCCTTAAAAAATATCTCACACATGCAACGTTACACTAATTAATTTCAAATAAGTGTATTTAATTGAGATTAATTAACGAATTAATTTCTTTGGACGTAATTAATCCCATCTACCAAATCTATAAACAGACTTGTATATTTAAAAACGGAAGTCAACGTTTTTTTTGAACACGAGACAATGACCTTGTCGCGATTAGGTGAATCCTAGAGAGAGAGAGAGAGAGAGAGAGAGAAATAATATAATAATAGTAATAATAATAATACTTGTGATCCCACAACTGATGCATCAATAAACACCAATGTATTCACTGTTTTGCACAAAAAAAAAAATTTTTTTTTTTCTCCGTGAGAAAGGTTTGTGTGCCGAGTTTTGGATTTTTGCTACATCTGACAAGGATAAAGAGTTTCGACGTCTAAATCGGTTGGATGCGCATCAAAGACGAACAAGCCCACTTCTTATAAAGGCAACGTGGTTTCATTACTTTTGTAAATTTTTTTTTAATAAGTACCCAAAAAAAGAAAAAGAAGAAAAACATCATGTTATTTACAAAAACAATCAAAATTGAAGATTAGTTATGTTGGAGCAATTAACAGAAAGAAAAATCATCCTCAAAAGCTAAATTAAATATTTGTGATGAAAATTACAATTTTTTGTCATCTCTAAGATGATTGTTTGCTTTGATTAAAGGACTTGGAATTTGGAATGATAGGCCCAGCGGAAAATCCGTGGGACGTTTAACTTCCTTCCTGCAGCAAGTCTAACGGACATTTTAATATTTTCATTTTTTTTTTTTTTGTTATTTTTTGGTATGCACGTAATAAGTTATTCCTCTGGCTTTGGAAATCGTGACGTCCGGTCTCAGCGACAAGTCGAAACAAGTCATCGAAATAATTTCCAATGATTTTTTTAATTTCTTTTTTTAATATAATTGCCAAGTCAGGCGTATCGCGGCATCGATTGCGATAATTATTATTATTAAACTCTCTTACAGATAAAAAAAAAAATTACAACAATGAATTAAAATGAAATTAATGCGTGATTCTCATTTTCCCCTTCAAATATGTAAATGGTTCCGCGGGTAAGTGGAAAAGAAAGTGTAAACAATGCCATTGCCGCAGTCGATAATTATAAACCGGAAAAGATGTTGGAAAAGATGTTGCTCCATATAAATCCATAAAAACAAATCGATACTTAAAAAAAAAAAAAAAAAAAAATGTTAAGGTACAATAAGTTTTCGATCCGGTCGGCCTGCTTCTGCTTCCTGTTAACTCAAGATATTTATTTCAAAATACACAGATGGATAATTGATCGATTCCCAAGTTATCACGCCAAGCTCTCATTATAATGATCTGACTGCTGTGGTGAGGGTTGCCGAATCGGCAATTTCGGAACCTCCTACACGAAAACAACGAAAAAAAAAAAAGTTAGAACCAAGAAAACTTAAAAGTTTGCAAAAAGAAAAAGTTGGATTTTGACCACCAAGGGAAAGGGACCTACATCAATCCTCGGGAAAAGGAGAAATAATTTTTCCCCGCTATTCCAGGGAGGGGAAGAGTAAATGCCGGATCGATATTTATAAAGCCAAACGCATTGCGTGTGGGGGTAGGTAAAAGTTTCGTTTAAAATTTTTGTACAAGTAAAATTAATTCATTTTTATTGATAGAAAAAAACAATTTTCAGGTTTTTAAAAGTTAGAAACTCAAACCCCACCAAGGGTTATAACCAATGAGGACAATCTCGCCTTGGTTCGGTATTAGCAAAATGTTAATTGGCACCGCTTAGGTGAGCACTCATGCGAATTTTTAATTAATAATTCTTTATGGCTCAAACTTAAACTACCGTTGCCTAATTAGTCTCGACTTTTTCGTTTACAAGAAAATCATATGCCTTCGGAGTGTGTTTTTTGAAATATAGTTTTTGTTTTGGTGTTTAATTAATCAATTAATTAAATTTTTGGGAAAAGAAAAAACGAATGTTGTTAGGAAAACGACATTATGTTTTTTTTGGCATTTGACAATCTCACTCTAGCTTATCAAACAGATTGTATATCAACCTTAGCTTAACTTTCTTCCCAGTCAAAAAGCAATCAAGAAATAATTTTGCTGATACAGTAATTTTACATTCCAAAAAACTGATCAGGGATAATACTTCCATTTTTTTGTATAACTCAAATTTACTTATTGTGAAAAATTCACCTTTTCAGTGTTCTCAAAAAATATCTTTTGCTACTTTCCAGGATTGATGAGAGTGATAAACCTTCACAATTCACAAAAATGTGCATTGTTTTGAAAATCCTGGAGTGCAGGTCGACATTCTCCAAATCATGTCCAGTTATTTTACTCGATCACTTGAACATCTGATTCCTTGACTTAAATAAGTTAAGCTTCTTTCTACACTCCATCTTTCAGTTTTTTGGCATAGGCCTAAATTTACATCTCAAACCTGAATTACAATTATTGTGCAAATGAATTTATCATGCAAATGTTAAATGACTGATATTATCAGGAAATCTTCTGGTCCTTTAACTCCCATTTGCGGATTCACCCAAGTCAAATTAATTTTCTAGCGGTGCAGATTTAAAAAACCTAAAAGACATACACAACAGTTTCTTTTTTTTCCAAATTTTATTTTCAAAGAGAAAAATTGGTCACGGCCGAAAAATTGATTTGGTTCACCTAAAATGCGAATACAGGTTAACGGACCGACCGTCCGAATTCCTCTTAGGCATATTAGTACTTTTATTTTCGGCCTTAACTCGAAAACAGTTCAAATTTTAAATTATCCAGCAATGAAAGGTGTTAAAATATTTATTTTTTTGATAAAAAGAGTACATGCACATTCTTGTTTTTAAAGCAAGACCGAAAAACTGATTTATTTTTATGGTAAAAATGAACTTACGATTAATTCTGAGATCTTCTAATACGCTTATATCCAAAAAAAATGAACGTGATCGTTTGTCATCAACTGTAAAAGCATACATCCAATATTTTATAAGAACAAAGACCGCACGACACTAAACTCGACGGTCGCAAACCTCGATCGAGACTGCCGAGTGCCGAGGAGAGAGAGATGGTTGCCGGTTGTCGAGGAGTTTATGGAGGGAGGACGATGGCGAGACAAAGATGGCGCTATCCCGACTCTCGTGAGACAAACAGAAATGGTTTCGAGGGTGTAAAAATTCCAGTGAGTTTGAGTATTTTTTTATTTTTTATTTTTATTCTTGTATAATTCAATTCATTTAAAAAGCCAACAGAAGCGATTTATTGTCTCTTTTTTTCCATATAGTTTTATACCTTAAACCAGAAAAAAATTGAAAATATTATCAAAATGAACTTGACATGGCCTGACCTAACATAACCCAATAATATTGCCAGGAAGGATTTATAAAGCCCGGAGGCGTTTTTTCAGCGAAATCTTCGAGGATTTGAAACTAATAGTTTTTAGTTATAGCCATTAGTCAGTCAGTTTTGCGATCATAACCATGAGAGTTTTTTAATAATTTATCGGGGGGTCTTCCTAAACAGAGGCCTAAACACATTACGGGTAGTTTCCCGAATATTTTGGTATAACTCCCAACAGAAAGAACAATAGACAGCTGACTCATTTTTGGACTCTTTCTTCCAGCAAATTAGAAGTAAAAGAGCCAAAGAGTAAATCATCGTACAATACATAATTTAAGTAAATAACTTCAATGTACAGTACAATGTTTTTTTTCTTCAAGTCAAATCTTAAATATTTTCAATTTTTTATTAAAAAAAAAAAGGAAGCTTTAAAGCTTCCTTTTTTTTTTTTTTTCCGCGCTTGAAATTTTTTTTAAAATTTTGGAACCATTCCGCGTTCTTCAAATATAAAGTGTTCCGAAGTCTAAACTTATGATTTTTCGCCAGTCATCGGTAGCCGAAAAGGAACTTAGAATATTTTCTTTAAACTGAAATTCTTAGTTGGAAATAGGCAAGAACAATTTAATAGGTTTCATTAAGAATCTTAATATTCAAGGTATTTTGGAACTTCTTATCGTAGACTGTCTAAGACAAAGACGTCTTTAAAAGGTTTTAAAGCAAGCTAATGCCCCACCTAAAAGACATCTATAAGCCATCTCGTAAGATGATTTTAAGACAGCATTAAGACATCTGTCTTAGTAAGAACTCTTTAAGATCAAAATCAGACTTCTTTAAGACACCTTGTTCCACTTGGGTTCTTGACTAAGTCTGTGTTATAAGTGTCCGTCTCGGAACTAAAGATGTTCCATGCCGTCAAAATGATGTCCTAGAGGATTCAGGATACATCGATTTTCTGGAGAATATCAGCTTTAGTCGCCAAAAAACGATTGAATGTAAAGTTTTATTTCATTAAAATTGGGCAGAAACGCCCGTTTTATATTGAGATAACATATTGCACATTTTCATTCTGTATTAAAATTTGAAGTTGGTATCCGCCTTGTCCTCGACATTGAGAACTCTGGAGTGTGAAGGTCACGGTAGAAACAAATCGCTGAAAAGTTAACCGGAAACTATTAACTCTAGAAAACTGAAATTCGGAATACCAAATATATGACCATCCGAACAAGTTTCGAGACTGAAACGGTTATTATTGTATCTTAAGGGGAACAAAAGTTATGGAGGTGTGAAAACCGGGTTTTAGTCCGTCCTGTAAATGGTGGTTGGCCAGTGCGTGCTTTGGCGGTCGTGAAATTTGGCTTTTTGGCTAAACTTGACTGGCGTGCATTGGCCGTGCACCATGATAAAATCATCCAGATAGTAATATACAGTATTTTAATTAAAAAATCGACTGTCAACTATGTGCGACTTGAGTCATGGACTGTCTTAGGGCTAATGGAGAAAGGAGGTAAACCGTCTTTGGTCATTGTTCATTGTCCGTGATGTTATATTGGGTTGGGGTTGGTTGGGTGATATCAATTTTGGGTTGATATTAAATAAGTATCTTAAAAATTAATTGTTTTGAAGTTAATAAATGCACGCTCAAAGCTTAAATAACGTTCTTCAATTCTTGCTCTCGCAAGTGCCGCTCCAACAAGTGGCAAAAGGAGCTTTCGACTATTTCAGCAAGTCCTCACTTCTTGAAAATTAAAATTGGAACAGGAACCCTAAATAATCATTCTTAATGAGCTTTGCAGCGAAGAAACATTTCAGGAAAAAGAATATTATCTAAATGAACTTGTAAACTATTCGTTTTTCTTTCTTTTAATTTTATTTTGTTTGAACTTTTAGAAATTTTTTGCCCACTGCGCATGCGTTCTTTCCTGACGTCACTACTTGTGATCAAGATCAACTACCGGAGTGGAGTCTCAAACCTAAACAATCTGGGAATGTTTTGTTTTTAAATCCGAATCCAATGGCCGAAAGACATCGGAACGACGCAGTTTTGGCCGACAACGTGGCTACTTTTGTAAGTATCTTCATTTGCTTATATTTGGTATTCATTTACATTGATAATGCACAAGGAAGCCCTAAAGCTAACCTAAACTCGTTAAATTAACACTGGGTTTTTACTTTTAGGCGATTCCGGACAAGCTTTGTTCCGAATCCGGTATTTCCATTTCTTGGTCCGGAGAAGAAAGCTTCGGGATTTTCCCACACGAACGAGTATCTTACAAAGATAAGGATCGAAAAAGCCAGTATGCGGCCAATTCCTTTTGCGAGGATAGAGTCCATCACGTCAGAACCTCTTCTATTTTATTCGATCCCATAGCAAGAAAATTAGTTAACGAATCCGACGGTTATTTCATAGTCGCTCAAAAACTGGCCGAAAGATGCAGCCCCACAGATTTCAGTTTAGAAATTTTAAAATTAAGTAGACAGTACAGAAGTGTTTTGAGAGCCTGTCTAGAAGGATTCCAAAATGAGTCGGAAAATTGTACGGACAGTGATAGGAAGCAGTTTCATTTACAACACATTCCTACATTTTATAATATGGAATTAATTTGGCATTTATGTGAAATTATTTTCATAGATGTTGTGCCAGGTGACTTGGTTTTATCTCAACTTATAACCTGGATTCGGTTCCATGTCCCTCAGGTATGCTGTGTTGTTAACATTTTAAAAAAAAGATCGTTTTTATTACTGAGAAAATATTTGTCTTTTAGGTTGAAAGAGATGCCAATAAATTATTAAGTGGTGAAGTGATAGATGTTGATTGTGCACCAAACTATTGGCTTATCATTATTGATTGCTTGCTACAAAGACGAATTGATACAGTAAGATCGTTACTGAGACTTCATTCTCAAGCAGATACAGAGCCGTACAGACTTGCAGATACAATTTTACGCACCATGCCAGTTTTTGAAGTGAGATTATTTTTATGATTTTTTTATTTGATTCATCTCTTTTATTCTACTTTGCATTTTTTAGTTGTATGGAGGTTTAACAGCAACAGAGTTTAAAATTCGGCACGAATGTTGGAAGCAAGAAGCAAAAAGACTGTTAATTGACGGAAACTTTTCATCTCATAAATATCTTTCAATTATAGTGAAGGTAAAAACTTTTTTTCTATTTATTTATTTCATTTGTTTTAACTGAAGAAGTAAAGAAAGAAGTATTGTCTGCTTTCAGATTTTAGTTGGGGACGAGTCGGTCCAAGAAATAATTCAAAAACATTGTGAAACTTGGTATCAGCACATGGTCGCAAGCCTGCTTTACACGGATCCAACCGTTAAAATTTTCGATTTAGCATATCACGCCAATCGGAGTATCGTAAGATACGGCGGACCTGACTTCGTGAAACAGCTGGACATGATACTTTGTGCTATTATGGAAATTGACATATTTAAAGTCATAGAACGTTTGCAAGACTGGACCGAAAGGAACTGGTTGCCTACTCATTTAACTAATTTGTTGTATTTATGTGGAAGGTTGAATGTACCCGGACCTCAACCTAACAAGTAATTAACATCGGAAAATTTTGTGGGTAAAGTTAACCTTTATGACATGTAACCATTTTTTTTTTTTCAAGTACCGGAAGTAACATTCACGAAAATTTGTTGTTGAATTACGGCACGTTGTTAATGTCACACAAATCATTGTGGCAAGTAGGGGTGGATTATTTGGATTTTTGTCCGAATGAAGGGAGAGGAAGGCTGGAGGTTCTTTTGTCCAAAATTCCTTTTAAAACCGACGAAAAAGCTTTAAAAATTATACAAATCGCTCGAGAGAGAGATTTGGGAGAAGTAGGTGAGTCCTTTAAAAACTGTTGAATATATGTAAAACACCTAGCACTTTTATTCTCCTTTTATTTCTTTTTCTTTCAGTTTGCACAGTCGGTAAAGCGCAGGGTATGAGATATTTAGCTCGAGGCAATATAGGAGCCGCTTTAACATGGGCCATGAGAAGCCAAGACCCTGTTTTCGCATCCCAAATAGCCGATATTTACTTAAAAGATTATATTAAACAAGGATCCTTTAAATCTACAGACCTATTACAGAATTTGGGCTCGGGAATAATGCTGAGCGATCGCCTCGCCTTTTTGGGTAAATTTTGCAGACTTCGAAATGAAGGATCCTAACAGAGATTAACCATACGTGTAATTTCGGTTCTCCGATATTCTGTTCCTGAAATTTATTGATTTAATAAAAATTTATTTGGAAAATTAAAAAACTTCAAAAATTTTATTCTTCAGTGTAGAATTTATTTTGGATTTATCGAAAAACCGTGGAAATGGTTGAATGGCTAATCTCTTTTAGGATCTGCAATCAAAAGGATTTATTTTTTTTTGGTTCTCTTTTCAATTTCAGGCCGATATTGCGAGTTCTGTCAGATGCAACGAGCAGGAGAACTCAAAGAAGCTGGAGCATTATTGGTTTACATGTTGAACAATAAAGTGCCTCCGAAATAGTAAGAAAGCCTAAAATTTTTATTTTTTTATATTTTTTTGACTTTTTTTTTTTTTTTTGTTTCAGTTTTTGGCTGACATTATTTGTGGATGCATTGCCCCTGATAGAAAACGATAAGGGAATATTTTCTAGTGAAGACATATACGACCTCATGTCCGGGCTCGAAGAATTAACGGATGATTCCGACGAATTAAATTTACCAGAGAGCAAAATAATTGAAGTTCGACATGCTTTGGGGAAAAATTTAGCTGTTGCTTTGATCAAAGAAGGAAGTAAAAATATTTGTTTGGAGGTAAATGCTCAGCAGATTAGTTCTTATTGAAAAGGTTTTATCTTAGTTGTTCATCCCATTGAAAGTTTTTTTTTTACAAAAAAAAATTTTTTTTCTTTATACAAATAATAAAATGATTATGAGACAACTTGTTTTGAGAATTCTACAGAAATGTAAGAATGGAAAAAAACTGTTGTCTTAATCCTAGCTGCTTCTTATCCTTGGTTTTAAGTATTTAGTATAGTTCTTATCATAATTATCCCAATCAAAATAAAATTTGTTTTACTTTATTGAAAGAAACAAATATAACTTTAGAAACTACCACTATATTTTAGATTTTGATGACTCGACAAACAATATTCCTGACCAGTGATACAAAATATCCTATTTTCCATCAATGAAAGTTAATTGTTCTAATGGTACTTGAAATGGCGTTCATGTTGAATTCTATGATAATTAATAACATAGAAAGAAGCTGAAAGCATGAAAGCTACTTGGTAAACCACTGCAGCACCGATTCGTTTTGGGAAGATCCATCGATCATAGTATCTCCAAACAGCACGATCCATAGCCTGAATCCATCTCCTGGGATTTAAGCTTCTCCTGCCCAGCCAAGCCGGTAGTTCTCCTAGTTTCACTTCGGCTAACGGAGTGTCAGCTGCAATGGACGTATAAAAAATTAATTTCGGATCAGGCTCCCATCGCTAACGGGTCTTTCAAGGTGACCGAATTTCAGAAAAAAAAAAAAACGAGCGTTCGACAATTTTTTAATTGAGGAAGTAGCTCACCTTTCCCATAATATCGGGACGGATCATAGGGTCCGTGGACTTCCCTATTGTACTCTTTCGGATAACAACCGTAGGTCTTGAAATCGAACACCATTTTTTTCCGATTTCAGAAAAAAAAACAAGTTGACCAACTTACGAAGCTATTTTTAAGCAACAAGACGATTCATGACGGGGAAACGACAGCAAATCGAAAAACGAGCGGGTATTTTGTATTTCTCACTCAGGGTTTACTTTTTTAGCAACTTAATTGGAAGAATCGTAATTTTATTTCACGCGAACCAAAACTTCGTGCTTAATATTATATTTCATTTTACGGAGTTCTACCCTTGATCGAACATAATCTAATGAGAATACGATGCCAGCGCGTTAGGGGCATCATTTGGGGGGGATTTGATGTGTAAGCTAAAGAGTTGGGAAATATACGAATTTTTATAATAAAGATACTTTACGTACGTCAGGAAAAAATCGCCTGTTTTTCTTCCGCTCGAGAAATGAACATTTCGTTTTTCTCGGTACGTAAGTAACTTACTGCACTAGAATGGAAGAGTTTTCACGTCTCTTCCATCCTAGGGCAGTAATCTACTGCCCTAAAGCTAAATAATTTCATAAATATTAAACAAAACAAAACAAACAATATTAGCACGTGGACGCCTTTACAGCAAGACACCGGATTTTGAGCAGTTCTCGATAGCAGGAACCACAGTACACTACGTTATACAACATCCGGAAAGAAAACTAGATGACTACAAAAGCTTTCTCCGACAACTACACCTCGGAAAACACCAAAAACATCAGAAAACTGTGCGGCACAAAACTTATAAAATTGTAAAATATCTGACATGCAATTTTCGACTAATAATAAAGAATTTTTAATATTTAAAAAAAAAAAAAACCCTACAAGCATCTTTTGTCAAATATTTAAAATTTGAGGTTTTAGGGAAAAAAAAAAGATTCACATTTTTTTATTTATTTTTATAAGAATATCTTTTTTATCTTTCAGTCAAAATTAATATGCAAAAATCTTATATTCTCATTCACAATGAATTACGTTATATTTTAAAATCCAAAATACAAGATTGTTTGATTTAACCCATTCAAGAAATTAAAAAAAAAAAAAAGATATTCTTTGTATAAGCCTTAAAATCATTTATTATATTTTGCCTTAAAAGCTACATAGAATTTATAATATTATTTTTTTCTCTTTTTGTTTTCAAGTGAAAAATAATATTTCAATTTTCAAAAAAATAAAAATTTTCATTTACAAATACAATGCAGTATGGGAAGATAAATGGCTTCTGTGTAATCCCTTAATCATTATGCAGTTTAACTGATTTTATGTCTTTTGTCTAAAATGCAACTGAGATTAAACGTGTAATTATATTTATAAAAAAACTATAAATTTCTTACCAATATTAAGAGCTACAAATAAAAATGAAATAATTGACTACCAAAAAAAAAGAAAAAAAAAAACTATTTACTGAATTATAATTCCTTTCCCTCAAATACCAGTAGGAAAGTTGCAAACAGTTATAAAAGGAACATCTAATAATAAATAACAAAAAAAAAAAAAAAAAAAAAAAATTGGAAGGAGGCTTGCAATATCTTAAAAAATGAAGTTTTTAGAAATTCCTTTAGATTCAATGGCCATTGAGTAAAATAATATTTTTTCGTAAAAAAAAAGCCCACTTTAAATCATATACCACAATTGTTTAAATTACGTGCACAGCCAAACCGAATCTGATTTTTCATTTACCTTTTTTTTTTTTCTTCGATGGACCGATTAAAAAAAAAAAACAATCTTTAAAAGAAACACCGAAGCCTTGCTTCATATGGCAAAGAGGTAAGCTGTGCTGTTTTACCATAACTGGCCTTCTTTGTCGGTGGCGGGAACCTCTATGACACGAGGTTTATCGATGATGCGAGCAGTTCGATTGCCCTTTTCGACGATGCCTATGATCCATGCCTGATAACCTTCTTGCTTTTCGATATCTTTACAATAAGCGGCGGCTTGCTCTCGAGGTAAACATATTAACAATCCGCCTTTAAAAAAAAACGACATATTTCTAATAAAATTCCTGGCTGTTAAATTACCTTAAATATAAAGATTGCAAAAGGCAATCAATCAGAATTACGTCCCGGTATTCTTCATCAGAATCAGGGGTTATTTTTTCATCACTTTAACACAAAAAGGGCTTGGTCTACACATAATTTTATAACCTCACCTGATGTTTCAGCAGAATGACCTTGCAGCAATTGGAACATATTTCCGCAACATTTAGCGACGGCACCCATTTTCGCCAACACCGGTAAATTATGAATTACAAATGCGACTTCATTCTTCTGTTGTCTGGCAAGATTTTGTGCGTGTCCTAATAATCCGAATCCTCCAACGTCCGTTGCCCCATGAGCGTTATATTTATGCATCAGTCTCGCAGCTGTGAAAAACAAATTATCAACAGTGATTAAAGGCTAAAGAGAATTTAAAATCAATCGATTATACCGATTCTGTTAAGCCTTGCCATGGAATCCATGGCTCTATGATAGGCTTTTCGTACATCTTCCTCAGACACCACGAGCTTTATACGATTCCAACGTTCGGGCTGGTCTAGCCACTGATGAGCGTTCCCTGCAACTTGCGTACCCAACGGTTTCGTCAGAACCAACACGTCGCCAACGACCGCGTTATCGGGACTGAATAAAAAACGGTTAAAACATTAAAATTTTCAAAAAAAATTCCTATGGCTTTCCATACTTACACAATATATTGATTGGGCTGGCAAATGGTTGATGCTACACCTCCAATGGAGCACCATGGGTTCACGACAGTTTGTCCACCTGACACCGAACTACCTGCTTCAAGGGCACAATCCTAGAAGAAAAAAAAAATCAGACATGCCATCAAATAATTAATTGCTTTTAAATTTCATATTTATATTGCTATCAATGTAAGAACCAATATTCCTATTCAAACTGTATTATACTAATTAGCTTTCTTTGAAAAATGGAATATTGTACGATGAGATATGTACAGTATATTTCATGCAAGTTAGACTGAGCATGACAAATATCTAAAACGAAAAAAGAGACTTATTTACAAAACATGCAAAAAACTCAATAAATCCACTCTTTGAGTACCCCTGGTGTATTCTTTTACTGAACATTTTTCTCAGTTCCCTCTTTTGATCCCTATACCGATAAAGCCCAACTAAGAGAATTACACCCCCCCCTGCCTTAAAGCAGTTTTCGGTTTGTTAGAAAATTAAAATAACTTTGGTCTTCATTAAATGTTCTGCTTTACAATAGCAAATTGACTTTCAATAATTTAATAAAATTAGTGTTTATGAAGACCAAAAAAAAAAATTTTTTTTTTTAAACAAATTACGGTATTAATTTAACCCTGGGTTCTATTACTATCTGAACAAAAATATTTTTGTTTTACGTACTCATGTAATAATTTTAAGTCCATGAGAATTTAAATTAGTTCGTTAAAAAAAATAGCAAAAGACAGAGAAACCTTTGTAATTTTTTGGTACCTTAAAACCAGTCATCATCAATGGAATAACAACATCTCTTTCTTTATCTGCCATTTTTGTTGAAATACTAAGAAGCATCAGCATGTTGTCACATTCTGTGACTCCCATGGCATACAATCCTGATAAAACATGAGCACAAGCTATTTTGCCCATCATATAAGGATCGTCCACCAACGGGTACAAAATATCGGTTGTCTGTACGAGACATAATCCTCCATGCCGTAAAGGTGTAAGAGACGATCCCAAACCAAAACCTTAGAAAAAATTTTAAAAAAATATTAAATAATGCTCTTGATTTATGGTGCATATAGTGAACAAACATACGTTTGTCCTTGAGCCCGAATAAAGGAGGAATTAAATCATTTGGTTTTTTAATATAAAAAGGTTTGAAGGAATTTAAATGTTAAATAAGGACACATCGTTCCGATTTGATCCAGCTGATCGGTGAAAAACACCGGCCGGCAAACGGCTAAAGGAAAAGTTTGAAATTGATGCATGCAGGATCCGTTGACCCCAGAGGACAAAACGACTTACCGACTCGCGGTATTTCCATGTGCATAAAATGAGCATGTTCGTACTCCTGGGCACTGTTATCGTCTTGCTGGAGTCCCTCCAAGAGTTTCGAGAGAACCTCTTGGGGGACTTTACACCCTCATCCTTTTAAATCTGCAAAACGAGTGAGTCGGAAAGTAGCATCCAACTCGTGTGCCACAGGATCGAAAGGCCTTCTTAAAGCGAGGGAATTCGGATTTCCCTCTAATTCCAACTGCACCACCGGCAATTGATCTTGATATACAGGAGCGGCATGATATTCAGCCATTCCTGGTTGCACGCTTTGGCGATAAATCTTTGAAACTTTTTTAAACACACCACAAAATTTATAAGAGCAAAATCGCTTGGACTTCGCTAGATCGCTAAAATGGCGTCCTTTCGCAGTAAATGATGGAGACGAAAGAGGATGAGGCAGCGCAACCGCGCTGGCATCACTGTTGCATGAGCATTATATGCTACGCCATTGGTTCGATTCGAATTCTGCACCAAAAATCACCAATCCCGTTCGAGGTTATAGAGGAATTTCAGAGCTGCTACTTTAAACATATTTCTTGCACAGGAATGAAAACTGCTACTTGTTTACTTTTGCAAAAACAACTCAAGTATTATTGGTTTCCCTAAATCTATAGCATTAAAGAATCTCATAAGAAATCATAGGTTCCGATAAACTGAATAATCTTTTTGTTCTGAAAATCGTAAGATCGCAATTACATTCAGCATAGGAAGTGATTTAAAAATATTGGAATGAGAATTTTTTTTATTAAATTGTTGTAATTTCTTTCAAAGTTTCTCTATTTGATGTAGCTATTTCTACCAAACCAAACCAAAAAAAAAAAAAAAAAAAAAACTGAGAATTCTTGATTGGTCAACTAAAGTGCATTTCATGAAACTTATATAAAACCTTATATGCTTATTAAATAAAAACAAAGTTTATTTAAAATGCTTTATGTCGATATACAGTACTTTTTGAACCCAAAATCAATATAATGATTACAAAAAAAGGAAAAAAATGGTTAAGCATCTAGGAATGAATGGATTTTTTAAGAAAAAAAACAGAAAGAAATACCTCTAATTTTTTTTTTTTCACAAAATATTTATTTTGATTTTTATATAATTACATACAGTATGGTACTTAAAAATGAATATTAACATGGATTAGAAATACCGCGAATTTTTTTTTCAATGATTGATTGTTTGATTGGTTCATCATTCAATTTAATAATAAAATTTTTTTTTTATTTAAACTTGAACGCCGTTTCCAGATGTTAACGTACAATCTTTTTTTATTTCAAAGCAGTCAAGATTTAAAAAAAGAAAAAAAAAGTAAAGAAATTGTCAAGAAGTGCGGAAATAAAAAAATTTGTAAACCACGGCAGAGTGTAATTTTTTTGCCTTGTCATTTTGAATAAAAAATAAGTTTTTAAATGGAATGTGAAAACTATGGTGATAAATTGACTAGTCTCTATTTCAATAAAATAAAATAATATAAATTAAAATAAAATAAAAAATAAAAAAAATAAAAAGGATTTAATTTTTCTTATGAATATTATAACAGAGAAATCACTACTGGTGCCTAATCTAATTTTATATTAATTGACAATTTTATAATGATAAAAGAACCAAATTAAGGCATTTTTGACTTGGTATTTCTATGACTCAAGGAACTTTCATACAGAAAAAAAATATTAATTAAATATATCTATTACTGATGAATTCATTCTCACAAACCATTTGTTGTTCCTCAGACTAAAAAAGGAGTAAGTAATCCATTAGCAAATAATTTGAATATTCTTATTGCTAAAGTACAGCTTTAGTCTCTAAATTCAATTATTTTGATATAAAATTGCAAAAAAAATGTTTCTAAATTAAATAGAAAAGGATCTCAAAAATAACGAAATCTGCCTCGTTACCTCAAATAAAAGTGTAAAAAAATATTTTCAGCATCTGAGCCTCATTCTGCTAGTATGAAATTTAAAAATAAAAAGATTATATACATAACATCTTGCTTTTTTTAATAAAAAAAGAAAAGTACGGAGAAACAACTAAAATTTTACAGAAAAACGTTATGATTGGAGTCATTAATTAATCATTTTAGCACTGGACGGTATTCAAGGAAAAAATATGATAACATTATAAACTGTTAAATTTAAACAGTTAAAAAGAAAAACGTACCGCCTAATTTTTTTTTTACACGCTATGAACCTTTCTAAAATCTTTCTTGAATAAAGTAAAAAAACTTTGAATTATCTTGACATTTCTCTGTCACTAACACCTCAGTTCGAAACTCGATCTTTTTTACCCTCATTCTAAAATCTCGAATTCATAAATATTTTTAAAATCACAAAATGATAAAACCTGTAATATAAAAATGTCCTTTCCACACTTTGCCTAACACTTTTACGAAAGAAGAGGAAAAAGAAAAAAATAGTTTAAATTTTACAAAAATATGATTCAACATATAACATAAAAAATATTAAACAAGCGTGAGAAAAGTTTTTAGCACATTTTGACATAATTATGCTTTCAAAGGAACTTGACTTGCATGCTTCAAACATCATATCAGATTGATTTTCTAAGGAAATCGGCCTTGTTAATTTAATACTGACCTGTCAAACTATCGGTAAAATTTTTTTTGAAGTTTAATATTCATTTTAAAATTGACATTTTTTGATGAATTTTTATTGACATTATTTTCATTTATAAAATTGAAGCAAATTTAAAAAATGCTGCAAATAAATGCTTAAATGCAAAATCTCGTTAACAATTTTCTTTACAAAAAGATTAACAAACGAGAAAGCGATTATTAATCGGGTTAAAATGATGTTGATTTTTGAAAAAAAAATAGAATTTTTTTTTCTCTTTTTAATTTTTTGAAGGTTTTTATTTTTTTAAATAAGCTCCATACTGCGTATACAACTTTTTATTTCCACCACACCTTTTCTCTTTTGAACAATATTATTATTATTATTAAATATTTGTTTTTAAAACCCCAAACACAATTTTTTAATTTTTTGGACTAAGAGCTCTTCTCCAATTAAATTACGATTCATAAAAATAGGTTATAATCTTTCTTCGTTTTATTTTTACATAATTAACTTTTTAAAAAATCATTTTAAAAGTATAAACTACCACGAATTATAGTAACGTGTCCATGCGAAATTGCAATAAATTCGTAGTAGAAAAAAAATGTATATTGGACCGAGTTTTTAACCTCATAACACAGTTAAAATTCAAAGCCATTCTAAAGCCAATATTTACTTTTAATCACTTTCTATTCTCAAAAATGACTGATTACACTCATATATAGAAAAAAGACAAATCACTGAATTATGGTCTCTTTTTAAAGGATGATAACGAATTTCGAAAACGGTGAAACAAATTTTTTCTTTTTCCTTAAAATTATTTTTATAAATTTTATTTTAAATTATTCTTTTTAAATTATTCACCTGTTCTAGATAAAAGGAAGTTGCTGTTACGAAAGGAATGGATTTGCTGCTGGAACTAAAGGTGAAGGCAAAGTGTCGTTTCCGAAGGCAGGCTGCTGTCTAATTTGATTGATCGAAGGCCGAAGAGGCAATTGCTGTTGAAATAAATTTTGAGTGGGAACCGGTGCGGCTGGCATCGACTGCTGAGGCAAACCGAAGGGATTCGCCATTGCTACGGGCAGCGCCGGTGCTAAAAATAAAAAGTCGGAAAACTGAAAAAATTGTCTATCATAGAAAAGCCCTCAAAAAAAAAATAAAAAATAAAAAATAAAAAATAAAAAATAAAAAATAAAAAAAATAAACAAATAAATAAATAAATAAATAAATAAATAAATAAATAAATAAATAAAAATAAACTGCTTGAAAATAGTGATTTTCCAACTTTTTTTAATAACTGAACCTACCAGGTTGGGATGAAAAATCAGTTTTCGAGGTGACGGTCACCAAATTATCTAAATTTACCAAGGATGAATTTTCTCCAAGAAACGAATGAGGAGATTTCTTAACGGGTTTCGATTCGTTTAAGCTTTCCGACAGTCCTCCAAGATCAAAAGGATCTGGAGAAACTGCTCCTGAAAGACAAAAAATTTTTAAAATATCGAATAATTAGACCAAAAAAGTATTAATTACTATGAAAGAGATTGAGATGACTAACCGTTATTATTTATAGTATTGCTTCCGTTATTCATCGGAAGTTTATCCCTGTTCGTAATGATGTCGAATTCGTCTAAATCACTAGGAGATGATAAATGAGGGCTCGACTGGTCCATGGACCGGCACGGGCTCCAAGGATCCACAGTCGAGCGTTTCGTAACGGGAGAAGCAGGCTTCCAAGGATCAGCAGTGGGAGGAGGCGGAGGTTTCGGTTGAGAAGTTGCGGATTGTAACTTTTTGGCCTGAACGGGTGCCCAAGGATCGACGACAGGGGGTGAACTCACGCTCGTACTACTCGGAGGTGGACTCCAAGGATCGGCCTACAAAATAAAAATTTTTAAACGGTACAATAAAAACTGAAAGCATATACAAGATTGTGCAAATTTCGGCATTTTTTCTTTCAGAGAAGCAAAAAAGAAAAAACAAAAAACAAAAACATAGTTTGTAAAACACATTTTTTTTTAATATTACTGAACACTGTACTGCATTCACATGGATGCAGTCACTATGCCGTCTGAATAAATGTAGGTAGAGATTTTCTACTTCTCCACTAGAAAAGCAGTCCTCAAGTTTGTCAGTAAAGTTAAACACACGCTCAAAACACTCAAAAAGGAACAAAATTATAGGTGTATGTAAAACCAAAATTACTTTTTCCAAAAAAAAAGTGTTCTCGTTCTTACCATACACCAATCTGTACGGAGGATGCCCAAAGTCTGTATTCCATTCATTAAATAAAAATAAATTAATTAAAATCGAGTGGTAAAATAAAGCAATAAAGGAAACAAATTCGCGCCAGTGACATCAAAATTTGAACCAAGTTTTTTATTTCATTTTGGAATGAAAAACTTACTTGGGGTCGCTGTGGTGGTCGCTGAGGCATGCCCCAAGGATCCACGGATGGTTCAGAGGAAGCAGAATTACCTAAGCTGACATCCAATAAATCCAACATGTGACTGTTGGTCTGAGGCGGAGAATTTGCTCTGAAATAAATTAATCAAATTAATCATGACAAAAACCTTTTGCAACAAGTAATTTACTATTTTATTCGTACTTGAACTCGTGCTGGCTTTGAGATAATGCCAATTGCAATCTAACGTCGTCGCTCTTTCTTCTTTGTTCTTCTTGCTCGGCTTCTTCTCGACTCATGGCCAAGGCTAACTGCAGTTGCAATTCTTCTTCCCCTACTGTTTGCGGTCTGGCACTTTCAATTTCTTTACTTGTATATTCGTGAGGTGGCCTGTCGTGAGTTCCCGTCCAACTGCCTTGATACTGTTAAAAAAAAGTAAAGAAAGAAAAAAATTACTCACTGTTTCAAAAGTCTCAATGCTGGTTTTAATGGAAAGAGGATTAAAAAAAAAAAAAAAAAAAAAAAAAAAAACCAGCACCAATGCAATGAAAGCCAAAAGCTAGAAAGTTTTTTTTTCTCTTATTCTTTAAAGTGATGAGATTTCACTTTCTGTTTTTCGATTTTTTTTATAATAAATTTTAACAATTAATATAATTCAGTCGATACTTACTGTCAATAACGTCGGACTGCTTGGTGTGGATACACTAATAGTTTCCTGTATACAAAAACAATTAGGTTTTACATGTGTGGAGTAAGCCGCAAAAGTGATTAAATAGCAAAAACATTAAGGGTAACTTTTGTCGTGAAACAAAACGGTTTTGGATATTAAACTCAAAGATGCAGAGAGGAGACTTGGACCTTGTTTTAAATAAGAACAATGCATTGGTCAATCTATAAGGCAATAATAAAAACATTTTTATTAAAAAAAAAAAAATTGGCTTTTAAGAAATTGATGTGTCCTTTAAAATTGCGTCGACTTTTTTATATTTGTCCAATCCGTTGTTCTGAGATAAAATTGTAATTTTAAATTTAATATTTACATATTTTTAAAACACGAAACCCCATTACGAAGAGCACATAACGCATATTCACTTCCAAAACCAAAAAAAATTAATACCCCTTATCTACAGGTTAAACTAAATTTTCTTTTCTATGTTATGCCTCCGCTGGATATTCAATGGCATGTTAAAATTAATTGGAGTGCCATAGAACTGCGCCTCTATGCAAATTAACCATCCGGTGGAAACATATAAAGCCGTAAATTTGTTACTCCGAAAATCTGCTGTTATGGCAATAGCTCTTAAGTGAGTAAAAGAAAATAAACCGTCACCAAAAAAAAGGAATTTACTACGTGAATAAAAAACAACACGTCCCATGCGGTGGTAAGTACAATTATTTTTTTTTGAAAGCATGAAAAGTAAAAAAGTCCGGAGAGAAAACTTATCTAATAACTTTCGAATATTAACAGGATTAAGAGTCCAAGATTTGACGGTACAAAAAAGAAATATAAGAAATAAAACACGCAGTTTTTAATTCACTACCTAACCAGTTGCTTTTACCTTTCAAACGTCTTTTCTTTTTCCTTTTTTTTCAAATAAAAGTCAAATTTTGAGCTCAACTGAGTGTGAAATCGTTTAATACGGCTGAATGTTCAAAGGTTTCATATACCTGATCAAATTCATTTTCATATAAAGAACTATTTTTAATCAATCGAATTTTAATTGATTTTAAAAATTTTGAATTCCTTTTCTGTTCTGTTCTGTTCTTTTCTTTTGTCTAATGAAATCATGGCTGCATAAATTATTTGAAAAAGGGGCAAGTCAGAACAAAACATTTGTACTTTAAAAAATGACTAGTTTCTTTTTTGTTGATGTATGTTTGAGACATTTAAATTACAAATTTTTTTTGAGCTATAACTGGTATCACCATTAATAATTAAATTATAAACTAAAGTAAATATATCTTGTGGTGTTATTCATTGAAACTGAACGACCCTGAAAAGTATTTTCAAAAAATTATACGAAAAAGAAGAAAATCCAATTTGAAAATGTGCAAATGTAAAGACACAAAAAAGGCGGGAGAATATAGTAGCCATCAAATAATTTCGGATTAATAAAGTAATTAATGTTTACCACGGTTCCATCCGATCCGAACCCACTTGCAGTTTGAGCAAATCTTTCTTTTGCTTTTAAGGCTTTAGCTCGCTCGTTCTTGAGTCTTTCGTCATCCTTTAACAAATTAACTAAGTGTTTTGCTTTTTCTCTAACGTTGATACCCTGATCTTTAATTTCTTCATAATACTGGAAATCTTTCAGAGTTTGTATTGCATAAATATTTTCTTTGCATTGCTGGCCGACCTGAAAAAAAGAAAAATGATATAGGATTGACAGATCCCAAAAAGGATTTTGGGGGAGAACTGGAGTGACTTTACCTTTTCGGAACCTGTTTTAATCAAATATTCCAACAAGACGAGGGCTTTGTAAACGTGCCTCCAATTTTTCCCGTGATCGTTCAGTCTTTTCCAAATCATTTGCATTATTTCGGTAAAGGCCACGACATTGTACGTCAAATCGGCGATTTCCGACATGAGAGTGCTGCTCGGACCCCATGGATCATTGCTGGTCGCTTCTCTGACTTTAACTTGAGCTTCCGTGTAATTGTGGGCGAGATTTTTAATATTTCGACGAAGGCTCGAGACATTCATCTGCATTTCTTCCCGGTGTCTCCTCATCTAAATAACAACATGCCAAAAATTGATTTTTTATTTTTTTGGAAATTTTTCAAAGGTTTACAAAATCGACGCACGTGACATTTTTCATGAACAATAGCGTCGCTTTAAGTGATATCAAATGTTTGAAATACAAATACTATAAACACATCAGGAATTAAAAAGAAACAATGAATTCAATAACCAAACAAAACAAATAACGTTTGACGGTAACTCAATTATGATTACTACAAGGTCAAAGACATTGCAAAAAAAGGTAGATGATCCTATTGTTAATTGATACAACAAATTCATCAACAGCCGCAAATTTTAAAACATGACCTTTTAAAATTCCATTATGGCTCAATTTCATTAAAATTGATACTTTCATTATAAAAAAGAAATGATTCACATTTGCCATTTGATATCAAATATATAGAAAATAATTTCACAGTCTTATTTTATTAGAAAATTTCCTATACTTGCAAGGTTTCCTTTGTCAATAAAAACTTCTTCAATTTAAAAAGGCTTGATTCCACACCCTTTAAACTTTTCAATTTAGATAAATCTTTTGAAGCAATATGACATGAAGAAAGGAAGTTTAATCTTATTAGGAGTTCTTCCATAGTGATTTTTAAAGAAACAGATCCAAAATTGTCTGGACCTTGAAAAAAAAAATTGGCCTGATTTTATTATTTAAAGACTTTTTTTACAGGTGTTGAAATATATCACTTTACAATGTTGAAGTTAAAACTGAAAAAGTTGCCAGAAAGAGCTAAAAAATTATTAAAAACATTAAGCCTAATCTAAGGGGCCGCAAATAAAATAAAGCAAACTAAAAGGAAATTGATCACTAAATATCTTTCACCATCAAACACTAGGTCATGTTCTGATTTCACACTAGAGATTCAATCGCCATTTTTTAAACTGGCCGTTACGTCTAAAACCGAACCGAGCTTTAAAATAAAGTAACTATTAATATGCTTGTCAGCAAATTGCATAATTGGACAGGAATCGAAATATTTATTAAGAGAACCTCTAAGGGGGCTGGGTCGAATATTCCAGGAACTAAATACTTAATTTCATCTCTCGGACATCGATCACGTCAAAAAAAACTTAACTTACATTGATGATTTGTGCTAAACATAAAGTAAATTATTCAGTTCTAATTCAAATGTAGCAGCACATGTAAATTTTGACACAATTTTTTACAAATATTTATTATGACGAATCAGCAAAATAGAAAAAATGGCGACGGATTTATTTACTTTCAGGAAGTGCCAACTGTTGCATTTCTACTAGCATCAACAAAAATAAAAAATAAAAAAATGGATTCATTTTTTTCTGTTTCATTTGTTTTTTCACATTGTTTGATTCAGATCCCTAAAGTGCCATTGTATATGGGATGATCTGTTTCAAATGTAAAAAAATAAGATCATCCATCATTTTTAAAAAAATGACGATATTCAGAGTGACGTCACGAGGGACAGCGCTCGTAGCGGATTTCTTTGCGAACTAGAGCAGTAAGGATAAATTGTAAACATAACACAGACAGTATATGGATAATAATGAGTTTTTTTTTTTTTTTTTAAGTTTTTACTTAAAATCTGAATCTGTTTAAAGCTGTTAGACGTTATTCTAAAATCCGAAGATGTTCCGGGTGCCACCCTACCAAACCCTGTGGTAGAAAATAACCTAGTTCACTTTAAATGATGGCTTGAGTATAGTAAAACGATAGCTTGAGTGTAGTATAAGTTTGTATTTAAAATGTCAACCTCTTCAAAGGTTTTAGACGTTATTCTAAAACCCGAAGATGTCCCGGGTGCCATTCTACCAAACCCTGTAATAGAAAATAATAACGTAGTTCATTTGAAACGATGGCTTGAGTGTAGAGACTTAAAAAGGGATGGAAGGAAACGTGAATTGGTTGCTTGGTAAGCTATAGGAATGTGAGATTTCAATAATTAATTCTTTTGACATTAGTTATTAATTGTTGCTTGTGATTTACAGCATTCAGAATTGCATAAATAATGGCGGAGCTGATCGTATTTATCCTGGGATTGATAATGGTATATGGCGGGAAAAAAAATTAAAGGATCTGAATAAGAAGAATAAAAATAAAAATATTTTAATTTTGGATGACAAACCAACAGGGAAATGGGGAGTCTTTCCTAGTTTTGACATACCACCGACATTCAACAAAGGTCATATGTATCATTATTTCATTGAGTCATGCCCAGTCATTCCGTTTTGGATGAACAACAACCATGATACAAATGATTCTGATGAGGACTCAGATTGCAATAATAATAGTAATTATAGTTTGGACAATATTACAATAGCTGACTGCAATACTGAAAAACCGTTCAGAAGGGGCAAACAGTTTGTGGATTCGAAACATGTATGTGAAATACTGGATAACGAGAACGATCGAAATTATTTTCTGAAAGCTAAAATAAAAGCATCAATGAAGCAGATTTTCTATGATACGTCTTTGATGATCTCAAAAAGATCTGGCTACATAATGAGTGCAAATTGTAACTGTAAGCAGTCTTCTTTGGGGAGATGTAGTCACATCTCTGCTCTCTGTCAGTATGTTTTCATGCATACTGCTGAGCATGGATGCAAGGCTCTACCAGGTACGAGTAAGCATTGTGCCTGGAAGGATTCTGGGAAAAGGGAAAAAGACCCAGATGTTATAGATACTGTTTATGGCGAAAAAGTAAAAATCATCAAAAGGATCGAGTTTGACCCCAGACCTAGCCAGTTCCAACTTGTTCAGTTACCAGAGAAAGAACTTATCAACCGATTATTATATATGGTTGAAAGTTCTTCTAATGAGACGTTGCTGTGGAATAAGATGCTCAAGTACCAGTATGAAGATTTCGCAGTCGACGACGAGCTTAAATTCATCACTGAAATTCAAATTGATGCCTTCATGAAAAATTTAGTTCATTTAGGCATCAAAAATTTAGATTTAATTTTAATCGAAAACACAGAGGAACAAAGTTCGTCCCCAGAGTGGCAACGGTTCAGAAAAATCTTTTTTACCGCTAGTGAATGCAAGCAGGTTTTGGGACTTACGACAGTACCGGCAGTAAAACATTACCTCCAAAAGAAGTTATGGGGGTTCCATAGATTTCAAAATCGGAGTATGAAATACGGATTAAAATATGAGTCCCAAGCTTTTAATGACTATATAGCAGATCAAGCTGAAATATATGATGAATTAGAAGTAGTAAAAACAGGATTATGGTTCAACAAAAAATATCTTATTGGATGTTCCCCGGACGGAGTAATTTCAAGGAAAAATCAAAAAACTGGTGTAATTGAAGTCGGACTTTTGGAAATTAAGTGCCCAGAAGTTTTAAAAAATATTCACCCGAAAAATTTCACAAAATCCCTTAACAAGCAACAGCTTGGAAGATTTTTTCTGAAAAATGATGAAAAGGGGAAAATAGTTCTTAAAAAAACTGATAAGTACTATTACCAAATCCAACTTTGTCTAGGAATTCATCAATTAAGTTATTGTGATCTAGCAGTATGGTCCAAGCATGGGATTTTAATTGTTCCAGTTCCATACGATGATAATTTTTTTCAAGATATCGCCAGAAAGCTTCGAATAAGATATCGAAGTATTTTGCTACCGGAATACTTCCTCATGAGAACAGTGCGGGACCTGAATCCTTATATTCTGTATGACAAATGTGACTAGCAATAGATTTGTCTTATCATGACCATTTTTCATAAAGGAATGGGGAATTGAACTAATGACAAAAATTCATCGGTGAATTTTATAAAAGCGTTGAAAATTTTTAATTCATTAACTAAAAAAACTTATACGGGTTTAAAATGTTTTCTGTAGGTTATGAAGTTGCCACTTAAGAAAAGTTACCTTTTCCTAGAAGAAAATTTCTGTGATTCTCTTTTATCCTTGTGATATATTTGTTAAATGTTTACAAAGTAGGGATAAGCACCTTTGATACCTTTTGATATTTTAAAACTTTATTTTGAAGAGACTTTATGACTGGTTTAGTTCCTTGAAATATTTTTAAGGCTGATAATGTTACTGCCTTGTTTTTGTGATTTTCTTTCATATTTTTTTTTAATGTTTAGAAATTAAGGATAAGCACCTTTGATACCTTTTGATATTTTAAAGAGATTTTATGTCTGATTTATAGTTCCTTGAAATATTGTTAAGACTGATAATGTTTCTGTCTTTGATTTTGTTTTTTTTACCAATATTGATTTTGAAAACTACTTTTATGAGAAGCAGATGTGTTTGATCAAAATGAAAAGAAATAGTCTAAAATAAAACGAAACCTACAATATTTTTTATTATAAATTCATATTTATTTCAGCAGCTTCCTTTTCTGTTTACAACATTCCTTTTACGTATAACTAGTTTTTAACTTGGACAATAAAGTTTCAAATTAAAAAAAAAAAAAAAATGGTTATGATATGTTCATTGCTATATTTCAAGCAGGGCTGCAATTCAGTTGTAAAAGTTTATCATACATCAAGACACATAAGGTGCCTGAAAATTTACCAAGAAACAAGCCACAAAAAACATTTGTGTTATCATTGGTAAAATGGTGACTGTTACGGGCAATTTGAATATTACAAAAGATTTTATCAAATGCATTGTCCGCTCAACGTGTACTCTAGACCTAGCTATATATTTCGTTTCCAATTCTTCCATTGGCGTAAATTTATCTCGTCCGTTTAAAAAGGGTGGTATTATTAATTTCACACCCAGTGGATCCAATATATCTTTGATAGTAAACCCTCTATCTGCTAGCACTGTTTGTCCAGAATTTAAATATTCTAAAAATCCAGATTTTATAACGAGCTCTCTATCGGAAATGCATCCTTCAAAGCCTTCACTCACAAAACTGATTCCGCCCTGAATGTTAATTCCCACTAAAAACTTTACAGTATTTGTAGACTTATAAGACGAATATGTATTGCCTTGCTGCTCAAAGTTGCTAGGCTTTTCCATGGCAATTTCAGTGCAATCTATAATTGCTACCAAGTTTTTAAAATATTTGTTATTGAAACAGTGCGGAATACCGTCAGTGTTAACGCAATTGAACATTATGTCAGAATATTTTCTAAATTCCAGGTAAAGAAACTGAAACCACATTGTGACAATACGAGATACAGTTGCTTGTGATACCTGGAAAAAAAAAGCTAATTCCTGTTCTGCAAATCCTCTTCTTAATCGTGTTAATGTCATTAAAAGTTGATTTTCAATTGACATGGTTTTCAAGATCTTCTTCGGCGTCATTATTTTCTTTTTTTTTGCATCAAAATATTTCAGTTTCATACACTGCTCTCTGCCAAGCAGGTCCAACAATCCATCAAAAATCTTTCGAGTCAATCCTGTAAAGTACTCAAATTGCTCATCGTTTAAAACTTCATATGACATATAAAGACGCAAAACTTTAACTACTTCTTCTGCTTCTTCTTGTAGAATTTGTCGTACATATCTGCCTCCTAAAGTCTGAGTGATTTTATCATGCACTACAGCTGAAATGAATGAAATAAGTATTATTCCATTTTACCAAATAACCATTGCTCATTGTTAATCAAATTTGCTTCATTACTTAATACTTACAGCAAGTTTGTACTGCAGAGTCACAAGTTGTTATCTTCTTTGAAGCTGGGAAAATTTCAGTCGTTGTAATTTCTTCGACCACATCATTCTTAATGTCATTACTTTCCATTTTTCCCACTTCAGCCTCACTTATGGCGTCATTTCTTTCCTCAACAGTTTCTACTACAAAACTGGCCTGTTTCTCAGTGCCAGAGGTCTTTTCACCAACTTTTTTGATAACGAGTTTTCGTTTTGGTCTACATCTTTCTACCTTTTTCTTTACTAAAGAACCATGTTGTGGACTTTTCGGCAAATGACAGTCTGGAACAGCGTCATCTTTAAGATAGATTTTCTTATAAATTTTCCCTGGAACTGAAAAAATAATTTTATGCTACCTATACAGTACAGCCAGTTGTTGATTTAAACCAAAAGCTTTTCCCAATAAAATATACTTACCACGAGGTGGATAATTGTTTTCTGAAAAATGCAGTGAGCATACTTTCATTGTATTTGTTACTTTTTTCCCCATTTTAAGTTTAATCATCCAAGCTAGCCGTTTATCAACCAGTTCTTCCATTCCCATTTTATTTACAATTTTAACTTTTTTTTTCCCTTTTTCTGGGAAAGAGTACATTGAAGTGACTCCTCGTGATCCATAAAATGACTTACAGCCATATACGGAACAATAAATATGACATTTCCCCTCATTAGCCATCACTTTTAATGAATTTTACATACAATCCGCATATACTGTTTACTTCGAATCCTTATTGCTCTAGTTCGCAAAAAATCCGCTTGAGAGCGCGCGCGCGAATTTTCACCGTGAATATCGTCAATATTCAGCATACACATACAGCAAATCCGTACATGATGAAACGACTTGTTGCCTCTAAAAGTAAGATGGCAGAGTGTTGTACTAATACTGTTATTGTACTCTGACGAAGATTTATTTTGTGAAGACGAGATGATTACTAAAAACGTTATTTCGGTTATTTTAGAGTACCTGCAGTGATTGTTAATGAAGAAATCTTTAAAACAAATGACAATTTTTTAAACAGGGATCAATACAAAACATATATACATTAATTTGAAGGTAAAATTATTATATTTTAAACTCGCCTGCCTTGAAATATATCACCTGAAACAGACCATCATTTACTTCCAGAAAATAAACTGATTCACGAATGTTATGGTTGACTTGAATTATATCTAATCTTGCGAATTTACCTTTTTTATTGCTTGATAAATTTGTTTGGTAATAAGATTATTCTCATTCATTTTCAGAATTAAATCATGTGATTGTTTATATAAGATCGCATAAAATGGTTCCTCCAAAGTCTGAATCACATCAAACTAAATTCATTGAACAATGTGGCCCTGGTGTGAAAAATATGAGGTGTGAAATATGCAATGTTTTATGTAATGGAGGACGACGAATAATAGAGTCTAAGTATATAGATAATAATCCTCAACAGAGATTTTCAACGCAATGCACAAACTGTAAAACAGATGTGGTGTGTTGGGATTGTTGGCTTCCTGGAAAATGCTGTGAAAGAAAGAAAAATGGGTTTAAAAAATTGAAGCCAAAATCCCCAGAACACAGTAATAATTTATTTTTACTTACTTTTGGAGTAGTTGTGGTAATTATAGCTCCTTTGTCTGCTTATATGTTTTTCAAAACATATGAAACTGAAGAAAATGTGAAAGAGTTAGAAAGAATAATAAATGATGAATATTATAATTTAAGAAGTAAGTTCCCAGATCAGCAGCAAGAACTCTGGGGGAATGTTTTACATGTCATGCACAATTCTAATACTGTAACTACTTTAACATTTTTGTATGAAGATGATCCTAGTACTTCTGACTGTTTAGCAGATGAAGTTGCCTTTTCTTACTCTAGAATTCAAAATCGAACTTTTAATAGGGAATCAGTTTTTGATGCAGACAATCAAGTAAATGATTTTGGTACAGTTTTAGAAGAATATGGTTTGAAAGTTGAGAAAACCAATTTACTGATAGTTAAACATCTTCACGAAATATCAGGAAATGTAGCCAGGGTTTTTCATACATTGTGTGACACAATAACCCCTAAAGTAGCCCCATCTGTTTACATTTTTACATTAAGGTAAAAAGTTGAAAAGCTTATTATTTAAATATGATCATTAATGAGTTTAAAAATTACAGGTGTGATGACAGCGTAAAAAACGAAAAGAAACCGATCGCAAAAGCTTCAATGATTTTGAGAAAAATTTGGGAAGATCTGCCAGAAAAAGAACTTCACTCCTTAATTTCAAGAATTATTACAAACGTGGTGGAAGTCAAGTCCGTAAATACAAAACATTGCGGAATGATTCTCTTTTGACTTGAATAAAACAATTTTTTCTTTTTTGGGGGGCTAAAGACTGAACAAGTTTTTTTCAAAAGTTTTTTGTTTTAGTTTGGAATAAGCTATCCTACTATTTATTTTTATTTATTCTGTATATAGTTTATTTATTCAGAATCGTTCGGAGCTGTGTTCAATTATTGTAAAGAATTACAAGAAGTTAATACAATCAAATTAAATTATAAGTAACATTGAATTATATTTGTGTTTTTTTGTAAATGTTATTTTTATTTTTACGCCGGTAGATTATCCCACTGAATTAGAATAGCTAACTTAAGTTAGCATGGAAACGGTACTTAATTTGGTTTGGAAACTTAATTGGAATATGTATACAGCATGTAAAAACTGTATCTCAGTAAATAAGTGTTTATTTATTATCCCCCTGAAAAATAAACACTCATTTATTACACTTATTAATCCGCGTTTTTTTTTTAGGTCTCGATACGATTTCACCTATATCTTCTTGCGTAGTTCTTTTTTTTTCTGACAAATTCGAAGAGGTAGAAGTGCTGCCAGACGATACGTCGCTACCGTTACTAGAAGAACAGCTGTTGCTTAAACCATTCTTGAAGCGATTTAAAGCATCTCCGTTATCCAGTGGCCGACTCTGTTCGTCCATAGGCTTAACCCTTTGCGACGATCTAAACTCTTCATACGTTTGCAATTTATACACAGTGTTTGCTTTCATCAGTTGTTTTAGAACCTTTTTATTCTGATCTTTTTTTATTCCTACGTAGGCCGATGTGTCATTGATCCAAGCTATGCTGAGATTGTCTACAAGGAAACAAGAAAATAAAATCGATATGAAAAGAAATAAAATAATTCAACATTTTACGGAAACTTACTGTAATCTTTAAAAAGTTTTTGTATATCGTCTCGTTTCCATTCTTTCGGGAAAGTAAGATGATATACATTTAATCTGTCAGGTTCTACGTCGTTTCCTCCTATGTTCATAAATTGTATACCGCATAGCCTCGGAACATAAAGTTTATTTTTGACTTCTTCTAGCAGTGGCGAATAAGCGAGTGTTTTAAAAATATTCGTCGTATTTAATTTGCCTGAAATAAAACAAATTAAATTTCCACCTGTGATTTACTATTACTTGGGCTCTTATTACCAACCTATTTGATTCGACATTCCTAAAAAGCAAAGGCCAGTTATATAAGCATCATAAGCGGCTTCGTGCAACCGCTCATTGCCCAAAGTATAACCTAAGCCATTTTCGGCAACCTTTACTTCTGGAATATCCGTCGAATTTTGAAAATGATCTAACAAACTGTACAGCGTAGAATCCTTAATTTTGAACTCTGGATTGGTTGCAAAATATTTAGTATCTAAAAGTTTGGGAAATAAAAAATGCACCATATCCTTAAACTCTTGGTAGGTGTCTGGTAATGGTCGAATGAACTGTTTAACAGTGAACAACAAATCTAAAAAACAATTGTGACCGACGAGTAATTTTCCCTAAAAACATGAAAAAAAAAAAAAAAAAAAAAAGGTTTAAGTATTAATATTTTTTGAAGCTGATTATGAACTCCTACCGATTCTATAATTAATTTGATGATTTTACTAAATCCAACATTATCCAAAATTTCCTGTTTTCCCGCTTTTTGTTTTTCCTTTTGAATTTCTTTCATTTGGTGTAGACTTAAACCGGCTTTTACCGTCATTGTTTCGTCTTTATTCGTTTGCACAAAAATATTTGGGCCATATTTTTCTTGAGTAGTCTGATAAATTAATCTTCTAACGAAACTGTTGTGTTTTTCTATGGTTAAATCATCCTGGCTTTTCAAATCTATGTAATCGTCGATCTTTGACAAAATAGAATCAATGGTGGATTTATGTTCGTCCGGTATCGATAACGGACTCTTAGAAGTGCTCTCTAGGGAGGTTTTTTTCTCATATTTCTCTTCAAGCTTTTCAAGTAATCTATCGGCTTCGTCATCTCTTAAATACGGAATTCCTGAGCTAAATAATTTATTGAAATCAAAATTATGCTTCACCAAGAAATCAATGCTACTGGCTTGACATGTGAAATTTATGTTAGGACATAAGGCTGATGGATAAATATAAAAGTTGTAAGCATTGTAAGTGTATCTAAAATAAAAAATAAAAAATCAACCTTTAGATAAGTGTATTTTATTCTGCATTCCATTAATAATCAACTTGATGTTTGCCTAATAAACATGGAATATCACATATGAGAAACGTTTTACACAGCACAGTAGCTCAGTCAGGTAGAGTAACTAAAAATTAAATTTACCAGATGATTTAATTTCCCCTTAAAATAGGCTACCAGCTGCAAAATTGTTTTCTCATAACAGTTCTCTTTCATTTTAACAGCTTATTGTATCTAGTCCTTAAAAAGACATAAGAATACATGAAAACCATATAAATTTTAAAATAAACTCACTTGTTTTCATTTTCATGATACTGAAAAGCAGCAATGCCATACTGAATTGCTATAAATGTTTCTGCTCTCACCCGATCCACAGAATAAAGATCTTCGAGAGTATCAAAATAATTTACTTGACTGGCTCCTTCAACTTTTAAACCAGTAAATTCTGTATCAAATGATACAAACTGGGCATTTTCTAATATTTGAGGGAATGTTTCCAACACCTCTTTGAAATCTGCAATAAATTAATACAAAACGACATTTTCATTGTAATAACAGTATATGGAACTCATGAATATGAAAGGAAAAAAAGCACCTATACATTGATTTTTATCTTAGAAATGAAACTAAGAGCGTACAATTTTCATTAAAAGAATTATCATAACCAGGGATAACTACAGGAAGGAAATGTAGTTTTCCCAGTTTCATATTGCTTGCTTCCTTATAAGTGATTATTTTCCAATCTCTAACCAGGACTTGACCCCTTTAAGTGTTAGCAAAATGTTTACACTTTTTTAGTCACGGCAGTATTAACCGTATAACTCAGCAACCATCCTTGAATGTTTACATGAAAAATTGAATTTCAATTTAAAAGTTTAAATATAAATTCAAATGGAGAAAAATCCAGTGCCTCTACAGATATATAGCAAAATTATAATGTTAAAGTTTCTTCGAAATATTTACTGCAGTTTGTGTGACTGGTATTATTAATAACAAGGGAAAAAAATATGTTAAATAAAAAATATTAATTACTTGTTTTGGTGACCTCCATCTTGCATTGCCAACCAACAAAAATTAATGCCGTCTGGTCCTGGCGGCATCGTCGTCGTACCAATCATTGATCTCTATTATATACGCTAGATTTACAACTGATTTTCTTCACCTATATTTAACTTATGAAATAAAAAAAAGCTATCGCGAACCCAGTTTGACGCCAGTGCACTACCTCCGAGATCCAGTTTTCATTAATTAGCCAAATGATTTTAAACATTTTTGTGTACAAGATGAAAGAATAAATGATTAGAAATTTGCAACTAGATGTCACGACATCACAAAATATTGCAATTGCAATCTTTCCTCGAAAATACAGAAAGCAAATATGATCGTTATTCAATTGTTTACAAAAAATTGATAAAGAAGGTAGTGCATTGGAGTCAAATTTGGTTCGCCATTTTACCCGCCAGTTGGGAATCTAGCGTAAATAATAGAGATCAATGGTACCAATAGCTGGTATCGGGATTACGGGGGTAGCTATGCAATCCGCAGTACGCGAGAATTGCTCGCCTGCTAGAGTCATAAGCACAGTATAAAGCAGGCGAGCAATGGACTAAATTCAGAGTGACGTCATTTACCAATTAGGGTAGTTCATGCAGAGTGCGTGACGATCGTTTTCTATTGTTAAATCCCAATTAGAGTAGTTCATCCGCTAGGATCGCCCTTGTCGATTTCACGCTGAATATAGTCCATTCTCGGTTGTTTTTTTTTTGTAACACAAGTTGCCTATATGTGTTAGCTTATGAGCGCCCTTGCTGGTATCGGGAAAACGGGCGCCCATAACCTAACACATATAGGCAGCTCGCCTGCTTTATACTGTGCGCAGTCAAGTCAAGCGCAGCTTTGAGAACGCCAGTATAAATGAAGTGAATGGGTGACCGCACTCAGGACCACACTGAAAAACCGTCTTGATTATCATAAACATTGTTTCCTCTAGTATATAGGGATTGTAGGAACTACTTATAAAATTAAGTCCTATAAAAACTGTGTTTCTGCTGACCGAAAAGTCAATTGAACTAAAAAAAAAAGAGGACGACGAGAACATAGGAGATTTGATTCGATTTCGGCTCACTGATGTTTACTGTAATGGTGAGACCATGTGAACCATCATGAAAAATATCTATATTTATACGGCTATTTTTCGATTACAAAACAAAATGCAATATATCAAGTGTATTTTCGTCTTGATTAATATTACCTCGTTTCTCCATTTAAAAATTCGCAGGCGCTAAAAACTACCGCCTTAGCATCGGTTGTGCCAACTTTCTAACGTCTAGCGTCTGTTTGATGAGCAAAAGGGTGGCTTTTTATCGTAAAAATCCAGTTTTATTTTTAAAAGTTATAATTAAAAAAGGAACTGGTAGTAACCATTTAGTTTGTAATTAATCGTAAATCATTCCATGTTGTGTTACGATGATGTTTTCTGTTGGGGTTGACAAATTGGGGGTAAAAGCCCATCCTTTTTTTTTTAAGGTTAGAATTATGTTCATTATATTAATATTTACTGAGGTCGGGATTTGCCGAAAGAATTGAATTAACAGAACGATGATCAATCACTGAAGAACAGTAGGAAAGGTAAGAATAATTATTTTGCTTTTTTAAATTCTACATCAAACCCAGCTGCAATAAGGTATATTCAAGTCCAGGATTGGTTTCAATTTCTTAATTCAATTAAGAGTAAAAAAACAAAGAAAAGGAGAAAGTTTTATTTTGACCCTGCCATTGAAATGGAATGACAATTTCCGTCAAAGTGCAAAGGCCCATTGTTAAGTTAGTGGCCATGTGAGGAAATGTCCTCCACACAGTTGAAAGCAATTACAACGCGAAATTCGAGGCTGTTAGCCAAATTTTCCCTATGGTTTGGAAAAAAATTGACATTGCTCCAAATTTTTTTTATTTTTTTTATTTTTATTTTATGATTAACATGGATCTAATAAATTGAGCAGTCCACACTTCATTTAACTCCTATTTTCACTTTTTATAGATGACTGGTTCCTAGCACAATAAAAACTGGTAATGACCCCATTAAAGCACTGCAACTCATTACTTCTTACAAAGATTGGAGCGCGGACGTTTTTCTACCATCGACTTCGCTAATGGATAAGATGACCGAATAAGCGAGTCCGATAAGGAGAACGTGATCAGAATTTATATGCATTTTTTTCATAAAGATCTTCCTTGCAAGATGAATCTTCATCTATCAAACAGTGGGACATTATTTTGTTTCAGTTTTGGTGATCAAGGTAATTATGGAAATTGGTATGCGAATTTTAAACTTTACTTAGAATTTTAAACTTTTCTCATATTTGCAATCATTAATGGGCATTTAAACTTGAGGAAAATATCAGTATCTTGGATGGAAAACACCTCAAAAATAAAATATGGTTTAGATTATGATTAGTTGAATTTCTTCCGCGGCAATCATGAAAAAATATTTGCACTAGAGCACTGTTAGGATTTTTTTTTTCTTTTTTTTAAGAAGCTGGGGAAGGAGAGAATACTTAATTCAGCAAAATCTAGAACTGATTTAAAAAATTTTTTTGAATTGAATCAAAAATACAAATTTGACTTTTCTTTTCTGCATTCAGTCGGGTTGAATCAAAATCGCTAAAAACTCGTACGTACATAAATAAGTATGAAAGGTTCTTATTTGGGCAGCCATAGGAAATTAAAATTTTTGAAGTATAATTTTTTTCTTGACATCAATCCTGTACCTATTTAGGATGTCTTTTCCAACTAACCGCAAAGAGTGATATGAAGTAGTTTAAGTCCATTTTCTTCGCGTTATTTTATATTTGCTTCCCAAAGAAAATCGCACCAGTTTTCAGCTATAAATATCTAGGAAAACTTGTTCCTATTCGGGCCCTTAGCCGGAACGAGGGAATAGAAGGAATGACCACTTACGACATGGAGGGTAAAAAAATTCATGGGCGAGCTAAGCGTTCGCTAGCACGCCCTTAAAACTTTTTTTCCCCTTGGCAACCGGTCCGTTCCAAATTTAACTAATTCAGAGGACGGAGAAAAGATGATGGCACAATTCATTTCCCGCTGTCATTGCACTGTTTCACTAACGACCAAAATTCTTCAACGAAGGAATGGGTGAGCTAACTCTTTAAAAAAATTTTCAGTGCACTTTTAATGGAAATTTTTATAAATATGTAGAAAGTATAATACAATATAATCGGGTTCGGAATCTGGATGGACGTGTATGCAGAGTCTTTGCGAGATCCGCTAAATCGGGAGAATGTGGCATCGAATTTTTTCCATCCTTTGAATGAGAAGAATAGAAACCACATTTTGCTTTATTTTTTAATTGCTTTATGTTAAATAAAGAAAAAACAGCTGTTGCTTGTTGCTTATTTGAAATTAAACTCAGAGCTACTTTGTTAATTAAGGCATGAGTTAAACGATCATGTTTGCAGTTAATTGTACAACATTTTTTAATATGCGCCATAAATCCGGAAAACATTTTTAAACAACAAAATCAATAATAACAGAAAAAAAAAACACAATTTGTCCTTGATTTTTTATGCGTTATTCCTGAGTCATCTTTCTCAGTCAAATGATGCAGTGGTTATTCTTCCAGGGATTTTAAGACCGTTTTTCAGTGAAATTATATGTCAGAGGAACCTTGCATTTTTAATACTTGTTTAAGAAGTAAAACCTTTTTTACAGTGTCCAGAAAAAATGGCGAAGGTTTGTTTTTCTTTTAAAATGTTTTTCTTCAATTTCTGTCAGTTGAAAAATAGTTTGGTTGAATTAGCTGATTTTGGTTCCTTTCCAAAGTAATTTTATGAACTTTGTTCATGACTTTTAAAAAAAACTCCTCCTTCTCCCCTTAAAAAATAGTAAGAACTTCTTACATGCACCTTGTATACTTATTCAATGAAAAATATCTTATAATAGCCTCAATAGAAACAACCTTGAGTTTGGTGTAGGTAAACCATGTGGTTAACTCGTCTGTGGTCGTTCATATTTACCATCTTGCTTTCAAACGGGTTTTTTCTTTCGCTGTTTTCTGTACTTAAACTGTTTGGTTTGGTTTGCCTTTGTTTTGTGCGGGTCTTGATAAAGTTTTAAAAAGTTTGCGACGCTCATTTTTCCCTGATTATTAATGTTTAAACTACGATTATAAGGTATAATTTTTTAAATTTTTTTAAATCCGATTTTTGAAATAATGGAGAGAAAATTTAAAAATGTACCGCTAAACTTGATTAATCTGTAATCGCAATTTATACCTCCTCTTAATTATTTGATTTTAAGCCTGCCAGTTCTCAGTAATAATTAATCATGTTTTTTAACGGATTATCGCCCTTTTGATCTAATTCGTTCTAATTTTTGCACTTTAAAACTCGCCTTTAAAAATTTTTCTTTCCGATTGGAAAAAAAAAAAAATTAATTTAATTCAATTTAAAAAACAAGTACTTTAAATATAATAAGTAATAGAATAATAAAAATAATAATAATAATAATAATAATAGTGCTGACTTTTTTTATTATTAGAAAGAGATGCGATCAGGCACGGACTGGGGCGCCGAGCTACCGGGAGATTCCCGGTGCGCCTTCACAAAATGCAAAAAAGGCGCCTATACTTCAAAAAGTTAAAAAATGTCCAACACATTACTTTTACAAAAAAAAAAAAAAAAAAAAAAAAAAAAAAAAAAAAGGACCAGAAAAGTAAACTGCTTTCTACCCGACTTCAAAATATTTTCAAGAATTTCATATTTTTGGATTGCCATTAACCCCTGGTATACTGAGAAGCAGAAGAAAGCAGGTAACAGTTCCCCGAATTCAAGGCTTGCTCTTTTTTTTTTTTTTTTTTTTCTTTATTGTAAGAAGGAGAATTACTTTATAGCCTTTCGGTCTTCTCTGCCTTTACATTCATTTGATTGATTTTGAATCTCCGGATTTTGTCCTTTTCTTGGAATATTAGACCTATGGCAATTTTAATGAGGTCAGTACTCTCTCTAGGGTTTTGGGTTTTTCCAATCATTCATTCCATGAAAGTACCTGCGACTTTTTCCGAAAAAAAAAAAAAATCAGTTTTTAAACAACGGGATTTTTTATGTCGCCATTTTTCCATTTTAAAAAATTTGGTTACATCTCCTCCGAACAAGTTATTTGCCAGAATATACGCTAAATATAAATTCGATATTGAATACGGTTTTGTAAACGGGCACATCTGAAGTTGAAGGAACTACATCATATGTGCTGATTTTGGTATAAAATATCACTAATACGGGAAAGAATAGTGTTTTAATTCGTTCGGAGGAGAGGCGAGCTTGCAACACATGCAAAATGTAAGCAGTTTTAAACTCCGAAACAACTGACACCAAAATGTTATTATTCCCTTATTTAGCGATGTAACGAAAATCAGCACAATTCGTTCAACTTCAGGTGTGCCCGTTTACAAAACCATATTCAATATTCTTAAAATAACATGTTCGGAGGATACCTACAACAAAAATGGTGACATAAAAATCACATTTTGGTGTCAGTTGTTTCCGAGTTTAAAACTTGTTTGCTTACATTTTGCATGTGTTGCAAACTCGCCTCTCCTCCGAACGAATTAAAACGTCACTATTCTTTCCCGTATTAGTGATATTTTATACCAAAATCAGCACATATGATGTAGTTCCCTCAACTTCAGATGTCTACGATTAAGTCGAAAAATTAATGGGGGGGTGCCACAAGACAACAGGCGCCCTCTAAAAATTTTTCAGCTCGCGCCCTCAAAATTTCCCAGTCCGTGCCTGGATGCGATAACGACGAGATGATTAATCGAGTAGTAAAACCAGTCAAATGAAAAACTGAAGCAATTTCACAAGAGAAAAATGTCGCGAAATAAAGTCGTAAAGACCAAGTGCGATCGGATTGTGGGAGCGATTACGAAAAGGGTACCGATTTTACGATGGTTGCCAGAATACAATTCGGAAAAACTCGTGTGCGACATGATCGCCGGAATCACCGTGGGACTCACAGTCATGCCGCAAGGGTTGGCTTACGCGTCTTTGGCAGGACTCCCTACTCAAGTAAGAATTCGAAACCGTCCCTCGAAATATTTTCGAGGACCCACGGTAAAATTAATTTTTTTTTTTTTTTTTTTTTTTTTCAGTATGGGCTTTACTCGGCTTTCATGGGATGTTTCGTGTATGCCATTTTCGGAAGTTGCAAAGACATAACAATAGGACCAACTGCCTTAATGTCCTTAATGACATATCAACAAATAGTAGATAGAAACGTAGACTTTGCCGTTCTTTTGTGCTTTTTATCGGGCTGCGTACAGATATTAATGAGCATCTTACATTTGGGTAAGTTTGTTTTTTCTGCATTGGAATATTTTACGGATTCCATCTGTTTTTACTTTTTTTTCCAGGCGTTTTAATCGATTTTATATCGATACCCGTTACTGTGGGCTTCACGTCTGCTACATCGGTGATCATAGCAGCTTCACAAATCAAAGGACTGTTGGGACTGGAATTTAAATCGTCGGACTTCGTTGATACCGTCAAAAACATAGGGCTTCATATATCGGAAACGAGATTAAACGATGCCCTTTTAGGATTTTCTTGCATTATCATTCTTTTGCTCTTAAGGGTATTAAGATTATTATAAATTGTGCAGTATATTTTCTCCTTTTCAACTTGCAAATTTTCTCATAAAACTTTTTTTTTTCTCGTAGAAAGCGAAAGATATTCAAATTTGGAAAAAAGGTGCAAAACCAACTCGTCGTCAGTTGATTGCAAAAAAAGCCATTTGGTTGATTTCAACGTCGAGAAACGCTCTTATAGTTTTATTATGCTCCGTCCTTTCTTATTGCTTGACGGAATATCCCTCCGAAGACGGTAGCGGGAATAGTGCTCATAACGCTTCGCAGTCGACCTTTATTTTAACCGGTATTTAATTTTTTTATTAGGATAATTTTCAGTCCCCGAATTTATATTCATATCACTTTAATTTTAAAAGGTTTGAAAATCTTGCCAAAAGATTTATAAAATCTATAATTATTATTATTATTTTTTTTTTATTCATGTAGGGAAGGTAAAGTCCGGCTTGCCTGAGTTTCGCCTTCCACCGTTTTCTACTCAACTTGAAAACAGAACCTACTCTTTCGCCGACATGTGCAACGATATGGGATCCGCAATCGTTTTGGTTCCTGTTATTGCCGTTTTAGGGAATGTCGCCATCGCCAAAGCCTTCGGTAAGTTTTCATTTTTAACGGCTGCACCTCCCCGATGTGGTGCTGTTTTAGATCCGCGTTTGATAAGGAAAACTTTTGAATACTGGCCAAGGAAAAAGATTAGACAATCTAACTTTCAAATCAAAAAGCTGCTAAAGAGTCACTGTTTGCTGAGGTTGAATCTTAATTTACTCGATTGGTACTCTCTTTTCTTAATTGATTCTTTTTCCTTTCTCTTTTTTGTTCCCTGTGCATAATTTTTTTTACATAATTAATTAATTAGCCTAAGCTATTTATTATTGTCTGAAAAAATTGACAAGATTTTAAAGAAAAAAATCAAATTGTATTCGGCAATGTTTATGTGAAACAAATGCCTAGACTTGAACCGATTTTAAATTCATTTTAGTATTCGAGTATGCAAATTACCATATTTACACTGCCTAAATTGAATTGTGTTCTCATGCCGTTAAGTATACTTTGGAGAACACCATATTCTGTTTTAAAAGATTGCAGATAAATTTGGACTGCTTGATTCAGGCCATCTAATAAAAATTGTACCTGTCTCCATTTTTGTAATTTTAGAATTAAATAACTTTCAAATACTAGTTTAAAGTCGAGGAAAACTAGTGGAACGCAATTGTTAGTGATATAATTTTGTTTGAGCCATTTATCATAAATATTACGTTTCGCACGAGTGAAACTATTCTTTCAAGACGATATTAAAATCTATTTTTCTTTCTTTCTTTTTTTTTTTTTTTTTTTTTTTTTGTTTTTATCGAATTCCAGACTTTACTGTCTAAAGCATTTTAAATGGTAATGGAGTATTTTTTTTGCGTGTTCTTTTTAAAAATATTTGGACTGGTAGGTCCTTGGAAATCATTACTAGTGTAATGTTTTTTTCCGTTAAGTTAAGTTTAATTTAATCGTATTGCGGTTTTTTTTTCAGCTAGCGGAGATTCGGTAGATGCAACCCAAGAATTACTGACTCTCGGGCTTTGCAATTTAATCGGATCTTTTGCATCTTCCATGCCGATCACTGGGTCATTTTCGAGGAGCGCCGTCAATCACGCCAGCGGAGTTAGAACTCCTCTGGGCGGGCTCTACACGGGAATAATCATTTTGCTAGCTCTGTACACTTTGACTCCTTATTTTTATTACATTCCTAAGGCTTCTCTTGCTGCCGTGATCATATGCGCTGTGATTTTCATGATCGAATACGAAGTGGTCAAACCCATGTGGAAATCTAATAGGAAGGATTTGATCCCTACTTTTGCCACGTTTATTCTGTGTTTGATCATCGGCGTGGAATACGGAATTCTCGTTGGAGTTGCAATCAATATTGTTCTTTTGCTGTATCCATCTGCAAGGCCCAGCGTCAGAGTCGAAAAAGCTACGGTAATTTTCCAGAATTTTTCTTTTTTCCAGAAATAAAAAGCGAAAAAACAGAATTAATTAATTTTTTTTTTTTTTCGTTTGTTTATATTTGCAGACGAATTCCGGAGCTGAGTATTTACTCGTAACGCCAGGGAATAGTCTGTATTTCCCAGCGGTAGATTTTATCAGATCGAGTGTTTGCCGAGCAGCCGCCAAAGAAGGAGCCAGTTCGCTTCCCGTTATAATCGACTGCAGGTATATTTTGGGCGCCGATTTTACCGCTGCAAAGGTTCGTACCGGTTTCGCTCCCTATTTGCTTTGCTGCCATTTTGCAAAACTTTTAAATAGTTTTGATCAAATTTTTGATGGTTGCTATGTGTCTTTTAAGGTGTCGAATCTTTTTTTCCCCCCTTTTTTTTTCTAATACTTAGCTTATCAAAAAATTCATGCTTCCCATCCGACAATTAATCAATTCACATTTGCATGCGAGGACAGGCGGCACTTGTCCCTAACGAATGTTTTCCTACTATTTTTATTTGTGAAGATAATCGGTGTTTGGAAACTTAGAATAATGCCTGGAATTTCTTAGTTATTTTTTTACTGAGAAGTTGAATCGAAGGAAAATTAAGGAAGTAAGTATTTGCATCTGGCGGCTGTAAATCATTTTCTTTTTTAAAATAATATCTAGTTTGAAAAGGAGATTTTTTTTTTTTAAATTCAAAACCTTTTTTATTAGGGCATCGCTGCTTTAATCGATGATTTCAACAAGAGAAAGCAAGCCATTTATTTTTATCAACCCTGCGCCAGCGTAGTGTCCGTTTTCAAAGGCGCTAATTTGGAGGAATTTATTCACGTCTGCAATCAAGAAGAGCTAGATGTCTTACTTTCGTCGAGTCAACCGAAAAAGGACTTGGGCGATGTTTACGGAGTTGCGATCGAAGACATAAAGGAAGCATCTCGACTGATGACCGCTCCATAGCGGTCGATTAACTAATAGTATAATGACAAATGGTGCATTTAAGGTGGAAAACCTGAAACGGAGGCATTTTTTAATAATTTTTTACTTAGATAACGTAAAATAAAATCGATTTTTGATCCGATCAAAAATCTTAAAAAAGACGAAAAAATTTTGTATTTTTACATTGTACAAATTAATTTTTGTGATATATCTAATTGAAAATATAATACTTGTCGTTGGGAACAAGAAAAAGCGACAGAAAGGGTTTTTCGAGATCAAAGTCTAAAACCTTTTTTATGATCAGTATTAATGTTTCTGTATTTTTTTTTTTTTTTTTTTTAATTTTTAAAATGAATTTAGAATCTTATTGTATATGTCCAATGTAGACCATTATAATTGAGGTATATAGTTGATCGTTTCTTTGTTCATTTTTACATTTATTCATTTATTTATTTTTGTTTTAATTTCGAAAAAGTTATCCATTAAAATAGGTAATTGCTGTAGAGGTACATCAGAACTAAAACCATCTTTGAATTCATTGAATTCAACTTTTTAAAATTCCGCGTTTTGCCTCTAATATACGTACCGATTTATAAATTTTTTTCATTATAAAATTTACTCATTTGTGTTAATTTTTTTTTGTTGTTGTGATTTCGAGGTTGTCGACAATGGAAATTGAATACAAAAACGATTGGTTGAATATTAAGGTTGTTTTCAATATTAATCAGGCCTTCTACTCGTTCCGGTTTAATCTGGTTCGAAATTTATTTTTAAATTAAATTATGAAGCAACCTTCTAGATATTTTATGCATGGATAGCCGAGGACTATAAATTTTTTTAAATGCCTCTTTTAGTCACGAAAATGAAAAAAAGAAAATAAAAATATCAGGATATTATTACACATGTTGGCGTTGTAGCAATTAATATTTGAAATGATAAAGTTAACCGAAACCAATTAAAAATGACATTTTGGCCATTTGCACTCCTTAAAAAATAATATTAATTTTTTGTGTTGTGTTTTTAATGAACAGGTATTTCGGGGTTCGCCGTAGAAACTTTACTCCAAATGACGGTTTCTAATCTGTCAATTTCCGCAAGAGTCTCCTCCGTTGGCCTGTCCAGTGTCCACTTCTTAGACTTCATCTGATTTCAGGTAAGTGGTATTTTCACCTTTTTTTTTTTTTTTTCTTGCTACAATATTTCCGATTCAACAATAGCAAAACTTTGAATTTCCTACTGCTCTAAATCCACGGGCCTTTTTAGCAAGGAAGCAAACTAGAAATAGTTTAATTATAAAAAAAAACAATATATTTAAAGTACCCGATGATACATTATTGTTTACAAAATAATCGAATGAAATTTCACTAATAATTCTAATTTTTAATATTGCACTCGTTTTCCTAGCTGAGACCTTTAATTACTTATGCTGATAAATTACTTTACAACTTTTTTTGTTTAGGGAACTTGACAATGGCAATTTTTGATGCAAAGGGGCATTTTTAGAAATGAAATTTAATAGAGACCTGACAAAGAGTCAGTCACTTTTGTAGGTAAAAGATTGACGGGCTGAGAAGAGTTGCCAGTCGAACCGTCCCTTCCTCCGGAGTATAACCCGGCATTGGCATGACCTCTTTTAAGAAGGAAGGAATTGTTAAAAGAATTTAAAGAAGTGGGAGAGGGAGGATCGGCGGAGGGTTTCGGGGAGACGTTGGGCTTGAGGGCTTGAGACTGATAAGTCCCCAAAAAAAAATTTAATTGGGATTGAGGTTGCGGATCTTTTTCCGGATTTTTATACGGCACAGGGGAGCTAATTTTTTGGGGATTCGATATTAAACTTTTAACCATTTGCGTTGTGGTGCTTGCTATGTTTTGAAGGTTCCTAGGCATCGGGCTTAATGATTTTTTGTCGTTTGTCGTGCAAGCGTAATTGCTTTCAAAATATTTGTGATTTTGGCCCCCGTCGGTTCCTACACTGTTTTCAAATTTCGGATTTCCGAAAAACTTTTGGAGTTTGGATTGTTTGACGGGAGTTGCGTAAATGGGAGAATCCTCGGTTTTGCAATTCTTTTGGTTTTCGTCGCTGTTGCTTCCGGAGAATTCCATCGGACTGCTTGAACCGTCCGGAGGATATCTGGTGGGGGGAGTCGAACTTAAAAGGCTATCTTCCGATTTGGCGGATTTCAGACCGAAATTATAAAGATTTAATTGGTGCCGGGATTGCATCGGCCCCAGTTTTATTTCTACTGGAAGATGCAGAGGAGCCGAAGAGGAATTGTTTCTCGTGAGGGAGGTGCGTTGAGCCGGTTGCGGGGGTTTGGGGGAATTCTCTTTGTTTAAATTATTAATTACTGGCTGGGAGAACAAACTGCTTTCCGCTAAGCTCCTCCTCGTCCTCGGACCGATATTTTTACTAATTTCGAAGAAATCCGTTTTTGTGATTTTTGACTTTTTGTTTTGTTCCGGGGATATGACGATGTCCACCAAGGAATCCAGTCCGTCGTCCATTTTTTCGAGACTTTTGGATTTTAACTTTTTCTGTCGGGATCCTTCCGACTTGCTTGATTTATTTTCGTTCTTGTGTTCCTTTTTGGAATCTTTCCTGACACCTTCCGTCACGAAAAACAATCCGTCAAAGCTCCCTCTTCGTATTAATGGATTGTGGTTTTTCTCGTTATTGTTATTGTTATTTTTATTTTTTTCCTTGGTCATTTTTTTCAGGTACCTATCGTTGTTTGAGTCTGATTTTCTATCGGAATTCTTTTTATAATCTACCGGTTGGTGTTTATTTTCTTTGTATGTTTTGTCGATGTTTCTAGTAAAATCCAAACCGCTGACTCCCATTTTCGGTTTCGGCTTCATCTCGGGTCTTTTGAGCAATCTGTTCCCGTCCGGCGTCGCTATGTGAAAAGTCTGACTTCTTTTTACGGGAATAGGGATGAATCTTTGGGTCCTTCTTACGAACGGACTTTGATCGATCCCATTTCCCGATATGCAACTTTTGATACCCTGGAAAGACGTGGATTTTTCGTATCGGTTATCCTCCGGGGACTTGGGGTGCAAATTTTTTTCGTTTAATTTTTTCTCGAATTTTTCGGAGGATTTGATTTTGTTTTTTTGGTTGTTGACATCAGGTACGACATTTCTCGATTGAGAATTTTCTTTCAAATGACTTCTTTTGATTTCTTCTTCGTCGATGTTTCTCTCCTCGTAACCGTATCGGATGTTTAATTCGTTGTCCTCGAATCCTTCGTGTTGCTTGATAAACAAGGTACGTGTGTTGGCGCTGGAAAAGGAATTGTTGTAGCTGTCGGACACATCTAACGATCGATAAGGACAATTTTTGTGGGTCCTGTTTTCTCTGGCCCCAGTCAAGAGGGAATCGGATGATTCGCTATCCGTGTCTTCGTCGAAAAATTCGTTTTTAACGTTATCGTGGCCGTCGTATTCTCTTCCGGGAGGCAGGAAGATGTGAACGAGGCTTCTCGTTCTTCTGGGAGGTTGGGGTAACAATATCGAGGGGACTATTTCGGCTTCCTCCGAATTTTCTTTTTCGTACATGGATTTCGTGTAGGTTCTGTTCTTGTCTTCTTCCAACGCGGTCCCTTTTCTCGTGTAAGTTTTAGGGGGTTTGGCGGGAGGGGCGGGAGGGACTTTCTTGTTTTCTTCTTTGGCGTAAGCTTCGGTTTCCGCGTCGTTGACTATGTTCCTCAGTTCCTCGATGACTTCGTCGATGGTCGTTTCTTCTTCGTCTTCTGCGACGCTTCCTACTATTTCGTTGCCGTCGTCCACGTTCGTTTCTTTCATTTTATCCGTTTTAGCGTTCCTGTTGTTTCCGATTTGATGATTTTGATTGTTTAAGAAGGCACGAGGCGGTTTTTTAGGTTCCAACGGTCGAGGTTCCACGGGATTTGGAATAATTTGATCTGAGGGATAAGTTTCTTTAACGAAATCTTCGTCTTGGGAGAGTTCCTGTTCGGAAGAACTGATCCCTTCGTCTTCGGCCGGAGTGGATTCGTCTTTCTCCGAGTTGCGCTTCTTGTTGTAATACTCCGACTGCTGAGGCTGATAATTTCTAAATGGTTTGATGTGAGCCGTGGATTTGGTGAGAGTCGTGGTCGTCGTTTTTATGCTTACTTCCTCTTCCAATTCGGAGCATCTTTCTTTAAGGCATTGTTCTAAGGATTGTAAGATTCCCTTTTCTTCTTGTAGTATCTGAAACGAAAGAAAGGCAATCAATCATTCAAGCAGTCGTTGAAAAATCAGCCAATGATCGTAAGTGTAGATCGTAAACGCTATAAATAACGTGCATTATATATATGTAACGCAAATTGGCCCTTTTGTGACAAGCCACCATGGGAAAGACTTAATGCTTTCGAGTTTTGATACCATTTTTCATTCGTTGAAAAAAGAAAAAAAAGTCATGACCGCTCCGAGACCTAATACAATCACTCTAATACGTAGTTGAGTTCACGGCCTTACGATTTACTCGCCATAAGCCCGTTGTTATAATTTCTTCTTATTGTTATCTTTTTTTTTTTTTTTTTTTTTTTTGTATTGAGCCTTTCTTAAAATAGTCAAAGCGACTTTTCTTTCTTTAAATCGAGAACGAGCGGAATTTACATGTTTGCCCAAACGGTTTTTAAAATCTTTTTACTTGATGTACGCTAGGTCTTAAGAAGGGAAAAACTTTTGACTCAAATCATTTTCTCACCTGGATTCTTTTTTCGAGTAATAATATTTTGTCTCGTAAACCCGCAGCCTCCGAAACCTTGCTTTGCAAAGCTTCTACGTCGAAGTAATTTCTGTCCCATCTGTTCAATTCGGCTTTCACGCTTTCCGAATTGCTGGGCAGAGTCTGAAAAAAAAAAAAAAAAAAAAAGATGAAGAAAAGATTTTACTCCGGCGGGATGTGGGAAGAATATTTGTGTGTACTACCTTTCTTAATATTTTTGAGTCGAAACCGGCTTGCTCCAGCTCCGCTTGCACATAGACCTTTTGTTGGACCCCAGGGGCCGTTTCCACAAAGGCGTTGATAAATTTCATGGCCGCCGTCAAAAGTTCTACGGCACCGGCGCTGTTCAACATACCGACCAAAAATCTGAACCTAACCGGTTCTCCAAACCTTAGTCGCAACGTGGACAGAGCTTCGGATACCGGTTTGTGTCCGTTTGCAGGAGACTCGCAGGCTTTGGTCAACAACTGGCAAAAAGAAGAAGGAAAAAAAAAAAACGGATGAACAAAAGGGATTTCGGTGAAAGGTCAATGAATTTTGGACGAGTCGGAAGCGTTACCTCGAGAGCGATGATCCTCGATTTGGTGACGTTGCTCATTATACAAACGGCAAGAGTAAACAAACCGGCGGGAGACGAAGCCAATCTTCTTCCTGCGTCAGGACAACGGAGACAATGCTTCAAACAAACCAGACAAGAATGTTCGTCCAGCAACGCTCTGCGAAGAACTTGCGGAGGACATTTTTGTTGTTGAGATGCCTGAGAAAGTTGAACCGCTCTTAAAAGCTCCAAAAGCAAAGTCACCCCGTCGACCGGATCGCCCACAAATTCTTGCACGAAACTGAAATCGTTTAAGAAAAATAAAATGATATCCTTGGTCTGCGTAAACAAATAGCGAACATGGCGTGTTTCGCGTGAAGTACTCCGTCATTATCCGATTAGAGGAAAATAAATAAAGACCTTCAATTATTTATGATAAATATCAAATGATTTATGAATCGAGGCGACTTCGGCTACGAAATATAAACACGGGAAGTACGAAACCGACCGTGAAAGATGACTACGTACCGATAACGAAAAAAAGAAAAGGAATTAAATAAAACTCGGAATTTCGGTTTGCCTCCCAGGTATCCGCTCGACGCCATCATACTCATCACGAAGAAAGAAAATCTCTGAGATTTTTCATGATTTCGTTTTACAATAAATATTTATTGTTTTTTTTTTTTTTTTTTTTTTTTTTTTTTTTCTTGATATTTTTTTGAGCCGACTTCCGCCTGTCTCGAGAAAAGCCGAAATTCCTTCCTTAATGTACTGTAATTTGCAGCTGCTAGAAGAATATACGATTTCTTTTTCGACTAAAAAACAGATGGTCGAATACCATTAACGAATGCGAAGTTTTTAAAATCCTATTTGCGGATCTCATCGTGTCGTGACTCGTCATTTCTCCGAAAGAACATTGACACAAAGAAGAATATCGGAACGACCGATAGGTCCGTTAAAAAGAATGGTAAGAACAAGATTGTTGCAACGATTGTATCGACATCGATTGTTGATGCCGAATTATCAGAAAAGAAATACTCACCTGGGAAAGGCCAGTCTCAAATCGACTTTGAGTTTTCCGAGAAGTTCGGTCACACTGGAAAATTGTCTCAAACTCATTTCTCCTCCTTGGGGTGCCAAGGTCAATATCGGATTTCTAAAATCTTTGTTGGATCCCTCTTTGGAACTTAGATTTATGTTTTCTTTGTTTTTTGAATCTTTTTTCTCTAGTTTAAGCGTCGTTTCTTTTTCCTTTTTAGCGAGTTTCTCCTCTCCGTTTTTGCTGCTGGAGGAGGATTTCGTGCTGGGAGGGGACGATTTTTTGTTTTGCTGAACGCTTTTCGTCAATTCTGCAGATATCCTTTCCATGGTATCCGTAGATTGCGAAACATAAAGCGGGAGTTGCATTCCCGCATTTGCCTTTTTCCCCCATTTTTTAAGAGATGACGCGTAGTCTTCTGGATTGTAAACCGGAGGTCGCTGAGATTCCTGCAAAGAGAAATTGTGGAATAAGTGCCGCGTCGGTCGGTTTTACGGTTTTTATTCATTTTTTATTTGTCCTAAAGACTTTTTTCACTTTAAACCAGCATTAATTTTTTAATTTCGGCTTATTTTTCATAAAATGCCCAACAGTCATTTTTCCCCCTTCATTTTTTAATAACTATGAAAGATGGATGTTCGCGTGTGTGAAAGAAGAAAAAAGGGATGTCGTCTAATTAACAATCGAGAAACCACTTTTCACACGACGTAAAATTTGGAATCATCTTACCGTAAAGCCGAATGTAATTATCGCACGATCATTTTTTTTTTCTTATTAGCAGCGAGCTAAAATGGTATAATAACCGTCTTTTGATTCGGAGATATTTACCTACTGTTGAAATTGTGAAATTTGAGAATGTGCGAAAATGGAGCTTCCTGCTAACAGGAAATTAATAAAGAAAAAATAAATTAAGAATGTATTTCAATGAAGTATAATATCGTAATTCATAATTTGCGTTTTTGACGTGAAGGGTTTCTACTTTAGGTCTATAACCCTGGGTTCTTCAGCGTAAACATTTCATTAATTCCATGCGAAGCCATTAAAAAAAAGTATCTAAATCGCTCTTCCGTTGTATCTCCATTGTTTTAAAATGGTAAATTTATTCCAGTGCTGTATGAAGCCTTCAGGGTCAATGCACGTGGACTCGATCAAAAATTACCAAAGGGCTTTTTGTTTTATAAAAAGACAGTGGTTTCCATTTAAAAATTATTTTATTCGTCATTTAAATTTATCAGTATCATTATTTTATCGAGATGCAATAACAAAAAAAAAGTTTAAAATTCATCCCGCACTAATGGAAGCGACGATGCGTAAAAGAAAGTTAGGAGTCAAAATGGACAGTCTCAACCCAAAGTACGAATAAAGGTGCAGATGAATCGCTTTTTATCGTATAAAATTTTTGAAGCTAGAATTACGCGCATTAACAATGCAATTACCTCGCCTGCGACTTTTTCCATCTGCTTTCTATTCTCATGAGCATTAAGACCCAACGATCCTTTCCGTTTGGTGTTTTAAAAAAAGTTAGTAGGAAAGCTAGTCCATTCGGAACCAGCACTTTTTTAAATAAAAAAGATGAAAAATCTCGATAAGTGATGCCACTATGTGTGACCCACATTTTTTACATGACTGGCAATAAACTGGAATCGAATCAAGTTTTTTTTTTTTTTTTTTTTCCCAAATGCATTTCAAGATCAGACTCGTTTATCAGTTACAACTCTGCTTACTTTCTTTCATATATAAAATCACCTAATCTTTAATTAATCTAATCGTATCCGTGATTACCACAAAAAAAAAAAAAAAAAAAAGTGAGAGAATCGCGATTTGGTTTTGTTTTGATCTTTGGTGCAGGGTGGCGTTCTTTGCAAAAGATTCCAACTTATTATTCCACAGAGTTGACTGTACTCCAGGACGAGTGAAAGACCTCTTAACTCGTTCTGTAGAAATAATCCTACTAAAAATTCACACGTTAATTGTAACAATGCATGTAAAAAGCACGAAAATAAAGTCTTGTACCCAGTCGGGGGTTAATAACGGTAGTCATAATAAGGTGTAAAGACCTCGAACGGACGCATTTTTCATTTTTGTTCCCCCTCAAATGGAATCATACAATAATTTTTTTCGTTATAAATTATTTGGCATCTTTGTAAAAAATCAATAATTATAAGGACTTGAATCACTCCCTGGTCTTTTATGTTTGCCACCAAATTTTTTTTTTTTTTTTTTTTTTTTTTTTTTTTTTTGCAATTGATTACAGGTTGCCACACTGGAAGAAATTATTAATTTTTTTGTTCCTTTGTTCTCACGATACATAAAATCTGGGAAATAATGCGTAATCGGTAATGCGGTATCAAATGGTTAGTTGGTTTGTTCAGGACTGTAAATCGTTTCGATGTAAAGAATTTTTTGTAAAAAGATAAAGCGGAGGAAATAAAATTTCCTTTCTAGGAATTAAACAAACTTTCTTTTGGATTATAGAAATGCATTTGAAAATAAATACCGTAAGATGGAGATAACTTTAAACTTATTACGAGACATGGAATTGTATTAATTAAATAGGTTTAGAAAGTATACTATTGGTTGTTTCAGTCTTTTTCATGCATTAATGCTTGCGATAGAGAAAAACTTGTAAGCAAGTGGGTCATTTTTTTTCCAAATTTTATAGAACCTCCAACGGTCCTGTAAGCAAATGACCACACTGGAGTGGACCACACTGGACTTAAGCTTATTTTCTTTTAAAATTCTCCATCTCCACCTTCTCCTTTTACAGGATTCTCGCTCGGTTTTTGCACATTGAAAATGTTTTCGTTTAGGCTGGTAGAATAACATTATAACTCTTCGGGGTAAAGGATAAAAGTCCTTAAAAATTTTCATGAATCAGTAGTTTATCTTTTCCAAGTCAAGACGTAGATATTTAAATTTTGTTTCGGAATAACCATTACCTTGAAAGATTTTCACGCTAAATTAGGTGGTACACACGTTAGGCAACATGGTACTGGTAAGCGATATAAAATTGTCAACGAAAAACTTTTTCATGCTACCAATTTTATCTAATGTCGTTGAACCTAAACCGTGAGAATTAAATTTGAAGGGAAAATAAAGCACGATTCAAAATTTTCCGAGTTTTTTCTATCAATAGGTAGTAAGATTAAATTTTAACAAAAGAAGGCGTAATTGGTTTCGATTCGTTTCGAATGTGTCAACTCGACGAAAATAAATAAATAATCCTTTCTAACGGGACGGGAATACACTGCCAGGAAATCACTCGGCAAAAAGAATTAAATCTCGCCAAGGAAATTTTAACAACAAATCGGCCGCAAAATTTAAAATTATCAGACGTAAAGCTCTTTTGAATCTGAAACGATTTCGTGTAGAATCCAAGAGGCTTAGGATTCTTGGGTCGTGACCTTTGTCCGGCAGACGACGGAAACCGTTTCCAAGTACCGGTAACCATAATACCTGATTATCCAATATATGCGTGTTTAAGGCATTCGATTTTTTAGGCTTTAGGCAATTTTTACCGTTTGCGAAAAAATAAACGGGTATGTGCGCTTTTGTCGATACCCTATGGTTAAGTTTCCGAGATGCAACGGTATACACACTTTTTCGGTATTTAAGAGACATGCAGTTGGTCGGCATTGAAATACAAAAAAAAAGATTTTTACCTTTTCCGGAGGATCGCTAGCCCACGATTTTTTGTTGTGAATCGTTATCCTGGGGTCCTCCTCCGAGTTGGGAGCCATTATCCCTTGGCTGAAACAAAAAGCAAAATTTGTGAATAATTGAGGCGGCATATTTCTTAGAACATCAAAATCGGTAATAATGTATGTACTTTAAATTTTTTTTTTTTTTTCTCGCAGTTTTCAATGAATGAAGAGGCGCGACACGAAGCAGTTTATTAAATTTGCCCGGAGAACACCCGAGGACGGACGTTTACACCTCCACCGTAAGTCGTTTTTATCCTTGCTTTATTAATTAAATTAATTATTAAGTCCTTCCAAGGCCGTGCCCGACGAAAGTGTATTTAGTTTCTGTTTTTTGGTTTAATAGCATGCAACGTAATCGAAAGCGTTCACGGCACTTCCACGTTTATGAAATTTAATTTAAACGCTCCTTCCATTTTTAACACGAAATAAGTGCTGCTCACGATTTTCAATTGAAAATTAATGACGGCGGCGCTTTCTACAGCAAAAATTGAAAATGTACTTGGCACGCTCCTTGATTCTTCTTATTGCTACTGTAACCCTTTTCCCCATCATTTTCTATTCTTTTTTTTTTTTTTTTTTTTAAACATGTATTCTGGAGAATGAAAAAAAGCTTTTGCTTATTGGAAGTTTTTTTTTTTTTTGAAAATTTCTTCGTTTTCTCAAAAATTTGTTATGCTAAAAGGGCTGCTTTATTTTTTATTTTTTGAGAATCCTTATATGGAGTAGTGGGTTGAATTCTGCATAAGAGGGGTATTTAAAGGCATTGCTTTATCTGACTGAAAAATTGAAATTCATCCCGTCACCGGCGAAATTCGGAAAATATTACATTTATTTTAGCCGTATTCGATTTGATGATTTTTTTGTAAATGAGTTCTTTAAATAACCAGGAAAATTAGTAGGCTATCGTATTGAATGGCGGTCACGAATTAAGAGTAAGTGAGAGTCAGCTGAGTCTATCATTATAAAATAAAAGAAAATAGCGAAAAAAAAAAAAAAATTACACGTTTTGCACATTTCGGAAACAAAATTGCCACTAGTTGCTGTTTTTGTTCGTGTAGGTATCTTCTTCGGACGAAGCAATTACCAAGAATCGTCATTTCAATATTTTTCCCGATCGTGCCGTTTCTTCCGAATAGGCCCATTAGTAAATTGAGCAATAACTAATTATATGAAACCGAGTAAGATATTATGAACAACAATAAATATGACAATTATTAATACTCTGCTTGCTTTTTCAACTTAAAAATCTTTGATTCGTTCAAATGTGATTAATGCAAAGTCGTTCTACATCTAACCCAGAAGTTTATTATTCATTTTTTTTTATGAAAGTAGTACCTATGGGTTTAGTCATATAAGTTCATTTAATTTTAAGTCGTATTTATAGAAGCTGCTAATTAGCCAAAAAGGCCACCGAACTGGTTCGGATAAAAAAAAAAAAAAAAAATAAATAAATAAATAAACTACTTATCGGAAATATTTATCAATGTGACATGTGAAAAGTTTTAATTCTCCCCCCCCCCCCCCTCCTCCCTCTTCGAGAAAGTTTACAGCAAGAGTTTTTACTTTTTTTTTCTTCTTGTAAATGAAAGCATCTCTTGATTTGGTTTTTTGTTGCATGTTTTTAATTGACATCCCTATCCCGAAAAAAAAAAAATTAAAGTAGAGTAAAGAAGCCTTATAGAAATAAAAAAAAAACGTGACTTGCGGGTTTCTCCCAATTAAATAAAATATAAATATTGCCGAGTTGGCAATAGCCTTCCGAAGATCCGTTTGAAGGTCATTAATTATTAATATCCTCAAGAAAGGGGTGTATTCTTACCATAAGAGTTGAAAGTTTAATTGTCAACTCCTGGATTTTTTTTTTTCGCGGAATAATTTTTGTGAGATACGATTCCGTTTGGAAAAAAAAAAAAAAAAAAAAAATGAACTCCGACAGGTTTATGCGATGAATCGATTAACACAAAAGTGGTACTGGCAGCATATCATTTCATATGGATCAAGTAACTGTTTTGAAAGAGGCGTTTGTACAGTTACTATGCCACATGCTTTGCTACTTTTAACGAGAAATATAATAATTACTTTTTCCTATGTCTCACAGGAAAAATAAGTGTTAAAAGTTGGACGGAAACTCCTTTGCCAGTTTTAAACAATTTTGAGTGTTGCATCTTGTTTTCTGATTGGATCCGTAATGGAAATAAATATAATAATAATAATAATAATAATAAAAAGTAACGGGATAGAACCCTGTGGTCGGAGGAATAATACGTCGTTAATGATTATATAGGAAGAGCAAACTCATTCAATTAAAACCGCATGAAAGTACGGTACTTGAAAAGGCTTAGGACCTAAATAGAGTTTGATGATTCTAATCCTCGATGGATGCTCCTATCACGGAAACAATTTGTTTATGCAATTTTTTCAACCAAATCTCTTCATTTAGGGAGATTTCGGTTTCCGAAGTCTTGTTAGCCGGAAGCAGCGGCGATTTCTCGGTTCCGGTCGAGTCCGTTCCTGGGAGTAAATAAGGAAATACGGTTACGATGTTAACCGAACCTCCATAACGGTCCGATTTTAAGCGATGGTCCATTAAACACGGAGACATATGGTTGATCGAGTCGGCGGATCAAAATGTAGGTTAAGACGATTCTTGAAGATTTTAAAGGTTTTACACCTCCCCTGTTTTTACAAATTTTTTTTCTTTTTGTTGTCCCCACACATTGTATTACATCACATTTCGGTTTGAAGTAGTTGAAGCAGTTACGGTAGAAGGGGTCAAACGAAGATGAGTTTCAGTGAAATTAATGTGATCCGTGCTGGTGTATAAACGTGAAACTTTTACCCCAAGGCCATTCGACGCTGACCTTGATAAAGTCATAAACCATTTATATGTTTACTTACTTTTTAATAATTATATCGGCAAGAGTGTTTGGATGGACGGATTTTGATTCTTCGTATTAAAATGATTTGCAAGGGCTTAAGGGGTACTTTCACCTAAACACTTTGCGTTGCGCTCTTTACCTTTTTAACTCTTAACAGGACATGTTACTGCTGACTCAGTGGCGGAACTAAAATTTGTGGGCCCGCCCGCGAACAGAAGCAGGAGGCCCTCCATTTGAAAAATATTATACATTTTTAAGAATGTATGAAAAAAAAAATTTTTAGTAATAAGTGAATTTTAATTTTTTTTCCCTAAATTTTTAATATAATTATAACTTTTGTTAGTATAATCCTAGTTGTCCCCAGAAAGAAGTGGGCCTCCAAAGATAGGTGGGCCCTCCCGCACCGCAGTACCTGCGGGCCCGTTAGTTACGCCACTGTGCTGACTCATATCCGACCAGGAGCTATTCCCCTTTCCATAAGTAGCAAGGTTAATATCCAGTCCATTACACATCAGGTATGGAGGTGGCGTATTGCAGGCCGAAAAGTTCATTTTCCATCAAAATCAATAGTATGAGAGTTATGGGGAATTTCGGCTCGGCATTTATGCCGTTTTATTACTTTACGCTTTTATTCCACCGATGGGAAAAACTTAGGTCGGGCTAGGTTAGGTAAAGGTTCGGAAAACCGGTTAGCCTCTAAATCGCCCCGAAAAATACGGGAAAGTCAAAAATACCCTCCATCCGTCGATAAGCCGAGAAAGCTTAGGTTAAGTTAGGCAAAGGAAAATTCTTTGGAAAACTCACACAGTAGAGTACAGGCGTAAAAGACATGTAGGGCCTTAAATGCTGAGCCGAAACTCCCGTAACTCCCCTACTACCGATCAATCGGTTTTTTTAAATTTATTTAGCCATCAAAATTTAAAATCCATTTAACTTATTGGAAGATGGGTATCAAATCCAAATTTGACCTGCATTTACAATAAACGGCCGTAGAGGAAGGAACCGTAGGGCGAATCGTAAATCCGAGAAACTAGTTTGATTTGACCTCGAGTTATAAGTCTTAATAACGTGACTTTTTTACTCTCGTTCGGTTTATAGCATAAAAAATATTAAAAGGATTGAGCAGAATGGAGAATAATTAGTCGATATCGTTTTCTTTTTTTTTTTTTTTTTTTTTTTCCATGTTACATCGAAAATGGTGACCCGCTCGACCTTTGGGCAAGGAAAGAAAAATTGATCTCGGAATCTTGTCATTAAGCCCTAATGAGTCTCCTTCGCAAATCGGCACCGTGTTACTCACGTAAAGCATTTTTTTAAGGCGGATGTATGCCTTGAGCAAAAAATTTTGTTGGACTTTTGTCTTTGAAAGGTGCACTTGGGTGAGGGGATCACATAATTAACCGCGACATTTACATATTTATTAAATCATTATATTAAAAATTTTAAAACAATCAAGTATATGAATAAACATTAAGAGACAAGTGAAAATATCATCTGGGAGAGTTAATTGTTTATTCGGGGATTGAAAAACTTTGACTCGAGAAAGAAAATTCTCAATATTTAGAAAGTTAATTTGCACCATTTGTGTAGTAATTTTTATTACATTAATCCCGTTCGTAAAAATAAATATCATTTTTAGCCTTTTATCTGACTTTTTTTTTTCTTTTCTTCTGGGAAGACAGATCGAGCGGATCAATAAAAAAGACAAAAATGGTGATCGAAACCCATATAATAATAACAACGCTGTCTCTCCCTTGCAATACTAACAAAACTGGTTAATGACAAAGACGCTGAAAGCCTGACTGCTTGGTCAGAGGTTCCCAGGTTCGGTAGATGAGGTGCGTTGGATCGAACCTTTTTTCAACTCCCGGTGTACCATTTCATACTCTAGTATCTTTCTTTAAAAAATAAATAAATAAGTAAAAATAATGTCTTTGACTAAAGCGCGAGTAAAAGAAAAGGACAAATAAACCATTAATCGGAAACATTTTAGATTATTCGATGGGAATTTTTCGGACCCATCCATTTCCTGCCTTTCATATAGAAAAATGTAGCTAATTATGAGAAAAAAAGATTAGCTCATAATTGGATCGAATTTCGTTGGAATCGTTATGATTTTTACTAAATAGAATAGGGGAAATAAAATTAAATAAAGTGGATTAATTTTGTTGACGCGAATAACGTAATCTACATTTATAGCCTTGGGATTTCACGATTTTTCACTGACTAGATGCTCGTCTTCTCCCGTTTTCCTAACAAGCGTGGTCAAAGGGATTTAAAAGAAACTTCATCTATATGTCACACACACATCCCAAGAGGTATCATTACCGATTATGTGCTTTCCTATGTACTGGCTTTTTCAAGTTATCTCTCAATTACATCGGAACAAGAAATCCTAATCGAAAGAAAGAAAATTTCACATTTATAGGTATATTCACTGTTACTTTCTCTCGTCGGTGGGTGCATCGGTGACATATGCTACTTATTATTCGAAATAAATCTTTCAGTCTTTCATTTATTATCTTACCCTAAAAAATAATTTTATTAAAATACCACTTTCTGACTCCCCTATGTTGTTCTGTAATTGCTTTTGTGAAAAGTCAAAAATATTTTCGAGACGATTTTTTCCTTTAGCCAGTATTCGTATAACAATTCACGTGAGGGAAAAGTCGCGATAAAACCTTATAATGTTTAATTATCTGGCCGAAAACATGCTCATCAATCAAAATCAATTTTTTTTTTTCTTACACTTTAATTCTGTTTATCATTATAGTGATCGTAGAATATTATAGTTTTTTTTTTGAGGATAAAAGATTTTTTTTTTTTTCTAATGTTGGTAAAAGTGTTTTCACAACGGATTGCGCCTGCAATTTCTCGTGGGAAATTTTTTAACTTACGATAACACCCTTTTTTAAAATTATAACAATTTTTTTAAGTGAGTAAATCAGCTGGCTAAAGTGAGATAGATATACTTGAAGAAAAATATTTTTCGCAATTTTTATAAAAACTGAACTAGGTACTCATATTTTGTTAACGATCTTGAAAGAGAAATTTGAAATTTCCTCGTGCCACTGAAAAGAAGGGTTATTTATTCTTTTTCCATTGCAAGATCATTTATTTTTGTAAACAAGAAAACTTGGTTAATTTTTTTTTAACTTCTCGACTTGAAAAATAATAATTACGATTATTTCTGGTAACAACACGTTTATAAATCATGGAAAGAGAAAATGTTGTGCATTTGTTTTAAAATAAGTTTATTTAACAATGGAAAGATTCTTACATTTTTTGAATACGACGTTCGTTATTTTATTAATGATTTGGTTTTTAAGAAGTAAATAAATAACACCTTTTCAAAAAATGCTGATTTTTAAAAATCCAAATTAGTTTTATGATTATTTAAAATCTAAGTTGAGCCGAGAAGTGGGTAACTTTCATTTCGCATTAATAATTTATCCTTATATTATTCTTTATAAATAATCAACATCTTTTGTACGTAATTATAATTATATGCTTCATTTATAACGAGGGGGGATCCCTTACTACCCTTAACATGTTAAATTTTTTTTTTTTTTTTTTTTTTTCAGTTATTAACTTGTAAACGATGTTTTAACCCTTTCCTGTCTAGGCCTATTTTTAAGATCGGGCCCTCCCGGACTGAATTTATAAGACGGATAGAAATGTTTTTTCTGGATATCAAAGAGGTCCTAAACTCATCCCTGGTAAGTACGGCGCCTTGCAACCCAGTGTTAGGCAATCCGTGCATAGAAGTTAAATGTAACGCCGTAATCTCAATTTCTTATTTTTATGGATTTTAAAATATGGTCTAACTGTTTTCGAGGTCAGAGATTTCGAATTTGGAGTCTATTTCGACGTAGGAGCCCGAGAAGGCCCCTTACAAAGATATTTTTACGAAAAAGTTCAGAAAAAGCTTTTTTTTAATAGCTCTAAACCATTATACTAATAGCCATAAGCTAATAATAGGCGCAATATCCTTTTCATCTATCTGTTTTTTCCGAGTAATATTCACTATGGGCAGTTATCAAGGGCAACTAATTATTTTTTTAAAGAGTTACTTGTCAAAAATAAAAAAATATAACTTATGAGTTATTAGGTTCTGCCATTACAGGGTCTGCCGCCATTTTGTTTCTAAAAATCGGTGAATTCTGACTTCAAATTCGAAAAGAGCACCCTTAAATACCCCTACCTACGAAGTTTCGTCAAAATCTGACCAAGTTTTATTATTATTTTCCTTGATTTTGATGGTGCATCCATATGGATGCACCAGTCGCTACGGAGTATTTTGTTGTGCATCCATATGGATGCATTAGACAGCAAGGGGTTAATAATTTTTTCTTCAACTTTTTCTTTTCAGATAATAAAATCATTTGAAGGATCTTCATATTCAGTTGGTAAGTACACAAGCTTTTTTTTTTTTTTTTTTTTTTGCCGTGACGATGACAAAAAGGCAGTTGAAAAATCGTTTGTCCGAAATGTTTTTTGACTGGTATTTAAGCAAGTATGACTCGGCATTAACCGTCTCGAAAATAAACAAATATCCGTGTCTAATGGCAAATTTAATGCTTTGGGTCGAGGAGCAAGTATTAATCTTGCTTTTTTTTTAAAAAAAAAAAGACCTCATTAGAGGCATGCTAAAACAGAACTTTGAATTTTTCGAGCATGAATGTTTTGTTGAAAAAGAAAAGTTTCGAAATTTGCCCCAATTCAGTCGAGTCACTATAGAAAAAGGGCTTCGGATTAGGGTAACGAGCCGAAATTTTAAGGGGTTTGCGAAATTTGTACTTTTTTTTTTTTTTTTACTCCTGATCTGAATCCCTTGTTATACAGAATAGAGACTCTACTGTAAAGAAAAAAAAGTATGAAGCGAAATATCGCGAGCAAGTTGGATTCTCATAATTAGCGAATTTCGCCTTAGAAGAAAAGAAATGAAAACGAAAAATTTAACGTGAACTTAAATTGGTTTCCCAGAGATGGAGTGCACACATAATAATTTAATAATTATATTTTTTACTGCATCCAAATTAGGGCTGATATGCTTATGATGGACAGAATGCTGAAAAAAAGTTTTTTGCTTTTTTTTTTTTTTATCTTTAGTTTTTCTAATGTGATGACAAAAAAATAGCCGTTAACATAATCGCATTTACAACATTAAGGCTTCCGTAATTGTTACTACTGTATCCGAAACTTTTGAAAAGCAATCAATTCAAAGTTAATTAACATTTCGAGCTAATTTTAAAAAAAAGTTGCATTAGAGATCGGAAACGAATTTTTTTTTTTTTAAATTATGACGGACCTCTACCGAGATACTCTATTTACATACGAAATAAGTTCACGAGATAGCCCAAAGGCGTAGAAAAGTGCAGATCCTGTTAATTCTCTGCCTTCTTCATATTTGTCAAGGAAATCGGAGGAATCGTTTGACTCCGACTTTTTGGTTGTAAATCGTGCATATGATTCAAAATCATTTTCCTCGTTTTCTTTTGTTGATGAACTTTTATGACTAACAGACCGTATCGTAGACTTCCTAACTGCGACCACATCACCTGGTCTTAATTTTTGTTTCATTTTTTTCAAGATTTTTTAAGTGGCCCTTAAATATTGCGACCCAACGTAATTATGCTGACAGATAAAGGGTAAACCATAAAGTAATGACTTATTTCATTTTTTCCTGTAATTTATTCAACAGAAAGCTCAGAGTGTCCAAAATGTTTTGTTTATCACCCTGGTTTCAAGTATGTTTCATCCCCTTATATTCTCTTACCTATTTCACAAAAAACGATTCAATGTCATGAGGGTCCTCTCTAAAAGAAAATAATCCGTAATCCGCTTTGTAAGATGTAAAAAAAAAAAAAAAAAAAAACACTGCAAACGGTAATATCTGGTAGACAAACCAAATTTCCGATCACGGTACGAGCGAGGAACCTCGGCACGCGACCGCACCTGAACCAAGGCACCGACTTGCTCTGCTCGGCCAAAAGAGTTGCTCGGTTGCCACTGCTCGAGCCGGAGACCGATCGCATCTCCATCGAACAACAAACCGACAAACTAATTTGAGTCGGTGGTTTACGTTTTCTCCGCAAGAGCGAGGACCCCTTTTGAAGTTAATGCCCCATGTTGATGTTTGAAAAAAATTGCCCTTGTTTGTGGGAACAATTGCAAAATTTCCATTAAATCTGACAAAAATAAGAGAAATTAGTTAAATTTTCCAGGAAGTAATCGATCGCATGATGTACCGGTTCCGTTCCGGGTGGGAAAGCTTAGATAAGATACGCTGAAAAAATGAAAAAAAAAAAAAAAAAAAAAAAAAAAAGTAGCAGTGCTCCGGTGCTCGTTTAAACTTTAATTTTGCTAACATGCAGTAGATGCCGGATGTATAAAACAGGTACGCGCTATCGATTGATTATAGCACCTTGCTGCGCGCCACCTCCGTTTAGTACCGATTCGAATACCTGATCGTACCTTTTTTATTAGTGCAACATGATTAAAAAGAGGTACTTAATAATTTATTCACCTGTTGGAATATTCGCCATTTTGTTTATTCAAACAATGCTATTTGTACCTTAAATTTAAATGATCAAGACTCAACCGAAAGTTTAAACGTGCACAACTCTTTTATTAAGTAAACGTTTGCACAAGATTATAAAGTGACTTGGCATTTTGTTTTGTCGCTATATGTTTCTTGGTCATTTAGAGCTGAACCGACCGTCTAATGAAACCTGATTGCCGTATCGTTAAACGACGGATCGAACTGAGAAAATTATAAGACTGGAATATGCTTTTTGAAATGAAAAACAAGAGGGAGGGGGGGGGGGGGGGGGGAGTTACGAGCACAATAGACTTTTCTTCGGCATTTTTAAAAAGTTAAAGAGTCCCCCATCTCGTTTTTTTTTTACAATTAATGTCGACGCTTTGTAGGTAGACCTGTAGTGTTTGCATTCAAAATAGCGTAGGGCAACAAATGCTAAAAATAAAGTAGGGATCAACAAATGGTTTTTTTTTTGTTTTGTGGGTGGAGTCCGAGCAGGTCGCATTAGACCCCGGCTAGTAGTTAAAAAAAAAAAAGATCATGTAGGACAGGTGTTCGATAAAACTGGTAAAATTTCCCTGAAATCGGTTATGTACTGGGGGTTCCAAGCCGATGGTAGTCTGTCATGTCGTGTCGGTTTTTGCCCATTCTTTTTTCTTTTTCAAAAGTATTTCGTTTTGAAAAGAAAAAGCAATCGAAATCAAAGATGGACAAAAAAAAAAAAAAAAAAGAAGTTGATAAAAATACCTGAGTTTTCCAAATTTTCTGAAAATGTTGGGAAATACGGATGAATTTTATCTTCCCTGATTTTGAACACTGACCGAAGAAGCAGTAGCAATGAGAACGAACGACTCCAGGTAATTTGACTTGCTAGCTCTTTTACGATCCTAGTAATATCAGTATATTTAGTGTCTTTCACTTGTGGCGCTGAGGTATGCATACCTGCACGATTAAATTCAAGGGAATACCTCTAAATGCTTATATCGCATTGTTAACCGTACGACGGTGGGGAGTCAGTTAAGATCCTACCAAGGGTTTCGGCCGGATCATTTTGCAACAGACATTTTTTGCTTTTTGATATCCAGTTCACTTTTACAACAAAGTTTCCATAATTTAAGCTCCAGTCGATGTGCAGCTTATCGTCACATTTCTGGAAAATTAATTTTTTACTGCTTTGGATAGTCCGAAGTTTGGTCTTGAAAGCGTGGTGCTTCGACACGTAGTTTGTCGTTGCAATCGGTCGTTTTATGAATAACATAATCGCCGAGACCGATTTTATTTTACATGGATATTTTTGATCGATTATGGAAGATAAACCTGTGCGATTCTCCAGTACCTTAAAACGTCTTATAAATTCTTGTGCCTTGATATAAGTAGGTATCATTGATGCTCTGGAGAAAAGACATACCTGTTTTTTTGCGTAAGCCCTGTCAAACTTGAAAAAGAAATAACGGGGTTGAGCTAGGTTCGAGAAATGGAAAGATGTCGGCTCGAGGAATTTATTGTTAAGGTTCCAGCAGGTGCTGGAGGAAAAGAAGCGTACCGGGTACCCGATCGACCTCTCCGGTTTTATGATTTCGTGTGACCACCGGTACCGTTGTTCAATCTCGAGGAACTTCTTCGGGGTAGTATCCTTTTCTTTTCGGTACCAACGAGTACGCGTGCGTTTGCGTTCTTTAATTCCCAGTCGGTTTTGAGTGATGGAGAAGAAACGTCTTCGGATGTTCTGATTTGCTGATACGATTTGTTGTATTGTTGCATGAGGTGCTACAAACGCACGCGCAGAAGAGATGGCAGTTAACTTGGAGCACCCAACGAAAATCTCTTGTTTTCAGGGGCTCCTTATTTCTTTTTTTAATCCAAAGTTTTTAGTTGCAAATACCGCGTCTGTCGGAAAAGCATCAATCATGTTTTTTTCTTTTGTCTTTTGAATCAAGCGGGGATATGCACCGTCAAATAAAAAGGACGGGAAATTTTCAAGTAAATTTGGTTTTGACTTTTTTTACGATTATCCAAAGAATTTGTTTAAACAACCAAGGGCGACCGGCATTTAGTCGATTCTGTTATGGCTGCCCTTGGAAACATCTTCAATCTTATTAAATCCTGATACCTAAGGTTTAGAAAATCAATACTAACCGTCATTCGTTTTTTATCGATCACGTTGTCCACAAAAGGATCCCAGTTTTCGTCTTGTTTGTCATTAGTATGACAAAGAGAAAACAACAAGACGTGTGGAAATTAAAATGCACGATTTTAAAAAACGAATTAGACTGCGATACCAAGAATGATTTAACAAATATCAGACCCACAAGTCGAAAGACAAATTGATACGATTCTGGATGCAGACTCGTCGCAAAAAGAAAAAGAAAAAAAAAACCTGGCCGGTCCACACGAACTATCGATCTATGAAGCTATTTGTAGCAGCAGCATATGAGCGAGGAGAGGTAACCATTCGTTTTTATTATCCTAAGTTGTCGAGGTTCCTACCGCCGCCGGCAGATGCCACGCCATTCCAACCGGCTCGCTTTGTCGATAAAACTCGAATCGATGAATCCATTACAAACGTGTTCATTTCGATTTCAATGAGCTTTCCCTCCCCCCCCTTTTTTTTGCCGAAAATGGCCTTTCGTGCTTTGTTAAAATCTTTTTTTTATAAAATTCTTTATTTGTTATTTCGGATTTTGCAAATTATACCCTCGTTTTGTTAAAATGGGAAATTGAGTCGAGGAGCAAAAGCCAAATGAAGTACAACGGTTTCTATTTTTCTTTAATTGGTTGTCATTATAGTCATCAATCAACATCAATAAAAAAATAACAAAGAGGATGCCATTATAAATTGTTACACTGTTACAGAAAAACATGTTTTCTAGGAGGTACAGGAGATTTGGCCTCATGATATTGCATCGGAAGAATATAATTTGAATATCGGGAGGTTGGGCTTTTTACATGTCGAAGGAAACGAAATCAGTTTAATTAATTAATCAAGAAGAAAGTAATTAACATTTATCATCATCATCAATCCTTGGAAATATCAATTTGCAGGGCTTGTTGCATCAGGCGAAAAGAAATGAGAAGGAGTTTCAGGTACTCTAAGAAGGAGCCAACCGTACGTAGTAAGCCGCCCGACCGAAATGGCGTAAAAATATTGATTTTTGTGCTGATGGTATCAGAATAACATGGCCGAAGAAGGTAATGCTAGTTATTGCAAACGGATTCAGGTTTAAGGTTTTTTCAAATTTTTGCCCGTACAATTCACCACGAAAAATAAACGTGCAATATTTTGGATAAAAGACCGAAAAATCCACGTTCCAGCCGAGTTCTTTTATTGTTAGAATGACACAAATTATTGATTTTTGTGCTCTTATTATCAGAGTAACATAATACTCAACAACTTTATACGGGGTTCCGTGGTGATAGAGGTGCCTGTTCAGGTGGGAAACATATTATTGCATTATTCTCGGTTTTGCGACCGCAAACATTTTTAAAACGTATGTGGGTGCAGGTTCGGTGATCTTGTGGCCTGCTTATTGTTATATTTTTTTCGTTTTGAAAACTCACTTTTTCTATGGCGTAGTTGATAAAATCACTTATTCATCCTAAATTTCCCCATTTTTTGAGTTTGACCTTCGATATGGAAAGGACGGTTGCATGCACGACTCTGAAACATTTTGGGGAAATCTTCGAAAGCTTAAGGACTATGGAGTAGGGTGTAAAAATGCAATATGGAATTTAAGGATCGCATTTTAATAATCATCCTCGAATTGTTCTAACCGTGCCTCTGAGGCCTTGCTTTTTCCATATAAAATGCATGGGGTTAACTAACTTTTGAAGTAAGATGAAGGGAAATTTGCCGGTATGGTGGCATGTCTATGTAGGGCTTCCATAGCCTATCCGGAATCTGACTTGGGGTTCAAAGTTCAATTTTTCTTATTTTAACCAAGTTTAGCATTAACTCGTTCGAAAGGGAGGTCCTATGAAGCTACTCATAGACATTGTTCCGGCAGAATTTCCCTTCATTTTTCTTTACTTCAAAAATAACATCGGATAGTTGTGAAAATCCCCATCATTATGAAGCAAGGCCTCAGAGGCACGGGTTAGAAACAAGTACGAGGGCTTCGGAATGATTTATTTATTAGAAATTTTTTAGGGTGCGAACGCAACATATTTGCATTTTTAAGAGACACCCTACTATGGAGTTTCCCAAATTTGGGGTCCTTACCAAATATTATGATCCACTATAAAGCTGCATCTGAGAGTATGGTGACTTGCGCAACTGTTTTTTAAAGGGGTTCTGCAATTTTTTACACCGATATTGTGAGTTTCTGATTTTTTTTTTTTTTTTGTTTTTTTTGCAAACGACAAAGTCGCGGTGATTTTCACACAAGGTTGGCTGGAGAAGAAGAAAAAGAAGATAGGATAATAAATATAAAATTGTTTGTTGTGTTACAGGTTGGACACAAATGGTATACATATCCCCCCCTGTAACATTATCGAGGCTATTATTATCTATTTATTTATTTTATTTTACTTATCTTCTTTTTTTTGGACTATTAATTATCAAAAACTTTTAATATTTTAGTCGAGGATTGCTATATAAATTATACGATTCTTTAGGTCTAATAAGACGGATTTTTTTTTTTTTTTTTTTTTTTGCCGTTTTTAGTTGGAATGAATAATTGTATTGACCCAAAGGTGATGCGGGATCAGGTTTTTTTTTTTCTTAAATCTTCATTCGTTGATGGAATCAAGAGGAAACAATGCTTTTTACTGCGGTGTTAATTTAATCGTTATTGCTGGAGATGAAAAATATTTTAATTAAAATAATAAATTGTATGCATTCGTATGGCATGGCCTGGTTTTTAAAAATGAAAATAGACCATTTTAGACGGCCATGTACCGTACATTGGCCGAAGGCAATTAGCTGAAACTTAGCTTGCAGTGCTCCAACACAAGTTTGAAGCTATTGTTATCTTGGACACGTTACTCGTCTCAATTTGAAGAAATCATAACCTAACTAACGCCGGAAGAAAAAAAAGGGAAAATAAGATAGGAGTTGGATTCAGGAGGAATTTTTTTTACTGGAAACAGCAAATGCTCAAATATATGGCATTTATTAAAGTAATGGTTTTTCAACCGATTTGCTTACAGAAAAAATTTTTGAAACTCGACCTTGAAAAACTTAATGCTGTAAATGTAATTTATCGTCCATATGACTTATTATGCATAGTGAAGGAAAATTGCACAGATTGGCCACAATCCAAGACAACATAGCTTTCCATAAATTTAATTACTTATTAAGTAGAAACTTTGTCACGAGATCGTGATTTTTCTCTTTCATCTTTGTTTAGATTTTAATTATACTTTGAAAGCGGCTAATTTAATCAATTTTTTTTTCTCTTATTCAATACACTAAACCGCTTTTTCATACCATCACCCGTCGATCACAACACTTGGAAAATACTTGGAACAGGTGTTATGGAGAAATCTAGATAGACAAACAAAAAAAATCCGGCTTACAGGATTAGATTTGAGTCATTTGACATTTTAAACATCATATCGATATCAAGAGCTTCTTCCAATAATGTAATTCATAAATTACATTCTTTGATAATCATAAAACTTTCGAGAAAAATAAATAGGAGTACTACATTTTTTTCTGCTTTAGCATAAAGGTTGGGCATTATTTTGTTTGTATAATGTGTGATTGCGTGGGTGCGTTGTCAGCACTTTTTGCCCTTAAAATTTGCCGCCAAAATGTCGAATTCAAATTTCCACACTTTTTATACAAACAATATCAAATATGAACATTTTGCCTTTAATTTACCCATATGTGTACATTAATGAGCAAATCTATATATATAAGCCTAAGTGTCCTGACTGACAGACCGATCACCTGATAAAATACTTCCCGTGGACCGAAATGTCTGAAAATTGGGGAAAAGGTACGTCACGGTCTACCATTTAACGAAAAATCTTCGAAATTTTGCGGAAAATTCTGTAAACCGTGAAAATTTAAATCACCTAACTTTAACTTACGGCCGAAGAAAAAAAAAAAAAAAAAAAAAAAAAAAAAAAAAAAAGAAGAAGAAACTTTAAGGGTTTCGTTCACCAGCGGGGAACTTTTTTTTTCAAAGATGACCCATGTTTTTTTTTTTTTTTACTCATTCGACAGATCGAAAGGGGAAACTTTAAAGAAATTTTCGGTGTTATCAAAATTAAAGTCGGACCATAAAAGACGGAGTAATGGGGCTTAAAGCTGGATGCATCGTTCGGGCCGAAGAGCCTCATATCGCGCGGTCCGTAATCTGATACCGGTACTCACCTGTTCTGATGTGTACGAGATAAGGTTTCGTTCGTATATGGCATTTTTCTTTCTTTTAGAATTATATCCCAGTATGAACCCAGTTTTGGTAAATTTTTTCAAAAAAATCGAGGGAAAACATAAATACTCTACAATACATTTATTCTCTATAAGCTAAGCATAACCGAAAAAATTTATTTTATGTATGTAAGCTAAATAAAACGTCTTCTTTATAAATTCTTTTACCGTGACTTAATAATAAGTTCTAAAAATGTGTGACTAATTACCCATAAGCTAAATACAGAGTTAACGTTGACCAAAAATAATATATTTCCGTCAGAAATAGTCTTTTTCTTGTAAGATAAAGTGATTTTTGTTCCTAAATAAAAAATTGACATTAAAGCTGGTTGGAAAGTCTCCATCCGCCATCTTAAATTTTAGTTAGAGCAAAATTTTACATGACTTTCAAAATCAGCTACTCAAATTCATGTGCTTGACCCAGTGGCGGAACTAAAATTTGTGGGCCCGCCCGCGAACAGAAGCAGGAGGCCCCCCCTCCCCCCCTTTTGAAAAATATTTGTACTGTACATTCTGAAGAATGTATGAAAAATAAATTTTTTTAGTAATAAGTGAATTTTAATTTTTTTTTCTAAATTTTTAATATAAATGTAACTTTGTCAGTATAATCCTAGTTGTGTCCCAGAGAGAAATGGGCCCTCCCGCGCCGCGGGACCTGCGAGCCCGTTAGTTACGCCACTGGCTTGACCAATGTTAAATTTTAAACATTTTTTTAAAAACCTGCATTAAACGCTCTAATATAAGAGCTTCGTTCGTTCGCTAGGCTGCATTTTTTTTAAAATCTGGATCGTCCCCCTCTCATGATGATGCCGATTGTGGAACCACATCCAATCATTTATTTTTAAAATATCTCATGTGAAGCAAATTTGTATTAAGAAAAAGTGATAAATTTTGGGTGTGAAAAATCACAATCCGTTAAGATGTGTAAAAAAAGTCGTATCGTGTTCGTTTTAACTTGGAAAGCACAACCTGTACATCTTTTTAGGTGTAAACATCAATAAATTGGCGAATACATTAAAAAAATATTCCCATTATAAAATAATTGCTTTTGTTAAGCATTTTTCCAAAACATATTTAAAAAGGCCCAAAATAGAAAGAAACTTAATGAAGATATATATTTGTTTTATCGGATAATTCATTCACAGTTAACAAACTGCAAAGCATTATGGGAGTGGGAGCGTCCTTGAGAAAAAGTAAAATATTACAAACATGTCGGCTAGATTTCTATATGATATTTCAATGTCCTTCACCTACTGTCTCTAAATCAACTGTTAATATTTCGTCCTTAAATCTCTCAGAAAAGTTCTCTATCACTTCCCCTCTGCCTTCCCGTCCCCTCCCCTCCCAAACAGTCAAAATTTATTTAAAGACAAAAAAAAAAAACAGCGAATATTAAAAAACTGAATCGCCTTATTTTGAAACTAAATGTAAGCCCGGAATAAAATTAAGTTAGGCATGGCGTCCCCCAGTTTTCAGCAAAACCAATGTTTCTAAATTATTTAAAAATGTGTTCAATAATGTGTCACGGCGTCGTAGTCTGCAACGAAAAATCTGCTTGGTTTCCTTGTTTTTGCAATTACACCCTACAAGCGAATGCTATACTCAAAGCGAAGCGGCAGGGTGAATCATGACCTTGAAGGAATTCCACAAATCACAAGCGAGTCGAGTCTAGACTCCCTTGGAATAAAGACTATGACAGTTACATTTTTCCCATCCTATTCTCTTCTTAATTCCATAAGGCAATAACATGGATGGACTAACTATGGCGTCCAGAACGTTGGAACCGTTTACTCAATGTCTGGTAAATAGGATTCCTTTTGTTAGTTGTGTCCATGATCGGTTAGGCGCGGGTACGTGATTTTGAAGAAGTAATTAAATAAGTGAATTAATGAATTAATGGATAGGGATGTTGCTGGATAATAGCTGTGAAGATGGAAAAAGTTTCAGCCATATTCATTTAAGGTAGGAAATAGATTACTAATCGTATGGTTTGCCGTTTTATCGCAAATTGAAGCCGGAGCCAGCATGTGTAAAATGGTCTTGATATTGAGTCGATGCTCACAGCCTAATGGGCGGCTAAAAAATAATAATCTTGTTGTTTTGAGCAGTTTTTTAGCCTTTATACTTTACATAATTAGAAATTTCCAATTAATTAAAAATGTATTTGGTCTCAGAATTCCACTTGACGAATTTATCTATTGCATTTGGGTAGGATTATCCTAATCCTAACTTTATATACTGTTGAAGAAAGCTTAGTGTAAAAGGAATATGGTGTTGATTAGGAAATGACTCTTATTTATCTTGTCTGAAAAAAAAATTTTTAAAAGTAGGGACCATTTCAAGAGCATTTTGGATGCTAATGGCCTGACTGGTGTTGGTAAAATCAACATTTTAAAAAATTTCTTGCAAACAGTGTGTGATGAAGTAAAAAGTTAACAGTTTCTCGAAGATTTCTTTGATTGCAATGAGGTATTTCATCCTATAATAAATGGATAAAATATGTATACTACGTTTCTCTGATTTTTTAATGATGTTTCTTTTGTAGTAAATATTTTATGCAGCATTGTAACATCAAGTGCATTCTGAAAAAAACCAGATAGGTGTGTTTGGCCTTTATTTAATTTTTTTTAAAAGGATTTATGTTTTTGTTTTAAAAGCAAAAGGATGCAATAGATAACTGTAAAGCCTGGAGACATATCACTGACAAAGTATGATGTTTCTCTGACTATTTTTGCATTATAATAATGCTAGTAATATATAATAATAAATTTATCGAAAATGTTTGGTTTGTATATTTACAGTTGGAACTTTCTACGATTTTTCAATGAATGTGCACCAGTTGCACCCCACGGTCAGTATTATTCTGATCCATGGTATTGTTGTGCCCCTGCTATTTTTTAGGCATAAATTTCTGAGGCATGCCTGAATTTTTATTTTTAATTTTTAATATATTAATTAGGTATGAGCAAGAACTTTTGTCTTACTTTCCATTGAATATCATTCAGTTTCGTGCGTTTTTAACACTGCTAGAGCGTTTATTTTGCGTTTTTCGCATTTTTTATTTTTTAATGGAAGCTTATATGTTTATGTTTAACAGTAAACAATTTGATATAAATTGTATAAATTCAGATTTTCAAAAAATATAGCATTAGGGTCTCGATATGTATAGGGGCATGGGAAAAATTTAGACATATGCAAGTACTGAAAGAAAGAAATTGATATGTATATGTACAGTACATAAGGAAAATTGGCGAAATATAATTACAAGAAAAGCGAAGATTTGAAAGGATGAGATGAAAACTTTTAAAGTCTTCGTAAGTTGTTTTATACAATTTTGCATTATCAGATTCTTTTAAAAAAATTATTATTGTATGTAAAGGCGCAACTACTATGCCCTGCCCTTTTCAGTTGATGGACACTTATTTGCGAAAATTATAACTCATCGATTCGCTAAAGCACGAATTTCCAATTCCATTGTTTTTTGTTTTTTTTTTTTTAAATTGTACTGCTGGTATTAGAGTGGAATTTACAAATATTACGGTAAAAAAAGCTTACTGCTAATTTATGCCGGGTTATGGTCGTTTACTTTTTGGGCCCTATCCACGGTATTAATCCCTTGTCTTAAGGTTAGAGATTGGAGGAAATGTTACACGTACAAATCGAAAAAATTTTAAATCTCTGCAATAAATAAAATAAAAGTTGAAGTGGATTTTCAGAAATGAAACCGGGTAAAAATATCGCTCCAATCTTAAAAAAGCATCTTGCTTTCTTTATATTTATATTTTTGTGGTATAAAAAGAAAAATAAAAAAAATCGTAGTTGGCAGTGGGTGTTATGATGAATGATAGGCTTGTAATGTGACCTCTTATTTGACCCTTTACAGCTTGATCTTAATAATTAATAGATTTTTTTACCTGGAGTTAAGACTTGCTAAATCCGATTCCGATCCTTGACTTTTATTTTCTTGACAACCGTCACAAGAACAACACGAACAACTGCACGATTCGTTTTCCTCCGAACATTCCGAAAATTTTTTTGGCGAATTTTTAAAAAGTCTCCAACGTTTTATACCCGGGTCACGATTTCTTTGGGCCAGTTCGTTTCGAACTTTTCTCGAATATCTTCTTTGTGGCACTCGGAAACTAGAATTTTTTTTCGAGCTTTTTTTCCTCTGAATTCTTCGGGGTTTACACGAGTCCCCTTTTCCGCTTTCGTTTCTTTGGTGCCTTAAAAAGGCCCAGCGAGACAGTCTGGCTTTCTTTCCTAACGTGTTTAAGTTACCTATTTCTTTCGCGTTCACTTCCGAATTTTCATACGACTTTGGGTTCTCTTGTTTCGCGGAATTTTCTTTTTCGATGTTGCGCTCTAATTCTCCGGAAATACGGAAAAGACCTTTATTCTCCTGGGCGTTGTCCTCCCCGAGTATTTGCATCCCTTTCGAAGATCTCCAAAGCATGCTTTGATTGACTTGTTTAGCGAAATCGACGTCCATATTAGTTTTCCAAAATATTTTTCCTTGTTTAGGAGAGTCTCGGCATTCTTGGTTTATCCCTGTATACTCTGTGCTCTTTTCGCTTTTTAGCGACCACATTTCGCTCCAGCATTTCTCCTCTACCTTGTTTTTATTTTTTTTCTTTCTAAATCGTTTTTTCGTTTCCAATTTTATTGACGCGTTAACGTTTTCCTCTACCCAGTTCAAACCCTTTTGTTGAACGATTTCCTTCATTTTTTCGATTTCTTCGAAAGTTTTCATTTTCCAGTCAAAATTTTCTGAATTCTCCGGGTTTTCGTTATCCGATATTATGTAAGAGTCAGCGGATGTAATCGTTCCTCGTTTTACGCCACGGTTTTTCCGACGGTCCAAAACCGAGGGTCTTCTTTTTATCTTTCGGTGCCTTCCGGAGACGGTACCGATGTTGTCCGTGGCTTCAAGGACCGAACTCCAGTAGCGGACGAGAAGAAGAAGCAGCTTTGGGTCGTTTGGACCTGAACTTAAATCGTTGGAGTTGACGTTTCCCATTTTAAACCATCGTCCGTTATCGATAGAGTCGTTTTAGTTTTTTCTTTTTCATGTTGCCCTCTCCTAAAAAAAAAAAAAAAAAAAATTAAAAATTTAGCAGATTGAACTGTCTTTAGGAATTTAAATTTTTAATCGTATATACTAAATCGCCGATTAGGTCCATGGAAAAAGATGAAAGACGTAATGACAATTGGTAGCATCTTCTTTTTATTAATTTCACTTTCGAAAAAGAGTTGATTAAAAAAAATGAGAAATCAAACCACATCGCTCTTGCGACCACCCTGGGGCTACCGTTATTATTAACGTTTTAATAATAAGTTTTGATGTAACTTTCCTACGCCTTTCTCCGACGAGAAAAAAAAAAAAGGTGACTTTGGTTTTTGATGAGTCGTGAATCCAGTGATTCCTACAATCCTACGAAGCTTAACTGATCGATCAGTAAACAAAAAACAAAAAAGAAAGCAATGGTTTGTTTAATTCCTTAAAGGTCAAAGAACACGATACCGTATTTGATTTATGAAATAATTTACGACACGTTTGCATGTTTTGCCGGAATTCGGCTCAGCGTATTTTAAAGGTTGAACCTTTAACTTAGGATAACATTTCCTTTGAAACTTTTCCATTGAAAAAGGGGATCTTCCCATTAAGGTAAAAGCACCAATTATTGACCAGGCACTAATTACTGACCAGTCCATAAGCTAAACACGTATACCATAAAAGGAAATCGTGTTTAGCTTATGGACTGGTCAGTAATTGGTGCCTGGTCAATAATTGGTGCTTTTACCTTAAGGTAATCAATAGTTCTTTTCATTTCATTTTTTAAAGGTTGACGGTTCTCGCGATCAAATCTTTTTGCAAGCTTTGCTAATTTATTGCATTCTTTTGGGTATTCAGTTGATGTTGTAAAAGTGTAAAAAAGTAAAACCGTGAAAAAAGTACTTTCATATCGCAGTATCACTAGCATTATCTGAAAAAAGCATTTCACAACGACCGATCGCAATGCTTATCCGAGCAAGAGATTATTACCCAAAAAAAACGACTCCCACGCAACCATATTTTAAGAGAAGCGGGTGGACCTCAATACCGTTTCATATCGTACGATATGTCTTTTTCTATTGAAACCCTCAATTACTTGCAAGAAAGTCTATATGGTTCATTAAGTCGATGCTATTATTTAATGCCGTTCGATTTTTATGTTTTATATTTTTTGTGAATTACTAAGGGCCCAGACTTTAAACAGTAGATTGAAGGCTATCTCGATTTTCTCGAAACGAACTACGATCCATTAGTTTTTCTTTTCTGTCTTCTATTCCAATCCGAGATTGTCACGCTTTTAGCGTATTTTCGAGTTACTCCGAGGTAATTTGAAAAAAAAAGAAATAAATTACCATCGATCAAAAACTTATCTTAAACGTCTTTATTATCCTCGATCGTTGTTCGGCTCTTTCCCTTGATCGGTTTTAATAATTTTTTAAACGAGCTCTGTTAATTGTTTATTACGTGTTGTGCGCTTCTGAAAATTATCGCTTTGAGATTTAAAATTAAGCGTCATTCATCGTCGACCGGTTTGTAAAGCGAAACATTTAGGTGGCACTTTTTTTTTCTCGTTTTTTTAAATATCGAGGAGAAATAATTTCTCTCATCTTTTTAAACCGTTGTTAATTGCAGCCAGTTAAACACAAAACAGATAACATTGATAGCCACACGTTTTGTTACAAATCAAAGTAGAAAGTATTTTAACGAAAACGAATACGGAAGTCTCCGAAACTAAAATCCGAAGATATTACGTCATGTTGTCTGGTTAAAAAGAAAAAAAAATACAGTAGAAATACGAAAATCAAGGATTCCGGAGCAAGTCACATTTAATTAAATGTTGCTTGCTTTTGTTTTCTTAATGTCGTAGAAATTGCACGGAAATAGAGTTTATCGGCTCATTATTTCTTGAGTCGAAATGTGAACAGCCGATATAACTTTTGAAACTTTTCACTTGGCAATGATATTGTTCCTTTATTCATGATCAGTTGTTCTTTGCACGCCCAAGAAAAAGTGTGTTATAAAATTGAGTTATTAATAGTATTTTTCTTTAGGGTCAGTCCATGTGAAATGACCAAATTGCAAACCACTACCTTCACCGATTTTTTTGATTTTCGGGGAATCGAATCTACCCATCGGTCTTATGAAAACCCCAAATTTTCAAATTTTTAGAACCACCCGTTCCGAAGTTATTGACCTCGGAAAATTGGGATAGGGTGCTTACCCTGTTTTTAAAAATCGCTGTAACTATGGACCGCGGTGACATAGAAAATCGAACGAGGTCTCTTTTTAATCGCCTTTAGTGGGGCTTTCGTGTGATATACCATAACCCCCATTTTTTTTAAAAATTAGTTTCCCGGACTTTCCGAAAATAAAAATTTCAATTTCCGGAAAAACTATATCTTTAATTTTTTTAAAAAAAATGTAGGTTAAAGTAGAGGTCTAGCTTACCTTTTAGCCAAAATTTCACGATGGGCCTGCCATGGGTTCCTACAGTATCACGCTGTTGAAAATGTGCTGTCGGAAAAAAAATTTTTTTTAATGGTAATTTTGGGTTATTTTGACTCCGTAATGAAGGTTTGTACTTGCAAAATTAATTTTTTTTTAAATTGGCCTTGAAATTTCCAAAAAACCCATATAAGGGCCAAAAATGAAAATTTTTTTTTTTCATAAAAGACCACTCATTCTTATCGGAAATTTTGCGTAGATCACGAATTTGAAGTCGGAAATTAGTTTTGGTGCATGATTTTTGAGCTAAAGCTCTGAAAACTTTCTTACGGCTTTTTGCCTGTGGCTCAAAAATCATGCACCAAAACTAATTTCCGACTTCAAATTCGTAATCGACGCAAAATTTCCGATAAGAATGAGTGGTCTTTTATGAAAAAAAAAAATTTTCATTTTTGGCCCTTATATGGGTTTTTTGGAAATTTCAAGGCCAATTTAAAAAAAAATTAATTTTGCAAGTACAAACCTTCATTACGGAGTCAAAATAACCCAAAATTACCATTAAAAAAAATTTTTTTTCCGACAGCACATTTTCAACAGCGTGATACTGTAGGAACCCATGGCAGGCCCATCGTGAAATTTTGGCTAAAAGGTAAGCTAGACCTCTACTTTAACCTACATTTTTTTTAAAAAAATTAAAGATATAGTTTTTCCGGAAATTGAAATTTTTATTTTCGGAAAGTCCGGGAAACTAATTTTTAAAAAAAATGGGGGTTATGGTATATCACACGAAAGCCCCACTAAAGGCGATTAAAAAGAGACCTCGTTCGATTTTCTATGTCACCGCGGTCCATAGTTACAGCGATTTTTAAAAACAGGGTAAGCGCCCTATCCCAATTTTCCGAGGTCAATAACGTCGGAACGGGTGGTTCTAAAAATTTGAAAATTTGGGGTTTTCATAAGACCGATGGGTAGATTCGATTCCCCGAAAATCAAAAAAATCGGTGAAGGTAGTGGTTTGCAATTTGGTCATTTCACATGGACTGACCCTTTACAGGTGTCGAAGGTAGCCGAGGACCGTAATTGGTCGAGTCTTGAAATTTACCTTCGATACCTGCAAAGAAAAATATTTTTTATTCCGAGGAAAACACATTTTATGGTCTACTTTTCAGTCCTAGGAATGAAAAAACTTTAACTTCGTTATAAAATTGTATAACCCGCCAAAAAAGACATCTATTTATAATTCGTTATAAAATTTTATAACAAAAAATATATTTAGTTTTTTTTTTAAAGTTTTTTTATTTTCTTCTAACGCTTCCCGAATTTTTCTATTTCTGTTTTTCTTTATTTTTGAGCCTTTGTCAAATTAAAAATACAAGAAATAAACCTAAAATTCGGAAAAATCAAGAAAATATTATAAGTCAAAATAATTGGCAAGTTAAGAACCATATTGCCGCTTTTAAAAACAGTTGAAAAGTGGTGAAGTGGATTAAGGCGGCTGGTAAGTCGACCACAAGACTCGGGTTCCATTCCAAAAAATTGGAATTTTTTTTTCCTTTTTTTTCTCATGAGAAATGTTTAAAAAAGAGCCTATAAAGTCCCCATATGCTAAATATAGTGCAATTGTTGAAGTATAAAATTAATATATTGATCAGTTAAAAATCTTCATTTTTAAAAATTTATAAATAGTTATAAAATTTTATAATCGGCCAAAACGTTATAGAGTTATAAAATTTTATAACACACTTTTTCTTGGGCGAGGGACAAAATATTTTTATCGAAAGAAAAAATACCTAAATCTGACAAACACTTTTTAATGTTTTCATTTGTAGGTGCCATGTATTCAAGGCAGTTAGTTACGGTGATTCGGCAGAATTCTATTCCGATGTGTATAATCGATGTCAATTTAGTATGCTTGTAGGACATTTAAAATATCCAAAAGCAGAAAATGAATCTTTTCGTTTAATTAAAAAAAAAAAAATACAATAAATGACAATGTAAACGAGAGAGACGGAGATGAGGGTCAAAGCACCCTGTAGTCGCATAATTCGAAAACCTCAAATTATTAAATGTGGAATTGATCGGGGTCCGAAGTGTAAACCGAATGAAATCATATTGTAAGAAAAGCCACGAAAATTATTTAAAATGAAGGAAAGGATGAACCGGAGGGTATCAACTGGATCCATAGTCAGTTTTAGTGCCAAGTGGCACTTATTAATTGCACCCTGTTCCAAAACTAATTCGATGAAAAATATTCGGTGACGAGTCAGGAGGGGGGTGATATCAATTGCACCCACGGTTAATCCCTAATCCTCTAAGCACGAAAGTTGGTAAAAAGGGGTCAGATCAATTGCACCCAAGTCGTTTTTAGAGGTAATAAATATACCCCTCAATTGCACCCATGAAAAAAGTGATGAAAAAAACTTTGAGACCAGAATAAAATACACTAATTTTTATTCAATTTTAAACTAGCAAACAAGTATTTTCTTTTATTCAATTAACAAACAAGTATTTTCCTTCTATTTTGGATTTTGCTGCCAGTAGAAATTGCTAAGTTTCATTTTTCAAAAAATTCAAGACTGACATAAGTTTAGCATTGGAAATCATCGAGTTCTTCTGGCAACTACTGAATTTTTTAGACATTTCTTTAAAAAAATTTTGTCCATAAGGTAAACACGGGTACCTTTAAATTTTTTAGTAAAAATACTATTTCAATAAATGTTTAGTAAAAATATTATTTAGCTTTGGAAACAACTTTAGATACAGACGAAAAAATGATTCCGCGCTTCTGTTGTTAAAGAGTTAAAAACTGAGCAAGTCACGTAAAATTTAACTTTTTTGCTGGATATACGGGTGCAATTGATTTGTGTTTCGCTTGGGTGCAATAGATGTACCTGCAATTTGGGGATTAAATCTTCTTGGGTGCAATTGACGCATCATTAGTACGAAATTTTTGACCGTGGGTGCGATTAACAAATACCCTCAGGAGGGAGGGGGAAATTTGGGTTTACCTGAATTTGAACTTGTCCCGTCCTCGCTCCTAATACTATTTCCCTATTTTCTGGTTCTTCTGTAAGCTCCCAGAATTTCATCTTGTTGGTTTCTTGTTCGTTCTGGTTTACGTCCTGGTTTAAGGAGATTGGCTATCATCAGAGCGATCTTGACTTTGCAAGCTGCCGCTCTAAAAGACCTGAAGAATCGACCCCAAATCGCTCCCTGAGATTTTTGAGTCAGGAGCTTTTCCTACGACCTCTAGTGCACTTACTATAAGAGAACTAGAAAAAAACTTAACATCGAACGATGCGAACCCTCCTTCGGAGGATCAGATTGCGATGGCACAAGAGGGTTCTCATTTTAAGGAAAGTTTCTCTGGGTTGTTCTATATGCGCTGCCACGACATGTAAAAGACAAGAATATGTCCTACCCAATTATCTTTTCTCTTAAGTGTTGTCTTGATGGTTCTTTCTTCTCCGATTCGTCGTAAAACCTCTTTGTTAAAGATTTTCTCTACCCACGTGGTGCGGAGCTCTGAAAGTGGATTATTTTTTCTAAACCGACACCGTCTGTAAACTTAAGTGTTTACGGACCAAATGAAGCTTCGAAAATGATGGTCAGCCGAATCGTACCTTTTGACTAAGACAGTGAAGGTGATTGCTACGTGACTTATTGTTGGCAGAACATTAAATTGCCATCGTCGCACGTCTGAATATACTGATGAAAACAATAGCATTCAAGGCTTATGTTATTCAGAAGGGGGAACACGAGTATGACAATATAAACCTTGTTTCAAGCTCATTAGGATCCGATAATATGACAAAAATACCAGTTAATTTAGAGCAAAAGTTGTTCCCAGTTACTGAATTGGAGCCGAAAAATTTTTTTTTTTTCTGTCCAAAACTTACAACCGCAATATTTTCTTATTTTTGAGACGAAATACCGTAGCTAATTAGAGCTGTAATTTTGCTTTCACCTGGTCCTAGGATGATATTCGTATTCTACGATTTCAAAAACGTAAGCCCTAAATGTTTTTGTTTACATCCGTTTTCCCAGAAGGGCAGAATGGTTGGACTGGAGAATCTGGGTCATTTTTTTATAAAATTTTTATAAAATTTTATAAAATTTTATAATATTTTATAAAAGTTTTGAAAAACTTGTGCAACAATGCACCCTCCTTTTTCGGTACATTCAACGGAGCTTAGATGTTTTTCCGAGCTGGAAAAATTTTTTTCCCAGTATTTTTCGGCCTTGCATAAGCCAAAGATGGGCGCAACGATTTTTCAGATGTCCGAATCTCATACACAAATGGAATCGGTGAATCCAAGAACAACCTAACTCTTCCTACTACCTGAATACATCTCAGCTATATGTTGAATGCACTATACGGACACAAAATTTTCCAATTCGGTGGAGAAATTGTTGATGCGTCAGCGGGCTAGGAATAAGAAAATACAAACGGAAGTGAAAACGTGCCACTGGCTAGGATGTTTATTATGTCGGACATATAATTTTCTTCGTTTCCCCTGCATTATTTTATTTACAGTACCGAAAGGTGACTGCAAGTTGTGCAGCATTGTCAAGAAGGGCACCCTTTTGCACCGCTGTAGTGCCACGCATCTTTTTAACAGATACGTATTGTGAAACTAGTTAGAATTAAGCTCTTTTGATAGGAATGACTTTTCCCATTTGTCGTTATACAGTATTTCCACGTAAAACTAAAAGCGACGGACGCCTACTGATCTACCTGAAGTTCTTATTTACCAGCCAGGCAGCGGTCCAATAAAACAAAAGATCAATCAATCAATCAGGCTGCCAGCGTATCATCTTAAGCGTCAACAGACGGTAGTTACATTACTGCGTGCGAACAAGTCTAGTCATATCGATTTTTATTCATTTACTGGCGATGAACAGCCATTTTCTGACTATCTAAATTTCGAGTTTTTATATATATTTAACAATATCAAATATTACACCGATAGGAATTAATCATGAGTTGCAGTAAATGAATGAAATGAAATGAAATGGAAATCGATTTTCATTTACTGCAACGCTGCGGGAAATTGGTTAAATTTCGCTCATGCGATAAAAATGAAAGACTCCCAAAAAAGAAAAAAACAAAGGTTACGTATTACAGACGTATAAATTATTGAAAATTATCGAAACCTTTGTTGTTACATTTCCGAAAACCAAATATGTCATGATTAATTCCTATCCGTGTAATATTGATATTGTTAAATATACTGTATATAAAAACTCATAATTTAGATAGTCAGAAAATGGCTGTTCATCGCCAATAAATGAATAAAAATCGATATGACTAGACTTGTTTTATCCGCAGTCGCACGCAGTAATGTAACTACTGTCTGTTGACGCTTAAGATGATACGCTGGCAGCCTGATTGATTGATTGATTGATTGATCTTTTGTTTTATTGGACCGCTGCCTGGCTGGTAAATAAGAACTTCAGGTAGATCAGTAGGCGTCCGTCGCTTTTAGTTTTACGTGGAAATACTGTATAACGACAAATGGGAAAAGTCATTCCTATCAAAAGAGCTTAATTCTAACTAGTTTCACAATACGTATCTGTTAAAAAGATGCGTGGCACTACAGCGGTGCAAAAGGGTGCCCTTCTTGACAATGCTGCACAACTTGCAGTCACCTTTCGGTACTGTAAATAAAATAATGCAGGGGAAACGAAGAAAATTATATGTCCGACATAATAAACATCCTAGCCAGTGGCACGTTTTCACTTCCGTTTGTATTTTCTTATTCCTAGCCCGCTGACGCATCAACAATTTCTCCACCGAATTGGAAAATTTTGTGTCCGTATAGTGCATTCAACATATAGCTGAGATGTATTCAGGTAGTAGGAAGAGTTAGGTTGTTCTTGGATTCACCGATTCCATTTGTGTATGAGATTCGGACATCTGAAAAATCGTTGCGCCCATCTTTGGCTTATGCAAGGCCGAAAAATACTGGGAAAAAAATTTTTCCAGCTCGGAAAAACATCTAAGCTCCGTTGAATGTACCGAAAAAGGAGGGTGCATTTGTTGCACAAGTTTTTCAAAACCTTTATAAAATATTATAAAATTTTATAAAAATGTTATATAAAATGGACAAAATTTTTTACAAAAATGTGCAAAATTTGAAAGAAAATGTTTTATAAAACTACTTTTTCAAATTTTTTTTATAAGAATTTTAAAAAATTTTGATAAAAAAATGACCCAGATTCTCCAGTCCAACCGGGCAGAATTGACGGTTTAAGACTCTGCTTGCAATAATCGTGTACCAACCACCCATGCTATCATAGTTGCCCTCAAGAGACCCTACAGGTACGATTTTGTTTATCATTTTTTTCAATTTCCATTTGGCCCCTAAGCATTCATTGAAGTCCCTTTTTGTTGTCATTTTAGAAAAATAATAATCCCCTTTCCGAGCGCCTTGCCAAACTGATTTTTTCCTTGCTCTCATTTAAAAATATTAAATATTGTGTGGTAAACTAGTTTTGCTGTGAAACGACGCAGCATATGAATCGATTTCCTTGAGAAACAATATATGAATTTAAACACAGAAACGAACCTTTTGCTTTAAATTAAATAAATATAAAAGTGGTTGCGCTTATTCTGAAAATTTCTGACCCTCCCTAAGTTGAAAAGTATTTTCATTTGTTGATGCCCCCCTTAATACTAGGATATCGGAAAATTTTTTCCAACTTGTATGAATGTTGATGGCTTGAGGTTCCGGCGATTAAACCCATAATGCTACAATAATATTGTTGTCAAATGAGACGTAATTTAATTTACCTTCATTTTACAAATGTTATTATACCTTTTTGCGAAGCGTGATTACTGATGACACCACAGGTGGAATTTCCCATGTCGATGCGATCTGTTTCTGCATATTCCCGTTAGATGAGTTTCCTTGGGGAATAAATTGACATGGAATTTTTGCCTCTCTAAATGTCTGCACTCTTGTGAGCCGTTGGAACAGAACAGTTGTTGACTAAGTTTTGTTAAAATGTTGATTTTAAGAAGTGTTATTGTTTCTTAATTTGTTGGAAGCATCATAATATTTTTGATGGATTTTCTTATTGAAAAGGAAAGACGTTAAACAGGAAGATTCCCCCGTTCTCGACGATAAACCACATCGGATATAATTGCGGAGTTGTATTAGCGGCCTGACCGGATGGTTATGACCTGGTATTCACAGTCATTAAAAGACTGCAGTACTGGATGCTAAACCAAATATGACATCGACATCAGCTTGGAATTTATCGCTGCCTTTTTTCCATTCCACTTAAGCTTCTTAATTTTTTGTATTTTCAATATTCCGCATACCAACAAGTTGATATTTGCCAGGGAAATATTAATCGAACCATTTATTTTTGTATTCAGGATTACCGTAATTTTGGTTCTATAAAAAAAAAAAAAAAAAAATGCGACAATGTCTTCGAGTTTACCTACAAGGAATAATGATGATTAAATTAGTATCTTTTGAGTATTTTCGCGTCGCCTCGACGGAGGATGAGACCTAATTTTTTTAAAGGGGCTTGGAAAGCTACCGTTCAGCTTTATTTTATTTTATTTTTTATTCATTTTTTTTCTAAATCAGAAAAGAATTTTTGAGCAAAATATTATCGTTACGTGGCAATGTTATCTTAAAGAGGAAATTCCTCAATTCCCGGAATCTAAGCCGAATTTCTTTGTTCCAAAGAAGTTTCGATTCCAATTTGTTTACATAGCCAAGATTCAAATTATAGTTTTAAAATAAAAATCTTATGTAAATGAAAGAATGATGTTTATCTCTGTAATGGTAAGAAACGAATGATACAGATTTCACCTTGACTAAATAGGTTGTTTTGCTGAATTATTTAACCATCTTCATTAAATTTAGAGTTACGTCTAAAGTTAGCTGTAGCCTCTTAATATTCGATTTTTTCCCTGATTGAAATTGAAATCCATAAATTTTCCCGAAAAATATGCGACGTTACAGAAATTTTTTCTTTCTGCTCTGCCAGACATGTAGAATGGATAATTTATCGTCGGCATGTGCATTTAAGACTATTTAACCATGTTTTTTTAAGTGGTTGCTTTTTAAATTGGACACAGAACGGAACATCGAATGTCAATCAAAAGGTTTTAAAAATTCGAGCCCGTCACAGTGGATGAAACGTAAATGACTATAGCCTCCTTAAAAGCCCCTTTCACCTCATTTGTCAGACAGGAATATTTCTTTGATTTATGTTAAATATTCGAGTAAAATATTCAAAATAGAAAAAGGTCCGTGATTCTGTACCAGGTAGCACCTCTTGGCAAGTCTACATATAAAAGCCGTTCTGAAACAAAACTTTGAGCTATTGAACTTTTTCATAATGAAGAATTTATCAAGGACTCGTAAAATTCATTCAAATGCCTTAAAAATCAAAAAATGTTTCATATGATGACATAGCAAATTTTTATAAAATAACTGACCCATTTTTCACCCTTGACCTTGTGTCTTCTTTTTTTTTTTTTTTTTTTTTAAAAGCGATAGTAGATTTTTTTTTCTAATACGTTGAATCGCTATTGAAAATAAGAAAAATTAGTATTTGAACTCACCGAGAATAAAAAGAGAAAATCCAAAATATGAACCAAACGACCGAATTACTTTGTCAAAACACGTTTTCTCATTTCTGGGAGGATTGAGCACTAAACAAACATACCGAGGCGACCGATGGATAAAGACTAAGTAGTTACCACTGATAGGAGAGAAGAGAACCTGCGAACGACTTTCGAGATGTCGGCTAACCAGACTACTAACACCAGTACTTCTTGATTTTTCAATATTATTATTCATCATTTTTATTGAAATTGTCGGTTAACCTGTGATTATTGTTTCCGACTTACTTTTTCTTTTTTAATTTTTTAAAGGACGATACGGAAGGTTTCGAAAGGAATCTCTCGTGGATTGTTTATGGCGCTAATTTTGAGTTTTTGAGGGAAAACATGCTGAAAAGCAATACCAACTCCATAATATGTTGAGTTGGCCCAGTCGGGTTGTGGGGTCAGATTTAGGGAACTTTCCGTATTTACTTGCTTACTGTTTTTTTTTTTTTTTTTTTTTTTTTTTTTTTTTTTTTTTTTTTTGCTCTTGTTTGTCCTCTTACCGGCCTAAAGCCTAGATTCGGAATAGATTGAAAAAAAAAAGGACCCGCTTCTAGCTCGGGTGCATTTTCTGCAACCACACATTGCTTGCCTTTCGGCGAAGAAACTCGCAGTCACTTTTATTTCTTGCCTCCCTCAGCGATCTTTTTGTAAAATAAAAAACTCCGCATAAGGCGGACAAATAAAAAAAAAAAAAAAATAGAGCCAACCAGGCAGTAAAGAAGCGTCTTTTTTTGTGTGTGCGTTCCAAATGATATGCAGACGTTAATAAAAGACCAATGCATGTTTTCCGTTGAAATGCATAGTGTATAGGTTGAAGTTGTTATTCACATTATGATACCTAACTGTTTCTAATTAATTGGTTTTCGGATCTTTTCTTATGCCCGACGAAACAACCTTTTTATGATTGATTAAATGAATTTCCTTTTTATTTGTTTTTATTTAATGTAACGGGTCGACTGGTCAGTTATAATAACAAACGCGTAAAAAGCTATTTATCGTGAGGTGATGTTCACGATATCATCGGAAGCACTCGATTTTTTTTTAAACGAGCAATAATTTCTGGAAAAAAATCTGCAATTTACGCCTAACAGGACCTCGTAATACCTGCAATCACCTTGGAAAATGTATATAATTTGACAATTATTGACTTAATCAGTTGCAAACTCGCAGGACCCATATTTTTTAAATGAATTGCTGCTTTTTCAAAAAATTTTACTTCATGATAAATCCCTATGAGGTTCAATATCTGGAAAAATATGCTCGTCAAAACTCTAGTTGCCTCGATCTTCTAATCTGTATTTGTAAATGCGATGGCTCGAATTTATAGGGTATTTTTCTTGTAATTTCTTGCATTTTTCATATGGATTTCGGTGATTTCCTTAATAAATTTCTAGTTTTCTTCTAATCCCTTTCATTTCGAAGATTAAAGTTTGAGTACGGTAACATCTATTTGATTTCAACGGAGTTATTTAGCACACGAAAAAATTAATTTTGTAAAATTTTTTTGTTTTTTTGCTTATTGTTTTTTGGTATTTAACATTTAATGCCACTCGTTTAATCTTCGTTCATTCAGGATTGAGCTTTGAGCCTGGTATGTTTGGTCAGGTTGGAGATACTTAATTTTCATGTAATTGACAACATTGATAACAGTGCACTATTTAAAGCTTTCAAAAAATGTAAATATATGATGATTCAACAACGGGAAAACCTGACTTTAATGCACAATATGTGAAGGAAATGTACACACACAATTGGATTTAATAATAATTGGGACTTTTTTTTTAAAGTGAAACTTCTAGTTGATCGGTGTATAAATAAATAAAAACATTCCTCGAAGCTGGGCTTGGTAACTTACTTCTCACCCGTGTCGTGTCTGTAAGGCCTTGTTTTACCCATGCATTTTCACTACTATCCGATGTAATTTTTTAAGTAAAGGAAAAATGAAGGGAAAATTTTGCCAATTTCTATGAATAGGGCTTTCCATAAGGCCTATCCCGGACTTCCTCCCCTGACTAATAAAGGGGTTCAAAGTTCAATTTTTCTTATTTTTAACCAAATTTTAGCCTCTATTACCTCCGTTATTTGTCAGGGGAGAAAGTCCGAGACAGTCCTTGTAGAAAGCCCTACTCGTAGACATTGTTCCACCATAGTAGCAGAATTTTCCCTTCATTTTTTTTTTTTTTTTTTTTTTTTTTTTTACTTGAAAAATAACATCGGATAGTCCTGAAAATCCCCATGCATTTTATGTGGGAAAAAGCAGGGTCTCGCAGGCGCGGGGTTAGATACAAGTTACATACAGCCCAGCTTTAAGATATGTTTTTATCTATTTATTTAGAAACTTTTCAGTGCGGGGGGAAGGGGGTGGGGAACTTTTTTAAATTCTATAGTTGCATTTTTAAGAGACACCCTAGTTATGTAACGTAACTTACATTTACATTATATCGAAATATTTTACGGAAACATAAAGACCCTTCGAACCGTAATAATCCGTCGTGTAATTTATCAGTGACGCAGCCTCTGTCCTCGTTTTTTTGTTTTCCTACATTCTAAATTGCAGATATCATATGCCAATGTCGCTAGGATTCATCGTCTGAGAGGCTTCTTCAAAAGCCCCGCTCTGGATATTAAAAAAAAAAAAAAAAAAAAAAAAAATATAGGTACTTGAAGAGTTTCCAAGCATTATATGAATCTTAATTAAAATGTCAAATCTCCTACAACAAAGGAGAATTAGTCTGCTTTTGACAGTAAGATTTTTTTTTTTTTTTTTTTTGAAACTTAAATGATCCAATGAACGAGTCTATGACAAACCCCGGAAATGCAGAACCCCGAAATTTGCAGAAGCCAGAATCGGGGTTTTGCAAATTCTGGGTTCTGAAAGTATCATAATTTTCCATGAATTATATTCGAGGTTCTGCTAATTCGGGCTTCTGCAAATTCGGGGTTTTGCATGTTTGCTTTCCCGACTTTTTTTTTGTACTTTTAATTGAATTAAGGGGTGGCTTTAATCGAATCGGAGTGGTAAAATTCGAACTCTGCGATGTCAAAAACATACTTTGGCACAGTTTATGGGGACAATAATTGACTTAAAATGAATTTCTTACAAAAAATTGCTATTTTTGGCTAAAAAAAAAGGGTGTTTGGTTAGTTAGGGGTGATTCTAATTGAAACGGGATGGTCATTTTCGGATTCTACGACGTCAAAAACATATAAAAAAAATTAGTTTCGGTCCCAAAGAATTACTTCTAAAATTTTGAAAAAATTTGTTTAAAAAAATGCCTAAAAAGATTTTTTTTAAGCGCTAAATGGCGGTGAGCCACCCCTAAACGTGATCGAAAAAATCTAAAAAAAATCCCGAAAAGTATGGTAAATTTGAACTACCCTAATGGCATACAGTATGTGTCTTAATATCTGCTTGTCACCAAAAAAAATTATAAAGTAATTCAAAATAAAATAAAATAAAACAAAATAAAATACTTTTCCACTCTTTTATCTCGATTTACTGAACCCAGAATTTGCAGAACTCCGAATCGGGGTTCTGCAAATTTCGGGGTTCTGAATTTCGGGGTTTTATTTGTCAGGGTCCGCAATGAACGTTTCTTGTTTTCATTCAGAAAATTGAACCACCATGGGGAAAATTAATTGAAAAAAATTTAAAACTCGAGACATGGGCGGAGAGCTAGCTACTGGTTTGTACATTTCTTGAGAGTTAGCTAATCGTTCGGACGATAACTTCTTCCTGTTCACAATTAATTTTTTTGCTTATATTGTTTTACTTTTCTTTTTTCTGAATAAAAAAAAATTGAAGAGGAAATAATTAATGTTATGATAAAAAATGTTCAAATTTTCAATTTGGAGTTGCTAGGATTGCAGGTTTTTTTTTTTTTTTTTTTTTTCTTCATCAACTTAATTAAAATGACAGTCTTACTTTGTCGCTTTTTCGCAGTTTTTTTTTCAAGCTAACTTGTGATCGCCTTTGTGATTATGATAATTACAAGATGTGTTTGATGGTATGAAAGTTATCTCCAGGTTTATACGATTTTTCAAGGTGATTACCAATTTGTGTGTCAGATATATTAAATTAAGACTTTAAAAATGAGGAAATATGAAATTCTGGTTAGGGATTGCGATCTTGGAATCGGAATCGAGTTAGCTCGGATCGGGATTGAAAACGTCTAATCTCGCTATTGGTCCCGGAATCAACTGGGATTATAAATTTTTAAAAATTTTTTCAATTTATACCTTAATTTTACTTCATTTGGAATAATAAGAAAAAGCAAAGTTTGTCCAAAGTTTTCCCATTAATGCCGCTCATTTTTTTAATATTTTATGCAATCCACCATTTTTCTTTAAATTTCTGAGGGTTTCGGTTTTACTTATAAATGAAATGTAATCGCTAATTGTTTTCTTAATATTCAATATCTTCCCCCCAAAATCTACCTATATAATAAAACCCCTCCGTTTGTCCGCGTTTGTCCGCAGACAAGCTAATTTTAACGAATTCGACGAAAAAATACATAAAGTTTTCGTATTTTTATATACATAAAGTTTTCGTCCACAGACAAAAAATATTTTGACGAATAAAAGGAAAAGTTTTTCTGTCTGTACGCAGGGATTTTTTTTTTTTTTTTTTTTTGTCGTTTGCAAAAATTTTTCAACTTTCGACATGTGTGTCTGTCTGTAGGCGGTGGTTTTTTTTGGGGGGGGGGTGTGTGTCTGTCTGGTGTTTGTACGCAAGGAATAGTTTTTTTGAAAAAAAAAAAAATACTTTACTATTTTCATAAATAAAAATATAAATAAAAATTAAAATCAACTAAAGTAAAAGTCTTGGCCGTCTGTCTGTCTTACGCGGTGTTTTTTTTAATAATTAAATTAAAAAAATTTTTTTTAATAAAAATTAATAATTAAATTAAAAAAATTTTTTTAAAAAAAATTAAATTTAAAAAATTTTGGTGGTTCGGTCTGTCCGTAAGTCTGTCTTATGGTTTTTTTTTTTTTTTTTTTTTTTTTTTTTTATAAAAAAGCAATAAATCGGTTCGAATTGTCCGTCTGTCTGTCTGTCTGTTTTGCGCGTTTTTATTTTTTTTTATTTTATATTTTATTTAATTGAAATTTAAAAAAAAAAAAAAAAAAAAAAAAAAAATTGCTCAAATTTAAATTTTGGTGGTTGGGTCTGTCCGTATGTCTGTCTTATGGTTTTAAAACCCAACACATTCACTGATGTCCGATGTGCGATGTCCGTACGCAATGATTTTTTTTTTTTTTTTCCAAAAATTTTTCAACTTTCGACATGTGTGTCTGTTTGTAGGCGTTGATTTTTTTTTTTTTTTTTTCGGGGGGGGGGGGGGGGGGGAGGGGATGTGTCTGTCTGTAGGCGGTGGTTTTTTTTTTTTTTTTTTTTTTTTTTTTTTAAATATTTTCAACTTTCGACATGTGTGTCTGTCTGTTCTCTTTGCACAAACGTTTTTCTGCGTTGTCCGTGTTTGTCCGCAGACAAGCTATTTATATAAAAAATTTTTAATTTTATGCTGCTTCTCCATTATGGCTCAAAATTAATTTTACAAAATTAATTTTATAAAATTATTGGGAATAATGCTTTTATTTTACTAATCGAACATGAGGATGACTTAAAAAAGAATAAGAAATCTGTAAAAAATAAATATGTTATGAAAAAAGAAAGAAAAAGCGCATAATTTCCGGTAATTTTATAAAATTAATTTTGTAAAATTAATTTAGGACCATAATGGAGAAGCAGCATTAATTTTACTTTTTTAAATTGCTAAAGTAATGTTTTAATATTAAAATTTTAATTTTGAAAAAAAATTAGTGGCATCAGACAAAAAAAAAATTGGCGAAAAAATAGTTTGTTTTATTTGCCTAAAATATTTCGCATTTTTGTCCACAGTCGCATTTTTTGGGCGGAGAAAACTTAAGTATTTAACGTTTTAACGTTTTCCTACATTACTTTAGGCTAGACGCGAAGGGGCCGCGAAGCGGCCCCGAAGCGGCCCCGAAGCGGCTAGTTATAAATATAAAAAGCAAGTAAATGAATAAATAAATAACTAAAATTAAATACGACGCACGCACTTTTTTGTCGTTAAAATCGAACAGAAAACAAAAAAATAAAAAAACTACACTCGTAATAAAGAATTTCAAATTTTATTTTAAAACTAGGAAATAGATATTATCCCAAGGGTTAGGCAAAGAAAATGGTTAGGCGAAAGGATTATTGGAAAGGGTTAGGCAAAAAAAATGCGCCCACCCCGTTTGGAAAACAACTCCGTTTGCCTAACCCTTAGGGGTACCTAGCTATTTTTCCCAACGAATGATGAAAGCCACGGGGTTTTGTGAAAAATTTAGGATGGGAAACGGCAGAACACCTTTGAAAAATGTGGTAAAAAAAATGGTTCTTGGTGTTGTTTTAATGCGGGTAAGGCTTCAATGAATTGATATAAAGTTGGAGTTAAGATTTCCCCCTCCACAAATGCGGAGTTGACAGAAAAAAAAAGTCATGTGTACGTTGTTAAAGAATGAAAAGTTTAGGAAAGTATTAAAGATGAAAATCTTTTTTAATGTTTTTCCGATTTTAATTAATTAATTTGGAGTTTTAAGTTATTTAACGTTCTTTTTTTTTAAACAATGTCGCACATAGTGAACATAATCTTTAAAAAACAAAACAACTTTTCGCACGCATAGTCGTTTTCGCATCAAATCTCGTGTTTCGCTTATTATATTATTATATTATATTATATTATATATTATATTGCATTAAAAAGTGGGCTATTCTGACAGCTAGGTAGCCAGTTATAAGAATAGCCAAGATCGCAATCCCTAACCAGAATTTCATATTTCCTCATTTTTAAAGTCTTAATTTAATATATCTGACACACAAATTGGTAATCACCTTGAAAAATCGTATATGTTCGAAGTTACGATTCGTTTCTGCAGATCGTAGTAGCAGATTTTTTTTTTTTTTTTTTTTCACAGAAACTTTCGTTAGAATGCGTGTTTCGCCGATGTCAAACTTATAGGCAAAGAACATCTTTGTCTCAAACTGAACAGGCGTTTAAATATACCCATAATATCTCAACGGGACAAGAATTTTACGTGGGGAAAAGACATACTTTGCCCGCAAAAGTTAGTCAATTAAAATCCTATTTTTCATCATGAGTTGGGAAAATTAATGATTGAACGACATCCTAACCAAACCTATGATAAATTGATTATTGTTATTGCATTAAAAATATTAGGAAAAAAAAATTCCTAAAAGGTTGCAAGTAGTCATTTGAAAATCTCATTATTTTTATGAGTAACTCATTATTTTTAAGAAAAACCAAATGAAGTAACGTATCAGGTTTAAAATTTAAAAAAAATATATAATTCAATAATCTTTATTAATTCCGAGATCCCGGTTTTTAGAGCTCGATTCGGATTTAACCGCTAAATTCGGGTTGAAAATTTTGTCGTCTTTTTAATTAAAAACAGATACAAATGCCGAATTAGAAGACAGTAACCTTGAAAGTACGCATCTTCAACCTAAATTAACGCATTACTCGGTCGTGCACGATGCAGCAATCATCTCAAGTGGCTTATTATCTCTTTTTTAAATTTAAAAAAAAAAAAAAAAAAAAAAAAACTTTTGGTGAGGAATTCAAGAAAACAAACAATTAACAAAACATTTAGTGGTCACGATGACTCGTTAAAATGCTGCTTCGTTTGTTCAGTTTCTTTTCGTTTGTTTCCTTCCTGTTTGTACTATACTTTACAGGGTGTTAAAATAAAAATTGGCGATAAGCCAAAAACTGATGGCAAAACTTGTGATCGGAAAAGTATGACCGAGATGTTCCGGTTAAAAGTCGGGAAAACGGAAAATTCTGGGCCGAAATTTTTTCATTCCAGAATTTAATTTGCGTTATTGAGAGGATCAAAAAAGTCTTCCGGACCCTATGCCGAAAATGAAAAGAACATGGGTTTTTCCGGCTTCAAAATTTTTAAATACCCGTAACTTCCTTTTTTTTTCTTTAATTTTAATAAATTTTTTTCCCCTACCTATTTTAAATAAAAAATTATCAGTTCTCTTCGAAAACGTAAGTATCCGACATTAAATAATCGTTGAATTGAAAAAAAAAAGGGGGGAGAAGACGTTACCCGCTGCAAATAGCGAGCGTGGAAAATGGCGCGAAACGGAATTTATTAATGATTTTTACTCCTCTATTTGTTTCTCTCAATGTAACGATCATTAAACGTCGGATACTTACGTTTTTGGGGGGAATCGATCGTTTTTAATTTGAAATTGGGCCAATCCACGCGGACTGTAAAGTCCGCACCACACTTAGCTTATGGACGTAGTCTGTAACGTCCGTGGATTGGCTAAATTATTCGGAAAAACCCATGCTCCCTTCATTTTTGGCACAGGGTTCGGAAGACCTTTTTGATCGTCTCAATAACGAAAATTTAATTCTGGACTGAAAAAAATTCGGCTCAGAATTTTTCGATTTTCCACCGAAAAATCTCGGTCATACTTTTCCGATCACAGGTTTTGCCATCCATTTTGGCTAACCGTTAATTTTTATTTTAGCACCCTGTACGGCTAATAGACATATGTGGCTGCATCTCTCAATTTTTATTTTCTTGACTTCTCATTAATGAGTTTTCAGGACAATAAATGGAGTTTTTCTTTTTGGTACGGATGAAACATTTAAATAGATATACATCTTTTTGGACTTTCTTTTTATTAATTTTTTTCTAGGCTTATTTATTCTACATTTATTTACAACTTCATTGGGTTTCGCATGGAACTTGAACTGCAGAATTTGTTCTAAATGTTTGTGGGGAAATCGAACAATATAGCCAAAGATTTTAACTTGAACGGAAAGTACATGAGATCAAGTAAAATTTTGTTTTTCTGTGGTTCAATTTGATATCAATACAATGGAAGAGAGCTCGCTTCATTCAAACGTCTCGCAATTTTTAATTTAAAAAAAAAAAAATTATTTTAATTTTAACTATATTTTGAATTTGGCACAAGTTGGTAATTTTTTTTTTAATTCTTTGCCATCTTGTTTCCGTTTTATTATATTTTCTTCTGATACGTCAGTCTAAATTACTTGTTAAAAAAAATTATTTATGGCCATGTAGAGAAAAAGTATGAAATATATCTGAAGCTCAGTTGCCGGGTTTCTCTCCCTCTCCCTCTCTCTCTCTCTCTCTCGAGGGAAAAAAAAAAAAAAAAAAAAAAAGAAAAAAGCATCGAGAAAGTTTGCTCAAAAACTGCAATACCTAAAGATGGATTCTGACTTAAAAACAAATTCGGGAGTTTTAATCATTCACTTCGTTGCCTTTGGTTTGTGCTTTTAGTCCAATCCGATTTTTGGTTTTTTAGGTATTTTGTCAAACATACTTAGGAATCGTTCATAATTAAAAAATCACTTTTAAACATCCCGCTCATTCATGCTCGAGTTAATACTCGATGGAAACGCACTACGAAAGAATAAATTACAAAAGGAACGATTTGTCCGAATAAAGCCGAAATTGACATCCGTCATAGACGGAGAAATTATTATATAAGAAAAATCGGCAGTGAGTGCTCAAGTAATTAACGGATCGATTAAGGCACTAAACAAAGAGTTGACTAGATAGTTTGTGACGTCGGCATCTTAATATTTAAAAAAAAGTAAACTTTTTTTTTCTTTTTAGGCGAAAAAGGGCGATGGAAACGTCACGGACACATCGAAGCTTTATTCGAACAGGCTCGAAACGGAGCGACAGTTAAGGTAAGAAAACAAGAAGATAATTTAATAAATTTTCTAAGGTTTCTTATCGTCTTCTACTGGCCGGGGGTGCGGGGGTGTGTTGCATGCAACCCTCAACGTTTTCCGGCCAATCGCATACGTTTTCGTTAGGGTTAAAAACTAGATTGGCAGGACATGGCATGTGATGTTTTCTTTCTCCTTCGCACATGTAATACATTCTGCAGTCGGCTTTGTCTTTGTGGTAACTGATGTGGCCATCTTCCTCTTCGCACACGACTTCGTTGGCTGTGGGACACAGAATGTAAATGTAAATGTAAATGGTTAGGAAAATAACTCCAATTCGAAAGAACACTTACGATCTTTGGTTGTGTATTGTCCGTTTTGATTGGAGCTTTCGTAAGGACCGTCGTATTCCAGTTTAACGGAATAATTTTCTAATTCTTTTTTCATGGCGTTAATCAAAGGATATTTTCCGGTACTGCACTGACCTCGAAAATCGTCCATGTCCACGGACCAAATCATTATTCCTCCGAAACCTTCTTCTCTGAGCCAGTTCATCTGGAAATACAAGACCGATGGGTGTGGGACTGAGAAGGAAACTATTTTGGACAAATTACCTTTGTCTTTAAACTTCTCTCGTCGTCGAAACCGACCCATTGATCCTCACGGTAGGCAAATGGAACTTGTTGTTCGTTGTCCCAAACTAATGTCGTATTGTCTTTGTGCAAGAAGTCGCAAACCTAAAGTATAAAGGAGAATTTCGTTTTTATTTGCATCTTCTCAAAGTTTCGAATCTGCTAAACGTTACCTCGTAGTAGCTCATAAATCCGGCTTCTCCGGTGTATTTTCCAGGGGTACCGCCACCGGAAGCCGGAGCACCGATATCGAATTGACTCTCGTTAACCAAAGTGAAGGATCGACCGTAGGTCGGCATCCCGATCATTAATTTTTCTTTGGGAGCACCTTGTTTGACCCATTCTCTGGCACTGAAATCCTTTAAAAAACAAAAACAAGGTTACCAGGTTTTTGCAAGGCTCCGACTTGGACGACCACTACTTTTCCACTTACCACAGTAAGTTTTTTTTGATAGCTGGTAGCGCTCTCCAACGGATATAACGGTGAATTGTGTCCGACCTGCCTTTCCCATTGCCCGTGGAAATCGTAGGTCATAACGTTAATAAAATCTAAATATTTTGATATTTCGGGGACATCGTACCTTTCGATAAAAACCAAATACATTAATTTTAAGTTAATTTTGACTTTTCCAATTTTATGTAAACTTACCCTGCTGCTATAGCTTCGAAGCTGGCCGGGACCGCCGCAGATAAAAGTAGTCGCGGTTGATTAGAACTTTTCGCTTCTCCTTCGAACGCCAATCTGAGTTCTTTCAAAAGATTAACGTAGGCTGCTCTATCGTCTGCACCTCTGAAATATTCATATCAAAAAATAGTAACTCCGTTACTTTTGAGCCTATTAAAAAATAATACCTTGGGTACTCCCAGTCGACATCCAAACCGTTGAATTTATACTCCCTTAAGAATTCGATGGCTTCGTAGACGAATTGGTTCATCCTAAATGTGTTGGACGTAAGTTCTTTGAACGGAGTCGACCCGAACGCCCATCCTCCGATAGCGAGTAAAACCTGTAGGGATTATTTTGATTTTTTTTTTCTTTCTCCCATAGTCTTGATTTTCTAACCTTACCTTCAAGTTTGGATTTTTTTCTCTTAAAGCCACGACTCTTTCATACATTTCTCCGTCCTTATCGTCTGCTTCCGATAGCTTGTGGTTTTTCAACGTGGCAAAGGCGTAAACGATGTGCGTGCAGAGGCTGGCATCTACGTCTTCCGGCGTAAATTTTCCGGCTCCGGGTCGTTTTTGAGACCAGCTCGTCATGTAGCAGAAAACTTGAGGATCTCTCTCTGTAAAAAGGCGGAAAAAACCATCATCGAAAAGGAATTAATTTTTAAAATGATTGGATGACTACCGTTTTTATTTACGACGATATTTTCGAAAACTTTAACTTTTGTGGGTTTCTTGAATCTGTTGATGACTTCGGATACCGGAATTTTGATTGGAGCCGGTTTTTCGATGACTTCTTCCGATATGGAGTTGGCTACTTTGCTCCAGTCGATGTCTTTGGCATTGTTTCCCCTTGGTATTCCCAAAAGTTCCTCCCTAGAGAGTTATATATGTTTTTGTAAGTAAATGTTATGAATTTAAAGGATTTTACTTTAGTCGGCAATTAATTATACCTCATGGCTCCTATCAAAGGATACTTGACGTCACCTCCGCAGATTTTTCCTGTAAAGTCGTCCATGTCGACCGTCCAGACCATGGCCCCGGCGTAACCGTTTTGTTTGATCCATTTCATTTTATGCCTGATGGATCTTTCGTCGTCGAATCCGACCCATTGGTCTCCGTCGACCAAGTAGGGAACCTTCATCTCGTCGTCCCAAATGTAGGTGGCTCCTTTTCGGAGCACTTCGCAGATCTGAAAAATTAGCGAGAATCGGTTGGAAGCGTCCTAAAATCGAAAGCCGTCGCACGGTAAGAAGGCATACCTCGTAGTAAGCCAAGAATCCTCCTTCTTTGGTGTATTCTCCTGCTTTGCCACCTCCGCTGGCCGGGCTGTTCACTTTATAAACTTGGGATTGGAGAGAGTGAAGGTTCTTCCGTAGGTCGGCATACCGATGACGAGCTTCTCTTTCGGAGCTCCGAGTCGGACCCACATGTTGGCGGCGTTTTCGACGCAAAGTTGTTTTCTCCATTCGCTGTCGGAAGATGGAGCGTAAAGGGGCGCGTTGTGACCGGTTTCTCTTTCCCATTTACCGTGGAAATCGTATGCCATAAGATTGATGAAGTCCAAATAGCTGGTTAAAGAGACGCGGATTTTAGAATTCCCCCGACTTTAAATGTTTTTTAAATTTGGTTTTCGGTTGCTTACCTGGCTACCGCGGGTACGTCGTATCCGGATTTGACGTTGTCGGGACCGACGGGTACTGCGGCCGTTAATAATAATCTCGGTTTTTTTACTTCTTGAGATTCCGCTTCGAATGCCTCTCTCAGTTCTGAAACGGAAAATATTTTTATGATGAAAATATGAAAATATATGTTATTTTCAAAGAAAATATGAAAATATATGTTATTTTCAAAGAAAAGTCTTTTTTCTTCTTACCCTTTAACAATAATACGAAATTCTTCTTGTCTTCTCCCCCTTTAGGATATTCCCAATCCATGTCGAGACCGTCGAAATTTCTGTCTCGAAGGAACGGTATTGCGCTGTAGATAAACGTCTGTCTGGAATATCGCGTCGCGGACATATCTTTGAACTTTTGAGTCCCGAAAGACCAGCCACCTGAAAATAAAATGGTGCGGTTTTGCGGTGGATTTTACCCCTTTATCCATTTTCTACTCAATCTGAAAGATTTGCCAGTGAAATTAAATTTTTTTTTCTTCTAATTTTTTGAGTTAGATCGAGTGGTTTTATGAAAGTAGTAGGTAAATACATTATATTGTTCATTAAAACCGCAATGAGGAAACGATGAAGCAAATCGTCAAGTTAATATCGACGCTGTTAAATAAATGATTTTTGCTTACCGATAGCCAGAAGAATTTTTAAACTGGGGTTGGCTTTCTTGAGTTTTCCGATTCTGTCGTATAACCCAATTTTACCGTCTTTGGTTTCGTCATTTGATTCGAAAGACGAAAGTTTCCCTTTTTTCAACCATCCGAAAGCGAATATGATATGCGTGCATAAATCGGGTTGGATGTCTTCCGGTAAAAATTTGGCATGTTTCGGTCTGTATTGGGACCAATTGGTGTAGTAGCACACAACCTAAAGATAAAAAGATTTTTTTTTTTTTTTTTTTTTTTTTTTGCTGAAACAATTGGAGCTCGAGTCTTACCTTGTAATCTTGTTCATCAGTACTGTCGCTAGACTTTCGCGTTGCTATAGAATTAGCCGTATTAGCTTTACTTTTGACTCTGAACCTATTTACACTAGCTGAGATTTCTTGATCTCCCTTTTTGACTAACGTCGGAGCGGAAGAAGTGGGTCTTCGCAGTCTTCTTCGCGTACCTTAAAAATACAAACCAAAAAACATAATGACAACATTGTTTCGGTAATAGAGTCTAACCCAACGCTTAGGCTTGTTAACAAGTCAAATTAGAATATCCAGTAGTAGGGAGTACTGATGTAAAATAATATTTACAATATCAGAATGGAATTTACTCAAAGGAATGGAAATAGAATCAACGAAAATGGTGCACTAGGTTCTGCTTCCGTTGCGAAATTTTGCGTAACACTTTTTTCGTTTATTCGTTATTCCAGTGTTGCTGATAACATTCTACAAACGCTTTTGATTAATTTAATTTTTTGTTACAAATAGCCGGAGACTTTTTTTAAAAATAATACCAAGTCTTGGTAATATCAATGCCACATCGTTCTGAGGACGAACCCCCTTTAATTCCATATTAAGTAGACACGAATGACCTTTCGCAATTTTTTTTTTTCTATTTATCTAGAATAATGATCTTACCTTGCGCTGTATCCGATATTTGTGCTAATAGAATCAAAGCTAAGCAGCTAATAATTATGTGGCCGCCCCACCTGGGTAATAACTGCAACAAAAAAAAATTTTTGGTTACTTTTGCATATCAAAACCATAATTAGTTAATCTGGAGAGTTAATTAATTTTACATACAATAAGAGGAGACTCGTGCGCGTGGTCGTTAATTTGACATATACCGAGTGTTCGTTTGTAGACTGTTTTTGAATTTTATCGGTATATATTTTATTGCTCAATTTCTTTAGTACCTTAATCATTTCTGAGACTTGTCGATGTTAACTGTGGATTTTGGTTAAGTAAATAAAAAAAAAGACTAGATAATTAAAATATTCTAAGAAGCCTTCCGTCCATATTAACAATTTTTTTTTAACTCTATAATTAGGATTGCATAATGCAATGAGTCTGTGAAATCATCGTAATCCATGAAGTTAATTTTTCAATTTTTAACCGTCCACATTTCTTATTAGGTGGAAAGTGGTTCCTTAACGAAAATCACTGTGATTTTATACGGGGTTGAGGTTCGTTCATTAATATTAGGTAAATCGCTCCCAAACTCGATCAAGTAAGAATTGAATTATCATCAATTATTTTTTGATGGCACCTACAGTCCTGCACTAGAGAAAGCTGTTTGTTGGAAAAAAAAATATTAAATTGATACAGAATGTTTTATGCAAGTTATTTCTTCCGTTTTTAGGTGTATATCAGGGAAGTGATACCGACCTTGACATTAATTTTGCGTTACACTTTAACTTATTATTTAGGAATATTTTATGCGCTATACCTCGCGGTTTCATTTTAGAACATTCGTAAAGAAACATTGTTTTCATGGAAAATTAAAAAAGGATCGAACTTGAAAATATTGTATAAATAAATAGTTATCATTTTTACAACATTTAGATTTTCAAACGGTTTTGGTGTTTCAAGATGATATTTAACCTTGTCAATCATAGAAAGCCAAGTGAACGTGAAACATTAAAAATAAAAAAAATATTTAAGACAAAAAAAAGAAGACACCCACTCGAAAAGTAAAAGTAGCAGGATTTTTAGCAAAATTAAGTGTTGCCAATCTGTAATCAGTACAAGAGTCTCCCGACTTTGTTAATTTTACGCGAACAATACGAACCAAGGTTCGAGTGAAAGTTATATAAAAATTTCGACAGCAACTTCCTCGGTATCATTTCTTATGACTCTTCAAAATTAAAACTTATAAAAAAAATAAAAATAAATCTTGCGGTAACGGCGAATAATTGGCCAGTATGAAAATTACATATTATTCTTTGATGTGAAGGAGAAAACGAGCATAGATTTTTTTACCTCTTATTTGCACTTAAGCACTCGATCAGATTCTGCCCTTTTCTTATAAATCGGGTAAAGAAAAGAGAAAAAAAGTTTAGTTTCATGATAATAAAAATAGTCCAGTCCATGAAACACTTAAGCTCTATGTCATGTATATACCGTACAAAGGTGGAACCCAACCAATGGAACCTTTAGCTCTGCTATTGTAACCAGATCCCGCGGATAACAAATTTTAATTCTCGAGAAGAAGAAAAAAAAACACTCGAAATGTGATTTGAGAGGTGTTTGGTTTTGAACTGGCATTACCTATGATGCTTTGGGCTCATGTAAATTGAAGTGTAATTTAAAAAATCGATTCTTTGGTCTAGGAAGAATTTAGGAATAAAATAAAAAATGATTCCGATTTCCTAGAAATATCCCCTTGTAAACAAATTTTTAAAAATGCCGTTTGCCTTCATTTTAATTTACAAAGATAAGGGAAAGGATTTTTAGATTATTTTCGCACGGAAGGGATCGAGTCCCATTTGAATTTGTTGGAAGGTGTTGTGATTTTCATCCTGGCAACAAAAAGAAGAAAGAATATACGCCTAGATCCAGATTCTGGCAACAAAAATGTGTTAAACACCTTTAACCAAGTTTCATCAGAGAGGTTTAAAGCTACTGAGAATTCCAGAATTTCCTAATGAAACGGTCGAATTCTGCTCTTTTCGAAATTTATGTGTATAGTATTCCGTTCAAGGCTTTCCACTGGTCAAAAATTAAACAGGAAGTCCATCATACTTGCTAAGAAAGCTCTTTTCAACAATAAATTTGGTACAAAAGCAATTTATTTACTGATCAATTTTTTAGAAAACGACCAAATTGATATTTCCCGTGAATTTTTTTCTCTTTTTAAATGAATTAGTTGCCGTGAAGCAAGATTTACTTACTTTCTGTAAGCGATGCGAGGCTGCTGTTTGTCTTGTTGAATTTTTTTTAAAAGGAAATCAGTTTTAAAGTTGCAAGAAGAATAAAGAAGACCCTGTAACAATTAGCGAGGGTACTGATCTATTTTAGTATTTTCCTCTGAGATGAAATGGGATTATTATACGTCCATCGGAACGTCCATCGGACCTTGATTTTAACATTGTGTGGGAGGTGTAGGATTGGGAGCGACCCGCAATCCGGCAAATAAAACCTGGTTTTATTTTTTATGGATTGCAAACCGTGAGGAAATTCAGTTTTTTATTATTATTATTATTGTTTTTTTTCTTTTTTGTGTGCGCGCCTGGCAATGGCACTACGAGTTGAAAATATCTGAGATAAATCTCTAGGCAATCTCTTTCGTTCAAGGTAAGCATTCGGTGGAAAAAGGGCTATTTAACAAAAGAAATTAACTGACATTAATCATTGTACCCTCCAAGTACTAGCAATTATTTTACGAGTTACGGCGTTTTGTCCCTAATCAAAATATCATAAGATTTAATCGACCACGCCCGTTCTTGGCGATCTTGTAAAGTTTTTTTCGATTTTTCTATCGTTTCCTCGTATAAAATTGCTATTTGAAAAAAAAAAAAAAAAAAAAAAAAAAAAAAAAAAAACGTGGTGTATCTGGGCTTTTTATCGGGAAATTTCGACTCGAGGTTTGCACGGAATCAGCAGAATACGTTTGCAGTTGAAGTACATGGTGTCTCACGGTTTGGCCGAAACCTGTTTAAACGGTTCCAGTTAGAATCGTTTCCGGTTTTGGAGTCTGAATACGAAACGGTTTTGTATGCAATTAATCTAGGCAAGGTCGACGACTTTCAGTTTTATTAAACGCTAAAGTTTGATATGCCTGACAGTACCGACTATTGAAGCGAACGTTGCCAAATTTATGGCTCGACTGCAAATTTTTTGTCACAAGTGTACTTACAGACAGGTTAACGAAGTTCTTTTCATGTCGATTACCTATGACAAGGGGAAAGCATGACTTTTTTTTTAATACTAAAACTAGACTAACCATGCCTTATCTTGATTCCGTCATTTCTTGTACCGGTATAAAATTTTTGTGAGATCACTTGTCACAGAACAGAATCAGGGTAAATATTTTCCAGAGGCTTCTGGATATGACGACTTATTTCCTTCTTCTGCTTCGATAAACCTTCGGATAAACTTATGGCCGAAGAAAAATATTAACTATTGGAACTCTGAAAATTTACGGGAGACAATATGAACTGTCTAAGGAAATTTTGAATCTTCAAAGTAAAAAGCCAGAATTGGTACTCGGATTTTTTTTTTTTTTTTTTTTTATCTTCATGACCGAATGTATTGGCTCTGGAGGAATATTTTACGGAGATACCGAAAAAAACCATATATAGAGTTAGGCACCATGAAAGCCCGAGGCTTATTCAAAAAAAAAAAAAAAAAAAACTGTTGTAGGTATCACCTTCCGCGATTTTATAAGAATCTCACAAAAGCAAATAGAATCAATTTTTTTTCTTTTCAATTGAAACCGATCACGAAATGTTTCTCTTTGTTCTTTTAATTTCTGCCTTTTGTAAGTACCTATTTTACGGTACATAAACTTTATTAATATAAGAAAAACGAACTTGCGCAATTTAAAGAAAATACAGTATTCGAATCATAATGATGGTAGTAACCGTAAGAGATTCTGATCTTATTATTTTCCTTCAAATTAAGCAATAAAGAGGTCGGGAAAGTTCTTTCTTCTCTCTTCCATAACTCTTGATAGACCATCTGCATCTCTTTCCGTTTTCCCTCTTTTAAATAAATTTCTAAAACTAGGACAACGACAACATTTTTAACTTTTTTTTTTTTACACATTTGAACTTTATACAAAAGTCATTGTATATTTAAGAAAACGGTGGCCTTGACGATTCAGTAAACTGTACTTATGTGGCAAACGGAAGCCAACTAGGACGAGGCAAACAGTAAAAAGTATATACCTATGTAAACGGATTCGATCATTGTTTTATGAGTCTATTATTTTAAGGAGAAAAAAATAAAATAAGATTATATCTAAACATATTTTAACTTGGAAAAAATTTAAACACTTTTCAGCTTGTATTTTTAAAGAAAAAGATAACCCCGCGTGCAGGAAATGGGTACATCGGTATTCGCAACCAATTACATCACCATAACACCAATCGGGTATTAAACAGCTTTATTTTTATTATTATGAAATGTTATAATTACGGTTCGTAATAAGAGGTCTTTTCACGGCGACCTTTCCCTGAAGGACGAAAATTCTATCCTTTCTTAAGTAAAACAAAAAAGGCAAGAGGGCGTCGGACATAACCGGAAATTAATAAATTTTAATATAAATTGTTGGCTAAAGTGGAAACTTTTGTCGCTAGCACCATGGGTCTGAAACGATCAATGTTTTGGTAGAAGATAATGTCATCACCCTTATTAATTATAAATATTATTAAAAAAAGTTGATAAGAATAATAAACGATGAAATAACGATCTTAAATAAAAAACATAGGTAAATCACCTTGAGATCATTACTTTAAAAGAATTAAAATAAGCCTATCACGAACTTGTTTTCTCTCTCTCTCTCCCTCTCCCTCTCTCTAAGAAATCAATCATGTTTTACACCTCCGTACTGCCGTATTGATCACCCAAAAAATTACAAAATGACTTGAAAATACTCTATCTTAAGTTGTTAAATAGTTTAGGGATCCTGTACCAGATTGCCAGATTTGCCCCGAGATTTTTCTTTGGTTAAAATTAAGAAAATGACTTTTAATATCCTGGGGGAAAAAATAGATTAAAAGTATTCCTATAATGTTTGGTAAGAAAAGGAACAAATTGTTGGAAATCAAAAGTGTTGGAAGTGAATGAACACCTTAGAAAAATCGAAAGAAGTTTGGCAAGGTCGACTTGTACCTGAATTAGTACCTGTATATTGCTGCTAACTGTATACACTCCAGACAGGATATTACGTTACGTAGTTCCCTAAGGGTAGTTCGATTCTTAAAACTTTTTTCCCCCAAATAATAATTATTAGATTTGCAGATTTTTTCGCTTGAAAGTGTTACAAAAATCAGGAATCTTGGAAATTATTTTTTTCGATTGGAAAGCACGAAATAATTATGTAGGATAAATTTAATGTTGTCACAGATAATCATGAAACGATGCTAAAAGTAAAAGAAAAAAAAAAAAAAAAAACGTTCACGTTTAAAACTGTTACTACCTGGTGAATACATTATGATAATTTAACTTGAAGCTTGTGACCGATTAACGAGAGCAAAGGAAACAATGTCCTTTTCCTTCAAGATTTTCTTTATTTATTGATATAAACAATATTGCGATGGACAAAGTCTCGATGGGCGTTATAATAAAATTAAAAATGGATTAGAACTTGGAGGAAAATGCATCCATTTTCTCTTTGGAAATTATTTTAAACTTGTATTGTATAAAAAAAAAAATGAAAAAAAAAAACGAATAGTATTTCCTTACCATCTTTCACGATTTGACTGTTAATTAACTATGCGAGAGAAAGGGTATACATCAATTGCACCCACGGTCAGTTTCTCCCCCAATTAGAGTGTGTAAATTGCACCCAAACAAAATTTCCTCCCCGGGCAAGCGGAGTGTTGATTGCACCCATTTTAAAATCACGGGATAATGGCAATTGCACCCACATCATTTTTTTATTGAGATTAGAATGAGCTTTAAGTTGCATGCAGAAAGAATAACCAAATTTTTTAAAAATTCATAACACGTAACTTTTTATTTTATAAACTTTTTCAGCCACCCAGCTTGAACTTTTCGATCTCTATAGAACTTGTAATCGCGAAATAATATTAATTTTCTCCCTCTTTCACCCATCACAAACTCTACGTCGGTCATCTTGATTAAACGAAACACGACTAGTTAGAGTTTCTGAAATAGGTAATAATGCTCATTTTAAAATACAAAAAGCTCATCAAGAAAAAACTTGCAAATATAAAACGAAAGATTTAAGTTTGCAACTTATTTATCCGTTTTTCATTTAAAATCAACCTGGGTGCAATTGACGAATTAGTTTTCAACGAAGATGGGTGCAATTGACTCATTACCTTATTCGGGAAAATGAGATAAATAACTTTTAAAAACTGACCATGGGTGCAGTTAACGTAACCCCGAGAGAAATAATATTACTCATTTATCGTCGACCTTTTGGAATAAAGAAATCGTACTTGAAAAGATATTCTCTTTAAAAACATTTTACCTTATTTTCTTTTCTCTTGAAAACTTGAAAGTTTTTGCTGATCTTTTAAAAAAAATATTAGCCGCCAGTCAGCTTTTAAAAGTCTTTGTAGATGTTTAAACCAAAGTTGTAAGTTGAATAATTTCATATGTAACAAGGTGCTAAGGTGTTGAACTGATAGATATAATTTTTTTTTTTTTTTTCGTTTTAAAAAACGTGATACATTTATAACGACCCACAAGTTTGACCTACTGAACTAGTACTCATCAGAACATTTTTAAAGCGTTGCAGGTAGTGTATCTATTGGAATTGAAATAATGTTGGCCTTTGTCGTAGTTGCTTTCGATTCTTAGCAAAAGCTACTTAAACCCATCTCCTCCGACTTACCAAGTGTTATGACAGTAATTTGAATGAAAGATGATTTTTCTTTTAGCTTTCACTTTCGATATTCCGATATTCAATATACTAAATACTAAATACGATTTCAAAGTAAAGAGCCTCGCTTCTTTTGATTTTTTTGAAAATATCCATCCACTTCCACTGGATAATGGACACTTTCATTTTGAACTTTAAAGCTTCTAATCGAAAAAGGGTTTTTCGACTTTGTTTCCGTCTGATTCATCAAATAACGAAATCTTATCCTTATCACCCGTGATGTATAGATCCACAATCGACGGTTAATTAATATCCTTCAATTTCACTCGACGAAAAAAAAAAAAAAATTTCTCCTTCCGGTTCTTTCTTTTGTGATTCACATTCTAAAAACCTCGCCCATCGGCAACGTGAGAAGAGAAGGCCGATGCCCGCGAGGTTCCAGTCAGTATATAAAATATCCAAAACGGAATATACGTCGATCGCTGCTATATGTGACACGAGAAAATTATGCAAATATATCGTTAACAATATATTTATATTGTAGCCTTGTGATTTACTTTCGGTGACCCTGAGTCTTTTTAATGGTGGAAAAAAAAACCGCAAACATATTGCCTAGTCGGTCTAGATGTCTTTTTTTTTCCAGTTTAATTTTCTTTCAGTTATGAGATTGGCGGCTCGCCTCCGGGAAATAAAACTTTTCACCGGTTAAATAAATATAAACGGAAACGTCCGAGCGAAAATGACGAAACATACGCATACCAATTGTGCAAAAGTAACAAAAAGAAAGGAAAAAAAAAAAAAAAAAAAAAACGAACAATAAGTACATGACCCGATCTGCGAAATGTGATGCCTTCTTTTTGTAACGTAACACATATCCCTTGATGCGGATCAACACTGTAGTCAAAGGGATCGAATGTTTTTACATTTTTTTTTTCTTTATCATTATGGAGATATCCTTGAAACGTCGAGTTGCACGGATGTTAACCGTGAAATATCTAACAAACTTGAACGGTAATATAAGTCAGTATATTTTTTCTAAAGCCGAGAAATGATGCCTAAAAAAAGTTTTAATAATAGTTCGAATGCCTTAGTTTTGGACTTTTGATCCCCTGCCATGTTCGATTTTAGTAGAAAAAAATCGCGTCGTCGCTTTGGTTTTCGAAACTTGTTACAACTTAGTGTTGCTGTTATTTTTATCTTTACTATGTATGTTGGAGATAATTAGTACTGCCGGTCCTCTCTCCATTAGATGATTGACGTTCAAAACCTACTGCTTTTTTTTTTTTTTTTTTTTTAACCACAGTCCTTTCTAATAAAGGGACCCTGACAAACCCCCGAAATTCAGAACCCCGCGGGGTTCTGCCAATTCTGGGTTCAGTAAATCGGGGTAAAAGAGTGGAAAAGTAATTTATTTTGTTTTATTTTATTTTAGTTTGAATTATTTTATCATTTTTTTTTGATGACAATCAGATATTTAGGGTGGTTCAAATTTACCATACTCTTCGCGATTTTGTTCTCCATGCGATTTTCATTTTTCTTATGGTCTAAAAAGAAAAGGTAATTTTTTTTTAGATTTTTTTCATCACGTTTATGGGTGGCTCACCGCCATTTTGTGATTAAAAAATTTTTTTTTTTTGGGCATTTTTTTAAATAGATTTTTCCACATCTTTAGAAGCAATTTTTTGGGACCGAAACTAATTTTTTATATGTTTTCGACGTCGTAGAATCCGAAAATGGCCATCACGTTTCGATTAGAATCATCCCTAACTAGCCAAACATCCTTTTTGGGCCAAAAATATCAGTTTTTTGTAAAAAAAAAAAAAAAATATAGATTTTAAGTCAATTATTGTCTCCATAAACTGTGCCAAAGTATGTTTTCGGCACCGCAGAGTTCGAATTTGGTCATCTCGATTTAGAGCCACCCCTTAACTTAATTAAAATTACAAAAAGTCGGGAAAACAAACATGCAAAAGCCCGAATTTGCAGAACCCCGATTCTGGGTTCTGCCAATTTCGGGGTTCTGCATTTCGGGAATTTGTCATAGACTCCTAAACAAATGGAGAATAAACTGGAAAAGATTGTCTTTGAAGCATTTTTCACACTTTGAAGGACTTCCAAAAATGTTTTTAACAAAAAATAAAAGGCGGTACCATCCGCGCATACTGTATTTAATATAAATATAAATTTAAAAAAAAATTACTGAATTTTTAAAGATTTTGGCTCTTTTTATAAAATTTTAATATTTTTTGACGAAACCGTTGAGAGGAATTATACATATTCTGGGCTTCAGGAGCGTTAGCAAAAGGGATAATAATTAACCCCTTCCTGTCTAATGCATCCATATGGATGCACAACAAAATACTCCGTAGCTAAATCAAGGAAAATAATAATAAAACTTGGTTGGATTTTGACAAAACTTCGTAGGTGGGGGTATTTAAGGGCGCTCTTCTCGAATTTGAAGTCAAAATTTACACATTTTTAAAAACGAAATGGCGGCAGACCCTTTAATGGCAGAACCTAATAACTCATAAGTTATATCTTTTTATTTTTGACAAGTAACTCTTTAAAAAAATAGTTAGTTGCCCTTGATAACTGCCCATAGTGAGTATTACTTGAAAAAAAAACAGATAGATGAAACGAATATTGCGCCTATTATTAGCTTATGGCAATTGATATAACGGTTTAGAGCCATTAAAAAAATAACTTTTTCTGAACTTTTTCATAAAAATATCGTTGTAAGGGGCCTTCTCGGACTCCTACGTCGAAATAGACTCAAAATTCGCAATCTCTGACCTCAAAAACAGTTAGGCCATACTTTAAAATCCCTAAAAAATAAAAAATTGTGATTACGGCGTTACATTTAATTCCTATGCACTGATTGCCTAACACCGGGTTGCAAGGCGCCGTACTTACTAGAGATGAGTTTAGGACCTCTCTGATATCCAGAAAAAACATTTGCGTCAGTCTTATAAATTCAGTCCGGCAGAGTCCAATCTTAAAAATAGGCCTAGACAGGAAAGTGTTAAACAATGAAAATGTAAAAATTTGGTTAATGAATTTTAATCAGTTATCAAAATCAGCTTTTAAAAGTGAATTCTATTGTTGATAATTCCCAAATAGCTTTTCTTGATTATCATCTTTATGCAACCAAAGTCGTTCCCTACCGGCCAGGGACAAATCGGTCATTAAAAATGACAAGAAATTGGATACCAGAACTATGTATAGAAGCACGAAAAAACTGTCAGTTTGATAAACATTCTCCAACGGAATTATTTTTTCTCACACACAAAAAAAAAAAAAAAAAAAAAAAATGAAGACATTATGTCATATTTGAAAGGAAATTACGCATTTTTCGTGTCGCAATTTAAATTAGAGTTTCTCCGGCAAATGGACATGGACTTAGACCAGTCAAAGATGCGAGTTAAATACCAGACTGGGAATAATTGGCTTACGAATCATTCAAGGTTGCGATTGTTTTTCTTACGTACCTTTAGGTCATTACTACTAACCTTAACATTAATTGTTTCACTATTGTTAAAAAATTTTCTCATAACGATGTGTAGCCGGGAAAAGATTTTCGCAACTTTTAAAGCCATCGAACACAATACCTTTAGCAACATCCACGATATCGATATACCGCCATCAGTTTCATGAGAAAAATAAATGAATAATATATACAATGCTTTTGAAAAAAAAAAAAAAAAAAAAATGAACTACAAATATTTCTGACTTGTAGAAAATGGAAGAAATTCACGACAAAGAAAAGTGAGGCAATGCTTTTTCTTTTTTCTAAATATTTATTTGTGACGAGTGGAACGATTATTACGTTTTTTAACTGCCTCTCTCACCAACGTCAGACCCTTTTGAAATTTCTTTAATAAACTCCTTTGGCATAGGACATCTCCTGCATTCGACATAACTTCCAACTAATTCTTAAAAGTGATACCCGTTGAATTTACTGTACATGTACAGTATCTGCAATATCTGTTACGCGTCCTCGAGCCGTGTTTCACTTTCTGCTTTGGCCATAATTCATGACAATTAATCTTTGCCATATTCTCAAAACTTATTTTTCCAGTCTAAAATTGTTTTAAAAAATAATGTTGAGGTACTAACTTGTTAAAAATGGTGCACAAATTTTTGTTGTTCTTGATCGAACAACAAATTATGGCGATCTCTTTAAAAGAGCGCCAACATAATTTGAATTTTTTGGGTTTACAAACGATCATTGTCAAATTTTAACATAAAAAAAAAAACAGGAGTTATGTAGATTGCTTTTAACACTTTTACAAAATATTTTTTATTGTGTTGGTTTTTGGTTTTATAATGGTTTTTGCCAATGATATTTGGTTTTATGAATAGATCAGATTTTTATTTGGGGGATTCATGCAATTGGAAAAAATAATGATGAATAAAAATTCGAGGATTTCACAGGCGTCGTTCAGCACGATCTGTAGCTATCAAAACACGGATACTTAATACAGTCGCACATTCCAGATTGGGCCCTTGACGCTTTTAAAAGGTGACCCGTAAGAGATTAAGATCCGGACTGCATACAAAGTATGCAGTAAAATTTACTTTTTGAGAGCACATGTATCGGACTCGCTGTCTTTTTTACTTTCGAGCGACCGTGACCGCGAAGCGGGAGCGGATAGCGAGAAAGTATTGCATTCGTCCAAAAATCGAAAATCGTTAATTATGCGAGCTTTCACATGAAACTTATATAGTTATACTTAGAATAAAATTCTGAGTTCCCGGTTGTCCGCCTCGTACGCCCGGAGTTTTTTCTCCGCTATTACGCATCGGATCAAAAGGAAATTTTGCACACGTATTTTTCGTCGAAGAATAAGAGGGGGTCTTTTCTTATTTTTTAAAAATTTAAAAATTACGTAAACGGCAAATATTTGAACTTTTAAATTTGGTTTTTTTCTATATAATCTCGAACCCGGCTGCAAATTGTCACCAATTTTCGTACTGTAGTAGATATTCATCAAAGTATCATACCATCAAAATTTGGTTGAATTCGGATGATTGGTTCACAAATTATGAGGATTAGGCTACATATAAATTAGGCCTAAAAATCGATATCTCGAGTTCTAGGAATCGTTATCTCGAATGACGTAATTAGTCATATCGATATATCGATTAATTCATTCGGATTTTTTTTGTGGGTACAGAGGATTTCGCGGACCTCGGATCAAAAAACTAACCGGATTTTTGAAAATATTTTCGGTGTTGAGGAATCCAAATATGGAATAATTTTTCGGAAATCCGCATTATTTATGTGGGATTTTTTCTTAAGGAGTTTTGAGAATGAAGCAGTTGAAATTTCAAAAAAAAAAAAAAAAAAAAAAAAAAAATTGCGAGAAAGTTTATTGGGGTGCTAGCATTCAAATACCATTCTCCTTGTTTTTTTTTTTTTTTTTTTTTTTTTTAAGAGGAAAGGGGTTATTGGATAAATTCTCCTTATACCATGTCAACCCGTCTGATTTATTATTCCACGGACGAGAGAGGAAGTTGTAGATGAAATATCATTTTTAATGACTCGTCACGGAGAAAATATGTATCGTCCAGATTCAGATTAATTAATCCACCGTTATTGTTATTGTCCTTGGTTTTTGAAAAGGATTTTTAAACTGTTGGTCGGGATTCTGTTGAGTCCTTTGCTCTTTTTGTTTTCGTGTAGGACTCCCGTACATACAAGTCAGTTGCGCACTTTTTTATTTTGAAAATAATTATATGAAACGGACGAGTTTTTAGTACCTTGGACAGGCATGATACTTTCACAAGCGTCGGTTAAATTCGCCGAATCATGCAATGTCGTTTTCAACCTTCGTTCTTTTTACCAATCGCATTATGCATTTATAAAAATTATAAATGGTTTAATTGCTTTCTAGAATGAAATGAGACGATTTAAAGATAATAAACCACGGCGAAAATCTTTAAAAAGAATCTTCTCTTCTAAACGGGAGGTTAACTCGCATAGGTATCGTGATAATTATGGCACGAACCGAACCTTTATCTTTTCACAAAGTATACGAAACCTGCCTTTTGTTTTATTCTTACATGTGATGTCCGAGATTATTATTTATTGTAGCGGTTACCAAAGAGTCAATTAACGATTGACCCACATCTTTTTTATTTTATTTTTAACGGGAATCGATTTAGGTAGTAGACGATTTTCAAAATTATAATTTTTTTTTTTTTTTTTTTTTTAATTTCAATTGATTTGACTTTACCCTAACTGTGTAGTATGGTTTACCAATCTTATATAATTCTCATTTTGACACCGTTTCGATGGGATAAGTTCGTGTTTTATTTTAAACTTCAAGAGTTTTGATATTTTCGTTGGGTGCGAGAGGATTCAGTGAAAAAAGCGTTTGTTACATTTTTTTTTATTAAGATAATGATTTTATGCTAGGACGTTGTTACGTAATCACGTAACACTTTTGGCAGTTGTCTTGCATATACCTTTGGGATCATTTTTGACTTTCAGTTTTCAAAACAGGGTTATATTTCCGAACAAAACTCAATTTCAACTTGTTAAGACGGGCGATGTAGGAAATGCATTTTTCGGGAAACAAAAGAAATTTTTTAAGCCTTACATAAAACTCCACTTTTGAATATAATGCATATCGTTTCCCATGATTCGTGACACTTATTTACATCATTTACCAGTTTCGTGGTAACATGCCACTGATAACCAAGTCGATTTCGGTTCAATGAAATTAAAAACCTATGTCTGCAAGTACCATTTGTTGCATTTATAACTTTTATAATAGGGTGCGTCGAAAAAAATCAAGTGTCTGGGATTTTTGCTCCCCGGTTAAAATATGATTATTTGGCTATCGAAACACCTCCCTAATTTTTTTCAGCTCGAAAAAAATTTTTTTTGATAGGGCCCACGATTTTTTAAGTTTTTTCGCCCAAAAAAAGGGCTTTTTTTCTTTTATTTCACAAAGTTATAAAAATTTGTGCAGGGCTTAAACTTTGTTATAAAAAATTGAAATTTTGAGCATAGGTTTCAGGTATATAGAGGTACCTAAAAAAAATTACGCAGTCGTCAAAAAAGCAGTTGTGTCGTTTTGGCAGGGGGGCCGTAGTGAAAACATATTTTTGCGAGGGGCCTTCGAGCGGGGAGGGATACGAAAATTTCAAAATAGCCAAAATGCGTCTAAAATATGTGGAAATGATGTGGCACTTGAACCGTTGCGGGCCTTATATATATACGCTCTGTAGGGGACCAAAATAGGGCAAAATTTTGAAAAATTTTAGGCTTTGTTTTCGAAACACATTTTATTCGATAGATCTCGCAAAAAGAAAGCTCTTTTATATGGGACACTTTTCGTTCCCATTATTAGTTACGGAGATTGGCTAAATTTAATGTTTTTGGCTAAAAATTTAATTTTTTGGCCAATTTTTTGCTTCTAAATCAAACGGCTGTGGAGTTATATAAGCTTTTGGCCAAAAAATTTTTTTCGACGCACCCTATTTTATAAAGAAAAGAAAATTAAAGTAAGAGAAAAAAAAAAAAGAAAAAACCCACTGAAAGCCTTTTTACGTAACGTTCGTTGCTTGACATTCCGAAAGTCGTAATCATAGTCATCGCAAGTCGATAATCCTTTGAAAATAAAGAGCGTTCAAAAAAAAAAAGAAATCTTAACTTAATTGGGGCGATCTCTTTAGTTTTCGGTAAAAATATTCCTTCGATATAATGTGACTTTTCTTTTACATAATAATCCACTTTAAATGAACGGAACATGCACGTTTTTTGAAATCCATCGAAAATTTGATTCTTACATTTTCTTGTAGTTATTTTATTAACTGACACCTGTTTTCAGCATTTTTTCTTGCTATGTAACTCTTGGGTAATACCAATTTTTTTCCAGATGTTTTTTCATAATTAATTTTTTGGGAAAACTCCGACTAAAAGATTCAGTCGCGAGCGAAAGGTGTGGGATATCGGCAACGCCTGTACTGGTATAAAATATATGGATATATTGAAAGTTACATTTCTAATCGATATAAAATCAATGATATGTCACTCGAGTGAATTGCACGTTATTTTGCTCTGATCAAAGAAAACCTTTCAAATGTCTCTTACAAAAATTTTTAGTTTTGTATGAAAATCCCATTTTTCATAGGGGATTCATTCTGAATTTGGCACTTGATCAACTGGAAAACTTTGCGTGAAATAGAAGATTGATTCACTTGCGGATTATTGCAATTTTGCATCGAAATAATGATTTTTTCTTTTCTTTTCTTTTTTTTTGTCTTAAAGCATATCTGTTAGGCCCGGTTCAGACGGAGCGTGTGGTGTGAGGGCCATTGAGGTATATGGATACCTGGTCAGATGATTTTTACCTACTCATTTTAATTGTATTTTAATCAATTACAGCATGGCTTTTTTTTCACATTGTATTTTTTAACTTAAAACTAATTACTCGGCATTGTAGTCTTTACTTTGTGCTGATAAAAACCGTATAAAAATTTCCTCGAATAAGTTAAAGATAAAATTTTGGTATTTGTAAATGCAACAGTTAAAAATGAATTTTCCGTTTGCTGATCAGTGATTGTCATATACTGTATTGCTCTTTTTGTAAATCAAGAGAAAAAAAAAACCTGAAATTTTTATTGTTCTTAAAATTAACCTACTCAAAACAAGTATATTTTTGTGTATCCATTTTTTTAGAATTCATCGGCGATTCTGATTTTCGCAATATAAGTTAAATCAGGGGAAAAGATGCCATTTTAGAATTGAATTAAAAACAATTACAATGGTAAATCTTGCGTTGTTTTGTAATCGTTCAAGCAGTAGAAACGTCTCAAAAAAAACTGTGTGGACCCCACAAGGAAGCGCAAAAGCAATATAAACGCGCGTGTCACGCGCCTCGTCTAAACGAGGCCCTAAACGACCGGTTGTTGATGCGTCCTAGCAATAAATTTAATGATTTGCTTGTTTAAACGCGCACCTGTTTTTTTTTTATCATCGAAAACCAATTAACTTGTTAAAAAATGAAAGATAAAAGTTTTTTCTTTTTGTTTATCTTGATTATTGATGCCATCTATAGCTTTGATACTACTGTTGATTAGAATGCAGATTCCCAAGTCTTGCTTAGAGAAAATCGAATCGTTCAGGAAAAAGAGAAATAATCATTACTTTCACAACGTGTTTAATAACTTGTTTTTATAAAAATGTGTTAAAGTCGTCTTCAGAAATACAAAGAACATCGAAACAAAAAGCGTCTATTAAAAGTTTCATGATTTATTCTAAGGCGTTGGTTACATTACACGAAAATTTTTGTTCGAAGAGTTTCAAAAAATTTTTCTCAAGGAAAAGTGTTTACAGTTTTCGAGCAAGTTCGATGATGTTCGAAATGTTTGATGATGTTTGACGTCGTTATTTTTCGGGTTTAATTATATTTTTTACGTAATGGGGGGATACATGTATCATCGGCCGAGTACCCATATCAATTTAAGTCATTTTTTTCCTACGTAAAAAATATAATACAACTCGAAAAATAACATCAAACATCATCTAACATGTTCGAAAAGTGTAAACACTTTGATTGCGAAAAAATTTTTGAAACGCCTCGAACAAAAATTTTCGTGCAATGTAACCAACGCCTAATTTTGAAAATATTTCGAGAAAAATCCGATAATGGACAACAACAACAAAAAATAAAAATAAAAAAAAATAAAAGAGAACCAAGTTTATATTTTTTGTTCGTCGTGTTGATAATTGTGCACAATTTTATTATTTTTCTCATCTTTCTCATCGTAAATAAGAAATTCATAATAAAACATAACTTTCATCCCGTTTTATGTATTCTCGAGATTTTTTTTTTTGTTTCACTAATTTATTTAGCACTTATTCGCAGTACACAGTCGATGCGTAATCTATGCAGTGTATACAATTGCGATTACCTCATCTTCCAGGCCGAAGGCTTTTTTAAAAAAATCAATCATTCTTCTTTCTTTGGTTAAACGGCTTTTTTTTTTTTTTAACCACTTTGTAGCATTAAACCGTGAATTTTTTGTTGTAAAAAAAAAAAAAAAAAAACCGTATTCTTTGCTATTTTTATAACAGTTTATTTTAAAATATTACTTTCACTTTTATTTAATAAAGAGGAGAATTTTAGCTTATCTTGTTAATTTGGAAAAAAAAATTATATACAGTACAAGTATACATTGTCCCATCCGTATTTTTTCCCTCACGAACCGAACTTGATCAAGGTAAGTGAAAAAAAAGGGGGAAAAAAAAAAAAAAAACTAACACTGATGTTAAAAAAATCTGAAGTTTTTAGTTTTTTTTTTTTTTTTTTCTTTTTCTTTTTCTTTTTTTCACTGGAAGAAAAATACGATGGAGCGATGCATGGGAAATAAGTCGATAAGAGATACCCTAGAGCTCTGCGTTCCCGCGGTTCACGTGCTCGCTTAAACTTGCACTTTCGTTATTGCAGTTGAAAGATTTTTCTTCCCTTATTTATTAGCCTTTATCTGCATGACTTAGAGATCCAAAGCGATGAATGAAACTTACCATCTTGCCGTAAGGATTATTCCAAATGCAAAAGAAAATTTAAATTAATAACAAGAAAAAAAAAATAAATAAATAAACACTATAACAATGCACAGAAGACAATAGTACCGATTACATTCGACCTACTGGGCCGATCTACTAGCACCGCAATGAAAGTAGAAACTTTTGATTATAATGCACTCCAGGTTTTATGGAAAAACGAGTTATCTTCCAGTGATAACGCATTTCAAACCACTTCGTTTTTTTTACTACTTTTCGGTTATTCTCGACAATATTTTTTTTCTTTTTTCGTTTCTTTTGAAGAATTGTTCTTTTCAAATGAAGAATCCACGCACCGTTACGGTTAAAGACCAATTCGACAACTTGTTAAGTTATGTTGTTGGCAGCCCTCGAAACTGGAGTCACCCTGTTTTTCTTCGGAACCGACCTTGCTTGTTGGATACCTTCTAAGATAGCGAATCGGGCTTATGTTTTGGGATAACGGAAAGCGATCAATTCATTTCAGAAATAACGGAGCGAATGCTTCTTATGTTATTCTTTCGTCCGAGATTGCGGTGTATACCAGTAATGATTTTCTTATGCGTGAGTACTTGTGCAACAGCTGGGGTATCGGCCGTTTCCATATGTACATTTAGCCGCACCGAAATCCTGAATGATATCCAATTTTGTATTTAGACATGCCACGAAGTAGGTCGACCATTAATAAAAAAACAAGAGGCCAAAAAGGACTCAGCATTAAGGTGGTAATAAGTCTGTTTGGTCAAAGGGAAAAACCTAGAGAGAAGACGTGGTTTATAATCGATAATGTCTTTGGAATCATTCAGTCATATTTTACGGTAGTCGCTCACGAAAAAACTACTACTTAAGCAACAGAATAAAACGAGGTGGGGGACGTCGCTTTATGTAGGCAGTATATCAGTGCAACGTGCAATGCATAACAGTTTTTACAAGAAATTATGTAATTTCAAATATTTTTTAATTGATACAATCGAGTTAACTATACGATTTTTACTAACATTAATTGAATATTGAAAGTTGGGTAGCTCATTGTGGTTGTTCTGGGGTTGTCGCAATTTATTGATGTTATCTTTGAGATCTTCGAGCTCTATTCTAGCTTCTGATAAGTCGCTGAGACGCGGAAGAGTTCCACTTGCATTTTCAAACCCTGAAAGATTTAAAAAAAAAAAGTAATTAAATGTTAGTTAATGAAGCAAAACGTCATTTTAAAGCATGTAATAAAAACACCTTTAAGAATCTCCGTGAGAGCCGTTTCCGATGAGGAGTATAAAAAGTCCGTTCCTATAATCGTTGCTAAAATTTCGTGTATTTCCGGTTGGACCAAATGAAAGATTATGGACAAATCCTTTTTTTTCATGTCGCTTATCAGAGCTTTTATACCCTAAAAGAAAAGCAAAATCGGAGGGTGAAATGATAAAGAGACCGTTTTGAAGTGGATAACTATACCTGAATTCCTGTAAAATCGATGGCTGAAATATGTGAGAAATCTATAACGATTGGGTCTGTCTTAGACTTGTTTCGAACGGCTTCGACGACCTTGGTCCTGAGGTAGTCGATGGTCGGATACATAAGCCCGGAAGACGGAGTTATTTTAACATGCTCATCAAAATGAGGGCCCTGAAAATTGACAAATGATCATGTTTATCTATCACAACAATGAGATTGTTATTTTCTCTTAACTCTCAAAAAAGATGATTACCGATATTTTTTCTACTAAGCATTTCGGCCTCGCACAATGGAACAGTAAAAAAATTAGATCGACGATCAACCCGATTAATATTCCTATTTCGACTCCGAACCATAAACAAGCGGCAAACGTTGCCAGAGCCGGTATGAGATCTTTTTCTATGATAAAGGGAAAAGAGCAATTTAATTTGAAAATTATAATTAATTTGTAAATCGGCCTTACTCTTTGTTTTCCACATGGCAACGGTCAATTTAAATTCGACCATGAACAAAACTGCGCAAACGATGACGCTGGCCAGAGTCGCTCTGGGGATGTAATAGAAGTAAGGGGTCAAAAGGCTGAGCGCCAAAATTACTAAACACCCCGTATATAACCCGCCTAACGGAGTTCGAACGCCGCTGGCATTGTTGACCGCCGATCGGCTGAAGGAACCCGAAACCGGCATGGATCCGAAAAAGGAACCGATCATGTTGCACAGGCCCAACGTCATCATTTCTTGGGTGGCGTCTATTATGTGTCCGTTAGCTAAAAAGATGGATCGGCGTTTTTAAAATGTTTGCAGTACATACATAGAGGTAAAAAGAAGTAGGTCTGCGCGAGGCAGGAGTTTTCCCCAATTTTAAATGGAAAAAAAAATGCATTGTCTGTTATGTATCGGCCATGCCAAAAACACAACTTGGAGCTGGCCATTCTTGATCCGTGGAAACGGGGATATATTTCGTGCCAGGTGCAAGAAGTCAAATTTTTGATTACCAAAGGCTTTGGCTATCGCGACATTCCCTAAAAGCGAGATCAAAGGGACAACGAGGATTCCACTTCCTAAATGAGAGCACATGTCAAAGAAATCGTAAGTTCGGTTTCCTACAGTCGTCGAAAACGGAGGAATCGATGGCTGCGGTAGTCCCGGTTCTATACGACCTACGAAAAAAATTTGTTGAAAATTCAAAATTGAGAGACGTAAAAGAGAATAATATTTGTTTTATTTACCTGTTAAAATGAAAGGAGTTTCCGATTTCCATGACAAATAGTAGGCTAAAGCAGCGCAAGCTACCACGACCGTTGCATTTCTCGCTGTAGATATAAGCCACGTCGTTCGCTTCGCAATCCTTTGAAATCTCGTATCCTTTTTTATCTTGCGATCTTTTAGGGTCTAAAGCGAAAGAATCGAATTTATCGAATGGTAAGGCGAGATGAGATGAGGAAAAAAATAGCTTACTCTCATTGCCAACAGAATACCACAACAAACTATGCTTAAAGTTAAATCCCACGGTCTCGTTTCAGGCAAGCGGCGAACGACCTGCGTCCAGGTTTCCACAAAATTTTCAGAGTCAAATTTTATCCCGAGAAGCCCTTTGACTTGACTGCTAGCAATGATCACAGCTGCCGCCGACGTAAATCCTGCCGTTACTGGTATCGAAACGAATTCGACTATAAAACCTGGAGAGAATTTAATGGGTATGCTATTAACTTATTTTAATCGAAACGCCTTTGAAACGACGATTATGCTATCATGAACGTCTTTGTAGTTAACAAGCATGATCGTCTTTTTTTACAATTTTCTTTTTTTTCTCGTACCTAAATGGAGTATACCACTGAGAAATTCGACAATTCCGGATAAAAAGCACAACAAAACGGCAAAGTCCGGATTCGTATCTCGAGTGTAATTGTAAGTCAGGAGCGATATGATGGCAGTAGGCCCTATGTTTACTTCTTTGACCGTTCCGAAAATTATGTAGACGATGCTGCCTGCAAAACTGGAGTATAAACCGTACTGAAATCCCAAAACAAAAAAAGTTCAAACTCGCTATAAACCGGCCACTAAAATGCCCAAGATACCTATACCATGATAGAAAGTCTACCATTTTTTACCTAAATACCTGTGGTCCTAATCCGGCCAAAGCTGCGTATGCTATCGCTTGAGGCATGAGCGTAAGACCGACGGTTATCCCTGCCACGAAATCCGATACGGCATCCATAAATCGATATTTCGGAAACCACGTTAAAATCGGTATACGTTGTTTGAGTGTTTTCCAAACGTTCACATGTAGACATTTTGTCATTTTTTTTTCTTTCTTCAATCAGTTTGATGGTAAAAATCCATAGAATTTTAAAATCCAATTACTGGCTGTTCCAAAAAAATTATTAATTGAAAAAATAAAACACCCAAACCTCTCGAATCCCAATAAATTTTTACAATTCAGGAGCTAAGTAAATAACTCTGTCCTACTCAAGTCCGTGATGTGTGACAATTAAAATATGGGAATGATGGTTTTGTGACACAATTGTTTCATTGTTAAACTCATCCAAGCTTGAAGGGCACTTGTCTGACATTGTAAAATAATTCGTCAGTCATAGATTTTCAAAATTTTTTTCCCCTCATTTAATTCTTATAAAAGGTTTCGGTGTTTCCCATTTCAGAAAATTCTATTGCTTTCTTATTAATCAAAGTGAACGTTTCAGAAATTTTTTTTTCTCAAAAGTGTATATTCAAGAAATTGTTTCTCAAGAAAAAGTGTGTTATAAAATTGAGCTATTCAAAACTTAAACTTCGTTATAAAATTTTATAACCCGCCCAAAAAGACATCTATTTATAATTCGTTATAAAATTTTATATCGTAATTATTTTAGATTTTTTTCCAAGTTTTTTATTTTCTTCTAACGCTTCCCGAATTTTTCGATTTCTGTTTTTTTCTTTAATTTTGAGCCTTTGTCAAATTAAAAATACAACAAATAAACCGAAAATTCGGAAAAATATGGAAAATATTATAAGTCAAAATAATCGGCAACTTAAGAACCATATTTCCGCTTTTAAAATCAGTTGAAAAGTAGTGTAGATGATATAGACGGCTGGTAAGTCGACCACAAGGCTCGGGTTCTATTACAAAAAATTTAAATATTTTTTTCTTTTTTTTCTCATGAAAAATGTTTAATAGAGAGCCTATAAAGTCCCCACATGCTAAATGTAGTGCAATTCAACTTAAAATTAATATATTGCTCAGTTACAAACTTTAGTTATAAAATTTTATAATAACACGTTATAGAGTTGTAAAATTTTATAACGCAGTTTTTCTTGGAATTGTTATTAAAAGGGGGCCGTAGTAAAACCCCGACGTCAAAATCCCCGAAGGTGTCAAAATCCCCGATTCCGTCGGGGTTTTAAAATCAGGCACTTTAAAAAATAAAATAAAATAAAAAGAATATTTGATTAAATCTTTTAATAACAATCCATTAAAAATACCTTGTAAATAAGATTTTGACATTTTTTAGCCCATTTTCACTTTATTGTATCATTTTTCAGGCTCTAAAATAATACCCAAGCATGTACTGTATGCTGAATGGCCCCCAAATGAATTACGATAAAAATACTTTTAATAAAAAAGTATTTAAGGCGACGCAAGAGTGATTCATTTTTTTGAACACGCTATACTTCGAAAAACGCTAATATTAACGTTTTGGAGCCATATATCAAAATTCTGCTTCCGAGCAACGATTCTCATCAATCTTCGGCACCTTCAAGAAAAATTCCATACCTGGCCGTAGAGCACTTTTTTGGGAAACCTTAATCCAGGATAAATTTCCGGGAATTTATAGTAGATTACGGTTTCCTAAAAGAGTGCTGTACGGTCAGGTATGGAATTTTTCTTGAAGGTGCCGAAGATCGATAAGAATTGTTGCTCGGAAGCGGAATTTTGATATCTAGCCCCAAAAGGATAATATTAGCATATTTCGAAGTATTGGGTGTTCAAAAAAATGAATCACTCCTGCGTCACCTTAATTCTTATTGTCTTTATAACATCTTTCGTGTCTAATTTATTCTACGTTTTCAGCATGAGATTGAAAATTTTTGACCCCTCTCCTCCCCTCTTGTCAGCAAATGTAAGCCTCTCATATACCCCTTTCAAAGATAACGTTAAATATAGGACACCCACCCTCGCATCAAATTCAACTATAACATAAAATGCGTGGGGGAAAAAAATTATAATAAATTTAAATTAATAAATTCTCCACTTTAATCTGTCAATTTTTTTTTACGGATTTCGACCGGGCTAAAGCTTGCTCATTTCAATAATAATATAATAATAATAATAAGAAGAAGAAGAAGAAGAACAAGAAGAAGAAGAAGAACAAGAAGAAGAAGAAGAACAAGAAGAAGAAGAAGAACAAGAAGAAGAAGAAGAAGAAGAAGAAGAAGAAGAAGAAGAAGAAGAAGAAGAAGAAGAAGAAGAAGAAGAAGAAGAAGAAGAAGAAGAAGAAGAAGAAGAAGAAGAAGAAGAAGAAGAACAAGAAGAAGAAGAAGAACAAGAAGAAGAAGAAGAACAAGAAGAAGAAGAAGAACAAGAAGAAGAAGAACAAGAAGAACAAGAACAAGAAGAACAAGAAAAAGAAGCGGGCATCGTAGTCTAGTACGTAGTATGCTCGACTCTCACACTCGAGACCTGTGCTCGCGCTTGGTCCTATGCTCGCTCATGAAATAGGAGTGAGGCCATACTTTCTAATTAATGGATTTATGGTGTTTAGCCTATGCAAGAATAAAAAATTATATAGGGAGAGATGCTGTGATTATCGTAGTCATCTTCTTCTTCCCTTTTCAGACAGATGGTGTAATAACGCCAAGAAAACCACCGCGACCTTGTCTTGCACAAAAGCAAAAATCCAAAAAGAACTCCAAAAATCTCACGATAACGGTGTGATTAGGACAAACGCTTAAATGCAACCGTCTTCCCCCTCTATCGGAAGTAGGCTTAATTAAAAAATCTCTTTAAAAAAATGAGAATATTTCAGGTTTATTTCAGAGATAAAAAAAAAAAAAAAACTTTCGAGTTTCGAAAGGTCGACGATGTGTGGAATTGTCGTAATGGTTTTACTTCCTTTACCATCGGAAAAAGGTGTCCCCCTAAGAAGGGAGTCAAAAAGAAACGAAATATAATAATAATAATCATAATAATAATAATTACCTTTGCATGGAAAACCCCATGATTTTTCTGGGCCTGAAAGGATTAATCGAATCCTTTAAATGTAAATGTATTGTAATTTAAAACAATTCCAACTTCTTTGTCTTAATATGTTTCAGGGGTTTTAGTTAAGTCTTAGTTTAAGTAAAATCCGATGACTCGAGGTTTTTATTTATTTAATTATTTACTTTATTTAATTAAATTTTATTCTATTTATTTATTTATTTTTGTGTGTGTGTGCTCCGGAAAATAATTGCTTTCCCTGACAAACAGTCCAACAAATTTGGCCTGCCTAAATAAAATATACTAGAATTTTATTATATTGATGAAAACTTCAAACGAACCTTTTCGAAAGAAACGTTCTCGCCCTACCTTGTCAGCGCAAATCAGTATTCAAGTACCTTCTCCCACCCCTAAAGTCCTGACTAATATTTAAAGTTTTGTTTTCCCTTCCTGGGAATTCTGATTTTTCTAAAATGACCTGCAGCCAAAGGATTTGGTTAAGTCAACTGATTGAACTGAATTTATTCCGTATATATGACAAAATTTTAAATTTTGAATTTGAGGAAACCTAAAAAAATAATGTGCGACCCAGATAGGTTTTTGAGTTTTCAGCTTTTTATTTTATAAAGTTTGAACAAAATTGAAATTTATTTGAACTTTTATTTTATTTTATTTTATTTATTTTTCTATTTTATTTTATTTTTTTTTGTTAGTGTTTTTCGAAAGTGATAAGAAATGATTTCTTTTCCTTAAAAGTAAATAACTGATTACTGATTATATAAATAATAAATAGAGACAAAACAATAGCAATTTTTTTTTTTTTTTTTTTTTTTTTTTTACATAAAAAAGAAAAAAAATCGAACCAAAATTAAATTTTTTTACATTTGTTTAATTTTGTTCGATTTTACGGTCGCTGAGTAAAAAATCGAATTCTCACTGTTTAAAGTCTGTCATTTTTTTTTTAAATCACTTATCTTTTTTAATGCGAAGCACTTGTAAAAACACAAAGAATAAAATAGAGGCTAAGGAAAACCAAGCACCGAGCACCTGGAAAACTGTAATAATCACTCTTTCAAGCTTACCATTATCGTACTGTAAATTAGTGTGAACCTAGTCAAGGCTGCGAGACCGTTATTTATAAAAAAAAAAAAAATTACATCGGGGTGTTTATATTTTTTCTTAGCGGTTGAATGGCTTTAAAAATATTTTTGTTTTTAAAATTATTAAATTAATTACATCGTCCGTAATGGTGTTCCTGGCCGGCGCACTACATTTTTGTGACAGGATAGTAGGAAACCTACGGTTGCTGGTTTTCCTGTTGAGTTTGCTCCATTCTTTCGGAATTGTGCAACATATCACCCATTCGGGATTGTTTCCTTAAACGATTTAAAACCGTCGGGTCCTTTTCTATAATTTCTTTTATGTCGCTCAGTGCGTGGTTTATACTTTCTCTCCGAATGACTGTACTGCTGATTTTCCTTCCTCCTGAGAGATTCGAAATGAGACGATAAGAAAATGCACGGGTTGAAAAAGGTTGCTCTTATTATTAAATAGTTACCTCGAAGTACCTGACCGAGTGCGTCGATGGTAAGGAAATCCGAGCCAATGCTTAGCTTCAATTTTTCCAGAATGCACGGTCGAAGGTTTTGAAAGAATAATCTTTTGTTGGTTTTTTTCATGTCAGTTATCAAACTTTTTAAACCCTGGGAAAGGAAAATAAATCAATTTTTACGGCATCGTTAAAAATTCTTGGGGAACCCACCTGCAACCCGCTGAAATCTATTTCGGATATGTGTTTACAATCGAGCACGACCGGCAAACCTGAGACCTTCGAGGACGAGGTGATTTCCGTCCTTATGTAATCGACGGCAGGAAATAGCAGACCCAAAGACGGGGCAATGACGAGGTATTCTTGGGAATACGTATCCTAAATCAAAGCGCGAATATCAATCACCGCTTTTGGAAAATTTAATTCGACTTTGTTTCGTACCTTCACTTTATGCGTTCCAAATTTGGGTCTGGCGTTCACATATAACAGATACAAAATATCTATCGACAGTCCCGATAATATTCCCACTTCGACGCCTTGCCAAAGGCACGCGGCAAACGTTAAGAAAAAAGGGACCAGATCCTTTTCTGTAATTAAAACCCATCTGGAAAATTAAATTTAAATGTTTTTCGGCTTCGATTTTAACTCACTGTTTGTTTTCCAAATATGACCTATCAATTTGACCTCTATCATGAACACGACGGCGCACACTATCACGCTGGCTAAAGTCGCCTTTGGAATGTAGTAAAAGTATGGAGTGAGAAGGCTTAACGCCAAAAGCACCACAAGTCCCGTGTAAAAACCTCCCAACGGCGTTCTCACTCCGCTGGCGTTGTTCACCGCCGATCGGCTAAAAGCCCCGGACACCGGTATAGAACAGAAAAAAGATCCGACTATGTTGCAAAGGCCGAGAGTCATCATTTCTTGCGTGGCATCTATAATTTTCCCGTCGGCTAAAAGTAGAAAAAAATTAATTAATCAGTTTGCTTTTTCTCTAACCTGGGATTCGAACATGAAAAAATTACCGAAGGCTTTGGCGATTGCGATATTTCCAAGAAGGGAAACCAAAGGAACTACGATGATTCCACTTCCAAGATGAGCACACATATCCAAGAATGTATATGTTGTGTTTCCTATTTGCGTTGATGTTGGTGGCAACCCGACTGATGGAAATCCAGATTTGATTTCTCCTTCAAGGAAAAAAATTTTATTCAATTCTTTTTTTTTTTTTTTTTTTTTTTTTTGAAGCGAAAATTGTATCGTACCTGTTAAAAGAAACGGAGTCATGGATTTCCGGCCCAAGAAATAAGCGAAAGCCGCTGTCGAAACTACTATTATAGCGTTCCTCGACGTCGAGAGCAACCAAACCGATTTATTAAACATCTTGTGGATTTTTGTTAACGATTGACGATTGATTTTCACATCTTTTAATTGCTGGGGGTGGGAAAAAAAAAGTCAAATTTGTCGGCCGGCATAATGTTTTATAAAGCAGATTGCTCTCACCCTCATTAGTAGAAGAACGGTACAGCACACCAAACTCAAACAAACGTCCCACGATCGAGTTTCCTGCACGAACCATATAATATTACTCCAGTCATCTACAAAATTTTCCGATTTAAATTTCAGGCCTAGCAATGCTTTAATCTGACTTGTGACAATAATGACGGCGGCGGCAGAGGAAAATCCGGCCGTAACCGGAACAGATACGAACTCGACGACGAATCCTGAGTAAAATGCATAAAAATTAGGCGGGAACCTCAGAAAAATTATTCTTTGTGAAAGTGAAGGACATCTACGGACCCAAATTTAACAATCCGCATACGAGTTCTACGACGCCGGAGAGAAAACACAGCAACACGGCAAAATCCGGATTGTGTCACGCGTGTAACTAAACGTTAGAAGGGATATTATTGCCGTCGGCCCGATGTTCACTTCCTTGACGGTGCCGAAAAGGATGTAAACGAAGCTTCCTGCGAAGCTGGAATATAATCCGTACTGAAAAATAAAGGGCGCATTTCTTTCATTTTCTTTCCAAACTGTGAGAATCGAAATCGGTAGGAACTCACTTGAGGTTGCAATCCCGCCAAAGCTGCATATGCTATAGCTTGAGGCATCAACGTCAGTCCGACCGTAAAACCCGCCACCAGGTCGGAGATCCCGTCCAGCAATTTGTATTCCGGAAGCCATTTCATAATGGGAACTCTTCGTGATGCGGCTTCCCATATTTTGAATTCGTCACATTTGAAAAATCTTTTATATTCGGTCATGGCGTGCAAAGGTCTGATCGTGTTCTCCGTCTTTGAATTAACAATGTTTGTCAAGTCCATCAATCTGAACTATAAGTTAAATCTTGCTGGTGTCGATAAATAAAAAGTAAAGATAAATCGAAATTGATTCGAACTCTTTGTATTTTTCTGTTAATTTTTTGGCCAAAAGAAGTAAAGCTTATTAACTTAAAAATTGTAATTTTCCAGGCGAAACAGATCCTGGAACACACGTGTATTCCACCATAGAATATTGTTGAAATTCCACGAGTATTTCACTCAAATTTTAAGACTTTTCCCCATTTTCCCATCATTTTTCCGCCATTAGTCCTGATTTCATCCACCACTTAGTGAAATAAATGGTGCATGGAAAAACGGTGGGAAAATGCCAAGATGGAAAAATGGTTTTTATGTGCCTTAGTGTGACGTCAAAGTAAGAAGGTGTATGCAACAATATACACTGTACGGTGAAGGTCGAACTTTTATACCGCGTCAATTTCATGGAAAACGCGAACCCTGATTGGATTACAAAGAGATACAGATAATTAGTAGATTTTTGGGAAATCCCCTAATTTTCCGGGATTCTCGTGTCTTTAATTGCGAATTTTTTTACGGAAGAATTACGACGACATTGAAATATTAAAATTAATTAACAGTTTAGTAAGCTATCGGTAAAGCCTAGCAAAGGCATCAATAAAGTTGGATTTACACGCTCCTAATTACTACTAAAATTCAAATACGGGTACTCACTTTTTTTTTTTTTTTTTTTTTCTATGCGAGACAACCGGAAACTTACAAAAATGTAGATACCTTGCAAAATTTTAATCTAAATTAGTCTGTAACATTTCTCTTCCCTGTAAAAAGTTTGTATGAGGAGATTTTTTTTTCTTCATCTGCCAAATCTGGCGAAAACTATTCACACATGGCAATACACTGTACTCATGCGACTGGTCATGTGCTTAGAACAAACCTTGTTGCAAAAGCGATATTGAACTTTCGACTTGTTCGCTTATTAAACCTATTTAAAGCTCAAGGTAAATGGGTTTTCACATTCCCCCAAATAGAAACGTGAGATTTATTGTTGATTTGATACACAACTGTTGCTACTATTTTTAATATGTATTTGTTTAATTCTACCTAAAACAAACATTCTGGGCTTAGCATTGAGGAAATCAGTGTCTTCTGATTATTAGCATTATTATTATTTTTCTTTTTTTTTTAAATTTACGCCTGACCTTTTCCGCTAGGGTATTTTAAGACTGGCTCAATTTTTTAAGGCTGAATAGTCATGCGCTCATTGAATCGTATCACTTATTTACGAACTTCCTTTTGTTTTCTTTCAAAGAAACAAAGAAGCGACTTGGCATATGGGTTTCTTGTTTTTCATGAAACGCCAAAAAAAAGACCTGTTTGAAAGAACACTTGTCGTTCCGGAAAGTTAAAAAAAAAAAAAAAATATATATTTCGATTCTTCTTGAAATGTAAGTCGAAATAAAAGAACAACTAAATAGAAATACACAAAAAGAAACCACAGATAATCTTTTTTCTGGAATTGGCGTCAATTGCATCATAATAGGTAGGCTAAATCATGCGTTTGATATGTATTTTTGATTCGTTTCCAAAAATAAAGGATTGAAAATCGAGTTTCACTGTTTCCTTTCCAGATTTATTTTCTTCCCGTGTTGTTTAGATATAATCAAGGATGCTCGGTATATGTAGGTTTTCAAATTCGAATATCCGGCGTAGGGTAAGCCCATTCCGCTGTGAAATGTAATTCAGAACGATGTTATTAACATCAATCTTGGTTTCTAGATCAACTCATTTAGTAAGCTGCCGTCAGAAACGCTTTCGGCCTTAGTTTCTTTGCCACATAAGAACGAGTTATTTCTAAAGGAAAGGAAGGTTTTGAATTTTCACACGTCGGCAACGAAAAGAGATATAGACACTGCCGTGAGAGCTATCGGTTGTGGAGTCGCCGGCATCGGAACGGGAACTGCTGGTGACGAGCAAATATATAACAAATAATTGACTGATTGCACTTAATTTTTTTTATTTTCAATTCCAGGCATCGGCATGGGACTCATATTTGGTAATCTGATTCAAGGCACAGCAAGGAACCCCTCTTTAAAAGGTCAACTTTTCGCTTTAGGTGTGATGGGTGCAGCTTTTTGCGAAGCTCTAGGACTCTTCTCTTTTATATTGGGAATAATTGCTCTTTACGGTTGATTTTCTCTTCCTTTTCAACAAATGTACCAGGAATCCCGAATGTATATCTCTATCATTGCCCACTGGGAACTGTTTTCATATATTTTCCACAATATTATTTATCCTTTACTCAGGTTCAATAAATTTTTTTCTTGATTCATCCATCGGATTGTTTTTTTTTTAATTGCCAAAACTGTGTTGGATAAATATTTTCGATCATTCGAAAGAAACTTAATTTGAATGGAAGTTTCGACCTCAACTACGAATCATATATAATTCTAGTCGGTTAAACCATGTTTTTTTTTTCTTTTTCAGAAGTTGGACGTCTTTCTTTTTTTAAATTGCCGAGGAAAGATTCAGTGGCTCCCGCACTTAATGGATGCTACCAGAAAAAAATGGATATACTCTTCCAGTCGGTAAGTTTCCAATTTTGATTTTTAAATCTTCTTTTTCCGTGGGGGAAAATTCTTTCAATAATTTAGATCATTTTACGATATTGATTTGTAAAGTCGGATTCCCTTTTCCTGTAAAAATGCGAAGGTACAATTTTCTTAACAATTTTTTTAAAATAATCGGAAACTCACTTGTTTTGAGCTGTGAGCGATATGGTTTTCCTTGTCGAAAAAAAAAATAGCCAGAGTATTAGTTGTATTGGGAAGAATATGGATTTACCGCACAGAATCTCTATCGAAATTTCTACAGAAACTTACAGTAAAACTTACAGTCAAGGCGGACGGAAAAGATATAGTTAAATAAGAAAACCTTGTGTCGCATAGAGAATTAAACAAATTTAATTTTTTAAACGCTTTATAAAAGCGAATACAGATAGATAGTAATAGCTAAGTACTCTCACAACGAAAGAAAAGTTATTTCCTTGGTAATATTTTGTTTATAAAAACACTTACAATTTCAAAACAATTTTTTTTAGTCTTAAATCTCGTACCATTTCTGTCCAAAAAATAATCCTACAGAATATTAATTAAGTAACAAATATGCAAAAGGAACTTTGACAAATAATTCTTAGATAAGAATAACCAATTTTCTTTTGGGCGCATAACGCCTCAACGAAACAGCTCTTATTAAAAGCATCTAGAAAAAGAAATAGTTGAAAAATTAAAAAAAAAAAAGCTGTCCTGTTTGTTAGTTTCATTTAACTTTATCTATTTTGTAATAACTTTTCGACGGATTCTTCGTTCCTGAAATATTTTTCCAATTGCCTGTCCAAACCTAAACACGTTTCGACGGATGCAGTTTGCCAGTTCCAAAAAACCACGTTTTGCTCCCTGGCAGATAAGTCCTGGGTTAAGGTTTTCATATTTTTTGCGACCGTCGAATCGATGGAGTGAACATTTCTTCCGTCGATGACAAGAAGGGCCTGCTTGTCTTTTTTTAGGGCGGATTTCATTATCGATTCTCGGACGTATTCGGCCGACGGGTAAATTAGGCTTTGTTCCGGTCTCACCAAAAGGACTTCGTAGTCGGATAACTTGAACGTATCAAAGAATTCATTAGTAGATATATTTCTCAAATTGAAAAAGAAAAGAAACTTACCTTAGTTTCTTCTTTGGTCATAACTGGTCTGGCTGCATTGTACAAAATATAAAGTAAATTTACGAAAATTCCGACGAGTATTCCGTAATCCAAGCCCAGGAATAAGCAACCAAGGACCGTGGCAATCAGTGGCAGCACATCTAGTTCTGTTTTGCGTAGGAGGAAACGGAGAAAAAATTATTTGCTCCATTTTATTTTTATTTTTTATTTTATTTTATTTTATTTTATTTTTTTTTTTTTTGTTGATTTTAATAAACTTACTTTTAGTTTTCCATATCACTGCGAACTCTTGGTATTCAACCATATAAAACATAGCGCTTATGATAACGGCGGCCAAAGTCGCTTTCGGTATATAATAGAATGTGGAAGTTAACGTCAAAGCGCTAAGGACCAAAGCTCCTGTAAAGAGTCCTCCGAGGGGTGTTCTGACTCCTGAAGCGTGATTTACCGCGGTTCTCGTAAATGAGCCTGCAGTCGGCATGGAACGGACGAAAGAGCCGACGATGTTTGATGCTCCTAATGCTATCATCTCTTGAGTAGCATCTAAACTTTTCCCTTTAGCTTTAAACAAGAAAAATAAAATTATTAAATTAATATTGCTTATTCAGGTTGAAAATTAAAAAAAAAAAAAAAAAAAAAAAAAAAAAAACCAAATAAAATTACCGAATGCTTTGGCAATGGCAATACTTTCTAAAACAGAGATCAAAGGGACGGAAATTATGCTGGTTCCCAACTCGGATGCCATCTTTTCGAATGTTAAAGTTTGATTTTTGAATTCGGTGCTAAACGGTGGAGGTTCAAACGGTGGCATTCCTCCAGTAATGTTTCCTGAAATTTGAAAAAAAAGCTAGTTTACAATGCGGCATGGCTTCATTAATTTATATTGCTTTTCATCACCCAGGGCATATAAGTGGAAGTATTTGCAGACTATTTTACGCCGAACTGTTTGATGAAAAATATCTTTTGATGCAAGGAATGCAAACGACTTGCCCGTCTCGACGGGCAATTTTGTCGTTTGCATCCCTTGCATAGAAATATACTATTTCTTTTCGAAAGAAGAAAGGATATAAAAAGATGTGAACTTTTATTATGATGTGAGTATCCTAGCCCCTCCAGTTTCCCTCCAGTTTTAATCGTAGGCTCCACTGCAGGACAACTTTGAACTTAAGTTAGTTTATATTTTCTTTTTCGAATAAGTTGCTTTTAAAAAAAAAGGTGTACTTATTTTCGATTGATTTTTTGTCGAATAAAATAGATATGTAGTAAATGATTAACAGTGTACAGAAAAAGTACTATTCCAACGAAATTTTGTGGTGAAACTTTTAACTCAAACTGTCCACTCCGTGATTCAAAAATCAAATGGGGAAAGGTGTTTTCACGATTTTGTTTATGAGATTTTTCCTATGTGTTTAATTCCTTATTTCCCTGCCTTTATCTATAGACAAGGCTTTTCTTCGAGGAAATATGTTTCCTTTACAATGAGAAAACCCAATTTTAAATGTCAAATTTTTGTTCTTACCAGTTAAATTAAATGGTGTATACCCATTAATATCAAATAGGTAAGCAGCTAATGTACCCGCCACAACCACGATCGCATTTCTGCTCAAAGCAAACAGCCGGATCGTTTCCGTCCCCCATTTCACTCTTGTAGGCAAATTGTGCTGGTTTTTATATTTATTTCCGTAATACTCATTGAGTTTCTGCCAAAAAGACAAGAAAAAAATGAGCTTTTTTTTTAAAAAAAAAAAAATGTTTCGGTTCTCTTTTGCGTCGTTTAACTACTTACTTTTAAACTGGCCAAAACCAAAATGGTCAACAAGCCTAAGCACAGATCTTGATATTTGGTTTCTTGAATATGTTCTCCCACCGATATCCAGGATTCCAGAAATTCGTTTGACTTTCCTTTTATACCCAATAAGCCTTTTAGTTGAGAGGAAGCAATCGTAATTGCAGCAGCCGTCGTGAAACCAACAGTTACAGGAACGGAAATAAAATTCACTAAGAAACCTAATTTGAAAAGTAAAGGTTGATCGCAATTATTGAATAGCCGCACATAAACTGTATTAGTATTTTATTACTAAAATTACCTAAATGCAAAATTCCGAAAAGAAGAATAATGCAACCGGAAAGGAAACAAAGAAGGACAGCGAAATCGCTGTTGAAATTTTCTACGCTTTTTTGAGTCATCAAAGCCATAATTGCGGTAGGCCCTATGGTTATGTCCTTTACGCTACCGAGGAAGAAATACACAAAACATCCCATGAATCCGGAGTATAGGCCATACTGAAAAAAACGATAAAGGATATACATTCAAATGAAAAAAGGAATAATTTAATGAGGGAAATACCTGAGGCTCCAATCCGGCGACGACAGCGTAAGCGATCCCTTGGGGAATTGCTGTTAAACCGACGGTCAAACCGGCCAGTATATCACTTAATAAAAAACTAACGGAATAAACCGGGAGCCACTTTACGACAGGAATTCGTTTTTCCAAAGTTTTCCAAGTCCATATAGACGCGAATTGATACATTATCCTTTGAACCACTCGGTGTGTTTCTCTTTTCTCTTCTTTATTTCTTCCCGTTGATTTCAAAGGTTCGTCCTGCCTCTCACGGTCTGCATCTGAAATTCAAAAGTAAGGAGAACTAGTTCAAGAATAACGGAAATGAGGGCATTTTCAAGTAAATCTCGATTTCCCGCTAGATAGCGTTATCGAATCTTTTGATTTTATCATTTCGGCCTCTTATTTATAAAAAAAAAATTTTTTTAGAATCTTTCAAAAAATTTAGTAATACGAAATTAAAAAAATTCGTAATACGAAACTTAAAAAAGAGCCATATTTTCTTTTTTTCTCTCAAAGACAGCAGAATAAATTTCCTTATTATAAAGGGGGAGAATGTAATTTAGACAAAATCTTTTTAAAAAAACCCGAAATGGATGGTGTTAGTCGCATTAAAAACGTTACCGGTTTCTCGAGAAAAATAATGTGTGAAACCTAACGCCCAAACGTTTTAAAATATACTGAAAAAAAATTGATAGAAAAATTTTCACATTTGTTTTATTTTCGGAAAAGTTTTCAGAATTTTATTTTATTTATAAAAGACCTTTACTCTTTTAAATTTAAAAGTAACATAGTAGCTAAAAGAATTCTCAAACTGTTTCCTTCATCATTCCATTTCTCCGATTGTTTTAACTTGCCGAGTGACCTTTGAAAGGTCAGTTCATAAAAAGCTCATTAAAAACCGTTGTGGATGGAAAATTTGAATATAAAATTGTAAACTATGGCAAGTACAGTTTTACCTTATGCAAAGGTTTTCCAGTTGAAAAAAGATTGATTTCGTTTGTTGTAGAGTAGACACGTCGCAGACGTAAAACGATCGCGGACTGATGACTGACACAATTTAGACGATAAACAATAATGAAACCATCGAGTCATAAGTAGGATCAAGGAAACGGCATTGTTTGACTGATTATGTGAATTTATAGGTATTACGCGGGAATCCTTTAATGTTTATTAAATGAAGCCTTAAAAATTGACGAAGAGCAACAACCTAGGCTACATATTAAATCATGCACCTCCTATAGCGCCGGGGAAAAATCCCGATTACGTAAATATGATAACAGTCTTTTAAAAATAAATGCGATACGTTTTCTGGGGTCAAATTAATGCACGTATGGTAATTTAATATCAATTTTTTTTTTTCCTCTTTTGGGCTTGAGAAAAATACGATCGTCTTACCTGAGTAAACATCTTCGCCAAAGCCATTGACTTTGCTTTGATCGCGTGACATTGTTTAGTTCTACCACACACACTCGTACACACTCGGCGACTTTGTTATTTGCCTATTTATTTACTTCCTAAAAATTTTTTCACTATACATTAATAATTAAAAGAAGCATTTTTAATGGGGTATGTCGCACTTTCCAGTATCACAAGATAAATATTGTAATTTCAAGGTCGCACTCCTTTTAGTTTAAATTTTTTTTTTTTTTTTTTTTTTTTCTTTTCAAAATAATTTTGTCAAAAGGAAGCCATTCTACTAATTAAAATTCCTGGAAAAATCGTTTAGAAACTTTTTAGTCAACGAGGAAAAATATAAAATTAGGCTACAAATTTCACATGTTGCGTGAGAACCGATCGATCGAAATAACTTGTATTATGTTGGCTCGAATGACTTCAAACGACTGACGACTGAGGATAATTTTTAATAAGTCCATAAACTGATAATGTTTATAAGTAGGAAAATATTTTACTCTTTCATAATAAGATAGTCCAAGTTTTTTTTTTCTTAATGATAAAACGTCAGTGCCAAAAGCAAAATTAACCATCATTCTATATAACCTAATTTTTAAGCTTTTATTTGGATTCTTTTTTTTATATATGGATAATTTAAGGGTTTTTTCCTTTCAATCGGACAAATGGTGCTGAATCAAGAATATAGTCCGAATTTCGATCCTTTAAAAATGGGTCCTCGGTCGTCTGCTCTACTTGAGGACCTATCCAACGGGAAATTATAAAAATAAGTGATATCCTGGCACAGAGAGGTTACGGTAATTCAGAGGAATATTTTTTAATTGTTTACGGTTAATAATGCATCTCTTCCTTGAGTAGCTTCCCTTTCAAGTCAAGCAATTTCGCTGTATCGGGAAGGGATACTTCCGCTTCTAAAAGGCGGCTCCTTTCTTATTTGGAGTTTAAGGAAAAGGCAATTTCTTGATGCTTTAAAGACATTTTAATTGTTACAATCAGATCGTGGAATTGCCCATCCCGCGAAATGGACGGTTTTTTAGTGAAGAAAAAAAAAAAAAGTTTCGTGCCACAAAGTCCAGACAGTAAAATGACTAAGGAGAGAGCGGAAGGACATTGATGCAATTTGAAGAAAACTGGAGGTAGAAGTTTTATAAAAAAACCTTTTATGTAATTTAAACTTAGAGAAAAATTTTGAGCTTCTTTATTTAGAATATGGAGCATATGAACATTCTTAAATTTGAGAATTTCCAAATTAATACCCCGGAACGTTGAAGCCAGAAAAAACGTTTTACAGTTTCAAGCCGATTTTTTTTGCATATAATAAAGCAAACCGATGTAGTATTTTTAATGTCTTATAATTTATGTCTGTTAATCTGTAAAAATATACGGTTTCAATTAACATCCTTCTAAAAGGTTATAAGATTAATAAAGTTTCTTTCTTTCAGTCGCAATCTTATGCTTGAACGACGACTTCCCTTTAATAAATCCAAATGTATAAAAATCGAAACGGTTACATGAGAATTTTTACTTTTCTACTTCCGGTATTTAAAAAAATTGCATCAAATTTTCCTCCTACCTTACACATCTCCCTTTTTCTTTCGTATCATCGTCCTTATGATGTAAAGCGCCCTGATTGTCCATTTCGTGTACTTGACAATAATCGCCCAGTCTAGGATTAGCACAATTCGTTCAAACAGATTGTAAAAAGGTTGTCTCATATTTATTTAATTGTGATCAATCTTGTTCTGCCGAACATGTATAGTAAAATAAGCAAATTAGAACTTTTAAATGTGTACAAAATCGTTTGTTAAAATAAAAGTTGGACTTTCACCATTTTCGTAAATACTTATAATACAAATTCCTAATTTATTTGGTCCTAGAACATTTCAAAATAAGTATTTTACGTGTCCGTTTTGACTTGCATTACATGCTTGTATTAAATAAAGTCCATATCCGTCATATTTTGAAAAATTCGAATCAATAATAAGGAAAAGTTCGACCTTTAACTTTTTCCATTTTTTTTTTTTTTTCTTTTCTTAACGAACCGGTTACAACTGCTCAGTGCACCGTAATAACTCGAACATACTAATCATGTGCTACGATAATTAAAATTTAAAATCAAAATAATAATAAGAAAAAAGATTGTACAGTATAAATTTCTGTACGTTATTATGTACCAGATCAAACCGTACTATAAAATCACTGCGGCTTTAATATTTACCGCTTCATCTTCATATCGGCGGACGATCACTTGGATCGAGATCCTTTGGTATATATACCACTCTCTAATCTTTCGTTTTTCCGATTTCTGCTTAAGCGTTATCACCGGCTCTCATTGCATAATATTGCCTTCGGCCTTGGATCTTGTTTCTAATGACGATTTTGTTTCCAAGAGTTTGTCCTCTTTTCTGTCCTTTATACTTTTTTCCTTTTAATGGATTTAATATGTGATTAGGAGAAAAGAAACAAAAAGGACAAAAAAATTGAATTAGGAGCTAAATTAGGTCATTTAGTAGTTTGTATTTCAAGGCCTCTAAAATGATCCCATTAGTAACTGTTGGGAACTTTGATTTGAGATAACGGATGAAAAATGCGGTAAAGATTATAATCGTAGGTGAATTCAACGTTTCCTACTTCACGTATACAAAAGAGTTTTACTGAAAGGAGAGAATTTTCCTTATCAAAGCGCTCCGATAATTAATAATTCTGTACAAAAAGATGATGCGATTCTTTTGTTTAAAATCTCACTAAGAGGCCAAATGAATTATTTTCTGCTGTCAGTTAAATGAAAGATAAGCGCAAACTCGAGTCGAATAAATACAGATGAGCCGAGCAATCGTCTTTCAGTATACGTAGTGATCCGTTGCCTCAGATATTAGAAACTTGATCACCACGAGTTTATTACTGTTAACTCTCTTTAAAAAAAAAGTAATCAGCCAACAATCTTTTTATATTAACGGGGAGTGTGTAACAAAAAAAAAGATCAACTAGACAATCGATTTTACACCTTTAGAACGAATTTTAGTTTTATTTGTAAAAACGAGCTGCCTGTTTACATTTTAGATTTGCTGCAAAATATATACTATTCATTACATATACCTCGCTATGGCAGTGTTCTTTATGAATCCAAAAAAAAAAAAAAAAAAAGAATTCATACATATATATTTTTGGAATAGTTGGAAGGTTGTTTTAAAAATTAATGAGTAATATTGAGAGACACGTTGAAGAATAATACAAAATTATTAAAAAAATTCACTAATATATATTTAGGTTATAGGTAGCCCATTAAAGACACTTGGTCCATTATAAAATATGTTTACCTTATTCCCGAATAAAATACAAGGATCAAAGGTGGTATACCTTTCCGTTTTACGTTTCTATTATGCCTAAACCACAACACTCACCAAGGCTGCTACGTGATCATTGAGTTTACTATTGTCACTAGAATTGCTTTACGTTTAATTATGTTCAATTATTGGTTGATTTGCAGTTCAGGACCTTGTCGATTGCATATACGGCCCCTTACGTGAATCATTGTTTTCCTTAATTTAATTATTATTGCCCATGAATGTCAAGTATGATCAAAAATAAACTTGCAGTTTATTTCGGAAGTAGAAAACGGAAGAGAACTTTAGGAAGGCAGAAGGCTGCACGGTAAAAAATTTTATTTAACACCTAACGTATATTTCGAATAAATTTTACAGAAAATGATTGTGTTACATCCGAATTGATTGTTGATCAATCAGTAAATCGAGTCTACCTCTGCCTCTGTCATAATGGAATCGAATGGATCGACCAAATTTTTATTTAGTTAAAAATTGAGCATTAAAAAAAAAAAAGAAAAGAAAATTATGGAGATGGAAATTTTTCAAATTTTACTTGATTTCACAAAAGAGATCGAGTTAAGTTCTTTTAAGATGTACAGTACTGTACTTTGTTTGTTTGTATGTATATACGTATATACATATGAAAACCTCCCACTTATACAGTCCGAGTCCGGATAGTATGTTTTGTTTTTTAAACCTTTTGTAAACAAATAACTTTTTCGAATCAAGACAATTGTCTTGATACCAGATAGCATTTAATTTTCCGTTGAATATTCCAAATAATCCCCAAATTAGTTCTTATGTCCTTCCATAAAAGTCCTTAGAATATTGTAATATTCTGTGACATTCTTGGGCTATTCCTTTAATATTTCAGTGGAGTTTTAAATCTAGAAAACATTCTGAAAAACTCTTGAATGTTGGAATATGCAATTAATGTTCTAAGAATATCAAAAATGTCGGAATATTTCCATAATATTCTGAAGGCTTTTATGGGCGGACATAAGGTCATTCCTGGAACATTCCATGGAACATTCCATGGAACGTTAGGAATATTTAAAGAATGTACTATGAATATAAAATGCTATCTGGATTTTTAAGACTTTAAACTATCCGGATTGTACAAGTGAGAGGTTTTCATGTGCACGTACACATATAAGGTAGTGGATGTTTATAAACTTTTGGGAATTTTGTCCGTCTTAATATATATAAATTTTCTTTTCCCGTCAGCGGCTTCGTATTATTTGTTAAATAAATTAATAGCAGTGGCCGCACTAAAATATTACGGATACTTAGAGGAGCTGGTAGGAAACAATTTTGAGGAAAACGTTGCCTAAAATGATTAAGAACTTTTTGCGATGAAAATTAGGCGTCATTAGAAATTATTGAGGCCCCGCCCCCAATAATTTATTAATTTCAATATTGGAAAGTCCCGTCAATATTGGAGGGGACTAGCAATCCACCGATCAGTAGATTAATGTACCCCGATAAAATTAAAAAGCCAAAATGATTTTTTTTTTTTTTTTTTGCTTTACTGACCTCAGGGAGAATAAAGCATTGTTTTTAGCACAAATTTCAGATTTTCAGTTTCCGATATATTTACACGTTTTGAGGTCCACTGAAGCCAAAAAAAGCAAAATTTGGATGGTACCTGGACGTGTGTATGTATGTATGGATGTATGTGTGAAAAATAAATGTGCGTCCGTCAAAAAGCAGAGGAACGGAAGAACGGACTTCGATGATTTTTGGTGGGTAACAACTTATAATGAAATGTAGGTGCTGATTAGTTTTTGAGCCAAATCGGTTCAGCGATTCGAAAGCAGTGAGTAAAAATGTTGAATATTCAGCAATTTATAAGTATTTTCGGACTATAAATTGCGGACGCAGCTACCGATTGAGGCCAGTTTTCGTACTATAGTAGATATTTATCAAGATACGCTAACATTGAAATTTGGTTAAATGATGTTCAGTGGTTCCCAAACGGTGAGCAGGGCTAAAAATATTGGTGTAGGCCTAAAAATCGATATCTCCAACTTTTGAAACGTCACGATATGACGTAATCGATTACGTCATAAAAGCGATTTGGTGGTGCTGATTTGCGGGTTTCTCGTGGGAGCTAACGAACAACTAACCGTGCTTTTGAGAATATTTTCGGGGTAGAGGATTCCGCCGAATCTGAAATAATTTTTCAAAAATTCGGATTCTTTATGCCCGTACTGCGGCTTTGGCATAGGTACCTCTGATCAAAAAATAACCATATTTTTCAGAATTATTTAAATGGTCGATAAAGCACTTTGATCGGTTCACCGATCTCATTTATTAAAAAAAAAAAAAAAAAAAAAAAAAATTATAATGTGAATATTAGAGGTTGGTGTAATATAAAATTTTTTAATTTCCTCCCTTCTGTTTTTCTCCTTTGTCAATTACCTTCAATTCCGTCAAATAAAATCACACTATAGCATTTCAATGTCACTAAAAAGTGCTAAATAATTTTTTATGAAAAAAAAAAAAACTCTATTTCAAAAATCTAATAATAAAAAAATAAAAAAGCGGTACAGGCTATGTTCAGCATGCTCCTTACGATCGCGTGAAAATTTCTAGATAGGGTATTATGATTGGCTATTCAGTTTTGTAAAAAATTGCCATTTGCGAAATTTGAGAAAGTGATCTTTTGAAAAGGCTTTATGAGAAAATTTGGGACTAGAGAGTCATAAATGAATATAATGGTAATCAGTTGAAATGATAATGGCAAATGGTTAAACTGATAAATTAATTTGCCGTAATTTGCTAAGTCCCGAATTTTCTCGTCAAACGTTTTTAAAAATCACTTTTTGGAATTTCACAAAATTGATGTACGCACTACTTTCGTCTCACTTTTATGAAGTTTTCGGGTGTACCTTTATAAAGACGTATTTGCCTCCGAAATAAAATAAAATTAAATAAATTAAAAGAAAAGAAAAGCTCGAAAAAGCTAAAAATAACTTTTTTAAATTTTACTTTCCAAAAATCCGAAATAAATTAAAATTCCTGAAAAGGCCCAAAACAATTTTTAAAAAATTTCGCTCCAAATTAAAAACAACTTTTGTTTTAATTTTTTTTTTTTTTTTTTTTTTTTTTGAACGGAAATAGAGTTTGCAAAAAATTTTGAGCCGTGTACAGATTGCAAATTCGATTTTCGTTCGAAAAAAGAAAAATGTTTAAAACAAAAGTGGTTTTCAATGAAGCAAATTTTTGAAAATTCAATTTAAGCCTTTTCGGGAATTTCGGTTTACTTGGGATTTTCGGAAAGTATTTAAAAAAATAGTTTTAGCTTTTTTAAGCTTATTTTAACTTATTTGATAAATTTTTTTAAAAGTTACCTAATTTAATTTATCTTTTTTATTATTATTACTATTATTCTTTTTTTGAAATCGATTTTTTTTCTTACGAAAAACTTTATTTTTCCAACAATCCTAAAACTGCTTTAAGGCATGGGGATGTAATTCTCTCAGTTGGGATTTCTCGGTATAGGGATCAAAGAGGGAACCGAGAAGATGTTTAATAAAAGAATAAAAAAATTTTATCCTTAATAAAAACTTACTTTTCCCCTAATAAAATCTAATTTGGCCTGAAAATGAATGTAATACTTTCAAAACTCCACAATTTCTTTTGCAATTGATCCAATATAACTGAGTTATATTTACATCAAGCATTAAAGTTGGGACTAGATGATATGGTTTGCTATAGCCGAGGCAGACGGTATGTAGAGCCTTTTAAGGATATTCTGCAGGTGAATTTGAGATTCTTAATTGATCGTTTTCGTGCAACTTAAACATAGGCGAAACTTTGTTTATTTTTGTAGAAAGGTTTTTTCGCCTACAAAATTTTAATTGGAATCGAATAATTTTTTTAAAATTATGGGAATATTCTTCTTAACATTCTACACAACTTTTGTGACACGAATATTCGCTTTTATTAAAAACTAAAATGTTTTCAAACTATTTACAAAAATAATCTTCAAAAATTGTAAACATGCTAATGGTTTGTTTATAAACATTGGGCTTTTTTTTTGGGAAAATCTCACAAAAACACTATAAATTTTTAAAGGGATCCAAATTTCATGTCACAAAAGTTGTGTAGAATGTTAAGAGGAATGTTCCCATAATTTTAAAAAAATTATTCGATTCCAATTAAAATTTTGTAGGCGGAAAAACCTTTCTACAAAAATAAACAAAGTTTCGCCAATGTTTAAGTTGCACGAGAACGATCAATTAAGAATTTCAAATTCACCTGTAGAACCTCCTTAAAGCTGTTTACATACAATTTTTAACGTGTGCGAACGTATTAATACAACAGACATTACGCATTTTATGTTTCTAAAAAGGAAAAATAAATGCAAAGTTGTGGTTAAATAAGTTTTTTTTTCCCACTCGAAAAAAAATAAATTTAACTGAAATCGACTAATCAAGAATTTAACATATCTTTTTCAATTAATGCTAACTTCGCCAGTGCGTCACAAATATGTTAATCACATAATGTTAACAATTATAAACTTACGGGCTTGTCCGCGAAAAAATTTCAAAAATCAAAACGATTTTCGGATACAGCTTGATCAGCTTTGTTTAAAATATTTTTAAATATTCACCTATGTAAAGGTCATCAAATGTCATAGGTATTTAAATACAGGTAAAAAAATTTCAGTGTTCTAAATCAATTGCAAAAAAACTGATTTTTTTTTTTTTTTTTTTTTTTTTTACTAAATAGGGGGTGTGTTTTAGACATGTTTTCAGATATTTTTGTTTTAACTAGTGCTCCCCCGTCAAACAGACGGGTAAAGTATTACAACTGTCGCGAAGTAAAGTTTTGTTTTTAAAATGGGGAGCTTCGCCCTCCATTGTTCTTGAAAAATTCATCAAAACCGGTTGGATTGGGGCTCTGCACGTATTGGAAAAAGGTTCGAGGCATCAGGTATAGGGAATTTAAAATGGGAGTTTTTTCGCTCTCACCGATAACGCAAAAAGATGCCAAAAATTTGTGGCATCAGTAAATGCCGGATAGCTAAAAGGGGGAACACGAATTTTATAACAATCAAAAAATTATGTTTCCCATCATTCGGTTCGTAAAACAGATAATATTTTTATTAACAACGACAGAAGTAAAAAGTAAAAAAAAAAGTAGGGCTGGTCCGCCGAAATGAAGAGCTCCCCGTCAGACAGACGGGTAAAATGTTACAACTGTAGCGGAATAGAGAATTTAAAATGGGAAAATTAGTTTTTCCGCTCCTACCGGAAAATGGAAAAAGATATCGAAAAACTGAAAAGAGCCTGCTAATCTACACCCACATACCTATCGATCCTGAAAATTTCATCAAAATCGGTTGGATAGGGGCTCCGTACGTGTTGGACATAGGTTCGAAAAATCAGATATAGGGAATTTAACATGGGAAAATTGGTTTTTCCGCTCCTACCGGAAAACGGAAAAAGGTATCGGAGAACTGAAAAGAGCCTGCAAATCTATACCTATATACCTATCTTCCTAAAAATTTCACCAAAATCGATTGGATAGGGGCTCCGTACTTGTGGGACATCGCTCATTTTTTTTAGCGTTTTAATATATGTATAAGAAGATTGGGAAAGAAACATGATAACAAAACTATATTCTTTCACACGCATTTCTAGAATGGCCTACGTTTGTCATTTTGAGACTTTTTTTCCTAAAGCTCACCGCTTTGGGGAACAAAGCTTCCGCTACCCTTAGGAAACTTCTATTTTGGAAAAGGGGTACTAAAACGGACATTTTTCGGGAATCGCCATCATCTTTAGATAATTTGTTTTTTTTTTTTTTTTTTGTGGCCCTTGCCCGATTCCCTTTTTTAAATTTTGTGTAATATGAAGTTGAAAGTCCCTTTTTCCGTGTTCGAAGATTAACGAAAATATTTCCCCTTTTATTAAAACAGGTTTTGAAGCCGAAAGCTCCTTAAATATGGAAAGCGCTACAACAATGGTTCGCTTTAAATACTATAAATTGAACTGAATTGAATATATATATATATATATTTGACGAATCGCGTAAATGTGTGTAGTCCTGAGAGTAGTGGTGGACAAGCTCTTTCCGGAAAAAAAATTTAAACATGTCTCTGATCAAGAGGAGTTAAAATTACCTTGTAACACAATTAATTAAGCCTGTGTTTTTCTTTTCTTTAATTCGTAAGAGAAATCGAAAAGTTTTTCGTGCTTTATCGCTTTTATCCATTCGAAAAAAAAACCTCTTGAAAAAGAATTGTAAGGGGTGAACATGTAGAGCGGAAGGAGAGGGTATGAATCCGATTAAAAAATTTGCGTTCACAGTTTGAGAAAAAAAAAAAAAAACTTGTCGCCACTGTCCTCCTCCTGAATGTTCATGCTCTCGCTTGAAAATTTTTTTTCTTCACTCGGGCGAACAGAAGTTATGAGAACTATATTAAAACTTTAAAAAAATTTATTATCTTCTTAGTCAGTTTTTGATTTTCTAGTTTTTCTCATCCCTATTTTAAAAAATCGATAGAAATATTATTACAATCATGCGAATATTTTTTTATACCTTTCCTACATTTTTGGTGGGAATAACAAAACTTACCCATTTTCTATAAATACGATGATTTAAAATGAAAGCCAAGACATACAATTCACGCACCTAAAAAAAAAAAAAAAACATACGATTTGGACGCGTCTTAAGCAGATTAAATATTATAAGTAAGTACGTTGGAAGAACAAATCGAGCGTTTGCTATTAGCAAGTTGCTGTTCTTTAAATTTCGAATCAAATCGTTCTTGTAAGCTTAATATAGATTCTACTTACATTTTTATTTAATGATGCTTTCGACATTTTATACATTTTAATTCTTGTAGTGATTTCCTTATCATGACCGTTTTTTAAAAAAGATGAATTCATTCTGGAACAGAATCTTTTAGAGTATATAGCTATTCTTTCAAGATTGTATTCATCACGCAGATTTTAAATCCAATGTTTAAAAAAAAATATGGTAAAAATTGAGCATGCTATGGAGCATAGCCGTTGGTATTTTTACGTAGGACTACGTCTTGGGCTTAGTATTTGAATATCTTTTTTTCAAAATTAGACCAATGAACAACCCTTGTACTGTTCATAAGTGATAAAATAAATAAATATTTATTATTAAAAATTAATATCAAATATTATATAAATTGCTAAGTCTTTTATTTTTCCATGTAGTCCAATTTTATTAATGTTATTAATATTAAATTATTTATTATTATTACTAGTGGTCACCCGTCGATAAATCGACGGTAAACAATAGAATTTTTTACATTCAGTTGCATGAATTATTTGTTTTGACCAATGTTGCGATTTTCTTTGAATTTTGAATTTTTCTGGGATTTAAGTGAATTTTATGGAGCCTTCAGTCTAAACCCCAAACCGTGTGATCTTGATCTTTCTAGAATTTTATCAAATTATGTAAGATCCGACTCTAAACTTTCGAACTCGAACCCGCGGAAGTATTTTTTTGATTTTCCTGGGCAATAAGCCTAAACTTTTCAATTTTCTTTTGTTTTTCCTGAAGCCTGCATTGATATTAGAAGTAGGAGAAAAAAGCTCAATGACTCTTTATCCCATCCAAAAGTTAACTTTCCGGCATGGCCAAAAATTAATATAAAAATATAAATTTGCCGATTTTCCGGGAAAACGGGACTTTCCCGAAACCTGAATTTATTTTTCTGATCTTCTAGTCGAATTGAGACGACAGAATCATAGGTCGCTTAATATTTTATCTCACCTAGAAGTAGGCAACACGCCAGGACAGAGAAAAATAAATAAAAAATGCGCGGTTTTTCCGATTTCCCGGAAACCTGAGACATTTCCGAAAGCTGTATTTATTCCCTTGATTTTATTCTTCGCGATTTTAGACATCAGAAACACTATTCGCTTTTCATTTGGTGTCATTTAGATTTGTTTTTAGACGTTTCTATGTATAAAAATGTAATAGAAAAACTACGATTTTTCCGATTTTCCGTACGGAAAATTTTTTTCTGATACATGAAAGTATTTTTAGTAAATCCAGCCTAAAATTAGTTCCAAAAATGTATTTTTAATCGACCTTCTATCTCATCCAGAAATTGGTTTTCGGACGCGGAAAGAAAAATTTTTATGAAAAAAATACAGTTTTTCCGATTTTCCGAACGAAAACAAATTTTCCGAAAATTGAAAGTATTTTTGGTAAACCCGGCATATAATTAGCTTCACAATTTGTTTTTACTTGACCTTCTAGCTCATCGGGAAGATGGTTTCCGGACGCGGACAGAGAAAATTTTATGGGAAAATAAGGTTTTTCCGATTTTCCGGACAAAAAAAAAATTTCCGAAACATGAAAGTATTTTTAGTGAACGCAGCATATAATTAGCTTCAAAATTTGTTTTTACTCGATTTTCTAGCTCAATGGGAAGATGGTTTCCGGGCACGGACAGAGAAAATTACTCCAAAAAAGTGACGTATTCTGATTTTCCGAAGAAGGAAAAATTATCCGGAAAACGAAAATATTTTTAAAAAATCTAGCTCGAGATTAGCTTTAAAATGGGTTTTTACACGACTCTCTAGCTCAAGTGGAAGTCGGTTTTTCGAAAATGGACAGAGGACAACTGACGTTTATATATATAGAAGATAATTAGTAACGGCTGTCGACAAAGAAAGAAAAAAGAAAGAAAGAAACTTATTTTCCCTGAAGTTGAGCCCCAAGGTGTAGTCCTACGTCAAAATATAGTGAAATACACACTTATTGATAGTTCATTCATTCAGAAGAGATTCGTTTTATTTTTTCTATTACAATTTCATTTTAATTTCAAATTATTTTTGCATATTACTTAAAAAAAAAAAAAAAAAAAAAAAAATAGAAATAAAATTAATAATTGCGACATAAGGGAAAAAAATGATGTTCATTAAGTTGTTAATTACCGCTTTTGGAACGCCTGAGATATTTTACGTACGTTGACCGACTTACTTGTCGGTAATACACGTAATAAAAAAGATATTGTCGATTTGAAAGGAGGACTGCGTTTATATTTGCAATAGATAACGTTAATAAGGAAAGAGGAAAAGAAAAGTATTTTTTATTCTAAGAATGGAAAGAGGAAGATAAATGGGGATTCCACAAAATCGTCCCAATTATTTAGGTTTTTATTTGAATTTTTATCCTGGGATAGGATCTAATGCAAGTTTCGAATTACTTTCCTCTTTTGGAACGGTTAGAGATGCTAGATCAATTTGAAATGATGGCAAAAAATTCTTGTTTAACTTTATGGTACATCATTTCGCAGGATAAATCTCTTCGTGAAAAAGCACAAATTACGCTAACCTTTTTCAAGTTAAGGTTTTAATTCTTAGGCAAAATTTTACTCGCTTGACTGTCTGGTATTGTAGTCTATGATTTCCTAAAAGTAAGAAATTTTTTAGCGGAAAAAATGATACCGTTATTTAAGTTTAACAATAAAGTTTGCTAAAAACTCGAATTATCGCGAGGTTGTTAAGTATAATTTTCTCAACAGTAAAAATAATTAAAGCAGATACTCAAAAGCTGACATGTTTTTATTCTATTTATTTGAAAAGCCGGAGAAAAAGTAAAAGGATCTCTGCTTGGTTCAAATATAAGCGTCTGAAATTTTATTTCTTTAATGGATTCAAAGTTTTGACTATATTATATTTGGATAGCATAGGCTATAATGAGGAAAATTCTCGTAGCATATTATAAAACTTTTTAGTTTTTATGTTGGTCTGAACTTTTCTTTTGTTCCAGGAATCGTAAGTAAATCAAGAGATTTTCAGGGTCACAAAGCGTTTGAGGTTATTCAATATTCACGATAACCCTGTGGTGTCGTCCCCGAAATTAGGGGCACTTTGTACTCATTCTGCTCTAACTCACTGGTGACCGTATAATGTTGTAAAGGACTCTTTTTGAACCGCATGTTCGGAAAGGTGACAGAAAGTGTAAATGAACTAACTGCCTTCTGTTTCCGTCTCAAAATGTTTACCTTCTTCTAATCCTTATTTTAAAATAGTATTAAGGATTGTCACGTAGAGAGACATCTTTACCGTAAACAAAAAGAAAAAGATTGAATCCGTGTGACTTTTATAAACAATCATTAGATTAGAGAAAAGCTGGCTGGAGTAAAATCCACCAATAATTGCAGTTATCTTTTTATCTCATTGCACGAAACCTGTGTGTTTTTGCAGTAATTTGAAACGTACAGTCCACTCCAACCTTCGATCCGGAAAAAGTTCAGGACAAGTCACCACTCGCCGATTTGTCAATGTCTTGCTAAGCGGTGTTGTCGCTGATATATTTTTACCGTAAGATAATAACTTGAATAAAAGAATAAACCATTCGAGATGTCAACAACAAAATTACATTATACTCCAAATGGTCCCATGACTTGCAGCTGTCGGGACCTTTGCTGGCAGCTAATGTGCCAATTATTAAACCTCTTATACAAATACGTGGTCCTGTTTCCCTTATAAAAAAGGGGGAAAATATTTCAGCTGATTTCGTTTATTCTTTCATTTTCTCTTTCCGTTAAATGCTAATTAATCTTGAGAAGCAACAAGATACTGTATGACGCAGCCATATGATTCAAATTCATCTTTTCAAATTTTTGACACGACAATCCACACGGTAATCGCAGTCAAATGAATCAAGAAATAAATGTATTAAAGTGATGCAATCACCAATAAATGCCGTTTAAAAGAAATTCCGTTTTTCTCAAAACACGGGCAACTTTAATTAAATTTCCTTTTCCTGTAGCTTTTAACTATTTATTTATTTATTTATTTATTTATATAGTTTGCCGGCAAACAATGAGTCAACAAGGAGTTAGATGAACGAGCTTTAAGTAGTCTGACAGTACTTGAGAAATGACATCTTTAATTAATGCGCAGAGTTCACATGTTTAAATGCAAATCACTTTTTTTTTTTTTTTTTTTTTTACTGCTATTTGTCTATGGCCGTTAATAATAAAGTTTAATAATTAATAGGCCGTTGCTTGATTAAAACTGATCAAAGTTATTTTTTAAAGATTTTTAAAGATATAAAAAGAGTCTTAAACAACATCTATTGTAGTTACCTTAATTTAAAAAACACCATTTCGTTGGATGGATGGATGTAGCCTATCTTACGTGTCCGTGACAATACCACTTGCCAAAAAAAAAAAATTTTCATCACTCAGTGCGGAAAACTTATTTTTCCGCACTAGTGCGTTTTAGAAAAACCTTTATTCCGCTGTGCTTTGTGATGAAAAGTAGCTTACAACACAAGAACTGCAAAAGAATTACCCGTCGAGACCTTTTCAAAGCCCTCGCCTTCGGCTCGGGCCTCAAAATCGGCCTCGACGGACAATTTTTGCTTTTGCAGCTCTTGTGTTGTAATATACTATTTTTGAATGGTTTTTAAACACAAAGTAATTTGAAATATATAGTTTAGAAAATATCGATCTATAGTGTTCTTCAAGCTTAAAGACCCCCTTTAAATACTGATAAGTGTGAAAATAACTTTCCGCGTTAGCTAACAAAACCTGAATGTTACATTTTACATAACGGAGTTTTGTTTTTTAAATTGAATTAGTCGAAAACAATTAAATAAAATACCCTGCGAATGAACAACATATTGCAGATAAAAATTCCTCTCTCCTCGTTGCTTTATTTTTATTTCTAAGGAGAGAAAGAACGTCAATAGAAATTTCTAATGGAAGGCCTGAGTGAGATGATGCAAGTATAAGGAAGGAAACCCCGAGCCAACGTATTTTTCCTGTGTCGCAGAGGAGGAAATTTCTTGTCGTTCGGTCGGTCGGTTCGCATGCACAATATCTTAATAAATTTAAAGATACTTGAACCGTTTTAACACGGACACAATGTTGCACTAAGAGTTTATCGATGTATAATATACAACCGTGATTATTATACCTTAGATCGGTAAACCGTGCATTTGACAGTAGTCATCAAGGATCTGTTGCTTTTTTTGCTCATCTGAATTTTACATTCTTAATACAAAAATTAAGTGCTTAGTTTTTTAGTGTTTCACAATTTCATTTGGAAAATTAATTGATAATGGTAAGATTAGTTTGAATTTTTTCCTTTCAATTTATTTTAGATAAAAACCTCCTTGTCGAAATAAAGAAGGTAAATCTCAAATTATTTATGCACAAAATATTTGGATTACAGAACCTTGTCCAGTACCGGTATGAAACAATTGTTCGTGGTGTATACTAAAGCCGTTGTCAATCAAAATAGCTAGTTACGCTCTTTTACTCTGACAGTGATTTTAAGAAATAACTTAATTTTTTTAAACCCACACCAGTTCGGCGGTTGACTGAAGCTGTCCTATTTTTTACACATGTCATTTCGGCGCAGGTTAAAAGGTTTTAAGATATTTATGAACTCGGAGCGGAGTAACCGACTCTTTACTGCTAAATTATTTTTTCCAATATTGATTTAATTGGAACCAAGTTATGTTAATTCTTAGTTATTCTTCGTCGTCGATGTGATTGAAATAATAAGAGACGCCTGCTGTAAGTCTAATCGATTTTCAGGTTTCCCTTTATTTTTTTAATCTTTTTTAACGTCGGAATCTTCGACTGTTCTCGGATCGGGCTTCTTTTTTCTAAATTTTTTTTAGTCTGTATATGGCTCTAGCAGTTGCTTGCGCCTGGTTGATTCAGCCGTTTTTCTTCAGTTTACAAAATATTTTTCATGCCATTTAGACGATAAATAAAAAATAATCCTACAGAAACCTTGGTAAAAGATTGTACAAGTCAAAAAAAAAAAAAAAAAAAAAAATAACATCCTGGAATTGGGCTTATGCCAAAAGAGTTTGATCTTCAGCCCAATACGTTTAAACTGAAACCAAAGAAAAGAAAAAAATTATCAAGTAGCTGAAATTTGGATAGGCCCGACAAACTGTTGATTTAAACCTGTAATTTAGGCGATACTTCCTTTCTATGTAATATGAATATATCCCTTTGCAAAGCTTTTAAGAAGGGACGAAAATTATTTTATCAAGCTTCACCTTGTCTTCGTTTAGTTTTATTCTGCTTTTCAAGTTTTTTCAAGACGAAAATCAATCTTTTAGACATTGTGACACTATAAAAAAGAATTGCCAAGAACCATTCCAAATGGACAACTTCAGGTCGAGGACCGGTGCCTGGAAATTTTAATTTGTATTCAATCAAATGAAAAAATCTCCCGGAATTCCAGTACTTGCTCTTTGAATTGAATGCGTCCTTGTTTTCTTTCTCTTTTTTCTCCAGTTTGTGTGGCTACATACAGAATGTTATAATTTTATTGGATTTATACTTTTTTATGAACGCGTCATTTAATTCTGAATTCATTCGATGTAGTTAAATAATGATTAATAGGTTCTTTGGCAGAAAATTGAAATGCAGTAAGAGCAAGATTATTGCAAAATCAAAATCTTAAACTTCGTAATCAAAATAAACTATATGGCCCCATGATAAATTAATTTGTTATTTATTTTTCAGATTTTCAAAAATTATTCAGTTAAAAAAAAAGAAATGTTAGCTAAAAGGTTTTACTCAGGCAAACATGTTGGTTACATATCACTCGGAAAAAGGGAATGTGATGATCACGGTTGGAGATCTTGGAAATCTTGATGCAATTTAACTCTCTGGCTATTTTTTAAAGGTTCCTCCTACTAGATTTTTCTTAATAAACCGCTTTTAATTTTTTTTCCTCCCCTCAGAAGGATTCTTTTGTCATTTTCTTTTTCCTTTATTGAAGATGCCATTAAGGAGGTGGAAATAAACATTTTCACTGGACTTGTCATTTTTATTCAAGTTGGAAATAATTAATTTTTATATGTAATATAGCATTTAATTCAGTTACCTAATTAATTTAAGGCCACACTTGAACATGAGTTTATTAAATATTTAGATCTACTAGTCCTCGAGTTCCATATATTCTCACATAGTCATTGCCGTCCTCGTTTATTGATGTAATTAGGGTGGAAGGGAAACAAAACATTATTTTGTGAATATTTTGTGATCCTCCCAACACATGACTTAAAGCGTTGTGTAAAAATAAACGAAGAAAAATTAATTTGATTTGGTTCCATACAATCCTGGATCATATCCATCAATGCATAAATATGGAGGGACGAAACAATTTGAACGTTAAAAGACGAAATTTACTGCCTTTCTTTAAGAGTCTTAATATTTTAAAGGGTTTGGAAAGGTAAATCCAAAAATTGCACGACGCTCCTGATAATATTTTTTGTTTCACTAATATTTGAAGACTTCGCGATTCTCAACGGAAGTTCCATACGTATCATTAAGAGTCGAATCTAACATGACGAATTTTCAAGGTTAGGAAAAATTAAAACTGTTTTGGACAAAAACGTGCGAATTTTAAAGTGACAACATCAATTACATTCTTGTTCATTATTATTGTTATTAGGACGGATCATGGAATCAAATTGGCTAAAACTTTATGCGTTGCCATTTCACAATGCCGAAACATTCCCTTTAAAAGCATAATCGGACTTAATATAAAAATCAGTATAATCCTGGAGCTTACCGAGGAAATTTTCTGGTTCGACAAAGTTTTAACTTGATATTAAACTTCTTACCTACTTGTTAATCTACCTATTTTACTTTTCATTTTTTAATTTTTTTATTTTCTTCATATTTTTCAAGGTGCCTAAAATCCAGGACATATCGATGCTGATGGCAGCTTCAGCACTGCCATACGCGAATATACGTCGGGATATTCCGTAAACCCTCGTGGCCCACATGGACCATTAAAAAAATCTGCACATACTGTATCATGAGAAACTTAGGCAAGGAACAGGGAAATAACGATTACAAAAGAATTTTCTCGTACGGGGTGGTTACTTTCCGCTAAAAACGCCACCATGCAGGAAAAAGCTTTGTGAAAGTAGGGTGATTGAAATATGCGCGACATATCCCTGATTTTATAACACGCTTACAGGTAGTTGCCTCTGGCAGATTTAAGCTCCCCCTAAAAATTTCAGCTCGAAATTTTACCATTAAGGGGTCGCGCCAGGCTTTCACGACCTTAAAATTAGTACCTGATATACTTTTCTTGCTTTACCATATATGAAAGTAATGACATTTCAAAATCTTCAATTATGTGTTACTTCAGCAGGAAGGTTTGACCCCACCTTATATTTTGTCTCCAGCGACTTGGTAGCGGACTTAACAACTATGGGTTTTATGGCCAAAGAACTTTAAAAAAAATTCTCTAACAAAGACTTCTGAAAAAAAAAATAAAAAATAAAAAATAAAACCGAATACGCCCTCTAGGCTTTTAGGGACCCCTAAATTGGAATCCAACATCAGTTTTTTAAGCCGCCATCTCAAGAGGGCATCCGAAAATTTAAAATGTAAACCCAGATGGCCTGAAATCGGTACGGGGGGGTTAGCGACGTGGCTAATTACGAATTTGATGGTAATTTTACTAAGTTAAAAATGGCGACTCCAAGATGGCGACCGAAAGTGAAAAATCCAAAAGTTGTATTTCGTATTTCTTATGGAAAAGCACCTTTGAGCTCATTTCAACTAAATCCACTGAACTTTTTGATAGCAAAACCTATTCGAAAGGTTAATAAAATCTTTCCGATAGAAATTCGCATGAAGCTACGAAAAATCACATTGTGTTTTGAACCAGAGAAGACTGATTTTGTTTTTTCAAAAAAGGCGGAAAAACCGAAAATCGCTCTGGTATTTGAACCTCTTACAAGTTACAGATTTTTCGTCTGACTTACTTGCGTTCTTTTCTACTCGATGAGTTTTTCTTTTCTACCATTTTGACAAATTTTTTATGAGAGTTTGCGCTTTATCTACGTTCACAACATTTAGTGTAATTTGATTTCAAGAAGTCGAAGTTGAGTTTTGGTATCCAAAACAGTACCGCATGTACGTGAAATCGCGTTGCAGAAATTTTCACTGGAAAAGGTCTCTGACACTGTTGAGAATAAAAGGGACCATTAGGAGCGCCCCTTAAAAAAACCTTTCACCCCACTTGACCTTCCTGGCTGGCTACGGGCTTGCTGCTTTTCCTTTCGGAATCCAATAAAATAAGCCTTTCATCACATTTTTTTAAATTAATAGCCGATCATATATGAACTGTTACATGTATTCAACTGTAAAGTAGAATCATTTTTTTTTCTCTTAATTGAATCATTTTTCAAGTAAGAAAATTTAATATCAGTTTATTCCTTCGACCTGCATAGGTTTCTTTGTTTTACGCGAAAGCTCGACAGTAAGAAACATTTGAAATTTCGATTACACAGTCCGTTCGACAATTCTAGATTAATTAGGTGTAGGAGCTATAAGTTGAGAAGTTAAGTGTCAAAATATTACCCCAGTAAAATTCCGGTTTTTGGAGTCATAGTCCTGGGCAAAAAAATGATAACGTAGCTTGGTTTGTTTTGCTTTCATTTTAAATTTGATTTAGTTTAGTTTCATTTAAAACAAAGCAAATCAATCCAGTAATTAACCTGGAGTTTTGCTTCATTGGTTTCGACATTTCCTCCTTCAGAATCTAAAGAAGCGCAAACTTCTTCGCAAAAATAAAACATTTGCTGACCTTTAAAATAATATTAACGCATGGAATCACTAAGAAACCAGTGGATCAAAGCCAATTTAAAACGAATCTTGAATTTCGCATCTCTTTTTCTCGTCTCGGAAACGCTCCGATTTTTAATATAAAGAAAATAAGCAAAGCTAATTATAATTAATTTTTGTATTAATACATGTGTTATGCATGTACTAAATCCCTCTACGTCATTTTCGTTTGATTTCATTTAAAAACGCAAATAAAGGTATTATTTATAAAACAAAAAATATACCGATTCGATGACGAATGATCTACCCCAAATAGAGTTAGTAAGAATTGAACATAACGGGGAATCCCTTGACTCCTTTTCTGCTTGATGACGTGATGTCCATTAGGTCAGGATTTGTCAAAAATTCCCGATAGTTTTATTTCTATAAATTAAGGAAATTAATTCCAAATTTGGAACGATCCGTTCTTATTTGCAAATAATAAAAACATATTGTCTTGTCTACCGTTTAAATTAGTGAAATGTTTATCAAAACCTCGGTTTACTTTTTTTTTTTTTTTTTTTTTTTTCCTTACACCGTGGGTTGGGAGTCTCGAGCCCGATGACAATATATTAGCAACAATGCATTGCATGACTCATTTGATTGTTCTTGTGTGCCTGCGTTCGGTCAGACTATCACACTTTCACCGAGGTAACCCGTCCTAAGTCGTTCAACCGGGAATTTCTACTTTTCCCACATAACGTCATGTATATCCACTCTCAAAGGCACCGTTCATGGTTTACAAGGACTTTATTCTGAAACGAAACATTAATAAGGCAGTTAATTAATCGCGACGATGATTTAATATTTCTACTGGACTAGCGTAAAGATAATTTGTGACGCCGGTTGAATTAATCGAATATCTGTGAGCCACTTATAGAACCCTAAAATGTTTTACATGTTGCGGATTTTCACGACCATTCATAACTGGGTTTTTCCGTTCCAGTCTATCTCTTTTCCAATGAATCAAACTTTTGTCTTTGTTTTTTCTTTTTCTCCGGGGAATTTGAAAGCCGATTAAAACCGGTTATTTCACGTCCACAAGTTTCGAAAACTTGGAACGAAAAAGCATTTTGAAACAAACCCTCTTTCGATTATACCATTTTTCGTTTTTTTTTTTTTTTTTTTTTTTTTTTTTTTTTAATGGATTACCTTTCCTATCGATCTCCTTGAAATATCTGTAACGTAGCCGCTTATATCAGTTAAATACTTTAATAATCAAATAAAAGTGTAATCTCTTCACGAAAAGATTACGAAGCTGAGCCCGAAGAGCATTTTTAATGTGCTAAAACTATTCCTTTCGCAACTCGTTTTTTCTTTTTTTTTTCTTTCATGTTCAATCACTACCGTTCGAACCATAGAAATTGTTAAATTTAATTTAAAATTTAAAATGTGAAATATGTCAATTTCGCAGGCGTTCGGCTCATATTATGTCACGGACCTTGCTCTTGTTAGCAATGTCTAAGACTCATAACTAAATGATCTCTGTGGCGTTCCTATGAACTGATGCAATTCCTTCAGCATCCTAAATAGCAGCTTTGGTACATCGGTGATCGAGACTTAATCCATATCTTTCATAAATCATCATTTGATTATTTTCCATCTTTAGTAAATGTTGAGAAAAAGATTTCCTTCTTTAAAACGGTCTTCCTAGCTTTTTTCCAAACGTGTGAAGGGGTTTTGTATATGATAAGTGATTTGTTTTCCTGCTTCAAATTTTCATCGCCACATATATTCGTAGGCACGTACAGATGGTTTGCATTATCTTCTAGTTTGAGTCCTTCACCTGTAGATTATATTAATTTTTATTTTCGAATAAAAAGAAAGAAAGAAAGAAAAAAAATATATATATTTTTTTCCGTCTTTCTATAATTAAACCCTGAGTGCATGCTAATGAATGATACCATGTACTCGACCCAAAAATAGGTTCAACGCTATTAATTTGTAAAAATATTTCTGTCGTACTTTGTAAGCAGTGCACAAATGTGCAAATTAAAGACAATATTTACTCTATTTTACACTAACCAACTTTTCATGATCCATTGTAATGACTAAATTGGAATGTTTCTTTCCGTTTTGATATTGAATGCTTTTGGATATAGGCTGGAACATCATTTCGATGTTATTCATTACACATAGTATATTCGTTGCATTATATTATATTTTGAGACGTATGGGTGTCTCATTGCCGTAAATATCAAGGATTCAAGAAACTGAGAAAAATTTACCGATAATATGATTTATGTTGAAATGCTCTAGTACTTATCGCCTGCAAATACTATAAAAGCAATATCGGCATATTATTCTTTATTAATCAAAGAGAAAAATAATTTGATTATTTCATATCAAGGAATTTTAACTTGACTGCAAGGCTGTTTCGATTATATTTTTTGAAAATAAAAAGAAAAATTGACTTTTTCAATTTTTACTTTTATCATGTAGTGGAATGATCGCTCCATTTTGGAACTTGTAACACAACCATTCAGCTTTTTGCCTCAAATATTATAAAACCTTGCACTTTGAGCAGAATTTTATACCATTTGTGAAGTGTACAGTGCATAACAATAGTAAAAACAAAAACTAAAACAATTTACAACTAAATGGCATGGCACCCGTTTAAAGTTTTCCTTGTTACCATATCCGTTTTCTTATATCATTTTTTTTTCTCTTCCAAAACTTAATTGTGAAAAATATAATTTTTTTCATGTATCCGAATTAAATTTATTTTATTTTTCACGGGAGAAAAACCACAGTTTTGTCTTTTTTTTGTCTGTCTTATGCAACACAATCCTTCAGCATTTGAAAAAACTTGCTGGATTAGTGCTAAAAGCTATAGCTGAATGATCCGTAATGAACCGTGGACCATATCATCTATATTATGTTTTCATTTTCAAGATCGTTGATTTTTAAGAAACATGAAGCAAAGTCAAGGATCCACTTTATGGGAAAAAAGTTAAAACAAAACAAAACAAAATTCGGAGCTTTGTGATGTAACTTTTTTTTTTATTCTCTTTTCAGATGGGGCAAACGATTCGAATTCGATGATTTCAGAGAGAGAAAAAAATCCGAAAAGTACCTGATTATATCGCAATAAATATATTTTTGGAAGAAAAATGAATTCCGATAAACGAAACGATAGCAAAGTAGCACTTACTTCTTATATAGCTTGTCACGAAAACGAGGGAGGGATAGATAATCCTATGGCTACTATATATTTATCGACTTTAAATAAAAGTGAAAAAAAGGAAGGAGAAAATAAAGAAAATCATTTAAACCGTTTAAGCTGCGATCAAACTAAAAACTCGAACGACGTCGTTGTAAATTTAAATAATCATCCTTGGGATAGCAATAATTATATTAATAATGTAAGCGGGCAACTAGCAAATGGAAGGCGAATGTCCTACAGTAAGTGAAAAACGAAAAAATAATTCATGAAAATCTTTTTTTCTCTCTCTCTCTCCCCCTCTCTCTCTCCCTCTTTTTTTTGTTCTTGATTAGTTTGCATATATTTGGATTATATAGGTGCCCCATTCTTTTTCAAGTTACGGCATTTGAAATTGCTATACAATATATTTACCAGGACAAGTAAGTGTTACCATTTCAGTTTTTCTTTGCATAGTACTATCATCTTTCTCATAATGTTTTTTATCCAAATGAACTTCGGCCTTTTTTTTTTTTGTTTCTCGACACCATTTTGCAACAGGAAATCTTTGAATGGATATTTTTCATTGTTTTGTGCAGAAAAAACAATACGGTTATTGTCTAACAATTTAAAAAAGATGTAACGTAACCTTCCTTCTACTTTTAATCGTCTAATCATTGATTTGTGTGATAATAATAATACCTAGTAATAATATTCTCACTTGATTTTCTTGTTCTTGCAACACTCGATTTTAAACTGCACAGTAACTTTTTATTTTCCAGAAACCACAACCATACCCCCGCTGCTAAACGAAAGAAAAAGTGGAAGGTTGTCCAGCTGTAGTTACACGTATGATGTAAAGTCTAATAGAGGTTATCCTAGTCCTAGAAGATGGATCATCGAAAAAGCCAAGAGAAGTTGCACCAAAAAAATATTGTACAAAAGAATCCCGATTTTATCGTGGCTTCCGGATTATAATGGAAGGGCGGCAGTATCAGATCTTGTTGCAGGATTTACCGTCGGCCTTACTGTAATTCCTCAAGCCATTGCCTATGCCAGTGTAGCAGGCTTACCTCCACAGGTATGTGTTTATGCTTAAATGTACATGATTTTAATTTTAATAATACAATTATTTATTTAAAATGATTTTAGTATGGTCTGTATTCGTCTTTTATGGCCTGCTTCATCTATACAATATTCGGAAGTTGCAAAGACAGTCCTATCGGTCCCACAGCTATAAGTGCTATTTTAACACGTGAAAATTTGCACGGCCATGGACCGGAATTCGCAGTCCTGTTATGCTTCTTGAGCGGCTGCGTAGAACTTTTAATGGGAATTTTACAATTAGGTAATTTTTAGCAAAAATGAGATTTATTTAAAGAAATTAAACCTATAATAATAAAGAGCGATTCAACCGGGAAAATATTGTTGTGTGTGTGTGTCACTCAATATTTTACATTTTTATTCAAAGAAAAATAAAATGAATAGGTTTTTTTTTTTTTTTTTTCAAGGTTTTTTAATTGATTTTATATCGGGACCTGTTTCGGCCGGTTTTACATCAGCTGCGGCTATTATAATAGCAACTTCTCAAGTAAAAGATATACTTGGATTATCAATTTCAAGCGGGAAATTCCTGGATATTTGGGACGAAATTTTCCATCGCCTTTCGGAAACGAGACTGTGGGATGCCGTCTTGGGAATCGGGTGCATGTCTGTTTTACTTATTCTTAGGGTAAGATAGTTTCATTAAAGTTTTTGAAAACGTATTACTTAAATGAATAATGAGACAATAATTTTTCACCTTTTTTTAACTCAGAAAATCAAAGATGTTCAAATTGGATCCAAGGATTCTGCTGAAAAAACCAAGTTACAAAAATCCGTGTCAACGTTCCTGTGGTTTATGTCTACCTCACGAAACATAATAGTCGTGGTTATATGCGCAGTTATGGCCTATTCTTTCGAAGCGAATAAATCTCAGCCTTTTGTGTTGACCGGTGAGATTTTAAACCTAATAATAGTAATAAAATAAATAAATGACGTTGTTCGTTTGCAGGAGTTGGTATCAATTGATACTTAAACATGAGGAATAGTTTTAGGAAAAATGAGATTTTAAAATGATTCATTATGGGCGAACTTGTTAAATAAATCTATCAGTCAATCCTTTTTTAAAAATATTTTAATCCTGTACTTCTCAGGTACCGTAAAGGCTGGATTACCTGAATTCAAGCCTCCGCCATTCGAAGCTTCTGGAGGAAATGTCACATATTCGTTTGTTGATATGTCCAGCAGTTTGGGATCGGCCCTTCTTGTAGTGCCACTATTGGCAATTTTAGAAAATATTGCACTTGCCAAAGTTTTTGGTAAGAGGTCAACCTTTTATATTTAGCCGAATCCAAGGACACACTGTTTTATAAATAATTTTTTTTTTTTTTGTTCTTTAGCCAACGGGAAATCTATCGATGCAACTCAGGAAATGCTGGCCATCGGATTATGTAATATCGGATCCTCATTTGTAGGCTCCATGCCTGTATCAGGAGCTTTATCGAGAGGTGCCGTTAATAACGCTAGCGGCGTGCAAACGACCTTCGGCGGTATTTATACAGGTATCTAGGATGCAGTTTTTGAAATACTTATTTTCTGAAATGTAATACAATGGGTCTCGCCATTAACAGCGAATCCTTCCCTGACATTGTATTTTGTTGTTTGTTGCAGGTATCATCGTCATACTCTCGCTCCAGTTTTTTACGCCTTATTTTTTCTACATTCCGAAAGCATCTTTAGCTGCTGTTATTATTGCTGCGGTAGTGTTTATGGTGGAATTTCATGTTGTAAAGCCAATGTGGAAGACAAAAAGTAAGTGCCCATGACATCGTCAGTGACGCAATTAGTTCAAATAAGATAACTCAATGTTTTGTCTTGCAAAAAAACTTCCAACGAAAAAATTGCAGCATTATTCACGAAATTTAGGAAATGATTCACCCCGGGCAGTTTGATATTTTTTTGCAAGTAAACTTGTCCTGAGGTGGCTGTATGTCTAAAGAAGATGCTTGTACTATTTCACATGTATTTTGTTTCAGAAATAGACCTGATACCTGCTTGTGCGACATTTCTTTCTTGCCTTTTCATCCGCTTGGAGCTAGGAATAGTCATCGGAATCGGAATCAATGTTTTATTCCTTTTGTACGCTTCTGCCAGACCGAGCGTCAAGGTTGAAAAGCTGACAACTATATCAGGCTGCGAATATTTAAGGATAACACCAGACAGAAGTTTAGTGTTTCCTTCCGTCGAATACGTTCGAAATATAGTCACGAAAGCCGGTTTGAAGCAAGGTTCTAGTTACATCCCTGTGGTCATAGACAGTAGGCACATACAAGGGGTCGATTTTACTGCGGCGAAAGTAATTATCCCAGAGTTAAATTGTGTAATTATTCACGAAAAGTGATTAAATAACTTATCCATTTTTTTTGTAGGGTATCAAAAACCTGATAGATGATTTCACAAACAGGAAGCAACCTATTTTATTTTATAATTTAAAACCCAGTATCGTTGAAATATTTCAAGGGATTCAACCAAAAGAATTTAATTATTGCAAAAATGAAATTGAATTAAACGATTTTCTAAAGCGTAAGTTTTTCAATTTCACATGGACATCTTTTATCAATTTATTAATTTCTACGACTTCATATTATTTTTTTAGAATATCACGTGGTTCAGTCATCTTCGGGGGAATCGAAACCAAGTTGAAAATAATAAATACATCAAAATTTGAAATCTTCCACATACAGTAAAACATGAAGATTTTTCTCCTTCCAATAAACGCTTGGTAGCTGATCGACCTGTACCTAATTTTAAACTTGTCAACTGCAAGGATGTTTTTTCTTTCTTTTTTTAATACATTTATACACCATTTGTAATTATTTCCAATTTCGAAAATTGGAATCGCTTTCTTGTGCCAATAAAAATTCTAAATAATCAGCGATTTCTGGTTCGATTTAAAAAGAAAAGAATACATTTGAAAATAATGGTTGTACTTACAATGTTATTTTTCATTATAAGTCGTTTGTAAATTTTCATGAGAAATCTTCTTTTATGTAATTCGCAGACGATCTTACCAAAATATGTTACATAATTATAAAAAACACAGGACTTACAAAGAGGCACATATTTAATTGTTTTCTTTGTTTGTCAGATAATAAGCTAAAACTTTATTTACATTTTTTTTACTTTATTATTATTACATTTTAACTTTCTGTTTCAGCAAAAACTGACGAAACCAGTACTCGACATCTTTTTAGCAAGATGTATTGCGTCGTAAATCTCCTTTAACCTACTTGTTAAAAAAAGTATACTTTTGTTTCTTCACTTCCTTTGTATACAACATTTTAAGATCACATGACATTACATGCTTTCCTTACCTCCGGATATTTATTTATTTATTTTCAGGCTAAAGCTTGTTACATGTCATGTTTTTGCAATGAAAAGTGGCATCGCTAGCCATAAAATATTAAGGGACGTGGAAGCAGGAAAAAATTTTTTCAAAAACTTTTTCTGAAACAAGTTTTAGGCGCTTTATTTTAAGCTAAAAATAAAATGTCATGAGAAATTTACAAAATATATGGTTGGGAATTGTGGCCCCCACTCTCCTTAAAAAAGAAACACTAGCGACGCTACTAGCAATAAAAAAGTTTATTAACTTTAGCATCTTTAGAAAATATGTTCAGTTTTCAGTTTTTCCAGCTTTCTGTGCATTCGATGTAAAAAATCAAACGCCATAATTACGTGGTTTTATGGCGGGATTTAAAAATTTCATGATTTTTGATTTATATGTTCCAAAAAAAAGAATCTGGCTCCTGAACAGCTATTTAAATTTCAAATGAAAGATTCTCATCCAAGAATTATTTTTATATTTTAAGAAATATCAAAAAGAATGTTAAGGGATCCCACACGATGTTCAGGAAAGAGGGAAAAGGGATTAGTGATTGCCAATTTTGGCTTTTTTAATAATGTATGTGTAGTACTGCCCCCAAATAATATTTTTTGGGATCGAATCCTGCTCCTGTTATTGCATTGATCGAATCATACACAAGTTTGGTGTATGTCTTTATTTTTAATTCGTAAAATAATAATTTTTCTTACATATTTTTTCCTGGGTTCCCGAAAGGGTCCCAATGCATTTCAATGCAAAATGAAGTAATGTACAAATTCAAAAAATTTTCCTGCTGCTCATTTTTCATTCCAGAACTATTTGCTAAAACTGAGCGAAATAATCAAAAAGTCTACAAAAACATTTTAAGCTAAAGATTTCCGTGTTTCTGTGACCTTATTTTTGATTAATATTTCTCCGAAAAGGTTCTAAACAACGCCCACAAAGATAGAAAGTACCGTTCCATTACGAGGCGGGGTTACCAGTTCAATTACGAACGGTAACCGCGCTCGCCTCATAAGCGAAAGGTCCGGAGATCAATCGAAATGTGGAGGAAACGAAATCAACTTTTTCTTCGATTCCTCCACAATTTCCAAGGTTATTTTGGAGGGATCGCAGTTTGGAGGAAACCAAATTTTTTTTTAAAATTAGCAAGGATGAGAACGACATTTAAAAAAAAAATAATAATATGGAAAACTATTCTGGTCGTTCTTATTAAAAACGCGACAGCGGCATTTAACTGAATGATTTTTCACATCGATTACAAGATTAGGTTCAAACAAGTTGCTAATTACGCATCGTCGATGTGTTCTAGATTTTTCTCCTAGGTTCTAGGTTTTTTGTTCAGGATATAACCTAATTATAATTAGTGTCGAAAAAACAAAACGTTGTTAGCTTATATGAAAACAGAAAATTGTGATATAATAATTTTCTATCCGGACATACGCTAACAATTAACTTCGTTTTTCTTCCTTTTTTCCATATAGTTTTTTTTTTTTTTTTTAATTTTTTCCATATAGTTTTTTAAATGTCGTTCTCTTCCTATGGCTATCCATGCATAAGCTAACAATTGTTTTCGCTCTTCATTCTCATTTCTGGTAAAACTTTATTTATAGATATGACATTATTTTTTTTAACGACCGGAATAGTTTTCCACATTATTATTTTTTTTTTTTAAATGTCGTTCTCATCCTTGCTAATTTTGAAAAAAAATTTCGTTTCCTCCAAACTGCGATACCTCCAAAATAACCCTGGAAATTGTGGAGGAATCGAAGAAAAAGTTGATTTCGTTTCCTCCACATTTCAATTCCTCCAAAACCATTTGGAGGAATCGAAATGTGGAGGAAACGAAGGGGTCCCGAAGTAATTTAATTCGATTGATGTCGTCTATGATGCTTAATATCTGCACCAGACGATTATATGTAATCCGAGGTAAAAGGTAGTTCAACTTTAAATGTATGAGGCTCCTCGCCAACCCGCATTTACCAGCGTGGCGTTGTAAGGCTAAACACCGAAGGTGGTAAAGGCACTTGATCAAAAAAGAAAGACAAGTTAATACACAAATTGGGAGGCCCTTGTTCAGTGAGGAGAGCTGAAAAATGGCATTAAAAAAATTTAATAAATGTTTTGGTCCCTTTTAAATATTCGAGTGATCGCGTTATTATTATAATATTTCTTATTTGCTGGCGCGCGCATTACGCTGGCTGTTAGTATAACTCTGTGTTTTTATACTTTTCATTCATGTTAACGAAAGCGCAAACAATGCATCATCTTGTCCCTGAGTTTGCTTAATGTAACGCTACCATAAACAATACGGTATGCTTTCCTTTTAATTTACTATTTGTAAATATTAGATTTAGACTCCCTTGAACATGACTTTGAATTCATCATTGACGTCATAGAAGAAGAAAAATTCACCATTAGATTTTACAATCAAATGAAATGTTTCTACCTCTTCTGAATAAAAACTTAGCGTTTAAACAATTAATGAAACTAATGTAAACAAAAAAGTAAATGGAATAAATAGTAAGCTCAATAAGTTATAGTGTGTGCATGATTGAGCCAGAGGCCTGATCATAGGCTTTACCGGCTTTAGCTAACTACGAGCTCAACAAATGGTTTTGAAAGCTGAAGGAGGCATGGCTTGACTTTTACTAATAAATATATGAACCTCATCGTCGTCTATAAAAATGGCCAAATTTGCAAAATCCGACCCCTCCTGGAGGTCGGAAATATTGTTCTGGGGAGATGGGAAAAAATACGGAGGTAGCTACACATCTAAGGAGCGTGTATGCAAAAAATCAAATTTTTGGGTCATTATAACAGTCGGAAAAAAAAATTAATCCGAAATAATGACATGTTACCATGCTTTTTATATGGGAAAAAACAAGTGCCTTGGGGCACGGGTTCCGGTTGAGATAAAAAAAAATATTTTAGATTTAGACTTTTTGAATTATTTGGAATCGATTTGAAGGGTGGCCCGAAAAAAATTCAACACGGTATTTAACGGGCACCCTATTATCAGAGGGCGCTAAAATTTTACAGGTTTTTTTTTTAAACCAAAAGAAAACAAATTAGGGGGTAAAACCGAAAGAATTTCAAAGTTCGCAAAATAAGGGTCTATTCTGCCGTGGTAAGCGATTTGGGCGTACGTCCATTTTGGAATTGAATCTTTGTTTACATAAGTTAAAAATAAAAGACAATTGCGAACTTAAGAATGGATACATACGCCCATTTCGCTTACCACGGCAGTATTGTGCCCCCACCCCGTCCCATCCCTTTTCACTTTTAAGATATCTAAGAACTTAATTTGGCCTCCTACCCGAATCGACAAAAAAAACTAAGTCCAGTGCGCAGTACGATTGTATTTTGCTCTGCTATTAGATTTAATTAATACAATTAAAAATACCTTATGGTGTCAGTTTGCCTGTCAAAAGGCGAGCTTCAAAATTTGTTGTCAGAAAACTTTTTTCGACTTCAATTAACAAGTACGGGTGACGTTAAAAGTAATTGAAATCGTAAAAAACGTTTACAAAAAATTGTAAATGTATGTAATGAGCCTATAGTTCACGTCAAGACGTAAAAAAATATTTTTGAAAAAATTGTTGAAAAAAAGAATTTGAAGCGCCTCGACCTAAGTCCTACAGCAAACCTGAATTCACATTCTTTTATGAAATTAATTTTAAATGAAAAAAATTAAATTTAATGCTGTAACTTCTGGCGCTGCCTCTTTTTATTTAATTTTACTTAATCGATTATATTTATCTCTGATTTTCAAATGATATCGAAATTTCATTTCTTAGTATCATTTGGCAGATTATCGTTGTACAATGTAATAAGAGCGGCGAAGAAATGAAGAAGCATCATCGCTTAAAATTTGCAGCATGAATGGGCAATAGAATTTTGTTTGTGAAACCAAACCTGCAAAACTCCCGCCACATCGTAATTGTACATGTATCAGGAAAAAAATGAATCAAATATAACCTTTGTTATACTATGCGATAACGTTGAGTATCTCTATTCAAAACCTACGGCGTCTTCTCATTTTTTAAAACGGTTCTTAAGTGTTAAGATAAAAGAAGTATTGTTTGCCTCTTTTTTCTTTTTTTTTTTTTTTTTTTTTTTCTTTTTTTTTTCTTTTGGTTCGGCTACAGGTAAATTATAGAAGTTTTTATCGCTAACTTCTGAGGGGGAATCTAATATTTTTTTGGGTCGAGAATAAAAGAAAAAAAAAGACGAAAATTAGGAAAATTGAAAATAAAAAAGATCGTAAATTAATAATAAACAAGAGGCAATTAAGTGTTATTAAACTGATCAACTAAATAATCATTGAAGTTCATCATTTGAATTAGTATTGACATCAGAGCGGATCTTACAAAGTGATTAAAATGAAGGATTCGATGTTGAGCACGAGTGAGCTGAAGCTGACAAAAAACATGGATTCTTCAAGTATAAATAATGCACCTGGTTCTCTGGAGGAAGATACTATTATACAACTGCGAGGTCTTGGAAGTAATGATTTTACTTGTAAGTACTGTACCTCAAAAAAAGTTATTCGCCCTCAATAATAAAAATCGAAAAATTCATCTTTTGTTTAAGACTTTTCAGGAATTGTCGTATATGTCCTTACTGTTGTAGGATTCAAGATGTTACCAGTTTTAAAAATAACACCGAAAGCAATGCATCGTCAGGTTGAATTAAAACTTTATAGGAAATATATATATGTTCTTTGATCTCTATTAAGAACAAATTGCCTAGATGAATCATTTTTTTTTAGCTAATCTAAGCCCCTTTCGTTTTTTACGTAGAACATGACTTTTTTTTATTTAATATTCCTGCTGAAATGATTCCACTGAAATAAAACTTGGGAATTAACCAGAGAGGTGCAAGAAAAAATCGTGTAAAAAGTTTGATTTTCGTCGAGATTTTTTCTTGACGAAAATGATAGTGTTTTAACCTCAGCCCTTAAAAAGGCATGTCGGTATTTTATACTGCATATATACTCTTGAAATCTCCAGTAGCTTTTCCACTGTGACTCAGAGAAATAAAATTAATCAGTTAAACGAAGAAAACGGGAAACGGGATCGAGCTGGGTGGATGTCCCGGAGGAAGGCCCTCTAATGGACTTTTTAATTTTGTATCTCAAACCCAAAATATAAGGGAATGGGGTTACCCCCGCTGTTGTTCACCCAAACGAACTTGATGATAACGCGCACCTTGGCATAATATATCTACATAATGCTATTATCATAACAGAAACTATTGCCGTAATTTAACACGTTTATTTTCTTCTTTAAATCACGTATTCTACATATTGAACGATTACTTTTTTTTCTTAATTTTATTTTACAGGAAAAAAACAGTTTATTCTTTTCTTCTATTAAGGGATTTTCCATCATTCGAATATGAAAAAATGAAATGTATACACAATATATTGCTTAAGGTTTAATGTGAAAGAAAATATGTGACCGAGCTTAGAAAAACACGTGTTAGGTTGGAAATTCTCAAAAGTGGCTTCTTGATGACGGTCAACTCTCAATTTAATGCTAAACACATTCCTTCTTTCAAAAAAATCCACCAAGATATATGGAGACTTAAGGTTATTGAGTATTGAAAAATGCTGACTTTGAGAAAAGCAATAATGATAACAATAGTAGTAATAATAGTATAATTCCTAGTAAAATAAGAACTTCAGGATCTAAACTTAAGGGGAAACTTTCCGAACTCATTCATAAGACAAAAAAAAATCGATTATGGCAAAAAACGAAAATCCTTTTTTTTTTATTTGTAACATTTTGGTATTTACCCTAAGACATATTTTCCTATGACCAGCCACAATTATTAATAAGTTTAAAATTTTTTTGTTGCAGTAATGGAAGATGATGTAATTAAACCCTTAAGCATAACCGATCAGATCAAAAAATTCGGGGGATGGAGTAAACACAAGATCAAAAAAAGCTGCACAAGAAAAATGTTACTAAGAAGAGTTCCGATTTTAACTTGGCTCCCAAAATACAATTCCCAAGATGCTCTCGGAGATTTTGTGGCTGGAATAACTGTAGGGTTAACTGTAATACCTCAATCTTTGGCATATTCCAATATTGCGGGCCTTAGTCCTCAGGTAATTAATACAATTTTTTTCCTTAAAGCACCAAAAAATGAAATCTCCATGACCTTCTTAACTTTTAAAAATGGTAAAAATATTTCGTTTGTGCTTACAAAGTGAGTCAGTTACCAAGTATAGGAAACTTAATTGTTTTTCTTTTTTAACTCTTATTACGCGTTTATATGAACGTCAAAACTCAATCTTCAGGTTTTCATTTTACAAGTTTAACGATTTTTATCGTCCCCACGTTAATAAGAAAATAATGGTATTTGTTATTCAGAGTATTAAGAAGAACAATTTATTACCTTTTAATTTTAAAATGAATTTTTTTTAGATTACGTGAGGTAGGGTATCGTTGTGAAACTGATAAAAACGGGAATAGTCCAATTCGGTTGGAGGTAAATGATTTATTCATGAATATTTGTTTTCCTTAAAATGTTAATGGTAAAGAACGAATTGTTTTTTAATCACTTTATAAATTAATTGCAACTTTATGTTAAATTAAAATTTTTAAAAACCTCTTAGAACAATAATCGCGCGTCGATACAATACGATGCTTAATTTCCGGAGAAAACAACGGCGTAAGTTTCTCAGCTTGAGAGTTGGTTGTATCGCAATTTGCAAGTGAATGTAGCGGTACAATATTGATTATGATTTTATTTATTTTTTTGATTTTAAGCTTAAATTTTGGGTCTGTTTTTCCGAAAGCTCAAAAAGAGCTTGAAATCTTGGTTCCAGTCGTTGAACCTGAGCTTTGACGGACCCTTTTGTCGACTCTAAAAACGCATTCGGGAGATTGGGAAAAGTTTCAGTCAGCCAAGGGGATTTGGTATGGTGAAAGAAGTTTTACGTAACTTTATACGCCCGGAGAGTCAAGGAATTGCTTACACCGGAAGGGAGGCGGGCAAAAAATTACCACAAAAATTCTTAAATAATTTATGGACGGGCCCTGTGTTTAGGTGAGAATTCCAAATATATATATTTACCACTTTTTTATAATTTGTTTAGTATGGTTTATACGGATCTTTTCTGGGAGCAATGCTGTATATAATTTTTGGAAGTTGTAAGGACGTGCCTATGGGACCAACTGCAATTGTATCTCTTTTAACGTATCAAGCTGTACATGGACTGGGTCCGGAGTATGCAATATTGCTATGCTTTACGAGTGGTTTAATCCAACTACTAATGGGAATTTTCGGACTCGGTGAGAAAATAGACTGCAATAACATCATTTAGTATGATGAAATTACGAATTATTTTTCGAAAAAAAAAATCTGCAGGTTTTATGATCGATTTTGTTAGTGGCCCCGTATCATCCGGTTTCACGTCAGCGGTAGCATTAATTATAGTTACATCTCAAATGAAAGATATTTTGGGTATCCAAGCGACTGGTAATACATTTTTAGAGATGTGGATAAGTCTTTTTACGGAAATGAAAGCTACAAGATTGTGGGATACGATTTTGGGAATTGCTTGCATAATTATTCTTCTGGTCATGAGAGTAAGTATTTATAAATACAGACTAAAAAATTCAAAGTTAAATTAAAAAAATTAATATAAGTAAAATAATTTACCTACAAAGGGATTTTTGTTTGTAGTTGGTGGCTAAACTTGAAGTAGGACCTAGAGATCCGTCCAAACGAAGCTTAGTGCAGAAAATGCTTACAAAGTTATTTTGGACTATCGGCACTTCTAGGAATGCTATTTTGGTTGTCGTTTGCGGTGCAATAGGCTTCTTTTTCGTATCTCAAAACAAGGCAGAAGCTGCGCATCACACCGGAAACGAAACTCAGTTATTTGATATCCAAGAAGAAGCACCTTTCAAGCTCATGGGGTTCATACCGGCAGGACTGCCGGAAATTAAAGTCCCACCTTTTCATATTGTTAAAAACGATACTGTCGTCACTTTCGTAGACATGGTCTCCACTCTTGGAACAAATATGATTGTCCTTCCTCTAATTGCTTTATTGGAAAACATTGCCATCTGCAAAGCCTTCTGTAAGTAAATCCATTAGAATATTTTTTTAAAATTCCAATTTAGGAATGAATGCCTTAATCTTTACGTATAAGTTCGTAATAAAATTTATAAACTGCTAGGTCTTGGTTTCCAATGATGGATGTTTTTAATCGGATTTGAATTTGTTACTTTTTGCACTTATTAGCTTCAGTTTAGTTTCGGAAGAAAAGGAAGGGCGTAATACTCTTTCTAAAATGATCAAAAAAATTGCTTACATTAATTCCGTTTGTCACCCCGATCTTCTTGGCTTTTCTGTAATCCAAACCATTGGGATTTGTAAATCTCGAGTGAATAGAATTTTTTTTTTAAATACGAAAATTAAAGCTAGTTTTAGATATATCCACGTCATCAGCTTTTTTTTCTCTTTAAAGTGCGAATGCGCTGAGCTACAGTATCTTGTCTGTGAACAAAAAAAATTGAAAGCCGACAGTAGCTTCTCTTTTTTTTCCAAGTTTTTCATCATTATTTACAATTAAAACTGCGGGCAATAATTTTATCTCTTTTAAACCCCTCATGAATCATAAAAGAATTTTCGAAATCTTTGAAATAAGGTCGCATACCTATGTTGGTTCGCTGGGGTACCAATTCAGCAGATTTATCGGTTTTTTTTTTTTTTTTTTTTTTAACATGCCGACATTTGTCATTAATTACTTTATGCCTTGTTAAGTCAATCATTCGTTTTTCTGCTCTTCGCGAATTATGATTGAAAATGATCAAATGAAATAAGACAGATTCTTAATCATCCTTAAGTCGTTCAAAAATTCTCAGTCATTTTTGATCAAAATTGGTTGTTCATAATCATTCGCTACCTCAGGACCAAAGGGAGCCATATCTAAATCGATTTTTTTTTGTTTGTTTGTACGAAACATCTTTGATTTTCAAAGAAACATCATTGATTTTCATTTTTTGTACGAAACATCTTTATTTTACGCGTACTATCTGTCCCTGTTTTAAAAATTTTTTAAATTCCGATAGGATCACGTACATTGTTGGGTTTAAAAAGCGCTATCTTTGAATTTATTCAATAGATATAAATTTTAGAACCAAAAGGTTCTATGCCATATTTCCACTAGGTCACTATCAAAATAAAATTCCTAATATGTAAAAAAATGAGTTTTGATTTACAATGAATTGATGAATTATTTTTTAGTGACTTAAAGTTAAAATAACAAAATCGTTTCCGAAATAGTCGATTTTATTTTGAAACTAATGTAAATAATTATATGAAATATAATTACGTTGTAGCCACGTTATTACATTAGAACCAAAAGGATCTATCGTGTAGAACCTTTTGACTCTGAATTGAAAAAAAGTCATTGAACGACTATTTTTTTTAAAGGAATTTTTAGAATAACTTTTCTGAAATTAAACTTTTAAAATCAGGGTCACTTCGTGGGATAGTCCAATCATATGCGAACATAATATCAGAGTGAAACTGAAAATATGAGAAGCGAAGCGGTTTTAAAACGGTAGCAAGTAAAATCCTTAAAACAGCTTTACAGTAAAATTTCTGTGTCGGAGATAACACCCTTAGGTCCTAAGGTCACGCATTTTTGATGGAAAAAAGAGTCATACGTACATTCTACTTTCCATAAATTTCTTTAACTTAGCTTATGGACATCCATTCGACATTTATAGAAAGTAGACTGTAATAACTTTTGACTCCAGTCATTTTTAGTTGCAATTTTGCTAGGGCGAGCTCTTTTCGATTCGTGATATGAATTTTCCGTTCCCACTTTTAGCTTCTGGTAAACCGGTGGACGCTACTCAAGAACTTATAGCAGTCGGGATCTGCAACATCGGAAACTCCTTCGTTCAAGCGTTCCCTGGGTCGGGTTCTTTATCGAGAAGTGCCGTCAACGAAGCTAGCGGCGTAAGAACGCCTTTAGGAGGTCTTTACACAGGTAAAAACCGATATAAGTCTTTTCTTTATCTTACAACACTGTTTTTTCCCTCCGAAAGCGATATTATTGGTCGACATTATTTTGTCTCTAAACTTTTGAACACCACCCCTTTAATTTTGTGGACAAGCCTACTTAACTTTGTTTTAAATGGAAAAAAAAACGTAATAAAGACTCTCTCTAATAAACTCTCAAGTTTATTTGATATACTATTTATTTTTTTTTTCTTGTAAACATTTTACACAATTGCGTAATTTAAATTTCAGATCACATGAAAATAATGCCATAGGAAATCCCGGCACGTGCTTTCTTAATATTTACAAACGATGATAACAAAATATTAATCATTATACAGGGTGAATAAGTTTTTTTTTCTTTTTTTTTCGCTTAAGGTGTGCTAGTAATTGTGGCGTTAATGTTTTTTACACCGTATTTTTATTTCATCCCGAAAGCAGCACTGGCCGCTATTATTATCGCAGCAGTGGTATTTATGGTTGAAGTACAAGTTGTGAAACCAATGTGGAGGACAAAAAGTAAGTTGACACAAATTTTTTGCTCTATAACATTAAAACGTTTTGGTTTGAATTTCGTATTTAGTGCTGCTGCAAAAAAAAAATAAGTTCATGACGGCTTCTTATATAATGATTGGAATGATTCCAGGGATAGCTCAGATGATTCACAGATCGTTTCAATAAAGGCTGAATTCTCAGGAATAACATATGTCTTATTTGTAATTCATTTGTTCCATACGTTGTATTTGATTTCAAAATTTTTAAAAAAATGCCATTTAATATAATAGTATATGTCTATACAAGGAATGAAGACAACAAATTTGCCCGTCGAAACCGAGTTTTAAGCCCGAGCCGAATGCGAGGGCCTCAAATAGGTCGAGACGGGCAAGTCATTTGCATTTCTTGCATTGAAAGATATTTTTCATGACAACAAAGTTCGGCGCGAAATAGTCTGTAAGTACTTCCACTTATCCGCCCTAGAGCGGAAAAGTGGACTTTTCTGCACTGTGGGATGAAAAAAAAGTATTTCCATGGATCGATCTTGTTACTTTTGCAAATTAAATCTTTCCACATAATATGTGGACGACCCCCAAGTATTAATAGATTACATATCAAGTGTGCAGGTGGCGTACTGCAGGCCGAGACTGGGGTTTACGTAACCCAGTCGAGGCCTGCAAGCCACCTGCATGCCTGATATGTAATCCACTTTTCATTACGAGGGCGGGAAACGAATTTTTTTCGTTTGTTGAAGCGGGAGGGAAACTCATTTCCCTCCCGCTGTGATGAAAAAAGATTTACTTTTACATAATAATATTACGTAAAGCACGTTAAGGGGGCAGCGGGACTGGTAAAATCTTACGCAAAGCGCAAATAAGTAATCTAATAAATAAAGAAGTGATATATAAATAACGAATTAAAATGAAATGAAATGAAATGAAATAATGTCCCGAATATAAAAGTCTATAATATAAATAAAGTCTATCCAGTCCTGAGGACGTCTTCAGGACGTCAAGAGGATATTTATTGGAGGTCCATGGGTTTACCTATGTCCATACAGTGATCCAAAAAGCGTCCTTTGGTTGTCCTATGGATATCCCATCGATTCGGATATCCTGTGGATATCTAATAGACAATCCACAGCATGTCCAATGGATTGAAAATGCTATCTGGGATGGAATAACGAACAAACATATAAACTAAAATAATTGTTTTGAAACATCATTTTTGGCAAATTATTTTAGTAAAGCCATTAAAGAGAAAAAATATAAAGGGACACTCAAGCTTCTTCGCAAAGGGGCTAAGCCACCCTTTGCCCCCCCCCCCCCCTGCCTACGGGTCTGTTTTGAGGGGGGTTTGGGACTAAAATCTTACGTAATAAAGGTAAGGGGGGGTTTTCACAAAACTTTAACTTACAAGGGAGGAGGGAGGGTCCAGAATTGCTAAAATTATGCTTAGGTAATACTGTATATGGACGACCTCTTCCTGGTAAAATATTGCGTATCTTGATTGAATTAAAAAAAAAAAAAAATCTGTTATGAACTTGGGCAAAGTTTGCTCCTTTTTCAAAAGTTATAGCAATAACTCAAGGACATGGCAACTTCAGCGCCTTGCTCTTCTATTAAAATTTGGTTTTAAATTTTTTGTTCACGGTAAAAAATTTTATGTTAAAAGTAACATAATTTATAAGTAACATAATTTACATTGCCTTGCCTGTAGCCTCGAAAAAAACACTAGAAACAAAAGAATGTTTTATGGACAATAACATCTATCTTTTTTAACATGAAAAATGTGTAGCCCTTTTTTAGCAAGTTAACATAAAATATTTTACCGTGTTCATATTTCTTTAATTTGAACCATCATTTTTAATTTTCAATGGCGGTATATAAAATCGCTTTTTATTTTGACAAAATTACGGGCAAAATAAGTTAATAATTATTGTATCGCTACAGTTTAATTTATGTAATGAAATCACAACATTGAAATATATTTCAGAAAGCGATCTCATTCCTGGTTTTGGAACATTCGCTGCCTGCCTTCTATTAAAACTAGAATTAGGAATTTTATTGGGCATCATCATTCAAATATTATTCCTTCTCTACAATGCCGCAAGGCCAAAAATTCATATGCAAAAACTAACGGTAAAAATACATTTCTTGAAAGAAATGGAGAGGGGATTCTAAGAAACCTCAACAAGGTGTTTTTTTTTTTTTTTTTTTTTTTTTTTTCTTATTTCAGACCAAATCCGGGATTGAATATCTTCGACTCACGCCTGATCGTTGCCTCATATTTCCTTCTGTTGATTACGTCAGAAATATCGTTACGAAACACAGCAGAAAACAAGAAATCCCGGTCGTCATTGACTGTTCCCATATATATGGTGCTGATTTTACGGCAGCAAAGGTAAAACCAAAATTCTGTGAAAACTGGTAACGAAGAAACGCCACTTTGACCTGATCGCGGATCGGATCGTTTTTCATTTATATTAAAAGTTTTATTTCTTATGATCCATTTATTCATCATGAATTGTATTTTTTCCAGGTTGTCGAAAGCTTAACCAGAGATTTCGCCCAGAGAAAACAACTTTTATTATTTTATAATTTAAAGTCGAGTGTTTTTTCTGTTTTCGACGGATTGCAACCCGAAGATTTTGTGACATTTTATGAACATGACGACTTGGATGAACTTTTAAAAAGTAAGAAGTCTTTGTTGAGCTTAAAAATCAAATCATAGCGCAATAATAATCACATAAGCAAATTCATACGGACGGCTATCAAACGGACCAGTAAGCAATAATGGCTAATTCGAGAAGATAAGCACGTCATTTTAAAAATTACCTTAGACGTCACAGCAAACTATAACCAATTTGAATTATTGCATGCAGAAAACATATTGAAAACTTTTTAACATAAGCATAGCATGTTACTTCAGAGGGGTTTGTCCGCTGTTACGCAATTTTGTCATTTTATTGCTTTTGAAGACTGGACTTGAAGATTACTTAAGTGCCAAAAATTTTAGGTCATTAAATGCCTTTAGGAGAAAAGAAATTACCCATCTGATCTTACTTAGATATCGGTCTGATATCATCGGTTACCACTGATACGAACTGATATCAAATTTGTCGGAAGATCAGACGGATGTCAAATTTCTTTTCTCATGGGCTGTATTATATCAAATTAACGTGTAACTCTGCTTTCCTTTTACGCCCCAAATATTTTTATTTGTTTTTATTAATTAAAAATTTTTTAGGGTGCGGATGGGTTCCTATTGTTAGAGATTTAAAGTTCACTTATAACTGGCAGCCCGTAAGTTAGATCAACGTAAACTATGTAATGGGAAACGGCAGAAATAATCTTATTTTAATTTGCGTATTACGGCTTGAAGTCCTTAATAAAATCGTTGTTAAGCTGAAAACTTAACTTTAAGACCGTTTAAGTATTACGTAAGTATCTTAGGGGGAAGAGGGTATCTTAGGGTGGAGAGGGGGTCAGCATTAACCATCGTTGTCATAAGCTAAGTATGACGAAGAGTCTTACGCCCGGGGGGAGGGGGTCCAAATTCACTAAAATCATGCTTTTGTAATAGTTGAATGGCCCCTTTGTTTAGTTTCAAAATTGTTATACAAAGTTTTCTCCCTTGCTTATAATCGGAGTTACAGAACCGAAAACTTATTCATAGCTTTTTTACTTATTCCTTTTTCTTGGAAGTAGGTGTACAATTTATTAATTTCATTACCATTTTCATAATAATAAATCAAGAAAGGAGAATATAATAGCTGTAATTCTGTTTCAGCTCAATAACAAATTTGAGCCTGTTTTAGATTTGAAAAAGATTTGAAAAATGAAATTGCATGTACCGATTGAACCATTGACCATTGCGTACAGGTATAAAGAGAAATTTCAGGATCTGGTCCAGTCTTCATTTTAGCATCGAAATTAGCGGTAGCAAAGTTTCAATTTTTTTCAATGGGGAATTTTAATTGCAGTCGAAATCCGACAGGAAGTTGTCAGCTGATTATAGCGTAAAATGGACGGTTAACATCGGATCTGATTTGATTAAATTAATAGAGAATAATTACTATCCGAATTACTTACCCTTAGTCATCTGACATTTAACAGGATTTTAGTCGGGAACTTCCTAGCGGATTTAGTCTGAGCTATAAATTTTTTTGCAGTGGACCTTGTTTATTTTCCTTTGTTAATTCTGGCTCGATTTATTTTCTTAGCCCATCAGGCTTCATAGTCCCTTTCTCGACAAAAAGTAGGACATTTTTTTAAAAAAATGTATGACAGGTTTTGAAAGAAACATAGGACAAATATAGGACTTTTCGGGCTGTTTCGGAGCAAAGGGGGTTGTTACTACTGCGGTCTTTGCTACCACACCACCCTCCCCCCTTCTTGAGCTCGGCAACCAGGCTAATGTCGTTAACTGTATAAATATTTATACAGTAGTAGTACAGTAGTTAACAGTATTAGTACAGTATTAGTACATTAGTACAGTATTAGTACAGTAGTTAACGCTAATGTTTCCTTTTTCTCACAGGTTGTCTCTAAGAAATAAAATTTGAAATTAAAGTCATTTTTAGATTTTTCAGGTCCTGTGTTTTTAGAAAACGTAGTAAGTACGAAAAGTATTTTATATATACCAGAAAGAGTCTTTTAGCAGGAAAAAAATTACTCCACTTGAACTCCCCAGTTTATGAGGGTTTTATATCACCCCAAATATCTAGGAAGATAAGGGACTAAGGGTGGCATTTTTGAAACTTATTCATAAAAACTTTAAAGTTCTTAAGCTCAAATTAATTTTATTCCTTCTTCTCGGGGTTTCTAAGCCCAAGCTCTTGAATTATTTCATTTCGAGCGAGGCCAAAGGTCGAGAGAGACATATAGGACAACTAAGCAGCCTGCAGCCTATAAAAAGCATTGAACTAATTGCATTCTTTAAAACCTTCTAATTGAATGACTTTTTACTTTATTGCAGAAAAAGTGCTCGAGAAAACAGCCTTATAGTGCGGCTTTGACCTCGAAATTTTGAAGCAGGAAGGAAAGATCTAATTTATTCGTCTTTGATGCTTAAAAAACAATCGGGTGATTCCATAAAGCTACAAAATCTGTGATTTAATAAAATATATGTACGGAAATTGTTACTTAAGAAAAAAAAAAGTTGTTTATTGCAAATAGAACTTGTGCTACTGTTCTTGGGGGTGTATAAGTAGAACAAGTTATTTTGGCAATTATTGTTGATTTATGAATAAAAATTCGCTTCTTATGAAAGAGTGGTATGTCTGGCGCTCAGTGATATCCGTTTTAGTTCAAACTTGCAAATTCAATTTACTTTTTTAAAATTCCTTCCATTGCCTGGAAGAATGTTTCTGATTCTACAGCATTTACTGGTATATTGTAAGAATCAAGAAAGTAAAAGTAATAAAGCAAATTACCTAAAATATACAGCATTTAAGGGCATCTGGGAAGGAGCTGTTTGACAATGAAGCTAGTTATTTTGCTTTACGGGCCATTGTATATCTTTTAATAAAACAAAAAAATTTAAATGTCAATCAAATCTGTTTTTTTGTGCGGTAATTCTTTTTCCGCCTTAAATGTAATTAGTCTGGAGCCGATGAATGCCACACAGATGGTAAAATGCATACATACTCTACGCCGAGGATCTAGTTATAATAACTGCTCACCACGCTGGAAACTAGAAGAGCTCTTAGTGCTCTAAGTGACTACTGCAAGGAAAACGAAATGGAAGTAAATATATATCAAAAAAACAAAAGTAATGATCTGCAGACAAGAAGGAAAGCTTAAAAAGGGCATTAAGTTCAAATTAAATGGCGAAAATGTTGAAATAGTAAATGAATATTGCAACTTATGCGTCATATTCGCCTCTTCAGGTAAATTTTTAAAAGCAAACAGAAAACGCAATGAAAAAGGCAAACGCAAAATAGGGAAAATTAGAGAAGTTATGGCTAAAGCGAAGATGCAAAATTGGGATCCCAATTTTGCATTTACCGCTTTAGCCATAACTAGCGAGAGCCGTGAGAAATTATTTAAAGCAACCCACGGAGTCAACGTTGCTATATGGAGCAGAGACATAGTCACCCTGGTACTTACCTAAGCTGGAAAAGGTAATGGAAACATACTATATAAGTCGATATTTAACTGACAGTCAAAAACGCCGGCTTACTTAATTAGAAAAGAAACGGGATTGAGACCACTAGCTAGGAGCATTGGCTCTGAAAAGAATCATCAATCGGCTGGATAGATTAGGAACTTTACAAGAAAAAATTCTACCAAAAATATGCTTCAATAGGCTCAAGGAACTAGACAAAATTGTTGAGGCAGAAAATACAACCAATTGGTACACGTGTGTTAAAAATACGCTCAAATCATTGGGTATCAAAGAGACTCAACTAGAATCTGAAATTCTCAAGGAATTAGCGGAAGATTGTATGGAAAAGTACACGAAGTCCGTAATGATGGAAAATAAGGAAAAAATACTAAATTCTACGTACATTCCTATTTATAGTACAATTATCGAAAAGGAGGGCAGGGAAGAATACCTGGAAATGGTAAATTGTTTTCACCTAATAAAATTAATTAGTCAATTGAGATTAGGCGGCACAAAGTTTGTGAAAATAACTATCAATAAATGTATCTACATGTGGGAACAGAATAAAATATGCGAAGTCTGTAATGTAAACACTCCAGAAACACTGAGTCACTACCTCTCTCGCTCACCTCGGAAGTTGTCAAAGTATTACAGAGGCACTGACAAAGCTCGATAAAAGAAAAATGTCTCATATCTACGGGTATATGCCACGGGCCCTTAAGGTCAGGAGCTTTTGCATTGAAGAGTAAAGCAATTGAGCACATATATATTTTTCTTTTTTTCTTATTTGTAATTTTTTTTGTAATTTAATACGTTATTTTGATATGGTAAAGATTTACGTTGTTTCAATTGTCAACCCTTTTTAAGCGAAAGCGAATAAAAAGTTTTTTCATTCATTCATTCATTCATTTCCGATTTAAGACTTATCCATATAAAAATTGGCCAACTACCAAGCCTAGGATGGATTTTTAAAGTTTGAATCACAAAATTATGATTTTGTAAACACTATTTAAATCCCCCCCACCTTTAAAGATTTTTATGGAGTTCATTTTTTGCCAACCTGTTTTATTCCCTTTCTTAAAAAGAGCAGACATTTCCTCTTTTAGCATGGAGAAACGATTCTCCTCTCCAACCAGTAAAATTTTGATTTCAGTTGTGTCGTGATTTCATTTCAATTTAGTCACGTCACAAACCAAATGGTTTTTTAAATACTATTGAAGAGAATAGTGATTTTTACGTTTGAATATTGCAAAGGCAAAATAAAAAAAATATATACATATTGTATTAGTGGCGTATTAAAGGCCGAGACTACTGGGGCTATCCAGACTCGGCCTGTATCCCTTTCTTATTCGTGGCTCATTCTCCAAAAAATTTACCATATCGGTAGGACATACACGGCGGAACAATTTTTATGGCGGTGTTTCCTATGTTTACCTTAATAAAATCACACATCAAAAACTGTTCCACCGTGTATAATGTCACATAAAGATCAAAATAAGAGCTTAAAAATAATTATTTCTATCCTGGAAGAAGAGTATATCTTTTTTATCATATAATACAACTATACAAGATTCTACTGTAGGAAAAATTTTTTTTACTTGTTTGTTTGTAAAACGTAAGACTAAACTTAAATCATGTCTGTAGGATAAATAAACAGGAATAATTAAAAAAAAAAAAATGACTTTATAACAATTATTTTTTGTTCGGAAGTAGAATTTATGTTTTTATAGTTTGTCTCAGGTTCACTTGTCAGGGATCGGTCATTTAAACCAGCGTTTATTCGTAGGCGAAACCTGACAACTGAAACTGAGACAGACTATAACTGAACTTAAATGAACGAATTTACCGAATTTTTTTTTTCTGACTTTTTTGTTTATGACATATACAGCAAATCATCTTATAAACATGAAAGTATTGTACGTTTTTTAGAGAATGACCCTCATAAGATATTTTTCATTTAGATGACTTTTCCGTTTTTCAAGCGGGCCAAAATATTTATTTTCGACCTGCAGTGATGGGGAAAAAAAAAATTTCCAAAGCCTTTGTTCTCGTTCCCCAGCCTTGTATACATGTTACAAATGACCATTTCTTATCCTCGCAATCAGCAGCAATGTGGTTAATAGATTTTCTGCCTGGTCCAAATTTAAAAGGTCTCTGCTTGTTATTTGCAACTACTAGTCCATAAAAACAGATAACAAGGCATCTGCCATAATTGCATCATATTATATGTCCAGCTAGTGATTCTATTTTCATGAACTTAGCAGAACAGTTTCCTTAATTTTGCGCAAGAAAGAGAAAAATAAATGAGTGCATAGGATTCTTGATACAATAAAAAGAAACTGCCATTCAAGCTGCCACAGATTTACTTTAAAATGTTTAATCCAAGTTTTTTATGTAGATTTTTTTTTTAAATAGCATTGTTAATTTAAAAATTTTTATGGAACAATGTACGAAAAAGACCAACATCATTCTAAACAATGATTGTTCCTCAATTTTTTTAATTTGAAAATGCTTAAAAAAAAAATAATTTAAATAAAACAAGTTTTTTGAATCTCACAAAACGATAAAACTATCAAAAATTTGAACGGAATTAATATTGTACACCAGTAAAAATAAAAAAAATTTCTGCATTTTCATAGGTATAGTTAAATGAGAAAACCAACCACTAAACAATTTATAACTATTAAACTACAAAGTCAATTTTTAATTTTTACTTCTTCCCAGGTTCCTTAGCAGGGGTGGCCTTCTTCTTAGTAGCCCACCAATAAAGAAATCCTAACCCCATTACAGCATAGGTAGCTTTTGCAGTATTAGCTCTTCCAAAATCGGTGTAACTATTGAAATACTTCTGCAATCCTTTTAATTCAATACCTGGTGGAGGCTCGTTACCGTGACCGGCCATTTTTTTCTGAAATTAATATTACAATAATTGTTCAACAGCAAGATTATTCCATAAAACACCATGATGCAAATATCACGAACACATCAAAATCGTTTTAAATACCTACCAATATTTTATTTATAAAAAAAAAGAAAGAAGAAAACTTTGACTGCAAAAATATATGGTCTGACGAAAAACCCGACCAGCAGAAGGGAAGGGAAGGGAAATTATGAGCGACAACTTTCCATTGTGCGACAAAAGTCTCAAGGGCGCACAGAGGGGGGGAAAGGGGGCTGCCATGGACACTACCAATAGGATTTCGACTTATTGGGCAGAAAACAAATGGCTCGCCCCATGCGAAATTATTTTCGTCTGCTCGGATCTGATTTGAGTGGCTGTCGTTATCGTGAATTAATTTCAAAATAAAGCATGGAAGATTTCTGTATCGATGTTACTGGCGTACACAAAAGCGACGATGAGTCCGAGAATGTGGACCAAATTTGGAGTGATGAGGACGAAAAACTGGATGATGGATTAAACTATCACGAGTGTTTGTATAATTGTGTCGATTTTGAGGTTCCGGTTTTATTTTCATGAACTTTTCGATTTTAGGTATATCGTTAGACTTTCCTCCTGATGTCGGCTTGGAAGAAAGAATGTGAGTTTAAAACTTGTGCAGGAAATAATCATTTTTCAGGACATAGGTGCTTGAAAATTTATTTATTGCTTCTGTTTAAGGGGAAAGAATACAAAGACATGCAGGGAAGATGGTATCCAAGATTTATACATTATATCTAATTATACAAAAAAAAAACAAGCAGAAAATGACAAATCATATGTTGATAAATTACTACAAGAAAAAAGCTCAATAAAACCTGGGTTAGAATTACTGCATTCCGTTCCAATGCCAATTAGTAGTAAGAGGCTTTTGTCAAAAGAAAAAAAGGTAATTTTTACATTTTTTTTCTGGCCCCTGATAAAATAAGTTTTTACCTTTTAGTAAAACAAGTTAAGCATATATTTTATTCTTACAGAAATTAAGAAGTGCTTCGAAAGGAAAAGATTGGTACAATATTCCTGCAACAGAAGTAACAGAAGAAATAAAGAATGATTTAGACATATTGCGAATGAGAAGAGTACTTGACAGCAAACATGTTTACAAACATAATGATATGGAAACATTACCAAAATTCTTCCAGGTAATTTCATATTACTCTTCAAATGCAGCAGAAGGAAGAAAGAAAAAATCATGCATTTTTAAACAACATTCAATTTTTTATTTTTAGATTGGTAAAATTGTGGAAGGTCCAACTGACTTTTATAATGGAAGGATACCCAAAGCTCAAAGAAAACAAACCCTTGTGGAAGAATTGCTGGCAGATGCAGAATTCAAAGCTTATCAGAAGAAAAAATATAAAGAGATTGTTGATGATAATAGGAACAAGAAGTTTAGGAAATCTTATAAGAAATTGCTAAGGCAGAAAAAAAAAGAAATGAAAGCAAAGAAAGAAAGAAACAGGAAAATATAAGATGTTTTTTGATTAATGAAACTGAATATATCGAACTTTAATAAAGGAATCATTTTTTATTTACTTCGCTGCGGAAGGCTGAGTTCCCGCAGTAGTTTGTTGCTTTAGGGTACAGGGTCAATGTGAGACATGGGAAGATATTTCTTTCATTCAACACATAAGTGTGAAGTCAAGAAGTGGCAATTATAACAATGGAGTACTTTGTACAAATATATATATGAAATATATGCTGTCGTGGTAAGCGAAATGGGCGTATGTCCATTCTTAAGTTCGCACTTTTCTTTTATTTTTAACTTATGTAAACAAAAATTCAATTCCAAAATGGACATACGCCCAAATCGCTTACCACGGCAGTATGATATAAGTATGATATAAAATAAAAATAAGGGAATACATATTTGATATACACCGATATATTTTCGTTAACTGCATAGAGCAAATGGCCGACGCGACTATACGGACTAGGGAGGGAAATATGTCGACATGTGGTGATTTCTTTTAAGTTTTGTTGTGTGTGGACCGGAAATGTTTGTTTTTTAATGGAAATGGGTGAAACAATCGGAAATGTTCATTTGTTGCAGTTTGATAAAATTTGCAGATTATGTTTGTCCCAAAACATGGACATCATTTACATATTTCATCATAATTCTCTGACTAACGAGTTACCTTTAAAGCATCGCATTAAAGAGTGCGTTACCTTGGAAGTAAGTGACATGTCACTTCCTCGTCTATAGTATTTTCAAAGATCAATTAAAATTCTCATTCTCTATTGAAAACATTTCGTATTTTCTTACGGAAATTAACAATTTTTTAACTATGCTTTCATTTGATTTGGTTTTTTTTTTTTTTTTTTTTAAATTATAGGTTTCGGAAAATGATGGTCTGCCTCAAAATATCTGTGGGCAATGTTATCAAAAAGTAAATGAATGGTATCATTTTAAAAATTTTTGCATTCAATCTGATATAACATTGCGTCAACATCTATATGGAAATTCCGTTCAAAATATTCAACCTGAGGTAAAATCATTTTTCTTTAAGCTTGTAAATATTGAGAACAAAAATTGATCTTTCTTTCTTTGCAATTGCAGATTACAGATAATACAATATGCAATGATTTATCCATAACATATGAAGAACCAATTAAAGCAGAAACAGAGGAGGAAAATTGTTCTCATTTATCAGAAGTAAAATTGGAAGACAATGATGACCAAGGAAGTGAGTCCTTTTCAGAATCTGATGACAGACCATTAAGTGAAGTTAAAGTAACTGCCAAAAAAAAAAAGCGAGAAAAAAAAGAAACTAAGTATAAAAAACCTCAAAACAAAGATCATTCTAGACCTATGGCAAGGGGTCGAGCACCTAAAGCAAAACCTATATGCTTGGTATGCAATCAAAAATTTAGTCGATTTACAGAGCTGATTGATCATCAAAACCAGGCACATAATTTAAATTTTTCTGATGTCAATGTAAAAAATGAAAGTGTTTTTGAAGAACTAGGTATAAATAAGGATGCATTTGCTATATACAAATGTCATATATGTAAAGAAGAATTTTCAGGTAGGGAAGAACTAAGAAATCATTGTAAATCTATCCACAATACTAAAGTAATTCAACCATATCCATGTAGTCATTGTGATAGGCAATTCCCGGCTTGGGGATTGTTGGTGATACATGAAAGGAAGCATACCGGAGAAAAGCCCTACTCATGTGATGTTTGTGGGAAACAAAATTTTATTTCACAAACAAGCCTTAGAAGACATAAGTTAATGCATTTAAAGGTGTACAGTTGTAAAGAATGCGGACGTGATTTTAATTGTGATTCTGCTTTAAAAGCTCACATTCGTTGTAAACATACAAATGAAAAGCCATTTTTGTGTAATGTTTGTGGAAGAAGTTTTAGCTTATCTGCAATTTTAGTTGCCCACATGACGTCACATTCATCCGAGAGGAAGTACATTTGTGATGTTTGCGGTTTTGCATCGAAAACGAGTGGAAATCACTACCGACATAAAAACACGCATAAAACAGGGGGCGTCAAATCATTCCACTGTGAAACTTGCGGCAAATCCTTCGATAGCAAATTAAAGTTATCTTCTCATCAGATAATTCACAGGCCGGTAAGACCTCACGTTTGTAAAGTGTGCGGGAAAGCATTTTTGTATAACAACAAATTGGAAAGACATATTTTACTGGTTCATGCAAGGGAAAGACCGTTCCCTTGCAGTTTATGTGGTAAAAAATTAGCTTCTAAATTTGGTTTAGGTATCCATTTAAAGACGCATAATCGAAATGATCAACAGCCAAAATTAGAAATGATGGAACCAATGCCTATTATGCCTTAATAATTTTATTGTCTAAAGAGCTCTCCGTCCGTTTAATTATGTACCATTCCTTTTTCATAAATTCGGTTTTTTTTTTCCTTTTCATATTCATTATTGCTTTTGCGATCACATGGAAATTTTGTGGAGTATATGTAATAAAGAAAAATTGTTTTATAGATAGTGTATCAGTATAGATCTACCTTTTTAATAGATATTTGTTGAAAATTTAATATTCGCTAAGCATTACGAACAATAAAAAGTATTTTTATTTTATACTCTGTCGGATTTTTAATTATTTCACGTTAACAAATCCAATTTGGCAGTAAGGTTTACAGTATATCACTTTAAGCCAGTTTCTTATACTATTGAGTTTTTGTACTTTGTGTAATATGATTTTGTTTTACCGCAAAGGTAAAAAGCGTTTACCTTTTTCTTTTTCTTTCGAAATCTTCGTAGTTTTTTTTCCTCATGCTAATGCGCGACAAACCTGAAGTCAGCGAAATCGACTAATGGCGGAACCTAAGCATAGATCCAGATGTCGGTATTTGACTACTTATTAAATCTAGTTAAATGGGTTCTGTGAACCAATAAGTAGGAAAAAGTTGGAAAATAAATTGAAATAAAATTAAAATTTTTTTTAGTGAACTAAAAAACACATGTATATTTCAAGTAACTTTTAAAAAAGTTATGGAGGGGGGGGGGGGGGGGGCGGGTAGAATTTCTAAACTTCTCTAGTTTTTAAAAGTGTGCAGTACCTTTTTCTAATATTTTTATTGACTGATTATAAAAATATTTTGTGTACATTCTGTGCGTAATATTCATGAGTTTAGAAAATAGGATGACGCTGTAGTTCTCTTTGGCAATTCAAAAAAAAAAAAAAAAATGTTTGCTGTCTTAATCCGAAAAAAAAAACGTGACTAGTATGGTAAAGAACAAATAATTCGTAATTAATATAAGCAGGTGTTTTTTTTAATTGACCTTGTGAAAGATGATTCATTGATATACAGAGATGACCATAGCTCGACAAAAATCAAATGCTCAGTTGTAATGTTACATTTGTTTAAAATATTCATTTAAGTAAGAAAATCTTGGTATTGGAAGCTTAGTAAATTCGGCAGTAACAAGAATACTTTGAATGTGCAATTTATTAGAGGAAAATGCCTCATTCGTTTTGCTCCGACAATGAAGATTTGTCTGCAGATTTTGAAGAAAAAAGAGACGATTGCACGAATCTGATGAATTCGATAGAACCTCCGGACAGGTAAATTTCCGATGTAATCAATATACCTTTTCCAGCGAATGACAACCGAGAGGGAGAGCTAACGGTATATTTCTGTAGCGATTCATATTCTCGTGCTATAAGCTCATCATATTTATAAAACTTTTTTTTTTTTTTTCTTTTCTTTTTTTTAGATTTCGATTTACTTATTTGTGTTTTTACCTTTTGGGAATTTTAACTCTTTTACCATGGAATTTTTTCGTAACTGCCAATGACGTGAGTAGATTTTTTCCTTTTTCCTTTGGCCTGAAATTGTGAGCAAAAGTGATGCGCGGTCAATGTAAAAGAAAAACACTTTCTTTTCCAGTATTGGCTGTTTAAATTCCGAGATTTACCTGCTAATCAATCGGATCACAGTAAGTCGAAACTGCAGTCACTATTTACTTCTTATGTTTCCATGGCTGCTACAGGACCTTCGGTATTATTTCTTGTTCTCAATTCTTTAATCGGTTCTAGGTGAGAAAAATAACCAGTTTTTACTGTAATGACTGGATCATTAATTGTGATTGCGGTATAGCGAACCATACCTGTACCTATATCAAAGTGAAAGTTTAATTTAATTTCAAAAATTAAACTCACGGCTCTACAGAAAGCTCTCAGGGGTGAAGTGAATATTTGCATTGGATCAAAAATTTTCCGATATTGTCACTCAAATTATTTACAGAAACCATTATTTATATGTTGCGGGGTATTAACGAATCTAGAAGTTTTATTTTTAGTTACATTTTTTGTGGTACTTTTTTTCATCGCTTATTTGTCAGTATTATAATTAAATTCTCGTCAGAAATCACATTAATGGTCACCATACGTATGTTCGGGTGAATCAGTAAGAGTATCTTTTTTTCTATTTTTCTTTTCCACTTTTAGAGTATCGATTCAGTCACGGATAATTTCATCGATGACGCTAATCTTGCTGTCGTTTTTGCTAACGACGGCATTGACAATAATCGACACTGACAAATGTAAGTTGTCAAGTAGATAACTGCCGATCTATTACCCTATTACTAAGATTATTTAAATATTATTCATTTACATTTCCGTAGCCGGTCTAAAACGAACGTCAAAATTTAGTATTCATTTTTCCGAGAAATATTTTTATTTTGCCCGTTAAAATATATGAAGAATAATTTTTTTCCAATGCATTTTCAGGGCAGACTGTCTTTTTCGGAATGACCTTGGTCACCGTCATTATAGTCAATGGTAAGATATAGCTCTTTAGGCTTGTGATCTAACAGGCGGTGGCATATTGTAGAGGATGGGGTTTCGCCTTCAACTCAGGAGTAATGGGTTCGATTTCAGACTGGAGGTCAGATTTCAGCGCTATTAAATTTACCTCGGAATTTACATAGATGATAAGAAAAGAAATCTTGAGATTCAAAATGAAATGGATACCCGAAACAAAACGAGTAAAAATCAAAACTTAAAATTAGGGGTGGAAAAAAAAAAGAATGGGTTAAAAAGTGGTATCCCAAGTAAGGCAATAATTCTCTTCAAGACGTCTTAAGACATCTTAAAGAGTTAGAACTCTGAAAGATACGTTAATGCCCCACCTTGAAGACATTTTAAAGACGTCATCTTCTTTCTTAAAGATGTCTTAAAGATTTCTTAAAGATGTCTTAAAGATGTCTTCAAGGTGGGGCATTAGCGTATTATAAGACATCTTGAAGAACTCTCAATTTTCTGCCTTACGTAGGATAGGTGACGTCGTTACCGGTTTGAAAAGTAAAGCATCGTGACCTTTGATATTGCATAAAACGAGCTCCAAATCAGGTTTTCAGAGTATAGTAACTATGCTTGAAAGTAAACACCTACTATGAGTTATGAAAATAAGATAGCGACTTCAAAGTATCGTGCGAAAATTAAAAGGGAAGGTGCCTTACCTAAGGAAGGATCGGAGGTTGATAAATCTTAAAAAAAAGGAATTAAAAGTCTCATAATTGAGACATTTAAATGTAGATATCCGGCAGAAAAAATGGGTGGGAACGTGTGAAGACCTGCGATCACGAGCAGAATTTCTTTAATCATGTACATACCTGCATTTGCATTAGAATACATATATAAAATTATTTATTAACTATCGATATGTAAATTTTTGAGTATGCAGTGCTCTTCTTCAAGCCAGTCTTTGGAGTTTATCATCAAAGTTTCCTTCTCCTTACACTGCAGCTTTAATAAGTGGTCAAGCTCTGGGCGGAATTTTCACTGCTACCGTTTACATATTGTCCCTTTTAGCAGACGCTTCTGCTACTTTTTCGGCTTTGCTGTATTTCAACATTGCCAATTTATTCATCGTGCTCGCCTTCATTTCCTTCTTTTTTACATCCAAGACGGTAAGCTCCGCTTCAAAAATTGTATTTACAATTTCAGATTGCTTTATTAATGATAATTTCAATTTTTTTTATTATATATTTAAGTATGGTCAAAATTACGTGAGCCATGGAGGTCGTGTCCGAATTCGTACACGGTTTCCTTGGCCATGAATTTTTTCGTCCGAATTCGTACACTGGTCAAAATTCTTATTTTTCACGCCCAAGATTTGGGTATCCGAATTCGTACACGGTCATCTTCAACAAAAGAAAAAAAACCTGAATAAATGCCAAAATTATAAGGTTTATTATGTATTTCTTTTTTTTTAAAAATTAACAAAATTCAGTGAATTTTGGAAGTAAAACATATTGAAGTATTTAAAAAAATGAAATTTTATTATACATAGTGCCTACTTAAAAAAAATCATTTTCCTAATTTAAATTCGTTTTTTTTTTTTTTTTTTTTTTTTTTTTTTTTTTTTTTTTTGGGAAGAGTTTGGTAACTGACTCTTTTAACAAACTCATACTTATTAATTTTCATGTTTAGTAAGTGGCCACTCAAGTACTACGTAAGACTCATTTTAGTGAATTTGAACCCCCCCCCCCTCCACCCCCCGGTTGTAAGATATTCCGCCATACTTAGCTTATGGCGAAAATGGTTAATGCGACTTCCCCCCCCTTAAAAATCTTACGTAATACTTGAACGTCCCCTAATTGCCGACTTTCCTTAATATTTTTCATCGCTTTTAAATATCTTGCATCCTGTTTTTTGGAAGGCTTATGCCTGCTTTGAATTTTAACGTTAACGCGATTTCACGCGAATTTCATAATAAGAGTTACGATGTCCGGATGATAAAAAAAGAAAAAAGAAATTTAAAAAATTAGGGCTAAAATCTATGGCATATGTATATTTTTATAGCTGCACCATACCATGCCGTTTCCAAAACAAAAAAGCAATTATTTTGAATTTTTCAAGTAGTTTTTTTTTATAGCTAATGTAATTATTCCTGAGAAATTGGAAATTTGTAAAAAAAATTTTTTATGCGCTCTGAAGTATTTTCATCAGAAATGATTTTTACGATTTTACATACATTTTTAATAAAACTGGCCGTGTACGAATTCGGTTGTTAAAAAAGGTCACCTTTCAAATATACCTTTTAAACCGTGTACGAATTCGGAGGTTTTTTTTTAGGCTTCCTCTTCGGCCTCCTAAACCGTGTACGAATTCAGACGCAGCCACAATGGATAAATCTCTATGCTCTGTTTATAGGGTCTAAAGCTTAGAATGATCACTACTCTTGATCTTGAATTCTATCCCTAATTTCTTTTAGTAACAGGGCCCACTAGCTTTTTCTTCGGCACTGAAAACAGAGTGACGAAAATCTTAAGATGAGTTAGGCCTACAACCATACTTCCTCATATCTGAACAATAGCATTTCAATTATCCTTGTGACAATTGATCCTCTCATTTTCCGTTTTAACCGCCAACGGTCCTTTCTAAAAATCTTTTTTCCGGCACCTGTTCGTCTCCAGCCATTCACTACTAATCGGGTTAATCCCCAAAGCAAATACGGTTTAAACTAGCGATTTATACTGGTCAAATTGAAATTTGCTCAATGATCGAATTTTTTTAGTTTCTAAGAAATCGATTTTCTTGCACTTGTACACCCTCAAGTTATTCCAGATTCAAAACTTCGTACTTTCAAGTTGAATTCAGCCGCCAAAAGTATAGAAAGAACATGCCTTCTTGCCAACTCAAATCAAAATCAAATCCCTTAAAAATAAGAACTTGACTATAGTTGGGGGCCATTCAAATATTACGTCATCATTTTAGGGGGGGGGGTCGTTTGACTGATGACGAGGGAGAGGAGGGGTATTGGTGTATGGCTGATGTCATCGTTTAGACATAATTCCGTGGAAAACTTTCGATGAAAGTAAATTTTTTTTTCAAATAATTTTCTAATTCTTTTATCCATTTTTTTCCTTTTCATTTTTAAAGGGATTTTTCGTTTACCACACTGTCATCAAAGATTTTGGCAACAATTTGCAATATGACCCTACGGATCCAGATGTAATTATCATCCCTGAATTTATAACATGGAGAAAATGGAAACAAACTCTAAACAAGGTAAAAAAAATGTTTAAGAGAACTGAACAACCCGCAAAAAGCTTTATAGTCAGCACAAAAAAAAAAAATGCGGCATTATGAAAATAAAATGCGATGGTATGATACTGATTCACAGATTAAATGGAACGGATTTACTGTCTTTGTGTGCTTCACAGTCACTCTTTCTGCATTTCCTGGTTTGACGGTCCTCATAATTTCGATAGGGCAAAAAAGTAAATGGCGTGGTAAGAACATGAAAATTAAATTTTTTTTTAACGTTGTCTTATATTGAATAGAAAATAAATCTGCATGCGTAAATTTTGTAAAAAAAAAAAAAAAAAAAAAAAAAAAAAAGATGCAGCCACATGCACCTGAAATTGTTAAGAATGTGGTAAATGAATTCCTGTGGAACAACATGGTTTAATATTATGTCTCCACTGGTGAATTAATTACATGGTGTAATTAATTACAGGATGTAATTAAATGATTTTTGAAGGTACTAAATCGTTGTTTTCGATTTTGTTGGTTAGATCTACATTATGAAAAAGGATATTGAGCTCCAATGATTTGAAAAAAAAAAATAACACCTTTGTAAACCATTTAATTACATTCTGTAATTAATTACATCATGTAATTAATTCACTAATGGAGACATACCTTAAGTCTGAATTAAAAGGAATTTTTATTCTAAATAGGTTTTTCTTCTCCTCGGACCGTTTTTTAAAATGTAAAGCCGAATTTTGTTACAGATATATTTTTCGTGCCCGTTATTTCGTTTCTTTTATTTAATATTTGGGACTATATAGGACGACTTGCTTCATCTTACGCCAAATCGGTATGTTCACACGATCAATTTCAATAAAAAATCAATTCGACCTTCCCCTGCACTCGCATTTTGAGTACTACTGTGCTCCATTTTTTTCGATTTTAATAGTTGTACTCTTCCTCATCTTCAGTACAGTAAAAAGTAAAAACCCAGAAAAAATTTTCGATTTCAGAAATAGTTGTACTAAAAAGGGAAATAAATTTTTCGTTGAGGTTTTAATTAAAAACGAGCTTTGAGCTTTCTCAATAAAAAATTTCATTGCCTTCCTAGTATTGCAAGATAGTTTTCATAACGAATAAAAAAAACTTTTTGAGCGTTTTTTACAAAATTAAAAAAAAAAACCTCATTTCATTGTTTACGAGCACTAAAAACAGCGAGTTCCATAGCAAAAAATAGGCCTTACCTCACGGTCAACTTTGATTACAGCTGGCTCTTCCTATCGATGAGCTATGAAAATTTTTTTCCTTAAATGTAACCATCAATTGATGGACCTCAGAAAGGTAGCTTTTTATTATACACATTTTTCCCTTTCAGGTGTTTGCAAAGCAATCATTTGTTGTGGCACTATCGGCAGTCAGAGTTGTATTAATCCCGTTAATTCTGTTTTGTAATATTCAACCCAGACATCATGTGCCTGTTTTTCTCGACAACGATTTATATTTCGTTACCATTATCTGCATACTAGGTGTGACAAATGGTTTCATTATTAACACGACTTTCATTAACGTAAAAAGGTAAAGTACGAGATTTTTTTAGTTTCTCCCTGACATTAACATAGCAGTCAATAAAGTCATGTAGTCAGCCATTTAATGGTAATTCCATTCAATTGCTGAACTACAGCACGCTTATGCTACAATTTTTATTTGTAATACATATCAGCATCAGTATTTTCCTTTTGAGAATTATTATTAGGTCTGATTGAAAATTTTAGGACAAAAGCAATTGTTTAGAAGAAAAATTTTTGTTTCAGAAAAAACCTTGAATCGTCAGACCAAGAAACTGCCTTTTCAATAATGGCAATTTTTGTGGGATCAGGATGCGCTCTTGGAGCTGCATTAAGTTGGACACTAATTAAATTTATATAATTCCTGACAGTAAAAAAAATTTTCTCACATTTGTTAAACTCAAATTAATACAGTGAAATAATATATTTCAGGATAATATATTATATAAGTAATTATATTTATCGGAGTAAAGATACTCTTATTATAATCAAAGCTCGTAAAGTAAATATTCCTTTTTAACATGAGAGTATCACGCTTCGCAAGTTTAGCTACAAGCACAGTTTTGGCTAGAAAATTAGCATTTGAATAAATTGAAAACTTTAAGAGCTGTAAAAATTTCAATTGCAGATCTAAATTCCTCAGGCCGAAATACGCCAAGTTTAATATTTTTGCCTATTTTTGAGAACGGGTAATGCATGGACTTGTGTACTGGTGATTGGCCCAATGTAAATTATAAGAAAAAAAATTGAAAATCCTTGAGCCACCTCAAATGGCTTCGAAAAAATCTCAAAAAATTCAGATCTTCTCTCCCTATCTATAAAAAAATTAGGGGGTGAGAACTTTGAAATTCGAAAATTTTCAAAATAAGAAACACTCTACGCATCTACGTGAATTGGCTCTCATTCTATGTAATACGGTATTTGCCATATATTTAACCTAACTTAGCCTAACTCCGCATTGATGGAGTTCTAAAACCCAACCGATTTTTCCCGTGTTTGACTTTTTGGAGTCCTTAAATAATACTTTAACATATGCCAAGAGGTCGTGCCTATAAAAAGGAGGCAGAATGAAGGTGGCAACATTTTCGCGAACTAAAAAAACGTTAGTACTGGATGCAACAGAAGAGATGTCGCTAGTTGTTAAATCTAGGGATGACCGAAATTTTGGATGCGAGTACGTGCTATTAGGCCTATAACGTTAAACTGCTCTAGTCCAAAATAATTTGAACATCCCTTATGTCGTTATGGATGCCGAGGCAAGCCTCTTACTTTTAAATTGAGGAAATTACACAGCATTGTCGCAATGGCCTGCTCCTTCTTAAAATATATTCATGTCAGATCTAAGGATTGTCACTTTTCCGCACACAATGACAGGTGTCTGCCTTTTAAATTTATGACCGACTGATGTTCTATAGGACATCCATTTTTTAAGTTACCTACCGGTATTAATAAACCGGAACTACTTTTATTATTTTTCAATATATTAACAGACTTCTTTTTATTTATTTATTTTATTTAATTATCAGCCTTTCTGTCGCCAATTACAAAATTACAACGATTACAACTAAAATCGCATATCACAGAGAAAGAATTAAAAAAAAAAAAAAAAAAAAAAAAAAAGGTATCTGAAATTAGCCCATGGAGCTGCGTCAAAAACATGAAAAAAAAAATTCTTAGTTCTTACAGACGGGGAATTTAGTCAAGTCCGACACGAAAGTCGATTGGACCTATAGGTCTATAAAGTATACGTATAATAATGTTGTATATTCATTAATAGGCTTTAGAAGAGATTATACGTATATTAATAAGGCGGAAAGAAGGATTTTATATTAATGCTCTCTATTAACTTGCTTTGAAGGCATAAAAAATTAAAATTTTGCAATTAACCACTACAAATGCTCTTTTTCATCATGGGCTCATGTGTTGAGGACTATATGCAAGCACTCTAATTTCATGTGCTTAAAATGACGTTTTTTAAATAAGTTTACAAATACTGTATGACAACCATAAAATTGCTTTGACTTGCAACCCATTTAGAAGCTTTAATAAACTATTTTCAACATTTAAAATTTCATATTCTCTAAACCCGTTTTAAAAAGATTTAACATTAAAACGCGACCTTAGAAACAAAACCCTTATCAAAATTCACTTTTTTTCAAAAATCTTACAAGCTTTTCATGCACTTTCAGCTCATGTTTTCAAAATTTTATATTTCCTTCGCTTTCCGGGGTTTTTTGAAAAAATTAAAAAGTGCTAAGTACGAAAACTTAATACTGAATTTAGGATAAAAAGGTTCCAAATCGCTTTTTGAGGAATAAAAAGCTCAAAAAAGGTCATATATATCCCGGAAACCTTCAGAATTGCTGTAGAGAGTCCCAAGAATGGTTCCCATTTGGTTTTGAAAAAAAATTCCATTTTCGGGACCCTTCGTAAGCATTCTTAACAGCTTGCCGGACTCCCTCCTTTTCCCTCTAAATATGCATACGTAAATTGTAAGCGACTCCTAACATTTGGGTAAACATCTGAAGGACTCCCTCCCCTCTAAGAAGTTGACGTACAGCCCCTACGCATGTAAGATATTGTAAAATTTTCAAAGACCCCTCTCTTCCCCTTATCAAGAAAGATCTCTTCCAAAAATGCAAATATACCCTGCGGATCTTCTATTTTTATAAAATAGCTAAAATACAATTATTTACTACCAACACATCGACTAATTATACATTTATTTTAAGAAAATTGAACGCGTAATTCAAAATAAACAAAAAAAATATTTTTGAAACTTCCGCCTTCTTTTGACACGGAGTCAAAATGGCCGACTGTCGGCTGCTTCTCGATAACAACCATAGTGTAAACAGCTGAATTTTTTTAAAATTAGAATAGTATTTCTGGAGAGTCAAGATAGTCCGGTTAAAGTCCATTTTTTGTTTTAAAAATTTCAATTTGTGTGATTATTGAAGAATTTGGTATTAATACATTAATACTTCATTTAAATTGCAAATGGAGTATCAGTACAATGCTTCTCTCAACCCGCCTTTGGTTGGGAGAGAAGATATCTGCCGTGAAAAGGGGAATCGACCTATCGCACATGTCTCGGTTGGCCGTGTTTGTTTATGTTTAGCTTATAAACAAACATGGCCAACCCAGAGATGTGCGATAGGTCGATTCCCCTTTTCACGGCAGATATGTGGATGCCATCAGTTTGAAATAAGAGTCAGTCCGAAGACAATTATAAAAGAATGTACAAAGCCCGAGGTCGAAGCCCTTGAGTATCTTGCTGAAAATACAAAACTACCTTTACAAAAAATCATCAAGAAGCACAAATCTAAAGATAAAATTTACTTGGAGATGAAGTGTGTTAGAGGGAAAAACCTTCATGATTTGTGGATTAAAGACAAATTAAGCAACGCACAAAAGAGCAGCGTCATCGATGAAGTAATAGGCTATGTGAATGAACTTCGGGAGTTGAAGCCACCAAAGGAAGGCTTTGTTGGTTCTGCATTTGGAAACGCATGCTTTGATTTAACAGTTAAGGAATGGTCTATGTTTGGACCTTTTGAAGACCACGATTCATTCCATGAATTCAGACGGTGTTTTGCTCCAATTGAACAGTGCACAGCAGGTTTCAACGAAGCTGTCACCAATACCCATACAAACAAATACAGAAGTGTCTTTACGCATGGAAACCTAATGCTGGCAAACATCTTTGTGGACAATAAGATGAGCGTGGTTGCAATTGTAGGCTGGGATTCTGCTGGATGGTTTCCAGAATATTGGGACTTCGTAAAGGCACATTATCCACTGATTGGAATCTCAGATTGGTTTGAGCTTTGGGACTCAAAAATGCCGCAATACAGCGAGGAACTAGAGGCCGAGAAGTGCTTGAAGAATCGGTTAAATGTCGGTTTTTAATTGGTTGTAACTTTAGAAATGTGTTAAACACACCGAAAATGAAAATAGAAACTTTTTTTATTTTGGGACATTGCAACAATTTAAAAAAGAATAAAAGTGTGAATAGATTCAATGAAATACCCAAATTCTTCCAAGATACAATACAAAATATAATTTTTTAAGTTTTAAACAAAAATAACTTTGACAAGATAAATCCCTCAGTAACTTAAGCTTCCTTTTTTTTTACTATTCCTAATTTTATTTGATACAATTTGTTCCCTATGGCAAAAGAAGAAAGATATTAACCCTATACAATGTTATGGGTAATCACCAACTTTTGTATTTTGAGTGATTTTCGCTTCAAACTCGTGATTCTCAAATCGGCAAAGGAGCCAAAACACCATACAGAACTTTTGAACGGATTGACAATACTTTCTATGGATTATAAATAAAAATTTATATTGATTATCCATTCATTTTTGTGGGTAAACGCTAAAAAGGGGCCCGGTAATCTGGTCTACATGAAACTGGTCTACTGACATTGTAGACCAGTTTCATGTAGACCAGTTTTAGAGATCGACTTTGAAAGTGATCTCACTCACTCACTCACTCACTCACAAAAAAAAAAAAAAAAAAAAAAAAAAAAAAAAATGCAACCCGCAACACACCAAAAAAAAAAAAAAAAAATCACATCCGTATTATTTTTTCTGCGATATTTATTTTTTTTTTTTTGTTCCTCGGTGTTTTTTTAAATTTAGGCCTAGGTAAAATAGCAGTGTTTTTTTTTTTAAATTAAAATATTTCATTTTATTTATTTATTTAATTATTTTTTTTAATAAGGCATTTATCTCGTGTCACCAGGACGCTTCCGTATAGAGGTGACAGCACAATATCTGATGTAGTTTGTAAAATATTTCAAAGTTTTTATGTCTTTCGAGCTTAATTTTTCAAAGTTTTTTTTCTACTTTAACCTTTTTTTTTTCTAAGTATTTTATTCCTTGTAAATAGGGAAAAATTTCAAAGTTTTTTTCCTTTCAAGCTAATTTTTCTATTTTTTTTTCCTTTCAAGCGATTTTATTTAAAGTTTTTTCATTCCTTGTAAGCGTTCCAATGTTATGGCACATTTTCTTAAATCGTTCTGGATTTTTTTTTCAATTTTTGACCTTAGAGATGATATAACATTATCTAAAAACGATTGGATTCAAACGATTTAATGTAAATGTGCAAGGGACCAAACTGATAAGTGGGTAAGGATTGGGGTGGGGTACTAAGCATAAGGAGAGCATGGGCGCAACCAAAAATTCTTCAGTCGTAACGTAAAGAAAAACTTTTTTTTCAGTCGTCGTCCGTAGGAACATTTTTGAAAAAAATTCAAAGTTCTTTTCATTCTTTGTAAGCGTTCCGGTGTTATGACACATTTTCTTAAATCGTTCAAAATTTTTTATGCATTTTCCGACTTTAACAATGATAGCATACTATCTGATATAGTTTTTAAATTGCTTCAAAGTTTTTTGCTTTATCGACCGCAGGGAGAATAAAGCATTGTTTTTAGCACAAATTTCAGATTTTCAGTTTTTGATATTTTTACACGTTTTGAAGTCCCCTGATGCCGAAAAAAGCAAAATTTGGATGGTGGCCGTGTGTGTGTATGTGTGAATGTGTGTATGTGTGTATGAATGTATGAATGTATGAATGTATGAATATATGTGCAAAAAAATCTGTCCGTCGAAAAGCAGAAAAACGGAAGAACGGATGTCGATGATTTTTGGTGGGTAGGAACTTCTAATGAAATGTAGGTGCTGATTAGTTTTTGAGCCAAATCGGTTCAGCGATTCGGAAGCAGTGAGTAAAAATGTTGAATTTTCAACTATTTCAAGATATTTTTTGACTATAAATCGCGAACGCTGCCACCGATTGAGTCAGATTTTCGTACTGCAGTAGATATTCCTCCAGATACGCTACCATTGAAATTTGGTTAAATTCTGTTGAGTGGTTCAGAAACGGTGAGCAGGGCTAAAAGTATGGGTATAGGCCTAAAGACCGATATCTCCAACTTTTGAAACGTCACGATATGACGTCATCGATTACGTCAACAAAGCGATTTGGATGCTGATTGGCGGGTTCCTCGTGGGAGTTAACGAAAAAATAACCGTATTTTTGAAAATATTTTCGGGGTAGAGGATTCCGAATCTGAAATAATTTTTCCGAAATTCGAATTCCTTATGCCCGTAGTGCGACTTTGGTGGACCTCTGATCAAAAATCTAACCGAATTTTTGAGAATATTTTCGGGGTAGAGGATTCCGAATCTGAAATAATTTTTCCTAAATTCGAATCCCTTAAGCCAGTATTGCGGCTTTGGTGGACCTCTGATCAAAAATCTAACCGAATTTTTGAGAATATTTTCGGGATAGAGGATTCCGAATCAGAAATAATTTTTCCGAAATTCGAATCCCTTATGCCCGTACTGCGGCTTTGGTGGAACTCTGATCGAAAAACTAACCGTATTTTTGAGAATATTTTCGGGGTTGAGGATTCAAAATCTGAAATAATTTTTCAGAAATTCGCATTCCTTGTGCCCGTACTGCGGCTTTGGTGGAACTCTGATCGAAAAACTAACCATATTTTTGAGAATTATTTAAATAGTCGATAAAGCACTTTGATCGGTTCACCGATCTCATTTTTTTCTCTGACCTTAGAGATGATAGCACTTTATCTGATATAGTTTGTAAAATATTTCAGAGTTTTTTTTTTCTCTTTCATGATAACTTTTTAAAAAGTTTTTTTCCCTGTTATGCATTTTTTTCTAAGTGTTTTTCATTCCTTGTAAAATGGAAAAAATTTCAAAGATTTTTTCCTTCAAGCGACTATTTTCAAAAGTTTTTTAAACCTTGTAAGCGTTCCGGTGTTATGGCACATTTTCATAAATCGTTCAGATGTTATTTTCTATTTTTCGACTTTAGAAATGAGCACAATATCTGATATAGTTTGTAAAATATTTCTAAGCTTTTAACTCCTTCGAGCTATTTTTTCTAAGTTTTTTTTTCTTTTAAGAATTTTTTTCCTTCATTCCTTGTAAACTTTAAAATATTTCAAAGTTTTTTTCCCTTCAACCGATTTTTTTCAAAGATTTTTCATACCCTGTAAGCGTTAAAAGCTGATAAACGGAGGGGGTATCTCGAATATATTCTGAGTTATTCGACTTTGAAAAAATTTGAATGTTTTTTTTTTGCATTTTAGGATAAAAGAAAAAAAGTTGAGATAGGAACACGTGATGAATCAAGTGTCTATCTCGTACCGTTGCGGAGATATTAGAGATTGAAAAAACAAAAGTGGCGCCCTCAATAGTGGTCGACGGCGAGTTTTGGAACTATAATTTTTTTTTTGAATTTTCCGGCAGAAAATTTAAAGTTAAGATAGGGAAAGCTGATAAACAAAGGGTGTATCTCGAATATATTCGGAGTTATTTGACTTTTAAAAAATTTGAATTTTTTTTGCATTTTCGGAAAGAAGAATAAAAAGGTTGAGATAGGAACATGTGATGAATCAAGTGTCCATCTCGTATCGTTACAGAGATATTTGAGATTGAAAAAACGAAGGTGGCGCTTTCAATAGCGGTCGACGGCGAGTTTTGGAACTATAATTCTTTTTTGCATTTTCCGGCAGAAAATTTAAAGTTAAGATAAGGAAAGCTGATAAAAAAGGTTGTATCTTGAATATATTCAGAGTTATTCGACTTTGAAAAAATATGAATTTTTTTTGCATTTTCGGATAGAAGAAAAAAAGATGAGATAGGAACATGTGATAAATCAAGATTCTATCTCGTACCGTTATGGAGATATTTTGGAATGAAAAAACAATAGTGGCGCCCTCAATAAGGGTCGACGGTGACCTTTACAACGAAATTTTCTTGGCATTTTCTGGAACGAAAAACAAATTTAAAATAAACAAAGCTGATGACCCAATTATGTCTAATTAACTAGAAGAAAAAGGACACATACAAACCAACATCGTGAAATTAAAATCTGACATCTACAGTCTATTATTCCAAATATCTAATTGACATCAATGGTTCTACATTTAAAAATCAACAAGCGACACAATCGGCTTGACATTGCAAAATTATTAAATGACACGGTTGGTTTGACATTGTAAAATTAATAACTGTTTATTTGGTCTAACATTGTAGAATTGCAAAAAGACTTAAATGGTCCAAAAAAAATGAAAAGTAAGAAGCATCATAAATAGTCAAACATCGTTACATGACGACGTTTAGTTTAACAATATTTACAAATGAGACACTATTAGTCCAACAGTGTAAAATTTTGAAAATGATTTAAATGGTTGATTTTGTTTTTATTATTTAAATTACTGCTACTGCACTAAGACTTGCAGCGGTGGCAACTGCTTATACCAATCACAATATATATATTCATTTTTTTGTACAGGGTGTCCAAAAAGTAATTGGCTGATTTTCCAAAAAACTTACAAAAAGTTTAGATCGGAAAAACGTGATAAAAATTATCCCGTGCAAAATTCGGGAAGGCGGAAAATTTTGAATATAAAATTTTTTCTTCATTTTAAAATTCTTCAAATTAAAAGCATAAAAAAAAGTCTTCCCGACCCCTGGTGGGAAATGACCGGAAGTCCTGCTTTTCCGGTATCAAAGTCAAAAAAAAATTATTTAACCCCTATATCGCTTTTAAAAATTTTTTTTCATCGAAAAATAATATATTGGTAATAAATGACTCCTTTTTAAAAAACCCATACCGTCCGGATGTCTTAAGATGTCCTAAAAACCTTGAAAAAACATTAGATTTAAAAAATTAAAAACATTTACTCGCCATTTTCCATTAATAGAGGATTAGTCGCCGTGCTCACTGCAGACATGAGGCGATGCAGAACCTAGCAATAGCGATCGTCGTTATTTATTAACCTTTTTCATTTAAACGAAATTTTTTATAGTTCTTTTAATTTTTGTCGCTTTCTTTATTTATTTTTTCTTTAAACAAATAAAAAAAGAATAATAAGTAACGATCGCTATTGCTAGACTGCATCGACTCATGTCTGCAGTTGGCACGGCGACTAATCCTCCCTTAATGGAAAATGGGCGCGTAAATGATTTCAATTTTTTAAATCGCAATTTATTTTTATTTTAAAGGATTTTAAGATATCTTAAGACATCCAGGCAGCATCAGTTTTTTAAAAAGGCGTTATTTATTACTGATATTTTATTTTCTGTGAAAAAAAATATTTTAAAGCGTTAAAAGGGTTAAATTGTTTTTTGAC